>CM039675.1:355743497-360543497 GCA_022496015.1 Hordeum marinum
TTCATTTTCATTTCTTCTCTCTCTGCATGCAAGAAATGTGTTAGAAAAACTGGGAAGGACCTACACTGGAAGGTTCATCACAGCATCGCCCAGAATGGTCACTTTTGCCAAAATGATTACAACTTACTGTATATAATCATTAGCTTCCACAACTGAGCTCTTATTTAGATCTTCTACACATGACTGCGTATGCGACCAGTAAGAAACAGAATGGTGGCTTCCCTGCAAGCTGCAATAAATAATGCTTGTTCAGCAGTAGTAAATCATCTAACCAGAAGGACTACAAGGAAGAATAAGTAATTCATATTGCGCATAATTTTAGGTAGGCAAGTAAAATTGGTACCACTGCTGCAAGATGTCTCCCATTTTCTCTTTGGTATTAGCATGCGATGACATGTCCTCGAGGAATTGGCTCTCTAGCTTTTCAGCACAGGATGCAGCCTCTTTTTTGCCATTATCTGAAACTTGTTGTAGGCTGGATATTTCCAACGCCAGTTGTTCCTGCTCTTCACTATACTTCTCATTCAGTTGTCCAACATATTCTGAAACCTGCTAAATGGGAGAGCAGTTAGCGCCTAAGTCATAAAAGGAGGCTTGCTTTTTTTCAATTGAACAATAGATAAGCTGACCATTGTCGTCTTCCTGGCAGTCAAGCCAGCTAAAATTGCAGCAATCTTGTCAAGAGCAGCTTGCTCTTCTCTAATGGCAACTTCCTATTGAAAGGAAGGATGTGATCAGGAGTTTGTCTATAAATGAACTGTGTATATGTAGCACCGTAATTCAAAACCAACCAACCTCAAAACCCTTCTCAAATTCAGCAAGACGAGAGGAGCATCCTCTTTGACTTTGCTCCATAAGTTTCATGAGCCTAGACGCATGTGTGCTGATATCGTTAAAGAAATCTATTGACGTCCTCGACATGGCTTGTGTTGAGGTAAGACTCTTTTGCAATCCCTGCCAGACAAGTTTCAGAATGAGTTGCAGGATCTGGCATAATGTGTGCAATAGAGGTAGATGTTAACAAAAGCAAGGGTCGAGGAGACATACTAATTCTTGCTGTTCAGCAGAAAATGCTAATAGCTCCTTGAGTTCAGAAGTAGATCTCAAAACCTCTGTTAGTACTTGTTCAGCCTCTGAAACCATCACTGCTAGAAACTGTTAATAAGATAGGCCATGATTAGATTTTCTAAAGTGGCTCACTACTTTGAATCAGATAGCAACTACTCCAAAAATGAAACTTCTATTCTTGCATACATTGTCAACAGCTATTGCTTGTAAAGATATATCCAGTTTCATCTGCTCAGAGTCTGTGATGGATCGCTTCCGCAGAGTATTGGCAAGCTCGTACATGCATTGCACACCAGAGGTATACATATCTTTGGCCTTTGTGATTCTTCTCTCCAAATGGTTAGCTGACTGGACGCAGTTGTGTGGTGCATATAATTAGTACATTGTGATAATCATAGTAATCATGAACAGTTAACAAGGTAAGCATTTTAATAGTAGTACCTCAGATTTAGCGGGAAAATATGAATTCATTTGTCCAGTCATGGACTCCAAAAATTGGCGCTGTTCACAAATCGACCCAACAACTGTGTTATGAAGAAGCTCAAGACTCTGATCCAGTTGAGACCGAAAATTGAATAGCAACCCTTTATTTTCAACTTCAGTTTTCGATTGCCTTCCTATTTGTATTTGCCAAAAAATACCAACCACTGTCATTGCAAGAAAGCAGCAACTTGTAGAGAGAGGGGGGGGGGGGTCTAGCTGTTTACCCAGTTTATTCTGAAGATCAGCAATATCTCCAGATGCCGTCTCGACGGTGCCACACAGAACCTTTGCACGTTCAAGAATTACATTCTCTATACATTGTTATGAATTAGTTCCAAACATAAGAACACTTGATCCAGCTAACATACTAACTTAAGATCAAGAAATATTTACCAGCATGGAGTAAATTTGAGATTAAGTAGTCCTTTTCCTTCATAGACATGTTAGCTCTAGAATGAGCTTCCTGAAGATCCAGAATTTCCCTCTTGTAAGTTTCAATCCTCATCTAAATAGGAAGATACTTAGATGTCAAGTTTTTGCGTTCTAAGTAGATATAAAAAGCCCAAGAACTAGAAGGTTTTGCATACGGAAAAAAAAATGTTATCCAGATTGCAGCACCTTTAACTCTTTATTCTGACCTTCCAAATTCAACCTGTGCTCCTGCTCTGCTAGGTACAAACTTCTGTACTTTTTGAGCTCCTGCCAGACCACCAAAGGTCCAAGTCAATTCAACCCTGAACTATATACCAATCAGTATATCTAAACTTCAATTAGATAAAAACTATACTTTGCTCTGCTTCTCCATGCCAAGCTCCATATATTCCACCTTTTCCCTCATTATCTGCAACATGTGATAAAAAAGACTAAGGTAACATTCAATATCTTGCACAGAGGTTTTGTAATATGCATATTTAGAACAATCTGAAGCTGTTTATACCTTTTTCTCAGCCTCCTCAAGAACAAACCTTTCATGGGGGATATAAATTCCATTCTTTTCCCTTGCGGCTTTTACATCTGACAATATACTTGTGAGATCCTATATAATAATGCGAGGAATAGGACTAACTAGAGGATTGAAGAAAACCTTGTTTCATTTTTTCCATTTCTTGATAGAGATCCTTAAGCATAGCAGATTTGCAATTTTTTTGGTTTACCTACAGCAATAGTTAAAGTTTGTGACAAGGATTGCAACTAAATCAGAACGCCAAGAATGAATAGAAGTAGGAAACTAGCACCTCTGGTGTGTTTCTTATGCTTTTAGCACGATAAGCATAATCAAGTGTAACTAGAGTTTCTTCCAGACACTGGACAGATGGAGTTACTGTTGCTATGATGCAAGTTTTGGCTTTTCCACCTAAGGATTCCCTAAGCAATCTGGTGAGCTTACTGTCCCTGGCAAGTATCAAAATGAATATGAATTACTGCCATGCATAATGAATAAATTATGGCATAATCTTCCTGATGTATTATGAGAAACGGCATACCTGTATGGTACATGAACTGAATGCTCAACAAGTGCAGTGATGACACGACCAAGTGTTAATAAGCTCTTATTCAGCTCTCCAGCTTCTCTTGCTCTAACCTACCAGCATGTCACAAATCATGATTTCAAGATGGATTTGTTAGGAAGTATTAGTATTGGTCTAGAAGTCCTTATTAGTCTATGTTTACTTTCCTTGTACCTCAAGTCTTGTGTAATATATATATACCCCTTGGGCCTTCAATAGAGATAAGTTGTTTTCCTAACATGGTATTAGAGCTTAGGTTATTTTTTTAGCACGTGCAACTCGTGTAGATCCAATTTTGCGCTGCCACCACCCTCCTCTCGGCCGGACGCTGCCTCCCCTCGTGATGCCGCCATCTTCCTCTGGTCGTCTCGCGCTGCTCTCCCTCCCCCTTCACACGCCCTGCCCAGGTCCTTCCTGGTCAACGCTCTCTCCAGATTGGGCTGGTTCGGCCCCCTCCAGAGACAGACACCACCCTCCCGAGAAGACCGTCGCCGCCGCGTGATTACCAGCGATTCACCAGCCGCTGCTCTCTGAACATGTGTTCCCGTGTGCAGCCGCTTCTCGCTCGCGTGCGTCAGCTCGTGCAGCCGTACATGCGTGTTGCTCTCCTACTGCTTTTGCTTCCGACTTCCGTGTGCGTGGCTGCTGCTATCTGTGCGTGGCTGCTGCTATCTCCTACTACGCTGGCTGCTGCTGCATGCTTGTCTGCTACTGCTGCTGCTATCTCCTACTACTGCTGCTGCATGCTTGTCTGCGCTAGCTGCTGCTAAACCGTGTTTCTTAATTACCATTGGCCTTCACCTCTATGGTGTTATTCTTTTTTTTTCTTCCGCTGCCATCATCTCTAGTCTAGTGTGTGCTTTCTAGTTTTCTATAATTTCCGTTGCGTCCACCAAATCCGTTGATGTTTCGTGTTTCTCATGTCATGCGAGTCCACCAAACTTCTGCCCATCAGCCTTTTTTCTGGTCATTCTCCTCTCAACAGGATTTATGTGGCCTCTCTTTGCATTGTTGATCTAAGCCCATTCTCTTGCCGCCAAGCTTCTTTTGCCACCGGTTTTCATGGGCCATGATTCTTTAAGCAATGCTTCATTCTCTTGATGTGCCATCTTCTTTTGACAACCCATCTTCTCTTGATACTTCTCTTGTGTCTACTATTGATGTGGTGTCTTCCTCCGATGTGCCATCTCTTCGTTATCCCCTCTGGCGACTCGACAGGTTTTGAAGACTCCTCGTGCTACAACGACACTCTCAAGGCACGGATTTGGATTATCATTTTTTTTCTAGTATTACACTTCTTCAAATGCAATGCTATTGCATACACTTTGCATTTGAGGGGGGGGGGGGGGGGGGTTAGGAAGTATTATTATTGGTCTAGGAGTCCTTATTAGTCTATGTTTACTTTCCTTGGACCTCAAGTCTTGTGTAATATATATATGCCCCTTGGGCCTTCAATAGAGATAAGTTGCTTTCCTAACAGGATTGACATGTAATTAGAATTAACATCCTAAATTAACATCACAATAAGATTTAAATGTGTAGTAATATCCAGTTATGACAACACAAAACACATCAAAACATCCGGGGCTTTTGTTTAAAAAAAAACGGAGGCAAAAGATTTGCCTCGTCGATTTATTAAGAAGAGAGTTGCCCAGTTAAATAATGGAAAGCCGGGCAAAAACCAATACAAACAGGCTACATGTGGACAACTCACAAAGCAAGAACAAGTGTTTCCTTTTCGTTGAGAAGAAATTGCTTCAGAGACAAGATGGTTATGCATAAGGTCTACAACATACCTAAGCTGAAAATATGGTACAGCAGGATATATGATTTATCATCTTCCAGCGTGTACTTTACCAGTTCAACCAAGTGAAAATATGGACGATTAACCCATGCGTCCCAATAGGATGGGGTATGACAAACAGTTGATATAATCACTTATTAGTAGGTAATAGAACCAAGTACCTCTTTTGCACCTGATCGAGCTATACTCTCTGATCCTGCCAGGTCTACAAGGTTCAACCTCCCACATTTCATGAGTTCCTGATTCCCTGTTGTTGTTACTTTGACATGGATATATATAGAAAAGACAGAATGTGAACGGCTGCAAGTACAGGATACACAATGATCAGTACTCAACACGTCCCCTATTGGCACCCCAAAAAAGAAGTGAAATGGTCATTGACCTGCTTTGCATATTCAGTGCAGTGTCGGCAGTGCGTCTCCTAGTTGATCCATGTTCTAACAGACTATATATCTCACCAGGACTGTAGACAACAATTTCTTCAAGGCCTCTTATGACAGCCCCACCTTTGCCATCTTCCATAAGAGATATAGTAGGCCTTTTCTGTCTATCTTCAGGGAATCTGCTTTGGTCCTCTGAAGCCAACAGGTCTGTTATTTCTTCGTTATAGAGCTCCAAGAAGGTTACCTTCATGCTATAGTCAGCCTTCCGTGCTTCCAAAATGTCGAAGATATGGCGCACTGCTCTTGGCATGACACCAGCAGTAGCTGGCAGATCACCCACCTAAAAAGGCAGATGAGGCAAATTGTTCAGCTACTGCAAGTAACTTCTAAGCCAATGTCCAATTTTTTTAGTACCTGCTGCATCATCTCTCCCTCCATAGTATAAGTTTTCCCGGTTCCAGTTTGTCCAAAGGCGAAGACTGTACAATTGTAGCCTTCAAGGACCTCATCAACAATAGGTGCAACTGCGTGATCATATATCGCCCTCTGCTGACATTTTGGACCAAAGACCTGGTATAAAATAACAACCGTACATCAACCAAAAAATCATGAGAATCTACGTCAATCATGTAGGGGTATTTTTCGAAAAGGAAGGTCAAACCTCCGGGCCTCTGCATCCTCACATCCACACAACCACCATTTTAATAAAGAAGATGGAAGGCAATGGGCCCAATCATAAACACATAAACAGAGTATGAAGTAGACAACAATGGAATAACCATGTAGGAGTATTTAGCACTTGATAATCATCATGTTGCAGATTTGTGATGCTCCAGATTTTGATCGTTTAAAATTAGCCATAACCGAATGACGGCAACTGTTTGAAATTCATATAGATCATAAGCAGAAAGCACAGGGATCGATAGTGGCTTTACCTTGTCAAAGGTGAATGTTTTGTCTGCTTGCTTGAATAGGCTGTTCAGAACTGTGACCTCCCTCTTGGTGTCGTTGCAGCAGACGGCACTCTGGACATTCGCTTTCTGCTCCTCCACGCTTAGTGGTCTAACCGTGCACCAGTCACAAGAACGAATAAGAGACACCACGAAGCATCTGCTAGTCTCTAACAACATGAACTAGCACCAGCAGCAATTTGCTCAAAATTTTCGTAGTCACTACACAGTTGGCAATCAGAGATAAAAGCTAGCATTCCCACTGATTACTCCACGATTCGTCTCAGTCCTAGCCTGCTACTTGGAGCATCACAGCGTGGCTTACAAAGAGTCTGGTCGGTGGGGCCAAAGCGAGAGGACCTCACCTGCACCGGAGCACGACCTGCACGTTCGCCTCGCGGTCTCCGTCGTTTCCGCCATTGATGCTGCAGGCGCCTACGCCGCTGTGGCGCACGGAGCTGCGCGAGCCCGCTTCCGCCCACCGCAGCTCCCGGCGCTCGGGCCGCGGCGTGAGGAAGGGGGTCGGCAGGCCCACCCACGACCGCCGGCTGGGGTTCGGGGTATGCGCCATGCCGGCGACGCCACCTCAAAGAGACCACCGGAGGTTGGATCTGGGGGCGGATTGGGGCGAAATCCGCGTGGCTTCTGCGGGATTCGGCTCGGCGATTTGGGCGGAGGGCGAGAAGAAGAGGAGGACGCCTTTTTCGCGTGTTTTGAAATTTTGAACGAACACAAGCGAGGGGTCTCCTGCTCAAAAAAAAAAGCGATGGGGTCTCTGGGAGTGGGAGTGGGAGTTCTTTTTATTTAGGGAAAAGTGGGAGTGGGAGTTTTTTTCTCTTTGACACAACAGTGGGAGTGGGAGTGTTTTTTTAGGGGTTAACCAAGTTTTTTATTGCTCATAGACCACATTAAGTGGGATAAAAAAGGATCATTGGGTTCCAAAAACCACAGGTGTCTATCCCGATCCAACGAATGTGTAAACTTGGCTAATCTATCAGCATCGCCATTAACAGCTCTGCCTTCAAAAGTAAAATTACAATTGAAGAATAATGAACGTTGTCTAATTTTCATTGTGATTGCTTCGTAGCTCCCTTTGCTTGTTGTCTTGATATCATTTACTACTTGCTTGGAGTCCGAGGCTATGACGAAATCATTCAGGAATAGATCAGGTGTGAGAGCTAGACCTTTCCTGCATGCAATAGCCTCTAAAGTTGCAACATCTGTTATTCCATGTATCACCAATGTCAAGCTGCCCATGAAGTTGTCGTTCGTGCCTCTGCACACCGTCATCGCAGCGCCACGGTTATGTTTTTTGACACTGCCGCGTCCACGTGGATTTTAGCATAACCCGCAAGGGGGGCCTTGGGCGTAGCACACGAGACCTCGGTGTAGGCAGGTTCTGCATCGGACTATTTGGAAGAAGTTCCAAATCTGCTATGAATCTTTGTATGAACTCATGGGTTGCTGAAGGACTCTAATAGATTTGTTCGTGTATGGCCTTCCTTCGAGCCCACCATATCGCCCACAATGTTACCGACAGCCTGATGAAAGATTCATGGGATAAAGTGTCAATCATGGGGAAGATTCACTGCTTTGCACTTGGCTCGGTGGTTTCACATAAATGTTCTGCCAACTCACCATCCACCAATGCCCAAACACATCTAGACATAGAATGCTCCAACATAGAATGCCTCCACGAGTCCTCTGCGCCACATAAGCCACATGCACTAGACGTCGCCATGTTCCTATGAGCGCGGACATCCTCGGTGGTTAAATAGTGTTTTGCTAATCTCCATAAGAACATCCGGATCTTGCTCGGTATTGAAGTTGTGCATAAACTTTTCCAGGACTTGGCGTAACAGTCTGAGTTTGAAGAACCTGTTGCCCTGTTGCTACCTCTTGAGCTTGCGTTGGTTTTCCCTTGAAGAGAAAAGGATGATGCAACGAAGTAGATAAGTATTTTCCTCGGTTGTTGAGAACTAAGGTATCAATCCAGTAGGAGGAACAAACAAGTCACCAATGGATGCACCTACACAAACAATCAAACTCTTGCACCCAACACTATAAAGGGGTTGTCAATCCCTTCACGATTATTTGCAAGGATTAGATCCGATAGATATAGATGTAAATGAGAGCGGAAAGTAAAAGGTAAATAAATTTCAGCAAAGTATTTTTGGTATTTTGGGTTTATAGATCTGAAAGAATATTATGGAAAGTAGACCCGGGGGGCATAGGTTTCACTAGAGGCTTCTCTCTCGAAGGAAAATATCATGGTGGGTAAACAAATTACTATCAAGCAATTGATAGAAAAGCAAATAATCATGTAGTTATCCAAGGCAATAATCATGCATATAGGCATCACATCCGTATCAAATAGACTGAAACAACTCTGCATCTACTACTATTACTCCACACATCGACCGACTCCTGCTTGCATCTAGAGTATTAAGTTCATGAAGAACAGAGTAACGCATTAAGAAAGATGACATGATGTAGAGGGATAAACTCAAGCAATATGATGAAAACCCCATCTTGTTACCCTTGATGGCAACAATACAATACATGCCTCGCTACCCCTACTATGTCACTGGGTAAGGACACCGTAAGATTGAACCCAAAACCAAGTACTTCTCCCATTGCAAGAATTACCAATCTAGTTGGCCAAACCAAACCAATAACTCGAAGAGACTTACAAGGATATGAAATCATGCAAATAATAATTCAGAGGAGATTCAAATAAGATTCATGGATAATCTGAACATAAACTCACAATTCATCGGATCTTGACAAACACACCACAAAAGAGGATTACATCGGATAGATCTCCATGAAGTTCATGAAGAACATGGTATTGAAGATCAAAGAGAGAGAAGAAGCCATCTAGCTACTAGCTATGGACCCGTAGGTCTGTGGTGGACTACTCGCGCATCATCGGAGGGGCAATGGAGTTGATGTAGATGCCCTTCGTGATCGAAACCCCCTCCGGCAGATTACCAGAAAAGGCTCCAAGATTGGATCTCTCATGAACGGAGGCTTCTGGCGACGGAAAAGTATTTGTGTGGCTCCTTTTGATGTTGGGGGAATATTTGGGAATTTATAGGCCAAATATTAGGGTTAGGAGACCTGTCGGGAGACGACAAGCTTGCTAGGAGCGGCCAGGGGGGCCCGCGCCTAGTAGGCTTGTGGCCTCCTCGCACAAGTCCTGGCGTGCACTCTAAGCCTGGTTGATTAGTTTCCTTCCAGAAAAATTCCTTCCGAAGGTTTTATTCTGTTTGGACTCCGTTTAATATTCCATATCCACAAACTCAAAAACAAGGAAAAAATAGAAATTGGCACTAGGCTCTAGATTAATAGGTTAGTCCCAAAAATAATATAATATAGCATATCAATGCATATAAAACATCCAAAATAGATAATATAAAAGCATGTCATCATAAAAAATTATAGATACGTGTTGGGGAACGTTGCATGGGAAACAAAAAAATTCCTACGCACACGCAAGATCTATGCATGGTGATGAGCATCTACGAGAGGGAGAGTGGATCTACATACCCTTGTAGATCGCTAAGCGGGAAGCGTTAAGAAACGCGGTTGGTGTAGTCGAACGTCTTCGCGATCCAAATCGCCGAGCATCTCGCGATCTCATCACGATCTGTCCCGCAATCCAATCACGATCCGTCCCGCGAACTCATCACGATCCGTCCCACGATCTCATCATGATCTGTCCTGCGAACTCATCACGATCCGTCCCGCGATCTCATCACGATCCGTCTCGCGATCTTGATCACGGTCCTTCCGATCTAGCACCGAACGGACGACACCTCCGCGTTCAGCACACGTATAGCTTGATAACGATCTTCGCCTTCTTGATCCAGCAAGAGGGAGCGGAGAGGTAGAAGAGTTCTCCGGCAGCATGACGACACTCCGGCGATGGTGGTGGAGCAATTTCGGCAGGATTTGCCTAAGCACTGCAGAAATCTGATCTAGAGGAGAAACTATGCACTGGAGGAACGGGTAGCACGTGGCTGAAAATCTGGTGCCAAAAACCCTAAAACATCTAGTATATATAGGAGGAAGAGAGGAGGAGGCTTGGCTCCCAAGGAGCCAGCCCTTGGGTCGGCCGAACCAAGGAGGATTGGAGGAGGAATCCTCCAATCCTAGTAGGACTAGGACTCCTCCTTATTTTTGCCTTATTTTTGCCCTTTTCCACCTTTTTCTCTTTGGGCTTTTCTTCCCAGCCGCATGGGCCTTGTGTGGGACTTCCACCAGCCCACTAAGGGCTGGTATTTACTCTCCCACAGCACATGTAGCCTCTTGGGTCAAAATACCCCTCCCGATGGTCTCCCGGTACACTACCGGCACTCCCGGTACACTATCGATGAGCCCGAAACCTTTCCGGCGACCAAAACAGGACTTCCTATATATCAATCTTTAACTATGGACCATTCCAAAGCTCCTCATGATGTCCGTGATCTCATTCGGGACTCTGGACAACCTTTGGTCACCACCATACATAACTCTATACTACCAAAACGTCACCGAACCTTAAGTGTGTAGACCCTGCGGGTTCGAGAACTATGTAGACATGACCGAGACACCTCTACGGTCAATAACCAATAGCGGAACCTGGATGCCCATATTGGTTCCTACATATTCTATGAAGATCTTTATCGGTCGAACCTCTATGTCAAGGATTCAGTTAATCCCGTATGATGTTCCCTTTATTCTTCAGTATGTTACTTGTCCGAGATTCGATCGTCAGTATCTCCATACCTAGTTCAACCCCGTTACCAGCAAGTCTCTTTACTCGTTGCGTAATACAAGATCCCGTGACTAACACTTAGTCACATTGCTTGCAAGGCTTATTGTGATGTTGTATTACCGAGTGGGCCCTGAGATACCTCTCCGTCACACGGAGTAACAAATCCCAGTCTTGATCCATGCCAACCCAACAGACACCCTCGGAGGTACCTGTAGAGCACCTTTATAGTCACCTAGTTACGTTGCGACGTTTGATACACAAAAGGTACTCCTCCGGTGTCAGTGAGTTGCATGATCTCATGGTCATAGGAACAAATACTTGACATGCAGAAAACAGTAGCAATAAACTAACACGATCATATGCTACATTTGTAGTTTGGGTCTTGTCCATCACATCATTCTCCTAATGACGTAATCCCGTTATCAAATGACATCTCATGTCCATGACTAAGAAACCATAACCATCTTTGATCAACGAGCTAGTCTATTAGAGGCATACTAGGGACATGGTGTTGTCTATGTATGCACACATGTATCTGAGTTTCCGATCAACACAATTATATCATGCATAATAAATGATTATCCTGAACACAGAAATATGATAATAACTAATTTATTATTGCCTCTAGGGCATATGTCCAACAGTCTCCCACTTGCACTAGGGTCAATAATCTAGTTCACATCACCATGTGATTCACATTGTTATGAATCTAACACCCAATGAGTTCTGGGGCTCGATCATGCTTTGCATGTGAGAGAGGTCTTTTAGTCAATGGGTCTGCGACATTCAAATCCATGTGTACTTTGCAAATCTCTATGTCATACTGTAGACACTACTACCACACTCCACTTGGAGCTATTCCAAATGGCCGCTCCACTATACGTATCCAGATTGCTACTTAGAGTCATCCGGATTGGTGTTAAAGTTTGCATCGACATAACCCTTTACAACGAACTCTTTATCACCTCCATAATCGAGAAATATTTCCTTAGTCCTCTAGTTACTAAGGATAATTCTGACCGTTGTCCAGTGATCCACTCCTGGATCACTTTTGTACCCCTTGACAAACTCATGGCAAGGCACACACCAGGTGCGGTACACAGCATGGCATAATATAGAGCCTATGGCTAAGGCATAGGGGACGACGTTCGTCCTTTCTCTTTCTTCTGCCGTTGTCGAGCTTTGAGTCTCACTCAACTTCACACCTTACAAATCAGACGAGAACTCTTTCTCCGACTGATCCATTTTGAACTCTTTCAAAATCTTGTCAAGGTATGTACTCATTGAAAGTCTCATCAAGCATCTTGATCTATCTCTATAGATCTTGATGCTCAACAATTAGGTAGCTTTATCCAGGTCTTCCTTTGAAAAACTCTTTTTAAACAACCATTTATACTTTCCATAAATTCTACATCATTTCCGATTAACAATATGTCAACCACATATACTTACCAGAAACTCTATAGTGCTCCCACTCACTTTATTGTAAATACAAGTTTCTCATAAACTTTGTATAGACTCAAAAACTTTGATCACCTCATCAAAGTGTATATTCCAACTTCGAGATGCTTGCTTTAGTTCATAGAAGAATCACTGAAGCTTGCACACCTTTTAGCATCCTTAGGACTGACAAAACCTTCTGGTTGTATCACATACAACCTTTCCTCAAGTAAACCGTTAAGGAAACGATGTTTTGATATCCATCTGCCAGATTTCATAATTGAAAAATGCAGCAACTGCTAACATAATTCCAACAGACTTTAGCATCGCTACGAGTGAGAAAGTCTCATCCCAGTCAACACCTTGAACTTGCCGTAAACTTCTTTGCAACAAGTCGAGCTTTACAAATGGTGGCATTTACCATGAGCGTATGTCTTTCATTTTAAACATCCATTTGTACTCAACGACTTGCCGTCCGACGAGCAAGTCTACCAAAGTCTATACTTGGTTTTCATACATGGATCCTTTCTCGGATTTCATGGCCTCTAACCATTTGTCGGAATTCGGGCCCATCATCGCTTCTCCACAGCTCGTAGGTTCATCGTTGTCCGACAACATGACCTCCAAGACAGGGTTGTCGTACCGCTCAGGAGCAGTACACATCCTTGTCAACCTACGAGGTTCGACAATAACTTTATCCGAAGATTCATGATCATCATCATTAACTTCCTCTTCAACTAACGTAGGCTTCACAGAAACAAATTCCTGCAATGTGCTACTCTCTGTTTGAACAAAGGTTCAACAACCTCATCAAGTTCTATCTTCCTCCCACTCAATTCTTTCGAGAGAAACTCTTTCTCGAGAAAGGACCCAGTTTTAGCAACAAACACTTTATGCTTAAATCTGAGATAGAAGGTTTACCCAACTGTCTTTTGGGTATTCTATGAAGATGCATTTATCCGCTTTGGGTTTGAGCTCATTCGGTGAAAACATTTTCCACACAAGCGTCATAGCCCTAAACATTAAGAAATGATAGCTTGGGTTTCTATCAAACCCTAATTCACATGGTGTCATCTCAACGGATTTAGAAGGTGCCCTATTTAAAGTGAATGTAGTTGTCTCTAATGCATAACCCCAAAATTATAGTAGCAAAATGATAAGAGACATCATAGCACGCACCATATCCAATAGAGTACGACTATGACATTCGGACACACCATCACACTATGGTGATCCAGGTGGCATGAGTTGTGAAACAACTTTCACATTGCCTCAAGTTGTATGCCAAACTCGTAACTCAGATATTTACCTCCACGATCATATCACAGACATTTTTATCTTCTTGTCACGATGATCTTAAACTTCACTCTGAATTTGCTTGAACCTTTCAAACGATTCATACTTGTGTTTCATTAAGTAAATATACACTATATCTACTCAAATCATCAGTGAAGGTAAGAAAATAACGATATCCACCGCACGCTACAAGACTCATTGGATTGCATCTATCAACATGTATCATTTCGAATAAAATCACTTGCCCGCTCCATCCATCTGGAAAACGGGGTCCTTAGTCATCTTGCCCAAGAGGCATGGTTCGCATGTCTCAACCGATTCGAAATCGAATGAGTCCAAAGGTCCATCAACATGGAGTTTCTTCATGCGATTTATACTAATATGGCATTTAGCGGCAGTGCCACAAGTATGTGGTACTATCATTATTAACTTTGTATCCTTTGGCATCAATGTTATGAACATGTGTATTACTACAATCAAGATTCAACAAACCATTCTCACTGGGTGCATGGCCATTGAAGGTATTATTCATGTAAACAAAATAACCATTATTCTCTAACTTAAATGAATAACCGTGTTGCAATAAACACGATCTAACCATGTTCATGCTTAACGCAAACACCAATAACATTTAGGTTTGTCACTAATCCCGAAGGTAGAGAGAGCGTGCGATGTTGATCACATCAACCTTGGAAACATTTCCAACACACATCGTCACCTCACACTTAGCTAGTCTCTGTTTATTCCGTAGCTTTTACTTCGAGTTACTAACATTTAGCAACCGAACCGGTATCCAATACCCAGGTGCTACTAGGAGTACTCGCAAGGTACACATCATTAACACGTATATCAAATATACTTCTGTCGACGTTGCCGACCTTCTTATCTACCAAGTATCTAGGGTTGTTCTGCTTCAACGACCGCTCTCCTCATAATCGAAGCACTTAGTCTCGGGTTTGGGTTCAACTTTGGGTTGCTTCACTGGAGCAGCAACTGACTTGCTATCCATCAAGTTTCCCTCCTTACTCTTGCCCTTCTCAAAACTAGTGGTTTGACTAACCATCAACACTTGACGGTCCTTTTTGATTTCTACCTTCGCGGTGTCAAACATCGCGAATAGCTCAGGGATCATTATTTCTATCCCTGGCATTTTATAGTTCATCAACAAGTTCTAGTAACTTTAGTGATAGTGACTTGGAGAACTATATCAATCACTATCTTATCTAGAAGATCAACTCCCACTCGATTCAAGCGATTATAGCACCCAGACAATCTGAGCACATGCTCAATGATTGAGCTATTCTCTTTCATCTTGTAGGCAAAGAATCTTGTTGGAGATCTCATATCTCGCAACACGGGCACGAGCCTGAGATCCTAATTTCTGCTCTTAGAACATCTCATATGTTCCGTGACGTTCAAAACGTTTTGGAGCCTCAATTCTAAGTCGTAATGTATGACGCACTAAACTATCAAGTAGTCATCAGGACGTGCCTGTCAGATGTTCACAACATCTACAGACGATGCTAGAGGGGTTAGCGCACTGAGCGTTGCATTAAGGACATAAGCCTTTTATGCAGCAATGAGGACAATCCTCAGATCACAGACCCAGTCCACAATATTGCTACCATCATCTTTCAACTCTATTTATCTAGGAACATATAAAAATTCAAGGGAGCTACAGCATGAGCTAGTAATCTACAACTTAATTTTGCAAAGACAGTACTGACTATGTTCATGATAATGAGTTCAATTAATCATATTACTTAAGAACTCCCACTCAAATTGACATCCCTTCGGTCATTCGAGTGATACATGATCCAAATTCACCAACTCAAGTCCGATCATCACGTGAGTTGAGGTGGTTTCAATGGTGAACAACATCATGTTGATCATATCTGCTATATGACTCATGTTCAACCTTTCGGTCTTTTGTGTTCCGAGGCCATGTCTGTACATGCTAGGCTCGTCAAGTTTAACCCGAGTGTTCTGCATGTGCAACACTGGCTTGAACCCGTTGTATGTGAACATAGAGTCTATCACACCCGATCATCACGTGGTGTCTCGACACGACGAACTTTCGCAACGGTGCACACTCGGGGAGAACACAATTTATCTTGAAATTAAGTGAGGGATCACCTTATAATGCTACCGTCATCCTAAGCAAAACAAGGTGCATAAAAGGATTAACATCACATGCAAATCATAAGTGACATGATATGGCCATGAACTTGTGCTTTTGATCTCCATCTTGAAAGCACCGGCATGATCTCCATCGTCACCGGCATGACACCATGATCTCCATCATCTTGATCTCCATCAACGTGTCGCCATCGGGGTTGTCGCGCCCACCATGCTTCTACTACTATTGCTACCCTTTAGTGATAAAGTAAAGCATTACATAGCGCTTAATGATTGACACGCAGGTCATACAATAATTAAAGACAACCCTATGGCTCCTGCCGGTTGCCGTACTCATCGACATGCAAGTCGTGATATTCTATACAACACATGATCATCTCATACATCACATATATCGCATCATGTAATTGGCCATATCACATCACAACATACCCTGCAAAAACAAGTTAGACGTCCTCTAATTGTTGTTGCATGTTTTACGTGGCTGCTACGAGTATCTAGCAAGAACAATTCTCATCTACGCAAAAACCACAACGGTAGTACACTAGTTGCTTTTCAACCTTCTCAAGGACCGCCTTTGTCGAATCCGACCCAACTAAAGTGAGAGAAACTAGCACCCGCAAGCCATCTATGCAAAAAGTTGCGGTTAAGGGAACCGGTCTCTCGTAAGCGTACGAGTAATGTTGGTCCGGGACGCTTCATCTCACAATACCGATGAACCAAAACACGACAAAGGGAGGAAGCAATCTAAGCATCAACACCCACAAACTCTTTGTGTTCTACTCGAGATCTCATCTACACATAGACCTAGCTCATGATGCCACTGTTGGCTAACATTGCATGGGAAACAAAAAAATTCCTACGCACACGCAAGATCTATCCATAGTGATGAGCATCTACGAGAGGGAGAGTGGATCTCATACCCTCGTAGATCACTAAGCGGGAAGCATTAACAAACACGGTTGGTGTAGTCGAACGTCTTCGCGATCCAAATCGCCGAGCATCCCGCGATCTCATCACGATCCGTCCCGCGATCCAATCACGATCCGTCCCGCGAACTCTTCACGATCCATCCCACGATCTCATCATGATCAGTCTCACGAACTCATCACGATCTGTCCTGCGATCTCATCACGATCCGTCCCGCGATCTTGAATTCGGTCCTTCCGATCTAGCGCCGAACGGACGGCACCTCCGCGTTCAGCACACGTACAGCTTGATGACGATCTCCACCTTCTTGATCCAACAAGAGGGAGCGGAGGGGTAGAAGAGTTCTCCGGCAGTATGACGGCGCTCCGGCGATGGTGGTGGAGCAATTCCGGCAGGGCTTCGCCTAAGCACTGCAGAAATCCGATCTAGAGGAGAAACTATGCACTGGAGGAACGGGTAGCACGTGGCTAAAAATCTAGTGCCAAAAACCCTAAAACATCTAGTATATATAGGAGGAAGAGAGGAGGAGGCTTGGCTCCCAAGGATCCAGCCCTTGGGTCGGCCGAACCAAGGAGGATTAGAGGATTCCTCCTCCAATCCTAGTAGGACTAGGACTCCTCCTTATTTTTGCCTTTTTTTTTGCCTTTTTCCACCTTTTTCTCTTTGGGCTTTTCTTCCTAGCCGCATGGGCCTTGTGTGGGACTTCCACCAGCCCACTAAGGGCTGGTATTTACTCTCCCACAGCCCATGTAGCCTCTTGGGTCGAAATACCCCTCCCGATGGTCTCCCGGTACACTACCGACACTCCCCGTACACTATCAATGAGCCCGAAACCTTTCCGGCGACCAAAACAGGACTTCCTATATATCAATCTTTACCTCTCGACCATTACGGAGCTCCTTGTGATGTCCGGGATCTCATCTGGGACTTCGAACAACTTTCCGTCACCACCATACATAACTCTATACTACCGAAATGTCACCGAACCTTAAGTGTGTAGACCCTATGGGTTCGAGAACTATGTAGACATGACCGAGACACCTCTACGGTCAATAACCAATAGCGGGACCTGGATGCCCATATTGGTTCCTACATATTCTACGAAGATCTTTATTGGTCGAACCTCTATGTCAAGGATTCAGTTAATCCCATATGATGTTCCCTTTGTTCTTCGGCAAGTTACTTGCCCGAGATTCGATCGTCGGTATTTCCATACCTAGTTCAAGCTCGTTACCGGCAAGTCTCTTTAATAATTGAGTAATACAAGATCCCGTGACTAACACTTAGTCACATTGCTTGCAAAGCTTATTGTGATGTTGTATTACCTAGTGGGCCCTGAGATACCTCTCCGTCACACGGAGTAACAAATCCCTGTCTTGATCCATGCCAACTCAACAGACACCCTCGGAGATACCTGTAGAGCACCTTTATAGTCCCCCAGTTATGTTGCGACGTTTGATACACACAAGGCACTCCTCCGGTGTCAGTGAGTTGCATGATCTCATGGTCATAGGAACATATACTTGACATGCAGAAAACAGTAGCAATAAACTGACACGATCATATGCTACGTTTGTAGTTTGGGTCTTGTCCATCACATCATTCTCCTAATGATGTGATCCCGTTACCAAATGACATCTCATGTCCATGACTAGGAAACCATAGCCATCTTTGATCAACGAGCTAGTCTATTTAGAGGCATACTAGGGACATGGTGTTGTCTATGTATCCACACATGTATCTAAGTCTTCGATCAATACAATTATAGCATGGATAATAAACGATTATCATGAACAAGGAAATGTGATAATAAATAATGTATTATTACCTCTAGGGCATATTTCCAACAATACGTTGGAGACGAATCAGCATCCCCAAGCTTAATTCCTGCTCGTCCTTGAGTAGGTAAATGATAAAAACAGAATTTTTGATGTGGAGTGCTACCTAACATATTTATCCATGTAATATTCTTTATTGTGGCATGAATATTCAGATCCATAAGACTCAAAACAAAAACTTAATATTTATATAAAAACAATAACGTTTCAAGCATACTAGCAAAGCAAATGTATCTCTTCAAAATATAATGGCAAAATAAAGTTATCCCTACAATATCATATGGTCTGGCTATGATCCATCTTCCCCACACAAAATATTTATATCATGCACAACCCCCATGAAAAGTCAAGCAATTGTTTTCACACCTTTATTTTCTCAAACTTTTTGAACTCTCACGCAATACATGAGCGTGAGCCATGTGTTGGGGAACGTTGCATGGGAAACAAAAAATTTCCTACGCACACGCAAGATCTATCTATGGTGATGAGCATCTACGAGAGGGAGAGTGGATCTACATACCCTTGTAGATCGCTAAGCGGGAAGCGTTAAGAAACGCGGTTGGTGTAGTCGAACGTCTTCGCGATCCAAATCACCGAGCATCCCGCGATCTCATCACGATCCGTCCCGCGATCCAATCACTATACATCCCGCGAACTCATCACGATCCGTCCCGCGATCTCATCACGATCCGTTCCGCGATCTCGTCATGGTCCTTCCGATCTAGCGCCGAACGGACGACACCTCCGCGTTCAGCACACGTACATCTTGATGACGATCTCCGCCTTCTTGATCCAGCAAGAGGGAGCGGAGAGGTAGAAGAGTTCTCCAGCAGCGTGACGGCACTGCGGCAATGGTGGTGGAGCTATTCTGGCAGGGCTTCGCCTAAGCACTGCAGAAAACCGATCTAGAGGAGAAACTATGCACTAGAGGAACGGGTAGCACGTGGCTGAAAATTCTGTGCCAAAACCCTAAAATACTCTAGTATATATAGGAGGAGAGGAGGAGGAGTCTTGGCTGCCAAAAATCCAGCCCTTGGGTCGACCAAAGTGGGGAGGTGAGGAGGACTCCTCCTCCAATCCTAGTAGGACTAGGATTCCTCCTTTTTTTTGGCCTTTTTCCACCTTTTTCCCTTTGGGCTTTTTCTCCCAGCCGCATGGGCCTTGTGTGGGACTTCCACCAGCCCACAAAAGGCTGGTATTTACTCTCCCACAGCCCATGAAGCCTCTTGGGTCGAAATACCCCTCCCGGTGGTCTCCCGGTACACTACCGGCACTCCCGGTACACTATCGATGAGCCCGAAACCTTTCCGGCGACCAAAACAGGACTTCCTATATATCAATATTTAAGTATGGACCATTCCAGAGCTCCTCGTGATGTCCGTGATCTCATCCGGGACTCCGAATAACCTTCGGTCACCACCATACATAACTCTATACTACTGAAACGTGACCAAACCTTAAGTGTGCAGACCCTGCGGGTTCGAGAACTATGTAGACATGACCAAGACACCTCTATGGTCAATAACCAATAGTGGGCCCTAGATGACCATATTTTTTCCTACATATTCTACGATGATCTTTATCGGTCGAACCTCTATGTCAAGGATTCAGTCAATCCCGTATAACGTTCCCTTTGTTCTTCGGTATGTTACTTGCCCGAGATTCGATCGTCGGTATCTCCATACCTAGTTCAACCTCGTTACCGGCAAGTCTCTTTACTCATTCCATAATACAAGATCCCGTGACTAACACTTAGTCACATTGCTTTCAAGGCTTGTTGTGATGTTGTATTACCGAGTGGGCCCTGAGATATCTCTCCGTCACACGGAGTAACAAATCCCAGTCTTGATCCATGCCAACCCAACAGACACCCTCGGAGATACCTGTAGAGTACCTTTATAGTCACCTAGTTACGTTGCGATGTTTGATACACACAAGGCGCTCCTCCGGTGTAAGTGAGTTGCATGATCTCATGGTCATAGGAACAAATACTTGACATGCAGAAAACAATAACATTAAACTGACCTGATCATATGCTATGTTTGTAGTTTGGGTCTTGTCCATCCCATCATTCTCCTAGTGATGTGATCCCGTTATCAAATGACATCTCATTTCAATGGCTAGGAAACCTTAACCATCTTTGATCAACGAGCTAGTCTATTAGAGGCATACTAGGGACATGTTTTTGTCTATGTATCCACACATGCATCTAAGTCTCCGATCAATACAATTATAGCATGGATAATAAACGATTATCATGAAAAAGGAAATATGATAATAACTAATTTATTATTGCCTCTAGGGCATATTTCCAACAGTCTCCCACTTGCACTAGAGTCAATAATCTAGTTCACATCACCATGTGATTCGTATTGTTATGAATCTAACACCCAATGAGTTTTGGGGCTCGATCATGCTTTGCATGTGAGAGAGGTCTTATAGTCAACAGGTCTGTGACATTCAGATCCGTGTGTACTTTGCAAATTTCTATGTCAGACCGAAAACACTGCTACCACACTCCACTTGGTACTATTCCAAATGGCTGCTCGACTATACGTATCCAGATTGCTACTACGAGTCATCCGGATTGGTGTTAAAGCTTGCATTGACATGACTCTTTACGACGAACTCTTTATCACCTCCATAATCAAGAAACATCTCCTTAGTCTTTTAGTTACTAAGGATAATCTTGACCGCTGTCTAGTGATCCACTCCTGGATCACTTTTGTACCCCTTAACGGACTCATGGCAAGGCGCACACACAGGTGCGGTACACAACATGGCATACTATACAGAGCCTATGGCTAAGGCATAGGGGACGACATTCGTCCTTTCTCTTTCTTCTGCCGTGGTCGAGCTTTGAGTCTCACTCAATTTCACACCTTACAAAGCAGGCGAGAACACTTCTCTCTAACTAATCCATTTTGAACTCTTTCAAAATCTTGTCAAGGTATGTACTCATTGAAAGTCTTATCAAACATCTTGATCTATCTTTATAGATCTTGATGCTCAACAATTAGGTAGCTTTATCCAGGTCTTCCTTTGAAAAACTCTTTTCAAACAACCGTTTATGCTCTCCAGAAATTCTACATCATTTCCGAATAGCAATATGTCATCCACATATACTTATCAGAAACTCTTATAGTGCTCCCACTCACTTTATTGCAAATACAAGTTTCTCGTAAACTTTGTATAGACTCAAAAACTTTGATCACCTTATTAAAGTGTATATTCCAACTCCGAGATGCTTGCTTTAGTTCATAGAAGAATCACTGAAGCTCGCACATCTTTTAGCATCCTTAGGACTGACAAAACCTTCTGGTTGTATCTCATACAACCTTTCCTTAAGGAAGGAAACGATGTTTTGGCATCCATCTGCCGGATTTCATAATTGAAAAATGCAGCAACTGCTAACATAATTCTAACAAACTTTAGCATCGCTACGAGTGAGAAAGTCTCATCGCAGTCAACTCTTTGAACTTGTCGTAAACTACTTTGCAACAAGTCGAGCTTTACAAATGGTAACATTTACCATCAGCGTTTGTCTTCATTTTAAAGATCCATTTGTACTTTAACGACCAGCCGTCCAACGAGCAAGTCCACCAAAGTCTATACTTGGTTTTCATACATGGATCCTTTCTCGGATTTCATGGCCTCTAACCATTTGTTGGTTTCCGGTCCCATCATCGCTTCTCCATAGTTCGTAGGTTCATCGTTGTCCAACAACATGACCTTCAAGACAGGGTTGTTGTACCGCTCAGCAGCAGTACACGTCCTTGTCGACCTACGAAGTTCGATAGTAACTTGATCTTAAGCTTCATGATCATCATCATTAACTTCCTATTCAACTGACGTAGGCTTCACAGAAACATCTTTCTGTGCTGCGCCACTTTCTGGTTGAAGTAAAGGTTCAATAACCTCATCAAGTTCTATTTCCCTTGTAGGTCGATAGTAGCTTGATCCGAAGCTTCATGATCATCATCATTAACTTCCTCTTCAACTGATGTAGGCTTCGCAGAAACATCTTTCTGCACTGCGCTACTTTCTGGTTGAAGCAGAGGTTCAAATATCCTCATGAAGTTCTATCCTCCTCCCACTCAATTCTTTCAAGAGAAACCCTTTCTCGAGAAAGGGCCCAGTTTTAGCAACAAACATTTTATGCTTGGATCTGAGATACAAGGTTCACCCAACTGTTCTTAGGGTATTCTATGAAGATGCATTTGTTCGCTTTGGGTTCGAGCTCATTAGGTGAAAACATTTTCCACACAAGCGTCGTAGCCCCAAGCATTAAGAAATGACAGCTTAGGTTTCTATCAAACCATAGTTCACACGGTGTCATCTCAATGGATTTAGATGGTGCCCTATTTAAAGTGAATGTTGTTGTCTCTAATGCATAACCCCAAAATTATAGTAACAAAATGATAATAGACATCATAGCACGCACCATATCCAATAGAGCACGACTATGACGTTCGGACACACCATCACACTATGGTGTTCCAGGTGGCGTGAGTTGTGAAACAACTTTCACATTGTCTAAAGTTGTATGCCAAACTCGTAACTTAGATATTCACCTCCACGATCATATCGCAAACATATTTATCTTCTTGTCACGATGATCTTAAACTTCACTCTAAATTTGCTTGAACCTTTCAAACGATTTAGACTTGTGTTTCATTAAGTAAATATACACTATATCTACTCAAATCATCAGTGAAGGTAAGAAAATAACGATATCCACCGCACGCTACAAGACTCATTGGATTGCATACATCAACATGTATCATTTCCAATAAATCACTTGCCCGCTTCATCAAAACAGAAAACGGGGTCCTTAGTCATCTTGACCAAGAGGCATGGTTCGCATGTCTCAACCGATTCGAAATCGAATGAGTCCAAAGATCCATCAACATGGAGTTTCTTCATTCGTTTTATACCAATATGACATTTAGCGGCAGTGCCACAAGTATGTGGTACTATTATTATTAACTTTGTATCTTTTTGGCATCAATGTTATGAACATGTGTATTACTACGATCAAGTTTCAACAAACCATTCTTACTAGGTGCATGACCATTGAAGCTATTATTCATGTAAATAGAATAACCATTTTCTCTAACTTAAATGAATAACCGTGTTGCAATGAACATGATTTAATCACGTTCATGCTCAACGCAAAAAACACCAAATAACATTTATTTTAGGTTCGTCACTAATCTCGAAGGTAGAGAGAGCGTGCGATGTTGATCACATCAACCTTGGAAACATTTCAACACACATCATCACCTCACACTTACCTAGTTCTCCGTTTATTTCGTAGCTTTTATTTCGAGTTACTAACATTTAGCAACCGAACCGGTATCCAATACCCACGTGCTACTAGGAGTACTAGCAAGGTACACATCAATAACACGTATATCAAATATACTTCTGTTGACGTTTGCCAGCCTTCTTATCTACCAAGTATCTAGGGTTGTTCCGCTTCAACGACCGCTCTCCTCATAATTGAAGCACTTAGTCTCGGGTTTGAGTTCAACTTTGGGTTGCTTCACTGGAGCAGCAATTGACTTGCTATCCATGAAGTTTCCCTCCTTGCTCTTGCCCTTCTCGAAACTAGTGGTTTTAACTAACCATCAACACTTTGACGCTCCTTCTCGATTTCTACCTTCACGGTGTCAAACATCGCGAATAGCTCAGGGATCATTATTTCTGTCCCTGGCGTTTTATAGTTCATCACCAAGTTCTAGTAGCTTTAGTGACAGTGACTTGGAGAACTATATCAATCACTATCTTATCTGGAAGATCAACTCCCACTCGATTCAAGCGATTGTAGCACCCAGACAATCTGAGCACATGCTCAATGATTGAGCTATTCTCTTTCATCTTACAGGCAAAGAATCTTGTTGGAGATCTCATATCTCGCAACACGGGCACGAGCCTGAGATCCTAATTTCAGATCTTAGAACATCTCATATGTTCCATGACGTTCAAAACGTTTCGGAGCCTCAATTCTAAGCTGTAATGCATGACGCACTAAACTATCAAGTAGTTATCAAAACGTGCCTGTCATATGTTCACAACATCTACAAACAACGCTAGAGGGGTTGGTGCACCGAGCGGTGCATTAAGGACATAAGCCTTCTGTGCAGCAATGAGGACAATCCTCGGATCACGGAGCCAGTCCGCAATATTGCTACCATCATCTTTCAACTCTATTTCTCTAGGAACATATAAAATTCAAGGGAGCTACAGTGTGAGCTAGTAGTCTACAACATAATTTTGCAAAGACACTACTGACTATGTTCATGATAATGAGTTCAATTAATCATATTACTTAAGAACTCCCACTCAAATTGACATCCCTCTGGTCATCCGAGTGGTTCATGATCCAAATTCACCAACTCAAGTCCGATCATCATGTGAGTTGAGGTGGTTACATTGGTGAACATCATCATGTTAATCATATCTTCTATATGACTCATGTTCGACCTTTCGGTCTCTTGTGTTCCGAGGCCATGTCTGTACATGCTAGGCTCGTCAAGTTTAACCCGAGTGTTCTACATGTGCAACACTGGCTTGCACCCGTTGTATGTGAACGTAGAGTCTATCACACCCGATCATCACGTGGTGTCTCAACACGACGAACTTTCGCAACGGTGCACACTCGGGGAGAACACAATTTTATCTTGAAATTTAAGTGAGGGATCACCTTATAGTGCTACCGTCGTCCTAAGCAAAACAAGGTGCATAAAAGGATTAACATCACATGCAAATCATAAGTGACATGATATGGCCATGAACTTGTGCTTTTGATCGCCATCATGAAAGCACCGGCATGATCTCCATCGTCACTGGCATGACACCATGATCTCCATCATCTTGATCTCCATCAACGTGTCGCCATTGGGGTTGTCGCGCCCACCATGCTTCTACTACTATTGCTACCGTTTAGCGATAAAGTAAAGCATTACATAACGCTTAATGATTGACACGCAGGTCATACAATAATTAAATACAATCCTATGGCTCCTGCCGGTTGCCGTACTCATCGACATGCAAGTCGTGATAATCTATACATCACATGATCATCTCATACATCACATATATCACATCATGTAATTGGCCATATCACATCACAACATACCCTGCAAAAACAAGTTAGACGTCCTCTAATTGTTGTTGCATGTTTTACGTATCTGCTACGGGTATCTAGCAAGAACAATTCTCATCTACGCAAAAACAACAACGGTGATACACTAGTTGATTTTCAACCTTCTCAAGGACCGCCTTTGTCGAATCCGATCCAACTAAAGTGAGAGAAACTGGCACCCGCAAGCCATCTATGCAACAAGTTGCGGTCGAGGGAACCGGTCTCTCGTAAGCAAACGAGTAATGTTGGTCCGGGCCGCTTAATCTCACAATACCGCTGAACCAAAATCCGACCAAGGGAGGAAGCAATCTAAGCATCAACGCCCACAAACCTTTTGTGTTCTACTCGAGATCTCATCTACACATAGACCTAGCTCATGATGCCACTGTTGGGGAACGTTGCATGGGAAACAAAAAAATTCCTACGCACACGCAAGATCTATCTATGGTGATGAGCATCTACGAGAGGGAGAGTGGATCTACATACCCTTGTAGATCGCTAAGCGGGAAGCGTTAAGAAACGCGGTTGGTGTAGTCGAACGTCTTCGCGATCCAAATCGCCGAGCATCCCGCGATCTCATCACGATCCATCCTGCGACCCAATCACGATCCGTCCCGCGAACTCATCACGATCCGTCCCACGATCTCATCACGATCCGTTCCGCGATCTCGTCACGGTCCTTCCGATCTAGCGCCGAACGAACGGCACCTCCGCGTTCAGCACACGTACAGCTTGATGACGATCTCCGCCTTCTTGATCCAGCAAGAGGGAGCGGAGAGGTAGAAGAGTTCTTCGGCAGCATGACGACGCTGCGGCAATGGTGGTGGAGCTATTCCGACAGGGCTTCGCCTAAGCACTGCAGAAAACCGATCTAGAGGAGAAACTATGCACTAGAGGAACGGGTAGCACGTGGCTGAAAATTCTGTGCTAAAACCCCAAAATCCTCTAGTATATATAGGAGGAGGGGAATAGGAGTCTTGGATGCCAAAAATCCAGCCCTTGGGTCGACCAAAGTGGGGAGGAGAGGACTCCTCCTCCTCCAATCCTAGTAGGACTAGGATTCCTCCTTTTTTTGGCCTTTTTCCACCTTTTTCCCTTTGGCCTTTTTCTCCCAGCCGCATGGGCCTTGTGTGGGACTTCCACCATCCCACAAAAGGCTGGTATTCACTCTCCCACAGCCCATGAATCCTCTTGGGTCGAAATACCCCTCCCGGTGGTCTCCCGGTACACTACCGGCACTCCCGGTACATTACCGATTAGCCCAAAACTTTTCCGGCGACCAAAATGGGTCTTCCTATATATCAATCTTTACCTCCGGACCATTCCGGAGATCCTCGTGACGTCCTGGATCTCATCTGGGACTCTGAACAACCTTCGGTCACCACCATACATAACTCTATACTACTGAAACGTGACCAAACCTTAAGTGTGCAGACCCTGCGGGTTCGAGAACTATGTAGACATGACCGAGACACCTCTACGGTCAATAACCAATAGCGGGTCCTGGATGACCATATTGGTTCCTACATATTCTACGAAGATCTTTATCGGTCGAACCTCTATGTCAAGGATTCAGTCAATCTCGTATAACGTTCCCTTTGTTCTTCGGTATGTTACTTGCCTGAGATTCGATCGTCGGTATCTCCATACCTAGTTCAACCTCGTTACCGGAAAGTCTCTTTACTCGTTCCGTAATACAAGATCCCATGACTAACACTTAGTCACATTGCTTGCAAGGCTTGTTGTGATGTTGTATTACCGAGTGGGCCCTGAGATACCTCTCCGTCACACGGAGTAACAAATCCCAGTCTTGATCCATGCCAACCCAACAGACACCCTTGGAGATACCTGTAGAGTACCTTTATAGTCACCCAGTTACATTGCGATGTTTGATACACACAAGGCACTCCTCCAGTGTCAGTGAGTTGCATGATCTCATGGTCATAGGAACAGATACCTGACATGCAGAAAACAATAGCATTAAACTGACACGATCATATGCTACGTTTGTAGTTTGGGTCTTGTCCATCCCATCATTCTCCTAATGATGTGATCCCGTTATCAAATGACATCTCATGTCAATGGCTAGGAAACCTTAACCATCTTTGATCAACGAGCTAGTCTATTAGAGGCATACTAGGGACATGGTTTTGTCTATGTATCCACACATGCATCTAAGTCTCCGATCAATACAATTATAGCATGGATAATAAACGATTATCATGAACAAGGAAATATGATAATAACTAATTTATTATTGCCTCTAGGGCATATTTCCAACACCATGGATATAGTACTATAGGTGGAATATGATATGGTGGAGGTTGTCAAGGAAAGGGAGAAGATAGTCTCACATCAACTAGGCGTATCAACAGGCTATGGAGATGCCCATTAATAGATATCAATGTGAGTGAGTAGGGATTGCCATGCAATAGATGCACTAGAGCTATAAGTGTATGAAAGCTCAAAGAGGAACTAAGTGGACGTGCATCATGAAGAAAAATTCCACTAGTTATGTGAAAGTGACAAAATAGGAGACTCTCTATTATGAAGATCATGGTGCTACTTTGAATCACAAGTGTGGAAAAAGGTAGTAGCAATGTCCCTTCTCTCTTTTCTATAAATTTTTTGGTAGGCATCTAAGGCCTCTTTTATTATATATTTTTTATTTGGGCTTCGCTAGCCTCTTTTTTGTCATAAAGTCCGGAATCTCATCCCCACTTGTGAGGGAATCATAGCTTCCATCATCCTTTCCTCACATGGGACATGCTCTAATAATGATAATCATCACACTTTTATTTACTCACAACTCAAAATAAAATTATAACTCGATACCTATGACTAGATATGACTCTATATGCAATATGGAAGTGATGGCGCATGTCATAAAAGGAAATGGTGGAAGTTGCATGGCAATATATCTCGAAATGGCTATGGAAATGCCATAATAGGTAGGTATGGTGGCTGTCTTGAGGAAATATATATGGTGGCTGTTTTGAGGAAGGTATATGGTGTCTGTTTTGAGGAAGGTATATGGTGCACTGGCGAAAGTTGTGCGTACTAGAGAGGCTAGCAAAGGTGGAAGGGTGAGAGTGCTATAATCCATGGACTCAACATTAGTCATAAAGAACTCACATACTTATTGCAAAAGTCTATTAATAATTGAAGCAAATTATTAAACGCATGCTCCTAGGGGATAGGTTGGTAGGAGTTAACCATCGTGCGCTCCCGACCCTCACACAAAGGTCGACAATCTATAAACAAGTCATGCCCCCACTTCCTTACATAACGGTTCACCATACGTGCATGCTACGGGAATCACAAACATTTACACAAGTATTTTTACCAAATCACAATTACTTCCTAACATGACTCTTAACATTACCATCTTTATATCTCAAAACTTTATGCAAGGAATCAAACTTCTCATAAATACTCAATGCACTTAATATGGAAGTCTTTATTATATGCCTCTTGGATGCCTATCATATTAGGACTAAATTCATAACCTAGACCAATTACCAGGCTGTTTAGAGACTCTCAAAATAATATAAGTGAGGTATGAGAGTTCAAATATTTCTATAAAACGCAAACACCACTATGCTCTAAAAGATATAAGTGAAGCACATAGAGCAAAATTGCATAACTCAAAAGATATAAGTGAAGCACACAGAGCATTCTAACAAATTCACGATTCAGCGTGTCCTTCTCAAAAAATGTGTGCAGCAAGGATGATTGTTGCAAACTAACAAGCAAAGACTCATATCATACAAGACGCTCCAAGCAAAACACATATCATGTGGTGAATAAAAATATAGCCTCAAGTAAATTTACTGATGGATTGAAGACGAAAGAGGGGATGCCTTCTGGGGCATACCCAACCTTAGGCTCTTTGGTATCCTTGAATATGACTTATGGTGCCTTGGTCATCCCCAAGCTTAGGCTCTTGACACTCCTTATTCCATAGTCCATCAAATCTTTACCCAAAACTTGAAAACTTCACAACACAAAACTTAACAAAAAAAACTCGTCAGATCCGTTAGTATAAGAAAATAAATCACCACTTTAGGTACTGTTGTGAACTCATTATTTATTTATATTGGTGTTATACCTAATGTATTCTAACTTCTTCATGGTTCATACCCCATGATACAACCCAAAGATTCATCAAAATAGGCAAACAACTCAAAGAAAAAAACAGAATCTGTCAAAAACAGAACAGTCTGTAGAAATCTGAAAACTTCGTATACTTATGTAACTCAAACAATTCTGAAAATTATGAAAACATGGGAAATTTATATATCAATCTTGTGTAAAAATTTCAGACTCATTCTAGTCTCTGAAATATTTATAAAATTCCTATACTGAGCGCAAAAGTTTCTGTTTTCCAGCAAGATCAAATCAACAACTACCATAGATCACCCCAAAGGTTTTACTTGGCTAAAACACTAATTAAAAAACAAAAACACAATTACTAAAGAATTAATAATGTGGGGAAGACTCAAAAACATAAGCAAAAACAGAACGCAAACATAAAATTGTGTTGCCTCCCAACAAGCGCTATTGCGCCCCTAGCTAGGCAAAACGCAATAGATCTAGGTATTGTCATCTTTGGTATTAGCCCCTTTTGTGGGGACCTTCTCAAATCGAGGGGTTCTTTACTTTTTCCCACATTTATGGAGTAAGGATACATCTTAATATCCAAAATGTCCAAACGCTTATTGCAAAGGGTAAGCAAAGTATTCACCCATTGATATGTTTAAGGGGTTCGTGATATTGTTGCAACTCGACCAAGTGATTATGTAAGTCACCCAATTTGTCGAGAACATGAACACCCTCTTGTGAGAAAAGAAACTCCTTTTTGGTGGAGGAACCCCTAAAATCCCTTCCAAAACTTCATAAGCGGCATTCGCATCTAGCTCAATAAAATCTCCTTTTTAGGCGAAATCTAGAAGCTCTATGTGATGCAAAGTTAATCCAATGTAAAAAATTCTAAGAAACACTTTTGCATCTCCTTTTAAATTGGAATACGATAAAATCCCATTATCCTATACCAGGCATCTTTCAAATGTTCCCCTTGTTTTTGTTTGAAGTAAAGAACTTCAAAATCTGGTGACAAAGGGGACATAGTAACGCTAGACATAGTAACAAGAAGAAGATCTGGCAGGCAAACGAAAGAAGGGCGAACAAAAAGGCAAATATTTTGGGTATTTTCTGAAAATCGTTTTAGAAGTGGGGGAGAGGAAAATGAGAGGCAACCGACAAATAATGTAAATGCAAGAGACGAGTTTGTGATGGGTACTTGGTAGGCTTGATGTGTATCCTCCCCGGCAACGGCGACAAAAATTGGCAAGTTGGCGGGAGATATCTTGTCTTGACTTGCTATGTATCCGCCTTGGCAACAGCGCCAGAAATCCTTCTTGCTACCTGTTGAGCTTGCGTTGGTTTTCCTTGAAGAGAAAAGGGTGATGCATCGAAATAGATAAGTATTTCCCTCAGTTGTTGAGAACCAAGGTATCAATCCAGTAGGAGGAACAAGCAAGTCACCAATGGATGCACCTACACAAACAATCAAACTCTTGCACCCAACGCTATAAAGGGGTTGACAATCCCTTCACGATTATTTGTAAGGATTAGATCCGATAGATATAGATGTAAACAAGAACAGAAAGTAAAAGGTAAATAAATTTCAGCAAAGTATTTTTGGTATTTTGGCTTTATAGATCTGAAAGTATATTATGGAAAGTAGACCCAGGGGGCATAGGTTTCACTAGAGGCTTCTCTCTCGAAGGAAAATATCATGGTGGGTAAACAAATTACTGTCAAGAAATTGATAGAAAAGCGAATAATCGTGTAGTTATCCAAGGCAATGATCATGCATATAGGCATCACGTCTATATCAAGTAGACCAAAACGATTCTGCATCTACTACTATTACTCCACACATCGACCGACTCCTACCTGCATCTAGAGTATTAAGTTCATGAAGAACAAAGTAACACATTAAGAAAGATGACATGATGTAGAGGGATAAACTCAAGCAATATGATGAAAACTCCATCTTGTTAACCTTGATGGCAACAATACAATACGTGCCTCACTACCCCTACTATGTCACTGGATGAGGACACCGCAAGATTGAACCCAAAACCAAGCACTTCTCCCATTGCAAGAATTACCAATATAGTTGGGCAAACCAAACCAATAACTCGAACAGACTTACAAAGATATGAAATCATGGAAATAAGAATTCAGAGGAGATTAAAATAAGATTCATGGATAATCTGAACATAAACTCACAATTCATCGGATCTTGCCAAACACACCACAAAAGAGGATTACATCGGATAGATCTCCATGAAGATCATGAAGAACATGGTATTGAAGATCAAAGAGAGAGAAGAATCTATCTAGCTACTAGCTATGGACCTGTAGGTCTGTGGTGGACTACTCACACATCATTGGAGGGGTAATGGAGTTGATGTAGATGCCCTCCATGATCGAAACCCCTTTCGATAGATTATCGGAAAAGGCTCCAAGATTGGATCTCTCGGGAACGGAGGCTTCTGGCGGCAAAAAAGTGTTTGCGTGGCTCCTTTTGATGTTGGGGTATATTTGGGAATTTATAGGCCAAAGATTAGGGTTAGGAGACTTGTCGGAGACGACAAGCCTGCTAGGCACGGCCAGGGGGGCTGCGCCTAGCAGGCTTGTGACCTCCTGGCACAAGTCCCGACATGCTCTCCAACCTGGTTGATTTGTTTCCTTCCAGAAAAATTCCTTTCAAAGATTTTATTCCGTTTGGACTCCATTTAATATTCCATAGCTGCAAAACTCAAAAACAAGGAAAAAACAAAAACTGACACTAGGCTCTAGATTAATAGGTTAGTCCCAAAAATAATATAATATAGGATATTACTACATATAAAACATCCAAAACAGATAATGTAATAGCATGCCATCATTAAAATTTATATATATGTTGGAGACATATCACCTATCTAGCCATGCCTCCCATCTAAACTTTTTGTTGACCATCATTTGGTAGGCTGACCTAACTGAGAAATTGTCATTTTTCTCAAAGTTCGAGGACCAGTAATCTTGTAAATCAGAAGTACACAAGGGTATTCTCAGTATAGTAGGAATGTCAATTGGGAGATAGACTTCTGATAGTTTGGCTAGTGTCCCAAGCATCCAAAGTGTGATCAATTAGTTTAGACACTTTCCGCGGCAGATCATTGGATAAACTACTTAATGGTCTCATCATTTCAGCCCTAGGTAGCCAATTATCCGCCCATATGTTGGTGCTTTCTCCATTCCCAATAGTGCTGATGATACCCCATTTTAGCACATCACGACCATCAATAACATCCCTCCATATTTTTCTTGGATGTCTCCCAATATCTCCATCAAGAATCGAGCAGTTTGGAATATAAACGCTATTAAGAATTCTGGCACTCGACAACTCTGGACACGCCAATAGTGCCAGGTTGAACATCTCAAAGTCTTTGAAGCCTAAACCACCCATGCTTTTTGGTTGGGTCATTGACTCCCATGACACCCAACTGGGTTTACAGTGTCCATCCTTACTCCCTCACCAGAATTTTCTAATCAACATGTTTAAGTGCTCGCAGAAGCCCCTAGACAGTTTAAAGCATGGTATGGAAAAGACTGGAATAGCCTGGGCCATAGATTTTACCAACACTTCCTTTCCTGTTGAAGACAATATTTTTTAATGCACCTTTGCACCTTACTCCACAAATAATCCTTTAGGTATTTGAAGGCACCAACTTCTGTTGGCATTCACAGATATTTCGCTGACAAAGCTTCAGTCGGAACCCGCAACAAACCCTTTATTTTTGTTCTGATATTTTCTGGACAACCCTTGGTGAAGAATATAGATGACTTATTGATACGTCTCCAACATATCTATAATTTTTGATTGTTCCATGTTGTTATATTATCAATCTTGGATGTTTTATAATCATTTTATAGCAACTTTATATCAATTTTTGGGACTAACGTATTGACATAGTGCCAAGTGCAAGTTGTTGTTTTTTGCTTGTTTTTTACTTCGTGGAATATCAGTACCAAACGAAGCCCAAACACCATGAATTTTTTTGGAGATTTTTCTTGGGCCAGAAGATACCTGGAGGACCAAAGAAGCACCAGAGAGGAGGGCCAAGGAGGCCACAACCCACCAGGGCGCCAGAGGCCCCTAGCGCGGCCTAATGGGTTGTGCCCTCCTCGGGACGCCTCTCCACCACCTATCAGTTCTATAAATACCCAAATATTCCAAAAACCCTAGGGGAGTCGATGAAACACAATTCCAGCCGCCACAAGTTCCATAACCCCGAGATCCAATCTAACACCATCACAGAGGGGTGCATCGTCTTCATGGGTGCCTCTCCGATGATGCGTGAGTAGTACACTATAGACCTACGGGTCTGTAGGCAGTAGCTAGATGGATTCCTCTATCTCTCTTTTAATTCTCAATACAATGGTCTCTTGGAGATCTATTTGATGTAATGACTTTTGCAGTGTGTTTGTTGGGATCCGATGAATTTTGAGTTCATGATCGGTTTCTATCCATGAATATTATTTGAGTCTTCTTTGATCTTTTATATGCATGATTACTTATAGCCTCGTATTTATTCGTCGAATATTTGGTTTAGTTAGGCCAACTAGATCGATCTTTCTTGCCATGTGAAGAGGTGCTTTGCGATGGATTCAATCTTGCGGTGTCCTCTCCCAGTGACAGAAGGGCCAGCGAGGCACGCATGAAATCATTGCTATTAAGGATAAAAAGATGGGGTCTATTCCTACATGAATAGATCTTGTCTACATCACGTCATTGTTCTTATTGCATTACTCCATTTCTCCATGAACTTAATACACTAGATGCATGTTGGATAGTGGTCGATGTGTTGAGTAATAGTAGTAGATGCAGAATCGTTTCGGTCTACTTTATATTGGACATGATGCCTATATAATGATCATTTCCTTGGATATCATCATGATTATTTGATCTTCTATCAATTGCCCAAAAGTAATTTGTTCACCCACCGTGTGCTATACTCATGAGAGAAGCAACTAGTGAAACATACGGCCCCCGGGTCTATCTTCCAACATATTGTTTTCCGATCTATCCTTTTGCCGCTTTTGTTTTCAGATCTATTATTAAAAAACCCAAAAATACGTTGCTGTACTTTTTATTTGCTTATTTTATTTTGTGTTCTTTCACGATCTATCCCTCAAATCTACTACAAACCAATCTAGCTTTTTACCGTGGAGAGATTGACAACCTCTCTTACGCGTCGGGTGATACGTCTCCATCGTATCTACTTTTCCTAACACCTTTGCTCTTGTTTTGGACTCTAATTTGCATGATTTGAATGAAACTAACCCAGTCTGACGTTGTTTTCAGCGGAACTACCATGGTGTTGTTTTTGTGTAGAAATAAAAGTTCTTGGAATCGAACGAAACTTTTTGGAGATTTATTTTACAATAAGTAAAAAATACCGGAGCCAAAAATCACCGGAGAAGGGGCATGGTTGGGCACAAGACACCAGGGCGCGCCAGCCCCCCCCCATGGACCCTGGTGGGTTGTGCCCACCTCGTGGCCATGCTGGCCCTAATTCCGACACTATGAATTCCTATTTTCGGAGAAAAAAATCAAGGAGAAAGTTTTATCGCGTTTCACAAGATGGAGCCGCCGCCACCTCCCATTGTTCATTGGGAGGTCAGATCTAGAGTCCGTTTAGGTCTCTAGAGAGGGGCATCGTCGATCTTCGTCATCATCAACCCTCCTTCATCGCCAAATCCATGATGCTCCCCACCGGGAGTGAGTAATTCCTTCGTAGGTTTGCTGGTCGGTGAGGAGTTGGATGAGATTCATCATGTAATCGAGTTAGTTTCGTTAGGGCTTGATCCCTAGTATCCACTATGTTCTAAGATCAATGTTTCTATGACTTTGCGATGCTTAATACTTGTCACTAGGTCCTGAGTGCCATGATTTCAGATCTAAACCATTTATGTTATCATCATTATATTTATGTTCTTGATCCGATCTTGCCTAGTCATATGCACCTATTACGTGTTATGATCAGTAAACCCCAGGGTGACAGTAATTGGGATACTTTCCTGTGATGATCGTAGTTTGAGGAGTTCATGCATTCACTATGTGTTAATGCTTTGTTCCGGTTCACTATTAAAAAGAGGCCTTAATTTCCCTTAGTATCCTTATGTACCCCGCTGCCACGGGAGGGTAGGACAAAAGATGTCAAGCAAGTTCTTTTCCATAAGAATGTATGACTATTTACGGAATACATGCCTACATTACATTGACGAACCGGAGCTAGTTCTGTGTCGCCCTAGGTTATGATTGTTATATGATGAATATCATCCAACGAATACACCGATCTAGTGCCTACGAGTTTTCCACTTATTGTTCTTGCTAAGTTACTATTGTTGATACGTCTCCATCGTATCTACTTTTCCTAACACTCTTGCTGTTGTTTTGGACTCTAATTTGCATGATTTGAATGAAACTAACCCGGACTGATGTTGTTTTCAGCAGAACTACCATGGTGTTGTTTTTGTGCAAAACTAAAAGTTCTCGGAATCGAAAGAAACTTTTTGGAGATTTGTTTTACAATAAATAAAAAATACTGGAGCCAAAAACCACTAGAGGAGGGGGCCTGGCTAGGCACAAGACACCAGGGCGCACCCTAGTGGGTTGTGCCCACCTCATGGCCCCGCTGACCCTAATTCCGGCACTATAAATTCCTATTTCCAGAGAGAAAAATCAAGGAGAAAGTTTTATTGCATTTCACAAGACGGAGCTGCCACCACCTCGTGTTCTTCATCGGGAGGCCTGATAACCATAAGTGTAGGGGATTGTTTGTAGTTTTTTTCGTTAAGTAAGAGTTTCGAACCCAACAAGGAGATAAAGGTAGAATTAATATTCTCTCAAGTTCTATCAATCGCCGATACCACTCTACGCACTCTAATGCTTTCTTTACCTAGAACAAGTATGAAACTACTTTGCGGGAATAAAACTAGAAGTACTTTGCAAGATTATAAAGAACATGGAAATAAAAGCTAGGTGTTGTTTTAATAAAATAACAATAAAATTAAATAGTTTCATAGAAAGATTTTTGTGTAACGAAAGAGAAATATTATCCATAGGCAATTGAATATGATATGATAGATACTTGTTATATGCAATGAGGGAGAGGCATGCGCTAACACACTTTCTGTACTTGGATCATATGCACTTATGATTGGAACTCTAGCAAGCATCCGCAACTACCAAAGTTCATTAAGGTAAAACCCAAACGTAGCGTTAAGTATCAAGTCCTCTTTACTCCCATACGCAACAACCCACCTACTCGGGTTTATGCTTCTGTCACTCAAGCAACCCACTATAGGAAAATCATGAAAATATTGCAACACCCTACAGCAGGGATCCCTCACATTTGCGAGACACGGAGGGAACCATAGGACAACACCATATCAACATACAACTCACATCCATAACATCATACCACAATTAACCCGTTGGACAAAAGAGATCTACTCAATCATCATAGGATAATCAAATATCGTTGGGAAATAATATATGGAGTTGAGCACCATGTTTAAGTAGAGATTACATCAGGGAACAGAGGTGTTACACCGCTTCACAGAGGGGGAGAGAGTTGGTGTTGATGGTGGCACGATTGTTGATGTAGATCACTATCATGATGGATGCCCCGGCGACGTTCCGGCGCCACCAGGAGAGAGGGGGAGAGAGCCCCCCTTCTTATTCTTCCTTGGCCTCCCCCTAGATGGGAGGAGAGTTACCCATCTGGTTCATGGCTGACATGGCTACGGATGGACGAGAGCCCCTCCTAGATTGGATCTCCCTCTTTATTCTCTTCTGCTCCGCGTTCCTGTTTTCTGGCCAAAAATCGTTTCTTATATTCCCTGAGAACCGTAACTCCGATCGGTCTGAAATTTTGAGGGGATTTTTATCCGAAATTTAACTTTCTTGCGGCCTAAGGAGAGCTCCAACTGACATATGAGGTGAGCACCACCCACCACCTCGGGTTTGGGCCCTCGGCCATGCCCTGGTGGGTGGGGGGAGGGGGGCTGTGAGCCTCTGTTTGCATTGATTGCACTTCTCAAAAATTAAAAATATTCTAAAAAAATATCCGTAAATTTTTATCGTGTTTGGACTTTGTTTGATATGGAATTTCTGCAAAACAAAACACACACAAAAACATGAACTCGCACTAGGCACTGGATCAATAGGTTAGTCCAATAAATCATATAAATTGTTGCCAAAAGTATGTAAAAATTGTATAATATTGGCATGAAAAAATCAAAAATTATAGATACGACTGAGACGTATCATCATCCCAAGTTTAATTCCCGCTCATCCTCGAGTAGGTAAATGATAAAAAAGATAATTTTTGATGTGGAATGCTACCTAGCATAATCTTGATCATATATCTAATCATGACATGAATATAAAGACACAAGTGATTCAAAGCAATAGTCTAGTTTTGACATGAAGACTTTAATACTCAGGCATCCCAACAAACAATCATGTCTTTCAAAATATCAAGGCTAAAGAACATTATCCCTATAAAATCATATGGCCTTGTCATGCTTTGTCTTCTTAACACAAAGTATAAATCATGTACTACCCCGGTGTCAGCCAAGCAATTGGTTCATACTTTTCAACGTGCTTCAACATTTTCAACTCTCATGCTATACATGAGTGCACGCCATGGGTATAGAACTATGGGTGGAATAGAATATGGTGGTAGGTTTCAAAGGGGTGGAGAAGAAAGTCTCGCATCAACTCAGCATATCAACGGGCTATGGAGATTCCCATTAATAGATATCAATGCGAGGAGTAGGGATTGCCATGCAACGAATGCACTAAGAGCTATAAGTGTATGAGATCTCAATATGAAAAGTAAGTGGGTGTGCATATAACTCTATAATGAAAAATTCCCACTAGTATATGAAGCACAAGTGTGGAATTAACATGCTCCTCTCTTTGTCTCTCATCATTTTTTTCTTTTTTTTCTTTCTCTCCCTTTTTTATTTTTCTTCTTTGTTTGGAGCCTCATCCCAACTTGTGGGGGAATCATAGTTTCCATCATCCTTTCGTCACTGAGACATGCTTTAATAATGAATAATGATGATCATCACAGTTCAATTTACTTACAACTCAATATTACAACTCGATACCTAGAATAAAATATGATTCTATATGAATGCTATGCAATGATCTAGCGTAGCAAAGATACCAAAAAATGGACAAGCCATGGAAACATCATGCTAGCTATCTTACGATCATGTAAAGCAATATGACAATGAATGTTCAAGTCATCAAAACGGAAGCGGTGGAAGCTGCATGGCAATATATCTCGGAATGGCTATGGAAATGCCATAATAGGTAGATACGGTGGCTGTTTTGATGAAGATGCAACCAGTCTTATGTGTGATAGAGCGTATCATATCATGGGGTTTGGATGCACCGACGAATTTTGCACCAACTCTCGAGGTGAGAAAGGGCAACGCGCGGTACCACAGAGGCTAGAAAATTGCGGAAAGGTAAGAGTGCCTATAATCCATGGACTCACATTAGTCATAAACAACTCACATAGTTATTGAAAAAGTTTATTAGCCCTCGAAGAAAAGTATTACTATGCATGCCCCTAGGGGGGCGGTTGGTAGGAGTTAACCATCGTGCTCCCCCGACCTTCACACAAAGATAGATAATCATGGATAAATTGGGCTCTAACTTCCTAGCATAACAGGAGACTATATGTGCATGCTTTGGGAATCACGAACCTTAGCACCAATATCTTACTAAACACGATCATCCACTAGTACCTCCCACACATTATAATATCTACACGGAAAAGTATTGCAAGGAATCAAACATATCATATTCAATGATCCCGATCCTCACACAAAGGTTGACAATCATTAAACAAATCATGCTCCGACTTCGTTACATAACGGTTCACCATACGTGCATGCTATGGGAATCACAAACCTTAACACATGTATTTATCCAATTCATAACTACTCACTAGTATGACTCTCATATTACCATCTTCATATCGCAAAACTATTGCAAGGAATCAAACATATCATATTCAGTGATCTACAAATTTTATGTAGGATTTTATGACTAACCATGTGAATGACCAATTCCTGTTTAATATCTAAATAGATATAAGTTAAGCAATGGAGTTTAATTATTTATACAAAATACCATGCTCTAATAAATATAAGTGAAGCAAAAGAGCATTCTACGAATAAATATTTTCTATGTGAAGAGAAACAGGCAATCCAAACTTCAAATGATATAAGTGAAGCACATGAAGCATTCTATAAATCCGTACTCAAAAGATATAAGTGAAGTGCAATGAGCATTCTATAAATAAACCATGTACTATCTCATACCAGTGGTTCATAAAAGAAAAGTGAAAAATAAACACAAAAGACGCTCCAAGATTGACACATATCACATGAACGAAATGAATTCGAAAACATACCGGTACTTGTTGAAGAAAGATGGGATGCCTTCCGGGGCATCCCCAAGCTTAGACGCTTGAGTATCCTTGGATATATACTTGGGATTCCTTGGGAATCCCCAAGCTTAAAATCTTGCCTCTCCTCCTTCTCGTGATATCAAGACCTCCTCGATCTTTGAACACTTCATCCACAGAAAGCTTAACATAAGACTGGTAAGATCCGTTAGTATAAAAAAGCAAACTACTATAAGTACTGTTGCAAACCCATTCATATTATATATTTGAATTATACCTCATATAGTATAACTTTCCTATAGATTACACCCCTGATAAATCGATGGTTTCATCAAAACAAGCAAAACAATGCATCAGAAACAGAATCTATCCTAAACAGGACAGTTTGTAGCAATCTGAACTTTGACCATACTTATGTAACTCCAAAAATTCTGAAAAATTAGGACAAAATATTATTTTTTATAGTGATACTGTGTAAAAATTCATAAACTTTCGATGTTCTAGTAAAAAACAGAAATTCACGCACTACAACCAAAGTTTCTGTTTTTACACCGCACATACCAACAAACAATCTAATCATCCTAAAGGCAAATCTTGGCAGAATAAATTTATAATACAATGGATTTGTATAAGGGGGTAATTATTTTTATTGTGTTTCATTAGATGGAGCCGTCGCCTACTCCTGTTCTTCATCGGGAGGCCAGATCTGGAGTCCGTTTGGGGCTCTGAAGAGGGGAATCTTTGGTCTTCGTCTCATCAACCCTCCTTCATCGCCAATTCCATGATGATCCCCACCGGGAGTGAGTAATTCCTTCATAGGCTTGCTAGTAAGTGAGGAGTTGGATGAGATTCATCATGTAATCGAGTTAGTTTTGTTAGGGCTTGATCCCCAGTATCCACTATGTTCTAAGATTGATGTTGCTATGACTTTGCCATGCTTAATTCTTGCCACTAGGGCCCGAGTGCCATGATTTCAGATCTGAACCATTTATTTTATCATCATTATATCTTTGTTCTTGATCCAATCTTGCCTAGTCATATGCACCTATTACGTGTTATGATCCGTAAAACCGGGGTGACGGTAATCGGGATACTTTCTAGTGATGACCATAGTTTGAGGAGTTCATGTATTCACTATGGGTTAATGCTTTGTTCTGGTTCTCTATTAAAAGGAGGCCTTAATATCCCTTAGTTTCCTTATGGACCCTGGTTCTATGGGAGGGTAGGGCATAAGATGTCATGCAAGTTCTTTTCCATAAGCACGTATGACTATTTACGGAATACATGCCTACATTACATTGACGAACTGGAGCTAGTTCTGTGTCGCCCTAGGTTATGACTGTTATATGATGAATATCATCCAACGAATACACCGACCCAGTGCCTACAAGTTTTCCACTTATTGTTCTTGCTAAGTTACTATTGCTGATGTTACTGTTGCACTTGCTACAAAACAATTACTGCAATTGTTACCACTACTGTTACTGCTATCACTACTATCAAACTATCATATTACTGTTCTACTAACCACTTTGCTACATATATTTAATCTCCAGGTGTGGTTGAATTGACAAACGCAACTGCTAATACTCTCAAATACACTTTGGTTCCCCTTGTGTCGAATCTATAAATTTGGGTTGAATACTCTACCCTCGAAAACTGTTGCGATCCCCTATACTTGTGGGTTATCATCGGGTTGAAATTATTTGTTCTTTGTGTGCAGGTACCATTTAAATAATGTTCTATGGTTATCCTACTAGTTCAATAATCCTGGTTTCATAACTGAGGGAAATACTTACCATCATTGTGCTGGATCATCCCTTCCTCTTTGGGAAAATACTGATGCAGTATCAAGCCACGTCAAAGGAATTTCTGGCGCCGTTGCCGGGGAAGAGGTACGAAAGTAGTCTCCCATCGACTTCCTAATTTCTGGCACTGTTGTCGGGGAGACATCATCAACATCTATTAGGTTCCTAATCACAAATCTCATCTCCTTGGAATTTACATTATTTGCCATTTACATCTCGTTCTCCTCTCCGCCACTTCACAAAATTTCTCGTTTTATTCACCCTCTTTTTTGTTTGCCATTTTTCTCGTCAGATCTCTTTTTTGCTTCCAATCTTGTTTGCATAGTCACGATGACTCAAGAAAATACCAAATTGTGTGATTTTTCCAATACCAATAATAATGATTTTGTTAGCACTCCGATTGCTCCTCCCGCCACTGCCGTGAACTCTTGCGATAGTAATGCAGCTTTGTTGAATATTGTCATGAAAGATCAATTTTCTAGTACTCCTAATGAGGATGTCGTGTCCCATCTAAACACATTTGTAGAATTGTGTGATATGCAAAAGAAAAAAAGATGTGGACAATGGTATTGTGAATATGAAACTATTTCCTTTCTCCTTGCGGGATCGTGCAAAAATTTGGTTTTCTTCTTTGCCTCGCAATAATATCGATTCTAGGGATAAGTGCAAGGATGCTTTTATTACTAATTGTTTTCCGCCCGCGAAAATTATTTTGAACTCAAATCATGAATTTTAAGCAACTTGAGCATGAACATGTTGCACAATCTTGGGAAAGAATGAAATTTATGCTAAGAAATTGTCCTACTCATGGTTTAAATCTTTGGATGATCATACAAAATATTTACGCGGAATTGAGTTTTGTGTTGGAAATATGACCTAGAGGCAATAATAAAGTGGTTATTATTATATTTACTTGTTCATGATAATAGTTTATTATCATGCTATAATTGTATTGATTGGCAACACAAATACATGTGTGGATACATGGACAACACCGTGTCCCTAGTATGCCTCTAGTAGACTAGCTCGTTGATCAAAGATGGTCAAGGTTTCCTAGGCATAGACATGAGATGTCATTCGATAACAGGATCACATCATTAGGAGAATGATGTTATGGAAAAGACCCAAACTATGAACGTAGCATATGATCGTGTTAGTTTATTGCTATAGTTTTTTGCATGTCAAGTATTTGTTCCTATGACCATGAGATCATGCAATTCACTGACATCAGAGGAATACCTTGTGTGTATCAAACATCGCAACGTAACTGGGTGACTATAAAGATTCTCTACAGGTATATCCGAGGGCGTGTGATGAGTGGGCATGGATCAAGACTGAGATTTATTACTCCCTCTGACGGAGAGGTATCTTAGGGCCCACTCGGTAATACAACATCACAATGAGCCTTGCAAGCAAAGTGACTAAATATTTAGCCATGGGATCTTGTATTACGGAATGAGTAAAGTGACTTGCATGTAACAAGATCGAACTAGGTATAGAGATACCGACGATCGAATCTCGGGCAAGTAACATACTGAAGAACAAAGGGAACTGCATATGTGATTAACTAAATCCTTGACATAGAGGTTCAACCAATAAAGATCTTCGTAAAATATGTAGGAACCAATATGGGCATCCAGGTCCCGCTATTGGTTATTGACTGTAGAGGTGTCTCGGTTATGTCTACATAGTTCTCGAACCCGCAGGGTCTGCACACTTAACGTTGGGTGACATTTTGGTAGAATTGAGTTATGTATGTTGGTGACCGAAAGTTGTTAGGAGTCCTGTATGAGATCTCAGATGTCACGAGGAGCTTTGTAATAGTCTGTAGGTAAAGATTGATATATAGGAAGTCCCATTTTGGTCACCGGAAAAGTTTCGGGTATTTCCGGTTGTGTACCGGGAGTGTCGGGAGGGTTCCGGGGGTCCACCAGGAGGGGAACACTCACCCTAGGGGATACATGGGCCTAGTAAGTGGTGCACCAGCCCCTGGTGGTTGGGAAACCAGCCCCTAAGGGCCCATGCGCATGGAGGTGGGAGATGGGCCAAGTAGGGAGGAGTCCTACTAGGAGTCCACCTCCCTTGTGGGAGGTGGACTCCTCCCCTAGCTTCACCCGAAGCCCTTGGAGGAGGGGCTAGGTGTCGCGCCCAAAATGCGCCCCTATCCTTTTTAAGACACGAGGGCCTTAAAAGGGATAGAGGCGCATCTTGCCGTTAGCAAGTATAGTATCATCACATCATACAATACTGAAAAGTGTTGGGAGACGTAGTAGTAAACCAAAAAATTTCCTACGTGTCACCAAGATCTATCTATGAAGAAACCAGCAATGAGTGGGGAGATATTGCATCTTCATACCTTTGAAGATCGCTAAGCGGAAGCATTACAAGAACGCGGTTGGTGGAGTCGTACTCGTAGCGATTCAGATCGCGGTGGACTCCGATCTCAGCACCGAACAACGGCGCCTCCGCGTTCAACACACGTGCAGCCCGATGATGTCTCCTATGCCTTGATCCAGCAAGGAGGAAGGAGAGATTGGGGAAGAGCTCCATCAGCACGATGGCGTGGTGACGGTGGAGCTGCGTGGTACTCCGGCAGAGCTTCGCTTAGCACTACGGAGAACGAGGAGGTGGAGAGGTAGGGCTGCACCGAGAGGAAGAGAGAACCGTGTGTTGGGCAGCCCTGAAACCTCACATATATATAGGGGGAAGGAGGAGGGAGGGCTATGCCATAGGGTTTCCACCCTAGGGTGGTGCGGCATCCACCAGATCAATTTGGCCGGCGGCCAGAGGGAGGGAGTGGTGCGGCTGCCCTAGGGTGGGCCTTAGGGCCCATCTGCCCTAGGGTTTGCCCCTCCTCCCACTTCAGCTGCGCCTTGGGCCTGGTGGAGGGGCGCACCAGACCACCTAGGGGCTGGTTCCCTCCACCCTCGGCCCATGCAGCCCTTTGGAGCCGGTGGGCCCACTTGGTGGACCCCCGAAACCCTTCCGGTGGTCCCGGTACATTACCGGTGACCCCCAAAACATTTCCGGTAACCAAAACCTCACTTCCTATATATCAATCTTCATCTCCGGAACATTCCGGGACTCCTCGTGACGTCCGGAATCTCATCTGGGACTCTGAACAAAATTCGATAACCACGTACACCTTTTCCCTATAACCCTAGCGTCATCGAACCTTAAGTGTGTAGACCCTACGGGTTCGGGAGACACGTAGACATGACCGAGACACCTCTCCGGTCAATAACCATTAGCGGTATCTGGATACCGTGGTTGGCTCCCATGTGCTCCATGATGATCTCATCGGATGAACCACGATGTCGGGGATTTGATCAATCCCGTATACAATTCCCTTTGTCTATCGGTATGATACTTGCCCAAGATTCGATCGTCGGTATCTCTATACCTTGTTCAATCTCGTTACCGGCAAGTCTCTTTACTCGTTCCATAATACATCATCCCGTGGCTAACTCCTTAGTCACATTGAGCTCATTATGATGATGTCTTACCGAGTGGGCCCAGAGATACCTCTCCGTCACACGGAGTGACAAATCCCAGTCTCGATTTGTGCCAACCCAACAGACACTTTCGGAGATACCCTAGTGCACCTTTATAGCCACCCAGTTACGTTGTGATGTTTTGCACACCCAAAGCATTCCTACGGTATCCGGGAGTTGCACAATCTCATGGTCTAAGGAAACGATACTTGACATTGAAAAGCTTTAGCAAACGAACTACACGATCTTGTGCTAGGTTTAGGATTGGGTCTTGTCCATCACATCATTCTCCTAATGATGTGATCCCGTTATCAACGACATCCAATGTCCATGGTCATAAAACCATGAACATCCATTGATCAACGAGCTAGCCAACTAGAGGCTTACTAGGGACATGTTGTGGTCTATGTATTCACACATGCATTACGGTTTCTGGTTAACACAATTATAGCATGAACAATAGACAATTATCATGAACAAGGAAATACAATAATAACCATTTTATTATTGCCTCTAGGGCATATTTCCAACAGTCTCCCACTTGCACTAGAGTTAATAATCTAGTTACATTGTGATGAATCGAACACCCATAGTATTCTGGTGTTGATCATGTTTTGCTCGTGAGAGAGGTTTAGTCAACGGGTCTGCGACATTCAGATCCGTGTGCACTTTACAAATATCTATATCTCCCTTCTGAATGTATTCATGGATGGAGTTGAAGCGGCGCTTGATTTGTCTTGTTTTCTTGTGAAACCTGGGCTCCTTCACAAGGGCAATAGCTCCAGTGTTGTCACAGAATAGAGTCATCGGGCCCGACGCATTGGGAATCACTCCTAGGTCGGTGATGAACTCCTTCATCCAGAATCCTTCCTTTGCTGCTTCCGAAGCAGCAATGTACTCCGCTTCACATGTATATGGCGCCACGACGCTTTTCTTGCTGCTGCACCAGCTGACTACCCCTTCGTTCAAAATATACACGTATCCGGTTAGCGACTTGGAGACGTCCGGATCTATGTCGAAGCTAGCATCAACGTAACCCTTTACGACGAGCTCTTCGGCACCTCCATATACGAGAAACATGTCCTTTGTCCTTTTCAGGTACTTCAGGATATTCTTGACCGCTGTCTAGTGTTCTGCTCCGGGATCACTTTGGTACCTCCCTACCAAACTTATGGCAAGGTTTACATCAGGTCTGGTACACAGCATGTCATACATAATAGAGCCTATGGCTGAAGCATAGGGGATGACACTCATCTCTTCTCTATATTTTGCCGTGGTCGGGCATTGAGTCATACTCAATCTCACACCCTGTAACACAGGCAAGAACCCCTTCTTGGACTGATCCATATTGAACTTCTTCAATATCTTTTCAAGGTATGTGCTTTGTGAAAGACCTATGAGGCGTCTCAATCTATCTCTATAGATCTTAATACCTAATGTGTAAGCAGCTTCTCCAAGGTCCTTCATTGAAAAACACTTATTCAAGTAGGCCTTTATACTTTCCAAGAGTTCTATATCATTTCCCATTATCAGTATGTCATCCACATATAATATAAGAAATGCTACAGAGCTCCCACTCACTTTCTTGTAAATACAGGGTTCTCCATAAACCTGTATAAACCCAAATGCTTTAATCACCTCATTAAAGCGAATGTTCCAACTTCGAGATGCTTGCACCAGCCCATAGATGGAGCGTTGGAGCTTGTATACTTTGTTAGCATCTTTAGGATCGACAAAACCTTTCGGCTGCATCATATACATTTCTTCCTTGAGGAAGCCATTAAGGAATGCCGTTTTGACATCCATTTCCAGATCTCATAATCATAAAATGCGGCAATTGCTAACATGATTCGGACAGACTTTAGCATCGCTACGGGTGAGAAAGTCTCATCGTAGTCAACTCCTTGAACTTCTCGATAACCCTTAGCGACAAGCTAAGCCTTATAGACGGTCACATTACCGTCCGCGTCAGTCTTCTTCTTAAAGATCCATTTATTTTCAATGGCTCGCTTATCATCAGGAAAGTCCACCAAAGTCCATACTTTGTTCTCATACATGGATCCCATCTCGGATTTCATGGCCTCAAGCCATTTGTTGGAATCCGGGCCCACCATTGCTTCTTCATAGTTCGAAGGTTCACCGTTGTCCAACAACATGATCTCCAGGACAGGGTTGCCGTATCACTCTGGTGCGGAACGTGTCCTAGTGGACCTTTGACGTTCAATAGTAACTTGATCTGAAGTTTCATGATCATCATCATTAATTTCCTCTCCAGCCGGTGCAGGCACCACAGAAACAACTTCCTATGCTGCGCTACTCTCCGGTTCGAGTGGAGGTACAATTACCTCATCAAGTTCTATTTTCCTCCCACTTAATTCTTTTGAGAGAAACTCTTTCTCGAGAAAGGATCCATTCTTGTCAACAAAGACTTTGCCCTCGGATCGTAGGTAGAAGGTATACCCAATAGTCTCTTTGGGATATCCTATGAAGATGCACTTTTCCACTTTGGGTTCAAGCTTCTCAGGTTGAAGTTTCTTCACATAAGCATCGCATCCCCAAACTTTTAGAAACGACAGCTTAGGTTTCTTTCCAAACCATAATTCATACGGTGTCGTCTCAACGGATTTTGACGGTGCCCTATTTAAAGTGAATGCGGCAGTCTGTAATCCATATCCCCAAAATGATAGCAGTAAGTCGGTAAGAGACATCATAGATCCCACCATATCTAATAGAGTGCGATTACGATGTTCAGACACACCATTTGCCAGGCGGCATGAGTTGTGAAACAATTCCACATTTCCTTAGGTGCGTGCCAAACTCGTGACTTAAATATTCTCCGCCATGATCAGATCGTAGGCACTTTATTTTCCTGTCACATTGATTCTCTACCTCACTCTGAAATTCCTTGAACCTTTCAAAAGTTTCAGACTAATGTTTCATTTAGTAGACATACCCATATCTACTCAAGTCATCAGTGAGGGTGAGAACATAACGGTAGCCACCACGAGCCTCGACACTCATTGGACCGCATACATCGGTATGTATTATTTCCAACAAGTCAGTTGCTCGCTTCATTGTTCCGAAGAACGGAGTCTTGGTCATATTGCCCATGAGGCATGGTTCGCACGTGTCAAATGATTCGAAATCAAGAGACTCCAAAATTCCATCAGTATGGAGCTTCTTTATGCATTTGACACCAATATGACCAAGGCGGCAGTGCCACATGTAAGTGGGACTATCGTTATCAACCTTACACTTTTTGGTACTCACACTATGGGCATGTGTAACATCACGTTCGAGATTCATCAAAAATAAACCATTGACCAACGGGGCATGACCATAAAACATTTCTCTCATATAAATAGAACAACCATTATTCTTAGATTTAAATGAGTAGCCATCTCACATCAAGCGAGATCCAGATACAATGTTCATGCTCAAAGCTGGTACTAAATAACAATTATTAAGGTTTAACACTAATATCGAAGGTAGATGTAGAGGTAGCGTGCCAACGGCGATCACATCGACCTTGGAACCATTCCCGACGCGCATCGTCACCTCGTCCTTTGCCAGCCTCCGCTTATTCCACAGCTCCTGCTTGGAGTTACAAATGTGAGCAACTGCACCGGTATCAAATACCCAGGAGCTACTACGAGCGTTGGTTAGGTACACATCAATAACAAGTATATCACATATACCTTTAACGTTGCCATCCTTCTTATCCGCTAAGTACTTGGGGCAGTTCCGCTTCCAGTGACCGGTACCCTTGTAATAAAAACACTCAGTCTCAGGCTTGGGTCCATTCTTGTTCTTCTTCTTCCCGGCAACTTGCTTACCGGGCGAGGCAACAGCTTTGCCATCCTTCTTGAAGTTCTTCTTACCCTTGCCTTTCTTGAAACTAGTGGTCTTATTCACCATCAACACTTGATGATCCTTTTTGATCTCGACCTCTGCTGATTTGAGCATCGAGTACAACTCAGGAATGGACTTCTCCATACCCTTCATGTTGTAGTTCATCACAAAGCTCTTGTAGCTAGGTGGGAGCGACTGGAGGATTCTGTCAATGACCGAGTCATCCGGGAGATTAACTCCCAGCTGAGTCAGGCGGTTGTGCAACCCAGACATCTTGAGTATGTGCTCACTGCCAGAACTATTTTCCTCCATCTTACAGCTGAAGAACTTGTCGGAGATATCTTATCTCTCAACCCGGGCATGAGCTTGGAAAACCAGTTTCAGCTCTTGGAACATCTCATATGCTTCGTGCTGCTCAAAACGCTTTTGGAGCCCCGTTTCTAAACTGTAAAGCATGCCGCATTGAACAAGGGAGTAATCATCGCAGCGAGAATGCCAAGCGTTCGCAACATCTTGCTCTGCTGGGAGAATGGGTGGGTCACCTAGTGGTGCATCAAGGGCATACAATCTCTTGGAAGCTATGAGGATGATACTCAAGGTACGAACCCAATCCGCATAGTTGCTTCCATCATCTTTCAGCTTGGTTTTCTCTAGGAATGCGTTTAAGTTGAGGTTGGCATTAGCGTTGGCCATTGGATCTACAATATAGATTGTAAAGACAATTTTAGACTAAGTTCATGATAATTAAGTTCACATAATCAAATTATTTAATGAACTCCCACTTAGATAGACATCTCTCTAGTCATATAAGTGACACATGATCCATGTCAACTAGCCCGTGTCCGATCATCACGTGAGACGGACTAGTCATCCATGGTGAACATCACCATGTTGATCGTATCTTCTATACGAATCATGTTCGACCTTTTGGTCTTCCGTGTTCCGAGGCCATGTCTGTACATGCTAGGCTCGGCAAGTCAACCTAAGTGTTTCGCGTGTGTAAATCTGGCTTACACCCGTTGTATGCAAACGTTAGAACCTAGCACACCCGATCATCACGTGGTGCTTCGGAACAACGATCCTTAGCAATGGTGCACAGTTAGGGTGAACACTTCTCTTGAAATTTTATTGAGAGATCATCTTATTTACTACCGTCGTTCTAAGCAAATAAGATGTAAACATGATAAACATCACATGCAATCAATATAGTGACATGATATGGCCAATATCATCTTGCTCCTTTGATCTCCATCTTCGGGGCACCATGATCATCACTGTCACCGGCACGACACCATGATATCCATCATCATGATCTCCATCATTGTGACTTCATGAAGTTGTCTCGCCAACTATTACTTCTACTACTATGGCTAACGTTTAGCAATAAAGTAAAGTAATTACATGGCGTTTATGATTGAGACGCAGGTCATACAATAAAAATAAGACAACTCCTATGGCTCCTGCCAGTTGTCATACTCATTGACATGCAAGTCGTGAATCCTATTACAAGAACATGATCAATCTCATACATCACAATGCATCACATCACATCCTTTGGCCATATCACATCACAAGGCATATGCTGCAAAAACAAGTTAAACATCCTCTAATTTGTAGTTGCAAGTTTTTACGTGGCTGCTATTGCTTTCTAGCAAGAACGTTTCTTACCTACGCCAAAACCACAACGTGATATGCCTTTTCATCGAATCCAATCTGACTAAGGTGGGAGAGAGAGACACCCACTAGCCACCTTATGCAACTAGTGCATGTCAGGCGGTGGAACTGGTCTCATGTAAGCGTACGTGTAAAGTTTGTCCGGGCCGCTTCATCCCACAATACCGCCGAATCAAGATAAGACTAGTAGTGGTAAGCAAATTAACAAGATCGACGCCCACAACAAGTTTGTGTTCTATTTGTGCATAGATTCTACACATAGACCTAGCTCATGATGCCACTTTTGGGAGACGTAGTAGTAAATCAAAAAATTTCCTACGTGTCACCAAGATCTATCTATGAAGAAACCAACAACTAGTGGGGAGAGATTGCATCTTCATACCTTTGAAGATAACTAAGCGGAAGAGTTACAAGAACACGGTTGGTGGAGTCGTACTCGTAGCGATTCAGATCGCGGTGGACTCCGATCTTAGCACCGAACAACGGCGCCTCCGCGTTCAACACACGTGCAGCCCGGTGACGTCTCCTACGCCTTGATCTAGCAAGGAGGAAGGAGAGATTGGGGAAGAGCTCCGGCAGCACGACGGCGTGGTGACGGTGGAGCTGCGTGGTACTCCGGCAGAGCTTCGCTAAGCACTACGAAGAACGAGGAGGTGGAGAGGTAGGGCTGCACCGAGAGGAAGATAGAACCATGTGTTGGGCAGCCCTGAAACCTCACATATATATAGGGGGAAGGAGGAGGGAGGGCTGTGCCCTAGGGTTTCCACCCTAGGGTGGTGCGGCAGCCACCAGATCAATTTGGCCGGCGGCCAGAGGGAGGGAGTGGTGCGGCTGCCCTAGGGTGGGCCTTAGGGCCCATCTGCCCTAGGGTTTGCCCCTCCTCCCACTTCAGCTGCGCCTTGGGCCTGGTGGAGGGGCGCACCAGACCACCTAGCGGCTGGTTCCCTCCACCCTCGGCCCATGTAGCCCTCTGGAGCCGGTGGGCCCACTTTCTGGACCCTCGGAACCCTTCCGGTGGTCCCGGTATGTTACCGGTGACCACCAAAACATTTCCGGTAACCAAAACCTCACTTCCTATATATCAATCTTTGTCTCTGGACCATTCCGGGACTCCTCGTGACATCCGGGATCTCATCCGGGACTCCAAACAACTTTCGGTAACCACGTACACTTTTTTCCCTATAACCCTAGCGTCATCGAACCTTAAGTGTGTAGACCCTACGGGTTCGGGAGACACGTAGACATGACCGAGACACCTGCCCAGTCAATAACCAACAGCGGGATCTGGATACCCATGTTGGCTCCCACGTGCTCTATGATGATCTCATCGGATGAACCACGATGTCGGGGATTCGATCAATCCCGTATACAATTCCCTTTGTCTATCGGTATGATACTTGCCCAAGATTCGATCGTCGGTATCTCTATACCTTGTTCAATCTCATTACCGGCAAGTCTCTTTACTCGTTCCATAATACATCATCCCCTGGTTAACTCTTTAGTCACATTGAGCTCATTATAATGATGTCTTACCGAGTGGCCCCAGAGATACCTCTCCATCACACGGAGTGACAAATCCTAGTCTTGATTCGTGCCAACCCAACAGACACTTTCAGAGATACCCGTAGTGCACCTTTATAGCCACCCAGTTACGTTGTGACGTTTGGCACACCCAAAGCATTCCTATGGTATCCGGGAGTTGCACAATCTCATGGTCTTAGGAAACGATACTTGACATTGAAAAGCTTTAGCAAACGAACTACACGATCTTGTGCTAGGCTTAGGATTGGGTCTTGTCCATCACATCATTCTCCTAATGATGTGATCCCGTTATCAATGACATCCAATGTCCATGGTCATGAAACCGTGACCATCCATTGATCAACGAGCTAGCCAACTAGAGGCTTACTAGGGACATGTTGTGGTCTATGTATTCACACATGCATTACGGTTTCTGGGTAACACAATTATAGCATGAACAATAGAAAATTATCATGAACAAGGAAATGCAATAATAACCATTTTATTATTGCCTCTAGGGCATATTTCCAACAAAAAGATGAGTATACAAGATTGGCTTAAACTCGCCACATACTAAATTACAATCCACTCAGAGTTCAAATCATCAAGATGAAGACAGGGTCCGACTACGAACGAAATCAAACGATAAAACAGATGCAAATGATACTATCTCGCTAACCCAAAGATCACGACCATGGTCCTCTACTCATCTAGATAAGTCATGTACGTCCTGCCTCTTTCCTCATCATATTCCCGCCGGAGCTGGGTAAGATCATCCTACATGTACTCATCTATACCTGTACTTGGAGGGTTGTAGTAATCTGTGAGCCACCAGGACTCAGCAATCAAGCGCCCGGGTACTGAGACTATTCAAGCTTAAAGGTTGGGATGGGGTAAGTGTTTAGTTTGCAGCAGCACTAAGCATTTATGGTGGCTATCTTACGCAACATGAAAATAAATATGAGTGGCCTATGATGAATGATCGAATCTAGTATGATCTCTATGAGATCCTGAACACTTACTACGTCAATCATAACCCCATCGTGTTCTCACTCGGATCATGTTCATGAGCAGAGACGATCACGGTTACTCAGACAGTTGGTGTATTTTAGTTAGAGTTTACTTCAAGTTTACTATAACCGGGTGTTAAACAAATATCCAAGTTGCCACATAACCACGGGCATGGCTTCTCGAAAAGTTTTAACCCTGCAAGGGTGCTCCAACTAGTCCATCACAAATTAACCATACTCCACGGGAATAGCCTCGATCACGGATCTCGCGGTCATCATAGGTAATTCCAACACCTCGAGAAAACCCGAAGAAAGTCAGACTCCTCACGCAAGACACTCGATAAAGATAAAACAAATCCAGCAAGACCTCCCGATGTGTCGACGAACCCGATAAGAGCCGCGTATCATGTTCTCATGACACGACCGGATGAGCATAGCATACAGTGGCCTGATAGAAATCTCCCGAGTTGCGTCAGGTTGGCCCTGCACACGACTCTAGTTTGGACCAACACTCATGAGGAGCACTGGCCCGGGGGTTAATTAAATTATCCACGGGTTTGCAAGGCCCTATGCAATTTTATTAAGTTGTTAGCAAATGTAGTACCAATGTTGGGTCTTGCCAGACAAGGTTTAATCTCAACCAAATAAACAAGGGGGTCCCCATAACAACCCCGAGCGTGTTAGGAGCGCAAAATATGGAACCCATAACACCGGTAACAAGAACCTATGGCGGTAATAGCGGAACAAAACACTTAGCAAAAGGCCAAGCCTTCCACCAATACCAAGATGTATATGTGCACTGAATTAAATAACAGATAAATATTGTGATATCCAAATCCATGTTATCACATGGGACAACCTGCACCTGCAACTAATAAGGCTATAAGAAGGGCTGAGCAGCAATAACTCAGCCAATCAAAGGTTTGCTAGGATGTGGAGGGTTAGAGGCTTTCATGTCATTTAGTAAGCTGATATCAAGTGGTAGGTAGCGCAATTGTAACGATAAGAGCAAGAAACTAGCAAGCGAAAATAGTATCGGGATCCGGGTACGATCATCTTGCTTGTTGGTTCTTCAGTGGAACAAGTAGCGGGATCCTTGTAGTAGTACTCTCCTGGGTCCTCGTACTCAGTATCGACACTCGCGTCTATCCAAGAGAAATAGCAACAATAAACATCCAACCAAGGTGCAATGCACAACCAAGATGATGCATGATTCATTTAAGAAGAATTAACATGGCAATCCAAAACTAGTCATGTTTCACATGCAAAGTTTGTTTATTAATGAATCTGGATAGAACCTGATGTTCAGTTATTTAAACATGCATGAACATGGCGATTATGGATGCAGCATGCAAAATCAATAGAAATGCATATAAAGAACGCAAGAAACGAAGTTACGGTTCTCACGATACGCTCACGACAAGGTACGAAGGCAAAACACAAGACAACCAATACCTTGGGCTAATTCTTGGCATTCCAAGGTAGACACTGGTTAGGCCACTAAAAACCAACCACAATAGACTCAAAAATCAACCAATTCCATGGAGTATATCTCCCACAAGCCACAAAACAATAAAACAACAAATCTGCCACCAAACAGCAACATAGCAACTTACACAGCCCACAACTTGAGCTACAGGAATCCTACAGCCACAAAGAAGATACTGACAGAATCTACATAGCATATACATCAACTTATCCAACTACACAATCTGCATAGGAGGCACACATCAATAATCATGAAGCTATCAAGTTGACATGATGAAACATTTTTCTGGGACTTAGTGAAAATAACAGTTTTCTGGAATCTGAGTTAATAAAGTAGCAAGTTGACAACAGTAGTTAAATATTCTAGAGACCACCTATTGGCATGACAATTAACACGATGGTAGTAGACAACATCTACTCCAAAACACTAGCACTGAGCAAGCTCAAATTCCCAACACATCACAAGATACCAACCACTCTACATGGCATAAAAATAACAGCAGATTCTCAGACTTCTAGTTTTTAGCATGCTGAAACAGAAACATCAAGTAGCCTTCTTAACAGCATGGTTCCCACTTATATGGGTGATTCTCAGGTTAAACAAAAATGCCATGGCATAATAGATATACAACACTAGCACTTCCTAGTTGGCACATGCCCCAAAGCAAGCAAGGATTAAATCTTGCAAAAATGACAAAGTGGCATCTCAGCTGAAAATGACAGTTTTATGAACTTTCTCAAAAGTGAAATCTGAAAGTTCCAATGGATTGATTGGCTCTTTCTACCCCAAATACATGTGTCATACTCATATGTTCATGTGAAACAACAAGGCACAAGCAAGATAGCAACACTACCAACTATTCACATAAGGGGATCATACTCTAATTTGAACATGAGAAAATATGATCCAAGTAGATTGGAATCTCAGCTAGATATGGAAATGAGCTTAACAAAAACCACATGCACATAATCATCAAGGGGTGAGTCAAGTGGGAAAACCATTAGTCACCCACACACACATCCACTCCACACACACACACACTCAACAAGGCACACACACACATGCTCCATATCTCTAAGGGCATATGAGCACAAGCTCACTCATGACCATACCACCCAAGAGGGGGGTGTCATCCACACACTTACTCACAAGCACCAATATGGACAATGCATAAGGCACTCACACCACTCACATGCACAAGTGCACATGGCACATACACTCACATACACACAAGCTCATGTGTGTGTGGGTGTTCATACACACATATGCACACATATATGCACAAGGCATATATGCATAGGCATATGCATATGATACACACACACATCCTCACCCACTTGCACTTATATACACTAGCACACATGCATGTGTATGCACAACCTAGGTGGCACATACACACACACAAACATACATACATCTCCCACCTATGTGTATGCATCACCATGTGACACATACACACACACTATAGCAATAGGGAAAAATAAAGGAATCAAATTCCTACACATACATACATACACACATGTATACAAGAGAGAAAAAACAAAATAAAACAAAGCAAAAAGAAACAGCAAAAGGGGGGAGGCTCGGGCTCGAGCCCATGACCTCCTGGTCATCTCCCCCTGGAGCCTACCACTCGGCTACGGACGCGACACTTAACAGTGAGGGGGAACCGCAGCTCTAATACACGCGCACACATACAAACACTGATGAAACTGAAACCATAACACCTCAATCTGACAGAGACGGAGGCGGCGAACTCCGGCGACGGCGGGGCTACTAGGCACCTCTGGCAAGGGGGAACGACGCAGGAGGGCAGCTGCACCTGTGGGGTTCCATTCCCGCCCCTGGACGGGATCTACGAGAGGAAGGAGAGGCACAAGATCCAAGCTTGTCCGACCCTGGCGACGGTGCAAGCAGAGCGACAGAACGGCGGCAACCACGATCTCGATGACAACTACGCGAGGCAAGGAAGGAAGAGGAGACGCCGATGCTCACCGAGGGGCGACGATGACGAGCCGGTCGAAATGAAGACGACGAAGGGGAAGGAGAGGCGGAGATGCGACGCGCGAAGAGGAAGAAGACCCGGCGATGCTCCGGCGGCGAGGAGGAAGAAGAAGGCCTCCCGGGGCCTCCTAGCACCGGGAATGGATCGCGGGCGATGGCGGCTTTCTCGACCCATCTCCGCTGACGACGAGGCCCGCCGGAGGCGCGAAGACGACGACAAGCTCTCACTCTCTGAAATCCCCTGCTACTGAAACCATACCAGAAGGGGGAAGAAGAAGGAGGGGAGAAGGGAGCGGCGGCGGCAAGGAGGGAGAAGAACCCTAGGGCTACGCGCTCTTATAAAGGGGGGGGGGCGGCCTCGACGTGCGTGAGCCCTGACGGTGATGGCGTCGGCTCCCCGCGCTCTCACCTCTCTGAACCTGCTAAAGGAGGAGGACGAGAGCAGGTAGCCGTCAGCTACCTGCCGGGCTGCATGGGCCGGGAGGGCTCAGCCCACACGCACACCTCACACAAAATCAATAAACCAGAAAGCTTTTCCCTTTAAAAGCACCACAGAAAAAAGGAAAAACCCCAGGGATGAAATAGAGGAGTTTTTGGGCAACCAAAAATACCTTTGTAGAGAAAATAATATGCCCCGTTTAATAAATATATCAAGTTGAATTATAGGGCAAGTAATTGCAAATATTTTTAAAATATGCAGCCCCTGTTATTTAAAACACAAAAGCAAACAAACTACAAACATCAAAACAATCATACTCATAATTCATAAAACATATGGGGCTACCTCTTGAACATTTTTAAATAATTTAAATGGCAACTTAAGTCTGATTATAAAACAACATGGGAATTAAGTCATATGATGGGGTTTTGTTGATGAAAAGAAAAGAGAGGGGAAGAAGGAGGAGATTGCACACATGAGCTTCACCCACACACAAACCAAACCAAAACACTCACATACCTAGCCACTTCACAACAAGACAAGACATGATGGATGCATGATGCATGATGCATGAATGCAAGAACAAGACATGGATGAAAAGTTACAAAACATCATTAAACTCATGGCACAAGGTTCATACAATAGGTTACATGCCAAATAAGGTAGGGACAACACTTGGGCTGTCACTCTAGGGCTGCCTCCCACATGCCCCCTCTCCTCCTATATATATTGGATGGTTTTTGACGGCAACCCCAATCAAAGAATCCACATGCTGCCCTCTATCTCCCTCTAGATCATATTGTCCTCTAGATTAGTCTGGCGGAGCTCGGCGAAGCCCTACCGGATTAGTTCACCACCACCGCCACCATGATGTCGTGCTACCGGAGAATTCATCTACCTCTCCGCTCCCTCTTGCAGGATCAAGAAGGTGGAGATCGTCATCGAGATGTACGTGTGCTGACCGCGGAGGTGTCGTCCGTTTGACACTTCATCAGGATAGATCGTGACTCGATCACGGGACGACTAGCGATTTGGATCGTGAAGACGTTTCATAATGCTTCCCGCTTTTCTTAGCGCGTTTCTTAACGCTTCCCGCTTAGAGACATACAAGGGTATGTAGATCCACTCTCCCTCTCATAGATGATTGATACGTCTCCAACGTATCCACTTTTCCAAACTCTTTTGCCCTTGTTTTGGACTCTAATTTGCATGATTTGAATCAAACTAACCCGGACTGACGTTGTTTTCAGCAGAATTGCCTTGGTGTTATTTTTGTGTAGAAATAAAAGTTCTCGGATTGACCTGAAAATTTACGGAGATTATTTTTGGGATTAATAAAAAATATTGGCGAAAGAATCAACTGTAGGGGGCCCACCACCTGGCCACAAGACTGGTGGGCACGCCCACCCCCTTAGGGCGCGTCGGGCAGGCTTGTGGGCCCCCTGCTGCTCCTCCGACCTCGTTTCCACTCCTATATATTCCTATTCGGGGAGAAAAAATAAAGAAGAGTTCATCATGTTTCACGATACGGAGCCGCCACCACCTCTTATTCTTCCTCGGGAGACCAGATCTGGAGTCCGTTTTGGGCTCCGGAGAGGGGAAATTGACGCCTTCATCATCACCAACCATCCTTCATCACCAATTCCATGATGCTCTCCACCGTTCATGAGTAATCTCATCGTAGGCTTGCTGGACGGTGATGGGTTGGATGAGATTTATCATGTAATCGAGTTAGTTTTGTTAGGGTTTGATCCCTAGTATCCACTATGTTTGAGATTGATGTTGCTATGACTTTGCTATGCTTAATGCTTGTCACTAGCGCCCGAGTGCCATGATTTTAGATCTGAACCTATTATGTTTTCATGAATATATGTGTGTTCTTGATCCTATCTTGCAAGCTGTAGACACCCATTACGAGTTATGATCCGCATTCCCTAGGGTGACAATAACTGGGATTCTTTTCGGTGATTACCGTAGTTTAAGGAGTTCATGTATTCACTAAGTGTTAATGCTTTGGTCCGGTTCTCTATTAAAAGGAGGCCTTAATATCCCTTAGTTTCCAACAGGACCCCGCTGCCACGGGAGGGTAGGACAAAAGATGTCATGCAAGTTCTTTTCCATAAGCACATATGACTATATATGGAATACATGCCTACATTACATTGATGAATTGGAGCTAGTTTTGTGTCACCCTATGTTATAGCTATTGCATGATGAATGCCATCCGACATAGTTATCCATCACTAATCCATCGCGTATGAGCTTTCCACATATTGATCTTTGCTAAGTTACCTTTTTTGTTGCTACTGTTACAATCACTACAAACTGCTACTATCACTTTGCCATTGTTACCGTTACTTCCATATTACTTTGCTACTGAATACTTTGCTGCAGATATTAAGTCTTTCAGGTGTGGTTGAATTGACAACTCAGCTGCTAATACTCGAGAATATTCTTTGGCTCCCCTTGTGTCGAATCAATAAACTTGGGTTGAATACTCTACCCTTGAAAACTGTTGCGATCCCCTATACTTGTGGGTTATCAAGACCTTTTTCTGGCGTCGTTGCCGGGGAGCATAGCTCTATTCTCTGAGTCACTTGGGATATATACTTGTTGATCACTATGAGGAATCTTAAAGATCTACAAACCAAGATCTACCCCTCAACTACGAGGACAGGTAAGGAACTGGCATTTAGCTTTGCACTTGATTCACCTTCTGTTATGAGTAAATTTGTGACAACACCACATGCTTGTAATTCTTATATGTCACAAGTAATTGATGATGCTACTTCTGCTATGCATGATGCTTATGATGATACTTTGCTTGATGATACTGTGCCACTGGGTGAATTTCTTGATGAACAAATTGCTAGAGCCAATGCTGAAATTGATAATATTTCTGAATCTGATGAAATTATTGAAACTGAACACTATGATGCACCTGATAGACCTAGCTCTCCTAGATATGAATTGCCTGATATACCTGAGGGTTATGTTATGGAAGGAGAGGTAGCTAGGGACTTTCTTGCTTGTAAGGATAGAGACAATCTTAAGAAATTGCTTTGCAAGTGGAAGGAAAAATGTTTGAATGCTAGAATGCAATATGATCCTAAGTTTGCTACTTCACCTATCTTTGTTACTGATAAGGATTATGAATTCTTTGTCGATCCTGAGTTAATTACTTTGGTTGAATCTGATCCTTTTCATGGTTATGAATCTGAAACTGTTGTGGCACATCTTACCAAATTGAATGATATAGCCACCCTATTTACTCATGAGGAAAAAATTCGCTATTACTATATTCTTAAGTTGTTTCCTTTCTCATTAAAGGGTGATGCTAAGATATTGTTTATTTCTCTTGCTCCTGGTTGTGTGCGTAGTCCCCAGGATATGATTTATTACTTCTTTGAAAAATATTTTCTTGCCCATAAGAAACAAGCTGCCTTGTAGGAAATATTTAACTTTGTGCAAATTGAAGAAGAGAGTCTCCCACAAGCTTGGGGGAGGCTTATCCAATTACTTAATGCTTTGCCTGATCATCCTCTCAAGAAAAATGAAATACTTGATATCTTTTATAATGGACTAACTGATGCTTCTAGGGACCACCTAGATAGTTGTGTTGGTTGTGTTTTCAGGGAACGAACTATTGAACAAGCTGAATTACTATTGAATAATATATTGAGCAATGATAATGATTGGACTATTCCCGAACCACCTTCAAATCCAACTCCTAAGAAAAGAGGTATTCTATTCCTCAGTCCTGAAGATATGCAGGAGGCAAAGAAATATATGAAAGAAAAGGGTATTAAAGCTGAAGATGTTAAGAATCTACCACCTATTGAAGAAATACATGCTCTTGATAACCCGACACAGGTAGTAGAGGTAAATTCTCTCCGTAGATTTGATGAAAGAGGTATTCCTTATAATAAGTCTGCTAGCCAATGCTTGGATGAATTTGATAATTTTATTGTGAAGCAAGAAAATTTCAATGCTTATGTTAGTAGACAATTGAAACATAATGCTTATATGCTGGATCACTTGAGTGATTATTTGAATAGAACTGTCGATGATCTTAAGGTTATTAGTAAACATGCTTCCATGGTAACCACTCAAGTAGAACAAGTATTTAAGGCTCAAAATGATTTGCTTAATGAGATGAATAGTAAAGACAATTTTCATTCTGTTAAATTTGTGACTAGAGGTGGTAGAATGACTCAAGAACCTTTGTATCCTGAGGTCCATACTAAGAGAATTGAGCAAGATTTCCAGAGAGTTAATACTGATGCACCTACCCGTTCCAATAAGATTGGGAAAAAGAATGATGATAGTACTTTGCATGCTGCTAGTGAACTTGTTATAGATACATCTGAGAATACAAATGATATTTTTATTTCTAATGCTGAGACACAATCTGGTGATGAACATGAGCCTAGTGATAACATTAATAATGATGTTCATGCCGATGCTCAGCCTAGTAATGATGATGATGTGGAGATTGAACCTGCTGATGATCTTGATAACCCACAACCTAAGAATAAAAGATACGATAAAAGAAACTTCATTGCTAGGAAACATGGTAGAGAAAGAGAACCATGGGTTCAGAAACCCATGCCCTTTCCTCCCAAACCATCCAAGAAAAAGGATGATGAGGATTTTGAGTGCTTTGCTGAAATGCTTAGACCGGTCTTTTTACATATGCGCTTGACTGATATTTTGAAAATGTCTCCTTATGCTCAGTATATGAAAGATATTATGACAAATAAAATAAAGATACCAGAAGCTGAGATTTCCATCATGCCTGCTAATTATACTTTTAAAGGTGGAATCCCTAAGAAATTAGGAGATCCCGAAGTACCGACTATACCATGCTCTATTAAAGGAAATCGTGTTAAAACTGCTTTATGTGATCTCAGAGCTGGTGATAGTGTTATGACTTTCTCTTTATACCGTAGACTTGATTTGAATAAGTTGACACCTACTGAAATCTCTTTGCAAATGGCTGATAAATCATCTGCTCTACCTATCGGTATTTGTGAGGATGTACCCGTCGTAGTTGCAAATGCTACTATCTTGACGGACTTTGTTATACTTGATATTCCCGTGGACGACAGTATGTCGATCATCCTTGGTAGACCCTTTTTGAATACTGCAGGGGCTGTTATTGATTGCAACAAGGGCAATGTCACTTTTCATATTAATGGTAATGAGCATACGGTACACTTTCCGAAGAAACAACCTCAAGTTCATAGTATCAACTCTATTGAAAAAATTCCAATGATTATTATTGGAGACTTTGAGTTCCCTCTTCCTACTGGTAAGAAGAAATATGAGATACTTATTGTTGGGGAAACCCACAACCTAAGAATAAAAGATACGATAAAAGAGACTTCATTGCTAGGAAACATGGTAGAGAAAGAGAACCATGGGTTCAGAAACCCATGCCCTTTCCTCCCAAACCATACAAGAAAAAGGATGATGAGGATTTTGAGTGCTTTGCTGAAATGCTTAGACCGGTCTTTTTACATATGCGCTTGATTGATATTTTGAAAATGTCCCCTTATGCTAAGTATATGAAAGATATTATGACAAATAAAATAAAGATACCAGAAGCTGAGATTTCCACCATGCTTGCTAATTATACTTTTAAAGGTGGAATCCCTAAGAAATTAGGAGATCCCGAAGTACCGACTATACCATGCTCTATTAAAGGAAATCGTGTTAAAACTGCTTTATGTGATCTCAGAGCTGGTGATAGTGTTATGCCTTTCTCTTTATACCGTAGACTTGATTTGAATAAGTTGACACCTACTGAAATCTCTTTGCAAATGGCTAATAAATCATCTGCTCTACCTATCGGTATTTGTGAGGATGTACCCATCGTAGTTGCAAATGCTACTATCTTGACGGACTTTGTTATACTTGATATTCCCGTGGACGACAGTATGTCGATCATCCTTGGTAGACCCTTTTTGAATACTGCAGGGGCTGTTATTGATTGCAACAAGGGCAATGTCACTTTTCATATTAATGGTAATGAGCATACGGTACACTTTCCGAAGAAACAACCTCAAGTTCATAGTATCAACTCTATTGAAAAAATTCCAATGATTATTATTGGAGACTTTGAGTTCCCTCTTCCTACTGGCAAGAAGAAATATGAGATACTTATTGTTGGGGAAATGCATATCCCCATTGAGGTAACTTAGTGTTATTCGAAAATTCTTCGGTTTCATGTTATTCGAAAGAAGTTTGTTAATAAGACTTGATCAACCTTATTAATGGATTCCTTTTGACGAGCATGAGATGGATGAATTTAGGAGGCACAACTTCCTGTACCTAACTTTTACTTTCTGCTACCTAGATGAAATTAAGTAAAAATGCTACTATTTTTCTGTTTTCTGGGTTTCCTATGCAATAAAAAGTTACCTGAAAATAAAAGTTTTCAAATGTCCTGAAAATGGAGTATGATTTTTTCTGGAATATTTAAGATTTTTTGGCACTGAGTATGCATTAGGGGGCTGCACCGGTGGACCACAAGCCTGCAGGGCACGCCCACCCCCTGGGCATGCACTGGTGGCTTGTGGGTCCCACGTGGCCCTCCTCCACTTATTCCAGCACCCATTCACTTCATCTTCCTCTAGAAAAAATCCCACCATTGCTCAAACCCGTGTTCTAGCTCATCTTGCTACCATTTTTGATCTCCTTGCTCAATGCTCCATTCGCAAAACTGTTTTAGGGGATTGCTCATTGGTATGTGACTCCTCCAATGGTCCAATTAGTTTTTGTTCTAGTGCCTTATATATTGTAGATTTTTGCTGTTGTGGGACTATGGTTTTGACCTTGCATGTCAAATTTGTATGGTCCCAAGTAGTTTTGATGCATGATATAGTCTCTAGGCACTTGTGGGAGTAGTTGCTATGAGTTTTGTTCACCTTTATTTTAGTTCACTAAAAATTCAGAAATTTTACAGAGAAAGAAAAGATATTGAGGAGAATGTACCAAGGTGGTTCCTCGAGCAAGGAAGCCCCAAGACTCGCATTACGTGAGTCCGATTTTGAACCACCAAGGGAAGCTTGAGTACTGCCTTGTGAATGGCCGTCAGATCAACTCATGGATAATGCCGAATTCAAGGAAGAGTTTCATGTGTACATAAGGAATGCTGGCCCGGAGGATTTCATTTAAGATCGATGCAAGCAATATTATCAACTCATTGATTCTTTCGTGAGGAGGTTTGAAATTTCATCTAGGCGTAATTCTCATTCTGTTCTATTTAATTTATGATAAGACCTATACCATGGACCTAGAAGATTTTAATGATGCATGCAAAATTCCATAGTGGGGTAGTCATAGCGATCCTCATAAAAATGAATATAATGATTTCCTTGCTAGCATCACGGTGGGAGAAACTAGAATCATTACACAAGCCACCTTGGGGAGCATTCACTTTTCGGCTATACATTATTTTGCTCTCTTCATAGGTAGATGTATTAACGGTAAACATGAGCATAGTCACCTTTGCATGCGTGATCTGAGTATTCTTAAGAGTGCTGTAATGGTAGATAGATGATATAACTTGGGGTTTATTATTGCCAGTAGGTTACATCATAATGCTAAGGATGGAGATTTCTTTGGTGGAATTTATGCCACCCGTGTAGCTAAGTATCTTGGGGTACCCATAAGAGATAAGGATGTTGAGTTACCCCTTGATTTTCTTGATTATGAGGCTTTGGTGCGCTACCAGTTTCTTGAAAGAAACGAACAATCCCTCCAGTACCGACTAATTTTTGACATGCAACGTGTTGTCCATGTTAGCCTTCGTGCTCCTGCCTTCTTTAACTTTCAGGAAAAGCAGAGATACTTTATAACTAGAGAGGAGGCAAACAAGTACGAGCGAAATGCAGAAACCGCTCGCCTTCATGCTGTAGTAGTTCAGGCGGTAGCCGCCGCAGCCCAGTACAACCCCAACTTTGACTTTGGATATTAGACGGGCCAGCCGTGGCCTTAGACCAACTTAGGCCAAAAGCCTAAGCTTGGGGGAGTACGTATTTTTCACCTACATTACATTCATGTTCACACACTCATTTCAGTTTTTGGTGTTCATACTTTTTCATTGTACTATCCATGGTAGTTTATTTCTTCTATATGCTTTCTTCTTGTGTGTTTGAATAATCTTTAAGAAAATCCAAAAAAATAGTTCTAGCTTTACCTTCTAGTTTGTTTTAGTTGTAGCATCAAAGAGAAAACCTAAAAAGATTTCTCGTTCTTCTTTTGCTTGTTGGGAGCTTTCCCGTGTAAATAATTTTCCTTTATTTTCTTTGGGCTGTAAGGAGAAGACCACGATGACATGTTGAGTGGCTCTCATATGCATTATTGTTTATCTTACATAGAGTCCATATTGCCTTGTCTTCTCCTTTGTTGTATTGTTTACAGATTCCAGCTTAGTCCAATGCATGTGCACTCTTATTATTATTCACATCGTTCGGTCGTGCAAGTGAAAGGCAATAATGACGACATTTGATGAAAATATTGAGATGGAGAAAAGCTGGTATGAACTCGACCTATCTTGCTTTTGTAAATATGATTAGCTCATCGTTCCGAATTCAGTACATTATGGGTTGAACATGTTTGCAATGATAATTAGAGATTATAGTTATTCATGCCATGCTTAATTGGATAAGAGTGGATAATGGTTTGTCTTGAGTGCCAACATGCACATTAAAATGGTTGTGATGTAGTATGATAGAATGGTATCCTCCTCTAAATGATTCAAGTGGCTTGACTTGGCATATGTTCACGCATGTAGTTGAAAAAAATCAACATAGCCTCCACGATATTTATGTTCATGGTGAATTATATCCTTATCATGCTTGCATTCAATGTTGGTTAATCTCAAAGCATGTTGATGACTGTGTCGCTCTCTAGTTGGTCGCTCCCCAGTCTTTTGATAGCCTTCACTTGTACTAAGCGGGAATACTGCTTGTGCATCCATCTCAATAAACCCAAAGTTGTTCCCTATGAGTCCACCATACCTACCTATATGCGGTATTTACCTGCCGTTCTGAGTAAATTTTCATGTGCTAAACTTTAAACCTTCAAATAAATATTCTGTTTTGTATGCCCAAATCGCTCATGTGGCGACTGGGGCTATCAGTATCTTCCATGCTAGGTGGGTTATTCTCACGATATGTGTTGATTCACTATCATTCACGAGAAAGTGGCTGGTAGTCGGGATGCCCAGTTCCAGGCTCGAAATAAAAAGCAAATTATAGTTAAACAAACTCTCCCAAGACTGTGTTTGTATGGACGGTACCTGTGGATTCAGCTCGTCGTGGAGTGTGACTGATTGGTGGAGGGGGAGTAAAAACTTTACTATTCTGTTTGGGAACCGCCTATAATGTATCTAGCATGGAAGATATTGAAAACCTCTTGGTCCTTATGTGAGCAATGAAAGCATACCGCTCCAAAATCATTAGCTATCTCTGTTTCAAAAGCTTGAGCTCTGGCACCTCTACAAATCAATGCTTCCCTCTGCGAAGGGCCTATCTATTTGCTTTATTGTTGAGTCATCATCCTCTTATAAAAAGCACCAGTTAGAGAGCACCATCATCATTTGTATGCCTTGCTATTAATTGATATTGAGTATGAGCATGACTGGATCTCTCTCACTGTCAATTACAATGTTTAGTCAATCCTTGTTCTCCAGAGGTGCTCTGCATTTATGTTTTGTGGTCTGAGAAAGGGCTAGCGAGATACCATTATGTCATATTGTATCATGATTGTATTGATAAAATTATTGTCATCCGAGACTTATTATTATTGCTCGCTAGTTGATTATGCCATTGATATGAGTAAATGTGAGACCTAAATGTTATTGTGAATGTGGTTAGTCTATAATCTTTGCTGAAAATCTAAACATAAGTTAGACATATTTACAATAGCAAGGTCAAAGAGATTTTGTAAAAGTTTTTCTTTATCACTTTCAGTTTATCAACTGAATTGCTTGAGGACAAGCATAGGTGTAAGCTTGGGGAGTTGATACATCTCCAACGTATCCACTTTTCCGAACTCTTTTACCCTTGTTTTGGACTCTAATTTGCATGATTTGAATGGAACTAACCGAGACAGATGTTGTTTTCAGCAGAATTGCCTTGGTGTTATTTTTGTGCAGAAATAAAAGTTCTTGGATTGACCTGAAAATTTACGGAGATTATTTCTGGAATTAATGAAAATATTGGCGAAAGAATCAACTATAGGGGGGCCCACCACCTAGCCACAAGCCTGGTGGGCGCGCGCACCCCCTAGGGCGTGTCGGGGAGGCTTGTGGGCCCCCTGCTGCTCCTCCGACCTTGTTTCCACTCCTATATATTACTATTCGGGGAGAAAAAAATAAAGAAGAAGAGTTCAACACGTTTGACGATACGGAGCCACCGCCACCTCCTATTCTTCCTTGGGAGACTAGATCTAGAGTCCATTTTGGGCTCCGGAGAGGGGAAATCGACGCCTTCGTCATCACCAACCATCCTTCATCACCAATTCCATGATGCTCTCCATCGTTCGTGAGTAATCTCATCATATGTTTGCTGGACGAGGATGGGTTGGATTAGATTTATCATGTAATCGAGTTACTTTTGTTAGGGTTTGATCCCTAGTATCCACTATGTTCTGAGATTGATGTGGCTATGACTTTGCTATGCTTAATGCCTGTCACTAGGGCCCAAGTGACATGTTTTTGATCTGAACCTATTATGTTTTCATGAATATATGTGTGTATTTGATCCTACCTTGCAAGTTGTAGACACCTTACGAGTTATGATCCACATCCCCCAGGGTGAAAATAACTGGGATTCTTTCTAGTGATTACCGTAGTTTGAGGAGTTCATGTATTCACTATGTGTTAATGCTTTGGTCCGGTTCTCTATTAAAAGGAGGCCTTAATATCCCTTAGTTTCCAATAGGAACCCGCTGCCACGGTAGGGTAGGACAAAAGATGTCATGCAAGTTCTTTTCCATAAGCACGTATGACTATATATGGAATACATGCCTACATTACATTGATGAATTGGAGCTAGTTCCGTGTCACCCTATGTTATAACAGTTGCATGATGAATGCCATCCGACATAATTATCCATCACCAATCCATTGCCTATGAGCTTTCCACATATTGATCTTTGCTAAGTTACTTTTCCGTTGCTACTGTTACAATCACTACAAACTGCTACTATCACTTTGCCACTGTTACCGTTACTTCCATATTACTTTGCTACTGTACTTTCTTGCAGGTATTAAGTATTTCAGGTGTGGTTGAATTGACAACTTAGCTGCTAATACTCGAGAATATTCTTTGGCTCCCCTTGTGCCGAATCAATAAATTTGGGTTGAATATTGTACCCTCGAAAACTGTTGTGATCCCCTATACTTGTGGGTTATCAATGATCATTGATGACCCACAAGTATAGGGGATCTATTGTAGTCCTTTCTATAAGTAAGAGTGTTGAACCCAACGAGGAGTAGAAGGAAATTACAAGCGGTTCTCAGTAAGGTATTCTCTGCAAGCACTGAAATTATCGGTAACAGAGAGTTTTGTGATAAGATAATTCGTAATGAGTAACAAGTAACAAGTGTAGCAAAGGTGCAGAAAGGTAGCCCAATCCTTTTTGTAGCAAACTAAAGGCCCATACAAACTCTTATATAAAGAAAAGCACTCCCAAGGACACATGGGAATTTCTGTCAAGCTAGTTTTCATCATGCTCATTTGATTCGCGTTCATTACATTGATAATTTGATATGTGGGTGGATCGGTGCTTGGGTGCTGCTCTTACTTGGACAAACCTCCCACTTATGATTAACCCCTATCGCAACCATGCACAACTACGAAAGAAGAATTAAGGTAAACCTAACCATAGCATGAAACATATGGATCCAAATCAGCCCCTTACGAAGCAACGCATAAACTAGGGTTTAACCTTCTGTCACTCTAGCAACCCATGATCTAATTATTACTTCCCAATGCCTTCCCCTAGGCCCAAATAATGGTGAAGTGTTATGTAGTCGATGTTCACATAACACCACTAGAGGAGAGACAACATACATCTCATCAAAATATCGAACGAATACCAAATTCACATGATTACTTATAACAAGACTTATGCCATGTCCTCAGGAACAAACGTAACTACTCACAAAGCATGTTCATGTTCAAGATCATAGGAGTATTAATTATCATAAAGGATCTGAATATATGATCTTCCACCAAGTAAACCAACTAGCATCAACTACAAGGAGTAATCAATACTACTAGCAACCCACAGGTACCAATCTGAGGTGTTGAGACAAAGATCGGATACAAGAGATGAACTAGGGTTTGGAGAGGAGACGGTGCTGGTGAAGATGTTGATGGAGATTGACCCCCTCTCGATGAGAGGATTGTTGGTGATGACGTTGGCTTCGATTCCCCCCGGGAGAGAAGTTTCCCAGCAGAACAGCCCTGTTGGAGCTCTAGATTGGTTCTGCCCAAGTTCAGCCTCGAGACGGCGGCGCTTAGTCCCGAAATCTCTCTTCTGATTTTTTCCAGGTCGAAATGCTTCATATAGCAGAAGATGGGCATTGGAGGAGCCACAGGGGCCTCACAAGCCTGCTAGGCGCGGCCAGGGGGAGTGGCCACGCCTAGCAGGCTTGTGGCCTGCAGGTGGCCCCCTCTGGTTGATTCTTGCGCTAGTATGTTTTATTAAATACAAAAATATTCTCCATAAATTTTTAGGACTTTTGGAGTTCTGAAGAATAGGTATCTCAGATTTGCACCTTTTTCTAGTCCAGAATTGCAGCTGCCGACATTCTCCTCTTCATGTAAACCTTGTAAAATAAGAGAGAAAAGGCATAAGTATTGTACCATAACATATAGTAACAGCCCATAATGCAATAAATATCAATATAAAAGCTTGATGCAAAATGGACGTATCAATCATCACTATGGATAGATCTTGTATGTGTGTAGGAAAAGTTTTTGTTTCCCATGCATCGTTCCCCAACAGTGGCATCATGAGCTAGGTCTATGCATAGATGAGACCACGAGTAGGACCCAAAGGAGTTTGTGGGTGTTGATATTCATATTGCTTCCTACCTTGGTATTTTATTGATTCAGTGGTATTGTGGGATGAAGCAGCCCGGACCAACCTTACTCGTCCACATACAAGAGACCGGTTCCATCGACTGACATGTTGCATAAAGATGGCTGGCAGGTGTTGATACGTCCATTTTTCATCATGCTTTTATATTGATATTTATTGAAATATGGGCTGTTATTACACATTTTGGTACAATACTTATGCCTTTTCTCTCTTATTTTACAAGGTTTAAATGAAGAGGGAGAATGCCGGCAGCTGGAATTCTGGACTAGAAAAGGAGCAAATCTGAGATACCTATTCTACACAACTCCAAAAGTCCTAAAAATCTACGGAGAATTATTTTGGAATATATAAAAAATATTAGCCGAAAGAAATACATCAGGGGGCCCACCAGGCAGCCACAAGCTAGGGGGCGCGCCCTACCCCATGGGCGTGCCCCTATGGCTTGTGGCCCATCTAGCAGCCCTCCGGTGCCCATATTGTGCTATATGGAGGGTTTTGACCTTGAAAAAAAAATCATAATAGAGCTTTCGGGGCAAAGCACCACCGTCTCGAGGCGGAACTTGGGCATAACCAATCTAGGGCTCCGGCGGAGCTGTTCTGCCAGGGAAACTTCCCTCCGGGAGGGGGAAATCGAAGCCGTCGTCATCACCAACGATCCTCTCATCGAGGGGGGGTCAATATCCATCGACATCTTCACCAGCACCATCTCCTCTCCAAACCCTAGTTCATCTCTTGTATCCGATCTTTGTCTCAAAACCTCAGATTGGTACCTGTGGGTTGCTAGTAGTGTTGATTACTCCTTGTAGTTGATGCTAGTTGGTTTACTTGGTGGAAGATCATATGTCCAGATCCTTGATGATCATTAATAGTCCTCTGATTATGAACATGAATATTCTCTGTGAGTAGTTACGTTTGTTCCTAAGGACATGGGATAAGTCTTGTTATAAGTAATCATGTGAATTTGGTATTCGTTTGATATTTTGATGAGATGTATGTTGTCTCCCCTCTAGTGGTGTTATGTGAACGTCGACTACATGACATGTCACCATTGTTTGGGCCTAGAGGAAGGCATTGGGAAGTAATAAGTAGATGATGGGTTGCTAGAGTGACAGAAGATTAAACCCTAGTTTATGCGTTGCTTCGTAAGGGGCTGATTTGAATCCACATGTTTCGTGCTATGGTTAGATTTATCTTAATTCTTATTTCGTAGTTGCGGATGCTTGCGAGAGTGATTAATCATAAGTGGGAGGTTTTTCCAAGTAAGGGCAGTACCCAAGCACCGGTCCACCGACATATCAAATTATCAAAGTAACGAACGTGAATCATATGAGCATGATGAAAACTAGCTTGACACAAATACCCACGTGTCCTCGGGAGTGCTTTGCTTTATATAAGAGTTTGTCCAGGCTTGTCCTTTGCTATAAAAAGGATTGGGCCACCTTGCTGCACCTTTGTTACACTTGTTACTTGCTACCCGCTACAAATTATCTTATCACAAAACTATTTGTTACCGATAATTTCAGAGCTTGCACAAAATACCTTACTGAGAACCGCTTGTCATTTTCTTCTGCTCCTTGTTGGGTTTGACACTCTTACTTATCGAAAGGACTACGATAGATCCCCTATACTTGTGGGTCACCAAGACTCTTTTCTGGCACCGTTGTCGGGGAGTGAACTGCCTTTGGTAAGTGGTATCTGGTAAGGAAAAATTTATATAGTGTGCTGAAATTTACTGTCACTTGTTACTATGGAAAGTAATCCTTTAAGGGGCTTGTTACTCATGATGCCACTGTTGGGGAATGTTGCATGGGAAACAAAAAATTTCCTACGCACACGCAAGATCTATCCATGGTGATGAGCATCTACGAGAGGGAGTGTGGATCTACATACCCTTGTAGATCGCTAAGCGAGAAGCGTTAATAAACACGTTTGATGTAATCGAACGTCTTCGCGATCCAAATCACCGAGCATCCCGCGATCCAATCACAATCCGTCCCGATCTAGCGCTGAACGGATGGCACCTCCGCGTTCAGCACACGTACGGCTCGATGACGATCTCCGCCTTCTTGATCCAGCAAGAGGGAGCGGAGAGGTAGATGATTTCTCCAGCAGTGTGACAGCATTGCGGCGATGGTGGTGGAGCTATTCCAGTAGGGCTTTGCCTAAGCACTGCTGAAACCGATCTAGAGGAGAATCTACGGTCTAGAGGAGAGGTAGCACGTGGCTGTTTTTTTGTCTCCAAAAACCCTCAAACCTCTAGTATATATAGGAGGAGGGGAGGGAGGAGGCTAGGATACCAAGGGAGCCAGCCCTTGTTCGGCTGAAGTGGGGGGAGGAGTCCACCTCCTCCACTTCTAGTAGGATTAGGACTCCTCCTTTTCCCACTTGGGCCTCTCTTCCCACATTAGGATTTCCTTCCCAGCCGCATGGGCTTCCTATGGGGATTCTTCCATCCCACTAAGGGCTGGTATACCTTCTCCTACAGCCCATGTAGCCTCTTGGGTCGAAATACCCCTCCCGATGGTCCCTCAATACCCTCTCGACACTCCCAGTACACTACCGATGAGCCCAAAACTTTTCCGGTGACCAAAACAGGACTTCCTATATATCAATCTTTACCTCTGGACCATTCCGGAGCTCCTCGTGACGTCAAGGATCTCATCCAGCACTCCGAACAACCTTCGGTCACCACCATACATAACTCTATACTATCGAAACGTCACCGAACCTTAAGTGTGTAGACCCTGTGGGTTCGAGAACTATGTAGACATAACCGAGACACCTCTACAATCAATAACCAGTAGCGGGACCTGGATGCCCATATTGATTCCTACATATTCTATGAAGATCTTTATTGGTCGAACCTCTATGTCAAGGATTCAGTTAATCCCGTATGTCGTTCCCTTTGTTCTTCGGTATGTTACTTGCCCACGATTCAATCATCGGTATCTATATACTTAGTTCAATCTCATTTCTGGCAATTCTCTTTACTCATTCCGTAATACAAGATCCCGTGGCTAACACTTGGTCACATTGCTTGCAAGGCTTGTTGTGATGTTGTATTACCGACTGGGCCCTGAGATACCTCTCCGTCACACGGAGTAACAAATCCCAGTCTTGATCCATACCCACTCAACAAACACTCTCGGAGATACCTGTAGAGTACCTTTATAGTCAACCAATTACGTTGCGACGTTTGATACACACAAGGCACTCCTCCAGTGTCAGTGAGTTGCATGATCTCATGGTCATAGGAACATATTCTTGACATGTAGAAAACTGTAGCAATAAACCACGTTTATAGTTTGGGTTTTCTTCATCACATAATTATCCTAATGATGTGATCCGTTATCAAATGACATCTCATGTCAATGACTAGGAAACCTTGACCATCTTTGATCAATGAGCTAGTCTACTAGTGGCACACTAGGGACAAAGTGTTGTCTATATATCCACACATGCAATGTGTTTCCAGTCAATACAATTATACCATGGATAATAAACAATTATCATGAAAAAGGAAATATAATAATAACCATTTTTATTATTGCCTCTAGGGCATATTTCCAATAGTCTCCCACTTGCACTAGAGTCAATAATCTAGCTGACATAACTATGTGATTTACATTGTAATGAATCGATCACCCATACAGTTCTGGTGTTGATCATGTTTAGCCCTTGGAAGAGGTTTAGTCAACGGGTCTGCAACATTCAGATCCGTGTGCACTTTGCAAATATTTATGTCCTCCTCCTTGATGTACTCGCGGATGGAATTGAAGTGTCGCTTTATGTGTCTGTTCCTCTTGTGAAACCTGGGTTCCTTGGCCAGGGCAATGGCATCAGTGTTATCACAGAACAGATCCACTGGATTCAGTGCACTAGGCACTACTCCAAGATCTGTCATGAAATCCTTCATCCAGACACCTTCCTTTGCTGCCTCCGAGGCTGCGATGTACTCTGCTTTGCATGTAGAATTGGCTACCACGCTGTGCTTGGAACTACACTAGCTTACCGCTCCCCCATTGAGAATAAATATGTATCCGGTTTGTGACTTAGAGTCATCCGGATCAGTGTCAAAGCTTGCATCAATGTAACTCTTTACGACGAGCTCTTGATCACCTCCATAATCGAGAAACATTTCCTTAGTCCTTTTTCAGGTACTTAAGGATATTCTTGACCGCCGTCCAGTGCTCCATTCCAGGATCACTTTGAAACCTTTCGGCCATACTTATGGCAAGGCTGACATCGAGTCTTGTGCACAACATTGCATACATGATAGAGCCTATGGCTGAAGCATAGGGGATCACACTCATCTTCTCTCTATCTTCTGCAATCACTGGGCATTGAGTCTTACTCAACTTCACACCTTGTAACACAGGCAAGAACCCCTTCTTGGACTGATCCATTTTGAACTCCTTCAAAACTTTATCATGGTATGTGCTTTGTGAAAGTCCTATTAAGCGTTTTGATTCTATCTCTATAGATCTTAATGCCTAATATGAAAGCAGCTTCTCCTAGGTCCTTCATTGAAAAACTCTTGTTCAAATATCCCTTCACACTTTCCAGCAATTCTATATTGTTTCCAATCAGCAATATGCCATCCACATATAATATTAGAAACTCTATAGAGCTCCCACTCACTTTCTTGTAAATAGATGATTCTCGATAAACTTGTACAAACACAAATGCTTTGATCACCTCATCAAAGCACAAATTCCAACTCTGAGATGCTTGCACCAGTCCATAAATGGATCGCTGGAGTTTGCAAAAAATTTCAGCATTCTCTGGATCGACAAAACCTTCTGGTTGTATGATATACAACTCTTCCTTAAGGAAACCATTAAGGAACGTTGTTTTGACATCCATCTGCCAAATTTCATAGTCGAAATATGCAGCTATTGCTAACATGATTCTGACGGACTTAAGCATCGCTACGGGTGAGAAGGTCTCATCATTGTCAACTCCTTGAACTTGTGAAAAACCCTTTGCCACAAGTCGAGCTTTATAGATGGTGACATTACCGTCTGTGTCCGTCTTCTTCTTAAAGATCCATTTGTTCTGAATGGCCTTTCCGCCTTCCAGTAATACTTCCAAAGTCCATAATTTGTTTTCATACTTGGATCCCATCTCGTATTTCATGGCCTCTAACCATTTCTCGGAATTCGGGCCCATCATCGCTTCTCCATAGCTCGTAGGTTCATCGTTGTCTAACAACATGACCTCCAAGACAGGGTTGCCGTACCACTCAGGAGCAGTAAGCGCCCTTGTCGACCTACGAGGTTCAGTAGTAGCTTGATCCGAAGACCCATGATCACCATTATTAACTTCCTCTTCAACCGTCTTAGGCTCCACAACAACATCTTTTTGCGCTGCGCTACTCTCTGGTTGAAGTAAAGTTTCAATAACCTCATCAAGTTCTATTTTCCTCCGACTCAATTCTTTTGAGAGAAACTCTTTATCAAGAAATGTTCCATTCTTAGTGACAAACACTTTTCCTTTGGGTCTGACATAGGAGGTATACCCAACTGTCTCTTTTGGGTATCCTATGAAGACGCATTTCTCCGCTTTGGGTTCCAGCTTTTCAGGCTAAAGCTTTTTGAGATAAGCATCACATCCCCAAACTTTAAGAAACGACAACTTTGGTTTCTTGCCAAACCATAGTTTATATGGAGTTGTCTCAGTGGATTTCGATAGTGTCCTATTTAAAGTGAATGCAACTGTCTCTAATGCATAACCCGAAAACGATAGTGGCAAATCGGCAAGAGATATCATAGAACGCACCATATCTAATAAGGTTCGATTACGACGTTCAGACACACCATTACGCTATGGTGTTCTAGGCGGTGTCAATTGTGAAACAATTCCACATTGTCTTAAGTGACTGCCAAACTCATAACTCAGATATTCACCTCCTCGATCAGGTTGTAGGAATTTAATCTTCTTGTTACGATGAGTCTCAACTTCACTCTGAAATTGCTTGAACTTTTCAAATGTTTCAGACTTGTGTTTCATTAAGTAAATATACCCATATCTACTTAAGTCATCAGTGAAGGTGAGAAAATAACGATATCCACCACGCGCCTCAATGTTCATCGGACCGCACACATCAGTATGTATGATTTCCAACAAGGCACTCTCCCGTTCCATTGTTCCAAAGAACGGCGTTATAGTCATCTTGCCCATGAGGCTTGGTTCACATGTGTCAAGTGACTCCAAAAGTCCATCAACATGGAGCTTCTTCATGCGTTTTACACCAATATGACCCAAATGGCAGTGCCACAAGAAAGTGGTACTATCATTATCAACTCTACATCTTTTGGCATCAATGTTGTGAACATGTGTATGATCACTATCAAGATTCCACATGAATAAACCCCTCACGTTGGGTGCATGACCATAAAAGATATTACTCATATAAATAGAACAAACATTATTCTTTGATTTAAATGAGTACCCATATCGCAATAAACATGATCCAAATATAATGTTCATGCTTAACACAGACACTAAATAACAACTATTCGTGTTCATCACTAATCCCGATGGTATTTGAAGAGAGAGCGTGCCGACGGCGATCACATCAACCTTGGAACCATTTCCCACACGCATCGTCACTTCGTCCTTTGCTAGCCTTCGTCTATTCTGTAGTTCCTGTTTTGAGTTGCAAATGTGAGCAACCGAACCGGTATCAAATACCCAGGCACTACAACGAGACTTGGTAAGGTACACATCAATAACATGTATATCATATATACCTTGTTTGTTGTTGGCCACCGTCTTGTCAGCCAGATACTTGGGGCAGTTCCGCTTCCAGTGAACAGTTCCCTTGCAATGAAAGCACTCAGTTTCTAGCGTGGGTTTCTTCACGAGAGGAGCAACTTCTTTGCCACCCTTCTTGGAGTTACCCTTCTTGCCATTGCCATTCTTCTTGAAACTAGTGGTTTTATTGACCATCAACACTTGATGTTCTTTCTGGATTTCAGACTCAGCGACTTTCAACATTGCAACAGCTCGGCGACTAACTTGTTCATCCCGTGCATGTTATAGTTCATCACGAAGCTCTTGTAGCTAGGAGGCAATGATTGAAGAACTCTGTCAGTGCCTCCGGCGGAATGGGCATCCCTAACTCTGCCAGACGGGTCCAATACCCAGACATTATGAGTATATGTTCATTGATAGACCTGTTCTCCTCCATCTTGCAAGCATAGAACTTATCGGAGGTCTCATACCTCTCGATTCGGGCATTCTACTTAAAGATAAACTCCAACTCTTGGAACATGTCATATGCTCCATGACGTTCAAAACATGTTTGAAGTCCCGGTTCTAATCCATACAACATTGCACACTGAACTATTGAGTAATCTCCAGAACGTGCCTCCCAAGCGTTCTTAACATCTTGTGATGACATGGGAGCGGGTGGGTCACCAAGCGGTGCATCAAGAACATAAGCCTTCTGGGAAGTTGTGACGATAATCCTCAGATTACGGGCCCAGTCCACAAAGTTACGTCCATCAACTTTCAACTTAGCTTTCTCTAGGAACGCATTAAAATTCAGGGGTGCTACTGCACGAGCCATTGATCTACAACATAAATAAGCAAAGGTTACTTAAACTATTGTTCAAGATAATGAGTTTAGTTAATCAAATTACTAAAGCTCCCACTCAAATTGACATCCCTTAGGTCATCTAAGTGATACATGATCCAAATTCACCAACTCAAGTCCGATCATCACGTGAGTTGAGGTGGTTTCAATGGTGAACATCATCATGTTGATCATATCTACTATATGACTTATGTTCGACCTTTCGGTCTCTTGTGTTCCGAGGCTGTGTCTGTACATGCTAGGCTCGTCAAGTTTAACCCGAGTGTTCTGCACGTGCAACATTGGCTTGCACCCATTGTATGTGAATGTAGAGTCTATCACACCCGATCATCACGTGGTGTCTCAACACAACGAACTTTTGCAACGGTGCACACTCGGGGAGAACACAATTCACCTTGAAATTTATGTGAGGGATCACCTTATAATGCTACCGCTGCCCTAAGCAAAATAAGGTGCATAAAAAGGATTAACATCACATGCAAATTATAAGTGACATGATATGGCCATGAACTTGTGCTTTAGATCTCCATCTTGAAAGCACCGGCATGGTCTCCATCGTCACCGGCATAACACCATGATCTCCATCATCATGATATCCATCATTGTGTCGCCATCGGGGTTGTCGCGCCCACCATGCTCATACTACTATTGCTACCGCTTAGCGAGAAAGTAAAACATTACATAGCGCTTAATGATTGACACACATGTGATACAATAATTAAAGAAAACCATATGGCTCCTGCCGGTTGCCGTACTCATAGACATGCAAGTCATGATATTCTATACAACACATGGTCATCTCATACATGAAATATATCTCATCATGTAATTGGCCATATGACATCACAACATACCCTTCAAAAACAAGTTAGACGTCCTCTAATTTTTGTTGCAAGTTTTACGTGGCTGCTACGGGTATCTAGAAAGAACAATTCTCACCTATGCAAAAACCACAACGGTGATACATAAGTTGCTTTTCAAAGTTCTCAAGGACTGCCTTTGTTGAATCTGGTCCAACTAAAGTAGGAGAAACAAACACCCGCCAACCATATTTTTGCAACGAAGTTACACGTCATTCGATGGAACCGGTCTCTCGTAAGTGTATGAGTAAGGTTGGTCCGGGACGCTTCATCCCACAATACCGCTGAACCAAAACACGACCAAGGGAGGAAGCAATCTAAGCATCAATGCCCACAAACTCCTTTGTGTTCTACTCGAGATCTCATCTACACATAGACCTAGCTCATGATGCCACTGTTGGGGAACGTTGCATGGGAAACAAAAAATTTCCTACGCACACGCAATATCTATCCATGGTGATGAGCATCTATGAGAGGGAGAGTGGATCTACATACCCTTGTAGATCGCTAAGAGGGAAGCATTAAGAAACGCGGTTGATGTAGTCAAACGTCTTCGCGATCCAAATTGCTGAGTGTCCCATGAAGCGGGAAGCATTAAGAAACGCGGCTTATGTAGTCGAACGTCTTCGCGATCCAAATAACTGAGAGTCCCACGATCCAATCGCGATCCATCCCGATCTAGCGCTGAATGGACGACATCTCCGTGTTCAGCACACATACGGCTCGATGACGATCTTCGCCTTCTTGATCTAGCAAAAGGGAATGGAGAGGTAGATGATTTTTCCAGCAGCGTGACAATGTTGCGGCGATGGTGGTGGAGCTATTCCACCAGGGCTTCACCTAAGCACCGTTGAAACCGATCTCGAGGAGAAACTACGATCTAGAGGAGAGGTAGCACGTGGCAGTTTTTCTATCTCAAAAAACCCTCAAACCTCTAGTATATATAGGAGGAGGGGAGGGAGGAGGCTTGGATTCCAAGGGAGACAGCCCTTGTTCGGCCGAAGTGGGGATAGGAGTCCACGTCCTCCACTCCTTGTAGGATTAGGACTCCTCCTTCTCCACTTGGGCCTCTGTTCCCACCTTAGGATTTCCTTCCCAGCCGCATGGGCTTCCTGTGGGGCTTCGTCCAACCCACTATGGGATGGTATACCTTCTCCCACAGCCCATGTAGCCTCTTGGGTCGAAATACCCCTCCCGATGGTCCCCCGGTACCCTCCCGGCACTCCCGGTACACTACCGCTGAGCCCGAAACTTTTTCGGCGACCAAAACAAGACTTCCTATATATTAATCTTTACCTCCGGACCATTCCGGAGCTCCTCGTGATGTCCGGGATCTCATTCGGGACTCCTAACAACCTTCAGTCACCACCATACATAACTCTATACTACCAAAACGTCACCGAACCTTAAGTGTGCAGACCCTGCGGGTTCGAGAACTATGTAGACATAACCGAGACACCTCTACGGTCAATAACCAATAGCGGGACCTAGATGCCCACATTGATTCCTACATATTCTACGAAGATCTTTATCGGTCGAACCTCTATGTCAAGGATTCAGTTAATCCCGTATGTTGTTGCCTTTGTTCTTCGGTATGTTACTTGCCCGAGATTCGATCGTTGGTATCTGTATACCTAGTTCAATCTCATTTCTGGAAAGTCTCTTTACTCGTTCCGTAATACAAGATACCATGCCTAAAACTTATTCATATTGCTTGCAAGGCTTGTTGTGATGTTGTATTAACGAGTGGGCCCTGAGATACCTCTCCGTCACACGGAGTAACAAATCCCAGTCTTGATCCATACCCACTCAACAAACACTCTCGGAAATACCTGTAGAGTACCTCCATATTCACCCAGTTATGTTGCGACGTTTGATACACACAAGGAACTCCTCCAGTGTCAGTGAGTTGCATGATCTCATGGTCATAGGAACAGATTCTTGACATGCAGAAAACTGTAGCAATAAACTAACATGATCAAATGCAACATTTAAAGTTTGGGTATTTTCCGTCACATCATTCTCCTAATGATGTGATCCCGTTATCAAACGACATCTCATGTCAATGGCTAGGAAACCTTGACAGTCTACTAGAGGCACACTAGGGACAATGTGTTGTGTATATATCCACACGTGCAATGTGTTTCCAGTCAATACAATTATAGCATGGATAATAAAAAATTATCATGAACAAGGAAATATAATAATAAACATTTTATTATTGCCTCTAGGGCATATTTCCAACAAATTATTATTTAGAATTTTTATGCTCGGCTTTCTCGTAATGATCAATCCATGCTCGATACTTCTTGTGTTGGTTCCGATATGAAGAAGGATATTGACTTCAAATGGGATTTATTGGAAAGAATTAAACGCAACTCTTAAGATTGGGAACTCGACAAAGGTAAGGAGTCAGGTATGAACCTCAACTCAAGTTTGATTGTGTTAAATATTTCGTAGACACCGATGCTTTTCATGAATTTAGCACTAAATATGAACTTGACTCCGAGATAGTAGCTTCTTTCTATGAATCATTTGCTGCTCGTGTTGATCTCCCTAAGGAGAAGTGGTTTAAATATCATCCTCCCATTGAAGTGAAAGTAGTTGAACCTGTTAAAGTTGAAGAGGAAACTATTACTTATAATTTTGATCCTATTATTTCTGTTGCTTATATTAAGAAACCACCTTTCCCCTTTAGAATAAAGGAACATGCTAAAGCTTCAACTATGGTTCGTAAGAGCTATGGTAGAACACCTACACCCTCTGAACAAATTAAAGTTGAGCATGTTATTCATTTTCGTGATGAAGCTGCTAGAATTGCTAGGCCTGATACTAAGAGTAAACATGGACCAGTGGTTGGTGTGCCTGTTGTTTCTATTAAAATAGGAGATCATTGTTATCATGGCTTGTGTGATATGGGTGCTAGCGTGAGTGCAATTCCCTTTTCCTTATACAAAGAAATTATGCATGATATTGCACCCGTTGAACTAGAGGAAATTTATGTTACTATTAAGCTTGCCAATAGAGATACTATTGCACCAGTTGGGATCCCGTTTTTTGAGCTTGAACAATTACTGGTTTTCTTGTTCTTGGTTCCCCACAAGATGATTTTTTCCTATTATATTTGGCAGACCCTTCTTGAATACTGTTAATGCTAGGATTGATTGTGAGAAAGAAACAGTTACTATGAGTTTTGGTGATGTGTCTCATGAGTTCAATTTCTCTAAATTCTGTAGACAACCCCATGACAAAGAATTGCCTAGTAGAGATGAAATTATTGGTCTTGCTTCTATTGATGTGCCTCCTACTGATCCTTTAGATTAATATTTGCTAGATCATGAAAATGATATGCATATGAATGAGAGGAATGAAATAGATAAAATTTTCTTTGATCAGCAGCCTATTTTGAAACACAATCTACCGGTTTAAATACTTGGGGATCCTCCTCCACCCAAGGGTGATCCCGTGTTTGAGCTTAAACAATTACCCGATACTTTGAAATATGCTTATCTTGATGAAAATGGGTTATATGATGTTATTATTAGTGCTAACCTTTCAGAGCATGAAGAAAAGTGATTATTGAAAACTCCGAGGAAGCACCATGATGCTATTGGATATACTCTTGATGATCTTAAGGGCATTAGTCCCACTTTATGTCAGCATAAAATTAATATGGAGCCTGATGCCAACCCATTTGTTGATCACCAACGACGGTTGAATCCTAAGATGAAAGAGGTGGTAAGAAAAGAAATACTAAAGCTTCTGGAGGCAGGTCCAATTTATCCTGTTGCTGATAGTAGATGGGTTAGTCCCGTTCATTGCGTCCCTAATAAAGGAGGTATCACTGTTGTTCCTAATGATAAAAATGAATTGATCTCGCAAAGAATGGTTACAAGTTATAGAACGGTAATTGATTTTAGGAAATTAAATAAAGCTACTAAGAAAGATCATTACCCTCTACCTTTTATTGTTCAAATTCCAGAAAGATTATCCAAACATACTCATTTTTGCTTTCTAGATGGTTACTCTGGTTTCTCTCAAAAACCTGTGTCAAAAGAGGATAAAAAAACCAATTTTACTTGCCCTTTCGGTACCTTTGCTTATAGACGTATGCCTTCTGGTTTATGCAATGCACTTGCTACCTTTCAAAGATGTATGATGGCTATATTCTCCGACTTTTGTGAAAAGATTCTTGAGGTTTTCATGGATGATTTTTCTGTTTACGGAACTTCCTTTGATGATTGCTTGAACAACCTTGATCGAGTGTTGCAGAGATGCGAAGAAACTAATCTTGTATTGAATTGGGAGAAGTGCCACTTTATGGTTAATGAAGGCATTGTCTTGGGGAAGAAAATCTCCGAAAGAGGTATTGAAGTTGATAAAGCTAAAGTTGGTGCTATTGAAAAATGACGTGTACTACGGATATCAAAGGTATAAGAAGCTTCCTTGGTCATGCTGGTTTCTATATGAGGTTTATTAAAGATTTCTCTAAGATTTATAGGCCTCTCACTAATCTTTTACAAAAAGATGTTCCATTCGTTTTTTGATGATGATTGTGTAGAAGCATTTGAAATCCTAAAGAATGCTTTGATTTCCGCACCTATTGTTCAACCACCTAATTGGAACCTACCCTTTGAAATTATGTGTGATGCTAGTGATTATGTTGTTGGTGTTTTTCTAGGACAAAGAGTTGATAAGAAATTAAATGTTATCCATTATGCTAGTAAAACTCCAGACAGTGCTCAAAGAAACTATGCTACTACTGAAAAGAAATTTTTAGTAGTCGTGTTTGCTTGTGGTAAGTTTAGACCTTATATTGTTGATTTCAAAGTAACTATTCACACCCATCATGCTGCTATTAAGTACCTTATGGAAAAGAAAGATGCTAAACCTAGACTTATTAGATGGGTTCTTCTACTACAAGAATTTGATTTGCATATTATTGATAGAAAGGGTGTTGTAACCCCATAGCAGATAACTTGTCTAGGTTAGAAAATGTTCTTGATGACCCACTACCTATTGATGATAGATTTTCTGATGAATAGTTAGCTGTCATAAAGGCTTCGCGTAATGCTCCATGGTATGCTGACTATGCTAATTACATTGTTGCTAAATTTATACCGCCTAGTTTCACATACCAACAAAAGAAAAAGTTCTTCTATGATTTAAGACATTACTTTTCGGATGATCCACACCTTTATAAAGAAGTAGTAGATGGTATTATTAGATGTTGTGTACCTGAGCATGAACGGGAACAGATCCTACGCAAATGTCACTTCGAGGCCTACGGAGGACACCATGCTGGATATAGAAGTGCACACAAGGTACTACAATCTGGTTTTTATTGGCCAACTCTCTTCAAGGATGCTCGTAAGTTTGTCTTGTATTGTGATGATTGTCAAAGAATTGGTAATATTAGTAGACGTTAGGAAATGCCTATGAATTACTCTCTTGTTATTGAACCATTTGATGTTTGGGGTTTTGATTATATGGGACCTTTTCCAGAATCTAACAGGTATACTCATATTCTAGTTGCTGTTGATTATGTTACTAAGTGGGTAGAAGCTATTCCAACTAGTAGTGTTGATCGTAGCACTTTTATTAAAATTCTTAAAGAAGTTATTTTCCCTAGATTTGGAGTCCCTAGATATTTAATGACTAGTGGTGGTTCACACTTTATCCATGGTGCTTTTCGTAAATTGCTTGCTAAGTATGATGTTAATCATAGAATTGCATCTCCTTATCATCCTTAGTCTAGTGGTCAAGTAGAATTGAGCAATAGGGAAATTAAATTGATTTCGCAAAAGACTGTTAATAGATCTAGAAAGAATTGGTCTAAGAAACTTGATGATGCACTGTGGGCTTATAGAACTGCTTACAAGAACCCTATGGTTATGTCTCCATATAAAATGGTTTATGGTAAAGATTTTCACTTACCTCTTGAGCTAGAACATAAAGCTTATTGGGCAATTAAAGAGCTCAATTATGATTTCAAACTTGCTAGTGAGAAGAGGTTATTCGACATTTGCTCACTTGATGAATGGAGAACCCAGGCCTATGAGAATGCCAAGTTGTTTAAAGAAAAGGTTAAGAGATGGCATGATAGAAGGATAAAAAAGTGTGAATTTAATGTAGGTGATCATGTCTTGCCATACAATTCTCGTTTAAGATTTTTTGCAGGAAAACTTCTCTCTAAATGGGAAGGGCCTTACATAATCGAGGAAGTATGTCTTTCTGATGCCATCAAGATCGACAATGCCGAAGGCACAAACCCAAAGGTGGTAAACGGGCAAAGAATCAAAAATTATATCTCAGGTACTCCCATAAATGTTGAGACCAATATTATTAATACCATAACCCTGGAGGAATACATTAGGGAGACCTACCGGAACGTTACAGACTCCGAAAAGGAATAGGTATGTGGTACGGTAAGTAAACCGACTCCAAAACATTTTCAATGGCAAATTTTATCCATTTTGGAATATTTAAAAAATTAGGAAAATTTAAAGTAGTCCGAATAGTGCACGAGGAGGCGACAAGCCAGGGGGCGTTCCCTACCCCCCTAGACGTGCCCCTGTGGCTTGTGGCTACCTCGTGTACCATCCGGACTCCGTTTTCTTGTGGTATACTCGTTTGCGTCGGTAAAAATTCATTATATAATCTCCCAAAGGTTTTGACTCCCGTATCACGACGATACTTCCTATTTTATTTTTGAGCTGTTTCTGCAGCAGATTTAGATCAACATGATGTCCCCAAGTGTTTCAAGGACAACTTCTTCGAGAAGGTCATCAACCCCTACCTCGCGGAGGTGCTGCAACACCCTAAAACCATTGAGATGAGTGAGGGGGTGCTGCACATCCGTGATGTGGAGGGGCCAAAGAAGACCGGAAGCATAGAAACAAGGCTCGAAGCAATGGAACAACAAGTCTTCAAGTGCCAAGGGATGGTGGAAGGAGGACTCAATGCCAATCACATGATGACCGCAGAGTTTACCCAAAAGAACAAGCTGGATGCCAAGGACACCGAGGAACACATCTTCAAGATTTACGAGAAAATCGAGCATCTCCAAGCCCAGACCTATGACCTGCAAAACCAAAACTTTGAGTATGAATACCGATTTAAGAGAATGAGTTTGGCTGCAGATTTGAGGATCCCAGAGACTCGTTCATCTTTTTAAAATGGTGAGCCTATGCCTTGGAAGATGAAGGACAAGCCTCCAACCTCATCAACAACTCCAACATCACCACCTCCAAAGCAAGGCAACTAAACACATGGGTATGGGCACTCCCCTTGGTTTGTGCCAAGCACGGGGGAGGTTCCCCGGTATCGTATCGCCATCACATCCCTTACTTTTATCGTTTTTCTTAGTTTGATCCTTTTATTTATATCTTGATCTAGTAGAATGAAGTTTTCGTGTGATCTAGTTTTGAGTTTTTGTTTTATGTCCCCCTGTGTAAGCAAGTCCGAGTGTTATATAATAAAGAGTAGTTTTGAGTTAAGGGCTTACATTGTTTGCTATGATCTTGATCTTGAGAAAAAGAAATAGAAAGAAGCATAGAATAAAAGCAAATAGTATATATGATGATCTTATGGGGATTGATAACTTCACATATAAGAAGTATGTCGATTGAAACTTGTTGTGGGTTGACAAACATAGCTATTGGTCATTGTGGCAATTAAAAGGAAGTAATAAAGAAAGAGAGGTTCACACATAAATATATTATCTTGGACATCTTTTATGATTGTGAGCACTCATTAAAATATTATATTTTAAGAAGTTGATGTTGGACGAGGAAGTCAACATAAGGGGTTATGTTTGCTTACTTCCGAATATAAGTTATATGGTTATAGATCCTTCAACATGCGTCGCTTGCTTCCACCTCATATCAACCAAAAATTCCGCACCAAGTAGAGATACTACTTGTGCATCCAAACACCCTCAACCCAGTTGTGCCATGACATTCCACCATACCCACCTGTGGATTGAGTATGATCCTTCAAGTAAGTTGTCATCGGTGCAAGCAATAAAAAATTGCTCTCTACATATGTGTGATCTATTAGTGTGAGGAAAATAAGCTTTATACAAACTTGTGATAGGGAAGAAATAAAAGCGACGGATTGCATAATAAAGTTCTCTATCACAAGGGGCAATGTAAAGTGACGTTCTTTTGCATTAAGGGATTGTGCATCCAACTATAAAAGTGCATGACAACCTCTGCTTCCCTCTGCGAAGGGCCTATCTGTTACTTTTATTTTCTAGTACTTACCGATATGCAAGAGTCATGGTGATCTCCATCACTTTCCTTACTTCGCCTTTATCTCTTGGCAAGCGTCATGTGTTGGGGAATGATCTAGACACATATATCCACTCGGAAGTGTGTGAGGATGAGCTATTACTGTTGACATTACCCTTGAGGTAAATAGTTGGGAGGCAACACTATAAGCCCCTATCTTTCTCTGTGTCCGGTTGAAGCTTTGAACTCATAGGTACCTCGTGAGTGTTAGCAATTGTGAAAAACTAAAAGATGATTGAGTATGTGGGATTGCTTTACAAGATCTTATATTGACTCCTTCCTACATTATGATAAATTGGAATTGCTTCAATGACTGAGATCATAGTTTGTTGGTTTCCAATAGATTTCTTGATTCATACTTTACCTTGTGAAAGAATTATTACTTCAGCATAAGAAATTATATGTCAATTTATGTTGCTGTTCTAAATATGATCATGATGCCTTCATGTCCGAATTCTATTTTATTGACACCTCTATCTCCAAACATGGGGGCATATTTATCGGTTTCGGCGTTCACTTGAGGACAAGCGAGGTCTAAGCTTGGGGGAGTTGATACGTCCATTTTGCATCATGCTTTTATATTGATATTTATTGAAATATGGTCTGTTATTTCACATTTTGGTACAATACTTATGACTTTTCTCTCTTATTTTACAAGGTTTACATGAAGAGGGAGAATGCCGGCAGTTGGAATTCTAGACTGGGAAAGGAGCAAATCTGAGATACCTATTTTGCACAACTCCAAAAGTCCTAAAAATCTACGAAGAATTATTTTGGAATATAGAAAAAATATTGAGCAAAAGAAATACATTAGGGGGCCCACCAGGCAGCCACAAGCTAGGGGGCGCGCCCTACCCCCCTGGGCGTGCCCTTGTGGCTTGTGGCCCACCTGGCATCCCTCCGGTGCCCATCTTATGCTATATGGAGGGTTTTGACCTGGAAAAAAAATCATAAAAGAGCTTTCGCGGCAAAGCGCTGCCATCTTGAGGCGGAACTTGGGGAGAACCAATCTAGGGCTCCGACGGAGCTGTTCTGCCGGGGAAACTTCCCTCCGGGAGGGGGAGATCGAAGCCATCATCATCACCAACGATCCTGTCATCGAGAGGGAGTCAATATCCATCAACATATTCACTAGCACCATCTCCTCTCCAAACCCTAGTTCATCTCTTGTGTCCGATCTTTGTCTGAAAACCTCAGATTGGTACCTCTTGGTTGCTAGTAGTGTTGATTACTCCTTGTAGTTGATGCTAGTTGGTTTACTTGGTAGAAGATCATATGTTCAGATCCTTGATCATCATTAATACTCCTCTGATTATGAATATGAATATTCTTTGTGAGTAGTTACGTTTGTTCCCAAGGACATGTGATAAGTCTTGGTATAAGTAATCATGTGAATTTGGTATTCGTTCGATATTTTGATGAGATGTATGTTGTCTCTCCTCTAGTGGTGTTATGTGAACATCGACTACATGACACTTCACCATTGTTTGGGCCTAGAGGAAGGCATTGGGATGTAATAAGTAGATGATGGGTTGCTAAAGTGATAGAAGCTTAAACCCTAGTTTATGTGTTGCTTCGTAAGGGGCTGACTTGGATCCACATGTTTCATGCTATGGTTATATTTATCTTAGTTCTTCTTTCGAAGTTGCGGATGTTTGCGAGAGGGGTTAATCATAAGTGGGAGGTTTGTCCAAGTAAGGGAAGCACCCAAGCACCGGTCCACCCACATATCAAATTATCAAAGTAACGAACGCGAATCATATGAGCATGATGAAAACTAGCTTGACATAAATTCCCATGTGTCCTTGGGAGTGCTTTGCTTTATATAAGAGTTTGTCCAGGCTTTTCCTTTGCTATAAAAAGGATTGGGCCACCTTGCTGCACCTTTGTTACACTTGTTACTTGCTACCCGCTACAAATTATCTTATCACAAAATTATCTGTTGCCGATAATTTTAGTGCTTGCAGAGAATACCTTACTGAGAACCACTTGTCATTTTCTTCTGCTCCTCGTTGGGTTCGACACTCTTACTTATCTTAAGGACTACGATAGATCCCCTATACTTGTGGGTCATCAGGTGTCTGTCTCTCCCACTTTAGTTGGACCGGATTCGACAAAGGTGGTCCTTAAGAAGGTTGAAAAGCAATTTGTGTATCACCATTGTGGTTTTGTGTAGGTAAGAATCGTTCTTGCTAGATACCCATAGCAGCCATGTAAAACATGCAATAACAATTAGAGGACGTCTAACTTGTTCTTGCAGGGTATGTTGTGATATGGCCAATTACATGATGAGATATATGTGATGTATGATATGGTCATGTTTTGTACATAATACCACGATTTGCATTTCGGTGAGTACGGCAACCGGCAGGAGCCATAGGGTTGTCTTTAATTATTGTATGACCTGTGTGTGAATCATTAAGTGCAATGTAATGCTTTACTTTATCGCTAAGCGGTAGCAATAGTAGTATAAGCATGGTGGGCGTGACATCCCCGATGGCGACACGTTGATGGAGATCAAGATGATGGAGGTCATGGTGTCATGCCGGTGACAATTGAGATCATGCCGGTGCTTTAAAGTTGGAGATCAAAAGCAGAAGATCATGGCCATATCATGTCACTTATGATTTGCATGTGATTTTAATCCTTTTATGCATCTTATTATGGGTAGGATGACGGTAGCATTGTAAGGTGATCCCTCACTAAAATTTCAAGATAAAATTGTGTTCTCCCAGAGTGTGCACCGTTGCGAAAGATCGTCGTTTTGAAGCACCACGTGATGATCGGGTGTGATAGACTCTATGTTCACATGCAATGGGTGCAAGCCAGTGTTGCACATGTAGAACACTCGGGTTAAACTTGACGAGCCTAGCATGTACAGACATGGCCTCGGAACACAAGAGACCGAAAGGTCGAACATGAGTCATATAGTATATATGATCAACATGGAGATGTTCACCATTGAAACCACCTCATCTCACGTGATGATCAGACTTGGGTTGGTGAATTTGGATCATGTAGCACTCGGATGACCAAAGGGATGTCAATTTGAGTGGGAGTTTTTAAGTAATATGATTAACTTAACTCATTATCTTGAACAATAGTCTTAGTAACCTTTGCAATTTTATGTTGTAGATCAATGGCTTGCGTAGTAGTTACCCTGAATTTCAATACGTTCCCATAGAAAGCCAAGTTAAAAGATGATGGAAGTAACTTTATAGACTGGGCCCGTAATCTGAGGATTACCCTCATGGCTTCCCAAAAGGCTTATGTCCCTGATGCACCGATCGGTGAAGCACCCGCTCAAGTGTCATCTGAAGATGTTGTGAACGCCTGGGAGGCACGACCTGGAGATTACTCAATAGTTCAATGTCCAATGTTGTATGTCTTAGAACCGGGACTTCAAAGACGTTTTGAACATCATGGAGCATATGGGATGTTCCAGGAGTTGAAGTTTATCTTTGAGAAGAATGCACGGATCGAGAGGTATGAGACCCCCGATAAGTTCTATGCTTGCAAGCTAGAGGAGAACGGGTCTGTCAGTGAACATATACTCAAAATGTCTAGGTATTCAAACCGTCTAGCTGAGCTAGGGATGCCCTTCCGCCAGAGGTGATCACTGGCAAAGTTCTTCAATCATTGCTACCTAGATACAAGAGCTTCACGATGAACTATAACATGCAAGGGATGAACAAGTCACTCACCGAGTGATGACCCACAAGTATAGGGAATCAATCGTAGTCCTTTAGATAAGTAAGAGTGTCGAACCCAACGAGGAGCAGAAGGATATGATAAGCGGTTTTCAACAAGGTAATTTGTGCAAGCACTGAAATTTTAAGTAGCAAGTAGTTTGATAGCAAGGCAATTTGTAATGAGAAAGTAACGGTAACAATAGGTAAGGTGCAGAAAGTTAGCCCAATCCTTTTGTGGCAAAGGACAGGCTAGAACAATCACTAGTAATAGGCAAAGTGTTCTTAAGGGTACACGGGAATTTCGTCTAGTCACTTTTATCATGTTGGTTTGATTCGTGTTCGCTACTATGATAATTTGATATTTGGGTGGAGTGGCGCTAAGGTGTTGTTCTTACTTGAACTAACAACCTACTTATGATTAACTGCCTCACAAGCATCTGCAACTATGAGAAAAGAATTAAGACAAAGTCTAACCATAGCATTAAATATGTGGATCCAAATCATCCCCTTACGAAGTAGCGCATAAACTAGGGTTTAAGCTTCTGACACTCTAGCAACCCATCATCTAATAACTACTCCACAATGCATTCCCTTAGTACCATGAATGGTGAAGTGTAATGTTGTCGACGTTCACATAACACCACTAAGGGAATCACAACATACATATCATCAAAATATCGAACATATATCAAATTCACATGATTACTCACAACATGACTTCTCCCGTGACCTCAAGAACAAAGGTAACTACTCAAATAATTATAATCTTCAAGATTAGCAGGGTAATGAATAGCATAATGGATCTGAACATATAATCTTCCACCAAATAAACCATATAGTAATGAACTACACAAGGTAATCAGCACTACTAGTCACCCACAAGTACCAATCTGAGGTTTCGATACAAAGCTTGAACACAAGAGATGAACTAGGGTTTGAGAGGCGATGGTTTTGTTGAAGATGTTGATGAACATTGGCCTCCCAAAGATGAGAGGGGTGTTGGTGATGACGATGGCTTCAATTTCCCCCTCCGAGAGGGAAGTTCCCCCGGCAGAATAGCTCCGCTAGAGAGCAAAAGTGCTCCTGCCCAAGTTACGCCTCGAGATGGCGGCGCCTCGTCCTGAAAGTCCTCCTCCTATTTTTTTAGGTTTTTTGGGCATTTATACCAGAAGATGGGCTCTGGAGGTGGGCCTGGGTGAGCACCACCCACCAGGTCGCGCCAGGGTGTGCCTGGTGTGCCTTGGTGGGTGCTCCTCACCAGGTGCCTCCCCTTTGGTATATTTTTGCTCCAGTATTTTTTATTAATTCCAAAAAATAATCACTGTAAAGTTTTAGCTTCATTGGAATTGTGCAAAATAGGTATCTCTGACATGCGTTTCTTGGGTCCAGAATTCGAGCTGCCGATACTCTCCCTCTTTGTGTAAACCTTGCATATTATCAGAGAAAGGGCATTAAAATCACTCCCCAAAGAATTATTATTCAAAAATAACAAAGTAAATAACAATAGGAAATCATGATGCAAAATGGACGTATCAACTCCCTTAAGCTTAGACCTCGCTTGTTCTCAAGTGAAAGCCGATATTGAAAAGCATGTGCACATGGTTTGGGAGAGAGGTGTCGATAAAAACAAAATACGGACATAGCAGCATCATTCTTATTAACATAACAACAACAAACTCTAACATAAGAACTTATTTCAATAACCTTTTTATCATAAAGCTTCTCATGAACAAGTAACAATTCATCACTACATTGAAGTATGAAGCATAAACCTTATTGAGAACCAACAAACTATGTTCTCAGTAAACTTTGGAACTACAATTCATCATGTTTTCAGGAAGGATCCCATGTCAAAGCCATTTGGCAAGTCCACATACTCAACCATCATTTAGTCTTCTATGATTGCTAACGCTCATGACATACCCATGAAAAAAAGTTTCAATCGGACACATAGGAAGATAGGGGCTTATAGTTTTGCCTCACAATGTATTCACCTCAAGGGTGATGTCAACAATAATAACTCATGCCCACCCATTTCCAACTGGATATATGTACCTAGATCTTTCCCCACCACATGATGCTTACAAAAGAAAACATAAAAAGGAATAGGGAAGAATACTTTGACACTTACATAAAACTAAGTGCATAAAAGTACAAGATAGGCCCTTCGCAGAGGGAAGCAGAATTTGTCATGTGCTTATTGGTCTGTACGCCCAATCCCTTAATGTAAAATAACGTCACACTGTATTGCCCCCTATGATAGCAACCTTTATTACGCAGTCCTTCGCTTTTATTACTTCACCATCATAAGTTCGTATAACACTCAATTTTGTCTTACACTAATTGATCAAAACACTTTTAGAAGCAATTTTTATTGCCTTATTGCACTGATGACAACTTACTTGAAGGATCTTTCTCGATAGGTAGGTATGGTGGACACTCAAGGAAAGAGTTTGGGTTTGGGTTTTTGGATGCACAAGTAGTATCTCTACTTAGTGCGGATTTTTTGGCTAGCAAAGATATTGAGAAAGAACCACATGTTAAAGGATCTATGACAATATAACTTCTGTGTGGATACGAACAAACAAATTCATTACGTTGTCTTCCTTGTCCAATGACAACAATTTTGACATATAATATTTGATAGGAGCTCACAATCATAAAAGATGTCCAAGATAGTGTATTTGCATGTGAATCTGCTCTTCCCTAATTAATTCTTTCATGAATTGCATCATTGACCAATGCTATGTTTGTCAATATCCAACAAATTTCACTACTTATACTTTTGCTTATGTGATGTCATTACTCACCATAAGATCAGCATATGATTCTTTTCATTTATTTGTCCTTCTTTTATTTGAGGGCAACAAGAAAGTAGAGAAGCAAAAACTCAAACTAAACTTTATTATATAACTTTCACATGATTACATAGATAGGTAGACCACAAAGTTAACACACGAAAATAGATCTCGCTAAACTTTTATTCGACTAAGGCAAAGGGAAACTAAAGATAAAACTAGAATAAAAGTCATGGTGGTACAATACCGGGGCACCTCCCCCAAGCTTGGCTCAAGCCAAGGGGAGTGCCCATACTCATGTACTCAAATCTCCTTTGGTGGTGGTGATGAAGAAGGTGGAAGTGTTGAAGAAGCCTTCTTCTTCAACTTATATTTAAGCATAAAGTTTTCCTCCCTTAGATCGTCATTCTCCAATTCAAGCTTTAATATCCTTTGACATAAGGCCTCCTTGCTTTCATGCAGAAAACTGGACAAGATAAATTGGACCTTAGGTTTATATCTTCTAGGGAGGATTGACTTCTTGAATTCCACATGCATGTCTCCGGGTTGAGGCAATGGAGCATCCTCTTCCTCAGAGCTATCATCTTTTTGTTTCCTGTATGGTAGAATCTTCTTCCTCCTACGAGATCCATATATAGGGGTAAATCTCCCTAAAGATCTCCGGGTCTGGAACATAGGGATCAGCATGGCTCTCCCCATCTGAATCTTGAGATGACATATTTTTAGATCTGTCAGGAAAACAACAAGAAACAAGAATAGGGAATTTCTCTATGATATGGTTGTCAAAATAGTCGGCGACATATATAGAGAATTTTTATTCTTGGGAGACAAGTATTTCGAAGGAAAACGGAGTCGGGAAGGCATCCGAGGTAGGCACCACCCACCAGGGCGCAGCCAGGGGGGCCTGGCACGCCCTGGTGTATTGTGCTCACCTAGATCACCTTCCGATTTATTTTTTTATTTCGAAAATTCTAAAATATTCCAAAACTGACAAAAAATATTTTTGCGGATTTTTCGGAGTCCGTTTACTTACCGTATCACGTACCTCCTATTTTTAAATATTCTGGAGTGTTCTAGAAGGTTTCTTTTATGTGTTCCTCTAGTGTCATGGTTTGGATAACATTGCTTTAAATGTTAATAGGCGTACCTGAGATATAATGCTTAATTCTTTGTCCATTGACCACCTTCGGGTTACTACCTTTGACATTATTAATCTTGATAGCTCCAGAACGATAGATCTCTTCGATAATATATGGTCCTTGCCATTTGGAGAGAAGCTTTCCTGCAAAGAATCTTAAACGAGAGTTGAATAAAAGAACATAATCTCCTATTTCGAATTCCCACTTTTGGATTCTTTTGTCATGCCATCTTTTTGATTTTTCTTTGAATAGCTTGGCATTTTCATACGCTTGGGTTCTCCATTCATCTAGTGAGCTAATATCAAATAGCCTCTTCTCACCTGCAAGTTTGAAATCGTAGTTGAGCTCTTTGATTGCCCAAAATGCTTTATGTTCTAATTGTAGAGGCAAATGAGAAGCTTTCCCATATACCATTTTATATGGAGACATACCCATAGGATTTTTATAAGCTGTTCTATAGGCCCAAAGTGCATCATCCAATTTCTTGGACCAATTCTTACGAGACCTATTGACAATTTTTTCTAATATTAATTTTATTTCTCTATTGATAAGTTCAACTTGACCACAAGATTGAGGATGATAGGGTGATGCAATTCTATGGTTAACATCATATTTAGCAAGCATCTTACGAAAAACACCATGAATAAAGTGTGAACCACCATCGATCATTAAATATCTAGGGACTCCAAACCTCGGGAAGATAACCTACTTAAGCATTTTAATGGAAGTGTGGTGATCAGCACTACTAGTTGGAATAGCTTCTACGCACTTAGTGACATAATCAGCCGCAACTGAAATATGAGTGTATCCGTTAGAGGAAGGAAAAGGCCCCATGTAATCAAAACCCCACACGTCGAATGGTTCAACAACAAGTGAATAATTCGTAGGCATTTCTTGACGCTTACCGATATTACCAATTCTTTGACATTCATCACAAGACAAGGCAAACTTACAAGCATCCTTGAAGAGAGTAGGCCAATAAAATTCGGATTGCAATACCTTATGAGTTGTTCTATCTCCTGCATGATGTCCTCCATAAGCTTCGGAATGACATTTTCATAGGATCTGTTCATGTTCATGCTCAGGTATACAATGCCTAATAATACCATCTACTCCTTTATAAAGATGTGTGTCATCCCAAAACTAATGTCTCCAGTCATAGAAGAATTTTTTCTTTTTTTGGTACGTGAAACTAGGTGGTATATATTTAACAAAAACGTAATTAGCATAGTCAGCATACCAAGGTGTGTTGTGTGAGACACTTATTGCAGCTATCTGTTCGTCAGGGAAACTATCATCAATAGGTAGTGGGTCATCACTAATATTTTCTAACCTAGACAAGATATTAGCTAAGGGGTTCTCAGCTCCTTTCCTATCAATGACATGCAAGTCAAATTCTTGAAGCAAAAGAACCCACCTAATAAGTCTAGGTTTAGCATCTCTCTTTTCCATAAGGTATTTTATAGCAGCATGATCGGTGTGAACAATAACTTTGGAGTTAACAATATAGGATCTAAATTTATCACAAGTAAACAAAATTGCTAAAAATTATTTTTCAGTAGTAGCATAGTTTTGTTAGGAACTGTCTAGAGTGTTACTAGCATAATGGATAACATTCAATTTCTTATCCATTCTTTGTCCCAGGACAGCACCAACAACATAATCACTAGCATCACACATAATTTCAAAAGGCAAGCTCCAATCAGGTGGTTGAACGATAGGTGGAGAGGTTAAGGCTTTCTTGAGTGTTTCAAAGGCTTCCACACAATCATCATCAAAGACAAAAGGAGTATCCTTTTGCAAAAGATTAGTAAGAGGCTTAGAAATTTTAGAGAATTATTTAATGAACCTACTACAAAAACTAGCATGACCAAGGAAACTTTGAATACCTTTGATGTCTTTAGGACATGCCATTTTTCTCAATTGCATCAACTTTAGCTTGATCCACCTCAATACCTCGTTCGGAGATCTTTTGCCCCAAGACAATGCCTTCATTAACCATAAAGTGGCACTTCTCCCAATTAAAGACAAGATTAGTTTGTCATATCTATGCAAAACTCGATCAAGGTTGCTTAAGAAATCATCAAAATAAGTTCCATAAACATAAAAATCATCCATGAAAACCTCTACAATCTTTTCACACAAATCATAGAATATAGCATTCATACATATTTGAAAGGTAGCAGGTGCATTGCATAAACCAAAAGGCATACATCTATAAGCATAGGTTCCAAAAGGGCAAGTAAAGGTGGTTTTCTCTTGATCGGGTTGTGACACGGTATTCGAGAGAAACTATATCCATCTAGGAAACAAAAGTGTGTGTGCTTAGATAATCTCTCTAGCATTTGATCAATGAAAGGCAAAGGGTAATGATCTTTCCTATTATGTTTATTTAATTTTCTAAAATCAATTACCATTCTATACCTAGTGACAATCCTTTGTGGAATGAGTTCATTCTTCTCATTATGAACAACGGTAATAACTCCTTTCTTAGGCACACAGTGAACTGGACTTACCCATCTACTATCAGCTATGGGATAGATTATACCTTATTCTAGAAGCTTTAATATTTTAGTTCTTACCACTTCCTTCATCTTAGGATTCAACCGTCATTGGTGATCAACAATGGGTTTAGCGTCTGGTTCCATATTGATCTTGTGCTAACATAGAGTGGGACTAATGCCCTTAAGATCATCAAGAGTATAACCAATAGCATCCCGGTGCTTCCTTAGAACTTCCAATAATCTTTCTTCTTCATGTTCTGAAAGGATAGCACTAATAATAACATGATATATATTTTTCTCATCAAGATAAGCATACTTCAAAGTATCAGGCAATTGTTTCAATTCAAGCATAGGATCGCCTTTAGGTGGAGGAGGACCTCCAAGGGTTTCAATAGGCATATTGAGTTTCAAGGGACGTTGTTGTTCAAAGAAAATTTGATCTATTTCATTTCTTTCACGCAAGTGCATATCATTTTCATGGGCAAGCAAATATTTTTCTAATGGATCAGTAGGTGGCACAACAATAGAAGCAAGACCAATTATCTCATCCTTATTAGATAATTCTCTATCACAAGGTTGTCTATTCAACTTGGAAAAATTAAACTCATGAGACACACCACCAAATTCAACACTGACAATTTCTTTTTTGCAATCTATCTTAGCATTAACAATGTTCAAGAAGGGTCTACCAAAGATAATGGGACAAAAGTCATCTTGTGGGGAACCAAGAACTAGAAAATCAGTAGGATATTTATTTCCCCACACAAGACTTCAACATCTCTAACAATCCCAAGTGGTGTGATAGTGTCTCTATTAGCATTTAATAGTTACATCAGTATCTTCTATTTCTGCAGGTGCTATTTCATTCATAATTTCTTGATATAAGTTAAAAGGAATAGCACTCACCTAGCACCTAAATCACATAAGCCATGATAACAATGATCTCCTATTTTGACCGAGACAACAGGCAAGCCAACTACGGGTCTGTGTTTGTCTTTTTCATCGGGTTTAGTAATTCTAATAGCTTCATCATAGAGGTAAATGACATGCCCATCAACATTTTCTACCAAGAGATCTATAACCATAACAACACTAGGTTATACTTTAATTTCCTCATGGGGTTAGGTGCTCTAATATTAGTTTTGCACACCACGGTTGATACCTTAGCATGTTCCTTTATCCTAACAGGGAAAGGTGGTTTCTCAGTATAAGTAATAGGCACAACTAGATCAAAATTGTAAACAATAGTTTCTTCTTTAGATATGAACGGTTCTATAATTTCTTATTTAATAGGGGGGTGATATTTAAACCACTTCTCCTTAGGGAGGTCAACATGAGTAGCAAATGCTCCACATAAATAGGCTACTATCTCAGAGTCAAGTCCATATTTAGTGCTAAACTTATGAAAAGTATCGGTATTCATAAAAGATTAACACAATCGAATTGAAGCTTTATACCTCACTCATTACTTTTGTCGAGTCCCCAATCTTCAGAGTTGCTAATTATTTCGAAGAGATCCCACTTGAAATCAATAGTCTTATTCATATAAGAACCACCACAAGAAGTATCGAGCATGGTTTGATCACTATGAGAAAGCAGAGCATAAAAATTCGGAATGCTAACTTCCCTTGGAATGTCATGGTTGGGGAATGAATATAACATTGACTTAAACCTCCCCAAGATAGAGCAATAATTTATCTTTCACGAGGCCAAAATTATATATATATAAATCCAATCACGATGAACTAGATGCATATGATAAAACTTTTGATGGAATTCCAATTGCAAGCAATTTTGGTTCCAAGATCCAAGATCATCACATAGCCTATACCATGTCAATGCTTTTACCTCCAAAGATAAAGGTAAAACCTTCTTCTTAACTTCATCTCCGGATAAACCTGCAAGCTTAAATAATCCACATATTTTCTTCACATATAAAAGATGCATATCAGGATGTCTAGTTCCATCTCCTGCATAAGGTTTAGCAAGCAATTTTTCCAGCATACCAAAAGGAATTTCATAAGTAACATTTTCAGTAGGTGCTGTAGGTTGAGGGGTAACTAATTGTGGTTCCGATCGAGGTGAAGATACCCCGAACAAACCCCTCAAAGGATTGTTCTCCATAGTAGCAAGTAGCAATAAATTTCAGCACGTAGTATAAGTTTTCCTTACCAATTTCCACTTACCAAGAGTGCTTCACTCCCGACAACGGCGCTAGAAAATATTCTTGATGACCCAGAAGTATAGGGAATCAATCATAGTCCTTTTGATAAGTAAGAGTGTCGAACCCAACGAGGAGCAAAAGGATATGATAAGCGGTTTTCAGCAAGGTAATTTCTGCAAGCACTGAAATTGTAAGTAGAAAATAGTTTGATAGCAAGGTAATTTGTAACGAGCAAGTGACGGTAAAAATAGGTAAGGTGCAGCAAGGTATCCCAATCCTTTTGTGGCAAAGGACAGGCCAGAACAATCACTAGTGATAGGCAAAGTGTTCTTGAGGGTACACGGGAATTTCGTCTAGTCACTTTTATCATGTTGGTTTGATTCGTGTTCGCTACTTTGATAATTTGATATTTGGGTGGAGTGGCGCTAAGGTGTTGTTCTTACTTGAACTAACAACCTAATTATGATTAACTGCCTCACAAGCATCCGCAACTATGAGAAAAGAATTAAGACAAAGTCTAACCATAGCATTAAATATGTGGATCCAAATCATCCCCTTACGAAGTAGCGCATAAACTAGGGTTTAAGCTTCTGACACTCTAGCTACCCATCATCTAATAAATAATCCACAACGCATTCACTTAGGCTCATGAATGGTGAAATGTCATGTAGTCGACGTTCACATGACACCACTAAGGGAATCACAACATACATATCATCAAAATATCGAACATATATCAAATTCACATGATTACTCACAACATGACTTCTCCCATGACCTCAAGAACAAAGGTAACTACTCACAAATAATAATCATGCTCAAGATCAAAGGGATAATGAATAGCATAATGGATCTGAACATATAATCTTCCACCAAATAAACCATATAGTAATCAACTACACAAGGTAATCAACACTACTAGTCACCCACATGTACCAATCTGAGGTTCCCGTACAAAGATTGAACATAAGAGATGAACTAGGGTTTGAGAGGAGATGGTGCCATTGTAGATGTTGATGAAGATTGGCCTACCAAAGATGAGAGGGGTGTTGGTGATGACAATGGCTTCGATTTCCCCCTCCGGGAGGGAAGTTCCCCCGGCGGAATCAGTTGACCGGAGGGCAAAAGTGCTCCTGCCCAAGTTCTGCCTCGAGGCAGCGGCGCTTCATCCCAAAAGTCCTCCTCATAATTTTTTTGTAGGTTTTTTGAGAATTTATACTAGAAGATGGACTCCAGAGGTGGGCCTGGGTGAGCACCACCCACCAGGTTGCGCTAGGGGTTGCCTGGCGCACCCTGGTGGGTGATCGTCACTAGGTGGACCCCCTCCGATATATTTTTGCTCCAGTATTTTTTATTAATTCCAACAATAATCTCTGTAAAGTTTCAACTTCATTGGAGTTGTGCAGAATAGGTATATTTGACATGCTTTTCTTGGGTCCAGAATTCCAGCTGCCGGTATTCTCCCTCTTTGTGTAAACCTTGCATATTATGAGAGAAAAGGCATTAAAATTGTTTGATTTGGGGAGCTGCAAAACCCTCAAGGTTAGAACATAGGGGCATGTGAGAAGATCCCTTGTAGCCTTGTCCTACCTAGCTCACAACACGATGGGCGCAACGACAAACTCGCGCGATGGTGAGGAAGAAGATGAACACGACAATTTACCCAGGTTTGAGTCGCTGTGAAGCATATTACCCTACTCCTGCTTTAGTGGATTGCCTCTTGGGGAGGTGAGGTGGATGAACAAGTATAGTGGGCTCAAGCCTCGCGAGTGGGGCTCAAGCAGTGTTCTTGGCTTCCTACCTTGTCTTGTGGTTTGAGTGGCTCAGTTGTAGATCAGATCCCCTCTATGGTGTGTCCTAGCCTCTATACATAGCGATGGCCCGGGTCCTCTTTGCTTATCACAATGGCAGGAAGGGATCCCACAACGACTAAATTTGAAGGGGGGCGGGAGTACATCCGTGCCCTGCCCAAAGGCGGTCTTCGCCTGCAAAGTGGCTGTCGATGATGAAGTGGTGGGCTCAGCGATGACATCCGCCCTGCTGGGCTCGTGGTCGTGGTCTTGTTGCAATGGAATGGAAACCTTTGGGCGGCGGTTCGGGAACCCGCATACGTCCTTTCCCCCTTTGCACCAAAGGGGAAAGTGTGTCACCTGGTGCGCTAGCGCCCACCTATCCTTCCTTGCATCGTCTTTGACTCCTGAGGTTGGGTCCTACATCGGGATCTTCGTTGCTCCGGAGGGGGCCTGAGGAGGCCCATCCTCGCTGGTCTTGGTGTCGTTCTTCCACGCGAAACCAGGGCCCTCGTGAGGGCCTTGTCTTGAGCAGCGCTACACCAGGCCGCGTCTTGCTGACGAAGTGGGCCACGTCATGGGCTGCAGGCAAGTAGGGCTGGGTACCCCCATTCCCAGAATGCCGACAGTAGCCCTCGGGCCCAAGGTGCGCCCGAGTTGGCTTCCAGGAGAAGCCGTTGAAGGTGTCTCATAGTGTCGCGGGCTCCAATTGCCTGCGGGCTAGGCTATACACGCGTCGAACGCCTGAGTGGTGATGCCTCCGCTCCCCTAAGGCGCCAGGAATTGCCCCGAGTAAAATTGATGCGACACCCGTGCGCAGCACTAGCCATCATTACCTTTCCTTGAATGTCGTAGATCCCTTGGGCCTACAACCCGTGGGCTACGCGGATGTGACCTGATAGTGCCAGGTGAGGCGACGTGAGGCAGGGCCACGCGCCGATCGAGCTGGCCCATTCGGCGCCCAAGGGGCACACGTCGCCTGCTCTCCCACAATGCTCTATGGCTTCGGACATGCCTATAAATCCGCCTCCTCTGGGGGCGCTTGCCATATCGAAGCGCCCGTCTATTCCCATTGCTCCGGATAAAACTCTCTTCCTCTCCTCAGTTTCTCCTTTTCTCATGGCATCTGGAGGAAGCATCGCTAGTGCGGGGGAGCACGCAGGGCCGCCATCCCCCATGTACTCCTCCGGAGGCATTGGCGGGGGAACGTCGGGGTCGGCGCAGGTTCGCCGGCGCTAGGCCATGGTGGATGAGTGAGTGTTCCGTTGTTTTCCTTCTTCCTTGGTCGACATGTCCAATGCACCAGGATTGATTATCTCCTTCTTCCGGGGCACCAGGGGCCAAGAAGTGCTAGGGCGGTGAACTCCAGGAGGAGGTAGACACGCTGCGGGCCCAACTGACGATCGCCGCTGCCGCCTTCCAAACGGCCCTCAGGGGCGAAGCGGAGGCCAGGGCAGAGCTGGCGTCTCTCCAGGCCTAGGTCCAGGAAGCGACCGATGCTGTGCAGGCCGCGTGTGACGAGGTGGCCTACGCCAAGATGTTGGAGTCCCAGCGAGCCAAGCAGTATCTCGACAAAGTCCACCGCACGGCCGGCATGGTGGAGCGGTTCGTCGGGGATGCCCTCGCCCCCCAACGTATAGGGCGACGGGGGATACCCCGAATTCTTCCGCCTAGTGGTGGAGATGCTGGGGGCTGGCATCTCCCGCATGAACGCGGACAGCTAGGCCGATGCACGCGACCTCCCGGAGCTCACCTTGATGTACGTCTTCTCCAACCAGTGTCGCCTCGTCCCAGAGTTCAACCTCCAGCGGGTCGTGGAACGGGTGCAGAGGAGCTCCGGAGGCCCCTCGGGGACGAGGTGCGCCACTCGTGGAGTCCCTGGTCGAGCGATTCATCCAGGTGCCCGCTCCCGGAGGGGAGGGCGGCCCCGGCGCTGTGGCGGCCGTCGACTCGGATGGCGACAATGACTCCTCCACCTAGACTCCCCTTGCTTCTCCCTCCTGGTACCCGTAACAGTTTAAAAAGAACTTGGCCCCGGTGGGCGTTAAACTTTTGCGCATTACCTTTTCCTCTATTTCTTGTACTTGAATCACTGTCGTCCGCTTGTAGTTATGTGGTTTGGTTTTCTTGCGCTTGGATTGGCGCTCGCCGCCAATTCGTCCTGGCGACGGTGCCCGGATGGGTCCTCGCGAGGCGCCCCTTCTCGAGGGGCAGCCCGTGGCCGCCTGCCCTGGGTTCGCAACCTTGCTATGCGTCACTGCCGGTTCTCTGTCCTCGCGTTGCTTCCCCTTCTGCTCCAAGCCTTAGGGGCTTGGTAGTCGTGTGTAGTGGTCTGTAGTACCTGCATCCTCATATTAGTGCGCACAACCCCTGCCCCATCCTCGGGGCGCCATTAGATCAGGAGACTCTCGCTTGGTTTGGTAGTGTACTTAGCTTATGTCATCGTTTTCTCACGACAGATGCCATGGGTAGGCTTATCGTAGGTGGTTGGGGCCGAAGGACGCCGACGGGCTCCGGGTGCGAGATTGTGCACAAGCGGTGGCGACACATGATGTACCCAGGTCCAGGGCCCTTCGTGGGAGGTAATACCCCTAGTCCTGCTAGGTCTAGTTGGATGGATAGTTGTGTTTACAAGGGTGCTCCTAGAGCTGTGTCTAGAGGAGGAAGAAGGAGCAGCCAACTCATCCTCCTCCGTTGCTAGTGACGGCATGAGAGAAAAGCTCTATGTGGGTGTATGCGAATGATCGTCCGTCCCTGTTGCATGGGGGTCTCGGGGGGGGGGGGTTATAGGCCAACCCCCCCCGTCTCTATAATATGTTCTAAAGTACAGGGGTGGGGGGACCCAACTGGCAGTCTCTTCGGCTGGCCAGGGGGTCCCGCCCTTCATGTCGTCTCGTCGTCTATAGGGTCCAACGGCTGAGCGGTCCCGTCTTCCGCTGGGGCCCGCCAACCGGCTCTGCGATTGGCCCTCGCCCACCTGCCACGTCACGGGTCGCTCGGGAGGCATCGTCTAGCGCCAGCCGGCCAAATTATCCAATAAGACCAGCCGCAATGTAGCCACGATGGGGCAGGTAATCGAGTGGGCGAGGGCGTGCCGGCGCTGTTTCCCCGCCCGGTCACGCTTGCCAAGGTCAGCGGTCTGGACGGCCAGACTGTAGCCATGCGCTCCAGTGCATCAGTGGCCACTGTGGCCATAGGGCCGCCCATCATGGCGGTCATGTCTTATCGTCGTACCCGCGTGCAGGGAGACGGGACGTCGCACATCTGCCCTGGGGTCAATAGAGGAGGCGGCCCGGAAGGCAGCCGGCCACGCCTAGCCGGTCGGGGGTCGAGCCGGTTAAACGACCAGCCATCCGTGTTGCCAGCCGGCGACAGGTCGAGCCGGCTGTCCTCTAGCCGGCCATGGGCAGCCGGCCGCGTAGTTTTCCTTCGAAGCAGAAGGGGGGAGAACCCTGTTGCTTTGGCCTACTATGGGGACCCTGACTCATAAGTCGTGATCACCGAATGTACGTGCACAGTGATGCCAGAGATCAATGCTCATTGAACACACAGAAACTGAATAACAAGAGTCTTACATCCTTTATGTACCGGTTTACTAAAGTATGGCCTTCATAGCCAAGTCTTCATATGATTGCAGCGGAAATCTTCAATGATAGCATAAACCCATGCCATCTGCCTTAACCCTACAGGCATTCTGACTGGGAAGCGTCCTAGCTTTCATGTCCGTCACCAAGGTAATCTTCATCATAACCTGATCTTTCCAGCCTGGCCAATAAAATAACCAGTGGCAAGCCACTGAGTACTTTGAATGTACTCGCAAGCAACCCAAGTGGTGGAACAAAGTAACAGTGATGCATCATATAGCACTAAGTAGGTAATTTTATGGAAAGCTAATTTTTGTATGCAAATGACATGATCAAATAACTTGTAAGCATGCATCAACAATAAGCAAGTATCCATATGATCAAGATACCGATATCATCATAAGTAGGGGTTGAACATCTCATCTGCATTCATCATGCTAAGTCGTTGGACTTAGTTCAGTTCTCACGCTAAGTTATCGTACTTAGCTTATGTGACCTCTTGTCACCATCACATCCATACTCACACCAAGTTTTTACGAAAACATTCAGATGTGGCATAAGCAGAACCACCCAACTGTCCATGACCATGGACATAGCTATTCGAATAGTTTTACACTTTGCAGAGGTTGCACACTTTACCCACAAGACTCGGGGAACTTTCGTGTCATCCACGACTCGCGGTATATAACATACCCAAGGTAAGCACCCGAACAATGCCGTTCCCCTAGTGATACTAAACAAAGAGTCCACTTTATTGGTACCCAGCCCTAACGATGTACATCACATGAGCCTCGCTCTATATCGTACCATCCATGAGGGGACCAACGGTGTGCCCAGTTCCTGTGAAGACAGTGCATGATCGTACACACCAGTATGACCCCGTATCGAGAGTGACCACGCCACTCCCGCCACTAGTAATGCGGGCTCTTTGCCAGTACCCACCAAGGTCATCAACAAAGCCACGTCCCATAAGGGGTATTGTGGTTGCGCTTGTAAGGTTGGGACGGACAACAAATCTTAAATCCTGCATTTTCGAAAACACATCCTCATCTTGTTCCGGCACACCACTTCTTTCTCAAGTTCTTACCCATCTCTTCGTCATCTCCCTTGGGCATTAGTGGCACCCGACGGGGTTTTCGAGAAGTCTTTTAAATAATAGTTTTCCTTCCATCACTATGCATAGAAACCCAACCCACTTACATAACATCTATTAGCATCCTAACTACACCCACCCACATAACCCTCATAAGGTGGTAGGGTCATGCATGATGCAAGTGTCAACGGTAAAAGTATCGTAAGCAACCCATCGGAGGGGTCACTACTCCACATGATCAAATATGACAAAGTAAATTGCTATATGACATGCAATAAAAATGGTTTCTTATCATGGTTAAAGGGCTGCTTGCCTGGATCAACAATGTCTCCGAGGTCTTCACCCGCTTCTTATCGACTCCGAGCATTCTGTTTATCTCATCAACTACCTTCGGTAAACAAGCACAATAAGCAACACAGCAAGCAGAGAAATAAAAGTGTTCTATAAATAGGAGTTTTATTTTTCTTGGACACCTCTGGTCACAAGAAAAATAACCAAGTAGGTTTTAGTGGATGTGGGTCAAGGGGGAGTTTTGAATGGTGGGAATGATGGAAATGATGATTCTTTAAGATGTCGACAGAAAATATTTTTGAAAAAAGGAATGGATGGACCCAACAAACCAGGCATGCTTCCAGAAACATGTGGAAAGTGGTTTTACTGGATTTGGAGTTGGCAAGATTTTCCTATGAATTTCTTAAGATGGAATAAATGGAAAATGGTCCATTTATTAGATCCAACAGTAGAGGTGCATGGTAAAAATGTTAACCATGGATAGACAATTAGGTCATGCCATTTAGTGCTTTTGGAAATTTGAATGACCCCATTTGGAGTTGATATGAGAGCTCTAACTATTTTACAAGTGGGGCATTTCATAGTTCAAATCCAAATTTGAATTTGAACTCTACAGAAAATTTGTGGGAAAAATGTGCGAACCACATTTTTGGATAGATCATGATTTTAGGAATCTGCAGAAGCTTGAATCATCAAATTTGGAGCAAAAATGAATTTTTTATGCATTTTTTACCCCTACTGATATTAGAAAAAGTAAAAGAAAAACCTCTCACCTAAATGGGCCACGACGCGCACTAGGCGAGGAATGGCTACTGGGCCGGCCCAGTAGCATAGCTGTGTCTGCATAGCTGCCACACTGGTGGCGTAGTCCACTGAGTACGCCTTCAGCCGAAGGGAGGCATACTCAGGCGGGGCGTTTCCACTTACCCAAGGCAGCCCAGCCGGCTGGTCGCCGACTGGCGGGGCCCGCCCATCGGGTTCATCCCCTTCCTCCCGCTCGAGCAAGGAGAGACGAAGGAGGCACGGCCGAGCGCTTGCCGGCGCCATCCCGGTGGTAGGAGCCACCCTAAGCGATGCTCCGGCCACCGGAGCGCTCAGGAGATACTGCCGCATCCACCTAGGGGTCCTATTCCCACCAAGAAGCGCTTGGGGAGGCGATCCTTCAGCCGTGGCAGAGACATGCAATGGTGGCCGTGGAAATCGATGCAGCGATCCTGCGGAAGGGGAGAGGAGCCATGGGGGAGGCCCAGGGAGACGTGTGGTGGTTCTTTCGAGGACCAGAGGGGCTGGAAGAGACCATCATGGTTGAATTTCGAGTGGAGGCCGCCGGCATTCTTCAGCCATGGACGACGAAGGAATCCAGTGAGAGCAAGGGGAGAGTTCATGTGGGTTTGCGGGAGTGAGGAGGGGCGAAGGGATCCGATAGGGGCGATCGGGGAGGCTTCTTATAGCCACGACGCCGGGGCTCCGTGGACAGGGAGTTGCGGGGTCGAGGCCATTGCTAGAGCCCACGGGAGCTGGTTCGGGCGTGTTAATGAGGTTTGTGGATGAGGTCCACGCCGAGAAAAGAGGAGAGAGGGAGCAAGGGAGCAGCAAGCCTCGTGCGTGTGAGGCCGACCATTGGCCGAGCCGGGCGGCTTCGGGCACGCGCGGGAGGAGGAGAGAGAGGAGGGGGACAGGGGCCTTGTGTGTCTCGGGCATCGAGGCTGACCGTCTGGCGAGAAGGGGGGCTCTAGGTGGTCGGGGCCATGCATTGGGCAACGGCTACAGTGCGGGCGCGCACTGTAGCACGCTCGGGAGCGCGACCTTTGCATGCCATGGCATGCCACCTAAGTCCTTGTCGCGGCCACCTTTGTCCACAAGTGCCAGGGGGATTAAACAAAGGGGGAGGGAGCATAGGATGCTCTGGAGGTGCCTTAGGTGAGAGGGAAATTGGAGAGAGAGGAGGTTTACTACTGTCCAGGTGATAAAAATGGGGCTTTCACCCCCCAATCAGTGACCTGAGGCCATGGGCCCTTTACTGGAGATGGAAGGTGACTAGGAAGAGTTGAGGTAAAAGTTTGGAGTTAAGGAGAATAGTGGAAGGGGCCCAAACAACAAGTTTGGTAACTTAGCAGAAGGTGTTTGATGTTGATTTGGCCCAGTACATGAATTATACATGCCTTGATATTTAACAGGATCAAAGGGTCGTCAAAAGTAGGGCTTATAACCAAGTTTGAGATTATCTGAAGAAAGTTGCCAATGTAAGCTTGGTAAACCCTAGAAATGGGCAGAAATGCATTCTCTTAGATCTAGTTATCCAAATCCATCCCCCTTGATGCACCACTTGATGTGGTGACATATTTTAGGAACTATAACATGCACAAAAACTTTGGGGCCCAATGGGGAAACTTGGCAATGTAATGTTACCATATTCTTGAAATCAACAGAAATGGTTTTGAGGGGATTTGGACAAGTTAATATGTTCTAATTGATGCACCTCTTGGTGTGGATGCATTATTGGAGGATTATAACATGTCTACAAAGTTTGAGCTTAAGGGGAGATAGTTGGTAATGTAGAGTTGCTCAAATTTGGATCTGGACAGAGAGGGTTTTGGGATATTTTGTTGAACTAAAACAATTGCGATTGAGATGAAACTTGGCAATATGAGCACATATATCATATGTGACATGCTAGAATTTTCCTAGATTTATTTGAGAATATTTCTTATAGAAATATTTCAGATGCTTGAAATAGGCAGAAGTGGTTTTGAAGGGTTTTGTCCAATATTTTGAACATGACCATGCCTTTAAACTCTTATATATGGACAATATATGTCCACTGAGATTTCCTAAATTTTCCCAAATATTTTTAAATAATTTAAATAATTTTTCCCTATATAAGATCATTTCTGGCCTTAAGAAAAAACCTTTAAATAAAGTATGAAAATAATCTTTTAAAATAATATTTTATGGTTTTGGGAATTTATATATAGAGTAGGTTCCAAATAAATTATTTTGGGAAAAATTATCCTCCCAATTTTTGGACTTGCAATGCAAATCCCAAATAGGGGTTTTTGAAAAACCTAATTTGAATAAAACCTTTTTGGCCAAAATAATATTTTGTAAAAATATAATTAAGTCCTATTCACAAGTCATGGTCATTGGACAAGGGTGGGGATCAAGGAAAAGACTTTTGAGAGTAGGAGGGATTTTATGCATATAGAGCACAAGAAAGCAAACAAGTAATCAACAATCAAGTCAAGCATAACAAGCACACAAAAGTTTTAATTGGCCATGATTTTTGAGTCATGATAACTTATTTATGAGGCAAATCATAGGGTGTGACAGACCTATCCCACTTACAAGAATCTCGTCCCCGAGATTCCTAGGCTAGGCGTAGAAGAGATGCGGAAACTCAGAGGCGAGGTAGTCTTCACGTTCCATGTTGTTTCCGCTCCAGTGTGGTTGTCCTCCTGGATCTTGAAGTGCCTGATGATATGTCTTCGAGTGCACCATTGACTTGGTCGAAGGGTGAACGGGGTTTTGGCAAGGGTCTAACTTGCGTGTGTATTCCAAGGTCGGTATACGTGGCCAAGTAGTGTGTCTGGGTGCTGGTCGTAGGACTGCTCACATTGGTTAGTGACATCTAGATGCCTCGCGTTAGAATAAAAGGGTCGAGTCTCGGTGTAGATTCTTGTTGACAAGGAAGTCCTTATCTTCCTTAATGCAGGAGGTCTTCAGTCATAGGTGGTCTCCATCCTCGAGAGTGCTAAGGTGCGCCATCGTGAGCTTCTCATCGAGATGTTCTACTTGAGTAAGCTTCCCAGGTAGATTCTTCATTCTTCTTTGGTCATTTGCCTTCATCGCCATGGACGCACGTTCATGGAGGGTCTTCGAGTGTTTGGTCTATTCTGCACTCCGTGGCAAGGTTTGTGTTGGGTCTCGCCCCTAAGACTGAGCTTAGAGACTTGGTGTCAAAACGGGTTCTACCATCTGGTAAAGTTTCAGTGGTGTTCTAGATAAGCTGACTGTCTAGAGCACAGATCAGCCATCTAATTCCAAGGTCTAAGTCTTGGCAAGCAGGGTGATCTACCTTTGACAGGTGGCTTACCATGGTCAGGTTATGGTTAACGTCCTAGATGGAACCAAAAAGGGCTAGCAATGAGGTCGTGACAGTCGTTCCACTCCGTTCTAGGCATCTGAAGGAAGTAGGAATGTAATGCTCAACGTACACCATCAGGGTGGTGGATTAAGGGTGCCGTCAACTCCTCAGTTCCATCCTAGTCAGGATCTAATAGATGACCATTTAAAGCGAGGGGCTCCTTAATCCTCTTGATGTCCAAGGGCTTCATCGGGTTTGAACGTCGGTGCTTCTGAATATAATCTAGCTGATGCAGTCGGTAGAGGAGTGATGGTTGACTTCTTCTTCATTGTTGCCGCGGCTTCGCCGTCGCAGTGGTTCTTCATCTTGCTTGGGAAAGGAGGTCTTCTTTTGCAAGGGGGTGCTTCAAGTAGTCCAACTCCTTCAAGGTGAGACCTTATACTTGAGAGGCATGGCAGTTGGTGTTCCTAGGGCTGGTCCAAACTGGACTAAGTTGTTCCTCCTCTCATTGGGTAAATAAGTATGTCATCCCCAAGGACAACAACCTATTTCCCGAAGTATCACATAAACACATTGCTCATGGGATATGTGAGAGCAGCGGGCATTCGTCCCGGATGGTCACTAGTCTCAAGGGTTCGAGGTCCAACCTAGTAGAGGTCTTCGTGGCCACCTTCCTTATGGAAAGGGTGGGGGTGGTCATGATGGGGTATCTACCATGGTCTTTTGAGTTAGAGCCAGAGCCCATGGTCTTGACCCGACCGCGTCATGGTCCGGTAAAGCTTCAGGTTTCAAGGAGCTTAGGATGTGAGTGAATGTCTAACACCTTATCCTGAGCACAACTATTAGATGCCAACAATACTGCCTATTTCTCCAAACAAAATCACCCTATATCCTCGAAGGTATCATCTCATATAAATCAACTCCAATACTACACATGCTACTCATATCTGCAGGGCTTGAGGGAAGGACTATGCTGAAGATCTCATATGCATACTACAGCTAACTCACATATATACCTATATAAAAATCATTGGGATAATTTACAAGCCGCTAAGCTTGATCCAGACATTACCAATCCAATTGTCCTTCTAACCTATCCAAGGTCTAAGGTACTGCATTACTATGCTAAGGAAACACGTAATAAACCAATCCAAGATCTTGTTTCCTTCCTACGAACCCAATTAACCGATCCTCGAATATCATCTACTATTACCTATTCCATTACTGCTATAAATCCAGCATCGATGGTGTCCAACATAATCACCTCGAGTTCATATAATCCACATATCATTGCAAGGACTATTGTCATGAACTTCCAATCTCCTGGCCAACTACACTCCAAGGTCGAGCTTATGTAGATCCTTAAATTGTCGCTATCATGATCCGATTCTACTTATCATCCACCGAGAGACATGATATCATGATCAAGATCATTGGACTAAATCTAATTTACTCTGAACCATGTGGTTTTGTTGATCTCAAGCACCTAACATAATCACCTCTGTAAATCCAAGGCTAACATCTAGTAAGAATTCCCTACTAGTTACTCCAGCTACTATCATATGACCATCAATCCACCATTAACCATTACTTGCCAAAGTCAAGTCATGTATCCACCAAGAATTTCAGCTTGTGACCACATTTGTCCTACTAATCCAATTTTCTCAAGGGACGAGTAAGTTATGCTACTCTATCCATCTTGATCCACCCAGCTCATCTACCAACATTAAGCCTCGTAATCCACCCAAGGGTCTCAACTGCCTCCTCAAGACATCTATTATGGCTAAATCAAATCACTGTCAACAAATAGTATATCCTCAGAAGGATCCTTCCTATGGCATCAAGGTTCTTGTGCTAGAGTAAGAATGAAGGATGTTTGTTCACTATGATCACTAGTTCCATAATGAACCCAGTGCAAAGCAGGGGATTATTGAAGCTCAAAAAGTGCTCTGGCAAATCCGTGTATTAAACACGTGATCAGAGGCTTGTGCTGGGGAGCTTGTGAGGTAAAAGTTGGGCAAGGGAAGGTTTTATAGTCTTGAGGGAAGAGCCTAATACCTACGGGGTTGCGCTTAGTTGAGTCCGTTGTATTCGAAGTCCACGGCGTCAGTTGTTTGTCAAGGTGGATCCTTGGTGCATCTTATCTTGCCGGTCTTCAGTTGATGGGAGGGGAAATAGGGAAAGTAGCATCGAGAGGGGAGCCTAAGGGGGTGGTTGTTGGAAATATGCCCTAGAGGCAATAATAAATTAGTTATTATCATATTTCCTTGTTCATGATAATCGTTTATTATCCATGCTATAATTGTATTGATCGGAGACTTAGATGCATGTGTGGATATATAGACAAAACCATGTCCCTAGTATGCCTCTAATAGACTAGCTCGTTGATCCAAGATGGTTAAGGTTTCCTAGCCATGGACATGAGATGTCATTTGATAATGGGATCACATCATTAGGAGAATGGTGTGATGGACAAGACCCAAACTACAAACATAACATATGATCGTGTCAGTTTATTGCTACTGTTTTCTGCATGTGAAGTATATGTTCCTTTGACCATGAGATCATGCAACTCACGGACACCAGAGGAGTGCCTTGTGTGTATCAAATGTTGCAACGTAACTGGGTGACTATAAAGGTACGTTACAGGTATCTCCGAAGGTGTCTGTTGGGTTGGCATGGATCAAGACTGGGATTTGTTACTCCGTGTGACGGAGAGGTATCTCAGGGCCCACTCGGTAATACAACATAAAAATAAGCCTTGCAAGCAATGTGACTAAGTGTTAACCACGGGATCTTGTATTATGAAACAAGTAAAGAGACTTGCCGGTAACGAGGTTTAACTAGGTATACATATACCGACGATCGAATCTCGGGCAAGTAACATACCGAAGAACAAACGGAACATCATACGAGATTAATTGAATCCTTGACATAGAGGTTCGACCGATAAAGATCTTCGTGGAATATGTAGGAACCAGTATGGGCATCCAGGTCCCGCTGTTGGTTATTGACCGTAGAGGTGTCTCGGTCATGTCTACATAGTTCTCGAACCCGCAGGGTCTGCACACTTAAGGTTTGGTGACGTTTCGGTAGTATAGAGTTATGCATGGTGGTGACCGAAGGTTGTTAGGAGTCCCGGATGAGATCTCGGACGTCACTAGGAGCTCCGGAATGGTCTGGAGGTAAAGACTGATATATAGGAAGTCCTATTTTGGTCGCCGGAAAAGTTTCGGGCTCATCGGTAGTGTATCGGGAGTGCCGGTAGTGTACCGGGGGACCATCGGGTGGGGTATTTCGACCCAAGAGGCTACATGGGATGTGCGAAGGTGAATACCAGCCGTTTGTGGGCTGGTGGAAGTCCCACACAGGGCCCATGCGGCTGGGAAGAAAAGCCCAAAAGGAAAAAGGTGGAAAAAGGCAAAAAAAGGGCCAAATAAGGAAGGAGTCCTAATCCTACTAGGAGTGGAGGAGGAGGACTCCTCCCTCCTTGGTTCGGCCAACCCAAGGGCTGCCTTTTGGGAAGCCAAGCCTCCTCATCCTCTCCTCATATATATACTAGAGGATTTTAGGGTTTTGGCACAAGATTTTCAGCCACGTGCCACCCGTTCCTCTAGTACATAGCTTCTCCTCTAGATCGGTTTTCTGCAGTGCTTAGGCGAAGCCCTGCCAGAATAGCTCCACCACCATCGCTGTAGCACTGTCACACTGCCGGAGAACTCTTATACCTCTCTGCTCCCTCTTGCTGGATCAAGAAGGCGGAGATCGTCATCAAGCTGTACGTGTGCTGAACGTGGAGGTGTCGTTCGTTCGGCGCTAGATCGGAAGGACCGTGATCAAGATCGCGAGACGGGTCGTGATAAGTTTGCGGGACGGATCGTGATGAGTTCGCGGAACGGATTGTGATGAGTTCGCGGGACGAATCATGATGAGATCGCGGGACGGATCATGATGAGATCGCGGGACGGATCATGATGAGTTAGCGGGACGGATCGTGAATTGAGCGCGGGACGGATCGTGATGGGATCGCGGGACACTCAGCGATTTGGATCGCGAAGACGTTTGACTGCACCAACCGCGTTTCTTAACGCTTCCCGCTTAGAGATCTACAAGGGTATGTAGATCCACTCTCCCTCTCGTAGATGCTCATCACCATGGATAGATCTTGCGTGTGTGTAGGAATTTTTTTGTTTCCCATGCAACGTTCCCCAACAGTGGTATAGTGCAAGTGTAATCAAGCAAGTGCCGAAAAGGGCAAACACAAACATCAAGGTATGGTAGGAGGTAAAGTCGCGCACTTGTTGCCTAGGGCAAAAGTGTGACTTACACTAAAGCACAAACATGAAAAATAGGCAACACACATCATGGTTCCCTTTGAACCATCATACGGACTCAACTTTGCATATGGGACACACGACTTATCCTATCCTAGGGGTTCTCGGACTCAGTAGTCGTGCTTGCTATTTGTCTTGGAGAGGAGTCCGCTTAGTCTTCTGGGTCTTATTCATGTGTTGCTATGTCTTTGGTTGTTTTTCATCGAAACGATCCTAGTTGCGCCTGAAGAGTCCTTGATGACTTCGGGTCTGTTGAGTTGACGACGAAGGTCATTCTTCATGCCTGTTGCTGACAGGGTCTTCTAGTGTCCTCGTGATCGCGACAATACCTTCTTGTCTCTTGAGACGTCGAGCATTCCAGGTAGGCAACCTTTTATGCAATGACATTAACAAGGCATGGTAGAGTTCTATCCTGTCGATCTCGTTGACGATACCATCGGCACCAAGAGCGGGGGATGATGAGGACTGTTTTCCTGCTCACTATGGTGAGGCGGACCAAATGGCGAGGTTCTCATCCACCAGTGGTTGCCTATATAACAACGAAAAGGACATGGTTGCTCCATTAGCGATGCATTATCATGACATTGCATGCCTTGTGCTCTGGTCTTCGAAGGCTAGGGTGGCATCATCCTGGGGCTGTGTCGAGGGTGTCACCATCATCTAAGTCTTGACATCCTCATCCTTCGAGAAGGTGTCTTCTGCTGGTAGCTCCTTGTCTACTGTTGCCAACTTGGGTCCAAGATATGTCGGCAATCGTCTGGCAAGGTGGCTTCCTTCCAGGTTACCCATGAGGATTACAAGGAATCCTGTGGTTAGGGGCACAAGGGTAGTAGCGACCATTTGCAAAGTTTTTGAAAAGCAGACGAGGAGAGCTAAGAGAAAAGTGGTGGAAGTGCTAAGGAAAAAACCTTTGCTTCCCTTGGAATTTTAGGAGAGGCGAGAAATAGAGAGGCTTTATAAGTGATTTTGAAAGGTCCAGAAAAATAGCTTTGTCCTAACTAACGTCCATGCTAACTAAGGGCTTCCTACAGTCAGGATGGCTCTGATACTAGCTCTATGGGGACCCCGACTCATAAGTCGTGATCACCGAATGTATGTGCATAGTGATCCCACAGATCAATGCTCACTGAACACACAAAAACTGAATAACAAGAGTTTCACGTCCTCTACGTACCGGTTTACTCAAGTATGGCCTTCATAGCCAAGTCTTCATATGATTGCAGTGGAAATCTTTAACGATAGCGTGAACCCATGCCATCTGCCTTAACCCTACATGCATTCTGACTGGGAAGCGTCCTAGCTTTCATGTCCGTCACCAAGGTAATCTTCATCATAACCTGATCTTTCATGCCTGGCCAATAAAATAACTAGTGGCAAGCCAATGAGTACTTTGAATGTACTCGCAAGCAACCCAAGTGGTGGAACAAAGTAACAGTGATGCATGATATAGCACTAAGTAGGTAATTTTGCAGAAAGCTAATTTTTGTATGCAAATGACATGATCAAATAACTTGTAAGCATGCATCAGCAATAAGCAAGTATCCAGTGATCCCAGAGAACAATGCTCACTGAACACACAGAAACTGAATAACAAGAGTCTTACATCCTCTACGTACCGGTTGACTCAAGTATGGCCTTCATAGCCAAGTCTTCATATGATTGCAGCGGAAATCTTGAACGATAGCATGAACCCATGCCATCTACCTCAACGCTACAGGCATTCTGATTGGGAAGCGTCCTAGCTTTCATGTCCGTCACCAAGGTAATCTTCATCATAACCTGATCTGTCATGCCTGGCCAATGAAATAACCAGTGGCAGGCCAATGAGTACTTTGAATGTACTCGCAAGCAACCCAAGTGGTGGAACAAAGTAACAATGATGCATGATATAGCACTAAGTAGGTAATTTTGCGGAAAGATAATTTTTGTATGTAAATGACATGATCAAATAACTTGTAAGCATGCATCAACAATAAGCAAGTATCCAGTGATCCCAGAGATCAATGCTCACTGAACACATAGAAACTGAATAACAAGAGTCTTACATCCTTTACGTACCGATTTACTCAAGTATGGCCTTCATAGCCAAGTCTTCATATCATTGCAACAGAAATCTTCAACAATAGTGTGAACCCATGCCATCTGCCTTAACCCTACATGCATTCTGACTGGGAAGCGTCCTAGCTTTCATGTCCGTCACCAAGGTAATCTTCATTATAACCTGATCTTTCATGCCTAGCCAATAAAATAACCAGTGGCAAGCCAACGAGTACTTTGAATGTACTCGCAAGCAACCCAAGTGGTGGAACAAAGTAACAGTGATGCATGATATAGCACTAAGTAGGTAATTTTTGCGGAATGCTAATTTTTGTATGCAAATGACATGATCAAATAACTTGTAAGCATGCATCAACAATAAGCAAGTATCCAGTGATCCCACAGATCAATGCTCAGTGAACACACAGAAACTGAATAACAAGAGTCTTACATCCTTTACATAGCGGTTTACTCAAGTATGGCCTTGATAGCCAAGTCTTCATATGATTGCAGCGGAAATCTTCAACGATAGCATGAACCCATGCCATCAGCCTTAACCCTACAAGCATTTTGACTGGGAAGCGTCCTAGCTTTCATGTCCGTCACCAAGGTAATCTTCATCATAACCTGATCTTTCATGCCTGGCCAATAAAATAACCAGTGGCAAGCCAATGAGTACTTTGAATGTACTCGCAAGCAACCCAAGTGGTGGAACAAAGTAATAGTGATGCATGATATAGCACTAAGTAGGTAATTTTGCGGAAAGCTAATCTTTATATGCAAATGACATGATCAAATAACTTGTAAGCATGCATCAAAAATAAGCAAGTATCCATATGATCAAGATACCGATATCATCATAAGTAGGGGTTTAACATCTCATGTTCATTCATCATGCTATGTCATCGGACTTAGTTCAATTCTCACGCTAAGTCATCGGACTTAGCTTATGTGACCTGTTCTCACCATCACATCCATACTCACACCAAGTTTTTACGAAAACATTCGGACGTTGCATAAGCAACACCACCCAACAGTCCATGACCGTGGACATGGCTATTAGAATAGTTTTACACTCTAAAGAGGTTGCACACTTTAACCAGAAGACTCGGGGAACTTCCATGTCATCCACGACTCGTGGTATATAACATACCCGAGGTAAGCACCCAAACAATGCCTTTCCCCTAGCAATACTAAACAAAGAGTCCACTCGATTGGTATTCAGCCCTCACGATGTACATCACACGAGCCTAGCTCTATATCGTACCATCCATGAGGGGACCAACGGTGTGCCCGGTGCCTGTGAAGACAACGCATGATTGTACACACCAGTATGACCCCGTATCGAGAGTGACCACGCCACTCCCGTCACTAGTAATGCGGGCTCCTTGCCAGTACCCATCAAGGTAATCAACAAAGCCCCGTCCCATAAGGGGTATCGTGGTTGCGCATGTAAGGTTGGGACGGTCGACAAATCTTAAACCCTCCATTTTCGAAAACACATCCTCATCTTGTTCCGGCACACCACTTCTTTCTTAGTGGTTACCCATCTCTTCATCATCTCCCTCGGGCATTAGTGGCACCCGACAGGGTTTTCAAAAAGTCTTTGAAATCATAGTTTTCCTTCCATCAGTTTGCATAGAAACCCAACCCACTTGCATAGCATCTATTAGCATCCTAACTACACGCAACCGCATAACCCTCATAAGGTGGTAGGGTCATGCACGATGCAAGTATCAACGGTAAAAGTATCGGAAGCAACCCACCGGAGGGGTCACTACTCCACATGATAAAATATGACAAAGTAAAGTGCTATATGACATGCAATAAAAATGGTTTCTTATCATGGCCAAAGGGCTGCTTGCGTGGCTCAACTATGTCTCCGAGGTCTTCACTCTCTTCTTGTCCAATCTGAGCATTCCGTTTATCTCGTGAACTACCATCGCTAAACAACCACAATAAGCAACACAACAAGCACAAAAATAAAAGTTCTCAACATATAGGAGTTTTATTTTTCTTGGACATCTCTGGTCACAAGAAAAATAACCAAGTAGGTTTTGGTGGATGTGGGTCAAGGGGGAGTTTTGAATGGCGGGAATGATGGAAATGATGGTTCTTTAAGATGTCAACAGCAAATATTTTTTAAAAAAGGAGTGGATGGACCCAACAAACAGGGCATGCTTCTAGAAACATGTAGGAAGTGGTTATACTGGATTTGGAGTTGGCAAGATTTTCCTATGAATTCTTAAGATGGAATAAATGGAAAATGGTCCATTTATTAGATCCAACAGCAGAGGTGCATGGTAAAAATGTTCACCATGGCTAGAAAATTAGGGCATGACATTTAGAGCTTTTGGAAATTTGAATGGCCCCATTTGGAGTTGATATGAGAGCTCTAACTATTTCACAAGTCAGGCATTTCATAGTTCAAATCCGAATATGAATTTGAACTCTACAGAAAATTTGTGGGAAAAATGTGTGAACCGCATTTTTGGATAGATCATGATTTTAGGAATCTACAGAAGCTTGAATCATCAAATTTGGAGCAAAATGAAATTTTTATGCATTTTGACCCCTACTGATATAAGAAAAAGGAAAAGAAAAACCTCTCACCTAAATGGGCCACGACGCGCACTAGGCGAGGAATGGCTACTTGGCTGGCCCAGTAGCATAGCTGTGTCCGTGCAGCTGCCACGCCGGTGGCGTAGTCCATAGAGTACGCCTTCGGCCGATGTGAGGCATACTCAAGCGGGGTGTTTGCACTTACCCAAGTGGCCCGGCTGGCTGGTCACTGACAGGCGGGGCCCGCTTGTCAGGTTCATCCCCTTCCCCCCGCACGAACGAGAAGAGACGGAGGAGGTGTGACCGAGCACTTGCCGGCGTCGTCTCGGTGGTAGGAGCCAACCCTGGTGATGCTCCGGCCACCGGAGCGCTCGGGAGATACTGCCGCATCCACCTAGGGGTCCCTTTACCATCAGGAAGCGCTTGGGGAGGCAATCCTTCGGCCGCGGCGGGGACAGGCAATGGTGGCTATGGAAATCGATGCAGCGGTCCTGTGGAAGGGGAGATGAGCCATGGGGGAGGCCTAGGGAGACGTGTGGTGGCTCTCGCGAGGACCAGAGGGGCTGGGAGAGACCACCGTGGTTGAATTTCGAGTGGAGGCCGCTGGCGCTCTTCGGCCGTGGACGACGAAGGAATCCAGGGAGAGCAAGGGGAGAGGTCCTGGGGGTTTGCGGGAGCAAGGAGGGGCGAAGGGATCCGAGAGGGGCGATTGGGGAGGCTTCTTATAGCCGCGGCGCCGGGGCTCCGTGGACAGGGAGTTACGGGGTCGAGGCCATTGCCAGAGCCCACGGGAGCTGGTTCGGACATGTCAATGAGGTTTGTGGACGAGGTCCACACCGAGGAAAGAGGAGAGAGGGATCAAGGGAGCACTATGCCTCACGCGTGTGAGGTCGGCCACTAGGCAAGCCGTGCGGCTTCGGGCACGTGCGGGAGGAGGAGAGAGAGGTGGGGGACAGGGGCCTTGCGTGTCCCGGGCATCGAGGCGGACCGTCTGGTGAGAGGGGGGCTCTAGGTGGTTGGGGCCATGCATTGGGCAGCGGCTACAGTGCGGGTGCGCACTGTAGCGCGCTCTAGAGCGCGACCTTTGCATGCCATGGCGTGCCACCTAAGTCCTTGTTGCGTCCACCTTTGTCCACAAGTGCCAGGGGGATTAAACAGAGGGGGAGGGAGCATAGGATGCTCTGTAGGTGCCTTAGGTGAGAGGGAAATTGGAGAGAGAGGAGGTTTACTGTTGTCCAGTGGATAAAAATGGGACTTTCACCCCCCAATCAGTGACCTGATGCCATGGGCCCTTTACTGGAGATGGAAGGTGACTAGGGAGAGTTGAGGTAAAAGGTTGGAGTTAAGGAGAATAGTGGAAGGGGCCCAAACAGCAAGTTTGGTAACTTAGCAGAAGGTGTTTGATGTTGATTTGGATGAGTAGATGAACTCTACATGCCTTGATATTTAACAGGATCAAAGGGTGGTCAAAAGTAGGGCTTATCACCAAGTTTGAGATTATCTGAAGAAAGTTGCCAATGTAAGCTTGGTAAACCCTAGAAATGGGCAGAAATGCATTCTCTTAGATCCAGTTATGCAAATCCACCCCCCTTGATGCACCACTTGATGTGGTGACATATTTTAGGAACTATAACATGCACAAAAAGTTTGGGGCCCAATGGGGAATCTTGGCAATGTAATATTACCAAATTCTTGAAATCAACAGAAATGGTTTTGAGGGGATTTGGACAAGTTAATCTGTTCTCCTTGATGCACCACTTGGTGTGGATGCATTATTGTAGGATTATAATATATCCACAAAGTTTGAGCTTAAGGGGAGATAGTTGGTAATGTAGAGTTGCTCAAATTTGGATCTGGACAGAGAAGGTTTTGGGATATTTTGGTGAACTACAACAATTGAGATTGAGATGAAACTTGGCAATATGACCACATATATCATATGTGACATGCTAGAATTTTCCTGGATTTATTTGAGAATATTTCTTATAGAAATATTGCAAATGCTTGAAATAGGTAGAAGTGGTTTTGAAGGGTTTTGTCCAATATTTTGAACATGACCATGCCTTGAAACTCTTATATATGGACAATATATGTCCACTGAGATTTCTTAAATTTTCCCAAATATTTTTAAAGCATTTAAATAATTTTCCCCTATAAAAGATCATTTCTGGACTTAAAAAGCCTTTAAATAAAATATGAAAATAATCTTTTAAAATAATGTTTTGTGGTTTTGGGAAGTTATATATATAGTAGGTTCCAAATACAGTATTTGGGGAAAAAGGATCCTCCCAATTTGGGGACTTGAAGTGCAAATCTTAAATAGGGGGTTTTGAAAAACCTAATTTGAATAAAACCTTTTTGGCCAAAATAATATTTTGTAAAAATATAATGAAGTCCTATTCACAAGGCATGATCATTGGACAAGGGTGGGGATCAAGTAAAAGAGTTTTGAAAGTAGGAGGGATTTTATGCATATAGAGCACAATAAAGCAAACAAGCAATCAACAATCAAGTCAAGAATAACAAGCACACAAAAGTTTTAATTGGCCCTGATTTTTGAGTCATGATAACTTAGTCTTGAGGCAAATCACAGGGTGTGACACCTACCTAGGGGTAATAACCCCGCTAGTAGTCCCCAAAGCTAGCGGGGGCCTGCGTCCGGTAGACGGAGGGGAGCCAGCGGCTTCCCCCCAGCAGTACCCGCCTCCGGCGTGAAGCCGAAGGGGCAGCCGGCTCGGCCGTTGGACCCGACGCCTCGGGCACCGGTGAGTCGCCCCGGGACCCGTGCCGGCCCGCCACGCGCCACGCGGCGCGTAAGGATGTAGCGGGCCCCGTGCACGCAGGGAGACATGACGTCAGCCTAGGCCTAGCCTGCTAGGCCCCAAGCATAGCCTAGTAGGCCTCGGGACGCAGACCGGGATCCTCTGCGCTCCGAAGCGGCCGTTATGATCCGGGGCCTCCCACGCGCACGCGCGGTTTCTGGGGGAGTGGGCACAGTTAATCCCACATCCCCCGGTTGTGGCCTCCCCTATAAAAGGGGAGGAAGGGCAGGGGCGGAGATACCTGCATCCCGCTCGCCCCCCTGATGCCCCGCCTTCTTGCCTTCTGTGTCCTCCTCGCCCCCTTGCACAACACCATGCTCGAGCCCGCAACCGCGCTCGCACGTCGCCCCGCCGCCGTAATGGCCGAGGGACGCAGAGGGAGCTAGGCTGGCTCCGTCGTCGTCGAAGGAGACATTGTAGAGCTTCGCCGCGCGCGGATGCTGTCGCCGGCGAAGCGGGTGGCCGCATGTGCGCCTGTCGACGAGGTGGCGTCGGTGCCGCAGCCGGGGTATCATGTCGGGTTCCTATAGCACTTCTCCCATGGCTTCGGGCTCCCCGTAAGCCACTTCTTCCGCGTATTCCTCGACACCTTCGACCTCCAGCCACATCACCTCGGCCCCAACGCGATCTTGTACCTTGCCGTGTTTGTGATGCTGTGCAAGGGATATCTCGGGATTCTTCCTTTCCTCGAGTTCTTCAATGCCCTTTTCTATCTTAAGCCATTGAAGAGCAGCACCTGTGGGGCACCGTGGTGTGCTGCCGCGGCACCGCGCGCTTCCCACCTCTTTCTCTCATCGACTCCATCAAGGGATGGCACCGGACGTTCTTCTACGTGAAGAATGCCGACACGAGCTTGGACGTCATCCAGCTGCTGCCATTCGTCGATGCACAGTCCACCCAGGTGAACTCTCTGGGGTCCGCACCGTGCGGCGTGGCCCTGGCGGAGCTCGTCCGGCTCGTGCAGCTGAAGAGCTCCAAGGGGTTGGTCGTCGCCGATCCTGTGGAAGATTTCATCTCGTGGCGGGTGTTGCCTCTTCATCTGAGGCTGCACTGGATCTATGACATGTCCGACCGCCGCGACCCCTGCCGGCTGTCCACCATCGACCCGAGATAGGTGGCGAAGCGGGTGAATGCCGTCATGACGTTCAAGTTGAAGCCCGAGTCGTGGTCCTTTGGCAGGGAGCCATACGACCGCATCAACCGTCCCCCTGGTAAGTTTTCTAACGAGAGGACTTTTCTTCATTTGATTCTTTCCAGACGGCGGCCAGCTGTGGAGCTTAATTTTTCGTGCTGACCACAACTGTTGGTGCGACAGAACACACCGGACGGCCCGCACCACCAAATCTTCGAGGCGGAGCGAGAACACTCCGACTCCGAAGACTATGAGCGGGGAGGCCTGCCGGAGGAGGGGGTGGACTCCTCGGGAGTAGTCGACGAGCCGGCGGACCCACGAGCCGACGACCCCAGAGGAGCCGGAGGATTCGGCATAGCCGGGGAGCCCAGCGGAGCGGGTGAATTCCTTCTTGCCCAACGATCAGGGACTGGATGGAGGACGATGATGATGATGACGATGATGAAATAATGATTCTGAACGAGCCTCCTCCCTCAGCGCTTCAGGGTCGGCAGAGAAAGGAGCGGCCGGCTCAAGCCCCGGCGGCCGAAGCCGCCGGCCGGGCGAAGAGGCCGACTCAGGATGAGCTGGCGGCCCTGTCACTAGTCCCTAAGCGGGTGAAGGTGGCGACACGGAAGCCGCCGGCGCGCGCCAAGTGGGCCTTGCCCCTCATCATCGGGTAAGTCTCTTTTTTGCGTCTTGCGTGTGTTTTCTTCTGGGTCGTGAGCCGGTGGGTGACCAGCCTTTTGTACGCTGCAGGGACCCCATTGAGCTTCACGAGGGGGGGCCGGCGGGGGACCTGACGGATGTTGCCAGACGGCCGACCCGCGAGCACGTGGACACCCAGCGAAAGGAAAAGAGGAGGCTCGCGGAGCTGCGAGACTTAAAGTTCGGAACGCGAGGCGGGGCCTCGCATTCCGGGACTTCGAGTGGCAGGCAGCAGAGGAGGTCTACAGACCCCACGCTGCCGTCAGACTCCACGGCAGAGTCGACCCGTTTGTCGAGGCCGCCGTCGAGCGATCCGCGAGGGGCGGCCATGGACCCGCCTGCACCTCCATCCATGGAGGAGGCGGCCCAAGCGGGGGCAGCGGCAGCGGAGCCGGCTGTCGAGGCAACCTGGCCAGAGGTGCCGGACGTGATACCACCCGCGGCCGAGCTGGCCTGGGTCGACATGCCGGAATACCCGGTGGCCCCGGGGGCGGTACCAGAGGAGGCGCGAGAGGTGGCAGACATGAAGGTGGAGGCACCCTCCGTCGCGATCATCACGCTAGAGCGGTAGGAGGTGGAGGCGGCGATGGCGTTGGGCGGAGGGCCGGTAGGGGGGCCCTCCCGGAACCTCGCCGTTATCGACCTGCCGGCGGCGGCCGGTACTGTGGCGAGCCCGGGCGGTAACGGCGGCCGGGCTCGGAGGACCATGCGGACCATGCAGGAGGTGCTCTGAGACTGGAAGGCACTGGAGTGCGTGGCGGCCCTACCGACTCCCTAGGCGGGCGCCTCGGTCCCCTCGTTCGGGGACTTGGGGAGCGTCCTGGATTGGTGCCGGCAGGAGCTGGCCCGGTTCGTAGAGGCGGCCGATGCCACTCTGCAGCGTGCGGAGGTAAGCACAATTGCCCTTGTCTTAGAATTTTCAGTGGGGGCGCGCAAGCGCACCCACTGGGTGTAGCCCCCGAGATGCGGGCCGGCTGACCGGCTGATGGGCAGCCGGGCCGGATCTCTTTGAGCATGTCTCGATTTTTGGCTCTGCATTACAGGAGGGGAACTCCTGGCGGCAGAAGCTGTTCGAGGAGGCGGTCTCCATCCACGACCGCGGCAAACACGGCTTCTACCGCCCAGAGGAGGAGCTGGCGCACGTGCAAGGTAAGTTGAGTTTCGCGGGAGGGGTACACAGCCCCCGAGAGCCGACTGACACCTGCCTCGTCTTGTAGGCGATCTGACCACCCTCCAGGACGAGAAGATCGGGCTCGTCTCCAAGCGGGACCGGCTGGTGCAAGACGTTCAGGCGGGCACGCAGGAGAAAGACCGACAGGCCGCACTGCTGGCTGATGGGGAGGCGGTCCAGGACTGCCTCAAGGCTGCCTTGGCGAAGGAGGTGACGACCAAGGAGACGGCCGTCAAGGAGGCGGCCGACGCCACCCGAAGGACCGCCGGCCTCCAAGACGAGGTGACCCGCCTCGAGAGGTCGCTTGAGCAGGTCAGGGGCTCCCTTGCCCCATCGAAGGCGGTGCTGGCGTCGAAGCCTAAGGTGGCACTCAACTTCGCCATCGGGGTGGACGACGCCATTGAAGGTAAGTGCCCGTTTTTTCCTTCTCCAGCCGGTTGCTTTTTCTTTTGCTAGTTCTTGTGCTTGATTTGCCTTTCTTTCCTCTTCTTCCCCTTTCTCCCAGGGCGCTTCCCGGAAACTCAGCTCCGTGTTGAGCGCGCCGTCGAGGAGCACCGGGAATACCGTCGGGAGCGCGGGCTCCATTGAGGAGGACGCCACGTGGGACGTGGATGAGCTTGGGGTCGCCATCGAATACCGACTGACCCACCTCGAGCGGAGCGTGGAGTGGCTGAAGACGACCTGGAAGGATATCATCGCCGCGATGTGGCCGGGCCGCGGGGGAGCTCCGGCGAACCGCGTGACCTTGTGGCTGGAGTAGGGCGTGGCCTGGCTCGAGGCCTGGAAGGCGTCAGCAGCTTGAGCCAGCACGCAGATGGCGCTCTGGTTTGTCATCTCGTGGTATCGCGGCATGGACTTGGGCCGGCTGGCCACCATGCGGGACGATCCGGCCGAGGAGCAGTGGGCCCGTGAGCCGGCCCTTGTCCGCCGGGCCAACGAGCTCGTGTCGTACGTCGACGCGGACGAGTTCCTGCTGGCCCTTGGCGAGGACGGCGAGCTGGTGCCTGAAGACTCCTTCGGCATCCCCCAAGGCCCAGCGAACGAGGAGGTTGCCGACGAGAGCACCAATTCGAGCGGCGTGACGAACGGAACCGTGGAGGCCACTTCGAAGGCCAAGGAGGCCGACCCGAAGGCCACGACCACCTCTGAGGCGAGAGTCGAGTCGCTCAGCGACACGCCAGCTGGAGGCACGCCAACTAGCGACGCGCCAGTGGCCTGAGCCCCCGGGCTCCTTTATCTTTCTTTTTTCTTTCCTGCAAGTTAGGCTCGAGTCCACCCACTTGGGGTGTTATGTAATGAACCGTGCTGGCCGTGGACCACTTTTGTCTTAACATTTGCATTGTGAATATTTGTGTTTGCCTTATTGCTTGTGCCGGCTTGGCCTTATCCTTTTTTGCCCTCTTGGTTCTTTTCAATCCCCCCCCCCGTTTTCCCATTTGGTTTCGGCCCTGCCAGCCCGACAGCAGGGAGCCGGTCTATAGCTGGGTCGGGGTGTTCGCCTCGAGGGATCCGGTTCGGAACTTAGGAACCGCAAGGGCCTTTCAGGATCAGTAGAGTGGCAGAGGCGAGGCGGTGGTCCGGCTGAGCCTAGCCAGTATCCCCTTTTGATTGATCTATCGTGTGAGCTAAGCCTTGCCACCCTGGAGCCCCGTCAGCCGGACAGCCGGGAGCCAGATCTATAGCTGGGAGGGGTGGGAGGGTTTGCCCGGCTCACAATACTTAGCCAATTTTTGAGAAAGCGACCTAGGACCAGCCGGCGAGCCCTCGGGCCCGGGAGCCAGGCCGGGGAGCCGGTGAGTGAGGAAACCTTTGAGGGAAGCGAAACAGGGCATGCCCCAGGAGCTGACTTGGGGTACCCATTTCATTCATAAGCCCAAAAGGGTAGGGATACATACATACATTGGTCTTTTCAGCAGTAAAATGGGCGGAGGAGCGCCACGTTCCGTGGGCGCTCCGTCTCCTCACCGGAGGCATCTCTTTTGCACTTCTGTGGCTTCTGGGGCGTCTATTAGGTAGTATGCATTGTTGTGCAGCGCCTTGATGATGATGAATGGGCCGTCCCATAGGGAGGACATCTTGTGTTGTCCCGCTGTCCGCCGGATCTGCCTGAGGACCAGGTCCCCTTCGCGAATGGAGAGTGTCCAGATCCGCTTGCTGTGGTAGTGCTGGAGTTTCTGCTAGTAGATTGCCATCCGGCTCAAGGCCAGTTCGCGAGCTTCCTCGAGTAGGTCGATGCCATCATCCCTTGCCTCCTTTGCGTCCTTCTCCTTGTATAGGGCGACCCGAGGTGAGTCGAACTCGATGTCGGTAGGGATGATTGCCTCGCACCCGTACACAAGGAAGAAGGGAGTGTAGCCAGTTGATCGGTTGGGGGTGTTCCTGAGACTCCAAAGGACGGCCGGCAACTCGTTGATCCAGCAGCCGGCCAACCTTACCAGCGGCGTCATGAGCCGGGGCTTGATGCCGGACAGGATGAGGCCGTTTGCCCTCTTGACCTGGCCGTTTGACTGTGGGTGAGCGATGGAGGCCAGGTCGAGCCGGATTCCTTGCTTGGAGTAGTAACGCGCGAGTGCGCCCTTGGCAAAGTTCGTGTCCTTGTCGGTGATGATGCTGTGGGGGACGCCGTAGTGAGCCGTGATGTCGTTGATGAACCGGACGGCCGTGGGGCCATCCAGCTTCTTGATCGGTCGTGCCTCGATCTACTTGGTGAGTTTGTCAACAGCAACCAGCAAGTGCATCAGGCCACCTCGTGCTGTCTTGAAGGAGCCCACCATGTCCAGCCCCTAGACGGTGAAGGTCCACGAGAGTGGGATGGTTTGGAGGGCTGATGCCGGCAGGTGGCTCTGCGTGCTAAAGCGCTGACAGCCTTCGCACTTGTCGACCAGATTCTTGGCCGCCTCGAGAGCAGTGGGCCAGTAAAAGCCGTGGCGAAAGGCCCTGGCCACCAGGGTCTTGGAGGGGGCATGATGCCCACACTCACCCTGGTGGATATCGAGGAGGATCTCGAGGCCCTTTTCCGGCTCGATGCATCGCTGGAAGACGCCGGTGGTGCTGCGATGGGCGAGCTCCTTGTTGATGATGCTGTACGCTAGGGCCCGGCGTTGGATTTGCCTTGCCAAGGCCTCGTCTGGGGGAGCTCGCCTCGTAGAAGGAACGCCAGGGTAGGTTGGGCCCATGAGGGGGCCGAGACAGGGGCCGGCTCGAGAGCCCCAAGAACTGGATGATCGGCCCCTAGGACCGGCTTGCCAGCCCTCTGGGCCGACTCACCAGTCCCCGAGGCCGACTGGTCGATTGTCATCACGATGGCCACGTCGTTGCAGCCGGCCGCCTCGGACGCAACCGTCTCAACTGGTGCCGGCAGGGCGGCAAAGTTTGCGGGAGCCGATGGTGAAGACGCCGAAGGGGCAGCCAGGGTCGCCGATGGGCCGATAGCGTCTGCCGGCACGAAGATTGACTCTGATTCTGGGGAAGGCTTGATCGATGGCTTGAGTATCTGCTCAAGAGAGACCTCAGCTGGGATGGCCTGCTGGGTGGAGCCAATCTTCGCCAGCGCGTCGACCGCCTCGTTGTCCACCCGTGGGATGTGATGAAACTCACAACCCTCGAAGGAGCTAGTGAGCTGTTGTCCGAGGAAGCGGTAGCTGGCCATGTTGGCGTCCCTTGCATCCTATTCGCTAGAGACTTGCTGCACCACGAGGTCAGAGTCGCCGAAGCATAGGATGCGCCTGATGCCGATCTCCTTGGCGAGCCGGAGGCCATGGACGATGGCCTCGTACTCGGCCACGTTGTTGGAGGCGGCGAAGTGGATCTTGAGGGCGTACTTGAGCTGGTAACCTTTCGGGGAGGAGAGGACTATGCTGGCACCCAGGCCGGTCCTCATTTTTGAGTCGTCGAAATGCATACGCCAATGCGTGGAGTCTGGGGGAGGCGGCATGAACTCCGTCTCCGCCCAGTCGACGAGGAAGTCAGCCAACGCCTGTGACTTGATGGCGGTTCTTGGCTCGTACCGGATCTAATGATCGGCGAGGGCGATGACCCGTTTGGCGATCCGGCCAGTGGACTCCCAGCCGCTCATGATCTTGCCGAGTGGGGCCGTGCTCACCATGGTAATGGTATGCTCCTGGAAGTATTGCTTGACCTTCTTGGCGGCGAAGTATATGCCATAGCACATCTTTTGGTAGTGGGGGTAGTTTTGCTTGCACGCGGAGCAGACCTCGCTAAGGTAGTAGACGGGCCACTGGACTGGCAAGGACTTGCCCTCCTCCGGCCACTCGACCACCAGGACGACGCTAATGACGTGGGTGGTCGCCGCGATGTAGGCGAGGAGTGGTTCCTTCTCAGCCGGTGCGTCCAGGATGTGCACGCGGGTGAGAGCCTTCTTGAGGCTGCGGAAGGCCTCGTCCGCCTCGTCGGGCCAATCGAACATGCCTGGTTTCTTGGTGTGACCCGGCCCGACCAGAGCCGTTTTGCGAAGGAGCCCGTAGAGGGGCAGGGCCTTCTCCCCCAGCCGGATGATGAGCCGGCTGAGCGAGGCAAGGTAGCGAGTGAACTTCTGGACGTCGTGGAGCCGGGTCGGCTTGGGCATGTGCTCGATCGCGCTGATCTTCTTGGGGTTCGCTTCGATGCTGCCAGCGGACATGAAGAAACCCAGGAGTTGGCCGATTGGGACGCCGAAGACACACTTCTCTAGGTTGAGCTTGATCCTGTACTCACACAGGTTTGCGAAGTGCTTCTTGGTTTTGACGAAGATGTCGTCAATGTAGACATGGATGTTCCTGCCTATCTGGGGTAGGAGGCACTTCTGCATGCACCGCTGGAAGGTGCCGTCTGTGTTCTTCAGGCCAAAGGACATGGTGATGTAGCAGTAGGCCCCAAAGGGCGTGATGAAGGAGGTCTTGAGCCGGTCTTCTGGGTCTAGCTTGATCTGGTGGTAGCCGGAGTAGGCGTCCAGGAAAGACAGCAAGTCGCAGCCGTCCGTGGAGTCGATGACTTGATTGACCCACGCCAGGGAGAATGGGTCCTTGGGACACGCCTTGTTCAGGCTAGTGTAGTCGATGCACATGCGCCAAGTCTTGTTCTTCTTCAGCACCAGGACTGGGTTGGCCAGCCAGTCCGGGTGGAACACGTCCATGATGAACCCAGCTGCGAGCAGCCTGGCGATCTCGTCTCCTATGGTACGCTACTTCTCCTCGGAGAAGCGGCGCAGAGGTTGCTTGACTGGCTTGACGTCCGGCCGGACGTGTAGTTTGTGCTCGGCAAACTTCCTCGGAACACCCGACATGTCCCTGGGGGACCATGCAAACATGTCCCGATTCTCATGGAGGAAGTCGACGAGCTTGCCTTCCTATTTGCTGTCGAGGCGGGAGCTGATGGTGACGCACTAAGATGGGTTGGGCAGGTCGAGCGGGATTTGCTTGGTGTCCTTGGACGGCTGGAAGGAGGCCTCGCTGGCGGACTGCAAGGGGGGAGCCAGCATGGCCGGCTGGCTGGCGACAAGGGCCACGAGCCAGTCGAGCTGCCGCTTCTCCTCGGCAATTTCCAGGGCCTTGGCCAGCCGGCTACCGTCTCGAGCGCACTCGATTGACATATTGTAGTCGCCCGTGATGGCGATGATTCCCTTGGGGTCCGGCATCTTGAGCTTGAGGTAGGCGTAATGGGGGACCGCCATGAATTTGACAAGGGTCGGCCGGCCCAACAGCGCGTGGTAGGGGCTCGCGAGGTCCATGACCTCAAACAGCACTGGCTCATTGCAGAAGTGGACGGGTCCGCTGAAGGATACGTCGAGCGTGATCTTGCCAACAGGGGAGCAGGACTTTCCAGGCACAATTCCATGGAAGACCGTGCGGCTTTCCTGTAGGTCTTCTATCTTCAGCCCCAGTTTGTGCATCATGTCGAGGTACAGGATGTTGAGGCTGCTGCCACCATCAACCAGCACCCGCTTGAAGCGGCAAGTGTGTTTCTCGGTGGCGATGGTGGGGTTGAGGACCAGGGCGTAGCTGCTGGGATTTGGCATTACAGCGGGATGATCCGTCTGGCTCCAGGTGACCGGCTTCTCCAACCCGTGCATGAACTAGGGAGTTGCTCGCATGGTGGCGTTCACCTCATGGCGGAGCCGACACTGAGCATGTTTGCTCGTCTCTTCACTAGTGAATACGATGTAATAGCCGTCTTGGTTAGGGAACTGGTCGATCAGACGACCATCGTTCTGGGCCGGAGCCGGAGCCGGCGTCGGGGCGGCAGCTTGGGCAAGCAGTGTGGGAGGAGCCGGAAGGCCGTCCCCCCGGGCCAATCGCTATGAGAATCTGCACTGCCGGAGCATGTGCGTAGATGGTTTGGCCCCTGAGTGGTTCTTGTAGGGGAGCTCGAGCATCTACTCGAAGGTGAGCTTCGGCTACCAGGTAGCCTTGCCAGTGTGCTGCCGCTGACTGGAAGGCTAGGCAGCCGGCTCCCGCTCCTCAATGGTGTTGACCTACCGGCTCCCATAGCAGGGATCCGGTTGGTCGTTCTTGCGTTTGTTGTTCTGCAGCTGCCGGTTGTCGGCAGCCGGCCGGGACATTGCCAGTGTTGTCGTCGCCTTGGCGGGAGGGGTCGGCTTGACCTGGATGGCTGAATCATCCGTGCCGTACTTGTCCGCCTTGGTCATGAGCTCGGCAAGCGTGGCCGGCTCGGAGCACAGAAGCTTGTGCTTGAGGGGGGTGACGCCTCGACAACCTTTGATGAAGTACTATACGGCTTGTACCTCCTGCACCCCCTCGGAGGAGTTACGAAGTTCGGTCCACCTAGTGAGGTAGTCACAGAGGGACTTGTCTGGCCCTTGAACGCACATGAAGGCCGGGCCGCTTGTAGGTGCCGGTGAAGTTGCGGACGAAGGCCTCCTCGAAGTCCGTCTAGGTGTTGATGCTGTTGGCCGCCAGGCTGTTGAGCCAGGTGCGGGCCGAGCCGATCAACATGAGGGGAGCATAGCGAACGGCTACACGCTTGTTTCCCCTGGCACTGCCGACCGTGGTGGCGTAGTCGATCAACCAGTCCTCGGTCTTGGTGGCCCCGTTAAACTTGGGGGTGTCCCAGGGGAGAGTGAAGGCGGTTGGGAACGGTTCGTTGCGGATCCGAGGGCCAAAAATGGCTGGGCCGATTGAGCCCTCCTCTTCGAGGAGGGCCGACTATGCGAGGTAGTCGATGCGGTTGCGGGCATCATTCTCGCTGCGGGGGACGCGCGACCCTATCCGGGCCGAGAGCTAGGGGCGGATGACGGGCGGAACCGACCGTTCTGGCTTGTGTCGTGGGGGTGGCGTGTGCCCGCGGCTGCGTCGGCTACAGGCTACTGGCACTTCTTGGTGGAGGCCACTACGAGGCGTCTTGTTGGTGCGCTAGCTGCTAACAACCGGCTGCTCGCTCCTTGACAGTTGAGAGGGATGCGGGTTGTTTGTTTTGGCCTGGCGGGCAGAGACGTGAGGGGAAGAGGAGTGCTGAACCGGCTGAAGGCCCGCAGTCCCCATGGCCTTGCGCTCAAGCCGGGGGCTCCTGGAGGCGGCGGCGCCCGACACGAGCAGATACTGCTACGCGTCCGCGACATTAATGAGCTCCTTGATGTGACGCTCGTGGGCGGCACGTTCTTCGCCCTCCAAGGTAGCCAAGTCCTCGTAGGCTACCTTGAGGGCCCGCAGGTTGGTTGCGGGGGTGTCATAGACGGGCATCTTGCCGCCTAGGATTTCGGTGACCACGCGGTCGCGGTCGCGCAAGCCCCACACCGGTTGGGCTCGGTGCCAGCCGGGGTGAGACCGTAGGCGGAAGCGTATTCCCGCTGGGTAGCCTCCATGATGCGCCGCGTGGCCGCGAGGGCGGTGGCATCCTCGAACAGGACGCGGCGAACCACCTCGAGGTCAGCCGCGGCGACGTCGGGGTTTGTCGTCGGGGCGATGGGAGTGCTCAAGCCCCGGAGGGCCGCACCGAGCGGGTCAGAGGTGCCGATGCGAGCCGTGGCGGTGTCATCCCTGGCCCGCGCACGTTTGGAGGAGGTGGAGGAGATGATGGCCATCGCCCCCACGCGATCATGGGAGCCGCTGGACTGGGTCACAACAAGTGCGCCCACGGCCGTGGGCGGATCGGCGCAGACGAGCACCTGCCCGGGGTACTCGTCAGCGGCCGGTGCCTCAGCGAGGCTGAGCCTGCCGAAGCGCTCGGTGAGCGCGTCAATGTCAGTCGTGAGGCTGACGGGGTCTCCTGTAGGGCATCCCGGAGCAAGCCCCACGAGCCCGCGGTTTCGCCTAGACGTGCGAAGGCAGCAGGGGATGGCGAGGGGTCCTGCTCGGAGCATGAATCCGGCCGGTGCCGCGTACAGCCCCACGGTGGGCGCCAACTGTCGTTGTTTTCTCACGGCAGATGCCATGGGTAGGCTTATCATAGGTGGTTGGGGCCGAAGGACGCCGACGGGCTTCGGGTGCGAGATTGGGCACAAGCGGTGGCGACACACGATGTACCCAGGTTCATGGCCCTTCGTGGGAGGTAATACCCCTAGTCCTAGTAGGTCTAGTTGGATGGATAGTTGTGTTTACAAGGGTGCTCCTAGAGTTGTGTCTAGAGGAGGAAGAAGGAGCAGCTGGCTCATCCTCCTCCATTGCTAGTGACGGTATGAGAGGAAAGCTCTATGTGGGTGTATGCGAATGATCGTCCGTCCCCATTGCATGAGGGGCTCGAGGGGTTTTATAGGCCAACCCCCGGCTCTATAATATGTTGTAAAGTATAGGGGTGGGAGACCCGGCTGGCAGTCTCTTTGGCTGTCCAAGGGGTCCCACCCTTCATGCCATTTCGTCATTTGTAGGGTCCACCGGCTGAGCTGTCCCGTCTTCCGCTGGGGCCCGCCAGTCGGCTCTGCGATTGGCCCTTGCTCACCTGCCGCGACACGGGTCGCCCGGGAGGCATCGTCTAGCGCCAGCCGGCCGAAGTCTCTAGTATGGCTGGCCGCACTGTAGCCATGCTGGGGTAGGTAATCGAGTGGGCGAGGGCATGCCGACACTGTTTCCTCGCCCGGTCATGCTCGCCAAGGTCATCGTTCTGGACGGCCGGACTATAGCCATGCGCTCCGGTGCGTCAGCGGCCACTGTGGCCATAGGGCCGCCCGTCGTATCGGTCAATTCTTGTCGTCGTACCCACGCGCAGGGAGACGGGACGTCGCACATCCGCCCTAGGGTCATCAGAGGAGGCGGCCTGGAAGGCAGCCGGCCGTGCCTAGCCGGCCAGGGGTCGAGCCGGTTGCATAACCAGCCGTCTGTGTCACCAGCCGACGGCAGCTCGAGCCGGCCGTCCTCTAGCCGGCCATGGGCAGCCAGCCACGTAGTTTTCCTTCGAAGCGGAAGGGGGGAGGACCCCATTGCTTTGGCCTACCTAGGGGTAATAACCCCATCAGCTTGTGGGTTGTAGACGATCTCGTGTGCCGCGAGGCGTGGCCAGGTTACCCAGATAAACCATTGTTCTGCCCGGGGTGCTTCTTCCTTGCTTTACGAGTGTGATGTGTTGGGGTCCCTTTCGACGCTCTATGTCTACAGGCCCTACTCCCACACATTTCCCTACCACCGTGGTGTACGACTAGCCAAGGTCAAAACTACGAGGTGAGGCCTAGATACCCTCGATGTCGACCGGATCACCAAGGACGGCATCGAGGGTGCTGAGTGGCCATGTGACTGTTAAGGCTCCTGAGGCGGCTGCTCAGGAGCCCCCTTTGACGCTCAAGCTGCTCTATGTCGGCAGGTCCCAGTCCCGCACATTTCCCTACCTTTGCAGTGTACAACCGGACCACCAAGGATGCAACTGCGAGGTGAGGCCCCGACACCGTCGATGCCGACCACATCACCAAGGACGACATCGAGGGTGCCGAGCGGATATATGACCGGTAAGGCTCCTAAGGCGTATTGCTCAGAAGCCCCCCATGACGCTCGAGCAGCCACCATTCCGCTTGACCGGGTTCTGCCTCAGGAGGACCAGGCACCGGGCCTCTCGAGACTCAATGTTGTGGTGCCACACCACGGTCGGGCCTCCCGAGCGGGGGTCGGCTGCCCAGGACGCAAGTCCCTAAGGAGACAGGGGCTCGCTATCCAGGTCTGAGGTGCCCTGGAGAGGGCCATGACGCGCGGCCTCTTGCAAAACACCGTTCCAAAAAAAGGAGAACTCGAGATCGGTAAAAAGAGAATGAAACGAGAGAGAAGTCCCTGCCCCTTTTTCTTTTAAATATAGAACTATGAACTCTTCAAACTTCATTCCAAAAAAGTGGCGAGTCGAACACAAAAAGAAGCAAACAAACACTGCGTCCGGCACCTAGGCTAGTCTTCATCTTCCCACAACATTGAGTGTAGGGCATCCACGTTGCATGGGCACAACCATTGATGGGCAGTGTTGAGTTCTCCGCCAACACAGAGCACGGGGCTGTCCTATTGCGTGGGTGGGAACCCCTCCGCGTCCTCGGGGGGCTCCGGGCGTATACAACCCACTCATGATTATGTGCGAGTGTCACAGCCGTAGATAGCTGGGCAAGCCCTCGGGCGCCTGACCCAGTAGCTCCCAACTCCATCAAGAGCCACTCGTGCATTTCTGCTCGGTTGCACGCCCCCTTGACCAAAACCCGAAAGCATTGTTCCCCACGTAGTCATAGGATTGCGCTCCTGTATCCCAAACATGAGCACTATCAGATTTCGGGCTCCGCAAAACCCTTAAGATTCGAACACAGGGGCGTGTGCGAAGGCTTCCCCATGGCAACACCCAACCTATCTTGCTACTCGATGGACACAACGTCAAACTCATTCAATGACGAGGAAGAAGATGCACACGACATTTTACCCAGGTTCGGGCCGCTGTGAAGCATAATACCCTACTCCTGCTTTGGTGGATTGCCTCTCGTGGTGGTTTTGGTGATGGACTAGTACAGTGGGCTTGAGCCTCATGAGGATCCTCAAGGTGTGTTCTTGGCTCTCTGTCCGATGATGGAGAGTGGGGTGGCTAAGTGATCGATTGGATCTCCCCCTCTATGGTGTGACCCTGTCAGGGCTGGCGGTCGTGGTCTTGTTGCACCAGAATGGAAACCCTTGGGACGGCGCTTTGGGAACCCACGTATGTCCTTGCTCCCTTTCCACCAAAGAGGAAACAGTGCCGCCTGGCGTACTGGCACTTTCCTTTCCTCACCTGTGTCATCCTTGACTCCTGTGGCTGGGCCTTGCATAGGGATCTGCGTCCCTCGGGAGGGGGGGGGGCTGAGGAGGTTATTCCCTGAGGGTCTTGATGTTGCTCCTCCACACGAGCCATGGGTTCTCGCGAGGGCCTTATCTTCAGTGATTCCGCACCGGGCCTCGCCAGGCCGACAATGTGGGCCATGCCCTGGGCCGCGGGCAGGCAGGTGAAAGCACATTTGCTCCCTTGGTGGTTTTGGTAATTAATAAAAACATATAAGTCATTGAACTAATGTGTCCACCAAGTATATTTAAGGAAATGTTCAATGATAGGATTGGCAAAAGGAGATTGTGGACATACCCCAAGATGCAAGGAAATAGGTTGGCCAAGCTTCAAGCAAGAGGACTCTACATTTTATATTTGTGAGAAATCACTTTGAGTCCATAGGAAAGCCAATACTATTAAAAGGGGGTAAGGTTTTGTTGTTGAACAATATGCTCAAACATGCACAAGTGATAGTCGCCAACAACATCCACAAACTCTCCCACCAAAGTCTGTTCTATACCTAACACTCAAAATCGGTGCAACCAACTTTCCCATACCGGTGCCACCGATTCCAGAATGTAGACAAACTCAGCCAAACCCTAGCCACTTCGGTGCAACCGATTCCGTACCGGTGCCACCGAGTGTAGGTTGCCAACTTTCTGTTACGCAAATTCACATTTTCGGTCCCATCGAAAATGTTGGATCGGCGTCACCAAGATTGGAAATCTGACCGTTGGTCACCTTATCGGTGCAACCAAGTTTCCTATTTTGGTCTCACCGAGATTCAAAAGTTGCCACCTTTTGGTCACTTTGGTACCACCGAGATTAACACATCGGTGTCACCGAGTTGGTCATTTTGTGTGTAATGGTTTGATTTTTGGGGATGTTTATATATACACCTTCACCACCACCTACTCAAGAGAGAAGCACTCAGAACTATTCCATAGCTATCCTATCAGATTTTCTGAGAGAGAACACCCTACCCTTGTGTTGAGGTCAAGATCTTCCACTCCAATCATATGGATCTTGATCTCTAGCCTCCCCAAGTAGCTTTCCACCAATCCCATCTCTTCCACCATGCCAAATCTGTGAGAGAGTGATTGGGTGTTGAGGAGTCTATCATCTTGAAGCACAAGAGCAAGGAGTTCATCATCATTACCGAGCCTATTACATTTTGGAGGGTGGTGCCTCCTAGAATGGTTATGTGTCGCTTGGGAGCCTCCTACTTCATGTTGTGGAGTGAACCAAGAAGTTTGTAAGGGCAAGGAGATCGCCTACTTCGTGAATATCTACCCATAGTGAGGCTAGTCCTTCGTGGACGGAAGCCGTTATGGAATAGTCAAGGTTGCTACTTCATGGACCCTTTTGGGTGGAGCCCTCCGTGGACTCTTGCGACCATTACCCTCCATGGGTTGAAGACTCCATAAACGTGGATGTACGATAGCGCCACCTATCAGAACCACGGGAAAAATCATCGTGTCTACAACTGCATTTGATCTTCCTACCCTATCCCTTCTATACATGCTTGTTGTTACTTTCCGTTGTTATATACTCTTAGACTTGCATGTGTAGGGTTCACTTGACTTGCCATGAAATGCTAAAAACTGTCAACCCTAAAACCTGGTGTAGGCAAAACTTTTATTTGGTCAAGTAGTCTAATCACCCCCCTCTAGACATACTTTCGGTCCTACAAGTGGTATCAGAGCTTTGGTCTCCATTGCTTAGGTCTCACAACCTAGGAGAGTATGGCGTCTAGTGAGGGATGTTATCACCGTAGAGGTCTGTACTTTGATGGCACTAATTTTGCTAGTTGGAAGCACAAAATGAAGATGCATATTCTTGGTCATAACCCCGCCATTTGGGCTATTGTTCGTGTTGGCTTGCAAGGTGAGTTCTTTGTGGATGGACGGGAACCGGATCATGAAGCGACCACGAATGAGTTGAAGATGTTGCAACTCAATGCTCAAGCATGCGACATTCTCTTCAACAGCTTATGCCCCGAAGAATTCAACAAAATCAGCCGTCTTGAGAATGCAAAAGAGATTTGGGATACTTTGGTTGATATGCACGAAGGAACCGAGTCCGTGAGAGAATCCAAGGTAGATGTTCTTCAAGGTTAGCTTGACAAGTTCAAGACGAAGGATGGTGAAGGAGTCATAGAGATGTACTCTAGGCTAGCTCTTATCACAAATGAGATTGCCGGCTTAGGAAGCAAAGAAATGACCGACAAATTCACCATCAAGAAGATACTTAGAGCTTTGGATGAGAGATATGACACTGTGTGCACATTGATCCAAATGATGCCAAACTACAAAGATCTCAAGCCTACGGAAGTCATTGGAAGGATTGTTGCTCATGAGATGACAATCAAAGATAAAGAAGAACTTCATCACAAGTCTAGTGGTGCTTACAAAGCCACAAGTGATGCTCCTGCAACTTCAAGCAACAACCTTGTAAGCAATGAAGAGATAAGCCTCATTGTCAAGAAATTCAACAAGTTCTTCAAGAATAGAGGCAAAGAAAGAAACTCCAATTCAAGATATGAGGAGAAGCGTTCGTCAAGTCGTGACCGCAATTGCTACAATTGTGGGAAGCCCGGACACTACTCAAATGAGTGCATGGATCCCTACAAAAGAAGAGAAGAGCCACCTCGAAGACGAAGCTCAAGGAATGAATCACCACAAAGAGAGAGAAGGAGTAGAGATGATCGTTATGAACGAAGACACTCAAGGAGAAGTAGAGATTCGGAGAAGAAGGAGAAGTACACCAAGATATATACAAGAATAAAACATCAAGCTCATGTTGGTGAATGGGTTTCCGGCTGACTCCGACAACAACTCTGAGAGAAGCTATCACTCCGACTCCGACTATAGTCAAGATGATGGTGTTGCTGGAATTGCTCTAATGACTACCTACTCCTACGATCTATTTGATTCACCAAACGAAGGGAATGTAAGTTGCTTCATGGCTAAAGGCCCCAAGGTATCACACCCCAAGTATCTTGATTTTCATAGTGATGAAGATGATTTGCTTTGTGATGATGACTTGCTTTGTGATAAAGATAGTGATGTTGATCAAAATGAACTTGATAATTCTCATGCTAGTCAAGACAAGTCATTTGATGATGATAAGATGAAAATAGAACAACTTACTAAAGAATTAAACACTCTTAAGTTGGCTCATGAATCTTCTCTCGAAGATCATAGAGAGCTTATGAGAACTCATGAGAAGCTACACTTCGAGAAGCTCAACTTGGAGCAAGAGCATGAGTTTCTCAAAGCTATCAATGAAGATCTCCGAAAGAAGACTTCATTTTATCTAGCCAAACGACTACTCTTTTCTACCTTCACGCCTCAAGTTAAAATTAAACAATCTAGTAACAAAGGCAATAAAGGTTCTTCATCTAGTAGCAACAATAAAAATGCTAAACCCAATGATGTTGCTTCTAGTAGTTCTATTGATTACACTAATGATGATTCTCTTAGCCAAGTTACACTTGAGCAAGAAAATGCTTTATTGAATGGAATTATAGAAAAAGGTGTCTACAAGAGTCTTGCTGGATGTAACCAATTTCAGGAAATTGTACGCAAGCACGGAGGATACCGGAAGAATCGTGGTGTTGGCTACTTCAACGCTAATGGAGTTCCTCAAAAGAAGTATGAAATACTCTTCCCAAGGGGACAAACACTCAAGATGACCTTCCACCACAAGACCACAAGCTCAAGGGCAAGAACAAGCTTCAAGAGGACATTGACTCATATGAAGATGAACCCCTAGCTTTGGTGGAGTGGGTTCCCAAGGCTACTTCAAGCTCAACTACTACAAAGGCTACTTCAACACCAAGGATCCCCATCAACTTGATGTGGGTCCCCAAGAAGAAGAACTGGTAAGTTCTTGAGGGGTGACTCCGCCAATGAAATTCACTCACATTCATTATTGGCAAGGACTTTTTGCACTCAACATCAACTCAATGCAATAGTTAAAGGAGTCACACATTCCCTCAAAGGTAAGCAAGGAAAAAGGTAGTCAACTAATCAATGGACATCATAACATATGCTTTGCACTCCATGTCCATAGATATCCTTGTATTTGTCTCTTGTGTGTTGGGACTAACCCATGTAGGTGAGAGGAGTAAGGAAACAACAAGGATGCTCCCAACTCTTGGTGATCTTCATCAACATTGAGCATCCACAACTACCTCACCAACATGAAGTCTCCATCGACAAAACCCAAGGTTAGTTTATCCCTCTTATGGGGGGATGTCACATCAAGGGGGAGCTTTACTCTAAGACTTGAGTCAAAGCATCTCTTAGTATGTGACAACAATAAATGCTTTATGTAAAAGTGGTAACCCCACTTGTGCTTAAACAATCAGTATGACCTATGATCAAGTACTCTTACTTGGCTCCTAAGTCAAATACTCATATATAGATGACTTCGTCATTGCCCAAGTGCTTGTTAGATGCTAGTGTGTTTGTGCATGTTTGTCATGATTTCTTTTGACATCTTATTGTGTGAGCATGTTGGTCTGCATTTATTTTCTCATTCGAGGACATCCAATTGTTGCTATGTGGTTATTAATTTTTTCTTTTGCCAATTGGATGGACAAGAATGCCTAGGACCACTCTTTAGCTATCTATGCTTTCTCACCTCATATTCCATTCATGGTGCATCACAAAATTTGAACAAGTGCTTTTCGATCCCTTTGTGTGTGGAGCACTCGGAGTTCAGTTTCGACAAGGAATGAACATTAAAACCTCCCAAGTGCATCTCGGTGGAACCAACCCAACAATCTCGGTCTCACCGAATGCCTAGGGTTGATCTGTCTTTCAATATCGGTACTGCCGAATTCATATTCTCGGTTACACTAAATTTCCCTATCAGCTGACAGTTGTGGAACTCGGTGACACCAAAAACATAAAATCAGTATCACCGACAGTGGAGGGTATATATGTTGTGGAACCCGATGCTTTGAAATTTCTATCTTCAAACGTCGCGCCTCAGAACCCTAAGCTGCCGCCTCGAGACCCCTGGTCATCGCCCTTGTCTTCCTGCGCTCCTTCACCGCTGGGAATCGCCGCCGTCGACGAAATCTGCTCCATCGTCACCGCCATAGCGGATCCACACCGAGTTAGGGTACGGATTCGACCTCCCTTGCGCTCTCCCTTCTGATTCTTGTGCATTGGACTTGATTTTCTCTATGAGACACTCATTGCACTTATTCCTATCCACAAGAAATCCCCATACGCTAGTGAACCATTGATTTCTAGGGTTTTGCCTTCCGCCCGACGCAACTCTGTAGAACCGAATCAAGAAAATTGGTACCATTGATTTTTGTTTCTGTGTGCTAAGAACTGTCTCGTGAAATCGAGCACTCCTTTTCGGTCTCACCAAAAAGGGTGCCAAGTTTCTATTAAGAGGGACAGTCAGTCTTGGAGTCAGCAAAACTTTTGCTTCGGCCTTACCGATTTGTTTCTAATAGAATGCAAAACTTTGAAAATCCTTTGTTCAAAATTTCAAAAACCAGATGATAATTTTGTGATGACTCATCTACTTCTGCTCATCTATATTCCATTCGTAGGGTCAGTATGTCAGATGCAGAGGACAGTCAGAATTTGCCGGAGCAGGGAGTTGATATGAGTTCTGGAACAAGCCTAGAAGCAAGTTCTTTCTCAGATCCAGGCACCCCCAGCTCTCATGGGTTACCCAAGGCTGCCACCAGAACCAGGAAGAAGCTCAACTCAAATGAAGAAGACTCAGACTTCATACCTGAGGAGATTCTTGCTAAGAAGCAAGAGAAAGCTGGTAAGAAGTTTTCTACTGAAGCCACTTCTTCGAGGAGGGTTGTCAGCAAGATCTATGCTCCTGCTTCAACATTCAAGGCTCGTGAGACTGCTAGAGCAACTATCTCAGTTTAAGTCCCCAAGAAAGCTATGCCTAAGAAGGCAGGGGAGAAAAAGTCCAGGAAGAGGATTATTCATGTGACTGGCAGGCCTACTTCCATGTATGAAGATCCAGAGGAAGCAACTGGTGTTGCTGCTGAGGAAGAGGAGGATGAGCCAGCTACAAAGGCTCCTCCCAAGAAGAAGGCCAAGAAGCTTATCGCTGATGCTATGCCAAAGACTGGCACATCCAAGAAGCCTACTGCTGAGAAGCCTAAGAGGACATCTAGGCAGATTCCAGCTTCTGAGAAGAACAAAGGGACTGTTTCCAGAGCTGACGAGGATGATGACTTGAAAACTTTGATGAAGCTCGGACCACATCTTCCAGTACACAATGCCAGCTACCCACTAGCTGAGGATATGAAGAAGAGGAAGGATTCGGTATTGAGAGATTGGAGAGCTATAGATCCTTATGCCTAGAGGAAGAAGACAGCTGTGGACTACAAATTTTATACCAAGGAGCAACAGGATTTCTATGAGACTGTGCTCTTTGACAAGAGTCCAGCTGTGAGTGATATGCGATATGTTGATTGGAAATTCATCAAGGAGAATGAGGACTACTTTCCAAGTGTCCAAGACAATTTCCATTGCACAGATTTGGATGAGTTTGTTGGCAGAGAATTCACAGCTTGGAATGATGAGATGATCATGAAATTTTTCTCCACTGCACATTTCTATGGAGATGGTAGAATTGTATGGATGACTGAAGGTGCAAGGTATGAATTAACTGTTGAAGAATGGGCTGCTATCTTAGGAGTTCCTGAAGCACAGGATGGTGACTTGGATGTATACTCAGAATCCAAGGCGAGCCATAATGCTATGGCAAACATGTACAAGGAGATCCATGCTGCCAATGTGAAGTCTCACGGGCTAGGATCTATCTACATTCTTTAGGCCGGCCTCCGCATGATGAACACCATTCTGAGGCATACTTTGATGCCCAAGTCAGGAGATGACAAGATGATCCAAGGCCACTCCATCAATATGTTGATCCACCTTGATAGACACACCAGGATCAGAGTCATGGATTTGCTTGTTGAGACAATCAAGAGGGTTGCTACTGACCAGAAGCGCTCTTGTTGTTATCCACCCTACATCTAGATGCTTATCAATTCAAAATTGGAGAAGCACATTTTTGCTCTAGATCATCCACATTTACCCCTACAGCCAGATCTCAAGGACAATGTTGTGGTGATGGATGCTGATCATCCCACTTTAGCTGCAGCTCAGGCAAAAGTAGAGGCAGTTAGAGCCACTAGTGCTCAAGTCCCTAGATCCAGGAATGAGCAAATGGATTTGTTGATATCATCAGTTCAGGGTATGCAGAAGGACATTAAGGGGATTCTGTACAACCAGAACAGTCTTGTTAGGATCTTTGAAACTAGGATCAAGACCCTTAATGATAAGGTGGACAGGCTGACTAAGACAGTCATAGAGCTTCAGAAGGAAGTTGACTCCATGCACATCCCTCGGGTCTCCTCTACTTCAGATCATGACGATGATGAGGATGATGAGGATGAATCACCTCTAAGGCCGGGCACTCAGTTCACCACTCAGACTAGATTAGCCACAGTGCCTGCACCAGACTTGAGGCCCTCTTCATCAGCTCCTGCTACTGTCAGCACAACTCATGTTCCATCTGCTCCAGTTCCTCCAGCTATCACTCCAACTCCATCCATGACATCTGCAGAGATCTTTGCTGATGCAGTTCTCTCGACTCCTTCATCAACAACTGGAGGAGATCAGCCTAAGAACGATTAGATGTATACCTTTGAACTTTTTGGTAACTTGTTGCCAAAGGGGGATAAGTGTATATAGATCTTTAGGCTTCGAGTGAGAGAGCGTTTTGGTATTTGTTGGTTTTCAAAACATTTGGTTCTTTTGGTTCGTGAGATACTTTTGTGTTTATGTGTGATCATACTTTGTTATGTGTGATGCAACCATTTCCTATCATCTTAATGCTTATGAGATGATCATTCACCTTTGCTTGATTGTGTTGTGCTTTGTTATTCATTCTAATTATTCTCGCACACCACCAAGTTGTATGTGACATGGAAGAAGTGCCCCATATACCTAATTGATTGTGCATTTGCATTCAAACGTAAATTCAAAATAATGCACAAATTTAGGGGGAGCTCTTGCTTATTACATAGCTCTCAAAGCGACGATTATATTCACTAATTTTATCATATGTCGAAGCTTTGATCTATATGTTGTCATCAATTACCAAAAAGGGGGAGATTGAAAGCTCATTTGCTCCCTTGGTGGTTTTGGTAATTAATAACAACATATAAGTCATTGAACTAATGTTTCCACCAAGTCTATTTTAGGAAATGTTCAATGATAGGATTGGCAAAAGGAGATTGTTGACATACCCCAAGATGCAAGGAAATAGGTTGGCCAAGCTTCAAGCAAGAGGACTCTACATTTTATATTTGTGAGAAATCACTTTGAGTCCATAGGAAAGCCAATACTATTAAAAGGGGGTAAGGTTTTGTTGGTGAACAATATGCTCAAACGTGCACAAGTGATAGTCGCCAAAAACATCCACAAACTCTCTGCCCAAAGTTTGTTCTATACCTAACACTGAAAATCAGTGCAACCAACTTTCCCATACCGATGCCACCGATTCCAGAACGTAGACAGACTCAGCCAAACCCTAGCCACTTTGATGCAACCGATTCCGTACCGGTGCCGCAGAGTTTAGGTTGCCAACTTTTTGTTACGCAAATTCACATTTTCGATCCCACTGAGAATGTTGAATCGGCGTCACCGAGATTGGAAATCTGACTGTTGGTCACCTTATCGGTGCAACCGAGTTTCCTGTATCGGTCTCATCGAGATTCAAAAGTTGCCACTTTTTGGTCACTTCGATACCACCGAGATTAACACATCGGTGTCACCGAGTTGGTCATTTTGTGTGTAATGGTTGGATTTTTGGGGATGCCTATATATACCCCTTAACCACCACCTACTCGAGAGATAAGCACTTAGAACTATTCCATACCTATCCTATCAGATTTTCTGAGAGAGAACACCCTACCCTTGTGTTGAGGTCAAGATCTTCCACTCCAATCATATGGATCTTGATCTCTAGCCTCCCCAAGTAGCTTTCCACCAATCCCATCTATTCCACCATGCCAAATCTGTGAGAGAGTGATTGGGTGCTGAGGAGTCTATCATCTTGAAGCACAAGAGCAAGGAGTTCATCATCATTACCGAGCCTATTACCTTTTGGAGGGTGGTGCCTCCTAGATTGGTTATGTGTCGCTTGGGAGACTCCTACTTCGTGTTGTGGAGTGAACCAAGAAGTTTGTAAGGGTAAGGAGATCACCTACTTTGTGAACATCTACCCATAGTGAGGCTAGTCCTTCGTCGACGGAAGCTGTTATGGAATAATCAAGGTTGCTTCTTCGTGGAACCTTTTGGGTGGAGCCCTCTGTGGACTCTTGCGACCGTTACCCTCCGTGTGTTGAAGACTCCATAAACGTGGATGTACGATAGCGCCACCTATCGGAACCACAGGAAAAATCATCGTGTCTACGACTGCGTTTGATCTTCCTACCATATCCCTTCTATACATGCTTGTTGTTACTTTCCACTGCTATATACTCTTAGACTTGCATGTGTAGGGTGTACTTGACTTGCCATGAAATGCTAAAAACTGTCAACCCTAAAACCTGGTGTAGGCAACACTTTTATTTGGTCAAGTAGTCTAATCACCCCCCTCTAGACATACTTTCGGTTCTATAGCAGGACTGGGTACCCTCGTTCCCAGAACGCCGACAGTAGCCCCCGGGACCAAGGCGCGCTCGAGCCCGCTTTGAAGCGAAGCTTTGGGGATGGCCCGAAGTGCCACAGGCCCCAAACGCCTACGAGCCAGGCATTACACGCATCTACCAGTCGTGCGGCGACGCCTCCACTCCTCGAAGGCGTTAGGAATCGCTCGAGTCAAACCGGCACGACACCGGTGCCAGCGCCGTCCATAATTACCTTTCCTTGAATGTTGACGATTCCTTGGACCTGCCATTCTCGAGACACGTGGATGTGACCCGACGGTGGTTGCGTGCCTCCGAGGACGCGCGGGGGCGCCGGTTGGCCATTACTGTACTTAAGCCAGTGCGGTGGGAGAAAATACTCATTGTTATTCGTCTTCCTTTTCTTCCATTCTCCTAGTAATTGCCGCTCTCAAATCACCGCCTAGGTAAGGAAGCACTCCGCCGCCAAGAAGGGGAAGGCCCATGAGGAGAGCCCCACGCCACCGCCACCAAAGAGGGTTCGCGGCTGCCCTTGAAAGTACACCGTGATGCCGGTGGCGGCTTCCCGAGGGCGTGGTCGCGCCCTAGGGCGGTCTGGGGTTGCCATTGGCGGTCGAAGTGGCGGCACCCATGGTGGGAGGGTGGTCGCGGTGACCCTGCCACCGCGTTCGGAGCTCCACATGGATGACTCAGCCCGAGAGTTCGTGGTGTGGGCGGTGAAGCCGGAGGCCGCCTGGCTCCAGCTCCCGAGCTCCTTTGTAGGGGTGCTGTCAACCAGAGGGCCTAGTGGCCTAAGGATGTAGGCCGACGGCTACTGCAGCGCGGCATCGTGGGCGGAGGTTGAGGTCACCCCAAGGGGCTATGTGTACCTGGTCCGTAGGTGGTAGATGTTTGCCCGCGCCCGCGATCTAATGGGGAGGCGCACCCTCCACTTCAAGTTTGACGGGGAGGCGACGCTCTTTGTCAAGATCTTCTGTGGCGAGGGTGAGTGCCTGGGGTGCTGCCCGGAAGACATCAGTTGCGGCGATCCCGAAGGTGAGCTTGCCCTTTGCAAAGAGCATCGTTCCTCTAGTAGCAACAACTCCCCCTCCGATGGGAGCCTGAGCAACGGCAGAGACAACGATGATAGCAGCTATGGCGCGCCACCACACTGTCGCGCTCGGACCTCAGGGGGTCGCCAGCCGGCACGACGTTGCTCCCCTGCTCTAGGAGCCTCCGCGCCGGCATGCCTTCACGGGCCCTTGAAGGAGGAGGAGGACACCGACTAAGCCCCTGAAGCTGCAGCCCCCGTGGGGGGGGCTTTCTGTTGGGGAACGTCGCATGGGAAACAAAAATTTTCCTACGCACACGCAAACCTATCCATGGTGATGAGCATCTACGAGAGGGAGAGTGGATCTACGTACCCTTGTAGATCGCTAAGCGGGAAGCGTTAAGAAACGCGGTTGGTGTAGTCGAACATCTTCGCGATCCAAATCGCCGAGCGTCCCGCGATCTCATCACGATCCGTCCCGCGATCCAATCACGATCCGTCCCGTGAAGTCATCACGATCCGTCCCGCGATCTCATCACGATCCGTCTCACGATCTTGATCACGATCTGTCCTACGAACTCATCACGATCCGTTCCGCGATCTCATCACGAACCGTCTCGCGATCTCGATCACGGTCCTTCCGATCTAGCGCCGAACGGACGGCACCTCCGCGTTCAGCACACGTGCAGCTTGATGACGATCTCCACCATCTTGATCCAGCAAGAGGAGGTGGAGAGGAGAGAGAGTTCACCGGCAGCGTGACGGCGCTCCGGTGATGGTGGTGGAGTGATTCCGGCAGGGCTTCGCCTAAGCGCTGCGGAAAACCGATCTAGAGGAGAAACTGTGCACCGGTGAAACGGGTAGCACGTGGCCGGAAATTCTGTCCAAAAACCACCCAATCCACTAGTATATATAGGAGGAGAGGAGAGGAGAGGCAGCCAAGGCCTTTGGGTCGGCCGAAATAGGAGGTGGGAAGAAATCCTACTTCACCTCCAATCCTAGTTGGAGTAGGATTGCCTCCTATTGGCTGATTTTCCACTTTTTGCTTTAGGACTTTCTCTCCTGCGCCATGGGCCTTTGTGGCTGTTTTCCCAGCCCAATAAGGGCTGGTTATTATTCTCCCACAGCCCGTGGACCTCTTGGGGTCGAAGTACCCCTCCCGGAGGTCCTCCGGTACACTACCGGCACTCCCGGTACAATACCGATACTCCCGGTACACTACCGATGAGCCCGAAACTTTTCCGGAAACCAAACTGGGACTTCCTATATATGAATCTTTACCTCCGGACCATTCCGGAGCTCCTCGTGACGTCCGGGATCTCATCCGGGACTCCGAACAACCTTCGGTCACCACCATACATAACTCTACACTACCGAAACGTCACCGAACCTTAAGTGTGCAGACCCTGCGGGTTCGAGAACTATGTAGACATGACCGAGACACCTCTACGGTCAATAACCAATGGCGGGACCTGGACGTCCACATTGGTTCCTACATATTCTACGAAGATCTTTATCGGTCGAACCTCTATGTCAAGGATTCAGTTAATCCCATATATCGTTCCCTTTGTTCTTCGGTATGTTACTTGCCCGAGATTCGATCGTCGGTATCTCCATACCTAGTTCAACCTCGTTACTGGCAAGTCTCTTTACTCGTTCCGTAATACAAGATCCCGCAACTAACAATTAGTCACATTGCTTGCAAGGCTTATTGTGATGTTGCATTACCGAGTGGGCCCCGAGATACCTCTCCGTTACACGGAGTAACAAATCCCAGTCTCGATCCATGCCAACTCAACAAACACCATCGGAGATACCTGTAGAGCACCTTAATAGTCACCCAGTTACGTTGCGACGTTTGATACACACAAGGCACTCCTCCGATATCCGTGAGTTGCATGATCTCATGGTCATAGGAACATATACTTGACATGCAGAAAACAGTAGCAATAAACTGAAACGATCATATGCTATGTTTGTAGTTTGGGTCTTATCCATCACATCATTCTCCTAATGATGTGATCCCGTTATCAAATGACATCTCATGTCCATGGCTAGGAAACCTTAACCATCCTTTGATCAACGAGCTAGTCTACTAGAGGCATACTAGGGACATGGTGTTGTCTATGTATCCACACATGTATCTGAGTTTCCGATCAATACAATTATAGCATGGATAATAAACGATTATCACGAAAAAGGAAATATGATAATAACTAATCTATTATTGCCTCTAGGGCATATTTCCAACAGTCTCCCACTTGCACTAGAGTCAATAATCTAGTTCACATCACCATGTGATTCGCATTGTTATGAATCTAACACCCAATGAGTTTTGGGGCTCGATCATGCTTTGCATGTGAGAGAGGTCTTATAGTCAACGGGTCTGCGATATTCAGATCCGTGTGTACTTTGCAAATCTCTATGTCAAACCGTAAACACTGCTACCACACTCCACTTGGTACTATTTCCAAATGGCTGCTCCACTATACGTATCCAGATTGCTACTACTAGTCATCCGGATAGGTGTTAAAGCTTGCATCGACGTAACTATTTACGACGAACTCTTTATCACCTCCATAATCAAGAAACATTTCCTTAGTCCTCTGGTTACTAAGGATAATTCCGACCGCTGTCCAGTGATCCACTCCTGGACCACTCTTGTACCCCTTGACAAACTCATGGCAAGGCACACATAGGTGCGGTACACAGCATGGCATAATATAGAGCCTATGGCTAAGGCATAGGGGACGACGTTCGTCCTTTCTCTTTCTTCTGCCGTTGTCGAGCTTTGAGTCTCACTCAACTTCACACCTTACAAATCAGACGAGAACTATTTCTCTGGCTGATCCATTTTGAACTCTTTCAAAATCTTGTGAAGGTATGCACTCATTGAAAGTCTCATCAAGCATCTTGATCTATCTCTATAGATTTTGATGCTCAACAATTAGGTAGCTTTATCCAGGTCTTCCTTTGAAAATCACTTTCCAAATAACCGTTTTATGCTTTCCAGAAACTCTACATTATTTCTGAACAACAATATGTCATCCACATATACTGATCAGAAATTCTATAGTGCTCCCACTCACTTTATTGCAAATACAAGTTTCTCATAAACTTTGTATAAACATCAAAACTTTGATCACCTCATCAAAGCGTATATTCCAACTCCGAGATGCTTGGTTCAGTCCATGGAAGGATCACCGAAGCTTGCACACCTTTTAGCATCCTTAGGCCTGACAAAACCTTCTGGTTGTATCACATACAACCTTTCCTCAAGTAAACCATTAAGGAAACGATGTTTTGACATCCATCTGCCAGATTTCATAATTGAAAACACAGCAACTGCTAACACAATTCCAACAGACTTTTAGCATCGCTACGAGTGAGAAAGTCTCATCGTAGTCAACTCCTTGAACTTGTCACAAACATCTTTGCAACAAGTCGAGCTTTACAAATAGTGACATTCACCATCAGTGTCTGTCTTCATTTTAAAGATCCATTTGTACTCAACGACCTGCCGTCCAACGAGCAAGTCTACCAAAGTCTACACTTGGTTTTAATACATGGATCCTATCTCGGATTTCATGGCCTCCAACCATTTGTCGGAATCCGGGCCCATCATCGCTTATCCATAGCTCGTAGGTTCATCGTTGTCCAACAGCATGACCTCCAAGACAGAGTTGTCGTACCGCTCAGGAGCAGTACACATCCTTGTCGACCTACGGAGTTCGATAGTAACTTGATCCTGAAGCTTCATGATCATCATCATTAACTTCCTCTTCAACTAACGTAGGCTTCACAGAAACATCTTTCTGCGCTGCGCTACTCTCTGGTTGAACAAAGGTTTAACAACCTCATCAAGTTCTATCTTCCTCCCACTCAATTCTTTTGAGAGAAACTTTTTCTCGAGAAAGGACCCAGTTCTAGCAACAAACACTTTGCACTCGGATCTGAGATAGAAGGCATACCCATCTGTTCTTAGGGTATTCTATGAAGATACATTTGTCCGCTTTGGGTTCTAGCTTATTATGTGAAAACATTTTCCACACAAGCATCGCAGCCCCAAACATTAAGAAATGACAGCTTAGGTTTCTATCAAACCATAATTCACACGGTGTCATCTCAACGGATTTAGATGATGCCCTATTTAAAGTGAATGTAGTTGTCTCTAATGCATAACCCCAAAAATTATAGTAGTAAAATGATAAGAGACATCACAGTATGCACTATATCAATAGAGCATGACTATGATGTTCGGACACACCATCACAGCATGGTGTTCCAGGTGGCGTTAGTTGTGAAACAAATTTCACGTTGTCTTAAGTTGTATGCCAAACTCGTAACTCAGATATTCACCTCCACGATCATATCGCGGTCATTTTTATCTTCTTGTCACGATGATCTTTAAACTTCACTCTGAATTTGCTTGAACCTTTCAAACGATTCAGACTTGTGTTTCATTAAGTAAATATACACTATATCTACTCAAATCATCAGTGAAGGTAAGAAAATAACGATATCCACTGCACGCTACAAGACTCACTAGATTGCATACATCAACATGTATCATTTCCAATGAATCACTTGCCTGCTCCATCCAACGGGGTCCTTTAGTCATCTTGCCCAAGAGGCATGGTTCGCATGTCTCAACCGATTCGAAATCGATGAGTCCAAATATCCATCAGCATGGAGTTTCTACATGTGCTTTATACCAATATGACATTTAGCGACAGTGCCACAAGTATGTGGTACTATCATTATTAACTTTGTATCTTTTGACATCAATGTTATGAACATGTGTACTACTACGATCAAGATTTCAACAAACCATTCTCACTTGGTGCATGACCATTGAAGGTATTATTCATGTAACCAGAATAACTATTATTCTCTGACTTAAATGAATAATCGTATTGCAACAAACATGATCTAATCATGTTCATGCTCAACGCAAAACACCAAATAACATTTATTTAGGTTCGTTACTAATCCTGAAGGTAGAGAGAGCGTGCGATGTTGATCACATCAACCTTGGAAACATTTCCAACACACATCGTCACCTCACCCTTAGCTAGTTCTCCGTTTATTCCGTAGCTTTTATTTCGAGTTACTAACATTTAGCAACCGAACCGGTATCCAATACCCAGGTGCTACTAGGAGTACTAGCAAGGTACACATCAATAACTCGTATATCAAATATACTTCTGTCGATGTTGCCAGCCTTCTTATCTACCAAGTATCTAGGGTTGTTCCGCTTCAGCGACCTCTCACCTCATAATAGAAGCACTTAGTCTCGGGTTTGAGTTCAACTTTGGGTTGCTTCACTGGAGCAGCAATTGACTTGCTATCCATGAAGTTTCCCTCCTTGCTCTTGCCCTTTTCGAAACTAGTGGTTTGATTAACCATCAACACTTGACGCTCCTTCTTGATTTCTACCTTCGCGGTGTCAAACATCGCGAACAGCTCAGGGATCAATACTTCTATCCCTGGTGTATTATAGTTCATCACTAAGTTCTAGTAGCTTTAGTGACAGTGACTTGGAGAACTATATCAATCACTATCTTATCTGGAAGATCAACTCCCACTTGATTCAAGCGATTGTAGTACCCAGACAATCTGAGTACATGCTCAACGATTGAGCTATTCTCCTTCATCTTACAAGCAAAGAATCTTGTTGGAGATCTCATATCTCGCAACAAAGGCACGAGCCTGAGATCACAATCTCTGCTCCTAGAACATCTCATATGTTCCGTGACGTTCAAAACGTTTTGAAGCCTCAATTCTAAGCCGTAATGCATGACGCACTAAACTATCAAGTAGTCATCGAAACGTGCCTGTTAGATGTTCACAACATCTATAGACGACGCTAGAGGGGGTGGCGCACCGAGCGGTGCATTAAGGACATAAGCCTTCTGTGCAGCAGTGAGGACAATCCTCAGATCACGGACCCAGTCCGCAATTTTGCTACCAACATCTTTCAATTCTATTTCTCTAGGAACATATAAAAATACAAGGGAGCTACAGCGCGAGCTAGTAATCTACAACATAATTTGCAAAGACACTTTGACTATGTTCATGATAATGAGTTCAATTAATCATATTACTTAAGAACTCCCACACAAATTGACATCCCTCCGATCATTCGAGTGATACATGATCCAAATTCACCAACTCAAGTCCGATCATCACGTGAGTTGAGGTGGCTGCAATGGTGAACATCATTATGTTGATCATATCTACTATATGACTCATGTTCGACCTTTCGGTCTCTCGTGTTCCGAGGCCATGTCTGTACATGCTAGGCTCGTCAAGTTTAACCCGAGTGTTCTGCGCGTGCAAATCTGGCTTGCACCCGTTGTATGTGAACGTAGAGTCTATCACACCCGATCATCACGTGGTGTCTCAACACGACGAACTTTCGCAACGGTGCACACTCGGGGAGAACACAGTTCATCTTGAAATTCAAGTGAGGGATCACCTTATAATGCTACCGCCGTACTAAGCAAAACAAGGTGCATAAAAGGATTAACATCTCATGCAATTCATAAGTGACATGATATGGCCATGAACTTGTGTTTAAGATCTCCATCTTCGAAACACCGGCATGATCTCCATCGTCACCGGCACAACACCATGATCTCCATCATCTTGATCTCCATCAATGTGTTGCCATTGGGGTTGTCACGCCCTGCATGCTTCTACTACTATTGCTACCGTAGCGATAAAGTAAAGCATTACATAGCGCTTAATGATTGACACGCAGGTCATACAATAATTAAAGACAACCCTATGGCTCCTGCCGGTTGCCGTACTCATCGACATGCAAGTCGTGATAATCTATACATCACATGATCATCTCATACATCACATATATCTCATCATGTAATTGGCCATATCACATCACAACATACCCTGCAAAAACAAGTTAGACGTCCTCTAATTGTTGTTGCATATTTTACGTGGCTGCTATGGGTATCTAGCAAGAACGATTCTCACCTACGCATAAACCACAACGGTGATACACAAGTTTGCTTTTCAACCTTCTCAAGGACCGCCTTTGTCGAATCCGATCCAACTAAAGTGAGAGAAACTGTCACCCGCAAGCCATCTAGGCAACAAGTTGCGTCGAGGGAACCGGTCTCTCGTAAGCGTACGAGTAATGTTGGTCTGGGCCGCTTCATCTCACAATCCCGCTGAACCAAAATACGACCAAGGGAGGAAGCAATCTAAGCATCAACGCCCACAAATCTTTTGTGTTCTACTCGAGATCTCATCGAACCATCAACCTAGCTCATGATGCCACTGTTGGGGAACGTCGCATGGGAAACAAAAATTTTCCTACGCACACGCAAACCTATCCATGGTGATGAGCATCTACGAGAGGGAGAGTGGATCTACGTACCCTTGTAGATCGCTAAGCGGGAAGCGTTAAGAAACGCGGTTGGTGTAGTCGAACATCTTCGCGATCCAAATCGCCGAGCGTCCCGCGATCTCATCACGATCCGTCCCGCGATCCAATCACGATCCGTCCCGTGAAGTCATCACGATCCGTCCCGCGATCTCATCACGATCCGTCTCACGATCTTGATCACGATCTGTCCTACGAACTCATCACGATCCGTTCCGCGATCTCATCACGAACCGTCTCGCGATCTCGATCACGGTCCTTCCGATCTAGCGCCAAACGGACGGCACCTCCGCGTTCAGCACACGTGCAGCTTGATGACGATCTCCACCATATTGATCCAGCAAGAGGAGGTGGAGAGGAGAGAGAGTTCACCGGCAGCGTGACGGCGCTCCGGTGATGGTGGTGGAGTGATTCCGGCAGGGCTTCGCCTAAGCGCTGCGGAAAACCGATCTAGAGGAGAAACTGTGCACCGGTGAAACGGGTAGCACGTGGCCGGAAATTCTATCCAAAAACCACCCAATCCACTAGTATATATAGGAGGAGAGGAGAGGAGAGGCAGCCAAGGCCTTTGGGTCAGCCGAAATAGGAGGTGGGAAGAAATCCTACTTCACCTCCAATCCTAGTTGGAGTAGGATTGCCTCCTATTGGCTGATTTTCCACTTTTTGCTTTAGGACTTTCTCTCCTGCGCCATGGGCCTTTGTGGCTGTTTTCCCAGCCCAATAAGGGCTGGTTATTATTCTCCCACAGCCCATGGACCTCTTGGGGTCGAAGTACCCCTCCCGGAGGTCCTCCGGTACACTACCGGCACTCCCGGTACAATACCGATACTCCCGGTACACTACCGATGAGCCCGAAACTTTTCCGGAAACCAAACTGGGACTTCCTATATATGAATCTTTACCTCCGGACCATTCCGGAGCTCCTCGTGACTTCCGGGATCTCATCCGGGACTCCGAACAACCTTCGGTCACCACCATACATAACTCTACACTACCGAAACGTCACCGAACCTTAAGTGTGCAGACCCTGCGGGTTCGAGAACTATGTAGACATGACCGAGACACCTCTACGGTCAATAACCAATGGCGGGACCTGGACGTCCACATTGGTTCCTACATATTCTACGAAGATCTTTATCGGTCGAACCTCTATGTCAAGGATTCAGTTAATCCCGTATATCGTTCCCTTTGTTCTTCGGTATGTTACTTGCCCGAGATTCGATCGTCGGTATCTCCATACCTAGTTCAACCTTGTTACCGGCAAGTCTCTTTACTCGTTCCGTAATACAAGATCCCGCAACTAACAATTAGTCACATTGCTTGCAAGGCTTATTGTGATGTTGCATTACCGAGTGGGCCCCGAGATACCTCTCCGTTACACGGAGTAACAAATCCCAGTCTCGATCGATGCCAACTCAACAAACACCATCGGAGATACCTGTAGAGCACCTTTATAGTCACCCAGTTACGTTGCGACGTTTGATACACACAAGGCACTCCTCCGATATCCGTGAGTTGCATGATCTCATGGTCATAGGAACATATACTTGACATGCAGAAAACAGTAGCAATAAACTGAAACGATCATATGCTATGTTTGTAGTTTGGGTCTTATCCATCACATCATTCTCCTAATGATGTGATCCCGTTATCAAATGACATCTCATGTCCATGGCTAGGAAACCTTAACCATCCTTTGATCAACGAGCTAGTCTACTAGAGGCATACTAGGGACATGGTGTTGTCTATGTATCCACACATGTATCTGAGTTTCCGATCAATACAATTATAGCATGGATAATAAACGATTATCACGAACAAGGAAATATGATAATAACTAATCTATTATTGCCTCTAGGGCATATTTCCAACACTTTCTCCTTCTGCCTCTGTCCCTATAACCAAAGATCAAGGAAGGCCCTATGGGCATGTAATGAAGTTGGGCGCGAGCCCCCCTTTTATCCGTGCTTCTGTTATGTGTCTTAATTTTGTGCTTTCATTACATGAGGAAGCCTTCCAACTATAACTGGGATACTTAGCTGGGCGTGTCCGGCGTGAACTCCGGGGGACATGTGGCCATGGCGTTCGGAGGACCCATGCGTCCCATGGTCCTTTCCTTCCTGCAGGTGATGTAAGTTGGGAGCCCTTTCGACACTCTACGTCTGCAGCCCCAGTCCCACACATTTCCCTACCGCCGCGCTTGTGTCTGGCCAAGGATACAACCACGGGGTGAGGCCTCACCCCCTGCGATGCTAGCCGGATCACCAAGGACGGCATCGAGGCTGCCAAGTGGCCTTATGACCGGTAAGGCTCATGTGGCAAACTACTCAGGAGCCCCCTTTGACGCTCGAGCAGCTCTACATCATCGAGTCCCAGTCCCACGCATTTCCTTACTACAGCAGTATTACGGCCGGATCACTGAGGACCCAAACCACGAGGCGAGGCCCCAACACCCATGATGTCGGTCGGATCACCAAGGATGACATCAAAGGTGCTGGGTGGCTATTTGACCGGTAAGACTCCCGAGTCATGTTGCTCAGGAGCTCCTTTTGACACTCGAGCGGTTCCCAAAGAAAATTTACTTCCAGCCCCAAGAGGGGTAGGCCTCCCGAGGCCCCGAGTTGGCGCGTCGGGCCATGAGTGGAGCCCCAAGTGAGTGTGAGGCGGTAGATGCCTGCTAGCCCATCCGGGAATACCATGCGAGGATCCGGGCACCAAGGCCTTGGTGAGGTGCGGGCATCGTGTCCCCTAGCCTCCGCTCGTGAGGTACGAGGGGGAAGGGAGTAGGCAAGTTCCAGAACTGAAGAGAAAGAACCCAAGATGGGGAATGGCAATGAGCACGAACCCCTGATCCATTTCTTGAAAACATGATTTTGAAAAAAAATGAGTTTTGTACCAAGAAGAAAGTTGGCAAATTCAAATGCAAGTAAACCAAATAACAGCCGTATCCGGCACCTAGACTAGCCTTTGTCTTCCACCAGCACTAAGCATAGGGCATCCACATTGCATGGGCATAGCCATTGATGGGTAGTGTTGACTTCTCCGTTAGTGCGAAGTTGTGGCTGCCACATTGCATGGGAGGAACCCCTCCGCGTACTCGGGGGGCTCCGGGCGTATACATCCCTCTCATTATTACGTGAGAGTGTCAAGGGTTGGTGAAGTTAGGCCGACTCAGGGAGAGACCCTGAGCAAAGATAGTTGGGCAAGCCCCCGTGCACCAGGCCCGGGAGCTCCCAACTCCGTCAAGAGTCATCCTGTGCATTTCTGCTCGGTTGAGAGCCCTTACGACCCAAACCCGGATGAATTGTTCCCCGTGTAGACGCAGTATCGCGCTCCCACAGCCCAAACATGAGTACAACGCATCCGGCACAGCCGTAAGAGTGTTTTGTCGTCTAAGCCGCCTTATGAGGCATTTTGTTGGTGATCGTGTGCTGCCTCAGGAGCCTCATGCGATCCGGCCTCCCGAGGCTGCGCTGATGTTCCAGATGCCACGGGTGTCTCACATTACTTGTGTCTTGTTGCTTTTCCCTAGGGAAGTATGCCCAACACCCCGGGGTCTGGCTTGTCGATGCATGGCCCATTGTGAGGGGAAGGCGGCAGCCCGCGCCGCTCCCCCACGGATCCGATGATGTCCTCCCTCCTTCTTCGGTTCATGTTGCCCGAGCTTGGCACTCCTCCGGGGGGAGCCCCCGATCCCGGCTCAGGAGGAAGTCTAGCCCCTACCCTTGGGATGTGCTAGCTCCTGCGGCAGGCACCCGATCCTGGTCGTCTTCCCTAGGCACGACGTAGCACAACACATAGGGCTCCACATGTGGGCATGGGCCTTCTCCTGAGTCGTCCCATGCGGCGCCAGGTACGCCCCCTCTGGGCGACGATGGGGCGTTACACTATGCACGTAGCTGACAGATCCTCCTGCGTCGGGCCTTAGAACGTAGTTACCTACCTCTATTGCCACCGCCTGTTAGGCCGCGTGTCTCCTGATGTGAGTCAATTCCCTGATGGTCGGGCACGACCTCACCGTGGTTGCTTGCCTGCTTGGATACCCGCACCATCTGCTCCTTGCGCAGGGTGGAGCGCTCGCGTCTGGTCAGCCCGGGCTGTTGGTGATCCAGTGGGTCATGGGGGCGCATGCCCGCGCACGCGTAGGGCAGTCCATTTTCTTCTCCACGGGCTCGTTCGCCATGGCCGGGCTGTGCCCCAAAATCGGTTACCGAAATCCGTAGGAGGAGCAACATGGTGTTCGGTGGGCCCCTCCTAGGTTTTCTCGGGCTGAAGGAAGCGGGCCGGGGAACAGGAGCGATGAACGAGCCCCCAGTGCTAGAGGAAGGACGAGGGACCATGGCGCCGCGCGCGACGGTGATCAGCGCCATGATGTGGTCGGCCCACACATTGAAGCCCCATAGTGTTGGACGGTGGCGGAGCACCTCGCTTGCTAGCAGAAGTGTGTCGTGTGCGTTTAGGTCCCCCACGTGGGAGCGACGCGACGCAGGTGCCGCCGCCGCCGCCCAGCCGTCGTGTGCTTGGGTGGTGCGAGAGGCGGTGATGACACAGGTGACGCTGGCGACTTGAAACTGCCCACCTAACACCAGGTCGTCGGGCCGCGGGTTCCCGACGGCAGCGTTGAGGTCGATGGTGGCCGGTCCGTCGTGGCCGACAAGTGCTCGCGGGGCTTCGGCCATTGCAACGGCAAGGTGGATGGAGAGCCTGGCTTGAGGAGGACTCTGACACCCCCTACCTGGCATGCCAAATGTCAGATTTTGGGCTCCAAAAAACTCTTAAGGTTCGAACACATGGGCGTGTGCGAAGGCTTCCCTGCGGCGACACTCAACCTAGCTTGCTACTCGATGGACACAAAGGCAAACTCATTCCATGAAGAGGAAGAAGATGAACACGACAGTTAACCAGGTTCGGGCCGCTACAAAGCGTTATACCCTACTCCTGCTTTGGTGGATTGCCTCTCGTGAAGATTTTGATGATGGACTAGTACAGTGGGCTTGATCCTCGCGAGGGCGCTCAAGGTGTGTTCTTGGCTCTCTGTCTAGCGATGGAGAGTGGGGTGGCTAAGTGATTGATTGGATCTACCCCTCTATGGTGTGACTAGCTTCTATATATAGTGGCAGCCCGGGTCCTCTTCCCTTATCTCAATGGTGGGAAGGAATCCCACAAGGGCCAACTTTGAAGGGGGACAGGAGTACATTCGCACCCTGTCGAAAGGCGGTCTTCACCAGCAAAGTAGATGATGGTGATGCATTGGTGGGCTCGGCAATGACATCCGCCCTGCGGGGCTGGCGGTCATGGTCTTGTTGCATCAGAATGGAAACCTTTGGGGCGGTGCTTTGGGGACCCGCGTATGTCCTTGCTCCCTTTGCAATAAAGAGGAAACTGTGTTGCTTGGTGTGCTAGCGCTTGCCTGTCCTCACTTGCGTCATCCTTGACTCCTGAGGCCGGGCCTTGCATAGGAATCTCCGGCCCTCGGGAGGGGGGCTGAGGAGGTTATTCCCCGAGGGTCTTGATGTTGCTCCTCCTCGCGAGCCCCGGGTCCTCACGAGGGCCTTGTCTTGAGTGATGCCGCATTGAGCCTCGCTAGGCCGATGAAGTGGGACATAGCTTGGGCCGCAGGCAGGCAGGAGTGGGTACCCCCATTCCAGAACGCCGACAAGCACAACACATTCGACTTAGTCATGGAGGTGTTTGTCGATGATGCCATCCTGTGAGGTGTCGAGGTGCTGATCGGATAGGGCCTTGGGAACCTTGTGAGGCCTAGCCTCCTAAGGCTATGCGGGTGCTCTGATTTCCGTGGATAGCCGACATTACGTGTGTATTGCTGCCCCTCCCCCAGGGTATCACTCCTGAGGCCTCGGGGCTTGGCTCGGCGTCGCTTGCCCGTGAGGACGACAGCTTGCATCGTGCCCACATAGGGCCGGGGACATCCTCCCTCTTGCTCCTGCTCATGTCATCCGGACTTGGTGTTTCGTCGGGGGAAGCCCCTAGGCCTGGCTTCGGGAGGATGCCTGGGGCTTCCCCTATTCTTGGGGGCTGCTAGCGCCCGCGGCAGGCGCTTGGTCCGGGCCGGGATCCCTAGGCACGATGTAGCATGGTACGTAGGGCTCCACATAGGGGCCCGGTTCTCCTCCTGAGCCATACGACGGGACACCGGGCAGAGTCCCTCCCGACGGCGGCGGGGTGCCTCCCTGCACACGCACCACGCAGACCCTCCTACGTCGAGCCTTACAGCGAAGTTGCTTACCTCTACCCCTGCTGTTGGGTGGGCCGCGCGTCTCCTGACATGGATTGTTCCCCGGGTGATCCGACGTGCCTTCACCGTCGTCGCTTGTTTGTCCGGACGCCTATGCCATTTGCTCCCTGCGCAGGATGGCACACTCTCACCTAGTCAGTTCAGGGTGTTGAAGGTCCACTGGGTCGCAGGGGCGCGCATTGGCGCGCGCGTGCAGCGCCCCGTAGTTTTCCTCGCGCGTTCGGTTGTTGTGGCCGCACGGTGTCCCGAAATCAGTCACCGGAATTCGAAGCAGGAGGAGCACAACGCGTGGCGGGCCTTGCTCAGGCTTGCCCGGGGCTGGATGGGCCACGCTGTTCTAGGGGGTAGGCAAAGTGGAAGAGCCCCCAATGCCTGAAGAAGGGTGAGGAGCCACGGCCCTCTGCACGACGCTGATCAGCTCCGCGATGTGATCGGCCCACGCGTCGAAGCCCCCATGCATTGGGCGGTGGCGGAGCATCTCGCTTGCCAGCAGCGCGTCGAGGTCCTCCATGTAGGTGCATTGCATCGTTAGTGTCGAAGGCGCCATCTGCCCGTAGTGTGCTTGGGGGACGCGAGTGGCGGCGACGGCGGAGGCGATACTGGCGGTCTGATAATGTTTGCCAAGCACCATGCCGCTGGGGAGCGGATCCCCGGCGGCGATGGTAGAACCGATGGGTGCTGATCTGCCACGGCTGGGGGAAGCTTATTGGGAGCCGGCCATTGGAGTGGTAGAGCGGGGGAAGAGCTTGGCTTGAGGAAGACTTCGACACACCCCCTACCTGGCATGCCAAATGTCAGATTTCAGGCTCCGCAAAACCCTCAAGGTTTGAACACAGGGGAGTGTGCGAAGATCCCCTGCAACCTCGTCCTACCTAGCTCACTAAACGGTGGACGCAACGACAAACTCGCGTGATGGCAAGAAAGAAGATGAACATGGCAGTTTACCCAGGTTCAGGCCGTTCTGAAGCGCAATACCCTACTCCTGCTTTGGTGGATTGCCTCTCCGGGAGGTGAGGTTGATGAACTAGTACAGTGTGCTCGAGCCTCGTGAGGGGGGCTCAAGCAGTGTTCTTGGCTTCCTGCCTTGTCTTGTGGGTTGAGTGGCTCAGTTGTAGATCAGATCACCTCTACAGTGTGGCCTAGCCTCTATATATAGCGGTAGCCCGGGTCCTCTTTCCTTATCACAATGGCGAGAAGGGATCCCACAATGACCAAATTTGAAGGGGGACAAGAGTACATCTGTGCCCTGCCCAAAGGCGGTCTTCGCCTGCAAAGTGGTTGGCAATGATGTAGTGGTGGGCTCAGCAATGACATCCGCCCCGCGGAGCTCGTGGTCGTCGTCTTGTTGAAATGGAATGGAAACCCTTGGGCGACGCTTCAGGAACCCGCGTACGTCCTTGCCTGCTTTGCACCAAAGGGGAAACTGTGCTGCTTGGCGCGCTGGCGCCCGCTTGTCCTTCCTTGCATCATCTTTGACTCTTGAGGGTGGGTCCTGCATAGGGATCTCCGCTGACCCGGAGGAGGCCTGAGGAGGCCCATCCTCACTGGTCTTGGTGTCGTTCTTCCTCACAAGCCTGGGGCCCTCGTGAGGGCCTTGTCTTGAGTGGTGCTGCACCAGGCCGCGTCTGGCGGACGAAGTGGGCCACATCATGGGCCGCAGGCAGGTAGGGCTGGGTACCCCCGTTCTTGGAACGCCGACCAGAATCACTCCCCAAAGCATTATTATTTAACAAAACAAAGTAAATAACAGTAGGAACTCATGATGCAAAATGGAATCACCGAGCTATTTGCGATGTTGAAAGTCACTGAGTCTGAAATCTAGAAGGAGCATCAAGTGTTTATGGTCAATAAAACCACTAGTTTCAAGAAGAATGACATGGGAAAGAAGGGTAAATCCTAGAAGAATGGCAAAGCAGTTTCCCCTCCTGTGAAGAAAGCCAAGGTTGGACCCAAGCCAGAAACTGAGTTATTTCATTGCAAGGGAACTGGTCACTAGAAGCGGAACTGCCCCAAGTATATGGCCGACAGGAAGACGGCCAACTCCAAACAAGGTATATATGATATACATGTTATTGATGTGTACCTTATCAACTCTCGTTGCATTGCCTGGGTATTTGATACCAGTTTGGTTGCGCACATTTGCAACTCAAAGCAGGAGCTACGGAATAGTCTGAGGCTGGCAAAGGACAAAGTGATGATGCGCCTGGGAAATGGTTCCAAGGTTGATGTGATCGCCGTCGGCACACTCGCTCTTCGATTACCATTGGGATTAGTTATGAACCTAAATAATTGTTATTTAATGCATGCGTTAAGCATGAACATTATATCTGGATCTTATTTATTGCGAGACGGTTACTCATTTAAATCAGAGAATAATGGTTGTTCTATTTATGTGAGTAATATCTTTTATGGTCATGCACCCAATGTGAGGGGTTTATTCTTATTGAATCTCGATAGAAATGGTACACATGTTCATAACATTGATGCCAAAAGATGTAGAGCTGATAATGATAGTACCACTTTCTTGTGGCACTGCCGCTTAGGTCATATTGGTGTAAAACGCATAAAGAAGCTCCATGCTAATGGACTATTGGACTCACTTGATTTTGAATCACTTGACACATGTGAACCATGCCACATGGGAAAGATGACTAAGTCCCCGTTCTCTGGAACAATGGAACAAGCAAGTACTTGTTGGAGATCATACATACTGATGTGTGCGGTCCAATGAGTATTGAGGCGCCCGGTGGATATCGTTACTTTCTCACATTCACTGATGACTTAAGTAGATATGGGTATATTTATTTAAAGAAACACAAGTCTGAAACGTTTGAAAAGTTCAAGCAATTTTAGAGTGAAGATGAGAATCATCGTAACAAGAAGATTAAATTCCTACGATATGTTCGAGGAGGAGAATATCTGAGTTATGAGTTTGGCAATCACTTAAGACAAAGTGGAATTGTTTCAAAATTGACACCGCCTGGAACACCACAGTGTAATGGTGTGTCCAAAAATCGTAATCGAACCTTATTGGATATGGTCTGTTCTATGATGTCTCTTGCTGATTTGCCACTATCATTTTGGAGTTATGCATTAGAGACAGCTGCATTCACTTTAAATAGGGCACCATCGAAATCCGTTGAGACGACGCCATATGAACTGTGGTTTGGCAAGAAACCAAAGTTGTCGTTTCTTCAAGTTTGGGGATGTGATGCTTATGTCAAAAAGCTTCAGCCTGAAAAGTAAGAACCCAAAGCAGAGAATGCGTCTTCATAGGATACCCAAAAGAGACGGTTGGGTGTACCTTCTATCTCAGATCTGAAGGCAAAGTGTTTGTCGCTAAGAATGGGTCATTTCTCTAGAAAGAGTTTCTCTAGAATGAATTGAGTGGGAGGAAGATAGAACTTGATGAGGTGGTTGAACCTTTGTTTCAACCAGAGAATAGCGCAGCACAGAAAGATGTTTCTATGGAGCCTACATCAGTTGAAGAGGAAGTTAATGATGATGATCATGAAGCTTCGGTTTAAGTTACTATCAAACCTCGTAGGCTGACAAGGACGCATACTGTTCCTGAGTGGTACGGCAACCCTGTCTTAGAGGTCATGTTGTTGGATAACAATGAAGCTACGAGCTATGGAGAAGCGATGATGGGTCCGGATTTCAACAAATGGTTAGAGGCCATGATATACTAGATAGGATCCATGTATGAAAACAAAGTGTGGACTTTGGAAGTATTACCTTAAGGGCGAAAGGCCATTCAAAACAAATGGATATTTAGGAAGAAGATGGACGCGGACGTTAATGTCACCGTCTATAAAGCTCGACTTCTGGCAAAGGGTTTTTCACAAGTTCAAGGAGTTGACTATGATGAGACCTTCTCACCCGTAGCGATGGTTAAGCCCGCCAGAATCATGTTAGCAATAGCTGCATTTTTCGATTATGAAATTTGGCAGATGGATATAAATAGGACGTTCCTTAATGGTTTCCTTAAGGAAGAGTCGTATATGATACAACGAGAAGGTTTTGTGATCCAAAGAATGCTGACAAAGTTTGCAAACTCCATCGATCCATTTATGGACTGGTGCAAGCATCTCTGAGTTGGAAACTTCACTTCATGAGGTGATGAATGCGTTTGGGTTTATATAAGTTTACGGAGAAGCTAGTATTTACAAGAAAGTGAGTGGGAGCTCTATAGTGTTTCTAATATTATATTTCCTTGTTCATGATAATCGTATATTATCCATGATATAATTGTATTGATTGGAAACACAAATACATGTGTGGATACATGGACAACATAGTGTCCCTAGTATAGCTCTAGTAGACTAGCTCGTTGATCGAAGATGGTCAAGGTTTCCTAGCCATAGACATGAGATGTCATTTGATAATGAGATCACATCAGTAGGAGAATGATGTGATGTACAAGACCCAAACTATGAACGTGGCATATATATGATCGTGTCAGTTTATTGCTATAGTTTTCTACATGTCAAGTATATGTTCCTATGACCATGAGATCATGCAACTCACTGACATCAGAGGAATAACTTGTGTGTATCAAACGTTGCAACGTAACTAGGTGACTATAAAGATGCTCTACAAGTATCTCTGAGGGTGTTTGTTGAGTGGGCATGTATCAAGATTGGCATTTGTTACTTCCTATGATGGAGAGGTATCTCAGGGCCCACTCGATAATACAACATCACAATGAGCCTTGTAAGCAAAGTGACTAAAGAGTTTCCATGGGATCTTGTATTACGGAAAGAGTAAAGAGACTTGCCAGTACCGAGATTGAACTAGGTACAGAGATACCAACAATCGAATCTCGAGCAAGTAACATACCGAAGAACAAAGGGAACTGCATACGGGATGAACTAAATCCTTGACATAGAGGTTCAACCGATACAGATATTCGTAGAATATGTAGGAACCAATATAGGCATCTAGGTCCCACTATTGGTTATTGACCGTAGAAGTGTCTCGGTGATGTCTACATAGTTCTTGAACCCGCAGGGTCTGCACACTTAACGTTGGGTGATGTTTCGGTAGTATTGAGTTATGTATGTTGGTGACCGAAGGTTGTTTGGAGTCCCGTATGAAATCCTGGACATCACAAGGAGCTCCGGAATGGTCTGGAGGTAAAGATTGATATATAGGAAGTCCTGTTTTGATCACTTTAAAAGTTTCGCGTATTTCCGGTAGTGTATTGGGAGGGTTGCGGGGGTCCACTGGGAGGGGCACACTCACCCAGGGGATACATGGGCCTAGGAAGTGGTGCATGATAACCCACAAGTATAGGGGATTGCAATAGTTTTTGAGGGTAGAGTATTCAACCCAAATTTATTGATTCGACACAAGGCGGGCCAAAGAATATTCTCGAGAATTAGCAGCTGAGTTGTCAATTCAACCACACCTGAAAGACTTAATATCTGCAGCAAAGTATTCAGTAGCAAAGTAATATGGAAGTTGATAGTAGCAGTTTGTAGTGATTGTAACAGTAGCAACGGAAAAGTAACTCAGCAAAGATCAATATGTGAAAAGCTCGTAGGCAATGGATCAGTGGTTGATAATTATGTCGGATGGCATTCATCATGCAACGGTTATAAAATAGGGTAACACAGAACTAGCTCCAATTCATCAATGTAATATAGGCATGTATTCCATATATAGTCATACATGCTTATGGAAAAGAACTTGCATGACATCTTTTGTCCTACCCTCCCATGGCAGTGGGGTCCTAATGGAAACTAAGGGATATTAAGGCATCCTTTTAATAGAGAACCAGACCAAAGCATTAGCACTTAGTGAATACATGAACTCCTCAAACTACGGTAATCACCGGAAAGAATCCTAGTTATTGTCACCCTGGGGGATGCGGATCATAACTCGTAATAGGTGTGTACAACTTGCAAGATAGGATCAAGAACACATATATATTCATGATAACATAATAGGTTCATATCTTAAATCATGTCACTCGAGCCCTAGTGACAAGCATTAAGCATACCAAAGTCATAGCAACATCAATCTCAGAACATAGTGGATACTAGGGATCAAACCCTAACAAAACTAACTCGATTACATGATAAATCTCATCCAACCCATCATCGTCCAGCAACCCTATGATGAGATTACTCATGAACGGTGGAGAGCATCATGAAATTGGTGATGAAGGATGGTTGCTGATGACGAAGGCGTTGATTTCCCCTCTCCGGAGCACAAAATGGACTCCAGATCTAGCTCCATATCGTGAAACGCGATGAACTCTTTTCCTTTATTTTTCTCCCCGAATAGGAATATATAGAAGTGCAAACGAGGTCGAAGGAGCAACAGGGTCCCACAAGCCACAGGGGCACGCCCTAGGGGAGTGAGCGCGCCCCCAGGCTTGTGGCCAGGTGGTGGGCCCCCCTGTAGTTGATTCTTTCGCCAACATTTTTCATTAATTCCAAAAATATTCTTCATAAGTTTTCAGGCCAATCCGAGAACTTTTATTTCTTCACAAAAATAACACCAAGGCAATTTTGCTGAAAACAACATCAGTCCGGGTTAGTTCCATTCAAATCATGCAAATTAGAGTCCAAAACAAGGGCAAAAGAGTTTGGAAAAGTAGATACGTTGGAGACGTGTCAACTCCCCCAAGCTTAAACCTTTGCTTGTGCTCAAGCAATTCAGTTGATAAACTGAAAGTGATAAAGAAAAACTTTTACAAACTCCATTTGATCTTGCTGTTGTAAATATGTCTAACTTATGTTCAGGTTTTTAGCAAAGATTATGAACTAACCACATCACAATAACATTTAGGTCTCACACGTACTCATATCAATGGCATAATCAACTAGCGAGAACTAATAATAAGTCTCAGATGACAACGATTTGATCAAAACAATCATAATACAATAAGACATAATGGTATCTCGCTAGCTCTTTTTGAGACCGCAAAACATAAATGCACAACACCTGTGGAGAACAACGACTCACTAGACATTGTAATTCATGGTAAAAGAGATCTAGTCACACTAATACTCAACATCAATTAATAGCAAAGCATATAGATGACGGTGGTGCTCTCTAACTAGTGCCTTTATAATAGGATGATGACTCGATAGTAAAATAAAATAGATAGGCCCTTCATAGAGGGAAGCATTGATTTTCAGAGGTGCGAGAGCTCGAATTTTTAAAACAGGGATGAATAATAATTTTGAGCGGTATGCTTTCATTGTCAACATAACAACTAAGAGATCTCGATATCTTCCATGCAAGATACATTATAGGCGGTTCCCAAATAGAATAGTAATTTTTTTACTCCCCCTCCACCAAATCAATCACACTCCACGGCGGGCTGAATGCACGCGTACCGTCCATACAAACACAATCCTGGGGTAGTTTTGTTTATCAAGCTTTTGATTCGATTTTTTAGCATGGGACTGATCATCCCGAATACTAGCCACTTCCTCGTGCATGATAGTGAATCAACACGTATCGTGAGAATAACCCACCTAGCATGGAAGATACAGACAGTCCCCAGTCACTACATGAGCGATTTGGGCATACAAAACGGAATATTTGTTTGAAGGATTGGAGAGTGGCACATGCAAATTTATTTGGGACGATAGGTAAATACGACATATAGGTATGTGTGGTGGACTCATATGGAACAACTTTGGGTTTATGGAGATGAATGCACAAGCAGTATTCCCTCTTAGTACAAGTGAAGGCTAGCAAAAGATTGGGGAGCGACCAACGAAAGAGCGACAATAGTCATAAACATGCTTTGAGATTGACCAATATTGAATACAAGCATGAGTAGGATATAAATCACCACGAACATAAACATCATGGAGGCTATGTTGGTTTTGTTTCAACTCCATGCTTGAACATGTGCCAAGTCAAGCCACTCGAATCATTCAGAGGAGGATACCATTCTATCACACTACATTACAACCATTTTAATATGCATGTTGGCACTCAAAACAAACCATTATTAACTCTTAGCTAATTAATCATGGCATGAATAACTATAATCTCTAATTGTCATTGCATACATGTTCAATCCATAATGAACTGAATCCCGGATGATGAGCTAATCATATTTACAAAAACAAGATAGTTAGAGTTCGTACCAGCTTTTCTCCATCTGAGTCATTTCATCATATATCGTCATTATTGCCTTTCACTTGCATGACCGAATGATGTGAATAATAAGAATGCACGTGCATTAGACTAAGCTGGAATCTGCAAGCAGTAACTCAAAGGAGAAGACAAGGCAATATGGGCTCTATGTAAGATAAACAATAATGCATATGAGAGCCACTTAACATTTCACCGTGGTCTTCTCCTTATGACCCAAAGAAAAGAAGTTTCAAAGCAAGAACGAGAAAGACTATTTACACGGGAAAACTCCCAACAAGCAAAAGAAGAACGAGAAATCTTTTTGGGTTTTCTTTTAAAGCTACAACTAAACAAGCTAGAAGGTAAAGCTAGAACTAATTTATTTTGGATTTTCTTAAAGATTAATCAAACACACAAGAAGAAAGCATAAAGAAGAAATAAACTATCATGGATAGTACATTGAAAAAGTATGAACACCGACATCTGAAATGAGTGTGTGAACATGAATGTAATGTCGGTGAGAAACACGTACTCCCCTAAGCTTAGGCTTTTGGCCTAAGTTGTTCTAGGGCCACGGCTGGCCGGGATAATATCCGAAGTCATAATTGGGGTTGTGCTGGGCTGCGGCGGCTACCGCCTGAACGACTAAAGCGTGAAGGCAAGCTGATTCCGGGTTCCTCTCGTACTCATTTGCCTCCTCTCTGGTTATAAAGTATCTCCGTTTTTCCTGAAAGTTAAAGAAGGCAGGAGCAGGAAGGGTAACATGGAGAGCACATTGTCTGTCAACAATTAGTTGGTACTGGAGGGATTGTTCTTTCCTTTCAAGAAACTGGTAGCGTACCAAAGCCTCATAATCAAGAAAAGCAAGGGGTAACTCAATATCATTCTCTCTTATGGGTACCCCAAGACACTTAGCTACATGGGTGGCATAAATTCCACCAAAGAAATCTCCATCCTTAGCATTAAGATGTAACCTCCTGGCAATAATAGCCCCCAAGTTATATCATCTATCTACCATTACAGCACTCTTAATAATACTCAGATTAGTCACACAAAGGTGGCTATGATCGTGTCTACCGTTAATACATCTACCAATGAAGAGAGCAAAATAATGTATAGCCGGAAAATGAATGCTCCCCAAAGTAGCTTGTGTAATGATTCTAGTTTCTCCCACCGTGATTATAGCAAGGAAATCATTAGATTCATTTTTATGAGGATCACTACGGCTACCCCTATGTGGAATTTTGCATGCATCATTAAAATCCTATAGGTCCATGGTATAGAACTATCATAAAGATTAAATAGAACAGAGTGAGAATTACGCCTGGATGAAAATTCAAACCTCCGCACGAAAGCATCAGTGAGTTGATAATATTGCTTGCATCGGTCTAAAATAAAATCCTCAAGGCCAGCACTGCTTATGTACACATAAAACTCTTCCTAGAACCTGGCGTTGTCCATGGATTGATCCGACGGCCATTCACAAGGCAGTACTCGAGCTTCCCTCGGTGGCTCAAAATTGGGCTCACGTAACGCGAGTCTTGGAGCTTTATTGCTCGAGGAACCACCTTGGTACATTCTCCTCAACATCTTTTCTTTCTCTGAAAAATTTCTAAATTTTTTAGTGAATCAAAATAAAAGTGAACAAAACTCATAGCAACTACTCCCTCAAGTGCCTAGAGGCTATATCGTGCATCAAACTACTTGGGACCATACAAATTTGACATGCAAGCTCAAGAACAAGGTAACCACAACAGCAAAAATTTGCAATATACAAGGCACTAGAACAAAAACTAATTGGACCATTGGAGGAGTCACATACCGATGAGCAATCCGCTAAAACAGTTTTGCAAATGGAGCTTTGAGCAAGGAGATCAAAAATGGCAACAAGATGAGCTAGAACATGGTTTGAGAAATGGTGGGAATTTTTCTGGAGGAAGATGAACTGAATGGGTGTTGGAATAAGTGAGGGGCCCCACGTGGGACCCACAAGCCACCAGGGCACGCCCTGGTTGTGTGGGTGTGCCCTGCAGGCTTGTGGCCCACTAATGCAGCCCCCTGATGCATACTGAGTACCAAAAATTCTTAAATATTCGAGAAAAAACATACTGAATTTTCAGGGCATTCTAGGGACTTCTATTTTTAGGTCATTTTTATAATGCACGGATAAAATAGAAAATAGGAAAATAATAGCATTTTACTAGAATGAAACTAAGGAACAGAGAATAAAAGTTGGGTACAGAAGGTAGTGCTTTGTAAATTCATCCATCTCACGTTCATCAAAAAGAATCCACCAATAAGGTTGATCAAGTCTTAGTGACAAACTTTTTCTGAATAACACGGAACCAGAGAATTTTCGAATAACACTAGGTTACCTCAATGGGGATATGCATGTCCCCAACAATAAGTATATCATATTTCTTCTTGACAATTGGAAGAGGGAATTCAAAGCCTCCGATAATAATCGTGGAAACCTTTTCAATGGAGTTGACACTATGAACTTGAGGTTGTTTCTTTGGAAAATGCACCGTATGCTCATTACCATTAACATGAAAAGTGGCATTGCCCTTGTTGCAATCAATAACAGCCCCTGCAGTATTCAAAAAGGGTCTACCAAGGATGATCGGCATAATATCGTCCTCGGAAATATCAAGGATAACAAAGTCCGTTAAGATAGTAACGTTCACAACTACAATAGGTACATCTTCACAAACACCGATGGGTAAAGCGGTTGATATATCAGCCATTTGCAAGAAGATTTCAGTAGGTGTCAACTTATTCAAATCAAGTCTACGATATAAAGAGAAAGGTATAACACTAACACCAGCTCCAAGGTCACATAAAGCGGTTTTAACATAATTTCCTTTAATAGAGCATGGTATAGTAAGTACTCCGGGGTCTCCTAGCTTCTTTCGTATTCCACCCTTAAAGGTATAATTAGCAAGCATGGTGGAAATCTCAGCTTCCGATACTTTTCTTTTATTTGTCTCAGTATCTTTCATATACTTAGCATAAGGAGACATTTTTAGAATATAAGTAAAACACACACGTAAAAAGACAGGTCTAAGAATTTTAACAAAGCGCTCAAAATCTTCATCATCCTTTTTCTTGGATGCCTTAGGGGGAAAGGGCATGGGTTTTTGAACCCATGGTTCTCTTTCTCTACCATGTTTCCTAGCAACAAAGTCTCTTTTATCATATCTCTGATTCTTAGATTGTGGGTTATCAAGATCAACAACAGGTTCAATCTCCACATCATTATCATTACTAGGTTGAGCATCAACATGAACATAATCATTAATATTATCACTAGGCTCATGTTCATTACCAGACTGTGTCTAAGCATCAGAAACAGAAGGATCATTTGGGTTCTCAGGTGTATCTATAACAGGTTCACTAGCATCATGCAAAGTACTATCATCATTCCTTTTCCTACTCTTACTCGAACGAATAGGTGCATCAGTATTAACTCTCTAAGAATCTTGCTCAATTCTCTTAGGGTGGCCCTCAGGATACAAAGGTTCTTGCGTCATTCTACCACCTCTAGTTACAACTTTAACAGAATGATAATTGTTCTTACTATTCATCTCATTAAGTAAATCATTTTGCACCTTTAGTACTTGTTCTACTTGAGTAGTTACCATGGAAGCATGTTTACTAATAAGATTAACATCATTGATAGTTCTATTCAAACAATAACCCAAGCGATCAAGCATATAAGCATTATGTTTCAATTGTCCACTAACATAAGCATTAAAATTTTCTTGCTTGACTACAAAGTTATCAAATTCATCCAATCATTGGCTAGCATGCTTATTATAAGGAATATCTCCTTCCTCAAATCTATGGAGAGAATTTACCTCTACTACCTGTGTCGGGTTATTAAGACAATGTATTTCTTGAATATGTGGTAGATTCTTAACATCTTCACCTTTAATACCTTTTTCTTTCATAGATTTCTTTTGCCTCTTGCATATCTTCAGGACTGAGAAATAGAATACCTCTTTTCTTCAAAGTTGGCTTTGGAGGTTGCTCGGGAATAGTCCAATCATTATCATTGCTCAATATATTCTTCAGTAGTAGCTTAGCTTGTTCAATAGTTCGTTCCCTGAAAACACAACCAACACAACTATCTAGGTGGTCCCTAGAAGCATCGGTTAGTCCATTATAAAATATATCAAGTATTTCGTTTTTCTTGAGAGGATAATCAGGCAAAGCATTAAGTAACTGGAGAAGCCTCCCCCAAGCTTGTGGGAGACTCCATTCTTCAGTTTGCACAAAGTTAAATATTTCCTGCAAGGCAGCTTGTTTCTTATGGGCAGGAAAATATTTTTCAAACAAGTAATATATCATTGTTGGAAATATGCCCTAGAGGCAATGATAAAATAGTTATTATTATATTTCCTTGTTCATGATAATTGTTTATTATCCATGCTATAATTGTATTGACTGGAAACACATTGCATATGTGGATATATAGACAACACTTTGTCCCTAGTGTGCCTCTAATAAACTAGCTCGTTGATCAAAGATGGTCAAGGTTTCCTAGCCATTACATGAGATGTCATTTGATAATGGGATCACATCATTAGGAGAATGATGTGATGGACAAGACCCAAACTATAAACGTATCATATGATCGTGTCAGTTTATTGCTACAGTTTTCTGCATGTCAAGTATCTTTTCCTATGACCATGAGATCATGCAACTCACTAACACCGGAGGAGTACCTTGCGTGTATGAAACATCGCAACGTAACTGGGTGACTATAAAGGTGCTCTACATGTATCTCCGAGGGTATCTGTTGGGTTGGCATGGATCAAGACTGGGATTTGTTACTCTGTGTGACGGAGAGGTATCTCAGGGCCCACTAGGTAATACAACATCACAATAAGCCTTGCAAGCAATGTGACTAAGTGTTAGCCACAGGACCTTGTATTACGGAACGAGTAAAGAGACTTGCCAGTAACAAGGTTGAACTAGGTATACAGATACCAACGATCGAATCTCGGGCAAGTAACATACCGAAGAACAAAGGGAACATCATACGGGATTAACTGAATCCTTGACATAGAGGTTTGACCGATAAAGATCTTCATAGAATATGTAGGAACCAATATGGGCATCCAGGTCCCGCTATTGGTTATTGACCATATAGGTGTCTCGGTCATGTCTACATAGTTCTCGAACCCACAGGGTCTGCACACTTAAGATTTGGTGAGTTTTGGTAGTATAGAGTTATGTATGGTGATAACCGAAGGTTTTTAGGAGTCCCGGATGAGATCTTGGACGTCATGAGGAGCTCTGGAATGGTCCGGAAGTAAAGATTGATATATGGGATAATAGTGTTTGGTCTCCGGAAGGGTTCTAGAATTCATCGGAAATAGTTTTGGATGTTTCCCTAAATGTTCGGGGTACAAGGACACTTTATTTGGACCAAGGGGTAAAGCCCATGAGGCTTTAGGAAGGTGCAAAAGGTTTTTTGCGGAGGCCAGGGGCCGGACGCCAGGGACCCTAGCGTTTGGGCCAAACACCGAGGACCTTGGCGTCTGGTCCTGGAGTCGGAGGAGGACTCTTGCCTTGCAGGCAAACCGACCTTGAGGAGGATTTTTCTCCAAGTTTCGACCCCAGGGCTCAGCATATAATCATAGGGGCGGGGATACCACTTGGGACACATCAAGAAATCCTAAGCCACGTGCTGCCTCTCCTCTAGTTCATAGCTTCTCCTCTAGATCGGTTTCAGCGGTACTTAGACGAAGCCCTGCTGGAATAGCACCTCCACCATCACCGCAAGCCGTCGTGCTGCCAAAGAACTCTTCTATCTCTCTGCTCCCTCTTGATGGATCAAGAAGGCAGAGATCGTCATCGAGCCGTACGTGTGCTGAATGCAGAGGTGCCGTCCATTCCATGCTAGATCGGAAGGTCCATGATCAAGATCGTGAGACGATTCGTGATTGGATCGCGGGACAGATCGTGATGAGATCGTGGGACGGATCATGATCGGATCGTGAAATGTATCGTGATGGCATCGCGGGACGCTCGGCGATTTGGATCGTCAAGACGTTCGACTACATCAACCGTGTTTCTTAACACTTCGCGCTTAGTGATCTACAAGCGTATGTAGATCCACTCTCCCTCTCATAGATGCTCATGACCATGGATAGATCTTGCGTGTGCATAGGAATTTTTTTGTTTCCCATGCAACGTTCCCCAACAGTGGTATCAGAGCTAGGTCTATGTGTAGATAAGATCTCGAGTAGAACACAAAGGAGTTTGTGGGTGTTGATGCTTAGATTGCTTCCTCCCTTGGTCGTGTTTTGGTTCAGCGGTATGTGGGATGAAGCGGCCCGGACCAACCTTACTCGTACGCTTATGAGAGACCAGTTCCATCGACTAATGTGTAACTTCGTTGCAGAAAGATGGCTGGCGGGTGTCTATTTCTCCTACTTTAGTTGGATCGGATTCGACAAAGGCGGTCCATGAGAAGGTTGAAACGCAATTTATGTATCACCATTGTGGTTTTGCGTAGGTGAGAATTGTTCTAGCTAGACACCCGTAGCAGCCATGTAAAACTTGCAACAACAATTAGAGGACGTCTAACTTGTTTTTGTAGGATATGTTGTGATCTGATATGGCCAATTACATGATGAGATATATGTCGTGTATGAGATGATCATGTGATGTATAGAATATCATGACTTGCATGTCGATGAGTACGGCAACCGGCAGGAGCCATAGTGTTGTCTTTAATTATTGTATGACTTTTGTGTCAATCATTAAGCGCTATGTAATGCTTTACTTTATCGCTAAATGGTAGCAATAGTAGTATGAGCATGGTGTGTGACAGCCCAAGTGATGTCCCTACCTTGTTGGGCACGTAATCTTAAGTAAACCTTGTTGTCATGAGTTTGATGATATGGTTTGAGCCTTGTTATGCCATGCCATGTCTTGTTCATGCATTCATGCATCATGCATCATACCATTCATCATGCCATGCCTTGTTTGTGATGTGACCTTGTTGTGGTTGGGTGTGTTCTTGTGTTGTGTGATGTGATTTGAGTGTATGTGGTGCAACACTCCTTCTCCTTTCCCCTAGCTCCTTTTCTTTTCAACAAAACCCAACCAAATGCCCCTTTATTCCTTGTCATTTTATCCACAAATTCTACTTGTTAATTAAATTGTCTTACAATGTTCAAGAGGTAGCCTATAATGGTTTAGGATTGTGTGTGTGGTTATTTTGTTGTTTTGAGCTTTATGTATTTGGGGTATTTAAATAACAAGGGGCTGTTGTTTTAAAAATCATTTAAATTAGTTGCTCTAAAAATAAACATGGTATTTTTATTTAAAAGGTCTTAATTTCTTGTTTGTAGAAGTGTGTTTATTTTGACAAAAAACCTTAAATATAAGTCTGTTGGGTTTTTGCAAGATGGTTGTGGTTTTATTTAAAGTCCCTTTTTATTTTCGGTGAGAAAGAGAGAGGCAAAGAGTTGGGCTTCTCCCTTGCCGCCTAGCTGGGGCGTTGAAGCCAGCTCAGCCACGCATCTGACGGAGAGCTGTCGTCGTTCCCCTCCCTCCGTCACAGAGCAGAGAGAGTGAGCACACGCACACGCTCATGGACGTCGAGGACGTCGTCTGCCCCCTCCTTTTAAAAGCCCTTGGCGTGCGTACCTTCCCCTAGGGTTCCTCCCCACCGCCGCCTTCTTCATTCTCCTTCCCCCTCTTCCTTTCTTCTCCATTCTTCCCTCTGTCAGGTAAGCCCCAAGTGAGTTCAGAGAGGGGAGCAGTTCAGTGAGAGAGAGACGATCATCGTCGCCACTGTCATCACGTTCTCGGTGGTCTCCGCCGCTCCCGGCATGTCATGGAGTCCATGGTCCATCGCCGGAGTCCATTCCCGTCGCTAGGAGGGCCAGGCTTCCCCTCCTCGACGGCCTCGTCCTCGTCGGAGGTGCGGACAGAGTGTTCCCGCGCTGCTTCTTCCTCTTCCTCGAGCCAGCGTCATCGTCCTTTTTCCTCCTCTTCGCCACAATCTTAGCCGTCATCGAGCCCTCCCTCGGTGAGCTGCCCCATTCCCTCTTCGTAGCTTTCTAGGTCCGGTCACCGTAGCCTCCGTCCTCCTCGTCGCGAGACGAGTAGGGGACTGGATCCCGCAAGTTCCCACTCGCCCTGCGTGTAGTTTGCGTTGCCGGAGATGCCCTGTAGCCGCCGGAGCCACCACTGCGTTTGCTATCGCCGTAGGTGTCATTTCTTCAGTTTCGTCAGTCTTTTTGCTCTGTTTAGTACTAGACGCGCATGTTCCCTTCTCTGTTAGCAGTCGAGGCCGTGGCGTAGTGGTGTGTGCTCGGGGAAGCGACCGAGAGGTCGTGGGTTCGTGCCCGAACCCCCCTTTTTTGTGTGTTTTGTTTCCTGCTTTGTTTTATATTCTATTTAGTGTGTGTATGTGTAGATACATGTATAGATGTTTGCTTTTCTTTTCTTCCTCATTTGCTGGTTAATAGATAATTGTATAAGTGTGTGTATGTGAAGTGCATATGTGTGTGTGAGTGGTGTCACATGCATGTATCTGTGCATATATGTGTGCATATGTGTGTGAGTGATGAGCACCCACACACACACATGTGAGTGTGTGCTCATGAGTGTATGTGCCATATACACATGTGTGTGTGCATGCCATGTGTGTGTAGTGTGAATGTAGGTTTGCGTGTGTGTGTGTGTGACAAATGGGCCATGCCCCACTTGTCATATCTTATCAATATGTGTTGGGTGTTTTGTTGCTTGATGGGTTATGATAGCTCTTTTCCAATTATAGCTACATTTCCAAATTTGGATAGGTCCACATATGATCATGTTCATTTAGGGTAAGTTTTCACTTATAAGAGAGGTTGTTGATTTTGCAATGTAGTTCTTATCATGTTGCTTCACATCAATATATGAGTATGATACATGATTTTGGGGTAGAAAGACCCAAGGAATCCATTGGCGCAATTGGATTTCACTTTTGAGCAACTTTGCAAAACTGCTATTTTCTGCTATGATGCTACTTTGTCATATTTGCATGAACTAATCCATGCTTTCTTTGGGGCATGTGCCAACATGGAAGTGTTAGTGTTTTATGCCTATTATGCCATGGTATTTTTGTTTGACATGAGAATCACCCATATAAGTGGGAAACTTGCAGTAAAGTAGCCAACTTATTGTTACTGTTTTCACCATGCAAAAACATTTCTAAGTCTGAGAATCTGCTCTTATTTTTATGCCATGAAGAGTGGTTGCCATCTTGTGATATGTTGAGAATTAGCTCAAGCTCAGTGCTTGTGTTTTAGAGTAGATGTTGTCCTCTAGCATCCTGTTAATTTTCATGCCAGGAGGTGGTCTCTAACACCATTAGTTTCTGGTGTCAACATGCTACCAGATTAACTCAGATTCCAGAAAACTGTTATTTTCACTAAGTCCGAGATTTTTGTTTCATCATGGCAACTTGTGAGCTTCATGCTTATTGATGTGTGCCTCCTTTCCAGAATGTGTAGTTGGATAAGTTGATAAGCATGTTATGTTGTTTCTGTAAATACCTTGTTTGTGGTTGTAGGATTACTGTAGCTCAAGTTGTTGACTGTGAAAGTTGCTATATTGCTGTTTTGTGGCAGATTGTTTGTTTTAGTGTTTTGTGGTTTGTGGGAGCTATACTCCATGGAATTGCTTGATATTTGGCTCTATTGTGGTTGGTTTTTCATTGCTTATCCAGTGGCTACCTTGGAATGCCAAGTAATAACCCATGTCTTTCTTGTCTTGTGTTTTGCCTTCGTATCTTGTCGTGAGCGTATCGTCAGAACCGTAACTCCGTTCCTTACGTTCTTCATATGCATTTTTATCGTTTTTTGCATGATGCATTCATATTTGCCATATTCATGCATGTATAAAAAACTCAACATAAGGTTTTGTCTAGTTTCATTAATAACCAAGCCTTTGCATCTGAAACATGACTAGTTAGGATTGCCATGCTAAAACTCTTCAAATAAGCATGCATCATTCTTGCTTGTGCATTGCACCATGGTTGTTTGTTTATTCTTGCTATTTCTTTTGGGTAGACGCGAACGTTGACCCTGAGTACGAAGAGCCAGGCGAGTACAACTATGAGGATCTCGCTACTTGTTCCACTGAAGAACCAACAGGCAAGATGATTGTACCCCGATCCCACTACCATTTTAGCTTGCTAGTTGTTTTGCTACCTACCACTCTTATCGTTACAATTGCGCTACCTACCACTTGAATGTCATCCTCCTAAATTGCTATGATAGCCTCTAATCCTCCACATCCTAGCAAACCTTTGATTGGCTAAGTTACCGGTGCTCGGCCCCTCTTATAGCATTCTTAGTTGCAGGTGCAGGTTGTTCCATGTGGCAACATGGATTTGGAATATCACAATATTATCTGTTATTTAATTTATTGAACATATATATCTTGGTATTGGTGGAAGGCTTGGCCTTTTGCTAGGTGTTTTGTTCCGCTGTTACCGCCATAGTTTTTGTTACCGGTGTTATGTTTTCCATACTTTGCGCTCCTAACATGCTCGGGGTTGTTATGGGGACCCCCTGGTTTATTCGGTTGAGATTAAAACTTGTATGGCAAGACCCAACTTTGGTTCTACATTTTCTTAACAACTTAATAAGATTTGCATAGAGCTTTGCAACCCCATGGATAATTAATCAATCCCCATGCCAATGCTCCTCATGAGTGTTGGTCCAAACTAGAGCACTATGCGGGGCCAACCCGGGGCAACTCGGCAGATTTCTATCAGGCCTCCGTACGCATAGCTTATCTGTCACGTCGTGAGAACGAGATCCGCAGCTCTTATCGAGTTCGTTGACACGTCGGGTGGTCTTGTTGGATTCGTTTTATCTTTATCGAGTGTCTTGCGTCATGGCTCTGACTTTCTTCGGGTTATCTTGAGGTGTTGGAAATCCTTTGGAGTTGCCTAGGATGATCACGAGATCCGTGGTCGAGGCTATTCCCGCGAAGTGTGGTTAATTTGTGATGGACTAGTTGGAGCACCCCTGTAGGGTCAAATCTTTCGGAAAGCCGTGCCCGTGGTTATGTGGCAACTTGGATATTTGTTTAACACCCGGTTATAGTTAACTTGAAGTAAACTCTAATAAAATGCACCAACTGTGTGAGTAACCACGTCTCTACTCGTGAACATGATCTGAGAAAGAACACGGTGGGGTTATGCTTGACGTAAGTAAGTGTTCAAGATCTCATAGAGGTCATACTAGATTCGATCGTTTATCGTAGACCACATATTTATCTTCATGTTATGTAAGTTTAGCCACCATAAATGCTTAGTGCTGCTGCAAACTAAACACATGCTCCATCCCAAACTTTAAGCTTGAATAGTCTTGGTACCCGAGCGCATGATTGCTGAGACCCTGTGGCTCACAGATTACTACAACAATCCAGGTGCAGGTATAGATGAGTTCGTGCAGGATGATCTGATGCAGCTCCAGTGGGAGTATGACGAGGAGAGGGGCAGGACATACGTGACTTATCGGGATGAGTAGAGGACCATGGTCGTGATCTTTGGGATAGCGAGATAGTATCATTTGCATCTGTTTTTTTAATCGTTTGATTTCGTCCGTAGGCGGACCTGTCTTCATCTTGATGTTTTAACTCTATGTGGAATTGTAATTTAGTATGTGGCGAGTGTAAGCCAACTCATATACTCATATCTTCTGTAATGTATGATGTAATGATGCTATACGTGCGAACGGCAAGATGCGCCTCTATCCCTTGCGAGGCCTCTGTGCCTTAATATGGATAGGCGCGCATCATGGGTCCATCTAGTGAATAGCCCTCCTAGCGGCAGGAATGGAATGCGGGGAGAACCCCCGAGCTCCACGCCATCACCACCGGGGACGAGACCCACTGGAGACACGGCGACGGCGGCGACAATGACCAGCGACACTCTCTGAAGCTCACTGCTCTCTTTGAAACCTTACCTGACAGGGGGAAAGAAGTGAGGAGGGAGAGAGATGAAGGGGGAGATGGGAGCTGCGGTGGTGGCGGGGAAGAGAGGAAACCTAGCCGAGGGGCACGCACGCCGAGGAGGGGGGGCTAAATACCCACGGGCTAACGACGACGGCGACGGAAAATGGGAACGGTGGAGCTCCTCTATCTCTGCACTCGCTGACGGAGAAGGAGGACGGGGTAGGTGGCCGTCTGCTCGAGTGGGCTAGGCCGCGGGAGAGGCGAGGCCCACCTAACTCTCTCTCTCAAAACAAATAACAGAGCAGGTTTTTAACCTTTTCAAAACACAGCAACACAAGATAAAATCTCCAGAGTAAAATAAAAGGTTTTTGGTGCAAAAAAAATACTTTTGTAAAGAAAATAATATGCACTATTTAATAAAAATATTAAGATGATTTTTAGGACAAGTAATTTTAAATATTTTAAAATAGGCAGCCCCCTGTTATTTCAATGCCACAAACATACAAACTCCAAACATTAAAGAACCACTCTCAAGATTAATAATATATGTAGGGCTACCTCTTGAACATTTTTAAGCAATTTAAAAGCAAGTTAATTCTGTTTATAAAAATACCATGGGAGCTATAGGGCTTTAGTTGGTGTTTTTGTTGAAAAGCAAAATAGAGGGAAGAGAAGGAGGTTAGCACCCATGATCCTACCACATCACAACACAAGTCACACTCACAACCAACCATACCAAACAAGGACACAAGAAAAACAAGCATGGCATGATGAATGCATGATGCATGATGCATGAATTCAACAAAGCATGGCATGACAAGGTGCAAACCATTCATAAAGCTCATGACACAAGATTCATACAATTGATTACATGCCATAAAAGGTAGGGACAACACTTGGACTGTCACATGAAGGGTTCCAGAATTCACCGGAAATAGTTTCGGATGTTTCCCAAAATGTTCGGGGTACAAGGACACTTTTATTTGGGCCAAGGGGTAAAGCCCATGAGGCTTTAGGAAGGTGCAAAAGGTGTTTTGTGGAGGCCAAGGGCCAGACGCCAGGGACCCTGGCGTTTGGGGCCACACACCGGGGACCTTGGCATCTGGTCCTGGAGTCCGAGGAAGACTCTTGCCTTGTCGGCAAACCGACCTTGAGGAAGATTTTTCTCCAAGTTTCGACCCCAGGGCTCAGCATATAAATAAATGGGTGGGGCTAGCACTTGGGACACATCAAGAAACCCTATGCCACATGTTGCCTCTACTCTAGTTCATAGTTTCTCATCTAGATCGGTTTCAACGGTACTTAGGCGAAGCCCTAGTGGAATATCTTGTGACGCCCCCAATTTCGTCCGTACGCTAAACATACACGCAATGCGTACGGAAAATATTAGGGACTCACCGATCAATATCACAACACAACTCTAGACACAAATAAAAGTCATACAGCTTCATATTACAAGCCAGGGGCCTCGAGGGCTCGAATACAAAGCTTGACAAATATGAGTCAGCGGAAGCCAATAATATCTGAGTACAGACATAAGTTAACCAAGTTTTGCCTTCAGAAGGCTAGCACAAACATAACAACGGATCGAAAGAGGCAAGGCCTCCTTCCTGGGAACCTCCTATCCTACTTCTGGTCGGGGGCCGCCTCCACGTAGTAGTAGGCTCCTGCGGTGGTGCAGTAGTCGCCTCCGGCGTACTCCATCTCCTGGGCTCCATCGTCTGAACGCAGAATCGTATCGAGGGGCAAAGAGAAAGCAAAGTAGTGGTGAGTACTCATCCAAAGTACTCACAAGACTGACATCAGAACTATGCTCAGTATGCATCATTATCAAGGGGTGGGGTTATATATGGACTGACTGCAGAAAGCAAGAATAGGGGGAAGGCCTAGTCCTATCGAAGACTAGCATCTTCAACATCTTACAACATGAGAAGAGATTAGTCTAGTAACACATATATAGTCATATTATTGTAGCAATTTTATTAAGTAACCACACCGAGAGATTCTCCCTCGACTCCCTGTGAGGAAGCAATCCCGGGGCCACATTTCATTTAAAGTAAAGCACAATTATAGTTGTATAAGGTCAAGGTACAACTCCAAGTCGTCCTGTTACCGTGGACACGACTATTCGAATAGATAAGTTCTTCCCTGCAGGGGTGCACCGCATTTCCAACACGCTTGATCACCTCTGGCCGAACACACTTTCCAGGGTAATGCCCGGCCTCGGGATCCAAAACGTCGTCGCCCCACCTAGACTCAACGAAGAGGCCAGCCCGTCGGTCTACTCCTAAGCGCATAGGTTCGTGGGCCCACTTGCCCTTGCACTCCTGCACGGTGCGCATGCGGCCGGAAACAGTCCTAGCACCCCTTAACTTACAAGCGCAATGCATTCCAGTCCAATCCGGCGCATGCCACTCCATTGCTGACGTGCGAAGAGCTTCGGCCGATACAACGACAATGAGTACCCATAACTTCTCCCACGTGAAGGTTTAGTGCGTAAAAAGGTCAATGACCAACTCGGATCAAAGACCCAGCCTGTTAGCATTTTATTAGTGCGGGGCAAGCTCGAACCATATTGCAGGCCGTCGCCCCACCAATAACACTCGGGTGCCTTACCGGCACACCCCACCAAGTCTTCGGATGCCTTACGGCGCATCCCACCAAATCTTTCTCACACGAGTACCCTTAGGGCCGACCCGTCTCAGAACTGTTGGGAACTCAGGTCCACCTCAACAGGGTGGTACCGCATGTCCCTTCAGTCCCATCATGTTAGTATAGTGCCAAGTCAATAGTAATTGTGTGGTTATAACATCAAGATGAGAACTGAGGAATCACCCTCAATGGTCCCGGCTCGCTGTAACCGTCAAGGTGGACTTTAGAGGAATCACCCTCGAGGGTCCCATACTTGAGGGGCTGCACGATAGAGACATCATCATGAATGGTGAAGGAGGAATCACCCTCGATAACCACGACCGACTAGCTGCACTACAGGGCTAGCATCATGAGTACTTCACGAGGTGTCACCCTCGGTACTCGATAGTAGCACTACAGAGTCATACATTTTAGGGGAGTGCGGTGATGTGAGGGGGGCCTAGCTTGTTGGCCAGTTGACCGAGTCATCGGGTCTTCGAGTCGTCGAGTCGTCGGGTCGTCGATGAAGAAGCACGGGCAACTGGGACTAAGGGGTCACTAGGGATTCTCTAACCAACCTATACTAAGAAGTTGGTATGATTACAGGAATAGTAGCAGTTCATCAAAAACAGGCTATGCATCAGAATAGGAGCTATCTAATACAGTAGCAAAATCTAATGCAAGAATAAGAGGGAAAGAAATAGGAATGCTCAATGTGGGTTGCTTGCCTTGCTGCTCTGCGACAAAAGGCTGGTCGTCAGGGGCGTAGTCGTACTCGACAACAGTGTCAGCCTCGGGGTCTACCGGAGAGGAGAGGGGGAAGAAACAATAAATATAAAGCACACAGATGCAACATGATGCATGACATGGCAATACGCAGGGCTAGCAGTGTCTACGGTTTATCTAAGTGTGATGGTTAATTGACGAATTTATTTGAAATTATTTCAATAATGCCATGCACTATTCACCTATCCGAAACAGGCAAAAAGTTGCATGTTCAGATAGCTAGAGGCCCGTGACAGGTGAATGGATGGCATATTTGGATTCGTGGGATTTTTCTGATCAACTTTCATGTATAAATTATTTTCATCTGAGCTAGGGTTTAAAACATATGATTTTCTAAAGTTTTTATTAATTTCTGGCATTTAACAGATTATATTAATTCGAAAAATACTTAATGACGTCAGCATGACATCATCACTGCATCAGTAGTCAACTCAGGCTGACCAGAGTCAAACCTGACATGTGGGGGCACATGTCATAGACTTGGGCTTATTCTGGTGTTTTAATTTAAACTAAACATATTAATTAACAAGTGGGGCCTACATGTCAGTGACAGATTAGTGTAAACCTAATTATTTTAACTAATCTAATCTGTTAATTTAGACAGCTGACAGGGGGACCCACCTGTCATATTCATAGGTGCCTGGGGTCCCACCAGTCAGTGACTGGTCAACCTAGTCAGCCCATTTGACTAGGTCAACCCAGTCAACTGGGGCTAGGGGCCCCACTGGCAGTGACCCAGGGGTGGACCCTAGGTGTGCCACGTCGGTGGCCGGTGCCCGAGCGTCGCCGGCAAGCTCCGGACGAGGCCGAAAACTCCGGCGAGCTCGGAAATGCCACCATAGTGGGCCATTTGGCGCGCGGCTGGATGTGTTCGAAAGCGGGAGGAGCCGCCGATCCATCCCATGCAGCGGGCGAGCAACGGCGGGTCTTAGCGAGTGCTACGTCGCCGACGGCGAAGGGGCTTTCGGCCGACGATGGCAAATGGCGAACGGGGGCGAAACCGACCTAGCTAGCGCGCGGTATCGACACAAGGGACGCCCTAGAGCGCGCCTATAGCATGCACGTGCTACCAGGGGCACGCACTGCGCGAGCACGTCGGCAATGGTGGACAGCAGAGCTCGGCTACGCGGAAAACTAGCTACGGTGGCCTAATCACAGGGGAAAGAGAAAGAGAGGGAGGCGGAGTTCACTGGGCGCCTACAGATGTGCTCAAGTGGGCTCGGGGAGGCATGGTGAAGCAAATCGACGGCGACGACTTCCCAGATCCGAGGAAGAAGACTACGGCGTGGGGGCGCTCTAGGGGCTCCGAAACTCGGGTTTGAGGTCGAGGAGGACGGGCTCGTCGCGGTGGGGCTCGTGCACTCGAAGGCAAGACGAGGGAGGCACGGTGGCCGTGCTACCCGTCGGCCATGGCGACGGTGGCGTTCGGGCGAGGTGCAAGCGGGGGAGGGAGAGGGAGAGAGCGAGATCTGGAGGGTCAAGGGTTTCAGAGGAGAGAGAGAGAGGCCGTGGGGGCGATCTTATCCCCCTCGCCAGCAGGGACGACGCGGTGCATCGGCAGCGCCACGGTCGGCTGCTCTGTAGCGACCGTGCTGGTCGCAATAGAGGAAGGAGACAACGGGGGGGAAGTGGGCCTGGGCCGGTCTGCTGGGCCTCGGCCCAGTTAGGTCGGGGGGTTTCTTTTACTTTTTTTGTTCTTTTTTTGTTTCCTGTTTTATTTTATTTGCCTCACAAAAGCACTTTTGTAAAATGTGATACCTGGTCCAATAAAACACATGCAATATTCTGTATTGCCTTAATTTATTTGGGAGTTGTTTGCATTTTCTATTTGAATTTTAATAGCACTTTAATTGCTTTTAGCTTCTGTTATCAGTGGTGGGGACCACATCAGAATCATGGTGATGTTGTTTTCCTTAACATTATTTATTTGGAATATTTTACCAGCATCCAACATTTTATCTTTTATGTTTGAGGATTAAAATTAGTCACTTGAAACTATAGAGCATTTGAATGGAATTTTGAATTGGACTTTGGAATTCCATCTTGATCATGTTCCACTTAACAAAATAATTAGTTGCTGATCATGCCATTACTATAGCTTAATTACATTATCACTGTAGCACTAACACCAGGGTGTTACATATCTCCACCACCATCGCTGCAACACCGTCGCGTTGCCAGAGAACTCTTCTGTCTCTCCGCTCCCTCTTGCTGGATCAAGAAGGCAGAGATCATCATTGAGCCATATGGGGGCTGAACATGGATGTGCCATCCGTTCGGTGCTAGATTGGAAGGACCGTGATCAAGATCGCGAGACGATTCGTGATTGGATGGTTGGACGGATCGTGTTGAGATCGCGGGACGGATCGTGATTGGATCGCGAGATGGATCGTGATGGGATCGCGGGACGCTCGGCGATTTGGATCGCGAAGACGTTCGACTACATCAACCGCGTTTCTTAATGCTTCCCGCTTAGCGATCTACAAGGGTATGTAGATCCACCCTCTGTCTCGTAGATGCTCGTCACCATGGATAGATCTTGCGTGTGCATAGGAATTTTTTGTTTCCCATGCAACATTCCCCAACAATCATATCCTGGGGACTACGCACACAACTAGGAGCAAGAGAATTAAACCATATATTAGCATCACCCTTTAATGAGAAAGGAAACAACTTAAGAATATAGTAATAGCGAATTGTTTCCTCATGAGTAAATAGGGTGGGTATATCATTGAATTGGGTAAGATGTGCCACAATAGTTTTAGATTCATAACCATGGAAAGGGTCGGATTGAACCAAAGTAATTAACTCGGGATCGACAGAGAATTCATAATCCTTATCAGTAACAAAAATAGGTGAAGTAGCAAACTTAGGATCATATTGCATTCTAGCATTCAAAGATTTTTCCTTCCACTTGCGAAGCAATTTCTTAAGATCATCTCTATCCTTACAAGCAAGAAAGTCCCTAGCTACCTATCCTTCCATAACATAACCCTCAGGTATATCAGGCAATTCATATCTAGGAGAGATAGACCTAGCAGGTTTCTCATAGTGTTGTGTTTCAATAATTTCATCAGAAACAAAAATATCATCAGTTTCAGTATTGACTCTAGCAATTTGTTCATCAAGGAATTCACCCAATGGCATAGTGGTATCAAGCAAAGTATCATCATAAGCATCATGCATAACAAAAGTAGCATCATCAATTACTTGCGACATATCAGAATTACTAGCAGGTGGTGGTGTCGCAAATTTACTCATAACAGAAGGTGAATCAAGTGCGGAGATAGATGGCAGTTCCTTACCTGTCCTCGTAGCTAAGGGGTAGATCTTAGTCTTAGCATCTTTCAGATTCTTCATAGTGATCAACAGATATATATCCCAAGTGACTCACAGAATAGAGCTATGCTCCCCGGCAACGACGCCAAAAAGGTCTTGATAACCCACACGTATAGGGGATTGCAACATTTTTTGAGGGTAGAGTATTCAACCCAAATTTATTGATTCGGCACAAGAGGAGCCAAAAGAATATTCTTGAGTATTAGCAGCTGAGTTGTCAATTCAACCACACCTGAAAGACTTAATATCTGCAGCAAATATTTAGTAGCAAAGTAATATGGAAGTAACGGTAAAAGTGGCAAAGTGATAGTAGCAGTTTGTAGTGATTGTAACAGTAGCAACGGAAAAGTAACTTAGCAAAGATTAATATGTGAAAAGCTCGTAGGCAATGGATTAGTGATGGATAAGTATGTCGGATGGAATTCAGCATGCAATGGTTATAAAATAGGGTAACACAGAACTAGCTCAAATTCAACAACTTAATGTAGGCATGTATTCCATATATAGTCATACGTGCTTATGGAAAAGAACTTGCATGACATCTTTTGTCCTACCCTCCCATGGCAGCGAGGTCCTAATGGAAACTAAGGGATATTAAGGCCTCCTTCTAATAGAGAACCGGACCAAAGCATTAGCACTTAGTGAATATATGAACTCCTCAAACTACGGTAATCACCGAAAAGAATCCCAGTTATTGTCACGTTGGGGGATGCAGATCATAACTCGTAATAGGTGTCTACAACTTGCAAGATAGGATCAAGAACACATATATTTCATGATAACATAATAGGTTCAGATCTCAAATCATGGCACTCGGGCCCTAGTGACAAGCATTAAGCATAGCAAAGTCATAGCAAAATCAATCTCAGAACATAGTGGATACTAGGGATCAAACCCTAACCAAACTAACTCGATTACATGATAAATATCATCCAACCCATCACCGTCCAGCAAGCCTACAATGAGATTACTCATGAACGGTGGAGAGCATCATGACATTGGTGATGAAGGATGGTTGGTGATGATGAAGGCATCGATTTCCCCTCTTTGGAGCGCAAAACGGACTCCAAATTTGGTCTCCCGAGGAAGAACGGGTGGTGGCGGCGGCTCCATATCGTGAAACATGATGAACTCTTCTCCTTTATTTTTTTCTCCCCGAATAGGAATATATAGAAGTGGAAACAAGGTCGGAGGAGCAACAGGGGGCCCACAAGCCACAGGGGCGTGCCCCCAGGCTTGTGGCCAGGTGGTGGGCCCCCTGCAGTTGATTCTTTCGCCAATATTTTTCATTAATTCCAAAAATATTCTCCGTACATTTTCAGGTCAATCCGAGAACTTTTATTTCTGCACAAAAATAATACCAAGGCAATTCTTCTGAAAACAGCGTCAGTCTGGGTTAGTTCCATTCAAATCATGCAAATTAGAGTCCAAAACAAGGGCAAAAGAGTTTACAAAAGTAGATACGTTGGAGACGTATCAGTGCACCAGCCCTTGGTGGGCCGGGGAACCAGCCCCTAAGGACCCATGTGCATGGAGGTGGGAGAGGGGCCAAGTAGGGAGGAGTCCTACTAGGAGCCCACCTCCCTTGTGGGAGGTGGAATCCTCCCCTAGCTTTGGCCGACTCCCTTGGAGGAGGGGCTAGGGATGCCTTCCACCCACCCCCTCTCATCCTATATACATTGGAGGGGTTTTGAGGGCAGACTCAATAAAAAGGGCACATGCTGCCCTCTCTCCCTCTACATCATATTCTCCTCCAGATTAGTTCGACGGAGCTCGGCGAAGCCCTGTCGGATTAGTTCACCACCACCGCCACCACGCCGTTGTGATTACGGAGAACTCATCTACCTCTCTGCTCCCTCTTGCTGGATCAAGAAGGCAGAGATCGTCATCGAGCTGTATGTGTGCTCAACGTAGAGGTGTCGTCCGTTCGGCACTAGATCGGGACGGATGCGGGATGGCCATGTTGGAAATATGCCCTAGAGGCAGTAATAAATTGGTTATTATCATATTTCCTTGTTCATGATAATCGTTTATTATCCATGCTATAATAGTTTTGATCGGAAACTCACATACATGTGTGGATACATAGACAACACCATGTCCCTAATATGCCTCTAATAGACTAGCTCGTTGATCAAAGATGACTATGGTTTCCTAGTCATGGACATGAGATGTAATTTGGTAACTGGATCACATCATTAGGAGAATGATGTGATGGACAAGACCCAAACTACAAATGTAGCATATGATCGTGTCAGTTTATTGCTGCTGTTTTCAGCATGTCAAGTATATGTTCCTATGACCATGAGATCATGCAACTCACTAACACCGTAGGAGTACCTTCTATGTATCAAATACTACAACGTAACTGGGTGACTATAAAGGTGCTCTATAGGTATCTTTGAGGGTGTCTGTTGGGTTGGCATGGATCAAGACTGGGATTTGTTACTCCATGTGACGGAGAGGTATCTAAGGGCCCACTCGGTAATACAACATCACTATAAGCCTTGCAGGCAATGTGACTAAAGAGTTAGCCATGGGATCTTGTATTATGGAACGAGTAAAGAGACTTGCCGATAATGAGATTAAACTAGATATAGAGATACCGACGATCGAATCTCGGGCAAGTAACAAACCGAGGAACAAAGGGAACAACATACGGGATTAACTGAGTCCTTAACATAGAGGTTCAACCAATAAAGATCTTCGTAGAATATGTAGGAACCAATATGGGCATCCAGGTCCCACTATTGGTTATTGACCGTAGAGGTGTCTCGGTCATGTCTACATAGTTCTCGAACCCGCAGGGTGTGCACACTTAAGGTTCGGTGACGTTTCGGTAGTATAGAGTTATGTATGATGGTGATCGAAGGTTGTTCGGAGTCCCGGATGAGATCCTGGACGTCACAAGGAGCTTTGAAATGGTCCGGAGGTAAAGACTGATATATAGGAAGTCATGTTTTGGTCACCAAAAAAGTTTCGGGCTCATCGGTAGTGTACTAGGAGTGTCGAGAGGGTACCGAGGGACCATATGGAGGGGCGTCTCGACCCAAGAGGCTACATGGGCTATGGGAGGAGGTAAACCAGCCCCTGGTGGGCTGGCTGAAGCCTCCTCTAAGGGCCCATGCGGCTGGAGTGGATGCTCATCACTATGGATAGATCTTGCGTGTGCGTAGGAATTTTTTTTTCCCATGCAACGTTCCCCAACAGTGGCATCATGAGCTAGGTCTATGTGTAAATGAGATCTTGACTAGAACACAAAGAGTTTGTGGGCGTTGATGCTTAGATTGCTTCCTCCCTTGGTCGTGTTTTGGTTCAGCAGTATTGTGGGATGAAGCGGCCCAGACCAACCTTACTCATACGCTTACGAGAGACCGCTTCCATCGAGTGACGTGTAACCTCGTTGCACAAAGATGGCTGGCGGGTGTCTGTTTCTCGTACTTTAGTTGGATGGGATTTGACAAAGGCAGTCCTTGGGAAGGTTGAAAAGCAACTTATGTATCACCGTTGTGGTTTTTGCGTAGGTGAGAATTGTTCTTGCTAGATACTTATAGCAGCCACGTAAAACATGCAACAACAATTAGAGGACGTCTAACTTGTTTTTGTAGGGTATGTTGTGATGTGATATGGCCAATTACATGATGAGATATATGTGATGTATGAGATGATCATGTGTTTTATAGAATATCACGACTTGCATGTCGATGAGTACGGCAACGGGCAGGAGTCGTAGGGTTGTCTTTAATTATTGCATGACCAGCATGTCAATCATTAAGCACTATGTAATGCTTTAGTTTATCGCAAAACGGTAGCAATAGTAGTAGAAGCATGGTGGGTGCGACAACCCCGATGGTGACACGTTGATGGAGATCAAGATGATGGAGATCATGGTGTCATGCCGGTGACAATGGAGATCATGCCGGTACTTTCAAGATGGAGATCAAAAGCACAAGTTCATGGCCATATCATGTCACTTATGATTTGCATGTGATGTTAATCCTTTTATGCACCTTGTTTTGCTTAGGATGACGGTAGCATTATAAGGTGATCCCTCACTTAATTTCAAGATAAATTGTGTTCTCCCCGAGTGTGCACCATTGCGAAAGTTCGTCGTGTCGAGACACCACGTGATGATCGGGTGTGATAGACTCTACGTTCACATACAACGGGTGCAAGATAGTGTTGCACATGCAGAAGACTCGGGTTAGACTTGACGAGCCTAGCATGTACAAACATGGCCTCGGAACAGAAGAGACCGAAAGGTCGAACATGAGTCATATAGTAGATATGATCAACATGATGATGTTCACCATTGAAACCACCTCAACTCACGTGATGATCGGACTTGATTTGGCGAATTTGGATCATGTATCACTCGAATGACCGGAGGGATGTCAATTTGAGTGGGAGTTCTTTAGTAATATGATTAATTGAACTCATTATCATGAACATAGTCAGTTGTGTCTTTGCAAATTATGTTGTAGATTACATGCTCGTGTTGTAGCTCCCTTGAATTTTTATATGTTCCTAGAGAAATAGAGTTGAAAGATGATGGTAGCAATATTGTGGACTGGGTCAATGATCTGAGGATTGTCCTCATTGCTGCACAGAAGGCTTATGTCCTTAATGCACCGCTCGGTGTGCCAACCCCTCTAGTGTCGTCTGTAGATGTTGTGAACATCTGACAGGCACGTTCTGATCACTACTTGATAGTTTAGTGTGTCATGCATTATGGCTTAGAATTGAGGCTCTGAAACGTTTTGGACATCATGGAACATATGAGATGTTCTAAGAGCTGAAATTAGGATCTCAGGATCCTGCCCGTGTTGCGAGATATGAGATCTCCAACAAGATTCTTTGCCTGCAAGATAAAGGAGAATAGCTCAATAGTTGAGCATGTACTCATATTGTCTGGGTGCTACAATCGCTTAAATCGAGTGGGATTTGATCTTCCAGATAAGAAAGTGATTGATATAGTTTTCCAAGTCACTGTCACTAAGCTACTAGAACTTGGTGATGAACTATAAAATGCCAGGGATAGAAATAATGATCCCTGAGCTATTCGCGAAGTTAATGATGATGATCATGAAGCTTCGGATCAAGTTACTATCAAACCTCATAGGTCGACAAGGACGCGTACTGCTCTTGAGTGGTACGGCAACCCTGGCTTAGAGATCATGTTGTTGGAAAATGATGAGCCTATGAGCTACGAAGAAGCAACGATGGGCCCGGATTCCGACAAATGGTTAGAGGCCATGAAATCCGAGATAAGATCCATGTATGAAAACCAAGTATTGACTTTGGTAGTCTTGCTCGTCGGACGGCAGGTCGTTGAGTACAAATGGATCTTTCAAATGAAGACAGACATTGATGGTAAATGTCACCATTTGTAAAGCTCGACTTGTTGCAAAGAAATTTACAACAAGTTCAAGGAGCTGACTGCGATGAAACTTTCTCACTCGTAGCGATGCTAAAGTCTGTTGGAATTAGTTAGCAGTTGCTGCATTTTTCAATTATGAAATCTGGCATATGGATGTCAAAACATTGTTTCCTTAACAGTTTACTTGAGGAAAGGTTGTATGTGATACAACCAGAAGGTTTTGTCAGTCCTAAGGATGCTAAAAGGTGTCCGAGCTCCAGCAATCCATCTAAGGGCTGGAGCAAGCATCTCGGAGTTGGAATACACACTTTGATGAGGTGATCAAAGTTTTGTAGTTTATACAAAGTTTATGAGAAACTTGTATTTACAATAAAGTGAGTGGGAGCACTACAGAATTTCTGATAAGTATATGTGGATGACATATTGTTCATCGGAAATAATGTAGAATTTTTGGAAAGCATGAACGGTTGTTTGAAAGTGATTTTCAAAGGAAGACCTGGATAAAGCTACCTAATTGTTGAGCATCAAGATCTATAGAGATAGATCTAAATGCTTGATGAGACTTTCAATGAGTACATACCTTGACAAGATTTTGAAAGAGTTCAAAATGGATCAATCGGAGAAAGAGTTCTCGCCTGATTTGTAAGGTGTGAAGTTGAGTGAGACTCAAAGCTCGACAACGGCAGAAGAAAGAGAAAGGACGAACATCGTCCCCTGTGCCTTAGCCATAGGCTCTGTATAGTATGCCATGCTATGTACCACACCTGTATGTGCCTTGCCATGAGTCTGTCAAGGGGTACAAGAGTGATCCAGGAGTGGATAATTGGACAGCAGTCAACATTATCCTTAGCAACTAAGAGACTAAGGAAAATGTTTCTCCATTATGGGGGTGAGAAAGAGTTCGTCGTAAAGAGTTACGTCGATGCAAGCTTTGACACCAATCCGGATGACTCTTAGTAGCAATCTGGATACATGTAGTAGAGCAGCCATTTGGAATAGCTCCAAGTGGAGTGTGGTAGCAGTGTTTATAGTTTAACATAGAGATTTGCAAAGTACACACAGATTTGAATGTCGCAGACCCGTTGACTATAAGACCTCTGTCACATGCAAAGCATGATCGAGCCCCAGAACTCATTGGGTGTTGGATTCATAACAATGCGATTCACATGGTGATGTGAACTATATTATTGACTCTAGTGCAAGTGGGAGACTATTGGAAATATGCCCTAGAGGCAGTAATAAATTGGTTATTATCATATTTCCTTGTTCATGATAATAGTTTATTATCCATGCTATAATTGTTTTGATCGGAAACTCAGATACATGTGTGGATACATAGACAACACCATGTCCCTAATATGCCTCTAATAGACTAGCTCGTTGATCAAAGATGACTATGGTTTCCTAGTCATGGACATGAGATGTCATTTGGTAACGGGATCACATCATTAGGAGAAAGATGTGATGGACAAGACCCAAACTACAAACATAGCATATGATCGTGTCAGTTTATTGCTACTATTTTCGGCATGTCAAGTATATGTTCCTATGACCATGAGATCATGCAACTCACTGACACCGTAGGAGTACCTTGTGTGTATCAAACGTTGCAATGTAACTGGGTGACTATAAAGGTGCTCTACAGGTATCTTCGAGGGTGTCTGTTGGGTTGGCATGGATCAAGAATGGGATTTGTTACTCCGTGTGACGGAGAGGTATCTGAGGGCCCACTCGGTAATACAACATCACTATAAGCCTTGCAAGCAATGTGACTAAAGAGTTAGCCACGGGATCTTGTATTACGGAACAAGTAAAGAGACTTGTCGGTAACGAGATTGAACTAGGTATAGAGATACCGACGATCGAATCTCCGGCAAGTAACATACCGAAGAACAAAGGGAACAACATACGGGATTAACTAAGTCCTTGACATAGAGGTTCAACCGATAAAGATCTTCATAGAATATGTAGGAACCAATATGGGCATCCATGCCCCGCTATTGGTTATTGACCGTAGAGGTGTCTTGGTCATGCTACATAGTTCTCGAACCCGCAAGGTCTGCACACTTAAGGTTCGGTGACATTTCGGTAGTATAGAGTTATGTATGGTGGCAATCAAAGGTTGTTCGGAGTCTGAGATGAGATCCCGGACGTCACAAGGAGCTTTGAAATGGTCTGTAGGTAAAGAGTGATATATAGGAAGTCATGTTTTGGTCACCAAAAAAGCTTCGGGCTCATCGGTAGTGTACTAGGAGTGTCGAGAGGGTACCGGGGGACCATAGGGAGGGGCGTCTCGACCCAAGAGGCTACATGGGCTATGGGAGGAGGTAAACCAGCCCCTGGTGGGCTGGCCAAAGCCTCCTCTAAGGGCCCATGCGGCTGGAGTGGTTTGAAAAGGAAAAATTCCAAAGGTGGAGAGGTGGAAAGAGTTTCCTAGTGGAAAGGAGGAATCCTACTCCTAATAGGATTGGAGTAGGACTCCTCCATCTCCAATTTTGACCAAACCTTGAGGGTTTGAGGCTTCCTCCTCCCCTCCCTCCCTCCTATATATACTAGAGGATTTAGAGGGAAAAGCTAACCCTAATAGCCACGTGCTACTTCTCCTCTAGATCGTAGTTTCTCCTCTAGATCGGTTTTAAGCTGTGCTTAGGCGAAGCCCTGCTAGAATAGCTCCACCACCATCGCTGCATTGTCGTGGCGCTGCCGGAGAACTCATCTACCTCCCCTCTCCCTATTGCTGGATCAAGAAGGTGGAGATCGTCATCGAGCTGTACGTGTGCTGAACGCGGAGGTGTCGTCTGTTCGGTGCTAGATCAGAAGGACCGTGATCAAGATCGCGAGACGATTCGTGATTGGATCGCACAATGGATCATGATGGGATCGCGGGACGCTTGACGATTTGGATCGCGAAGACATTCGACTACATCAACCGTGTTTCTTAACGCTTCCCGCTTAGCGATCTACAAGGGTATGTAGATCCAGTCTCCCTCTTGTAGATGCTCATCATTATGGGTAGATCTTGCATGTGTGTAGGAAATTTTTCGTTTCCCATGCAACGTTCTCCAACAGGCTAGCAATTTGGATCACGAAGATGTTCGACTACATCAACCGTGTTTCTTAACGCTTTCCTCTTAGAGATCTACAAGGGTATGTAGATCCACTCTCCCTCTCGTAGATGATCATGTATAGATCTTGTATGTGCGTAGGAATTTTTTTGTTTCCCATGAAACGTTCCCCAACATTTTGTCTCGATAAATCTTTTGGATTCAGCCACAGTGGTACTTTTAAGGAGATTACTTTGGGTGAAGCTACTAAGTTTCTAGATAATATTATGGCAAATTATTCACAATGGCATACTGAGAGAGCACCTACTAGTAAAACGGTTAATTCGGTTGAAGAAATTAGTACTTTGAGTGAAAATGTTGATGCTCTTATGAAGTTGGTTTCTAGTAAAAATGCTCCTATTGATCTTAATGATGTGCCTTTGTCTACTTTGATGAGCAAAATAGTGATTTCGTAGGTGTGAATTTTATCTCGTTAAACAATTTTAATAACAATGCTTATAGAGATAATTTTAATCCTAGGCATTTTCATGGAAATTCCTCTAATAATTATGGCAATTGTTCTTACAATAATAATAGGAACCCCTCTGATCTCGAGAGTTACTTGAAAGAATTTACCAATGCTCAAAAAGTTTTCAATACTATGATGGAAGAAAAGTTAAATAAGATTGATGATATGTCTAGAAGCATTGATAGAATTTCCCATGATGTAGAAAATCTCAAGTTGCAAGCTTTTCCTCCTAAGATTAATGAATCAATTAAAGTTTTATATGTTTCTATGGATGAAAGTAAGAAAAGAACCACTATGCCTAGAGCTAAAAGAGAATTTTTAGAAAAAGTGTTTTTGTAGTGATTGCTTTCATAAAAATGATGAAGATCTTAAAATGATTGGTGTTTGTTCTATTGATTCCTTGTTTAGTAATACTGAAATTGATGATAAAGGGACTGAAGAAGATTCAACTTTAGCTAGAGGGTGTCCCAATAATTAGGAGGGTGAAAATCTTAAGGAAATTGATGAAAGTGGGTTTGGAGAGGTCAAAACTTTAACTAGTGATGTGCCCACTATTTTGGATTTCAAAGACTTTAATTATGATAGTTTCTCTTTGGTTGAATGTATTTCTTTGTTACAATGCATGATAAATTCGCCCCATGTTTATGAAAAAATAAAGCTTTTACTAAACATATTGTCGATGCCATGATGAAATCCTTAGAACAAAAGTTGGAATTAGAGATTTCAATTCCTAGAAAACTACATGATGAGTGGGAACCTACCATTAAAGTCAAGATTAAAAATTATGAGTGATTTTCTTTATGTGATTTGGGTGCTAGTGTTTCCACAATTCCTAAATCTCTATGTTATGTGCTTGGTCTTACCAATATTGAAGAATGTTCTCTTATTTACACTTGGCGGATTCTACTATTAAAAAGCCTTTGGGAAGAATTAATGATGTTCTTATTCCCTTAGATTTCTTTCTTTCTAAAATGCTAAAAAATCAACCCCCTCCCCTCCTCAAAATAAATCAAAGCCTACCCTTTCCCTCAAAATAAAAAATCAAAATTTCCCCTGAAAAGCCAAAATGATTGATCAGATTGTGCTCCTTGCAAAGGTTGCCCTATCTTCTTTGATGGTGACAAGTGACCGCGTCACATGTGCACTACTTGTGGTAACTAAAGACTTTTGATGTTTTTTCTCGCCTAACGCATGAAGGTGAGAGGTTGATTATTTATCTTTTTCTCTTATTTTTTTCTTAAAATGATTTATCGCTTGAACTATGCCTTTAAATCATGAACCATTTTGACGACAAAGGTTTTCTCCCCGCTTTATAGATCAAACAACTTTCGATCCATACAAGGTAAAACCGACCAAAAAAGAAAAATAAAGTAATGAAAAGAAACGGCAAAAAATACAATATGCTCAATAACAGCCTACTCGATGAACACAAGGCCAGGACGTCGACGAAACTAAGTCAAATGAGTTGCCCGTCGTCGAAGGAAGACCTCACTCTATCAACTCCCCTGAGGCCAACCATTGTTGGGCCCTAGTTCGTCTCCACCTTCGAAGAAGCCCTTGTGCCTTCTCGCACTAGATCGAAGGACATCTCCGTCGGCAGGTAGAATTTCTCACCCCCGAGCTAGTATGAATAGGGCCAAACCGATGTCAGGGAGCGAACCGCGAGAATGACCACCTCACTCGTGAAGCAAACTACTGACATCGTCATCTCCTCTGGCCAAGACCAAGCCGCACATCGCAAACTACCGAACGGGACCAACACTGAAGATACACCGGCAGCCGACCACCCAAGTAGAATCCTTGCCCATCCATCCAAAGGCCCAAAGCAATGTCTTCAGGAAGAAAAACAATGCCTTTGGAGCGTAGTTGCTGCCAAATCCAACGGACTTAGAGCTTTCACCCGGTACATGGAGGAGTGTAGGGGTTGAACTTAGATATTGCCTACAGGAAGGAAAACATCATGCTAGTTATCTCACGATCATGCAAAGCAATATGAAAATGATGGTGCATGTCATAATAAATGGAACGATGGAAGTTGCATCCCAATATATCTAGAAATGGGTATGGAAATGTCATAATAGGTAGGTATGGTGGCTGTTTTGAGGAAAGATATATGGTGGCTGTTTTGAGGAAGGTGGGTTTATCGCACCGGCGAAAGTTGCGCGGTACTAGAGAGCCTAGCAAAAGTGGAAGGGTGAGAGTGCGTATAATCCATGGAATCACATTATTCACAAAGAACTCACATACTTATTGCAAAAGTCTGTTAGTCATCAAAGCAAAGTATTAGATGCATGACCCTAGGGAAGAGGTTGGTAGGAGTAAACCATCGCATGCTCTCGACCCTCACACAAAGGTTGACAATCAATAAACAAATCATGCTCCAACTTCCTTACATAACGGTTCACCATATGTGCATGCTACAGGAATCACAAACATTTACACAAGTATTTTTACCAATTCATAATTACTTCCTAACATGACTCTAAATATTACCATCTTTATATCTCAAAACTTTGCGCAAGGAATCAAACCTCTCATAATACTCTATGCACTTAATATGGGAGTTTTTATTATATCCATCTTGGATGCCTAGCATATTAGGACTAAATTCATAACCTATACAATTTACCATGATGTTTAAGGACTCTCAAAATAATATAAGTGAGGTACGAGAGTTCAACGATTTTTATAAAACCAAACACCACCGTGCTCTAAAAAGATATAAGTGAAGCACATAGAGCAAAATTGCCTATCTCAAAAGATATATAAATGAAGCACATAGAGTATTCTAATAAATTCGCAATTCATGTGTGTCTCCCTCAAAAGATGTGTGCAGCAAGGATTATTGTGGAAAAATAAAAAGAAACAACTCATACAAGACGCTCCAAGCAAAACACATATCATGTGGTGAATAAAAATATAGCCTCAAGTAAATTTACTGATGGATTGAAGACGAAAGAGGGGATGAATCCCGAGGCATCCCCAAGCTTAGGATCTTTGGTATACTTGAATATGGCTTGGGGTTCCTTGGGCATCTCCAAGCTAAGTCTCTTGCCACTCCTTATTCCATAGTCCATCAAATCTTTGGCCAAAACTTGAAAACTTCACAACACAAAACTCAATAGAAAACTCGTGAGATCCGTTAATATAAGAAAAATAAATCACTACTTTAGGTACTGTTGCAAACTCAATCGTTATTTATATTGGTGTAATGTATATTGTATTCTAACTTATCCATGGTTCATACCCCCTCCCCCCCCCCCTCGATACAACCCATAGATACATCAAAATAGGTAAACAACACAAAGAAAACAGAATCTGCAAAAAACACAACATTCTGTAGCAATCTGAAAACTTCGTATACTTATGTAACTCCAAAAATTCCAAAACATTAGGACAACCTAGGAAATTTTTATACAAATATTTTGTAAAAATTGCAGACTCATTATACGCACTGAAAATTTTATAAAATTCCTGTACTGGGCGCACATTTTTTTGTTTTTCAACAAGATCAAATGAACAACCACCATAGACCATCCCAAAGGTCTTACTTGGCTCAAGAACTAATTAAAACACCAAAACACAATTACTACAAAGGTAATTGTGTGTGTAACACTCAAAAACAGAAGCAAAAATAGAACATAAAAAATAAAATTGGGTTGCCTTCCAACAATCGCTATTGTTTAACACCCCTAGCTAGGCATAATGATTTCAATGAGGCTCACATAAAAAGTAGTATTTGAAACATGAAAGAGAGCATCATAAATATCATGGCAAGAACATTTAAGTCTAACCCACTTCCTATGCATAGGTATTTTTTGAGCAAACAACTTATGGGAGCAAGAATCAACTAGCATATGATGGCAAAACAAGCATAAATTCAAAACTTTGAACACATAAAGAGGAAACTTGATATTATTGCAATTCCTACAAGCATATATTAATCCCTCATGATAATTTTTAGTAGCATCATGAAGGAATTTCACAATATTTCTATCATAAACAATACTCTTTTTATGATCAGCATGCATAAATTTTTATCATCTTCCAAAATAGTGGGATTCTTTTTACCTAAAGTTGATGCTCTCCCAAGCCCACTTTCGATACTATTGCAAACATTATTATCAATAACATATTCAACATGATCCTTAAATAATTTATAAAGATTATAAGAAGCATTATCACCCCAATCATGATCATTGCTATAAGAAGTGGACAAGACAAAATTATCATCCCCAAGCTTATGGTTTTGCATATCATTGGCATCATGGATATTCAGAGAATTCATACTAACAACATGACAATCATGCTTTTCAATCAAATAACTATCATGAATCACTTTATTAATATCTTCTTTCAACACTTCATCAAAATTTTCAGATTCATGAGTTTCAAACAAAACTTCATAGATATAATCAAGTGCACTAAACTCACTAGCAATTGGTTCATCATAATTTGGCCTTTTGAAAAGATTAGCAAGTGGATGAGGATCCATATGAATAGATTTTTAGCAAGCGAAGATGCAAGCAATTAGAAGGCACATGGAAACACAAGTAAACAAAAAGAGATCCGGCGAGAAAAAGGCGACCGAGAAACAGGGCGAATAAAAAGGCAAATGTTTTTGGTATTTTCTAAAAATCGTTTTAGAAGTGGGGAGAGGAAAACGAGAGGCAAATGGCAAATAATGTAAATGCAAGAGATGAGTTTGTGATGGGTACTTGGTAGCTTGATGTAGATCTCCTCGACAACGGCACCAGAAATCCTTTTTGCTACCTCTTGAGCTTGCGTTGGTTTTCCCTTGAAGATGAAAGGATGATGCAGCGAAGTAGATAAGTATTTCCCTCAGTTGGTGAGAACCAAAGTATCAATACAGTAGGAGGAACAAGCAAGTCACCAATGGATGCACCTACACAAACAATCAAACTCTTGCACCCAACACTATAAAGGGGTTGTCAATCCCTTCGGGTTATTTTCAAGGATTAGATCTGAAAAAGATAGATGTAAAAGATTGCGGACAGTAAAAGGTAAACAAATTTCAGCAAGGTATTTTTGGTATTTTTGGTTTATAGATCTAAAAATATAATATGGAAAGTAGACCCGGAGGCCATAGGTTTCACTAGAGGCTTCTCTCTTGAAGGAAAATATCACGGTGGGTGAACAAATTACTGTCAAGCAGTTGATAGAAAAGCGAATAATTATGAAGATATCCAAGGCAATGATTATGCATTTAGGCATCACGTCCATGTCAAGTAGATCGAAACGATTCTGCATCTACTACTATTACTCCACACATCGACCGAGTCCTGCCTACATCTAGAGTATTAAGTTCATGAAGAACAAAGTAACGCATTAGGTAAGATGATATGATGTAGAGGGATAAACTCAAGCAATATGATGAAAACCCCATATTTTTACCCTTGATGGAAACAATACAATATGTGCCTCACTACCCCTATTGTGTCACTGGGTGAGGACACCGCAAGATTGAACCCAAAACTAAGCACTTATCCCATTGCAAGAATTACCAATCTAGTTGGCCAAACCAAACCAATAACTCGAAGAGACTTGCAAAGACATGAAATCATTCATATAAGAATTCAGAAAGCACTCAAATAATATTCATGGATAATCTGAACATAAACCCACAATTCATCAGATCTCGACAAACACACCACAAAAGAGTATTACATCGGATAGATCTCCATGAAGATCATGAAGAACATGGTATTGAAGCACAAAGAGAGAGAAGAAGCCATCTAGCTACTAGATATGTGTTGGGAAACGTTGCATGGGAAACAAAAAAATTACTACGCACACGCAAGATCTATCCATGTTGATGAGCATCTACAAGAGGGAGAGTGGATCTACATACCCTTGTAGATCGCTAAGAGGGAAGCGTTAAGAAACGCGGTTGATGTAGTTGAACGTCTTCGCGATCCAAATCGCCAAGCATCCTGCGATCCCATCACGATCCTTCTCACAATCCAATCACGATCCGTCCCACGACCCATCATGATCCGTCCCACGATCAAATCACTAATCATCTCGCGATCCTGATCGCATTCCTTCCGATCTAGCGCAGAACGGACGGCGCCTCCGTGTTCAGCACACGTACGGCTCGATGACGATCTCCGCCTTATTGATCCAGCAAGAGGGAGCGGAGAGGTAGATGAGTTCTCCGGCAGCACAACGGCGTGGTGGCGATGGTGGTGAACTAATCTGATAGGGCTTCGCCTAAGCATCGCAAAACTAATCTAGAGGAGAAACTGATCTAGGGAAGAAGAGGGAGCTCGTGGCAATTAGGGTTAGCTCTCCCCTCTAAATCCTCTTGTATATATAGGATGGAGGGAGGATAGGAGGCAGCCTCAAACGCTCAAAGGTTGGCCTAAATTGGAAGTGGAGGAGTCCTACTCCAATCCTACTAGGAGTAGGATTCCTCCTCTCCACATGGAAACCCTATCCACCTTTCCACCTTTGGGTTTTTCCCACCCTTAACCGCATGGGCCTTAGTGGGGGGTTCTTCTAGCCCACTAGGGGCTGGTTTGACTCCTCCCACAGCCCATGAGGTCCTTTGGGTCGAGACAACCCTCCGATGGCCCCCGATACCCTCCTAGCACTCCCGGTACACTATCGAAGTACCCAAAACTTTTCCGGCGACCAAAAAAGGACTTCCTATATATCAATCTTTGCCTCTAGACCATTCCGGAGCTCCTCGTGACATCAAGTATCTCATCCGGTACTCTGAACCACCTTCGTTCACCACCATATATAACTCTATACTACCGAAATGTCACTGAACCTTAAGTGTGCAGACCCTGCGGGTTCGAGAACTATGTAGACATGACCAAGACACCTCTACGGTCAATAACCAATAGTGGCACCTGGATGCCCGTATTGGTTCCTACATATTCTACGAAGATCTTTATCGGTTGAACCTCTATATCAAGGATTCAGTTAATCCTGTATGTTGTTCCCTTTGTTCATTGGTATGTTACTTGCCCGAGATTCGATCATCGGTATCTGTATACCTAGTTCAATCTCGTTACCGACAAGTCTCTTTACTCATTCCGTAATACAAGATCTCGTGACTAACACTTTAGTCACATTGCTTGCAAGGCTTATTTGTGATGTTGTATTACCGAGTGGCTCCTGGGATACCTCTCCGTCACATGAAGTAACAAATCCCAGTCTTGATCCATGCCCACTCAATGGACACCCTCGGAGATACCTGTAGAGCACCTTTATAGTCACCCTATTATGTTGTGACGTTTGATACACACAAGGTACTCCTCCGGTGTCAGTGAGTTGCATGATCTCATGGTCAAAGGAACAGATACTTGACATGCAGAAGACTATAGCAATAAACTGAAACGATGAAATGCTATGTTTGTAGTTTGGGTCTTGTCCATCACATAATTCTCCCAGTGATGTGATCCCATTATCAAATGACATCTCATGTCTATGGCGAGGAAACCTTGACCATCTTTGATCAATGAGCTAGTCTATTAGAGGCACACTAGGGACATGGTTTGTCTATGTATCCACACATGTATCTGAGTTTCCATTCAATACAATTCTAGAATGGATAATAAACAATTATCATGAACAAGGAAATATGATAATGACTAATTTATTATTGTCTCTAGGGCATATTTCCAACATTATGGACCCGTAGGTCTGTGGTGGACTACTCACGCATCATCGGAGGGGAAATGTGAAAGCACAACATGCTCCCTTGGTGGTTTTGATAATTCATGACAACATACATTGTCTCTTGAACTAACACTTCTATCTAGTATATTTCAGATAATAGTCCATGGAGAGTTGAGTTGGCAAAAGGATTGAGGAGATTGTGGAATTACCCCAAGATTCAAGGAAATAGATTGGCCAAGCTTCAAGCAAGAGAACTCTACATTTTACATTTGTGAGAAATTACTTTGAGTCCATAGGAAATCCAGTACTATTAAAAGGGGGTAAAGTTTTGATGATGGACAATATGCTCAAACGTGCACAAGTGACAGTCACCAAAACATCGACAAACTCTCCCACCAAAGTCTGTCCTAAGCCAAATATGCAAAATTGGTGCAACCAACATTCCTATCCCGGTGCCACCGATTTTAAACCCTAGATAGACTCAGCCAAATCCTAACACTTCGGGGCAACCGACACTGCACTCGGTGCCACCGAGTTGGGTTGCCAAGATTCTGTTACGCAAGTTTACATTTTCGGTCCGTCTGAAAATGGTGAATCGGTGTCACCGAGATTGGCAAATCTGACCATTGGTCACCTTGTCGATGCAACCAAGAATTGTATACCGGTCCCTCCGAGATTCAAAAGTTGCCACTTTTGGTCACTTTGGTACCACCGAGATTTACACATCGGTGTCACCGAGATGGTCATTTTGTGTGTAATAGTTGGATTTTTGGAGATGCCTATATATACCCCTTCACCACCACCCACTCGAAAGAGAAGCACTCAGAACTGTTCCATACCTATCCTACTCAGTTTTCTGAGAGAGAACCACCTACCCTTGTGTTGAGGTCAAGATCTTCCACTCCAACCATATGGATCTTGATTTCTAGCCTCGCCAAGTTGCTTTCCACTAATCCCATCTCTTCTACCAAGCCAAATCTATGAGAGAGTGATTGTGTGTTGAGGAGTCTATCATCTTGAAGCACAAGAGCAAGGAGTTCATCATCATTACTGAGCCTATTACCTTTTGGAGGGTGGTGCCTCCTAGATTGGTTAGGTGTCGCTTGGGAGCCTCCTACTTCCTTTTGTGGAGTGAACCAAGAAGTTTGTAAGGGCAAGGAGATCGCCTACTTCGTGAAGATCTACCCATAGTGAGGCTAGTTCTTCGTGGACGCAATCCACATGGAATAGTCACGGTTGCTTCTTCGTGGAACCCTTCATGGGTAGAGCCCTCCGTGGACTCTTGCGACCGTTAACCTTCGTGGGTTGAAGACTCCATGAATGTGGACGTACTATAGCACCACCTATCGGAACCACGGGAAAAATCCTTGCATCTCCTATTGCGTTTGATCTTCCTACCCCATCTCTTTACTTACATGCTTTACTTTCCGCTGCCATACTTATAGACATGCATATGTAGGGCTGTTAGACTTGCTAGACTTGCTAAAAATTTTAAAATCAACCAACCAATTAACTTGGGAAAAGGTTAGGTTTTAAATTTGTGCTAGTAGTCTATTCACCCCCCTCTAGACACCCCTCTCTCGATCCTCCAAGTGGTATCAGAGTTTGGTCTCCATTGCTTTAGTTTAATCACCGTGGAGGAAGATAGATGTGTCTAGAATGGAGAGTTTGAGTTGTAGAGTGCCCATTCTTGATGGAGAGTACTATAGTCAATGGAAGAATGCCATGATTGATCTATTTAACAGATTCCATTTGACTAAATATATTGAAAACCCCTATGTGCTCCCTATTGATGAATTGCATCCCACACACGAAGAGGAAATTAACATGCTTGGTAACCTAAGAACTGTCAATCTTATTGTTAGAGGTTTGCCAAGATTCGTGCTTTCTCAAATGAAGAACTTTGCTTGTGCCTATACCTTATGGACTGATTTGGATAAACGATATCCAAATCTTTCCTTAGGAAATCTTGATGAAATTCTTCATAAAACCATTGCTTTTCACAAAATGAATCCTAGTGATCCAAACTTTGATAAATGCCTATTTGAGCTCCGTGATCTTATGTGTGCTAAAGGAGATGTCACCATTATCAACAACATTATCTTTGAAGCCATTTGCATTAATAAACTTTAACATTGCCAGGATCACTATTCTAACGAATCTCTTGTTCTTTATGACGAGGATTTCCCACTTGATGATGACAATGTGGAACATGGCTATTATGAAGAAGATGAGTTGTTCGACATCGAGCACGAGAAGATCATGAAGAATTTGAGACTCATGGCAAACTTTAAGGATTACATGTCCATAGGAAAAGAGTGGATCCTTGATAGCGGATGAAAGGATCATATGACTGGTGATAAAGACATTTTCCAAGAGATCACGCCTAATCAAGGTCCTTGACGGTACATGACCTTTGGAGACAACTCTAAGGGTAAGGTACTTGGCCTTGGTAAGGTGACTATATACCATGATAGTTCTTTTAAAAAATTTATGCTTGTTGAATCCCTTGGTTACAATCTTCTTTACTTATCTAGACTTGCCGACTTTAGTTTCAATGTTTATTCATGAAAGTAGATTGCCAAGTATTTCGTCAAGATAATCATAAAATGGTATTTACCGGTTTCCATAGAGGTGATCTATAAATTGTTGATTTCACTAAAAGATCCAAGCCTTGCACTTGTTTAATTGCAAAATCTTCTAAAGGTTGGCTTTGGCATAGAAGACTTGGACATGTAGGCATGCGAAATCTAGATAAGCTAATCAAAGGTGATCATATACCTGGATTTAAAGATGTTATCTTCGACAAAGATAGACTTTGCAGTGCTTGTCAAGCTAGAAGGCAAGTCGGTGGAAGTCATCTCGTTAAGAATATCATGACTACTAGGAGACCACTCGAGCTACTTCATATGGATCTTTTTGGTCCCAATGCTTACAAGAGTCTCGATGGAAATTCCTATGGTCTAGTTATAGTTGATGATTTTTCTAGATTTACGTGGGTATTCTTTCTTGATGATAAGTTGTAGGTTCAAAAGATCTTCAAGAACTTTGCTCGCAAAGTGCAAAATCAGTTTGAAGTGAAGATCAAGAAGGTTCAGAGCAATAACGGATCGGAGTTCAAGAACACCCATGTGGATACCTTTCTTGATGAAGAAGGTGTTTCACATGAGTTCTCGGCTACGGACACACCTCAAGAAAATGGAGTTGTTGAGAGGAAGAACCGTACGCTCATTGAGATGGTAAGAACGATGCTTGACGAGTACAAGACGCCAAGACACTTTTGGGCAGAATTCGTTGAAACAGCATGTCATGCCACAAACCGACTTTATTTGCACAAGCTTCTCGGTAAAACGGCATACGAGTTACTCACCAGTAACAAACCCCAAGTCAGATACTTTCGGGTATTTGGCTCAAAGTGCTACATTCTTGATAAGCATTGTCGTACTAAATTTGCTCCTAAATCTCATGAAGGGTTCCTACTTGGTTATGGATCGAACTCTCACACTTACCGTGTCTACAACAACTTCACTTGAAAAGTTGAAGAGACGGTAGGTGTTAAGTTTGATGAATCTAATGGTTCGCAAGTTGAAAAATTGCCAAATGATGTAGGTCATATGGATCCTTCGGAAGCCATTCTAGATCTACCCATCAGCAAGATTTGTCCCATGAAGGTGAAGGAGAGTACTTCATCAACTCAAGTGGTAGCCCCTACCTCATGTCAAGGTGAACCTCAACACGACATGGAGGCATCCACAAGTGGTACACGGTGAGATGATGAAGAAGAGGAAGTGCATCATGAAGATCCACCACAACCACCTTCACCACCACCACAAGCAAACGACACCTTCAACAACAACGAAGATGAACGAGATGATGATGAAGAAGAAGAAGCTCCACCATCCAACAATCGGAAGCTGAACCGAGTTCGAGCTCAAGTGACCAAGAACCATCCCCTAAACCAAATCTTTGGTGATATACAAACAGGGAGAATCACTTGCTCTAAAAACCATCTAGCTAACTTTTGTGAGCATTATTCTTTCATCTCTAGCATTGAGTCTTTGAAGGTAGAACAAGCTCTTGAAGACATGGATTGGGTGAATGCTATGCATGAAGAGATTCACAACTTCGAAAGGAACGAAGTGTGGACAGTTGTGTAGAAGCCCGAAGATAAGCACAACATCATCGGAACCAAATGGGTGTTTTGCAACAAGTAGGACGAAGACGGTCAAGTCGTAAGAAACAAGGCTCGTAAGGTAGCCCAAGGATATACGCAAGTCAAAGGTATGGACTACAGTGAGACTTATGCCCCCGTCGCTAGACTTGAAGCTATTTGTATTCTTCTTGCTTATGCTAATCACCATGATATCACACTTTATCAAATGGACATAAAAAGTGCATTTTTAAATGGTGAAATGGAAGAATAGGTTTATGTTAAGCAACCACCTAGTTTTGTGAATCCTAAAAAAGCTAATCATGTTTACAAGCTTCGTAAAGCTCTTTATTGTCTTAAGCAAGCCCCTCGTGCTTGGTATAAATGTTTAATGAAGTTTCTCATCGTAAAAGGTTTTGAAATTGGTAAAATTGATGCAACCTTGTTCTCTAAGAGAGTTAATGGAGAATTATTTGTGTGCCAAATTTATGTGAATGGTATTATCTTTGATTCCACTAACCCTCAATTTAGTGAAAGATTTGGAAGGTTGATGTCCGAGAAGTATGAGATGTCTATGATGTGTGAGATGAAATTCTTTCTTTGATTGCAAATCAAGAAATCAAGAGAAGGAACTTTCATCTCTCAAGCTAAGTATACCAAAGACTTGATCAAGAAGTTCAACATGCAGGATTGCAAAGGTATGAAAACTTCTATGCCCACTAGTGGAGATGTTGACCTTACCAGGGAGGATGAACCGGTTGATCAAAAGGTTTATCGATCTATGATTGGTTCATTGCTATATCTATGTGCATCTCATCCCAATATTATGCTTAGTGTTTGCATGTGTGCTAGATATCAAGCTGCACCTAAAGAGTGTCATCTTTTGGCTATGAAACGTATAGTGAGGTACTTGATACAAACACCAAACTTTGGCATTTGGTATCCCAAGGGGTCTTCTTTTAATCTTGTTGGCTATTCCGACTCGGACTACGCCGGTGACAAGGTTGATAGAAAATCCACCTTGGGTACTTGTAAATTTTTAGGTAGATCTCTTGTGTCTTGGTTCTCCAAGAAACAAAACTCGGTATCTCTATCTACTGCCGAAGCTGGGTATATTGCTGCTGCATCTTGTTGTCCGCAATTACTATGGATGACATAAACGCTTAAGGATTATGGTATTCATGTTAAAAATGTTCCATTTCTTTGTGACAATGGAAGTGCTATTAAAATTGGACATAATCATGTGCAACATTCTCAAACCAAGCATATTCAAGTTTGACATCATTTCATTCGTGATCATGTTGCCAAAGGAGATATCAATCTTAAGCATGCTCGTACTAACAAACAATTGGCCGATATCTTCATCAAGCCACTTGATGAGAAAACATTTTTTCATTTGAGGAGTGAGTTGAACATCATTGATGCTTCAAACTTGAGCTATACTCACTCGGTTGCAAGCAAGGGCATGAGCTTTCTTATTATCTCCATGTTCTCGTAACTCGTTATCATATGCCATGGAATTCTATGCTCCCTTGTATTGCATCTAACCTTTTGTAGGTACTTGGAAGAACTTCATTCCACAACATTGCCATCAACTCCAATCATAAGCAATCTTGTCATTACCAAGTATCCACAACCCGTCTTTGATGATGGAAGGAAGAAGACAACAAAAAAATATCCTTGACATATACATTGGATATATCATGCCAATTGGATATATCCATTGCTCTTCCTTGCATGACTAACCTTTGTAGGTGATGAGTGTACTAGAACAAGTAGGATTGCTCCAAATTCAAGATGATCTTCATCAACCTCGAGCATCCTCAACAAGTTCACCTACAAGCAGCGTCATCAACATCATTCAAAGGTATGTACTCATATTCTTGAAAAGGCTTTACTCCAAGTCATGAGCTAAAGCAACTCAAGAGATATGAAGACATCAAAATTCTTAATAAAAAATGGCAACCCCATTTCGAGCTTAAACGATGAGTATGACCTATGATCAAGAAATCTTGCTTGGCTCATAAGTCAATATATTCTAACATAGGTGACCTAGTCATCGTTCATCATCTAGTTAAGAATCTTGCGTGGTTCGTTCTCTATTTGCATGACTTCTCGTAACCACTCAAATCTTATCTATTTGATGACCTTTGTAAATATTTTGCATTTTTTCTTTTTGAAACAATTTCGTTTGTCTCTCTGAAAACAGAAACTTGGTTTATCTTTCGGAGTCACCGATATAGATAACTCGGTTCTACCGAATTCGCAGATAAGTTGCACTACAAAATCTCGGTATCATCGATCTATCTATCCTGGAGTCACCGGTTTTCTTTGCTTTCAAAATCTATGTTTCTTTGACATTGTTTAGTTTTTTCTGTTCTTGTGATATTCTTGTTCCTTCGATGACCCCTTCCTATAAAAAAATTAATGGGAGAAGAACAAACAACACTTCGGGGGAGAAATTCTTTATTCAAGGATCCCTAGCTCCGAGAAGAAAACTCAAATTTGCCAAAGGGAGAGAAGTTACATTCAATGATTTCCTTAGTCTTTTAATGGACCCTACTTTCAATGACCCTTGATCTCCAGGATCCCTTCCTTGTCAATGATCCATGTCACTACTCCCAAGTTTAACCTTTTTGGTATTTTATGCCAAAGGGGGACAATATCAAGCTTCATGCTAAAGGGAGAGTTACATGCTTATGCAAAGGGGGAGATATGATTTAGGGGGAGAGGAAAATATCAAAAGTTCACACTTATATAATCAAGGAGAGTAACAATAATGTAGGGGGGAGCAAACCACTTTTGGAGAAAAAGTCTCAAGTGAACAAAGGATTACTTTTCTCACCCTATCCGATCCCAATATCTACATGCTGAGATTCAGGGGGAGAGGATGTACTACCATTTCATATCAAAGGGGGGGAAAGATATAATATATTCAGGTGGAGTCACATCAATCTTAATAATTATCATATTATAAATGTTCTCCACATCTTGGTATCCTTTGAGTTCTATTGCTTTTGATTTGTAGAATACTCTTGTGTTTCCTAACATTGTTTTGTCAAGTGTGTCTCTACTACTAGAATGCTCAAGAACTCAAGGTAAGTATATGCATCATATCTTTGATCAACATGATCTCTTGCTTCTTGCACATATTGTTTGCAAGAGTGAAGTCTTGATCAAGGATATACATTTCATTCACATATATTGATGCATATAGCCAAGATACACATGACTCTTATATCCCTTTCATCCATATGTGTGTCCATGCATTCCAAAGCAACTATCCTTTAAAGGACTACACACATTTAGGGGGATCAAATCTAAGTCATGTGTTTCTCACAGTCTTCATTGCATCCATGCATATCTTTAATTGAAGCTTTGGTTATATGTTGTCATCAATTACCAAAAAGGGGGAGATTGAAAGCACAATATGCTCCCTTGGTGGTTTTGATAATTCATGACAGCATACATTGTCTCTTGGACTAACACTTCTATCTAGTATATTTCAGATAATAGTCCATGGAGAGTTGAGTTGGCAAAAGGATTGAGGAGATTGTGGAATTACCCCATCTCTTTACTTAGATGTGCAATGTCTTTACTTTCCGCTGCCATACTTGTAGGCATGCATGTGTAGGGCTGTTAGACTTTCTAGACTTGATAAAATTGTTAAAATCAGCCAACCAATTAACTTGAAAGGTTAGGTTTTAAATTCCTGCTAGTAGTCCATTCACCCCCTCTAGACACCCCTCTCTTGATCCTACACAATGGAGTTGATGTAGATGCCCTCCGTCATCGAATCCCCCTCCGACAGATTACCGGAAAAGGCTCCAAGATTGGATCTCTCAAGAATGGAGGCTTCTCGCGGCAGAAAAGTATTTGTGCTGCTCTTTTTGGTATTGGGGAATATTTTGGTATCTATAGGACGAAGGTTACGGATAGGAGACGTGCCAGGGAGTCACAAGCCTGCCAGGCGCGACCAGGGGGTGGTCGCGGCCCCTGGCTTGTGACTTCCTCGCAAGTCCCTTGCCTTGCACTCCAAGCCTGGTAGGTGTCTTCTGGTCCAAAAAAATCATCACGAAGATTTTATTCCGTTTGGACTCCGTTTAATATTCCTTATCTATAATACTCAAAAACAAGGAAAAAATAGAAATAGGCACTAGGCTCTAGATTAATATGTTAGTCCCAAAAATAATATAAAATAGCATATTAATGCATATAAAACATCTAAAACAGGTAATATAATAGCATGGAACAATCAAAAATTATAGATACGTTGGAGACGTATCAAGCATCCCCAAGCTTAATTTCTGCTCGTCCTCGAGTAGGTAAATGGTAAAAACAGAATGTTTGATGTGGAATGCTACCTAACTTAATTATCCATGTAATATTCTTTGTTGTGGCATGAATGCTCAGATTGATAAGACTCAAAACAAAAGCTTAATGTTGACATAAAAACAATAATATTTCAAGCATACTCACAAAGCAATTGTATCTCTTCAAAATATAATGGAAAAAGAAAGCTATCCCTACAATATCATATGGTCTGGCTATGCTCCATCTTCCCCACACAAAGTATTTATATCATGCACAACTCCGATGACAAGTCAAGCAATTGATTCACACCTTTATTTTCTCAACCTTTTTCAACTCTCACGGAATACATGAGTGTGAGCCATGGATATATCACTATAGATGGAATAGAATATGGTGGAGGTTGTGAAGGAAAAGGATAAGATAGTCTCACATCAACTAGGTGTATCAACAGGCTATGGAGATGCCAATTAATAGATATCAATGTGAGTGAGTAGGGATTGCCATGCAACGGATGCACTAGAGCTACAAGTGTATGAAAGCTCAGAAGGAAACTAAGTGGGTGTGCATCCAACTTGCTTGCTCATGAAGACCTAGGGAAATTTGAGGAAGCCCATCATTGTAATATACAAGCCAAGTTATATAATGAAAAATTCCCACTAGTATATGAAATTGACAAAATAGGAGACTCTCTATCATGAAGATTATGGTGCTACTTTGAAGCACAAGTGTGGGAAAAAGATAGTAGCATTGTCCCTTATCTATTTCTCTCATTTTTATTTATTTTGGTGGGCATCTAAGGCCTCTTTTTTTATTTGGGCTTTGCTGCCTCTTTTATTTTTCATAAAGTTCGGAGTCTCATCCCCACTTGTGAGGGAATCATAGCTTCCATCATGCTTTCCTCACATGGGACAATGCTCTAATAATGATGGTCATCACACTTTTATTTACTTACAACTCAAGAATTACAACTCGATATCTAGAACAAAATATGACTCTATATGAATGCTTCCGGCGGTGTACCGGGATGTGCAATGATCTAGTATAGCAAATGACATCAAAAAACGGACAAATCATGAAAACATCATGCTAGCTATCTTACGATCATGCAAAGCAATATGAAAATGATGGTGTGTGGCATAATAAACGGAATGGTGGAAGTTGCATGGCAATATATCTCGGAAGAACTATCGAAATGCCATAATAGTAGGTATGGTGGCTGTTTTGAGGAAAGATATATGGTGGCTGTTTTGAGGAAGGTGGGTTTATCGCACCGACGAAATTTGCGCGGTACAAGAGAGGCTAGCAAAAGTGGAAGGGTGAGAATGTGTATAATCCATGGATTCACATTAGTCATAAAGAACTCACATACTTATTGCAAAAGTATATTAGTCATCGAAGCAAAGTATTATATGCATGCCCGTAGGGGAGAGGTGTTGGGGAACGTCGCATGGGAAACAAAAAAATTCCTACGGACACGCAAACCTATCCATGGTGATGAGCATCTACGAGAGGGAGAGTGGATCTACATACCCTTGTAGATCGCTAAGCGGGAAGCGTTAAGAAACGCGGTTGGTGTAGTCGAACATCTTCGCGATCCAAATCGCCGAGCGTCCCGCGATCTCATCACGATCCGTCCCGCGATCCAATCACGATCCGTCCCGTGAACTCATCACGATCCGTCCCGCGATCTCATCACGATCCGTCCCGCGATCTTGATCACGATCTATCCCGCGAACTCATCACGATCCGTTCCGCGATCTCATCACAAACCGTCTCGCGATCTCGATCACGGTCCTTCCGATCTAGCGCCGAACGGATGGCACCTCCGCGTTCAGCACACGTGCAGCTTGATGACGATCTCCACCGTCTTGATCCAGCAAGAGGAGGTGGAGAGGAGAGAGAGTTCACCGGTAGCGTGACGGCGCTCCGGTGATGGTGGTGGAGTGATTTCGGCAGGGCTTCGCCTAAGCGCTGCGGAAAACCGATCTAGAGGAGAAACTGTGCACCGGTGAAACGGGTAGCACGTGGCCGGAAATTCTGTCCAAAAACCACCCAATCCACTAGTATATATAGGAGGAGAGGAGAGGAGAGGCAGCCAAGGCCTTTGGGTCAGCCGAAGTAGGAGGTGGGAAGCAATCCTACTTCACCTCCAATCCTAGTTGGAGTAGGATTGCCTCCTATTGGCTGATTTTCCACCTTTTTCTTTAGGACTTTCTCTCCTGCGCCACGGGCCTTTGTGGATGTTTTCCTAGCCCACTAAGGGCTGGTTAATACTCTCCCACAGCCCATGGACCTCTTGGGGTCGAAGTACCCCTCCCGGAGGTCTCCCGGTACACTAACGGCACTCCCGGTACACTACTGATGAGCCCGAAACTTTTCCCGAAACCAAACTGGGACTTCCTATATATGAATCTTTACCTCCGGACCATTCCGGAGCTCCTCGTGACATCCGGGATCTCATCCGGAACTCCGAACAAACTTCGGTCACCACCATACATAACTCTACACTACCGAAACGTCACCGAACCTTAAGTGTGCAGACCCTGTGGGTTCGAGAACTATGTAGACATGACCAAGACACCTCTACGGTCAATAACCAATGGCGGGACCTGGACGTCCACATTGGTTCCTACATATTCTACGAAGATCTTTATCGGTCGAACCTCTATGTCAAGGATTCAGTTAAATCCGTATAACGTTCCCTTTGTTCTTCGGTATGTTACTTGCCCGAGATTCGATCGTCGGTATCTCCATACCTAGTTCAACCTCGTTACCGTCAAGTCTCTTTACTCGTTCCGTAATACAAGATCCCGCAACTAAAAATTAGTCACATTGCTTGCAAGGCTTATTGTGATGTTGCATTACCGAGTGGGCCCCGAGATACCTCTCCGTCACACGGAGTAACAAATCCCAGTCTCGATCCATGCCAACTCAACAGACACCATCAGAGATACCTGTAGAGCACCTTTATAGTCACCCAATTACGTTGCGACGTTTGATACACACAAGGCACTCCTCCGATATCCGTGAGTTGCATGATCTCATGGTCATAGGAACATATACTTGACATGCAGAAAACAGTAGCAATAAACTGACACGATCATATGCTATGTTTGTAGTTTGGGTCTTATCCATCACATCATTGTCCTAATGATGTGATCCCGTTATCAAATGACATCTCATGTCCATGGCTAGGAAACCTTAACCATCCTTTGATCAACGAGCTAGTCCATTAGAGGCATACTAGGGACATGGTTTTGTCTATGTATCCACACATGCATTTAAGTCTCCGATCAATACAATTATAGCATGGATAATAAACGATTATCATGAACAAGGAAATATGATAATAACTAATTTATTATTGCCTCTAGGGCATATTTCGGTCTCCCACTTGCACTAGAGTCAATAATCTAGTTCACATCACCATGTGATTCGCATTGTTATGAATCTAACACCCAATGAGTTCTGGGGCTCGATCATGCTTTGCATGTGAGAGAGGTCTTATAGTCAACGGGTCTGCGATATTCAGATCCGTGTGTACTTTGCAAATCTCTATGTCAAACCGTAAACACTGCTACCACACTCCACTTGGTACTATTTCCAAATGGCTGCTCCACTATACGTATCCAGATTGCTACTACTAGTCATCCGGATAGGTGTTAAAGCTTGCATCGACGTAACTCTTTACGACGAACTCTTTGTCACCTCCATCATCAAGAAACATTTCCTTAGTCCTCTGGTTACTAAGGATAATTCTGACCGCTGTCCAGTGATCCACTCCTAGACCACACTTGTACCCCTTGACAGACTCATGGCAAGGCACACACAGGTGTGGTACACAGCATGGCATACTATACAGAGCCTATGGCTAAGGCATAGGGGACGACGTTCGTCCTTTCTCTTCCTTCTGCCGTGGTCGAGCTTTGAGTCTCACTCAACTTCACACCTTACAAATCAGGCGAGAACTCTTTCTCTTACTGATCCATTTTGAACTCTTTCAAAATCATTGTCAAGGTATGTACTCATTGAAAGTCTCATCAAGTCATCTTGATCTATCTCTATAGATCTAGATGCTCAACAATTTGGTAGCTTTATCCAGGTCTTCCTTTGAAAATCACTTTCCAAATAACCATTTTATGCTTTCCAGAAACTCTACATTATTTCTGAACAACAATATGTCATCCACATATACTTATCAGAAATTCTATAGTGCTCCCACTCACTTTATTGCAAATACAAGTTTCTCGTAAACTTTCTATAAACATCAAAACTTTGATCACCTCATCAAAGCGTATATTCCAACTCCGAGATGCTTGCTTTAGTCCATGGAAGGATCACCGAAGCTTGCACACCTTTTAGCATCCTTAGGCCTGACAAAACCTTCTGGTTGTATCACATACAACCTTTCCTCAAGTAACCGTTAAGGAAACGATGTTTTGACATCCATCTGCCAGATTTCATAATTGAAAATGCAGCAACTGCTAACATAATTACAACAGACTTTTAGCATCGCTACGAGTGAGAAAGCCTCATCGTAGTCAACTCCTTGAACTTGTCACAAACAACTTTGCAACAAGTCAAGCTTTACAAATGGTGACATTCACCATCAGTGTCTGTCTTCATTCTAAAGGTCCATTTGTCCTCAACGACCTACCGTCTAACGAGCAAGTCTACCAAAGTCTATACTTGGTTTTCATATATGGATCCTATCTCGGATTTCATGGCCTCTAACCATTTGTCGGAATCCGGGCCCATCATCGCTTCTCCATAGCTCGTAGGTTCATCGTTGTCCAACAACATGATCTCCAAGACAGAGTTGTCATACCACTTAGGAGCAGTACACATCCTTGTCGACCTACGAAGTTTGATAGTAACTTGATCCTGAAGCTTCATGATCATCAACATTAACTTCCTCTTCAACTAACGTAGGCTTCACAGAAACATCTTTCTGCGTTGCGCTACTCTCTGGTTGAACAAAGGTTTAACAACCTCATCAAGTTCTATCTTCCTCCCACTCAATTCTTTCGAGAGAAACATTTCCTCGAGAAAGGATCCGTTTAAGCAACAAACACTTTGCACTAGGATCTGAGATTGAAGGTTCACCCAACTGATCTTAGGGTATTCTATGAAGATGCATTTGTCCGCCTTGGGTTCGACCTCATTAGGTGAAAACATTTTCCACACAAGTGTCACAGCCCCAAATATTAAGAAATGACAGCTTAGGTTTCTATCAAACCATAATTCACACGGTGTCATCTCAACGGATTTAGATGATGCCCTATTTAAAGTGAATGTAGTTGCCTCTAAAGCATAACCCCAAAAATTATAGTAGTAAAACGATAAGAGACATCATAGTATGCACTATATCAATAGAGCATGACTATGATGTTCGGACACACCATCACACCATGATGTTCCACGTGGCGTTAGTTGTGAAACAAATTTCACATTGTCTTAAGTTGTATGCCAAACTCGTAACTCAGATATTCACCTCCACGATCATATTGCGGTCATTTTTATCTTCTTGTCACGATGATCTTTAAACTTCACTCTGAATTTTCTTGAACCTTTCAAACGATTCAGACTTGTATTTCATTAAGTAAATATACACTATATCTACTCAAATCATCAGTGAAGGTAAGAAAATAACGATATCCACTGCACGCTACAAGACTCACTAGATTGCATACATCAACATGTATCATTTCCAATGAATCACTTGCCCGCTCCATCCAACGGGGTCCTTTAGTCATCTTTCCCAAGAGGCATGGTTCACATGTCTCAACCGATTCAAAATCGAATCAGTCCAAATATCCATCAGCATGGAGTTTCTACATGCGCTTTATACCAATATGACATTTAGCGGCAGTGCCACCAGTATGTGGTACTATCATTATTAACTTTGTATCTTTTGACATCAATGTTATGAACATGTGTACTAGTACGATCAAGATTTCAACAAACCATTCTCACTGGGTGCATGACCATTGACGGTATTATTCATGTAAACAGAATAACCATTATTCTCTAACTTAAATGAATAATCGTATTGCAATAAACATGATCTAATCATGTTCATGCTCAACGCAAAACACCAAATAACATTTATTTAGGTTCGTCACTAATCCTGAAGGTAGAGAGAGCGTGCGATGTTGATCACATCAACCTTGGAAACACATCCAACACATATCGTCACCTCACCCTTAGCTAGTTCTCCGTTGATTCCGTAGCTTTTATTTCGAGTTACTAACATTTAGCAACCGAACCGGTATCCAATACCCAGGTGCTACTAAGAGTACTAGCAAGGTACACATTAATAACTCGTATATCAAATATACTTCTATCAATGTTGCCAGCCTTCTTATCTACCAAGTATCTAGGGTTGTTCCGCTTCAGCGACCGCTCACCTCATAACAGAAGCACTTAGTCTTGGGTTTGAGTTCAACTTTGGGTTGCTTCACTAGAGCAGCAACTGACTTGCTATCCATGAAGTTTCCCTCCTTGCTCTTGCCCTTCTCGAAACTAGTGGTTTGATTAACCATCAACACTTGATGCTCCTTCTTGATTTCTACCTTCGCGGTGTCAAACATCGCGAACAGCTCAGGGATCAACATTTCTTTCCCTAGCATTTTATAGTTCATCACCAAGTTTTAGTAGCTCAGTGACAGTGGCTTGGAGAACTACATCAATCACTATCTTATCTGGAAGATCAACTCCCACTCGATTCAAGCGATTGTAGTACCCAGACAGTCTGAGCACATGCTCAACGATTGAGCTATTCTCTTTCATCTTGCAGGCAAAGAATCTCGTTGGAGATCCTATATCTCACAACTCGGGCACGAGCCTGAGATCACAATCTCAGCTCTTAGAACATCTCATATGTTCCGTGACGTTCGAAACGTTTCGGAGCCTCAATTCTAAGCCGTAATGCATGACGCACTAAACTATTAAGTAGTCATAGAAACGTGCATGTCAGATGTTCACAACATCTACAGACGACGCTAGATGGGGTGGCGCACCGAGCGGTGCATTAAGGACATAAGCCTTCTGTGCAGCAATGAGGACAATCCTCAGATCACGGACCCAGTCCGCAATTTTGCTACCAACATCTTTCAATTCTATTTCTCTAGGAACATATAAAAATACAAGGGAGCTACAGCGCGAGCTAGTAATCTACAACATAATTTGCAAAGACACTTTGACTATGTTCATGATAATGAGTTCACTTAATCATATTACTTAAGAACTCCCACTCAAATTGACATCCCTCCGATCATTCGAGTGATACATGATCCAAATTCACCAACTCAAGTCCGATCATCACGTGAGTTGAGGTGGCTACAATGGTGAACATCATCATGTTGATCATATCTACTATATGACTCATGTTCGACCTTTCGGTCTCTTGTGTTCTGAGGCCATGTCTATACATGCTAGGCTCGTCAAGTTTAACCCGAGTGTTCTGCATGTGCAACACTGGCTTGCACCCGTTGTATGTGAACGTAGAGTCTATCACACCCGATCATCACGTGGTGTCTCAACACGACGAACTTTCGCAACGGCGCACACTCGGGGAGAACACAATTTATCTTGAAATTAAGTGAGGGATCACCTTATAATGCTACCGTCGTCCTAAGCAAAACAAGGTGCATAAAAAGGATTAACATCACATGCAAATCATAAGTGACATGATATGGCCATGAACTTGTGCTTTTGATCTCCATCTAGAAAGCACCGGCATGATCTCCATCGTCACCGGCATGACACCATGATCTCCATCATCTTGATCTCCATCAACGTGTCGCCATCGGGGTTGTCACGCCCTGCATGCTTCTACTACTATTGCTACCGTTTAGCGATAAAGTAAAGCATTACATACCGCTTAATGATTGACACGCAGGTCATACAATAATTAAAGACAACCCTATGGCTCCTGCCGGTTGCCGTATTCATCGACCTGCAAGTCGTGATAATCTATACATCACATGATCATCTCATACATCACATATATCACATCATGTAATTGGCCATATCATATCACAACATACCCTGCAAAAACAAGTTAGACGTCCTCTAATTGTTGTTGAATGTTTTACGTGGCTGCTACGGGTATCTAGCAAGAACAATTCTCACCTACGCATAAACCACAACGGTGATACACTAGTTTGCTTTTCAACCTTCTCAAGGACCGCCTTTGTCGAATCCGATCCAACTAAAGTGAGAGAAACTGTCACCCGCAAGCCATCTAGGCAACAAGTTGCGTCGAGGGAACCGGTCTCTCGTAAGCGTACGAGTAATGTTGGTCCGGGCCGCTTCATCTCACAATCCCGCTGAACCAAAATACGACCAAGGGAGGAAGCAATCTAAGCATCAATGCCCACAAACCTTTTGTGTTCTACTCAAGATCTCATCGAACCATCAACCTAGCTCTGATACCACTGTTGGGGAACGTCGCATGGGAAACAAAAAAATTCCTACGCACACGCAAACCTATCCATGGTGATGAGCATCTACGAGAGGGAGAGTGGATCTACATACCCTTGTAGATTGCTAAATGGGAAGCGTTAAGAAACGCGGTTGGTGTAGTCGAACATCTTCGCGATCCAAATCGCCGAGCGTCCCGCGATCTCATCACGATCCGTCCCGCGATCTAATCACGATCCGTCCCGCGATCCAATCACGATCCGTCCCGTGAACTCATCACGATCTGTCCTGCGATCTCATCACAATCCGTCTCGCGATCTTGATCACGATCTGTCCTGCGAACTCATCACGATCCGTTCCGCGATCTCATCACAAACCGTCTCGCGATCTCGATCATGGTCCTTCCGATCTAGCGCCGAACGGACGGCACCTCCGCGTTCGGCACACGTGCAGCTTGATGACGATCTCCACCGTCTTGATCCAGCAAGAGGAGGTGGAGAGGAGAGAGAGTTCACCGGTAGCGTGACGGTGCTCCGGTGATGGTGGTGGAGTGATTCCGGCAGGGCTTCGCCTAAGCGCTGCGGAAAACCGATCTAGAGGAGAAACTGTGCACCGGTGAAACGGGTAGCACGTGGCCAGAAATTATGTCCAAAAACCACCCAATCCACTAGTATATATAGGAGGAGAGGAGAGGAGAGGTATCCAAGGCCTTTGGGTCGGCCGAAATAGGAGGTGGGAAGCAATCCTACTTCACCTCCAATCCTAGTTGGAGTAGGATTGCCTCCTATTGGCTGATTTTCCACCTTTTGCTTTAGGACTTTCTCTCCTACGCCATGGGCCTTTGTACCTGTTTTCCTAGCCCACTAAGGGATGGTTAATACTCTCACACAGCTCATGGACCTCTTGGGGTCGAAGTATCCCTCCCGAAGGTCTCCCGGTACACTACCGGCACTCCCAGTACACTACCGATGAGCCCGAAACTTTTCCGGAAACCAAACTGGGACTTCCTATATATGAATCTTTACCTCCGGAACATTCCAGAGCTCCTCGTGACATCCGAGATCTCATCCGGGACTCCGAACAAGCTTCGGTCAACACCATACATAACTCTACACTACCGAAACGTCACCGAACCTTAAGTGTGCAGACCCTGCGGGTTCGAGAACTATGTAGACATGACCGAGACACCTCTACGGTCAATAACCAATGGCGGGACCTGGACGTCCACATTGGTTCCTACATATTCTACGAAGATCTTTATTGGTCGAACCTCTATGTCAAGGATTCAGTTAATCCCGTATAATGTTCCCTTTGTTCTTCGGTATGTTACTTGCCCGAGATTCGATCGTCGGTATCTCCATACCTAGTTCAACCTCGTTACCGGCAAGTCTCTTTACTCGTTCCGTAATATAAGATCCCGCAACTAACAATTAGTCACATTGCTTGCAAGGCTTATTGTGATGTTGCATTACCGAGTGGGCCTTGAGATACCTCTCCGTCACACGGAGTAACAAATCCCAGTCTCGATCCATGCCAACTCAACAGACACCATCTGAGATACCAGTAGAGCACCTTTATAGTCACCCAGTTACGTTGCGACGTTTGATACACACAAGGCACTCCTCCGATATCCGTGAGTTGCATGATCTCATGGTCATAGGAACATATACTTGACATGCAGAAAACAATAGCAATAAACTGACACGATCATATGCTATGTTTGTAGTTTGGGTCTTATCCATCACATCATTCTCCTAATGATGTGATCCCGTTATCAAATGACATCTCATGTCCATGGCTAGGAAACCTTAACCATCCTTTGATCAACGAGCTAGTCCATTAGAGGCATACTAGGGACATGGTTTTGTCTATGTATCCACACATGCATTTAAGTCTCCGATCAATACAATTATAGCATGGATAATAAACGATTATCATGAACAAGGAAATATGATAATAACTAATTTATTATTGCCTCTAGGGCATATTTCCAACAAGAGGTTGGTAGGAGTAAACCATCGCGCGCTCCTGACCCTCACACAAAGGTCGACAATCAATAAACAAATCATGCTCCGACTTCCTTACATAACAGTTCACCATACGTGCATGCTACAGGAATCACAAACCTTTACACAAGTATTTTTACCAATTCACAATTACTTCTTAACATGACTCTTAATATTACCATCGTTATATCTCAAAACTTTGTGCAAGGAATCAAACTTCTCATAATACTCAATGCATTTAATATGGAAGTTTTTATTATATCCCTCTTGTATGCCTATCATATTAGGACTAAATTCATAACCTAAACCAATTACCATGCTGTTTAAGGACTCTTGAAATAATATAAGTGAGGTACAAGAATTCAATGATTTCTATAAAACCAAACACCACCGTGCTCTAAAAAGATGTAAGTGAAGCACATAGAGAAAAATTGCCTATCTCAAAAGATATATAAGTGAAGCACATAGAGTATTCTAATAAATTCACGATTCATGTGTGTGTGTCTCAAAATATGTGTGCATAAAGGATGATTGTGGCAAACTAAAAAGCAAAGACTCATATCATACAAGACGTTCCAAGGAAAACACATATCATGTGGTGAATAAAAATATAGCCTCAAGTAAATTTTCCGATGGATTGAAGACGAAAGAGGGGATGCCTTTCGGCGCATCCCCAAGATTAAGATCTTTGACATACATGAATATTGATTGGGGTGCCTTGGGCATCCCCAGGCTTAGGCTCTTGCCACTCCTTATTCCATAGTCCATCAAATCTTTACCAAAACCTGAAAACTTCACAACACAAAAATCAACAAAAAACTCGTGAGATCCGTTAGTATAAGAAAAATAAATCACTACTTTTGGTATTGTTGTGAACTCATTCTTTATTTATATTGGTGTAATATAAACTGTATTCTAACTTCTCCATGGTTCATACCCCCTGATACAACCCATAGATACATCAAAATAGGTAAACAACACAAAGAAAATAGAATCTATCAAAAACAGAACAGTATGTAGCAATCTAAAACCTTCGTATACTTATGAAACTCCAACAATTCTGAAACATTAGGACAACCTGGTAAATTTGTATATCAATCTTGTGTAAATATTTCAGACTCATTCCACTCTCTGAAAAATTTATAAAATTCCTGGACTGGGCGCAAAAGTTTCTGTTTTTCAACAAGATCAAATCAACAACCACCATAGACCATCCCAAAGGTCTTACTTGGCTCATACACTAATTAAAACACCAAAACACAATTACTACAGAGGTAATAACCACTCAAAAACATAAGCAAAACAGAACATAAAAATAAAATTGGGTTGCCTCCCAACAATCGCTATTGTTTAACGCCCCTAGCTAGGCATAATGTTTCAATGAGGCTCACATAAAAAGTAGCATTTGAAACATGCAAGAGAGCATCATGAATCTCATGACAAGAACATTTAAGTCTAACCCACTTCCTATGCATAGGTATTTTTTGAGCAACAACTTATAGGAGCAAGAATCAACTAGCATATGAAGGAAAAACAAGCATACATTCAAAACTTTGAACACATAGAGAGGAAACTTGATATTATTGCAATTCCTACAAGCATATGTTACTCCCTCATAATAATTTTCAGTAGCTTAATGAAGGAATTTCACAATATATCTATCATAAACAATACTCTTTTTATGATCAGCATGCATAAAGTTTTTATCATCTTCCAAAATAGTGGGATTCTTTTTACCTAAAGTTGACGCTCTCCCAAACCCACTTTCGATACTATTGCAAAAATTATTATCAGTAACATATTCAACATGAGCCTTAAATAATTTATCAAAATTATAAGAAGCATTATCACCCCAATCATGATCACTGCAATAAGAAGTGGACATGACAAAATTATCATCCCCAAGCTTATGGTTTTGCATATCATTAGCATCATGGATATTCAGAGAATTCATACTAACAACATGGCAATCATGATTTTAATTCAAAGAACTATCATGAATCACTTTATTAATATCTTCTTTCAACACTTCATCAAAATTTCAGATTCATGAGTTTCAAACAAAACTTCATAGATATAACCAAGTGCACTCAACTCACTAGCAATTAGTTCATCATAATTTGGACTTTCGAAAAGGTTAGCAAGTGGATGAGGATCCATATCAATATATTTTTAGCAAGCGACGATGCAAACCATTAGAAGGCACATGGCAACACAAGCAAACAAGAAGAGATCCCGCAATAAAAAGGCGAACAAGAAAGAGGGCGAATAAAATGGCAAATCTTTTTAGTATTTTCTGAAAATCGTTTTAGAAGTGGGGGATAGGAAAACGAGAGGCAAATGGAAAATAATGTAAATGCAAGAGATGAGTTTGTGATGGGTACTTGGTAGGCTTTATGGAGATCTCCCCAGCAATGGCGCTAGAAATCCTTCTTGCTACCTCCTTAGCTTGCATTGGTTTTACCTTGAAGAGGAAAGCGTGATGCAGCAAAGTGGATAAGTATTTCCCTCACTTGATGAGAACCAAGGTATCAATCCAGTAGGAGGAACAATAAAGTCACCAATGGATGCACCTATACAAACAATCAAACTCTTGCACCCAACGCTATAAAGGGGTTGTCAATCCCTTCACGGTTATTTGCAAGGATTAGACTGAAAGAGATAGATGTAAAAGATTACGGAAAGTAAAAAGTAAATCAATTGCAGCAAGGTATTTTTGGTGTTTGGTTTATGTATTTCAAAATATAATATGAAAAGTAGACCCGGGGGCCATAGGTTTCACTAAAGACTTCTCTCTTGAAGGAAAATATCACGGTGGGTGAACAAATTACTGTCGAGCAATTGATAGAAAAGTGAATAATTATGAAGATATCCAAGGCAATTAATATGTCTATAGGCATGACGTCCATGTCAAGTAGACCAAAACGATTCTGCATCTACTACTATTACTCCACACATCGACCGACTCCTACGTGCATCTAGAGTATTAAGTTCATGAAGAACAGAGTAACACAGTAGGTAAGATGACATGATGTAGAGGGATAAACTCAAGCAATATGATGAAAACCCCATCTTTTTACCCTTTATGGTAACAATACAATACGTGCCTCGCTACCCCTACCATGTCATTGGGTGAGGACACCGCAAGATTGAACCCAAAACTAAGCACTTCTCCCACTGCAAGAATTACCAATCTAGTTGGCCAAACCAAACCAATAACTTGAAGAGATTTGCAAAGATATGAAATCATGCATATAAGAATTCATAAAAGACTCAAATAATATTCATGGATAATCTGAACATAAACCCACAATTCATCGGATCTCGACAAACACACCGCAAAAGAGTATTACATCGGATGATCTCCATGAAGATCATGAAGAACATGGTATTGAAGCACAAAGAGAGAGAAGAAGCCATCTAGCTACTAGCTATGGACCCATAGGTCTGTGGTGGACTACTCACGCATCATCGGAGGGGCAATGGAGTTGATGTAGATGCCCTCCGTGATCGAATCCCCCTCCGGCAGATTACCGAAAAAGGCTTCATGATTGGATCTCTCGGGAATGAAGGCTTCTGGCAGCGAAAAAGTATTTGTGTTTCTATTCTTGGTATTGGGAGAATATTTGGGTATTTATAGGACAAAGATTAGGGTTAGGAGACCTGCCAAGGAGTCACAAGCCTGCCAGGCACGACCAGGGGGTGGCCGCGCCCCCTGGCTTGTGACTTCCTAGCAAGTCCCTTGCCTTGCACTCCAAGCCTGGTAGGTGTCTTCTGGTCTAGAAAAATCATCGCGGAGATTTTATTCCGTTTGGACTCCGTTTAATATTCCTTATCTGCAATACTCAAAAACAAGAAAAAACAGAAACTAGCACTAGGCTCTAGATTAATAGGTTAGTCCCAAAAATAATATAAAATAGCATATAAATGCATATAAAACATACAAAAAAGATAATATAATAGCATGGAACAATAAAAAATTATAGATACGTTGGAGACATATCAACCACCACCGGGAGCCGCCTTGTGCCCAATCTAGAAGAAGGAGCCACTGCCACCCAGCCAGCAGCACCTACGTAGCCGCCATCACACCGTCTTGCCGTTGACCTAGCCAGGCACGCTGCATCACCCCCCCCCCCCGTGAGCGCCACGTCCAGCCACACCGCCGCATACCGTGCTGCTTCGATGTGGTTAGAAGGAAAAGGCCCCCCATTGCTGCCACCGCGAGGGGATTTGCCCAGGCGGCTCTGGCCATCCGCGGAAGGAGAGAGGAGCAGCGAAGGGGAGGGGCGGAGGTTAGCAGCTCCGCCACCCAAGTCTCTGAAACTATATCTCATTGACAATTTTTTTAGAAAAATATGTGCTTCGAGCTAGTAGTAACTTATGCTTTCAATGTGAACTAAATTGTGATGGCAATGTAAACTCAATTGTGCTTTCCGAGAAAAGCAGAATTATGCTCCCCCCGATGAAGCCATAGGAATTGAAGCACTATTGTGTTTTCACGCGAAAACATACATGCTCAACACCGACAGATGAAAAAGTAGTGTAATAGAAAAACCAAATAACCAAATTATTTTTAGCACAAAATAATGAAAAACAAAAAACTAAGAAAAAATAAATCAGAAAAGAAAAATCTTAAAGTTGAAAAACCCCGAAGGACTCTCTGGCACTCATTCCTTCTCATCTTCGTCACTGCTTATCCCATCGCTCACAACGCGCATGGGGCACCACGTGCGGGCTAGTTGGAGCTATCACTGGCAGGATGCCTAGCGTTGGGTGTGCCCTCCATAAGCACGGAGGGTACCCCTCAACTAGTCTCTCCTAAAAGGCTTATTTTTTTAGAAAAAGTAATACATCAGTAAGACTGAAGCCACCGTCTAGGCAACATATGTCGCTACTTATATATAGTTGATGAAGAGATGCTGATAGTCTAGGCCTAATACCAAACAGACCTCGCATCCAAACCTAACATCTAAGACCTGAGGCCCCAACCAAGCCACCTGCCAGGTATGGGGCACCCACCGGTCCGGCGCACACTCAGAGGTCGCCGCCGCCAACTTCCAGCAATCCATCTTCAGAATTGTAGTGACGCATCCATCTTGCCCGGTCTAGCTGTCGTCAACGCCATCACGACGCCAGACAGTGTTGCCCTCCTGCGCGAGTCCATCTTCGCACATCAGACGCCTAATCACCAGGGCGCCACGCCATCGAGATCCGTCACCTTCAATGTGCAGGATGAAGCACCGCTCCACCCATCGCTCCATCGAAGAAAACATCCACTGGTCCCCCGAGACCGCGTACACATCCAAGAAGGACACCCCCAATGGGGAGACGACACAAGCGCGCCGCCGTCTTCTGATCTATCGATCTAGGGATTCCCCCGGAGGTAGCAGCTAGTAGTCTAGAACTTATCCTCGGCGATGCCTTCAAGAAGGGAATGACGTCATGGAGCGTCGCCATCGCTAGCCTTGGCATCTAGCCAAGAGCAGGTTTTCACCCAGATCTGTTCGGAGAACTCCATCCAGCTTCTTGTGCACGGGTCGCCTCCTTCTCTGCCGGAGACTAGATCAAAGGATCCAGCTGCCGCCGCGTGATCGGCCGCGGCACCACCACGGTGCCAAAGTAGCCTGACACTGACTGGACCGCGAGTGGGAAGACGGAGACTGCAAAGGTGACGCCTTCAAGAAGGTAACGACGCATAGGCGCCGTCATCGCCCGCCACGACCGAAGTCGGATCACGGCTTTCACCGGCAGCCGCCCGTCCCCACTTCATGCATAGCCAGCCGGCCGACCACCTCCGATGAAGAGGAAGTCCACCACCACCAAGCCTAGGGCCGGCGCCCCAGACATCCTCATGTTGCAGATCAAGTCTAGGAGCAGTGCACCGTTGACGGTGATTGAGATCGGTAGCACAACGAATCAGCCCGACTGAGTCAAGGCCAGATCCACCGCCCTTGGTGTCGTCCTCCACCGCCGCCGCTGCAGCACAGCCATGTCGCCGCCGATCTGCGCCAGCGCCGCCGATCTGGTCGGAAAGGAGCGTCGCCTCCCAACCAGATCGAGATCCAAGGAGAAAACCGCCGCCGCCGCCACGCCACAAGGGCTTTGCCCTGTGACGCCCCGGGCGACGGCGGTGGAGGGGAGAGGAGGTGGGGGCCGGGGCGGTTGTAGGAGGACGGCGGGGGCTCCCCGTTGCGAGGCGGTTGTAGGAGGACGGCGGGGGCTCCCCGTTGCGGGGCGGCGGCGCCGCACGGGGGAGGTCGAGAAGGTTGGGGCAAAAAAATGAGTAATATAGTATATGTTGGCTGTGAATTGCGTAAATGTATGTTGGAGCTCTCCTAAAAGGCTTCTATGTTAGATATATATAGAGAGAGGGGGATCAAAGCCTCTCTTGCCAAAGATTTTCACATCAGTTTGGTAGGATTACACCCTAAAAAGACATTTCTATATATGAGTTGTATTTTTGAGTCGAAATAATGATATGCCAAAGTTCAATCTCGAGAAGAAAATAATGCTTACCAAGGTTCATATACTCCTGCAAAAATAAGTCTATATGGATTAGTTTTATTCGTCGTAATTATGTATGATTCTCAACATTCCCGCAAAAGAAAGTATGATTCTCAACTAGAAGTTAGGTTATATGGTACTCCTGTCGTACATAAATAAAAGATATCTTGGATATTTAATATGGATTACGTACGGACTAAAATAAATGAACAAACACGCTAAAATATGTTTATTTACATCTGATTTAAAAAAAATGTAAGCACATCTTATTTTTATGAACAGAAGAAATTAATAATTTTTCCATGTTGCATAAATGCATCTTATTTCTTCTGAATTTTAAGTAGTGTCCAAAAAGCTATATACGCACATTCCAGTTGTTTAGTTATATACATACGACTAAAGAAGACACGGCATTTCAATCCTGTGTTTATTCAAAATTAAACTGGTAACATATTGTGCCCCTCTGGAGAAATAGACCAGACACTTCCAACTAGATTCATTACTGCCCCGTAGAGTGATCGTTTTTAGCATGCATCCATGCACCATTTCCACTGCTACAAGTCATCGTTAGTAAAGCAATGATAATCGATTCTAAGATATACTGTATCCGGCTTGTGCTTGAAGTTAACAATCACCGCATGGTCGATTGATTGGTTCTGAATAACGGTGGTGTCTATATGGTGCATTGGAAGGTACACCCTGGAGTTGATGTTAGTTGTACTATTGTAATTTTCAGGTAGTACCCAAGTCAGCTGAGAAGAGTGGCCATACTATAATCAAGGACATATCTGACTTGGCAAGCAGGAACTGTTTACACATCTATATTAGTTGACTTCAGTGAGGCTTGGTCCTAAGGTTCTAGAAGATCAATAGGCACAGGTACAACTCATTCTGCACCATAAAAAAAAAGCTACTCAAAAGTCAAAATACAAGAATATTCTGCCAACTGATTTCTATCCCTTTACATTGGCCCTCTAATTTGAATACAAATTGCAGGTCAGCTGGCTTTCGATACTTTGCGTACGAACATATTTAAATTTTGCAACTCTTTTTTCTTTGAAGCGAGGAGCACTGCAGACCATGATGGTTACTGTGATGGCTTCGAAGGGCCACGGCATGGGTCGACAGCGGTGGTCAGCATGCCCTTGCCCTACCAACGGGTCGGGCGGTGCTAGGGTTGCAACGGCGAGAGGATCCTTCACATGGTGGTTGTGCCGTTGTGGAGTCGCTGACAAAAATAATAGTGTGCTGCGGTAGGGTGGAAGTTGGGAGGTGAAACGTCCTTTGTATTGGTGAAGAGTAGCACTGACGATACGAGGTATCGGGGGTATCTGACCTGAAAGGAAGTCAGCCACCAAGTCAGCCTTCAGGCACAACAATGGCTCATGTCTTCCGTCCTGCCAGCAAGCTTCCAAAACTTGAACCCGTAAATCCCGCCAGATAGTTAGGTTTGTGTAACCCTAGGCCTCATCCTCCTTCATAAGGTGAGGCCAAGGCTAACCATAAGGCAATCTCACAATTGCATAGGCAATCCCCTAGTCTCAATAGAACCTAGCATAAACCATTGTAACCCCTCTCATGAGGCGACCCATACATCAATCCAATCTCAGCATGAGTAGGGTGTTACCTCCATGATGAGGGCCTGAACCTGGGTAAAAGCTTCGTGTGAACTCTCTTCTGGTACTTACAGCCACGTGCACCACCCTATTGGGACTACTGTCGGTTTTCTGACTCAATAGTTGGTGTGTCAGACACGAGTTGTGTCGTTCGGTAGACAAATCCATATGCGATATTTAGTCCAAGTCGGCGTCTATGATCTGGTTCAAAGGTTCAACTTTGGTCTCTTGAGCTTCATTGCCAGTTCGGTAGAGCAAGTCGAAATCATCGCTCCCTTGTTGAAGGCCAAGTTCTCATCTTCTCGAGCTTGGAATTCATTGTTGATCGGTTCAACGAGACCCGCCTCCGCAACTCGGCACCATGTCAGGCACAAGAGGCAGCTTCTTGGAGTTGCCTAGAATCTACTTGCTCACTTCGGTTTCTCGGTAGCAGGACGTGGTGGAATAATTATCACCCCACTCGCCTTCCCTCTTAAGGTCGGTGCAACAAGTTCTTACAAATGCCCCCCCCCCAACCGACCTCTGAAGGTCGACTAGAGTCTTGAGGGCTTCTGGACGTTCATTTTTTTCTGCACGATCAAAGCACAAGGAAATATGCAAGTCTAGACCCGCAAACCGACCTAAGGCTTGGCGGCTACACGGTAGCTTGCCAAATTTCGATGCAAGATCATTTTTTGCCATCAGGAATACATGAGAGCATGTCAAGATTTCATCGAGCAGCCCTAGACGATGCGCTAGCTGCAACTTCGAAAAGGACGCAACCAAACTCCTCACAAGCTCGATGGCTACTGATGGCATGAGGTACCGGGAGCATCCAACCTAAAGGTAAGTCGGCCACCAAACTAGCCTCGGTGCCCAGCTATGTCTAAGGCCCTTGCCCTGCCAACATGTCTCCTTCAAAAGCCTCATCAACTTGGAATACAAGACATAAACCTGCAAATCCAGTCGGATAATTAGGTTGAGAGAGGATTTGACTAGGATTCATGTAACCCTAAGCCTTTTCCTCTCTTATCACACGAGGCGAGGGCCAGCTAGGGGCGTGTGACAATCACACATGCGATCTCCTAGTTTTGTAGAATCTTGCATACAACATTGTAGCTCTCTTTCATGAGGTCATAAATCAATCAAGTCTGAGCATGAGCAGGGCATTATCTACATCATGAGGACCCGAACCCGGTTGAAAAAAACTCGTATGAACTCTCTTCTTGTACTTTGGGCCACTACACCAGCCATCGGCATTACCGTCGATTTTCTAACCCGATAGGCACTAGATCTAGTATGTTTGTGTAGACAAATAAAAGCAGATGTATAGCTTTAGCTCTAGAGCAACTCTAATGCACTCGCAAGAAGTCACCCTAGGCCCTAGCGAACATGAAAGAAAAAGACCGGGCCAGGTGTCACGCCCAAGATGCGCGCCTATCCATATTAAGGCACGAGGGCCTTGTAGGGATAGAGGCGCATCTTGTCGTTCGCAAGTATAGCATCATTGCATCATACATTACAGAAGAGATGAGAATACAAGTTGTCTTACACTCACCACATACTAAATTACAATTCCACACAGAGTTCAAATCATCAGGATGAAGACAGGGTCCGACTACGGACGAAATCAAACGATAAAACAGATGCAAATGATACTATCTTGCTATCCCAAAGATCACGACCATGATCCTCCTACTCGTCTGGATAAGTCACGTACATCCTGCCTCTTACCTCATCATATTCCCACTGGAGCTGCGTCAGATCATCCTGCACGTACTCATCTGTACCTATACCTAGAGTGTTGTAGTAATCTGTGAGCCACAAGGACTCAGCAATCAAGTGCCCGAGTACCGAGACTATTCAAGCTTAAGGTTGGGAAGGGCTATGTCTTTAGTTTGAAGCAGCACTAAGCATATATGGTGGCTAAAATTACGTAACATGAAAAAAATATGAGTGGCCTATGATGAACGATCGAATCTAGTATGACCTCTATGAGATCCAGAACACTTACTTACGTCAATCATAACCCCACCGTGTTCTCTCTCGGATCATGTTCACGAGCAGAGATGATCACGGTTACTCACATAGTTGGTGTATTTTATTTAGAGTTTACTTCAAGTTAACTATAACCGGGTGTTAAACAAATATCCAAGTTGCCACATAACCGCGGGCACAGCTTCTCGAAAAGATTTAACCCTGTAGGGGTGCTCCAACTAGTCCATCACAAATAACCACACTCCGCGGGAATAACCTCAACCACGGATCTCGTAATCTTCATAGGTAACTCCAAAGGAATTCCAACACCTCGAGATAACCCGAAAAAAGTTAGAGTCCACCCGCAAGACATTCCATAAAGGTAAAACAAATCCAGCAAGACCTCCCGACGTGTCGACGAACCCGATAAGAGCCACGTATCTCGTTCTCAGGACACGACGGATGAGCGATGGTTACCACGCCAATCACCGAATTGCCCCGGGCGGCGTTAATAAGCTGCTCTGGGTTGGACCAACACTCATGAGGAGTACTGGCCCAGGGGTTGATTAATTATCCATGGGGTTGCAAAGCCCTATGCAAATTTTATTAAGTTATTAAGCAAATGTAGTACCAATGTTGGGTATTGCCAAACAAGTTTTAATCTCAACCGAATAAACAAGGGGGTCCCCATAACAACCCCGAGCATGTTAGGAGCGCAAAGTATGGAAAACATAACACCGATAAAAAGAAACTATGGCGGTAACAGCGGAACAAAACACCTAGAAAAAGGCCAAGCCTTCCACCAATACCAAGATATATATGTGCATTAAATTAATAACAGATAATATTGCGATATCCAAATCCATGTTATCACATGGAACGACTAGAACCTGCAACTGAGAACGCTATAAGAGGGGCTGAGCAGCGGTAACTTAGCCAATCAAAGGTTTGCTATGATGTGGAGGGTTAGAGGCTATCATTGCAATTAGGAGGCTGATATTCAAGTGGTAGGTAGCGCAATTGTAACAATAAAGTCGAGAAACTAGCAAGCGAAAATAGTATCGGGATCCGGGTACGATCATCTTGCCTCTTGGTTCTTCAGATGAACAAGTGACGGGATCCTCGTAGTTGTACTCGCCTGGCTCTTCGTACTTAGGTTCAATGCTCGCGTCTACCCAAAAGAAACATCAAATAAAAAAACAACCATGGTGCAATGCACAAGCAAGAATGATGCATGCTTAGGTGAAGAGTTTTAACATGGCAATCCTAACTAGTCATGTTTCACATGCAAAAATTGGATATTAATGAATCTAGACAGAACCTTATGTTAAGTTATTTAGACATGCATGAACATGGAAAATATGGATGCATCATGTGAAAACGATGAAAATGCATATGAAGAACGTAAGAAACGGAGTTACGGTTCTCACGATACGCTCACGACAAGGTACCAAGGCAAAACACAAGACAACAAGGACCTGGGCTATTCCTTGGCATTTCAAGGTAGCCACTGGTTAGGCAATGAAAAACCAACCACCATAGAACCAAAGATCAAGCAATTTCATGGAGTATACCTCCCACAAGTCACAAAACAACAAAACAACCAATCTGCCACAACGGCAACATAGCAACTTACACAGCCCACAACTTGAGCTACAGGAATCCTACAGCCACAAACAAGGTATTGGCAGAAACTACACAACATGCTTATCAAATTATCCAACTACACAATCTGTAAAGGAGGCACACATCCATAAGCATGCAGCTATCAAGTTGGCATGATGAAACAGTTTTCTGGGACTTGGTGAAAATAACAGTTTTCTGGAATCTAAGTTAATCTGGTAGCATATTGACAGCAGAAGTTAAAGGTGTTAGAGACCACCTCTTGGCATCAAAATTAACAGGGTGGTAGTAGACAACATCTACTCCAAAATACTAGAAATAATCATGAGCTAATTCTCAACATATCACAAGATGTCAACCCCTCTTCATGACATAAAAATAACAGCACATTCTCAGACTTAGAAATATTTAGGATGGTGAAAACAGAAACATCAAGTTAGCTACTTTGCAGCAATTTTCCCACTTATATGGGTGATTATCATGTTAAACAAAAATACCATGGCATAATAGACATAAAACGCTAGCACTTCCATGTTGGCACATGCCCCAAAGAAAGCATGGATTAATTCATGCAAAAATGACAAAGTAGCTCAAGGCAGAAAATGACAGTTTTATGAACTTGCCCAACAGTGAAATCTGAAAGCACCAATGGATTCCTTGGCTCTTTCTACCCCAAAATCATGTGTCATACTCATATATACAAGTGAAGCAACATGGCACAACTATACTAGCAAAATCACCCCATCTCTTATAAGTTAAAACTTACTCTAAATGGACATGAGCAAATTTGGACATAACTAGATTTGGAAACTTAGTTTAACATGGAAATAACTAATAATCCCTACAACACATCCATGTACCAACAAGGGTATGTCAAGTGGGGAAACCCACTAGTCACCTACACACACACTCTCTATACACACACACTACCAAGCAAGCACACACATGGCTTCATATGCCTAAGGGCATATGAGCACAATCGCTCTCATGAACATACCACCCATGAGGGGGGTGTTCATCCACACACACACATGCACCATATATGCATAATGCATATAGGCACATACACTCATGAGCACACACATGCTCTTGTGTGTGGGTGTGCATCCACACACATATGCACACAGATATGCACAAGGCATATATGCATATGCATATGCATATGACAACACACACACACACACTCACATACACACATGCATACATATGTGCATACCACACTATGCAACACACATACATACACATATATGCACACCACCCTACACCCCACATACACACACACACACTCATATATAAGCAGGTATGCACATACACACATACATATTCATATATAAGAAGAAAAGAAGAAGACAAACATACATGCATATATCAAAGGAGATACAAATAAAACAAAAAGGAAAGAAAAACAAAAAAAGGGGGAAGAGGTTCGGGCTCGAACCAGCGACCTCACGGTCGATTCCCCCGAGTCGGTTGCCACTCTGCTACGACCACGGCTGTTAACAGAGGAGGCAATGGCTGCTCTAATACACACACGCGCACTATCTGACGGAACTGAAGACGAACACCTATGGCGACAGCAACGATGGCGGGCAAATTCTGGCGAACCCACGGCGTTCCGGCGACAAGAAACGGGCACACACGAAGAGGGGATGTGCGGGGTCCCATTCCCCTACTCTATCTTGCAACGAGGATGACGGCGGCAAGCTTCAAGCGCCCGCCTTCCGACTGACGGCGATGGACACGACGGCGACTACATGACGGCCTACGCGGGGGAGAAGGGCCTGCGGGGATCGGTTGACCAAGGGGGAAGCGGAGACGCAGGGGAAAGCGGACGACGTGAGCCGGAGGGGAAGAAGACGAAGAAGACCGGCGGCGATGCTCTCTGCTTGCGAACGGAGACGATGAGCGGGGCGCGCTGCAGGGGAGGTGCTCCTCACCTCCCTAGCAATAGGAACGGAGCGCGGGCGACGACCCGGAGCTCCACGCCATGTCCACCGGAGACGCGGCGATGGTGGCGGAGACGACCGGCACGGCACTGGCTCTCTCTCTGAATTCTCTGAATTCTTACCTGACATAGGGGAAAGAAGAGAGGAGGGAGAAGAATGGAGAGGGAGAAGAAGCTAGCGGCGGTGCGAGGGGAGAGAGGAACCCTAGCGGAGGAGGCACGCACTCCGAGGGGGTTTAAATACCCTTGGGGCTGACGGCGATGGACGGCAAAAAGGGGACGGTGGAGGCGCTCTCTCTCTGCTCTCTCACACACTCACTGACGGATAATATGGACGGGGCAGGTGGCCGTTCCCTCAAGCGGGCAGGACCGCGGGGAAGCAAGGCCCACCTCTCTGCTCTCTCTCTCTCTTAGAAAAAAGGAAAACACAAGGTTTTTCCATTCAAACAAAACAGCAAGAAAAGGAAAAAACCTAGAGAAAAATAGAAGGGTTTTTTAAAAGACAAAAATATATTTGACTAAAAGAATATGAGAACTATTTAAATAAATTGACTAGGGGGGTTTTGAAGCAAGAAATATTAATAGTTTTAAAATAACAGCCCCTGGTTGTTTAAACCTCACATGCATACAATCCAAACATCAAAAGAACCCTACTTATAATTAATAATACATATTGGGCTACCTCTTGAACATTTTTAATCAATTTAAATAGCAACTTAAATCTGCTGTTGAAATAACATAGAAGGAAAGGTTAATTTGGAAGGGTTGTTTGAAAAGGAAATAAATAGGGGGAAGAAGAAGGAGATGCACCACATAACTCCAACCACATCACCCCACACAACACAAGATCACTACCAACCACACAAGGGCACATAAGAAACAAGCATGGCATGATGGATGAAATGATGCATGATGCATGAATGCAAAAACAAGACATGGTATGACAAGGCGCAAATCATTTCATTAAGCTCATGGCAACAAGGTTCATACAAGACACATGCCATAAAAGGTAGGGACAGCACTTGGGCTATCACAACTCTCCCACACTACAAGAGGATCTCGACCTGAGATCTAGGAACGAAACAAGTCTGGAAATTCGGAACTGAGAAGGTACTCACGTTCCTAAGTAGCTTCTTTGTCAGAATGATGAGACCACTTCACCTTGAGGAACTTGACAGACTTGTTGCGAGTCTTACGCTCAGTTTTTTCGAAAATTGCAACTGGATGCTCACGATAAGAGAGGTATTCTTGGAGATCAATGTCTTGGAGGTCAATGGTACGCTCGGGAGTCTTGAAGCACCTCCGGAGCTGAGAAACATGGAAGACATCATGCACATTTGTGAAATTTGGAGGAAGCTCTAGTTGATATGCAAGTCCACCTCTCTTGCCAACAACTTTGAAAGGACCAACAAAACGAGGAGCTAGCTTCCCTTTAATTCCAAACCGCTGAGTGCCCTTCATGGGAGAGACTCTGAGATAGACTAGATCATCCACTTGAAAGGAAACATACCAATGTTTGTTATCGTAATAACTCTTCTGTCGGGACTGAGCTGCTTTGAGGTTCTCATGAATGACACGGCACATTTCTTCTGCTTCAGTGATCATGTCATTGCCCAATATCTGACGCTCACCGGTTTCAGACCAGTTAAGCGGGGTACGACACTTTCTGTCGTAGTCGAAAGGGGCCTTGCCTGAGCTAGCTTGAAAGCTATTGTTGTATGAGAATTCAGCATATGGAAGGCAGTCTTCCCACTTCATGCCGAACGAAATCACACAGGCTCTGATCATATCTTCAAGGATCTGATTGACTCTCTCAATTTGACCACTTGTTTGTGGATGGAACGCAGTGCTAAAACGGATCTTGGTACCCATAGCAGTCTGGAAGGACTCCCAAAACTTGGAAGTAAAGAGACTTCCACGGTCAGAAGAGATGAGCTGAGGGAATACCATGCAAAGACACTATCCTTGACGTATACAACTCTGCAAATTAAGCTGTCGAGATAGATTCTTTGACTGGTAGGAAATGAGCAACTTTTGACAGCTTATCGATAACCACAAAGATGGCATCGTTGCCTCTCTTGGACTTGGGAAACCCAGTGAGGAAATCCATCTCCACATGATCGAATGTCCACTCTGGGATAGGCAAAGGCTAAAGAAGACCTGCTACACGTTGATGCTCCGCCTTCGCTCTGCGACAAACATCACACTCGTTCATGAACTGGGCAATTTCACGTTTCATGCGAGTCCACCAGAAGGTTTGCTTGAGATCTTGATACATCTTGGAACTGCCTGGATGAATGGATAGAAGGGAATTGTGTCCTTCGTCCATGATAACCTTTCTGAGATCACCTTTTGGAACCACAAGACGGTCCTCAAAGAACAAGGTATCTTTGTCATCAACGTGAAAGCAATTATACTTCGGAATGCCCTTGGCCACACCTTTCTTCACTTTCTTCACCATAGTGTCAAGAAGCTACGCTTGGTGAACCTAATCTTCCAGAGTCGGAGAAACTTGAAGATTGGCAAGAAATCCTTGCGGAATCATCTGAAGGTTGAGCTTGCAGAAGGCTTCACAAAGCTCGGGTTGAAGAGGCTTCAAGATGAGACTATTGTAGTACGCCTTATGGTTGAGCGTGTCTGCAATGACATTTGCTTTCCCAAGAGTATACTCAATGCTTGGATTGAAGTCCTCAAGCATTTCCACCCAATGAGACTACCAAAGATTGAGATTGGGTTGAGTGAAAATGTACTTCAAGCTCTTGTGATCGGTGTACACCTCAACTGGTCTACCCAACAACAAATGCCTCCAAGTCATTAGAGCATGCACAACTACCGCCAATTCGAGATCATGAGTGGGGTAGTTCTTCTCGGCAGGCTTCAACTGATGTGAGGTATAAGCAATAATCTTCTTATCTTGCATGAGAACACCACCAAGACCTTGGAGAGAAGCATCACAGAATACTTGGAAAGGCTTGGACTGCTCAGGAGGAACAAGAACTGGAGCTGAAGTCAGTCTCTGCTTGAGCGTATTGAATGCCACATCACACTAAGGAGACAAAACATACTTGACACTCTTCTGGAGGAGATTGGACAGAGGCTTAGCAATTTGAGAGAAGTTCTCCACGAATCTTCTGCAATAACTAGCAAGCCCGAGGAAACTCCGAACCTGCTTCACATTCTGAGGAGGTTCCCACTTCAAGATTGCCTCAACTTTCTCAGGGTGCACTTTAATTCCCTCGGCAGAGATGACATGCCAAAGGTACACCACTTCATTGAGCCAAAACTCACACTTGGAAAACTTGGCATAGAATCGATGCTCCCTTAACTTGTCAAGCACAAGGCGGAGATGCTCTGCATGCTCTTCTTCTGTCTCCGAGAACACAAGGATATCATCCAGATAGACCAAGATGAATTCATTCTTGAAAGGAGAGAAAATGAAATTCATCATTCTTGAGAAGGTTGGAGGAGCATTAGCAAGAACAAACGACATGACAGTGTACTCATAAGAGCCAAAACTCGTCCTGAAAGCGGTCTTAGGAATGTCTACTTCGCGAATGCGAATCTGATGATAACCCATGCGAAGATCAAGCTTCGAGAAAACCTTGGCACCTTTCAGTTGCTCAAACAACTCGTTGATGTTTGGAAGTGGGTACTTGTTTCTGATTGTATTCTTGTTCAATGGACGGTAGTCGACACAAAGACGATCCGTGCCATCTTTCTTCTTGACAAACAAAACGCCACAACCCATGGAGAAGAACTTGGTCTGATTAGACCCAGACGTTCTTGCTCATCTAGCTGCTTCTTCAACTCTTTCAGCTCTTAGGGGCCAAGTTTATAAGGGCGCTTGCAAACCGGTTCAGTTCCGGGCTCGAGATCAATCACGAACTCGACTGGTCGGTGCGGAGGCATTCCTGGCAATTCTTCTGGATAGACATCTTCATACTCATTCACCACCGGAATTTGAGAAATCGCCGAGATTTCACCCTTCTCATTAAGAGCAAAGAGACAGATTGTGTCATCGCGAGCCGCGAAAATAATCACATCTTCTGAAGGATGAGTCAGCTTGACTTCTTTTGCTTTGCAATCGATATAAGCCTTATTCATAGCCAGGAAATCCATGCCAAAAATGAGATCAATGTCGGAATTACCGAGAACAATTGGAGAAGCCAGAAAAGAATAATTGCCCATCTTGATAGAAGCATCCGGAACAATCATATGCGAACTCATGCGCATGCTGGGAGAGACCACACGAAAAGGACTAGCTAAATGCTCCACTGAAAACTCATGCATAGCGACAAAAGGCTTGGATATGAATGAATGCGATGCACCAAAATCAAATAACACTTTTGCAGGAATAGAATTAACTAAGAGATTACCCATAATCACATCATGAGACTGCCCTGCTTCAACTGCATTCACCATATTCACTCTTGTGGTCTTGGGATTATGCTTCACCAAAGCATTGCCTGGAGGCCTGACTAGAGGAGGGGGCGGAAGACGCCGCTGGTTGCACTTGTTTGCATAGTGACTCTTCTGGCCACACTTGTGACAAGTCACCTCGGAAAGCGGACGAACATTGCCTAGAGGAGGAACAAGAAATGCCTTGGACGCCCGGGGTCTCTACTGAAATCCTGGATTGGGTGGGTGGGAAGAACCACGGCCACCGAACTGCTTCTCCTGTTGAGGAGGACGAAACGGAGGAGGATTTGGCACCCAATACTTCTGCTGCTTAGGAACCATCTGAGAGCTGGAAGAATACGAATATGAATCCCTTGAACGCTTCCTTGAGTTCTCCAACTTGAGCTGAGTTGCCTCGACCTTCAAAGACATGTTGTAGAACTGATCAAACTCACGAGGCTCTTGAAGAACTAGGTCTGGCAGAAGCTCATCCTTGAGACCACCTCTGAACTAATAGATCATAGCCTTGTCATCTGGAACATCTTGCTTAGCATAGCGGGCTAGATTCTGGAACTCGATGTTGTACTGATAGACAGACTTGCTCCCCTTCTTCACGTGCCTGAACTTCTCACGCATCTCCTCGACAAAGCTTGTCGGAATGTAGTGAGCCCTGAAGTCACGACGGAAATTGTCCCAAGTAACAACACGATCGCCCCTGGAATCCTTGTACTGCTGCCACCAATCAGCTGCTTGACCCTTGAGCTGGAACGATGCAAATCTGACAAAGTCCTCTGGCCTGACATTGTTGCACTCAAAATGCTTACTCATATCACGAAGCCAATCATCAGCATCAAAAGTCTGCTCACAACAGGTGAAAGACATGGGCTGGTTGGCAAGGAACTGATTGAGCATCGCAAACTGAGGTTGATTCTGAAAATTCCCTTGAAAGGCTTGCTGACCCTGCTCCCTTTCTTACAACAGCCTGAGCAACATCTGAGTGTTCGCATTGGTTGCGGTCATCACAGCTTGCCAAGCTTCTGGAGGAGGAGGTGGCGGCGGCGGGGGTGGTGGTGGAGGTGGAACATCACCCTGCTCCTCATCACGACCCGGATTGTTGCGAGTTGATGGAGCCATCCTGAAGATGGACAAAACACATCAGCACCGCATTGAAAAGATGATATCAAAGCTGAATCAAATGCTTGAAAGAAATTGAACAAAAACATCACAGCCTTCCTACTGAAAAATTAGTAAGAATGCTTCTTCGGTTTATGATAACATCATCAGATATAAGAAGCCACTTGCAATAACACAAAAGTATTGAGCTAAGTGCTCGGAACAAATGTATATGCCCACATACATCTGAAGAAGATGATCCTAGATAACTACAAGATTTCCCACCTAAGAACTTCTGAAAACTTTCTGGTTATGCAATCCGGTGTGGGGGATACAAGGAGGAAATATCTCACACACCTAGCAATCCTACACCCCAACTGTATCCATCCTTTAACACATAACCAGAGGCTTTCGCAAATTCATCTAACTCGAATCCTCGAACTCACAACGATACTAAACCATGGTGGTACCCCGAACGCCTCCCCAGTACTGGGTGACTCCGACCTTATCTCACCACGACAAGTATTGAAGTAATTCCGAACATTCTCCGTCCTGAGATATCAAGGAAGCTGAATGATAACGATGTGCCAACATTCCCTGGAGCTCGACTCCCCGGAAGAAATCAAGTTAGACAGGAAGCACCAAGACAGAACCCTGTCACATCGGTATCATATAGACTCCAAAATACTCGTGTGATCCTAAAAAAAATTGAGCGAGAAGAGGAGTAGAATCAAAATTCCTAAGTCGAATACCTCACCAGAGCATAGAAGAGGAGTAAAAAGAATCCTACTCTCCGATATAACTAGACTCAAAATAATTTTTACTAGACTCGACTCGGCCAAATTCGATCAAGCAAAGGCTCCTATGGTCGTAAGGCTCTGAATACCAACTTGTAACGCCACGGACACACCCGTCGGTGGTCGTTACTCCTGACGGGATCTAGACTGGCCTCACAGATCAATACTAGTCTTTTCTGCGCACTTTGTCCTCACTCATGCGCACCTAGGACCAACTTCCCGGTCAGTCACCCATCCTAGAACTACTCCAAGCCAAGCACGCTCAACCTGGGAGTTCTGTTTCAGTGGGCTTCTAGAAAAGAAGGGATTCCTTATTGATATGAGTAGTCTATCATCCCTAATAAGCCAGGCTATCACATACACCACCACTCAGAGGAACCGACGTCCTCGTCGGGTCAAAGGAACGTTCCCTCTTGGCACAAACGTCTGTGCTTCCAGTCCGATACATGTGTCATTCCGTGTGCCATGACGGGTCACCAAGTTCGTGAACAACATGATCGCGCACCTGTCGGCGTGTAACCGTGAGGGTTGGCTCTGATACCAACTTGTCACGCCCAAGATGCGCGCCTATCCATATTAAGGCACGAGGGCCTCACAAGGGATAGAGGCGCATCTTGTTGTTCGCAAGTATAGCATCATTGCATCATACATTATAGAAGAGATGAGAATACAAGTTGGCTTACACTCGCCACATACTAAAATACAATTCCACATAGAGTTCGAATGATCAAGATGAAGACAGGGTCCGACTATGGACGAAATCAAACGATAAAATAGATACAAATGATACTATCTCGCTATCCCAAAGATCACGACCATGGTCTTCCTACTCATCTTGATAAGTCACATACATCCTGCCTCTTTCCTCATCATATTCCCACTAGAGTTGCATCAGATCATCCTGCATGTACTCATCGGTACATGTACCTGGAGTGTTGTAGTAATCTGTGAGCCACAAGGACTCGGCAATCAAGCGCCCGGGTAACGAGACTATTCAAGCTTAAGGTTGGGAAGGGGTATGTGTTTAGTTTGCAGCAACACTAAGCATATATGGTGGCTAAACTTACGTAACATAAAAATAAATATGAGTGGCCTACGATGAACGATCGAATCTAGTATGACCTCTATGAGATCCAGAACACTTACTTACGTCAATCATAACCCCACTGTGTTCTCTCTCGGATCATGTTCACGAGCAGAGACGATCACGGTTACTCACGCAGTTGGTGTATTTTATTTAGAGTTTACTCCAAGTTAACTATAACCGGGTGTTAAACAAATATCCAAGTTGCCACATAACCGCGGGCACGGCTTCTCGAAAAGATTTAACCCTGCAGGGATGCTCCAACTAGTCCATCACAAATAACCACACTCCGCGGGAATAGCCTCGACCACGGATCTTGTGATCTTCGTAGGTAACTCCAAAGGAATTCCAACACCTCAAGATAACCCGAAGCAAGTCAGAGTCCACACGCAAGACATTTGATAAAGGTAAAACAAATCCAGCAAGACCTCCCGACGTGTCGACGAACCCGATAAGAGCCGCATATCTTGTTCTCAGGACACGACGGATGAGCGATGGTTACCACGCCAATCACCGAGTTGCCCCGGGCGGTGTTAATAAGCTGCTCTGGGTTGGACCAACACACATGAGGAGCACTGGCCCGGGGGTTGATTAATTATCCACGGGGTTGCAAAGCCCTATGCAAATTTTATTAAGTTATTAAGCAAATGTAGTACCAATGTTGGGTCTTGCCAGACAAGTTTTAATCGCAACCGAATAAACAAGGGGGTCCCTATAACAACCCCGAGCATGTTAGGAGCTCAAAGTATGGAAAACATTACACCGGTAACAAGAAACTATGGCGGTAACAGCGGAACAAAACACCTAGCAAAAGGCCAAGCCTTCCACCAATACCAAGATATATATGTGCATTAAATTAATAACAGATAATATTGTGATATCCAAATCCATGTTATCACATGGAACAACCTGAACCTGCAACTAAGAACGTTATAAGAGGGGCTGAACAGTGGTAACTTAGCCAATCAAAGGTTTGCTAGGATGTGGAGGGTTAGAGGCTATCATGGCAATTAGGAGGCTGATATTCAAGTGGTAGGTAGCGCAATTTTAACGATAAGACCGAGAAACTAGCAAGCGAAAATAGTATCGGGATCCGGGAACGATCATCTTACCTGTTGGTTCTTCAGAGGAACAAGTAACGAGATCCTCGTAGTTGTAATTGCCTGGCTCTTCGTACTTAGGTTCAACGCTCGCGTCTACCCAAAAGAAACAGCAAGAATAAACAAACAACCATGGTGCAATGCACAAGCAAGAATGATGCATGCTTAGGTGAAGAGTTTTAACATGGCAATCCTAACTAGTCATGTTTCACATGCAAGAATTGGATATTAATGAATCTGGACAGAACCTTATGTTAAGTTATTTAGACATGCATGAACATGGCAAATATGGATGCATCATGTGAAAACGATGAAAATGCATATGAAGAACGTAAGAAACGGAGTTACGGCTCTCACGATACGCTCACGACAAGGTACCAAGGCAAAACACAAGACAACAAGGACCTGGGCTATTCCTTGGCATTTCAAGGTAGCCACTGGTTAGGAAATGAAAAACCAACCACAATAGATCCAAAGATCAAGCAATTTCATGGAGTATAGCTCCCACAAATCACAAAACAACAAAACAAAAAATTTGCCACAACAGCAACATAGCAACTTACACAGCCCACAACTTGAGCTATAGGAATCCTACAGCCACAAACAAGGTATTGGCAGAAACTACACAACATGCTTATCAAATTATCCAACTACACAATCTGGAAAGGAGGCACACATCCATAAGCATGAAGCTATCAAGTTGGCATGATGAAACAGTTTTCTGGGACTTGGTGAAAATAACAGTTTTCTGGAATCTAAGTTAATCTGGTAGCATGTTGACAGCAGAAGTTAAAGGTGTTACAGTCTATCTCTTGGCCTCAAAATTAACAGGGTGGTAGTAGACAACATCTACTCCAAAATACTATAAATAAGCATGAGCTAATTCTCAACATATCACAAGATGTCAACCACTCTTCATGACATAAAAATAACAGCACATTCTCAGACTTAGAAATATTTAGCATGGTGAAAACAGAAACATCAAGTTAGCTACTTTGCAGCAAGTTTCCCACTTATATGGGTGATTCTCATGTTAAAAAAAATATCATGGCATAATAGACATAAAACACTAGCACTTCCATGTTGGCACATGCCCCAAAGCAAGCATGGATTAATTCATGTAAAAATGACAAAGTAGCATCACAGCAGAAAATGACAGTTTTATGAACTTGCCCAAAAGTGAAATCTGAAAGCACCAATGGATTCCTTGGTTCTTTCTACCCCAAAATCATGTGTCATACTCATATATACAAGTAAAGCAACATGGCACAACTATACTAGCAAAACCACCCCATCTCTTATAAGTTAAAACTTACTCTAAATGGACGTGAGCATATTTGGACATAACCAGATTTGGAAACTTAGTTTAACATGGCAATAGCTAATAATCCCTACAACACATGCATGTACCAACAAGGGTATGTCAAGTGGGGGAACCCATTAGTCACCTACACACACACACTACCAAGCAAGCACACACATGGCTTCATATGCCTAAGGGCATATGAGCACAATCCCTCTCATGAACATACCACCCATGAGGGGGGTCTTCATCCACACACACACATGCACCATATATGCATAATGCATATAGGCACATACACTCATGAGCACACACATGCTCTTGTGTGTGGGTGTGCATCCACGCACATATGCACACATATATGCACAAGGCATATATGCATATGCATATGCATATGACAACACACACACACTCTCACATACACACATGCATACATATGTGCATACCACACTATGCAACACACATACATACACATATATGCACACCACCCTACACCCCACATACACACACACTCATATATAAGCACGTATGCACATACACACATACATATTCATATATAAGCAGAAAATAAAAAACAAACATACATGCATATATCAAAGGAGAAACAAATAAAACCAAAAGAAAAGAAAAACAGGAAAAAGGGGGGGAAGAGGTTCGGGCTCGAACCAGCGACCTCACGGTCGATTCCCCCGAGCCGGTTGCCACTCTGCTACGACCGCGGCTGTTAACAGAGGAGGCAACGGCTGCTCTAATACACACACACACGCACTATCTGACGGAACTGAAGACGAACACCTACAACGACAGCAACGACGGCGGGCAAATTCCGGCGAACACACGGCGTTCCGGCGACAGCAAACGGGCACACACGAAGAGGGGATATGCGGGGTCCCATTCTCCTACTCGTCTTGCGACGAGGAGGACGAGGGCGAGCTTCAAGTGCCCGCCTTCCGACCGGCGGCGATGGACACGATGGCGACTACACGACGGCCTACGCAAGGGAGAAGGGCATGCGGGGATCGGCTGCTCACCGAGGGGGAAGCAGAGACGCGGGGGAACACGGACGATGCGAGCCGTAGGGGAAGAAGACGAAGAAGACCGGCGGCGATGCTCTCTGCTTGCGAAGGGCGGCGACGAGCAGGGTGCGCTGCAGGGGAGGTGCTCCTCACCTCCCTAGCGGCGGGAACGGAGCGCGGGCGACGACCCGGAGCTCCACGCCATGTCCAACAGGGACAAGGCCCACCGAAGACACGGCGACAGCGACGAAGACGACCGGCGCGGCACTGGCTCTCTCTCTCTGAATTCTCTGAATTCTTACCTGACAGAGGGGAAAGAAGAGAGGAGGGAGAAGAATGAAGGAGAAGAAGCTGGCGGAGGCGCGAGGGGAGAGAGGAACCCTAGCGGAGGAGGCACGCACGCCGAGGGGGGTTAAATACCCTCGGGGCTGACGGCGACGAACGGCGAAAAGGGGACGGCGAAGGCGCGCTCTCTCTGCTCTCTCACACGCTCACTGACGGAGACGAAGGATGGGGCAGGTGGACGTTCCCTCGAGCAGGCTAGGCCGCGGGGAAGCAAGGTCCACCTCTCTGCTCTCTCTCTCAGAAAAAAAAGGAAAACACAGGCTTTTTCCATTCAAACAAAACAGCAAGAAAAGGAAAAAAACAGAGAAAAATAGAAGGGTTTTTGAAAAGACAAAAATATATTTGACTAAAAGAATATGAGAACTATTTAAATAAATTGACTAGGGGGTTTTTGAAGCAAGAAATATTAATAGTTTTAAAATAACAGCCTACCTCTTGAACATTTTTAATCATTTTAAATAGCAACTTAAATCTGTTGTTGAAATAACATAGAAGGAAAGGTTAATTTGGAAGGGTTGTTTGAAAAGGAAATAAAGAGGGGGAAGAAGAAGGAGATGCATCACATAACTCCAACCACATCACCCCACACAACACAAGATCACTACTAACCACACAAGGACACATAAGAAACAAGCATGGCATGATGGATGAAATGATGCATGATGCATGAATGCAAAAACAAGACATGGTATGACAAGGTGCAAATCATTTCATTAAGCTCTTGGCAACAAGGTTCATACAAGACACATGCCATAAAAGGTAGGGACAACACTTGGGCTGTCACACCAGGGTTGCAAGCGCACGTCTCTCTCGCCGAAAGCTCCAGCATCATAAACTCACCAGAGACTAGAGGACATCAGAACTCATATGCTTCACTCTTTAGATATACAGTACGTACCGATCACGAAAGTCCCAGTTGCTTGCCAACAACCGTTCAAGCAGGTGGGCTTGGAATCGGGAAAGAAAGATCTAGCCTTGTCAGTCACGTACGGTCGGTTGTGTGCCTACGCTTCCATCGTAACAACTGCGCAACGTTGTTGTACAAGACGAGCTAACGCATGCAAGATTTATCAAATTAAGAGCTGCTTTGATTCAAAAGAATTTTATAGGATTTTTGGAGGATTGAAATCATTAAAAAAATTCCTATATTAATCCTTTGATTTATAGGGATGGATTTTATAGGACTTTTTCTTACGGAATCTTTTGTACTATATTTCATTGAAAATCTAGCATCTCCTTCAACTTTTTTTTACAATTCCTTTATTTTACTATGACATTGAACACTATTTACTAATTTTATAGGGTTCAAATAAACATTATCTTTTAACCCTATATTTTTTTATTCCTGCGTTTTTAACATACTGCGGATCAAACACTCTCTAAACAAACGGCGTCTGTTCACCGCGCGGCCGCTGAGATCGATCGATCCCGCCTCCTCCTCTTGTCTTCGCTCGCCCCGATGCATGTCGTGACGGCGGTATCGCACTATTTTACTAGGATCTGATTAACAAATCGTCGCACTTGGCATGCGACAGTGGACTTCTATGGCTATAAGTACGCGGCATATCTTCACTTATTTTCCCTCATTCAGACGCATCCGAAAGCTCCTGATCATCTTATCTCGACGATCTTGCCTCTCCTAGCTTCGTCTCAGCTGCTAGCCTGGTCGTCTGATTTGTGCCATGGCCCATGGGAAGAGGTCTAGGCAGCAAGCCGAAACAGCCTCCGTCAGCCTGATGGACCTGGACGGCGGCGACATGGCGCGCATCCTCATGATATTCTCCGGCCACTACAACAGCCACGGTCACCATGGCTTTGCCGCGCCCGCGTCGCCGGAGAGGGTGTTCGAGTGCAAGACCTGCAACCGGCGGTTCCCGTCCTTCCAGGCCCTCGGCGGGCACCGGGCCAGCCACAAGAAGCCGCGACTGGCTGACGGCGGTGAGCCGCCCAAGCCCAAGGTGCACGGCTGCTCCATCTGCGGGCTCCAGTTCGCCGTCGGCCAGGCGCTCGGCGGCCACATGCGTCGCCACCGCGCCGTCGCGGCCGCAGGGGCCGGCGTCGAGGGTGGCCTCAGCCTCGACCTTGACCTCGGGCCGAGAGACGACGGCAAGAAGAAGAAGACAACGGCGGTGGCGGCCGAACTGATGATCGACCTGAACATGCCGGCTCTGGCACTGGAGGAGGAGCCGATCGATCGTGCCAAGCTGGGGCTCGCCGTGGAAATGCAGTTTCCCGTGGTGGTTGACTTCCGACGTTAAAATGAACACAAGACATTACGTCTCCAGCCAGAGCCTTCGTCGCTACACCATGCATGGCCGGACGTGCAGCAGGCGCATCCGTGCATGATGAACTGCCTGCGCTGAGCCGCTGACGCCTGTTCACGCAGACGCGGGCAATGAAGAGCCAGCCCCGCCGCCGCCGGTGTGGGGGAGGCCGTGCACCAAGCGGATGAGCTGAACTGCTGTCCCCGACACGTTTCCTGGTGAAGCCGGTGTCGACCGTCAAGGACATGGAGGAAGCGGACCTGACTCTTCTGCTGCATATCTACATCCCCAACAGAGCAGCTCCTGATTAGTCTTCGTTATTTTGTGCCATGTGACTCTGAGACTTTGTTCCTACTACTTTCTGGTTTGGGGCTTTCTTAGGTTTATTGAAGTTTTTGTAACCAAAGTGTAAGAAGCATCCGGTTTTAAATTAACTAGAGGATATTTACTCGCAAAAAAAAATAACTAGAGGATACCCTACGCATTGATGAGGCATTGGTTGATGAAAAATTGGGTTCAGAACAGGAGAGCCAAAATTTAAAATATAAATGACTATTATGTTTTATTATGTATAGTTAAACAATATTTATAAAATATAATTATAATAACTGAATGGAAAACATTTTTTCATGCATGATTCATGTTAACTGGGTCCTATCCCATTCATAATTGTATGATGAGATGACATGCTTGCATGTTGCGAAAAATAGACGGGTGAAGATAACTCTTTTGGATGCATAGGATAAAGCGTGCACATGCACAAAGTACATCACAAACGGTCACCACAATTCGAAACAAAATAGAAACCAACCAAACATATCTAATGAGGGAGTTCTGAATTAAGAGGTCCTCGGGAGGCCGACCTATTTCTTATGGGCCAGACTGTATGGGCCGTTTGCCGAACATTGGATCGATCGAAGGCCCTATCTCTATGAAGAAAGCTTCAGAAATTGTGGCTTGTCCTCCACGTTTGATGTAGCGAATAGGCATGTTTATCCCTTCGACGTGTAACCGACCATGTGTAAACCCTAGGTACCTTCGGCGTCTATATAAGCCGGAGGGTTTTAGGTTGTAGACAGAGGACAACCCATCTAGGGTTTAGCTATTTGATCTCGAGGTAGATCCACTCTGTAACCTATACATCATCAATACAATCAAGCAGGACGTAGGGTATTACCTCCATAGGAGGATCCGAACCTGGGTAAACATCGTCTCCCTTGTCTCATGTTACCCTTGATTCTAGTCTCACAGCTCGGGACCCCCTATCCGAGGTCCGACGGTTTTGAGACCGGCACCTAGCACAATAAAGTTCGATATAGGGCTCAAGGCCGAATACAAGAGCACACAAGCTCGCATAGAGAACTGAACATACGGAACTGGCCTCGGTCGACGTGATCTTAGTTCCCAACACGGTTGTTGACATGTCTAAGGTTGAGAAATGTCAACTGCATAGCCTCGTGGTCCCATTGTTTTCCCAGCAGCTCCCATTGTTGCAGAAATAAAATGCATTTCAAAATACAACCAGTCGGGTGTCCAGAAAACACACAACCTCTATTGTAATCTTATTCTGAATATGCCACATTACCCAAAGCAGTGCCCGTGCGCAATGCCAAACAACCAGTTTTGTAGAACTCTTGAGAAAGGATGCAAAATGCCTAAAGATCGCCCCGAAGCCGGGTTCCAATTGCACCCCACGACCTCCCAAGGAGGAAGAAGTTGAGACTTCCCTCCGGCGTTGGCAGTTGGATATGTAGCGAGTTCCAAATGGAACATCCACAACACTTAAAATATGGTGGCAACAAGCTCATTTTATAGCGTGCTCCATAAATTATATTTTTCTGGATGCATATGATGACGACTTTGCTAGAATGTTATTTTGAGCCAAAAATTGGCATATTAGCTGTTATATGGTTATTGGGCCAATATGGTGACTTTGGTAGATTTGCTTAACATGTCATTGATGTGTTGCTATTTATGGAAATGCCATAAGATTCGTTTTCTCATTTTTATAATCAATGTGTGTGACTTACATTTAGTCAAAGCCCTTTGATTAGTCTAGGAAAAAAAATCCCAAACACCCTTGGTCACAAAGCTAGCTATTTTAAAATTAAAAATTTGATCGAAAGTTAGAACTAGCAGAAAAATCTAAAACAACTACAGAAACAATATGAGTCCAGTGTTCAATTTTCAGATTTTTTTTTCAAAACTGGCACATTTTTATAGCAAATTTGAAAAGTAGCAGTGTGAACACGTTTTTTTTTTGCAAAAATAGCACCCCGTCGGCCAGCCGTTGGCCTAAATGGGACTCTTTGGTCACTCGTTGGCCGAAGAGGGACTCTTTGGTCAGCCTTTGGCCGAAGAGGTTGTCTTCGGTCAGGCGTTGGCCGAAGACCTGCGGTGCTGGGCCCAAGACCTATCTTCGGCCAGCACATGGCCAAAGAGTCCTCTTTGGTCTTTCGTTGGCCGAAAGTTCATGCTCTTTACGTTAGAGCCTGACCGAAGATGCATGTGAGACTTTTAGGTCTTTCGTTGGCCGAAGAGTCCTTTTCGGTCTTTCGTTGGCTGAAGAGGGCATTTTCCTTCCCGTCCATCTTTCCCGCCATTTTCTTTCCCACCCTTATTTCCCACCAGTTTCTTTCCCATCATTCTCTCTCACCATCTTCTCTTCTAACCCTATAAAAAACCCTCCACAGCAAGGTGGGTGAGCAGGCAAGTGTAGTCTCGTGAAGCTGTCCGGTTATCCTTTTGATCGTAGTTGTTTTCACCCTGGTATGTCCAAAACTCTTCTTAGTTTAGCCGCCAATTTCAAGATAGACAATAGGATAGTTCCATGGGACGAACTCCTTGGTAGTGACATCTTCATGAATGAGTTGGCTCACCAGTTAAGTAGGAGCGGGTGGCCTTCAAGGACCTATGAGGAGATACGAAAAGAACTTCTCAGGTTGCATGGTAGGTGGCAAAAAGTATTATGTAAGAGTGAAGCTTTTCAAAGGGCTGCATTAGAAGATAGTTGTTTATGGAGCCAAGACAGTGAGGACGAAGACGATCTTTTCATGCCGAGCACCAAGCCCAAGATACCTGCATCGTCGAAGTCCAAGAGTACCGCACCGTCGAATGGCAAGAGTGTTGCATCAACGGTGGATGATGACGATGACTTCATGTCGAGCACCAAGCCCAAGAGACCCACATGGTCGAAGTCCAAGACTACCGCGCCGTCGAAGGGCAAGAGTGCTGCATCAACGGGGGATGACGACGATGAATTCATGCAGAGCACCAAGGCCAATAGACCCACATGGTCAAAGTCCAAGACAACCGCACCGTCGAAGGGAAAGATTGCTGCATCAACGGAGGATGACGACGATGACTTCATGCCGAGCACCAAGGCCAAGAGACCCACATGGTCGAAGTCCAAGACTACCGCACCGTTGAAGGGTAAGAGTGCTGCATCAACGGAGGATGGCGACGATGACTTCATGCCGAGCACCAAGGCCAAGAGACCCACATCGTTGAAGTCCAAGACTACCGCACCGTTGAAGGGGAAGAGTGATGCATCAACAGAGGACGACGACGATGACTTCATGTAGTTTGTGGGATGTATTTTTTTTAGTTAAGTCGTACCATTTAATTCATATGTATTTGAATCTTAATTCAGATCTACTCGTGCCTTTCTCTGAAATATCTCAAAGTGCCATGGAATACAGCCTCGACAATAGCTGTGAGTGGCTATGCTTTATTCCCTCTAAGTACAAAGTTATACACATCAACAAGGTTGGTTGTCATGTGGCCATACCTAGCTTCATGGGTGTCATGTAGGATAGACCAATTCACGAGAGGCTCTTTCTCTATCCAGTGAGTAAAATTCTTTATTGCCCTGCCGTTCGGCCTCTTAGTGCCAGGAGGGTCAATTGCTGGCAAGCCACAAAGAGCTACAGGCTGCTCTAGCTCTGCGATGATTATTGCTAATTGGACCTGATCTAGTTCCATTTTCTTTCCATCTTTAACCTGCTTCTTAGTAAACTAATTTACTTTTGACCAAATAAAATTGTATTTGCATGGCTAGTTCTGCTTGCATAATTTTTTGAACAAGTTCATCAACCACATGTTCTTGAACTGTGAGAATTTTTTTGCCCCAAGATGGCGTATGCACCACCGGCTCTGCAAGTCCTTCCATGGTGTTGATTCGTTCTCAGTTGGATCCCTGAGTGTCTTCACGGCCTTCAGTATACCAGCATGTCTGTCATGAATGACACACACGTTCGGTCTGTCCTTCACGATGGCAATTTTCACTTGCCTCAAGAACCATATCCAGCTTGGAAAGTTCTCACCCTTCACGAATGCCATAGCAAGTGAGATGATTTGATTTTCCCGTCAACACCAATAGCAGTAAGGATTTGCCTTCTGTACTGACTAGTAAGGAATGTGCCATCCACAAACATCACAGGAGGACAATGCGGAAAAGCTTCGATGCAAATAGCAAAAGAAAAGAATACTATCTTCAACACCTTAAAATCTGGTATACTGGCCAATCTAGTGTGTTGTACGCTAACATAAGTGTTGGGATTCCTATCCTTCAATACTTGCAGGAGCCACACAACATTATCATATGAGTCGAAGAACATCCCAAACCTTTCCTCCATAGCCTTCTGCTTAGCCCTCCAAGCCTTTTCATAAGGAATGACATAATTCCACCTGACCTTCACTACTGTCTGGATGTGTTTTGCTTCCATGTCTTTCTTTTGCACTATCTCAGTATACATGAGTTGCGCAATGAGAGTTGAAGACAGGTTCAGATGATTCACCAGAAGGTTTTTCCTCACACAAGTATGTGGAACAACATCGGTGACAATCCAGTGGATGTTATACTTCGGCACGTGCCCATGCATCTTTCCAGAACAACCTGTTTCAACACATTTCATGGTATAGTTTGTTCGATTTGATATGTGTGTCAAGAAAACCCTCTGCGTGGACATAGCCCACTTTACCACCGCATATTTCAATTTCTTCTTTGTATCATACATATAACCTATTTGGACTTGGTTCAGATGATACTGCCATGGAGTCTCATGGCCATCGTTGACCGTGAGCCCGGTCGATAGGTCCTAATCCCATGCGGCAGGAATCGGTACCTCCACTTCATCCTCGGAATTTTCAGAATCCAGATCCTCGGCCAGTCCATCCTCGTCCTCTTCCTTCATCACCCCCTCCATTTCCTCCCTTCCTTGTCCCCATCAACAATACCAGAAGCAGCTAATATTAGCGACCGACTACTCTGTCCAGTATCGTTACCACACAAATTGTGTGGCACGTAATCGGGCTCTTGCTTGGATTGGCTAGCATCCACATCCATTGGCTGTGACCCGGATAAATAAATCTCGTTAGCCACTTGACTGCCATGCCCGGGTTCGTACCCCCCCCCCCTTTGGTTGTCCGGTATTCTCCTCCTTCGCCACAGGTTGCACTAGGGCATATGGGTAGATTTTTCGGTCTCTGCAATGCCTTAACAGGGTTAACCACTACTGGCTCCTATCTATCAATATCAACTCCCACTTCACATTTTTACACGATTTGGTCCACAATGCTTGAATACTGACGGAACATACCCCAGGATCCAGCCCGAAACTAGTTGTCAAACAGTACTTCAACTGCTTAATGTCCAGTCTGTTCGGGTCTGGAAGTGTCATGACACATTTTTTATATTCGCTAAGATCAACCCCCAACTCATTATATCGAACATTGACAGGGTCATAGTAAACAGTCAAATTTACTGATTCAGACATTTTAACCTGTCAGACACTTCCATCTCATTAATCAAAAGGAACAAAATTATTACCCGCTACACAAACTAACCGCTAAAATGAAAGCATAAAGTAATTAACAGTACAAAAAATGTGACGCGTGATTATACCTTCATTGCGTGTGGCCACCTAACGGAGAAGTTGCACCAACGGACAACACCAACGCCACCCCCTCGGCGGCAAGAAGCTGCACCTCCTCCTCACCAGCCAAACTACCTCCTTCTCCTACTCACCCCACCATGACTCCAACTCACTTGTATGCACAAATAGCTATTCCATAGGGAAAAAATGACCATAGGTCGGTGGAGATGGCTACGATCTACCGTTTCTTTGGTTTGGATTCGACAATGGGTGGAGAAACGGAGAGATCGGCGAGAGGGACGACGTTACAGAGAGGAACGAGAGAGAGAGAGAGAGAGAGCACGTAAGAACAACCAAAGGAAGAAGAAGCAGGTCGGGCGTTATCCACGACATCTTCGGTCGATGGTTGGCCGAAAAGGCCCGTCTTCGGCCGCTGGTTAGCCGAAAATGATTTCGGCCGCTGGTTGGTCGAAGAAGCCCGTCTTCGGCCCAGCTCTCGCACTCTTCGGCCTACGCGTAACCGAAGAGGCTTATTTGGTGTTCGGCTGGCCGAAAATGCCTTTTTTGGCCAACGGCTGACCGACGGGTGCTATTTTTGCAAGAAACGTGTTTGCGTTGCTACTTTTCAAATTTGTTATAAAAAATTCATGCTAGTTTTGAACAAAAATCCAATTTTCACCCAAATCTAGGCAACAGATGATGAGAAAATAGCATGTGGACTTTCTGTCCAGCAACGATTCAAGTTATGGCCAAAAATGTGAACTGTCCGCATTCATCGCGCATCTCAAGAATCACCGTCAAGTACCTTCAGCCTTCCATGTCCGAACATAAACAATCTACTGACCTTATGCAGTATTTCGACTTCCCACAGGCACAGGTCGGGTAGTTGATTGGTCCGGAAAAACGCTGTGTATTATGCTACTGTAGATCTCATCCAGGGGAAGGTAGACCCTGGAGCCGATGTCAGGTGCATGTAATAGTTTTCTGTCAGCTGCCCAAGTCAGCTGAGCGGAGTGACCATACTATAATTGTCAGGGGCATTGTTGACTTGGCAAGCAAGAGTTGTTTACACAGCTCTATTAGTTGACTTCACAGAGGCTTGGACCCAAGGGTTGTGATTTCTGGGATACCAGGGTTACAGAATTCTACTCAAAAGTCAGAATACACGAATATCCTCAGACTGATTCCCTTGATGGCTTCAGGTTGACCCCCCAAACCTTGATATAGAAAAATGCCGGTCAGCTGGCTCCCTATCACCCCCGGAGCATGTTTAAATACTCTACTGCCGGGGACGAAGACAGAGCCTAGAGAACCAGTAACACCCGATATTAAAGAAGCCAAATATGGCGTTGCATCTGCAGTTGTCAAGCCACCCGCAAGGTAGACAGTAGTGGTGCGTGCTGCGTGCAGATGACAGGAGGAACTGACACTCCCGCACTGATATGTTTTATCTGCCTGGCTCGACCGAGAGAGTTTCTGATCCCGAGCTTGCATGCATTCCAGTGAACAATAATATTAAGAAAAGTAGTGCAGCAAAATTCCAAATACTTCTGATATCTTTATTTTTTATAAAAACTGATGAATGTTTCGTGTGCATGCAAAAATTTGTGATGTAATGATATTCATGGAGGTGTGGCAAAGAAAAAACCATGCTCCAACTTTTTTTTGGAAGCATTTTTGGAGCATTTTTTTCTCAGACCTTCACGGATGTCATTTCGTAAGGTAAAGTTGCACGCGGGTGAAATATTCATCAATGTTTGTTGTCAAAAATTCACTAGCTTTTCTAATTTTACGGTTTATCGGGTGCATGTGAGTTTGGGATCAGAATAGCACTTCCGAGTGAAAAACTGCAAGCCTATTCACGCATCTTTTTTCGTTATTTATGACTGTTTATTCATTTCATTTCCCAGAGCGATCCCTGGAACAAGGATAGTATACAAGCATTAGACTTCTAACTGAACAGTTCTATACCCATTTTATTTGGTGTCTCCTACCTTCAGTGCCGTGCAAGGCCAGTCCGTGACACTAATGAAAGGCTAGGTCGGCGCACTTTGGCTGCTGCGAAGGGTAAGGGTCCTAACCATTTATATTTTATTTTCATAGATAAAACAATTGTCAATATGCAACTCTTGGCTCATTGATCGTGCCATTACTCGGCACTCAACAGAGAGACGTGTCAACCCCATCTTATCCCGCTGATAAGTGCATTAGGTGCACGCCCCGGCGCGGCGGCCGTCTCCGCCGCATCCTCGATGACTTCGCTACCGCTACAGGGCTAGACATCAACTTCGACAAGAGCACATTCGTCTTCATAAATGTCTCGGAGGAGGTGTTCGTGGAGACCGTGGGCACGTTGGGCTACGTCGTGCAAGGCTTCCCCCAGGCCTACGTGGGGCTGTCGTTGTGATGGGAAAAACTCAGTCTCGCGGACTTCCTTCCCATGATCGCCAAGGTGGACAGGTACTTGGCGGGTTGACGGGCGCGTCTTCTCTCCCTCGCTGGTCGGTTGGTCTTGATCAACACGGTCCTCGACGCCCTCCCCACGTATGCTATGTATGTGATGCGGCTCCCGCCAGCTATGGTTGCGACCCTTGACAGCCTGCGTCGTGCCTTCCTCTGGAACACGGCCGAACGCGCCACCGGTGCCCAGTGCCTGGTCTCATGGGTGCAGGTTTGCCGGTCCAAGGAGGATGGGGCTTGGGGGTTCACGACCTCGTTACGCAGAACAGGTGCTTGCTGCTGAAGATGCTCCACCACCTTCACATGGCCTCTTCGACCTCGCGCTGGGCGGCGTGGGTCTGGGCGGGGCTCGACGACCACTCGTTGACCCTCACCGTGGCGAACAGGAGCGCCGCCGAGGAACACCGCAGGGCGTTGTGTGCTCTGCTACCCCTCTACCGCGGGATGACTAGCGTGGTGGTGCGGGACGGCCGTCGGACGTCCTTCTGGTTCGACTGCTGGCTCCCGTGTGGAGCCACCGCCAGGGCTTTCCCCGCCCTCCTGACGCATGCGACTGTGACGGAGGTCATGGTGTGGGAGGTGCGTGCCCGCGGCCTCGACCGGGTGCTCGTCCCTAGGCTCACCACTGTCGGTGCTGCCGAGCGCGCTGCCCTCCTCAGGCTCATCGATGAGGTTGTCACGGTTCGGGGCAACGATGACCGGGCCCTGGTCAGGTGCGCGGGGCCGGGGGGCTCGCCACCAGCTCTGTCTACTCCCTGGAACGGTTCGGTGGGGGGCGCGCTCCCTTTGCCGACTTCGTTTGGGGGTCACGTGCGCCGTCGTGTGTCCGCTTCTTCGGATGGCTGCTAGCGCAGCGGCGCGTCCATACGTGTGACATGTTGCTTCGGAAGCTCATCGTTGAGGCCAGTGGCGCTGGCTGCCCCATTTGCGCGGGCGAGCTCGACACGGCGGACCATATGATATTTGGGTGCCGCTTCGCCCGTTCGTTCTGGAGGTCGGTGGGGGTGGAGATCGACGACAGGAGCAGCGTATGGGCGCTAGATGCCCTGGACGTGAGATCTGCAGTTGGAGAGTCGTCGGCGGATACCTTCACGCTTCTTTGCTGCTAGCAGCTGTGGAATCATCGGAACGCCGTGGTGTTTCGGGGGGAGGGGGGGGCTCGCCCTCCCTCACCCGAGTCCTGAGTTGTTGCCGGGAGGATTCGATCCTCTGGCGAGGCCGATTCCAGGCGACGGTGCGTTCCGATCCCGATGTTTGGATTCTGGCGTTTTCGCCCCATGGTTGAGTGACCCCCCTACCCCCCCCCTCTTCTCCCCCCTTCCTTCTCCCTCCCCCCTGCGGATTGTGCGGAGGGGGGTGGCAAAAGTTGTAAACGGAAATCTTTATAGAAAATATATGGAAATTCAGGTGGAGGGCTTCGCCCTCCCCTGGTGACGTTCAAAAAAAATACATTATTACACACTCCCTTGATTTCAGAATATAAGATGCATCTGTTTTCGAGCATATATCCAACCAAAGCAAAGTCTATGGTCCATTTAGTTCAGAAACAATGAATCTAGACTATCTTTTGTTTCTTTGTACAAAGCTTGTTTTCATTTTACTTGCGTACTACTGTATGGGTGGGACTGAATTGCCACCATAAAACCGTGAGAAGTGCAACTGTTCGTGTGTTCTGTGGATCGGTACCAAGGAAAAACGTGAAGATGAACTTTGGTTGAAGAACTCTCAGTTGAGCTACCCCCTAACCCAACTGCCTGAACAACTTGGCCTTGGCACCAATAATTTGTTGCAGAAAGACGTCATTGCCTGCGTACGAGCGCAGGCTTTCTCTTCTCGCACTCCGCAACCACAAGCCACATTACAATAGTAGCACAAGTTGTCCGAATATGCAAGGTGTCAGTGCCTGCTCACAAGTTTTTCTTTTTTCCTTCCGTAAAGCACTCGGGGGTCTCTTTGATTCGCATGATTGTAAAAATGTAAGTTGCAATGTCATGCCCATTTAATCCTATAAGATTTACTACTTCTCTTTCGGTTTATAGCGTTCAATTTAAAAATCTCACCAATCAAGGTCGATCGTGAGTGATGAAATATTTTTATAGTTTATAAAAATACTCAATTAATATGCTTATTATATTTAAGAGATTGTGTTTACCAATGCATTAATTGCAATGTGTGCATGCATGAAAAAAACTTTAACATACATCGATCAATGTTCTGTTAATCTTGACATGCAACAATTTAATGTGCCTTAAAATTTGAACATGTGATGGCAGTGGCGGAGCCAGGAATTTTATGGAGAGGTAAATATATGAGTGGTGCTTGAACTTGTTATGGATGTGCACTTTAGTGTCTGAACTTGTAAAATATATTGAACTGATTTCATAACTTGGCATGGGTGTGCATATACGGTTCAAATGGCGTTTGTATACATCCGCGAAGCTGAGGAGGCGCGCTAGCATGCCATGGGGCCCGCTGTCAGTGACAAGGGTGTGTGGCCTTGTTTTTTTGCGGAAAACGCCCAAAATTATTTTCTAACAGTAAGGCTCTCATGAAGAAACTGACAAATTATAAAATAAAATTAGGATTGTAACTATAAGATAAAAACTAAAATCGGTGTCCTGGATCGAATCAGGGACATACCAGACGAGTGCATGCGATCGAACCAAGGACGTACCAGTCGAGTGCATGCAGCTAGCCACTTGACAACTTCACATTTGCTGATATTTAATGATCATAACATTTATAAACATTTGGCCGAGCAAAATAAATAAAGAGAATGTAATAATCCAACAAAAATAACACCGGATCTCTGACCGAACATCAGACCAAAGCTTGTAGACCAGGCACGAATGTCACTCCAGCCAATGCATGTATCGACAGTACAAATACTCTTTATAATTGTATAACAAACATAATTTCAAAAGAATGCAAAAAATATTCATGTCATTTAAAAAATAATTCATGTCTTATTTTAAAACATATTCATAAAATTGAAATTATTTATGAATAATTAAAATGTTTATATAATTCAAGTACTATTCATGTGAGGATCTGTACTCTAATGACACACTAGGCTTGTATTTATTTTTCTAGAAAACACACAAACATATATACTATGTAAACTTTTTAAAACAACACAGTTTTTTGTAAAAGCATGAACGCATTGATATACTACATAAATAGTTTACAAATGTACAAATTTTAATATTTTATATGAGAATTTATTTAAATATACGAACATTTCTAAAATTACTTTAATGTTTTCATAAAATGTGAATATCTTTCAAATTATAAAAATATTATTAATTCATAATTTTATTATATGTATTTCTGTTCAATTATTGCATAGGTATTTTATGAATTTTTTAACATACTTTTTAAATATATGTATATTGTTTGTAACGCGATGATAATTTACATAATAAACATGAAATAAAAACAACAAACACGTTGAAAACTGAGCCACGCTATGGTCTGTTTTAGCCACACAGGCTCGTTATGTTATAAACCTATAAATTTATCATTACCATTTGATGTCGTCAGTTGGAGTGGTGTGTGCGGCCGCTCTATAGCCCCTGGTTGCATTCCAAATCAATGGCACTATATTGCTGGAATAATTTTTTTTAATTTATGTTGTTCAACTTTTTTTTGAGGAAAATGCCATCATGCGGATTATGAAGTATATGAATCCTTTCTTGATACTAAATTTGAACGAGTGCCACGCACACCTCTGCGGATGGTTTGAACCCTGGACCAGTTTTAATTATTAATATGTTAAATTTTTTTAATTTAATAGTTTCTCTTTGAGGCCCTTTTGTTAAGAATTTTTTTATTCTAGGGGGGGTCGCAAAAAACAGGCCACATGCCTTGTCCCTTACATCCTGGTGTGTGTGTCATCAGCGTCATGGACATATAAAAACAAGATTTGAACCGTATATGCACGTCCATGTCAAGTTATGAAACCAGTTCAATGTATTTTACAAGTTCAGACACCAAAGTACACATTCGTGACAAGACAAGCATCAGTGATGTATTTGCCTCTTTGGTGGAGCCTGGGCAAGTTTGAGCTCAAGTGTTCAATGTGAAAATTAAAATCGAATGTTCACATCATGTCTTTTTTCCTCAATACAACTTTTTTTCATAGACGCTAGAAGAACCGGTGTTTGAAAAATCATGCAAATTTCCGTTTTTTTGGCTTGAAAGCATTTAAATTAAATTTTTATTTAAACAAAATATACATTATGTAACACTTCGTATAAGCAGATATTGTAATTCTAGTGGTCAACACATGTTAATCCTTTCCCTAGTGCGTGGGTTTGGGTCCTCCCTAACCCACCGCGGCCATAAATAACAATAGAAATTAGTCTGGCATGACTGGTAACGAATCCTATGACCTCAAAAGCATTTCCACTAGACTAGGGGCTATGTTATGTATCACACAACAAGCATGATTCTTAATAAATGAGAAAAAAGCATATGCATCACGTATCAATTCTAAGAATTGAATTCGGGTCGTTAGGCTGCATAACCGCATGTCCAACAACTAAGTCTGTTGGAAATATGCCCTAAAGATAATAATAAATTAGTTATTATCAGATTTTCTTTTTCATGATAATCGTTTATTATCCATGCTATAATTGTATTGATCGGAGACTTAGATGCATGTGTGGATACATAGACAAAACCATGTCCCTAGTATGCCTCTAATAAACTAGCTTGTTGATTAAAGATGGTTAAGGTTTCCTAGCCATGGACATGAGATGTCATTTGAAAACATGATCACATCATTAGGAGAATGGTGTGATGGACAAGACCAAAACTACAAACGTAGCATATGATCGTGTCAGTTTAATGCTACTGTTTTCTGCATGTCAAGTATCTGTTCCTATGACCATGAGATCATGCAACTCACTGACATCGGAGGAGTGCCTTGTGTGTATCAAACGTCGCAACGTAACTGGGTGACTATAAAGGTACTCTACAGGTATCTCCGAGGGTGTCTGTTGGGTTGGCATGGATCAAGACTGGGATTTGTTACTCCGTGTGACGGAGAGGTATCTCAGGGCCCACTCGGTAATGCAACATCACAATAAGCCTTGCAAGCAATGTGACTAAGTGTTAGCCACGGGATCTTGTATTACGGAACGAGTAAAGAGACTTGCCGGTAACAAGGTTGAACTAGGTATGGAGATACCGACGATTGAATCTCGGGCAAGTAACATACTGAAGAACAAAGGAAACATCATACGGGATTAACTGAATCCTTGACACAGAGGTTCGACCGATAAAGATCTTCGTAGAATATGCAGGAACCAATATGGTCATCCAGGTCCCGCTATTGGTTATTGCCCGTAGAGATGTCTCGGTCATGTTTACATAGTTCTCGAACCCACAGGGTCTGCACACTTAAGGTTCGGTGACGTTTCGGTAGTATAGAGTTATGTATGGTGATGACCGAAGGTTGTTCGGAGTCCCGGATGAGATCCCGGACGTCATGAGGAGCTCCATAATGATCCGGAGGTAAAGGTTGATATATAGGAAGTCCTATTTTGGTCGCTGGAAAAGTTTCGGGCTCATCGGTAGTGTATCGGGAGACCATCGGGAGGGGTATTTCGACCCAAGAGGCTACATGGTCTGTGGGAGGATGAATACCAGCCCTTTGTGCGCTGGTGGAAGTCCCACACAAGTCCCATGCGGTTGGGAAGAAAAGCCCAAAAGGAAAAAGGTGGAAAAAGGCAAAAAGGCTAAGATAAGGAAGGAGTCCTAATCCTACTAGGAGTGGAGGAGGAGGACTCCTCCCTCTTGGTTCGGCCGAAGCCTAGGGCTGGATCCTTGAGGGCCAAGCCTCCTCCTCCTCTCCTCCTATATATACTAGAGGTTTTTAGGGTTTTCGCACAAGATTTCAGCCACGTGCTACCCGTTCCTCTAGTGCATAGTTTCTCCTCTAGATCGGATTTCTGCAGTGCTTAGGCGAAGCCCTGCCGAAATAGTTCCACCACCATCACCGGAGTGCCGTCACGCTGCCGGAGAACTCTTCTACCTGTCCGCTCCCTCTTGCTGGATCAAGAAGGCGGAGATCGTCATCAAGCTGTACGTGTGCTGAGCGCGGAGGTGTCGTCCGTTCGGCACTAGATCGGAAGGACCATGATCAATATCGCGAGACGGATCGTGATGAGATCGCGGGACGGATCGTGATGAGTTCGCGGGACGGATCGTGATTGGATCGCAGGACAGATCGTGATGAGATCGCAGGACGCTCGGCGATTTGGATCGCGAAGACGTTCGACTACACCAACCGCGTTTCTTATCGCTTCCCGCTTAGCAATCTACAAGGGTATGTAGATCCACTCTCCCTCTCGTAGATGCTCATCACCATGGATAGATCTTGTGTGTGCGTAGGAAAATTTTTGTTTCCCATGCAACATTCCCCAACAGTGGCATCATGAGCTAGGTCTATGTGTAGATGAGATCTCGAGTAGAACACAAAGAGTTTGTCGGCGTTGATGCTTAGATTGCTTCCTCCCTTGATCGTGTTTTGGTTCAGCGGTATTGTGGGATGAAGTGTCCCGGACCAACCTTACTCGTACGCTTACGAGAGACCGGTTCCATCGACTGACGTGTAACTTCGTTGCACAAAGATGGCTGGTGGGCATCTGTTTCTCCTACTTTAGTTGGACCGGATTCGACAAAGGCGGTTCTTGAGAAGGTTGAAAAGCAATTTATGTATCACCATTGTGGTTTTGCGTAGGTGAGAATTGTTCTTGCTAGATACCCGTAGCAGCCACGTAAAACATGCAACAACAATTAGAGGACGTCTAACTTGTTTTTGCAGGGTATGTTGTGATGTGATATGGCCAATTACATGATGAGATATATGTGATGTATGAGATGATCACGTTTTGTATAGAACAACACGACTTGCATGTCGATGAGTACGGCAACCGGCAGGAGCCATAGGGTTGTCTTTAATTATTGTATGACCTGCGTGTCAACCATTAAGCGCTATATAATGCTTTACTTTATTGCTAAACGGTAGCAATAGTAGTAGAAGCATGGTGGGCGCGACAACCCTGATGGCGAGACGTTGATGGAGATCATGGTGTCGTGCCGGTGACGATGGAGATCATGCCAGTGCTTTCAAGATGGAGATCAAAAGCACAAGTTCATGGCCATATCATGTCACTTATGATTTGCATGTGTTGTTAATCCTTTTATGCACCTTGTTTTGCTTAGGACGATGGTAGCATTATAAGGTGATCCCTCACTTAATTTCAAGATAAATTGTGTTCTCCCTGAGTGTGCACCGTTGCGAAAGTTCGTTGTGTCGAGACACCACGTGATGATCGGTTGTGATAGACTCTACGTTCACATACAACGGGTGCAAGCCAATGTTGCACATGCAAAACACTCGAGTTAAACTTGACGAGCCTAGCATGTACAAACATGGCCTCGGAACACAAGAGACCGAAAGATCGAACATGAGTCATATAGCAGATATGATCAACATAATGATGTTCACCATTGAAACCACCTCAACTCACATGATGATCGGACTTGAGTTGGTCAATTTGGATCATGTATCACTCGAATGACCGGAGGGATGTCAATTTGAGTGGGAGTTCTTCAGTAATATGATTAATTGAACTCATTACCATGAACATAGTCAGTTGTGTCTTTGCAAATTATGTTGTAGATTACTTGCTCGCGTTGTAGCTCCCTTGAATTTTTATATGTTACTAGAGAAATAGAGTTGAAAGATGATGGTAGCAATATTGTGGACTGGGTCCGTGATCTAAGGATTGTCCTCATTATTGCACATAAGGCTTATGTCCTTAATGCATCGCTCGGTGCGCCAACCCCTCTAGCATTGTCTGTAGATGTTGTGAACATCTGACAGGCACGTTCTGATCACTACTTGATAGTTTAGTGCGTCATGCATTACGGCTTAGAATTGAGGCTCCGAAACGTTTTGAACGTCACAGAACATATGAGATATTCTAAGAGCTGAAATTAGGATCTCAGGCTCGTGCCCGTGTTGCGAGATATGAGATCTCCAACAAGATTCTTTTCCTACAAGATGAAAGAGAATAGCTCAATCGTTGAGCATGTGCTTAGATTGTCTGGGTGCTACAATCGCTTGAATCGAGTGGGAGTTGATCTTACAGATAATATAGTGATTGATATAGTTCTCCAAGTCACTGTCACTAAGCTACTAGAACTTGGTGATGAACTATAAAATGTCAGGGATAGAAATAATGATCCCTGAGCTGTTCGCGATGTTTGACACCGCGAAGGTAGAAATCAAGAAGGAGCGTCAAGTGTTGATGGTTAGTCAAACCACTAGTTTCGAGAAGGGCAAGAGCAAGGAGGGAGACTTCATGGATAGCAAGTCAGTTGCTGCTCCAGTGAAGTAACCCAAAGTTGAACCCAAACCCGAGACTAAGTGCTTCGATTATGAGGAGAGCGGTCACTGAAGCGGAACAACCCTAGATACTTGGTAGATAAGAAGGCTGGCAACATCGACAGAAGTATATTTGATATACATGTTAATGATGTGTACCTTGCGAGTACTCCTAGTAGCACCTGGGTATTGGATACCGGTTTGGTTGCTAAATGTTAGTAACTCGAAATAAAAGCTACGGAATAAACAACAGAATTGGCTAAGGGTGAGGTGATGATGTGTGTTGGAAATGTTTCCAAGGTTGATGTGATCAACATCGCACGCTCTCTCTCTCTACCTTCGGGATTAGTGAAGAACCTAAATAAATGTTATTTGGTGTTTTGCGTTGAGCATGAACGTGATTAGATCATGTTTATGGCAACACGGTTATTCATTTAAGTTAGAGAATAATGGTTATTCTGTTTACATGAATGATACCTTCGATGGTCATGCACCCAGTGAGAATGGTTTGTTGAATCTTGATCATAGTGATACACATGTTTATAACATTGATGCCAAAAGATACAAAGTTAATAATTATAGCACCACATACTTGTGGCACTGCCGCTAAATGTCATATTGGTATAAAGCGCATGAAGAAACTCAATGCTTATGGATCTTTGGACTCATTTGATTTCGAATCGGTCGAGACATGCAAACCATGCCTCTTGGGCAAGATGACTAAGGACCCCTTTTTCCAGATGGATGGAGCGGGCAAGTGATTTATTGGAAATGATACATGTTGGTGTATGCAATCCATTGAGTCTTGTAGCGTGCAGTGGATATCGTTATTTTCTTACCTTCACTGATGATTTGAGTAGATATAGTGTATATTTACTTAATGAAACACAAGTCTGAATCGTTTGAAAGGTTCAAGGAAATTCAGAGTGAAGTTTAAGATCATCGTGACAAGAAGATAAAAATGTCTGCGATATGATCGTGGAGGTGAATATCTGAGTTATGAGTTTGGCATACAACTTTAGACAATGTGAAAGTTGTTTCACAACTCATGCCACCTGGAACACCATAGTGTGATGGTGTGTCCGGACGTCATAGTCGTGCTCTATTGGATATGGTGCGTGGTATGATGTCTCTAATCGTTTTGCTACTGTAATTTTGGGGTTATGCATTAGAGGCAACTACATTCACTTTAAATAGGGCACCATCTAAATCCGTTGAGATGTAACCATATGGTTTGATAGAAACCTAAGCTGTCATTTCTTAATGTTTGGGGCTCCAACACTTATGTGAAAAAGGTTTTCACCAAATGATCTCGAACCCAAAGCGGACAAATGCATCTTCATAGAATACCCTAAGAATAGTTGGGTAAACCTTCTATCTCAGATCCAAGAATAAAGTGTTTGTTGTTAAAACTGGGTCCTTTCTCGAGAAAGAGTTTCTCTCGAAAGAATTGAGTGGGAGGAAGATAGAACTTGATGAGGTCGTTGAACCTTTGTTCAACCAGAGAGTAGCGCAGCGCAGGAAGATGTTTCTGTGAAGCCTACGTTAGTTGAAGAGGAAGTTAATGATGATGATCATGAAGCTTCGGATCAAGTTACTATCGAACCTCGTAGGTCGACAAGGATGTGTACTGCTCCTGAGCGATACGACAACCTTGTCTTGGAGGTCATGTTGTTGTACAACGATGAACCTACGAGCTGTGGAGAAGTGATGATGGGCCCGGATTTCGACAAATGGTTAGAGGCCATGAAATCCGAGAGAGGATCCATGTATGAAAACCAAGTATAGACTTCGGTAGACTTGCTCGTTGGACGGCAGGTCGTTGAGTACAAATGGATGTTTAAAATGAAGATAGACGCTCATGGTAAATGTCACCATTTGTAAAGCTCGACTTGTTGCAAAGAAGTTTACGACAAGTTCAAGGAGTTGACTGCCATGAGACTTTCTCACTCGTAGCGATGCTAAAGTCTGTTGGAATTATGTTAGCAGTTGCTGCATTTTTCAATTATGAAATCTGGCACATGGATGTCAAAACATCGTTTCCTTAACGGTTTACTTGAGGAAAGGTTGTATGTGATACAACCAGAAGGTTTTGTCAGTCCTAAGGATGCTAAAAGGTGTGCAAGCTTCAGTGATCCTTCTATGAACTGAAGCAAGCATCTCGGAGTTGGAATATACACTTTGATGAGGTGATCAAAGTTTTTGAGTCTATACAAAGTTTACGAGAAACTTGTATTTACAATAAAGTGAGTGGGAGCACTATAGAATTTCTGATAAGTATATGTGGATGACATATTGTTGATCGGAAATGATGTAGAATTTCTAGAAAGCATAAACGTTGTTTGAGAAGAGTTTTTCAAAGGAAGACCTGGATAAAGCTACCTAATTGTTGAGCATCAAGATCTATAGAGATAGATTAAGATGCTTGATGAGACTTTCAATGAGTACATACCTTGACAAGATTTTGAAAGAGTTCAAAATGGATCAGTCAGAGAAAGAGTTCTTGCCTGATTTCTGAGGTGTGAAGTTGAGTGAGACTCAAAGCTCAACAATGGCAGAAGAAGAGAAAGGACGAACGTCGTCCCCTATGCCTTAGCCATAGGCTTTGTATAGTATGCCATACTATGTACCGCACGTGTGTGTGCCTTGCCATGAGTCTGTCAAGGGGTACAAGAGTGATCCAGGAGTGGATCACTGGCCAGCGGTCAATATTATCCTTAGTGACTAAAAGACTAAGGAAATGTTTCTTGATTATGGAGGTGATAAAGGGTTCATCCTAAAGAGTTACGTTGATGCAAGCTTTAACACTAATCCGGATGACTCTTAGTAGCAATCCGGATACATATAGTGGAGCAACCATTTGGAATGGTACCAAGTGGAGTGTGGTAGCAGTGTTTACAGTTTGACATAGAGATTTGCAAAGTACACACGGATCGGAATGTCGCAAACCTGTTGACTATAAGACCTCTCACATTCAAAGCATGATCGAGCCCCAGAACTCATTGGGTGTTAGATTCATACAATGCGAATCACATGGTGATGTGAACTAGATTATTGACTCTAGTGCCAGTGGGAGACTGTTGGACATATGCCCTATAGGCAATAATAAATTGGTTATTATCATATTTCCTTGTTCATGATAATCGTTTATTATCCATGCTATAATTATGTTGATCGGAAACTCAAATACATGTGTGGATACATAGACAACACCATGTCCCTAGTATGCCTCTAATAGACTAGCTCGTTGATCGGAGATGGCTATGGTTTCCTAGTCATGGACATGAGATGTCATTTGGTAACGGGATCACATCATTAGGGGAATGATGTGATGGACAAGACCCAAACTACAAACGTAGCATATGATCATGTCAGTTTATTGCTACTGTTTTCTGCATGTCAAGTATTTGTTCCTATGACCATGAGATCATGCAAATCACTGACACCGGAGGAGTACCTTGTGTGTATCAAACGTCGCAACGTAACTGGGTGACTATAAAGGTTCTCTACAGGTATCTCCGAGGGTGTCTGTTGGGTTTGCATGGATCAAGACTGGGATTTGTTATTCCGTGTGATGGAGAGGTATCTCAGGGCCCACTCGGTAATACAACATCACAATAAGCCTTGAAAGCAATGTGACTAAGTGTTAGTCACGGGATCTTGTATTACAGAACGAGTAAAGAGACTTTCCGGTAACGAGGTTGAACTAGGTATGGAGATACCGACGATCGAATCTCGGGCAAGTAACATACCGAAGAACAAAGGGAACATCATACGGGATTAACTAAATCCTTGACATAGAGGTTCGACGGATAAAGATCTTCATAAAATATGTAGGAACTAATATGGGCATCCAGGTCCCGCTATTGGTTATTGATCGTAGAGGTGTCTCAGTCATGTCTACATAGTTCTCGTACCTGCAGGGTCTGCACACTTTAAGGTTTGGTGACGTTTCAGTAGTATAGAGTTATGTATGGTAGTGACCGAAGGTTGTTAGGAGTCCCGGGTGAGATCCCGGACGTCACTAGGAGCTCCGGAATGGTCCAAAGGTAAAGATTTATATATAGGAAGTCCTATTTTGGTCGACGGAAATGTTTCGGGCTCATCGGTAGTGTACCAGGAGACCATCGGGAGGGGTATTTCGACCCAAGAGGCTACAAGGGCTGTGGGAGGATGAATACCAGCCCTTTGTGGGATTGTGGAAGTCCCACACAAGGCCCATGCGGCTGGGAAGAAAAGCCCAAAAGGAAAAAGGTGGAAAAGGGCAAAAAGGCTAAGATAAGGAAGGAGTCCTAATCCTAGTAGGAGTGGGGGAGGACGACTCCTCCCTCTTGGTTCGGGTGAAGCCTAGGGCTGGATCCTTGACGGCCAAGCCTCCTCCTCCTCTCCTCCTATATATACTAGAGGTTTTTAAGGTTTTGGCACAAGATTTTCAGCCACGTGCTACCCGTTCCTCTAGTGCATAGTTTCTCCTATAGATCGGATTTCTGCAGTGCTTAGGCAAAGCCCTGCCGGAATAGTTCCACCACCATCACCGGAGCACCATCACGCTGCCGGAGAACTCTTCTACCTCTCCGCTCCCTCTTGCTGGATCAAGAAGGCGGAGATCGTCATCAAGCTGTACGTGTGCTGAACGCGGAGGTGCCGTCCGTTTGGCACTAGATCGGAAGGACACTGATCAAGATCGCGAGACGGGTCGTGATGAGATCACAGGACAGATCGTGATGACTTCGTGGGACGGATCGTGATTGGATCGCGGGACGAATCGTGATGAGATCGTGGGACGCTCGGCAATTTGGATCGCGAAGACGTTCGACTACACCAACCGCGTTTCTTAACGCTTCCCGCTTAGCGATCTACAAAGGTATGTAGATCCACTCTCCCTCTCGTAGATGCTCATCACCATGGATAGATCTTGCATGTGCGTAGGGAAATTTTTGTTTCCCATGCAATGTTCCCCAACAAAAACCACTAGTTTCGAGAAGGGCAAGGGCAAGGAGGGAAACTTCATGGATGGCAAGTCAGTTGCTGCTCCAGTGAAGCAACCCAAAGTTGAACCCAAACCCGAGACTATGTGCTTCGATTATGAGGAGAGCGGTCGCTTAAGCAGAAGAACCCTAGATACTTGGTAGATAAGAAGGCTGGCAACGTCGACAGAAGTATATTTGATATACGTGTTAATGATGTGTACCTTGCGAGTACTCCTAGTAGCACCTGGGTATTGGATACCGGTTCGGTTGCTAAATGTTAGTAACTCGAAGTAAAAGCTACGGAATAAACGGAGACTACCTAAGGGTGAGGTGACGATGTGCGTTGGAAATGTTTCCAAGGTTGATGTGATCAACATCGCACACTCTCTCTACCTTCGGGATTAGTGGCGAACCTAAATAAATGTTATTTGGTGTTTGCGTTGAGCATGAACGTGATTAGATCGTGTTTATTGCAACACGGTTATTCATTTAAGTTAGAGAATAATGATTATTCTGTTTACATGAATAATACCTTCAATGGTCATACACCTAGTGAGAATGGTTTGTTGAATCTTGATCGTAGTAATACACATGTTCATAACATTGATGCCAAAAGATACAAAGTTAATAATGATAGTACCACATACTTGTGGCACTGCCGCTAAGTGTCATATTGGTATAAAACGCATGAAGAAACTCCATGCTGATGGATCTTTGGACTCATTCAATTTTGAATCGGTTGAGACATGCGAACCATGCCTCTTGGTCAAGATGACTAAGGACCCCGTTTTCTGGTTTGATGGAGCGGGCAAGTGATTTATTGGAAATGATACATGTTGATGTATGCAATCCAATGAGTCTTGTAGCGTGCGGTGGATACCATTATTTTCTTACCTTCACTGATGATTTGAGTAGATATAGTGTATATTTACTTAATGAAACACAAGTCTGTATCGTTTGAAAGGTTCAAGAAAATTCAGAGTGAAGTTTAAAGATCATCATGACAAGAAGATGTCTGTGATATGATCGTGGAGGTGAATATCTGAGTTACGAGTTTGGTATATGTCGTGGATTTCTCACGGCAGATGTCCGGGTGAACGGACTTAGGTTCGGGGAGAAGACGCAGCTACATGGCGGCTTGAAGGGGTTGATCGAAATTGAGAGACACGGAGTTTACCCAGGTTCGGCCCCTCCGATGGAGGTAAAATCCTACGTCCTGCTTGTTTAGTATTGATTATGAAGGAGATCTCTCGATTACAAGGGTTCTCTTTGCTACCTCTAATCCCGAGAGCCTCTAATCTGTCTAAACTTGTGGACTTGTATCTCCTCCCCTCTAGGGGTGCTCTACCCCTCCTTATATAAGTAGAGAGGGTAGGTTTACAAAATAGAGTCCTACTAGGAGTAGGATTCGGACTAGTCTCTCTAGAATCCTATTCCGGGTCTTGTAACATTCGGCAGGGAGTATTTCTCTCTTTGAGCCTTCTTCTGTGATCTGCCTGTCAGGTCATTAAATAAATGTCATGTCCTTTCCGGGTCTCCTGTGAGTCGCTAGGCCGGGTCATACCGCGGGGTATATCCCTGACATTAGCCCCCAGATTAGTTTGAATTTGTTCATGCTAAGCTCCTGAAATAAGAATAATAAATATGTTAAGTCACCGGCTTGCTCCTTTGGCCGGCTTATGAAATGACTCCTCAGAAATCTGGGTCTTTTTTGCATATGAAATAGTCGTCTTTGATAATCATCTTGCTTGTCAATGTCCCTTGAAAAATACTAAGAAAAGAACACCCATATGCCATTGAGTCGGCTTCCAATACTCTTGGCGGGTCATTTCTGCCAGGTCATAATCATTGATGATGCCGGGTCATTATCATTGGTGACGCCGGGTCAAATAACTAGAATCCAACTGACTTGATAAAAATATTGGGATGAAAATGCATCTGATTTAAAACCGGACTTCCATTGTTGTGAAGCAGGACGACTTATATAAAATCCGGGGGGTTATGATCTTTTGATAACGCCGGGTCATAAATGTTTGGGGACGTCGGGTCTAACAACTAAACTCCATAATTAACATCTTGAAAATTATCCTCAAAGTTTTTGATATGTCCATATTACCTGTAGCCCCCAAGCTCCGACATTATCCATGATAACTTGGTGCTTTGCAAATAATATTTTGGACTGTGTAGCCCCCAAGTGTCGGGTTGTCCTGCCTGCAGCAACCTGGGACTTATAACTGCCTTATACCTTTAAAAAGCTTCGGCGGGTGTAGCCCCCAAGGGCCAGCTCATCAGAACGTGATGCGCCGGGTCTTCAATTTGAATCTCTTAATCTGTTTGAACAGCTGACAACTGTAGCCCCCAAGTGTCGGGTCAGTAAGAATTACTGGGCTAGGACTTGTAATTGCCTTATACTTTATGAAGCTTCGGCGGGTGTAGCCCCCAAGGGTTGGCTCATCAGTATGTGATGGGCCAGGTCTTCAATTTGGACCTCATAATCTGTTAAACAACTGAATACTGTAGCCCCTAAGTGTCGGGTCGCATGCCTGCGGCTACTTGGGACTTTAGAAAATTTGATTTGAGCGGTGTAGCCCCCAAATGCCGGGTCAGTAAGAATTACTGGGCTGGGTCTTAGAAAGATATAGAAAGGCCGGCTCATCTCCTTGAGATAATAGCGTTTTGTGGACAATGTAATGATTTGAAAACCAGCTTGCATTAGCCCCCAAGTGCCATGGTGCGTGCTTGCAGCGACATGGGACTTGCATACTTTGATACAAACTGGACTTAAATAATGTAGCCCCCAAGTGCTGGGTTGTCTACTTGCGGCGACTCGGGACTATTAAGAGTAATATGACTCACCACAATTTTTTGAATGAATCCTTGACCATGGTTGGAATATAACCCAAAATGAATATCCTGAAATAATTCCTTTGTCTTTGACATGAAATCCCTGCTCGTGGTTGCGGTGCAACCCGACAAATATGTGTTGGAGAAATCCATGAGTGTTGTAGATTACTACAGAGCACAATTGAAGAAATCCGAGAACTGGTCAATTAGATGACACAATATTATATCTGATAGGGCGACTCTTGAAAATAATGAATTCTCCGAGCTGGTTTGAAAACCCCAATCATCTAGTACTAGTTTTGATAAACCATGAAGATCCAGCGAGGTTGGCTATTAAAGATCCATTTGCTCTTGCAGAGTACTTAATGGCGGCTCATCTTAAGAGATAAAACCTGGAAAAAATGAACAAGACAGAATATATTCTGCATTGTTGTAAGGGCGGCTTGAAAAAACACAATCCGGAGATGTTATAACATTGCTCCTTCTTTCATAATCTTGCTCTGACCCGGCTTGATAAGCCGGCATGTCATGTGAATATGATTCGATGTATGATGCAATGTTGATGCAATGTGCGATGCAATGTTGATGCAATATATGATGCATTGTTTGACTTGTCAGTATTTTTGGAGCGAACACCAGCTGTTAGGGTTAGATAAGCTACACCCGGAGGTGAGAAGCCCCCTTTTAGAACCGTGGCTAATCATGTTAGCCGGAGATGGCATAAAACCGGCCGATAAGGCATTAGAAGCGATACCCGAAGGTAAGAAGCCGCCCTTAGCCCGCGGCTAATCGTGTTAGCCGGAGATTTGGCATAAAGCCGGTCGATAAGGCGTTAGAAGCGATACCCGAAGGTACGAAGCCGCCCTCAGCCCGCAGCTAATCGTGTTAACCAGAAGGTTTGGCATAAAGCCGGCCGATAAGGCGTTAGAAGCGATACCCGAAGGTAAGAAGCCGCCCTCAGCCCCCGGCTAATCATGTTAGCTGGAAGATTTGACATAAAGTTGGCCGATACGACATTAGAAGCGATACCCGAAGGTAAGAAGCCACCCTCCACCGTGGCTAATCGTGTTAGCCGGAAGATTTGGCATAAAGTCGGCCGATAAGGCATTAGAAGCAATACCCGAAGGTAAGAAGCCGCCCTCCGCCGGTTGTTAGGGTGTTAGATACCCGTCGGTAAGAACCCCCTACAACCGCGGCTAATCCTGTTAGCCGGAGATTTGGCATAAAGCCGGCCGATAGGGTGTTAGAAGCGATACCCATCGGTAAGAAGCCCCCTTCAGCAATTTGGCGTAAACGCCGGCCGATAAGGCATTAGAAGCAATACCCGAAGGTAAGAAGCTGCCCTCCGCCGTGGCTAATCGTGTTAGCAGAGATTTGGCATAAAGCCGGCCGATAAGGCATTAGAAGCGATACCCGAAGGTAAGAAGCCGTCCTTCGCCGCGGCTAATCCTGTTAGCCGGAAATTTGGCATAAAGCCGGCCGATAAGGCATTAGAAGCGATACCCGAAGGTAAGAAGCCTCCCTCCGCCGCGGCTAGTCCTGTTAGCCGGAAATTTAGCATAAAGCCAGCCAATAAGACATTAGAAGTGATACCCGAAGGTAAGAAGCCGCCCTCAGCAGTCGCAGTTGACATGTCAACTGGAATATTTGTGAATCCTTCTTGTAAGTCGCCATCTTGTAAGCCGCCATCTTGTATGAAGGAACGACAGAAGCTCCAAATAAATTCAGGCACCTATGTTTGAATGGTGCATCACGGCGGTTCGTCCTCTTGGGCAACTTTTAATCATCCGCCAATAATGTAATAGCCCCCAGGATTGGGTTTTCTTTTGCAAAGATCTGGGGTTCTCGTTGAAAACGACAAAATGTATCTCGCCATGTTTGTAGCCCCCGAGTCTTAAGTTGACTCGAAGAGGCGGCTTTGAGAGTCTCCATTGATGGTTGAGGTTGACCGTATGAATTGTTTGAATGATCCGGTCGATGGTTCGTCTCGGCTGGTTGTTGAAGTGAATCAAACTATAATGGCGACGACCTGCGCACTTGTCCGTTGGGCGGCTCGTATCGACGAGCACTGCACCGATATGCTGATGTAGATCAAACTGTGGGCGGCGGCTTGCGCGCGTCAATTGGGCAGCTCATACTGGTGTATGCGGCCGCTGGCGTGTTGATGCAGACGTCGAAGTCAGTTGTGACATGATCGCGAGAGACGGCCACGACACTGTAAGCCGGCGCGGTTGCGAGAGATGGCCACGGCATTGTGAGCCAGGCGGTCGGTGAGTTGCGGCGTTGTTGGTGAAGACCATGTCACGAATGCGGCGGCTTACCGCATCCATTGGGCGGCTCATAATTCCGGGTTAGCACGAGTGGTACCGGCGCGTTGATGTAGACGTAGAAACCAGCCGTGGCATTGTAAGCCGGTGCTGTTGTGGAAGACACCACGGCATTGTAAGCCGGCGAGGATGGCAAGAGACGGCCACGACGTTGTAATCCGGAGCGGTGGCGAGAGACGGCCATGGCATTGTAAGCCGGTTTGGCCACGAGAGATGGCCATGCGTTGTAAGCCAGCACACACGCGCGAGTCGCCGGTGGTGTTGTAAGCGCGGACGGGAGAATCATGGGCATGCTAAGCCGGCGCAAACGGGTGACTCGGCCTTGGGTGTTGTAAGCCGACGCGGATAGATGACTTAGCGCGCGGACGTTACGAGCCAGCGCGGCCGCGAGAGACGGCTGTGGCGCTGTAAGCCGGTATGGACGCTGGTGCCAAACGATGCTGGTGCGCCTCCATCTTCGCGATATGATGCCACTTTGGTAATGAATAATTTGTCCTGTGTAAAAAATATTACAAAGACGAAGTAATTGTTCTTCGAAGGAATCAAAATGTATAGATAAAAAAATTGGGTGGATAGCACCTGGTATTCTTGGGTGGATGTAGTAATTGAGGAAAAAATAAGCATGAAGCCTCCATGTAGCCTCCCGCAAAGGCAGCATCTGGGTGGATACGGCGATGAGCTGGACGAAGCTAGCGAAGCGGCAGAAGCCGGCGGGCCTGGCGCGGTGCGGTGGCCGGCCGAGAGCCACGATGTGAAGGCGGAGCATGCGGTGGCGGCTTGGCCAGGGCAAATCGGTGGCGTCGGCCCGCAGCGGAGGCGGAGGTCACGGCGGCTCATCGGCCAGGGCAGCTCGGCGGCGCTGGCCCACAACAGAGGCGGAGGTCGTGGCGGCTCATCGGCCGGGGCAGCTCGGCGGCGCCGGCCCGCAGCGGAGGCGGAGGTCACGGCGGCTCATCGGCCGGGGTGGCTCGGCAGCGCTGGCCCATAGCAGAGACGGAGTTCGCGGTGGCTCATCGGTGGGGGCGGCTCGGCAGCGCCGGCCCGCAGCAGAGGCGGAGGTCGCGGCGGCTCATCGGCTGGGGCGGCTCAGCAGCGCCGGCCCGTAGCGGAGGCGAAGGTCGCGGCGGCTCATCGGTCGGGGCGGCTCGGCCGCGCCGGCCCGCCGTAGAGACAAAGGAGTCGCCCGGCTCTTCTTTATCCAAAAATTGTGTGCTTCTCTATCCTTGGGAGAGATCCCTTCAAGAACACAAACTACCGTGTGCGGCCCCACGGTGGGCGCCAACTGTCGTGGATTTCTCATGGCAGATGTCCGGGTGAACGGACTTAGGTTCGAGGCGAAGACGCAACTACGTGGCGACTTGAAGGGGTTGATCAGAATCGAGAGACATGGATTTTACCTAGGTTCGGCCCCTCCGATGGAGGTAAAAGCCTATGTCCTGCTTGTTTAGTATTGATGATGAAGGAGATCTCTCGGTTACAAGGGTGCTCTTTGCTACCTCTAATCCTGAGAGCCTCTAATCTGTGTAAACTTGTGGACTTGTATCTCCTCCCCTATAGGGGTGCACTACCCCTCCTTATATAAGTGGAGAGGGTAGGTTTACAAAATAGAGTCCTACTAGGAGTAGGATTCGGACTAGTCTCTCTAGAATCCTATTCCGGGTCTTGTAACCTTCGGCAGGGAGTCTTTCTCTCTTTGAGCCTTCTCCTATGATCCGCCTGCCGGGTCATTAAATAAATGTCATGTCCTTTCTGGGTCTCCTGTGAGTCGCCAGGCCTCATACCGCGGGGTATATCCCCGACAGTATACAACTTTAGACAATGTGAAAGTTGTTTCACAACTCACTCCACCTGCAACACCATAATGTGATGGTGTGTCCGAATATCATAGTCATGCTCTATTGGATATGGTGCATGCTATGATGTCTCTTATTGTTTTGCTATTATAATTTTGGGGTTATGCATTAGAGACAACTACATTCACTTTAAATAGGGCACCATCTAAATCTGTTGAAATGACACCGTGTGAATTATGGTTTGATAGAAACCTAAGCTGTCATTTCTTAATGTTTGGGGCTGCGACGCTTGTGTGGAAAAATGTTTTCACCTAATGAGCTCGAACCCAAAGCGGACAAATGCATCTTCATAGATTACCCTAAGAACAGTTGGGTGAACCTTCTATCTCAGATCAAAGCATAAAGTGTTTGTTGCTAAAACAGGTCCTTTCCCGAGAAAAAGTTTCTCTTGAAAGAATTGAGTGGGAGGAAGATAGACCTTGATGAGGTTGTTGAACCTTTGTTTCAACCAGAGAGTAGCCCAGCGCAGAAAGATGTTTTCTGTGGAACCTACGTTAGTTGAAGAGGAAGTAAATGATGATGATCATGAAGCTTCGTATCAAGTTACTATCGAACCTCGTAGGTCGACAAGGATGAGTACTGCTCCTGAGTGGTACAACAACCCTGTCTTGGAGGTCATGTTGTTGGACAACGATGAACCTACGAGATATGGAGAAGCGATGATGGGTCCGGATTCCGACAAATGGTTAGAGGCCATGAAATCCGAGAAAGGATCCATGTATGAAAACCAAGTATAGACTTTGGTAGACTTGCTCGTTGGACGGCATGTCGTCGAGTACAAATGGACCCTTAAAATGAAGACAGACGCTGATGGTGAATGTCACCATTTATAGAGCTCGACTTGTCGCAAAGAAGTTTCCGACAAGTTCAAAGAGTTGACTGCGATGAGACTTTCTCACTCGTAGCGATGCTAAAGTCTGTTGGAATTATGTTAGCAGTTGCTGCATTTTTCAATTAGGAAATCTGGCAAATAGATGACAAAACATCGTTTCCTTAACAGTTTACTTGAGGAAAGGTTGTATGTGATACAACCAGAAGGTTTTGTCAGTCCTAAGGATGCTAAAAGGTGTGCAAGCTTCAGTGATCCTTCTATGAACTGAAGCAAGCATCTCGGAGTTGGAATATACACTTTGATGAGGTGATCAAAGTTTTTGAGTCTATACAAGGTTTACGAGAAACTTGTATTTACAATAAAGTGAGTGGGAGCACTATAGAATTTCTGATAAGTATATGTGGATGACATATTGTTGATCGGAAATGATGTAGAATTTCTGGAAAGCATAAACGGTTGTTTGAAAAGAGTTTTTCAAAGGAAGACCTGGATAAAGCTACCTAATTGTTGAGCATCAAGATCTATAGAGATAGATTAAGATGCTTGATGAGACTTTCAATGAGTACATACCTTGACAAGATTTTGAAAGAGTTCAAAATGGATCAGTCAGAGAAAGAGTTCTCGCCTGATTTGTGAGGTGTGAAGTTGAGTGAGACTCAAAGCTCGACAACGGCAGAAGAAAGAGAAAGGACGAATGTCGTCCCCTATGCCTTAGCCATAGGCTCTGTATAGTATGTCATGTTGTGTACCACACCTGTGTGTGCTTTGCCATGAGACTGTCAAGGGGTACAAAAGTGATCCAGGAGTAGATCACTGGACAACGGTCAAGATTATCCTTAGTAACTAAAAGACTAAGGGGATGTTTCTCGGTTATGGAGGTGATAAAGAGTTCGTCGTAAAGAGTTACGTCGATGCAAGCTTTAACACCAATCCGGATGACTCGTAGTAGCAATATGGATACGTATAATGGAGCAACCATTTAGAATAGTACCAAGTGGAGTGTGGTAGCAATGTTTACGGTTTGACATAGAGATTTGCAAAGTACACACGGATCTGAATGTTACAGACCCATTGACTATAAGACCTCTCTCACATGCAAAACATGATCGAGCCCCAGAACTCATTGGGTGTTAGATTCATAACAATGCGAGTCACATGGTGATGTGAACTAGATTATTGACTCTAGTGCAAGTGGGAGACTGTTGGAAATATGCCCTAGAGATAATAATAAATTAGTTATTATCAGATTTCCTTGTTCATGATAATCGTTTATTATCCATGCTATAATTGTATTGATCGGAGACTTAGATGCATGTGTGGATACATAGACAAAACCATGTCCCTAGTATGCCTCTAATAGACTAGCTCGTTGATCAAAGATGGTTAAGGTTTCCTAGCCATGGACATGAGATGTCATTTGATAACGGGATCACATCATTAGGAGAATGGTGTGATGGACAAGACCCAAACTACAAATTTAGCATATGATCGTGTCAGTTTAATGCTACTGTTTTCTGCATGTCAAGTATCTGTTCCTATGACCATGAGATCATGCAACTCACTGACACCGGAGGAGTGCCTTGTGTGTATCAAACGTCGCAACGTAACTGGGTGACTATAAAGGTACTCTACAGGTATCTCCGAGGGTGTTTGTTGGGTTGGCATGGATCAAGACTGGGATTTGTTACTCCGTGTGACGGAGTGGTATCTTAGGGCCCACTCGGTAATACAACATCACAATAAGCCTTGCAAGCAATGTGACTAAGTGTTAGCCACGGGATCTTGTATTACGGAACGAGTAAAGAGACTTGCCGGTAACGAGGTTGAACTAGGTATGGAGATACCGACGATCGAATCTCAGGCAAGTAACATACCGAAGAACAAAGGGAACATCATACGGGATTAACTGAATCCTTGACATAGAGGTTCGACCGATAAAGATCTTCATAGAATATGTAGGAACCAATATGGGCATCTAGGTCCCACTATTGGTTATTGACCGTAGAGGTGTCTCGGTCATGTCTACATAGTTCTAGAACCCGCAGGGTCTGCACACTTAAGGTTCGGTGATGTTTCGATAGGATAGAGTTATGTATGGTGGTGACCGAAGGTTTTTCGGAGTCCCAGATGAGATCCCGGACGTCACGAGGAGCTCCAGAATGGTCCGGAGGTAAATATTGATATATAGGAAGTCCTATTTTGGTCGCCGAAAAAGTTTCGGGCTCATCGGTAGTGTGTCGAGAGTGCCAGTAGTGTACCGGAAGAGGGAGGGTTATTTCGACCCAAGAGGCTACATGGGCTGTGGGAGAGTGAATACCATCCCTTAGTGTGCTGGTAGAAGTCCCACACAAGGCCCATGCGGCTGGGAGAGAAAAGCCCAAAGAGAAAAGGTGGAAAAAGGCAAAAAAAGGCAAAAAAGGAAGGAGTCCTAGTCCTACTAGGATTGGAGGAGGATTCCTCCTCTCCTCCTTGATTCGGCCGAACCAAGGGGTGGCCCCTTGAGGGCCAAGCCTCTTCCTCTCTTCCTCCTATATATATTAGAGGTTTTAGGGTTTTTGGCACTAGATTTTCAGCCACGTGCTACCCGTTCCTCTAGTGCATAGTTTCTCCTCTAGATTGGTTTTCTGCAGTGCTTAGGCGAAGCCCTGCAGGAATAGTTCCACCATCATCGCCGGAGCGCCGTCACGCTGTCGGAGAACTCTTCTACCTCTCTGCTCCCTCTTGCTGGATCAAGAAGGCGGAGATCGTCATCGAGCTGTACGTGTGCTGAACGCGGAGGTGCCGTCCGTTCGGCGCTAGATCGGAAGGACCGTGATCAAGATCGCGAGACGGATCGTGATGAGTTCGCGGGACGGATCGTGATGAGTTCGCGGGACGGATCGTGATGAGTTCGCGGGACGGATCGTGATGAGATCGCGGGACGCTCAGCGATTTGGATCGCGAAGACGTTCGACTACACCAACCGCGTTTCTTAACGCTTCCGCTTAGCGATCTACAAGGGTATGTAGATCCACTCTCCCTCTCGTAGATGCTCATCACCATGGATAGATCTTGCGTGTGCGTAGGAAATTTTTTGTTTTTCATGCAACGTTCCCCAACGGAGTCAAGATTCTCTTTGTAAAGTATTTGGAATCTGGTAGGTTTTGCAGAAATTTCGGCCGGTAAAAACAACCTTGGTTCAAATACACAACATATAAAATAGCGCTAAAATCCTGGACAATAAGTCTACATTAATAATGAAGTGAAATTATGAACATTTTAGTCATACACATTTCATTTTAAAGTGAAGTAACATATAACCTCAATGACCAAGACCGCACGCTCTAACCACAAAATTTAATCCTCAATAAGTCTGTTGAAACAGCCAAGATCATGGTCTTTTTTTCAAAACTGCTATTCCTACACGCAACTTTACAAAAAAGGTACATATTGCGAGACAAAACAATAACCGTCCAGGAAAAAAGCTGAGAATAACCACAGCTGATTGAACTAGTGTGTAGATTTTTTGTAAATCTAGTAACGTATGAATGGTCCTCTGAAAAACAAAGTAACGTATGAATGACGTTGCTCTTTGTTTTAGAAATGATCGTGGGGACGCTGCTTGCTAGGCCGGTAGGCCAGCAGGCCCTGTCCCATCTGAGTAGCCACGTAGGCCGTGCCATTAGCCATTAGCCATTAGCCGACCACAACCAGCCCAACTGTCCGGGTAAGGCACGATGCGTTGACGATTTTTCCTGACGTAACGAGGCCATCGTAGGTAGCGCGTACCTAGCGAGCCCGGGAAAGTGCCCAGAGTAGTCGGGCGCTAGCTCCATCACTGTATGATGGAGAACAATCAAATTAAGATTTATAAAATAAAAAAATTAAGTTTTTGAGATAAACCTTATAAACCGGAAGAGAGCGAGTAGTTAGTTTGAGAACACACAAAAAAACAAAGAATTCCCTCCAATAGGTTTAAGTGGAAGCTACAATTCTTAAGAAATGTAGCACAAAGGAATCCTTAGTAAAGTTCTTATTGGGTTCAGTCATATAAATTAAAGGGCCAACATAGAAATTATTTGAAGCATTACAATCCCTCAAAATTCCTATAAAATCCTTTGAATCAAAGAGGCCTTAAGTAAATTAGACTCATGGTGTACATGATCGCAACAAACATCTTCCGTTAAAATCAAAAAAGCTAGAAATAGATCAACACCCCCACCTCCCCTCCAGCACAAAAACAACAGTGAAAAATCATGAGTAGCGGTATAGACCATTTGAGCATGATAGTGACTACATTATATCATGAGAGGGCCTATGGACCCACATGATTACACATGAGTCATCAACTCACCATGTACAGCTTACAAAGGTGTTGTGTATGTGACTCGAACGCTGGCTAGAAAATCAACCCAGTATGAAGAATGGTATATGGACATACACCTCGACATACTCTAGACTATTGGAATATGGATTATACAATAGAAAGAACATTCCATCTTATTATTGGGACATTTGTAAAGACAAATCCAGTGTTTGATTCATGTGAAGAGGCTAGAGAGTGACCGCACAAACACCTCGATTAACCACATACACTTTGTTATTACATGATACACATTGACAATCCACCTATACAATACTTGTACGTGTGTCTCCCGTTTGGGAAATATAGTAGGACACTCTAGCTAATGATGTTGTCCATCCCCAACCTATCCCCTCCACCGCTACCGCGAGTAGTGTGGTAGGCCTCCTTGTCACAAAAGGTGGTGTTGCCGATATCACATGTAGGAAAATGCAATGGTGTGATCATTGCAGGCGGTGCAACATAGTGATGTCTAGTAGGGGGCGTTGTCGCGGATGCTCACACATGATTTGATGCTTGTATCGCACTTTCTGGTGCTTCTACAGTGTGCATCTATTCAGCAACACAAATACGTTGGTGCTAGCGGTTCAAGCTCATGGGGAGGGGGTTGGCGGCTAAGGATTGCCGGTCTGCGAACTGTTGTGACGTGGTCGGGTCATGTGGTGTTGCAATTTCATGTCAAGTTATGAGTATCATGGTGGCGAATTGTGAACGATGATGTCCACATGTTGCACCAGGCCAACATTGTTGGTCTTGTGTCATGGAGCAACGAGGTTGTTGTTTTTGTTGGCTTTGATTTTGATGTGTCGGGCACCTTAGATGGTGCGGGGCTCTCTTGGCTTGAGGTTCCCTCGACACTGCTAGGTCATCTCATGTCGACTCTTTCCATAGAAAACCTCACTTTTATCCTAAAGTGGCATGGTGCAACTGTTTTTGGTAGAGTTGTCTATCCATATGTTTTTGCTTGTTTCGTTTGGGTCTATCCATTGTGTTCGTTGCATCATCATCATGTACAATATAATTATATTGTCTTTTGTCCAGTTTCCTTCATTAGCCAGACATTTCTTTCTACTACTAAATGAACATCATAGCTCAGCGCGGTTGCTTGAAACATCTTAGTTGTTATATGTTCTTGAAAGTAAACAAGAATGTCTCATTGTAAACGAAATGTTATTACCAATTGAATAAATCATCTTTTTTCTTCTAAATCAAAGGAAACATATTTGTCTTATTGATTAATTAAGCATATGAGAGTTGCTCGGTTAGTTATCAGAAAATTGAACAAAAACCGACACAAACAACGCACACTCAATGCATGAAACCCCACAACCACACATGTGGCCCAAATGCCCTTAATGCACGGCAACTGCAAACCTCGATACTCTACATGGCAATGAAACCACAACAAGAACATCTCGATTGAATATCTTGATACCACCAAATTGACAGTAACAACCCAGGCCATGATATCAGGCCAAGAGACTGCAAACCATACATCATGCAGCTGGCGGCGCCTTTCCTATTTTTAAAAATCCTTTTTGCGGGAGAATTTTCGATCTATTCATCTTCAATCATGACAATACAACGAATACCAGAAAAAATAAAAATTATATCCAGATTCGTACACCACCTAGAGACGACTACATGCGCTGAAGCGAGCCAATGGCGTGTTGTCGTCATCGCTCCTCCCTCGCCAGGTTCAGACAAAACTTGTTGTAATAAACGGCCAGAACTCGTCATGCTAACGTCCCGTAGGACCAGCGCATGAGAACAACAACCGCCGTTATTGAAAAGTAGCGTAAATTGAAAGGATCCAATATAAAAACAGAACGTAAGCGAAGGACGAACAAATCTAAATAGATCCACCAAAGACGGATCCACCAGAGACACACGTCCATATGTCCACGGACAATGCTAGATGCACCACCTGGACAGGGGCTAGACGGCAAGAACCTTAACGCAACTTCAGAAAGCCGCCGACATCTTGCCTTTCTGAACAGGACACAAACTCTAACAAAACTCAAAGAAATGTCAAACCCCCTCCCCTTCCTCCCAGCGAGGGTTGAGATCCACTGGGGCCCATGACCCTAAATCCACGGGAGACGAGATAGACCTATGGCAACACCTGCAGGTCACAGAGAAACTCTAATCTTTTTCTGAGAGGAAGCAGGAGGTGGGGATCTTTTCTATGGCATCATTTTTCTTGCGTTTGCTCTTGAAAGATTTTGCCCTTTAGTATGTCAGACTGAGAGCGAGCACCTGCTTTCTTGCTTTTGCGCTTGGTTGGCTTTTTTGTGAGGAGGCAAGCAATCGCCCACCATAATCGAACGCAAAGCTCAAATGAGTAGAAAATACAACTATCTTATTATTAAGTAACCACCGTCCTACCACCGGCTTACTAGTTCTCTTTAGTTGGTTCTTCCTCCTCGAAGTGTTGACCAAGGTACAGACTTGATATAAAATCAGGTAACGGATCTTACTTAACTTCAACTCTTATAATATTACATGATGAGCAAAGCACACAGACGTACAGGCCTTTTATATGCTTTGACTTCCCAGTGTAGAGCAAGAATATGCTGTTTGTAGCAGGCGATGTCAGCGGCCGAAATGTGCACTATTTTTTCTCCCGCGCTCGCTTTTACAACTGAAATACTAGTACTGTCTGTACAGATTTCTCGTGTCAATTATTGGAAGCGAATGAATTCGTTGGTGTACATCTGCTAGGCCTGTTCTGACGAGCGTCATAAACAATTTTCATTTTTAATTCCTCAGATGCAAAAGAAGCCTCAGCGCGCCTCCTTCTCCTGGCACGGGACGCATGGGTTCGTGCTGGACGACCACTGCCAATTATGCATACCACGTCGCGGCAAGGAAACGGTGTGCTACAGTTGGAGGTGGCTGGAGCTTAACTGAAATCTGAATATCTTTTGTTGCAGTGGAGACTGGCACCGGATCCATTTAGCGCAGACTGGTACCGGATCTAGCATTAATCTTACAGATAAGTTGGTAGAGTAGGCCAATGGAAGGAGAGACCCTATCTATATTGGCCATCTTTTCGACGAATGGGGCACAAATCCGAGCTCTCACAGTCACAGCAAACGGCCATGAAAAGGATCTTTGGCAGCACCAACAAAATAACCACCATGAAAAGGACCGGGATCGAAAGCGCACGTCTCTCTCACCGAAAGGTGTAGCGCCGCAAACTGTGGGCGCTCCGCTCATGGGTGGTCGATCAAGATCAGTGGGCGTAGGAACTCAGAGCCCTCACTCTTCCCAGCCAGTAGCAGTCCCAGTTGCTTGCCATCCTATGGAAAAGCATCGGGCTCACTTGGGATGGGACTCGAACGAAAAAGCCACCGTCGACAGTCAGCACAGCACACCACACGGCCGGTGGCGCCACACCATATCTGTAGCCTCGTTCGTAACAAGTACGCGCACGCACGCGCGGTACGAGACGAGCTAGCTAACGAACGATGGAAGTAGCGCAACGGCGCGGCTTTGATCTCTAGCGCAACCATACATGATCGAACGGTTTCGGCTCGCCGCGCGGCGGCTCAGCTCGGGCCACCGATGGATCCGTCCCCTCTTTTGTCCGCCCCCACCCCATGCACGCCGTCACGGCGACGTGCGGCCTAACAAACCGCGGCCCGACCCTCGATGGCGCGCCTTGACAAACGAAAAGTTGATCGATTAAGAAAATCGATCGCGCTTGGCATGCGATGCAACAGTGGACTTCTCTAGCTATAAATACGCGCCAGATCCTCTCTTCCTCTCACTCATTCGGACCCATCCAACCAAAAGCACCTGGCCATCCATCCATCCATCAGCCTCGATCTATTCCCTTCTCCTAGCTAGCTTTGTCTAGGTTGTCTTCTGATTTCGTGCTCGGTGCTCTGCTCTTGAACTGATGGCCCATGGGAAGAGGTCTAGGCAGCAGGCCGAATCAACCTCCGTCAGCCTGCTAGACCTGGACAGCGGCGACATGGCGCGCATCCTGCTGCTCTTCTCCGGCCACCACCAGCACCACGCCCACTACGGGCCTTCGTCGCCTGAGAGGGTGTTCGAGTGCAAGACGTGCAACCGGCGCTTCCCGTCCTTCCAGGCGCTCGGTGGGCACCGCGCCAGCCACAAGAAGCCGCGCCTGGCGGACGGCGCCGGCGCCGAGCCGCCCAAGCCCAAGGTGCACGGCTGCTCCATCTGCGGGCTCGAGTTCGCCGTCGGCCAGGCGCTCGGCGGCCACATGCGCCGCCACCGCGCCGTTGCGGCTGAAGGGGCCGGCGTCGGGCTTGGCCTCAGCCTCGGTCTCGGCCTCGGGCTCGGGCTCAGGCCGAACGAGGACGGCAACAAGAAGGCCGCGGCGGCGGCGGCCGAGCTGGCGCTCGACCTGAACGAGCCGGCACTGGAGGAGGAGCCGGCCGACCGCGCCATGATTGGGCTCGCCGTGGGACTCCCCGTGGTGGTTGACTTTCGAGGTTAAGTTGAACAGAAGGAATTTGCGTCTGAACTGAACCATACAGAATTTTGTAGTTCAATATTTGTATTGAGCTGCTCGAGAAGTCAACGGCCCTTGGAACATTAGAAATGCTGGCTCGCGTATATACTTTTGTAACGTCTCAGGGGGCAGGGGCTCTATATTTACAAGGATTGACTTCTGGACGTATTTGTATTTTGTAATAGTAGATAGACGAGTTCTCTCTCTTCTGATCCCCCCTTTCTCCACGGGGAGTTCAATTTTTTGTGATGCTCCTTGGCCTTGAGGCTGTAAACCTCTTGAATTACGAGAATGCTAGTATTATACTACAAGGATTCATTCCTAAATCGTGCGGGGTATTTGTGGATTCTCTGAAACCAAACTTTACCTAAATCAGTTTTCATGGATAAGAAAGTGAGCCGCAGTGTGGTCGACATAAGAGAGGAAGGGTTTCACATGTTTTTGTTTTGAAGCCGCTTGGATTACACTCGAAAGGCACGTCGCCGACGAGGCCTTGTCCGGCCCTGGTTGGAGGCAAGGACGACCCGGTTCGCCTGACGTTGCCGATGAATGAGGGGCGGGATTGAGAAGGAGATGGACTGGCTATGGCTAGGAAGGTACGGCTGGAAAGTGGAATAGGAAGAAGAGTTGTTGACAGGAAATCTCGACTGACGCGGAAACTTTTGACGGTCGACTTACAAATAATTAATTTGTGTTGCTCGCATGACAAAACACTGGTTGTCCTTTTTGAAACAAAATGTACAGATTAGAACACTCCCCGTCTATAAACCATTCCTTATATACCACAATACTTATAGTTAAGGGAACTTATACTAGTTTTTTTTAACAACAAGTATTTATTAGGTACAAAGGGAATAGAAGTTAGCGTGCCATTCTTCGTTCATGGGGTTCATTTTTGATGGCCTTATCATTGTTGATCACTAGGTTGCGGACCAAGCTGCATTAGATGTCTTTCCGTGTGATGGTGTCATCCTTTGCCTCTTCAGGAGATCAGCTTTCTCGAGTACCTTATTTAGAAACAAACCGACTGAGCTGCAACCAAGACAGAATGGGTTGATGAGCCGATGTGCTGCTTGTTCTCTAATTGCTTTTACCGCTTCTTTTTCTTCTTGACCTCTACTGCTGCCAATGATGTGACTGTCGCATCTTTCTCTAAAACTACGGATTACAACTCCAGATTCAAGTAGTTCAAACTTCAAAGTCAAAAGTATGAGATTTGTTTATGACATTCAATTTCAGAATGAACATTCGAAGGAAAACTAGTATAGGACACTACTTGTTATTAGTGACTGCGGTTGCCGACCGAAGAACTGAAGATCTTCAATCTATGTTTGAGTGCTCTTGCAAAATAAAATAATTTTGAATGCAAAAATGACTTCAAAAATAAGATAGGATCGTGGATTCCGTATTTTTTTTAGAAAAAAAGCAGGATTTAGGCATGAAGGAAAAGGTGGTGCTTATTACATATGACGTGTGTTTCGGGTGAAAAGCACATGCACGCCAACCTAGAGGCAAGTAACCACATCGTTGTAGTGTCTATTGCAAATATGTATTAGAGGCTACAATGAAGTTATTATTTTATTCTCAACTTCGGAATTAAATCTTTATTTTTGTGCTATAATTGCAATGGTTCTTGAATTTGAGATTTAGAGGAAAATTCAGTTGCATGTGTGAAAACATTAATACCAAATTGATCCCTAGTATAGCCAAAAGGCTAGATCATAGCTCATGTGTTGCAGATCATGTTTTTTTTATCATAAGGCATTGTTAAAGTAACAAAGATGTCCGCAATAATGGAACACATTGTGCACAGAACAATGGTGTTCAATAGACTGAAATGTATGATATACCGCAAGATCCCATAGTCATTATGTTATCAATATTATCATATTATACATTATGTTTCCTTACGTCCTTAGACCATAAGAATATCATAGACCTTCATACCGGATGGTTACTTTTTTTGAAAGGTCCAACAATTGCTGGCTATTTCATTTCATCATAGCAGGAAGCAGCGGTGAAAAAAAAAGTTTGCCGGGGGGGGGGGGGGGGGGGGGGTCCTAAGACTAAGGAGAAAAAAGGAAAAAAGGAGAGGGCTGGTGCCTGCTCCTACAAAAAAAAATCTAAAACAACTATCTCACGATGGATCCCCAAAGGGGATCTCTAGGCATTTTGCTCCGACAAGTCTCCATAGCTCAACTGAGTTTCTGATTTCCCTCACAATGTCAGCGTGAGAAACTGTCTTGTTGCTGAATGTGCATCGATTCCGCTCGCGCCATAGCTCCCAGCATGTTAACAACAATATGGTCTTTGTTCCTTTTCTCTCCCTTGGAGGTGCCTCGTTGATGATTTCCCTAATGATTTCTAGCGGCTGTTGCTGATGCCATTCCTCCATGGGTGTGAAGGTGGTGCAACCGCACCATGTTGCAACATGCCGCCAAACCACCCTTGATATTGGGCATTCCCAGAAGATGTGCGTACTTGTTTCTAAATTCCTGAGGCGAAGCTGGCAGAAATAGCTGTTGGGCCAGACACGACACTGGAGCTTGTCATTGCAGCAAGAGCCGAACGAACATCTTGATTTTCCCGGGATCCCAGGTCTTCCATATGATGTTGTCGAACTCCGATAGGTGTCAGCCTTGCAAATGCAGTATGTATGCAAAGTTGGCTATGTACTCTCGTTTTGACCCATGGTTCCAGCGTATTGTGCCTCTGCTATTTCCGTTTAGTGTGGTGTCGGCCTCTCGGATTCTACGGATCATATGTAGGAATTGTTGGGGAACGTCGCATGGGAAACAAAAATTTTCCTACGCACACGCAAACCTATCCATGGTGATGAGCATCTACGAGAGGGAGAGTGGATCTACATACCCTTGTAGATCGCTAAGCGGGAAGCGTTAAGAAACGCGGTTGGTGTAGTCGAACATCTTCGCGATCCAAATCGCCGAGCGTCCCGCGATCTCATCACGATCCGTCCTGCGATCCAATCACGATCTGTCCCGTGAACTCATCACGATCCGTCCCGCAATCTCATCACGATCTGTCTCACGATCTTGATCACGATCTGTCCCGCGAACTCATCACGATCCGTTCCGCGATCTCATCACGAACTGTCTCGCGATCTCGATCACGGTCCTTCCGATCTAGCGCCAACGGACGACACCTCCGCGTTCAGCACACGTGCAGCTTGATGACGATCTCCACCGTCTCGATCCAGCGAGAGGAGGTGGAGAGGAGAGAGAGTTCACCGGCAGCGTGACGGCGCTCCGGTGATGGTGGTGGAGTGATTCTGGCAGGGCTTCGCCTAAGCGCTGCGGAAAACCGATCTAGAGGAGAAACTGTGCACCGGTGAAACGGGTAGCACGTGGCCGGAAATTCTGTCCAAAAACCACCCAATCCACTAGTATATATAAGAGGAGAGGAGAGGAGAGGCAGCCAAGGCCTTTGGGTCGGCCGAAATAGGAGGTGGGAGCAATCCTACTTCACCTCCAATCCTAGTTGGAGTAGGATTGCCTCCTATTGGCTGATTTTCCACTTTTTGCTTTAGGACTTTCTCTCCTGCGCCATGGGCCTTTGTGGCTGTTTTCCCAGCCCACTAAGGGCTGGTTATTATTCTCCCACAGCCCATGGACCTCTTGGGATCGAAATACCCCTCCCGTAGGTCCTCCGGTACACTACCGGCACTCCCGGTACAATACCGATACTCCCGGTACACTACCGATGAGCCCGAAACTTTTCCGGAAACCAAACTGGGACTTCCTATATATGAATCTTTACCTCTGGACCATTCCGGAGCTCCTCGTGACGTCCGGGATCTCATCCGGGACTCCGAACAAACTTCGGTCACCACCATACATAACTCTACACTACCGAAACATCACCGAACCTTAAGTGTGCAGACCCTGCGGGTTCGAGAACTATGTAGACATGACCGAGACACCTCTAAGGTCAATAACCAATGGCGGGACCTGGACGTCCACATTGGTTCCTACATATTTTACGAAGATCTTTATCGGTCGAACCTCTATGTCAAGGATTCAGTTAATCCCGTATAACGTTCCCTTTGTTCTTCGGTATGTTACTTGCCCGAGATTCGATCGTCAGTATCTCCATACCTAATTCAACCTCGTTACCGGCAAGTCTCTTTACTCGTTCTGTAATACAAGATCCGCAACTAACAATTAGTCACATTGCTTGCAAGGCTTATTGTGATGTTGCATTACCGAGTGGGCCCCGAGATACCTCTCCGTCACACGGAGTAACAAATCCCAGTCTCGATCCATGCCAACTCAACAGACACCATCAAAGATACCTGTAGAGCACCTTTATAGTCACCCAGTTACGTTGCGACGTTTGATACATACAAGGCACTCCTCCGATATCCGTGAGTTGCATGATCTCATGGTCATAGGAACATATACTTGACATGCAGAAAACAGTAGCAATAAACTGACACGATCATATGCTATGTTTGTAGTTTGGGTCTTATCCATCACATCATTCTCCTAATGATGTGATCCCGTTATCAAATGACATCTCATGTCCATGGCTAGGAAACCTTAACCATCCTTTGATCAACGAGCTAGTCCATTAGAGGCATACTAGGGACATGGTTTTGTTTATGTATCCACACATGCATTTAAGTCTCCGATCAATACAATTATAGCATGGATAATAAACGATTATCATGAACAAGGAAATATGATAATAACTAATTTATTATTGCCTCTAGGGCATATTTCTAACAGTCTCCCACTTGCACTAGAGTCAATAATCTAGTTCACATCACCATGTGATTCACATTGTTATGAATCTAACACCCAATGAGTTCTGGGGCTCGATCATGCTTTGCATGTGAGAGAGGTCTTATAGTCAACGGGCCTGCGATATTCAGATCCGTGTGTACTTTGCATATCTCTATGTCAAACCGTAAACACTGCTACCACACTCCACTTGGTACTATTTCCAAATGGCTGCTCCACTATACGTATCCAGATTGCTACTACTAGTCATCCGGATAGGTGTTAAAGCTTGCATCGACGTAACTCTTTACGACGAACTCTTTATCACCTCCATAATCAAGAAACATTTCCTTAGTCCTCTGGTTACTAAGGATAATTCCGACCGCTGTCCAGTGATCCACTCCTGGACCACTCTTGTACCCCTTGACAGACTCATGGCAAGGCACACATAGATGCGGTACACAGCATGGCATAATATAGAGCCTATGGCTAAGGCATAGGGGACGACGTTCGTTCTTTCTCTTTCTTCTGCCATTGTCGAGCTTTGAGTCTCACTCAACTTCACACCTTACAAATCAGACGAGAACTATTTCTCTGGCTGATCCATTTTGAACTCTTTCAAAATCTTGTGAAGGTATGCACTCATTGAAAGTCTCATCAAGCATCTTGATCTATCTCTATAGATTTTGATGCTCAACAATTAGGTAGCTTTATCCAGGTCTTCCTTTGAAAATCACTTTCCAAATAACCGTTTTATGCTTTCCAGAAACTCTACATTATTTCTGAACAACAATATGTCATCCACATATACTTATCAGAAATTCTATAGTGCTCCCACTCACTTTATTACAAATACAAGTTTCTCATAAACTTTGTATAAACATCAAAACTTTGATCACCTCATCAAAGCGTATATTCCAACTCCGAGATGCTTGCTTCAATCCATGGAAGGATCACCGAAGCTTGCACACCTTTTAGCATCCTTAGGCCTGACAAAACCTTCTGGTTGTATCACATACAACCTTTCCTCAAGTAAACCATTAAGGAAACGATGTTTTGACATCCATCTGCCAGATTTCATAATTGAAAACACAGCAACTGCTAACATAATTCCAACAGACTTTTAGCATCGCTACGAGTGAGAAAGTCTCATCGTAGTCAACTCCTTGAACTTGTCACAAACATCTTTGCAACAAGTCGAGCTTTACAAATAGTGACATTCACCATCAGTGTCTGTCTTCATTTTAAAGATCCATTTGTACTCAACGACCTACCGTCCAACGAGCAAGTCTACCAAAGTCTACACTTGGTTTTAATACATGGATCCTATCTCGGATTTCATGGCCTCCAACCATTTGTCGGAATCCGGGCCCATCATCGCTTCTCCATAGCTCGTAGGTTCATCGTTGTCCAACAACATGACCTCCAAGACAGAGTTGTCGTACCGCTCAGGAGCAATACACATCCTTGTCGACCTACGAAGTTCGATAGTAACTTGATCCTGAAGCTTCATGATCATCATCATTAACTTCCTCTTCAACTAACGTAGGCTTCACAGAAACATCTTTCTGCGCTGCGCTACTCTCTGGTTGAACAAAGGTTTAACAACCTCATCAAGTTCTATCTTCCTCCCACTCAATTCTTTCGAGAGAAACTTTTTCTCGAGAAAGGACCCAGTTCTAGCAACAAACACTTTGCACTCGGATGTGAGATAGAAGGCATACCCATCTGTTCTTAGGGTATTCTATGAAGATACATTTGTCCGCTTTGGGTTCTAGCTTATTATGTGAAAACATTTTCCACACAAGCATCGCAGCCCCAAACATTAAGAAATGACAGCTTAGGTTTCTATCAAACCATAATTCACACGGTGTCATCTCAACGGATTTAGATGATGCCCTATTTAAAGTGAATGTAGTTGTCTCTAATGCATAACCCCAAAAATTATAGTAGTAAAACAATAAGAGACATCACAGTATGCACTATATCAATAGAGCATGACTATGATGTTCGGACACACCATCACACCATGGTGTTCCAGGTGGCGTTAGTTGTGAAACAAATTTCACGTTGTCTTAAGTTGTATGCCAAACTCGTAACTCAGATATTCACCTCCACGATCATATCGCGGTCATTTTTATCTTCTTGTCACGATGATCTTTAAACTTCACTCTGAATTTGCTTGAACCTTTCAAACGATTCAGACTTGTGTTTCATTAAGTAAATATACACTATATCTACTCAAATCATCAGTGAAGGTAAGAAAATAACGATATCCACTGCACGCTACAAGACTCACTAGATTGCATACATCAACATGTATCATTTCCAATGAATCACTTGCCCACTCCATCCAATGGGGTCCTTTAGTCATCTTGCCCAAGAGGCATGGTTCGCATGTCTCAACCGATTCGAAATCGATGAGTCCAAATATCCATCAGCATGGAGTTTCTACATGCGCTTTATACCAATATGACATTTAGCGGCAGTGCCACAAGTATGTGGTACTATCATTATTAACTTTGTATCTTTTGACATCAATGTTATGAACATGTGTACTACTACGATCAAGATTTCAACAAACCATTCTCACTGGGTGCATGCCAATTGAAGGTATTATTCATGTAACCAGAATAACTATTATTCTCTGACTTAAATGAATAACCGTATTGCAACAAACATGATCTAATCATGTTCATGCTCAACGCAAAACACCAAATAACATTTATTTAGGTTCGTCACTAATCCTGAAGGTAGAGAGAGCGTGCGATGTTGATCACATCAACCTTGGAAACATTTCCAACACACATCGTCACCTCACCCTTAGCTAGTTCTCCGTTTATTCCGTAGCTTTTATTTCGAGTTACTAACATTTAGCAACTGAACCGGCATCCAATACCCAGGTGCTACTAGGAGTACTAGCAAGGTACACATCAATAACTCGTATATCAAATATACTTCTGTCGATGTTGCCAGCCTTCTTATCTACCAAGTATCTAGGGTTGTTCCGCTTCAGCGACCTCTCACCTCATAATAGAAGCACTTAGTCTCGGGTTTGAGTTCAACTTTGGGTTGCTTCACTGGAGCAGCAACTGACTTGCTATCCATGAAGTTTCCCTCCTTGCTCTTGCCCTTTTCGAAACTAGTGGTTTGATTAACCTTCAACACTTGACGCTCCTTCTTGATTTCTACCTTCGCGGTGTCAAACATCGCGAACAGCTCAGGGATCAATACTTCTATCTCTGGTGTATTATAGTTCATCACTAAGTTCTAGTAGCTTTAGTGACAGTGACTTGGAGAACTATATCAATCACTATCTTATCTGGAAGATCAACTCCCACTTGATTCAAGCGATTGTAGTACCCAGACAATCTGAGTACATGCTCAACGATTGAGCTATTCTCCTTCATCTTACAAGCAAAGAATCTTGTTGGAGATCTCATATCTCGCAACAAAGGCACGAGCCTGAGATCACAATCTCTGCTCCTAGAACATCTCATATGTTCCGTGACGTTCAAAACGTTTTGGAGCCTCAATTCTAAGCCGTAATGCATGACGCACTAAACTATCAAGTAGTCATCGAAACGTGCCTGTTAGATGTTCACAACATCTATAGACGACGCTAGAGGGGGTGGCGCACCGAGCGGTGCATTAAGGACATAAGCCTTCTGTGCAGCAATGAGGACAATCCTCAGATCACGGACCCAGTCCGCAATTTTGCTACCAACATCTTTCAATTCTATTTCTCTAGGAACATATAAAAATATAAGGGAGCTACAGCGCGAGCTAGTAATCTACAACATAATTTGCAAAGACACTTTGACTATGTTCATGATAATGAGTTCAATTAATCATATTACTTAAGAACTCCCACTCAAATTGACATCCCTCCGATCATTCGAGTGATACATGATCCAAATTCACCAACTCAAGTCCGATCATCACGTGAGTTGAGGTGGCTGCAATGGTGAACATCATTATGTTGATCATATCTACTATATGACTCATGTTCGACCTTTCGGTCTCTCGTGTTCCGAGGCCATGTCTGTACATGCTAGGCTCGTCAAGTTTAACCCGAGTGTTCTGCGCGTGCAAATCTGGCTTGCACCCGTTGTATGTGAACGTAGAGTCTATCACACCCGATCATCACGTGGTGTCTCAACACGACGAACTTTCGCAACGGTGCACACTCGGGGAGAACACAGTTCATCTTGAAATTCAAGTGAGGGATCACCTTATAATGCTACCGCTGTACTAAGCAAAACAAGGTGCATAAAAGGATTAACATCTCATGCAATTCATAAGTGACATGATATGGCCATGAACTTGTGTTTAAGATCTCCATCTTCGGAACACCGGCATGATCTCCATCGTCACCGGCACAACACCATGATCTCCATCATCTTGATCTCCATCAATGTGTTGCCATTGGGGTTGTCACGCCCTGCATGCTTCTACTACTATTGCTACCGTAGCGATAAAGTAAAGCATTACATAGCGCTTAATGATTGACACGCAGGTCATACAATAATTAAAGACAACCCTATGGCTCCTGCCGGTTGCCGTACTCATCGACATGCAAGTCATGATAATCTATACATCACATGATCATCTCATACATCACATATATCTCATCATGTAATTGGCCATATCACATCACAACATACCCTGCAAAAACAAGTTAGACGTCCTCTAATTGTTGTTGCATATTTTATGTGGCTGCTATGGGTATCTAGCAAGAACGATTCTCACCTACGCATAAACCACAACGGTGATACACTAGTTTGCTTTTCAACCTTCTCAAGGACCGCCTTTGTCGAATCCGATCCAACTAAAGTGAGAGAAACTGTCACCCGCAAGCCATCTAGGCAACAAGTTGCGTCGAGGGAACCGGTCTCTCGTAAGCGTACGAGTAATGTTGGTCCGGGCCGCTTCATCTCACAATCCCGCTGAACCAAAATACGACCAAGGGAGGAAGCAATCTAAGCATCAACGCCCACAAACCTTTTGTGTTCTACTCGAGATCTCATCGAACCATCAACCTAGCTCATGATGCCACTGTTGGGGAACGTTGCATGGGAAACAAAAATTTTCCTACGCACACGCAAACCTATCCATGGTGATGAGCATCTACGAGAGGGAGAGTGGATCTACATACCCTTGTAGATCGCTAAGCGGGAAGCGTTAAGAAACGCGGTTGGTGTAGTCGAACATCTTCGCGATCCAAATCGCCGAGCGTCCCGCGATCTCATCACGATCCGTCCTGCGATCCAATCACGATCCGTCCCGTGAACTCATCACGATCCGTCCCGCAATCTCATCACGATCCGTCTCACGATCTTGATCACGATCTGTCCCGCGAACTCATCACGATCCGTTCCGCGATCTCATCACGAACTGTCTCGCGATCTCGATCACGGTCCTTCTGATCTAGCGCCGAACGGACGGCACCTCCGCGTTCAGCACACGTGCAGCTTGATGACGATCTCCACCGTCTCGATCCAGCGAGAGGAGGTGGAGAGGAGAGAGAGTTCACCGGCAGCGTGATGGCGCTCCGGTGATGGTGGTGGAGTGATTCCGGCAGGGCTTCGCCTAAGCGCTGCGGAAAACCGATCTAGAAGAGAAACTGTGCACCGGTGAAACGGGTAGCACGTGGCCGGAAATTCTGTCCAAAAACCACCCAATCCACTAGTATATATAAGAGGATAGGAGAGGAGAGGCAGCCAAGGCCTTTGGGTTGGCCGAAATAGGAGGTGGGAGCAATCCTACTTCACCTCCAATCCTAGTTGGAGTAGGATTGCCTCCTATTGGCTGATTTTCCACTTTTTGCTTTAGGACTTTCTCTCCTGCGCCATGGGCCTTTGTGGCTGTTTTCCCAGCCCACTAAGGGCTGGTTATTATTCTCCCACAGCCCATGGACCTCTTGGGGTCGAAATACCCCTCCCGGAGGTCCTCCGGTACACTACCGGCACTCCCGGTACAATACCGGTACTCCCGGTACACTACCGATGAGCCCGAAACTTTTCCGGAAACCAAACTGGGACTTCCTATATATGAATCTTTACCTCTGGACCATTCCGGAGCTCCTCGTGACGTCCGGGATCTCATCCGGGACTCCGAACAAACTTTGGTCACCACCATACATAACTCTACACTACCGAAACGTCACCGAACCTTAAGTGTGCAGACCCTGCGGGTTCGAGAACTATGTAGACATGACCGAGACACCTCTAAGGTCAATAACCAATGGCGGGACCTGGACGTCCACATTGGTTCCTACATATTCTACAAAGATCTTTATCGGTCGAACCTCTATGTCAAGGATTCAGTTAATCCCGTATAACGTTCCCTTTGTTCTTCGGTATGTTACTTGCCCGAGATTCGATCGTCAGTATCTCCATACCTAATTCAACCTCGTTACCGGCAAGTCTCTTTACTCGTTCTGTAATACAAGATCCCGCAACTAACAATTAGTCACATTGCTTGCAAGGCTTATTGTGATGTTGCATTACCGAGTGGGCCCCGAGATACCTCTCCGTCACACGGAGTAACAAATCCTAGTCTCGATCCATGCCAACTCAACAGACACCATCAAAGATACCTGTAGAGCACCTTTATAGTCACCCAGTTACGTTGCGACGTTTGATACACACAAGGCACTCCTCCGATATCCGTGAGTTGCATGATCTCATGGTCATAGGAACATATACTTGACATGCAGAAAACAGTAGCAATAAACTGACACGATCATATGCTATGTTTGTAGTTTGGGTCTTATCCATCACATCATTCTCCTAATGATGTGATCCCGTTATCAAATGACATCTCATGTCCATGGCTAGGAAACCTGAACCATCCTTTGATCAACGAGCTAGTCCATTAGAGGCATACTAGGGACATGGTTTTGTGTATGTATCCACACATGCATTTAAGTCTCCGATCAATACAATTTTAGCATGGATAATAAACGATTATCATGAACAAGGAAATATGATAATAACTAATTTATTATTGCCTCTAGGGCATATTTCCAACAGGAATTCCGGCAGCAGCTGACTGACTTCGCCATGCGCAAGGTCCCTAATCCAAGTGGTGTTGTGCAGCGCTTCATAGACTGTCATGTTTTTCCGTCGGGAGTGTTTTTCTGCCGGATGGTTACTTTGGGTTTGTCAAATGTTTCCCATAACAGGGAGATCATAAAGGTAGCTTATCGATAACTGGAAAAATATGTCAAGGTTCTCAATGATACAAGACTCGGACCTGCTCCTTCAACGATGGAGAGATAATATCCAAGCCCACTCGATATTACGGTATCCATCATCATATGGTATACACGACATGATAGGGATGATGAGGATAGCTACGGAAACAAGGACAAAACTGACAATAAGGATAAGTTGGTATACTGATCAAATAGTTTCTTCACAAGGATACCGATGAAAGTCTCGCCACGGGTTTGTAAAGTATCACGAAGCAAAGGAAATTGTATGGGAAAACAAAAGGTTTGCTTGGTAAACATCTTCGTGAGTATGTGAGAATTATCAAGGGTGTCCAAATCTCGATGTTAATTATTAACCAGAAGGTGTTTAGGGTCATGTCCATGCATTATTGAACATGTAGAGCCACCCGCTTAATGACTACTGGTTTACTGGAGAACTAGAATATAAAAGAGAATGATAAATTGGGCACCAGAACATTTAGTGATCTCGAAACTGTTCTGGGAGGTCTCGGGAGTGTCCTGGCAACACCGTATTGTGCCCAAAGTTTTCGGGAATGTCCTAGAAAGTCATGAAAGGACTAGAAGATTCTAAAAACTTATGTAAGGTCCAAGTGGGTTCGCCCCTTGAGCCTTCGGAGCAAGGACTCACATGGTCCCAATTGGGACCGATAGTGGGGCACCCCACTTTTCCTTGGAGGCAAGGTGCGCGTGCACGCGGGGGGTGGGGGTGAGGGGTACGACGAGACCTTGGAGGGCTCCTCCTAAGTCGGTCGATCCAACGGGAGGCCGCTCCTCCAAGTCATCCCCTTGGTCACATCTCTATATACGTTGGTGGTAGGCACACACCTAGGACACACACATGCTTTGGAGCCCTCGCCATCCCTTCCCCCTGCGTGCGCGCTCTGATGCGCTTAGTTTTCTCACCCGTCTAGTCTAGGACGGTACACCGCTAGGTTGTCTCTCCCTCTAGTGCCTACTGGCGTTTCTTTGTGCTGGTCCACGAAGTGTTGCTGAACCTCTATATTGGTATGCATCGATACCTCGGAGGAATAATCTACTTCAATACTAGATTCGCGGATTATCCGAAGAAATTCTCTTGGTTGGGTGGTAAAACTTAGCTCCGGGAATCGTCATGCTTCACCACTAGTCTCCATCGCCTCCACTACATTCTATTCAGTGAGATTGATCGTCACCCGCCTCTTTATAGTGTTCTTGGGTGTGATAGTATACTGGTAAAAAGTTATTGTGTAGTACACTCCCCAACAATGGTAGCAAAGCGGTTCTATGAGTAGAGGTAGGTATGATCTAGAGCATATGGCGATACGCACGCATTGCCTAAGTGTTGTGCACGAACTTAGATCGGATCTAATACTTGGTGTTCGTATTGTGTCTTTTTGCCGCTTATTCTTCCAACCGATTTTGGGAACATCTCTCTTGAATCTTTTTGGTGTTTCTTTTTGCCGGTTTTCTTCCTATTTATTTGCTATCTTGACGACATAGTAAAAATGTGTTTCTTTTTGCCGCTTCTTCTTCCAACTGGTTTTGGGGACGTCCCTCTTGAATGTTTTTGGTGTTTCTTTTTGTCTGATTTCTTCCCATTTATTTTCTTTTTTATCCTTTTCTCTCTCTTTTTTCCTTTTCCCTTTTCTATTTACCTTCTGATACACTTTTCTTTTTTGCTTATTCTCATTTTTGAATTGAGAACCACTTCAAATTTGAGAGTATGTTTGAAATTTAGAAAAAAAAATAATTAATGATTTTTTTTCTTAAAAAACTAATGCTGAAAAATTCGTGAATTTTTTCAAAAAAAAGAATTTTTTAAATTCATTAATATTTATTAAATAAATGAAGATATTTTGGAAGTTGAGAATTGTTTCTAACTTCATGGAAAATTTTAATTCATGAATTTTCCCTAAATTTGGGAAATTAATTATTTCTTGAACATTTTATGAAATTGAAAAATATTATTTAAATTAACAAAAACTTGATTTTTTGATGAATATTGTTAATTTTCCTTTAAAATAAAATAAAATAATAAAAAGAAAAAATGAAACGAAAAATGCGTGATGCACCAACGTGCCCTAAGTTGAGCGATTCGTCGCACGACGTCAGTGAGGGGCGCGACTATGGCAAAATCCTATCTGACGTGTGTGGACCTCCTGATTGGTTCTTACGCAAACACTCATTGGGCCGGCCAAACACAACGGGTCCACCGTACCCATGATCATGCAGTCAATCGCTTGGTGGTAACGAAGCTGTTTCGCTTGCTTGGTCATCATTGAATAGTAAATTATTGACTTTCGAGAATGATCATGTATCTCAAAAAAGAACGCAAATTTGAAACCAATCCATCAATTTTAATACACTTCTTTTTAGTGAAAAATCTTCACGGATTATATAAAATAATCATATATTTGAAAAAAAAATCATGAATTTCAAAAAGTAATGGTAGCTAGAAAAGAATTACGACTATGGAAAATGTTTGTGGATTGAAAATAGTTCATTAATTTGAAAAATATCATGATTTCAAAAAACTTTAAGAAAATTGCAAAAGTACATGAAAAATTGAAAAAGTAAATTTTGAAGAAAACCATTTAATTTTTAAAAAGTTCATAAGATTGTAATGGGTTTATGATTTTTGAATTTTTTTTCATGAATTTGAAATATTAGTGGATTTGGAAAATATCATGGATTTGCATTTTTTTAGAAATTTTAAAAAGGCTCATGGGTTTGGAATTGTTTACCGACTTGAAAACAAATCTTAAATTTAAAAGGCATCCACGATTTTCTGACAATTTCATGATTTTTTTAAGTTATAACAAAAAAAGGAAAAGAAAATGAAAATGAAAATGAAAATCTGATGGAAGCTTCTAGAAACTTCCGACCATTTTAGTTTAGTATTCTCTCTTTTACTAGTAGGAACCGTCCCTAAACCACCCAGGAAATCTAGAGAACATAAATGGTAAGATTTTTTAATGTGGTTGCCTAGTTGTCGCAGGCCTTAGGGTTGTGTCCACTAACCCGCTGCCATAGGCCGATCAATTCACACACGTGATACGACTCTTCACTAGTATGTTGTTGGTTTGTAGGTCGACAGATGACCAATTAACCGGTGAATGGTTTAGTTTTGGAAAAAATGCGAAGAAAAAACTTGCAAATCATAAAATCACAAAAATAATATGATAAACTCATGAATTCAAAAAAGTTTACATATTTGAAAAATGTTCATAAAACCTATGCCCTGGAAAAATGAGCAAAAGCATGACACTTCATCACCACCATCATCAAACACAAAAACTATAGTTATTAGGTATGGGCATCACCCATGGCTTGTTGAGAGCTCGGGGAAGGTGCGCCGGTATCGTATCACCAACACCTTTCACCATTGTTATTTATCTTAGTTCGATCTTCGGTTATCCCATGACTTAGAAAAAGTGTTAGTATGAAGTAGTTTTTGAGTGCTTGTTTCATGCGAGTGCTATCAATGTAACCGTGTGTGAGAGTTTCTATAATAAAGAGTAGTATGCAGAAATTCACTTTGGCTCATATGTGTATATGCATCCATTATCAAAAACTCAAAATACACATTTTAAAATGTTTAAAAAATTCGAGAAAAAAACCCCGCGTGTAAATCCGGACATTATATGTGTGTGCATCAAGTTTTGATGAAAACGAACATTTTTTGTGGCTTGTGTAAAAAAGACAATTTTCGATGCTTGATTACAGCTATTCACGAGGCATATTTTTAGCTTTTTTATACATGCCACAAAAAATTCCTTTTTCATCAAACTTTTTTTCTGCAACCATAGGATGTCCAGATGTATATGCGGGTTTTTTTCTTGAATTATTTTAACATTTTAAAATGTGTTTTTATACGTATTTCATAATTGGTGTATATACACATAGGAGCCAAAACGCCACTCTTAGTAGTATGAGTATCTTTTGTTTAACTTCTTTGCATGAATCTTAGCAAAATAAATTTCATATGCTCATCACATGGGAAGTAATGGCTTCACATGAGGAGTCCAAAAAAGAAATAATACTGCGAGAAATTGATAAGGGCTCATGCCTTAATCCATATCTTACCGAACTACTCACACATGGAGATCAAAACGCAAGAATAAAACATTAAAGAACACTTCTTGGGATTGATTCATTGCAATATGTCTTATAATGGATGCCTTGTGCGATGCACGATTAGAAGTATGAACTAGATGTAAGAGCACTATGGTGGTGGAGATGGCTGTGGAGATGCTAATAGCGGCAACGAGGTTTCATGGATGAAGAAGATGATGAAGAGGTTCTGATTGTGCTCGATGTTGTTATGATGACATTACGACGGGGTCCCCTTTATAAAAGTTGTTTAGGTAGACGAGTTGGCTCGGTTTCCACGCCAAACGACTGCTCATACGTGGGTGTGCGCCCATATGGAACATCGTATTTTTCTACATCTCTTTGGAGAAACCTCCTGTTGATTGATTCTTCCTTCATTTTCCTTCCATTCCATTCCTCCATGTGATTTCTTCCCTTTTTTATCCCATTTCCCATGGAAAAACATTAACGATGTGATTTGTGGAATCCTTTGCATGCATTAGTCATTAGTGGCAATATCGGAGTGAATATCTTTCTTTTAGTTAAATATCTAGGTTTAAAAAAGGGTGAAATTAGTGCAAAAATATCACCCATCAACCAACAGTAATTATAATATTATATGATAGTTAAGCATGTGAAGTTTTCTAAATCAAAACCTCTTACATAGACTCTTTTAGAAAGTATGATGAATTGTAATTGCTTGAATGATTCAGAATATAGTTTGTTAGTTTTCAAGATAGTTTATTGTTTATACCTTGACTTGTGCATATATTATTAATTGGTTATGATAGGTTTTATGAATAATAGTTAATAGTATAATGATGCTTGTAAATATGATTCTACCATGTTAGTTGTTTTATCGACACCTCTCTCTCTCTCCCCCTCTCTAAACTTGTGGTCATGTTTATTGAGTTTGGTACTCACTTGAGGACAAGCGGGGTCTAAGATTGTGGGAGTTCATACGTCCATTTTGTATCATGTTTTACTACATATATTTATATATTTTTGAAGTTATATTTCATATTATGATGCAATTCTAAAGTATCTCTTAAAGTGCAAGATACACCTAAAGAGGGAGATTGTTGGCAGTTGGAATTCTGGCCTGAAACACCTAGATCACACATAATAATTCTTGGGAGCTCAAATGACGCGAAAACTATGGAGATTTATTTTGGAATATATAAAAAGTGATGGAAGAAAGAAGCATTGGAGAACGTCGGCCGAGGCCTGGCGCAGGACGAGGCGGACACGAGGGGACGGGAGAAGCAGCCGACTAGCTCCCGACCGGCTCCAAAGCAAGCAGGAGGCGGGCAGCCAGGCGGTGGTCACGAAGGCGGCAAGAAGAAGCCGCGGGTTGCCCCAGTGTTCCCTGTCAAGCGGGCGGTTCCTACCAGCGTTGGGTAAGTCCCATGATTGTTTTTCTCTTTCTTTGCTTTCTTTGTTCTTACTCGTGCTCTCATGGCTACGCTGAGCAGGGGCCCGCGCGCCCTGGGGAAGACGGTTCCAGAGGTGAGTGGGAGCGCCGAGAAGGAGCACGTCGGCTGGAGCGAGCTAGAGGTGGCACAGAGTGTGTTGGACGAGCAAGAGAGCCGGCCGTGGGAGAAGGCCTCTCAAAAGCGGACGCGGTAAGAAGCCTGTGTGAGGGCAGTGAGCCAGACGTTGAGGTAGGACGACTCGGCTTTGGACCAGCCGGTCCAGGATAAGAGGTCCAAGAGGGCGCATGGGCGGAGGCGGACGCCCAGGCTGCGGAGGAGGCGCGCCTGGCCGCGAGCACGGCAACAGCTGCTAAGGAGACGACGCGGAGGGCCAACGACGTGCCGATGGGGCCCGATGTCGTGCCACCTGAGGCTGACGGCCCGCCACCGGATTTAATGGCCCCGGAGGGAAAGAAGGGAGACGCCATCGGCCTGACCGAGGGGGGGTCGGCATGGGCGAGGCGGCACGTGGCGGGGCGCCGGAGGCCGAGGTCCCAGCGCCGAAAGTCCCACTTAGAATCAACTCGTTGAAGGAGCAGGCTGGGACCGCCGTTATGCCGCCTGGAAGCGCACCGTTGGGGGGAGCCGAGGCTCTAGTCGTGACAGCATGGGGCCCTGCCGCGACTAGGACCTGCTCCGGCCCCAAGACCCGTCCGCAGGAGAGCTGGTCCGTAGTCGGTAGAGCTCCCAGCGCGGGAGGGGGGGCTCCAACTCTCTGCGAGCCGAAGTGAACACGCTCATCGCGGAGTTCGCCGACTGCCGTGACAAGGATCAACAGGCGGCACAGGCGGCCTGGGATCGGTTGATCCACCTCGAGTAGTCCGCCGTGGTAGGCGTTCTTTGCCCTTATTTTTTCTTTTATTCCTGAATTTTTTCCAGTGGGGACGCACGAGCGCACTCACTAGGTGTAGCCCCCGAGAGTCAGTCTGGCTGGGAGGCAGCCGGGTCGAGTCTTATTGCGACATCCTTTGTCCTTGTGTTTTGCAAGCCCACCATGATCGCTAGGCGGCTGTGTTCAACGCACTGTTGGGCCTGTTCCGGGAAGCCGAAGGCCGACTGACTAGCATGGCGGTGGATCTTCAAGGTATGATGCCGTCGTGTTTTTTCAGTGGGGTTGCGCGAGCGCACCCACTGGGTGTTGAGGGATCACTAGAAGAGTGTCTAGAGGGGGGGTGAATAGACTACTAGCAGGAATTTAAAACCTAACTTTTCTCAAGTTAATTGGTTGGCAAATTTTAACAGTTTTAGCAAAGCTAGCAAGTCTAACAGCCCTACACATGCATGTCAACAAATATAGCAGCGGAAAGTAAAGACATTGCATATGAAGTAAAGTGTTTAGATAGGTACATCAAACGCAGTTGGAGACGCATGGATTTTTCCCATGGTTCCGATAGGTGGCGCTATCGTACATCCACGTTTATGGAGTCTTCAACCCACGGAGGGTAACTGTCGCGAGAGCCACGAAGGGCTGCACCCAAAAGGGTCCATGAAGTAGCAACCTTGACCAATCCATAACGGCTTCCGTCCACGAAGGACTAGCCTCACTATGGGTAGATCTTCACAAAGTAGGCGATCTCCTTGCCCTTACAAACTTCTTGGTTACTCCACAACACGAAGTAGGAGGCTCCCAAGCGACACCTAACCAATCTAGGAGGCACCACCCTCCAAAAGGTAATAGGCTCGGTAATGACGATGAACTCCTTGCTCTTGTGCTTCAAGATGATAGAATCCTCAGCACCCAATCACTCTGTCACAGGTTTGGCATGGTGGAAGAGATGGGATTGGTGGAAAGCTACTTGGGGAGGCTAGAGATCAAGATCCATATGATTGGAGTGGAAGATCTTGACCTCAACACAAGGGTAGGTGGTTCTCTCTTAGAAAATCTGATAGGATAGTTATGAAATAGTTCTGAGTGCTTCTCTCTCGAGTAGGTGGTGGTGAAGGGGTATATATAGGCATCCCCAAAAATCCAACCGTTACACACAAAATGACCAACTCGATGACACCGATGTGTTAATCTCGGTGGTACCGAAGTGACCAAAAAGTTGCAACTTTTGAATCTCGGTGAGACCGATATAGGAAACTCGGTTGCACTGATAAGGTGACCAACGATCAGATTTCCAATCTTGGTGACGCCGATCCAACATTCTCGGTGGGACCAAAAATGTGAATTTGCGTCACATAAAGTTGGCAACCTAAACTTGGTGGCACCGATATGAAATCGGTTGCATCGAAGTGGCTAGGGTTTGGCTGAGTCTGTCTAGGTTCTGGAATCGGTGGCACCAGTATGGGAAAGTTGGTTGCACCGATTTTGAGTGTTAGGTATAGAACAAACTTTGGTGGGAGAGTTTGTGGATGTTTTTGGCGACTATCACTTGTGCATGTTTGAGCATATTGTTCACCAACAAAACCTTACCCCCTTTTAACAGTATTGGCTTTCCTATGGACTCAAAGTGATTTCTCACAAATATAAAATGTAGAGTCCTCTTGCTTGAAGCTTGGCCAATCTATTTCCTTGCATCTTGGGGTATGTCCACAATCTCCTTTTGCTAGACCTCTCTATAGACTGTATATGAAATAGATTAGGTAAAAGTATCAGTCCAAGAAACAATGTATGTTGTCATGAATTATCAAAACCACCAAGGGAGCATGTTGTGCTTTCAGGTGTAGCCCTCGGGATTTGAGTCGGTTGTGCTACGGGTGGGTCAAATCCTTTTGCCTTTTTGCTTCTATGTTTGTCATTATTCTGATGGCATTGTTTCTGGGTCGTGCAGCCTCCACCGATGAGTCGGTGGACGCCCGATGCCGACTGGCCTGAGCTGGCCATTAGCGGGGCCTTTTGGAGGTGGAGTGCGCCTCGCTGTGCTAGGAGGTGTACCGCCTGCGAGCGGATAAGGAGGATCACAAGGCGGCCCACCGTGCCGAGCTGGATTAGCGGGAGGCGAGCCATCAGGAGGCATTGAAGGCCAAGGACGACCTGCTGGAGAGGGTGGCTGAGGAGGCACGGACGGTGCAAGCCCAGCACGACCGCCGGTTCCAGGTCTGGTCGGCTAGGGAGTCGGAGCTACAGGAGGACGCGCATGCGGTGAACCAGCTCTTAGCCCGCAAGTTTTCTTTGTCTTGCTTTTCTTCTTGCGCCGTCTTAGGGCCGCCTTTTCTTTTGTCTTATGCCGCACGCTCTTGTCCTCTTTCTCAAGGCTCTTCCCTGATACACAAGAGGGCTCGGAGGCTACCGTGGAGGCCCACCGCGAGGAGTAGCGGCGTTGGGCATCCATGTCAGGATGCTTGCCACCTGGACCATGGACGAGGTGGGGATCATCGTCAAGGTTCACCTAAACGAGGTGGTCCAGGCCATGGAGCGGCTCCAGAAGGCCGACTAGGTGTTGGTTCGCACCCTCTGGCCGAGCACGGTGCAGCCAAGCTCCATGAGCCGGCTGTCGCGATGGTTGGAGGCCGGGAGCGCACGGGTGAACACCTGGAGAGCCTCCACGGCACGGGCCGGCGCGACCATGGCCCTTCGCGTCGCGAAGTCTTGGTACACAGGGCTGGACCTAGGACTACTTGCAACCTAGCGCGCCGGCACGAACACGGAGTTGGAGGCGGTTGGCGATGCGTTGGTCGTGCGGGCCAGCAACCTTGGGTCCTTCGCTCTATGGGACGAGTACTTTCCGGAGCGGACAACAGACAGCGGGGTGTTCCTGTAGGACTAGTACGCACTGGCCTTTGAGCATCCAGACGACAGCGTTGGCAAGACAAACACCGAGGATGCCGCCTCCAGCAACGACGCCTACACCGACCTCAGGCGAGAGGAAGACATGAGCGCGAAGGCCAATGCGGGACGTGCTGGGGCCAAGGACGGAGCCTCCACCTTATCCGCTGGGGGACGCGTGAAGGCCAAGGACGAAGCCTCCACTAGCTAGGCTTTTTCTGCTTGTTTTGATTAGTTTGCAATTCCACCCACTAGGGGTGTAATGTAATGAACATGTGGTTGTGGGCCTTTATGCTTTTGTGTATAAATTCATGCTTTCCATCTTGTTGAAAAATTTGTGCGTGCCGACTCGTTCATGGCTCTTCGTCCCTTTGACTTTGTGTGGCCAAAACTAGGTCCCCTTAGGCTTTGACCCCGCCAGCTGGACAGCCGGGAGCCAGTCTATGACTGGAACAGTGCATCTGCCTTGGGGCAGTCGGTCGTGGGGTTTGGGTTCGTGGGGACGCTTAGCTAGGGCGAGTACAGTAGAGGCTGACTGGAAGTGATAAATGAGCCGGCTAAGCTGAGCCGGTTACCCCCTTGCGGACGAAGTTTGTGTGCGGTAAGTTTCCCGTCCCAGAATCCCGCTAGCCGGACAGCTTGGAGTCAGTCTATACCTGGGCGGGGAGGAAGGGATTTTTCCTATCCCACATTACTTAACCGGCTTTGGGGAGGGAGCTTAGGCTAGCCGGCGAGCCCTCGGGTCCGGGGAGCCGGATCTGGGAGCCTTCTCGATGATCAATGTGAATGGAAGGAATTGAAAAGGTATGCCCCAAGTGCTGGCTTGGGACACCCGCTGCATTCATTAGGCCCAAAAGGGTGGGAGATACATACATACACTAGTTCTTTTAGCAGTAAAATGGAAGAAGGAGTGTCGCGTTCCACGGGCTCTCTGACTCCTCGTCGGAGGCGTCTCTCTTGAATTTTTGTGACTTCTAGGCATCTATCAAATAGTACGTGTTGTTATGCAGCGCCTTGCTGACGATGAACATGCCCTCCCATGGGAAGGACATATCGTGTTGGCCGACGGTTCGCTGGATCCGCCTGAGCACCAGGTCTCCTTTGTGGAAGGAGAGGGACCGGATCCGCTTGATGTGGTAGTGCCGGAGATTCTGTTGGTAGATGGTCATCCAGCTCAGGGCCATCTCGCGTGCCTCTTCGAGTAGGTCGACGCCGTCTTCTATCACTTCTCTTGCATCCGCCTCCGTATATAAGGTGACGCGAGGCGAGTCAAAGTCAATGTCCATGGGTATGACCTCCTCGGACCCATATACGAGGAAGAAAGGGGTGAAGCCAGTTGACTGCTTGGGCATGCTTCTGAGGCTCCAGAGAACGACGGACAGCTCTTCGACTGAGAAGCCGGCTGAACGCACGAGCGGCACCACGAGCTAGGGTTTGATGCCGGCCAGGATCAAGTCGTTTGCCCTCTCTGCCTAGCCGTTTGACTGTGGGCGGGACACCGACTCGAGGTCAATCCGGATGCCCTCCTTGGAGTAGAAAAGCCCCATCGCCCCGTTGACGAAATTGGTCACGTTGTTGGTGATAATGCTGTGGGGGATGCCGTAGCAGACCATGATATCCTTGATGAACCGGAGGACCGTGGGGCCATCCAGTTTCTTGATGGGTTTGGCCTCGATCCACTTTGTGAATTTGTCGACGGCCACCAACAGGTGCGTCATGCCGCCTCGAGCGGTCTTGAGATGAGGTGGTGCTAGTGAAGATGTTCATGAAGATTGGTCCTCTCATGATGGACGAAGCATTCATGATGATGATGGCTTCGATTTCTCCCTCCTGGAGGGAAGTTTCCCCGTCATAATTGGTCCACCAGAGAGCAAAGTGCTCCTGCCCAGGTTCCGCCTTGATACGGCACCACTTCGTCTTGAAAGTGTTCTTATATTCCCCCCCTAAGGAAATGGCATCATATAGGAGAAGATGGACCCTGGAGGCTTGCTGGTTTAGCCACGTGCTTGATGGGCACACATCTGAGCTCGTGACTCCCTGATGGGTCCCCTCCTAGTAATTTTTCCACCGGTATTTTCTATATTCCAAAATAATTCTCCATAAATTTTCAGGTCATTTCGAGTTGAAGAGAATATCCAACTCTTTTGTAGCCTTTTTAGGTTCAGGATTCCAGCTGCGGGCAATCTCCCTCTTTGTATGAAACTTGCAAAATAAGAGAGAAATACATTAGGATTGCATCCTAAAGTGAAATAATGACCCAAAACAGAATAAATATCAATAGAAGAACATGATGCAGAATAGACATATCAAGGCTCAGGTGCCATGATTTGAGATCTGAACATGTTATGTTATTATGAATATATTTGTTTTCTTGATCCTATACGCAAGTTGTATGCACCCGTTTTCAGTCTAAAACTTACACCCCGAAGGTGACACTGATTGGGATATCGAATACTTGTGATCCGCGTTGGGTTTTCCGTGAAGAGGAACGGGTAATTGCAGCACAATATGGACAAGTATTTCCCCTAGTCATGCAACTAAGGTTTATCGAACCAATAGGAATATCAATCCACAATCGTCTTCAACGGCTGCACAGAAAAGAGCAAACAACTTGCACCCAATGCGGGCAAGAGGGTTGTCAATCCCCTTGATCTCGTTATTTGCAAGCAAGTGAAGTGTGTAGATAATAGTAGATAATTATAAATTTCAAAATAAAATTAAAGGTAAATAAGAACAACAAGGTATTGATAGTTTGTAAATATATAAGTGAATAGACCCGGGGGCCATATTTTCCCCTAGTGTCATCTCTCATGAAAATAAGCATACGATGGGTAAAAAATCACTACTGGGCAATTGATAGAAAAACGCATAGTTATGTGATATTCACGGAAATGATCATGTGTATATAGGAATCACATCCATAACAAACAGACCGACTCCTGCCTACACCTATTACTATTACTCCACTTTGAGTGCACTTCTATGCTTGCCTCTCTACGTATTAAATTCATGACAAACAGAGTAATGCATGGAGAGCGATGACATGATGTAGACAAAGTAAACTCAAGCAATATGAATAAACCCCATCGTGTTATCCTTAGTGGAGACAACACAAAGACGTATCTTGTCCCCTTCTACCATTGGGATATAGAAACTCGTCAAATTAAACCCACTATAACGCATCCCTCTCAGTGAAGAAAGATCAATCTACTTGGCCAAAGCAAATCAATAGATCAGAGAGAATTACGAAGCTATAATTGTTGGAGATATGCCCTAGATGCAATCATGTATGATTATATTTCCTACGTGTTTACGAATAAAGATAGTCCTTGGACATTATCATTGATGTGTATTAACAAGTATATGACTTGTTTGTGAGACTATGTATTGTATGATGATTGTCCTAAATGGTCCCTAGTTGAAAGGGTTGTGTGGACGCGCAGCCAGTTAGACTAGCATATGACATGATGGATGGTCCGGTCTCACTGACCATGTAGCATTGGATGCTAGCCGGATAATATGGACTCAGAAAGGTCTGGTCGGATTCGACATAGTCGGATCCGAGTCGAGATAAGGTTTGAGTTGGACAGACGCAACTATGAGACGCAGTGATAGGTCATCTATGACTCTCTAGTACAACATATGTTCTATGTCCTAAGACCCGAGCTGGCACATGTACTCGGGATGGTGACAAACTTGCTTTGGGCCGACCAAATGCTACTCCGTGACTGGGTTGTTACAAAGGTAGGTTTCGGGCTTCTCCAGACCCATGCTGCGAGACATGGTCGAGCAAGATGGGATTTGCCCCTCCTACCAGGAGAGATATACTCTGGGGCCCTCGGGTGATCCGACCTGGATAAGCATGGCCATGCAATGAGGATTATGAGATAATCCGAATGTTGGTTGGATTCACCGGAACGAGAAAGAGGTCGTGCTGCAACAAGGATGACCATGTCGCCTTGTGCACGACAACATATATCTACAGGTTCGCCTACCAAACTTCATCGGACACTAGGAGTCGGCACGTATTGCTAGAGGCCGCTACCGACCGGTCGAGTCGGATGTCATCTAATGCACGACCAAGTGGACGAGAACCTAAAGGGTCGCGTGCTTAAGGGAAGGAACACATGGGCTTTAGGATCCGTGCGAGGCCCAAGAGTTGAGCCTGCACCGGATGCCTATATATAGTGCAGGTGCAGCACACCCAGCCGATTGATCGCTTCGGCACCGTCATTAGGGCTTTGCATGAGTTGCAAATAGCCAGCTCCATTCGCTACCGCCGACCGTGTGATCGGACCTAGTAGTCCGCCGCATGGGTGTTCCTCCTGCACGCACGTATACCATTAGAGGCGGTGCACTTGTGCCCCTCCGACGAATCTATACGTGGGATCCGACGACTGGCTGTTCGAGGGAGATCGAAATGGCTGTTCGAGGGAGATCGGATGAGGAGAAGACGGACCATATGAACACACTACCCCAACTCTACATCCACTGTACGGCACTACGCGTCTAGTGGTAACAATCTGTGATCCATCTCCGTAGCATGTTCTTGGATGTTCTGCGTGTAGGAAAATTTTAATTTGCATGCGATGCACCTACGGTAGAACCCAACAGTGGTATCAGAGCCTCTGTTATAGGATTTGGATTCAGATCAGATGCATATGTGATATGCGGCGGCGGCGGATGAGATTCGTCGTCGTTCATGACATCGGCAATGTGCACGGTTGATGCGATCAACTGCACATCGGGATAAATTGAGGCTATGTTTTCTTTCCATCGGAATCGATGAGGTTGTGACACAACCTACCCCTACCGGTCGGTATCCGGCATCGGGGTTAACTATGAAACGTAAACCCGAATTGTGTCTGCAATGATCGATGAGACCGATCAGATTAGAAAATTCGGCTTGATCGGAGTGCAGATGCGATCTGTGATTTCCGAAAACGTCGGACGCTGCCCACACCCGCGAGGGGCGCTGCCCCTTCGAACCCCTCCCGCTAACCGTCTACCAGGACCGCCGTGTACGTAGCACCTTATATTTCATACACGATCACACAAACCGGTAGAATGCGATTCTATGCATAAGTTTGTTTTACAGGTTTGATGTGAATAGTATGGCTCATATGTATGTGATGCATGTGTGTAACTTAACATGACCTGCATGTCATGATTGTCAGCCGGCAGGAGCCAAAGTGCTATCATTATATTGTATAAAGACCTGTGTGTCGACTTGTGATTCTCTGTAAATTCATTACTAGTTGTAGTAGTTGGAGGACAGAGATCAAGTTCGAGGGTTTGGCGTCCTGGCATGACGGACAAGATGGAGTTCCGCCTTGGTCATCGGAGTAGGAGCCGTCCATGGAGGGACGCCCATGAAGGAGCCATACTATTTCACATATTTATGTTTATATGTGATTAATATTGCTTCTTGTTTCTATGCATGTTAGTATGGTAGAAAGACCCCTTATTAATATCAAGCACATTGCCATTCCGGATGTTGCACCTTCGCACGTCAAGTACGTCTAGTGGTGGGCTCATAAAATTGAGGTGCTACTAGGTGTCCTTGAACTGGAGGGTTCGTGTCGGACACGGACATGCGCTGCATCAGGTTAACTTGACAAGGCTATCAAAACAGTTTTGGGCCTTGTGGCAGAGAAGGTTGGGAGCCGGGGTATGCGATACCTACCACACCGATAGGAGTCGTATAGAGATACGATTAGCAATGAGTTGCTTACCGAATAGGCAAGTTGGCTAGCAGTGATGCTAAAGCTCACTAGTCGCTCACGCTAGACGGGTCCTGAATCATTGAGAGTTTGCGGAGGGATGCTGACTTTGGTGGGAGTCGTTCTGTTTAAGGCTTGAATTACTCTACATAAACACATTGCTTAGTGATTGCATATTTTCTGTTGTAGATCAATGGCACCACATGCTCAACCCAACTTTGCATTGAAATCAATTCTAGAAAAGGATAAACTAAATGGAACAAACTTTACCACCTGGTATAGAAATCTGAGAATTGTTCTCAAGCACGATAAAAAGGAACATGTTCTAGAGGATACACTTCCAAAGGAACCTGCCGAGAATGCTAACGCCACAACCAACAATGCCCCCCAGAAACTCGTGAATCAAACGAGATCAGCTGCCTCATGCTGGCTTGTATGGAGCCCGATTTGCAACAACATTTCGAAAACATTCAGGTTTTCGATATGATCGAGAGTTTGAAGAGCATGTTTTAGGTGTAGGCTAGGAACGAAAGGTTCAACGTCTGGCCATCCTTGACGGATTGCAAGCTGAAGGAGGGTGATCCACTGAGCCCACATGTGATCAAGATGATCGGGTATGTGCAAGCTTTGGATCGGTTAGGCTTCCCACTTGGGGACGGGCTATCCATGGATGCAATTTTGGGTTCTCTTCCACCTAGCTATGGCACGTTTGTCTCAAACTATCATATGCACAGCATGGATAAGAAGCTCACTGAATTGCATGGGATGCTCAAGGTGGCAGAGCAAGATATTAAGAAAGGCACGCATCAAGTGTTGATGGTGCAGAACTCGACTAAGTTCAAGAAGAGTGGGTCCAAGAAAAAGGGTAAGGCAAAGGGCACGGAGAAGGGAGTCTCCGCCGCTGAGCCAAATTCCAGACCGAACTCAAAGACCATTTGCTTTCACTGCAAGGAAGCTGGTCACTAGAAGAGAAACTGTAGGAAGTGGCTTGCTGAGCACGGCAAGAAGGCCGGAGATGCTTCTTCAGGCAAAGGTATACTTGTTACATATGTTATAGACATTCACCTTGCTGACATACCTAGTAGCTCTTGGGTATTTGATACCAGATCGGTTGTTCATATTTGCAACTCGATGCAGGGGCTGGTAAGAACTAGGCGTGTGGCACAAGGGGAGATTGACATCAGGGTCGGCAACAAAGCAAGAGTTGCTGCGTTGGAGGTTGGCACAATGCAGCTCAAGCTTCCTTCTGGATTGATTTTGGAATTGAATAATTGTTATTACATTCCTACACTTAGTCGGAACATTATTTCTGCCTCATGCTTGATGAGTCAAGGTTATGAATTCAATATAAAGGACAATAGTTGTTCATTTTATTTGAATGGAATGTTCCATGGCTATGCACCCATAGTAGATGGGCTATTTATTTTAAATCTAGAAACGGAACCAGTCTATAATGTGAATGTCAAGAGGCATAAGCCTAATGAGATAAATCCGACATACTTCTAGCATTGCCGGCTTGGACACATTAGTCTGAAACACATGAAGAAGCTCCATGATGATGGACTCCTAACATCGTCCGACTTCGGGTCGTTCGAGACATGCGAATCATGCTTGCTAGGCAAGATGACTAAGTCATCTTTTGCAAAGAGTTGCGAGAGGGCGTCCGAGCTGTTGGAGCTTATACACAGTGATGTGTGTGGTCCAATGAGCACAATGGCCAAAGGTGTCTATCAGTACTTCGTGACTTTTACCGACGACTTTAGATATGGATATATCTATTTGATGAGGCACAAGTTGGAAACTTTTGAAAAGTTCAAAGAGTTTCAGAACGAGGTTGAAAATCAGCTCGGCAAGACGATAAAACTTATACGATCAGATCGTGGAGGTGAGTACATGAGCTAGGAGTTTTATAATCATATGAAAAGCCGAGGTATAGTACCTCAGCTCACACCTCCGGGTACGCCACAGAGAAACAATGTGTCAGAACGGAGAAATCGAACCTTGTTGGACATGGTTCGATCGATGATGAGAAAATCGGATTTACCCTTGTCATTCTGGGGATACGCTCTAGAAAATGCAGCTTTGACACTTAATAGGGTACCATCTAAATCTGTAGACAAGACACCACATGAGATGTGGACTAGGAAGAGTCCTAGTTTGTCTTTTCTAAAGCTGTGGGGTTGTGAAGCATTTGTCAAGCGACTCATGTTAGACAAGCTTACACCCAAGTTGGATAAATGCATATTCATGGGATATCCGAGGGAAACCTTGGGATATAACTTCTACATCCGAGAAGAGAACAAAGTGTTTGTTGCTCGGAACGGGTTTTTCCTAGAGAAAGAGTTTCTCAATCGGGAGGCCAGTGGGAGAATGGTGCGACTCGAAGAAATTTGAGAGCCACTCGGGGACGACTCGGCTGGTGATGAGATCATACCGGAGTTGATCAGGGAATCCATAGTGGAGTCAGCACCGGAGCCACGGAGGTCGGAAAGATTGCACAGAGTGCGCAATGTAATGTTGCTGGAAAGCGATGAGCCAACCATGTATGCGGAAGCGATGGTGAGCCTAGATTCCGAGGCATAGCTAGAGGCCATGAGATCCGAGTTAAAGTCCATGTATGAGAATCAAGTCTGGGACTTGGTTGATCCGCCACCTGGCGTAGTTGCCATTGGTTACAAATGTGTCTTTAAGAAGAAAACCGATGTGGATGGAAATGTTCAGATCCACAAAGCTCGGCTTGTCGCTAAAGGTTATGGACAAGTTCAAGGAATTGACTACGATGAGACCTACTCGCCGGTAGTGATGCTAAAGTCGGTGAGGATCATACTAGCTATAGCTGCATATTTCGATTATGAGATATGGCAGATGGATGTCAAAACGGCTTTCCTTCATGGAAATTTAAAAGAGGATGTATACATGATGCAACCCAAAGGTTTTGTCGATCCAACTAACGCAGGTAAAATATGCAAGCTCAAGAGATCCATTTATGGATTGAGGCAAGCAGCTCGTAGTTGGAACATTCGTTTTGATGAAGTCATCGTTGACCTTGGTTTCATCAAGAATGAAGAGGACTATTGTTTATATAAGAAGTCTAGTGGGAACTCAGTAGTATTTTTGATCTTGTATGTGGATGACATACTGCTGATCAGAAATGATGTTTCGATGTTGAACTCAGTCAAGGAATCATTGAATGGCAAGTTTTCGATGAAAGACCTTGGAGAGGCAGTGTACATTTTAGTCATCAAGATCTATAGAGATAGATCGAGGAGGCTGCTCAGCTTAAGCTAGAGCACGTACATAGACAAAGTGTTGAAGAGGTTCAACATGAGTAAGGCCAAGAAAGGGTTCTTGCCCGTTTCACATGGTATAAGGCTAAGCAAGACTCAGAGTCCTACGACTTCTGATGAGTGAAACCGGATGAGTAGGATTCCATAAGCCTCGGCAATTGGATCCATCATGTATGCCCTGCTATGTACACGGCCTGATGTTGCCTATGCAATAAGCTTAACAAGCAGATACCAGGCTGACCCAGGTGAGAGTCACTGGGCAGCGGTGAAAACTATCTTGAAGTACCTGAATAGGACTAAAGAGATGTTCCAAGTTTATGGAGGTGAGGAGGAGCTCTGCATAAAGGGTTACGCTAATGATAGTTTCCAAACCGACAGGGATGATTGTCGATCGCAAACTGGATTCATGTATGTCATGAATGGAGGAGCAGTGAGCTGGACGAGTTCCAAGCAAGATATGATGGTCGACTCCACAACAGAGGCCGAATACATTATGGCTTGTGAAGCCGCAAAGGAAGGTGTTTGGATTCAGAAGTTCCTGGAAGATGTTGGTGTGTTCCCGGGTTGGTCAAAACTGTTGGACCTTTATTGTGATAATTCAGGTGCCATCGCACAGGCCAAGGAGCCAAGACAACACCACAAGACCAGGCACATAGACCGAAAATATCACTTGATACAAAAGCTCGTAGAGAAAGGTGATACCAATTTATGCAAGATTCATATGGATGCAAATGTTGCAGATCCGTTGACTAAGACGCTTCAAAACCCAAGCATGAGGGGCAAGTTAGAGATATGGGCATTCGATGTCTATTTGATTGACCCTTCTGCAAGTGGGAGACTCTTGGAGATATGCCCTAGAGGCAATCATGTATGATGATATTTCCTATGTGTTTATGAATAAAGATAGTCCTTGGACATTATCATTGATGTGTATTAACAAGTATGTGACTTGTTTGTGAGACTATGCATTGTATGATGACTATCCTAAATGGTCCCTAGTTGAAAGGGTTGTGTGGACGCGCAACCAGTTAGATTAGCATATGACACGGTGGATGGTCCGGTCTCACTGACCATGTAGCATTGGATGCTGGCCGGATAATATGGACTCCGAAAGGTCTGGTTGGATTCGACATAGTCGGATCTGAGTCGAGATAAGGTTTGAGTTGGACAGACGCAACTATGAGACGCAACAATAGGTCATGTGTGAGTCTCTAGTACAACATACGTTCTATGTCCTAAGACCTGAGCTGACACATGTACTCGGGATGGTGACAGACTTGTTTTGGGCCGACCAAACGCTACTCCGTGACTGGGTAGTTACAAAGGTAGGTTTCGAGCTTGTCCAGACCCATGCTGCGAGACATGGTCGAGCAAGATGGGATTTTCCCCTCCTACTAGGAGAGATATACTCTGGGCCCCTTGGGTGACCCGACCTGGATAAGGATGGCCATGCGATGAGGATTATGAGATAATCCGAATGTTGGTCCGATTCATCGGAATGAGAAAGAGGTCATGCTGCAACAAGGATGACCACGTCGCCTTGTGCATGACAACATATATCGTGAGGCAAAGGGAACAGAAGTGTGAAGTACAGGTTCGCGTAACCAGCTTCATCGGACACTTGGAGTCGGCACGTCTTGCTAGAGTCCGCTACCGACCTGTCGAGTCGGATGTCATCTGACTCAGGACCAAGTGGACGAGAACCTAAAGGGTCACACGCTTAAGGGAAGCAACACGTGGGCTTTAGTATCCGTGTGAGGCCCAAGAGTTGAGCCCACACCGAATGCCTATATATAGTGGAGGTGCGGCACACCCATCTGATTGATCGCTTTGGCGCTGTCATTAGGGCTTTGCATGAGTTGCAACTAGCCACCTCCACTCGCCGCTGCCAACCGTGTGATCGGACCTAGTAGTCTGCCGCACCGGTGTTCCTCCTGCACTCGCTGATACCGCTAGAGGTGGTGCACTTGCACCGCTTCGGCGAATATGTACATGGGATCCGACGACCGGCTGTTCGAGGGAGATCAGAACGACTGTTCGAGGGAGATCGGATGAGGAGAAGACATACCACACGAACGAGCTGCCCCAACTCTAAATCCGTTGCACGATACTGCGCGTCTAGTGGTAACAATCCATGTTCCATCTCCGTAGCATGTTCTTGGATGTTCTACGTGTAGGAAAATTTTAATTTGCATGCGATGCACCTACGGTAGAACCCAACAATAATGATCATGCAACTAAGAATCATAATAATTTCAGAGAAGACTCAAATAGTTTTCATGAATAATCTGAACATAAACCCATAATTCATCGGATCTCAACAAACGCAAAAAAGAATTACATCGGATGGACCAAAGCGAAGATGTGGTGATCATTGTATTGAAGATCAAAAGAGAGAGAGAGAGAGAGAGGCATCTAGGTACTAACTACGGACTCGTAGGTCTGTGGTGAACTACTCACACATCATCATGAGGGTAGCAAGGTTGATAAAGAGACCCTTCGTGATCGATCCCCCCTCTGACAGGGTGCCAGAACGGAGCTCCAGATTAGATCGCGGCAGAACAGAGACTTGCGGTGGCAGAAAAGTCAGGACTGTCCCTAGGGTTTTTGGAATATATGTGAATTTATAGGCCTTATAATGGGGATAGGAGACCCACCAGGGAGGGACAAGGCATCAGGGCGCAGCCATCCCTAGGCGCGTCCTGTTGGCTTGTGCCTCCCTCGTGCGGCCTCTGGTCTTCTCCTGAAGCTTCCATGTCTCCTTTTTGTCCAAAAAATCATAAAAAAATCGGGCCAATTGGACTTTGCTTGGTACTGTAAACTTGAAAAGTAAAAAACACGCAGAAAAAAGGAACTGACACTTGGCACTTTGTCAATAGGTTAGTGCTCAAAAATAATATAAATTGGAAAATTCTTAACTTGGAGACGTATCGAGTTCATGTATTCACTATGTGTTAATGATGTGTTCTGATTCTCTATGAAAAGGAGCTGCCATGAGAGGCTTGGACAAAAGATATTATACAATTCTTACCGCAAGCATGTATGACTATATATGTACTGCATGCCTACATATGGTGAAAACTACATATTGAATTTCATCTAGTTACCATCGCTACTCCATGCCTACGCTTTACCGCTATTGCCTTTGCTAAAGTTACTACTGCTATTGTTCTACAAACTTGTTACTGTTGTTGTTGCTACCGTTACTTTATCACTACTGCTATCACTACTATCATATTACTATGCTAGTATCTCTCAGGTGTGGTTGAATTGACAACTCAACTGCTAAATCTTATATTATATTATTTGGCTGCCCTTGTGCTGAATCAATAAATGTGGGTGAAATACTACCCTCAAAGACTGTTGCGGTCCCTTATACTTGTGGGTCATCCAAACTATTTTTAGGCGCAGTTGCCGGTGATCATGGCTCTATTTAATAATTTCACTTAGGAATAAATTATATGATGCAATTTATCTTTACTATGAAGAAGCTCACAGATTCTAGAACGAAGATCATGCCCTCTAAGACGAGGGGAGGTAAGAACTGCCAACTAGCTATACACTTGATTCACCTTGTGTTTTAAGTCAACTTGTGACATGATAACCCACACGTATAGGGTACCAATCGTAGTCCTTCTGATAAATAAGTGTGTTGAATCCAACAAGGAGCAGAAGGAATCAATAAGCGGTTTGCAACAAGGTATTCTCTACAAGTGTTGTAAGATAGTTTTGATAGCAAGATATTTGATAGCAAGTAACAAGGTGCAGCAAGGTGTCCCCATCCTTGTTATTGCTAAGGACAAGCCGGTGATACTTCTTATAGTGATTAAATGACCTTGAGGACACACGGGAATAACGTCTAGTTGCTTTCACCATGATTCAATGAGTTATGTTCATTTCTTTGATAAGTTGTTGTCTAGGTGGACCAAAGCTAAGTCGTTGTTCTTACATAATGAAACACGTACCTATAATTATACCCTCCATAAAAGCATGCACAAATACAAGATAAGTAATTAAGATAAATCTAACCATAGCATGAAACATATGGATCCAAAATAGCCCCTTACAAAATAATTTATAAACTCAGGTTTAGGTTTTAGTCACTCCTGCAACCCATCCTCCACAAACTAATTCCACAATGCCTTGCCCTAGGCCCAAAGTTGGTGAAGTGTCTTGTAGTCGCCGTTCACATGATACCACTAGAGGAAGAACAACACAACATATCATCAAAACATTGAACGGTAATCAACTTCACATGATTACTAAGATGAAGGCTTCCCCCATGTCCTCAAGAAAAAATACAAGTAATCAGAAATCATAATTTTGTTTATGATTAGAGGATATTCATATGTGTTTAATAGTTTGAACATATAGATCTTCCACAAATTAAACCAACTAGCATCAACTACAAGATGTAATTTATACCACCAACACCCCATAGGTACCAATCTAAGGTTGAATACAATGATTGATCACACGAGATGAACTTAGGGTTTGAAGATGACATGGTGCTAGCAAATATGTTCATGAAGATGAAGCCGCCCACAATGAAAGGAGCATTGGTGATGTCGATGGCTTCGATTTCCACTCCCAGAGGGAAGTTTCCCCTCCGAAATCACTCCGCCAAAGAGCACAAGTGTCCCACCCATGGTTCCACCTCGAGACGGTAAGAAAAAGTCCCAAAAGTGTTCTCTTATTGCTTTTTGTATGGTAAATGGCTCCATACAGGAGAAGATCAACAACAATGGGCATCTATGGGATCCATAAGACACTGGGCGTTCCCTAGGGGGTAGGGCCCACCCACTGGCTTGTGGGCACATCGAGGGTCCTCTCTCACCGACCGACTCGGACCCCTCCGTCTTCGCATCGTCGGCTCCAGATCCTCCGGCTCGAGCCCCGTCCCCCAGCTCGACGTCGTCGGTGTCCTCGATCTCCTTGGCGTTCGACTTCTCTAGACCGGTTGCCAGCTGGCCATAAGCCTGCAATAAAGGGAACAGTTGTAGCCGGGAGGGGCCGTGGGTTAGCAATGGCGGAAGGAGGGCCTGCGTGGCGAACAAGGGGAGGACAACCAGTCACGTACCGGTGGAGCCGGATGCTCTCGGTCGTAGGGGGCCTTGCCCCACTACCACTCTCCTTTGTCAAGCTTGGCGCCGGAGATCAGGTTCACCCGTCTTGCCACGTGCACAGCCGGCTCGGGTCGTGCCGTCCACACATATGGCAGATAAGATGCGGGCGACGCTGCAGCGGCTGCACTCGGTGCTACCATGGTCTTGAGAAGGTCGATGACCATGAGGCCTTCCGAGCCGGTTAGCACGGCCAACTAGGCATAGAGCTTGTCCGTTGTCTCAGCCGGCTACGGTTGTGCCGTCCACCAGGTCAGCATGGCGTGCTGCGGCTGGCTGACGAAGGTGGGCAGATTGACCAAATTGTAATCTTCCTCCATGTTCTTCACGTAGAAGTATCCTTTGTGCCAGCTCATCATCGAGTCCTGCAATGGGAGTTTGGGGAAGCCGGCTCCTGTGCGGTGGTAGATGAGAGCGGCTCCATAGGCGGTCAACTCCTTCTTCCTGGTGCTCTTGTTTAGCACCGTTTGCTGCTTGAGGAAGAGGAGATGGCACCAAAGGTACAGGCGTGGCTCGACCCCCCAAGTAGCCCTCACATAGGGAGACGAAGGCGGCGAGTTGGAGGATGGCGTTGGCGCTAAGGTTGGAGGCCAAAGTGCGTCAGAAACTGCCGGAAAAGGTGGTCGCCGGTAGCCTGAACCCACGGGCGAAGTGTTCGGCAAAAACCACCACCTCGCCCTCTCGCGGGGTCGGAGCGTTCTCCGCCCCCGTGATGTGCGCGTCCATGAGCTTCACCGATAGGAGCTTGCGGCGGTGGCGGAGGTTCTCGATGTAGTCCTCGTCCACATCCCTGCCGTCCTAGGCACCCATGCTTCCCATCTGGCCCAAAGACGGCTCGGGTGCGGGAACATGGCTGATGGGCATCAGCGGAGCGCGATGAGCGGCGATGCGGCGGTCACATGGGTCGCACCCTCTCTCTCTCTGCGCGGGAGGGGGAACAACAACAATGGCGAGGGACGGGGGAAGGAGGCATATGGCCCTCTCCGCCCCTCTCCCTACCCATTTAAACCCCACGTGGGCTAGTGGGGAGGGGATCGGACACGCACGATCCCCATGACCCTGCCTCATGCGGGAGGCGTTACTGCTCGTGGGGAACATCAACCGATGGCCTTTAGCCAGAGAAGATGCACGCACATGGGCCGAGGCCACGACCTTGCGGGCCCCGCCTCGAGGCCCAGTCTTGTCACCTGCGTGGCTTGTCAGAAAGGCCCACCGCGCGTCGCGTGGGGCGTCCCCTGGTCCCGTGACTAGAAAGGCACGGGGCCACCTGCAAGCTACCATCCGATTTTATTGCTGTCCGGCTCGGCTCCGCCCATGGGATCCCGAACGCAAGATTCAAGCCGGTATGTCCCGCCACGGTGACCCAGCGGGTCAACCCCAGCTTCGGGGACTACTGATGGGGGGATAACCCCAGGGTAGCCTCAAGCGAACCGTTGCCTTCCCTTTTTGAAAACAACTATGGGGTGGCCTGCGCCTCCCAGTAGGCTGGCTCCTCCTGGATGGCTGCACGGCGCGGACCGGCTCGATGAGGAACCACCGGCCGTCCGGCTCGATGATGAACCACCGGCCATCCCACTCCTAGGTGGTCCGCCAGCTGGTGCCTCAGCGCCTTTCACATCAGCATGACGTGGCTACAACGACTCTAGTACCACTGATGATGGCGACTACGACCACAGTGCTATTGGAAATATGCCCTAGAGGCAATAATAAAGTGGTTATTATTATATTTCCTTGTTCATGATAATCGTTTATTATCCACTCTATAATTTTATTGATTGGAAACTCAAATACATGTATGGATACATAGAGAACACCGTGCCCCTAGTATGCCTCTAGTAGACTAGCTCGTTGATCAAAGATGGTCAAGGTTTCCTAGCCATAGAAATGAGATGTCATTTGATAACGAGATCACATCATTAGCAAAATGATGTGATGGACGAGACCCAAACTATGAACATAGAATATGATCGTATCAGTTTATTTTTATAGTTTTCTGCATGTCAAGTATTTGTTCCTATGATCATGAGATCATGCAACTCACTTACACCGGAGGAGTACCTTGTTTGTATCAAACGTCGCAATGTAACTGGGTGACTATAAAGGTGCTCTATAGGTATCTCCGAGGGTGTCTGTTGAGTTGGCATGGATCAAGACTGGGATTTGTTACTCCGTGTGATGGAGAGGTACCTTAGGGCCCACTCGGTAATACAACATCACAATACCGAAGAACAAAGGGAACAACATATGGGATTAACTGAATCCTTGACATAGAGGTTCAATCAATAAAGATCTTCGTAAAATATGTAGGAACCAATATGGGCATCTAGGTCCCGCTATTGGTTATTGACTGTAGAGGTGTCTCGATCATGTCTACATAGTTCTCGATCCCGCAGGGTCTGCACACTTAACGTCCGGTGACGTTTCAGTAGTATTGAGTTATGTATGTTGGTGACCTAAGGTTGTTCGGAGTCCCGGATGAGATCCCGGACGTCATGAGGAGCTCGGAATGGTCCGGAGGTAAAGATTGATATATAGGAAAATGGTGTTTGAACTCCGAAAAAGTTTTGGGCATTTCCGGCAGTGTAGCGGAAGTGACGAATGGGTTCCAAGGGTCCACCAAGTGGGGGCACACACCCCAAGGGGCCACATGGGCCTAAGAGGTGGCACACTAGACCTTGGTGGGCTGGGCGGCCAGCCCCTATGGGCCTATGCACAGGGAAAGAGTAGAGGGGGAGGAGTACTAGTTGGAGGAGGACTCCTCACGTGCCCCACCTGGTAATTGGAGGGGGACTCCTCCTCCTGGTTCGACCGACCCGAGGTGGAAACCCTAGGGCGCCAGCCCCTCCCCTCCCTCCTATATATTGGAGGGGAGAGAGGGAAGACGCACCCCAATACATGGTGCACCCCTCTCTCCCCCCGTCTAGACCGTTTTTTCTCTAGATCGTTTCGGTGGTGCTTGGCGAAGCCCTGCCGGAACAGCTCCACCACCACTGTCAGCATGCCGTCGTGCTGCCGGAGTACTCATCTACCTCTTCGCCCACTCTTGCTGGATCAAGAAGGCGAAGAACGTCATTGATATGTACGTGTGCTGAACGTGGAGGTGTCGTCTGTTCGGAGCTAGATTGGGATGGATCGTGACTGGGTCGTGGGACGGCTTGCGATTTGGATCATGAAGACGTTCGTATACATCAACCGCGTTTCTTAATGCTTCTCGCTTAGCAACCTACAAGGGTATGTAGATCCACTCTCCCTCTCGTAGATGCTCATCAACATTGATAGACCTTGCATGTGAGTAGTAAATTTTTGTTTCCCATGCAATGTTCCCCTACAAGTTCCACCAGCCATGCTGATGGTTAGCACGCGCATGGCTACAGCGGAGGCGGTCGTACCGCTGACTGTAGCTGACTGCGACTAGGCGAGGCGGCACAATGGCGGCACGCCTTCAACCACTCCATTACCTGCCCTCGCATGGCTACAGTGTGGCCAGCTGTACCAGAGACTGCGGCCGCTTGCCACAAGCCGAGACCGCTTGGTGCAACCCATGCCGCTGCGTGACAAGCACGCACCAATGGTAGCAGCTGGTCGGCGGGTCCCAACTCCTGATGGGACCCCGTAGCCAGCGGACCCTACGTGCGACGGTCCTCGACGCTGGCGGGCCCTACAGGTGACAAGACTTCTCGGCCCAGGGGGGCTGGCCGGCTAGGGAGACTCCTAGCCGGGTGCCCCCAACATTATTTGTGTATATTGTAAGCAAGGGGGTTGGCCTATAAAACCACCTAGAGCCCCCTGATGCGAGGGGCGACCTCATTCTCCCCCAGCTTACTCACTCACACGCACATACAAGAGAGGTAGAGAGAACAAGCTAGCTCCTCCTTCCTCCTCCATCGAACAATTCAAGGATCACCATTATAGCCCTCTTGGTTCATCAACCAGACTAGCAGGTCTAGAGGTGTTACCTCCCTCGGAGGGCCCTGAACCTGAGTACATCGTATGTCGTGCACCTCTTGTCCCCGACCCCGTTTCTGGATCTCGCTGGCGTCCTTTCGGCCCCAACCACTCTCGATAAGCCACCCCATGGCATCTGTCATGAGAAAATGATGACACATCATGCATTTAATAACCCTCAATTTATCCAAGGAATTTCTGTTTTACAGAAAAGACCCTCAACTTCATGCATTTAATAACCAACCAACCGTGCATCATATCTAAAAAATTAATATAAGAAAAATATTCAAATTTTTGTGTTTTAATAATATTCCTCTTTCATCCATGATAAAATGTTTGAACTTGCTGTCTGATACATCTCCAACATATCTATAATTTTTTATGATGGCATGCTATTATATTATCTGTTTTGGATGTTTTATATGCATTAATATGCTATTTTATACTATTTTGGGGACTAACCTCTTAATCTAGAGCCAAGTGACAGTTTCTGTTTTTTTCCTTGATTTTGAGTTTTGTAGATATGTAATATTAAAAGGAGTCCAAATGGAATAAAACCTTCGGAAGGAATTTTTCTGGAAGGAAACAAGTCATCTAAGCTTGGAGTGCACGTCAGGGGAGGTGCCTGGGCGCCACAAGCCTGCTAGGCGCGGCCCCTTGGCCACGCCTAGCAGGCTTGTCGCCTCCTGGCACGTCTCCTAACCCTATTCTTTGACCTATAAATACCCAAATATTCCCGCAACATCAAAAAGAGCAACGCAAATACTTTTCTGGCACCGGAAGCCTCCGTTCCCGAGAGATCCAATCTTGGAGCCTTTTTCAGTAATCTGCCGGAGGGGGTTTCGATCACGGAGGGCTACATCAACTCCATTGCCCCTCCGATGATGCGTGAGTAGTCCACCACAGACCTATGGGTCCATAACTAGTAGCTAGATGGCTTCTTCTCTCTCTTCGATCTTCAATACCATGTTCTTCATGATCTTCATGGAGATCTATTCGATGTAATCCTCTTTTGTGGTGTGTTTGTCAAGATCCGATGAATTGTGAGTTTATGTTCAGATTCTACATGAATATTATTTGAATATCGCCTGATTTCTTATATGCATGATTTCATATCCTTGCAAGCCTCTTCGAGTTATTGGTTTGGTTTGGCAAACTAGATTGGTAATTCTTGCAATGGGAGAAGTGCTTGGTTTTGGGTTCAATCTTGCGGTGTCCTCACCCAGTGACAAAATAGGGGTAGTGAGGCACGTATTGTATTGTTGCCATCAAGGTTAACAAGATGGGGTTTTCATTATATTGCTTGAGTATATCCCTCTACATCATGTTATCTTTATTAATGTGTTACTTTGTTCTTCATGAACTTAATACTCTAGATGCAGGCAGGAATCGGTCGATGTGTGGAGTAATAGTAGTAGATGCAGAATCGTTTCGGCCTACTTGTCACAGATGTGATGCCTATATGCATGATCATTGCCTTGGATAACTACATGATTATTCACTTTTCTATCAATTGCTTGAGAGTAATTTGTTTAGCCACCATGATATTTGCCCTCAAGAGAGAAGCCTCTAGTGAAACCTATGCCCCTCGGGTCTATTTTCCATCATATATTTTCAGATCTATACTTTTTGCAATTTATTTACCTTTTATTTTCCGCACTCATTAAATCTATCTCCATCAGATCTAATCCTTGCAAATAACCGTGAAGGGATTGACAACCCCTTTATAGCGTTGGGTGCAAGAGTTTGATTATTTGTGTAGGTGCATCCATTTGTGACTTGCTTGTTCCTCCTACTGGATTGATACCTTGGTTCTCAAAAAGTGAGGGAAATACTTATCTACTTTGCTACATCACCCTTTCCTCTTCAAGGGAAAACCAACGCATGCTCAAGAGGTAGCAAGAAGGATTTCTAGCGCCATTGCCGGGGAGGATACACATCAAGCCTACCAAGTACCCATCACAAACTCATCTCTTGCATATACATTATTTTCCATTTGCCTCTCGTTTTCCTCTCCACCACTTCTAAAATGATTTTCGGAAAATACCAAAAAGATTTTCCTTTTTGTTCGCTCTTCTTCCGTTCGCCTTTTCGTTGCTATGTTTACTTATGTTGCCTCGTGCCTCCTATTTGCTTGCATCTTCGCCTTCTAAAACACTATTGATATGGATCCTCATCCACCTGCTAATATTTTAAAAAGACCAAATTATGATGAACCAGTTGCTAGTGAGTTGAGTGCACTTGATTATCTCTATCAAGTTTTGTTTGAAAATCACGAATCTAAATTTTTTGATGAAGTGTTGAAAGAAAAAATTTGTAAGGAGATTCATGATAGTTCCTTGAATAAAAAGCATGATTTCCATGTTGTTAGTATGAATTCTCTGAATATCCATGACGCTAATGATATGCAAAACCAGAATCTTGGGGATTCTATGGTTGATGAAGGTGATATTTTTTGTTTCCTAAGTTTAATTTATGACACGTATGCTATAATTGATCATGAAAAGAATGATTTATGTGATTGTTATATTGTGGAATTCCTTCATGATGATACTGAAAATTATTATGAGGGAGGAACATATGCTTGTAGGAATTTCATTAATATCAAGTTTCCTCTCTATGTGTTCAAAGTTTTGTAGTTATGCTTGTTTTGCCTTCCTTTGCTAGTTGATTCTTGATACCATAAATTGGTTGATAAAAAACCTATGCATATGAAGTGGGTTAGACTTAAATGTGATTTTAATGAGATTCATGATACTCTCTTGCATGTATTACTACTTTTTATGTGAGCATCATTGAAATCATCTTGCCTAGCTAGGGGTGTTAAACAATAGCGCTTGTTGGGAGGCAACCCAATTTTTTTTTATGTTTTTGCTTCTGTTTTTGAGTGTTTCCCACATTATTACTTATTTAGTAATTGTGTTTTGGTATTTTAATTAGTGTTTGAGCCAAGTAAAACCTTTGGGGTGATCTATGGTAAGTGTTGATTTGATCTTGCTGAAAAATAGAAACTTTTGCGCTCAGTCCAAGAATTTTACAATTTTTTCAGAGCGTCGAATTGGTATGAAATTTTTGCAAAAGATTTATATTTAAATTTCCCATGTTTTCCTAATTTTTCAGAAATTTGTGAGTTACATAAGTATACAAAGTTTCCAGATTTCTACAGACTGTTCTGGTTTTGACAGATTCTGTTTTCTTTGAGTTGTTTACCTATTTTGATGAATCTATGGGTTGTATCATGTGGTATGAGCCATGGGGAAGTTATATTAAAGTAGGTATAACACCAATATAAATAAAGAATTAGTTCACAATAGTAACTAAAGTAGTGATTTATTTTCTTATACTAACGAATCTCACGAGTTTCCTGTTAAGTTTTGTGTTGTGAAGTTTTCAAGTTTTGGGTAAAGATTGGATGGACTATGGAATAAGGAGTGGAGAGAGCCTAAGCTTGGGGATGACCAAGGCACCCCAAGTAATATTCTAGGATTCCAAAGAGACTAGGCTTGGGGATGCCCCAGAAGGCATCCCCTCTTTCATCTTCAATCCATCGGTAAATTTACTTGAGGCTATATTTTTATTCACCACATGATATGTGTTTTTCTTGGAGCGTCTTGTATGATATGAGTCTTTTCTTGTTAGTTTGCCACAATCATCATTGCTGCACACATCTTTTGAGAGCAACATGCTGAATTGTGTATTTATTAGAATACTCTTTGTGCTTCACTTATATCTTTTGAGTTGGGTAATTTGCTCTATATGCTTGACTTATATGTTTTAGAGCATGGTGGTGTTTTCATTTTATAGAAATACTTGAACTCTCATACCTCACTTTCCTGAAAACAGCATTGTAATTGGTCTAGGTTATGAATTTAGTCCTAATAGGATAGTCATCCAAAAGGGATATGGTAGAAACTTCCATATTATGTGCATTGAGTATTTATGAGAAGTTTGATTCCTTGCATAAAGTTCTGAGATATAAAGATGGTAATGTTAAGAGACATGTTAGGAAGTAAATTGTGATTTGGTAACAATGCTTGTGTAAAGGTTTGTGATTACCGTAGCATGCACTTATGGTGAACCGCTATGTAAGGAAGTCGGAGCATGACTTCTTTATAGATTGTCGACCTTTGTGTGAGGGTCGGGGGCGTGTGATGGTTAGTTCCTACCAACCTCCCCCTAGGAGCATGCGTTTAATGATTTGCTTGAATTACTAATAGACTTTTTCAATAAGTATGTGAGTTCTTTATGACTAATGTTGAGCCCATGGATTATACGCACTCTCACCCTTCCACTTTTGCTAGCCTTTCTAGTACCGCACAACTTTCGTGGTGCAACAAACACCTTCATCCAAACAGCCACCATATACCTTCCTCAAAACAGCCACCATACCTACCTATTATGGCATTTCCATAGCCATTCCGAGATATATTGCTATGCAACTTCCACTGTTTCCTTTTATGACATGCACCATCACTTCCATATTGCATATAGAGTCATAATTTTTCATAGGTATCGAGTTGTAATTTTCCTTTTGAGTTGTAAGTATAAAAGTGTGATGATTTTGACTATAGAGCATGTCCCATGTGAGGAAAGGATGATGGAATCTATGATTCCCTTATTAGTAGGGATGAGAGTCCGAACTTTATGAATAATAAAATAGGCCAGCGAAGCCCAAATAAAAAAAATGAATAAAAGAGGCCTTAGATGCCCAACAAAAAAATGAGAAAAAAGAGAGAAGGGACATTGCTACTACCTTTTTCCACACTTGTGCTTCAAAGTAGCACCATGATCTTCATGATAAAGAGTCTCCTATTTTGTCACTTTCATATAGCTAGTGGAATATTTTTCATCATGATGCACATCCACTTAGTTTCTTTTTGACATTTCATACACTTATAGCTCTAGTGCATCCGTTGCATGGAAATCCCTGCTCACTCACATTTATATCTATTAATGGGCGTCTCGAGAGCCCGTTGATATGCCTACTTGATGTGAGACTGTCTTCTCCCTTTCCTTCACAACCTCCACCATATTCTATTCCACCTATAGTGCTATATCCATGGCTCGCACTCATGTATTGCGTGATAGTTGAAAAGTTTTGAGAAAATAAAGGTGTGAAAACAATTGCTTGACTTTTCATCGGGGTTGTGCATGATGTAAATACTTTGTGTGGGGAAGATGGAGCATAGCCAGACCATATGATATTGTAGGGATAACTTTCTTTTGCCATTATATTTTGAAGAGATACAATTGCTTTGCTAGTATGCTTGGAATGTTATTGTTTCTATATCAATATTAAGCTTTTGTTTTGAGTCTTACGGATCTGAATATTCATGCCACAATAAATAATATTACTTGGATAAATATGTTAGGTAGCACTCCACATCAAAAATTCTGTTTTTATCATTTACCTACTCGAGGACGTGCAAGAATTAAGCTTGGGATGTTGATACGTCTCCAATGTATCTATAATTTTTGATGATGGCATGCTATTATATTATCTGTTTTGGATGTTTTATATGCATTAATATGCTGTTTTTGGGACTAACCTTTTTATCTAGAACCAAGTGCCAGTTTCTATTTTTCCCTTGTTTTTGAGTTTTGTAGATATGGAATATTAAATGGAGTCCAAATGGAATAAGACATTCGGAAGGATTTTTTCTGGAAGGAAACAAGTCATCCAAGCTTGGAGTGCACGTTAGGGGAGGTGCCAGGGCGCCACAAGCCTGCTAGGCGCGAGCCCCCTGGCCACGCCTAGCAGGCTTGTCGCCTCCTGGAAGGTCTACTAACCCTATTATTTGGCCTATAAATACCCAAATATTCTCGCAACATCAAAAAGAGCAACACAAATACTTTTCCGCCGCCGGAAGCCTCCGTTCTCGAGAGATCCAATCTTGGAGCCTTTTTCGGTAATCTGTCGGAGGGGTTTTCGATCACGGAGGGCATCTACATCAATTCCATTGCCCCTTCGATTGTCACACCATGTGTTTGTATGACTTTTTTATGCTTGGATTTACAAAATTTGGAACCAACTAAAACTTTTTGAGTGCATGCTTGTTTGAATTATTGCTTGTTTGATTGTTTTGTTAAGTTTGTTTGGCACTCTTAGGTTCTACTCCTCTCCATATTCATCTTCCTTGAATCAAACATCTTGCACAATGATCATGCCATGCGAATAGTGCCCAAAACTATTTTTATCAAATATTATTTTGACAAAAAAGGATTTATTCGAATTAGGTTTTCAAAACCCCCTGAGTTGAGGTTTGCACTGCAAGTCCTCAAATTGGGTGGATCCTTTTTTCCCTAAGGCTTTATTTCAAACCTACTATATATATATGACTTTCCAAAACCACGAAATATTAATTTTAAAGATTATTTTACTATTTATTTAAAAGGCTTTTTCTTACGGCTAGAAATGGTCTTTTATTGGGGAAAAATTATTTTAATGGTTTCAAAATAATTGAGAAAATTTAGGGAAACTCAGTGGACATATATTTCCCATATATATGAGTTTAAACAAATGGTCATGTTCATAATAATGGGAAAAAACAGTCAAAACCCTTTCCATCCAAATCAAGCTTTTGAAATATTTCTACAAGAAATATTCTCAATATATTCCAGGAAAATTCCAGCCAGTCACACATGTTATATGTAAAGCTCTTGCACGGTTTCATATCAATCACCATTGTTTTTCTTCATAAAAATATTCCAAAACCCTCCCTGTCTAGATTCAAATTTGAACAACTTTACATTGTGAAGTTTGTTCCCTTGATCCCGAACTTTGTGGGGGACATGTTCTACTCATCAAATAATGATGTTACACTATTTGGCGCATCAAGAAGATAAGCTTAGAATGACTAGATCTACAGAAACAAGATTTTGTTGATTTCTAGGGTTTTACAAACTTACATTGTGAACTTTCTTCAATCAAGCTCAAACTTGGTGATCAAGGCTAATTATAATCACCATTTGCCCCTGTTAAATTTCCTTGCAAACAAAATCAATTTGCTTAGCCTAATCATCATGAAATACCTTCTGCCAGAAAGGTAAAAACCCTGTTTGACCCCCTTCGGCTAATTTTCTTACCTCTAAAATTTCACCACAACTTTCTAGTATTGCATTGCACCTCCAGTAATTTTCTCTGGCCAAGACTCAATGGGTAAGTGGGGTAAAACTCACATTTACCTCTCTAGACAGCAAGGACAACAACAATTCAACCTCTCCCTACTCCATTTCTTCACCTCTGCCTATCCCCTAACTCTTGCTAGCTCATGGGCATCTCTGGAACCTCCAAGACACAAATGGACATGCATGTGCCCATTTTTTATGCCAATGCCGGCCATATTTGGGCTCTAGAGCGTGCTACAGTGTGCTCCCGTGCTGTAGCTGCCCCTATTGCGATGCTCCTGACCTCCTCGGGCCAAAGGAGCACGCCACCGGGCCCCCTCGACGTCCACGCCTCCCTATCGGTCGGTCCCCCCTCTCTCTCCAGCAGCCTCCCCCACACATGACGAGGGCGCCGCTCTCGGGCAGTGCCCGGGCTCACACGCACGACGCCCCTCACCCCCCTCCCTCTGCTTATCCTCAACCCTCCAGAGCATCTCTTGTGGACCCCTAGCTGCACCTACGCCCTCACCTTTGGCTACCGCACCTCAACGGCTCGCACCCGAGCTCTCCCGCGCAAGCCACCCTCTGTTTCCCCCGAGCCTCCTCTCCCCTCTGGTCCCTCTCTCCTTGTTCCAATCGAGCCCTTGTGCCACCCCGGTGAGCTCCCGAAGCATCTGCGCTCGGATCGAGCTGAACTTCGTCGCGGCAACGCCACCGTCGATCTCTAGGTGGCAAGCCCCTCCGGCCCTCCTTCTTCTTCAGTTGCTCCTCCCTCACCCCACTGATGCGTTCCCCCCTCTTCCCCATCCATTTTGCAGCACGGGACGGCCCTGACGACCTCCTCCCGAAGCTTCTCCGCCGCGGGAGCTCGTCGCCGGCGACCTGCGTCTCCCCGTCGACCATCTCCGGCACCTCCCGAATGGCGGCAACCTCCCGAGCTCAATACCGCTCCCTGCTCCCCTTGTCGTGCAGTGCTTTGCTGCCAGTGAGCTTCCCTCCCCTCGGGTTAGAGGAGGAAGAAGGACCCGATAGGTGGTCCCCACCTGTCGGCCTCTCCCTCGCCTCTCTCTCCCCCTCTCTATTGCTGGCCACCGGGCCCCACCCGTCCGGTTTGAAACCTGACACGCGTGGGGGCACCGGCTCGTGTGGCCTGGTTGGCGACTGGGCCGGCCCAGAAGGCTGGCCATTTGGCCCAAGGCACAGAGGCCTTTTTCCTTTTTTCTTCTGAGTAGGTTTTCCAAAAATCCCACAAGGTTAAATAAAAATCCTATGCCAAATCTTTTTCCACCATAAATCTTAGAATATTCTTCAAAATTTGTTAGTGCTATTTGTGATATATTTTGAAAATATTTTATGCACTATTTTATTTTAAAACACCTTTTTGGCATTTTTAGCCTCTGTTATAAATAGTTTTAAAAACGCTTTTCACCCCTAAACCTTAGGAAAATAATCTTAGAATAGTTTTTAGTATTTATCAGAGTAGGGTAGCATTTTATTAGTAAATTTTTGTGTTTTTTTGTGTGTGTGTCATGCTTATTATTCCCGTTATTTTATCACGATGATAGATTGCGCTATTAACGAGGGAGTTGCACCCGAAGACTTTGAAGATCCCACAGACTTTGTTGAGCCAGGCAAGCAGCCCTTTGACCATGTTAAGAAACCCTTTTTATGCATGTTATATATTAGTTTCTTTCGATGTGTTGATCATGTTGTCGTGGTGACCACTATGGGGGATGTCCCCGATACTTTTACCGTTGATACTTGCATCGTGCATGACTCTACCTCCTTATGAGGGTTGTGCGGGTGGGAATAGCTAGGTTGCTAGTAGATGCTACGCAAGTGGGATCGGGATTGCGCATGGTGGTGGAAACAAAGAAATGGTTTCAACGACTTTACAAAAACCTCGTCGGGTGCCACTAATGCCCGAGGGAGATGATGTTGAGTTGGGTAACCACTTGATAAAGAAGTGGTGTACCGGAGCAAGCTGTGTGTGTGTTTTCGAAAACAGAGAGTTTTGATATTTGCTGACTGTCCCAACCTTACATGTGCGACCACGATACCCCTTATGGGATGGGGCTTTGTTGATTACTATGGTTGGTGCTAGTAGGGAGCCTGCATTATCAGTGGTGAGAGTGAAGTGGTTACTCTCGAGACGGGGTCGTCTCGGAGTGGAAGGCCATGCACTGTCTTTACAGGCACCAGGCACAGTGTTGCATGCCCTCATGGATGGTACATGTGATGTATATCATGAGGGATGGCACCAACGAGTGGACTCTTTTGTTTAGTATCATCATGGGAGAGCCATTGTTCGGGTGCTTACCTCGGGTATGTAATATACCGCGAGTCATGGATGACACGAAATTTCCTCGAGTCTTGTGGGTGAATCGTGCAACCTCTGCAGTTTGAATAGGCGTGTCCACAGTCATGGACAGTTGGAGGTCCTACTTAAGCTGCGTCTGATGTTTTTCACAAACTTGGTGTGCGTGTGTGGATGACACAGAGATGATACTTGAGATAAGACAGATGAATTGACTTGATGACTGAACATGAGATGTTCAACCCCTGTTTATGATGATATTTGTAACTAGTTCATATGGATATCGGCCAACCATTGATGCATGCTTATATATTACTTGATCATGTCATTGCATTAAAAATCAGCTTTCTGCAAAATACCTACCTAGTGTTATATCAAGCATTGTTATTTCCTTGTTCCAACATGGGTTGCTTGCAAGTACATTCAAAGTACTCATTGGCTTGCCACTGGTTATTTAATTGGACAGGCATGGAAGAGCAGGGGTATGGTGAAGAGTTCGTTGGCGACGAACATGTGATCTAGGATGCTCCCTAGTCAGAATGCCTGTAGGTTTAAGGCAGATAGCATGGGTTCATGGATCTATGTAAGACTTGACCTCCATGGTCTTTATTTGTGTAAGACGGTATGTAAGGATGTAAGACCCTTGTTATTCAGATTTTGTGTGTTCAGTGAGAATTGATCTCTGGGATCACTATACACATGCATTTGGTGATCACGACTTATGAGTCGGGGTCCCCACAGAGCTAGTATCAGAGCCATCCTGACTGTAGGAAGTCCTTAGTTAGCATGGCCGTTAGTTACTGAGGGAGTCCTGGATTAGGGGGTCCTCGGATAGCCGACCTGTTGTTTATAGGCCAGATTGTATGGGCTACTTATCGAACACTGGATGATCTGAAGGACCAGTTTCCAGGATGGAAGTTTCGAGGAGCACGACTTGCGCTCCACATTTGATGTAGTAAATAGGCATGTTTATCTCTTTGGCATGTAACTGACCATGTGTAAACCCTAGGCCTCCTCGGCATCTATATAAGTCAGAGGGTTTTAGGGTCTAGATAGACAACAACTCATCTAGGGTTAGACATACGATCTCGAGGTAGATCAACTCTGTAACCCCTTACACCTTCAATACAATCAAGCATGGCATAGGGTATTACCTCCACTGGAGGACCCGAACATGGGTAAACTCGTGTCCCCATCGTCTCTTGTTACCATCAATCCTAGTCTCATAGTTCGGGACCCCCTACCCGAGATCTGCTGGTTATGACACCGACATTGGTGCTTTCATGGAGAGATCCTCTGTGAGCGAGATGGGATCGACACCTTGCCTTTTCGTCAACGAAGAGGTCCACAACATGGACGTTTTCATCCCTGGGCAGATCTGCGCCTTTCGGTAGTGATGTGATGCATGCTGATTCCACCGGCCATCAAGGACGCATGGAGAACTTCGCACCCGATTGATAGGTCAGATTCAGAAACCTAGAGTTTTCTATCGACTCTCGGGGCGACTTGTCACTAACCGGGCTCACGGCTTCGCCCATAGCCCCCGAGGGCTCTAAGGCTTTAACCTCGAGCCCCTTCTTCGGACACGCTGATGGGGTCACCCATGGAGATAGTTCGATCTCTCATCCTGGTCGAGCTATCAAACCATACGACCTAATATACGTTCTTTCCAAACAATCTCCATGGGTGGACTTCATGGGGGTGAACCCCGCAAGTTCCGAACAGCTGGATCAGAGTGGGCCCTCAATGGTCGACGAGGCCTTGGAACAACTCTCGTTGATGAGGCTCACCAACGATCCGGCCCTGATCTACGCCTGACCCGGTTACAGTTCAGGCAGGGATGGATTTTTCGACCCACCCACCACCCACTTGATAGCCATCATCGAAGACTTAACCGATGTGCTGGACTATGCCTGCGAAGAAGTAGAATACATGGATGGACAAGACAATGCTCCCACTCCCGTCAACACCGGGAATTGGACCGCCACTTCTAAATATGACGTCTACATGGTGGATAATCCTACCACCAACGGGGGCAATACGCCTCACAACGACGACGACAAATCGGGCGATGTGCCATCAAGGCGCCAGAAATTGCATAAGCGGTCCAAAAGCAAAAGGGAAGAAGAGCTATTATCAGGAGCGGGAACGGTAACACCCCCGCCGGTCATGACAATCCCGATGTCCCCGAGAACCCGTTAGGGGGTCCGGACGAACCTAAGGACCAAAACAATCCCGATACCGTCAATGACCCTGAAGGCGACGATTACCTTCCCCCCATCAAGGAGGAAGACATACCAGAAGCCAATGACCTGTACATCCCTGATAACCTCGAGGATCAAGAAGAAATCAGGCAGCGGCTCATAGCAACGGCTCGCGGCCTAAGGCCAAAGAGCAGCAACTGAAAGCCTAACAGGCCTACCTCACTGATTGATGGACGAAAGCCCTCTCAGCCGAGGAAGTATACGACACTATTTTGTCAAACCAGCCCGAAAGCTACCCTTGTAGAAGGCTGCTGCCACAATTCGACGATGAGCTCACTAACACTCCATCTCCACATCATACCCCACAGAGCGGCCAATGACACCAGTTATGTACCGGTGATGCCTCGAAGACGGGGTAAGGAGCCATTCGGACCCAATGACAGGTTCGACCTACGCGATGACTTAGATCATAGAGTAGGGCGTACAAGAGCCATCTACGGATCTAGAGATTACCCATCGGATAGACGGGGAGAGTATAGACCATGGTTCGACGAAAACCATAGAGCCCGAGAACGCAACCGACCCCATACATACGCAAAGTATAGGCGGGACACAGGTTAGGTCAGAGGCACCGCTCACCCACCATGCTTCACAGATGAAGTAATGCGACATCAGTTCCCCGAAGGGTTTAAACCCGTAAATATAGAACAATATGATGGGACCACTATCCCAACTATCTGGATCGAGGATTTCCTCCTCCATATCCATATGGCACGAGGAGATGATGTCCATGCCATCGAATACCTACCTCTTAAGCTTAAGGGGTAGCTCGGCACTGGTTAGACAGCCTCCTAGAAAACTCCATAGGATGCTGGGAAGACTTGGAAGATGCGTTTCGCTCTAACTTCCGGGGGACCTATGTCCGCCTGCCGGACTCTTCCGACCTCAGCAACGTCGTCCAGAAGCCTGACGAGTCTGCCTGGCAATTATGGAATCGGTTCTTGACTAAGAAGAACCATATTGTTGACTGTCCAGATGCTGAGGCCATAGCCTCCTTCCGGCACAATATTCGGGACGAATGGCTGGCCCACCAGCTAGGCCAGTACAAGCCACAGACTATGTCTGCCCTTACCTCCCTCATGACCCACTTTTGTGCGGGCGAAGGCAACTCGCTGGCAACACACAGATACAATTCTGAAGATTCAGTGGCACCTGAAGCCCAGGATAGCAACTCAATGCCGAAGCGCTATAAGAACAAACGCTAGCACAATAGTAATGACGCCGATGACACGGCGGATGATGCCGGATTCCGCAATTCCCAACCAAGGCAGCGGAAGAAGCCCCCTAAAGGCAATCGTGACGGACCCACTCAGCTCGAGAAGATCATGGACAAGACTTGCAAAATCTGTGGAACTTCGGAAAAGCCAGCCAATCACACACACCACAACTTCTGGGTGTTCAAACATGCCGGCAAGATACAACCCGAAGACCAGGGCAAAAGCTTGCGCAACGAGGACGAAGATGAGCATCGGGGTCTAATGGGTGGCGGTCAGGAGAAATTCCCTCCTGAAGTCAAAACGGTGAATGTGATATACGCCACCCACATACCTAAGAAGGAGAGGAAGCGGTCCCTTGAAGAGGTCTATGCTGTGGAGCCCGTAGCTCCGAAGTATAACCCATGGTCAACATACCCGATCACCTTTGATAGGCATGGCCATTTGACCAGTATCCGTCATGGGGGCTCGACTGCCCTCGTCCTAGATCCCATTATAGATGGGTATCACCTCACTAAAGTCCTAATGGACGGAGGAAGTAGCCTCAATCTGATTTACTCAAACACGGTGAAAAAGATGGGTATAGATCCTTCAAGGATAAAACCCAAGAACACTACCTTTAAGGGAGTGATCCCAGGTGTTGAGGCCCGATGTATGGGCTCTGTAACCTTGGAGGTTGTGTTCGGCTCGCCCGATAACTTCCACAACGAGGACTTGATCTTCGACATTGTGCCCTTCCACAGCGGCTATCACACGCTACTAGGCCCAATGGTGTTTGCTCGGTTCAACGCAGTCCCACATTATGCATACCTCAAGATCAAGATGTCAGGCCCCAAGGGGGTCTGTCAATGGCAATACAAAGCGGTCCCTTAGAACAGAGGAACATGCACTAGCACTACCCGCCGAATTCAACTACAAAGATGACCGACAAGCTTCGGCATTCGCCGTAAAGGCAAGAAAGGCTGGGAAGCGAGTTCGGATTCAGACCGAAAACTTCGACCCTCCTTCATCCCCTCAATTGGGACTCGCCCCCCACCGCACAACCTCAGGACCAGCAAAGTATGTGCCGAGGCACAACTTCACACTTAAAATTCCATGGGTAGCGATGGGAACTTATGATGGGTGTTCGGTTGTCCCAACCTGATACCATCAACACATCTTCGGACAAGATGCAGGCGCTCCTAAAAGAGCCTGACCACGGCGTAAAGCTCACCTTTAACATTGCGGCCTCTCAAGATTTTGTTCGTAAGATCCGCCTGCACTAACACCCATCAAGGTGCATCTAAAAGCATGAGTCAACTAGCAACAGGGCATATCGAAGACATCTGGTCACCAATTGAAGACCCCTGGTACAACAGCTTCTGTAGGACTTTATTTCTTATCACATACCTGTAAACATTTGCTTCGGCAATCCGAGTTATAGTATTTGTTGAGGACATGCGAAATTGCATGGTGCAAGTATGCCTCATTTGTCCTGTTTTTGGCGCATACCTTTTTTATTCCCTCCCTCTTCTTGTGAACCTGTTCGGTATGACTCGAGGTCACTGGCTAATAGACCGGGAGCTCGATTTCAAACACAAATCGCCTTAACCATTGTGTGTTCTGCGTCTTGGTGTTTCGCTTTATATGCATCTATTCCAAACTATGTCTTTGGTCATTAAGTTGGGTTGCCCGGCTCCTGTGCTTTCCCCTTTATGTTCCACTCGTTCGGCTAAAAGGGCAAAGGGAGCACCCCTGCGATTGTGCTTTCGGATAGTCCGATCAAGCACCTTAGAGGACAAAGCCGAAAACAGACTATCATAGTATGTGTGATCCGATCTGTGAACCCCAAGTTAGAAGTATTATACTTCCCCCTAGTAAGCGGCTATTCCGTGTTATACGAGGAATTCGCTGTTTGTGCAAATACTATGATGTCGGCTTCGGCCTCGGTTCGTCCGAATGTCGCAAATACTCTGGTGGCTAATCGTACGCTTCCCGCAGTCCTTTTCGTGCCCCTTCGGTTAAGTGAAAGAAATAAAGCACAATAGTCAGATTGCCTAGTCTGCCGCACTAAACTGCCTTTGGGTCCCTGTAATTTGGTTAAGGGACATAGTGCATTGGCATAGACACCCCATGTGGTATGTACATGGGGGCTGAAGCCGACGACTCGCATCTTTTAGTATTAAACAACCATACAGGAGTTATAATGGAATGCAAACCCATATAAGAGAGGATACTAATATCATTGAAAGTTATCACAAGTCTTCAGAAACATTACAAGCTCATTCAAATATTTTTTCGCCCGAACACTGCGACACTATGACCCGCCAACTCTCCATCACTCCATCGAAGTAAAGCTTGGGGCGTTGGTGCTCCTTTCCGAGCGGCGGTGGTCGGTGGCGACCTTCATCAGATTAGGCCCCGGCCAGTGCACTTTGGCCTTGTAAAGGGCCATCCAGACTCCTTCGATGCAGGAGGACCACTTGACGGCGTTGAGGCGGGGCGTGGCAGCAATCAGTCATTGCACCAGGCTGAAGTAGCTGCCTGGGAGTGGCTCCCCGGGCCATAAGCGAATGCAAAGCTCCATGATGGCCGGCTACGTCATCTGGTGCATCTTCATCAGCTGTTTCAGCTGCTCCACCAGAAGAGGAGGACGCTCGGGGGATCCAAAGTGTGCCCAGAACATCCAAGCTTTGTCTTCCTCTCCCCGTGAGGCAAGCAGCTGATTGGCATCTGCCATGCTCTTCTGGAGATCGGCGGCTGCGCCTGAGGATCACCACACCCGGGTCAACAATTCAAATTTTCCATCTCCGAACACGCACTTTAGGGAGTACGGCTTACCATCGGCTATCGCCTTGGCTTGGCAAACTTGTTCCTCAAAGAACCGTCTGTCCACCCGCTCCTTCTGGAGATCGGACCTCATGGTGGACAGTTCGGCTGAGATCGCCGTATTCTTTTGCTCCAAGGACTCGCACTTGTTGCTAGCGTCCTTGAGATCATCTTGTATCTCTGCCACACGATCCTGGTGTTTATCACTGGTGGCTCGTAGGGCGGAGAGAGCGGTGGCCACTTCTTTGGCCGCCGCCTTTTCCACGGCTGCTTCATCTTTGGCACGTTGAAGCTCGGCCTTGAGATTTTCGATCTCTTTCAACAAAGCTACAACATGATGCGACTTTATTCAACAGGAATCTGCATTGACAATATTCGGGAGAAAGTATCCAAATTTAGTTCAGACTTACCCTGTGCCTTGTCAAACCTCCTATTGAGGGCTTCCACCTCATCCTCGGAGCGCTTGAGCTTCCGATGTAGCTCGTCCAGCTCGGCACCATTTTTGGCCGCCGCTGATGATGAAGCCTACATTACACGCTCAATGCATACATCACATCGGCACTCACTTCCCAAAATTAAAGATATGACCCCTAAGTGAGCTTGTCCATCTCACCTAGGGCTCGGGGGCTGCCATGTATACAATGCAAATAAATAAAAATCTTAGTGAAAACATCGGGCGACTTACTTGATAGACCGCAAGGAGACCTTTGAAGGCCTCCTTCAGTCCAGTGTCAACGGACTGGAAGCTTTGTAGTACCGCACCCATAAGGGTGTGGTGGTCCTCGGGAATGGAGGAGCTTGATAGAGCATCCTTCATGGCTGACCACCCGTTGGTCGACGGTGCCGGGGATGATCGGATTTTCCGATCACCCACCAGGGATTTGACCGGTGCCTCTGGAGGCACTATGCGTTCTGGAGATGTCCTCAGAGGGGACTGATTGCCCGTCCGTCCGGCCTCCTGAGTGTCCAGGCGGGGGATTGTCCCCTGGTTTTCGGTGTCCGAAGCGTTAGCCTCGGCCACGGTCATGTCTCCCTCGACCCTAGGTCTGCCTCCATTGGAGTAGGCTGGGACGACACCTCCATTGTGTCCTTCATAGCGCCTGGAGTGGTGGGTGTGAGGCGTCCCCGCTCTCCCTAGTGCAGCGGACGGGCTCTCCCCATCCGATACCACCTCGGTGAGAATGACACGTGGGGGGCTATAGGACCAATAACCTGTGTGTTAGCAAACTCTGAATTTGCTAGTTATAGGGAGGAGGGTCTTCAGATCCTAAGCTGGATGGAGGGGGTTTCACCCTTAGGCTCCTTCGTGGAATGTCCTTGTGGTCTTCGGACGTGGAGCTCGAGTCCGAGCTGTGGTCGGATAGGATCATCCGCACTTGCCGCGCCCAGTTCGAGGCAGGAGAAGCTGCCTGCCCCAGGGCATCCGAAGACGCCGTTCTCTTCTTGGCGCAGGGGAAGTTGCCTCCCCCTCACTCTTGACCTCCTCCTCCTCCTCCTCTTCCTCCTCTTCGTCCTCCTCCTGATTTGAGGAGGCGGGGGTGTCTTTCGATGCAACATTAGGCTGGTCTTTGATGCGAAGGCCAGCCTGACCTGGTTTCTTGTTCTTCTCCTTCTTCGTGGGAGGCTCGTAAGGCTTCTCCACGAGCATCCTGGCTAGCAGCCCGGTCCTCTCGTCTTTTGGATGAGGAGTCGGACTACTGATGTTGATGGCTTTCTTCAGCCATCTCTGCATAAACAGATCGGACATAGGGTTATATATCTTCTGTGTAATAAGGCCGACCAATCTAGGGTGTATCGTACCTCGGAATCCGGCTTGGTGGCGTCCAGACCCTTGTCCTCCTCCTTGGCCAGCCAGCTCTTCATGGATTTGAAGAATGCCTTCCACAGCTTCTCTTGCATAGTGTGGAAGAGGTTCCGGACTGTGGGCTCGGCTTCGAGTTTCCAAGCCCACAGGGGAGTGTCCCGGTGCTGGCAGGGGAGGATGCGTCTTCGGAGCATCACCTGGACGACATCGGGCAGTGTGTTACCGTCCTTGACCAGGGAACGAATGTGCTTCTGCAGATCGGTCACCTCCTTGCTTGACCCCCAAGCGAGGCCCTTTTTGAGCGAGGAAGCCAATCCGGTCAGGGGACCGGATATGAATGCGGTGGCGGGGAGCTGGCCTCCTTCTTGTGGTTCGGTGACATAGAACCACTACTTTTGCCACCCCTTGATGGTGTCGATCAGGGTGCCCGATGGCCACCCGACGCGGGTGAGTTTGCCGATGACGGCCCCGCCACAGCCGGCGTGCTTGCCGCCGACGCACTTCGGCTTGATGTTGAAAACCCGCAGCTAGAGCCCGAAATGTGGCTCGACATGCAGGAAGGCCTTGTAGACGAGGATGAAGGCTGAGAGGTGCATGATGGAGTTCGGCGGGAGTTCATGGAAGTCGAGGCCGTAGAAGAACATTAGCCCCCTGACGAAGGGGTGGAGGGGGAAGCTCAACCCCCTGATGAAGTGGGCGATGAACACCACTCGCTCGCCTGGCTGGGTGTGGGGATTACCTGACCCTCCTCCACCGCGCGATGAGGGATGTTGGTGGGGAGGTAACCGGCCTTCTTGAGGTCGATTATGTCTTGATTGGTGACTGTGGAAGCTTCCCACTGGCCATTAGAGCCTGCCATTGCTGAGCTCGGGAGCGGAGGTGGAGAAATCTAGATCTATGCTCTAGAGGCGCAAGGGAATAGGAGGCGGAGAAGTCAAATGGAGAGCATGAAAATCCCTTGGGGTTTTCTTTCTCCTTTTATGAGGTCTGCCGATTCGGGCTCCCCCTGCTACGCCGTGAATCCCTCCACTCCCCGAGACGTGCGAGCCATTGTGAGCGCGTAATTAAGTAAATCCCATATAAAACGGGAGATGATCGACATGTCCATAGATCATGTGGACGGAACAACCTTGAACCGCACATCGAGTACTTGTAACTGGCCTATCAATCGTGGAGGGTTGTGACCTTTCATCATAAAGGTCCTCAGGGAACCTTACTTTTTTCCCTTGCACTTGGCCTTCAAAGCCAGCTTAATTCACAGAATTCGGACATGCCACTATGCAGAAAAAGTACTTATCATTGGAGACCAAGCTATGGTTCGGCGGGAAGGAATTCACCTCACAAGCCAAAGACTCTATTCGCGAAGCAATTGAAGCTAAGGATCCTTGGCGTTGGAGGCAAGTTCGGGGGCTACTGAGGGAGTCTCGGATTAGGGGGTCCTCAGATAGTCGACCTGTTGTTTATATGCCAGACTGTATGGGCTACTTACCGAACACTGGATGATCTGAAGGCCCAGTTTCCAGGATGGAAGTTTCGAGGAGCACGGCTTGCGCTCCACGTTTGATGTAGTAAATAGGCATGTTTATCTCTTTGGCATGTAACCGACCATGTGTAAACCCTAGGCCTCCTCGGCATCTATATAAGCCAGAGGGTTTTATGGTGTAGATTGACAACAACTCATCTAGGGTTAGACATATTATCTCGAGGTATATCAACTCTGTAACCCATTACACCTTGAATACAATCAAGCAGGATGTAGGGTATTACCTCCATTGGAGGGCCCGAACCTGGGTAAACTCATGTCCCCTTCGTCTCATGTTACCATCGATCCTAGTCTCACAGTTTGGGACCCCCTACCCGAGATCCGCCGGTTTTGACACCAATAGTTAGGATAAAACCGTTTTCAAAAATACGCCTAGCACCTGTAATTAGGAGTTCTGCACTATTTACCTCTTCTCTTCTTCACACAACACTCTATTGACTCTCCTCCCTTCAAACCTTTGTAGATGGCTGTCGTACCCGAAGCCCTCCTAGCATCCATCTTTCCCTTACTCATTGGGGATAGCCTGGAGAAGTACCAGTTTGGTTGACCACCCATTTTACTCTATCAGGAGCATTGGGCCGATGCCATCACGGAGGAGTACCATGTTAATGTGGTCATGAACGCAAATGACTCCCCGACCAGTTGGTTCTTTGAAGGACCACATATGGAGACCCTCGAACTCGTAGTCGAGACAGCTGCAAGGAAGGCACTCATCCACCGTCGAGGGATCATCCCAGAGATGGCTGATGAACCAGCTACTCACTATCCACCCTTCAGGAGGGATGATATCGGCGAGAGTTGCACGTTGGTTCCATCTAAGCAGGATGGGACACGACTTAGATTCCAGACCTACTTCAGCCTCTCTACCAATAGTCTGGCTCACCACTTGATTAAGGAGTCCGTGAAGCTCCGCGAGGAACTTCACCACACCCGGGAGCTACTTCGACAAGCCAAGACGAAGCCAGACAGGATCAAGAAGGATGGAGCCCCAGAGGGACGACCAGCTGTCGCTTACAGAGGAGGAGCACCCCCAGCGAGAGATGCACCCACACGTCGTCATCGCATGAGTGCGAAGGTGTACCGTGAGCTCTTCACAGACCTGCTGACGAAGCGTTGTCGGGATGGACCTCCTCGTTCCTCGACCCCTTCGACTAGAAACGATGCCCGTTCGGGTGATGAACAGGAGTAAGACCCAGAGGACCGCGACTATGAGATCGAGCACTCCACCACCTGAGTCCGAGAACCCCTAGGGTAGGATCATGTGGGGACCCCAACTCATAAGTCGTGATCACCGAATGCACGTGTATAGTGATCCCAGAGATCAATGCTCACTTAACACACAGAAGTTGAATAACAATAGTCTTACATCCATACCTAACATCTTCCACAAATAATGACCATGAAGGTCTTAGTCTTACATACATAGGGCCACGAGGGCCAAACAATTAAACTAGAACAAGCAGCGGAAATCTTGGTCGAAAGCGTGAGCCCATCCCATCTGCCTTAACCTACATGCATTCTGACTGGGAAGCGTCCTAGTTCGCATGTCCGTCTCCAACGAACTCTTCAACACACTCCTGTTCTTCCATGCTTGGCCAATTAAATAACTACTGGCAAGCCAACGAGTACTTTGAATGTACTCGTAAGCAACCCAAGTTGTGGAACAAGGTAACAATGGTGCATGGTATAGCACTAAATGGGTAAATTTGCGGAAAGCTAATTTTTAAGTGCAAATGACATGATCAAGTAACTAGTGAGCATGCATCAACAACTAGCAGGTATCCATGTGAACAAATCGCAGATATCATCATAAGTATTGGTTGAACATCTCATGTTCACTCGTCATGCTAAGTCATCAGACTTAGTTCAATCCTCACGCTACATCATCGAACTTAGCTCATGTGGCCTCTTGTCACCACCACACCCATACTCACACCAAGTTTTTGCGGAAACATTCGGACGTGGCATAAGCAGCACCACCCAACTATCCTTGACCGTGGACATGGCTATTCGAATAGTTTTACACTCTACAGAGGTTGCACACTTTACCCACAAAACTCGGGGAACTTCCGTGTCATCCATGACTCGCGGTATATAACATACCCGAGGTAAGCACCCGAACAATGCCTTTCCCCTAGCGATACTAAACAAAGAGTCCACTCGATTGGTACCCAGCCCTCACGATGTACATCACACGAGCCTCGCTCTAACCGTACCATCCATGAGGGGACCAACGGTGTGCCCGGTGCCTGTAAAGATAGCGCATGATCGTACGTACCGGTACAACCCCGTATCGAGAGTGACCATGCCACTCCCTCCACTAGTAATGCGGGCTCCTTGCCAGTACCCACCAAGGTAATCAACAAAGCCCCGTCCAATAAGGGGTATCGTGGTTGCGCATGTAAGTTTGGGACGGTCGACAAATCTTAAGCCCTCCGTTTTCGAAAACACATCCTCATGTTGTTCCGGCACACCACTTCTTTCTCAAGTGGTCACCCATCTCATCACCGTGTCCCTAAGGCATTAGTGGCACCCGATGGGGTTTTCGAAAAATCTTTGAAATCATTTCCTTTCTTGCCATCACTATGCATAAGTCCCATCCCATTTGCGTAGCATCTATTAGCAACCTAACTACTCCCACCCGCACAACCCTCATAAGGGGTAGGGTCATGCACGATGCAAGTGTCAATGGAGAAGTACCAGAGGCATCCCACCCAAAGGGTAACACCACATCACATGATCAAATATAATGAAAGTATAGTGCTATATGACATGCAATAAAAGTGGTTTCTTATCATGGTCAAAAGGGCTGCTTGCCTCGCTCAACAAAGTCTCTGGGGTCTTCGAAGTCTTTGGGTCCAACTTCTTCGTCAACAGCGCAATCTATCGTCACGATAAAATAATGATAAAAATAAGCAACACACAAAACAGAGCACTCAAATTACTGCCAAAAATGTTAGCCTACCCTGATAAATACTAAATATCATACTAAAAATACTCTCCTAGGTTTTTGTTGTGAAAATCATTTTAGAAATAAATTAACAGAGGCAAAAAGGTGCCTAAATATAGGTTTTAAAATAAAACAGTACTAAAAATAGTTTCAAACATTTTTACAAATGGCACTAATAAATTCTATAGATTATTCTAGGAATTTAGGTGGAAGAATTATTGGCATTGGATAAATATTCAAATCTGTGGGATTTTTGGAAATCTACAGAAAAAACAAAAATCAAAGGGCTACTGTTCCCTAGTCTAAGTGCCCAGCCGCACTGGGCCAACCGGCCAGGCCGGCCCAGCTGAGCTGCGGGCGCACGCGCGGCCAGGTTTGAATCTGGCATGCGGGCCCCATCGTTAGAGAGAGAAGGAGAGGGAGAAGGGCATGGGGATGATAGGTGGGGGCCACCTGTCATCTCCTTCCTCTCGATAGGAGGGGGAGGGCACTCATTGGCGGTGAAGGAGGGCACGACGAGGGGATTTGAGAGTGGGGATGGACTCAGGAGGATTTCGCCGTTTGGGAGGTGCCAGAGATGGTCGATGGGGACGAGCGGGTCGCCGCCGACGAGGTCCCATGGAAGAGGAGCTTCGGGAGGGGGTCACTGGGGTCGTCCCGTGCTGCAAAATGGACGGGAAGGATAGGGGAATGCATCGACATGGCGAGGGAGGACCAGCTAGAGAAGAAGGAGGGCCAGAGGAGGCTGCTACCGAGAGATCCACGGTGTCGATGCCGCGGCGATCTCCGATCGATCCCGAGTGCTACGTGCACGAGGAGGAGCCGGGGCTCTGCGGGTGGACGATTGAGGAGCAGAGGGGGCCAGAGAAGGGGACAGAGCTCAGGGGAAGGCCCCTTTTATAGGGGGACGCGAGTCCACCGAGGGTTCGTGCACCGGCGAGGTCGTGGCGCTCGCTGGAGGGCTCAGGGGAGGGAGAGAATGGGTCAAAGGCGCTAATGGGTGTCGCCCACGACCAGAGGGAGAGGAGAGAGTGGCAGGGGAGTGCGCGCGTGCGAGCCCCACGGTTGGCCGGTTCGGCAGCCATGGCGCGTGCGAGAGGATGTCGGAGGAAGGAGAGAGAGGAGGGGCTGACAGGGGTGGCGTGGCGCGGACGCCGAGGGGACCAAGTGGCACGCGGGGGAGGCCCGAGGCTACCGGAGCCATGCAGTGAGCGATGGCTACAGTGCCTGTCGGCACTGTAGCATGCTCCAAAGCGCGCATTTTGCATGCCACGGCATGCCAATGGCGTGTTCTGCGTGGCCGGCTATGCCTAGGGGGATCTAGGGGTTTTACAATAGAGGGTAGGGCATTGGATGCTGCGGGATGCCTTAGGAGAGAAGAAAAAGTGAGAGGGAGAGTGGAAAAACTCCCGTCCAGGGGTAAAATGAGGAATTTACCCCCACTTACTTGAGGTGCCTTGGCTAGGGAGAGTTACTAGAGGTGCAAGTCACTTACAAGAGGCTGTGGTAAAAAGCTGGGGCCAAGGGTAAAAGGATAAGGTGGGGAAAACATGGTTTTACCAATTCACCAGAAGGTGTTTGGTAGTGATTTGGGCTGGGAAACTTTACCACCTTACTGAGATACTTACCAGGCAGAAAGGCTAGCTAGGTAAAAATGAGAGGATTCACCAAGTTTGATCTCAAGGGGAAAAAGTTGACAATGGAGATTTGATGAACCCTAGAAATTAGCAGAATCATATTTCTGTAGATCCATTGATGCTAGGCTTTTACCCTTGATGCACCACTTAGTGTTTCATCACTATTTGACCATTAGAGCATGCCCACAAAGTTTGAGGCAAAGGGGAGACACTTCACAATGTAAAGTTGCTCAAATTTGGTTCTGGACAGGAATGGTTTTGGGAATGTTTTATGAACCAAACCAACTTGGATTGAGATGAAACTTTCCAAGATCATCACCCAAGATAGGTTTGACTTGATAGATTTTTTCTGGAATTTCTTGAGAATATTTCTTATAGAAATATTCCAAAAGTTTGATTTGAACAAAAAGGGTTTTGAGGGGATTTGACTATGATCTGCTCATGCCCTTGTGTTGAAACTCATATATATGGGAAATATATGTCCATTGAGTTTCTCTAAATTTTCTCAAATAATTTCAAAGCATTTAAATAATTTTTCCCTAAGAAAATCCATTTCTGGACTTAAGAAAAGCCTTTAAATAAAATATGAAAAAAAATTGTAAAATAATATTTGGTGGTTTCGGGAAGTCATACATATAGTAGGCTTGAAATAAAGCCTTTGGAAAAGAAGGGTCCGCCTAATATGAAGACTTGAAGTGCAAACCTCATTTCAGGGGGTTTTGAAAACCTAATTTGAATAAATAATTTTTGGTTGAAACAAAATTTGATAAAAATAGTTTTGGGCACTATTCACATGGCATGATCATTAGGCAAGAGGTTTGGGACAATAAAGATGAGGATGAAGTGGAATATAACCTAGGAGTGCCATATAACACAATCAACAAGCAAGCAAACAACATAGCAAACAAGCACAAGCACTATGAAAAAGTTTTAGTTGGCTCCAAATTTAATAAACCCAAACATAACAATGTGCTACAAACATAGGGTGTGATAGACCTTCCCCCCTTACAAGAATCTCGTCCCTGAGATTCCTAGTCTAGGCGCTAAAAAGAGAAGGGAACTCCGATCTAAGATAATCTTCACGCTCCCAGGTTGCTTCAGCTTCAGTGTGGTTACTCCACTGGACCTTTAAGTACTTGATGGTGCGGCTTCGGGTGCAGCGCTCAACTTCATCCAAAATGCAAACTGGCGTCTCACGATAAGTGAGGTCTGGCTGAAGATCGATGGCTTGATGGTCGATGTCCTTGTAGAGGTCGGGGCGGTAGGGAACTTGCAGACACTTCCGGAGTTGTGACACATGAAAGACGTTGTGCACATCCGATAGCTCAGGAGGTAGTTCCAGCTTGTAGGCAACTTCTCCTTGCATTGTGGTGACCATGAAGGGGCCGATATATCTTGTTGCGAGCTTTCCTTTGACGTGGAAGAGCTTAGTTCCCTTGAGAGGCATGACCCGGAGGTTGACATGGTCACCGACACAAAAGTTCACTTCTGGGTGGTGGGAGTCGGCTGGCTCTTCTATTTTGATTTGGCGGCCTCTAGACGTTCTCAGACGAGTTGAATTTGCTCTTCAGCTTCATGGAGGATATCTGGTCCAAAAATTAATCCTTCTCCGGTCTCTGACCAGTTGAGGGGAGTACGACACTTGCGGCCATACAACACCTCAAATGGTGCCATCTGAAGACTCGACTGATAGCTGTTGTTGTATGAGAACTCGGCGAAGGGTAGGCAATCTTCCCACTTGTCTCGTTATGCCAAAACACAAGCACGGAGCATATCTTCGAGTATCTTATTTACTCGTTCCGTTTGCCCACCAGTCTGAGGGTGAAAAGCTATGCTGAAGGAGAGCTTGGTTCCCATAGCTTCTTGAAACTTCTTCCAAAATCTTGAGGTGAACTGTGTTCCTCTATCGGACACAATCTCCTTAGGAACTCCGTGAAGACTCATGATGCGGTTGATGTAGAGGTTCGCGAGCTGGCTTCCATCATAGGTGGTTCTGACGGGGATGAAGTGGGTTGCCTTGGTTAGATGATCAACAATGACCCAGATGGAGTCATGTCCTTGTTTTTACCTCGGGAAACCGGTGATGAAATCCATCCCGACTTTATCCCACTTCCATTCAGGCACTTTGAGAGGTTGCAATAGTCCAGCGGGTCACTGATGCTTAGCTTTGACTCTCTGGCATATGTCAGACTTAGTGACAAAAGTGCCTATTTCCCGTTTCATGCCATGCCACAAGAATCTTGCCTTGAGGTCTTGATACATCTTTGTTCCTCTAGGATGGATGGAATAGGGAGTGTCATGAGCTTCTTGCAAGATTAGGTTCTTGAGCTCCTCTTTGTTGGGTACGCATTTGCGATTCCCGAACCATACAACTCCTTGTTCATCCACCGAGAATCATGGGGCCTTGCCTGCCTTGATCTTCCTCTTGATGCCATCAATGCTCTCATGTCCTTTCTAGGCTTCTTTGATATCATCCTTCAAGGTAGGATTTGCTTCAAGGTTGGCGAGGAATCATGGTGTAACCAGTTCCAAGCAGAAGCTCTCAAGCTCTTCATATAGGGTGGGTAGCCTTTCCTTAATCTTAGCATTCTAGGAACAAGCCTTTCTGGTCAAGGCGTCTGCTACCACATTGGCCTTTCCGAGGTGGTACTGAACACTGAGGTCATAATCCTTGATCAATTCCAACCATCTTCGCTGCCTCATGTTCAACTCCCTTTGAGTGAAGATATACTTCAAACTCTTATGGTCTGTGAATATCTCACATCGCTTCCCCAAAAGGTAATGTCGCCATGTCTTCAAGGCATGAACCACGACAGCTAACTCGAGATCATGAGTTGCATAGTTCTCTTCATGAGGACGTAGCTGTCTGGACAGATATGCTTCGACTCTGCCTTCTTGCACCAGAAGTCCTCCAAGCCCGGTTCTTGATGCATCACAATAAATCACAAACTCCTTGTGAATATCAGGGGTGGCCAAAACTAGGGTTGTGGTCAATCTCTTCTTGAGCTCCTGGATGCTATCCTCGCACTTAGCTATCCACTCGAACTTCTTGTCCTTCTTCAAAAGCTGGTTCATGGGTTGGGCAATGCTTGAGAACCCTTCCACAAACTTGCAGTAATATCCCACGAGTCTGAGGAAGCTCCTGACTTCCTTCATGGTGGTTGGGGTTGCCATTCAGTCACGGCTTCAATCTTGGCAAGATCCACTGATAATCCTTTTGCAGTCAACACATGACCCAAGAATCCAACTTCATGTAGCCAAAATTCACACTTCTTGAACTTGGCATAAAGTTGGTGCTCTCGAAGCTTTTCTAGGACCAACCTCAAGTGCTCCTCATGTTCTTCTTCAGACTTGGAGAAGACAAGTATGTCATCAATGAAGACAACAACGAACTTGTCCAAGTACTCCATGAAGACCTTATTCATGAGGTACATGAAGTAGGCAGGGGCATTAGTTAACCCGAATGACATGACCGTGTATTCATACAGGCCATACCGGGTTACGAATGCCGTCTTCGGAATGTCTTGGGGTCTGATCTTCAGCTAATAGTACCCAGACCTGAGATCAATCTTGAAGAACACCTTGGCTCCATTCAACTGATCAAACATGTCTTCAATCTTGGGGAGTGGATACTTATTCTTTATTGTGACCTCATTGAGAGAATGGTAATCAACACAAAGTCTGATGGTTCCATCCCTCTTTGACACAAATAGAACAGGCGATCCCCCAAGAGAGGCACTAGGGCGAATGAATCCTTTTCTGAGCTGCTCCGCCAGTTGCTTCTTTAACTCATCCAACTCTTCGGATCCCATCCTGTAGGCCTTCTTATAGATGGGCCTTGATCCAGGCATAAGCTCAATGATGAACTCAATGTCACAGTCAGGAGGCATTCCGAGCAGCTCATCAGGAAACACATCCGGGTACTCACATACTACTAGCACTTGATCCAATTCAACTCCCGATAGGAAGTTGGCGTGAGGGGCTTGAGTGGAGGCACGGTTGGGGACATACTTGACTTCCACTCCTTGGCTATTGGTCATGGTGACAATCCTCTTGGCACAGTCTAACAAGCCTTGGTGCTTAGTCAACCAATTCATGCCAAGGATGACCTCCAAGCCTGGTGAGTCCAGAACTATGAGGTCTCCTAGGAAGTCTAGCCCGTTGATGTCAATCTTCATTCCCTTACACCCTATCCTAGACTTCATAACTGAACTAGGGGTTTGTATCAACATACGACTACCCAGGGGTGTAGGTTCCATGCCACTCTCTAATGCAAAATTTTGGGTGACAAAAGAACGTGAAGCTCCACAATCAAACAATATTGTTGCTGGTGTTGAGTTGACGAGGAACGTAGCCAGTATGACGTCCGGGTCTTCCTGGACTTCCTCTGCGGTGATGTGATTCACACGACCCTTGCCATTGTTGGGCTGGTTGCGGGGAGCTGGGTTCCTTGGCTGTTCTCCATGGGCTTGACCTTGAGCTGGCGCATTGGGGCGCGGTGCATCTGGCTTCTTGTTGGGCACAACCTAGAGATGTGTCCTGGCTGACCACATCCAAAGCAAGCGACTTGCCTAGGGTTGTTGTTGAAGTTTCTGCCACCGTTGTTGTTATTGGGGTTGTTGTTGTAGGCTGGCCTAGGATTGGCATACTGCTGAGGCTGGTAGCTCGGACGAGGCATGGGAGGTCTAGCCTGCTGCGGCTGATAGGTTGGCTTGGCTGGGGCTAGCTGCCAGGGGTGAGGCTTCTGGTTGCTTGAGCTTCCCTTGCTGATCATCTTGCGCTTGCGAGTGTCGTCTATGGCACGACGCTTGTCTTCCAGCATGAGGGCCTTGTTCACTAAGTACCTAAGTGAGCATATTATGTCATAAATGAATTAGCTAAGCTAATTATAGATCAATATTGAGCTATCCTAGGTAGTTATGCAATTTTGTACCTAAGTGAGCTAATTATGTCATAAATGAACTAGCTATAGATCATTATTGAGCTATACTAGCTACTAATGCCATTTTCTAGCTAACTAAGCATATCAAGTCATTTTGGAGGAAAAAATGCTAAGTATAGGTCATTTTATAGCTATCCTAGGTGAATATACCATTTTCTAGCTAACTAAGCATATCAAGTCATTTTTATGAAAATAAGCTAAGTATAGGTCATTTTATAGCTATCCTAGGTAGAATATATCATTTTGGAGGTAAGTAAGGTTATTATGTATTTTTGAGGAAAATAAGCTAAGTATAGGTCATTTTGGAGGTAAACCAAGGTTATTATGCCATTTTTACCTAAGTGAGCATATTATGTCATAAATGAACTAACTAAGCTAATTATAGATCATTATTAAGCTATCCTAGGTAGTTATGCCATTTTGTACCTAAGTGAGCTAATTATGTCATAAATGAACTAGCTATAGATCATTATTGAGCTATACTAGCTACTAATGCCATTTTCTAGCTAACTAAGCATATCAAGTCATTTTGGAGGAAAAAATGCTAAGTATACGTCATTTTATAGCTATCCTAGGTAGAATATACCATTTTCTAGCTAACTAAGCATATCAGGTCATTTTTGATGAAAATAAGCTATGTATAGGTCATTTTGGAGCTAAGTAGTACATTTCTTAAGCTAAGTATGCATTTGTTAATGAAAACACTTGGGAAAACTTACCATCAACATGGAGGTGAAGGACCGGTAGGGTTTGGGCCAGGGTGAGACGTAGAAGGACCGGTCGGGGTTGCGGCAGACGCAGAAGGATCGGTCGATGCTTGTCGGGAGGCACGCTGCACCAAAGATCATTAGCAATGTCTCCTTAGCATGATGCAACTCAAATGTGAATACTAGTCACTAATGACCATTTAAATGAAACTCACCGTGGGTGCTATAGCAATATGGGGCATCGAACGAGGGGTCTGACCATTGTTCTGGCACACGGTCTGCACATTTTGTTTTCGCGAGTCATTCATATTATTTAGTGATGAAACGAACATTACGTGCATGATTTGGCTAATATGAAGGAGAAACTTACCACGAGGAGCTCGTATAGGGCCCGGTGAGACGCGTCGTTCCGGTTCCTCTCCTCCTCCAACAGCCTAGTCGTCCTCTCCTCCATCTCCCTCTCCCTCTGCACCGCCTGCCTATTTGCCTCTGCTAGAAGCTCCTGGGCCCTAGCCTCAATGGCGAGCTCCATTGGCCGTGGACGAGGCCTTATCTCACGATTAGAGCTCGTCTGGCGCTTCTTGATCTCTGGGAGTGTTCTAGGACAACGTATCAGTCCATCCCCAATGGCTATCGAGCCATGGGGCCTCCCACCACCAGATATCATCACGAGCTCTGGATCAAAAGGACTCTGGCTCGGGTTGAAGTCCTCCCCTTTCCTCGCCTTCCCCTCATCTCTGTACCTCACGAGCTTGTTGTGGGAGGAGATGTTGCTGAAGCTCTCTGGATGATCGAGGTCATCCTCAGAGAATGCCTTGGCCTTCTTGTACGAGGCAGTATGGGCCATAGCATAGAGGTCGAACAGAGGTGGCACCTCCTTCTTGTTTTCTCGTGCCTAAAAGAGGTGAACAAAATATTAGTTTAGGGCTCAAGCTAGCATGAAGAATGAAATTGCATGAATCATGAAGCAAACCACATACCCAGTTATCCCCATACTCAAACAGGTTGGAGCTCCCTTGATGGTGTGGCACACCTCTCATTTGGGCACGCTTCTCCTTGGCCTTGTTGTGTTCGGCTAGCCATTCGGGAGAGCACCACTCATCCACCAATGCCTCCCAACAGTCCATCCTATCCTCACACCATCTCGGGGGCACCTAAGTTAGACAAGAGAAATTTCACCGCTACGCCTACGAATCAAATCAAAGAAACTAAGTACAAGGCCTTAAGAATAGATAATTACCTTCATAAACTTCTCCTTACTCAGATAATTTCAGCAACACTTCTTCTTGGCCCTCTTAATGTTACTCGGGGCGTAGTAGTCTCGAATAGCCTGCACCCGAGCCTCGTGTCATAAGTTCTAAAGTAGGCGCTTGCACTCGGCTTCGAGAACAACAACCGCTCTCACCTCGTCTTCCTCAAGACACCTATAGAAGGTCTACAATCAAACAAGACAACACATTAGACACTGATTAGTACAATCACTAGGTGTTGTTGATTTTTAATTCTGTAAAGGAGAAATTACCCAAAAGTGACGGATCACAATGTCAGCCACCGTCTCGCACAAGACACCATCGACCATCTCCTCCGGCTGGGCCGGGGCAGCCTTGTACAGCTCCCAGGTCAGTGCTACCTATGGAGACTCACCCTCACCGGGCAACTGGACCTTCCCCGGGAAGTGGTGCCGGAGAAGCACACCAAAGACCTGGTTGGGCCTGCGGACACCACCACGCTCGTATTTCCAACCCCTGCAGTAGGATAAGGCCAACACATTAGATATTAATTTGAAGAAACATGAAGGCAAAAGGTTAAAAAAGAGTAAATGCACTTACTTCTCCGCATTAGGCGCAATCAACCACCTCTGCTCGCGGGTCATCGGCATGGGAGCCAGCTTTGTACAACCACGCTGGTAGACCTTCTTGCCCTCCTCAACCAGCTCGCTCTTGCTATAGGTGTCCTCAGACAAGTAATTGTCCTCGCCACCATCAGCTTGGCCACTAGCCTCCGGAGTCACCTGGGACGAACACTCTGGGACCCGAGTCTTCTGGGACGAAGACTCTGGGACCCGAGTCTCCTGGGACGAAGGCTCGGTGACCCGAGGCTCGTCGACCCGAGGCTTGTGGACCGGAGTCCGAGATGGGTCCAAGTCAGATGGGTCCACCTGAGACGGAGCACTCCTGTGGTCGGGAGAATCAGCTGGGGGTGCCGGCAAGGAAGGCGCAGCAGCCTTCCTACCTCTAGCACCTCTCTTCTTCTTCCCCCGACCTCTCCCGGTCGAAGAAGAAGCGCCTGCCGGTGTTTGCATGCTGTGTACGAGCACTCTCCGGGGTGGAATAATAGCACCCCTCCCAGCACGCGCCGAGGAAGGAGGCTCAGAGTGCTCTCGACCCCCGCCAACCATCTGTCAACACTTGCAATGACAAAGAGTGAATGACATTAGTTCAACATAAAAAATTGAATACCTAATAACATGAACTAATTAATAATATATATGTACATAATAATAATTGAATACCTCACATTACTAATATTAATCTTCATCGTCTATATATGCTCCGAGATCAATAAATGCATAATCATCATCACTATCAGTAATGACGTGCTCATCAGCATCATCAATAAATGCATCAGCATGTGGAAGGCCTCTATGTAATCGGTCAAGCATTGTCAGGTCATCCGCAGCAGTAACCTCTTCTTCTTCCGTCTCTTCTTGTTCCTGCTCAGGGGTGAAGTCGGGTTCATTGTCGCCGTCGACCTCAATGTTCTGGGGTGAAGTAGAGCGGTTCTTGAAGCGTTTTTTGCAAACACGTGTTTCTTGGAAGAATTCTCCTTCATATGTGTCTGGGTTAATGTGAGGTTCATAATCATCTTCATTGAGGGGAGGTGGTCTAATATGTGGCGGCACATCATAAACGACATCCCAACCTTTCAAATTTGGATCCGTTTGGCAGGCTCATGGTAGATAGAAAACTTGGGTCGCCTATTGAGCCGTAATATAGACATTGGGAACATCCAAATGGGTCCTTTGTTTGATTTTGACTAGCCCTATATGTTCATGAGTCCTTCTAGTCTCCTTCGGCTGGAACCAATAACATTTGAAGACTACGACGTTTGGTGGGTTTTCACCAAAGAATGTAAGTTCATAAATTGCTTCAACTCTTCCATAATACTCGACCCCTCCTTCGCCGACAGCGGAGACACAACAATTTGTAGTCTTTCGGTCGGCCATAGATAGCTCTTTGCCAAAAGTACGAAAGCGATACCGATTGATGTCGTATTTGTCAAATGAACGGACCTTAAAGTCAAAACCAATAGTGACTTGTCTCAATTCGGAGTCCATAGAATTTGCATTAGCCTACAAGTTTAATACCAAAGGATTGTTGCATTAGCCGCAAACTAGGAGATGAAATGAAATCGTCTAATTAATGGAAATTACCGTTTGCTTGAACCAAGAGATGAAACCGGGATAGCCGCCTCCATGCTTTGCCAGAAGCTCATACTCTTCGATGGAATCCTTTTGGATCACTGCTCCAGCCGAGAATTTGGTGACGTATCAACTGTATCACATATCCGGGAATAAGAGCATTTCAAAGGAATTAGAAGTTGCAAAACAATGTACCGAGAACTTACTCGATGTACGGCCGCACTTATGTTAGGTTGTTGAGGATATACAATGAAATAGTCCGCCATTCTTCGACATCCAACCCTAATGATTTTGAAGCACCGGCTGGTGCGAGCTTCCCTTTGAATAGGTTGAGGTTGGATCGACCTTTTTCACGGTCGCCATCATTGTACCGAGGCTTCGGATTATGCAAATGACGATTCTGGGCTGTGTAGTATGTTGTCACAAAGTTTGCCGCCTCCTCAGTAATGAATACCTCGGCCATCGATGCTTCAACTCTACGTTTATTTTTACATTTTGCTCGAAGCATCTTCTGCATCCTCTTAGTTGAGAAGCACCAACGATTTTGCACGCCCCCCTCCAATCTTGCCTCGGTCGGGAGATGCAAAATCAAATGCTGCATTGGATTAAAGAAGCCCGGTGGAAAGATCTTTTCTAACTTGCAGATCAACTCCGACGCCAACTCTTCCAGTTCGTCTAGCACGTCAGGCGATAGTTCTTTCGCACAAAGAGTACGGAAGAAATAGCTCAGCTCTGCCAATACTAGCCACTCATCCTCAGGGATAAAGCCATGCAGCATCACCTGCATTACCTTCTCAAGCCATATGTGCCAATCATGACTCTTGAGACCAAATATTTTCAATTTTTCAAGACTCGCTCCCCTCTTTAGATTCGCTGCATACCCATCGGGGAACATCAATTGCATTTGCACCCACAAGATCATTTCCCTCATAGCTGGCCTTCCAAGAATTAACCATGCCTTTGGCTTCCTCCAGTTCTTCTTTCCTTTCGGTTGTCGAATGTTTTGTAACGGTCTATCACATAGAGCCTCCTGGTCGACTCTAGCCTTAGGATTATCCTTCGACTTCTCCTCTATGCTGAACAATGTACCAAAAAGGGCCTCCGCGACATTCTTTTCTGTGTGCATCACATCGATGTTGTGTGGGCAAAGGAGGTCTTTGAAGTAAGGCAGATCCCACAAACATATCTTGTGAGTCCACGCGTGTTCCATATTATACCCTTTGAAATACCCTAGACGATTTGGATCCGGCTCGAGAGCATTTATCTGATCCAGGATCTATTGTCCTATCAACGCAGGTGGTGCAATGTTTTTGACAACTCTACCTTTGATGAAATTCTTCTTGTCTTTTCTGAACTTATGGTCAGGATCTAGGAACTTTGTATGCATGTCGAAGCAAGAAAACTTGCGACCCACCTCCAGCCAACGGAACTGAAGAGCTCCCTTGCATGTGCGGCATGGAAACCTTCCATGCACACACCAGCCAACGCATAGCGCATACGCCGGCAAGTCATGTATCGAGTACATGTACCACACATGCATTTTGAAGTTCTTTTTTGTTGCGGCGTCGTATGTCTTGATCCCATTATCCCAAGCTTCTTGTAATTCATCCTTTAGCGGTTGCATGTACACATTCATATTCTTCCCCGGATATTTGGGCCCTGGCATTATCAGGGTCATGAAAATGTTCTTTCTTTTCATAATCTCTCCAGGGGAGATTGAGTGGAATGACAAATATAGGCCAACAACTATATTGTGCTGCTGACGCCTTGGTTCTGCCGCTTTATCCTTATGTAATGCATCGAAGTGCTTCCATGCAGAAGCGTCTGAAGTGTGTCCCAACATCGGATTCCCATCTGCATCCAGTTCTGTCTTTTTGCCCAATTTATGCCATGTCATCTGTCTAGCCGTCTCTTCGACCATGAAAAGCCGTTGAAGTCTTGGTATGATTGGCAGATACCAAAGAACATTAATGGGGATTTTGGTCTGACTCTTCTCACCCATACCGTTGTCTACCAGAACATATCTGGAAGCATTACAAATGGGGCAATAGTTCAAGCCCGCATACTGAAGCCTAAATAAGGCACATCCATTCTCATAGGCATCTATCTTCTCATAGGGCATCTTAAGCGCACGCAAGATTTTGTTCGACTGGTATAGGTTTGGTGGCAATACATGGCCTTTGGGTAGAGAGCGTCCAAATATCGTCATAATCGTGTCATAGCATTCTCTGCCTAGGTTGAACTGAGCCTTTAGAGCCATTACTTGTGCAATGGCATCCAGCTGACAAAGCTCAGTGTGCTTGTGGAGAGGACGTTTTGAAGACTCCAACATTTGATAAAAGGCCTTTTCAGATTCCTCCATCTCATCGTCCGAATCCCGAGCATCATCAAAGTCTTGCACCATTTCTTCGATCCCGGTACCATGCTCGTCGGTGCGAGGACGAAGCACCTCAGCTGTGACACGTTGGGCAGACTCACCATGAAATGTCCAGACCATATAATTAGGCGTAAAACCCCACTTCTGTAGGTGTTTGATCATTTCAAACTCTGACTTCTTCTTATAGTTGTCGCAATCGACACAAGGGCACCAGGTTGTTTTCTGCCCATTTGCAAATGCGACTCTCACAAACTCATTGGTTTTTGTTAACCATTCACGGGTCATGTATTTCTAACTAGTGTGACCGGTGTACATCCACCCACGATCACTCATCCTGTCTAGCTACTGGACACACACAAAATATATACATAATTCAACAAACCATATTCATCAGTTAATAGAGATTGTCAGTTTCATTACGTCGATGCAACCTAGATGCTAGTAGGTAAAGATAGGTCCTAATCCCACCCGAGTATGTGTAGATTGGGTTCGTTTTCCCATGCTCTGCTCCGGATGCGATGTAAAATTTCGGCAGCACCTCCCCGATGTTCTCCTGATACACGTCTCGGAAATAAGCAGAGAGGATGTGTACCCGGAGAACAACAGGGAGGCACTAACGAAATTCTGCATCGGATTCGGAGCAGAGCATATGGGAAAACGAACCCAATCTTCACATACTCGGGCTGTCCATGGATAACGTTGGACAATTCGAAAGAATCATGGTTATAAATATGCAAATGTATGCATATTTATAGATGTAACCCTTTCGAATGGGAGACGCAAAGTGTTCACGCATACTGATGATTCAATCTACCTACAGCTAGCAAGTTTCATCAGCACGAAGACCGGAACAGAGCAAATGAAGGGAGAGGAGCAGATGTCATTTGTGCTCACCCACGAACGCAGGGGTGGAGCTCGTCGAACGCACGGGGAGGTCGTCGAACACCAAACCCTCGCAGCGACGAAACAACTACACATTTAAATCCACCCGATGAACACAAATATATATATGATGTTTTTCATAACGAAATCGGAAATTATATGACCTAACTCATAATTCACACATATATGACCCCGTCGGCCTCTAGAAGGCCGAAGAGCACCCTTTCGGTCAACTGGAGGCCGAAGAGGTGTCGGGGGTCGGGGGTATCATGGCATGGTGTCGGGGTTGTCGTGTCGGGGTCAAGATGTCGTGTCGGGGTCGGGGGTCGGGGGTGTCGTGTCGTGGTGTCGGGTTAGGGGGTTCCTCGACATCGCTGAAACCCTAAATAGCAAGTATCATCGGTGCGAGATACATGTGGCGCTCGACGTTGAACACTAGATCCACATCCCACAAGTGACGCCGGCGCCCGGTGTCCCGCGCGCAGCAATAGTTCTGGGGGCCGATGACGGTCGAACACCTATGCGAATTTGTCTGGCAGCCTCTGCGATGAGGATCAAAGCCAAGTTTTGAAACTTCAAAGAACCAAACCGACTTGAGTCAGTTAGGGTGTTTCAAGTTTCAACACTTGGCTTTTAATCGTCATCGCAGAGGCTGCAAGACAAATTCGCATAGGTGTTCAACCGCCATCGACCCCGAGAACTGTTATTGCGGGACGACGGACTCCGGTGTAACTTGTGGGACATGGATGCAGTGTTCGACACCAACGGCCACATGTATCTCGCACCAACGAACTTGCTATTTAGGGTTCCATCAACGTCGGGGGTGTCGTGTCGGGGTCGGGGTATCGGGGGTGTCATGTCGGGGTGTGGGGGTGTCGTGTCGGGGTGTGGGGGTGTCGTGTCGGGGTCGGGGTGTGGGGGGTATCGTGTCGGGGTCAGGGTGTGGGGGGTGTCGTGTTGGGGTCAGGGTGCCGTGTCAGGGTGTCGTGTCGGGGTGTCGGGGTGTCATGGTGTCGTGTCAGGGGTTAGGGTCGGTGACGTCGGGGGTTGAGGATCAGTGGCGTCGGAGGTTGGGGGTTAGTGGCGTCGGGGGTGCCGTGTCAGGGTGTCGGGTGTCATGTCGGGGTCGGCGTGTCGGGGTCGGGGGTGCCGTGTCGGGGTGTCGGGGTCGGGGTGCTGTGTCGGGGTGTCGGGGTGTCGGGGTCGGTGTGCCGTGTTGGGGTGTCCGGGTGTCGTGTCGGGGTGTCGGGGTTGGGGTCGGGGTGTCGGGGCCGGGGTCAGGGTCGGGGTGTCGTGGTGTCGGGGTGTCGGGGGTGTCGTGTCTACGTGTCGTGGTGTCTGCTTTGTCATGTCGGGGTTGGGGTGTCAGGGTGTCGTGTCGGGGTCGGGGTGTCGGGGTGTCGTGTTTGGGTCGGGGGTCGGGGGGTCGGGGGTCTTCTTCTTCTTCTTCTAGCCTCGACCCCTCGACCCTCGACCCTCGACCCCTTGATCCTCGACCCCTCGACGACCCTCGACCCCTCGATCCTCCTCCTCCTCTTCTTTTTCTTCTTCTTTTCTTCTCCTCCTCCTCCTCCTCCTCCTCTTCTTCTTCTTCTTCTTCTTCTTCTTCTTATCCTTCTTCTTTTCTTCTCCTCCCCCTTTTCTTCTTCTCCTCCTCCTCCTCTTCTTCATCTTATTCTTCTTATTCTTCTTCTTTTCTTCTCCTAATAATTTTTTTCAAGAACTAACCTAACTAACGTAGAAACTAACCTACCTAACCTAGAACTAACCTAATAAACCTAGAACTAATCTAACTAACCTAACTAACAGTAGTAACTAACCTAACTAACAGCAAAAAAAAGAAAAAAACAGGGGCCAGGAGAGCTCACCGGAGTGGGGCGTTGGGGCACTGGGGCGGCGGGGTGGCGAGGGTGTCGGGGAGGCTGGGCGGCGGGGGCGGCGGGCCGCTGGGTCACGGGGCGGCTGGTGGTCGGGGGGGCGTCGGTGGCGGCGTGCGGCGGGAGGCAGGCCGGGGTCGCGTGGGGTAGGGCGGTCGACGGGGCAGGCTCCGGGGGGCAGGGGGGAATGCAGGGCGGCCGGTGACGGGGCGGGCGTCGGGGGCGGTGTGGGACGGCGGAGGGGGGCGGCACGGGGCGGTGGAGGGGGAGGGGCGGGGGAGCGGGGGGCGGCGGGGGCGGCGGAGAGAGAGAGAGGGACAGAGAGAAGAGATAGAGGAGGGGGGTTAATGGCCCGTTATGGGAGTTATTCTCTTTGTCGTCCGCTAGCAGACGGCAAAGAGGTGGGGTGGGCCCTTGCAGTTAGCCGGCCCACGCCATGACATTTGTGGGCCCTCCTCACTTCTTTGTCGTCCGCTAGCGGACGGCGAAGAATTCTTTGCCGTCCGCCAGCAGACGACAAAGAAGTGAGGAGGTTGACCTAGCCAGTGTCATGCCCCGTGGGGCCCACTCTGGTCTTTGCCATCCGCTGGCTGACGGCAAAGAATTCTTTTCCATCCGCCAGTGGACGGCAAAGAGGCTCTTTGCCATCAGCTGGTTCTGTGTCGTCTGCTTTGGGAAGATAGACGGCAAACACACTCTTTGTCGTCTGCTAGCAGACGGCAAAGCGCTGGCAGACGGCAAAATGTCTGATTCCAGTAGTGATTCATTTATATATTTACAAACATTACTATTACCTTGCTGACATTTACTTGTTTTTATTTTATTTTGCAAATTATAATTCTCTACAATTATCTAAACAATTCACTTGCTTGAAAATTACGACATCAAGAGGATTGACAACCCTTTTGCCGGCATTGGGTGTAAGTTATTTGTTCTTTTGTGTGCAGCCGCTGAAGACGATTGAGGATTGGTACTCCTATTGGTTGGATAAACCTTGGTTTCATAACTGAGGGAAATACTTACCCACATTATGCTGCGATAACTCGTTCCTCTTCATTGAAAACCCAGCGCAGATCACAAGTATGAGTCATCATCCTCGTAATCTCTCTAATGCCGACCACCCAACGGACGTGTGGGGTTGAGCATCCGATCATCTTCGAATAGTCACCTATCATCGTAGGACTGGTGTCCATATGCGACATCCCTCGGAGGGGGTGTCCGAGTGCGATGATAATCATCACGCCTCCGGTCCCCATACTGATCTTTGTGCAAGGGCTAAGCTTCATCTCTTAGAGGGGGTGAACACCGACGCCTCCCTGGTTGTTTTCAAAAGCGCTTGGATCTGTTGAATGCCTTCTCTCGCTAATCAATCAGATGGCTGGATCGAGTCGGCTATTCCGGTCGCTACGGCTATATTCTGAAGCGGAGTGCACATCACTAGGTAATTTTGTGGCTAGTCATTCGGAAATAACCATCGGCGCTTCTGACAAGAGCTAGGCTGATGCCGAGCCGCTCGGTCTTTGGGTGACTTCTGTAGCCGCTCGAGTCGCTCGGGTTACCTGAAGCATTGCCTCCAAGGCCATAGCCTCGGGCGTCATGCCCGTGATCGGGGTGAGCAGAGCCTGCTTGTTCCTTTGCGTGAGCTCCTCTCGCTGCTCCCGAGTGAGAGGCTGGGGAATGTAGGGGTCTATGTCAGCCTGCAGGTCATCGTCGAGGCCGTCACCATCGCGTCCACGTGAGGGACCTTCAGGGAACACGATGGGCCCATTCTGTTGTTCTGTACCGACATAAGGACTTCTACAAAGGACGCACTGCTCTCACACTTGGACTCATCAATAGAATCCTTGTGTAGAGTGGAGAATAGGTCGATATTGGGCTCGTCGGAGTTGAGCATGGCAACCTGCTCAGTTGCGGCCTGAAGAGTCATGGCATGCTTAATTCAGCATTGGAGCCGCGAGCGCCCGGAGTGCTTGCAGCGGTGACCAGCTGGAAGAAGAGGTGTAGCACGATACGGGACCGACGGCTATTGGGGGACAACTCTGAATGATGATGCATGAAAGTGTGTAGTGCCACGGATGGGCGATAGTTCCACATCCAGCGAGGCTTCCTGTAGCCACGCCGAATCGTCAACGACGAAGTCGAGAGCGCCAAATCGGATCTCATCGCCGAGGATCATGATGATGATGAAAAATTCCACATGTACTGGAAATTGCTACACGCAGACCCACGGAATCTGACAGTGGGTACTAGGGGTACAAAAAGGGGCGAAATCTAGCTACGACGCAGATGTGACAGTCAAATTTTCCAGTTCATTTCCCTCTGTCACATCCCTAGCTGGATGTCATAGGATAGAATGTGTGTGCATCATGTTACAATTTTGCATCAACATGAAAAGGGGACTAAAAGAAACCCCAAGCTCATATTTGAATCAAATTAATTCAAAGTTGTGAAAACTCAACAAATCCAAAATTCCTTACAAAATGTTCCCTATGTCTGATAAATATGGACATGACTATAACAGGGGCCATTTTAAATATTTGGACAACTATAGCAATTTTAAAATAAATGATAAAGCCTCTGAAAATGCCAAATAAAGCATTATCATTATTTTATATTTCAAAATATCCTCGAACTTTTTATTGGAGTTTGCAATATTCAAACTTGATATTATAAAATAATTGGGATATTTTATCAAAGCAATTGTACCTGAAAAGAAAAGAAAACAAATGTCAGAAATAGAAAACCAGAAGAGAAAAAAGCAGAGGCCGAGGGGGAACCGGCCCATCTGGCCTGTGCCACTCATCCCTGTCCTCTCGCAGGGAGGATAGGGGCGTGCGCTCACCGCGCACGGGCACACACCGGCCAGCTCCTCCCTGCCTGGCTGCCAACCTGGAGGGCTGGGAGAGCACCAGTGCGAGGCCACCTCACCATGGCATCCTTCTCCTCTCCCTCTCTCCCTCGCGTGCTCTCTCTCTCGCTCTCTTTCCTCCTCTGCTCCGCCATGGCCGAGCTCGTCTCCGCCATGTCACCGTAGTTCTAGCCGCCCCGCACCTTTCTGAGCCTGCCAAAAGCCTCGCCGCGACCTCCTCGTCCTCCCCGTGAAGCCAGTCGACGCCGGGAGGCCTCCACGACACGCCGTCGCTATTTCTTCCCCGCCGGCCGCCGAAGCTTCCCTCTGGCGATTCGAGGTCGTCTGCGCGTCCCCGAGCTTGTCGTCTCCCCCAGCAACCCCGTCGTGAGCCCCTGCTCCGTTTCCCCCTCCCCTAGTGGTCTGTCCCTCGCTGTAGGTGATGTTCCCCTTGCTGCCTAAAGCTCGTTGTCGCTCGAGTCATCGTCGGTCGTAGCTCCGGTGGCCCCCGAGCCCCTTCTGCCGCAGCGTTGGATGCGCGCGTGCACGGGTAACCACCCGATGCCCTCCGCGCGCCAAATGGTCGCTGGAGGCGCAACTCCGGCGGGTCGCCGCGGTGCTGTTGGTCACCGCCGGCCCCGCTCCGGTGGGCGCCGACGTGACCGACCATCAGAGGCTAATCCCCCTGTTAATTAGCCCCCCAGTCACTCACTAGTGGGCCCCAGCTACGGGTCAAACCCTAGTCAGCACGGGATTTAGGCCTGTGTTACTGACGTGCGGGTCCTGCATGTCAGGTTTGACCTGGCCTGGTCAGCCAACCAGCTGACATCATAGTGACGTCAGGCTGACGTCATATTTCATTTTCCAGTTTTAAAACAATTCTAGAAATTGTTTAAAACTTTCAAAATTCATATAAATTAATATGTAAATCAGATGAAAATAATTTATATATGAAAATTCATCAGAAAAATCCAATGAATTCAATGGTGCTATTATCATGCATATTAGAGCAATGTATGCAGATGAACCTTGACATTTATTAATAGGTTAGCATATGGAATTTGAAATGAAGAACGATTTTGAACCTATATTCAAACTCACTTCAAATTAACTTGGACACTAGTTGCATTAGCTCATCCATACATGCTACCATGTCATGATCATGCATCATATTGTTGCACTTGCGTGTATTGAATGCTATTTATCTGCATTGCGGTAGGCCCTGCTTCTAAGGATACCCCCGAGTATTCCATCGAAGGAGAGAACCTTCCCGCTACCCAACAATGCAAGCAACCCCCGTTGATCATTCAGATAACATCCCACTCTCTCGCTCCTGCTCTTGTTTATTGCATTAGGACAAACGTTCACTTGTCTGTCATACACGATAGATGAACCTATACATTTGCATGACATGTCATTGTCACAGTAAATAGCTAAACCTTGCAACCTAGCATAACTGGTAGATGCTTGTGCCATGATGTGCATATCTTACTTTGCGTGCTATGCTTTCTATGCTTAGAAGTGTGTCAGGTCTGTTTCATTTGGGAGATGAACTAGAGTGAAACCATGATGTTCTGATGTGATAAGTTTATGATGAACCTGATTCGGTAAAGGTAGCGATGAGAGGCTATGTAGGAGTACATAGCAGGTTGTCTCATTGGGACCGTTCTTAGGAACTGAGTTCTGTGTTTGTGATCCAAGACTAGTTACTACCACACGTTGGAATACTTAGTTGACCCTCTCGACTTTTCAATCGCTTAGTCCTTGGTCCAGGAGTTGCAAGTAGTTTTTGGTGTTTATAGTATGCTGCAGACCGTGCATAGTGCTGACCCTAGGGGTGGGTTACGACGCGGTAGGCAGTGGCACGGTGTACCAAGGGTCACCCGAATGGTGGGCTTGGGAACCCTGCGCACATCGTTTGGGGCCGTAGCGGAAACTCCGGCCAGACTTCCGTGCGGATTCACTCTCAAATAGGCGATAACCTGGACTAGAGGTCTTATGTGATTGACGGTCGTGGCCGACTCCCTCGTTGGGCTTCCGCTTGAAGGTTGCCGAGGTGCATGGTTTTATGAGCACACAACGATAAGTGGCGAGAGCGTGTGTGAAGAAGTACACCCCTACAGGGTATGAAACTATTCGGATAGCCGCGTCCTCGGATATGGACTACTTGGATAACTTATGCTATTCATCGATAATCAAATGGATACTCATAAAAATATCAAGACAAGTGTGAGTACCGTGGATGGCACTCTCCTAGGAGAGGGAAGTGAATCCATGGTGGTGTATTGTCATGGAGTTAGTGGACTCGTGTGCAATATCTAAAATTTAAACAAATAGTTAAAATTGTGTAGTATAGGTTAGCCATGAGTCAAAGCTGGCCTTGCTGCATAAACTCCACCACCACCCTTATTGACTCATGAGCATGAATAGACTAGGTCTGTTTTAAAGACTTGTTGAGTATGTTTGTACTCACGTTTGCTTAATAAATGTTGCAGATGAGACCCAGGACCCATCAGGTGGGTTCTTCCTATATGTCGACGATGCCGAATAGATAGGTGTCCCAGCTACGACCTACTCCCTACGGCGGGCTATAGATAGTCAGGCCATGTGCCTTTTTACCCTTTCATATGTCTGTACTCAGACAGCTTATGCTTCCGCTTGGTTTGTATGAACTTGTTTGTATGACTTGAGTGTCGGGTCATGTGACCCCTATCTGTAAGAACATGTTATGCAAGGCTCGTCTGAGCCCCTTAAATAAAAGTTGTTGTATGGTTACATTGTGATGCCATGGTTGTATCTATGCATATCGGGCATGTCGTACGTACGTGTGACGTGCAACGGTATGTATGGGATCCGACACCTAGTCATGTGCCTTTAGTAGTACTCTTTACGGGAAACTACCTCTTTGTGCTTCCACCGAGCCATGGTAGCTTGCTACTACTCCAGACACATTGATTGACCGGCATGTATCCTTCTTTGCTGCTATGTCTGTCCCTTCAGGGAAATGTCTCGCAGTGTAATGAAGTCCCTGTAACCTGCTACGACTCGTCTACGTGCAGTGATGGCATTTATGTCTCACGGCGTAATGGAGTCCTTGTAGCTTGCTAAGACTCGTCTACACACGCTTGATGCCGACACCTGCATTGATGGGTTATGTATGCATGTTTCCGTACGGATGTGCCACTTGGGTTCTATGACTAGTCATGTCGGCCCGGGTTCTCTGTCATTTGATTGCCAGCAACATGTTCACATACGTGAGCCAAAAGATGTAAACGGTCCTGGCTAAGGTAAGGTTGCAGCCGTGGAGCTTACCGTGCGTGAGGCTGCAAAGTGATGTGATATGTTACAGTGTGGATTCATATGACTTAGGATCGGGGTCCCGACAGCGTTGGTATCAGAGCCTGACTGACAGTAGGACTACCAAGCCAAACCGGTCAAAGTTGAGTCTAGAAACACTATAGAAAAGTAGGGGAATTGATTGTGGAAGGGAACGTAAGGCTCTTTTTACTCCTCTTCCCAAGTTATTCTATGCTGAGTCTTTCTCATCTCTTCTACTGGGATAAGAACTAGGCTTCTCATCTATTGCTTAGGATGACGAGTTACTAACCATGGACCACTAGCTAGCTTGTTTGCAAGTGAATGTAGATACTAGAGTATTGTTGGTGTGACAAACAGATGGAGAAGAGATTTGAGTCTAGAAAGTCGAGTGGTTATGCTTTTCCAATCTTTTGCAGTTGTCTCAAAATCCTTTTTGAGCAATTACAACCGTTATGCTGTCCAATTTCTGCTAGAATCTCTAATGTCTTTGCATCATTCTCTGTTTCAGATGCCCCCTCGTCCTTCCCGTCAGGTGGTCCGTCTGACCAGGTGCATCGATGTACCGGGTCACATGGCTATGTTGGTTAGAGTTATGATGGAGGCTGGTTGTGGTTGGTACCCAGAGTACACAGTAGAGGAATAGCATCGAGATTTCAACCAGAGCCAGTATCTGTGTACCGTTAAGATATATCCTTCATATCCTGGAGCTACAGAGCCGCTTCACTGGACTTATGGATTAGGTGTCACCATAGATATGGAAGTTCAGGAGGCTACCTACACCATGCTAACTATCATGAGGTTTCACCATGGTCTGCTTCAGAACACAGAGTTTTGTTATGTTCCTGCTTCCACGGGAGGAGAGGATGGTTATCTTAGCGCAACCTACTGTGATCATTCCCATGAGGATCCCAGGTTGCAGGTGACCGCTCAGATGTTGGAGAACAGAGATCGTGATGCACGTGCCCTTCGCATGGAGCTTTATGCCACCCGTGCACATCTTTGGACGGCCCTGATGTAGTTGGCACCTGTCATGCACACAGGCTATGGAGATTTGGAGATGCTGACCCCACCGTAGACTCATCTGCCACCACACGTAGACTGGCCCGATGTTGGAGGCATCACCCCTCTTCAAGGACCGTTGTTGCCACCAACAAGGGGACCAAGGCCACATCCGTGTCCTTACGGTTTTCAGGGATCACAGGCTAGAGTGTTTCCAGATCCTCAGGTTCAGCTCCCGGGTCATGGGGGTAACCTGTATGAGGCATTCTACGGATATGCTTGAGTACGTGGATGTTAGTACTAGTATGTTAGTAATCGTATTGCCACAGTCCTGCATGTCTTGTGGGATATGATTGAGGTTGAGAGTTGAGTTCCGGAGGTGTAGGTAGATAATGTATAGGAAGCTTGTAATGCCTCCGATGAGTTGCGTCATCTCTCCATAGTTTGTATTTTAGCTTGGGCTTGTACTGAACTATGTCATGGTGTATATGAATCATGGTGTTCATATGGCAGTTGTTATTTCCATGTTGTTGGGTGTTTACCCTGCATGCCATGTTGTCTAGTACATTCCTTATCTCATGACTTAGAGTTGATGTCCTCTATGACTAAGCTGTGGGTTTGTTTTCCTAGGATGGTGGCAACTAGGAATAACCCCGTGCCTGCCCCCGAGTAGGACTTGCCAGCCAAGGCAAGAGGACCTGCCACATGCGCCTTCTTTGGCAGAAGTGATGCTTGAAGCTGAAAGGAACAAGAGAGAGACCAACAGGTTGCTGGAATGAATTGAGTAGAACACAGCACGTGCTCCCCGCAATGATCACAATGATGGCGTGTCACTCAGTGATTTCGTCAAGCTGTGCCCACCTAAGTATCATCATTTGGTCGACCCACTTGATGCGGATGACTAGCTATCTAGCATGTTCCGCAAGATCCGGGCTGCCAATGTGTCTGAGGCCAACAAGGTGACCTTTGCTACCTACTTTCTGGAAGGACCCGCCAATCTGTGGTGGGAAAATTCAGCGTGGCATTCCGTACCCATCACATCCCCGAAGGGCTGATGGATCACAAGAGAGAGGAATTATGTGCTTTCACCCAGGGCAGACTGTCCGTGGATGTCTATAGCCGTGAGTTCGGCAATCTTTCTCCCTATGCTTCGGAGGAAGTTTCAACTAATGCTAAGAAGCAGGCTAGGTTCCGCAAGGGACTCAATCCTGAGCTCCGTCGAGATCTGCGCCTGCATGAGTGCACAACCTTCCAGGCTCTCATCAACAAGGCTATCAATGCCGAGTCTAGATAGACCGACTATGAGGCCACGAGGAAGCACAACCATGACTTCAGCCCAACATCTGGCTTGGGCTCCAACAAACGCCGGGTGTGGGTGCGCAACGCAGCTCTGCCGCCAAGATACACCGCGCGGCCATCCTTCCAGGCGCCTCGCCCAGCTCAGCCCAACCCTCCAGCCAGGCCATTTGGAGGTCCGCCTATCAATGTTGCTCCCCGTGCCACTGTTGTCTGTTACAAATGTGGGGAACCAGGACACTACTCCCGTGAGTGTCCTTAGAACAATGCTAAGCCCGCTGGACGTGGGAAGCCGAGAAAAGCCTTCTACGTGAAGCCAGCTCCTGCTCGTGGACGAGTGAACTATGTTTCTGTTGAGGAAGCCCTTGAGGATCCTAATGTTATCCTAGGTACGCTCCTTGTCAATAGTCATCCAGCATCTGTTCTATTAGATACTGGGGCATCTCATTCTTTCATCTCAGAAAGTTATGCACAGTTGCATAACATGTCTTTTTGTGATATGCCTACTCCTTTAGTAGTTCAGACTCCTGGTTCAAAGTGGAAAACTTCTATAGTGAGCCATGATAATGAGATTCTGGTGGATAGGCTAGTCTTCCTAGCATCTTTGATAGCCCTCAAGTCTTCGTACATCAATATCATCTTAGGCATGGATTGGATGAAAGCCCACTATGCTAAGATTGATACTCATACTAGGAATGTTCAACTTACACATCCATCGGGTGAGATAGTTAATGTCTCCACTCGAATAGCTAAGCGCAAACTCTATTCCCTCAATGCTAGCCCTCTTCTAGAATTAGAAGATATTCCGGTAGTCCGTGACTTTCCGGATGTCTTTCCAGAAGAACTGCCAGGAATTCCACCTGTCAGAGATGTTGAGTTTGTAATAGAGCTCATTCCAGGGTCTGTCCCAATAGCCAGAAGACCCTATAAGATGGCACCCTTAGAACTAGCCGAACTTAAGATCCAACTCGATGAGGCTTTGAAGAAAGGTTTCATCCATCCTAGTTCTTCTCCTTGGGCTTGTCCCGTTCTCTTCGTCAAGAAGAAGGATGGATCGGATCGGATGGTTGTGGATTATCGGCCAATGAATCTGGTCACCATTAAGAACAAGTATCCGCTCCCCAGGATCAATGATTTTTATGACCAACTCGCTAGATCCTTTGTATTTTCCAAAATGGATTTGAGGTTGGGATACCATCAAATCAGAATTAGAAACATGGACATTTCAAAAACGGCTTTTGTTACTCGTTATGGCCAATACGAGTACACCGTCATGTCCTTCGGTTTAACCAATGCTCCAGCCACCTTCTCTCGCTTGATGAATTCAATCTTCATGGAGTATTTAGATAAATTCATCGTGGTTTACCTCAACGATATACTCATCTACTTGAAGAACGAACAGGAACATGCCGAGCATCAAAGGCTGGTATTGACGAAACTTCGAGAGCACCGTCTATATGCCAAATTCTCCAAGTGTGAATTTTGGTTGCCAGAAGTGACCTATCTGGGCCACGTGATCTCTGGTAAGGGTATTTCTGTCAATGCCGAGAGAGTTTAGGCCGTCCTTGATTGGACTCAACCTGAATCGGTTAAGCAAGTTTGGCGTTTCCTTGGCTTCGCGAGCTATTGTCACCGCTTTGTCACGAATTTCTCCAAGGTTGCGAAACCTCTGACTGAACTCCTCAAGAAAGATAAAAAGTTTGAGTGGACTCCACAATGCAAGCACAGTTTTCAGAAGTTGAAAAGATGATTGACCTCTGCTCCCGTTCTGGTGCCACCAGACTTCTCTAAGGACTTTGTTATCTATTGCAACGCCTCGCGACAAGGATTAGGTGTCATTCTCATGTAGGGTCATCATGTGATTGCATACGCATCTCGACAGTTGCGTCCACATGAGGATAATTATCCAACACATGATCTTGAGCTGGCAGCTGTGGTCCATGCACTGAAAACCTGGCGACACTACCTTCTGGGTAATCGTTGCGAAATTTACACTGATCACCAAAGTCTGAAATATATTTTCACCCAGCCGGATTTGAATCTCAGGCAAAGACGGTGGGTCGAGTTGATTACAGATTATGACTTAGGGATAACTTACACCCCGGGGAAAGCCAATGTTATGGCTGATGCACTAAGTCGTAAGTCTTAATGTAACAACCTGATGTTACAACAAGGTCAACCACTTCTCCATGAGGAATTTCGGAAGTTAAACCTCCACATTGTTCCTCAAGGATTCCTATCCAACTTGGTGGCGAAACCTAATCTTAAGGATCAAATAGTAGCTGTCCAGAAGTATGATAAGGGTATATCCCAGATTAAGGGGAATATAGCTAGCGGAAACGCTAAAGATTACTCCAAGGACGATGAGGGTGTTGTGTTCTTCCAGAACCGGTTGGTGGTTCCCAAGAGCACACGCTTAAGATAGCTGATCCTTAAGGAGGCTCATGATTCTCCTCTCACAATTCATCCGGGTAGTACCAAGATGTATCAGGACCTACGCCAGAGTTTCTGGTGGACTAGGATGAAGAGAGAAATTGCCCAGTTCGTTGCTAATTGCGACGTTTGTCGTCACGTGAAAGCAGAACATCAAAGGCCTGCTGGCACCCTTCAGCCTTTAGCTATTCCCGAATGGAAATGGGATAAGGTCGGTATGGATTTCATTACCGGATTTCCCAGGACCAAGAGAGGGAATAATGCTATCTTTGTGGTCATCGACCGCCTTTCTAAAGTGGCTCATTTTCTTCCTGTTCGGGAGAGTATAACTGCTAGTCAGCTAGCAGAGTTATATGTTTCTCGAATAGTTTCTCTTCATGGTGTTCCTTTGGAGATTAACTCAGACCGCGGAAGTATCTTTACCTCCCGATTCTGGGAAAGTTTCCAAACCGCTATGGGGACTCATCTATCCTTTAGCACTATTTTCCACCCACAATCAAGTGGTCAAGTTGAGCGAGTCAATCAAATTATCGAAGACATGCTCCGAGCTTGTGTTATATCCTTCGGTATGAATTGGGAGAAATGTCTTCCATTTGCCGAATTTGCTTATAACAATAGTTATCAGTCAAGCTTGGGCAAAGCCCCTTTTGAAGTTCTCTATGGTCGAAGGTGTCGAACACCTCTTAACTGGTCAGAAACCGGAGAGAGGCAACTCTTTGGCCCGGATATGATCCAGGATGCAGAGGAGCAAGTTCGAATTATTCATGAAAAATTGAAAACAGCCCAGTCTCGTCAAAAGAGCCAATATGATCGCCATCATAAGGCTGTGACCTATGAAGTTGACGAGAAGGCTTACCTTCAGGTTATGCCTCTGAAGGGTACCCATCGATTTAGTATCAAGGACAAGTTGGCTCCTCGTTACATTGGACCTTTTCGCATTCTTGCTAAACGAGGGGAGGTTGCCTACCAATTGGAACTTCCGCCGCATCTTTCCAAGGTTCATGATGTCTTCCACGTCTCGCAACTCAGGCGTTCCTTCTCGGACCCTATCCGTGAAGTAGACCACGAAGAGCTTGATCTCCAACATAACCTTACATATCAAGAATACCCTGTTCGTATTCTTGATCAAGCTGAGCGTACCACTCGGCGTCGGAACATCAAGTTTCTCAAGGTTCAGTGGTCACACCATTTTGAAAAGGAGGCCACATGGGAAAGAGAAGATCGTCTTCGACTAGAGTACCCCGCGCTCTTCCCGATGACTTTAAAATCTCGAGGCGAGATTCTTTTGAGTGGGGGTGAGTTGTCACATCCCTAGCTAGATGTCATAGGATAGCATGTGTGTGCATCATGTTACAATTTTGCATCAACATGAAATGAGGACTAAAAGAAACCCCAAGCTCATATTTGAATCAAATTAATTCAAAGTTGTGAAAACTCAAAAAATCCAAAATGCCTTACAAAATGTTCCCTATGTCTGATAAATATGGGCATGATTATAACAGGGGCCATTTTAAATATTTGGACAACTATAGAAATTTAAAAATAAATGATAAAGCCTCTAAAAATGCCAAATAAAGCATTATCATTATTTTATATTTCAAAATATCGTGAAACTTTTTATTGGAGTTTGAAATATTCAAACTTGATATTATAAAATAATTGGGACAATTTATCAAAGCAATTGTACCTGAAAAGAAAATAAAACAAATGTCAAAAATAGAAAACCAGAAGAGAAAAAAAAGCAGAGGCCCAGGGGGGAACCGGCTGACGAGGATATGTGCCTGGGGTAGGGTCCTAGGCAAGGCCTACATACCCAACCTAAGGACACCACATGGGAGGACTTGAAGATCAAGCATGAACTTCCGAGTGGATCCCTGGAGACTTTCAAAGTCACTCGACAGTAATCCACTCAGAGACTCCCGCTCTCACTCGGTAGTCGCATGTCACTTGACGGACCTTGCTTCACTCGATGCCAGAAGACCAGGAGCTAGCATCAAGAGCCCAACGGGCAGACGCTAGCTTAATGACCCTTAATAGCTTTTACTACGTACGCTACCTGTAACGGAAGACTTTACACCCCACAACCAGACCCATTGATGCGGGGCCATTATGAGGGGCAGCAAACTCTATATAATTCACCCTCCCCTCCTACATCATACGGTGGAAAATGTGTCCACCGTAGGTCTGGTCGACTTACAGCACTGCAGGTCTGGTTGACTTACAACACTATGTCCAGAAGCCCAGCGAAACCTTAAGAGACTATATTTAGCGATGGTCCACCTAGCATCATACGGTGGAAAATGGGTCGGAACACCAGGTTGTTTGTGCTTTCAAGGCCGGTGTGAGATACAGAGAGTTGTATTTGAAGTTCGGGCGCGCTGGTGACATTTCACTCGGCAAGGTGATGGAAATTGCCACTCGCTATGCCAATGGTGAGGAAGAAGACCGCCTCCGTAGCGGCAAAGGAAAAGCGGTTGCCAACGAGTCTGGCGGCGATAACAATAGGAAACAAAAGCGGAAGGCTGAAGACCCAGTTCCGGCAGAGGCCGCAGCACCGGCGACTCAGTCGAATAACAAGGGCAAGGCCAAAGCTCAGTATGCCCCCAAGAAGGGGAAGGGTCAGCTAGGAACCGATATCTTGGATCAGCCGTGTGTGATTCACACGAAGAAAGATGCAGAAGGCAACCTGATTTTGCCCAAGCACACCACTCGACAGTGTCGGACCCTCATCCAACAGTTCAAGGGAGACCAGTCGAGTGGGAAATCTCCTAAAAAAGAAGATGAAGACGAAGAGAAGGAAACATTCCCGGATGTCACTGCTACCCTGGTGATCTTCGCTGACGTCGAGAGCAAGAGCCGTCTGAAAGTCATAAATAGAGAGATCAATTAGGCTGTGCAAGACACCCCCACCTACCCCAAATGGTCTCAGTATGATGTCACATTCGACCAGACTGACCATCCTGCACGTGTGGCCACACCCGGTCGACAGGCTCTGGTAGTTGATCCGGTGGTGTAGGGGACTCGGCTCAGAAAGGTCCTCATGGACGGCGGCAGCGGCCTGAACATTATGTATGCCGATACCCTAAAGGGAATGGGCATTCCTATGTCCCATCTTAGCGAAAGCAGCATGCATTTCCATGGGGTCATCCTAGGAAAGAAGGCCAAGTCACTCGGCCAGATATCATTGGATGTGGCATTCGGAGATAGCAAAAATTTCCAAAAAGAAAAGTTGACGTTTGAAGTCGTGGATTTCATGAGCGCTTACCATGCCATTTTGGGTCGACCCGCTTATGCACGTTTCATGGACCGACCATGTTACGTGTATCTCAAGCTGAAAATGTCGGGCCCTAAGGGCGTGATCACGGTCACTAGCAATCGACAACGGGCTGAAGAGTGTCTGCAGCAAGGGTTCAAGATCGCCGATCAATAGATGGCCATGGTCGAGCTGGAGGAGTACAAGAAAACCACTGATCCTACTGATTTGCTCCGTGCAAAAAAGCCGGCTTCCGAGTCGGCATTTCAGACTGCAGGTGAAGTGAAGAAGGTGCACATCCACTTGACGGATCCAACAGCTACCCCGACGAATATCTCGACAACACTCGACAGCAAATAGGAAGCTGAGCTCATCCAGTTCCTCCATGAGAACTGGGATATCTTTGCATGGAAGCCTGCTGACATGCCGGGAATTCCCAGGGAGCTGGCTGAGCACCATCTGCGAGTGCATTCGAAGGCCAAGCCCGTCAGGGAGCATTTGCGTCGATCCGCAACTGAGAAGTGCAAGGCAATCGAAGAAGAAGTTGCCCATCTCTTGCAAGCCAAGTTCATTCGGGAGATTTACCACTCCGAGTGGCTCTTGAATGTTGTGATGGTGCCCAAGAAAGATAAGTCATTGCGCATGTGCATTGACTTCAAACATCTTAATAAGGTGTGTCTGAAAGACCATTTTCCGCTCCCCTGCATAGATCAGATTGTTGACTCGGCAGTGGGGTGCGAGCGATTATCGTTTTTGGATGCCTATTCTAGGTACCATCAGATCCGTCTGTTTGGCCCAGATGAAATAAAAACAGCCTTCATCACCCCTTTTGGGTATTTCTGCTACATCACCATGCCTTTTGGTCTCAAGAATGCTGGCGCTACTTTTATGCGCATGATTCAGAAATGTTTACTCGATCAGATCCCTCGGAATGTCGAGGCGTACATGGATGATATAGTGGTCAAGTCCCGCAAAGGTTCCGACCTGCTGGCTGACTTGGCTGAGACATTCGCCAATCTGAGGCGATTCGACATAAAGCTGAATCCGGCCAAATGTACCTTCGGTGTCCCTGGCGGCAAGTTAGTCGGTTTTCTCATTTCCGAACGAGGAATTGATGTCAATCCCGAGAAGATCAGCGCCATTACCCGTATGAAGACCGTGCGAGTGCACGATGTTCAGAAGCTCACGGGTTGCTTGGCGGCATTGAGTCGATTCATTTCTCGTCTTGGTGAGAAGGCTCTGCCCTTGTATCAGCTGATGAAGAAATCAGACACATTCGACTGGACTCCTGAAGCTGAAGCAGTGTTTGTTGAGCTCAAAGCCCTGCTATCCACCCAGCCGGTGCTTGCCGCTCCTGCCAGCAAAGAGCCCTTATTCCTGTACATCGCGGCCACAAATCAGGTCGTCAGTACAGTGCTGACTGTCGAGCGAGAAGAGGAAGGCAAAGCCTAAAAGGTTCAGCGGCCAGTCTATTATGTCTCGGAAGTTTTGTCCCCCTCAAAGCAGAGATATCCTCATTATAAGAAGCTGGTGTATGGTATTTACTTATAAGCGAAGAAGGTGGCACATTATTTCGAAGACCATTTGATCTTAGTCCTCAGTGATGCACCTTTATCAGAGATTTTCAATAATCGCAACGCATCAGGTCGAGTGGCTAAATGAGCAATTGAGCTGGGGCACTTCAACATCAGATTCGAAGCCAAGAAGGCAATCAAGTCCCAAGCATTGGTAGATTTCATGGCCGAGTGGATCGAACAGCAACAACCTATCCAAGTTCACTCGGCGCATGGGACAATGTTCTTCGACGGCTCCAAAATGTTGAATGGATCTGGTGCTGGCGTTGTTCTGGTATCCCCCAGAGGCAACAAGCTCAGCTATGTCTTGCAATCCACTTTGATTCCTCCAACAATGAAGCAGAGTATGAAGCACTTTTGTACGGGTTGCGCATGGCTATTTCGCTCGGCATCAAGAGCTTGATGGTTTATGGCAACTCACATTTGGTGGTGAATCAAGTGATGAAAGAGTGGGATGTCAGAAACCCTGCTATGACTGGATACTGCAATGCAGTCCAGAAGCTGGAGAAGAAATTTGAAGGTCCGGAACTTCACCATGTTCCTCGACTGAAAAAACAGGTAGCGGATGAGCTATCCAAGATTGGTTCCACTCGACGGCCCGTCCCCAGCGGAATGTTCCTGGAGCATTTGCACACTCCTTCGATTCAAGAGGATCCCTTCACTGAAGAGCCCCCGCAAACCTTATGCTCCTCTGACTCAACTGAAGTCGATGTTCCTGCTGTGATTGACCTGGTCATGGAGGTGCTAGTTATCATTCCCGACTGGACTGTACCGTACATAGCCTATATCCTCAGATAGGAGCTTCCTGAAGATGAAGCAGAGGCTCGACAGATTGTGCGCAGGTCCAAAGCTTTCACTGTGATGGGTGATCAGCTTTTCAGAGAAAGTGTGTCGGGTGTCACCCAGCGCTGCATTTCGCCCGAGGAAGGTCGAATGATTCTAGATGAAATCCACTCGGGAACTTCTGGACACCATGCGTCTTCAAGGGCGATCGTCACTAAAGCATACCGAGCGGGTTTTTATTGGCCACGGGCTAATGAAATGGCTAAGGACATTGTTGATCATTGCGAAGGTTGTCAGTTCTATGCAAACCTGTCACACAAGCCAGCGTCTGCTCTGAAGACAATTCCACTTGCCTGGCTGTTTGTGGTTTGGGGGCTCGACATGGTTGGTCCTTTCCGACCCGAAAAAGGAGGATTCAACCACCTATTGGTAGCAGTCGACAAGTTCACCAAGTGGATGGAAGCTAAGCCCATCGAGAAGCTGAATTCCCGCACGACGGTCACGTTCATGAGAGAGATCATTATCCGGTTCGGCATTCCCCATAGTATCATCATGGACAATGGCACTAATTTTGACTCGGAAGAATTCAGGAGATTCTGTAACTCCCAAGGCACCTGAGTGGATTATGCTTCCATTGCACATCCTCAAACCAATGGGCAAGTTGAGCAGGCTAACGGTCTCATTCTGCAAGGTCTAAAGCCTCATCTAATGCGCGATTGCCGCTGGTGCGCGGGTAACTGAGCTGCCGTCTGTTTTGTGGGGGTTGAGGACAACACCTAATCGGTCGACTGGACAAACTCCTTTCTTCCTTGTCTATGGCGCTGAAGCTATACTGCCGAGTGATTTGGCCCACAATTCTCCTCGAGTGGATCTGTATTTTGAGGCTAAAGCCGAGTAGGCCAGGCAAGATGGGGTAGATCTTCTGGAAGAAGAGCATGAGATGGCTCTGATCCGGACCACAGCCTATCAGCAAGACTTGCGGCACTTCCATGCAAGGAATGTTAGAAGCCGAGCATTCCATGAAGGAGATTTGGTGCTCCGAGTGAATCAGCACCGACCTCACAAGCTAGCCCCTACATGGGAAGGCCCTTTTGTAGTCACCAAGGTGCTAAACAATGGAGCCTATCACTTATATAATCTTATGAAGCAGATAGATGAGCCACGAGCTTGGAATGCAGACCTGCTTCGACGTTTTTACACTTGAGACATTAATTTTCTGATGTAATAAGAGTTCTTCATGAATGCAATTTGTGTCTCTGCAATTAATACCTCGTCGATTCCGACCATGCAGTTATTTACTTGGGGATACTCCGAGTGACGAGCAATCCTCGCACTCGGGGACTTAGCTGCGAAACATGTTTCGCCTAAGTTAAAAACCATGTCTGGTGGATAGCAGTCCATTCACTCGACGGCCTATTCGCGAATCCGTCTTCGCTTAGGTTCAAAAAAATATTATATAACTCATCGAGACAATGGTAATCCATACACTCGACAGCTTAGATGCGAATCAACATTCGCCTAAGTTCCAAATACTCCAAGTGATGAGCGATCCTCATGCTTGGGGGCTTAGCTACGAATACATTTCACCTAAGTAAAAAAATCCGTCGAGACGATGGTAATCCATTCACTCGACAGCTTAGATGTGAATCAACATTCGCCTAAGTTCAAAATATTCCAAGTGATGAGCGATCCTCATGCTCGGGGGCTTAGCTGCGAATACATTTCGCCTGAGTTAAAAAATTCGTCGAGACGATGGTAATCCATTCACTCGATAGCTTAGATGTGAATCGACATTCGCCTAAGTTCAAAATATTCCGAGTGATGAGCGATCCTCACGCTCGGGGGCTTAGCTGCGAATACATTTTGCCTAAGTTAAAAAATTCGTTGAGACGATGGTAATCCATTCACTCGACAGTTTAGATGCGAATCGACACTCGCCTAAGTTCAAAATATTTCGAGTGATGAGCGATCCTCACGCTCGGGGGCTTAGCTGCGAATACATTTCTCCTAAGTTAAAAAATCCATCGAGACAATGGTAATCCATTCACTCGACAGCTTAGATGCGAATCGACATTCTCCTAAGTTCAAAATATTCCGAGGGATGAGTGATCCTCACGCTCGGGGGCTTAGCTGCGAATACATTTTGCCCGAGTTAAAAAATTCGTCGAGACGATGGTAATCCATTCACTCGACAGCTTAGATGTGAATCGACATTCGCCTAAGTTCAAATTATTCCGAGTGATGAGCGATCCTCACGCTCGGGGGCTTAGCTGCGAATACATTTCGCCTAAGTTAAAAAATTCGTCGAGACAATGGAAATCCATTTACTCGACAGCTTAGATGCGAATCGACATTCGCCTAAGTTCAAAATATTCCGAGTGATGAGGGATCCTCACGCTCGGGGGCTTAGCTGCGAATACAATTCGCCTAAGTTAAAAAACTCGTCAACTGGACCGTAATCCATCCACTAGACAACTTAGCTGCAAATCGACATTCGCCTAAGTTCAAAATATTGCCGAGTGATGAGCGATCCTCACGCTCGGGGGTTTAGCTGCGAATACATTTCGCCTAAGTTAAAAACCTCGTCGAGGCGATGGTAATCCATCCACTCGAGAGCTTAGATGAGAATTGACATTTGCCTAAGTTCAAAAATACTCCGAGTGATGAGCGATCCTCATGCTCAGGGGCTTAGCTATGAATACATTTCGCCTAAGTAAAAAACAAAAGCAGTCGAACAGACGATTGAGAGCCAAAGCGCGAGCAAAATCCAAAGGATAAAACCGCGGATAAACGTCGTGTGTAGAAGAAAATGAGCTCAGGCCTAAGGCCTGAATAAAGTTTTAAGGGATACAGTTTCACGCGGCATATCGAGGCAAATTTAATTGTTTTTTCCAAATACTCCAGTTTCTAGGCAGGCGACGGACTGGCGGGCTCGACAAAAGTATCCAGGTCGATGCCGTCGGCGATTCTGGTGGCCGCCTCGATGAAGGTTTCCATGAAGTCCTCGAACTGGAGTTTCTTTGTGTTTACCACTTGGAGCTCCTTCAGCTTCTCCTCCCTCATGTCCCTACAATGGACCCTGACCAGAGACAACGCCACGTCAGCCCCGCAACGAGCAGCATATTTTTTCCAAGCTTGCACTCGACTGGGAAGTTCATTCAGGCATGCCATCATGGAGTTGAGGTCGAGCTGAAGAGTGTCCTGAGGCCAAAGCTCCTTGTCGATCCTTTCCATGACAGATTTCAATCGAGCGATATAGGCCTGGGCACCCTAGAGCCGAAAGTTAAGCCGCAGCATGTTCATCGCCACCGCATCAGCAACTGGCAACTTGGTGGGCTAAAGCATGGGCTCAATCTCCTTTGTTTCCTTTTCAAAGTCCTGGCAGAATTCTGATGGAAGAAGGGGAATCGGTGAGCTGCAACCCTCAAAAATTTATTGCAAATGTCAGTCGACAAGAAATACTCACCGTCGAGTAGAAGATACATATTCCTCAAGAATTCGCCCAGATGCCTCTCCAGGCCATTGCTCCTCTTGGTTAGTTGTTCAGCCCTCTTGAAAAGATCTGCACGCTCCTGCTTCATCTTGGCATTCTCTTCTTCCAGCTTCTGGACGGCAGTCAACTTCTGCTCGGCAGCTTCAGTTTTGTCCTTGGTGACTTGTTGGGCATCAACAAGTGCTTTGTCCTTCTCCTCCAGTGCCTGCTTCATGGAATCTAAAGAAACAACATTGTTGAGTCGCGCTTGGAGTCAACGGTTTTCATTGCACATGTCTGTTCGAGCGAGAGCACTCAGTTCAAAACATGAAAAGGGGAAGATGGGAATGCTGACAGTCGACACTTATTACCTTCCAGAGACTTCAGCTCAGCGCGTGCTCGTTCCAGGGCGTTGTTGGCAACCGCCAAGTCCACCTATAATTGGTTCTTCTCCTCCTCCATCTCCTTGTACTGCGTCCCAAGTTTGCAAGCCGTCTGGAACCAACAAAAGACAGGAGTTCAATCAGCAAGGAGTTCTTGGATAGTCGATTGCGTTATTAAGACCGGCGAATGCCCATGTTGGAAGAATTCAAAAAGAAAGTCCACTCGACACATCTAGTGGCTCTGGCGTTCTGCACGCTGTAAACAAATTCAAACAGAAAGCTATCTCTATTAAGACCCCTGCCGATGCAAGCACTCGACAGCGGTCTCTGGGACTACACCCAGTGGGTGCACTAAGAGCACCCCCACTGAGACGGTTAACTCTCGATCCGTCGAGTAACTCGTCAAAAACAAGCACTCGACAAGGTCAGCCCTGTCGTGACTCACAACCCGTCAAGTGATGCACCCACCCTACTCTATAAAGTGCAGCCTATCCTTATGCAGCGTCATATCATGGTTTGTAAATAATATCCATGAAACCTGCAAGGTAGCTGCGGAATGGTGTGATCCAAGGCGAAGTGTATCCTGTATACAATAGACTCTAAGACCCCTGCCGATGCAAGCACTCGGCAGCGGTCTCGGGGACTACAACCAGTGGGTGCGCTAAGAGCGCCCCCACTGAGACGGTTAACTCTCATCCGTCGAGTAACTCATCAGAAAAACACTCGACAAGGTCGGCCCTGTCGTGACACTCAACCCGTTGAGCGACACACCTCCCCCACTCTACGAAGTGCAGTCGATCCCTATGTAGCGTCATATAATGGTTTCATAATGATATCCATGAAACCTGCAAGGTATCTATGGAGTGGTGTGATTTGAAGACAAAGTGTATCATGTATACAATAGACTCTAAGACCCCTGTCGATGCAAGCAATCAACAGCGGTCTCGGGGACTACACCCAGTGGGTGCGCTAAGAGCGCCCCCACTAAGACAGTTAACTCTCGATCCATCGAGTAACTCATCAGAAAACACACTCGACATGTCGAGCGACAACAGTACTGCGTGTACTACCAATCCTAGTCCTACTCGACTACGATCCGATCTATTCGACTGGAGGAAGTTCAAACATTCTACGGCAATCACCCAGTGGGTGTTCGGTAGCCAAGAAAAGACAATAATTCAATCGACAATGGACTTACAATCAAACTTACTCGGACATTGGTGCGGAGGGCTGCGCTAACGTCAAAAGCCAGTTTGCTGGCCTCGTACGCCTCCTTGGTCCTCAGCATGAGCTGCTCTGCCTGGATCATGGCTTCCTTTGCAGCTCCGGTTTGGTCTTCCGGGGTGCGATGCAGAGGGAAGGCCGTCGTAGGTGGGGTCGGTGCAGTCACTAGAGCAGCTGGAGTAGCCTGAAGAGGTCCGGTCGGAGCCGACGTCACGACGGTCGAGACGGTTGGAGGAGCATGCGAGGGAGGCATTGCAGACTCAACCCTGGGTCGCGTCAAGTCACCTCTCCTCTGGGAACACTCCGCAGTTGAGCGCTGAGGTGCTTGCGACGATGACGCCCTTCGGGTGCTAGCGCGCGAAGTGTCCAGCAGCCCCTCATCGTCCTCCACTTGAATGACCTCTGCAACAATCGACAACATCAACATCTACATGTGTCGAGTCCTATTCAAAAAAACTAACAACTTTCCTACCTCTATGAAAAGTGGCAGCATCAGCGGTATCAACATCCATTACATCCTCTTCATCTCGACGAGGCGAGGTCACATATGTTGCAGCTCTGATGGATTAGACAGCTTTCACTCAGATATAACTCAAGACTTCAGTCGACGGAACAATTCGGAAATGAACACTTACGTGGAGACGACAGGTACGGCCACACTCATACGGGGCAGTGCTTTGCGAGGCTTGGAGGTGGCTTGCTTGGGCTGCTTTGCCAGTCTTTCGTTCGACTCGACAGTTGAGGGGCGGCTCCGTTTTGGGTTCTTCTCGCTTGGTCCCGGGGCCTTGTCCTCAGCAACTACCAGGTCATGGAGGGCCTTAGTGCGGCCTTCGCTATGTGGGGGCGACTCGACTCCTTCCTCTTCACCGGAATCTTCATATTCATCCTCAGAGTCGGAAAGTTTGTCGCCGTCCATGCTGCCGCCCTCGCTCACCACGCCGTCATGCACATAGTTCCCGTTGGGAACGGGCGAGTGCATGTTTGTCCATTCCTGCATAATTCAAACAAGAGAGTCAGACCACAAGTCAATACATCACTCGACAGGAGACTGTATCAGTCAACATTACACATCTCACCAGGTTCGTCGGTGGGTTTTCAGCCGAGTAAGGATGGATTCTCTTGGCTCCCGAGGGGTTGTCACAAGCCCCGGTGATGCTCCGAAGCCACTGCTCGACAGTCTCCTGTGTAACTTCTTCTAGATGCGTCCTGGTCGAGTCCCCCGGACCTAAGTAGTGCCACATGGTGTGGTCTCTGGCCTGGAGTGGCTGTATACGTCGATCGAGGAACGTTTCAAGCAGATCCATGCCTGTCACCCCACCCCGGATCAGTTGAACCACGGCCTCGACTAGGATACCTACTTGGACATGGTCCTCGTCGGTCACCTTCAGGTACTTGGGGGCAGCGGGTCAGTCAGGTGAAAACGGAGGAAGACCAGTCGACATGTTGGGCGGCGCTACATCTTTACAGTAGAACCAGGTCGACTACCAGCCTCGGACAGACTCGGGAAGAGTAATGGCAGGAAAGGAACTACGTTGCCTTTTCTGGACCCCCTAAGCCTCCACACAACTGGAGCACGTGGGTCTTCCCGTCGGCGGCAAGGATTTTCTTCACAATCTGCTATCTAACTGTGAAGAGATGCTTAAACAACCCCCAATGGGGAGAGCACCCCAGGAAACACTCGCACAAGGTGACGAATGCAGACAAGTACACCATGGTGTTCGGCGGAAAGTGATGCAGCTACGCACCAAAGAAATTCAGAAATCCCCGGAAGAATGGGTGGGGTGGCATGGAGAAACCTCTTTCTACATGGGAGAGGAGAAGAACCCACTCTCCGTCACGCGGCTCCGGCTCGCGCTCCTCCCCCGGCAGCCTTCAAGCACCGTCCGCCACCAGCCCATCGGAGACGAGGCCCTCGAGGTCAGCACGGGTGACAACAGAGGGGAGAAAATCCCCCTGCATCCACCCCGCGGGCACGGTGAACCGAGCGGTCGAGGGCTTCTTGCCCTTGAGCTTTGACGTCTCCTTCTTTGCGCGCTCCAGCTTCTCCGTCGCGTTCTTCGTCATCGGAGCGGCGGCTCTAGTCAGAGGAGAGCGGTGTGCTGCGTTGGGGAGCAGAGGAGGCGGAGGAAGAGAGGGAGAGTTGGCGGAAGGTACTGTGCAATCCGTGGCTCAGAATGCTTTATATGCGGCCGAGTGTCCCACTGACAGGTGGGCCTGCGGGATTACCGCACACGCCAATCGCTGATGATGCCCAGTGCATGGCGGGATGACCGGCGCGAGAATCGAGGTGTCGTGCCCCACTTGCCTTGATCGTGGCGTCATCTCCGCGCGTGTGCGCGCTTCCCAAATTTTCGTATCTCGGAGAATCCGGGCCCGTCAAACCGACCCGTCACCTCCCCAAGATGCGCTCGATTCACTCGGACATTTTTAAGACTGAATGGATCCAGGCGAGCGGAGAAGAATTCAATCGGCGTAAATTTCGTTGAAGACCTGAATATCATTCGGAAGATTTTGTGTGTCGGTCCTGAATGAACGCTAATGCTCAAAGTTCAATCGAAGGATTTGATACACTAACTCAAGGTCTATGTTGATACCTCCTTCCACCACTCAAACCCCGATCCATTCGGGGGCTAATGACGAGGATATGTGCCTAGGGTAGGGTCCTAGGCAAGGCCTACATACCCTACGTAAGGACACCACATGGGAGGACTTGAAGATCAAGCATGAACTTCCGAGTGGATCCCTGGAGACGTTCAAAGTCACTCGACAGTAATCCACTCGGAGACTCCCGCTCTCACTCGGCAGTCGCGTGTCACTCGACGGACCTCGCTTCACTCGACACCAGAAGACCAGGAGCCATCATCAAGAGCCCAACGGGCAGACGCTGCCTTAATGACCCTTAATAGCTTTTACTACGTATGTTACCTGTAACGGCAGACTTTACACCCCACAACCAGACCCATTGATGCGGGGCCATTATGAGGGGCAGCAAACTCTATATAAGCCGCCCCTCCCCTCCTACACAAGGGTTAAAAAACTATTGTAATCTCTACATTCCACTCGACATAAAGCTCCCGAGCATTGAGATGTAGGGCTGTTACCTCCACGAGAGGGCCCTGAACTCATACAACTGTGTGTACACCCTCGCCATAGCAAGGACTCTGCCCTATCCATTCGTACCCCTACCATCTACTATCAGGCTCATTCCCACGACACCGGCCCATCTGGCCCATGCCAGTCATCCCTGTCCTCTCTCCAGGAGGATAGGGGCGTGCGCTCGCCGCGCGCGGGCACACGCCGACCACCTCCTCCCTGCCTTGCTGCCGGCCTGGAGGGCTAGGAGAGCGCTAGCGCGAGGCCTCCTCGCCGTGGCCTCCTTCTCCTCTCCCTCTCTCCCTCGTGCTCTCTCTCTCTCTCGCTCGCTCTCTTTCCTCCTCTGCTACGCCATGGCCGAGCTCGTCTCCGCCACGTCGCCGTAGTTCTAGCCGCCCCCATGCCTTTCTGAGCCCGTCAAAAGCCTCGCCGCGACCTCCTCATTCTCCCTATGAAGCCAGTGGACGTCGGGAGCCCTCCATGACACGTCATCGCCGTTTCTTCCCCGCCGGCCGCCGAAGCTTCCCTCCGGTGATTCAAGGTCGTTTGCGCGTCCCCGAGCTCGCCGTCTCCCCCAGCAACCCCGTCATGAGCCCCTGCTCCGTTTCCCACTCCCCTAGCGGCCTGTCCCTCGCTGTAGGCACCGTTCCCCTTGCTGCCCGAAGCTCACCACCGCTCGGGTCGTTGCCGACCGTAGCTCCGGTGGGCCCCGAGCCCCCTCTGCCGCAGCGTTGGATGCACGTGTGCACGGGCTACCTCCCGGTGCCCTCCGCGCGCCAAATGGTCGCCGGAGGCGCAACTCCGGTGGGTCGCCGTCGTGCTGTTGGTCGTCCCCGGCCCCGCTTTGGTGGGCGCCGACGTGGCCGACCATCAGGGGCTAATCCCCCTGTTAATTAGCCCCCCAGTCACTGACCAGTGGGCCCCAGCTGCGGGTCAAACCCTGGTTAGCGCGGGATTTAGGCCCGTGTCACTGATGTGCGGGTCCCGCACGTCAGGTTTGACCTGGCCTGGTCAGCCGACCAGCTGACGTCGTAGTGACGTCAGGCTGATGTCATATTTCATTTTCCAGTTTTAAAATAATTCCAGAAATTGTTTAAAACTTTAAAAATTCATATAAATTAATCTGTAAATCAGATGAAAATAATTTATATATGAAAATTTATCAGAAAAATCCAAGGAATTCAATGGTGCTACTATCATGCATGTTAGAGCAACCTATGTAGATGAACCTTGACATTTATTAATAGGTTAACATATGGAATTTGAAATGAAGAACGATTTTGAAACTATATTCAAACTCACTTCAAATTAACTTGGACACTAGTTGCATTAGCTCATCCATACATGCTACCATGTCATGATCATGCATCATATTGTTGCACTTGCATGTATTGAATGCTATTTATCTCCATTACGGTAGGCCCTGCTTCTGAGGATACCCCCGAGTATTCCATCGAAGGAGAGAACCTTCCCGCTAACCAGCAAGGCAAGCAACCCCCCCTGATCATTCCGATAACATCCCACTCTCTCGCTCCTGCTATTGTTTATTGCATTAGGACAAACGTTCACTTGTCTGTCATACACGGTAGATGAACCTATTCCTTTGCATGACCTGTCATTGTCACAGTAAATAGCTAAACCTTGCAACCTAGCATAACTGGTAGATACTTGTGCCATGATGTGCTTTGCTTACTTTGCCTGCTATGCTTGCTATTCTTAGAGTTGTGTCAGGTCAGTTTCATCTGGGAGATGAACTGGAGTGAAACCATGATGTTCCGATGTGATAAGGTTATGATGAACCCGATTCGGTAAAGGTAGCAATGAGAGGCTATGTAGGAGTACATAGCGGGTTGTCTCATTGGGACCGTTCTTAGGAACTGAGTTCCGTGTTTGTGATCCAAGACTAGTTACTACCACACGTTGGGATACTTAATTGACCCTCTTGACTTTTCAATCGCTTAGTCCTTGGTCCAGGAGTTGCAAGTAGTTTCTGGTGTTTATAGTATGCTAGAGGCCGTGCGTAGCGTTGACCCTAGGGGTGGGTTACGACGCGGTAGGCAGTGGAAAGGTGTACCGAGGGTCACCCAAATGGTGGGCTTAGGAACCCCGCGCACATCGTTTGGGGCCGTAGCGGAAACTTTGGCCGGACTTCCGTGCGGGTTCAGTCTCAAATAGGCGATAGCCTGGACTAGAGGTCTTATGTGATTGATGGTCATGACAGACTCCCTCGTTGGGCTTCTGTTTGAAGGTTGTCGAGGTGCATGGTTTTATGAGCACACAGCGATAAGTGGCGAGAGCGTGTGTGAAGAAGTACACCCCTGCAGGGAATGAAACTATTTGCATAGCCGCGTCCTCGGATATGGACTACTTGGATAACTGATGCTGTTCATAGATAATCAAATGGATACTCATAAAAATATCAAGACAAGTGTGAGTACCGTGGATGGCACTCTCCCAGGAGAGGGAAGTGAATCCACGGTGGTGTATTGTCATGGAGTTAGTGGACTCGTGTGCAATATCTAAAATTTAAACAAAGAGTTAAAATTGTGTAGTGTAGGTTAGCCATGAATCAAAGCTGGCATTGCTGCATAAACTCCACCACCCCCCTTGTTGATTCATGAGCATGAATAGACTAGGTCTATTTTAAAGACTTGCTGAGTACGTTTGTACTCATGTTTGCTTAATAAATGTTGCAGATGAGACCCAGGACCCATCAGGTGGGTTCTTCCTAGATGTCGATGATGCCAAATAGCTGGTGTCCTAGCTACGACCTATGACCTGTGGCGGACTCTAGATAGTCAGGCCATGTGCCTTTTTACCTTTTCATCTGTCTGTACTCAGACATCTTATGCTTCCGCTTGGTTTGTATGACTTGAGTGTCGGGTCATGTGACCCCTATCTATAAGAACATGTTATGCAAGGCTCGTCTGAGCCCCTTAAATAAAAGTTGTTGTATGGTTACGTTGTGATGCCATGGTTGTATCTATGCATATCGGGCATGTCATGCGTACGTGTGACGTGCAACGGTATGTATGGGATCCGACACCTAGTTGTGTGCCTTTAGTAGTACTCTTTATGGGAAACTGCCTCTTTGTGCTTCCACCGAGCCATGGTAGCTTGCTACTGCTCCGGACACATTGATTGCCCGGCATGTATCCTTCTTTGCTGCTGCGTCTGTCCCCTCGGGGAAATTTCTCGCAGTGTAATGGAGTCCCTGTAGCCTGCTACAACTCGTCTACGTGAAGTGATGGCATTTATGTCTCATGGCGTAATGGAGTCCTTGTAGCTTGCTATGACTCGTCTACACATGCTTGAGGCTGACACCTGCATTGCTGGGTTATGTATGCTTGTTTCCATACGGATGTGCCACTTGGGTTCTATGACTAGTCATGTCAACCCGAGTTCTCTGTCGTTTGATTGCCAGTGACATGTTCACACATGTGAGCCAAAAGACGCAAACGGTCCCGGCTAAGGTAAGGATGCAGCCGTGGAGCTTACCGTGCATGAGGCCGCAAAGTGATGTGATATGTTACAGTCTGGATTCATATGACTTATGATCGGGGTCCCTACACCCTCGCGAAGAGGTAATAGCCCTACGTATCGGGCCGGGTGGCTTTGTTTTCTGTGGGGTGTAGGAATACGCGAGGGTTGCGAACCTTAGTCATAGAGCCAAGGACGTGCTTATATAGAGTACGCCCGCTCCCTTTACCGCTACGTTACTAGGGGCGATTAAGAAGGTTGCTATTACATGTGTTACTGGTAACCGCCGCTATAACTACACTTAAAGCCTAACAAACTCCTCGTTCGTTGCTGCTCCCACGTCGTCCCTTGAGGGGAGGACCGACTAGAAAGAGGCACCCGAATGGTTAGGCTTCATCCGAGTGATTGAGTGTCATCCGAGTGGATGTTTTCATAGGCACATGTGAGTGCTGTCGTGGTCGAGAGACATTTCAATGATAATGCGGAGCACTAGGTGGAACCTAGATATCAGGTCTATGACCCTACCCTTAGTAGGTGGCCCCATTAATGCCTGCAGCTAATTCAGGAGATTAGTCATTGTACTTTGTTTCCATAGTGAGGCATTTTCCCTTGTGATTTCTCACATAAGGTTTTTAAGGAGGCAATTTGCATATGCAATGCATTCTTTTCTTCATCCCTTTTTTCCGTTAATTTTTGGAAGGAGTTTTTGATGAGGCATATGCTTGGCGCGGTAATCGTTGAAGGGGGAGTGTTAAGAAACCACGTGTTATGACAATGCATAATTATGTGATGAAAGCTAAAATAGAAACAACTAGCTCTTATAATTAGACACCTTGATCAAGGATCAAACTTCTTAAGTAAGGAAACTTACTATTCAAGTTTCCTTGGCTAAGCTAGCTTGTCATAAAAGTTTCTTTCTTGACTATGCAAGTTCCCTCCTGTGTGAGGGATCTTGAAGATAAGCTTTGAGAGGTGAAGTAACTTGGTGACCAAAAAGTCTAGCAAACTTGTGAAGTAAGATTGCTTATGGGCTAAGGAATGAATAGATTTGTGCTCGCTGCATTATTATTTATTCTATATATTAGCTTTGACCTAAGTCAAACTTTATAAAATTTGACCAAGTTTAACGATAACAATCTAAACTTTCAACATAAGAAATATACTACTCCACCGTTCTTAAGTATAAGACCTTTAAAAGATTTCACTATAACACTACATACGGACAAAAATGAGTGAATCTATACTCTAAAATATGTCTATATACATCCGTATGTAGTTTATAGTGTAATCTTTAAAAGGTCTTATATTTAGGAACGGAGGGGTATATGGTTTGAATATATTTTCATACCAAAGATTATATGGTATGAATATATTTTCATATCTTGTACAATAATCCACCAAAGATTCATGAGAAAGAGCCGCCAAGTTTCTCTCCATACAGTTTGTGCTCATTGTTCTGGTGTTCATGAGTATGCAATGAAGTTTTCCGGGTGATTGACAAGCGTAATCAAACCACTCCGATGTCAGCCCCCAGTTTCCCAACATACAAATATTTGAACATGGAAAAAGAAACATACAAATATTTGAAGGCAATGGCACCCTTAATTCTCGCGCCCAACCTACCCTTAATAACAACGGTAAAATCGCAAGTCGTGCAGCGACGACCCACCCACCCACCCCACCCATCCACTACTCCGAAATGGTGACTGAAACTACGGAATCCGGAAAGGCATAACTGCCCTCAGAAGGAAGTGGAAAAGACCTGACGCTGGCGGCAGCAGCGTGGGCACATGGCAGAGTAAAATCAGGATCTATTTCCAACGGCGGACAGAAAGAAAGCCCCAAGCCCCCTAGCCCGGCGCCCAAAAACCCTCCTCCGCCGTCGCCGATCGCCCATGGCGTCCGCTCCCCGTCGTCCCCTCCTCGTCCCCAAGCCAGACCCCGACGCGCCCGCTCCCACCGCCGAGCTCTGCGCCGCCCTCCTCCGCCGGGTGTCCGCCAAGCCCGACCCCGACGCGCTCCCGGCCCCGACCACGCCGTTCACCCCCGAACTCTGTGCCGCGCTCCGCCGGGAGCTCGAACCCTCTCCCGACGACCACGCTGACTTCGTCCACCACCTCCGTCTCGCCCAGCGGCGCCTCGACGCCGTCTCCGCCAGCCTTTCCTCCACACCTCCCCAGCCATCGCCTCCCTCGCCACCGCCTCCCCCACCTCCGCCTGCTCCGCGGAGCGCCAGCCTTTCCTCCCCGCCTCCGCCTCCTCCGCGCAGCGCCGACCCGGCGCGAGCCTCTTCCTCGACTGGCAGAGCCAGCGCCAAGGGCAAGAAGCGCACGCGCTGCACCACCGGCCCGGAGATGGTGCGCGCCACCGTCACCTCGGGGGCTGACCACCTCGGTGCCCGCACACTGGTGCGCCGGGCGCGCCTCACCTTCGAGGCGGTCCGGGGGATCTACCACCGCGCCGGCCGCTGCCGCGCCGACATGACCGCCCTGAGCACGATGCTCTCCCAGGGCCTCTGCCTCTACCGCGACATGCGCATCATCGGCCCCGTCCCGGGCATCTTCGTCGGCGACGTCTTCAGCTACCGCGCCGAGCTCATCGTCGTCGGCCTACACAACCAAACACAGGCCGGCATCGGCTTCATCCCCGCCAACCTCGTCAGCGAGGGCCACCCCGTCGCCAGCAGCATTGTCTCCTCCGGCGGCTACCTCGACGACCACGATAACGGCGAAGTCCTTATCTACACCGGCAGCGGCGGCCGCCCGCGACACGGCGTCGAGCACGACACCGACCAGGAATTCGAGCGCGGCAACCTCGCGCTCGCCTACAGCCAAGAGTACAACGTCGAGGTACGCGTCATCCGCTGCCACGACTGCGACACCAGCCCCAGCGCCAAGCTCTACGTCTACGACGGCCTCTACAAGGTCGCCTCCACCACCTACGGCCCCGGAAAGTCGGGCCACGAGGTCTGCAAGTTCAAGCTCGAGCGCATCCCCGGCCAGGCCCCGCTCGGCAGCAAAATCTGGCGCTCTGCCCGGGATCTCACCAACTCGCTCGACTCCAACATCCGGCCGCGCGGCTACGTCACGCGAGACCTGTCCAAGGGCAAGGAGGTGGTCCGTGTTCCCGTCTTCAACGATGTGGATCGAGACCTCTCGCCACTCGGCTTCGAGTACATTGCCCGCCCTGAATTCCCGGCGCCCCCGGTGCTGCCCAGGCCGGTGAGGCGTTTCAAGTGCTGCCATTACGCGACGGCGGCGTGCGGCGGGTCGTCGTCGTCGTCTGGCAGCTGCGCCTACGTGAAGAATGGCGGAGGCGGCCCGGCGTACAATGCCGACGGCACGCTCGTCAGGGGAAGGCCGGTGGTGTACGAGTGCGGCGCGCAGTGCGGGTGCCCAGCGAGCTGCTCGAACCGGGTGACGCAGCGAGGGATGCGGCACCGGCTGGAGGTGTTCCGGTCGAGGCAGACGGAGTGGGGCGTCAGGGCACTGGACTTGATCCAGCCGGGCGCCTTCGTCTGCGAGTTCAGCGGAGACGTTGTCACCGTGGACGACGACGGTCACCACGCAGGCAATGCCGCTGGCGCGTCGACTGAATGGGGCGCCATCGTCGATCCGAAGAAATTTCCGGCGAGATGGAGGGAGTGGGGGGACGCCTCCCCGGCCACGCTTCCGGACGACACCGAGAAACCTCCACGATTCGCACTCGCACATTTCGCAGGGCCGTGCTACGTGCTCGACGTGTCCCGGAGGAGGAACTTTGCCCCCTACATCAGCCACAGCAGCGCCCCGAACGTGTTCGTCCAGTTGGTGCTCGGCGGCGACGACAACGAGTCGTACCCTCGTCTGATGTTGTTCGCCATGGACACCATCCCGCCGTTGCGGGAGCTGAGCATCGACTACGGCATCGGTCCGTGATCTGCAAAGTTAACTGCCGAGAGGGATCAGAGATGAAAAGTTTGTCTGCAAAGAAGTTAACGGGCGAGTGGTTTCTGGAGTTGGTTGGGGAATTTTCTTTACGTGGTTTCGTCGTTCTTGATGTGGTTTTAGGCTAGTCAGGGCTTACTTGCACAATTGCTGATGTAGTTACGCTTATGTGTCTGGCACAAAACACCTTCAGTCCTTCGTATTCAAGTACTCTATCGCGTGTTTATGTACACTAGATAATTGATCATGCGTTGCACGTAATGTAATGCGTTCGCACTTCTTAATATTCAAGTTTAATTTGTACATTTAACTAACAAAATCGATTATCGTGAAAGTAAAAATTATATCATTGATTTTTTGTTTTCGTCAAAGTCGGTCTCGTTGGTTAAATATATGGTCAAACTTAAATTTCGTAACACTACTACATTATGAAACGAATGCCCATATTAATGTGCATGTGTGAATAAATGTGTATGAAATCTTCCACCTGATATACCTATCTAACCCTTAGTTTCAAAATAAGTGTCTTAACTTTGTACTAGCTCTAGTATAAAATTAGACTAAATTTGAGACACTTATTTTAAAATAAAGAGAGTATATTTAAAATTTTATTTTGTAATCATTTATTGGCTTACCAAATACTACTTGTAAAACATAAGTCAATAAAAGGTGGGGCAATTAAAACAATTTTCAAAAAATGATGCTCGGAACAAATCATGAACGATTGGACGAAGCACTCCGCCAGGCAGGAAAAAGGAATGCTATTCTTTTTTGAAGTACTATATAGAGAATCAGACTCCCTGAAACTTGTAACTCGTAACATGATGAAAGTTAAATTACATACAGCTACAGGCCTAGTTTGGAACATAAATTTTCTTCCAAAAAAACCAAAGTAATCTAAAATCTCGGTATTTGAATGCATGGGCAATGAATACTTCCGTTTCTAAAAACCACGGTTATTTTTCACTTTGGTTTAGAAAAAAGGGGCTGATGCCTCTTTCTCAAATACTACACACAAAGACGGTATTCAGAATATTACAATTTACAAAGTAGCTAACAATCTTGCATCTTGAGAAGTTTTACCTCGTTGTCACCCACTCTCACGACTTTCCATCAACATTGCATAGATGCTGCCTAAATTTTGGTTGTTCAGGAATCTGAGCAATGTGATGTGTCCACAAGATTGTTGTCACTTCGCATCGGTTGCAGACCTATGGTGTCACCCTCGTTTCTCCACCCACAGGAAGTGTCGCGTCTTTTTGTCTTCTCATAATGTCGAGATTTTTGATCGGTTTCTTTCCATCAACATTGCATTGATGCTGCCAAATTTTTGGTTGGTCAGGAATCTGAGCTATGTCATGTGTCCATATGATTGTGGTCACATTGCATTGGTTACAAACCTATCTGTCACTCTTGTTTCGCCACCCAAAGGAAGTGTCGCGTTCTCCTCATTAAACCTCATCATTTGTAAGGGCGGGTCAGGTTCAGGCCGAGCTTGACAAAGCCCGTAGAAAAAAATCTCAAGCCCGAGTCCGCCCGAAGTACATGGGCAATGACATTTTTTAATTAAATTAATCATATTCGGGATATTATATTAATTTATTATACCTATATTTTGAATAAAAATGTTTGTACATACATTTCGGGCTTTATTTGGGCTTTCGGGCCGGGCTTCAGGCAAGAAAGTGGAGCCGGAGCCCGGCCCAAAATTCGGGCTTCGGGTTCGTGCCTCCGGGCCAAGTTGTCCATGAACAGGTCTACTCCTTGTCAAGATCTTTGCTCGGTTACTTTTTCTGGTGTGTTTAGTTTTCTGGTGTGTCCATCTGGATATGGCTGGATTTCATTGTCTTCGTAGTTTCTAAATGCCATTATTTATCTTCTCTTTTCCGGGGTGTGATTTGCTTCCCAAATCGTGGCCGTCGGTGTTTCTTGATATGCATCGATGACTAACTAGCCGCTACTTCTACAAGCTCTTAGGAAGAAAAAGTTTGCTCCGCCGAGGAGGAGGCCCAGAGGTGGCAACGAGCTATGCTCATGGTGCACCGTCGGTGGATGCGGGAGAAAGAATACTTCTTCGTCCCCAAGGATTCGAATGCAATTTGTTTCTATATGTATGTATTTGTAACAACGAGTGATGTTTAACATATGGCTTTAGGCTCTTTAAAAATCCAATTTTCAATTCTTAAATTCTAGATGAGAGCTCCTATGTGCCACATTTTGCGGCGAATGGCCGGGCACAACGAGGGAACAACGTGGCCTGGCCCAAAATTGGGAGCGTACCATACAAAATTCGAAAAAATCGTGCACTCGCTTGAGTTCGAACACACGACCTCACCTACGAGCAAGCTGCTAGCAAGCGGGGCTGAACATATTTGTTGATTAATAGGCACCGCGGGGTGCGTTCGTGTTAGGGAACGTTGCATGGGAAACCAAAATTTTCCTACGCACAGGCAAGATCTATCCATGGTGATGAGCATCTACGAGGGGGAGAGTGGATCTACATACCCTTATAAATCGCTAAGCGGGAAGCGTTAAGAAACACGGTTGATATAGTCAAACGTCTTCGCTATCCAAATCGCCGAGCCTCCCACGATGCAATCACGATCCGTCCCGATCTAGCGCCGAACGGACGGCACCTCCGCATTCAGCACACGTACGACTCGATGACGATCTCCGCCTTCTTGATCCAGCAAGAGGGAGCGGAGAGGTAGATGAGTTCTCCGGGAGCGTGACGGCATGGCGGCGATGGTGGTGGAACTATTCCAGTAGGGCTTCGCCTAAGCACCGCTGAAAACGATCTAGAGGAGAAACTACGATCTAGAGGAGAGGGTAGCACGTGGCTGATTTCTGTTGTGAAAAACCCTCAATACCTCTAGTATATATAGGAGGAGGGATGGAGGAGACTTGGCCCCCAAGGGGCCAACCCTTGGTTCGGCCGAAGTGGGAAGAGGAAGAGTCCTCCTCCAATCCTAGTAGGATTAGGACTCCTTCTCTCCCACTTGGAAACTCCTTTTCCATCTTTTCTCCTTGGGTCTCTCCTCCCAGCCGCATGAGCCTCTTGTGGGACTTCGGCAATCCCACTAAGGTCTGGTACACCTCCTCCCACAGCCCATGTAGCCTCTTGGGTCGAAATACCCCTCCCGATGGTCCCCCGGTACAGTCCCGGCACTCCCGGTACACTACCGATGAGCCCGAAACTTTTCCGGCGACCAAAACAAGACTTCTTGTATGTAAATCTTTACCACCGGACAATTCCAAAGCTCCTTGTGACGTCCAGGATCTCATCCGGGACTCCGAACAACCTTCGGTCACCACCATACATAACTCTATACTATCGAAACGTCACCGAACCTTAAGTGTGCAGACCCTGCGTGTTCGACAACTATGTAGACATGATCGAGACACCTCTACAGTCAATAACCAATAGCGGGACCTGGATGCCCATATTGGTTCCTACATATTCTACGAAGATCTTTATCGGTTAAACCTCTATGTCAAGCATTCAGTTAATCTCGTATGTTGTTCCCTTTGTTCTTTGGTATGTTACCTGCTCGAGATTCGATCGTCGGTATCTCTATACCTAGTTCAATCTTGTTACCGGTAAGTCTCTTTACTCGTTCTATAATACAAGATCCCGCGGCTAACACTTAGTCACATTGCTTGCAAGGCTTGGTGTGATGTTGTATTACCGAGTGGGCCCTGAGATACCTCTCCGTCACACGGAGTAACAAATCCCAGTCTTGATCCATACCCACTCAACAGACACTCTCAGATATACCTGTAGAGCACCTTTATAGTCACCCAATTACGTTGCGACGTTTGATACACACAAGGAACTCCTTTAGTGTCAGTGAGTTGCATGATCTCATGGTCATAGGAACAGATACATGACATGTAGAAAACTATAGCTATAAACTGAAACGATCATATGCTATGTTTATAGTTTGGATCTTGTCCATCACATCATTCTCCCAATGACGTGATCCTGTTATCAAATGACATCTCATGTCAATGGCTAGGAAACCTTTACCATTTTTGATCAACGAGCTAGTCTACTAGAGGCATACTAGGGACAAAGTGTTTGTCTATGTATCCACACATGCAATGTGTTTCCAGTCAATAAAATTATAGCATGGATAATAAACAGTTATCATGAACAAGGAAATATAATAATAACCATTTTTATTATTGCCTCTACGGCATATTTCCAACAGTCTCCCACTTGCACTAGAGTCAATAATCTAGCTCACATCACTATGTGATTTACATTGTAATGAATCGAACACCCATATAGTTCTGGTGTTGATCATGTTTAGCCATTGGAAGAGGTTTAGTCAATGGGTCGACAACATTCAGATCCGTGTGCACTTTGCAAATATTTATGTCCTCCTCCTTGATGTACTCGCGGATGGAATTGAAATGTCGCTTTATGCGTCTGGTCCTCTTGTGGTTCCTTGGCCAGGGCAATGGCACTAGTGTTATCACAGAACAGATCCACTGGATTTAGTGCATTGGGCACTACTCCAAGATCTATCATGAACTCCTTCATCCAGACACCTTCCTTCGCTGCCTCCGAGGCTGCGATGTACTCCACTTCGCATGTAGAATCGGCTACCACGCTCTGCTTACCGCTCCCACATTGAGTATAAATATGTATCCGGTTTGCGACTTTCAGTCATCCGGATCAGTGTCAAAGCTTGCATCAACGTAACCCTTTACGACGAGCTCTTGATCACCTCCATAAACGAGAAACATTTCCTTAGTCCTTTTCAGGTACTTAAGCATATTCTTAACCGCCGTCCGGTGTTCCATTCCTGGATCACTTTAAAACCTTTCGGCCATACTAATGGCAAGGCTGACATCGGGTCTTGTGCATAGCATTGCATACATAATAGAGCCTATGGCTGAAGCATAGGGGATGACACTCATCTTCTCTCTATCTTCTGTAGTCACTGGGCATTGAGTCTTACTCAACTTCACACCTTGTAACATAGGCAAGAACCCCTTCTTAGACTGATCCATTTTGAACTTCTTCAAAACTTTATCAAGGTATGTGCTTTGTGAAAGTCCTATTAAGCGTCTCGATCTATCTCTATAGATCTTAATGCCTAATATGAAAGCAACTTGTCCTAGGTCCTTCATTGAAAAACTCTTGTTAAAATATTCCTTCATGCTTTCCAGCAATTCTATGTTGTTTCCAATAAGCAATATGTAATCCACATATAATATTAGAAATGCTATAGAGCTCCCACTCACTTTCTTGTAAATACAAGCTTCTCTGTAAACTTGTATAAACCCGAACTCTTTGATCACCTCGTCAAAGCGCAGATTCCAACTCCGAGATGCTTGCACCAGTCCATAAATGGATCACTAGAGATTGCAAACTTTGTCAGCATTCTCTGGATCGACAAAACCTTCCGGTTGTATCATATACAACTCTTCCTTAAGGAAACCGTTAAGGAACGCTGTTTTGACATCCATCTGCCAAATTTCATAGTCGAAATATGTAGCTATTGCTAACATGATTCTGACAGACTTAAGCATCGCTACGGGTGAGAAGGTCTCATCATAGTCAACTCCTTGAACTTGTGAAAAACCCTTTGCCACAAGTCGAGCTTTATAGACGGTGACATTACCGTCCGCGTCCGTCTTCCTCTTAAAGAACCATTTGTTCTGAATGGCCTTTCGCCCTTCAGGTAATACTTCCAATGTCAAACTTTGTTTTCATACATGGACCCCATCTCGGTTTTCATGGCCTCTAACCATTTCTCGGAATCCGGGCCCATCATTGCTTCTCCACAGCTCGTAGGTTCATCGTTGTCTAACAACATGACCTCCAAGACAGGGTTGCCATACCACTCAGGAGCAGTATGCGCCCTTGTCAACCTACGAGGTTCAGTAGTAACTTGATCCAAAGCTTCATGATCATCATCATCATCCTCTTCAACTATCGTAGGCTCCACAAAAACATCTTTCTACGCTACGCTACTCTCTGGTTGAATCAAAGGTTCAACAACATCATCAAGTTCTATGTTCCTCCCACTCAATTCTTTCGAGAGAAACTCTTTCTCAAGAAATGTTCCGTTCTTAGCGACAAACACTTTGCCTTTGGATCTGAGATAGAAGGTATACCCAACTGTCTCTTTTGGGTATCCTATGAAGATGCATTTCTTCTCTTTGGGTTCCAGCTTTTCAGGCTGAAGCTTTTTAACATAAGCATCACACCCCTAAACTTTAAGAAACGACAAGTTTGACTTCTTGCCAAACCACAGTTCATGTGGCGACGTCTCAACGGATTTCGATGGTGCCCTATTTAAAGGGAATGCATCTATGTCTAATGCATAACCCCAAAACGATAGTGGCAAATCGGCAAGAGACATCATAGAACACACCATATCTAATAAGGTTCGATTACGACGTTCGGACATACCATTATGCCGCGGTGTTCCATGCGATGTCAATTGTGAAACAATTCCACACTGTCTTAATTGACTACCAAACTCATAACTCAGATATTCACCTCCTCGAACAAATCGTAGGAATTTAATCTTCTTGTTATGATGATTCTCAACTTCACTTTGAAATTGCTTGAACTTTTCAAACGTTTCAGACTTGTGTTTCATTAAGTAAATATACCCATATCTACTTAGGTCATTAGTGAAGGTGAGAAAATAATGATATCCACCGCGTGCCTCAATGCTCATCGGACCGCACACATCAGTATGTATGATTTCCAACAAGTCACTTGCCCGTTCCATTATTCCAGAGAATGGCGTTTTAGTCATCTTGCCCATGAGGCATGGTTCACATGTGTCAAGTGATTCAAAATCAAGTGACTCCAAAAGTCCATCAACATGGAGCTTCTTCATGTGTTTTATACAAATATGACCTAAACAGCGGTGCCACAAGAAAGTGGTACTATCATTACCAACTCTACATCTTTTGGCATCAATATTATGAACATGTGTATCATCACTATCCAGATTCAATACGAATAAACCCCTCACGTTGGGTGCATGACCATAAAAGATATTACTCATATAAATAGAACAACCATTATTCTCTGATTTAAATGAGTAACTGTCTCGCAATAAACAAGATCCAGATATAATGTTCATGCTTAACGCAGTCACTAAATAATAATTATTCAGGTTCATCACTAATCCCGATGGTAATCAAAGAGCGAGCGTGCCAACGGCTATCACATCAACCTTGGAACCATTTCCCACGCGCATCATCACTTCGTCATTTGCCAGCCTTCGTCTATTCCGTAGTTCCTGTTTTGAGTTGCAAATGTGAGCAACCGAACCGGTATCAAATACCCAGGCACTACAACAAGAGTGGGCAAGGTACCCATCAATAACATGTATATCATATATACCTTGTTTGTTGTTGGTCGTCTTCTTGTCAGCCAGATACTTGGGGCAGTTCCGCTTCCAGTGACCAGTTCCCTTGCAATGAAAGCACTCAGTTTTTGGCTTGGGTCTAGCCTTGGGTTTCTTCACTGGAGGGGCAACTGCTTTGCCACTCTTCTTAGAGTTACCCTTCTTCCCCTTGCCATTCTTCTTGAAACTAGTGGTTTTTATTGACCATCAACACTTGATGCTCCTTCTGAATCTCAGACTCAGCAACTTTTAACATCGCAAACAGCTCGGCGACTGACTTGTTCATCCCGTGCATGTTATAGTTCAACATGAAGCTTTTGTAGCTAGGCGAAAATTATTGAAGAACTCTGTCAGTGATCGCCTCAGCCGGAAGGGGCATCCCCAATTTAGCCAGATGGGTAGAATACCCATACATTCTTAGTATGTGTTCACTGACAGACCCGTTCTCCTCCATTTTGCAAGCATAGAACTTATCGGAGGTCTCATACCTCTCGATTCGTGCATTCTTCTGAAAGATAAACTTCAACTCCTGGAACATATCATATTCTCCATGACGTTCAAAATGTCTTTGAAGTCCCGGTTCTAAGCCATACAACATTGGACATTGAACCATTGAGTAATCATCAGAACGAGCCTGCCAGGCATTCGCAATGTCTGCAGACTCCACTGGAGCGGGTGGATCACCAAGCGGTGCATCAAGGACATAAGCCTTCTGGGAAGCCGTGAGGATAATCCTCAGATTACGGGCCCAATCCACAAAGTTACTTCCATCATCTTTCAACTTATCTTTCTCTAGGAACGCATAAAAATTCAGGGGTGCTACTGCGCGAGCCATTGATCTACAACATAAATATGCAAAGGTTACTAAGACTATTGTTCACGATAATGAGTTTAGTTAATAAAATTACTAAAGCTCCCACTCAAATTGACATCCCTCAGGTCATCTGAGTGATACATGATCCAAATTCACCAACTCAAGTCCGATCATCACGTGAGTTGAGGTGGTTTCAATGGTGAACATCATCATGTTGATCATATCTACTATATGACTCATGTTCGACCTTTCGGTCTCTTGTGTTCTGAGGCCATGTGTGTGCATGCTAGGCTCGTCAATTTTAACCCGAGTGTTCCGCACGTGCAACTAGCTTGCACCTGTTGTATGTGAACATAGAGTCTATCACACCCGATCATCACGTGGTGTCTCAATAGGACGAACTTTCGTAGCGGTGCACACTCGGGGAGAACACAATTTATTGAAATTTAAGTGAGGGATCTGTTGGAAATATGCCCTAGAGGCAATAATAAATTGGTTATTATCATATTTCCTTGTTCATGATAATATTTTATTATCCATGCTATAATTGTGTTAATCGGAAACTCAGATACATGTGTGGATACATAGACAACACCATGTCCCAAGTATGCCTCAAATAGACTAGCTCGTTGATCAAAGATGGCTACGGTTTCCTAGTCATGGACATGAGATGTCATTTGATAACGGGATCACATCATTAGGAGAATGATGTGATGGACAAGACCCAAACTACAAATATAGCATATGATCGTGTCGGTTTAATGCTACTGTTTTCTGCATGTCAATTATTTGTTCCTATGACCATGAGATCATGCAACTCACTCACACCGGAGGAGTGCCTTGTGTATATCAAACATCGCAACGTAACTGGGTGACTATAAAGGTGCTCTACAGGTATCTCCGAGGGTGTCTATCGGGTTGGCATGGATCAAGACTGGGATTTGTTACTCCGTGTGACGGAGAGGTATCTCAAGACCCACTCGGTAATACAACATCACAATATGCCTTGTAAACAATGTGAGTAAGTGTTAGCCACAGGATCTTGTATTACGGAACGAGTAAAGAGACTTGCTGGTAACGAGGTTGAACTAGGTATGGAGATGCCAACGATCGAATCTCGGGCAAGTAACACACCAAAGAACAAAGGGAACAACATACGGGATTAAATGAATCCTTGACATCGAGGTTCGAACGATAAAGATATTCGTAGAATATGTAGGAACCAATATGGGCATCCAAGTCCTGCTATTGGTTATTGACCGTAGAGGTGTCTCGGTCATGTCTACATAGTTCTCGAACCCGTAGGGTCTGCACACTTAAGGTTTGGTGACGTTTCGATAGTATAGAGTTATGTATGGTGGTGACCTAAGGTTATTTGGAGTCCCGGATGAGATCCCGGACATCATGAGGAGCTCCGGAATAGTCCGGAGGTAAAGACTGATATATAGGAAGTCCTGTTTTGGTCACCGAAAAAGTTTCGGGCTCATTGGTAGTGTACCGGGAGTGCCGGGAAGGTACCGGGGGACCATCGGGAGGGGTGTATCGACCCAAGAGGCTACATGGGCTATGGGAGGAGGTAAAGTAGTCCCTGGTGGGCTGGCCGAAGCCTCCTCTAAGGTCCCATGCGGCTGGAGTGGTTTGAGAAGGAAAAAAAACCAAAGGTGGAGAGGTGGAAAGAGTTTCCAAGTGGAAAGGAGGAATCCTACTCCTAATAGGATTGGAGTAGGACTCCTCCACCTCCAATTTCGACCAAACCTTGAGGGTTTGAGGCTGCCTCCTCCCCTCCCTCCCTCTTATATATACTTGATGATTTAGAGGGAAAAGTTAACCCTAATAGCCACGTGCTACCTCTCCTCTAGATCATAGTTTCTCCTTTAGATCGGGTTTCAGCGGTGCTTCAGCGAAGCCGTGCTAGAATTCCTCCACCACCATAGCCGCAACGTCGTCGCGCTGCCGGATAAATCGTCTACCTCTCCGCTCCCTGTTGCTAGATCAAGAAGGCGGAGATCGTCATCGAGTTGTACGTGTGCTGAACGCGGAGGTGCCGTCCGTTTGGCGCTAGATCGGAAGGACCGTGATCAAGATCATGAGAAGGATCGTGATGAGATTGCGGGACGGATCATGGCGAGTTCGCGGGACGGATCGTGATTAGATCACAGGAAGGATCATGATGATATTGTGGTACGCTCGGTGATTTGGATCGCGAAGACGTTCGACTACACCAACCGCGTTTCTTAATGCTTCCCGCTTAGCGATCTACAAGGGTATGTAGATCCACTCTCCCTCTCGTAGATGCTCATCACCATGGATAGATCTTGCATGTGCGTAGGAAATTTTTTGTTTCCCATGCAACGTTCCCCAACAGTGGTATCAGAGCTAGGTCTATGTGTAGATGAGATCTCGAGTAGAACACAAAGAGTTTGTGGGCTTTGATGCTTAGATTGCTTCCTCCCTTGGTCGTGTTTTGGTTCAGCGGTATTGTGGGATGAAGCGGCCCAGACCAACCTTACTCGTATGCTTATGAGAGACCGGTTCCATCGATTGACGTGTAACCTCGTTGCACAAACATGGATGGCGGGTGTCTGTTTCTGCTACTTTACTAGGATCGGATTTGACAAAGGCGGTCCTTGAGAAGGTTGAAAAGCATCTTATGTATCACCGTTGTGGTTTTTGCGTATGTGAGAATTGTTCTTGCTAGATAACCATAACAGCCACGTAAAACATGCAACAACAATTAGAGGACGTCTAACTTGTTTTTGCAGGGTATGTTGTGATGTGATATGGCCAATTACATGATGAGATATATGTGATGTATGAGATGATAATGTTTTGTATAGAATATCATGACTTGCATGTCGATGAGTACGGCAACCGGTAGGAGCCATAGGGTTGTCTTTCATTACTGTATGACCTGCGTGTCAATCATTAAGCACTATGTAATGCTTTACTTTATCGCTAAATGGTAGCAATAGTAGTTGAAGCATGGTGGGAGCGACAACCCCGACAGCTACACGTTGATGGAGATAAAGATGATGGAGATCATGGTGTCATGCCGGTGACGATGGAGATCATGCCGGTACTTTCAAGAAGGAGATCAACAGCACAAGTTCATGGCCATATCATGTCACTTATGATTTGCATGTGATGTTAATCCGTTTATGCACCTTGTTTTGCTTAGAATGACGGTAGCATTATAAGGTGATCCCTCACTTAATTTCAAGATAAATTGTGTTCTCCCCGAGTGTGCACCATTGCAAAAGTTCGGCGTGTCGAGACACCACGTGATGATCGGGTGTGATAGACTCTACGTTCACATACAACGGGTGCAAGCCAGTGTTGCACATGCAGAACACTCGCGTTAAACTTCATGAGCCTAGCATGTATAGACATGGCTTCAGAACACAAGATACCGAAAGGTCGAACATGAGTCATATAGTAGATATGATCAACATGATGATGTTCACCATTGAAACCACCTCAACTCACGTGATGATCGGACTTGAGTTGGTGAATTTGGATCATGTATCACTCGAATGACCGGAGGGATGTCAATTTGAGTGGGAGTTCTTCAGTAATATGATTAATTGAACTCATTATCATGAACATAGTCAGTAGTGTCTTTGCAAATTATGTTGTAGATTACTTGCTTGTGCTGTAGCTCCCTTGAATTTTTATATGTTCCTAGAGAAATAGAGTTGAAAGATGATGGTAGCAATATTGCAGACTGGGTCCGTGATCTAAGGATTGTCCTTATTGCTGCACAGAAGGCTTATGTCCTTAATCCACCGCTCGGTGCGCCAACCCCTCTAGCATCTTCTGTAGATGTTGTGAACATCTGACAGGCACGTTCTGATCACTACTTGATAGTTATGTGCGTCATGCATTACGGCTTAGAATTGAGGCTCCGAAATGTTTTGAACGTCACGGAACATATGAGATGTTCTAAGAGCTGAAATTAGGATCTCAGGCTCGTGCCCGTGTTGCAAGATATGAGATCTCCAACAAGATTCTTTGCCTGCAAGATGAAAGAGAATAGCTCAATCGTTGAGCATGTGCCCAGATTGTCTGGGTGCTACAATCGCTTTAATCGAGTGGGAGTTGATCTTCCAGATAAGATAGTGATTGATATAGTTCTCCAAGTCACTATCACTAAGCTACTTGAACTTGGTGACAAACTATAAAATTCCAGGGATAGAAATAATGATCCCTAAGCTGTTTGCAATGTTTGACACCACGAAGGTAGAAATCAAGAAGAAGCGTCAAGTGTTGATGGTTAGTCAAACCACTAGTTTTGAGAAGGGCAAGAGCAAGGAGGGAAACTTCATGGATAGCAAGTCAGTTGCTGCTCTAGTGAAGCAACCCAAAGTTGAACCCAAACCCAAGACTAAGTGCTTCAATTATGAGGAGAGCGGTCGCTGAAGCAGAACAACCCTAGATACTTGGTAGATAAGAAGGCTGGCAACGTCGACAGAAGTATATTTGATATACGTGTTAATGATGTGTACCTTGCGAGTACTCCTAGTAGCACCTGGGTATTGGATACCGGTTTGGTTGCTACATGTTAGTAACTCGAAATAAAAGCTACGGAATAAACGGAGAACTAGCTAAGGGTGAGGTGACGATGTGTGTTGGAATTTTTTCCAAGGTTGATGTGATCAACATCGCACGCTCTCTCTACCTTCGGGATTAGTGACGAACCTAAATAAATGTTATTTGGTGTTTTGCATTGAGCATAAACGTGATTAGATCGTGTTTATTGCAACACGGTTATTCATTTAAGTTAGAGAATAATGGTTATTGTTTTTAAATGAATGATACCTTCAATGGTCATGCACCCAGTGATAATGGTTTGTTAAATCTTGATTGTAGTAATACACATGTTCATAACATTGATGCCAAAAGATACAAAGTTAATAATGATAGTACCACATACTTGTGGCACTGCCGCTAAATGTCATATTGGTATAAAGCGCATGAAGAAACTCCATGCTTATGGATCTTTGGACTCATTCAATTTTGAATTGGTTGAGACATGCGAACCATGCCTCTTGCGCAAGATGACTAAGGACCCCATTTTCCAGATGGATGGAGCGGGCAAGTGATTTATTGGAAATGATACATGTTGATGTATGCAATCCGATGAGTCTTGTAGCGTGCGGTGGATATCGTTATTTTCTTACCTTCACTGATGATTTGAGTAGATATAGTGTATATTTACTTAATAGAACACAAGTCTGAATCGTTTGAAAGGTTCAAGCAAATTCAGAGTGAAGTTTAAGATCATCGTGAAAAGAAGATAAAAATGTGTACGTTATGATCGTGGAGGTGAATATCTGAGTTACGAGTTTGGCATACAAATTTAGACAATGTGAAAGTTGTTTCACCACGCACGCCACCTCGAACACCATAGTGTGATGGTGTGTCTGAATGTCATAGTCGTACTCTATTGGATATGGTGCGTGCTATGATGTCTCTTATCGTTTTGCTACTACAATTTTGGGGTTATGCATTATAGACAACTACATTCACTTTAAATAGGGCACCATCTAAATCCGTTGAGATGACACCGTGTGAATTAGGGTTTGATAGAAACCCAAGCTATCATTTCTTAATGTTTGGGGCTGTGATGCTTGTGTGGAAAATGTTTTCACCAAATGAGCTCAAACCCAAAGCGGACAAATGCATCTTCATAGAATACCCTAAGAACAATTGGGTTAACCTTCTATCTCAGATCCAAGCATAAAATGTTTGTTGCTAAAACCGGGTCCTTTCTCGAGAAAGAGTTTGTCTCGAAAGAATTGAGTGGGAGGAAGATAGAACTTGATGAGGTTGTTGAACCTTTGTTCAACCAAAGAGTAGCGCAGCGCAGGAAGATGTTTTTGTGAAGCCTATGTTAGTTGAACAAGAAGTTAATGATGATGATCATGAAGCTTCGGATCAAGTTACTATCAAACCTCGTAGGTCGACAAGGATGTGTACTGCTCCTGAGCAGTATGACAACCCAATCTTGGAGGTCATGTTGTTGGACAACGATGAACCTACGAGCTGTGGAGAAGCGATGATGGGCCTGAATTACAACAAATGGTTAGAGGCCATGAAATTCGAGAAAGGATCCATGTATGAAAACCAAGTATAGACTTTGGTAGACTTACTCGTTGGACGGCAGGTCGTCGAGTACAAATGGACCTTTGAGATGATGACAGACGCTGATGGTAAATGTCACCATTTATAGAGATCGACTTGTCGCAAAGAAGTTCCTGACAAGTTCAAGGAGTTGACTGGGATGAGACTTTCGCACTCATAGCGATGCTAATGTCTGTTGGAATTACGTTAGCAGTTGCTGCATTTTTCAATTATGAAATCTGGCAGATGGATGTCAAAACATCGTTTCCTTCGTGAAGGAAAGGTTGTATGAGATACAACCAGAAGCTTTTGTTAGTCCTAAGGATGCTAAAAGGTGTGCAAGCTTCAGTGATCCTTCTATGAACTGAAGCAAGCATCTCGGAGTTGGAATATACACTTTGATGAGGCGATCAAAGTTTTTGAGTCTATACAAAGTTTATGAGAAACTTGTATTTACAATAAAGTGAGTGGGAGCACTATAGAGTTTCCGGTAAGCATATGTGGTTGAAATATTGTTGATTAGAAATGATGTAGAATTTTTGGAAATCATAAATGGTTGTTTGGAAAGAGTTTTTCAAAGGAAGACCTGGATAAAGCTACCTAATTGTTGGGCATCAGGATCTATAGAGATAGATCAAGATGCTTGATGAGACTTTCAATGAGTACATACCTTGACAAGATTTTGAAAGAGTTCAAAATGGACCAGTCAGAGAAAGAGTTCTCGCCTAATTTGTATGGTGTGAAGTTGAGTGAGACTCAAAGCTCAACAACGGTAGAAGAAAGAGAAAGGACGAACGTCATCCCCTATGCCTTAGCCATAGGCTCTATATTATGCCATGCTGTGTACCGCACCTGGTGTGTGCCTTGCCATGAGTCTATCAAGGGGTACAAAAGTGATCCAGGAGTGGATCACTAGACAGCGGTCAGGATTACGGAGGTGATAAAGAGTTCGTCGTAAAGGGTTACATCGATGCTTTAACACCAATCCGGATGACTCTGAGTAGCAATCCGGATACGTATAGTGGAAAAGCCATTTGGAATAGCTCCAAGTGGAGTGTGGTAGCAGTGTCTACAGTATGACATAGAGATTTGCAAAGTACACACGGATCTGAATGTCGCAGACCCGTTGACTAAAAGACCTCTCTCACATGCAAAGCAAGATCGAGCCCCAGAATTCATTGGGTGTTGGATTCATAACAATGCGAATCACATGGTGATGTGAACTAGATTATTGACTCTAGTGCAAGTGGGAGACTGTTGGAAATATGCCCTAGAGGCAATAATAAATTGGTTATTATCATATTTCCTTGTTCATGAAAATTGTTTATTATCCATGCCATAATTGTATTAATCGAAAACTCAGATACATGTGTGGATACATAGACAACACCATGTCCCTAGTATGCCTCTATAGACTAGCTCGTTGATCAAAGATGGGTAAGGTTTCCTAGTCATGGACATGAGATGTCATTTGATAACGGGATCACATCATTAGGAGAATGATGTGATGGACAAGACCCAAACTACAAACGTTTATTGCTATTGTTTTCTGCATGTCAAGTATTTGTTCCTATGACCATGAGATCATGCAACTCACTAACACCGGAGGAGTGCCTTGTGTGTATCAAACATCGCAACATAACTGGCTGACTATGAAGGTGCTCTACAGGTATCTCCGAGGGTGTCTGTCGGGTTGGCATGGATCAAGACTGGGATTTGTTATTCCGTGTGACGGAGAGGTATCTCAGGGCCCACTTGGTAATACAACATCACAACAAGCCTTGCAAGCAATGTGACTAAGTGTTAGACACGGGATCTTGTATTACGGAACAAGTAAAGAGACTTGCTGGTAACGAGGTTGAACTAGGTATGGAGATGCCAACGATCGAATCTCGGGCAAGTAACACACCAAAGAACAAAGGGAACAACATACGGGATTAATTGAATCCTTGACATAGAGGTTCGACCGATAAAGATCTTCGTAGAATATGTAGGAACCAATATGGCCATCCAGGTCCCGTTATTTTTTATTGACCGTAGAGGTGTCTTGGTCATGTCTACATAGTTCTTGAACCCGCAGGGTCTGCACACTTAAGGTTCAGTGACGTTTCAATAGTATAGAGTTATGTATGGTGGTGACCTAAGGTTGTTCAGAGTCCCGGATGAGATCTCATACGTCACGAGGAGCTCCAAAATGGTCCGGAGGTAAAGATTGATGTATAGGAAGTCCTGTTTTGGTCACCGAAAAAGTTTTGGGGCTCATCGGTAGTGTACCGGGAGTGCCGGGAGGGTACCGAGGGACCATCGGGAGGGGTGTCTCGACCCAAGAGGCTAGATGGGCTGTGGGAGGAGGTAAACCAGCCCCTGGTGGGCTGGCCGAAGCCTCCTCTAAGTGCCCATGCGGCTGGAGTGGTTTGAGAAGGAAAAAAAATCCTAAGATGGAGAGGTGGAAAGAGTTTCCAAATGGAAAGGAGGAATCCTACTCCTAATAGGATTGGAGTAGGACTCCTCCACCTCCAATTTCGACTAAATCTTTAGGGTTTGAGGCTGCCTCCTCCCCTCCCTCCCTCCTATATATACTAGAGGATTTAGAGGGAAAAGTTAACCCTAATAGCCACGTGCTACCTCTCCTCTAGATCGTAGTTTCTCCTCTAGATCGGTTTTCAACGGTGCTTAGGTGAAGCCCTGCTGGAATTCCTCCACCACCATCGCCGCAACGCCGTCGTGCTGCCAGATAACTCGACTACCTCTCCGCTCCCTCTTGCTGGATCAAGAAGGCGGAGATCATCATTGAGCTGTATGTGTGCTGAACGCGGAGGTGCCGTCCGTTCGGCGCTAGATTGGAAGGACCATGATCAAGATCGCGAGATGTATCGTGATGAGATTGTGGGACGGATCATGATGAGTTCGCAGGACGGAACATGCTTGGATCGCGGGAGGGATCGTGATGAGATTGCGGGACGCTTGGCTATTTGGATCGCGAAGATGTTCGACTACACCAACCGCGTTTCTTAACGCTTCCCGCTTAGCGATCTACAAGGGTATGTAGATCCACTCTTCCTCTCGTAGATTCTCATCACCATGGAAAGATCTTGCGTGTGTGTAGGAAATTTTTTGTTTCCCATGCAACTTTCCCCAAAAGGATCACCTTATAATGCTACCGTCGTTCTAAGCAAAACAAGGTGCATAAAAGGATTAACATCACATGCAAATCATAAGTGACATGATATGGCCATGAACTTGTGCTTTTGATCTCCATCTTGAAAGCACCGGTACGATCTCCATCGTCACCGGCATGACACCATGATCTCCATCATCTTGATATCCATCAATGTGTCGCCATCAGGGTTGTCACGCTGACTGTTGCTTCCATGACTATTGCTAACTCAAAGCGATAAAGTAAAGCAAAGCGGCAAAAATAATTAAAGACAACCCTTTAGCTCCCACCGGTTGCCGTACTCATCGACATGCAAATCGTGATATTCTATAAAATACATGATCATCTCATACATCACATATATCTCATCATGTAATTGGCCATATCACATCACAACATACCCTGCAAAAACAAGTTAGACGTCCTCTAATTATTGTTGCAAGTTTTATGTGTCTGCTACGGGTATCTAGTAAGAACAATTCTCACCTACGCAAAAACCACAACGGTGATACATAAGTTGCTTTTCAACCTTCACAAGGACCGCCTTTGTTGAATCTGATCCAACTAAAGTAGGAGAAACAGACACCCGCCAGCCATCTTTGTGCAACGAAGTTACACGTCAGTCGATGGAACCGGTCTCTCGTAAGCGTACGAGTAAGTTTGGTCCGGACCGCTTCATCCCACAATACCGTAGAACCAAAACACGACCAAGGGAGGAAGCAATCTAAGCATCAACATCCACAAACTCCTTTGTGTTCTACTCGAGATCTCATCTACACATAGACCTAGCTCTGATACCACTGTTAGGGAATGTTGCATGGGAAACAAAAAAATTCCTACGCACACGCAAGATCTATCCATGGCGATGAGCATCTACGAGGGGGAGCGTGGATCTACATACCCTTGTAGATTGCTAAGAGGGAAGTGTTAAGAAACGAGGTTGATGTAGTCGAACGTCTTCGCGATCCAAATTGACGAGCATCCCGCGATCCAATCATGATCCGTCCCCATCTAGCGCCGAACGGACAACACCTCCGCGTTCAGCACACGTACAGCTCAATGACGATCTCCATCTTCTTGATCCAGCAAGAGGGAGCAGAGAGGTAGATGAGTTCCCCAGAAGCGTGACAGCGCAGCGGCGATGGTGGTAGAACTATTCCAGCAGGGCTTCGCCTAAGCACCGCTGAAATGATCTAGAGGAGAAACTACGATCTAGAGGAGAGGGTAGCACGGCTGATTTCTATTGTGAAAAACCCTCAATACCTCTAGTATATATAGGAGGAGGGAGGGAGGAGACTTGGCCCCAAGGGGAAAACCCTTGGTTCGGCCGAAGTGGGAGGAGGAGGAGTCCTCTTCCAATCCTAGTAGGATTAGGACTCCTTCTCTCCCACTTGGAAACTCTTTTTCCACCTTTTCTCCTTGGGTCTCTCCTCCCAGCCGCATGGGCCTCTCGTGGGATTTCGGCCAGCCCACTAAGGGATGGTACACCTCCTCCCACAGCCCATGTAGCCTCTTGGGTCGAAATACCCCTCCCGATGGCCCCCCGGTACCCTCCCGGCACTCCTGGTACACTACCAATGAGCCCGAAACTTTACTAGCGATCAAAACAGGACTTCCTATATATCAATCTTTACCTCCGGACCATTCCGGATCTCCTTGTGATGTCCAGGATCTCATATAGGACTCCGAACAACCTTCGGTCACCACCATACATAACTCTATACTACCGAAACGTCACTGAACCTTAAGTGTGCAGACCCTGCGGGTTCGAGAACTATGTAGACATGCCCGAGACACCTCTACGGTCAATAACCAATAGTGGGACCTGGATGCCCATATTGGTTCCTACATATTCTACGAAGATCTTTATCGGTTGAACCTCTATGTCAAGCATTCAGTTAATCTCGTATGTTGTTCCCTTTCTTCTTCGGTATGTTACCTGCCCTAGATTTGACCGTCGGTATCTCTATACCTGGTTTAATCTCATTACCGGCAAGTCTCTTTACTCAGTCCATAATGCAAGATCTCGTGACTAACACTTTATTCACATTGCTGCAAGGCTGTAGGATCAAAAGTAGGTCTAGAGGGGGTTGGGGGTGATTAGACTACTTGACCAAATAAAAATCTACTTTTTCCCAATTTTAATTCTTGACAAATTTTAGCATTCATAGTATGTCAAGAGCATAGCAGAAAAAAGGAAAGACATTGTACATGTAAGTAAAGAGAGGGTAGGAAAAGCAAACACAATTGGTGACATGATGATTTTTTGCGTGGTTCCGATAGGTGGCGCTATTGTACATCCACGATCATGGAGTCTTCAACCCACGGAGGGTAACAGTCGCGAGAGTCCACGGAGGGCTCTACCCATTGAGGGTTCCACGAAGAAGCAACCTTGACTTACCATGACGACCTACGTCCATGGAGGACTAGCCTTACTCGGGGTAGATCTTCACAAAGTAGGCAATATCCTTGCCCTTACAAACTTATTGATTGACTCCACAACACGAAGTAGGAGTCTCCCAAACGACACCTAACCAATCTAGGAGGCACCACCTTCCAAAAGGTAATAGGCTTGGTAATGTCGATGAACTCCTTGCTCTTGTGCTTCAAGATGATAGACTCCTTAACACACAAGCACTCTCTCACAGATATGGCTTGCTAGAAGAGACAAGATTGGTGGAAAGCACCCTGGGGAGGCTAGAAATCAAGATCCATATGGTTGGAGTGGAAGATCTTGACCTCAACACAATAGTAGGTGGTTCTCTCTTAGAAAACCGATAGGATAGGTATGGAATGGTTCTGAGTGCTTCTCTTTCGAGTAGGTGGTGGTGGAGGGGTATATATAGGCATCCCCAAAAATGCAACCGTTACACACAATAAGTTAGACTCGCTGGCACTGATGTGTTAATCTCGATGGTACCGAAGTGACCAAAAGGTGGCAACTTTGAATCTCGGTGAGATTGATATACGAATCTCAGTTGCACCGATAAGGTGACCAACGATCAGAATGCCCAATCTTGGTGAGGCCGATTCGACAATCTCGGAGGGACCAAAACTGTGAACTTGCATAACAGAAAGTTGGCAGCCCAACTCGATGGCACCGAATGTTGGAAATATGCCCTAGAGGCAATAAATAAAGTGTTTATTATTATATTTCCTTATTCATGATAATCATTTATTATCCATGCTATAATTGTATTGATTGGAAACACATTACATGTGTGGGTAAATAGACAACACTTTGTCCCTAGTATGCCTCTAGCGAACTAGCTCGTTGGTCAAAGATGGTCAAAGGTTTCCTAGCCATTGACATGTGATGTCATTTGATAACGGGATCACATCATTAGGAGAATGATGTGATGGACAAGACCCAAACTACAAACATAGCATATGGTCGTGTCAGTTTATTGCTACTGTTTTCTGCATGTCAAGTATATGTTCCTATGACCATGGGATCATGCAACTCACGGACACCGGAAGAGTGCCTTGTGTGTATCAAACATCGCAACATAACTAGGCGACTATAAAGGTGCCCTACAGGTATCTCCGAGGGTGTCCGCTGGGTTGGCATGGATCAAGACTGGGATTTGTTACTCCGTGTGATGGAGAGGTATCTCAGGGCCCACTCGGCAATACAACATCACAATAAGCCTTGCAAGCAATGTGACTAAGTGTTAGTCACGGGATCTTGTATTATGGAATGAGTAAAGAGACTTGGCGGTAACGAGGTTGAACTAGGTATGGAGATACCGACAATCGAATCTCGCGCAAGTAACATACCAAAGAACAAAGGGAACACCATACGGGATTAACTGAATCCTTGACATAGAGGTTCGACCGATAAAGATCTTCGTAGAATATGTAGGAACCAATATGGGCATCCAGGTCCCGCTATTGGTTATTGACCGTAGAGGTGTCTCGGTCATGTCTACATAGTTCTCGAACCCACAGGGTCTGCACACTTAAGGTTCAGTGACGTTTCGGTAGTATAGAGTTATGCATGGTGGTAACTGAAGGTTGTTCGGAGTCCCAGATGAGATCCCAGATGTCACGAGGAGCTCCGAAATGGTCCGGAGGTAAACATTGATATATTGGAAGTCCTATTTTGGTCACCGGAAAAGTTTCGGGCTCATCGGTAGTGTACCGGGAGTGCCGGTAGTGTACCGAGAGACCATCGGGAGGGGTATTTCGACCCATGAGGCTACATGGGCTGTGGGAGAGTAAATACCAGCCCTTAGTGGGCTGGTGGAAGTCCCACACAAGGCCCATGCGGCTGGGAAGAAAAGCCCAAAGAGAAAAAGGTGGAAAAAGGCAAAAAGACCAAAATAAGGAGGAGTCCTAGTCCTACTAGGATTGGAGGAGGATTCCTCCTCTCCTCCTTGGTTTAGCCGACCCAAGGTATGTCTCCTTGGGATCCAAGCCTCCTCCCCTATTCCTCCTATATATACTAGACGTTTTTGGGTTTTTGGCACAAGATTTTCAGCCACGTGCTACATGTTCCTCCAATGCATAGTTTCTCCTCTAGATCGGATTTCTTTAGTGCTTAGGCGAAGCCCTGCCAGAATTGCTCCACCACCATCACCGTGGCGCCATCATGCTGCCAGTCAAATCGTCTACCTCTCTGCTCCCTCTTGCTGGATCAAGAAGGCGGAGATCATCATCGAGCTGTACGTGTGCTGAACGCGGAGGTGCCGTTCGTTCGACGCTAGATTGGAAGGACCATGATCAAGATCGTGAGACGGATCGTGATGAGTTTGCGAGACGGATCGTGATGAGTTCGTGGGACGGATCGTGATTGGATCGTAGGACGGATCGTGATGAGTTCGTGGGACGGATCGTGATTGGATCGCGAGATGGATCATGATGAGATCGTGGGATGCTCGGCGATTTGGATCGCGAAGACGTTCGACTACACCAACCATGTTTCTTAACGCTTCCCGCTTAGCGATCTACAAGGGTATGTAGATCCACTCTCCCTCTCGTAGATGCTCATCACCATGGATAGATCTTGCGTGTGCATAGGAATTTTTTTGTTTCCCATGCGACGTTCCCCAACAGTGGCATCCTGAGCTAGGTCTATGTGTAGATGAGATCTCGAGTAGAACACAAAGAGTTTGTGGGCGTTGATGCTTAGATTGCTTCCTCCCTTGGTCGTGTTTTGGTTCAGCGGTATTGTGAGATGAAGCGCCCCAGACCAACATTACTCGTACGCTTACGAGAGACCGTCCCTCAACCGCAACTTGTTGCATAGATGTCTTGCGGGTGTCAGTTTCTCTCACTTTAGTTGGATCGGATTCGACAAAGGCAGTCCTTGAGAAGGTTGAAAAGCAACTAGTGTATCATCGTTGTGGTTTTTATGTAGATGAGAATTGTTCTTGGTAGATACCCATAGCAGCCACGTAAAACGTGCAACAACAATTAGAGGACGTCTAACTTGTTTTTGCAGGGTATGTTGTGATGTGATATGGCCAATTACAGGATGTGATATATGTGATGTATGAGATGATCATGTGATGTATAGATTATCACGACTTGCATGTCATAGAGTACGGCAACCGGCAGGATCCATAGGGTTGTCTTTAATTATTGTATGACCTGCGTGTCAATCATTAAGTGCTATGTAATGCTTTACTTTATCGCTAAACGGTAGCAATAGTAGTAGAAGCATGTTGGGCGCGACAACCTCGATGGAGACACGTTGATGGAGATCATGGTGTCGTGCCGGTGACGATGGAGATCATGCCGATGCTTTCATGATGGAGATCAAAAGCACAAGTTCATTTCCGTATCATGTCATTTATGATTTGCATGTGATGTTAATCCTTTTATGCACCTTGTTTTGCTTAGGACGACGGTAGCATTATAAGGTGATCCCTCACTTAATTTCAAGATAAATTGTGTTCTCGCCGAGCGTGCACCGTTGCGAAAGTTTGTCGTGTCGAGACACCACGTGATGATCGGGTGTGATAGAATCTACGTTCACATACAACGGGTGCAAGCTAGTGTTGCACATGCAGAACACTCATGTTAAACTTGACGAGCCTAGCATGTACAGACATGGCCTCGGAACACAAGAGACCGACAGGTTGAACATGAGTCATATAGTAGATATGATCAACATAATGATGTTCACCATTGAAACCACCTCAAATCACGTGATGATCGGACTTGAGTTGGTGAATTTGGATCATGTATCACTCGAATGACCGGAGGGATGTCAATTTGAGTGGGAGTTCTTAAGTAATATGATTAATTGAATTCATTATCATGAACATAGTCAGTAGTGTCTTTGCAAATTATGTTGTGGATTACTTGCTCGTGTTGTAGTTCCCTTAAATTTTTATATGTTCCTAGAGAAATAGAGTTGAAAGACGATGGTAGCAATATTGCGGACTGGCTCTGTGATCTGAGGATTGTCCTCGTTGCTGCACAGAAGGCTTATGTCCTTAATGCACTGCTCGATGCGCCAACCCCTCTAGCGTCGTTTGTAGATGTTGTGAACATCTGACACGCACGTTCTGATGACTACTTGATAGTTTAGTGTGTCATGCATTATGGCTTAGAATTGAGGCTCCGAAACATTTTGAATGTCATGGAACATATGAGATGTTCTAAGAGCTGAAATTAGGATCTCAGGCTCGTGCCCGTGTTGCAAGATATGAGATCTCCAACAAGATTCTTTGCATGTAAGATGAAGGAGAATAGCTCAATCGTTGAGCATGTGCTCAGATTGTCTAGGTGCTACAATTGCTTGAATCGAGTGGGAGTTGATCTTCCAGATAAGATAGTGATTGATATTGTTCTCCAAGTCACTGTCACTAAGCTACTAGAACTTGGTGATGAACTATAAATGCCAGGGATAGAAATAATGATCCCTGAGTTGTTCGCGATGTTTGACACCGCGTAGGTAGAAATCAAGAAGGACCATCAAGTGTTGATGGTTAGTAAAACCACTAGTTTCGAGAAGGGCAAGGACAAGGAGGGAAACTTCATGGATAGCAAGTCAGTTGCTGCTCCAGTGAAGCAACCCAAAGTTGAACCCAAACCCGAGACTAAGTGCTTTGATTATGAGGAGAGCGGTCGCTGAAGCGGAGCAACCCTAGATACTTGGTAGATAAGAAGGCTGGCAACGTCGACAGAAGTATATTTGATATACGTGTGTACCTTGCTAGTACTCCTAGTAGCACCTGGATTTGGATATCGGTTCGGTTGCTAAATGTTAGTAACTCGAAATAAAAGCTACAGAATGAACTGAGAACTAGCTAAGGGTGAGGTGATGATGTGTGTTGGAAATGTTGCCAAGGTTGATGTGATCAACATCGCACGCTCTCTCTACCTTCGGGATTAGTGACGAACCTAAATAAATGTTATTTGGTGTTTTGCATTGAGCATGAACGTGATTAGATCGTGTTTATTGCAACACGGTTATTCATTTAAGTTAGAGAATAATGGTTATTCTGTTTACATGAATAATACCTTCAATGGTTATGCACCTAGTGAGAATGGTTTGTTGAATCTTGATCGTAGTAATACACATGTTCATAACATTGATGCCAAAAGATACAAAGTTAATAATGATAGTACCACATACTTGTGGCATTGCCGCTGAATGTCATGTTGGTATAAAACGCATGAAAAAACTCCATGCTGATGGATCTTCGGAATCATTCGATTTTGAATCGGTTGAGACATGCGAACCATGCCTCTTGGGCAAGATGACTAAGGACCCCGTTTTTCGGTTTGATGGAGCGGGCAAGTGATTTATTGGAAATGATAAATGTTGATGTATGCAATCCAATGAGTCTTGTAGCATGCGGTGTATATTTACTTAATCAAACACAAGTCTGAATCGTTTGAGAAGTTCAAGAGAATTTAGAGTGAAGTTTAAGATCATCGCGACAAGAAGATAAAAATGTCTGCGATATGATCGTGGAGGTGAATACCGGAGTTACAAGTTTGGCATACAACTTTAGACAATGTGAAAGTTGTTTCACAGCTCACGCCACCTGGAAACACCATAGTGTGATGGTGTGTTCAAACGTCATAGTTGTGCTCTATTGAAAATGGTGCTTGCTATGATGTCTCTTATTGTTTTGCTACTATAATTTTGGGGTTATGCATTAGAGACAACTACATTCACTTTAGATAGGGTGCCATCTAAATCCGTTGAGATGACACCGTGTGAATTATGGTTTGATAGAAACCTAAGCTGTCATTTCTTAATGTTTGGGGCTGCAACACTTATGTGAAAAAGGTTTTCACCTAATGAGCTCGAACCCAAAGCGGAAAAATGCATCTTCATAGAATACCCTAAAGACAATTGGGTAAACCTTCTATCTCAGATCCAAGCATAAAGTGTTTGTTGCTAAAACTGGGTCCTTTCTCGAGAAAGAGTTTCTATCGAAAGAATTGAGTGGGAGGAAGATAGAACTTGATGAGTTTGTTGAACCTTTGTTCAACCAGAGAGTAGCGCAGCGCAGGAATTTGTTTCTGTGAAGCCTACGTTAGTTGAAGAGGAAGTTAATGATGATGATCATGAAGCTTCGGATCAAGTTACTATCGAACCTCGTAGGTCGACAAGGATGTGTACTGCTCCTGAGCGGTACGACAACCCTATCTAGGAGGTCATGTTGTTGGACAACGATGAACCTACAAGCTGTGGAGAAGCGATGATGGGCCCGGATTCCGACAAATGGTTACAAGCCATGAAATCCGAGAAAGGATCCATGTATGAAAACCAAGTATAGACTTTGGTAGACTTGCTCGTTGGACGGCAGGTTGTTGAGTACAAATGGATGTTTAAAATGAAGACAACCGCTTATGGTAAATGTCACCATTTGTATAGCTCGACTTGTTGCAAAGAAGTTTACGACAAGTTCGAGGAGTTGACTACGATGAGACTTTCTCACTCGTAGTGATGCTGAAGTCTGTTGGAATTATGTTAGCAGTTGCTGCATTTTTCAATTATGAAATCTCGCAGATGAATGTCAAAACATCGTTTCCTTAACGGTTTACTTGAGGAAAGGTTGTATGTGATACAACCAGAAGGTATTGTCAGTCCTAAGGATGCTAAAAGGTGTGCAGGCTTCAGTGATCCTTCTATGAACTGAAGCAAGCATCTCGAAGTTGGAATATACACTTTGATGAGGTGATCAAAGTTTTTGAGTCTATAAAAAGTTTACGAGAAACTTGTATTTACAATAAAGTGAGTGGGAGCACTATAGAATTTCTGATAAGTATATGGGGATGACATATTGTTGATCGAAAATGATGTAGAATTTCTAGAAAGCATAAATGGTTGTTTGAAAAGAGTTTTTCAAAGGAAGACCTGGATAAATCTACCTAATTGTTGAGCATCAAGATCTATAGAGATAGATCAAGATGCTTGATGAGACTTTCAATGAGTACATACCTTAACAAGATTTTGCAAGAGTTCAAAATGGATCAGTCAGAGAAAGAGTTCTCGCCTGATTTGTAAGGTGTGAAGTTGAGTAAGACTCAAAGCTCGACCACGACAGAAGAAAGAGAAAGGACGAATGTTGTCCCTTTGCCTTAGCCATAGGATCTATATAGTATGCCATGCTGTGTATCGCACCTGTGTGTGCCTTGCCATGAGTCCGTCAAGGGGTACAAGAGTGATTCAGGAGTGGATCACTGGACAACGGTCAAGATTATCCTTAGTAACTAAAAGAATAAGGAGATTTTTCTCGATTATGGAGGTGATAAAGAGTTCGTCGTAAAGAGTTATGTCGATGCAAGCTTTAACACCAATCCAGATGACTCATAGTAGCAATCTGGATACGTATAGTGGAGCAACCATTTGGAATAGTACCAAGTGGAGTGTAGTAGCAGTGTTTATAGTTTAACATAGATATTTGCAAAGTACACACGGAACTGAATGTCGCAGACCCATTGACTAAAAGACCTCTCTCACATGCAAAGCATGATCGAGCCCCTGAACTCATTGGGTGTTAGATTCATAACAATGCGGATCACATGGTGATGTGAACTAGATTATTGACTCTAGTGCAAGTGGGAGACTGTTGGAAATATGCCCTAGAGGCAATAAATAAAGTGTTTATTATTATATTTCCTTGTTCATGATAATCGTTTATTATCCATGCTATAATTGTATTGATTGGAAACACATTACATGTGTGGGTAAATAGACAACACTTTGTCCCTAGTATGCCTCTAGTGAACTAGCTCGTTGGTCAAATGTTCCCTAGCCATTGACATGTGATGTCATTTGATAATGGGATCACATCATTAGGAGAATGATGTGATCGACAAGTCCCGAACTACAAACATAGCATATGATCGTGTCAGTTTATTGCTACTGTTTTCTGCATGTCAAGTATATGTTCCTATGACCATGAGATCATGCAACTCACGAACACCGGAAGAGTGCCTTGTGTGTATCAAACGTCGCCACGTAACTAGGTGACTATAAAGGTGCTTTACAGGTATCTCCGAGGGTGTCCGTTGGGTTGGCATGGATCAAGACTGGGATATGTTACTCTGTGTGACGGAGAGGTATCTTAGGACCCACTCGGTAATACAACATCACAATAAGACTTGCAAGCAATGTGACTAAGTGTTAGTCACGGGATCTTATATTACGGAATGAGTAAAGAGACTTTCCGGTAACGAGGTTGAACTAGGTATGGAGATACCGACGATCGAATCTCGGGCAAGTAACATACCGAAGAACAAAGGGAACACCATACGGGATTAACTGAATCCTTGACATAGAGGTTCGACTGATAAAGATCTTCGTAGAATATGTAGAAACCAATATGGGCATCCAGGTCCCGCTATTGGTTATTGACCATAGAGGTGTCTCGGTCATGTCTACATAGTTCTCGAACCCGCAAGGTCTGCACACTTAAGGTTTGATGACGTTTGGGTAGTATAGAGTTATGTATGGTGGTGACCGAAGGTTGTTCAGAGTGCGGAATGTGATCCCAGACGTGACAAGGAGCTCCGAAATGGTTCGGAGGTAAATATTGATATATAGGAAGTCCTATTTTGGTCACCGGAAAAGTTTCAGGCTCATCGGTTTTGTACCGGGAGTGCCGGTAGTGTACCGGGAGACCATGGGGAGGGGTATTTCGACTCAAGAGGCTACATGGTCTATGGGAGAGTAAATACCAGCCCTTAGTGGGCGGGTGGAAGTCCCACACAAGGCCCATGCGGCTTGGAAGAAAATCCCAAAGAGAAAAAGGTGGAAAAAGGCAAAAAGACCAAAAGAAGGAGTCCTAGTCCAACTAGGATTGGAGGAGGATTCCTCCTCTCCTCCTTGGTTTGGCTGACCCAAGGGCTGGCTCCTTGGGAGCCAAGCCTCCTCTCTTCCTCCTATATATACTAGAGGTTTTAGGGTTTTTGGCACAAGATTTTCAGCCACGTGCTACCCGTTCCTCCAGTGCATAGTTTCTCCTCTAGATCGAATTTCTGTAGTGCTTAGGCGAAACCCTGCTGGAATTTCTCCACCACCATCACCACGGCGCCGTCATGCTACCGGTGAACTCGTCTACCTCTCCGCTCCCTCTTGCTGGATCAAGAAGGCCGAGATCGTCATCGAGCTGTACGTGTGCTGAACGCAGAGGTGCCATCCATTCGATGCTAGATCGGCAGGACCATGATCAAGATCGCGAGACGGATCATGATGAGTTCGTGGGACGGATCATGATGAGTTCGTAGGACGGATCGTGATTAGATCACGGGACGGACCATGATGAGTTCGCGGGACGGATCGTGATTGGATCGCGGGACGGATCGTGATGAGATCGCGGGACGCTCGGCGATTTGGATCGCAAAGACGTTCGACTACACCAACCGTGTTTCTTAGCGCTTCCCGCTTAGCAATCTACAAGGGTATGTAGATCTACTCTCCCTCTTGTAGATGCTCATCACCATGGATAGATCTTGCGTGTGCGTAGGAATTTTTTTGTTTCCCATGCGACGTTCCCCAACACCGAATGCAGTATCGGCTGTACCGAAAATCTAGGGTTTGCCTGAGTCTGTCTAGTGTTTGTAATCGGTGGCACCGAATTTAGAAAGTTGGTTGCACTGATTTTGAGTGTTTGGCTTTGGACAGACTTTGGTGTGAGAGTTTGTGGGTGTATTTGGTGACTATCACTTGTGCACGTATGAGCATTTTGTTCACCAACAAAACCTTACCCCCTTTTAATAGTATTGGCTTTCCTATGGACTCAAAGTGGTTTCTCACAAATATAAAATGTAGATTCCTCTTGCTTGAAGTTTTGCCAACCTATTTCCTTGCATCATGGGGTATTCCACAATCTCTTTGCCAACCCATCATTAAACTTTTCCTGAAACATACTTGGTGGAAACATTAGTTCAATGACTTATATGTTGTTATGAATTACCAAAACCACAAAGGGAGTAAATGTGCTTTTAATCTCCCCCTTTTTGGTAATTGATGACAACATATAGATCAAAGCTTCGACATATGATATAATCAATGAATATAATCATTTATTTGAGAAGTATGTCATAAGCAAGAGCTCCCCCTAAATTTGTGCATCATTTTGAATTTTCTTTTGAATGCAATGCATAATTGATTAGGTACATGGGGCACTTCTTCCATGTCACATACATCTTGGTGGTGTGCGAGAATAACTAGAGTTAACAACATAGCACAACACAATCAAGCAATGTGAGTGATCATCACATAATCATCAAATGATAGGAAATAGTAGCAACACACATAACAACGTATGATCACACACAAACACAAAAGTATCTCACATCAAACCAAAAGAACGTTTGGAAACATTTGTTTTTTTGAAAAGTAGCAAGATGCTCTCTCACTCGAAGCCTAAGATCTATATACAACTTTTCCCCCTTTGGCAACAAGTTACCAAAAAGTTCAAAGAGATATAGCTAATCGTTCTACGGCTAATCTCCTCCGGTCGTCGATGTCAGAGTCGCAATAACTGCGTCGGTGAAGACTTGTGTTGAAGTCCTGGATGGAGCTAGAGTAGATACTAGAGGCACTGGAGCTGATGGGGCTGAAGATACTATGGCTGGAGCAGAAGATGAAGGCCTCGTCTCTGGAGCTGGTACTGTAGGAGTCCTGGCCTTAGTCATAAACTGGGCATTCGTCCTGACAGGTGCACTATCTTCCAAATCATCATCAGAAGAATCAAATTCTGAGGAGTGGCGACGGATTGGGGCTTCATCAACCTCCTTCTTGAGCTCATTGACTGTCTTAGTCGGCCCATCAACCTTGTCATTCAGAGTTTTCACTCTATCATCAATAATGTTCACAAGGCTCACCATGCCCTCAAGCCTGAATCCTTCGTCTTCTTCATATCCTTAGCAACTAGGTGGCTAGAATCATGAGTTGGAAGGTGAGGTCTGAGCTTCATCAGAACAGACATAGCATCATCATCATCTCCTTATCTAAAAGTGGATTTCTTGTTCTTCTCAGAAGCAGGTATATCTCTGGTAGTCCTCTTGGACTTCTGTGCAACAGTTTTCTTTGAGGTTTCCTTGGTGCTCTTGGAGGGGCCTCGCTTGGGCATAGCATCAGCCAACAGTTTCTTGGCTTTCTTCTTAGGAATGGCCTAAGAAGCAGGTTCCTCCTCTTCCTCCTCAGCAGCACCAGCAGCACCAGCCTCCTCTGGATCCTCAAACAGGGAGGTAGGCCTACCCTGCACACGGATGATCCTCTTCCTGGCTATCTTCTTTGGCACATCCTTCCCGGGGACATCAATAGACACTGTTTCCCTAGCACTCTCATGTGCTTTGAAGGTTTTTGCAGGAGCATAAATTTTGCTGACCACCTTCCTAGATGAGGTGGCCTCATTGGCATCATTCCTTGCAGCCTTCTCTTGCTTCTTGGCAAGATCTCTTCCGGGACAAAATCTGAATCCTCTTCATCTGAGTTGAGTTTCTTCCTGGTCCTTGTTGCAGCCTTAGGAAACCCATGAGAACTAGGAGTGCCTGGATCTGAAGATCAACTAGACTCAGGACTAGTTCCTGAACTCATCTCAACATTCTGCACTGGCAAGTTCAGACTATCTAACCCTGACATGCTGACCCTGTGAATAGAGTATAGAAGAGTGGAATAGGATAAGTCATCACAAAATGCTGCTGGTTTTTGAAAGTTTGAATAGAAAAATTATAGATGTAGTTCACTACAAAATTGGATTTTGGTGTCACCGAGTCAAACATTTCGGTGCTGCCGAGACACAAAACTCTTAACCGAAACTTAGCAAGAATTTCGGTCAGACCAAAACTTGTCACTCGGTTTCACCGAGTTTTGTCCTTAGTAGCACAAAAAGGCAATCATTGGAACCAATTTTCTAACTCGGTATCACCGAGATGCAACTTCACGAGCAACTAAACCTAGAATTTTTCGATTTGCTAGACTATGGAATTTATCTTTTGGATTGAACTATCTCAAAGTGTGGCTAGATAATGAAGAAACCCTAATGCGCAAGAATCGGAGGTTGGAGTGCAAGAGGGGGCCGAATCCGTACCCTAGCTCGGTGATGGATCTGCTACGGCGGCGACGGGGCTGAAGATTCCGTCGACGGCGGCGATTCCCAGCGGCGGAGGAGCACGGGAAGACAAGGGTGACGACTAGGGGTCCTTCTATGGCAGCTTAGGGCTTGGGGTGCGAAGATTTGAAGAATGAAATTTCGAACCGTCGGGACCACCAAATATATACCCTTCACTGTTGGTGACACCGATTCTAAATTTTTGGTGTCATCAAGTTTCTCAACTGTCAGTTGACAGAGAAACTCGATGTAACCGAGAATATGGAATGGGTAGTACCAAGGCAAGAAATCCAAATCAATGCTAGGCATTTGGTGAGACCAAGAATTGTGGGATGGTTCCACCAAGATGCACTTGGGAGGTTTTAATGGTGAGTCCTTGTTGATACGGAACTCTGAGTCCTCATCACACAGAGTGATCGAGAAGTACTTGTTCAAATTTTGTGATGCAGCATGAATAGAGTGTGAGGTGAGAAAGCATAGATAGCTAAAAAAGTGGTCCTAGGTATTATTGTATATCCAATTGGCAAATAAATATGAAAATCCAAATAGCAACAATTGGATATCCTCGAATGAGTAAATAAATGCAGACTAACATGCTCACACAATAAGATGTCAAATGAAATCGTGGCAAACATGCACAAACACAATAGCATCTAACAAGCACTTTGGCGATGACGAAGCCATCTATATATGAGTATATTGACTTAGGAGACAAGTAAGAATACTTGATCATAGGTCATACTCATCGTTTAAGCACAAGTGGGGTTACCACTTTCACATAAAGCATTTAATGCTGTCACATTCTTATGAGATGCTTTAACTCAAGTCTTAGAGTAAAGCTCCCCCTAGATGTGACATTCCTTATTAAGAGGGATAAACTAACCTTGGGTTTTGTCAAAGAAGACTTCATGTTGATGAGGTAGTGGTGGATTCTCAAAGTTGATGAAGGTTACCAAGAGTTGGGAGCATCCTCATTGTTTCATTACTCTTCTCACCTATATGGGTTAGTCCCAACACACAAAAGACAAATACAAGGATATCTATGGACATGGAGTGCAAAGCATATGTGATGATGTCTATTGATTTGTTAATTACCTTGTCCCTTGCTTACCTTTGAGAGAATGTGTGACTCCTTGAACTATTGCATAATGTTGATGTTGTTTGCAACTAGTTCTTGCCAATAATGAATATGAGTGAATTTCATTGGCGGAGTCACCCCTCAAGAACTCTCTAGTTCTTGTTCTTGGGAACCCACATCAAGTTGATGGGGATCCTTGGTGTTGAAGTGGCACTTGCAGAAGTTGAGCTTCTAGTAGCCTTGGGAACCCACTTCACCAAAGCTTGGGATTCATCTTCATATGAGTGAATGTCCTCTTGAAGCTTGTTCTTGTCCTTGAGCTTGGTGTCTTGTGGTGGAAGGTCATCTTGAGCTTTTGTTCCCTTGGGAAGAGTATTTTCATACTTGTCCTTTTTAGGAACAAACTTGGGATCGAGGTATTGACCTTCTTCCCATTCAACTCCATTAGCGTTTAAGTAGCCAACACCATGATTCTTCTGGTATCCTTCATGCTTGCGTACAATCTTCTCAAATTGTTTGCACCCTTCAAGAATATTGTAGATACCTTTCTCTCTAATCCCTTTCAAGAGTTCATTTTCTGCTCAAGTGTAACTTGGCTAAGATAAGAGTTAGTGGGATCAAGAGAATTACAAGAAGCAATATCATTGGATTTATCATTTTTATTGCTACTAGTTGAAGAACCTTTCTTTCCTTTGTTACTAGCTTGCTTAGACTTAACTTGAGGCATGAATGTAGATAAGTGAAGTTGTTTGTCTAGATAAGAGGAAGTCTTCTTTCGAAGATCGTCATTGATAGCTTTAAGGAACTCATGCCCTTGCTCTAAGTTGAGCTTCTCGAAGTGTAGATTTTCATGTGTCCTTACAAGCTCTCCGTGATCTTCTAGAGTTGACTCGTGAGCTAACTTAAGAGTTTTTAGTTTGTGAGCTAGTCATTCTATTTCCAACTTATCATCAACACACGACTTATCTACACTAGAGTGAGTACTAACAAGTTCATTTTGACTAACATTACTAGTTTTGTCAAATAGCAAGTCATCTTCATCACTATTGAAATCAAGATACTCGGGGTGTGATACCTTGGGGCCTTTAGCCATGAAGCAACTTCCACTCCCTTTGTTTGGTGAATCAAATAGATCATAGGAGTTGGTAGTCACTAGTGCAATTCCGGCAACACCTTCATCTTGACTATAGTCGGAGTTGGAGTGATAGCTTCTCTCAGAGTGGTTGTCGGAGTCGGAGCCAGAAACCCATTCACTATCATGAGCTTGATGTTTCCTTCTTGAGTAGCTCTTGGTGTACTTGTCCTTCTTCTTTGAGTCCCTACTTCTCCTTGAGGATCTTCGTTCATAATGATCATCTCTACTCCTTCTCTCTTTTTGAGGTGACTCGTCTCTTGAGCTTCATCTTCTTGGTGACTCTTCTCTTCATTTGTAGGGAGCCATGCACTCATTGGAGTAGTGTTCGGGCTTCACAATTGTAGCAGTTTCGGTCATGACTTGACGAACGCTTCTCTTCATATCTTGAGTTGGAGCTTCGATCTTTGCTTATATTCTTGTAGAACTTGTTGAATTTCTTGACCATGAGGCTTATCTCTTCATTTGTGACAAGGTTGTTGCTTGAGGTAGCGGGAGAATCACTTGTGGCTTTGTAAGCACCGCTAGAGTTGTGGTGAAGCTCTTCTTGTCTTTGAGTGTCATCTCATGAGCAACAATTCTACCAATCACTTCCGTTGGCTTGAGATCTTTGTAGTTGGGCATGATTTGGATCAATGTGCAAATGGTGTCATATCGATCATCCAATGCTCGAAGTATCTTCTTGATGATGAATTTGTTTGTCATTTGTTCGCTTCCTAAGCCGGCAATCTCATTGGTGATGAGAGCTAGCCTAGGGTACATCTTAGCGACTCCTTCACCATCCTTCATCTTGAACTTGTCAAGTTGACTTTCAAGAACATCCAACTTGGATTCTCTCACAGATTCTGTACCTTCATACATATCAATCAAAGTATCCCAAATCTGTTTTGCATTCTCAAGATGGCTGATCTTGTCGAATTCTTCGGGGCATAGGCGATTGAAGAGAATGTCACATGCTTAAGCATTGAGTTGCAACATCTTCAACTCATCCATAGTCGCTTCATGATCGGGTTCCTATCCTTCCGCAAAGAATTCACCTTGCATGCCAACACGAACAACAACCCAAATGGAGGGGTTATGACCAAGCAAATGCATTTTCATTTTGTGCTTCCAACTACAAAAAATTGGGCCATCAAAGTACGGACCTCTACGGTGATAATTTCCCTCACTAGACGCCATACTTCTCCTAAGTTGTGAGACCAATGCAATGGAGACCAAAGATCTGATACTACTTGTAGGATGGAAAGTAGGTCTATAGGGGGGGTGATTAGACTACTTGACTAAATAAAAATCTACTTTTTCGCAATTTTAATTCTTGGCAGATTTTAGCATTCATAGTATGTCAAGTACACCCTACACATGCATGTATAAGAGTATAGCAGCAGAAAGTAAAGACATTGCACATGTAAGTAAAGAGAGGTTAGGAAAAGCAAACGCAATTGGTGACACGATGACTTTTCCCGTGGTTCCGATTGGTGGGACTATCGTACATCCACGTTAATGGAGTATTCAACCCACGGAGGGTAACGGCCGCGAGAGTCCATGGAGGGCTCTACCCACGGAGGGTTCCACAAAGAAGCAACCTTGACTATACCATGATGGCCTACGTCCACGGAGGACTAGCTTTATTCGGGGTAGATATTCACGAAGTAGGTGATCTCCTTGCCCTTACAAACTTCTTGGTTCACTCCACAACACGAAGTAGGAGGCTCCCAAGCGACACCTAACCAATCTAGGAGGCACCACCCTCCAAAAGGTCATAGGCTCGGTAATGTCGATGAACTCCTTGCTCTTGCACTTCAAGATGATAGACTCCTCAACACACAATCACTCTCTCACAAATATGGCTTGGTAGAAGAGATGGGATTGGTGGAAAGCAACTTGGGGAGGCTAGAAATCAAGATCCATATGGTTGGAGTGGAAGATCTTGACCTCAACACAAGGGTAGGTGGTTCTCTCTCAGAAAACTGATTAGATAGGTATGGAATGGTTCCGAGTGCTTCTCTTTTGAGTAGGTGGTGGTGGAGGGGTATATAAAGGCATCCCCAAAAATCCAACCGTTACACACAATAAGTCAGACTCAGTGACACCGATGTGTTAATCTCGGTGGTACCGAAGTGACCAAAAGGTGGCAATTTTTGAATCTTGGTGAGACCGCTATAGGAATCTCGGTTGCACCAATAAGGTGATCAACGGTCAGAATGCCCAATCTTGGTGACGCCGATTCGACAATCTCGGAGGGACCGAAACTATGAACTTGCGTAACAGAAAGTTGGCAACCCAACTCGGTGGCACTGAATGCAGTATCGTCTGTATCGAAAAGCAAGGGTTTGGCTGAGTCTGTCTAGGGTTTGGAATCGGTGGCACCGAATGTAGAAAGTTGGTTGCATCGATTTTGAGTGTTTGGCTTTGGACATACTTTGGTGGGAGAGTTTGTGGGTGTCTTTGGTGACTATCACTTGTGCACGTATGAGCATTTTGTTCACCAATAAAACCTTACGCCCTTTTAATAGTATTGGCTTTCCTATGGACTCAAAGTGATTTCTCACAAATATAAATTGTAGAGTCCCCTTGCTTGAAGTTTTGCCAACCTATTTCCTTGCATCTTGGGGTATTCCACAATCTCTTTGCCAACCCATCATTGAACTTTTCCTGAAACATACTTGGTGGAAAGATTAGTTCAATGACTTATATGTTGTTATGAATTACCAAAACCACCAAGGGAGCAAATGTGCTTTCCAAGGCTTGTTGTGATGTTGTATTACCGAGTGGGCCGTGAGATACCTCTCTGTCACACGGAGTAACAAATCCCGGTCTTGATCCATACCCACTCAACAGACACTCTCGGAGATACCTATAGAGCACCTTAATAGTCACCCAGTTATGTTGAGACGTTTGATACACACAAGTCACTCCTCCAGTGTTAGTGAGTTGCATGATCTCATGGTCATAGGAACAGATACTTGACATACATAAAACTATAGCAATATACTGACACGATCATATGCTATGTTTATAGTTTGGGTCTTGTCCAACACATCATTCTGTCAATGATGTGATCCCGTTATCAAATGTCATTTCATGTCAATGGATAGGAAACATTGACCATCTTTGATTATCGAGCTAGTCTACTAGAGGCATACTAGGGATAAAGTGTTTGTCTATGTATCCACACATGCAATGTGTTTCCAGTCAATACAACTATAGCATGGATAATAAAAAATTATCATGAACAAGGAAATATAATAAGAACCATTTTATTATTACCTCTAGGGCATATTTCCAACAGTTTGATCAAACATTGTATGAAATTTCAACTGCCATTTTTTCAGAAAGTGAATAGTTTTTGAAACACCAAAGTTTTGAAATTATAGAAGTTGAATATTTTTTATTTTGAATTTTTGAAAAAGGGACATGTTTTTGAAATTGTGGCATTTTTTAATATGTGAAGATTTGAAAGTCTAAAAAAGAAGTGAAAATGCTAACATTTAAAAAAATGAAAATAGAAACTATTTTTGAATCTACGACCAATTTTGGAAAAATCATGGTTTTGTGTTATTATTTTGAGAAGATGCAAACATTTTCCAAAAATACAAACCATCTTTAGAATTCCTTAATGTTTTTGAAACAAGAACATTTTCAAATTAGCAAACAAAAAATGAGAAGGGAACATGTCGTGACTTGGTCCCATAATAAAGCCTCGAATCTTTGCGCTTACAGTGTCAGTCCGTGGATCAATAGTTGATTTGCAGTTGATGATGAAATACCAAGAATACATCAAATTTCATAGAATTTACATTGAAGATCCAGTGCTATTACAATACACAACTTCTTAGCCCAGGCTAGCTTACAAACAATCATGCAACAAAACAAATATCTAATCTCGTGGCGTCCATCGACTCACGGGCAGTAATTGAATATAGCATCGCAACCCTACTTCCTAACCTTCCCTTCAATAAAGTTACCTGCAACATGATACATTGCAGCCACAAGGGTCAATACATGGAATGTATTGGCAAGCTTCACCAAGATTTGGCTTGTGAAACATAAAAATGCAAGGTGGTGTGGCTGGTTTTCCTTTTGTGCAAAATAGTTTTTCCCTACCTCAATTGAATGGCCTAATCTAGCAGCAGCATGACACTTGCGGTACGCCCCAGTCGTAGTCCAAGTCACTGTGGTAAACCCGGTGACGACCCAAGCAGTTTGAGCATGTGGACTCCCCGGTGCACCCTGAGTCATCCCTAGCCTCTCCACAGAACCTGGTGGACCCCAGACCTTTGTGATCAGCTCCAATACTCCCCATAAGTTCAACCCATTGATTTTAGGCGGAAGAGGTAAATGAGATCAATCTGACAATGTCAGTCTAGTGGAAACCAGGGTACCATGACCCATCTGCCTACGTCCCAGGAAGCAACACCTCGTGAAGGGCCCAGGAGGTGGCCCACTCATAAGCTCACAGCTCAAGACACCTCATGAGGATTGGACCTCACAAGGCCCCTCTCCACGAGGGAATGCTCATCAAGGCAATCATTGTTAGTAGTAGGCAGCCTCGCGAGGCAGCTTCTCGTGAGGCCCTTTGCTTGGAGGGGTCATGCGGTGCAGGTACCGTGGCTGTGTGCCCACCATGTGGGTGGCGCACCCGCACAATCAAGGACGACAGTGGTCATGCTAGTAGGTGCATACAGGGAGGATTTATTATTCGGTGATTAAAGTGCAGCGCCCGCTGCCTCCAACAGAGCAAGTTTCCAAAGCTTGCCATTCCGATGAAAGAAAGTTATGGTGATGCAACTCGTTGGGATGAAGGTCATCACCGAGCCCACTAGCGCGTCATGGATGGTGCCTTCACAAGCGAAGACCACCTTTTGTAAGGATTAGACTGAGCGCATGTCCCCCTTCAAATTTCAGCCCCGTGGCTACCCTTTCCCACCAATATTATCGGGGAAGAGGACCAAGGCAAGGACAAAAGGGAAAGTGCCGCTACCTTAGTGGAAGAAGACCCCCAGTCAGTCATTTACACTTCTTCTACCATGTAAGACTCGTGTGCTTCCCAAAGAGCAATCCAAACAAGCAGGAGTAGGGTTTTACAACTTAGTGTCCCGAACCTGGGTAACTCCGTCCTTATGCCTCCGTCGTTGTGTGGCGTGCAGGCAGAACAGGACGCACCTCCTCTGCCTCCTCCGTACGATGAAAGATGTGGTGCCTTGGAGCTGTGCCAGGGCACGACCTCGCCCAACCATGCCGGCACTAGCTATTAAATCATCCAGTGTGCGTAGCCATATGCACATGTGATCCTCGAGAAGCAACGCGATGGATACAACTACACCATCCAGGACACCGCGGTGGCCGGGCGGTAGAACCGGGCTTCTCTCGCCGGCAACGTCATCACCATTTGCGAGGGCTGCCTCACATTCACTCCTGGACTACACGTGTGGTGTGGCCCTTCAAGTGAGAGCCAGAGCTGCCTCCTCGCTATGACGGCACCCCCAACCCCATGGAGTTCCTGCAGCTCTACACTATGGCCATCCAGGCGGCGGGCGGTGACGACAAGTGCATGGAGAACTTGTTCCCCATGGCTCTCAAGGAGGTCGCATGATTGTGGTTGATGAACCTTTTCGAGTACTCTGTGTCCTTATGGTCCAAGCTGTGCACGTACTTCATTGCCAACTTCAAGGGCACGTACGAGCGCCCCATCACGCTCAACGACTTGCGTAGTGCGCCAGCGCCCTGGCGAGACCCTCCGCAAGTACATGCAGCACTTTAGCCAAGTGCACAACAAGATCCCAGACGCCTCTGATGTCATGATCATATTAGCATTCTCCTCGGGCGTCACGGACGTCAAGATGCTTGAGAAGCTGTCCATCAATGACGAGCTCGACACTGTGGTTGTGTTGTTCGACCTTGACGACAAGTCTGCCAGGGCTGAAGAGGGCCGCCTTTTTACCCACAATGATCTTGACATGACGCCCGATGCCGTCAAGCCAAAGGGTAAGGATGCCAAGTGCAAGGGCGGTGTCATGCTTGTGGCAGAGTCTGAGCAGAAGCGCATATGTGATATCGACAAACCCAAGAAGGACAACTTCCCCTTATGCTCCTACCACAAAATGCACTCCCACCACACCGAGGATTGCCATGAGCTCAAGTTGGACCGTGACGACCACCAGGTCAGGTGCAGTGGCCGCAACGAACCTAGCGCAGACCGCAGTGGTAGTCGTTTGAGTGACCGCAGCAACAACAACGACAACAACCACAACTACCGACAAGGCTGGCGGAATCAGCCTCAACAGGCCAATGCTCAGGCCAACACTGCCCCGCCATGCCCCGGCAGGAACAACGACAACCTCTCTAACGAAGACGTTGGGGGCTATCAGGAGCCTTGCGAGGTAGCGTGCATCCTTGCCGGGGCCTAGGCGCCCTCATCCAACCACCACTTGAAGCAGTTCTCCCGCAAGGTGAACGCGGCCCTCCTAGGAACTAAGGCCTCCATGCCCCTCAAGTATTCACAATACCTGATGTCCTACAACTCTAGCGATCAACCCAAGTCCACAAGGGTTGTGGGGACCATCCCTCTGTTGTGCACGCCCACCATCAACATCGTCGCCATTACCAAGAGGCTCGTCGACGGTGTCGCAGGCCTCAACATGCTCTCCGTGGACACCTTTGAGGTGCTTCAAGTGCCCTACGAGTGCCTAATGCCAATTAGGACCTTCTCAGGCATGACCGATGGCTCCACCTTGCCACTGGGGCAAGAGCGTCTTCCCGTCACCTTTGGCAACCGAAAGAACCACCGCATCAAGCTCATCAACATTGACATAGCGCACATAGGCCTACTCTACAACACCATCTTGGGCTACCCTGTGCTCGCCAAGTTCATGGTAGTGACTCACCACACCTATAACACCGTCGAGCTTCCGAGTTGTAGCTGCACCATCACCATCCGTCGTGATTAGAAGGACACGGAGCACACCCTCAAGCACGCATACATGGCTGCTGCCACTGCCCGCACTGCCGACGAGGACGATGTCGATACTGCCATGCCCGCACCCGCGAAGAAGAAGCAGATGTTCTCAACGGCACGTGCTGAGACGAAGAAAGTGTCGCTGGACAATAGTGGCTCTGGGCCCATCAGTATTGACGGGATTATTACCCCTGGGTAGGCCAAAGCAACGGGGTTCTCTCCCCTGCTTCAAGAAAAAGTGTGTCCGGCTGCTTCCTGGCCGGGTGGCACGAAGCCGGCAGGTGCGTTGCTATCTGGCTTGGGGACGGCTGGTCAAGGTGCCGGCCCGGCCCCCGGCTGGCTGGACGCGACCAAGTGCCTTTGAGCCGCCTCCTCCGTTGACCCCTGGGCGGACAAACACCCATCCCGTCCCTCTGCACGCAGATACAGCGACACGACGGGGTGCCCACGACGGGCGCCAATGTAGCCACAGTGTCTGCCGACGCACGGGCGCGCATGGCTACAGTTTGTCCGTTCAGGCCGCTGACCTTGGCGACCGCGACCGAGCGGGGCAACAGTGCCGGCACGCCCCTGCCCACTCGATTACCTGCTTCGGCATGGCTATAGTGTAGCCGGTCATATCGGAGACATTGGCCAGCTGGCGCTAGACGACGCCACCCTGGCGACCCGTGCCGTAGCAGGTGGGCAGGGCCAATCACGGAGCCTGCTGGCGGGCCCCAGCGATCGACGGGACCGTGCAACGGGTGGACCCTACGGGTGACGAGACGGCTCAAGTGACGGGACCCTCTTGTCAGCCGGAGTGGCTTCCAGCCGGGCCCCCCATTCTGTACCTTAGGAGTATTGTAAGCCGGGGGTTAGCCTATAAAACCCCTCGAACCGCCATGCAACGGGGACGATGGGTCTCACGCACACCCACACCCACGGGACACTTCACTCGCACTCATACTTCATAGCATAGGAAGGTGAGTCGGCTCCTCGCTCTTCCTCCTCTAGACACAGCTCCAGTAGCAACCTTGTAAACACACCCATCCATCAACTATACCAAGCAGGACTAGGGGTGTTACCTCTCACGGAGGGCCCTGAACCTGGGTGCATCGCGTGTCACCGCCACTTGTCCCTAATCCCGCACCCGGAGCCTGTCGGCGTCCTCCGGCCCCAACCACCTTCGATAAGCCTACCCATGGCATATGTCGTGAGAAAACAACGACAGTTGGTGCCCACCATGGGACCGTACACGGCGTCGGCCGGATTCATGCTCTGGGCAGGACCCCTCGCCATTCCCCGCCGCCGCCACACGTGTAGGCGAAACCGCGGGCTCGTGGGGCTTGCTCCAGCAGGCCCTGTGGGCAGCTTCGTTGACCTCACGCTCGACATTGACGCGCTCATCGAGCGCTTCGGCAGGCTAAGACTTGCCGAATCACCGGTCGCCGACGCGTACCCTAGCCAGGTGCTTGTCTGCACCGATCCACCGACGGCTATGGGTGCACTCGTTGCAACCCAGTCCAGCAGCTCTCACGTTCGCGTGGGAGGAATGGCCATCATCTCCTCCACCTCCTCCGGTCATGCACGGGCCGAGGATGAAACCGTCATGGCCCACGTAGGCACCTCCGACCCGCTCGGTGCGGCCCTCTGGGGCCTGAGCACTCCCATTGCCCTGATGACAAACCCTGACGATGCCACGACCGAGCTGGAGGCGGCTCGCCGCCTCCTGTTCGAGGATGCCAGCGTCCTTGTGGCCATGGGGTGCCACATGGAGGCCGCTCAGCGGGAGTACACCTCCGCCTACGGTCTCACCCCGGCTGGCACCGAGCCTAGGCGACGTGGGGCTATGCGTGACCATGATTGCGTGGTCGCCAAATCTTGGGTGGCAACATGCCTGTCTACGACACCCCTGTAGCCAACCTGCGGGCTGCCAAGGTAGCCTACGAGGATTTGGCTACCTTGGAGGGCGAAGAACGGGCTTCCCGCGAGCGTCACATCAAGGACCTCATTGAAGCCGCTGACGCGTAGCAACATCTGCTTGCGGCAGGCGGCGCCGCCTCCGAAGGCCCCCGGCTCGAGCACGAGGGCATGGGAACTACTGGCCGTCATCCAGCTCAGCACTCCTGCTCCCCTCGCGCCTTCGGCCACCGGGTCGAGGCAAGCAACCCCTGGCTCTCTCAGCTGCTGGGGAACGAGCAGCCAACTATAAACAACCGGCACAACAACGCCCCGCCTCGTAGCGGCCGCCACCACGAGGTGCTGGCTGCGGGCAGCCGGCATAGCCGCGGGCACACGCCACCCTCGCGGCGTGAGCCGGAACGGTCGGTTCCGCCAGTCATTCGCCTCGAGCACTTGGACCAGCTCGGACCACGCGTCCCTATCAGCGGGAATGACACTCGCCTGCGCATCAACCAGCTCGCGCAGTCGGCCCTCCTCGAGGAGGAGGGCCTGTTTGTCCCGGCATGTTTCGGCCCTCGGAACCACAATGAACCGTTCCCGACCGGCTTCACGCTCTCCCGAGACACCCTGAAGTACAACGGGGCCGCCAAACCCGAAGACTGGCTGATCGGCAACACCACCGCAGTCGGCATCGCCAAGGGGAACAAGCGCATAGCCGTCTGCTACGCTCTCATCATGCTGATCGGCTCGGCCCGCACCTGGCTCAACAGCCTGGCGGCCGACATCATCAATACCTGGACGGACTTCGAAGAGGCCTTTGTCCACAACTTCACCGACACCTACAAGCGGCCTAGCCGTCCCCATGAACTAGCCATGTGCGTTTAGGGGCCGGACGAGTCCCTCCACGACTACCTCACCCGGTGGACCGAGCTCCGCAACTCCTGTGAAGGGGTGCATGAGGTGCAAGCAATACAGTACTTCATCGAAGGCTGTCATGACGGCACCCCTCTCAAGCACAAGCTCCTGTGCTCTGAGCCGGCTATGCTCGCCGAGTTCATGACCAAGGTAGAAAAGTACGCCATGGCCGACTCCGCCATTCGGGTCAACACGACCCTGCCCACCAAGGCAACGCCAATGCCGGCGGCGTTCGACTGGCTACCGACAATCGACAACCAGAAAACAACAAGCGCAAGAATGACCAGCCCGACTCCCGCTATGGGAGCCGACAGGTCGCCACCATCGAGGAGTAGGAGCCGGCTGTCCAGTCTTCCAAGCAGCGCTAGCACACTGGCAAGGCTGCCTGGCAGACCAAGCTCACGTTCAAGCAGATGCTCGACCTCCCCTGCAAGAACCACTATGAGGCAAAGCCCTCCATGCAGACGCTCCGGCAGTGCAGATTCTCACAGTGACTGGCCTGGGGGGATGGCCTTTCGGCTCCCCTCGCGCCGCCTGCCCGCGCATCGACCCCAGCGCCGGCTCCGGCTCCGGCCCAAACCAATGCTCGCCTACACGACCAGTTCCCCAACCAGAACGGCTGCTACGTCGTCTTCACCAGTGAAGAGACGAGCACACATGGTTAGCGCCGGCTCCATCATGAGGTGCACGCCACCATGCCGGCAACTCCCCAGTTCATGCACTGGTCGGAGAAGCCGGTCACCTGGAGCCGGGCAGATCACCCGGCTGTGATGCCGAGTCCCGACAGCTATGCCCTGGTCCTCGACCCCACCATCGCCACCGAGAAGCGCACCCGCCGCTTCTCATAGGTGCTAATTGATGGTGGCAGCAGCATAAACATCCTCTACCTCGACACGATGCGCAAGCTGGGGTTGAAAATAGAAGACCTTTAGGCGAGCTAGATGGTTTTCCACGACATCGTGCTGGGAAAGTCCTGCTCCCCTGTCGGTAAGATCAAGCTTGACATCCTCTTCGGCAGCCCCGGTCACTTCCGCCGCGAACCGGTGTTGTTCGAGGTAGTGGACCTCGAGAGTCCCTACCACGCGCTGCTAGGCCGACCGGCTCTCGTCATGTTCATGGCGATCCCCCACTATGCCTACCTCAAGCTCAAGATGCTGGGCCCGAAGGGAATCATCACCATCGCAGGAGACTACAAGATGTCGCTCGAGTGTGCTCGAGACGGTAGCCGGCTGGCCGAGGCCTTGGAGATAGCCGAGGAAAAGCGGCAGCTCGACCGGCTCGTGGCCCTCGCTGCCAGCCGGTCGGTCGTGCCGACTCCCCCCTCGTAGTCCTTCAGCGAGGCCTCCTTCCAGCCGTCCAAGGACACCAAGCAGATCCCACTCGACCCGGCCAACCCCGCTCAGTGCATCATCATCGGCTCCCACCGCGACAGCAAATAGGAAGGTGAGATCGTCGACTTCCTCCGTGAGAATTGAGATACCTTTGCTTGGTCCCCCAAAGACATGCCGGGTGTTCCGAGGAAGTTCGCCAAACACAAATTACACGTCCGTCCGGATGTTAAACTGGCCAAGCAGCCCCTATGCTGTTTCTCTAAGGAGAAGCGGCGTACTATAGGAGAAGAGATCGCCCGGCTGCTCGCAGCCGGCTTCGTCATGGAGGTTTTCCACCCAGACTGGCTGGCCAACCCAGTCCTGGTGCTGAAGAAGAACAAGACCTGGTGCATGTGCATCGACTACACCATCCTGAACAAGGCATGCCCCAAGGACCCATTCGCCCTACTATGGATCGATCAAGTCATCGACTCCATGACCGGCTGCGATTTGCTATGCTTCCTGGACGCCTACACTGGCTACCACCAGATCAAGATGGATCCGGAGGACCGGCTGAAGCCGTCCTTCATCACGCACTTCGGGGCCTACTGCTATATCACCATGTCCTTTGGCCTGAAGAATGCAGGCGCCACCTTCCAGAAGTGCATGTAGAAGTGACTCATGCCTCAGATAGGCAGGAACGTCCACGTCTATGTCGACGACATCGTCGTCAAAACCAAGAAGCACTTCAGCCTCCTCGACAATCTCTAGGAGACCTTCGCGAACCTGCATGAGTACAAGATGAAGATCAACCCAGAGAAGTGCATCTTCGGCATCCCAGCTGGCCAGCTCCTGGGTTTCTTCGTATCTGCCTACGGCATCGAAGCTAACCCGGAAAAGATCAGCACGATTGAGCGCATGCCCAAGCCGACCTGGCTCCGCGACGTCCAGAAGTTCACCGGCTGCCTCGCCTCGCTCAACCGGTTCATCAGCCGGCTGGGGGAGAAGGCCTTGCCCCTCTATGGGCTCCTTCACAAGACGGCTCTGGTTGAGCCGGATCACACCAAGAAGCCGGGCATGTTTGATTGGCCCGACGAGGCGGACGAGGCCTTCCGCGGCCTCAAGAGGGCTCTCACCCGCACGCCCATCCTGGCCATGCCTGCTGAGAAGGAGCCCTTGCTCACCTACATCGCGGCGACCAGTCACGTCATCAACATCGTCTTGGTGGTCGAGCGGCCGGAGGAGGGCAAATCCCTGCCTGTCCAGCGCCCCGTCTACTACCTCAGCGTGGTCTTCTCCGCCTCCAAGCAAAACTACCCCCACTACCAGATGTGATATGGCATATACTTCGCCGCCAAGAAGGTCAAGCAGTGCTTCCAGGAACACACCATCACCGTGGTGAGCATGGCCCCGCTAGGCGAGACCATGAGCGGCCGGGACTCCACCGGCCGGATCGTCAAATGGGTCATCACCCTTGCCGACCACGAGATCCGGTACAAGCCGCGTACCGCCATCAAGTCGCATGCGTTAACCGACTTCCTCGTTGACTGGGTGGAGACCGAGTTCATGCCGCCTCCCCCAGACTCCACGCATTGGCGCATGCATTTCTACGGCTCAAAAATGAGGACCGGCTTGGGTGCCGGCATAGTCCTCTCCTCTCCAAAAGTTGACCAGCTCAAGTACACCCTCCAGATCCACTTCACCGCCTCCAATAACGTGGCCGAATATGAGGCCATCGTCCACGGGCTCCGACCCACCAAGGAGATCGGCATCAGGCGCATCCTATGCTTTGGCGATCTGACCTCGTGGTGCAGTAGGTTTCTCACGAATGGGACGCTAGGGACACCAACATGGCCAGCTACCGCTTCCTTGTACAACGACTCACCGGCTCATTTGAGGGTTGTTAGTTCCACCATGTCCCAGGGGCGGACAATAAGGCGGCCGACGCGCTGGCGAAGATCGGCTCCACCCGGCAGGCCATCCTAGTCGGCATCTCGCTCGAGCGGCTACTCAAACCGTCGATTAAGTCCTCCCCGGAATCAGAGTCCATCTTTGTGTCGGCTAACGCTGTCGGCTCGCCGGCAGCTCTAGCTGCTCTCCTGGCGACCTCGACGCCGACTCTATCAACCTCGGCTGCCTTGCCGGCACCATATGAGCCAACTGCATCCGAGGCAGACGGCTCCAACGCCGCGTGTGTCATGATGACGGTCGACGCCCCACCGGCCGTCCCCGACCCGGGGACTGGCGAGCCGGCCCCGGGGACTGACCACGCAGGCCCGGGGGCTCCCGAGCCGGACCCGTCTCGGCTCCCTCATGGGCCCCGCCCATCCTGGCGTTCCTTCTGCGCGGCGAGCTCCCCCCGAATGAGGCCATGACAAGACAAATTCAGCACCGGGCCTCGGCCTACAACATCATCAATCGCAAGCTCGTCCACCGTAGCACCACCGGCATCTTCCAACGGTGCGTCGAGCCGGAAAAGGGTCAGGAGATCCTCCTCGACATCCACCAGGGCGAGTGCGGGCACCATGCCACCTCCAGGACCCTGCTGGCCAAGGCCTTCCGCCATGGTTTCTACTGGCCAACCGCCTTGGAGGGGGCCAAGAAGTTGGTCGACGAATGTGAGGGCTGCCAGCGTTTCAGCATGCAGAGCCACCTACCGGCCTCGGCCCTCTAGACCATTCCCCTCTCGTAGCCTTTCGCCTTCTGGGCACTAGACATGGTGGGTCCCTTCAAGACTGCATGAGGCGGCATGACGCATCTACTGGTGCCCATAGAAAAATTCACCAAGCGGATCGAGGCCAAGCCGATCAAGAAGCTGGATGGCCCCACGACTGTCCGGTTCATCAATGACATCATGTAGCGACCCGACCTGAAAGGTCGAATCTCCGGTGTTTCTGTACCATCCCAAGATCATGCTGGTACACACACGGTACATCAATGTATATATCAAAGGGAAATCACACAGCATTAAATAATCGAAATCTCATATTGAGTCCTTTATTATAATAAGGATTACAATAAAGTGGCTGAAGGCCAACTCATGAGATAAACTAAACCAAAACTTGCGGAAGCTCCATAGGTAGTTGAGTCCATCTGACTCCAAGGGCATCTCACCGAGCGTAGAGCGTATCCTCACTCCTGGTCGGAAAAGTACTCTGCAACATGATACGTTGCAGCCGTATAGGTCAACATATTGAATATGCCAGCAAAGTCACAAGAGAGGGGGTAAAGTAATCATCTAGTCTATATGCCAATATGGCAGGTGGGGTTGTAAGTTTTTGCATAAAGCCAAATTTTTCCTACAACAAGAGAGGGCAAAATCATAATTACTACAATGTTGGTTGATTAATGAGATGGTTCCACCAACCAATTCTCATACCCAAATTGACATTTGTAACCCACATCAATGTAATTTATGGTGTTGAGAGTTCCAGATAGTTTCAGTTCCTTTGGCTCAAACTGTCCATGACCGTGGACACGGCTAATCGATTAGGTTTGGGTACTCTGTAGAGTTTTGCACACGTTCCCCACAAGATTTGATCGCCTCTGTTGGACTTCTCGCACTTCATGGTGTTTGAGAAACGGATGACCAAAACATGGTCTTCAAAAGGGTTTCCTCGAGACTCTGTCGGTGCCCATCCTTTCCTACCGTTCTTCTACATCTCGTAGCACCGCCTGTCCACGATATCCAACCAAGCAAGAGCCCATAATGGCTTGTGGCTGTGCAGGTAAGCCTTGGGTCTTGAAGTATCCATCCATCTCTTTGTGCCTGGGTGGACCTTTCCGCATGAATACTGGCACTTCTCCAGCATCATCTAGGCTAACCACTGGTTTCTCCAGGGCGCCGTTCAACCATCATCCACCCAGAGGTAAGTTGAAAACTCGGCGTCTTGAAGACTTGATCATCATGTAGGTCTTGAAATTATTAACTCACAACTCTCATGAATCACACAACCAACCCCATCTACTAATATCATAGCAAAATGTAAATCAAAGTTTCCCGGGGCCAATGTGTCAAAGCGTTGAGGGGTACCTACCACATGATACTACAACAAGTAACCAAGTTTCCAATTTACCTACTTTGCATGCAATTGGGGAGATGGAAGAACTAATGCAATAAAACATAGGTATACATGGTCAAAGTGACTTGCCTTGCTGACGATCCTCGTAATCAAGTGACTCTAGATAACAAGCTTCGCACTCCGGATGATCTAACGAATCAAACAAGAGCACACCATAAGCATAAACACAATACAATTCATTCAACAGCAAGGTAAACAAATTCTTCAACAAACAAAAGCACAATCAAGAGAAGACTCACTTAAAGTATAAGACTATAAATTTTTTGGTGTCAACATCCCTACTAAGACATACAAGTCAAAATTTGGTTTTGAACAACTAGACATTTAGATAACAGAAAAGTAAATAAAATTTTATTTGAAAACAGAAAGTATTTCATTATAAAAGTATTGTGCTAAAAGAAATACTTCAAAACATTTTTCTAAACAATGTACATGGGGAAAAACAAGATGAACCTATTCAAACTAGAGCACAAAACAATTTGGAAAACATATTTTATTAAAAGAAAAAAATACACCCAATGTTGAATCAACAGAACCTAATGAAATCTAAAAACAAAAGTTAAACTAATTCAGCTTCAAATTAAATAAAAATCAATTTAGTTGAAATCTATTAAGAACTAAACAAATTCTGTTTTTTGTTAAAAACAGTAACCAAATTCATTCAAAAAATTCTTCAATTATGTAGAATGATAGGTTTAACTAATACCAAACCGTGGCCAAAAGATTGACTCAAAAATATATTTTTAAACTCTAGTTATACAGATTTTAGTAATTTAAACAAATTTGATTAGATTCAAAATTTAAAGTTCAAATCTGAAATCTAAGTATACAGACATAAACTACATCAAATTTGTGAACTAATGCAAAAAGAATCAACTAAAAACACTAAATATTTTAAAAGATATGATAAAAACAAAATCAAGATATATTCTGTTTTCTAAAAGAGAAACAGAAAAAGAGAAACTAATATCGATCGGTTAGGGGCCACATGTCTGGTTGTGATTGGACGCGAGGGCGTGCGCGTGAGAGCTAATGAGAGGACGACCGAAGCGTAGAGGAAAACGTTTCTCTGATTAAATCTTATAATCGGGAGCGTTGGATCTACATCTAACGGTCGAGAGGGGGTCGGGTGGCTTACAGAGGGGAGGAGGAGGTTACGATGAGGTCGACGGCGGCCGGAGGTCGAAGGTGGTCAGGGGCGACAGTGCGGTGGTCGGGGGCGATGTCCGAAGGGCTCAGGCGACAGCGGCGAAGCTCCGGCGTCGTTTGGCGGCGTCGGACGGGGCTAGGGATTACGGAGGCGACGACCTCGAGCTCGGGAGGGTTCGGTTGGAGTCCGAACTCCGGCGAGGTGGAGCGTGGCGCTCTAGCGAGGTAGAGTGGGGGCTTGGGGTGGAATGGAGCACGGCGAGGGCTGTGGCTTTTATAGACCAGGTGCGGGGTCGGGGGAGGGAGAGAGGAGGGAGATCCGGGGAGAGAGATCTCTGGCGACGGCGGCGTGCGCGCGAGGAAGGAGACGGACGCGAGGATGACGCCGTCGGTCAGTGGTCCCGCTTGCCAGTGAGAGAAGAGCAAGGTTAGCACGTCGGTTGACCGGTTCAAATTGAATTCGGAAGTTAAAGCCTGTGGGCCGGCCCGATTCATTTTAAAAACCTTCCTTTTCTAATATCCAGTGTAGTAAAACTCTTTTAAAAGCATTCAAAACAATTCCAAACTTAGGAATTATATATATCAAAATGATCAGGAGAATTAATGCTATTTAATGAACAATTTTCCTCTGTCATATTGAATATCTTTTAAAAATTTATTTTCAGAAAAAGCCTAATTAATTTTAAATCCTTCTGAGATTTTTTTCAAATAACCCCCTAGTTTAATTTCTTAGATATCTCACCAAGATACCCCTGGTGTGGAGTGTCATGTTACTCCTCTCTTTCTTTGAACATTTTCAAGGTTTTCACATAGATGAAACAGATACATGGAAACATAGAATTGGCCTTTCAGAATTTCAAAAGAAACACTTCAACAAATCATTACATTCAAAAAAGTGATGATGATGCATATCTATATATCATAATATTCCAAAATGAAATTTTGGGATGTTACACATCACGGTACGCTATGGCGTCCCCCACAACATCATCACTGACAACAGCACGAACTTCGCCAAGGGCACGCTTGCGCATTTTTGCTCCAAGCAGGGCTTCCAGCTCGACTTGGCGTCCATCGCTCACCCATAGTCAAACGGCCAGGTCGAGAGGGCAAATGGTCTAATCCTGTCCGGCATGAACCCCCGGATCGTAACACCGCTCGTGAGGTCAGCCGGCTACTAGGTCAACAAGCTGCCGGTTGCCCTTTGGAGCCTCAAGACCACTCCCGACTGATCCACCGGCTACACACCCTTCTTCCTTGTGTACGGATCCAAGGCGATCATTCCCACCGATATTGAGTTTGACTTGCCTCGGTCGCCCTATACGCGAAGAAGGACGCAAAGGAGGCGAGAGAGGACGGCGTCGACCTACTCGAAGAAGCCCGCGAACTAGCCTTGAGCTAGACGGACATCTGTCAGTAGAAGCTCCGGTACTACCACAGCAAACAGATCCGTCCGCTCTCCTTCCGCGAAGGGGACCTGGTGCTCAGGTAGATCCAGCAGACAGCCATCCATCACAAGCTGCCCTCCCCATGGGAGGGCCCGTTTATCGTCAGCAAGGTACTGCACAACAACGCGTACTACCTAATAGATGCCCAGAGCCATAGAAGCGTAAGAGAGACGCCTCTGGCGAGGAGACCGAGTGCCCATGGAACGCGGCGCTCCTCCATCCGTTTTATTGCTGAAAAAACCAGTGTATATATCTATCCTTCCCCCTTTGGGCTTATGAATGCAATGGGTGCCCCGGCCGGCTCTTGGGGAACATCGGCCCTTTTCATTTCCCTCCAAGGTTTCCTCACTCACCGGCTCCCGGACCTGGCTCCCGGGCCTGGGGTCTCTCCGGCTGGTCCTAGACTGCCTCTCCCAAAACCGACCAAGTAGTTTGAGCTAAGCAAGCCCTGCCACCCCCCAGCTACAGACCGGCTCCTGGCTGTTCGACTAATGGGGCCTCGGGGCGGTGAAACTTAGCGCACATGAAAAATCGATTGCGAGGGGGTTGCCGGCTAGGTCTAGCCGGACTACCGCCTCGCCTCTGCCACTCAACTTACCCAAAAAAACTCTCGCAGTTCCTAAGCTCAGAACCGGCTCCCTCGAGGCGGACGTCCCGACCCAGCTACAGATCGGCTCCCGGCTGTCGGGCTGGCGGGACCGAAACCAAAGGGGAAAAGGGGCTGAGCAGACGGAACCAAGGGAGCAAAAAAGGGTAAGGACGAGCCGACACGCATGATAAGCAAACACATTAAGCATTCAGAACACAAACTTAAAATAAAAAAGGCTCGCGGCCATTACGATTCATTACAATACGCCCACAGTGGGTGGACTTGAGTCTAGCATACAGAAAAAACTTAAGAAAGGCAAAGACGCCGAGGGGCTCAGGCCACCGGCGCATCACCAGCTGGCGCATCACCGGTTTGCTTGACTCTCGGCTTGGAGGTAGTCGCGGCCTTCGGGTCAGCTTCCTTTGCATTTGGGGCAGACTCTGCGGTCCTAGTCGTCTCGGTGCTGGAGTCAGTGCTCTCATCGGCGACCTCCTCGTCCTCCGGACCTTGGGGTTGCCGAAGGAGTCCTCGGGTACCGGCTCGCCGTCCTTGCTAAGGGATGGCAGGAGCTCGTTTGGGTCGACGTACGATGCGAGCTCGTTGGCCCGACGGACAAGGATGGGCTCACAGGCCACTCGCTCCTCGGTCGGCTCGTCCCGCATAGTGGCCAGCCGGTACAAGTTAATGTAGTGGTACCACGAGGTGACGAACCGGAGCGCCATCTGCGCCCCAGCTCGAGCCGCCGCCACCTTCCAGACCTCGAGCCGGGCCACGGTGTTCTCTAGCCACAAAGCCACGCGGCTCTTTAGAGCTCCATATCCCGACCACAAGATGGTGATGACCTCCTTGCCAACCATCTTCACCCACTCCATGCTCCACTCGAGGTGGATCAGCCGGTTTTCTATGGTGAGCCCAAGCTCCGCCATATCCCCAGCGGCATCCCCCTCAATGGTGCGTCCATGCGCAGGGAGATACTGTTGGTGCTCCTCGATGACACGCTCAGCACGTTGCTGGGTTTCCGAGAAGCGCCCTAGAGAAGAAGAGGAAGAATGACAAGAGGGCAACTCAAGAGCAAGAAGAAAGCAGGCGGCTGAAAAACAAAAGCTGGTACTTACACTCGATGGAGTCGTCCAACTCAATGGCAAAGTGGAGCGATGAGTCCCGCTCCGACGCTAGCGCCGCCTCTGCCTCGGTGAGGGAAATCGTGCGGTCCTCGAGCGTCCTCTAGAGGCGGGTCACCTCATTTTGGAGGGTGGCGGTCCATTGGGCGGCGTCAGTCGCCTCCTTGATGGCCTTCTCCTTGGCTGTCGCCTCCCATGCCACGTCGGCCTTCAGGCGGTCTTGGGCCGCCTGCCCATCCACCAACAAGGCGCCCAACCGGTCCCTCTCCTGGGTGACCGCCTAGATGCTCTGCGCCAACGAGTCCTGCTCGGAGACCGCCCTGGTCTTCTCCGCCCGGAGGCTGGTCAGCTCCCTTGTGAAGCAAAATGGGCGTCAGCCGGACATTCTAGGCCCGTCCTTGCTGCCAAGTAGCCGGTCCGGCTCCCGGGGGCTATGCCCCCCACAAGACCAAATGTACCTCGCACCCGCGTCGGCTCCTCCTCCATCCGATAGAAGCCGTGCTTGCCGCGGTTGTGGATGGAAACCGCCTCATCAAACAGCTCCTACCGCCGGGTGTTCCCTGCCTACCACAGGAAGTCAAAATCAGAAAACGCACAAGGAGATCCGGTCCGGCTGCCCCGTAGTCGGCCATCTGGCCCGCATCTCGGGGGCTACACCCAATGGGTGCCCTTGCGCACCCCCACTGAAAATTTCAACAAGGATAACGATGCTTACCTCCGCGCGCCGTAGGGTGGTGTCGGCCACCTCCATGAACCGGGCCAGCTCCTGGCGACACCGCTCCAAGACGCTCTGCAACTCCCCGAACGTGGGGAACGGGCCGCCTGCCGCGGGAGCCAGAAGGGTAGGGACGCACGCCAGCGCCTCCCAGTCCCGGATCACGTCGACCATGGACCTCCGGGTCCGGCTATCGTCGCCGCCCGTCCCGACGTTCGCAACGGTGCCGGCCACCGGGGGAGGGTTGATGATGGCAAGGGCACAGGAATGGGTCCATAGTTTCCCCTCGCTCAACGTTGGCACCGCCTCCTCCTCCTGTCGGCCTGACGGGACAACCGCGATGGACGATGCCTCCGTCTCCATGGCCGGCGCCTACGACGCCACCTCCAGGGCCACCGGAACCTCCAACACATCGACCTGGGCCGGTTCGGCCATAGGCGGCGTCACATCCGGCACCATTGGACGGGTGTTCTCAAGGGCCGGCTCTGTAGCTGCCTCCTCCACAGGCAGGGGCACGGCGGGCTCCGTGGCCGCCCCTTGCGACTCGCTCGACGGGGGCCTCGACAGGCGAGTCGATTCTGTCGCCAAGTCGGACGCCCGCATGGGGTTCGCGAACCTCCTATGCCTCCCGCCGCTCGAGGTCCTGGAGCGCGAGGCCCCGTGTTGAGCTCTGGACTTCGAGGCTCGCAGCTCCACGAGCCTCCTCTTCTCCTCGCACTATGTGGCCACGTGCTCGCGGGCCAGCCAGCTGGCAGCCTCCATCGGGTCGACCGTCGACTCCATGTCGTGGAGTTCGATGGGGTCCCTGAAGCGCATAAGGGACGATCACCCGCCAACCCACAACTAGGAAAGGAACCCATGCAAGAAGACGAACACTTACCCAGTGACGACGGGCAGAACCTGGCGCGCACCGGTGGCTTCTGCACGGCCACTTTCACCCACTTACAGGCAAGTGGAGGGGCTGCCGGCTCCTCCTGAGCCGGCCTCTTCCCCTAGCTGGCAGCTCCGGCCATCGGGGCATGAGCTGGCAGCTCCTTGCCCCGCCCGCGTTGGCCCTGCTGAACTGAGGGGGAGGCGCATTCAAGATCATCACGTCATCATCATCTTCATCAGTCCAGTCCCTGATCGTGGGATTAGTAGGATACTCACCAGCTCTGCCGGACCCTCCGGCTCCGCTGGGCTCGCTAGCTCCCGGGTCGGCCGCCTCCTCGACCTCCCCCGAGGAGTCAACCTCCTCTTCGGCCGGGCCTTCCTGCTCGTAGTCCTCACAGTCGGAGTGGTCACGCTCTGCCTCGAAGATCTGGGGGTGCGGGCCATCTGGCGTGTTCTGTCGCACGAACAACTATGGTCAACATGGAGAAGTAAGGTCGGGTGCCGGCTGGGGGGATTTGAACAAAAAGGGCCGCCTTAACAAAACATACCAGGGGAGCTCGGTTGAGGCGGTTGTACGGCTCCTTGCCGAAGGTCCATGTCATCGGCGCCAGCTTGACCATCAAGATGGCATTCACCCGCCTCACCACCTGAGCCGGCGTCAAGTCGACGGTCGTTAGCCGGTAGGGGTCCCGACGGCCGGACATGTCGCTGATCCGATGTGGCCTCATCTGGAGAGGCAACACCCGACGCGCGATGAAGGCTGCCACCATATCGGAGGCAACCAGACCCTCCTCGCTCCTCAGCTCCATGAGTTGGCCGAGCTCTACGAGAGCGGTCCCACGCGGGGCGGCTCCCGTCCAGTTCACCCCGGAGGACTCTGCGTTGACATACGGCGGCACCCAGATGTAATCCCGCTGCGGGTCGGTGTTTTTCACGTAGAAGAAGGTTTGATGCCAGCCCTTGACGGAGTCAATAAGGCTGAAGTGCGGGAAGCGCGAGCCGCGGCAGCACACCACCGCGCCCCCGCAGGCGGTGCTCTTCAGCGCCTTGAGGTAGAACAACGCCTTGAAGAAGACGATGAAGGGAGCATCCCCAAGTACCCCTTGCACAATGTCACGAAGCCCTCAATGTAGAGGATGGCATTGGGGCCGAGGTGATGCGGTTCGAGGTTAAAGGTATCCATCATCAGACGGAAGAAAGGGCTCATCGGGAGCCCGAAGCTGCGGGAGAAATGGAAGGCAAAGACGACGAATTCTCCTTCCTGCGTCTCGGGCATGAACTCGTCGCCCGATGCGCGGGCGGTCACGCGCTCCGTCGGCAGCAACATGTGCGTGCGACGGAGCTCCGCGATGGTGGCCTTCGTGACCACGGATCCGGCCCAGCTTCCCAAGCGCCCTTCGGCCATCGCAACGGCGGGGCTGTGTGCGAGCGTGGTTGCGTGCGAGGAGAGCTGCGACGCGTGAGGGAGCGGAGAAGACGAGAGAATGGGAAACGAGGGGGCAGATGGGGCGTGGGTTCTTTCGCCCTCTGCCCTCCCTCCCCTTTCAAATGGGGAGGCCACGACCGGGGGACGTGGGGATTAACTACGCCCACTCCCCCGGAATCTCCGCACGCATGTGGCCATTTTGGGCCAAAACCGCCGCTTCGGGGCGCAGAAGATCCCTGCCTGCGCCCCAAGGCCTACTGGGCTACACCCAAGGCCTAGCGGGCTAGGCCCAGGGCGACGCCCCCTCTGCATGCTTGCGCGAGACCCATGACATCATTACTCACCGCATGGCGCACGACGGGCTGGCCCGGGTCTCGGGGCGTCGTGTCGAGACCCGTGGAGTCGGGTTTGACTGCTGACCCGTCTGCCCTTTCGGATTCGCACCGGAGGCGGGTACCGCTACGGGGAAGCCGCCAGCTCCCCTACGTCTACTAGACGCGAGCCCCCGTCGTCTTTGGGGACTACTGACGGGGTTATTACCCTTGGGTACGCCAAAGCAACGGGGTTCTCTCCCCCGCTTCAAGAAAAAGTGTTTCCGGCTGCTTCTCGGCCGGCTGGTGCGCAGTCGGCAGGTGCGTTGCCGGCTGCCTCGGGGACGACAGGTCAAGGTGCCGGCCCGGCCCCCGACCGACTGGACGCGGCCGGCTTCCTTCGAGCCGCCTCCTCCGTTGACCCCTGGGCGGACAAACACCCGTCCCGTCCCTCTGCACGTAGGTACAATGACACGACGGGACGCCCACGACAGGCGCCAATGTAGCCACAATGGCTGCTGACGCATGGGCGCGCGTGGCTACAGTTCGGCCGTTCGGGCCGCTGGCCTGGGCGACCGCGACCGGGTGGGGCAACAGTGCCGGCATGCCCCTGCCCACTCGATTACCTCCTCCGGCATGGCTATAGTACAGCTGGCCGTACCGGGGACTTTGGCTAGCTGGTGCTAGATGACGCCACCTGGGCGACCCGTGCCGTAGCAGGTGAGCGGGGGCCAATCATGGAGCCGTCTGCCGGGCCCTAGCGGGCGACGGGACCGCACAGCCAGTGGGCCCTACGGGCGACGAGACGGCTCAAGTGGCGCCCCCCTGGTCAGCCGGAGTGGCTGCCAGCCGGGCCCCCATTCTGTACCATAGGAGTATTGTAAGCCAGGGGGTTGGCCTATAAACCCCCGAACACCCCATGCAACGGGGACGACGGGTCTCACGCACACACACCCACGGGACACTTCCCTCGCATGCATACTTTGTAGCATAGGAAGGTGAGCCTACTGCTCCCTCTTCCTCCTCTAGACATAGCTCCAGGAGCAACCTTGTAAACACACCCATCCATCAACTAGACCAAGCAAGACTAGGGGTGTTACCTCTCACGGAGGGCCCTGAACCTAGGTACATCATGTGTCACCGCCACTTGTGCCTAATCCCACACCCGGAGCCCGTCGGTGTCCTCCATCCCCAACCGCCTTCGATAAACCTACCCATGGCATTTGTCGTGAGAAAACGACGACAACTACCATTGGCAACGACCTCTCTTCCAGATAGGAAGGCCAACTCTTCGCCTTCCTCCGGGCAAATGCTGATATGTTTGTCTGGACAACATCAGACATGCCTAGTGTGTCGAGGGAAGTGATCGAGCACCATTTAGACATGTGTCCCAATGCATGACCCGTGAAGCAAAAACCACGACGCCAGACGCCATAGAAACAAAAGTTTATCATTCAAGAAACAAGGAAGCTTTAGGAGGTAGGTTTCATCTGCGAAGTGTGCCACCCAGTCATGGTCCAAAAGCACAGTAGAGAAGTGTGCATGTGCATATACTTCATAAACCTCAACAAGACATGTCCCAAGGATCATTTTCCGCTACCGCAGATTGACCAGATCATGGATTCCGCCGCCGGGTGTGATCTACTTTGTTTTCTGGATGCCTTCTCAAGCTACCACCAAATCAAGATGGCGAAACAAGATGAAGAGAAGATGGCCTTTATCACCCCTTATGGAGTGTATTGCTACATCTGCCTGCCCTTTAGCTTGAAGAGTGGGGGATCCACCTTCCAAAGATTGACGCATGATACGTCTCAAATGTATCTACTTTTCCAAACACTTTTGCTCTGTTTCTGTCCTCTAATTTGCAAGATTCGAATGAAACTAACCCGGACTGATGTTGCTTTCAGCAGAACTACCTTGGTGTTATTTTTGTACAGAAATTGAAGTTCTCGGAATTGGATGACACTTTTTGTGATTTTATTATGGAATAGATAATGAATTTTGGAGCAAAGAACTACCGAAGGGGGTGTGCCAGGGGGCCACCATGCAACATGTTGTGCCTCGCCTAGTGGCGTAGCCTGTTGGCTTGTGGGGCCATCGTGGACCCTCTAACCCTAATTCCAGTAATGTACATTCACATCCATAGAGAAAAAACCCAGAGAGAAGATTTCATCACATTTCACGAGACGGAGTGCCACGACCTCCTGTTCTTCCTCCGGAGGGCTGTCTGGAGCCTGTTTTGGGCTCCAGAGAGGGGAAATCATCACTATCGTCATAACCAACCCTTCTCCATCAATACCACTATGATGCTCACCACTAGTAGTGAGTACTTCCTTTGTAGGCTTGCAGGACGGTGGTGGGATTGGATGGATTTGATCATGTAATCGAGTTAAGTTTGATAGGGCTTGATCCCTAGTATCCACTATGTTTTGAGATTGATGTTACTATGACTTTGCTATGCTTAACGCTTGTCACTAGGGCCCGAGTGCCATGATTTCAGATCTGAACCTATTATGTTTTCATGAATATAAGAGTGACTTGGATCCTATCTTGTAAGTTATATGTACCTATTACGTGTCATGATCCACGTACCCCAAGGTGACAAAAATTGGGATTGTTTCTGGTGATCGACGTAGTTTGAGGAGTTCATATATTCACCATGTGTTAATGCTTTCTTTCGGTTCTCTATTAAAATGAGTCCTTAATATCCCCTAGTTTCCAATAGGACCCCACTTCCATGGGAGGGTAGGACAAAAGATGTCATGCAAGTTCTTATTGCAAGCACGTATGACTATATACGGAATACATGCCTACATTACATTGATGAATTGGAGCTAGTTCTGTGTTACCCTAGTGTGTGACTATTATATGATCACGTCATCTAAATCATTATCTATAATCGATCCACGTGCCTACACGTTACATATGCTGAATCTTGCCAAGTTACTATTGCTATTGCTACTGTCACACCTACTACAAAACTGCTACTATCACTACTACCGTTAATTTTTCTACTACTATTTGTCGTGCTACTACATCTTGGCTGCATAGAGATATCCTCGGTGTGGTTGAATTTACAACTCAGTTTTCAAGGCCAACAAATATTCTTTGGCTCCCCTTGTGTAGAATATATAAATTAGAGTGAAATACTCCTCGTGAAAACTGTCGCAATCCCCTATACTTGTGGGTTATCAAGACCTTTTTGTGGCGCTATTGCAAGGGAGCATAGCCCTCTTTGTTGTGTTAACTGAAGGATATCCAATTGCTACTATGAAGAATCTGAAAGACAATCGAACTAAGATCGTAACCTCTCGCACGGGAGCAGATAAGGAACTGCCATGTAGCTCTGCGTGTGATTCGTCTTCTATTTTGAATCATCTTGTTACACCACCACATGTTGATGTATTGATATGTCACATGAACTTGATGATGCTACTTCTGAAATTTATGATGAAACTATTGCTACACATGTTGAAACTGAACCTCTACCACTGAATGAATTACTTTATGCTCATATTGCTAAAGCTAGAGAACTTGAGAATGTTGAAATTGAGGAAGTCTTTGAATAACCTATTACCCCTTGCTCACCTAATAGATATGAATTGCCTTTTGCACCTGAAGGTTATGTTATGGATGGTGAGGTAGCTAGGGACATTCTTACTTGTGAAAATAGAGATGGTGTGAAGAAACTATTATGCAAACTACAAGAAAAATCTATGATGGAGAAAATGAAACGTGATCCTAAATTTGCTACTTCTCCTATATTTGTTACTGATATGGATTATGAGTTCTCTGTGGACCCGAGTTAATTCCTATAGTAGAGTCTGATCCTTTCCATGGTTATGAAAATGAAATTATTGCCGAACACCTTATGAAACTCAATTTTATTGCTGCTTTATTTACCAATGAAGAAAAGATGTGCTACTATTATATTCTTAAGCTTTTTCCTTTCTCGCGAAAGGGCGAGGCAAAAGAATGGTTCCTTTCACTTGATCCTAGATTCATACATAGTCCCCAGGGTATGCTTCACCACATTTCTGCAAAATATTTTCCCGCTCATAAGAAACAAGCTGCCTTACAAGAAATCTCCCTCAAGCTTTGCCTTTAAGAAGGGAATCTCCCTCAAGCTTGGGGGAGGCTTCCCCGGTTACTATGAGCTTTGCCTGATTGTCCTCTTGAGAAGAATGACATAATTTATATTTTTATAATGGACTAACTGATGCTTCTAGGGATTTCCTAGATAATTGTGCTGGTTGTGTTTTCATGGAAAGAACTGTTGGACAAGCTAAAGAATTATTGAATAACAAAATGCAAAATGCCGATGATTGGACACTTCCTGAACCACCTCTGGAACCTATTAGAAAGAAGAGAGGTATTATATTACTTAGTCCCGAAGACATGCAAGAAGCAAAAAGATCTATGAAAGAGAAAGGTATTAAAACCGAGGATGTCAAGAAATTACCACATATTGAAGAAATACATGGACTTTACACCCCGACACAGGTAGTAGAGGTAAACTCTCTCCGTTCCTTTAACAAAAGTGATATACCTTATACTAAGACTCCTGAACAATGCTTGGATGAATTTGATGTGTTGTTAAGCAAGAAAACTTCAACAATTATGTTAAGAATCAATTGATACGTAATGCTATGATGATAGATCACTTAAGTGACTTGATGTTTAGAATTGCAAATGATGTGAAAGTTTTAGGAAAACATGCTTCTATGGTTCACACCCAATTAGACCAAGTTGCTAGATCACAAAATGATTTGCTTGCTGAAATGAATAATATAAAGTATCATGCTATTAGAGTAGTAACTAGAGGAGGTAGAATGACTCAAGAACCTCTTTATCCTGAAGGTCACCCTAAAAAAATTGAACAAGATTCTCAGAAAATTAATGAAGATTAAAAAAGATGCCCCTAGTTCATCTAAGAATAAGAAGAAAAGGAAACATGATAGGAACTTGCATGCTTCTAGTGAACCTGTCATACAAAAACCTATTGAGAAAATAATGAAGTTTCTGTTTCTGATGCCGAGGCAGAATTTGGTAGTGAGCATACACCTAGTTATAATGAAAATGATGATGATGCTCATTTAGATGCTCAACTAAATGAGAACAAAGAAAATGATAATGATGTGGAAATTGAACCTGTTGAGGATCTTGATAACCCACCTTCTAAAAATAAGCATTATGACAAGAGAGACTTTGTTGCTAGGAAGCATGGAAAGGAAAGAGAGCCATGGGTTCAAAAACCTATGCCATTCCCCCGTAAAGCCACTAAAAGGAAAGATGATGAAGATGTTCACCGCTTTGCTGAAATGATTAGACCTGTCCATTTGCACACTCACTTGACTGATATATTGAAAATGCCTCGATATGGTAAGTATATGAAAGATATTATCACTAATAATAGAAAGATACCTGAAACTGAAATTGCAACCATGCTTGATAATTATTCCATTGATGGTGGAGTACCTAAGAAGTTGGGAGATCCGGCTACACCCACAATACCTTGCTCTATTAAAAGGAATTATGTCAAAATTGCTTTATGTGATTTAGGAGCTGTTGTTAGTGTTATGACTTTCTTCCTTTATAAAAGACAGGAATTGAGTAAACTCACACCTACCGAGATATTTTTTCAAATGGCTGATAAATCCACTGCTTTACCTACTGGAATTTGTGAGGAAGCTCCCATCGTGATTGCAAATGTTAATATCTTAACAGACTTTGTTATTCTTGATATGCCGGAGGACGACAATATGTCGATCATCCTTGATAGACCTTTTCTAAATACTACAAGGGATGTTATAGATTGCAATAAAACCAAGGTTACCTCTCATATCAATGGCAAGCAAGATACCTTACATTTTTTGAACAAGCAAACTTTGGCTAATAATATTAATGTCATTGATCCTATTCCCACAATTATCATTGGAGATATTACAATTCCTCTACCTACTGCCAAGAAGAAGAAATATCATAATCTTGTTGTTGGGGATATACAAATCCCAATTGAGGTAACCTAGTGACATATGAAAATTCTTTGGTTCCATGTTAATCGAAAATGTTTATTAATAAGACTTGATCAACCTTATTAATGAATTCTTTTTGAAAGACATGTGATTGATGAATTGAGTATTCACAACTCTCTATATCATAAGATTATATTATGTTTTATTAGTAAACATAAAAAGAGAATTCGATGAAATTCCTGTTTTCAGTTTTTCTCGTGCATGCAAAATACCTAAAAAATAAATAGCCTCCGTTTGCCACAAAATTTTAACATGATTTTTTCTAGGATACTTAAAAAACATTGGTGTAAAAATTACTGCAGGGGGTGTGCCAGTGGGCCACCACGCAACAGGCCACGCCCCCTAGTGGCGTGGCCGATTGGCTAGTGGGGCCCACAGCCCCCCTGCCTTATCTCTTCCTCCCACTCCTTCTCCTACCTCCAGAAAAAAATTCCCTAGCCTTCTATCTCTCGTGTTCTTCACCCAGAAAGTGAAATTTTTGATCTCTTTGCTCGGAACTCCATTTCTGAAATTGTTTTGAGGAATTGTTCCTTGGTGTGTGACTCTCCCATTCCTCCAATTAGCTTTTGTTTTAGTGGTTTGTATTTACATAAGTTGCTGCACTTGGTGCTATAGAAAATGAGATTGCATGTTTAATTCATTGAAGTCCAAGTAATATGAATGCTTGATATGGCCTCTAGGCATCGCTATGAGTAGTTGATGCCATTCTTATGGAGTTTTGTTGACATTCCTTCGTGACTAAAAAAATTCAGATACTTGTGTTCGAGGAAGTTGAGTTTCTTTAGGAGGAGCGCTTCAAGGAGGCGATCTTTAGGAGAGTCATCGAGTGAAAGCTCGGTTCGGCAGGCCTACATAGAACCCAGGGCCAATCAAATAGTCATGGATGATGCAAAATCTTGTCGGTGGCCAAGTGATGAGTTCATGATAACTACAAGAATCAAAGAGGAATTTGGCCTTTTCATTGAATACCGGCATCACCAACTTCCTTCCAGATAAGTGTGTCCAACATTATAACCTTACTCGTACTTTCATAGATTTACTTTGCTTGTTGGGAGCTTTCCCATGTAAATAGTTTTTATCATTCCTGTTTTCCCTTGTTTCATTTGCGTACTCAAGAAAAACAAGAACTCCAAAAATATTTCAGTGTATTTCTCTGAGTTTCTTTTATTTTGTTGAGTTGTCGAAAGGATAAGACCACGATGAAAATGTTGAGTGGCTCTCATATGCTTTATTGATGATCCAAAAGAGAGCCAATTTGACCTTGTCTTATCCTTTGTCTTAAACTACCCTGCAGATTCCAGCTTAGTCCACAACATTCTTGCACCATTATTATTTTCACATCATTCGATCATGCAAGTGAAAGGCAATAATGACGATAATTGATGAAGTGATTGTGGTGAAGGAATATGGTATGAACTCTTCTTGTTTTCCATTTTTGTAAATATGTTTAGCCAGTTTGATCCTGATTCAGTATATCATGAGTAAACATGTTGATGATGACAATCGGAGATTATAGCTTCTCATGCCATGCCTAGATAGCTAGGAGTTAATAATGATTTATCTTGTGTGTCAGCATGCATTAAAATGGTTATAATATGATATGGTAGTATGGTATTACCCTCTGAGAAATTCAAGCGGTTTGACTTGGCCCATGTGCAAACATGTAGTTGAATCAAAACCAATATAGTCCTCATGATGTTTAAATTCATAGTGTTCATATCCTTCTCATGCTACGTTCAATGTTAATTATTCAAAATGCATGTTCATGACCGTTGTTGCTCTATATCTGGTCGCTTCTCAACCTATTGCTAGCCTTCACATATACTAAGTGGGAATGCTGCTTGTGCATCCAAAATCTTTAAACCAAGTTATTCCACATGAGTCCATCATACCTACCTATATGCGGTATTACCCTGCCGTTCCAAGTAAATTTGCATGTGCCATCTCTAAATATTCAAATAAACATCCATTTTGTGTACTCATCTTGCTCATGGAGCGACGGGGCAGTCGATATTTTCCATGCTAAGCAAGTTATTCTCGGGATGGTCGTTTATTCGTCGTCACTGCACGGGAGAGGCTGGTAAGAGGGATGCCTAGTCCCACATAATATAAATAAATTAAACAAACTCCTTGGGACGGTTGATTGTTTGGAGGGAAACCATGGATTCGGCCAGTCATTGAATGTGTTTGAATGGTGGATAGGAGTAAACTTTACTATTCTATTTGGGAACCACCAATAATGAGTTTAGCATGGAAAATGTTGAAAACCTTTGTCATAACATTGACAAGAAAAGTGCACCACTCAAAAATCATATTTTCACTCTTGTTTTAAAATTTGAGCTCTGGCACCACTTCAAATCAATGCTTCCCTCTATGAAGGGCTTATCTATTTACTTTTATGCTTAGTCATCATCCTCTTACTAAAAGCACCAAACACGAGAGCACTATTGTCATCCTTATGCATGGAGTCTAGTTAATGTTGTATATGAGCATGACTGGATCTTTTCTACCCTGAATTATAATATTTAGTCGCAGCTTGGATCTCAAAGGTGCTCTGCATTTATGTTTTGCGGTCTCACAAAGGGCTAGCGAGGTACCATGTCACCATATTGTATTATGATTGTCTTGGTAAATTGTTGTCATAGGAGATGTTTTATTATTGCTTTCTAGCTGGTTATGTATTGCCATAATATCTATTTTTGTCATGGACATGTCTATCTATGATTTATGCCGAAAACTTGAGTACTAGCTAAGCATGAGTATAATAAGGAGAACAAATGAGTTTGTAAAAGTTTTCTTATCATTTTTAGTTTATCAACCGAATTGCTTGAGGACAAGCAATGAGTTAAGCTTGGGGAGTTGATACGTATCAAACGTATCTACTTTTCAAAACACTTTCGCTCTGTTTTTGTCCTATAATTTAGATGATTTGACTGAAACTAACCCGGACTAACGATGTTTTCAGCAGAACTACCTTGGTGTTATTTTTGTGCAGAAATAAAAGTTCTCGGAATTGGAGGAAACTTTTTGTGATTTTTTTCTAGAATATGTAATGAATTTTGGAGAAAATAACTGTCGGAGGGGGTGTGCTAGGGGGGCACCACGCAAGGAGGAACATGGCCCCTCCGACCATAATTCCAGTCCTATAAATTCACATCCTTGGAGGAAAAAAGTCAAATATAAGATTTCATTGCATTTCACGAGACAGAGCTGTCGCCAGCTCGTGTTCTTCCTATAGAGGGATTATATGGAGCCTATTTTGGGCTCCAGAGAGGGGAAATCACTACCGTCGTCATCACCAACCCTTCTCCATCAACACCGTCATGATGATCACCACCGGGAGTGAGTAATTCCTTTGTAGGCTTGTTGGACGGTGGTGATATTGGATGGAATTGATCATGTAATCGAGTTAAGTTTGATAGGGCTTGATCCCTTGTATCCACTATGTTCTGAGATTGATGTTACTATGCCTTTGATATGCTTAATGCTTGTCACTAGGGCCCGAGTGCCATGATTTCAGATCTGAACCTATTATGTTTTCATGAATATAAGAGTGATTTCGATCCTATCTCGCAAGTTATATGTACCAATTACATGTCATGATCCGCATACCCCAAGGTGACAATAATTGGGATTCTTTTTGGTGATCACCGTAGTTTGAGGAGTTCATGTATTCACCATGCTTTGTTCCGGTTCTCTATTAAAAGGAGGCCTTAATATCCCTTAGTTTCCAATAGGACCCCACTTCCATGGGAGGGTAGGACAAAAGATGTCATGCATGTTCTTATCACAAGCACGTATGAATATATACGGAATACATGTCTATATTACATTGATGAATTGGAGCTAGTTCTATGTCGCCCTAATATGTAACTATTATATGATCAATATCATCTAAATCATTATCCATCACCGATCCACATGCCTACGCATTACATATACTGAATCTTGCCATGTTCTATTGCTATTGCTACTATCACACCTGCTACCAAACTGCTACAGTCAATACTAGTGTTACTTTTGCTACTACTACTTGCTGTGCTACTAAATTTTTCCAGAGAGATATCCTTGGTTAGGTTGAATTGTCAACTCGACTGTCATGGCCAATAAATATTATTTATATCCCCTTGTGTCGAATCAATAAATTAAGGTGAAATACTACCTGTGAAGATTGTCACGATCCCCTACACTTGTGGGTTATCAATGCACATTGGCCTGGGGCTCGAGATGGGAAGGAACACAGAGGCTTGCATTGATGACATCGTTGTAAATACCTATGAAGTGAGCTCCCTCATCACGGACCTCGAGGAAAGCTTCACCAATCTGCGGAACATAAACCTCAAGCTCAACCCCGCCAAGTGCATCTTTGGAGTCCCTTCTAGTAAGCTCCTAGGCTTCCTAGTCTTCCACCGCGGCATCGAAGCCAACCTCGAGAAGATCCAGGCCATTGAGAAGATGCGGCCTCCCTGCAATTTGAAGGAAATGTAGTGCTTGATGAGATGCATGGTCGCGCTCGGACGTTTCATTTCCAAGTTTGGCAAGAGAGCCATGCCCTTCTTCAAGGTCATGAAGAGATCAGGCCCCTTCAAGTGGACTATTGAAGCTAACGCATCCTTTGAAGACCTCAAGATGTCACGCGCCCTCACGATCCCTTGCTCCTTTACTTGCCAGCTGGTACTTGTGATCTATGTTGGGTTTTCCGCAAAGAGGAGCGGGTGATGTAGGAGAGTATAGATAAGTATTTCCCTCAGTAGAGAACCAAGGTTTATCGAACCAATAGGAGTAGAACCTCAAATCGATGTGTCCAACAAAACATGATAGCAGAAAAATAAAAGAAAAATGAACTAAAACAATACGCTCCAAGCAAAACTCATATTATGTGATGAATACAAATATAGATCCAAGTGACATACCGATGGATTGAGACGAAAGAGGGGATGCCTTCTGGGGCATCCCTAAGCTTAGACGCTTGAGTCTTCTTATAATTTGACTTGGGGTGCCTTGGGAATCCCCAATATTAGGATCTTTCCGCTTGTTATTCATTCATCCATAGTGATAGCACTCAAAACTTGAAAGCTTCAGCACACAAAACACAACATAAATCTTTGTGAGATCAGTTAGTATAATAAACATATGAAATACTTTAGGTAATGTTGTAAATTTATTATTATTTTATTACTTCATAAGGTACTGTGTTCTAACTTCTCCATGACCTACACCCCCCGATACAATCCATAGCATCATCAAAACAATCAAACTATGCGAGCAAAAACAGAATCTGTCTAAAATAGAACAATTTGTAATGATCTGTAAAGGAATGATACATCCATTTTGCATCACGTTTTACTAATGTTATTTATAATGTTTTTATGCATAATAATGCTTTCAGGAGTAATTCTAATGCCTTTTCTCTCATAATTTGCAAGATTTACATCAAGAGGGAGAATGCCGGCAACTAGAATTAAGCACCCTGAAAAAGCACATAAGAGATACCTATTCTGCACAACTCCAATGAAGCTAAAAAATCACGGGGAATATTTTTATATTGAATAAGAACTTTTGGAGCAAATAACTACCGGACGGGGCCACCAGGTGGCCACACTCCACCAAGGCGCGTCTGCCCCCTTGTCCATGCCCTGGTGGAGGGTGGGCACCCAGTCCCACGTTCGGAGCCCATATTCTAGTATTTAGTCCCGAAAAAACTAAAAAAAAGAAGGAGAGCACTTTTTGGATGAACCACCGCTGCCTTGAGGCGGAACTTGGGCAGGAGAACTTTTGCCCTCCGGCGGAGCGATTATGGTTTATCTCTTGCATCACCAAAAATCATTGAAGCCATTGTCATCACCAAAAATCCTCGCATCTTGCGGAGGCCATTCTTCATCAACATATTCAACATCACCATTTCCTATCAAACCCTAGTTCATCTCTTGTGTTCAATCTTTGTACCAGAACCTCAGATTGGTACCTGTGGGTGACTAGTAGTGTTGATTACCTTATGTAGTTGATTGCTATATGGTTTATTTGGTGGAAGATTATATGTTCAGATCCATTATGATATTCAATACACCCCTGATCTTGAGCATGCATATTATTTGTGAGTAGTTACTTTTGTTCTTGAGGTCAGAAGAGAAGTCATGTTGCAAGTACTCATGTGAATTTGATGTGTTCGATATTTTAATGATATGTATGTTGTGATTCCCTTAGTGGTGTCATGTGAATGTCGACTACATGAAACTTCAGCATCCTTGGGCCTAATGGAATGCATTGTGGAGTAGTTATTAGATTATGGGTTGCGAGAGTGACAGAAACTTAAACCGTAGTTTATGCGCAACTTCGTAAGGGGATGATTTGGGTCCACATGTTTAATTCTATGGTTAGACATTGTTTTAATAATTTTCTCATAGTTGCGGATGCTTGCAAGGGGGTTAATCATAAGTAAGTTGTTATTTCAAGTAAGAACATCACCTTAGCACCGCTCCACCCACATATCAAATTATCAAAGTAGCGAACACAAATCAAACCAACATGACGAAAGTGGCTAGATGAAATTCCCGTGTACTAATACGTCTCCGTCGTATCTATAATTTTTGATCTTTTCATGCCAATATTCTACAACTTTCATATACTTTTGGCTACTTTTTATGCAATATTTGGGACTAACATATTGATATAGTGCCCAGTGCCAGTTCCTGTTTGTTGCATGTTTTTTGTTTTGCATAATATCCATACCAAACAAAGTCCAAATGCGACAAAAACTTATGGAGACTTGTTTTGGAATATATTTGATTTTTGGGAAAAATAATCAACACGATACTATGCTTGAGGAGGTGGCAAGCCTGCTAGGCACGACCCATCCCCCCTAGCAACGCCTGGCAGGCTTGTAGCCACCCCTTAGGTTGGTTGGATCTATCCTTTCACCGCACGAAAGTTAAATTTTTATAAATATCCCCTCAAAAATTCATCCCAATCGGAGTTATGGATCTCCGGATATTTAAGAAATGGTGAAAGGCTAGAATCTAGGAGTGTAGAAATAGAAGGAAACACAGAGAGAGAGAGATCTAATCTTGGAGGGGATCTCGCCCTCCACCGCCATGGAGGCCATGGACCGGAGGAGAAACCCTTCTCCCATCTATGGGGAAGGTCAAGGAAAAATAAGAAGGAGGGGGGATCTCTCCCCCTCTCTCCCGGTGGCATCGGAACGCTGGCGGGGCCATCATCGTGACGATGATCTACTCCAATAACTCCATTATCTTCACCAACACCTCCATCACCTTCCCCCATCTATCTATAGCGGTCCACTATCCCGCAACCCGTTGTACCCACTACTTGAACATGGTGCTTTATGCTTCATATTATTATCCAATGATGTGTTGCCATCCTATGATGTTTGAGTAGATTTTTGTTGTCCTATGGGTTGATTGATGATCATGATTGGTTTGAGTTGCATGTTTTATTATTGGTGCTGTCCTATGGTACTCTCCATGTCGCGCAAGTGTGAGGGATCCTTGCAGTAGGGTGTAGCAATGTGTTCATGATTTTCCTGTGGTGGGTTGTGTGAGTGACAGAAGCATAAACCCGAGTTGGTGGGTTGTTGCATATGGGAGTAAAGAGGACTTGATACCTTATAATGCTATGGATGGGTTTTACCTTAATGATCTTTAGCAGTTGCGGATGCTTTCTAGAGTTCCAACCATAAGTTCATATGATCCAAGTAGAGAACTTATGTTACCTTATGCCTCTCCCTCATATAAAATTGCAATAATGATGACCGGTCTAGTTATCGATTGCCTAGGGACAATTCCGCAACTCCTACCACCACTTTTCCACACTTGTGAACTAACTTAATTGTTACTTTATCTTAGCAGCCCCTAGTTTTTATTTTCGTGTTCTTTATTATCTTGCAAACCTATCCCGTCACACCTACAAAGTACTTCCAGTTTCATACTTGTTCTAGGTAAAACGAACGTTAAGCGTGCGTAGAGTTGTATTGGTGGTCGATATAAATTGAGGGAATATTTGTTCTACCTTTAGCTCCTCGTTGGGTTCGACACTCTTACTTATCAAAAGAGGCTACAACTGATCCCCTATACTTGTGGGTTATCAAGACCTTTTTCTGGCGCCGTTTCCGGGGAGCAATAGTGTGGTGAATATTCTCGTGTGTGCTTGTTTGCTTTATCACTAAGTAATTTTTATTTTTCTGTTATTAGCTTGTTTTCTATCTTTAGATATGGGTAGGAAATGCAAAATACCAAAAAATAGATGTACTTGCTGCTCCAAAAGTTGAGGAACCACTAGTGTTCCGCACCATCGAAGGATATTACTTGGGTCATCTTCGATCCACTTGTGCTCGTGCTGAAAACCCAACTAGCTTAGTTGAGGGAAAATAATTAAATGAGCATGCTCATTATGTGCGACACCGCATATCTCAAAAAGGGAAACTCCTGTGGCATCAATAATACTTTGTGTTGCTATGCTTGGAATCTATGTGAAATTTATGATTTTACTGTTTTGTTCCTAGCCCCTGGGGCATAGATAGAATTAGGTAAAATAAAATAGATTTGAAAGTCCTAAATTAGACTAAAGGAATTCCGTCTGCTAGAATAAGAAAAAGCGCTTCTGAATTGATCTCATCCTTTATAATATATTGCAAATTTTTCTTTGTTCAGTAATAACTTAATCTTGGAATAAAACACTTGGTACTTGTTTTGTTATAGGAATACAATTAATAAATGGAAAGAGTTGGGTATTAGTTCATGAGCAATTCCGCATGAATATAGGAAGGAAATAATGCAAATTTTTTGTTGTTCTAAAGAAGCTAAAAAACACCTTCCCTACCAATGTGTGTTTAATGATAATGAAATATTATCCTCTTATACCAAGGAGGACTATTTCTATAATGATGTTGAACAAATTGAAGAATTTGTTGCTTTTAAGGGTGCCTATGAAATTGCTTCTTTCATTGAAAAGTATGATGCTACTCTTTACAATTTTGAAAATTTTGCCAGACTTAAATATTGTTGGAAATATGCCCTAGAGGTAATAATAAATTAGTTATTATCATATTTCCTTGTTCATGATAATCATTTATTATCCATGCTAGAATTGTATTGATCGAAACTCAGATACATGTGTGGATACATAGACAACCCCATGTCCCTAGTATGCCTCCAATAGACTAGCTCGTTGATAAAAGATGGTTAAGGTTTCCTAGCCATGGCCATGAGATTTCATTTGATAACGGGCTCACATCATTAGGAGAATGATGTGATGGAGAAGACCCAAACAATAAATGTAGCATATGATCGTGTCAGTTTATTGCTACAGTTTTCTACATGTCAAGTATTTGTTCCTATGACCATGAGATCATGCAACTCACTAACACCGGATGAGTACCTTGTGTGTATCAAATGTTGCAACGTAACTAGGTGACTATAAAGGTGCTCTATAGGTATGTCCGAGGGTGTCTATTGGGTTGGCATGGATCAAGACTGGGATTTGTTACTCCGTGTGACGCAGAGGTATCTCAAGTCCCACTTGGTAATACAACATCACAATAAGCCTTGCAAGCAATGTGACTAAGTATTAGCCACGGGATCTTGTATTACGGAACGAGTAAAGAGACTTGCCGGTAACGAGGTTGAACTAGGTATGGAGATACCGACGATCGAATCTCGGGTAAGTAACATAGCCAAGAACAAAGGGAACATCATACGGGATTAACTGAATCCTTGACATAGAAGTTCGATCGATAAAGATCTTCATAGAATATGTAGGAACCAATATGGGCATATAGGTCCCGCTATTGGTTATTGACCGTAGAGGTGTCTCGGTCATGTCTACATAGTTCTCGAACCCACAGGGTCTGCACACTTAAGGTTTGGTGACGTTTTGGTAGTATAGAGTTATGCATGGTGGTGACCGAAGGTTGTTCGGAGTACCGTATGAGATCCTGGACGTCACGAGGAGCTCCGAAATGGTCTGGAGGTAAAGATTGATATATAGGAAGTCCTATTTTGGTCGCCGGAAAAGTTTCGGGCTCATCGGTAGTGTACTGGGAGTGCCAGTAGTGTACCGGGGGACCATCGGGAGAGGTATTTAAACCCAAGAGGCTACATGGGCTGTGGGAGGACTAATACCAGCCCTTAGTGAGCTGGCCAAAGTCCCACACAATTCCCATGCGGCTGGGAAGAGATTCCTAAGTGGAAAAGGTGGAAAAAGGCAAAAAGGGTGGAAATAAGGAAGGAGTCATAACCCTACTAGGAGTGGAGGAGGAGGACTCCTCGTCTCCACTTGGGCCAAAGCCTAGAGGGGCTGGCCCTTGCGCCAAGCCTCCTCCTCCTCTCCTCCTATATATACTAGAGGGTTCTGGGGTTTTGACACAAGATTTGCAGCCACGTGCAACCCTACCCTCTAGTTCGTAGTTTCTCCTCTAGATGGTTTTCGGCTGTGCTTAGGCGAAGCCCTGCTGAGATTACGCCACCACCATCGCCGCAGTGCCATCACGCTGCCAGATAATTCGTCTACCTCTCCACTCCCTCTTGCTGGATCAAGAAGGCGGAGAACGTCATCAAGCTGTACGTGTGCTGAACGCGGAGGTGCCGTCTGTTCGGTGCTTGATCGGGACGGATCGTGATTGGATCACGGGACACTCAGCGATTTGGATCGTGAAGACGTTCGACTACATCAACCGTGTTTCTTAACGCTTCCCGCTTGGAGGTCTACAAGGGTACGTAGATTCACTCTCCCTCTCGTAGATGCTCATCACCATGGATAGATCTTGCGTGTGCGTAGGAAGAAAATTTGTTTCCCATGCAACGTTCCCCAATAGTGGCATCATGAGCTAGGTCTATGTGTAGATGAGATCTCGAATAGAACACAAAGAGTTTGTGGGCATTGATGCTTAGATTGCTTCCTCCCATGGTCGTGTTTTGGTTCAGCGGTATTGTGGGATGAAGCGGCCCGGACCAACCTTACTCGTACGCTTACGAGAGACCGGTTCCATCGACTGACCTGTAACTTCGTTGCACAAAGATGGCTGGTGGGTGTCTGTTTGTCCTACTTTAGTTGGATCTGATTCGACTAAGGTAGTTCTTGAGAAATTTGAAGAGCAACTTATGTATCACCATTGTGATTTATGCGTAGGTGAGAATTGTTCTTCCTAGATACCCGTAGCAGCCACGTAAAACATGCAACAACAATTAGAGGACGTCTAACTCGTTTTTGTAGGGTATGTTGTGATGTGATATGGCCAATTACATGATAAGTTATATGTGATGTATGAGATGATCGTTGTATAGAGTATCATGACTTGCATGTCGATGAGTACAGCAACCAGCAGGAGCCATAGGGTTGTCTTTAATTATTGTATGACCTGCGTGTCAATCATTAAGCGCTATGTAATGCTTTACTTTATCTCTAAATGGTAGCAAAGTAGTAGAAGCATGGTGGGCGCAACAACCCCGATGGCGACACGTTGATGGAGATCAACATGATGGAGATCATGGTGTCGTGTCGGGTGAGATGGAGATCATGCTGGTGCTTTCAAGATGGAGATCAAAAGCACAAGTTCATGGCCATATCATGTCACTTATGATTTGCATGTAATGTTAATCCTTTTATGCACCTTGTTTTGATTAGGACGATGGTAGCATTATAAGGTGATCCCTCACTTAAATTTCAAGATGAATTGTCTTCTCCCCGAGTGTGCACCGTTGCGAAAGTTTGTCGTGTCGAGACACCACGTGATGATCGGGTGTGATAGACTCTACGTTCACATACAATGGGTGCAAGCCAGTGTTGCACATGCAGAACACTTGGGTTAAACTTGACGAGCCTAGCATGTACAGACATGGCCTCGGAACACAAGAGACCAAAAGGTCGAACATGAGTCATATACCAGATATGATCAACATGATGATGTTCACCATTGAAACCACCTCAAATCACGTGATGATCGGACTTGAGTTGGTGAACTTGGATCATGTATCACTTGAATGACCGGAGGGATGTCAATTTGAGTGGGAGTTCTTAAGTAATGTGATTAATTGAACTCATTATCATGAACATAGTCAGTAGTGTCTTTGCAAACTATGTTGTAGATTACTAACTCACGCTGTAGCTCCCATGAATTTTTATATGTTCCTAGAGAAATAGAGTTGAAAGATGATGTTAGCAATATTGCGGACTTGGTCCGTGATCTGAGGATTGTCCTCATTAACGCGTAGAAGGCTTATGTCCTTAAGGCACCGCTCGGTACGCCACCCCTCTAGTGTCATCTGTAGATGTTGTGAACATCTGACAGGCATGTTCCGATGACAACTTGATAGTTATGTGCGTCATGTATTACGGCTTAGAATTGAGGCTCCAAAACATTTTGAATGTCACGGAACATATGAGATGTCTAAGAGCTGAAATTGGGATCTCAAGCTCGTGCCCGTGTTGTGAGATATGAGATCTCCAACAAGATTCTTTGCCTGCAAGATGATGGAGAATAGCTCAATCATTGAGCATGTGCTCAGATTGTCTAGGTGCTACAATCGCTTGATGAACTTCGTGATGAACTATAATTATGCCAGGGATGGAAATGATGATCCCTGAGTTGTTCGCGATGTTTAACATCGTGAAGGTAGAAATCAAGAAGGAGCATCAAGTGTTGATGGTTTGTAAAACCACTAGTTTGGAGAAGGGCAAGGGCAAGGAGGGAAACTTCATGGATGGCAAGTCAGTTGCTGCTCCAGTGAAGCAAACCAAAGTTTAAACCAAACCCAAGACTAAGTGCTTCTATTATGAGGAGAGCGTTCGCTAAAGCGGAATAACCCTAGATACTTGGTAGATAAGAAGGCTGGCAACATTGAGAGAAGTATATTTGATATATGTGTTATTGATGTTTACCTTGCTAGTACTCCTAGTAGCACCAGGGTATTGGATACCGGTTCGGTTGCTAAATGTTAGTAACTCGAAGTAAAAGCTACGGAATAAACGGAGATTAGCTAAGTGTGAGGTGACGATGTGTGTTGGAAATGTTTCCAAAGTTGATGTGATCAACATCGCACGCTCTCTCTACCTTCGGGATTAGTGACAAACCTAAATAAATGTAATTTGGTGTTTGCGTTAAGCATGAACATGATTAGATTGTGTTTATTGCAACACGGTTATTCATTTAAGTTAGAGAATAATGGTTATTCTATTTACATGAATAATACCTTCAATGGTCCTGCACCTAGTGAGAATGGTTTGTTGAATCTTGATCGTAGTAATACACATGTTCATAACATTGATGCCAAAAGATACAAAGTCAATAATGCTAGTACCACATACTTGTGGCACTGCCGCTAAATGTCATATTGGTATAAATCGCATGAGGAAACTCCATGCTGATGGATCTTTGGACTCATTCGATTTTGAATTGGTTGAGACATGCGGACCATGCCTCTTGGCCAAGATGACCAAAACCCCGTTTTCCGAAATGGGCAATTGACTTATTGGAAATGATACATGTTGATGTATATGGTCCAATGAGTGTTGTAGTGTGTAGTGGATATCGTTATTTTCTTACCTTCACTAATGATTTGAGTATATATGAGTATATTTACTTAATGAAACACAAGTCTGAATCGTTTGAAAAGTTCAAGCAAATTCAGAGTGAAGTTTAAGACATCGTGACAAGAAGATAAAAATGTCTATGATATGATCATGGAGATGAATATCTAAGTTATGAGTTTGACATACAACTTTAGACAATGTGAAAAGTGTTTCACAACTCACGCCACCTGGAACACGATAGTGTGATGGTGTGTCTGTATGTCATAGTCGTGCTCTTTTGGATATGGTGCATGCTATGATGTCTCTTATCGTTTTGCTACTATAGTTTGGGGTTATGCATTAGAAACAACTACATTCACTTTAAATAGGGCACCATCTAAATCTGTTGAGATGACATAGTCTAACTATGGCTTGATAGAAACCTAAGCTGTCATTTCTTAATGTTTGGGGCTGCGACGCTTGTGTGAAAAAGTTTTCACCTAATGAGCTCGAACCCAAAGCGAAAAAAATGCATCTTCATAGAATACCCTAAGAATAGTTGGGTATACCTTCTATCTCAGATCCGAGTGCAAAGTGTTTATTGCTAAAACGGTTCCTTTCCCGAGAAAAAGTTTCTCTCGAAAGAATTGAGTGGGAGAAAGATAGAACTTGATGAGGTTGTTGCACCTTTGTTTCAACCAGAGAGTAGCGTAGCGCAGAAAGATGTTTCTGTGGAACCTACGTCAGTTGAAGAGGAAGTAAATGATGATGATCATGAAGCTTCGGATCAAGTTACTATCAAACCTCATAGGTCGACATGTATGTGTACTGCTCTTGAGTGGTACGACAACCCTGTCTTGGAGGTCATGTTGTTGGACAATGATGAACCTACAAGATATGGTGAAGCGATGATGGGCCCAGATTCCGACAAATGGTTAGAGGCCATGAAATCCGAGAAAGGTTCCATGTATGAAAACCAAGTATATACTTTGGTAGACTTGCTCATTGGACGACAGGTTGTTGAGTACAAATGGACCTTTAAGATGAAGACAGACACTGATGGTGAATGCCACCATTTATAAAGCTTGACTTGTCACAAAGAAGTTTCCACCAAGTTCAAGGAGTTGATGGAAACTTCTTTGCGACAGTGTCAGTTTATTGCTATAGTTTTATGCATGACAGTGGCAGTGTCAGTTTAGGAGAATGATGTGATGGACAAGACCCCAACTATAAACATAGCATATGATCGTGTCAGTTTATTGCTACAGTTTTTTGCATGTCAAGTATTTGTTCCTATGACCATGAGATCATGCAACTCACTGACACCAAAGGAGTACCTTGTGTGTATTAAGCGCCGCAACGTAACTGGGTGACTATAAAGGTGCTCTATAGGTATCTCCAAGGGTGTCTGTTGGGTTGGCATGGATCAAGACTGGGATTTGTTACTCCGTGTGACAGAGAGGTATCTCAAGGCCCCACTAGTAGAATGTCTGTCTATAGTCCCGGTCGGGATGGGCCTTTAGTACCGGTTCCCCAACCGGTACTAAAGGGTCGGGACTAAAGGTCTAGACCTTTAGTACCGGTTGGCCCACATACCGGTACTAAAGGGTCGGGACTAAAGGCTCACCACGTGGCTACCTGCGTGGGCTGGTGGTGGAGGACCTTTAGTACCGGTTGGTGATACCAACCGGTACTTAGTGTTCTTTTTTTTAGCTTTTAGGTTTTAATTTTCCTCTCTATTTTTTGTGTTTTCCATTCATTTCAAATTTATTTTATGGTGCTACATACTATAAACAGTACACTAGTTGATGCATATATATATATGTAATATAATATACAATATCTCGAATACACAGTCTATATACAAATGGAATTACACATCCATGCATATATATTCTGGACTTATAAATTAATGCCCAAAACCCGGCCGGGACTAGCTAGCTAGTGCTCCGGATGAAATCTCAGTTTTCTACTACTGATTTGCTGGCATTATTGAGGCGGCGGTAGGGAATAGTGCTCTCTGTTTACATCACTGACATGTCGAAGAAGAAATGCCGCAAATTCCTCTTGAAGTGCTACAAAGCGTTTCTGTGGTGAGAGCTTCGACATCATCTGCCAAACCTCGAGTTGTCTTTCACGTGCTCTTCTGCGATGTATACGACATTTGGTCTGGATGCGAATGTTCTCGCAGAGGAAGTATCCACATAAATTTGTCCTCTGTGGCTGCTTCGTGCAGTTTGCAAAAGAATAGAATTCAATAAGATAATTAATAATCAAGCATGATAATGGTATTGAAACTAGAATTAAAGAGATGCGCGGACCTAGTAGTACTACTTAATTACTTGCATCTTTTTCCACTTCAGCTTCCGTTTCCATTGACGACCGTGATGATTTTTTTCTATGATATTTTTCCAAACACTATGCGGAAAAGAAAAAGAACAAAAGAGTTATTATAATTACTTTTGATATCAGGAAATAATGAAAGAAAGCGAGGTCAATAAAGATTGAAATTACCGTTCTATCATAAAATACAAGTCCACGTATGATTGTTCTAGTGTAGCTAATGAGTCGTACACTTGAACAAGTCCATCCGCGAGGATAATATTTAGGAGGATATAGTGGTCTCTGTGCAGAAGTTTATATAATTAAGCAGGCATGCATATAACTCATCAACTACACTTGACAATGAGCTAGTAAGCAAAAATAGAATTTGTAGTATACAAGAGAGTAAACACTCACCCCATGTTGTAAGGGAATATTATAGTAGATTTGGTATTCATTGCCTCTAGATATTTTTCCAAGAGCTCTTCTGTGTCCTTGGCAAATTGTTTTACCACATGACCATTAACGGTATTTGGGTCGATGAACCCAATGTCATCGATTCCCTCTCGTTTCAATTCCCACATCTTCAATCTGCATAATAGCATAGAAAAAACATATATAGTGAGGATAAGACAATGAACGATATCTGAGCTAGAGACTTAAATTATTAAAGATATAAATCACTTACAGACAATAGCAACTGATGAGAGTTTTGTCGATAGAGTCCATGTGGTATAATTGGAAAAGTTGTGAGAATTCAAGATATATTTCAATCCATTGACGTAATGCTCTTTCCTTAATTTGACCATGACCATCGTATCCCCTCGCTTTGCTTCATGCAGGTACCAATCATGCAACTATTGCATTGTAGTTGGTAGTTCCTTGTACTTCCCGGGTGTGACAAGTGGTTTTCCGACGGCATATTTCATTGCGTACTCAGCTTCACCGTACCCGTGGATTTCCTTGGTGCCAAGGATTTGGCCAAGAGTGAGACCTGCAGCCTCTACTTCTTTGAGGTCGATTGGGTTGCCAGTAACGTCGATTGCTTGCTTGGATTGGTACTCACCTTGAGTGTAGAGATCGATTGCTTGGATTGTTCTCCGAGCTGGGGAACTGTTTTCCCACTAGTAGTACCACCTGTCGTTGATGTCGTACTTCCCAACTTCTTCCTTGGGCTGGGCCGACATCTCTGCTCACTTGCCTTCTGAATCTCTCACTCATAGTCTGTCAGCATACGCTCCACATATGCCGGGGGTCGATCAATAAAGTGTTCCCTAAAGTGCTCTTTGACTTCCTTGGGTACTACCTCCTTTGGTGACAGGGGCTTGTTCACAAAAAAGGCTTTCACTTGGTGATCACTTTCAATTTTGTTTTCCTTTGGTGCCATGTCGTAAGGCAGCTTCTTTTTGGCCAGAGGCTTGGGTTTCTTCTTTGCTTTCTTCCGAAGAGAACTACTGATGGCCTTCCTCTTTTGGGAGCCCTACTGGCGGGACCACTGCCAGGGTGGAGTCGGCTCACGCGGCGGAGATCGATATCGATGATATGGACTCGTGTCGTGCTCCGTCCCGAGGTTGGGTGGACTTGCGCTGGGATCCCTATTGAAGTGTGACGCCTCTTGAGGTGGGGAGGACTGCTGGCGTTGCGATGCCTCTGGCTGGGATCTTTCGCGCTAGTCATCGATACTCGGAGGAGCCGGTGGCCTTAGCACCGAGTGTGGAAAGACGATGCAGTCCTTATTCCATAGAATGAGACCACGGACGGCTTCTGCCAGTGTGGACTCCCCCTCACCTCCAGGGATGTCAAGTTGTAGTTCATCATATCCTGGCTCTATTGCATCCACCACGACATGAGCATACCCAGCTGGAACCGGATTGAAATGCCAGAGAACATCAGGTGTATTTAGTAAAGCATAGCCCGTCGCGACCCGCACGGGTATGTTCTTCATTTTATGGATTAGCTCACAAGATGTATTCTCAGTGATATCATCCACGGGGGTGTGACCCAGGGGTGCCCCCGTGGAACCCACGCTGCTTTTCGGCAGTGTAGATGGGACGAGTTTTGGTGCCTCTTGCTGCGGAGTTGCCCGTTGCTCCGTGAGTACCCGTATCTGCAATTGTTGCTACTCGTACTTCTGTTCCAACTTTGGAAGTCAGTCTGCTTCCACCTTCTTTTTTCTCGAACGTCTTTTATGACTGTCCTTCCAGCCCGCAAACCCCTCATACCACGGAACAACGCCCACGCCTCGTGTTCGGGATTCCCGAGGGCGCATGTAAGCTCGTTGTTCTCTCTATCAGGGTAAAACCGTCCTGCTTGGATAGCTTTTATTGCTTCAATCAACTCATCTAATGCATGCTTCAGACTTGCCAGTGCAATAATCTTCCCTGTTGCTGGGTCCAACTTTCCCCATGCGCAAAAAACCAATTCCTGCACCTCCAGGGCCAGTGGAAGGTTACTGGAGTGATCCCTTCAACATGCATCTTATTCTCTAATGCATCCCACTTAGGAATGGCTGACTTGTATCCACATGTCCCTAGTTTGTGGTGATACTTTTTTTCTCCGTATTTATCTTATTCTTTGTTGACTTCTCCATAGCAGCTTCCGATGTCTTGTACTCGATAAGTGCGTCCTAGTGATTCCTTACCTTCTCGTATATTCCTGTGAATTTGGGCGCCTTCTTTGCTCTAGTGTTGTACTCGGTCCATAATCTTTTCTTCCAAGTCTGGAATGCGTTGGCCATCTTATGGAGAGCAAACTCCTTGACTTTGTCCATTTGGCGCTCCGAGAGAGAATCTGGTAGGATGAAATGCTCCATGAGCTCTCACCAAAGGGTATCTTTAATTCTTTTATCGACATAATTCACTCCTAGTTTTGGTTGGTTTGGCTGAATCCATTATTGCATTGTGATCGGGACTCCGTCCCTAACAACCACTCCGCATTGACGCACAAATGTCTTGGCATTGGCTTCAAGGTGAGTCAGTTCGCCATCATGTTTAAAAGCATCAAGATTGAGCTTTACGTTACCGTCCAATATTTTGGCACCGCCTCGTACCTTTCTACTAGATTCAGTCGATCAGGAGGGCTGATAATTAAAAGAAAGATTTGTTAATATATATACAAATCAATTAATACACATGTAATGATCACCAGAGGCTAATATGTATATACCTCGGCGGACATTGTTAGTTGTTCTGGATTTTGGAACATAAGTTGTTCTTCCTCGGCCTCACATCCATCACCGTAATCGTTCAGATATTGTGAGCCATCATCATCATGTGATTCACCCAGAAGGTCCGCTGGGTTTTCGGAGGAGTGTATCATGTCGAAGATGTCCTCTTCATGAGCTCTACCGGTATTGTCCATAGCTTAATAACTAATCCATAAGAATAAGATAAAACAAATCAGTATTCAAATTGGCATGCATTCAAGAAGCAAAATAACTAATAGTTAATTAATAGTGCATCATCGAATACATATATAGTAGTTCTTTGAAAAGATCTCATCATAATCTTGGATAATAGTTAATACATCGGCTAATCCATCGATCTAGCTAATACATCATAATAATACATATATAGTAGCTAATATATCGATCTAGCTAGAACCCTAGCGCCCGACAGATATCAGGGCGGGCGGTGGACACCCAAAGAGAAGGAACTATCACAGGAGCATAGGTCCAGTGAGATCCCCAAAGAATCTTCTAGGTATTGTCGGACCTGGCCTCCAAAGCTGCCATGTAGCGATGGACGTGCTCGTTCTCCTTGCTGACATGGTATTGTACCACCTCCGTGGGGGACTCAAGCCTCCGAATTGTCCGTGGCCCATGCGGCCGCCACCACAGAACCTTCGGGTCGACGACGGGCTGGCTCCTCACCAAGCTACGCTGCCCGGAAGGCAGCACCTCCTAGTACCAGCCCGGTGGAGCCCAGTCCCGGACAGGGCCCCTCGACTCAAGGAACAGACCTCCTCCGCCGACTCGACGATGAGGATGCGGGATCGGCATCGTCGACGTCGAGAAGAAACACTTAAATATGAAAACAAATTAAATAACACTTAGCAAAATTAACACTTAGCATCTAACAAATTAAATAACACTTAGCAAAATTAGTGGATTAGGGGGGCGGCCCCACTTGTCAGTGGATTAGGGGGGTGGCCCCACTTTTCATAACCCCATAAACTAACTAATTAACTAATTAACTAACCTAATAACCTAAGAACCTAACTAACTAACTAACTAAGCTAACCTAACTAACTAAACTAACCTGATAACCTAACTAACTAAACTAACCTAACTAACTAAAATAACCTAAGAACCTAACTAACTAACTAAACTAACCTAACTAATTAACTAATTAACTAACCTAATAATAGCCTAATACCCTAATGACCTAATAACCTAAGAACCTAACTGACTAAGCTAAGAACCTAACTAACCTAAGAATCTAATACCCTCATAAACTAACTAACTGAACTAACTAACTAATTAACTAACCAAATAACCTAAGAAACTAACTAAATTACTAGAAAAAACAGGAAAAAAGGTGGGGGCGGCCGGGCACTCACCGGAGCCGGAGTTGGGTGGGGGCTGTCGGGGCGGCGGGGTTGTAACATCCCAAAATTTCATTTTTGGAATGTTATGAAATATAGCTATGCATCATCATCACATTGTTTGAATGAAATGAATTGTTGAAGTTCTTCTTTTGAAATTCTGAAAGGCCATTTCAATTTTTCCATATACTTGTTTCTCCTATTTGAAAATCCCTGGAAATATTCAAAAAAAAGAGAGGAGTAACATGATGCTCCACACCAGGGGAATCTTGGTGAAATAATTGAACAAAAAAACCGGGGGGTTATTTGAAAATTCATTTGCAAAAGAATTTAAAATCAATTAGGCATTTTCTGAAAAATATTTTTTTTAAAGTATTCATTTTGACAGAGGAAAGATGTTCATTAAATAGCATTTATTTCCCTAATCATTTCGATATATATATTCCCTATGTTTGGAAATGGTTTGAATGCATTCAAGGGGTTTTAAACGCTCTGGAAAATAGAAAAGGAAACAGATTTAAAGCGTTTAATTAGAAACCGGCCGGCCCACCAACGTTTACTCCCGAGACACTTTCGGATCGGTCACCGACGCGCAGATTCCGCCCCCTCTCTCACTGACATGCGGGACCCACCGTCCGATAGTGTCATCAGCACGCTCACCTTCCTCCTCGCGCTAGACCACCTCGCCGGAGATCTTGCACATCATCGAATCTCTCTCTCTCTCCCTCTCCCGATCCCGCACCTGGCCTATAAAAGCCGCTGCCTTCTCCGCTCTCCGTTCCAGCCCCGAGCGCCCCTACCCACGCCCACAAACACCACGCTCCACCTCGCCGGAGTTCGATCAACAATCGAGGCTCTCCGAGCACGAGGTCGTCGCCTCCGTCGTCCCCAACCTCGTCTGACGTCACCATTCGACGTCAGATCTTCGCCGCCGTGGCCTGAGCTCTTCGGACGCCGCCCCCGACCACCGCACGACCATCTCCGACCACCTCCGACGTCCGGCCGCCATCGACCTCGCCGAAAAACCTGACATCCCCTCTGTAAGCCCCGCGCCCCCTCCGTAGCCGTCGGATCTAAAGTCAACGATCTAGATTAGAACATTTTAAAACAGCAAACAGGTACCCACTTCGCATCGGTCATCCGCCCGCAAACACCCACGCGCACGCGCTAGCAACCAATAGGAAGTCGTAACATAGCGCTGTCCGTTCGCTAGGAATTTTTGTTCTTTTCTGTTTTGTTTTAGAAAACAGAATGTTTTCTGTTTTTATTTTCGTTGTAACTTTTAAACTAATTAGTGTTTTTAATTGATTCTTTTTGAAATAGGTCAAAAATTTCATGTAGTTTCATCCTGTAGTCTTAGATTTCAAATGTGAACTTTAAAATTTGAATCTAACCAAATTTTCTTAAATTACTAAAATCTGTATAACTAGAGTTTAAAAATATATTTTTGTATGAATCTTTTTGCCACTGGTTTGCGTTAGTTAGACCTATCATCCTACATAGTTTGAGAATTTTTAGGATGAATCTGGTTAGGGTTTTTAACAAAAACAGAATCTGTTTAGTTCTTAGTAAAGTTTAGTTAGTTTGATTTTAGTTTGAATCTGAGTTAGTTTAATTTTTGTTTTTAGTTTTCATTAGGTTTTGCTGTTTCAACATTAGGTGAAATAACTTGCTATTAATAAAAAAAATGTTTAGTTTTATACCTTATTGTTCTAGGAAATCTTTATTCATTTCCATTAGGTATAGTTTTATAAAGCAATCTAGTTTTACTTTTCACAAACATTTTAAGAGATTTAATTCTATTTTCTAATAAGGAATCTTAGTAATTCTCTTCTGTTAAGTAATGTTCTGTTTATAAATAATAATAATAATAATAATTTTTTTGTTTCATACTCCAATGTTATAGGAAACTCCAGTTATCCTCATTAAGTGGTGTTTTATAAAAATTATAATTTTAGTAGCATTTCTTTTCACAAAAGTTTTAGTGGATGTAATTCTGTTTACTAATATAAATTTTATTATTTCGTTTGTGTTAACTATTGTTTTGTTATTAAAAATAGTTGTTGGTCTTATTTTATATTAGTAGTAGCTTTGACACTAAAAATTTGTGAGTCAAATATTGGTTTTGAATTCTTTCTCTTGATTGTTACTACTGAATTGTTTTAGTTTAACCTTGCAGATTTTTGTGAGTTGTATTATTAGTTGTATGCTTATTGTGTGTCTTGTTTGGTTCGTTAGATCATCCGGAGTGCGAAGCTTGTTATCTAGAGTCACTTGAGTACGAGGATCGTCAGCAAGGCAAGTCACTTTGATCATGTTTACCCATGTTTTTATTGCATTAGTTCTACCATCTGCCCAATTGCATGCAAAGTAGGTAAATTGGAAACTTGGTTACTTGATGTAGTATCATGTGGTAGGCACCCCTCAACCCTTTGACACATTGGTCCCGGGAAACGTTGATTTAATTTTGCTATGCTATTAGTAGACGGGGTTGGTTGTGTGATTCATGAGAGTTGTGAGATAATAATTTCAAGACCTGCAAGATGATCAAGACTTCAAGACTCTGAGTTTTTAACATAGCTCTGGGTGGATGATGGTTGAACGGCGCCCTGGAGAAACTAGTGGTTAGCCTAGGTGTGGCTGGAGAAGTGCCAGTATTCATGCGGAAAGGTCCACCCAGGCACAAAGAGATGGATGGATGCTTCAAGACCCAAGGCTTACCTGCACAGCCACAAGCCATTATGGGCACTGGCTTGGTTGGATATCATGGTGACCCTGGACAGGCGGTGCGACAAGATGTAGAAGAACGGTAGGAAAGGATGGGCACCGACCATGTTTCAGGGGAATCCTTTAGAAGACCATGTTTTGGTCATCCGTTTCTAAAACACCCTGAAGTGCGAGAAATCCAACAGAGGTGATCAAATCTTGTGGGGAACGTGTTCAAAACTCTGCAGAGTACCCAAACCTAATCGATTAGTCGTGTCCACGGTCATGGACAACTTGAGCCAAAGGAACTAAAACTATCTGGAATTGTCAACACAAATAATTATATTGATGTGGGTATTAATGACAACTTGGGTATGAGAATTGGTTGGTGGAACCATCTCATTAATCAACCAACATTGTAGTAATAACTTTTGCCCTCTCTTGTTGTAGGAAAATTGGCTTTATGCAAAACTTACTACCCCACCTGCCACATATGCATATAGAATAGATGATTGCTTTACACCCCTCTTTTGTGACATTACCAGCATATTCAATATGCTGACCTACACGGCTGCAACGTATCATGTTGCAGAGTACTTTTCTAACCAGGAGTGAGGATACGCTCTATGCTCGGTGAGATGCCCTTGGAGTCAGATGGACTCAACTACCTTTGAAGCTTCCGCAAGACTTTGGTTTAGTTTATCTCATGAGTTGGCCTTCAGCCACTTTATTGTAATCCTTATTGTAATAAAGGACTCTATATGAGATTTCCATTAATAAAGTTGTGTGATTTCCCTTTGATATATACATTGATTTACCGTGTGTGTACCAGCATGATCTTGGGATGGTACGGAAACACCGGAGATTCGACTTTTCAGGTTGGGTCGTTACAGAAATGGTATCAGAGCACACGCTGACCGTAGGACGTAACCTCTAGGATTGGAAAAGCCTTAGGATTTTTTTCTATTGTCTTCCAAATTCTTATATTCTCATCTGCTCGTTTCTGACTTCCCTCTGATTTATTTCAAAATTTATAGATGGCCACCTTCACCCCAGTTTTGATCACGGAGTTTTGTCAGCCTCACGCGATGATGCCCTTTGGCAAGGAGCTGGTGAAGATCGTCAGGGACGTAAGGATCGCTTTGCCAAGCATCACCGGGACTCATATCATGTATTTTCCACAAGACGGTCGCTACAGGATCGAGGTGCACATCCCCTGAAAGACCTTTGGAAATCATAAAGACCCCATCGACTTCAAGTTTGTGGCACCAAGCTAGATTCTTGGGAGGGACATGGCGATTCACCGTACCCTTGGACGTATTCAGGAGGAATACATGGGTGGCCCCATTTCGCTAAACCTTCGCATGGTTTGTCACAGGGATGCCAATGGAAATATCATAAACACACCCACTAGAGACTCCACCATTTCCTATATCCAGACTTTGGAAACTCACATCAGGACTTTGGAGCTTCGGGTACGTGCAGACACGAAGATGATGAAGAGGCTGATGAACCGCGAGATTGACCTCGAAGCTGACCTACGGGAAGCCAAGTACGAGCATGAGCATGAAGTGAAGGATTTCTTAGAGAGGATTGGACATGGGGGAAAATCTTCACCCAGAAGGAGATGTGGCTCCTTTGATCAGCAATGATTATGACTATGAGGAGAGCGTCAACGGAGGACCCATGACCATGTACTTTTGAGGAGAACTTTAGTCATGCCCCCATGTATCTTTATTTTCGTCGTTAAAACGTAGGTCGATGCTTAGTTTGATTTGAGACTTGTATCTCGATGTTTGAACCTTGAGTTGAATAAATGAATGAGTGTTTGATGTGTTATGTTTGTTGCATTGCATATGGGTAGTGAAAATTTCTTTTAGGCCCTTGTTCTATTCTAATTCTCACCCCTCTGAAAACAACAAGATGCCTCCGCGACGTGAGCCCGATTTCACCTTCCCACCAGAACTCACACAACTCCTCTAGCAGCAGAATGCCCTAATGCAACTATTGATCCAGAACCTGACCAATAACCACAACAACCACCCTCCACCTCAGGGCAACAACCTCACCCATTTTATGAGGCTGAATACACCAACTTTCTCTAGCAGCACTGAGCCCATTGTGGTAGATGATTGGTTTTGCAAGATGGAGAGAGAACTCATCACCGCAGGATTCACTAAGGCTGAAAAGGTGCGCTTTGCCGCCCATCAACTTGAGGGGCCTGCAGCTTCATGGTGGGAGAACTACACCACCACATACCCCATTGCTGGTGTGACTTGGGAGCAGTTCAAGCTAGCTTTCCGCACCGCTCATGTCTCAGCTGGAGCCACGAGTCTGAAGAAGCGTGAGTTTTGGAACTTATGCCAAGGAAATCGCTCTGTGGCCCAATATGTGGATGATTTCAGCATGTTGGCTTGTTATGCACCAGGAGATGTGGCCGATGATGCAGCCAAACAGGAGAAGTTCCTGGAAGGACTCAACGATGAGTTGAGCGTGCAGCTGATGATAGCTACTTTCAACAACTACCAGGAGTTGGTAGACAAGGCTCTCATCTTGGAGGGGAAGCAGCAGCAAATCGAAAACTTAAGAGGAAGTATGGACAGGGGAAATCTAACTCTAGAGCTCAACAGAAGCCCCGCTAGTCCCCGTACTCGGGGAATGCTGGATCAGGGACCGGTAAGTATGGAGGACACACTCATCACGTGCACAACCATGGAGGCCACAACCATGGAGGAAATGGGAATAATCATCCCAACAATGGCAACTTCAAGAATGACAATGGAAGTGGGAATGGCAACCAGCACCGTCCCGCTCCAGCTCAGAAGGATCTGAACCATATCACCTGCTTCAAGTGCCAGAAGACAGGGCACTATGCCACTGAATGCCCTCAGAACAAGCAGGGGAATGGAAACGACAACAACAACGGCAACTCCGCAGCTAAGAAGCCAAACCCTTTTCCCCGTGCTCAGGTGAACCACATTGATGTGGAAGAAGTCTATGATCAGCCCGAGACTGTGGTTGGTAAGTTTTTATTACATTCACGTCAAGTTATGGTACTTTTTGATTCTGGTGCAACTCATTCATTCATATCAAGGGTAGTTGTGGAAAAGTATGGTTTACCCACCAGAACCCTTAGTCAACCCATTAAGGTCAATTCCCCAAGAGGTATGATGATGGCAGGGATAGGATGCCACACATTGAAACTCCATATAGGAAACCATGTTTTTCCCACCGACCTCATCGTCTTAGAATCCCAGAGATTGGATGTAATCCTAGGCATGGATTGGATGACCAAGTATGAAGGAAACCTTGATTGCCCCAGCAAGTCTATTTTGCTCACCACCCCAGAGAACAAGAGGATTAAGTATGTATCCCGACGCACACAGATGAGTGATCGGTTAAATTCCCTCACGAGAGTGGTTCAGGAGGAAGTGCCAGTGGTACAAGACTATCCAAATGTATTCCCAGACGAATTACCAGGCATGCCACCAGAAGGACAGATTGAATTTCTGATAGAGTTACTACAAGGAATAGCCCCAATTACCAAAAGACCCTATCGGATGCCCGCAAATGATTTAGTAGAAATCAAGAAGGAGATTAAGGAGTTATTGGATAAGGGATATATTCGCCCAAGTTCTTCACCTTGGGGAGCCCCAGTTCTATTGGTAGAGAAGAAGGATAAAACCTTGAGGATGGTAGTCGATTATCGTGCATTGAACGAGGTAACTATCAAGAACAAGTACCCTCTGCCGATGATTAATGACTTGTTTGATCAACTAGTGGGAGCCAAAGTATTCTCCAAGATCGATCTTCGATCAGGGTATCACCAATTGAAAATTCGTGAACAGGATATACCCAAAATAGCCTTCACCACAAGGTATGGCTTATATGAGTATACCGTCATGTCTTTTGGTTTGACTAATGCTCTTGCCTATTTCATGAGTATGATGAACAAAGTGTTTATGGAATATCTGGACAAGTTTGTCGTGGTGTTCATCGATGATATATTGATATTCTCCAAGAGCGAGGAAGAACACAAGGAACACTTGCGTTTTGTTCTAGAGAAGCTTAGAGAGCATCAGTTATATGCCAAGTTCAGAAATGTGAATTCTGGCTGACGGAAGTCGGATTCCTTGGACACATTATTTCTGGAGATGGAATAGCAGTGGACCCCGCTAAGGTTGAAGCAGTCACCGAGTGGAATTCCCCTACCTCAGATAAGGAGATCCGCAGTTTTCTCGGACTTGCCGGATATTACCAGAGGTTCATTGAGAATTTCTCAAAGATTGCCAAACCCATGACGGAATTGTTGAAGAAAGAGTCTAAGTATATTTGGACTGAGTAATGCGAAGCTAGCTTCCAGGAGTTGAAGAAGCGTTTGGTCACAGCCCAGTGTTGATTTTGCCAAATATTCGAAAAGACTTCCAGGTTTATTGTGACGCATCACGTCAAGGACTCGGAGGAGTGCTCATGCAGGAGGGAAAAGTTGTAGCCTATGCATTCAGACAGCTACGACCCCATGAGTTGAACTATGCCACCCATGATTTGGAACTAGCAGCCGTAGTGCACGCACTCAAGACCTGGAGACATTTCCTTGTTGGAAATAGTTGTGATGTTTACACCGATCATAAGATCCTGAAGTATATCTTCACGCAGAAGGAGTTGAACCTCAGACAGAGGAGATGGCTAGAGTTAATCAAGGACTATGACCTAAGATTGCATTACCACCCAGGAAAGGAAAATGTTGTAGCAGATGCCTTAGGTCGGAAGAGTTATGTGAACACACTCATAGAAGGAGGATTACCCCAGGAGTTAGCCAATGATCTCAGGGAGCTCCGGCTATAGATAGTTCCAAAAGGATATGTTGCAACACTAGAGATCCAGTCCACCTTGACCAAAAGAATTCGTGAAGCCCAGAAATCGGACAAGGAGGTAGCTGAGATAAAGTAGAGAATGAAGGATGGAATAGCTAAAGACTTTCATGAAGATGAACAAGGTACTTTATGGTTTGAGAACCGAATCTATGTGCCCAATGACCCAGAGCTCGGGAAGTTGATACTTCAAGAAGCCCACGATTCACCCTACTCGATACACCCAGGCAACACCAAGATGTACCTGGATTTTAAGGAAAGTTACTGGTGGACAGGTATGAAGAAGGATATTGCCGAACATGTTGTGGTATGTGATGTTTGTCAGCGAGTAAAGGTGGAACATTAGAAACCAGCAGGGTTACTCCAACCTTTGCTGATACCCGAGTGGAAATGGGATAAGCTTGGTATGGACTTCATCACAGGATTACCCAGGACCCGTTCAGGTTATGATTCCATCTGGGTAGTGGTCGATCGCTTGACCAAGGTGGCTCATTTCATCCTAGTGAAGACCACCTATAACAGTGCTAAGTTAGCCAAGATATATATGACCAGGATCGTATGCCTGCATGGAGTTCCGAGGAGTATCATGTCAGATAGAGGAACACAATTTACCTCAAATTTTTTGCATCAGTTACTTGAAACTTTGGGTACAAGGCTGGAGTTCAGTACAACTTTTCATCTGTAGACTGATGGACAGACCGAGAGAGTGAACCAGATCTTGGAGTTCATGTTGAGAGCTTATGCGCTAGACTATGGGTCTAGTTGGGATGACAACTTACCTTACGTAGAGTTCTCATACAACAACAGTTATCAGACCAGTCTGAAGATGGCCCCTTTTGAAGCTTTATACGGAAGGATGTGTAGAACACCATTGATGTGGGATGCTGTTGGAGACCGCAAGCTTTTTGGTCCCGATCTTATCCGAGATTCTGAAGAAAAGGTCAAACTGATTTGAGAGCGACTCAAAATAGCCCAATCCAGGTAGAAGAGCTATGCTGATAGCAAACGCAAGGAGGTGACGTATGAAGTGGGCGACCGAGCATACCTTCGTGTGTCCCCACTTTGAGGAATCAAGAGGCTTGGTGTTAAAGGAAAGTTAGCACCCAGATTCATAGGCCCCTACAAAATTCTTGAACGTAGAGGCGAAGTTGCATATAAGCTAGAATTGCCGAAAGGACTGTCCGGAGTTCATGATGTTTTCCATGTTTCACAGATGAAGAAATGACACGCTGAGATGGCTGATATTCCTTTGAGAGACACAATGCCCTTAGAGGCCATACAACTTGACAGTGATCTGACCTACGAGGAGAAACCCGTAATAATCCTCGAGACTGCCAACAGTGTTTCCTGTAGCAAGATCATCAAGTTTTCTAAGGTTCTGTGGAGTCACCACACCGAGGAAGAAGCCACGTGGGAACGCGAAGAAGATCTTCGTAGAGACCACCCGCACCTATTTTCTAGCCAACCCGAATCTTGAGGGCGAGATTCGTCTTAAGGTGGGTAGGTTTGTAACATCCCAAAATTTCATTTTTGGAATGTTATGAAATATAGCTATGCATCATCATCATATTGTTTGAATGAAATGAATTGTTGAAGTTCTTCTTTCAAAATTCTGAAAGGCCATTTCAATTTTTCCATATACTTGTTTCTCCTATTTGAAAACCCGTGGAAATATTCCAAAAAAATAGAGGAGTAACATGACACTCCACACCAGGGGCATCTTGGTGAAATAATTGAACAATAAAACTAGGGGGTTATTTGAAAATTCATTTGCAAAAGAATTTAAAATCAATTAGGCATTTTCTAATATTTTTTTTAATGTATTCATTTTGACAGAGCAAAAATGTTCATTAAATAGCATTTATTTCCCTGATCATTTTGATATATATATTCCCTATGTTTGGAAATGATTTGAATGCATTAAATGGGTTTTAAACGCTTTGGAAAATAGAAAAGGAAACAGATTTAAAGTGTTTAATTAGAAGCCGTCCGTCCCACCAGCCTTTACTCCCGAGACCCTTTCAGATCGGTCACCGACACGCAGATTCCGCCCCCTCTCTGACTGACACATGGGACCCACCGTCCGACAGCATCAGCGTGCTCACCTTCCTCCTCGCGCCAGACCACCTTGCCAGAGATCTCGCACATCACCGAATCTCTCTCTCCCTCTCCCGACCCCGCACCTGGCCTATAAAAGCCCATGCCTTCTCCACTCTCCGTTCCACCCCCGAGCGCCCCTGCTCATGCCCACAAACACCACGCTCCACCTGGCCGGAGTTCGGTCAACGACCGAAGCTCTCCGAGCACGAGGCCGTCGCCTCCGTCGTCCCCACCCTCGTCTGACGCCATCATTTGACGCCAGATCTTCGCCGCCGTCGCTTGAGCTCTTCGGACGTCGCCCCCGACCACCGCACAACCATCTTCGACCACCTTCGATGTCCGGCCGCCGTCGACCTCGCCGAAAAACCCGACCTCCCCTCTGTAAGCCCCGCGCCCCCTCTGTAGCCGTTGGATCTAAAGTCAACGATCTAGATTAGAACATTTTAAAACAACAAACCGATACCCACTTCGCATCAGTCGTCCGACCGCAAACACCCACGTGCACGCGCTAGCAACCAATAGGAAGCCGCCACGTAGCCACGTAGCCGCCACTAGAGTTTAAAAATATATTTTTGTATGAATGTTTTTGCCACTGGTTTGCATTAGTTAGACCTATCATCCTACATAGTTTGAGAATTTTTAGGATGAGTTTAGTTAGGGTTTTTAACAAAAACAGAATCTGTTTAGTTCTTAATAGAGTTTAGTTAGTTTGGTTTTTGTTTGAATCTGAGTTAGTTTAACTTTTGTTTTTAGTTTTCATTAGGTTCTGTTGTTTCAACATTAGGTGAAATAACTTGCTATTAATAAAAAAAATTGTTTAGTTTTATACCTTATTGTTATAGGAAATCTTTATTCATTTCCATTAGGTATAGTTATATAAAGCAATCTAGTTTTACTTTTCACAAACATTTTAAGATATTTAATTCTGTTTTCTAATAAAGAATCTTAGTAATTCTCTTCTATTAAGTAATGTTCTGTTTATAAATAATAATAATAATAATAAAATTTTTGTTTCATACTCCAATGTTATAGGAAACTCTAGTTATCCTCCTTAAGTGGTGTTTATAAAAATTATAATTTTAGTAGCATTTCTTTTCACAAAAGTTTTAGTGGATGTAATTCCGTTTACTAATATAAATTTTATTATTTATTTTCTGTTAACTATTGTTTTATTATTAAAAATAGTTGTTGGTCTTATTTTATATTAGTAGTAGCTTTGACACTAAAAATTTGTGAGTCAAATATTGGTTTTGAATTCTTTCTCTTGATTGTTACTACTGAATTGTTTTAGTTTAACCTTGCAGATTTTTGTGAGTTGTATTATTAGTTGTATGCTTATTGTGTGTCTTGTTTGGTTCGTTAGATCATCCGGAGTGTGAAGCTTGTTATGTAGTCACTTGAGTACGAGGATCGTCAGCAAGGCAAGTCACTTTGATCATGTTTACCCATGTTTTTATTGCATTAGTTCTACGATCTCCCTAATTGCATGCAAAGTAGGTAAATTGGAAACTTGGTTACTTGATGTAGTATCATGTGGTAGGCACCCCTCAACCCTTTGACACATTGGTCCCGGGAAACATTAATTTAATTTTGCTATGCTATTAGTAGACATGGTTGGTTGTGTGATTCATGAGAGTTGTGAGATAACAATTTCAAGACCTGCAAGATGATCAAGACTTCAAGACTCCGAGTTTTCAACATACCTCTAGGTGGATGATGGTTGACGGCGCCCTGGAGAAACCAGTGGTTAGGCTAGGTGTTGCTGGAGAAGTGCCAGTATTCATGAGGAAAGGTCCACCCAGGCACAAAGAGATGGATGGATGCTTCAAGACCCAAGGCTTACCTGCACAGCCACAAACTATTATGGGCTTTGGCTTGGTTGGATATCATCGTGACCCTAGACAGGCGGTGCTACGAGATGTAGAAGAACGATAGGAAAGGATGGGCACCGACAGAGTCTCAAGGGAATCCTTTAGAAGACCATGTTTTGGTCATCTGTTTGTCAAACACCCTCAAGTGCGAGAAATCCAATGGAGGCGATCAAATCTTGTGGGGAACGTGTGCAAAACTCTGCAGATTACCCAAACCTAATCGATTAGCCGTGTCCATGGTCATGGACAACTTGAGCCAAAGGAACTGAAACTATCTAGAATTTTCAACACAAATAATTATATTGATGTGGGTATTAATGACAACTTGGGTATGAGAATTGGTTGGTGGAACCATCTCATTAATCAACCAACATTGTAGTAATAACTTTTGCCGTCTCTTGTTGTAGGAAAAATTGGCTTTATGCAAAACTTACTACCCCACCTGCCACATATGCATATAGAATAGATGATTGCATTACACCCCTCTTTTGTGACATTGCCGGCATATTCAATATGCTGACCTACACGGCTGCCGCAAGACTTTGGTTTAGTTTATCTCATGAGTTGGCCTTCGGCCACTTTATTGTAATCCTTATTGTAATAAAGGACTCTATATGAGATTTCGATTAATAAAGTTGTGTGATTTCCCTTTGACATATACATTGATGTACCGTGTGTGTACCAGCATCATCTTAGGATGGCACGGAAACACCGGAGATTCGACTTTTCAGGTCGGGTCGCTACAGGGGTGGCGGGCGGCGTTGGTGCGGAGAGCGTCGGGGCGTCGCGCGGTGTTAGGGCAGAGGGCGACGGCGGATTTCGGCAGCCTTGCGGCGCAACTCTTGCTTCTCTCGGTGCGTGGCTCAGCCCGGGACTAGGCCTCCACTATTTATACCTAGTGGACCTTTAGTACCGGTGCGTGGCTCACACCGGTACTAAAGACCCTTTATTACCGGTGCCATCCACGCACCGGTAATAAAGGTCCTCCCCAGAAAATGCGCGGGGCGGTGGACCTTTAGTACCGGTGCGTGGCTGGCACCAGTACTAATGGATATTTTAATTCATTATTAATTACTATTTTCAGAAAAAAAACCTAAACTTTAGAAAATCATAGAATAAATCTTTGACTCCAATGGAAATAAATAATATATGTAAAAATATTAGAAAAATATAAAGAATCTATTTATGGCATTTCCATGCATGTTTGAACAACTTAAACTGCTGTATAAGACAATTTGATTAAATGGCATTTGAAATGTCATATCTTGAGTTTCAAAAGCAATACAAATGAACTCTGAAAAGGTTGTAACTTGGCATGACATCATAATTTCACCCACATAGCAACTTCTAAAGAGTTGAGAGGGTTACGTCAAAAACTGGATGCACTTCGTGTACAAATTGGACAATCTCTTTCGAAGTATGAGGGTTCCGGACGAAAAATCATCTATTACAAAGGGATTTCAATTTTATTAACTTATTTTACCTCCATACTTTTTGTGTGTTCAATATGCACCATTCAAAGGCACATCATCAATTTTCAACCCTTTCTGACTTCATTTGATATTTTTCATGCATTTAGCTATTTATTCTGAGCTAAATGACCCTGAATTTGAAAAGTAGTACAAATGAACACTGAAAACGTTGTAACTTGGCATGACATCATAATTTCACCCACATAGCAACTTCTAAAGAGTTGAGAGGGTTACGGAAAAAACTGGATGCACTTCGTGTACAAATTGGGCAATCTCTTTCGAAGTATGAGGGTTCTAGACGAAAACTCATGTATTACAAAGGGATTTCAATTTTAATAACTTATTTTAACTCCAGACTATTTGTGTGTTCAATATGCACCATTCAAAGGCATATCATCAATTTTCAACCCTTTTTGACTTCATTTGATATTTTTCATGCATCTAATGATTCATTTTGAGCTAAATGACCCTGAATTTGAAAAGTAGTACAAATGAACTCTGAAAAGGTTGTAACTTGGCATGACATCATAATTTCAACCACATAGCAACTTCTAAAGAGTAGAGGGGGTTACGTCAAAAACTGGATGCACTTCGTGTACAAACTGGACAATCTCTTTCGAAGTATGAGGGTTCCGGACGAAAACTCATCTATTACAAAGGGATTTCAATTTTAATAACATATTTTAACTCCATAGTTGTTGTGTATTCAATATGCACCATTCAAAGGAACATCATCAATTTTCAACCCTTTCTGACGTCATTTGATATTTTCATGCATTTAATCATTTATTTTGAGCTAAATGACCCTGAATTTGAAAAGCAATACAAACAAACTCTGAAAAGGTTGTAACTTGGCATGAAATCATAATTTCACCCACATAGCAACTTCTAAATAGTTGAGAGGGTTACGTCAAAAACTGGATGCACTTCGTGTACAAATTGGACAATCTCTTTCGAAGTATGAGGATTTCGGACGAAAACTCGTCTATTACAAAGGGATTTCAATTTTAATAACTTATTTTAACTCCATACTTTTTGTGTGTTCAATATGCACCATTGAAAAGCACATCATCAATTTTCAACCCTTTCTGACTTCATTTGAAATTTTTCATGCATTTAATGATTTATTCTGAGCTAAATGACCCTGAATTTGAAAAGCAGTACAAATGTACTCTGAAAATGTTGTAACTTGGCATGACATCATAATTTCACCCACATAGAAACTTCTAAAGAGTTGAGAGGGTTACAGAAAAAACTCGATGCACTTTGTGTATAAATTGGGCAATCTCTTTCGAAGTATGAGGGTTCGAGATGAAAACTCATGTATTAGAAAGGGGTTTCAATTTTAATAACTTATTTTAACTCCAAACTTTTTGTGTGTTCAATATGCACCATTCAAAGGCACATCATCAATTCTCAACCCTTTCTGACTTAATTTGATATTTTTCATGCATTTAATGATTTATTTTGAGCTAAATGACCCTAAAATTGAAAAGCAGTACAAATGAACTTTGAAAAGGTTGTAACTTGGCATGACATCATAATTTCAACCACATAGCAACTTCTAAATAGATGACAGGGTATCTCAAAACTGGATGCACTTCGTGTACAAACTGGACAATCTCTTTCGAAGTATGAGGGTTCCGGACAAAAACTCATCTATTACAAAGGGATTTCAATTTTAATAACATATTTTAACTCCATACTTTTTGTGTGTTCAATATGCACCATTCAAAGTCAGATCATCAATTTTCAACCCTTTCTGATGTCATTTGATATTTTTCATGCATTTAATGATTTATTTTGAGCTAAATGACCTTGAATTTGAAAAGCAATACAAATGAACTCTAAAAAGGTTGTAACTTGTCATGACATCATAATTTCACCCACATAGAAACTTCTGAAGAGTTGAGAGGGTTAAGACAAAAACTGGATGCACTTCGTGTACAAACTGGACAATCTCTTTCGAAGTATGAGGGTGTCGGACGAAAACGCATCTATTACAAAGGGATTTCAATTTTAATAACTTAATTTAACTCCATACTTTTTGTGTGTTCAATATGCATCATTCAAAGGCACATCATCAATTTTCAACCCTTTCTGACTTCATTTGATATTTTTCATGCATTTAATGATTTATTTTGAACTAAATGACCCTGAAATTGAAAAGCAGTACAAATGAACTCTAAAAAAGTTGAAACTTGGCATGACATCATAATTTCACCCACATAGCAACTTCTAAAGAGTTGAGAGGGTTACGACAAAAACTGGATGCACTTCGTGTACAAACTGGACAATCTCTTTCGAAGTATGAGGGTTTCGGACGAAAACTCATCTATTACAAAGGGATTTCATTTCTAATAACTTATTTTAACTCCATACTTTTTGTGTGTTCAATATGCACCATTCAAAGGTACATCATCAATTTTCAACCCTTTCCAACTTCATTTGTTATTTTTCATGCATTTAATGATTTATTTTGAGCTAAATGACCCTAAAATTGAAAAGTAGTACAAACTCTGAAAAGGTTGAAACTTGGCATGACATCATAATTTCACCCACATAGCAACTTATAAAGACTTGAGAGGGTTATGACAAAAACTGGATGCACTTCGTGTACAAACTGGACAATCTCTTTCGAAGTATGAGGGTTTTGGACGAAAACTCATCTAGCACAAAAGGGATTTTATTTTTAATAACTTATTTTAACTTCATACTTTTTTTGTGTTCAATATGCACCATTCAAAGGTACATCGTCAATTTTCAACCCTTTCTGACTTCATTTAATATTTTTCATGCATTTAATGATTTATTTTTAGCTAAATGACCATGAAATTGAAAAGCAGTACAAATGAACTCTGAAAAGGTTGAAACTTGGCATGAAATCATAATTTCACCCACATAGAAACTTCTAAAGAATTGAGAGGGTTATGACAAAAACTGGATGCACTTCATGTACAAACTGTTACAAAGATACCATGCTAGAAAATGCATGCATGCCCTTCACATAGAAATTGATGACGGTGAAGCCGGTCACATCCCAGAGTGGGATCTCGCGATGTAAGACTTTTTCTGCGCGTTTGTCCCTTTCTTATGATTTCATCGTAACCATGGAGAATCTTCATCATTTAACATGATGCTTGGTTCAGTCTTCACTCTGAAGGGAGGGATTTCATGAAACTTTTCATAATCTTCTGACATGTCTGTCTTGTCCTCCACTCCCACAATGTTTCTTTTCCCTGAAAGAACTATGTGGCGCTTTGGCTCATCGTATGATGTATTCGCTTCCTTATATTTTTTTCTCCTCGGTTTGCTAGACATTTCCTTCACATAGAAAACTTGAGCTACATCATTGGCTAGGATGAATGAGTCGTCTGTGTACCCAAGATTGTTGAGATCCACTGTTGTCATTTTGTACTACGGGTCTACCTGTACCCCGCCTCCAGTATATTTGACCCATTTGCACCGAAACAAAGGGACCTTAAGATCAGGTCCATAGTCAACTTCCCATATCTCCTCTATGTAACCATAATATGTGTCTTGAAAGTTGGTTGCATCATAGCGGACACCATTGTTTTGGTTGGTGCTCTTTTTATCTTGGGCGATGGTGTAAAATGTATTCCCATTTATCTCGTACCCTTTGAAAGTCATTACAGTCTAACTTGGTGTCTTGGCCAACCAGTAAAGTTCATTTGGAACATCGTTGTCATTGATGAGATTTCTTTGCAACCAACCGGCGAAAGTCTCCATCTGTTTACGTTTAATCTAGTGGTCAGACTGCTCCGGGTTCTTGGACCGTACAATATCCTTGTGTTCCTCGATATATGGAGTCACCAAGGTGGAATTCTTTCCTAGTATGCCCTTTCCACCCAATATCCCCTCATGCCGCGATTTAGGAAGACCAATCGTCTTAATGTCAGGAACAAAGTCAACACAAAACTCAATAACCTCGTCTATTCCATATCCCTTGGCGATGCTTCCTTCTGGCCTAGCACGGTTATGAACATATTCTTTAAGACTCCCATGAACCTCTCGAAGGGGAACATATTGTGTAGAAATACAAGACCAAGAATGTTAATCTCTTCGACTAGGTGAACTAGGACGTGCGTCATAATATTGAAGAAGGATGGAGAGAACACCAACTCGAAACTGACAAGACATTGGACCAGGTCATTCTGTAACCTTTGTAGGATTAATGGATCGATTACCTTCTGAGAAATTGCATTGAGGAATGCACATAGCTTCACAATGGCTAATCAAACATTTTCAGGTAGAAGCCCCCTAAGTGCAACCAGAAGTAATTGCGTCGTAATCACGTGGCAGTCATGAGACTTTAGATTTTGAATTATTTTTTCTGCCATATTTATTATTCCCTTTATATTCGACGAGAAGCCATACGGGACCATGATACTGAGCAGGCATTCAAAAAAGATTTCCTTCTCTTCTTTCATAAGAGCATAGCTGGCAGGACCTTAGATACTGCTTTGGAGGCATGCCGTCTTTTTTTTTAATTCTTTGCTTGTCCTCCCGTGCCTTTGGTGTATCTTTTGTCTTACCATACACGCCCAACAAGCCTAGCAGGTTCACACAAAGATTCTTCATCACATGCATCACGTCGATTGCATTGCGGACCTCTAGAGCTTTCCAATATTCAAGTTCCCAAAATATAGATTTCTTCTTCCACATGGGTGCGTGTCCATTGGCGTCATTCGGAACAGATTGTCCGCCAGGACCCTTTCCAAAGATTACTTGTAAATCCTTGACCATATCAAATATATATTCACCAGTACGGAAGCCAGGCTTCTTCCGGTTATCTGGCTCACCTTTGAAATGGTTGCCTGCCTTTCTTAAGATATGCTTGATCGATAGAAATCGACGATGTCCCAGGTACACATTCTTCTTACATTTATCCAAATATATACTTTCAGTGTCATCTAAACAGTGCTTGCATGCATTGTATCCCTTGTTTGTATGTCCTGAAAGGTTACTAAGAGTAGGCCAATCATTGATGGTTACAAACAGCAACGCTCGTAGGTCAATTTCCTTCTGTGTGTGCGCATCCCACACACGTACACCTGGTTTTTTCCACAACTGTAGAAGTTCATCAACTAGTGGCCTTAGGTATACATCAATGTTGTTGCTGGGTTGCTTAGGGCCTTGGATGAGCAGTGGCATCATAATGAACTTCTGCTTCATGCACAACCAAGGAGGAAGGTTGTAGATACATAGAGTCACGAGCCAGGTGCTGTGACTGGAGTTCTGCTCCCCAAAAGTATTCATGTCGTCTGTACTAAGACCAAACCATAAGTTCAGTGCGTCAGCTGCAAAGTCCTCGAACTCCCTCTTGATTTTTCTCCACTGCGACCCATCAGCGGGTGCTCTGAACATCCCATCTTTCTTACGTTCTTCTTTGTGCCATCGCAACAACTTAGCATTCTCTTTGTTTTGGAACAAACATTTCAACTGTGGTCTTATAGGAGCATACCACATCACCTTGCCAGGAACCCTCTTCCTGTGGCGTTCGCCCTCCACATCACCAGGGTCATCACGGGGGATCTTATAGCGCAGTGCACCGCATACCGGGCATGCATCCAAATTCTCGTACTCCTCACCGTGGTAGCGGATGCAGTCATTAAGGCATGCATGTATCTTTTGCACCTCTAATCCTAGAGGGCACACAACCTTCTTTGATTTGTACGTGCTTTCAAGCAATTCGGTATCCTTTGGAAGCATCTTGTTATCATTGTCAGCAATTCTTGAAATCCCTTATCAGTTACACCATTCTTCGCCTTCCATTGCAGCAATTCCAGCGTGGTACCCAGCTTTTTTTGGTCATCTTCACAATTTGGATACAAGAATTTCTTGTGATCCTCTAACATGCACTTATACTTCAACCTCTCCTTGTCACTTTTGCAGTTTCTCTTTGCATCAACAATGACCTGACCCAAATCATCAGCGGGCTCATTTGATGCCACTTCTTCAGCTTCCCCCTTTGATGCCTCTTCTTGACCTTCCCCCATTGTTGTATCGGCGAAAGGATAGTTGTCATCATCCTCTTCTTCTTCATTGTCTTCCATTATAACCCCTCTTTCTCCGTGCTTGGTCCAACAGCTATAGCCAAACATGAAACCGGACTTTAGCAGGTGGTAGTGAAGGGTTTTTGAGGTAGAGTAATTCCGATCATTCTTACAATCACGACATGGACAACACATGAAACCATTCTGCTTGTTTGCCTTAGCAACACGAATAAAATCATGCGGGCCATTAAGGAACCCTGGACATAGTCGGTCATCGTACATCCATTGCCGGCTCATGTTCACTACACAACATCAACGTGACCAAATTAATACAACTTCGTCATCACATTACAACCAAAGTAGAGCTAGCAGTGACCAAATGTTATTATTGCAAATAATAGATACTTATAGTTCATACATACATCTCATAAAACAACATACAACTATCATAATCGCAACTAAGGTAACAATTGAGCCAACGGCATAATGATACCAAGCCTCTTTATTAATGGCATATTTTCTAATCTTTCTATGCTTCAAGCGCGTTCCAGCCATCTTGTTCTTGTGATCATCAACGATATCGACAACACGCAACTCCAATCCCATCTTCTGATCTTCAGTTCTTTTCAATTTTTCTTTCAAATGATCAATTTCTTTTTCAGCTTATGTTAACTTCTCGAGCAGAATTGCATAGTCGGTTGGAATTTATGATTCAACTACTTCCTATAGATAAAAACATACAATTTGGTGGCATAATTAATTGTCATAGACATTATATGATGTGTGAAATAGTTATAAAAGATAATGACATACCACATCTGAATCATAGACTGGACGAGGGCCGACGTGGGCGGATACCATAACCACGACACTATAGAATAACTAACAATAATACAAGTAAGTAAATCATACACGCAGCTATCTAAATCACAAGTAATTTTTTTAACAAAAAGGTTTTAAGAAGAACAAGAGGCTCACCAAGGTGGCCGGTGCCGCGATGAGACGATGCGGACGATAGACGGTGGTTAGGACGGGGATGGGAAGGCACCAAATAAACCACACCTACACATATGCAACCTAACAAGTTAATTTGAGCTCAAATGGAATATAAATCAAATAAACTCCCACATAATGATCACTCCCCCAAAACCTAGCTAAAACCCACAAATCACATATCTCTGAGCATACCACAAGCTAATCTAGCAATGAGAGATGAAGGGGCAAAGTTGCTAACCTATGTGAACACTTGGATAGATGGGGTGCCTTCAAATCTTGACAAATCCTTGGCAAAATGGAGGATGAGCTTCGAGCAAGAAGAAGAATAGGGGAGAAAACAGAGAAATGAAATCCCCTTCGATCGGTTACGGACGAAGCATATATATAGGAAGTCTTTAGTACCGGTTGGTGTCACCAAGCGGTACTAAAGGGCAACCTTTAGTACCGGCTCGTGCCACCAACCGGTACTAAAGAGGCACGCGGGGACCAAGTCTGACCAAAGCCTGCCACGCCCCCTTTAGTACCGGTTCGTGACAGGAACCGGTACTAAAGGTCCCTTATGAGCCGGTACTACAGGTCGCCCTGCTCCTAGCCATTGGAGCCATCAAGAACCGGGACTAATAGCCTCTTTAGTACCGGCTCATAACTAGACCAGGACTAACGCGTCAGACGAAAGGTCTGTTTTCTACTAGTGCCCACTCAGTAATACAACATCACAATAAGCCTTGCAAGCAATGTGACTAAGTGTTAGCCACGTGATCTTGTATTATGGAATGAGTAAAGATACTTGCTGGTAACGAGGTTGAACTAGGTATGGAGATACCGACGATCGAATCTCGGGCAAGTAACATACCGAAGAACAAAGGGAACATCATGTTGGAAATATGCCCTAGAGGCAATAATAGATTAGTTATTATCATATTTCCTTGTTCGTGATAATCGTTTATTATCCATGCTATAATTGTATTGATCGGAAACTCAGATACATGTGTGGATACATAGACAACACCATGTCCCTAGTATGCCTCTAGTAGACTAGCTCGTTGATCAAAGGATGGTTAAGGTTTCCTAGCCATGGACATGAGATGTCATTTGATAACGGGATCACATCATTAGGAGAATGATGTGATGGATAAGACCCAAACTACAAACATAGCATATGATCGTTTCAGTTTATTGCTACTGTTTTCTGCATGTCAAGTATATGTTCCTATGACCATGAGATCATGCAACTCACGGATATCGGAGGAGTGCCTTGTGTGTATCAAACGTCGCAACGTAACTGGGTGACTATAAAGGTGCTCTACAGGTATCTCCGATGGTGTTTGTTGAGTTGGCATGGATCGAGACTGGGATTTGTTACTCCGTGTAACGGAGAGGTATCTCGGGGCCCACTCGGTAATGCAACATCACAATAAGCCTTGCAAGCAATGTGACTAATTGTTAGTTGCGGGATCTTGTATTACGGAACGAGTAAAGAGACTTGCCGGTAACGAGGTTGAACTAGGTATGGAGATACCGACGATCGAATCTCGGGCAAGTAACATACCGAAGAACAAAGGGAACGATATACGGGATTGACTGAATCCTTGACATAGAGGTTCGACCGATAAAGATCTTCGTAGAATATGTAGGAACCAATGTGGACGTCCAGGTCCCGCCATTGGTTATTGACCGTAGAGGTGTCTCGGTCATGTCTACATAGTTCTCGAACCCGCAGGGTCTGCACACTTAAGGTTCGGTGACGTTTCGGTAGTGTAGAGTTATGTATGGTGGTGACCGAAGGTTGTTCGGAGTCCCGGATGAGATCCCGGACGTCACGAGGAGCTCCGGAATGGTCCGGAGGTAAAGATTCATATATAGGAAGTCCCAGTTTGGTTTCCGGAAAAGTTTCGGGCTCATCGGTAGTGTACCGGGAGTATCGGTATTGTACCGGGAGTGCCGGTAGTGTACCGGAGGACCTCCGGGAGGGGTATTTCGACCCCAAGAGGTCCATGGGCTGTGGGAGAATAATAACCAGCCCTTAGTGGGCTGGGAAAACAGCCACAAAGGCCCATGGCACAGGAGAGAAAGTCCTAAAGCAAAAAGTGGAAAATCAGCCAATAGGAGGCAATCCTACTCCAACTAGGATTGGAGGTGAAGTAGGATTGCTCCCACCTCCTATTTCGGCCGACCCAAAGGCCTTGGCTGCCTCTCCTCTCCTCTCCTCCTATATATACTAGTGGATTGGGTGGTTTTTGGACAGAATTTCCGGCCACGTGCTACCCGTTACACCGGTGCACAGTTTCTCCTCTAGATCGGTTTTCCGCAGCGCTTAGGCGAAGCCCTGCCGGAATCACTCCACCACCATCACCGGAGCGCCGTCACGCTGCCGGTGAACTCTCTCTCCTCTCCACCTCCTCTTGCTGGATCAAGATGGTGGAGATCGTCATCAAGCTGCACGTGTGCTGAACGCGGAGGTGCCGTCCGTTCGGCGCTAGATCGGAAGGACCGTGATCGAGATCGCGAGACGGTTCGTGATGTGATCACGGAACGGATCGTGATGAGTTCGCGGGATAGATCGTGATCAAGATCGTGAGATGGATCGTGATGAGATCGCGGGACGGATCGTGATGAGTTCACGGGACGGATCATGATTGGATCGCGGGACGGATCGTGATGAGATCGCGGGACGCTCGGCGATTTGGATCGCGAAGATGTTCGACTACACCAACCGCGTTTCTTAACGCTTCCCGCTTAGCGATCTACAAGGGTATGTAGATCCACTCTCCCTCTCGTAGATGCTCATCACCATGGATAGGTTTGCGTGTGCGTAGGAAAATTTTTGTTTCCCATGCGACGTTCCCCAACAGTGGCATCATGAGCTAGGTTGATGGTTCGATGAGATCTCGAGTAGAACACAAAAGGTTTGTGGGCGTTGATGCTTAGATTGCTTCCTCCCTTGGTCGTATTTTGGTTCAGCGGGATTGTGAGATGAAGCGGCCCGGACCAACATTACTCGTACGCTTACGAGAGACCGGTTCCCTCGACGCAACTTGTTGCCTAGATGGCTTGCGGGTGACAGTTTCTCTCACTTTAGTTGGATCGGATTCGACAAAGGCGGTCCTTGAGAAGGTTGAAAAGCAAACTAGTGTATCACCGTTGTGGTTTATGCGTAGGTGAGAATCGTTCTTGCTAGATACCCATAGCAGCCACATAAAATATGCAACAACAATTAGAGGACGTCTAACTTGTTTTTGCAGGGTATGTTGTGATGTGATATGGCCAATTACATGATGAGATATATGTGATGTATGAGATGATCATGTGATGTATAGATTATCACGACTTGCATGTCGATGAGTACGGCAACCGGCAGGAGCCATAGGGTTGTCTTTAATTATTGTATGACCTGCGTGTCAATCATTAAGCGCTATGTAATGCTTTACTTTATCGCTACGGTAGCAATAGTAGTAGAAGCATGCAGGGCGTGACAACCCCAATGGCAACACATTGATGGAGATCAAGATGATGGAGATCATGGTGTTGTGCCGGTGACGATGGAGATCATGCCGGTGTTTCGAAGATGGAGATCTTAAACACAAGTTCATGGCCATATCATGTCACTTATGAATTGCATGAGATGTTAATCCTTTTATGCACCTTGTTTTGCTTAGTACGGCGGTAGCATTATAAGGTGATCCCTCACTTGAATTTCAAGATGAACTGTGTTCTCCCCGAGTGTGCACCGTTGCGAAAGTTCGTCGTGTTGAGACACCACGTGATGATCGGGTGTGATAGACTCTACGTTCACATACAACGGGTGCAAGCCAGATTTGCACGCGCAGAACACTCGGGTTAAACTTGACGAGCCTAGCATGTACAGACATGGCCTCGGAACACGAGAGACCGAAAGGTCGAACATGAGTCATATAGTAGATATGATCAACATAATGATGTTCACCATTGCAGCCACCTCAACTCACGTGATGATCGGACTTGAGTTGGTGAATTTGGATCATGTATCACTCGAATGATCGGAGGGATGTCAATTTGAGTGGGAGTTCTTAAGTAATATGATTAATTGAACTCATTATCATGAACATAGTCAAAGTGTCTTTGCAAATTATGTTGTAGATTACTAGCTCGCGCTGTAGCTCCCTTGTATTTTTATATGTTCCTAGAGAAATAGAATTGAAAGATGTTCGTAGCAAAATTGCGGACTGGGTCCGTGATCTGAGGATTGTCCTCACTGCTGCACAGAAGGCTTATGTCCTTAATGCACCGCTCGGTGCGCCACCCCCTCTAGCGTCGTCTATAGATGTTGTGAACATCTAACAGGCACGTTTCGATGACTACTTGATAGTTTAGTGCGTCATGCATTACGGCTTAGAATTGAGGCTCCAAAACGTTTTGAACGTCATGGAACATATGAGATGTTCTAGGAGCAGAGATTGTGATCTCAGGCTCGTGCCTTTGTTGCGAGATATGAGATCTCCAACAAGATTCTTTGCTTGTAAGATGAAGGAGAATAGCTCAATCGTTGAGCATGTACTCAGATTGTCTGGGTACTACAATCGCTTGAATCAAGTGGGAGTTGATCTTCCAGATAAGATAGTGATTGATATAGTTCTCCAAGTCACTGTCACTAAAGCTACTAGAACTTAGTGATGAACTATAATACATCAGGGATAGAAGTATTGATCCCTGAGCTGTTCGCGATGTTTGACACCGCGAAGGTAGAAATCAAGAAGGAGCGTCAAGTGTTGATGGTTAATCAAACCACTAGTTTCGAAAAGGGCAAGAGCAAGGAGGGAAACTTCATGGATAGCAAGTCAATTGCTGCTCCAGTGAAGCAACCCAAAGTTGAACTCAAACCCGAGACTAAGTGCTTCTATTATGAGGTGAGAGGTCGCTGAAGCGGAACAACCCTAGATACTTGGTAGATAAGAAGGCTGGCAACATCGACAGAAGTATATTTGATATACGAGTTATTGATGTGTACCTTGCTAGTACTCCTAGTAGCACCTGGGTATTGGATACCGGTTCGGTTGCTAAATGTTAGTAACTCGAAATAAAAGCTACGGAATAAACGGAGAACTAGCTAAGGGTGAGGTGACGATGTGTGTTGGAAATGTTTCCAAGGTTGATGTGATCAACATCGCACGCTCTCTCTACCTTCAGGATTAGTAACGAACCTAAATAAATGTTATTTGGTGTTTTGCGTTGAGCATGAACATGATTAGATCATGTTTGTTGCAATACGATTATTCATTTAAGTCAGAGAATAATAGTTATTCTGGTTACATGAATAATACCTTCAATGGTCATGCACCAAGTGAGAATGGCTTGTTGAAATCTTGATCGTAGTAGTACACATGTTCATAACATTGATGTCAAAAGATACAAAGTTAATAATGATAGTACCACATACTTGTGGCACTGCCGTTAAATGTCATATTGGTATAAAGCGCATGTAGAAACTCCATGCTGATGGATATTTGGACTCATCGATTTCGAATCGGTTGAGACATGCGAACCATGCCTCTTGGGCAAGATGACTAAAGGACCCCGTTGGATGGAGCAAGCAAGTGATTCATTGGAAATGATACATGTTGATGTATGCAATCTAGTGAGTCTTGTAGCGTGCAGTGGATATCGTTATTTTCTTACCTTCACTGATGATTTGAGTAGATATAGTGTATATTTACTTAATGAAACACAAGTCTGAATCGTTTGAAAGGTTCAAGCAAATTCAGAGTGAAGTTTAAAGATCATCGTGACAAGAAGATAAAAATGACCGCGATATGATCGTGGAGGTGAATATCTGAGTTACGAGTTTGGCATACAACTTAAGACAACGTGAAATTTGTTTCACAACTAACGCCACCTGGAACACCATGCTGTGATGGTGTGTCCGAACATCATAGTCATGCTCTATTGATATAGTGCATACTGTGATGTCTCTTATCATTTTACTACTATAATTTTTGGGGTTATGCATTAGAGACAACTACATTCACTTTAAATAGGGCATCATCTAAATCCGTTGAGATGACACCGTGTGAATTATGGTTTGATAGAAACCTAAGCTGTCATTTCTTAATGTTTGGGGCTGCGATGCTTGTGTGGAAAATGTTTTCACATAATAAGCTAGAACCCAAAGCGGACAAATGTATCTTCATAGAATACCCTAAGAACAGATGGGTATGCCTTCTATCTCAGATCCGAGTGCAAAGTGTTTGTTGCTAGAACTGGGTCCTTTCTCGAGAAAAAGTTTCTCTCAAAAGAATTGAGTGGGAGGAAGATAGAACTTGATGAGGTTGTTAAACCTTTGTTCAACCAGAGAGTAGCGCAGCGCAGAAAGATGTTTCTGTGAAGCCTACGTTAGTTGAAGAGGAAGTTAATGATGATGATCATGAAGCTTCAGGATCAAGTTACTATCGAACTCCGTGGGTCGACAAGGATGTGTACTGCTCCTGAGCGGTACGACAACTCTGTCTTGGAGGTCATGTTGTTGGACAACGATGAACCTACGAGCTATGGATAAGCGATGATGGGCCCGGATTCCGACAAATGGTTGGAGGCCATGAAATCCGAGATAGGATCCATGTATTAAAACCAAGTGTAGACTTTGGTAGACTTGCTCGTTGGACGGCAGGTCGTTGAGTACAAATGGATCTTTAAAATGAAGACAGACACTGATGGTGAATGTCACTATTTGTAAAGCTCGACTTGTTGCAAAGATGTTTGTGACAAGTTCAAGGAGTTGACTGCGATGAGACTTTCTCACTCGTAGCGATGCTAAAAGTCTGTTGGAATTGTGTTAGCAGTTGCTGTGTTTTCAATTATGAAATCTGGCAGATGGATGTCAAAACATCGTTTCCTTAATGGTTTACTTGAGGAAAGGTTGTATGTGATACAACCAGAAGGTTTTGTCAGGCCTAAGGATGCTAAAAGGTGTGCAAGCTTCGGTGATCCTTCCATGGACTGAAGCAAGCATCTCGGAGTTGGAATATATGCTTTGATGAGGTGATCAAAGTTTTGATGTTTATACAAAGTTTATGAGAAACTTGTATTTGCAATAAAGTGAGTGGGAGCACTATAGAATTTCTGATCAGTATATGTGGATGACATATTGTTGTTCAGAAATAATGTAGAGTTTCTGGAAAGCATAAAATGGTTATTTGGAAAGTGATTTTCAAAGGAAGACCTGGATAAAGCTACCTAATTGTTGAGCATCAAAATCTATAGAGATAGATCAAGATGCTTGATGAGACTTTCAATGAGTGCATACCTTCACAAGATTTTGAAAGAGTTCAAAATGGATCAGCCAGAGAAATAGTTCTCGTCTGATTTGTAAGGTGTGAAGTTGAGTGAGACTCAAAGCTCGACAACGGCAGAAGAAAGAGAAAGGACGAACGTCGTCCCCTATGCCTTAGCCATAGGCTCTATATTATGCCATGCTGTGTACCGCACCTATGTGTGCCTTGCCATGAGTTTGTCAAGGGGTACAAGAGTGGTCCAGGAGTGGATCACTGGACAGCGGTCGGAATTATCCTTAGTAACCAGAGGACTAAAGAAATGTTTCTTGATTATGGAGGTGATAAAGAGTTCGTCGTAAATAGTTACGTCGATGCAAGCTTTAACACCTATCCGGATGACTAGTAGTAGCAATCTGGATACGTATAGTGGAGCAGCCATTTGGAAATAGTACCAAGTGGAGTGTGGTAGCAGTGTTTACGGTTTGACATAGAGATTTGCAAAGTACACACGGATCTGAATATCGCAGACCCGTTGACTATAAGACCTCTCTCACGTGCAAAGCATGATCGAGCCCCAAAACTCATTGGGTGTTAGATTCATAACAATGCGAATCACATGGTGATGTGAACTAGATTATTGACTCTAGTGCAAGTGGGAGACTGTTGGAAATATGCCCTAGAGGCAATAATAGATTAGTTATTATCATATTTCCTTGTTCGTGATAATCGTTTATTATCCATGCTATAATTGTATTGATCGGAAACTCAGATACATGTGTGGATACATAGACAACACCATGTCCCTAGTATGCCTCTAGTAGACTAGCTCGTTGATCAAAGGATGGTTAAGGTTTCCTAGCCATGGACATGAGATGTCATTTGATAACGGGATCACATCATTAGGAGAATGATGTGATGGATAAGACCCAAACTACAAACATAGCATATGATCGTTTCAGTTTATTGCTACTGTTTTCTGCATGTCAAGTATATGTTCCTATGACCATGAGATCATGCAACTCACGGATATCGGAGGAGTGCCTTGTGTGTATCAAACGTCGCAACGTAACTGGGTGACTATAAAGGTGCTCTACAGGTATCTCCGATGGTGTTTGTTGAGTTGGCATGGATCGAGACTGGGATTTGTTACTCCGTGTAACGGAGAGGTATCTCGGGGCCCACTCGGTAATGCAACATCACAATAAGCCTTGCAAGCAATGTGACTAATTGTTAGTTGCGGGATCTTGTATTACGGAACGAGTAAAGAGACTTGCCGGTAACGAGGTTGAACTAGGTATGGAGATACCGACGATCGAATCTCGGGCAAGTAACATACCGAAGAACAAAGGGAACGATATACGGGATTGACTGAATCCTTGACATAGAGGTTCGACCGATAAAGATCTTCGTAGAATATGTAGGAACCAATGTGGACGTCCAGGTCCCGCCATTGGTTATTGACCGTAGAGGTGTCTCGGTCATGTCTACATAGTTCTCGAACCCGCAGGGTCTGCACACTTAAGGTTCGGTGACGTTTCGGTAGTGTAGAGTTATGTATGGTGGTGACCGAAGGTTGTTCGGAGTCCCGGATGAGATCCCGGACGTCACGAGGAGCTCCGGAATGGTCCGGAGGTAAAGATTCATATATAGGAAGTCCCAGTTTGGTTTCCGGAAAAGTTTCGGGCTCATCGGTAGTGTACCGGGAGTATCGGTATTGTACCGGGAGTGCCGGTAGTGTACCGGAGGACCTCCGGGAGGGGTATTTCGACCCCAAGAGGTCCATGGGCTGTGGGAGAATAATAACCAGCCCTTAGTGGGCTGGGAAAACAGCCACAAAGGCCCATGGCACAGGAGAGAAAGTCCTAAAGCAAAAAGTGGAAAATCAGCCAATAGGAGGCAATCCTACTCCAACTAGGATTGGAGGTGAAGTAGGATTGCTCCCACCTCCTATTTCGGCCGACCCAAAGGCCTTGGCTGCCTCTCCTCTCCTCTCCTCCTATATATACTAGTGGATTGGGTGGTTTTTGGACAGAATTTCCGGCCACGTGCTACCCGTTACACCGGTGCACAGTTTCTCCTCTAGATCGGTTTTCCGCAGCGCTTAGGCGAAGCCCTGCCGGAATCACTCCACCACCATCACCGGAGCGCCGTCACGCTGCCGGTGAACTCTCTCTCCTCTCCACCTCCTCTTGCTGGATCAAGATGGTGGAGATCGTCATCAAGCTGCACGTGTGCTGAACGCGGAGGTGCCGTCCGTTCGGCGCTAGATCGGAAGGACCGTGATCGAGATCGCGAGACGGTTCGTGATGTGATCACGGAACGGATCGTGATGAGTTCGCGGGATAGATCGTGATCAAGATCGTGAGATGGATCGTGATGAGATCGCGGGACGGATCGTGATGAGTTCACGGGACGGATCATGATTGGATCGCGGGACGGATCGTGATGAGATCGCGGGACGCTCGGCGATTTGGATCGCGAAGATGTTCGACTACACCAACCGCGTTTCTTAACGCTTCCCGCTTAGCGATCTACAAGGGTATGTAGATCCACTCTCCCTCTCGTAGATGCTCATCACCATGGATAGGTTTGCGTGTGCGTAGGAAAATTTTTGTTTCCCATGCGACGTTCCCCAACACATCATACGGGATTAACTGATCCTTGACATAGAGGTTCGACCAATAAAGGTCTTCGTAGAATATGTAGGAACCAATATGGGAATCCAGGTCCCTCTATTGGTTATTGAACATAGAGGTGTCTCGGTCATGTCTACATAGTTCTCGAACCCGCAGGGTCAGCACACTTAAGGTTCGATGATGTTTCGGTAGTATAGAGTTATGCATGGTGGTGACCGAAGGTTGTTCGGAGTACCGAATGAGATCCCGGACGTCATGAGGAGCTCCAGAATGGTCCGGAGGTACAAATTGATACTTCCTCTATAAGGAAATATAAGACGTTTTGGCTCACTAGTTTAGTGATCTAAAACGTCTTATATTTCCGTACCGAGGGACTATATAGGAAGTCCTGTTTTGGTCGCCGGAAAAGTTTCGGGCTCATCGGTAGTGTACCGGGAGTGCCGGTAGTGTACCGAGGGACCATCGGGAGAGGTATTTCAACCCAAGAGGCTACATGGGCTGTGGGAGGACTAATACCAGCCCTTAGTGGGCTAGCCAAAGTCCCACACAAGGCCCATGCAGCTGGGAAGAGATTCCTAAGTGGAAAAGGTGGGAAAGGGCAAAAAGGGTGGAAATAAGGAAGGAGTCCTAATCCTACTAGGAGTGGAGGAGGAGGACTCCTCCTCTCCACTTCGGCCGAAGCCTAGAGGGGATGGACCTTGCGCCAAGCCTCCTCCTCCTCTCCTCCTATATATACTAGAGGGTTTGGGGGTTTTGTCACAAGATTTTCAGCCACGTGCAACCCTACCCTCTAGTTCGTAGTTTCTTCTCTAGATCGGTTTCAGCTGTGCTTAGGCGAAGCCCTGCTGAGATTACTCCACCACCATCACCGCAGCACCATCACGCTGCCGGAGAACTCGTCTACCTCTCCGCTCCCTCTTGCTGGATCAAGAAGGCGGATATCGTCATCAAGCTGTATGTGTGCTGAACGCGGAGGTGCCGTTCATTCGGTCCTTGATCGGGACGGATCATGATTAGATCGCAGGATGCTCGGCGATTTGAATCACGAAGACATTCGACTACATCAACCGCGTTTCTTAATGCTTCCCTCTTAGCGATCTACAAGGGTACATAGATCCACTCTCCCTCTCGTAGCTGCTCATCATCATGGATAGATCTTGCGTTTGCGTAGGACAATTTTTTGTTTCCCATGCAACATTCCCCAACAAATATTGCTATGAAAACTATGCTTCTAATGCTTATGTTAAAGAGTTTATTGAAAGAAAGACCGCTGCCTTGGAAGAGACTAATATTTTGCAGGAATCTATGGAAGAGGAAGTTGCCGAAATTGTAAGCTCATTAGATGAAAAAGATGAGGAGGAGAACGAATAACAAAAGGAGGAAGAGCGGATTAGCTACCCGTGACCACCTTCTAATGAGAGTAACTCTTCAAATCATATATTGTTTAATTTCCCTTCGTTCTTACCGAAGGATGAATGCTATGTTGATTTCTATGATCCCTTGGATTCTTTTGAAATATCCCTTTTTGATGAACTTGATGCCTCTATTCTTGTGGCCATGATGCCAATATGAATTATTCTTATGAAGATGAACTTGCTATAGTTCCTTATTTTAAGCATGAAATTATTTGTATTGCACCCAGACATGACAGTCTTATTATGTTTTTGAATCTTCCCAACTAAACTATATCTGAGAAGTTTGTAATTATTAAGGATTATATTGATGGGTTGCGTTCTACTGTTGCACATGATGATTTTGATAAATATAATATGCATGTGCTTTCTTCTCCTACTTGCAATTATTATGGGAGACGAACTACATCTCCGCCTCTCTATGCTTCCAATACGATAAAATTGCAAGAAACTGTTTATACTATGCATTGGCCTTTACTTTGTGTGCATGAATTGTTCTTTTATGACATGCCGATGCATAGGAAGTGAGTTTGAATTTGTTGTTGCATGATATATGTTACTATGTGCTCACTACTAAATTATAAATCATTGTTAATTAAAATTGGCTTTGATATACCTTGGGATCCGGGTGGATCCATTACTTGATCACTTTATGCCTAGCTTAATGGCTTTAAAGAAAGCGCTTCCAGAGAGACAACTCGGAAGTTTTAGAGATTCATTTTATTCTGTTGTGTGATTTTATATAGTTCAAAAACAAAAAAATAAAGAGGGTAACCTAAATCTTTTTCAAAAACAGAAGTAAAAGTAAGAAGGACGAGCACCATTTAAGTGGGGGAGCTCCTTGAACTTTGTTCATGCCCATGGAAACTTTGCGAATCTTAATTAAAGAAAAATTTCAAAAAAAATAATTATCCCCTTGTATACATCCATTGTATTATAAAAATATTGTGCCAAAATTTTCCTTTAGGATGATTAGATTGCTTGTTTGGTGTGTGCAGTGCAAAAACAGAAACTTTGGCTGTAGTGCGTGAATTTACTTTTTTTACTAGAATGTGAAAAGTTTCTTCAATTTTTACACAGTACTGCTATGCAAATTTTTTATTTTCTCCTAAATTTTCAGAATTTTTAAGTTACATAAGTATGGTCAATGTTCAGATTACTACACGACGTCTTGTTTTTCACATATTCTGTTTTTGATGCATTATTTTGCTCGTTTTGATGAAACTATCGATTATATCGGTGGTATAAGCCATGGAAAATTTATATTGAAGTATCTACAATGCAAACAAAAAATATGAATTGGTTGGCAACTATACTTAAAGTGGTGATTTGTTTTATTATACTAACGTATCTCACGAGGGTTTTGTCAAGTTTTGTGTGATTGAAGTTTTCAAGTTTTGGGTGAGATCATGATGGATGAAGGAATAAGGAGTGGAAAGAGACTAAGCTTGGGGATGACTGAGACACCCCAAGGTAATATTCAAGGACTCCCAAGAAACAAAGCTTGGGGATGCTCCGGAAGGTATCCCCTGTTTCTTCTAACAACCATCGGTAATTTTTATTCGTCACAAGATATCCTTAAATATTTGAGCGTCATGTTCTCTTCATTTTTCTTTTAATAATGCACCATGTTGGCATAAGAAAGTCCTTGGTTGATTTATATAAAGCTCTTTGCACCTCACTTATATCTATTGAGTATGGCTTTATAGAATGCTTCAAGTGCTTCACTTATATCATCTGAAGTTTGGATTGCCTGTTTCTCACACATAGAAAACCGCCATTTGTGGAATGCTCTTTTGTTTCACTTATATTTGTTAGAGCATGGGGATATCTTTTGTAGAAACAATTAAACTCTCATGATTCACTTATATCTATTTAGAGAGTTAACATGAGTTGGTCATTCACATGTTTAGTCATAAAATCCTACAGAAAACTTGTACATCACTGAATATGATGTGTTTGATTCCTTGCAATAGTTTTGCGACATAAAGATGGTGATATTAGAGTCATGCTAGTGAGTAATTGTGGATTGGTAGAAATACTTGTGTAAAGGTTTGTGATTCCCGTAGCATGCACGTAGGGTGAACCGTTATGTAAGGAAGTCGGAGCATGATTTGTTTATTGATTGTCAACCTTTGTGTGAGGGTCGGGAGCACGCGATGGTTAACTCCTACCAACCTATCCCCTAGGAGATGCGTCTAATAATTTGCTTCGATGACTAATAGAATTTTTCAATAAGTATGTTAGTTCTTTATGACTAATGTGAGTCCACGGATTATACACACTCTCACCCTTCCACCTTTGCTAGCCTTTCTAGTACCGCGCAACTTTCACCGGTGCATTAAAACCACCATATATCCTCCCTCAAAACAACCACCATACCTACCAGTTATGGCATTTCCATAGCCATTCCGAGATGCCATGCAACTTCCACCGTTCTGTTTATTATGACACGCATCATCATTTTTCATATTGCTTTGCATGATCGTAAGATAGCTAGCGTGATGTTTTCATGGCTTGTCCGTTTTTATGTCATTTGCTATGCTAGATCATTGCACATCCCAATACACCATCGGAGGCACTCATATAGAGTCATATTTTTTCCTAGATATTGAGTTGTAATTCTTGAGTTGTAAGTAAATAAAAGTGTGAGGACCATCATTATTAGAGCATTGTCCCATGCGAGGTAAGGATGACGGAATCTATGATTCCCTCACAAGTTAGGATGAGACTCCGGACTTTTTGAAAAATAAAAGAGGCCAGCGAAGCCCACATAGAAAAAGAGAGGCCTTAGATGCCTACCAAAAAAAGAGAGAAAAGAGAGAAGGGACAATGCTACTATCCTTTTCCCTCACATGTGCTTCAAAGTGGCACCATGATCTTCATGATAGAGAGTCTCCTATTTTTTCAATTTCATATAATAGTGGGAATTTTTCATTATATAACTTGGCTTGTATATTCCAATGATGGGCTTGCTGAAATTCCCCTAGGTATTCATGAGCAAGCAAGTTGGATGCACACTCACTTAGTTTCTTGTTGAGCTTTCATACACTTATAGCTCTAGTGCATCTGTTGCATGGCAATCCCTACTCACTCACATTAATATCTATTAATAGGCATCTCCATAGCCCTATGATATGCCTAGTTGATGTGGGACTATCTTCTCCTTTTTCATCACAACCTCCACCATATTCTATTCCACCTATAGTGCTATATCCATGGATCATGCTCATGTATTGCGTGAGAGTTGAAAAAGTTTGAGAACATAAAAGGTGTGAAACAATTTCTTGACTTGTCATCGAGGTTGTGCATGATATAAATACATTGTGTGGGGAAGATGGAGCATAGCCAGACTATATCTTATTGTTGGGATAACTTTATTTTGCAATTATATTTTGAATAGATACAATTGCTTTGTTAGTATGCTTGAAGTATTATTGTCTTAATGTCAAATGGTACACTATTGCTTTGAATAACTCGTGTCTTAATATTCATGCCATGATTAGATTATATGAACAAGATTATGCTAGGTAGCATTCCACATCAAAAATTATCTTTTTTTATCATTTACCTACTCAAGGACGAGCATGAATTAAGCTTGGGGATGCTGATACGTCTCCGTCGTATATATAATTTTTGATTGTTTCATGCCAGTATTCTACAATTTTCATATACTTTTCGCAAGTTTTTATACTATTTTTGGGACTAACATATTGATCCTATGTCAAGTGCCAGTTCCTGTTTGTTGCATGTTTTATGTTTTGCATAATATCCATACCAAACGAAGTCCAAACGCGATAAAAACTAACAGAGATTTGTTTTGGATTATACTTGATTTTTAGGAAAAATAATCAATGTGATACGATGCCTGAGGAGGTGGCAAGCCTGCTAGGCGTGGCCAACCCCCTAGCCACGACTGGCAGGCTTGTGGCCACTCCTTAGGTCAATTGGAGCTGTCCTTTGGCAGAAAGAAAGCTAATTTTTGGATAAAGCCCCCCTCAAAATTTCAGCCCAATCGAAGTTACGGATCTCTGGATATTTAAGAAACGGTGAAGGGCCAGAATCTGGGAGCGGAGAAACAAAAGGAAATAGAGAGAGAGATCCAATATCGGAGGGGCTCTCGCCCCTCTGCCGCCATGAAGGCCATGGACCAGAGGGGAAACCCTTCTCCCATCTAGGGGGAAGGTCGAGGAAGAAGAAGAAGGAGGGGGGCTCTCTCTCCCCCTTTCTCTCGGTGGCAACGGAACGCCGCCGGGGCCATCATCATGATGAAGATCTACTCCGACAACTCCGTCATCTTTACCAACACCTCCATCACCTTGCCCATCTATCTACAGTGGTCCACTCTCCCGCAACCCGCTGTACCCTCTACTTGAACATGGTGCTTTATGCTTCATATTATTATCCAATGATGTGTTGCCATCCTACGATGTCTGAGTAGATTTTTGTTGTCCTATGGGTTGATTGATGATCATGATTGATTTGAGTTGCATGTTTTATTATTGGTGTTGTTCTATGGTGCTCTCTGTGTCGCGCAAGCATGAGGGATCCTCGCTGTAGGGTGTAGCAATGCGTTCATGATTTTCCAATGGTGTGTTGCGTGAGTGAAAGAAGCATAAACCCGAGTAGGTTGGTTGTTGCATATGGGAGTAAAGAGGACTTGATACCTTATAATGTAATGGTTGGGTTTTACCTTAATGATCTTTAGTAGTTGCGGATGCTTGCTAGAGTTCCAATCATAAGTGCATATGATCCAAGTAGAGAAAGTATGTTAGCTTATGCCTCTCCCTCATATAAAATTGCAATGATGATGACCGGTCTAGTTATCGATTGCCTAGGGACAATTCCGCAACTCCCACTTTTCCACACTCGTTAAACTAACTTAATTGTCACTTTTTCTTAGCAGCCCCTAGTTTATATTTATGTGTTCTTTATTATCTTGCAAACCGATACATCTCCAACGTATATATAATTTATGAAGTATTCATGCCATGTTTACAATAATTCTACATGATTCTAGTATGATTTTATTAGAACTAACCCAGACTGACGCTGTTTTCAGCAGAACTACCATGTTGTCCTTTTTTGTGCATAATTAAAAGTTCTTGGAATGGGCTGAAAATTTAGTATGATTTTTTGTGGACCAAAAGAGACCCCCGAAGCATGGGTGTTGAGCCATAAGAGCCACGAGGAGGTCACAAGCCTGCCAGGCGTGACGACCCCCTGGTCACGCCTAGCGAGCTTGTCACCGCCTCGTCGCCCCCCTTGATGTGATTCCAATGCCAAAAATTCCTATAAATACCCAAACCTCCGAAAAGAAACCTACTCAGGAGTTTTACCGCCGCAAGCTTCTAGAGCCACGAAAAACCAATTGGGAGCCTGTTCCGGCACCCTCTCGGAGGGGGAAACCATCACCGGAGGCTATCTTCATCATCCCGGTGCTCTCCATGATGATGAGGGAGTATTTCACCCTCGGGTCTGAGGGTACATACTAGTAGCTATGTGTTTGATCTCTCTCTCTCTCGTGTTCTTGAGATGGCATGATCTTGATGTACCGCGATCTTTATTGATATAGATTGAATCATATGGAGTTTTCCCCTCTCTATCTTCTTGTGATGAATTGAGTTTTCCCTTTGAAGTTTTCTTATCAGATTGAGTCTTTAAGGATTTTAGAACACTTGATGTATGTCTTGCGATGGGATATCCATGGTGACAATGGGGTGTTCTATTGATCCACTTGAAATATGCTTTGGTGATAAACTTGTGGGTACCGTGACCTTGGGAATCTATGCATAGTAGTTGGCACACATTTTTTATCTTGACTTTCCGGTAGAAACTTTGGGGCACTCTTTGAAGTTCTTTGGGTTGGATTGAATATGATGAATCTAAAATTATGTGATGCATATTGTATAATCAAGCCCATGGGTACTTGTGGTGACATTGGAGTATCTAGGTGACATTAGGGTTTTGGTTGATGTGTACCTTAAGGTGTTATTTTAGTGCGAACTCTAGGGCTGTCCGTGACACTTATAGGGATAGCTCATAAGATTGATAAGAAAAGATAACTTTGAGGTGGTTTCGTACCCTACAATAATTTCTTCGTTAGCTCTCCACTATTTGTGATTTTGGAGTGAACTCTTTGTCGCACGAGAGGGACTTACATATGATTCAACTATGTGAATATTGTTGAGAGAAATTGCACTAGTGAAAGTATGGACCCTAGGCCTTGTTTCCAAGCATTTATACAACGTTTTTCTCGTTGTTTACTATTTGTTACCTTGCTGTGTTTATTTTTTTCAGATTACAAAAACCTATATCTACCATCCATATTACACTTGTATCACCATCTCTTCGCCGAACTAGTGCACCTATACAATTTAACATTGTATTGGGTGTGTTGGGACACAAGAGACTCTTTGTTATTTGGTTGCAGGGTTGTTCGAGAGAGCCCATCTTCAACCTACGCCTCCCATGGATTGATAAACCTTAGGTCATCCACTTGAGGGAAAATTGTCATTGTCCTACAAAACTCTGCGCTTGGAGGCCCAACACGAGTCTACAAGAACAAGATTGCGTAGTAGACATCACAAACTTATCCCGTCACACCTACAAAGTACTTATAGTTTCATACCTGCTCTAGGTAAAGCAAAATTTAAGCATGCGTAGAGTTTTATCGGTGGTCGCTAGAACTTGAATGAATATTTGTTCTACCTTTAGCTCCTTGTTGGGTTCGACACTCGTACTTATCAAAAGAGGCTACAGCTGATCCCCTATACTTGTGGGTTATCATGTACCCTCAAGAACACTTTGCTCATCATAAGAGATACTTTTGGCCTGTCCTTTGCCACAAAAGGATTGGGCTACCTTGCCGCACCTTACATATTGTTACCGTTACTTGCTTGTTACAAATTTCATTTCTATCAAAACACTTTCTACTTACAATTTCAGTGCTTGCAAAAATTACCTTGCTAAAAACTGCTTCTCATACCCTTATGCTCCTCGTTGGGTTCAACACTCTTACTTGTTGAAAGGACTATGATTGATCCTCTATACTTGTGGGTCATCAAGACTCTTTTTTGGTGCCTTTTCCGGGGAGCAAACCGCTCTTGGCAAGTGGAAATCGTTAAGAAAAAACTTATACTACATGCTGAAATTTACTGTCACTTGTTATTATGGAAAGTAATCATTTGAGGGGTTTGTTCAGGGTATCTTCACCTTGATCGGAAGCACAATTAGTTGCCCCTCAACCTGGAACACCTACTGAAAATATTGGTTATGAAATTGCTTCATGTATGTTAGAACAACTACTAGCTAGTCCTTATGCAGGAGATGGAACTGAACATCCTAATATGCACCTAATCCACGTGGAAGAAATTTGTGGACTATTTCAGCTTGCAGGTTTATCCGGTGATGAATTTAAGAAGAAGGTTTCCCTTTATCTTTGAAGGGAAAACCATTGACATGGTATAGGATATGTGATGATATTGGATCATGGAACTGGGATCATTTGAAATTGGAATTCCACCAAAAGTTTTATCCTATGCATCTAGTTTATCATGATTGGAATTATATATATAATTTTTGGCCTCGTGAAGGAGAAAGTATCGCTGTAGCTTGGCGAGATTAATTCAATGTTATATCCATGCCCCCATCATGACATCCCAAGAGAAGTTATCATTCATAATTTTTATGCTCGGCTTTCTCATAATGATTGAACCATGCTTGATACTTCATGTAGCGGTTCTTTTATGAAGACTATTGAATTCAATTGGGATATCTTGGAAAGAATTAAACACAACTCTGAAGATTGGGAACTTGATGAAGGTAATGATTCAGGTATGAAGCTTGAATTTGATTGTGTTAAATCTATTATGAATACCGATGCTTTTCACAAGCTTAGCACTAAATATGGACTTGACTCTGAGATAGTAGCCTCATTTTGTGAATCTTTTGCTGCTCATGTTGATCTCCCTCAAGATAAGTGCTTTAAATATCATCACCCTATTAAAGAAGAAATTAAAGAACTAGTCATAGCTAAACAAGAAACTATCATTTACAATGTTGATCCAATTGTGTTTACTCCTTATATTGAGAAACCACCTTTCCCTGCTAGGATAAAGGAACATGCTAAGGTATCAATTGTGGTTCACAAAAGTAATATTAGAACACCAAGTCCTTTGAAGAAATTAAAGTAGAACCTAGAGTTGTTATGGTTAAAGATATCTTGGTAGAAAATATTCATTGGCGTGTCATTTACTTCTGTGATGAAGCTGCTAGAATTGCTAAACCCGACGAAAAAGACAAACACCCGTAGTTGGCTTGCCTATTGTCTCAGTCAAAATCGGAGATCATTGTTATCATGGCTTATGTGATTTGGGTGCTAGTGTCAATGCTATTCCTTTTACCTTATATCAAGAAATTATGAATGAAATAGCACCTGTTGAAATAGAAGATATTGATGTTACTATTAAACTTGCTAATAGAGACACCATTACACCACTTGGGATTGTTTGGGATGTTGAAGTCTTGTGTGGGAAAATAAAATATTCTATGGATTTTCTAGTTATTGGTTCCCCACAAGATGAATTTTGTCCCATTATCTTTGGTAGACCTTTCTTGAACACTGCCAATGCTAAGATAAATAGCAAAAAATAAACTTTCATTGTTGAGTTTGGTGATGTGTCTCATGAGTTTAATTTTTCCAAGTTTAGTAGACAACCTCGTGATAGAGAATTACCTAAAAAGGATGAAATAATTGGTCTTGCTTCTATTGCCGTTCCTCCTACCGATCCACAAGAACAATATTTGCTAGACCATGATTATGATATGCACTTTCATGAAAGGAATGAAATAGATAAAAAAATCTTTGAACAACAACCTCTTCTAAAACAAAATTTGCCTATTGAAACTCTTCGAGGTCCTCCTCCACCTAAAGGTGATCTTGTGTTTGAACTAAAAAAATTGCATGACACTGAAATATGCTTTCCTTGATGAGAAAAAGATATATCCTGTTATTATTAGTTCTAACCTTCCAGAACATGAAGAACAAAGATTATTCAAAATTCTGAGGAAGCACCAGGCTGCTATTGGATATACTCTTGATGATCTTGAGGGCATTAGTCCCACTCTGTGTCTGCACAAGATTAATATGGAACTTGATGCTAACCCATTGTCGATCACCAACGATGATTGAATCCGAAGATGAAAGAAGTGGTAATAACTGAAATATTAAAGCTTCTGAAGCATATATAACCTATCCTATAGTTGATAGTAGACGGGTGAGTCCCGTTCATTGCGTCCCTAAAAAGGAGGTATTACTGTTGTTCCTAATGATAAAAATGAGCTTATTCCTATAGTTGATATTAGAAAAGATTATTACCTCTTGCCTTTTATTGATAAATGCTTGAAAGATTATCGAAACACACACACTTTTGTTTCCTAGATGGATATTCTGGTTTCTCTCAAATACCTATGTCAGAATCTGATCAAGAGAAAACCACTTTTACTTGTCCTTTTGGAATCTATGCTTATAGATGTATGCCTTTTGGTTTATGCAATGCACCTGCTACCTTTCAAATATGTCTGAGTGTTATATTCTCTTATTTTTGTTGAAAGATTGTGGAGGTTTTCATGGATGATTTTTCCGTTTACGGAACTTCTTTGGATGATTGCTTAAGCAACCTTCATCTAGTTTTGCAGAGATATGAACAAACTAATCTTGTCTTGAATTGGGAGAACTACCACTTTATGGTTAATGAAGGTATTTTCTTGGGGCATAAGATCTCCGAACGAGGTATTGAGGTAGATCGGGCTAAAGTTGATGCAATTGAGAAAATGCCATGTCCTAAAGATATCAAAGGTATTCGAAGTTTCCTTGGTCATGTTGGTTTCTATAGGAGGTTTATTAAAGACTTCTTAAAGATTTCTAGGCCTCTTACTAACCTTCTACAAAAGGATATTCCCTTTGTTTTTGATGATGATTGCATAGAAGACTTTGAAACAATAAAGAAAGCCTTATCCACTGCACCTATTGTTCAACCACCTGACTGGAACTTGCCTTTGGAAATTATGTGTGATGCTAGTGATTATGTTGTTGGTGCTGTTCTAGGACAAAGAGTTGATAAGAAATTAAATCTTATACATTATGCTAGCAAAACTCAAGACAGTGCCCAAAGAAATTATGCCACTACTGAAAAAGAATTTTTAGCAGTCGTGTTTGCTTGTGGTAAATTCAAACCTTACATTGTTGATTCCAAAGTTACTGGTCAAACTGATCATGCTGCTATAAAATTTATTATGGAAAAGAAAGATGCTAAACCTAGACTCATTAGGTGGGTTCTCTTGCTTTAGGAATTTTATTTAGATATCGTTGATAGGAAGGGAGCTGAGAACCCCATAGCTAACAACTTGTCTAGGTTAGAAAATATTCTTCATGACCCACCAGCAATTGATGATAGCTTTCCTGATGAACAACTAGCTGCAATAAATGTCTCTCAGAACACTCCATGGTATGCTGACTATGCAAATTACATAGTTGCTAAATATATTCCACCTAGTTTCACATACCTAGAAAAAAATCTTCTATCACTTAAGACAATACTTTTGGGATGACCCACATCTTTATAAAGAAGGAGTAGATGGTATTATTAGACGTTGTGTACCTGAGCATTAACAGGAGCAAATCTGATGGAAATGTCATTCCAAAGCTTATGGAGGACATCATGCTGGAGATAGCACCGCTCATAGGGTATTACAATCTGGTTTTTTTTGGCATACTCTCTTCAAGGATGCTCGTAAGTTTGTATCATCTTGTGATGAATGTCAAAGAATTGGTAATATTGGTAAGCATCGGGAAATGCCTATGAACTATTTAGTTGTTGTTGAACCATTTGATGTTTGGGGTTTTGATTGTATGGGACCTTTTCCTTCCTCTAATGGGTACACTCATTTTGGTTGCTGTTGATTATGTCACTAAGTGGGTAGCAGCTATTCCAACTAGTAGTGCTGATCATCGTACTTCCATTAAAATGCTTAGAATAGTTATTTTCCCAGGGTTTGGACTCCCTAGATATGTAATGACTGATGGTGGTTCACACGTTATTCATGGTGCTTTACGTAAGATGCTTGTTAAATATGATCTTAATCGTATCACTGAGGGAGTCCCGGGCTAAGGGGTCCTCGGGCCACTGACCTATCTCCAGATAGGCCGGCTTAGTGGGCCGCTCTCTGATTCACGCGGGATGGGGCTAGATACATCGAGATCCCGTGTTCTAGAAGGAAGTCTCGAAGGCGCGTCGTGCACTCCAAGGTAAGATGAGGAAATCAACATGTCCATCCCCGACAGTGGACCTATCATGTGTAAATCCTAGGTACCCCCGGGTGTCTATATAAGGTGGGAGGGTTTTAGATGGTAGGGTAGAGAAACTCATCTAGGGTTTTAGCTATTTGATCTCATGGTAGGTCAACTCTGTAACCTTCATACACATCATTATAATCAAATGGGACATAGGGTTTTACCTCCATAGGTGGGCCCGAACCTAGGTCAACATCTTCTCCTTCGTCCCGTTGTTACCATCAATACTAGACTCATAGCTCGGGACCCCCTACCCAAGATCTGCCGGCTTTGACACTGATATAGGTGCTTTCATTGAGAGTTACACTATGATCGTGAAAGGAATCGAGGACTCGCATTGTCATTAAGGAAGAAATCTATAACATTCCTTTGTCCCTGGGCAGATTTTCGCTTTCGGTAGCATTGTGCCGGATGCTGACTCGAGGGGCTTTCTTGGCCGGTTTGGGAGTTTTGCCCTTGATCAAGAGGTCAGATTCAGGAACCTATAGGTCTCGGTAGACTCTCGGGGCAATCTTTCGCTCACTAGGCTCGCAATCTCATCTGACGCTTTCGATCCCGTCCACGGGACCAACCCCAGTGATGATCTGGCTTTTAGTCTAGATCCGTCCATAGCACTAGATGGACGGGGACCAGCTCCTTCCGAACACACTTGTTGTGTGGTCGCATCGGAGGTTAACTCTGAAAGCTCTGAGCAGATTGACCCGATCGAGCTCTCGACACTCAACGAGGCTCTAGATCAGATCTTATCAATGAAACTTTAGTGACTACCCAACCCCAATCCATGTTTAGATCGGTCTTAAGGAGGGTCAAGAAGAAGTTTTCATCCCACCCACCACCCACATTGTAGCCACTGTCAAAGATTTAATCGATATGTTGGACTATGCCTCCGAGGAGGCAGAAGACATGGATGAAGAGGATTACACTCCCACCCCCATTAACATCGGGTGATGGACTGCCACCTCCACCTACGACATCTACATGGTGGATACTCCATATGATAACGGAGAGTACACACCCGCAAACAATGGCGATAAATCAGGTGAAGCGCCGTCAAGGCGCCGGAAACTGCGCAAATGATCAAAGGAAAAAAAGGGAAGGGAAGCTATTGCTGGCACCGGGGAAAGCGATACCCTAGAAGACCCTAGCGATCACGATATCCCCGAGCAGCCGCTAGAGGACCAGGAGAGGCTGGAGGACTGGCGCGACCCCGAGGATCCAAACGATTCTGAGGATGACAACTACCTCCCCCTGTAGAGGAGGAAGCTAGCCTAGAAGCCAAAGACTTCACCGTCCCTGAAAATCTTGAGGATCAGGAACGATTCAGGCAATAGCTTATAGCCACTGCCTGAAGCCTGAAGGCAAAAGAAAGAAAGCTTAAAGTCAAACAAGATACCGTCAATGATAGATGGATGAGGGTCCTATCAGCTGAGGAAGGGTACGGTATTGGTCCATTGGACCAACCCAAAAGCTATCCATGTCGACGGCTGCTGCCACAATTCGACGACGAGGTCCCTAATACATAGTGTCCCAAGCACACTCCATACGACCAGCCAGACCGCCCTCCCCGAGGACGAGATAGGACATCTGGCGACGCTGGTTATAGGCTAGTGATACCCTGTAGAAGGGGAAAAGAGTCAATAGAGCCTGATGACAGGTACAACCTACGACAGGACCTGGATTATAGAATGGGTCATACGAGATCCATCTACGGATCTAGAAGGTACTCCCCCATTAGACTGGATGGATACCGGTCGTGGCTCGACCACAACAACAGAGGCCGGGAACAAAATCGGGCTAAGCCATGCGCCGACTACCGGCGTGACATAGCCAGGGTCAGAGGCGCTACCCACCCACTGTGATTCACCGACGAGGTGATGCAGCACTAGTTCCTGGAAGGGTTTAAACCCATGAACGTAGAGAAATACGACGGGACAACTGACCAAACAGTGTGGATCGAGGATTTCCTCCTCCACATTCACATGGCATGAGGAGATGATCTCCATGCCATCAAGTATCTACCCCTAAAACTTAAGGGGCCAGCTCGGCACTCGTTAAACAGCCTCCTCGAAAATTCTATCGGGAGATGGGAGGATCTCGAGGATGCATTCCGGTGTAACTTTCATGGCACCTATGTACGGCCTCCGAACCCCTCCGGCCTACGAAACGTCATCGAAAAGGCAGGAGAGTCAGCTCGACTATTCTGGAATCGGTTCTTGACCAAGAAAAACTAGATCGTTGATTTCCCACATGCCGAGGGAATAGCCTCTTTCAGGCACAATATTCGGGACGAATGACTTGCTCACCAGCTCAGTCAGGACAAGCCTAGGACCATGTCCGCCCTTACATCACTCATGACCTACTTTTGTCCGGGCAAGGATAACTGGCTAGCTAGACAGAGCCACAACCTCGAAGTCCCTGGCACCTTCGAAGTTCGGGATGGAAACGATAAAACATGACACAACAAAAATAAACGTCAACACAACAATAGTAATGTCGATGACACGGTCATTAACACTAGTTTCCACAACCCTCGATCCGGGCAACGAAAGAAGCCTCCTGAAGGCAATCGCGACGGACCTACCCTGCTGGACAAAATCATGGAGAGGCTTGCGAGATCCATGGCACTCAAGACAAGCCCGCCACCCACACCAACCATAACTTTTGGGTATTCAAACAAGATGGCAAACTCACAGCCGAGGAGCAAGGCAAGGGCCCACGCAGCAAGGACGATGATGAGCCCCGTGGTCCAATAAATGGTGGACAGAAGCAGTTCCCCCCAGAGGTAAAGACTATGAATATGATATACACCACTCACATACCCAAAAAGGAGAGGAAGCACGCTCTTCGAGACGTCTACGTCATAGAGTATGTAGCCCCCAAATATAACCCATGGTCGGTGTACCCGATCACCTTCGATCGATGAGACCATCCGACCAGTATCTGTCATGGGGGTTCAGCTGCCCTCATCCTAGACCCCATTATCGATGGGTTTCACCTCTCTAAAGTCCTAATGGATGGAGGAAGTAGCCTCAATCTAATTTACTCAGACACGGTGAAAAAGATGGATATGTATCCATCAAGGATCAAACCCAGCAACACTACCTTTAAAGGAGTGATCCCAGGCGTCAAAGCCTGGTTCACGGGCTCTATGAGCCTGTAAGTGGTGTTCGGTTTGCTCGATAACTTCCGTAGCAAGGACTTGATCTTCGACATTGTACCTTTCCATAGCAGTTAGCACGCCCTACTGGGCCGTACAACGTTCGCTCGCTTTAACATCGTCCCACACTATGCATACCTCAAGCTCAAGATGCCCAGGCCCAAGGTGGTCATTACTGTTCACGGCAACACAGAGCGTTCCCTCTGAACTGAGGAACATGCATTGGACCTGGAGTTCCATTATGATGACAATCGGAAAACACCGAAATCTGCCATAAAGGGGTGTAAGGTTGAAAAACGAGCTTAGTTTCAGTCCGAACTCCCAGAATCTTCTTCTCCCCAGAAAAGGGACATGCTCCCCATTGCGCAGCCCTAATGCTCATCAAACACGTGTGGAGAAGACACAACTTTGCACTCAAGATTCCATGGGCAGTAGTGGGGAACAACCATCAAAGGGTAAATGTTTGGCTGGACCGAACTACTATGAGTACACGTCCTCGGACATACCACAGGTACCATCAAGGACCTTCTAAAGCGTAAAACTCATCCATACTTCAGCAACTTCTCAAGCTAAAGCGTAAAGCTCATCCATACTTCAGTGACTTCTCAAGATCTTCTTCACAAGGTCCGCTCAACGAGAGCATCACCCTTAAAAGAACGCAACTCCCTAGGAGGCCCAGAAGCTGACTGGTGACAGGGCACACCGAGGACGTCAAGCCACCAATCGAACACCCCTGGTACAACATCTCCTTTGTAAATTTCATATTTTTTCTTCAAATACGTGTAAACAGTTGCTTCGGCAATTTGAGTTATAAGAATTATTGAGCGAATACAAGACCATTATACATGGCCGCTTTGATGTATTTTATACATACTCTGTTTTTCCCTCATCAACACTTCTTGCAAAACTGTTCGGTACACATTATGATGCAATCGACTAATAGACCGGGGGATTGAATTTAAAATATCACCCTAAGCATCACTTCAACACATCTAATTGCATTTTCGGTATCTTGTATTTTGCTTTATATGCATCGGATCTGAACTATGTCTTGGGTCAATAGTTGGGTTGCCCGGATCCTGTGTTTGCCCTCTTACGTTCGGATAAAAGGGCAAAGGCAGAACCACTGCGATTGTGTTTCCAGCTCGCCTGCTCAACCACCTCAGGGGGGAAAGCCGAAGACTCATTATAATACTAAGCGAGAACCGGTCTGCAAATCCGAACATAAGAGTCATACTAAAAAATCGTAGAGGTTATTTTGTGTTATATGATGGGTTTCGTACTTCTACAAACCATGTGATGCTGTCTTCGGCCCCAATACATCCGAACATCACAAAACACTGGGGGATGGTCATCAGCCGCCGCATTATTTTAAGCTCCTATGGCTAAGTAAAAGTGATAAAGCACTATAGTCTGATTGCCTTGTTCCCCTCGCACTACCGCCTTCGGGTACCGATACCTCGGCTAAGGGTCGCAGTGTGGAGGCTGAAACACCCTGCATAGTATGTACGTGGGAGCTGAAGCCGACGACTCCTAACTTTCAGATAAAATGGCCACATGGGAGTCAATTTTTTTACTAACAACTAAAAGGACATGATAAACCATGCAGACTCATTATAAAGCGTTAACAATAAAGCGTTAACAGTCTTCGGACATATTACAACGTGCTTATTCACAAAGAACATCCGTCGAGCATTGAGCCTCTATCGCCCGAGCACCCTCCATCACTGCGGAGAAGTATCACTCGAGGTGCCTATACTCCTTTCTAGGGGGGAGGAGGTGCAGCGGCCATCTCGATCAGATCGAGCCTCGGCCATTGCATCATGGTCCTTGCAAAGGCCATCCGAGCTCCCTCGATGCATGTAGAACACTTTAGCGCGTCAATCCAAGCTGCAACGTCACACAACCTCCACACCAAGCCGAAGTAGCTGCCCGGCAACGGCTCTTCATGCCATAGCCAGATGCAGAGATCCTTCATCGCCGGCCCCGCCATCCTGTGCAGCTCCGTTTGTTGCTTGATCTGCTCGATCAGAAGAGGAGAGTGCTCGGGGGCGTCAAACTATGCCTAAAAGAGCCGAGCCTCATCGCCTTCATCTCTCGAAGCATAGAGCTGGTTCTCGGGGGCTTCAAACTTTTGTCCCATTATCTTTGGTAGACCTTTCTTGAACATTGTTAATGCTAATATTAATTGCAAAAGAATAAACTTTCAGTGTTGAGTTTGGTGATGTGCCTCATGAGTTTAATTTTTCCAAGTTTAGTACACAACCTTGTGATAGAGAATTACCTAATAAGGATGAAATAATTGGTCTTGCTTCTATTGTCGTTCCTCCTACCGATCCACTAGAACAATATTTGCTAGACCATGAGAATGATATGCACTTTCGTGAAAGGAAGGAAATAGATAAAAAAATCTTTGAACACCAACCTCTTTTGAAACAAAATTTGCCTACTGAAACTCTTGGAGGTCCTCCTCCACCTAAAGGTGATCCTTTGTTTGAACTAAAACAATTGCCTAACACTCTGAAATATGCTTACCTTGATCATAAAAAGATATATCTTGTTATTATTAGTGCTAACCTTTCACAACATGAAGAAGAAATATTATTAAAAATTCTGAGGAAGCATCGGGCTCCTATTGGATATACTCTTGACGATCTTAAGGGCATATGTCTCACTCTATGTCTGCATAAGATTAATATGGAACCTAATGCTAAACCGATTGTTCATCACCAACGACGACTGAATCCCAAGATGAAATAAGTGGTAAGAACTGAAATATGAAAGCTTCTAGAAGCATGCATAATATATCCTATAGTTGATAGTAGATGGGTGAGTCCCGTTCTTTGTGTCCCTAAGAAAGGAGGTATAACTATTGTTCCCAATGATTAAAATGAGCTTATTCAATAGAGAATTGTTACTGGCTATAGGATGGTAATTGATTTTAGAAAATTAAACAAAGCAACTAGAAAAGATCACTACCCCTTGCCTTTTATTGATAAAATGCTTGAAAGATTATCTAGGAACACACTTTTTTGTTTCCTAGATGGATATTTAGGTTTCTCTTAAATACATGTGTCACAATCTCATCAAGAGAAAACCACTTTTACTTGTCCATTTGGAACCTATGCTTATAGATGTATGCCTTTTGGTTTACGCAATGCACCTGCTACCTTTCAAAGATGTATGACTCCTATATTCTTTGATTTTTGAGAAAAGATTGTGGAGGTTTTCATGGGTGATTTTCCATTTATGGAACTTCTTTTGATGATTGCTTAAGCAACCTTGATTGAGTTTTGTAGAGATGTGAACAAACTTATCTTGTCTTGAATTGGGAGAAGTTCCACTTTATGGTTAATGAAGGTATTACCTTGGGGCATAAGATCTCTGAATGAGCTACTGAGGTAGATCAGGCTAAAGTTGATGCAATTGACAAAATGCCATGTCCTAAAGATATCAAAGGTATTCGAAGTTTCCTTGGTCATGTTGGTTTCTATAGGAGGTTTATTAAAGACTTCTCAAAGATTTCTAGGCCTCTTACTATCCTTTTACAAAAGGATATTCCCTTTGTTTTTTATGATGATTGCATAGAAGCCTTTGAAACACTAAAGAAAACCTTAACCACTACATCTAGTGTTCAACCACCTGAATTGAACTTGCCTTTTGAAATCATGTGTGATGCTAGTGATTATGTTGTTGGTGCTGTTTTAGGACAAAGAGTTGATAAGAAATTAAATTTTAGCCATTATGCTAGCAAAAGTCTAGACAGTGCCCAAGGAAATTATGCCACTACTAAAAAATAATTTTTAGCAGTCGTATTTGGTTGCGATAAATTCAGACCTTACATTGTTGATTCCAAAGTTACTGTTCACACTAATCATGCTGCTATAAAAAAATTTAATAGGAAGGGAGATGCTAAACCTAGACTCATTAGGGGGATTCTCTTGCTTCAGGAATTTGATTTACATATCTTTGATAGGAAGGGAGATGAGAACCCCATAGCTGATAACTTGTCTAGGTTAGAAAATATTCTTGATGACCCACTAGCTATTGATGATAGCTTTCCTGATGAACAACTAGATGCAATAAATGTCTCTCACAACACTCCATGGTATGCTGACTATGCTAATTACATTGTTGCTAAATATATTCCACCTAGTTTCAAATACCGACAAAAGGAAAAAAATCTTCTATGACTTAAGACAATACTTTTGGGATGTCCCACATCTTTATAAAGAAGGAGTAGATGGTATTATTAGACATTGTGTACCTGAGCATGAACAGGAACAAATCTTACGGGGATGTCATTCCAAAGCTTACGGAGGACATCATGCTGGAGATAGAACTGCTCATAAGGTATTACAATCTGGTTTTAAATGGCCTACTTCTTCAAGGATGCTCATAATTTTGTCTCATCTTGTGATGAATGTCAAAGAATTGGTAATATTGGTAAGCATCAAGAAATGCCTATGAACTATTCACTTGTTGTTGAAACATTTGATTTTTGGGGTCTTGATTATATGGGACCTTTTCCTTCCTTTGAACTCATATTTTGGTTGCTGTTGGTTATATCACTATGTGGGGTAGAAGCTATTCAAACTAGTAGTGGTGATCATCATAATTCCATTAAAATCCTCAAAGAAGTTATTTTCCTAGGGTTTGGAGTCCCTATCTAATGACTAATGGTGGTTCACACTTTATTCATGGTCCTTTTTGTATGATGCTTGCTAAATATGATGTTAACCATAGAATATCATAACTAAGGGAGTCCTGGACTAAGGGGTCCTCGGGTCACTGGCTATCACCCAATAGGACGGCTTGGTGGGCTGCTCTCTGATTGTCGCAGGAGGGGGCCGGATACATTGAGACCTCGTGTTCTAGAAGGAAGTCTCGAAGGCACGTCGTGCACTCCAAGTCAATATGTGGAAATCGACATCTCCATCCCCGACAGTGGACCTATCATGTGGAAATACTAGGTACCCCGATGTCTATATAAGCTGGGAGGGTTTTAGATTGTAGGGCAGAGAATCTCATCTAGGGTTTTAGCTATTCGATCTCCTAGTAGATCAAATATGTAACCTTCATACACATCAATATAATCAAGTAGCAAGTAGGGTTTTACCTCCATAGGAGGGGTTGAACCTAGGTAAACATCATCTCCTTCGTCCCCTTGTTACCATCGATCCTAGACTCACAGCTCGGGACCCCCTACCTGAGATCCACCGGTTTTGACACCGACAATCACCCTATCATCCTCAATCTAGTGGTCAAGTTGAACTTAGCAATAGAGAAATAATATTGATACTACAAAAAATGTTAGTAGGTCTCGTAAGAATTGGTCTAAGAAATCAGATGATGCACTTTGGGCCCATAGAACTGTTATAAAAATCCTACGGGTATGTGTCCATACAAGATGGTCTATGGGAAATCTTTTCATTTTCCTATAGAATTAGAAGATAAAGCATTTCGGCAATCAAATAACTAAACTATGACTTCAGATTTGCCGGTGAAAATTGGTTGTTTTATATTAGCACATTAGATGAATGGAGAACCCAAGCTTATGAAAATGCCAGGTTATTGAAAGAAAAAAGTTAAAAGATGGCATGACAAAAGAATCCAAAAGCGAGAATTCAAAGTTGGAGAATATGTTCTATTGTACAATTCTCGTTTTAGAGTATTTGTAGGAAAACTTCTCTCCAAATGGGAAGGACACTATGTTATCGAAGACGTTTATTGCTCTAGAGCTATTAAGATTAATAATGCCGAAGGTACCAACCCAAAGGTGGTCAATGGACAAATAATTAAACACTGTATCTCAGGTATGCCTATTAATATTGAAAGCAATGTTATCCAAACCATGACACCGGAGGAACACATAAAAGAAACCTTCCGAGTGCTCCAAAATCATGAAAATAAAGAGGTACATGATATGGTGAGTAAACAGTCTGCGAAAAATCCAAAAAAACATTTTTTAGTAGTGGAATATTTATGAATTTTAGGAAATAAAAAACAAACCGGAAGGTAACTGAGGAGCTTGTCGGTGTCAAAACCGGCGGATCTCGGGTAGGGGGTCCCGAGCTGTGAGACTAGAATCGATGGTAACAAGAGACGAAGGAGACAATGTTTACCCAGGTTCGGGCCCTCCTATGGAGGTAATACCCTACATACTGCTTGATTGTATTGGTGATGTGTAGGTTACAAAGTCGATCTACCTCGAGATCAAATAGCTAAACCCTAGATGAGTTGTCCTCTCCCTACAAACTAAAACCCTCTGACTTATATAGATGCCAAGGGTACCTAGGGTTTACACATAGTAGGTTATACGTCGAAGGGATAAACATGCCTATTCACTACTCCAACACATGGAGGACAAGCAATGATTCCCGAAGCTTCCTTCCTAGAGACAGGGTCTTCGATCGATCCAATGCTCAGCAAGTAGCCCATACAGTTCGGCCCATAAGAAACAGGTCGGCCTCCCGAGGACCCCTTACACCAGGAGTCCCTCAGTAGCCCCCGAACTTGCCTCCAACGCCAAGGGTCTTAGCTCCAGCTGCTTTGCATAATCAGAGTCTTTGGCTTGCAAGGTGAGTTCTTCCCTCCGAGTTTAGTTTGGCCTCCGATGACATGTAGTTTTTTGATTAGAGGCTCGTCCGAACACCATGAATAACTTAGCCCTGAAGGCCAAGTGTCAAGGAGCAAACAGAGTTCCTTGACAACTTTTCTGACGAAAGGTCAGGTCCCACCACGGCCATCGGACCAGTTGCAAAAACTCGAACCGCGGTTCGAGGCCGTTTTCATCAGCACGATCTATCAATGGACATATCGTGCTCCGTTTCACACGAGATATGTTTAATCATGCATGCATAACAGCACACACATCTTGGGAAGCAGAGCGATATGCGGGGCATAAAAGGGAGGCCGAACGGTGATAAGCCTCATAAAAGGAAAAGAAAACCACAAGGCCTAAACATGCTTCCCATTCGCACCTTCTGCTTACCCAATCTCCTAAGCTTTCAGAGCACAGATCTAGGTTTTCCACAACTCCCCCTCCGACTCATCCATGGATTGTTCTGGTTCTAACAGCAAGTGGGAGGCTTCCATCGTCACCGATCGGGACATCCGGGACCTCAAGGACGCTGGCTACCTTCCCGCGAACACCGGCCACCGCGCTTTGGAGAAGGGTCAGGTGATCCCCACCCCCAAGCCAGGCGAGAGGGTTGTCTTCATAGCCCACTTAATTTGGGGACTCAGCTTCCCATTCCATCCCTTCGTCAGGTGGCTAATGTTCTTCTACGGCCTCGACTTCCACGACCTCCCGTCGAACTCCTTCAGGCACATATCAACCTTCATCATCGTCTGCGAGGCCTTCTTGCGAAACGAGCCACACTTCGGACTTTTGATCAAGGTATTTAATATCAAGCCAAAGTGTGTCACAAGCGAACATGCAGACTGTGGTAGGGCTTTCATCGACAAACTCCCCCGCGTCGTATGGCCATCCGACACCTTCATCGACACTATCAAAATATGGCAGAAAGAGTAGTTTTACATCACCGAGCCAAGAGAGGAAGGCCGAGCTGCTCCGCCGAATTCAGAACTGGTCCCCCCATCAGATTGAACTCATGGCTCCGAAAGGGCCTCGACTAGGGGTCGGACAAGGATGTGGACAATCTATAGAAACGCATCGCCTCCATGATAAAAAATGATATCACGCTGGCCAATGTGGTCCAGATTATTCTCTGACAGCATATCCTCCCTTGTCAGCGCTGGAGCTCTCCATGTGGTGTTGTCGGCTCAGCGATGAGCCTACTAGTTGTTAGCTCTTCCGAACTACTCGTGAGAAGCTATGGAAGGCGCTATTCAAGGCGCAGAAGGACTGGCCAGCCGAGGAGGAGGATCGGGGTCTACATGCTGATAAGCCTCCTACCGACGCATAACATAGTTTTGTTTGATCGGCTTTATTTTTCCTAAAGAAAATCTAAGCACCTCTCCGACCACTTTTGCAGAAATAGCTGAGCAAGGCCATGGGCATCAACTGCCCGATGGCTTAGCCCGAAGACATCAGGTACAAGCTGTTGTCAGAGATGCTCGTCGAGGTGCCTTATGAGGCGCTGGCAAATAAGGAGGAGAAGAAGAAACCAGGTGGAGAAGGCATGCGTACAAGAGACCTACCGAACGTCGTGTCCAAGGAAACCATGCCTCCTCCAATCAGGAGGAAGAGCTTGACGAGTAGGGGGAAGGCGATTCCCCCTAGCAAGAAAGAGGGCGGGGTCATCAGACGCCAGAGAGGAGGTACCCCCTCCTGCCCCGAAGAAAGCGCGCCGAACACAGGTAATTCTGTCCGACGACTATTCCAACTCGGATACCTAGTCCGATGACTTCGAGAGGGTTCCACAAAGGAACCTAAGGGTCAAGCCCCCAGCTCGAAGGTAAGGATCCGAAGACTTCCTTGACTATTAAAGATAAGTTTGAAAGGTTATTAATATGTGAGCGCTTATTGATTTTGTAGCCCACCTCGCGTTCTCCCCACCGAATAGGTTTCGGACGGGGAGACCCTACCCACCGAGCTAGCGGAGAGCGGGCCTGCGTCGCATCCCATTCCTCCGGGCACCGCGAAGGATGCCATGGAGGTGTCATCCCAACAGACTCCTGCGGAGCTGGGCAGCAGCGGTGGGGGTGACGATGTCATGGTCAAGGCTAACGCCTTGGCCACCGAAGACCGGGGTTAAGAGCTCTGCTCGGACACCGAGGGACCAGACGAGAGGACGTTCATTCCCCTCCGAGGACATCTCCGGAGTGCACCACACCTCCGGAGGCACCGGTCCAATCCCCGGTTGGCGATCAGGTTATCCGATCACCACCAACACCACCGACAAATGGGTGGCCGGTTATGGGGGAGACCTTATTGAGCGCCTCCATCTCAGAGGAGCACCGCACCCTTATGGGTGCCGTATTGCAGAGCATTCATACCGTCGACAATGGACTAAAGGAGTCCTTCAAAGGTATCCTGGCGGGCTTTCAGGTGAGCCACGCAACTCTCTATTTGTGAAATATTAATTTCTTTCTGTTATCATTATGTACATGGCAGCCCCTGAGCCCTAAAAGAGTTTGGAAAAACTCTCCTAAGGATTAATCATAGATCATCATCCGAACTATATACAAGACTATATATGTTTGGAATCTTCTAACAACCCTTAAGAGGACCGGATATTGGATCGTATTGATGACAGTTCAGAATTTTGAACCCATGTAAGATGATAAGGATATTTTTACAGGCTTCATTGTTACTGGCAGTTGTGAATGCCGCCGAGATAGACGAGCTGAATCAGAAGCTCAAAAGATCTAAAGACGAGCTTGATGCTCTAAACAAGAGATTCGACGAGGCACAAGGATGGCGAAGCAGTTGATGGAGCTACATCAGATGGCAAAGCCGGCCATGAAGGATCTTTGTATCCGGCTATGGCCCAACGAGCCACTGTCGGGCAGCTACTTTGTCCTAGTGCAGAAGCTGAGCGACGCCTCGCTCTGGATCGACGCACTAAGGCATTCCTCCTACATCGAGGGAGCTCAGATGGACTTTGGGAAGGCCAAGGTGCACTGGCCCGGGCTTGATCCAATGAATATAGCCACCGCCCCTCCGTATTATAGAAAGGAGCATTGGTGCCCCGATCTATACATCTCCGGAGTAATGGAGGGTGCTTGGGCGATAAAGTCACAATGTTCAAAAAAGAACATGTATGATTGAATGTGTTGTAATATGTCTGAAGACCTTTGAACGCTTGTATATTTGTTATGCATGATTTATCATGTTTTTAATGTTTTTCATTCATTTATAACTCTTGTGTGGCTGTTGAAACTGAAAGTTGCGAGTTGTCGGCTTTAGCCCCCATGTAGATACTATGTGGGGTGTCTCTAGTTACGCACTATAACCCTTAGCCGAGCTATCGATACCCGAAGGTGGTAGTGTGCGGCAGACCAGGCAATCAGACCATAATGCTTTATTGCTTTCACTTAGCCGTAGGGGTGCGAAGAGGACTGCGGGAGGCTGGTGACTATCCCCTAGTGACTTGTGATGTTTGGACAAACCGCGGCTAAAGCCGATATCATAGGGTTTGTACGAATACCAAACCCATCGTATGACACGGAATGACCTCTGACGAGGTCTTGAGTATAACACTTAAGCTCGGATTCGCAGACCGGTTCTCCCATACCATGACAGTCAGTTTTTGGCTTTCTCCTCTGAGGTGTTTGACCAGGCTAGCCGGAAGGACAATTGCAAAGCTTCTCCCTTTGAGCTTTTAGCCAAAAGAGCGGAACGTAAAGGGGTAAGCACAGGAGCTGGGCAACCCAACTATTGACCTAAGACATAATTCGGAACCAACGCATATAAAGCGAATTCCAAGACGCCGAACGCGTAATTAATTATGCATAAGGTGATTTTTTAAACTCGAGCCCCAGGTATATTATCCAGTTGCGTTGCAATATACCGAACAATTTCATGGGAAGAGGGAGAAAATAGAATATGTGCCCAAAAAGGACAATGAGACAATCATGTATAATGATTTTTTATTTTTCTCAATGACTCTTATTGCTCGAATCGCCGAAGAAACTATTTACAGGTATTTGAAAAAAGGAAATTTTATAGGAGTGGTTGTACCAGGGGTCTTCGATTGGTGACCTTACATCCTCGATGCACCCTGTCGCGTGTCTACTCCTGCGCCTGTTAGGAAGTGGTGCACCTCAATGGGTGGTAATGTTCGGCGATCGGATCTTGCAAACAAGGTCTTGAGAAGTGGCCGAAGTGTGGATGAGCCTTATGCCTTTAGCAGGCCCTTGATGGTACCTACAGTGTATCCGAAGACATTTGATGGTAGTAGTTCGGTCCAGCCAAACACTTACCCTCCCCCCTACCCATGGAATTTTAAGCGCGAAGTTGTGCCTCCTTGGCACGTACTTCACTGGTCCTAGGGCAGCACAATGGGGGGCGAGTCCCTATTTTTGGGAAGAAGATGGTTCTGAGAGTCCAGGCTGAAGCTGAGCTTGCTTCCCAACCTTCCATGCCTTCACGACAGGTGCTGGGGTTTGCTGATCATCATTGTAATGGAATTCAACCGTAGGGCCAACGCATGTTCCAAAATTCGGAGGGTGCACTTTGTGTTGCCGTTGACACTGATGACCCCCTTATGGCCGGGCATCTTGAGCTTTTGGTATGCGTAGTGTGGAATGAGTTAAAGCGAGCGAACATTGTATGGCCGAGCAGGGCGTGATAGCCGCTGCGGAAAGGCACAATCTATATGATCAAGTCTTCGCTTCGAAAGTTATCGGTCAAGCCAAACACTACTTCGAGGCTTATGGACCCCGTGCACTGGGCTTTGAGGCCTGGGATCACTCCTTTAAAGGTAGTGTTGCTGGGTTTGATCCTTGATGGGTCTACACCCATCTTTTTCACCATATTTTAGTAGATCATATTTAGTCTACTTCCTCCATCCATGAGGACTTTAGTGAGGCGATACCTGTCTATAATGGGGTCTAGGACGAGGGCAGATGAACATCCATGACGGATACTAGTCAGGTGGTCACGCCGATCAAAGGTGATCGGGTACGCTGATACGTCTCTGTCGTATCTATAATTTTTGATTGTTTCATGTCAATATTCTACAACTTTCATATACTTTTGGTAACTTTTTATACTATTTTTGGGACTAACATATTGATCCAATGCCCAGTGTCAATTCCTATTTGTTGCATGTGTTTTGTTTCATAGAATATCCATACCAAACGAAGTCCAAATGTGATAAAATCTTACGAAGTTTTTTGTGTGGAATATATGTGATTTTTGGAAAAAAAATCAACGCGAGACGATGCCCGGGAGGATGCCCAGGAGGTGGCAAGCCTGCTAGGCATGACCCACCCCCCTGGACACGCCTGGTAGGCTTGTGGCCAGCCCTTAGGTCGGTTGGTGCTGTCTTTTGGCTGCAAGGAATATATCTTTATAATAAAAATCCCCTCAAATTTTCAGCCCGGTCGGAGTTACAGATCTCCAGATATTTAAGAAACGGTGAAAGGCCAGAATCTGGGAGCGCAAAAACAGAAGGATATAGAGATAGTGATCCAATCTCGGAGGGGCTCTCGCCCCTCTGCCGCCATGGTGGTCAAGGAACATAGGGCAAACCCTCCTCCCATCTAGGGGGGAGGTCAAGTAAGAAGAATAAGGAGGGGGGCTCTCTCCTCCTCTCTCCCAGTGGCACTGGAACGCGGCCGGGGCCATCATCGTGATGACGATCTACACCAACAACTCCGTCATATTCAACAACATCTCCATCACCTTCCCCAATATAACTACAGAGGTCCACTCTCCCGCAACCTATTGTACCCTCTACTTGAACATGGTGCTTTATGCTTCATATTATTATCCAATCATGTGTTTCCATCCTATGATGTCTAAGTAGATTTTTGTTGTCCTATGGGTTGATTGATGATCATGATTGGTTCCAGTTGCATATTTTATTATTGGTGCTGTCCTATGGTGCTCTTCATGTCGCGCAAGCGTGAGGGATCCTTTCTTTAGGGTGTAGCAATGTGTTCATGATTTGCCTATGGTGTGTTGCGTGAGTGACAAAAGCATAAACCCTAGTAGGTGCGTTGTTGCATATGGGAGTAAAGAGTATTTGATACCTTATAATGCTATGGTTAGGTTTTACCTTAATGATCTTTAGTAGTTACGGATGCTTTCTAGAGTTCCAATAATAAGTGCATATGATCCAATTAGAGAAAGTATGTTAGCTTATGCCTCTCCCTCATACAAAATTGCAATAATGATGACTAGTCTAGTTAATCGATTGCCTAGGGACAATTCCGCAACTTCTACCACCACTTTTCCACACTCGTTAAACTAACTTAGTTGTTACTTTATCTTAGCAGCCTCTAGATTTCATTTACATGCTCTTTATTATCTTGCAAACCTGTCCCGTCACACCTATAAATACTTCTAGTTTCATACTTGTTCTAGGTAAAGCGAACGTTAAGCGTGCGTAGAGTTGTATCGGTGGTCAGTAGAACTTGAGGGAATATTTGTTCTACCTTTAGCTACTCGTTGGGTTCGACACTCTTATGTATCTAAAGAGGCTACAACTGATCCCCTACACTTGTGGGTTATCAAGACGTTTTTCTGGCGTCGTTGCCGGGGAGCAATAGTGTGGGGTGAATATTCTCTTGTGTGCGTGTTTGCTTTATCACTAAGTAGATTTTATTTGCTGTTCTAAGATGTTCTCTATCTTTAGTTATGGATATGGAACATGAAATACCAAAAAATTAGGTGTACTTGCTGCTAATAGAGATGGGGAACCTCCTAAAACCCTCGATGCTCGTTATGTGAAAGATATTATGGACTACTTTAATAATCCTGAGAATACCCGCTTCAATTATATAATGGGATACATGTTGGATCAACGTGAATACTTTAGGGATTATCGCTTGACTCAAAAAGGGAAACTATTATAGGATCAAATTCATATGTTCAAATGGTATGCTTGGAATCTATGCTTGAGATATGATATTACTTGTTTATCTAGGATGAAGGCTAAAAACCTTCCCTTCCCTTTTCATGTAAATTTAATGATAATGAAACTTTGGCTTCTTATTCTAATGGTACATATGATTACTATGATGACAAATAGAAGAGTTTGTTGCTTTTAACGGTGCTTATGAACTTGAAGCTTTGTTTGAAAAGTATGAAGATTATGATGATGATGTTTACCGATCCCAAAATTTGGCTATTCTTCGTTATTGCTATGAGAATTATAAATATAATGCTGTTATTAATTCTTTTATTGAGAAAGTCTCCAGTATCCAAGAAGAGACTAATATTTTGTAGGAATCTATGGAAGAACAAATTGATGACACTATGAGCTCATTGGATGAAAAAGATGATGATGAGAGAAAAGAACAAAAGGAGGAAGAGCGGATTAGCTACCCATGCCCACCTTCTAATAAGAGTAACTCTCCAACTCATACATTGTTTAATTTCCCTTCGTTCTTACAGAAGGATGAATGCTATGATCCCTTGGATTCATTTGAAATATCCCTTTTTGATGAACTTGATGCTTGCTATGGTTGTGGACATGATGCCAATATGAATTATTCTTATGAATATGAACTTGCTATAGTCCCTTATGTTAAGCATGAAATTGTTGCTATTGAACCCACACATGATAGTCCTATTATATTTTTGAATTCTCCCAACTACACTATATCAGAGAAGTTTGCACTTATAAGGATTATATTGATGGGTTGCGTTTTACTATCACACATGATGATTTTGATGGATATAATATGCATGTGCTTGCTGCTCCTACTTGCAATTATTTTGATAAAGGAACCAGATCTTCACCTCTCTATGTTTACAATACAATAAAATTGCATGAAACCACTTATGCTATGCATTGGCCTTTACTTTGTGTGCATCAATTGTTCTTGTATGACATCCCAATGCATAGGAAGAGAGTTAGAATTAATTGTCAGATGATATATATCACTTTGTGCTCACTAATAAATTACAAATCATTGTTAATTAAAATTAGCTTTGATATACCTTGGGATCCGGTTGGATCCATTACTTGAGCACTTTTTGCCTAGCATAATGCTTTAAAGAAAGCGTTGCCAGGGAGACAACCCAGAATTTTTACAGAGTCATTTTATTCTATTATGTGCTTTTATATAGTTCAAAAAAAAGAGGGGAACCTAAATTTTTTCCAAAAAGAGAAGTGAGAGTAAGAAGGATGAGCACCGTTGAAGTGGGGGAGCTCATGCCCATGGAAACTTTGTGAATCTTAATTACAGAAACTTTTCAACAAAAATAATTACCCCTTTGTATAAATCCATTGTATTATAGAAATATTGTGCCAAGATTTGCCTTGAGGATGATTATATTGCTTGTTTGGTGTGTGCAGTGCAAAAACAGAAACTTTGGCTGTAGTGCGTGAATTTTCATTTTTAACTGGAATGTGAAAAGTTTCTTAAATTTGTACACATTACTTCTATGCAATTTTTTTGTTTTTCCTATTTTTTCAGTATTTCTAGTGTTACACAAGTATAGTAAATGTTCATATTGCTACAGACTGTCTTGTTTAAGACAGATTCTGTTTTCGATGCATTGTTTTGCTAGTTCTGATGAAACTATCGATTTTATCAGTGGTATAAGCCATAAAGAATTTATAATACAGTAGCTGAAATGCAAAAAAATAATATGAATTGGTTTTCAATAATACTTAAAGTGGTAATTTGATTTATTATACTATCGTATCTCACGAGAATTTTGCTAAGTTTTGTGTGATTGAAGTTTTCAAGTTTTGGGTGAGATCACGATGGATGAAGGAATAAGGAGGGGAAATAGACTAAGCTTGGGGATGCCCGAGGCACCCCAAGGTAATATTCAATGACTCCCAAGAAATTAAGCTTGGGGATGCCCTAGAAGGCATCCCCTCTTTCTTCTAACAAACATCGGTAATTTTACTTGGAGCTATATGTTTATTCGTCACATGATATGCGTGAATCTTGGAGCATCGTGTGCTTTTTATTTTTATTTTCATAATGCAGAATGCTGGTATGACAAAGTCCTTGGTTGATTTATAGAAGGCAATTTGCACCTCACTTATATCTTTTGAGTATGGCTTTATAGAATGCTTCATGTTCTTCACTTATATCATTTCAAGTTTCGATTGCTTGTTTCTCTACACATTGAAATTTTGCTTCACCTATATTTGTTATAGCGTGGGAATATATTTTATAGAACAAATTAAACACTCATGCTTCACTTATGTCTATTTAGGGAGTTAATAGGAGTTGGTCATTCACATGGTTAGTCATAAAATCCTACATAAAACTTGTGTTGGGAGACGTAGTAGTAAATCAAAAAAATTCCTACGTGTCACCAAGATCTATCTATGGAGAAACCAGCAACGAGTGGGGAGAGATTTCATCTTCATACCTTTGAAGATCGCTAAGTGGAAGCATTACAAGAACGCGGTTGGTGGAGTCATACTCGTAGCGATTCAGATCGCGGTGGACTCCGATCTCAGCGCCGAACAACGGCGCCTCCGCGTTCAACACATGTGCAGCCCGGTGATGTCTCCTATGCGTTGATCCAGCAAGGAGGAAGGAGAGGTTGGGGAAGATCTCCAGCAGCATGATGCCATGGTGACGGTGGAGCTGCATGGACTCTGGTAGGGCTTCGTTAAGCGCTACGAAGAACGAGGAGAGGGAGGAGTAGGGCTGCGCCGAGAGAGGAAGAAAACCGTGTGTTGGGCAACCCCAAAACCTCACATATATATAGGGGAGAGGGAGGAGGAGGCACCCCGTCTAGGGTTCCCACCCTAGAGGGTGTAGCAGCCCTAGATGGGGCTTGGCCGGCGGCCAGATAGGGGAGAGGGGGAGGGCGCAGCCCTAGTGGGCCTTAGGCCCATCTAGGTCTAGGGTTTCCCCTCCCTCTCTCCTTGCTGCGCCTTGGTCCTGGTGGTAGGGGAGCACCAGCCTACCTAGGGGCTGGTTCCCTCCACCTTCAGCCCATGCAGCCCTCCGGGGCTTGTGGCCCCACTTGGTGGACCCCCGAAACCCTTCCGGTGGTCCCGATACGTTACCGGTAATGACCGAAGCTCTTTCGGTGGCCCAATCCTCACTCCCTATATATCAACCTTTGTCTCCGAACCATTCCGGAACTCATCGTGGCGTCCGGGATCTCATCCGGGATTCCGAACAACCTTCGGTAACCACGTACACTATTTCCCTATAACCCTAGTGTCATCGAACCTTAAGTGTGTAGACCCTACGGGTTTTGGAGACACGTAGACATGACCGAGACACCTCTCTGGTCAATAACCAACAGCGGGATCTGGATACCCATGTTGGCTCCCACATGCTCCACGATGATCTCATCGGATGAACCACGATGTCGGGGATTCAGTCAATCCCGTATTCAATTCCCTTTGTCTATCGGTATGATACTTGCCCGAGATTCGACCGTCGGTATCTCTATACCTTTTTCAATCTCGTTACCGGCAAGTCTCTTTACTTGTTCCGTAACACATGATCCCGTGGCTAACTCCTTAGTCACATTAAGATCATTATGATGATGTCTTATCGAGTGGGCCTAGAGATACCTCTCCGTCACACGGAGTGACAAATCCCAGTCTCGATTCGTGCCAACCCAACAGACACTTTCGGAGATACCCGTAGTGCACCTTTATAGCCACCTAGTTACGTTGTGACATTTGGCACACCCACAGCATTCCTACGGTATCCAGGAGTTGCACAATCTCATGGTCTAAGGAAATGATACTTGACATTGAAAAGCTTTAGCAGACGAACTACACGATCTTGTGCTATGCTTAGGATTGGGTCTTGTCCATCACATCGTTCTCCCAATGATGTGATCTCGTTATCAATGATATCCAATGTCCATGGTCATGAAACCGTGACCATCTATTCATCAACAAGCTAGTCAACAAGAGGCTCACTAGGGACACGTTGTGGTCTATGTATTCACACATGCATTCTGGTTTCCGGTTAATACAATTATAGCATGAACAATACACAATTATGATGAACAAGGAAATAATATAATAAACATTTTATTATTGCCTCTAGGGCATATTTCCAACAGTCTCCCACTTGCACTAGAGTCAATAATCTAGTTACATTGTGATGAATCAAACACCCATAGCATTCTGGTGTTGATCATGTTTCGCTCGTGAGAGAGGTTTAGTCAACGGATCTGTGACATTCAGATCTGTATGTACTTTACAAATATCTATATCTCCCTCCTGAATGTAATCACGGATGGAGTTGAAGCGGTGCTTGATGTGTCTTGTCTTCTTGTGAAACCTGGGCTCCTTCGCAAGGGCAATAGCTCCAGTGTTGTCACAAAATAGAGTCATCGGGCCCAACACATTGGGAATCACTCCTAGCTCGGTGGTGAACTCCTTCATCCAGACTCCTTCCTTTGCTGCTTCTGAAGTAGCTATGTACTCCGCAAGGCCAAGACGCTTTGCTTGCTGCTGCACCAGCTGATTGCCCCTCCGTTCAAAATATGCATGTATCCGGTTTGCGACTTGGAGTCGTCCGGATCTGTGACGAAGCTAGCATCGACGTAACCCTTTACGATGAGCTCTTCGGCACCTCCATATACGAGAAACATGTCCTTTGTCCTTTTCAGGTACTTCAAGATATTCTTGACCGCTGTCCAGTGTTCCGCTCTGGGATCACTTTGGCACCTCCCTACCAAACTTATGGCAAGGTTCACATCAGGTCTGGTACACAGCATGGCATACATAATAGAGCCTATGGCTGAAGCATAGGGGATGACACTCATCTCTTCTCTATATTTTGCCGTGGTCGGGCATTGAGTCGTACTCAATCTCACACCCCGCAACATAGGCAAGAACCCCTTCTAGGACTGATCCATATTGAACTTCTTCAATATCTTTTCAAGGTATGTGCTTTGTGAAAGACCTATGAGGCGTCTCGATCTATCTCTATAGATCTTAATACCTAATATGTAAGCAACTTCTCCAAGGTCCTTCATTGAAAAACACTTATTCAAGTAGGCCTTTAAAATTTCCAAGAGTTCTATATCATTTCCCGTTATCAGTATGTCATCCACATATAATATGAGAAATGCTACAGAGCTCCCACTCACTTTCTTGTAAATACAGGGTTCTCCATAAACCTGCACAAACCCAAACGCTTTAATCACCTCATTAAATCGAATGTTCCAACTCCGAGATGCCTGCACCAGCCCATACATGGAGCGCTGAGCTTGCATACTTTGTTAGCATCTTTAGGATCAACAAAACTTTCCGGGTGCATCATATACAGTTCTTCCTTGAGGAAGCCATTAAGGAATGCCATTTTTACATCCATTTGCCAGATCTCATAGTCATAAAATGCGGCCATTGCTAACATGATTCAGACAGACTTCAGCATCGCTACGGGTCTGAAAGTCTCATCGTAGTCAAATCCTTGAACTTGTCGATAACCCTTAGTGACAAGCCGAGCCTTATCGATGGTCACATTACCATCCGCGTCAGTCTTCTTCTTAAAGATTTATTTACTTTCAATGGCTCGCTTATCATCAGGCAAGTCCACCAAAGTCCATACTTTGTTCTCATACATGGATCCTATCTCGGAATTCATGGCCTCAAGCCATTTGTTGGAATCCAGGCCCGCCATCGCTTCTTCATAGTTCGAAGGTTCACCATTGTCCAACAACTTGATCTCCAGGACAGGGTTGTCATACCACTCTGGTGTGGAACGTGTCCTAGTGGACCTTCGATGTTCAATAGTAACTTGATCTGAAGTTTCATGATCATCATCATTAACTTCCTCTCCAGCCAGTGTAGGCTCCACGGAAATGACTTCCCATGCTGTGCTACTCTCCGGTTCGAGTGGAGGCACAATTAACTCATCAAGTTCTATTTTCTTCCCACTTACTTCTTTCGAGAGAAACTCTTTCTCGAGAAAGGATACATTCTTGGCAACAAAGACATTGCCTTCGGATCTAAGGTAGAAGGTATACCCAATAGTCTCTTTGGGATATCCTATGAAGGCGCACTTTTCCGCTTTCGGTTCGAGCTTCTCAGGTTGAAATTTCTTCACATAAGCATCGCATCCCCAAACTTTTAGAAATGACAGCTTAGGTTTCTTTCCAAACCATAATTCATACGGTGTCGTCTCAACGGATTTTGACGGTGCCCTATTTCAAGTGAATGCGGCAGTCTCTAATGCATATCCCCAAAATGATAGCGATAAGTCGGTAAGAGACATCATAGATCGCACCATATCCAATAGAGTGCGATTACGATGTTCAGACACACCATTTCGCTGAGGTGTGCCAGGCGGCGCGAGTTGTGAAACAATTCCACATTTCCTTAGGTGCGTGCCAAACTCGTGACTTAAATATTCTCTGCCATGATCAGATCGTAGGCACTTTATTTTCCTGTCACGTTGATTCTCTACCTCGCTCTGAAATTCCTTGAACCTTTTAAAGGTTTCAGACTTATGTTTCATTAAGTAGACATACCCATATCTACGCAAGTCATCAGTGATGGTGAGAACATAACGGTAGCCACCGCGAGCCTCAACGCTCATTGGACCGCATACATCGGTATGTATTATCTCCAACAAGTCAGTTGCTCGCTCCATTGTTCCGGAGAACGGAGTCTTGGTCATCTTGCCCATGAGGTATGGTTCGCACATGTCAAACGTTTCGAAATCAAGAGACTCCAAAAGTCCATTAGCATGGAGCTTCTTCATGCGTTTGACACCAATATGACCAAGGTGGCAGTGCCACATGTAAGTGGGACTATCATTATCAACCTTACACTTTTTGGTACTCACACTATGGACATGTGTAACATCACGTTCGAATTTCATCAAAAATAAACCATTGACCAGCAGGGCATGACCATAAAACATTTATCTCATATAAATAGAACAACCATTATTCTCAGATTTAAATGAGTAGCCATCTCGCATCAAGTGAGATCCAGATACAATGTTCATGCTCAAACCTGGTACTAAATAACAATTATTAAGGTTTAACACTAATCCCGAAGGTAGATGTAGAGGTAGCGTGCTGACAGCGATCACATCGACCTTGGAACCATTCCCGACGCGCATCGTCACCTCGTCCTTTGCCAGCCTCCGCTTATTCCGTAGCTCCTGCTTGGAGTTACAAATGTGAGCAACTGCACCGGTATCAAATAGCCAAGAGCTACTATGAGCGCTGGTTAGGTACACATCAATAACAAGTATATCTCATATACCTTTAACGTTGCCGGCCTTCTTATCCACTAAGTACTTGGGGCAGTTCCGCTTCCAGTGACCGGTACCCTTGCAATAAAAGCACTCAGTCTCAGGCTTGGGTCCATTCTTGTTCTTCTTCCCGACAACTTGCTTACCGGGCACGGCAACAGCTTTGTCGTCCTTCTTGAAGTTCTTATTACCCTTGCCTTTCTTGAAACTAGTGGTCTTATTTACCATCAACACTTGATTCTCCTTTTTGATCTCGACCTCCGCTGATTTCAGCATCGAGTACAACTCAGGAATGGACTTCTCCATACCCTTCATGTTGTAGTTCATCACAAAGCTCTTGTAGCTAGGTGGAAGCGACTGGAGGATTCTGTCAATGACCGAGTCATCCGGGAGATTAACTCCGAGCTAAGTCAAGTGGTTGTGCAACCCAGACATCTTGAGTATGTGCTCACTGACAAAACTATTCTCCTCCATCTTACAGCTGAAGAACTTGTCGGAGCGTCATATCTCTCGACCCGGGCATGAGCTTGGAAAACCAGTTTCAGCTCTTGGAACATCTCATATGCTCCGTGTTGCTCAAAACGCTTTTGGAGTCCCGGTTCTAAACTGTAAAGCATGCCGCACTGAACAAGGGAGTAATCATCACAGCGCGACTGCCAAGCATTCGTAACGTCTTGGTCCGCTGGGAAAATGGGCGGGTCAGCTAACGATGCATCAAGGACATACAATCTCTTGGAAGCTATGAGGATGATCCTCATGCTACAGACCCAGTCCGCATAGTTGCTTCCATCATCTTTCAGCTTGGTTTTCTCTAGGAATGCGTTGAAGTTGAGGGTGACATTCGTGTTGGCCATTGGATCCACAATATAGATTGTAAAGACAATTTTAGACTAAGTTCATGATAATTAAGTTCACATAATAAAATTATTTAATGAACTCCCACTTAGATAGACATCTCTCTAGTCATCCAAGTGACACATGATCCATGTCAACTAGCCCGTGTCCAATAATCACGTGAGACGGGCTAGTCATCCATGGTGAACATCTCCATGTTGATCGTATCTTCTATACGACTCATGTTCGACCTTTCGGTCTTCCGTGTTGTGAGGCCATGTCTGTTCATGCTAGGCTCGTCAAGTGAACCTAAGTGTTTCGCGTGTGTATATCTGGCTTACACCCGTTGTATGCGAATGTTAGAACCTATCACACCTGATCATCACGTGGTGCTTTAGGAAACAACGATCCTTAGCAACGGTGCACAGTTAGGGTGAACACCTTTCTTGAAATTTTATTGAGGGATCACCTTATTTACTACCGTCGTTCTAAGTAAATAAGATGTAAACATGATAAACATCACATGCAATCAATATAGTGACATGATATGGCCAATATCATCTTGCTCCTTTGATCTCCATCTTCGGGGCACCATGATCATCACTGTCACCGGCACGACACCATGATCTCCATCATCATGATCTCCATCATTGTGTCTTCATGAAGTTGTCGCACCAACTATTACTTCTACTACTATGTCTAATGTGTAGCAATAAAGTAAAGTAATTACATGGCATTTATGATTGACACGCAGGTCATACAATAAAATAAGACAATTCCTATGGCTCCTACCGGTTGTCATACTCATCGACATGCAAGTCGTGAATCCTATTACAAGAACATGGTCAATCTCATACATCACAATGCATCACATCATATCCTTTGGCCATATCACATCACAAGGCATATGCCGCAAAAACAAGTTAGACGTCCTCTAATTTCTAGTTGCAAGTTTTTACGTGGCTGCTATAGGTTTCTAGCAAGAACATTTCTTACCTACGCCTAAACCACAACGTGTTATGCCAATTGCTATTTACCCTTCATAAGGACCCTTTTCATCGAATCCAATCCGACTAAGGTGGGAGAGACAGACACCTGCTAGCCACCTTATGCAACAAGTGCATGTCAGGCGGTGGAAGCGGTCTCACGTAAGCATACGTGTAAAGTTGGTCCGGGCCGCTTCATCCCAAAATAGCGCTGAATCAAGATAAGACTAGTAGTGGTAAGCAGATTAACAAGATCGATGCCCACAACAAGTTTGTGTTCTACTTGTGCATAGATTCTATGCATAGACCTAGCTCTAATACCACTGTTGGAAGACGTAGTAGTAAATCAAAAAAATTCCTACGTGTCACCAAGATCTATCTATAGAGAAACCAGCATCGAGTGGGGAGAGATTGCATCTTCATACCTTTGAAGATCTCTAAGCGGAAGCGTTACAAGAACGCGGTTGGTGGAGTTGTACTCGTAGCGATTTAGATCACGGTGGACTCCGATCTCAGCGCCGAACAACGGCGCCTCCGCATTCAACACACGTGCAGCCCGGTGACGTCTCCGACGCCTTGATCCAGCAAGGAGGAAGGATAGGTTGGGGATGAGCTCTGGCAGCACGACGGCATGGTGATGGTGGAGCTGCATGGACTCCGGCAGGGCTTTGCCAAGCACTACGGAGAACGAGGAGAGGGAGGAGTAGGGCTGCGCCGAGAGAGGAAGAAAACCGTGTGTTGGGCAGCCCCAAAACCTCACATATATATAGGGGAGAGGGAGGAGGAGGCACCCCATCTAGGGTTCCCACCCTAGAGGGTGCGGCAGCCCTAGATGGGGCTTGACCGGCGGCCAAAGAGGGGAGAGGGGGAGGGCGCAGTCGTAGTGGGCCTTAGGCCCATCTGGGTCTAGGGTTTCCCCTCCCTCTCTCCTTCCTGTGCCTTGGGCTTGGTGGGAGGGGCGCACCAGCCAACCTAGGGGCTGGTTTCCTCCACCTTCAGCCCATGCAGCCCTCCGGGGCTGGTGGCCCCACTTAGTGGACCCCCGGAACCCTTCCGATGGTCCCGGTACGTTACCGGTAATTCCCGAAACTTTTCTGGTGGCCAAATCCTCACTTCCTATATATCAATCTTTGTCTCCGGACCATTCCAAAACTTCTCGTGACATCCGGGATCTCATCCAGGACTCCAAACAACCTTCGGTAACCACGGACACTATTTCCCTATAACCCTAGCGTCATCGAACCTTAAGTGTGTAGACCCTACGGGTTCGGGAGACACGTAGACATGACCGAGACACCTCTCCGGTCAATAACCAATAGCGGGATCTGAATACCCATGTTGGGTCCCACATGCTCCACGATGATCTCATCAGATGAACCACGATGTCGGGGATTCAATCAATCCCGTATTAAATTCCCTTTGTCTATCGATATGATACTTGCCCAAGATTCGATCGTCAGTATCTCTATACCTTGTTCAATCTCGTTACCGGCAAGTCTCTTTACTCTTTTCGTAACACATCATCCCGTGGCTAACTCCTTAGTCACAATGAGCTCATTATGATGATGTCTTATCGAGTGGGCCCAGAGATACCTCTCCGTTACACGGCGTGACAAATCCCAGTCTCGATTCGTGCCAACCCAACAGACACTTTCGGAGATACCTGTAGTGCACCTTTATAGCCGCACAGTTACGTTGTGACGTTTGGCACACCCAAAGCATTCCTACGGTATCCGGGAGTTTCACAATGTCATGGTCTAAGGAAACGATACTTGACATTGAAAAGCTTTAGCAGACGAACTACACGATCTTGTGCTATGCTTAGGATTGGGTCTTGTCCATAACGTCATTCCCCTAATGATGTGATCTCGTTATCAACGACATCCAATGTCCATGGTCATGAAACCATGACCATCTATTGATCAACGAGCTAGTCGTAAGATAGCTAGCATGATGTTTTCATGGCTTTTACATTTTTTTGATATCATTTGCTATGCTAGATCATTGCATATCCTGGTACACCACCGGAGGCATTCATATTGAGTCATATTTTGTTCTAAATATCGAATTCTTGAGTTGTAAGTAAATAAAAGTGTGATGACCATCATTATTAGAGCATTGCCCCATGTGAGGAAAGGATGATGGAAGCTATGTTTCCCTCACAAGTTGGGATGAGACTCCGGACTATATGAAAAATAAAAGAGGCCAATGCAGCCCAAATAAAAAAAGAGGCCTTAGATGAAAAATAAAAAAAATAAAAAGATAGAAAAGAGAGACGGGACAATGCTACTATTATTTTCCACACTTGTGCTTCAAAGTAGCACCATGATTTTCATGATAGAGAGTCTCCTATTTTGTCACTTTCATATACTAGTGGAAATTTTTCATTATATAACTTGGCTTGTATATTCCAGTGATGGGCTTCCTCAAATTGCCCTAGGTCTTCATGAGCAAGCAAGTTGGATGCACACCCACTTAGTTTCTTTTTGAGCTTTCATACACTTATAGCTCTGGTGCATCCATTACATGGAAATACCTACTCACTCACATTAATATCTATTAATGGTCATCTCTATAGCCCGTTGATACGCCTGGTTGATGTGATACTATCTTCACCTTTTTCTTCACAACCTCCGCCATATTCTATTCCACCTATAGTGTTATATCCATGCCTCACGCTCATGTATTGCGTGAGAGTTGAATTTTTTTGAGAACATAAATGGTGTGAAACAATTGCTTGACTTGTCATCGGGGTTGTGCATGATATAAATACTCTGTGTGGGGAAGATGGAGCATAGCCAGACTATATGATATTATAGGGATAACTTTCTTTTGCCATTATATTTTGAAGAGATACAATTTCTTTATTGGTATGCTTGAAGTACTATTTTCTTAATGTCAAATGATAAACTATTGCTTTGAATCACTCATGTCTTAATATTCATGCCATGATTAGATTATATGAACAAGATTATGCTAGGTAGCATTCCACATCAAAAATTATCTTTGTTATCATTTACCTACTCAAGGACGGGCAGGAATTAAGCTTGGGGATGTTGATACGTCTCCGTGGTATCTATAATTTTTGATTGTCTCATGCCAATATTCTACAACTTTCATATACTTTTGGCAACTTTTTATACTATTTTTGGGACTAACATATTGATCAAGTGTCCAGTGCCAGTTCATGTTTGTTGCATGTTTTTTGTTTTGCAAAATATCCATACCAAACGAAGTCCAAACACGATAAAAACTTATGGAGTTTTTTGGAATATATCTGATTTTTGGGAAAAAGAATCAACGCGAGACGATGCCCGAGTTAGTGGCAAGCCTGCTAGGCGTGGTCCACCCCATGGCCACGCCTGGTAGGCTTGTGGACACCCCTTAGGTCAGTCGGAGATGTCCTTTGGCCGCAAGGAAGATATTTTGATAATAAAAATCCCCTAAAAATTTCAGACCGATTGGAGTCACGGATCTCTGGATATTTAAGAAATGGTGAAAGGCCAAAATCTGGGAGCACAGAAACAGAAGGAAACGGAGAGAGACATCCAATCTCGGAGGGCCTCTCGCCCCTCCGCCGCCATGGAGGCCAACGACCATAGGGGAAACCCTCCTCCCATCTAGGGGGGAGGTCAAGGAAGAAGAAGGAGGGGGCCTCTCTCCCGGTGGCACTGGAACGCCACCAGGGCCATCAGCTTGACGACGATCTACTCCAACAACTCCATCATCTTCACCAACACCTCCATCGCCTTCCCCCATCTATCTATAGTGGTCCACTCTCCTGCAACCCGATGTACCCTCTACTTGAACATGGTGCTTTATGCTTCATATTATAATCCAATGATGTGTTGCCATCCTATGATGTCTAAGTAGATTTTTGTTGTCCTATGGGTTGATTGATGATCATGATTGGTTTGAGTTGCATGTTTTATTATTGGTGCTATCCTATGGTGCTCTCTGTGTTGCGCAAGCATGAGGGATCCTCGTTTTAGGGTTTAGCAATGTGTTCATGATTTGCCTATGGTGGGTTGCATGAGTGACAAAAGCATAAACCCGAGTAGGTGGGTTGTTGCATATGGGAGTAAGGAGGACTTGATACGTTATAATGATATGGTTGGGTTTTGCCTTAATGATATTTAGTACTTGCGGATGCTTGCTAGAGTTCCAATCATAAGTGCATATGATCCAAGTAGAGAAAGTATGTTAGCTCATGCCTCTCCCTCATATAAAATTGGAATAATGATGGCCGGTCTAGTTAATCGATTGCCTAGGGACAATTTTGCAACTCCTATCACCACTTTTCCACACTCGTTAAACTAACTTAGTTGTTACTTTATCTTAGTAGCCCCTAGATTTTATTTACATGCTCTTTATTATCTTGCAAACCTATCCCGTCACACCTACAAAGTACTTTCAGTTTCATACTTGTTCTAGGTAAAGCAAATGTTAAGCGTGCGTAGAGTTGTATCGGTGGTCGATAGAACTTGAGGGAATATTTGTTCTACCTTTATATCCTCATTGGGTTCGACGATTTTACTTATCGAAAGAGGCTACAACTGATCCCCTCACTTGTGGGTTGTCATACGCCGACCATGGGTTATACTTTGGGGCTAGAGGCTCTAATGTATAGACCTTCCGAAGGGCGTGCTTCCTCTCCTTCTTGGGTATATGGGTGGCATATATCATATTTACTGTTTTCACCTCTAGGTGAACTTTTTTTGTCCGCCACCAATAGAACCCCGAGGCTCCTCCTCGTCCTTGCTGTGTGGGCTCTTGCGTTGGTCCTCGGATGTGAGTTTGGCAGCCTATTTGAATACCCAATAGTTACGGTTGGTGTCGTTCGCGGGCTTCTCTTGAGTGTCGTGGATTTGGCTGGGCCTTTCCATGATCTTTTCTAGCAGGGTGGGTCCATCATGATTGCCTTTAGGAGGCTTCTTCCGCTGCCTGGGTCGGGAATTGTGAAAGCCGTCATTAACAGACATGTCATCGACATCACTATTGTTGTGCCGACACTTATTCTTATTGTGCTTTGGTTTCCCATTTCCGTCCCGAACTTCAGAGGTTCCGAGGTCTTCGGGGTTGTGGCATTGTCTTACGAGCTAGTTATCCTCGCCCGCACAAAAGCAGGTCATGAGGGATGTAAGGGTGGACATTGTCTGAGGTTTATGCTGGCCGAGCTGGCGGGCCAACCAGTCGTCCCGAATATTCTGCCGGAAGGAGGCTATTGCCTTGGCATCCGGGCATTTGATAATCTAGTTTTTCTTGGTCAAGAACCGATTCCAGAATTGCCGCGTAGACTCTCCTGGATTCTGGACAATGTTGCTCAAATCGGAGCAGTCCGGCAGCCGAACATACGTGCCCTAGAAGTTAGATCGGAATGCATCCTCTAGGTCTTCCCAACATCCTATGGAGTTTTTGGGGAGGCTATTCAAACAGTGCCAAGCTGGCCCCTTAAGTTTTAGAGGTATATATTTGATGGCGTGCAGGTCATATCCTCGTGCCATGTGGATGTGAACAAGTTAATCCTCAATCCATACGGTTGGGTCAGTTGTCCCATCGTACTGCTTTATGTTTATGGGTTTAAACCCCTCCAGGAACTGATGTTGCATCACCTCGTCCGTGAAGCATAGTGGGTGGGTGGCGCCTCTGACCCAAGCTATGTCGCTCTGGTGATCGGCGTCTCTTCTAGCCCGGTTTCGTTCCCAGCCTCTATTGTTGCGGTCGAGCCAGGGCCGGTACCTATCCCATTGATCGGGTGAGTACCCTCTGGATCCGTAGATGGATCTTGTGCGACCTGCCCTATGGTCCAGGTCATGTCGTAGGTCGAACCTATCATCGGGCTCCATTGGCTCTTTTCCCCTTCTTCGGGGTATCGCCGGCCTATAACCGGTGTAGTCAGCCGTCCTATCGCGCCCTCGAGAGGTCGGTCTGGCTTATCGTATGGGGTATGTTTAGGAGACGATGTATCAATGAGCTCGTCGTCGAATTGTGGCAGCAGCCTTCTGCGTGGATAGCTCTTAGGTTGGTCCGACTGACCAGTACCATATCCTTCCTCAGCTGCGAGGACTCTCGTCCATCGATCATTGAGTTTGTCTTGTTCGGCTTTAAGCCGTTGTTCTTTTGTTTTCAGGCTGTGGCTATAAGTTGTTGCCTGAACAGTTCCCGATCTTCATGGTTATCCGAAATGTTGAAGTCATCGGCTTTCGAGATGTCCTCCTCCTCGATAGGGGGAGGTAATTATCATCCTCGCAATCGTTTAGGTCATTGGGGCTACACTGGTGTTTTGGCCTGTGCCGACCCTCTGACGGGTGTTTGGGGATATCAGGATCGCTGAGGTCTTCCAGGTTATCTCTGCTCCCTGGTGCCGATGATAGCTTTCCTTCCCTTTTTTTCCTTTTGACCGTTTATGCGATTTCCTACGCCTTGATGGCGCTTCACCCAACTTGTCGCCATTGTTTTTAGGTGTGTTCTTGCCATCAGCGGCTGGAGTGTCCACCATCTAGACGTCAGATGTGGAGGTGGCGGCCCATCGCCCGATGTTAACGGGGGTGGGAGGGCAATGTTCCTCATCCATGTATTCTGCCTCCTCGGAGGCATAGTACAACATGTCGGTTAAATCTTCGACTGTGGCTATCAAGTGGGCGGTTGGTGGGACAAAAAATTTGTCCTGACCTGCCCCGATACTTATGTGAGCATGGATCTGGGTTGGGTCGTTGTTAATCTTCATTGACGAGATCTGATCTATGGACTTGTTGAGTATTGAGAGCTCGATCGGGTCAACCTGGTCGGAGCTTTCGGAGTTGACCTCCGCTATGTCCGTTCTAGGGGAGTGTTCGGTAGGAACAAGTATCTGGTCATCTAGCACTATGGCCGGATCCGGACTGTGAGTCAGGTCATTGCTGGGGTGAATCCTGTGGACGTGACCGAAGAGGGATCCGAGGTTAAAGCCTCAGTGTCTTCGGGTGTGGCAGGCGAGACTACGAGCCCGGTTAGCGAAAGATCACCCCGAGAGTCCATGGAGAACTCTAGGTTCCCGAATCTAACCTCTCGATCAAGGGTGAAGCTCCTGACCCAACCTAGATGGCCGATTGGGTCACCGTGCAGCATAATGCTGTCGAAAGCAAAGATCTGTCCGGGGACAAAAGTATCCATGTTGCGGACCTCTTCGTTTATGACGACGCAAGCCATCAATTGCTTCGGTGATCACATCGGAACTCTAAATGAAATCACCAATGTCGGTGTCAAAACCGGCGGATCTCGGGTAGGGGTTCCCGAGCTATGTGACTAGAATCGATGGTAACAGGAGACGAAGGAGACGATGTTTACCCAGGTTCGGCCCTCCTATGGAGGTAATACCCTACGTAATGCTTGATTGTATAGATGATATGTAGGTTATAGAGTCAATCTACCGCAACATCAAATATCTAAACCCTAGATGAGTTGTCCTCTTTCTACAACCTAAAACCCTTCGGCTTATATAGATGCCAAGGTTACCTAGGGATACACATAGTGGGTTACACGGTGAAGGGATAAACATGCCTATTCACTACTCCAAACATGGAGGAAAAGCCATGATTCCCAAAGCGTCGTTCCTGGAGACAAGGTCTTCGATCGATCCAATGCTCGGCAAGAAGCTCATACAGTTTGGCCCATAAGAAACAGGTCGGCCTCCCGAGGACCCCTTAAACTAGGACTCCCTCAAAGGGCACAGAGTACCAGAGCGCGGTTGACATCCCTGGCACGCCCTGGTGGAGCATGCTCACCTTGGGAACCTTCCCAACTCAGTTTTTCTTTTGTTTGCTTGGTTCCAAAGAAGAAAAATTCTCTATATATACCCTCGACTGTGTTGACCACCGCATCATTTTATTACCACTTTATATCATTTTTTGGGACTAACCTATTGACATAGTGCCGAAGTGCGAGTTGTTATTTTTGCTTGTTTTTACTTCACAGAAAATCAATATCAAGCGGAGTCCAATCACGACGAAACTTTTTGCAGATTTTGTGTGGACCAGAAGACACCCCAATGGACCAAAGAAGTGTCGAAAAGTGGGCCAAGGAGACCACAACCCACCAGGTCACACCAAGAGGGCCTGCCTGCGCCCTGGTGGGTTGTGCCCTCCTCGCGACCCCTCTCCACTTCCTATGATGCCTATAAATTCCCAAATATTCCAAAAATCCTAAGGGAGTCAGTGAAACACACTTCCAGCCGCCGCAAGTTCTAGAACCTCGAGATCCAATCTAGACACCATCACAGAGGGGTTCATCTTCATCATAGGTGCCTCTCCGATGACGCGCGATTAGTCCACCATATACCTACGGGTCCGTAGGTAGTAGCTAGATGGCTTTCTTTCTCTCTCTCTCTCTCTCTTACGATACTCAATACAATGGTCTCTTGGAGATCTATTTGATGTAAACTTTTGTGGTGTGTTTGTTGGGATCCGATGAATTTAGAGTTCATGATCAGTTTCTATCCATGAATATTATTTGAGTCTTCTTTCATCTCTTATATTCATGATTTCTTATAGCCTCATATTTCTTCTTCAAATCTTTGGTTTAGTTAGGCCAACTAGATCAATTTTTCTTCCATTGGAAGAGGTGCTTTGTGATGGGTTTGATCTTGCGGTGTTCTTTCCCAGTGACAGAGGGGGCAGCAAGACACGCATGTGTCGTTGCTATGAAGGATAACAAGATGGAGTCTATTCCTACATGAAGAGATCTTGTCTACATCATGTCATCGTTCTTATTTCTTTACTCCATTTTTCCATGAACTTAATACACTAGATGCATGCTAGATAGCGGTAGATGCATGGAGTAATAGTGGTAGATGCAGGCAGGAGTCGGTCTACTTATCTTGGACGTGATACCTATATAATGATCACTGCCTTGGATATCGTCATGACTATTCAATTTTCTATCAATTGCCTAACAGTAATTTGTTCACCCACCATGCGCTATACTCATGAGAGAAGCCACTATGAACCATATGGCCCCAGGGTCTACCTTTCCATCATATTGCTTTCCGATCTAGGTTTTTGCAATCTTTATTTTTAGATATACAAAACCCAAAACCCCAAAATATATTGCTCCGTATTTTCTCTTTTTATTTTGCGTTCTTGAGAGATTTATGTCTCCTACCTATCATTACCTAATCTATATTATTACCGTAGAGAGCGTGACCTCTCTTTCGCGTCGGGTTGCAAGTATTTGTTGTTTGTGTGTTGGTGTTGTTTACGTGGGTGAGTGATCTTCCTCTACGGATTGATATCTTTGTTTCATAACTGAGGGAAATACTTACCGCCGCTGTGCTGCATCATCCCTTCCTCTTTGGGGAAATACCAACACAGCTTCAAGCCACATTAGGAGACTATCATAATTAAAGTATTTGTAATCCAAAATAGTGGGCACATCATTAATTAAAGTTTTGACCTCTCCAAACCCACTTTCATCAAAAAAATTCATCAAGATTTTCACCCTCCAAATCATTGGGATGCCCTCTAAGTAAAGTTGACTCTTCTTCAGTCCCTTTATCATCAATATTCACTCTTCAATTGATTTATTAACCTTAGGTGGAAAATCATTCAACTTGAGATATTGTACATCATGGGAAATTCTATCAATGCTTCTAGACATATCATCAATCTTATTCAACTTTTCTTTTATCATAGTTTTGAAAGACTTTTGAGCATTGATAAATTGTTCAAAATTACTCTCAAGATCACAAGTGTTCTACTATTATTTCAAGAGGAACTACCATAGGAATTACCCCAATTATTAGAGGAATTTCCGGGAAAAGGCCTAGGATTAAAATTACCTCTATAAGCATTGTTGTTGAAATTGTTTCGCGAGATGAAATTCACATCTACGGAATCATTATTTGGCTGAATCACAGTAGGCAAAGGCTCATCATTAAGATAAATAGGAGTATTTTTACTATCAACCAACTTCATAAGAGCATCAACTTTTTCACTCAAAGTGCTAATTTCTTCAACATAATTAACTTTTTTACTAGTAGGTGCTCTTTCAGTATGCCATTGTGAATAGTTTGCCATAATATTATCTAGGAACTTAGTAGAGTCACCCAAAGTAATTTCCATAAAAGTACAACCCGTGGAGGAATCTACAGGATTTCTAGAGACAAAATTCAATCCCGCATAATTGTTTTGTATGATCATCCAAAGATTTAAACCATGAGAAGGACAATTTCTTAGCATCAATTTAATTGTTTCACAAGATTGTGCAACGTGTTTATCCTAAAGTTTCTAAAAATTCATGATTTGAGTTTGAAGGGAAATAATTTTAGTGGGCAGAAAATAATTAGTAATTAAAGCGTCCTTCCACTTATCCCAAGAATTGATACTATTGCGAGGCAAAGAAGAAAACCAATTTTTTGCACGATCCCACAAGGAGAAAGGAAATAATTTAAACTTAACAATATCATTGTCCATATCTTTTTTCTTTTGCATATCACACAATTCTACGAATGTGTTTAGATGGGACGCGACATCCTCATTAGGAGTACCGGAAAATTGATCTTTCATGACAAGATTCACCAAAGCGGCATTAATATCACAAGACTCCGCGCTAGTGGCGGGAGGAGCAATTGGAGTGCTAATAAAATCATTATTATTGCCATTGGAAAAATCACATGTTTTGGTATTTTCTTGAGTCATTGTGAGTATGCAAACAAGATTGCAAGAAAACAAGAGATCTGACGAGAAAAAAGCAAACGAAAGAAAAGCAGGTGAATAAAACAGTAAATTTGGTGGAGTGGGGAAGAGGAAAATGGAAAATAATGTAAATTGGAAGGAAATGAGATTTTTTTAGGAACTGGATAGATGTTGATGATGTCTCCCTAGCGCCAAAGATTGACACGCTAAAGAGAGACTACGTAAGCACCTCCTCGTCGGCAACGACACCAGAAATTCATTTGACGTGGCTTGAGGCTACGTCGTTATTTCCTCAAAGAGGAAGGGATGATGCAACACAGCTACGGTAAGTATTTTCCTCAGTTATGAAACCAAGGTATCAATCCAAGGAGTAAGACCATGCAACACTATGTAAATGGTACCTGCACACAAAGAACAAATATTTGCAACCCGACGCGTAAGAGAGGTTGTCAATCTCTCAACGGTAAATGATGGATTAGATTGTAATAGGTTGGGCAAATAGATCTCACAAGAACACAAAATAAAATAGGCAAATAAAAAGTGTAGCATGTTATTTTTGGTTTTTTATTTAATAGACCTGGAAAAAAAGCGGTAAAAAGATATATCAGAAATAAATATGTTGGAAAAGTAGACCTGGGGGCCGTAGGTTTCAATGGTGGCTTTTCTCATGAGTATAGCACAGAGTGGGTAAACAAATTATTGTTTGACAATTGATAGAAGATCAAATAATCGTGATGATATCCAAGGCAATGATCATTGTATAGGCATCACGTCCAGATAAGTAGACCGAAACAATTCAACATCTATGTCAGATTTGGGGCTCCGCAAAACCCTTAAGATTCGAACACATGGGCGTGTGTGAAGATCCCCTGCAGCCTCGCCCAACCTAGCTCTCTACTTGATGAACACAGAAAATAAGTCGTACGATGACGAGGAAGAGGATGAACACGAGAGTTTACCCAGGTTCGGGCCACTGCGAAGCGTAATACCCTACTACTGCTTTGGTGGATTGCCTCTCGAGGAGGTGGTGTAGATGAACTAGTACAGTGTTTCACGGCCTCATGAGGGCTCCCTTCGAGGTGTTCGTGGCCCTCTGCGACTTGGTGATGGACGAGTGGTGGAATGGATTTGGATCCCTCTCTACGGTGCAGCCTACCCTCTATATATAGCGGTGGCTTGGGTCCTCTTCCCTTATCGCAATGGCGGGAAGGGATCCCACAACGGCCAAATTTGAAGGGGGACAGGAGTACATTCTCGCCCTGCCCAAAGGCGGTCTTTGCGTGCAAAGTAGCTGTCGACGGTGTAGGTACGGGCTCAGCGATGACATTCGCCCTATTGGGCGGGTGGTTGTGGTCTTGTTGCATCACAATGGAAACCTTTCAGGGTGGTTTGGGAACCCGTGTGTGTCTCTGCTTACTTCGCACCATAGAGGAAACTGCGCCGCCTTTTGCACTGGCGCCCGCTTGTCCTTCCTTGTGTCACCCTTGACTCCCGAGATCGGGCCTTGCATAGAGATCTCCGCCGCTCCGGAGGGGGCCTGAGGAGGCCCATCCCTTGTCGGTCCTGACGCTTTTCCTCCTCGCGAGCCTAGGGCCCTCGCGGGAGCCTTGTCTTGAGTGAGGACACTCCCGATCATGTTCGATTGATGAAGTGGGCCACGCCCTAGGCCACAGACACGTGGGTCTGGGTACCCCCGTTCCCAGAATGCCGATAGTAGCCCCCGGGCCCAAGGCACGCTCGAGCTGGCTTACAGGCGAAGCCTGGTGGTCGGCCCGAAGTGTCGTGAGCGCTAGACGCGTGCGGGCCAGGCTTTATCTATGGCGCCCGAGGAAACACCGCCCCTTCTCCTCCGCACTGGTCTAGACATTACCAGGTTTGTCGAGCCATTCGGCATACGCCACCAGACCGCCCTATCTCTAGTCGATTCCGCCGTCCGTTCTCCTTCCTTGTGCGGCTCTCGCCCCTTCCATCGGGTCCCCGTGTGCATGCCGCATTGCCTTCCCCCCCCTTTTGTCATGTCTTCGATGAAGGAGGAAGGCGGAGGCTTGAGGGGTCGGATGACCGCACCGGCGCTTAAGCCCGCGCTGGGCCGGTCGTCAATGGTGAACTTGGAGGGGTTGGAGAAGGTTCAGCTGGTGGTCACTGCCGAGTCCAATGTGTGGGGGGCCACCAAGATCTGGTAGGGTTCACTGCCTCGGGGCGAGCTGGTGGCCATCATCGCCCCCCTTCATATCCCCACCCTTCTGTCGGGCGTACTACTGCCATTCTCAAGCTTCCTTTCTAATGTGCTTTCGCATTACCAGATCCACGTACTTCACCCTGACCCTAGAACCCTCATCCTCCTTTAGGCCTTCCCCTTCCTGTGTGAGGCCTTTATTGGTGTCTTGCCCTCCGTAGCCTAGTTATGCCACTTCTTCTCTCTTGAGTTGGCCTCGAGGGTACTGTGTTTCGGGTGTGTGTCCTTGAGGGCAGCAGATGCATCAGCCCAGGGGGCCCTTGACGCCAAACTTTCCCCGGAAACTGAAGGTTTCCGGTGGTAATGGGTGTATGTCAATGCCGCATGGGCAGAAGCCTCGTACCAGCTCCCTCTACCCCTCCCCCCGCCGCCAAATCATGGGTGGAGACATGACGAGCTTGCCGATCCGGGGCTTGCACGGGTCCAAGCCAGGCTGGCAAGGCTGAAGCGGGCAGGTGTAACTATGGCGATGGTGGTGCGGGAGTTTACACTCTGACAAAATGCTTCCCTTCAGTGCCAGTCCCGTCCGATGTGGGCCTTTGCGGGTCCCCGTGACCCAGTGAGGATCCAGGTCCCGTCTCTTTCTCCTAACGTCCTGCGCAAGCTTCTCTACCGCCTGACTGGCGGTGAACCTGATGAGCTTCCTCCGGACGGCCTCCCCCTATAAAACCACAAGGCCCAGGAAGCTCTCGTCGTGAAGATGCCGTGCTCCGATGAGTGGGGGTTCCTTCCTCTGGAGGGGGCGTGCCCTTAGGATGCCTCTTCCCCTGGGGCCCTATCCTCTGAGAACTCGGGTGGCCGCCGCCCTCCCCGTGACCGGGGTAGGGTGCCCCTCGCCGCATGTTTCTTCTGCTCTCACCTCAGATCGGGCCGAGGTCATGGGCGACGCCCTGCCAATGGTGAAGGTCATTGTCTCCGTATCTGAGCATCTGTCTTCGATCGTTGGTTCATCATCCCCGAGCCCTCGGGCCGGCCGGAACAGGAAAGCGCCCAGCGGTGGCCACTCCCGGACACCATGGGCAGCGGTGAAGAGGAAGTGGATCGCCGTAGACGAGTAAGTGCCTTCACCCTCCTCATCCTCCTTCTTCAACGTCTTTCTCCTGAGCTTCTGTTTCGTAGGCTCCCTGCAGGCGACGACAAGGACGGGTCGGTGCCACCCGCACCCGTAGCCGCCGAGCTCCACGCGGTATCCTCTTCCGTAGTCCGCGGGGCCCGTCCCACCTGGGCCCTCTTACCCGGGCCTGTTTGGCCGTCTTGTGGACCATGCATGAGCCCCATGCGGTCCTCCTTGCCCATGGCCTCCGACTCCCTAGAATGGTGCCGCTTATCTCGCCAGTGGCCTTCCCTAGAGTTGCACCGCGCAGCATCCCTGGGCCCCCTTTTCTTGGTGACATGGGGCCCCAGGGGATGCGTCCTTTTCTGAAGTGCCTATGCAAGAGCCCCCAGCCACTAAGCATATGTTTGGGCTGGGAGGCTCCTCGAGCACCCCCCCCCCCCGTTCTCTCTAGAGAAGGTGGGACCTATGGTTGGTCTATTGAGTCCATCGATGACCGGAGCGCCGCGTCGTGGGGTTTGCTCCACACCACGGCGGACACATTAAGGCACGTGGGGTGGGACTCGCCAACAATGATGCTCGATTGGAGGCGGAGTGCTAGCGCCTCGCGCAAGGATGACACCAGCTTGAGCTCACCACGAACTTTGGCCATCTGTAGCACAAACGCGCCCGCTCAAAGGTCCCTTGCCACGATGGTGGAAATCCGCGAACGCGCCCTTGGTTAGGCTCAGGAGGCCAACTATCGACGCAAGGCCGATTATCGGTGCAAGGCCTCCGAGGAATGACTCAAGGAGCTTCAGGCCTTAAATGCTTACCTTGAGAAGCAGATCTAGATGCGGAGGCCACACCTTAGGACTCGTCACGTGAGCCCTTCTCAACCAGCATGGGCCCCGTGCGCCTATCGACTCGTTGGTGTTGGAAGTGCTAGAGCAGAGCCTGGAGAAGGAGAGGCTGGAGGTAAGGGAGCACCAGGCGTCGCTTGCCGAGGAGTCCCTTGCCTCCCGCGAGGCAAGATTACAAGAGGAGGTCGACAACAGGGTGGCAGAGGCTTGGCGTTCCCTTCTCCAGGATTGTCGCGTGAATCTGAAGCTCTAGGAGTCTCGTTTCTGCGAGTGATGTGACCTCCTAAATGGCGAGGTTAACGACCTTAGGAAAAAGATAGACCAAGAGGAAGGGCACCGACGAGCCGCGATGGACAACCAGGCGGCTGCTGAGGCCAAGCTAGACTTTCTTTATAAACAAGTGAAGGGTGTTGCTTCCCTAGCGAAGAAGACTTCGGACATTGCGAACCGTGCTCGCGGCCTCCAGCACATGCGCTCCCAGATGTTCCAATCCCTCTAGAGGAGGGCCAAGCGGGCCTTGGACGACATCTGCGGCTCGAGCATCTCAAGCCCCTTGGTTCCGGATGATGCTGGGTATCTAGGCTTCTGTTCTAGGGTCGTCGAGTGCCTTAAGGGGGGTGCAGAGAAGATCCGCATGCTCGTGGAGGAGAAGCGTCATGACCTCCTCGAGACTCCTCCACGAGCGGGCAGCCTCAAACATCTTCAACCACCTCCTTCGTCTCGACCCGCACTTCGATTTTAAGGTGGTGCTTGGTCCTGTGACTCAGGTGACTCGTGATGCTCTCGTCGATCGGGTCAAAGACCATGTGGACGACCTCGTGGCGGAGCTTTCTTCCGATGAAGCAAAGGGCCGTTCTTGAGCAGGGACGCGCGGGGCCGTCGCCGGGTGGCGGCGACAAGAGTTTCGGTGACGGTGTGCCTCCCTTGAGTAGCCTTCTTGTGTTCCTGATAGGGTTATGCATGTGGCCTAGTGGAAACTTTGATGTATGTTGGAAATACCCTTAAATGTGTTCCTTGATGTCGAGGTGTGTAGTGTCGTGCTTCCTTTGATCCGGGGTTGCCGCCGATCCGGTTGTCGTGCTTACGGGGCGATGACGATCTTGTTCGCGCCGCTCGGCATGACTAGGCCATCCGGATAACCCGTGGTTCCATCTGGGATGCTTCCTCCTCAATTGTAGGATGGATTGGGGGGCCTTTAGGCACTCGGCATGACCGGGCCGTCCGGATAAACCATGGTTCCATCTTGGACGCTTCCTCCTCACTTGTAGGATGGTTTGGGGGCCCTTTCGGCACTGTGCGTCTGCAGGTCCCAGACCCGCACATTTCCCGACCACCATTGCATACGATCGGATAACCAAGGACGTAGCTATGGGGTCAGGCCCCGCCACCTTTGATGTTGACCGGATCACCAAGGACGACATCAAGGGGGTGAGTGGATATATGAGCGGTAAGGCTCCTGAGGCATGTTGCTCAGGAGCCGCCTTTGACGCTCGAGCGATCCCTCATTCCGTTCCTCCGGGTGCCGCCTCAGGAGGCCCTGGGGCCTCTCGAGACTCGATGCTGCGGTGTCGTGCTGCGGCCGGAGCCCCCAAGAGGGAGCCGACGGCTAAGAGACTTGTTCCCCTGAGGCGTCAAAGCCTCGTTACCCGGCCCTGAGGAGCCTTGGGGAGGGCCGAAGCATTCGAATCCTTTCAAGACGCCATCCGAAAAGAAGGAACCCAAGATCGGTAAAACGAAAGAATCAAAGAGGAAAAAGACCCCGCCCTTCTTTTCTTTCAAAACATAGAGTTATGAAATCCCAGAACTTCCAACTGGTTCAAGCACAAAAAAGGACCACGGAAGGTTGCAACTTGTAATACAAAAAAAGAGAAAGAAAATGGTCGCGTCCGGCTTTTTTTAGGGTGGTCTTCGCGTTTGTCTTCCCCCCAGCACTGAGCATAGGGCATCTGTGAGAGCCTGGCTAAATAGTAATGATAGACTACTCATATCAACAAGGAATTCCTTCTTTTTCGGAAGCCCACTCGAAAAGAACTCCAAAGTTAAATGTGCTTGGCTTGGAGCGATTCTAGGATGGGTGACCGACCAGGAAGTTGGTCTCGGGTGCGCACGAGTGAGGACAAAGTGCGCGGGAAAGACTAGTGTTGGTCTGTGGGGCCAGTCTAGATCTCGCCAGGCGTAACGAGGTGTTACAATTGGTATTAGAGCCGACCCTTGCAGTTACATGGGCATGCACGGGTCAGGTGCACGGGCATGTGACGCATCGCGTGTGTGGCCTGTCGTGGCACACAGCATGGCACATGTGACGGACTAGACGCACATATGTGTACCAAAAGGGAACTTTACTGATGGGCCGACGAGGACTTCGGTTCCTTTGAGTGGGGCTGTATGTGAGAGGCTGGCTTAATAGGAATGATAGACTACTCATATCAACAAGGAATTCCTTCTTTTCCAGAAGCCCACTCGAAAAGAACTCCAAAGTTAAGCGTGCTTGGCTTGGAGCGATTCTAGGATGGGTGACCGACCAGGAAGTTGGTCCCGGGTGCGCACGAGTGAGGACAAAGTGCGTAGGAAAGACTAGTGAGACTAGTGTTGGTCTGTGGGGCCAGTCTAGATCCCGCCAGGCATAACGTGGTGTTACAGCATCCACCTTGCATGGGGATAGCCATTGATGGGCAGTGTTGTCTTCTCCGCCAGCTCTGGGTTGTGGCTGCCACATTACATGGGAGGAACCCCTCCGCGTCCTCGGGGGGCTCCGGGCGTATACAACCCGCTCATTATTACGTGAGAGTGTCCTCAGGGGGCTCCGGGGTTATACAACCCGTTCATTATTACGTGAGAGTGTCACGGGTCGGTGTAGGTCCCGAGGGTGTAAAGGGAGATCCATGCCTCATAGGCACGAAGCCCACTCCCAGCCCGGCTCATTGCGGCGAAGTGGGGTCTGCTCTGGGCGGGCCCTCGAGTGTAGGGGGATCCCTTCACACCCTCCGAATGGAAGGCCCGCCGCAAAGGAAGGCCCTGGGTCTCCTGGGCGGTGCCTTAGCGCGCCTCTCTGAGGCCCCCGGGGTTCCCGTGCTGGTACTCGGGGCCGTGCCCCCAGGTCGGGCGAGCTGGGCCTAGGGACATGGGCGAGTACATGATCGCTCGCTAGCGATCAAAGGAAACCCGACCCGGAGACATGGGCGTATGTTCCACCCTCCGTCTCCAAGTGGGCTTGCGCACCCCAGAGACGAGAGCACGTGTTCTACCCTTCACCTCCAGGCTGGGATCATCTGGCGTAGGGACATGGGAGTGTGTTCCACCCTCCGTCACCAAGTTGGGGCCCCCCGGCCTGGTTACGAGGGCATTTGGTTCCCAGGCGATTGACCCCCAGTCCCCAGATCCAGACGCCTGCTCAAGGCAGATCCCTGCCAGCGGGCATGCCTCGCGAGTGTCTCCGCGCCTGGCACCCTCGCGATACCAGACCCACAAGCCGCCCCTGTGAGGTCGCACATACTTGTCTGCGTGGGGGCTGCTCGTGAAGTCGCACGGACGCCTCCCTTCGCCATGGTAGTCGGCACTGCTTCCTTCGTGGCCCGGGCGCGCGACAACATGGTTGTTGGTGAGTTGCACGAGCCCCGGGGCGTCGGCGTAGTTGAACCTCCAATCCTCCCCTATGGCCCCGTCGAGCGTGCCGAGAGGAGCGAGGCAACGCGCCTCTTGTGTGACTAGCACGTGTGCCCCCGGCGGCTCGAGCCAGGCTCCTGGCGAGCGAGGGCCGCCACAGACATCCCAAGCGTGCCCGTGTGGTCCAAGCGCCGCATCCTCCAGCCATGTGAGCCTAGCTGAGGTGCACCTGGGCTCCGTTGGCGGTGGTGTCCCGCCGATAGGCGTGCCTGGCCTCGTTAGTGTGGCGGTCGCGGGAGATCCGTTGACGCCATAGCTCATGCATGATGAGGAGCGCAACGTGTCTATGTGTTGGATCTTGGCAGACTTAGCAAAGCGGCTGTGCAGCCCGAACATGGAGGAGGGCTAGGGTGATGGGGGCGTGCCATGCGGTTGGTGAAGGCGACAGTCCCCGGCTTCTGTAGTGAGTCTGGCTGGTGGTGATGCTTGTTGGCGGCGTAGCAGAGCGCCACTAGGCACCTCGGCCCGCCGGAGCTGGTGGCGCCACGCGGGCGGCCTGCCGCTCCACACGGGCTCGACGTCCTTTGGTCATGAGTGCAACGAACAAAGGTAAGGCAAGGCCCAAGGAAGATTCCGACAAACCCCTACCTAGCGCGCCAAATGTCGGATTTCAGGCTCCACAAAACCCTTAAGATTCGAACACAGGGGCGTGTGCGAAGATCCCCAATAGCCTCGTCCAACCTAGCTCGCTACTCGATGAACACAACAAATAACTCGCACGATGACAACGAAGTGGATGAACATGACAGTTTACCTAGGTTCGGGACGCTACGAAGCGTAATACCCTACTCCTGCTTTGGTGGATTGCCTCTCGAGGAGGTGGTGTAGATGAACTAGTACAGTGCTTTAGGGCCTCATGAGGGCTCCCTTCGAGGTGTTCGTGGCCCTCTGCGACTTGGTGATGGACGAATGGTAGAATGGATTTGGATCCCTCTCTACGGTGCAGCCTACCCTCTATATATAGCGGTGGCTTGGGTCCTCTTCCCTTATCGCAATGGCGGGAAGGGATCCCACAACAGCCAAATTTGAAGGGGGGTAGGAGTACGTTCTCGCCCTGCCCAAAGGCGGTCTTTGCGTGCGAAGTAGCTGTCGACAGCGTAGGTACGGGCTTAGCGATGACATTCGCCCTGTTCGGCGGGTGGTTGCGGTCTTGTTTCTTCACAATGGAAACCTATCGGGGTGGTTTGGGAACCCGTGTATGTCTCTGCTTCCTTCGCACCATAGAGGAAACTGCGCCGCCTGGTGCACTGGCGCCCGCTTGTCCTTCCTTGTGTCACCCTTGACTCCCGAGATTGGGCCTTGCATAGAGATCTCCGCCGCTCCGGAGGGGGCCTGAGGAGGCCCATCCCTTGTCGGTCCTGACATTGTTCCTCCTCGCGAGCCTAGGGCCCTCGCGAGGGCCTTGTCTTGAGTAAGGACACGCCCGATAGCATTCGATTGATGAAGTGGGCCACGCCCTAGGCCACAGTCACGTGGGTTTGGGTACCCCAGTTCCCAGAATGCCGATAGTAGCCCCCGGGCCCAAGGCACGCTCGAGCTGGCTTACGGGCGAAGCCTGGTGGTCGGCCCAAAGTGTCGTGAGCCCCAGACGCGTGCGGGTCAGGCTTTATCTGTGGCGCCCGAGGAAACACCGCCCGTTCTCCTCCGCACCGGACCGGACATTACCAGGTTTGTCGAGCCATTCGGCATACGCCACGAGACCGCCCTATCTCTAGTCAATTCCGCCGTATGTTCTCCTTCCTTGTGCGGCTCTCGCCCCTTCCATAGGGTCCCCGTGTGCGTGCCGCATTGCCTTCCCCCCATTTTGTCATGTCTTCGATGAAGGAGGAAGGCGGAGGCATGACGGGTCGGATGACCGCACCGGTGCTTAAGCCCGTGCTGGGTCGGTCGTCGGTGGTGAACTTGGAGGTGTTGGAGAAGGTTCAGCTGGTGGTCACCGCCGAGTCCAATGTGTGGGGGGCCACCAAGATCTGGCAGGGTTCACTGCCTCGGGGCGAGCTGGTGGCCATCATCGCCCCCCTTCATATCCCCACCCTTCTGTCGGGCGTACTACTGCCATTCTCAAGCTTCCTTTCTGATTTGCTTTCGCATTACCAGATCCACGTGCTTCACCTTGACCCTGGAACCTCATCCTCCTTTCGGCCTTCGCCTTCCTGTGTGAGGCCTTTATTGGTGTCTTGCCCTCCGTAGCCTAGTTATGCCACTTCTTCTCTCTTGAGTTGGCCTTGGGGGTTCTGTGTTCCGGGTGTGTCTCCTTGAGGGCAGCAGATGCATCAGCCCAGGGGGCCCTCGACGCCAAACTTTCCCCGGAAGCTGAAGGATTCCGGCGGTAATGGGTGTATGTCAATGCCGCATGGGCAGAAGCCTCATACCAGCTCCCTCTACCCCTCCCCCTGCCGCCAAATCATGGTTGGAGACATGAGGAGCTTGCCGATCCGGGGCTTGCACGGGTCCAAGCCAAGTTGGCAAGGATGAAGCGGGCGGGTGTAACTATGGCGATGGTGGTGCGGGAGTTTACACGCCGACAAAATGCTCCCCTTCAGTGCCACTCCCGTCCGATGTGGGCCTTTGCGGGTCCCCGTGACCCAGTGAGGATCCAGGTCCCGTCTCTTTCTCCTAATGTCCTGCGCAAGCTTCTCTACCGCCTGACTGGCGGTGAACCTGATGAGCTTCCTCCGGACGGCCTCCCCCTATAAAACCACAAGGGCCAGGAAGCTCTCGTCGTGAAGATGTCGTGCTCCGATGAGTGGGGGTTCCTTCCTCTGGAGGGGGCGTGCCCTCAGGATGCCTCTTCCCCTGGGGCCCTATCCTCTGAGAACTCGGGTGGCCGCCGCCCTCCCCGTGACCGGGGTAGGGTGCCCCTCGCCGCATGTTTCTTCTGCTCTCACCTCAGATCGGGCCAAGGTCATGGGCGATGCCCTGCCAATGGTGAAGGTTGTTGTCTCCGTCTCTGAGCATCTGTCTCTGATCGTTGGTTCATCATCCCCGAGCCCTCGGGCCGGCCGGAACAGGAAAGCGCCCAGCGGCGGCCACTCCCGGACACCGTGGGTAGCGGTGAAGAGGAAGTGGATCGCCGTAGACGAGTAAGTGCCTTCACCCTCCTCATCCTCCTTCTTCAATGTCTTTCTCCTGAGATTTTGTTTCGTAGGCTCCCTACAGGCGACGACAAGGACGGGTCGGTGCCACCCGCTCCCGTAGCCGCCAAGCTCCACGCGGTATCCTCTTCCGTAGTCCGCGGGGCCCGGCCCACCTGGGCCCTCTTACCCGGGCCTGTTTGGCCGTCTTGTGGCCCCATGCATGAGCCCCATGCGGTCTTCCTTGCCCATGGCCTCGGGCTCCCTAGAATGGTGCCTCTTATCTCGCCAGTGGCCTTCCCTACAGTTGCACCGCGCGGCATCCCTGGGCCCCCTTTTCTTGGTGATGTGGGGCCCCAGGGGGTGCGTCCTTTTCCGAAGTGCCTATTTAGGAGCCCCCAGCCACTGAGCATATGTTTGGGCTGGGAGGCTCCTCGAGCCCCCCCGTTCTCCCTAGAGAAGGTGGGACCTATGGTTGGTCTGTCGAGCCCATCGATGACCAGAGCGCCGCGTCGTGGGGTTTGCTCCACACCACGGCGGACACATTAAGGCACGTGGGGGTGGGACTCGCCAACTATGATGCTCGATTGGAGGCGGAGTGCTAGCACCTCGCGCAAGGATGGCACCAGCTTGAGGTCACCACGAACTTTGACCATCTGTAGCACAAACGCGCCCGCTCAAAGGTCCCTTGCCACGATGGTGGAAATCCGCGAACGCGCCCTTGGTTAGGCTCAGGAGGCCAACTGTCGACGCAAGGCCGATTGTCGGCGCAAGGCCTCCGAGGAATGACTCAAGGAGCTTCAGGCCTTAAACGCTTACCTTGAGAAGTAGATCCAGATGCGGAGGGCCACACTTGAGGACTCGTCACGTGAGCCCCTCTCAACCAGCATGGGCCCCGCGCGCCTATCGACTCGTTGGTGTTGGTAGCGGTGGAGAAGAGCCTAGAGAAGGAGAGGCTGGAGGTAAGGGAGCGCTAGGCGTCGCTTGCCGAGGAGTCCCTTGCCTCCCTCGAGGCAAGATTACAAGAGGAGGTCGACAACAGGGTGGCAGAGGCTTGGTGTTCCCTTCTCCAGGATTATCGCGCGAATCTGAAGCTCCAGGAGTCTCGTTTCTACCAGTGATGTGACCACCTAAAAGGCGAGGTTAACGACCTTAGGAAAAAGTTAGACCAAGAGGAAGGGCACCGGCGAGCCGCGATGGACAACCAGGCGGCTGCCGAGGCCAAGCTAGACTTTCTTTATAAACAAGTGAAGGGTGTTGCTTCCCTAGCGAAGAAGACTTCGAATGTTGCGAACCGTGCTCGTGGCCTCCAGCACATGCGCTCCCAGATGTTCCAATCCCTCTAGAGGAGGGCCAAGCGGGCCTTGGATGACATCTGCGGCTCGAGCATCTCAAGCCCCTTGGTTCCGGATGATGCCGGGTATCTGGGCTTCTATTCCAGGGTCATCGAGTGCCTTAAGGGGGGTGTGGAGAAGATCCGCATGCTCGTGGAGGAGAAGCGTCATGACCTCCTCGAGCGGGTGGCCTGAAATATCTTCAGCCACCTCCTTCGTCTCGACCCGCACTTCGATTTTAAGGTGGTGCTTGGTCCTGTGCCTCAGGTGACTCGCGATGCCCTCGTCGATCGGGTCAAAGACCATGTGGACGACCTCGTGGTGGAGGTGGATTGCCTCTCAGGGAGGTGGTGTAGATGAACTAGTATAGTGTTTTCAGGCCCCCATGAGGGCTCCCGTCGAGGTGTTCGTGGCCCTCTGCGACTTGGTGATGGACGAGTGGTGGAATGGATTCAGATCCCTCTCTACGGTCCAGCCCAACCTCTATATTTAGCGGTGGCTCAGGTCCGCTTCCATTATCGCAATTGTAGGAAGGGATCCCACAACGGCCAAATTTGAAGGGGGACAGGAGTACGTATTTGCCCTGCCCAAAGGCAGTCTTCGCCTGCAAAGTAACTATCGACGGTGCAGGGATGGGCTCACAATGACATCCACCCTACGGGGCGGGTGGTTGTGGTCTTGTTGCATCAGAGTGGAAACGTTTGGGGTGCTTTGGGAACCCGTGTACGTCTTTGCTTCCTTTGCACCAAAGGGGAAACTGCGCCGCCTGGCACGCTGGCGCCCGCCTGTCCTTCCTTGTGTCACCCTTGACTCCCGAGGCCGCGCCTTGCATAGAGATCTTCGCCGCTCTAGAGGGGGCCTGAGGAGGCCTATCCCTTGTTGGTACTGACGCTATTCCTCCTCACGAGCGTAGGGCCCTCGCGAGGGCCTTGTCTTGAGTGAGGCCATGCCCGGTCGCATTCGGTTGATGAAGTGGGCCATGCCCTGGGCCGAAGGCAGGCAGGTCTGGGTACCCCCGTTCCCAGAATGCCGATAATCTACTACTGTTACTCCACACAACGACCGCTACACAGCATCCATCTAGTGTATTAAGTTCATGGAAAAATGGAGTCATGCAATAAGAACGGTGACATGATGTAGACAAAATCTATTCATGTAGGAAATGAACCCATCTTGTTCTCCTTAATAGCAATGATATATGCGTGCCTTGTTGCCCCTTCTGTCATTGGGAAATGACACCGCAAGATCGAACCCATCACAAAACACCTCTTCCCATGGCAAGAAAAATTGATCTATTTGGCCAAACTAAATCAAGGATTCGAAGAAAAATACGAGACTATAAGTAATCATTCATATAAGAGATCAAAGAATACTCAAATAATATTCATGGATAGAAACTGATCATGAACTCAAAATTCATCGGATCCCAACAAACACATCGCAAAATGTCATTACATCAAATAGACCTCGAAGAGACCATTGTATTGAGAATCAAAAGAGAGAGAGTAAGCCATCTAGATACTGCCTACGGACCTGTAGGTCTATGCTGAACTACTCACGCATCATCGGATAGGCACCCATGAAGACGATGCACCCCTCCCTAATGGTGTTAGATTGGATCTCACGGTTCTGGAACTTGTGGCGGTTGGAATTGTGTTTTGTTGACTCCTCAAGGGTTTTTGGAATATTTGGGTATTTATAGAGTTGATAGGCGATGAAGAGGCGTCTTGAGGTGGGCACGATCCACCAGGCCACGCGAGGGGCCTCTGGCACGCCCTGGTGTCTTGTGCCCTCCTTGGCCTTCCTCTCTTCCACATCTTTGGCCCATTGGATGTCTTCTCGCCCAAAAAAATCTCCAAAAATTTTCACGGTGTTTGGGCTTCCTTTGGTACTGATATTTTGCGAAGTAAAAAAAATCAAAAAATAGCAACTGGCACTTGGCACTATGTCATTAGGTTAGTCCCAAAAAAATATATAAAGTTTATATAAGATGATTGTAAAACATCCAAGAATGATAATATAACAACATAGAACAATCAAAAATTATAGATACATTGGAGACGTATCAGCAGGGCACCAAAACAGGGCTCCGGAAGGGCACACGATGGAAAAGAGGCTTGTGGAGGTGGAAAAGGTGTTTCGGGAGGCTTCCTAGGGTTATTGGGATTTAGTAGAATTTATAGGCGATAGAGCGGCGTCGGGAGGCACCCAAGGGGACTAGCACACATTAGGTTGCAGGCACCCCCCCTAGGCGCACCCTGTTGTGTGATGCCTCCCTCGTGGGGCCTCTATTCTTCTCCCGAAGCTTCCAGGTCTTCTTTTGTTCTAGAAAAAAATCATCAAAAAGTTTCGTGGAAATTGAACTTCGTTTCGTACTATAAACCTAAAAAGCTAAAAGCACGCAAAAAATAGCAACTAGCACTTGGCACCGGGTTAATAGGTTAGTGCTCAAAAATAATATTAATTGACATATAATTTCCCAAAAGGTATCCTAGAATGATAATATTATAGTGTGGATCAATTCAAAATTATAGATGCGTTCGATACATATTAGTAGCCCCCCAAACGAGCGGCGTGACCCTTGTGGTGGAAAGGGAGGAGCAAGTCCTCGTTGAGCAGCAGCTTGTTACGCCAGCACCTCCTAAGGCCACATCTTAGCCTGCCCAGGCTGCGCCAACGCATGCCGAGGTTCCTCCTCAGGAGGCCCATAGTGAGCCACCTGATGAGCCTCCTATGGAACAAGCCATTGCTCCCTCGACAACGCGCCTGATGACCCACAAGTATACACTAGTAGAAAACAGACCTTTCGTCCCGAGCTTTAGGCCCGGTCTGGTCACGAACCGGTACTAAACATGGTATTAGTCCCGGTTCGTGCCGGCTACAACGGCTAGGAGCAGGGCGACCTTTAGTACCAGCTCGTGAGGGACCTTTAGTACCGGTTCATCTCACGAGCCGGTACTAAAGGGGGCGTGGCAGGGTTTTGGTCAGACATGGGCTCCGCTTGCACCTTTAGTACCGGCTGGTGTCACCAGCCGGTACTAAAGGGCAACCTTTAGTACCGGCTGGTGACACCATCCTGTACTAAAGACTTCCTACATATACATCCATCTACAGCCGATTGAAAGAGCTCTGTTTTCTCCCCTGTTCTTCTTCTTGCTCGAAGCTCATCCTCCATTTTGCCAAGGATTTGTCAAGATTTAAAGGCACCCCATCTATCCAAGTGTTCATAAAGGTTAGCAACTTTGCTCCTTCATCTCTTGCTAGATTAGCTTGTGGTATGCTCAAAGATATGTGATATGTGATTTGTGGGAGTTTATTTTATTTATATCCAATTTGAGCTCAAATTAACTTGTTAGGTTGCATATGTGTAGGTGTGGTTTATTTGGTGTGCCTTCCCATGTTCTTCTTCTTGCTCGAAGCTCATCCTCCATTTTGCCAAGGATTTGTCAAGATTTAAAGGCACCCCATCTATCCAAGTGTTCATAAAGGTTAGCAACTTTGCTCCTTCATCTCTTGCTAGATTAGCTTGCGGTATGCTCAAAGATATGTGATATGTGATTTGTGGGAGTTTATTTGATTTATATCCAATTTGAGCTCAAATTAACTTCTTAGGTTGCATATGTGTAGGTGTGGTTTATTTGGTGTGCCTTCCCACCATCCCCGGCCGTCCTAACCACCGTCCATCGACCGCACCAGCTCGTCGCGGCACCGGCCACCTTGGTGAGCCTCTTGTTCTTCTTAAAATCTTTTAAAAAAATTACTTGTATGATTTAGATAGCTGCATGTACGATTTACTTACTTGTATTATTGTTAGTTATTCTATAGTGTAATGGTTATGGTATCCGCCCACGTCGGCCCTCGTCTAGTCTATGATTCAGATGTGGTGTGTAGTTAATTATCTTTTATAACTGTTTCACACATCATCTAATGTCTATGACAATTAATTTTGCCACCAAATTGACGTAGATATTTTTATCTATAGGAAGTAGTTGAACCAGAAATTCCAACTGACTATGCAATTCTGCTTGAGAAATTAACACAAGCTGAAAAAGAAATTGATCATTTGAAAGAAAAATTGAAAAGAACTAAAGATGAGAAGATGGGATTGGAGTTGCATGTTGCTGATATCGTCGATGATCACAAGAACAAGATGGTTGGAATGCGCTTGAAGCTTAGAAAGATTAGAAAATATGCCATTGATAAAGAGGCTTGGTATCATTATGTTGTTAGCTCAATTGTTACTTTAGTTGCGATTATGATCGCATTTATTGTTGTATTCACATGTTTTAGATAATTGGTGTTGTTTTATGAGATGTATATGTATGAACTATAAGTATCTATTATTTGCAGTAATAACATTTGGTCACTTCTAGCTCTACTTTTGGTTGTAATGTAATGATGAAGTTGTATTAATTTGGTCACTTCGATGTTGTGTAGTGAACATGAGCCGGCAATGGATGTACGATGACCGACTAAGTCCAGGGTTTCTCAATGGCCTGCATGATTTTATTCGTGTGGCTGAGACAAATAAGCAGAATGGTTTCATGTGTTGTCCATGTCGTGACTGTAAGAATGATAGGAATTACTCTAACTCAAAAACCCTTCACTACCACCTGCTGAAGTCCGGTTTCATGTCCGACTATAGCTGTTGGACCAAGTACGAAGAAAGAGGGGTTATAATGGAACACAATGAAGAAGAAGAGGATGATGACAACTATCCTTTCGCTGATACAACAATGGGGGAAGCTGAAGAAGAGGCATCAACGGGGGAAGCTAAAGAAGAGGCATCAGATGAGCCCGCTGATGATTAGGGTCAGGTCATTGCTGATGCAAAGAGAAACTGCGAAAATGATGAGGAGAGGTTGAAGTTGAAACGCATGTTAGAGGATCACAATAAATTATTGTATCCAAATTGTGAAGATGACCAGAAAAAGCTGGGCACCATGCTGGAATTGCTGCAATGGAAGGCGAAGAATGGTGTAACTGACAAGGGATTTCAAGAATTGCTGATAATGATAAAGAAGATGCTTCCAAAGGATAACGAATTGCCTGAAAGTACGTACGAAGCAAAGAAGGTTGTCTGCCCTCTAGGATTAGAGGAGTAGAAGATACATGCATGCCGTAATGACTGCATCCTCTACTACGGTGAGGAGTACGAGAATTTGGATGCATGCCCGGTATGCAGTGCACTGCGCTATAAGATCCCCCGCGATGACCCTGGTGATGTGGAGGGTGAATGGCACAGGAAGAGGGTTCCTGCATGGGTGATGTGGTATGCTCCTATAATACCACGGTCGAAACATTTGTTCCAAAACAAAGAGCATGCCAAGTTGTTGCGATGGCACAAAGAAGAACATAAGAAAGACGGGATGTTGAGAGCACCCGCTCATGGGTCGCAGTGGAGAAAAATCGAGAGGGAGTTTGAGGACTTTGCAGCTGACGCAACGAACTTATGGTTTAGTCTTAGTAAAGACGGCATGAATCCTTTTGGCGAGCAGAGCTCCAGTCACAGCACCTGGCCCGTGACTCTATGTATCTACAACCTTCCTCCTTGGTTGTGCATGAAGCGGAAGTTCATTATGATTCCAGTGCTCATTCAAGGCCCTAAGCAACCCGGCAAAGACATTGATGTCTACCTAAGGCCACTAGTTGATGAACTTCTATAGTTGTGGAAAAAACCAGGTGTGAGTGTGTGGGATGCGCACACACAGAAGGAAATTGACCTACGAGCATTGTTGTTTGTAACCATCAATGATTGGCCTGCTCTTAGTAACCTTTCAGGACATACAAACAAGGGATACAATGCATGCACACACTATTTAGATGATACTGAAAGTATATATTTGGATAAATGTAAGAAGAATGTGTACCTGGGACATCGTCGATTTCTACCGATCAAGCATATCTTAAGAAAGGCAGGCAACCATTTCAAAGGTAAGCTAGATCACCGGAAGAATCCTGGCCTCCGTACTGGTGAATATATATTTGACATGGTCAAGGATTTACAGGTAATCTTTGGAAAGGGTCCTGGCGGATAATCTATTCCGAATGACGCCAACGGACACGCACCCATGTGGAAGAGGAAATCTATATTTTGGGAACTTGAATATTGGAAAGCCCTAGAGGTCCACAATGCAATCGACATGATGCATGTGACGAAGAATCTTTGTGTGAACCTACTAGGCTTCTTGGGCATGTATGGAAAGACAAAAGATACACTGGAGGCACGGGAGGACAAGCGAAGAATTAATGAAAAAGATGGCATGCCTCCAAAGTAGTATGAAGGTCCTGCCAGCTACGCTCTTACGAAAGAAGAGAAGGAAATCTTTTTTGAATGCCTGCTCAGTATCAATGTCCCGTCTGGCTTCTCGTCGAATATAAAGGGAATAATAAATATGGCAGAGAAAAATTTCAAAATCTAAAGTCTCATGACTGCCACGTAATTATGACGCAATTACTTCCGGTTGCACTTAGGGGGCTTCTACCAGAAAATGTTCGATTAGGCATTGTGAAGCTATGCACATTCCTCAATGCAATTTCTCAGAAGGTAATCGATCCAAAAATCCTACCAAGGTTACAGAATGACCTGGTCCAATGACTTGTTAGTTTCGAGTTGGTGTTCCCTCCATCCTTCTTCAATATTATGACGCACGTTCTAGTGCACCTAGTCGAAGAGATTAACATCCTGGGTCCTGCATTTCTACACAATATGTTCCCCTTGGAGAGGTTCTGGTAGTCTTAAAGAAATATGTTCATAACCGTGCTAGGCCAGAAGGAAGCATCACCAAGGGATATTGAACAGAGGAGGTTATTGAGTTTTGTGTTGACTTTTTTCCTCACATTACATCGATTGGTCTTCCTGAATCGCGGCATGAGGGGAGACTGGGTGGAGAAGGCACATTAGGAAAGAAAGAAGCAATAAATATGGACGGGCATTCTTTCACTCAAGCACACTACATGGTTCTATAAAATTCCACCTTGGTGACTCCATATATGGAGGAACACAAGGATATTGTACGGTCCAAGAACTCGGAGCAGTCTAACCCCTGGATTGAACGTAAACACATATAGACTTTTGCCAGTTGGTTGCAAACAAAGCTCATCAATGACAACGATGTTCCAGATGAACTGTACTGGTTGGCCAAGACACCAAGTTCGACTGTAACGACTTTCAAAGGGTACGAAATAAATGGGAATACATTTTACATGATCGCCCAAGATAAGAAGAGCACAAACCAAAACAGTGGTGTCCGCTATGATGCAACCAAATTGGAAGACACATATTATGGTTACATAGAGGAGATATCGGAACTTGACTATGGACCTAATCTTAAGGTACCTTTGTTTCGGTTCAAATGGGTCAAATATACTGGAGGCAGGGTACAGGTAGACCCGCAGTACGGAATGACAATAGTGGATCTCAAGAATCTTGGATACACGGACAACTCATTCGTCCTAGCCAATGATGTGGCTCAGGTTTTCTATGTGAAGGACATGTCTAGCAAACCGAGGAGAAAAAAAGATAATGAAGCGAATACATCATACAATGAGCCAAAGCACCACACAGTTCTTTCAGGGAAAAGAAACATTGTGGGAGTGGAGGACAAGACAGACATGTCCGAAGATTATGAAAAGTTTCATGAAATCCCTCCCTTCAGAGTGAAGACTGACCCAAGCATCCTGTTAAATGATGAAGATTATCCATGGTTATGGCGCAATCATAAGAAAGGGACAAACACGTCTTACACCGCGAGATCCCACTCTGGGATGTGACCGGCTTCACCGTCATCACTTTCTATATATTTATGTGAAGGACATGCATGCATTTCCTAGCTAGCATGGTATATCTTTGTAACAGTTTGTACACGAAGTGCATCCAGTTTTTGCCGTAACCCTCTCAACTCTCTAGAAGTTGCTATGTGGGTGAAATTATGATGTCATGCCAAGTTACAACCTTTTCAAAGTTCATTTGTACTGCTTTTCAAATTCAGGGTCATTTAGCTCAAAATATATCATTAAATGCATGAAAAATATCAAATGAAATCAGAAAGGGTTGAAAATTTATGATGTTCCTTTGAATGGTACATATTGAACACACAAAAAGTATGGATTTAAAATAAGTTATTAAAAATGAAATCCCTTTGTAATAGATGAGTTTTCGTCCGAAACCCTCATACTTCTTATGAGATTGTCCAATTTGTACACGAAGTGCATCCAATTTTTTCCCATAACCCTCTCAACTCTCTAGAAGTTGCTATGTGGGTGAAATTATGATGTCATGCCAAGTTACAACCTTTTCAGATTTCATTTGTACTGCTTTTCAAATTCAGGGTCATTTAGCTCAAAATAAATCATTAAATGCATGAAAAATATCAATTGAAGTCAGAAAGGGTTGAAAATCTATGATGTGCCTTTTTATGGTGCATATTGAACACACAAAAAGTATGGAGTTAAAATAAGTTATTGAAAATGAAATCCCTTTGTAATAGATGAGTTTTCGTCTGAAACCCTCATACTTCTTATGAGATTGTCGAGTTTGTACACGAAGTGCATCCAGTTTTTGTCGTAACCCTCTCAACTCTCTAGAAGTTGCTATGTGGGTGAAATTATGATTTCATGCCAAGTTGCAACCTTTTCCGAGTTCATTTGTACTGCTTTTCAAATTCAGGGTCATTTAGCTCAAAATAAATCATTAAATGCATGAAAAATATCAAATGAAGTCAGAAAGGGCTGAAAATTAATGATGTGCCTTTGAATGGTGCATATTGAACACACAAAAAGTATGGAGTTAAAATAAGTTATTGAAAATGAAATCCCTTTGTAATAGATGAGTTTTCGTCTGAAACCCTCATACTTCTTATGAGATTGTCGAGTTTGTACACGAAGTGCATCCAGTTTTTGCTATAACCCTCTCAACTCTCTAGAAGTTGCTATGTGGGTGAAATTATAATGTCATGCCAAGTTACAACCTTTTCAGATTTCATTTGTACTACTTTTCAAACTGGAGATATGAATATTTCAAATGCCATATTTAATCAAATTATCTTATACAACAGTTGAAGTTGTTCAAACATGCATGGAAATGCCATAAACAGATTCTTTATATTTTTCTGATATTTTTTCATATATTATTTATTTCCATTGGAGTCCTACGTTTTTTCTATGATTTTCTAAAGTTTACGGGGTTTGTCTGAAAATAATAACTAATATTTAATTAAAAAACACTTTTAGTACCGGTGCTAGCCACGCACCGGTACTAAAGGTCCACCGCCCCCACGCTCTTTTGGCAGGACCTTTAGAACCGGTGCGTGCCACGCACCGGTACTAAAGGTCCACCGCCCCCGCGCTCTGTTGGGAGGACCTTTAGTACCGGTGCGTGGCTAGCACCGGTACTAAAGACCCTTTATTACCGGTGCGTGCCACGCACCGATACTAAAGGTCTGTCTGGTAAAAAAGGAGGACTTTGTCGTCCCGGGCCAAGCAACGCACCGGGAGAGCTCAACTTGCGCCGCCAGGCTGCCAAAATCACCATTGCCATCGCCCTCGCCGCTGTCGCCCTTGCCGCCGTCGCCCTTGCCGTCGTTGCTCTCGCCGTCGTCGCCCTCGCCGCCGTCACACCACCACCGCGCCATTGCCATCGCCCTCACCACCGCCGCTGTCGCACCACCACCGCCGTCGCCTTTGCCGCCGTTGGTCGCGCCGCTGTCGCCCTCACCACCATCGTCGTCGCCCTCGCCACCGTCGCCCTCGCCGCCGTCGCCCTCGCCGCCGTCGCCCTCCCTGTCATCGCCCTTGCCGCCGTCGCCCTCGCCGCCGTCGCACTCGCCGTCGTCGTCCTCGCCGCTGTCGCACCACCACCGCGCCATTGCCGTCGCCCTCACCACCGCCGCCGTCGCACCACCACCGCCATCGCCCTCGCCACCGTCGGTCGCGCCGCCGTCGCCCTCACCACCATAGCCGTCGCCCTCGCCGCCGTCGCCCTCGCCGTCGTCGCCCTCGCCGCCGTCGCCCTCGCCGTCATCGCCTTCGCCGCTGTCGCTCTGTCCGTCATCACCCTCGCCACTGTCGCACCACCACCGCGCCATTGTCATCGCCCTCACCACCGCCGCTGTCGCACCACCACCGCTGTCGCCCTTGCCGCCGTCGCCCTCACCACCACCGCCGTCGCCCTCGCCACCGTTGCCCTCGCCGCCATTACCCTCACCGCGGTCGCCCTCGCCTACCCGGACGTCGCCCCTCGCCGCCGTCGCCCTCACCACCGCCACCGTCGCCCTCGCCTACCCGGACGCCGCCCCTCGTCGCTGGTCCCATCGCCGCCGGCCCGCTCACTCCGGCCGCTGCTCCGTGATCCCATTGCTGCCGCCCCGAGCCCGTCGCCGACGCCACCTCTGGGTCAGGAGGCTAGGTGAGATCTCCCGGCCGACCCCTCTCCCCGACAATCACCCTGATGATCGCCGGACTAGTGTGTAGATGCTAGGGTATCTAGGGTCCCTCGACGTCGAACCCCGAGACCCCGACACGACACCCCCGACACCCGACCCCGACCACGACACAACACCCCTATTTAGTTAGTTAGTTAGTTAGGTTGTCAGGTTATTAGGATATGTGTTAGTTTATGTTTAGTTTAAGTTTAATTTAGTTTATGTTTAGTTTAGTTTTAGGATTAATTTAGTTGGATCCAAATGCGTGTGTGACTTTCGGTCTGTCGTCAATCCTAATTTAGTTTAGGGTTTCATGTGTGTTCTTGATGGAGGAATCCCGACTGTTGTCGTGGGGGGCGCTTCCTCTTTCTCCTCTTCTTTGCGATATACTCATCGATATATTGTGCAAGAAGAGGAGAGGGGAAGCCTCCATCACCGCCGGTCGAACCTATTACTGCGAGAGAGTGTCCACCAACATATATACACCATCGTATCAATGTGAGAGAGTGCGCACCAACACACCATGAGATATGTGAGAGTTATTTAAGGAAAGTCTCGATAGACCGATAGTCACACACGCATTAGGATCCAAAGCGTGCCGTAATTCTTGATTTTGCTAGATGCTAAGTGTTAATTTTGCTACGTGTTAATTTTGTTAAGTATTAATTTTGCTAAGTTTGATTCAATTTGTTTTCGTAATTAAGTATTTCTTCTCGACGTCGACGATCCCGATCCCACATCCTCGTCGTCGAGTTGCCGGAGGAGGTCACTTGCTTGAGCTGAGGGGCCCTGTCAGGAACTAGGCTCCGCCGGGCTGGTACTGGGAGTTGCTACCTTCTGGCGGCGTAGCTTGGTGAGGAGCCAGCCTGTCGTCGACTCAGAGGTTCTGTGGTGGCGGCCGCATGGGCCACAGACGATCGAGAGGCTTGAGTCCCCCGCAGAGGTGGTACAGTACCATGTCAGCAAGGAGAACGAGCACGTCCGACGCTACATGGCAGCTTTGGAGGCCAGGTCCGACAATACCTGGTAGATTCTTTAGGGATCTCACTGGAGCTATGTTCCTGTGATAGTTCCTTCTCTTTGGGTGTCCACCGCCTGCCCCGATATCCGCCGGGAGCTAGGGTTCTACCTAGATCGATATATTAGCAATCTACTATTATGATGTATTAGCTAGATCGATGGAGATTAGCCGATGTATTGAAAATTATCCAAGATTATGCAGATGAGATCTTTTCTAAGAACTATACTATATATGTATTCAGTGATGCATTATTAATTAACTATCAGTTATTTTGCTACTTGAATGCATGCTAATTTAAATACTAATTATTTTTATCTATATTATTATGGACTAGTTATTAAGCTATGGACAATACCGGTAGAGCTCATGAAGAGGACATCTTCAACAGGATACGCTCCTCCGAAAACCCAGCGAAACTTCGAGGTGAATCAGATGATCATGATGATGGCTCACAATATCTGAACGATCACGGTGATGGATGTGAGACCGAGGAAGAACAACTTATGTTCCAAAATCCGGAACAACCAACAATGTTCGGCGAGGTATATACACATCCATTAGCCTCTGGTGATCATTACATGTGTATTAATTGATTTGTATATATATATATATATTAACAAATCTTTCTTATTTTAATTATCAGCCCTCCGGATCGAGCCAATCTAGTAGAAATGTACGAGGCGCTGCCAAAATATTGGACGGCAACGTAAAGCTCAATCTTGATGCTTTCAAACATAATGGCGAACCGACTCACCCTGAAGCCAATGCCAAGACATTTGTGCATCAATGCGGAGTGGTTGTTAGGGACGGAGTCCCGATCACAATGTATGAATGGATTTAGCCAAAGGAACCAAAACCAGGAGTGAATTATGTCGATACAAGAATTAAAGATGCCCTATGGCGAGAGCTCATGGAGCATTTCACCCTACTAGATTCTCTCTCGGAGCGTCAAAGGAACAAAGTCAAGGAGTTTGCTCTCCATAAGATGGCCGGCGCATTCCAGACTTGGAAGAAAAGATTATGGACCGAGTACAACGCTAGAGGCAAGAAGGCGCCCGAATTCAAAGGAATATACGAGAAGGTAAGGGATCGCTGGGACGCATTTATCGAGTACAAGACATCTATAGCTGCTATGGAGAAGTCGGCAAAGAATAAGATAAATGCTGAGAAAAAAAGTATCACCATAAACTAGGGACAGGTGGATACAAGTCAGCCATTCCTAAGTGGGATGCATTAGAGAATAAGATGCTTGCTGAAGGGATCACTCCAATAACCTTGAACTGGCCCAAGGGATGCAGGAATTGTTTTGTTTTGCATGGGGGAAAGTTGGACCCAGCCATAGGGAATATTATTGCACTTGCCAGTCTGAAGCATGCATCAGATGAGTTGATTCATGCAATAAAAGATGCCCAAGAAGGACGGTTTCACCCTGATAGAGAGAATGACGAGCCTACACGCGCCCTCGGGAATGCCGAACACGGAGGACGAACACGAGGCATGGGCGTTGTTCCGTGGTACGAGGGGTTTGCGGGATGGCAAGACAGTTATAAAAGCCATTCGAGAAAAAAAGAAGGGGGAAGCAGACCGACTTTCGAAGTTGGAACAGAAGTATGAGCAGCAGCTGCTGCAGATACAGGTACTGACCTAGCAAAGGGAAACTCCACAGCAGGAGGCAGGGGAAGAACCCATCCCATCTACAATGCAGAAAAGCAGCGTGGGTTCCACGGGGGCACCGCTGGGTCACACCCCCGTGGATCATATCACCGAGAAGACATCTTGTGAGCTAATCCAGAATATGAAGAACATACCCGTGCGGGTCGCGACGAGCTATGCTTTACCAAATACACCTGATGTTCTCTGGCATTGCAATCCGGTTCCAGCTGGGTATGCTCGTGTCACGATGGACGCAATAGAGCCGGGATATGATGAACTATTGCTTGACATCCCTGGAGGTGAGGGGGAGTCCACATTGGCAGAAGCCGGCCGTGGTCTCATTCTATGGAGTAAGGACTGCATCGTCTTTCCACACTCGGCGCTTAGGCCACCGGCTCCTCCGAGTATCGATGTCCAGCGTGAGGGATCCCAGCCAGAGGCATCGCAGCGCCAGCAGTCCTCCCCACCTCGGCAGCAGTCACCTCAGCAGCAGTCAGCTCGCCAGCAGTCCTCCCCACCTCGAGCTCACCCACAGTCGTCCCCACCTCGAGAAGCGTCCCACCTCGCCAGCAGTTGTCCCCACCTCGCCATGAGCAGTCCTCCCAACCTCGGGACGGAGCACGACGCGAGTCCATATCATCATCGATATCAATCTCTGTCGCGTGAGCCGACTCCACCCCGGCAGCGGTCCCGCCCGCAGGGCTCCCAAAAGAAGAAGGCCACCAGTAGTCCTCTTCGGAAGAAAGCAAAGAAGAAACCCGAGCCTCTGGCCAAATGGAAGCTGCCTTATGACATGACACCAGAGGAAAATAAAATTGAATGCGATCTCCAAGTGAAAGCCTTCTTTGTGAAGAAGACCGTGCCGCCAAAGGAGGTAATACCCAAGGAATTCCAAGAGCACTTTATGGAAAACTTTATTGATCGACCCTCGGCCTATATAGAGCGTATGCCGATAGACTATGAGCAATAGATTCAGAAGGCAAGTGAGCAGAGAAGTCGGCCCAGCCCAAGGAAGAAGTCGGGAAGTACGGCATCAACAAGTGGGAAAACGGTTCCCCAGCTTGGAGAACAATCCAAGCAATCGATCGCTCCGCTCAAGGTGAGTACCAATCCAAGCAAGCAACCGATCCAACCAGTCGACGTGCAAGGAAACCCAATCGACCTCGAAGTAGTAAAGGCTGCAGGTCTCACTCTTGACCAAATCCTTGGCATCGGGGAAATCCGCGGGTACGATGCAACTGAGTACGCAATGCAATATGCCGTCGGAAAACCACTTGTCACACCCGAGCAGTACAAGGAACTACCAACTGCGATGCGACGGTTGCATGATTGGTACATGCGTGAAGCAAAGCGAGGGGAGACGGCGGTCATGGTCAAAGTAAGGAAAGAGCATTACGTCAATGCATGTGACATATGTCTTGAATTCTCAGAACTTTTCTAGTTATACCACATGGACTCTATCGACAAAACTCTCATCAGTTGCTATTGTATGTAAGTGATTTATATCTTTAGTAATTTAAGTCTCTAGCTAAGATATCATTCATTGGTTTATCCTCACTATATATGTTCTTTTCTACGTTACTATGCAGATTGAAGATGTGGGAATTGAAACAAGCGGGAATCAATGATATTGGGTTCATCGACCCAAGTACCGTTAATGGTCATGTGGTAAAACATTATGCCTAGGACACGGAAGATCTCTTGGAAAATTTTCTAGAGGAAATAATGAATACCAACAAATCTACTATAATATTTCCTTACAACAGGGGTGAGTATTTACTCTCTTGTATACTACAAATTCTATTTTTTCTTACTAGCTCGCTGTCAAGTGTAGTTGATGAGTTATATGCGCATGCCTGCTTAATTATATAAACTTCTGCGCAGAGACCACTATATCCTCCTATATATTATCCTCGTGGATGGACTTGTTCAAGTGTACCACTCACTAGATACACCAGAACAATCATACGTGGACTTGTATTTTATGATAGAACGGTAATTTCAATCTTTATCGACCTCGCTTTCTTCCATTATTTCCTGATATCAAAAGTAATTATAATAACTCTTTCGTTCTTTTTCTTTGACGGGTAGTGTTTGGAAAAAGACGATAGAAAAAAACCATCACGGTCGTCAATGGAAACCGAAGCTGAAGTGGAAAAAGATGCAGGTAATTAAGTAGTACTACTAGGTCCGCGCATCTCATTAATTCTATTTTCAATACCATTATCATGCTCGATTATTAATTATCTTATTCAATTCTATTCTTTTGCAAAATGCGCGAAGCAGCCACAGGGGACAAATTTATGTGGATATTTCCTCTACGAGAACATTCACATCCAGACCGAAAGTGATATACGTCGCAGAGCAGCACGTGAAAGACAACTCCAGGTTTGGCAGATGATGTTGAAGCTCTCACCCGAGAAACGCTTTGTAGCACTTCAAGAGGAATTTGCAGCATTTCTTCTTCAACATGTCATTCATGTAAACGGAGAGCACTATTTCTTACCGCCGCCTCAATAATGCTAGCAAATCAGTAGTAGAGAACTGAGATTTCATCCGGAGCACTAGCTAGCTAGTCCCGGCCGGGTTTTGGGCCTTAAGTTAATTATAAGTCCCAAATTTATATGGATGTGTAATTCCATTTGTATATATATATACTTTGTATGAGATATTGTATATTATATTACATATATATATGCGTGAACTTGTGTACTGTTTACAGTATGTAGCACCGTAAAATAAATTTGAAATGAAGGGAAAACACAAAAAATAGAGAGGAAAATTAAAACCTAATTAAAAGCTAAAACAAAAAAAAACAGAAGACTTAGTACCGGTTGGTATCACCAACCGGTACTAAAGGTCTTCCACCACCAGTCCATGCAGGCAGCCACGTGGAGGGCCTTTAGTACCGGTCTGTGGTCCAACCGGTACTAAAGGTCTAGACCTTTAGTCCTGACCCGTTAGTACAAGTTGGGGAACCGGTACTAAAGGTCCATCCGGCCCGGGACTATAGGCCTGTTCTGCACTAGTGATATGTGATCAATCAAAGTCCTTTCATAAGTAAGAGAGTCAAACCCTATGAGGAAAGGAAGGAAACGACAAGCGGTTTTTAGCAAGGTATTCTCTATAAGTGCTTGATATGTCTCCAACGTATCTATAACTTTGGATTGTTCCATGCTATTATATTTTCTGTTTTGGATGTTTTATATGAATTAATATGCTATTTCATATTATTTTTGGGACTAACGTATTAACCTAGAACCTAGTGCCAATTTCTGTTTTTCCTTGTTTTTGAGTACTGTAGATAACGAATATTAAACGGAGTCCAAACAGAATAAAATCTTTCTGATGATTTTTCTTGGACTAGAACACATCTACCCAACTTGGAGAGGAAGGCAAGAGACCTACTAGGAGGTCACAAGCCACCCTGGCGTGGCCAGGGGAGCGCCCCTTGGCTTGTGCCCCCACAGCAGATCTCCTAACCCTAATCTTTGGCCTAGAAATTCCCAAATATTCCCCCAATAACAAAGAGAGCCATGAAAATACTTTTCCGCTGCCGGAAGCCTCCGTTCCCGAGAGATAGAATCATGGAGCCTTTTCCGGTAATCTGCCGAAGGGGGATTCGATCATGGAGGGTATCTACATCAACTCCATTGCCCGTCTGATGATGCATGAGTAGTCCACCACAGATCTAGTAGCTAGATGGCTTCTCCTCTCTCTTTGTGCTTCAATACCATGTTCTCCATGATCTTCATGGGGATCTATCCAATGTAATACTCTTTTGTGGTGTGTTTGTCTAGATCCAATGAATTGTGGGTTTATGATCACCTTATCTATGAATAATATTTGGTTCTTCTCTGATTTTTTATATGCATGATTTCATATCTTTGCAAGTCTCTTCTAGTTATTGGTTTGGTCTGGCCAATTAGATTGGTAATTCTTGCAATGGGAGAAGTGCTTAGTTTTCGGTTCAATCCTGCGGTGTCCTCACCCAGTGACATAGTAGTTGTAGCGAGGTACGTATTGTATTGTTTCCATCAAGGGTAAAAAGATGGGGTTTTCATCATCTTGCTTGAGTTTATCCCCCTACATCATGTCATCTTACTTAATGCGTTACTCTGTTCTTCATGAACTTAATACTCTAGATGCAGGCAGGAGTTGGTCGATGTGTGGAGTAATAGTAGTAGATGCAAAATTGTTTTGGTCTACTTGACACGGACATGATGCCTATATGCATAATCATTGCCTTGGATATCGTCACAACTATGCGCTTTTCTATCAATTGCTCCACAGTAATTTGTTCACCCATCATGTTATTTTCCTTCAAGAGAGAAGCCTCTAGTGAAACCTATGGCCCCCAAGTCTATTTTCCATGTTATACTTTCAGATATATATACCAAAAATAACTTGCTGCAATTTATTTACCTTTTCACTTTCCACAATCTTCCATATCTATCTCCATCAGATCTAATCCTTGGAAGTAATCGTGAAGGGATTGACAACCCCTTTATAGTGTTTGGTGCAAGTGTTTGATTATTTTTGTAGGTGCATCTATTGGTGACTTGCTTGTTCCTCCTACTGGATTGATACCTTGGTTCTCAACAACTAAGGGAAATACGTATCTAGTTTGCTACATCACCCTTTCCTCTTCAATGGAAAACCAAGGCATGCTCAAGATGTACCAAGAAGGATTTCTGGTGCCGTTGCCGGGGAGGATACACATCAAGCCTACGAAGTACCCATCACAAACTCATCTCTTGCATTTACATTATTTGCCATTTGCCTCTAGTTTTCCTCCCCCACTTCTAAAATGATTTTCAGAAAAAACCAAAAAGATTTGCCTTTTTATTCGCCCTTCCTCCGTTCGCCTTTTCGTTTGGTTTTTGTTTGCTTGTGTGATATATTGATTCGTTGCCATCATGTCTATATCTAAGGAGGTTTTCATTGAAAAGGATAGTAATAATCTTGAAGGGAATTTTGATGACTTTGCTAATAACAGCCCTCATGAAGAACCTACTATCACACATACAAAAAAATCCGCATAGGTAGCGGTAATATTATTGGAAAAGGTGTTATTCAAGAATTCTTTACTGGTGCGGGTACTCTACCTACCTTAATAGGGTCTATTCTCAATACAACTAATAGTCTTGCGGATGCTATAACACTACTAATAATTGAACTTGAGAGGCAATTTGTTCATATGCACCCTTGCATACAAAGCATATTTCTAGAGTTTTCTAATATTTAGCATTCTTCCGTTAAGCGTGCTGCCACTATATTCTAGCCCACAGTTTAGATTTGTCATGAAAGAGGCTAGCGGAATTTTTGCTCATTATAAAACTAATGGTGGATGTCCCCCCATAGAGATCCTTTTTAATCAAGAAGAAATAGTGAGATTGTAATCTCCAGATTATGTCGCTTATAATGAAAATTTGAGAAAAAGGGTCCCTACCGAGGTTTTGGTTGATAAGATTTCTGAACTCAATGATTATTTTGCTATACAAAACAATGGATTAGAGTTCATATTAAGAGATAGGATTATGACTTTCACCCAAAGGAAAGCTTACAATGATGAATTGATTATACACTATAGGGTGCGAAGGAGGAACCTATCCCTCCCGCACTTTATCTTAAGGATCCTTATCCTATTAAATTTAGACCCTTTTATTATTTTTGCTTGCCACAAAGGAAACTTGCCTCTAAAAGAAGGGAGTATGATATGAGCATGGATGATCTCCCTTACTATTATGACAATACCTAGATCTCTTGCGTTATGCCTAGCTAGGGGCGTTAAACAATAGCGCTTGTTGGGAGGCAACCCAATTTTATTTTTATGTTCTGTTTTTTGCTTCTGTTTTTGAGTGTTTCACACATTATTACCTCTGTAGTAATTGTGTTTTGGTGTTTTAATTAGTGTTTTAGCCATGTAAGACCTTTGGGATGGTCTATGGTGATTGTTGATTTGATCTTGCTGAAATACAGAAACTTTTGCGCCCAGTCCAGGAATTTTATAAATTTATCAAAGTGTATAATGAGTCTGAATTTTTTTTTAAAGATTGATATATAACTTTCCCAGGATTTCCTAAGTTTACAGAATTTTTGGAGTTACAGAAGTATACGAAGTTTCTAGATTTCTACAGTCTGTTCTTTTTTCACAGATTCTGTTTTCTTTGTGTTGTTTACGTATTTTGATGTATCTATGGGTCGTATTGGGGGGGTATGAACCATGGAGAAGTTGGAATACAGTAGACATTACACCAATATAAATAAAGAATGAGTTCAGAACACTACCTAAAGTGATGATTTATTTTCTTATACCAACGGATCTCACGAGTTTTCTGTTGTGAAGTTTTCAAGTTTTGGGTAAAGATTTGATGGACTATGGAATAAGGAGTGGCAAGAGCCTACGCTTTGGGATGACCGAGGCACCCCAAGGAATCAAGGATGCCAAAAATCCTAAGCTTGGGGATGCCCCTGAAGGCATCCCATCTTTCGTCTTCAATCCATCGGTAAATTTACTTGAGGCTATATTTTTATTCACCACATGATATGTGTTTTGCTTGGAGCTCTTGTATGATATGAGTCTTTGATTTTTAGTTTACGACAATCATCCTTCCTCCGCACGTATTTTGAGAGAGACAGGCATGAATCATGAATTTATTAGAATACTCTATGTGCTTCACTTATATCTTGTGAGCTAGGCAATTTTGCTCTAGTGCTTCACTTATATCTTTTTAGGGCACGGTGGTGTTTTGTTTCATAGAAATAACTGAACTCTCTTACCTCACTTATATTATTTTGGGAGTTTTTAAACAACATGCTTATTGGTGTAGGTTATGAATTTAGTCCTAATATAATAGGCATCTAAGAGGGATATAATAAAAAACTTTCATATAAATTGCATTGAATATTATGAGAAGTTTGATTCCTTGCAGAAAGTGTTGAGATATAAAGATGGTAATATTAAGAGTCATGTTAGGAAGTAATTGTGAATAGGTAAAAATACTTGTGTAAAGGTTTGTGATTCCTGTAGCATGCACGTATGGTGAACCATTATGTAAGGAAGTCGGAGCATGATCTATTTATTGATTGTCAACCTTTGTGTGAGGGTTGGTAGCACGCGATGGTTTACTCCTAACAACCTCTCCCCTAGGATCATGCATCTAATACTTTGCTTTAATGAATAATATACTTTTGCAATAAGGATGTGAGTTATTTATGACTAATGTGAGTCCATGGATTATACGCACTCTCACCCTTCCACTTGTGCTAGCCTCTCTATAACAGTGCAACGTTCGCCGATGCATTAAACCCACCATATATCCTTCCTCAAAACAGCCACCATACCTACCTATTATGGAATTTCCATAGCCATTCTGAGATATATTGCCATGCAACGTCCACCATTCTGTTTATTATGACATGGACCATCATTTTCATATTGCTTTGCATGATCGTAAGATAGCTAGCATGATGATTTCATGGCTTGTCCGTTTTTCTAATGTCATTTGCTATGCTAGATCATTACACATCCCGGTACACCGCCGGAAGCATTCATATAGAGTCATATTTTGTTCTATATATCGAGTTGTAATTCTTGATTTGTAAGTAAATAAAAGTGTGATGACCATCATTATTAGAGCATTGTCCCAGTTGACGAAAGGATGTTGCAAGCTATGATTCCCTCACAAGTTGGGATGAGACTCCGGACTTTATGAAAAATAAAAGAGGACAATGAAGCCTATATAAAAAAACAGGCCATTGATGCCCACCAAAATAAATAATAAAAAAATGAGAGAAAGGAGAGAAGGGACAATGCTACTATCGTTGTTCGAAACTTGTGCTTCAAAGTAGCACCATGATCTTCATGATAGAGAGTCTCCTATTTTGTCACTTTCATATACTAGTGGGAGTTTTTCATTATATAACTTGACTTGTATATTCCATTGATGGGCTTCCTCAAATTTCCCTAGGTTTTCATGAGCAAGCAAGTTGGATGCACACCCACTTAGTTTTTTTTATCTTCCATACAATTATAGCTCTAGTGCATCCGTTGCATGGCAATCCCTATTCACTCACATTGATATCTATTAATGGGAATCTCCATAGCCTGTTGATATGCCTAGTTGATGGGAGACTATCTTCTCCTTTTTTTCACAACCTCCACCATATTATATTACACCTATAGTGCTATATCCATGGCTCATGCTCATGTATTGCGTGAGAGTTAAAAAAGTTTGAGAACATAAAAGGTGTGAAAAAATTGCTTGACTTGTCATCGGGGTTGTGCGTGATATAAATACTTTGTGTGCGGAAGATGGAACAAAGTCAGACTATATGATTTTGTAGGGATAACTTTCTTTTGCCATTATATTTTTAAGATATACAATTGCTTTGTTAGTATGCTTGAAATATTATTGTTTTTATGTCAACATTAAGCTTTTGTTTTGAGTCTTATGGATCTTAACATTCATGCCACAATAAAGGATATTAAATGGATATATATGTTAGGTAGCATTGCACATCAAAAATTCCGGTTTTATCATTTACCTACTCGAGGACGAGCAGGAATTAAGCTTGGGGATACTGGTACATCTCCAACGTATCTATAATTTTTTATTGTTCCATGTTATTATATTATCTTTTTTTTGGATGTTTTATATGCATTAATATGCTATTTTATATTATTTTGGGGTCTAACCTATTAACCTAGCTCCTAGTGTCAGTTTCTGTTATTCCTTATTTTTGAGTATTGTAGATAAGGAATATTAAACGGAGTCCAAACGGAATAAATCTTCGTGAAGATTTTTCTTGGACCAGAAAACTTCTACCAGACTTGGAGAGGAAGGCAAGAGACCTGCCAGGAGGTCACAAGCCACCCTACCACGGCCAGGGGGCACCCCCTGGCTTGTGCCCCCTAGCAGGTCTTCTAACCCTAATCTTTGGCCTATAAATTCCCAAATATTCCCCAATACTAAAGCGTGGAACGAAAATAATTTTCCGCCGCCGGAAGCCTCCGTTCTCGAGAGATCCAATCTTGGAGCCTTTTCCAGTAATTTGTCGGAGGGGGATTCGATCATGGAGGACATCTACATCAACTCGATTACCCCTCCAATGATGCATGAGTAGTCCACCACAGACCTACATGTCCATAGCTAGTAGCTAGATGGCTTCTCCTCTCTCTGTGTGCTTCAATACCATGTTCTCCATGATCTTCATGGGTATTTATCCGATGTAATACTCTTTTGTGGTGTGTTTGTCGAGATCCGATGAATTGTGGGTTTATGATCAGCTTGTCTATAAATATTATTTGGTTCTACTCTGAATTCTCATATGCATGATTTCATATATTATCAAGTCTCTTCAAGTTATTTGTTTGGTTTGTCTATCTAGATTGGTAATTCTTGCAATGGGAGAAGTGCTTAGTTTTGGGTTCAATCTTGTGGTGTCCTCACCTAGTGACAAAGTAGGGGTAGCGAGGCACGTATTGTATTGTTGCCATCAAGGGTAAAAAGATGGTGTTTTAATCATATTGCTTGAGTTTATCCCTATACATCATGTCATCTTACTTAATGCGTTACTCTGCTCTTCATGAACTTAATACTCTAGATGCAGGCAGGAGTCGGTCGATGTGTGGAGTAATAGTAGTAGATGCAGAATCGTTTTGGTCTACTTAACATGGACGTGATGCCTATATGCATAATCATTGCCTTGGATATCGTCGTAAATATGCGCTTTTCTATCAATTGCTCGACAGTAATTTGTTCACCCACCATGTTTTTTTCCTTCAAGAGAAAAGCCTCTAGTGAAACCTATGGTCCCCGGGTCTATTTTCCATATTATACTTTCAGATCAATATACCAAAGATACCAAAAATACCTTGCTTAAATTTGTTTACCTTTTTACTTTCCGCAATCTTCCATATTTGTCTCTAGCAAATTTAATCCTTGCAAGTAATCGTGAAGGGATTGACAACCCATTTATAGCGTTGGGTGCAAGTGTTTGATTATTTGTGTAGGTGCATCTATCAGTGACTTGCTTGTTCGTCATATTGGATTGATACCTTGGTTCTCAACAACCGAGGGAAATACTTATCTACTTTGATGCACCACCATTTCCTCTTCAAGGGAAAACAAACGCAATCTCAAGAAGTAGCAGTGCTATAAGTAATAGTGATAGATAGTTTTGTAGCAAGATAATTTCTAAAAGGTGACAGGTAACAAAAGTAGCAAGTGTGCAGCAAGTTAGATTAATCCTTTTTATAGCAAAGGACATGCCCGGAAGTTCTCTTATATAAAGAAAAATGCTCTCGAGGTCACATGTAAATTTCTGTCTTGTCACATTCATCATATTGAGTTGATTCGCGTTCGTTACTTTGATAATTTGATATGTGGGTGGACTGGTGCTTAGGTGATGTTCTTACTTGATCTAACAACCTACTTATGATTACCCTCTCTCACAAGCATTCACACTTACAAAAGAAGAACTAAGATAAATCTAACCATAGCATGAAACATATGGATCCAAATCAGCCCCTTATGGAATAACGCATAAACTAGAGTTTAAGATTCTTTCACTCTCATAACCCATCATAAACTTACTACTCCACAATGCCATACCTTAGGACCAAAGTATGGTGAAGTGTCATGTAGTCGACGTTCTCATGACATCACTAAAGGAAGCAACAACATACATAACATCAAAATATCAAACGAATACCAACTTCACATGATTACTTATAACAAGACTTCTCCCATGTCCTCGAGAACAAAAGTAACTACTGACAAATCATCACCATGTTCAAGATAAAAGATGTAATGAATATAATAAAGTATCTGAACATGTTATCTTCCACCAATGTAACATCCCAAAATTCCATTTTGGAATGTTATGAAATATAGCTATGCATCCATGATCATCATTGCTTGAATACATGTATTGTTGAAATGTTCTTTCTAAATTTCTGAAAGCCCTTTCTACTTTCCCTAAGTTGCTTTCACCTATTTGAAATCTTGGTAAAATGTTCAAAATAAGAGGGGAGTAACATGACACTCCACACCAGGGTCATCTTGGTGATTTATTTGAACAATAAAAACCAGGGGTTGTTTTGAAAATATGTGCAAAAAGGATTTGAAAACAAATAGGCAATTCTAAAAATAATATTTTTTTGAAAGTATTGAAATGACAGAATAAAAATGTTCATTAAATAGAATTTATTATTCTGTTAATTTTGATATATTTATTACCTACTTTTAACCAAGGTTTGAATGTTTTAAAAGCTTTTGATTTTCGTTGGAAAACATTAAAAAGAAAACGGTAACGGCTTTAGTATTAAACGGGCCGGCCCACGGCAGTTACTCGCGAAGTTAATACCGAACCGCCGACCGACGCGGAAACCTCGCTCCCCTCTCGCTGACACTGGGTCCCACCCTGACCGCCCGAAGACCCGCTCGGTCATCACTCTCCTCTCTCCTCCCCCGCACTCCCCAGCGCCCCTATATAAGCCGGCCAACCTTCGCTCCTCGTTTCCCCCAAAGCCCCCTCCTACCTCGCCGGGATGCTACCAAACGAGCTCGCCGGAGTCCCTGCAACCACCGAAACCCTTCGGAGCTCCTGCCGTCGCCACACCCCACCCCAGCCCCCACCGTTGCCTCCAATCGACGCCCGACAACCGCCGCTGTCGCCTGGACCTCTTTGCTGCCTCCCTCGACCACCGAAGCTACCTCCGGCGACGTCCTCGACCACCGGCCGCCATCACCACTCGCCAGAGATCCTCTCTCTCTCCGGTAAGTCATCGGATCTATCCTCACCCCTCGGATCTACAATCCATGGCTAGGATTAGAACCCTTTAAACCCGAATCGTTTTCCTCTTCGGTCCGGTCGCCCGCCCGCAAGCACTCGCGCGCACACTCCCCCAACCAATATTAAAGCACCACGTAGCCCCCTGGCCGTTGCATATCTAGTTTTCTTTTCTGTTTTTGTTTTAGTTAACAGAGTGAGTTCAAATTTTGTTTTGCTTATATCTTTTAATCTATTTAATGTATTGAGTTGATTCTTTTTGCAATAGCTCACATTTTTTCATGTAGTTTCACCCTGTACTTTTAAATTTTAAATTTGAACTCTAAAATTTGAATTGAATCAAATTTGCTTAAAACCTTCAAATCTGAATAACTAGAGTTTGAAAATAGATTTTGACATGAATCTTTTTGCTACTGTTTGTTCTTAGTTAGGACTACCTTTGTGCTTAGTTTGAAAAATTTTAGGATGATTTTGATTAGTGTTCTAGCTATAAACAGAATCTGCCTAGTATTATAGTATAGTTTTATTTACTTAGTTTTAGTTATTTTAACTTAGATTTAGTTTTAATTTGTTTAGTAGGTTCTGTTTTTTAAACATTTAATGTTTTACTTGTTGTTAATAAAAAAATATAAATTTTTTTAGTTATCTCTTTGTTAATATAGGAATCACAACTTCTTTTCAAATAGGTTTAATTTGAACTAAAACAACTAGTTAGTAATAGTTTTCTTTCAACAAAGTTTTATATAATTTAATTTTTTTTCTAAGACAAGTTTATTTGTAAATTCTTCCCTGTTAAGAACATGTTTTGTTAATAAGTAATAAGTTTTGTTTTGTTCTTTTGTTAGTAAAACTATAGTTGTTTCATATAGTGTTTATCAAAACTTTCAAAAACTTTACTAAAAGTTTTCCCAACAAACTTAATTTGGTTTTATTCTGTTTATTAATAAAATATTTTATTGTTTTCTTGCTGTCAACTATTGTTTTGGTTAATACCAATAGTTTCATTATGTTAGTAGTGTTTTATCAATCATCTTGTAGAAAACAAAACTTTGTGTGTTTTCTTGCTTGTGATTTTTTGTGCATTGTTTTGTCTTGATTGTTTACTAGTTCTTGGTCGATGGTTGTGAGTTACCATATTTTGTTGTATGCTTATTGAGTGCTCTTGTTTGCTTCATTAGATTATCCGGAGTGCGAAGCTTGTTACTTAGAGTCACTCACGTATGAAGATCATCAATCAGGCAAGTCACTTTGATCATGTTTACCCATGTTTCATATGCATTAGTTCTACCATCTTCCCCAAATTGCATGCAAGATAGGTTAGTTGGAAACTTGGTTACATTGTAGTAGTATCATGTGGTAGGTACCCCCTCAAACTCTTTGACACATTGGCCCCGGGAAACGTTGTTTTACTTTTGCTATGCTATTAGTAGACGGGGTTGGTTGTGTGATTAATGAGAGTTGAGAGAGTTAATAATTTCAAGACCTACATAATGATCAAGATTTCAAGACTCCGAGTTTTCAACATACCTCTGGGTGGATGATGGTTGAACGGCACCCTGGAGAAACCAGTGGATTTGCCTAGGTGATGTTGGAGATGGCCAGCATTCACGCGGAAAGATCCACCCAGGCACAAAGAGATGGATGGGTGCTTCAAGACCCAAGGCTTACCTGCACAGCCACAAGTCATTATGGGCTCTGGCTTGGTTGGACATTGTGGTGACCCTGGACAGGCGGTGCTACGAGATGTAGAAGAACGGTAGGAAAGGATGGGCACCGACAGAGTCGCAGGGAAACCCTTTGGAAGACCATGTTTTGGTCATCCGTTTCTCAAACACCCTGAATTGCGAGAAATTAAACGGAGGCGACCAAATCTTGTGGGGAACGTGTGCAAAACTCTGCAGAGTACTCAAACCTAATCGATTAGCCGTGTCCACGGTCATGGACGACTTGAGCCAAAGGAACTGAAACATTCGGAACTCTCAACACAATTAATATGATGATGTGGGTATTAAAAAATTGGTATGAGAATTGGTTGGTGGAACCATCTCATTAATCAACCAACTTAGTAATATTTTTGCTTAGCCCTCTCTTGATGTAGCAAAAATTGGCTTTACGCAAAAAATTTACCACCCCACCTGCCATATAAGCATGTAGACTAGATGATTATCTTTTCACCCCTCTTTTGTGACTTTGCCGGCATGTTCCATATGCTGACCTACACGGCTGCAACGTATCATGTTGCAGAGTACTTTTCCGACCAGGAGTGAGGACACGTTCTATGCTCAGTGAGATGCCCTTGGAGTCAGATGGACTCATCTACCTTCGACGCTTCCGCAAGATTTAGATATTCTCATGAGTTGGCTTTCAGCCACTTTACTGTAATTGTTATTGTAATAAAGGACTCGATATGAGATTTCGATTAATATAATGCTGTGTGATTTCCCTTTGATATATACATTGATGTACCGTGTGTGTACCAGCATGATCTTGGGATGGTACGGAAACACCGGAGATTCGACCTTTCAGGTCGAGTCGGTACAGAAATGGTATCAGAGCACACACTGACCGTAGGACGTAACCTCTAGGATTGGAAAGCCTTAGGATTGTATCTCTTTGTCTTTAAAATTCTTATACTCTCATCTACTCATTTCTGATTTCTCTCCGGTTATTTCAAAATTTATAGATGGCCACCTTCATCCCAGTGTTGATCACGGAGTTTTGCCAGCCTGACGCAACGATGCCTTTTGGTAAGGAGCTGATGAGGATCGTCAAAGACGTGAGGATTGCTTTGCCGAGCATCACCGGGATTCCTATCATGTCATTTCCCCAAGATGGACGCTACAGGATCGAGGTGCATATCCCAGGGAAGACCTTTGGGAATCGGAAGGAACCCATTGACCTCAAGTTCGTGGCACCCAATTGGATACTTGGGAGAGACATTGCCATTCATCGTGCCCTTGGACGTATTCAGGAGGAATACAGAGGTGGAACCATTTCACCAGGACTCAACATGGTTTGCCGCAGAGATGCCCAGGGCAACATCATCACCAACCCCACTGGAGACTCCACCATGTCATATATCCAGACCCTGGAGACGCACATCAGGACTCTGGAGCTTAGAGTTCGTGCTGATACGAAGAAAATCAAGAATCTGATGAACCGTGAGATTGACCTAGAAGCTGATTTGCGGGAAGCCGAGTACGAGCATGAGCATGAGGTGAAGGATTTCTTAGAGAGGATCGACAAGCTGAACACTCACATCGCCACTCTGGAGGAACAGATGGACATGGGTGAAAATCTTCATCCCGAGGGAGACTTGGCTCCTTTCATCAGCGACGATGATGACTATGAGGAGAGCACCACTGGAGGAGACTCAGTCACCATGTACTTCTGAGGAAAACTTTAGTTATGTCCTCCATGTATCTTTTATTTTCGTTGTTAAAGCGTAGGTCGATGCTTAGTTTGATTGAGTATTGTATTCCGATATTTGACATTGATTGAAAAAAATGAATGAGTGTTTGGTGTGATATGTATGTTGCATTGCATATGGGTAGTGAATTTCTCCTTTTAGGCCCTTGTTCTATTCTAATTCTCACCCCTCTGGAAACAGCAAGATGCCTCCACGACGTGAGTCCAACTTCTCCTTCCCGCCGGAACTCACGCAACTCCTTCAGCAGCAGAATGCACTGATGCAGCTATTGATCCAGAATCAGACCAACAACCAGAACAACAACCACCACCATCCACCCCAGGCTGACAATGTCACCCGTTTTCTGAGGTTGAACCCTCCAACTTTCTCCAGCAGCACTGAGCCCATTGTGGCAGATGACTGGCTCCGTAAGATGGAGAGAGAACTCGTCACCGTTGGATGTACTGACGCTGAGAAGGTGCGCTTTGCCGCACATCAACTTGAAGGACCAGCAGCTTCATGGTGGGAGAACTACACCACCACTTATCCTATTGCTGATGTAACTTGGGAGCAATTCAAGCTTGCTTTCTGCACCGCACATGTTTCAGCTAGAGCCATGAGTCTGAAGAAGCGCGAGTTTCGCAACTTGCGCTAGGGAAATCGCTCCGTGGCCCAGTACGTGGATGACTTCAGCACATTGGCACGTTATGCACCAGGAGACGTGGCCGATGATGCGGCCAAGCAAGAGAAGTTTCTGGAAGGACTCAACGATGAGTTCAGCATGCAGCTGGTAGTGGCTACTTTCAACAACTACCAAGAGCTGGTGGACAAGGCCCTCATCTTGGAGGGAAAGCATCAGCAAATTGAGAATCGCAAGCGGAAGTACACTCAGGGGAAGTTTAACTCTGGAGCTCATCACAAGCCCTGCTACTCCCCGTACTCAGTAAATACCGGATCAGGTACCGGTAAGTTTGGATGGCACACTCATGTCGTGCACAACCATGGAGGCCACAACCATGGAGGAAATGGGAATGCCCGTCCCAACCATGGCAACTTCAAGACTGACAATGGGAATGGGAACAACAATCAGCACCGTCACGTTCCTACTCAGAAGGATCTGAGCCACATCACCTGTTTCAAGTGCCACAAGACAGGGCACTATGCTACTGAGTGTCCCCAGAGCAAGCAGGGAAATGGAAACGGCAACTCCGCAGCCAAGAAGCCCAACCCTTTTCCTCGTGCCCAGGTGAACCACCTCGACGTGGAAGAAGTCTATGATCAACCCGAGACTGTGGTTGGTAAGTTTTTATTGCATTCACGTCCAGTTACAGTACTTTTTGATTCCGGTGCAACTCATTCATTCATATCAAGGGTAGTTGTGGATAAATATGGTTTGCCCACCAAAACCCTTAGACAGCCCATTAAGGTCAGTTCCCCAGGAGGTATGATGATGGCAGGAATAGGATGCCATGCTCTAAAACTCAATATAGGAAACCATGTTTTTCCCACCGACCTCATCGTCTTAGAATCCCAGGGATTGGACGTAATCCTAGGCATGGATTGGATGACCAAGTATGAAGGAAATCTTGATTGTCCTAGCAAGTCTGTTTCACTCACCACCCCGGAGAACAAGAGGATTAAGTATGTATCCCGACGCACCCAGATGAGTGCACGATTAAATGCCCTCATAGGAGTTGTTCAGGAGGAAGTACCTGTGGTAAAAGACTTTCTGGATGTATTTCCGGAAGAATTACCAGGAATGCCACCAGATAGGGAGATTGAGTTCCTAATAGAGCTACAGCCAGGGACAACCCCAATTTCCAAGAGACCCTATCGGATGCCCGCAAATGATCTGTTGGAAATCAAGAAGAAAATTAAGGAGTTATTGGACAAAGCGTATATTCACCCAAGTTCTTCACCTTGGGGAGCCCCAGTTCTTTTGGTGGAGAAGAAGGATAAAACCTTGAGAATGGTAGTCGATTATCGTGCGTTGAACGAGGTGACTATCAAGAACAAGTACCCTCTGCCGATGATTAATGACTTGTTTGATCAGCTAGTAGGCGCCAAAGTATTCTCTAAGATCGATCTTCGATCAGGGTATCACCAACTGAAGTTTCGTGAACAGGATATACCCAAAACAGCTTTCACCACAAGGTATGGCTTGTATGAGTATACTGTCATGTCCTTTGGTTTGACTAATGCTCCTGCCTACTTCATGAATTTGATGAACAAAGTGTTTATGGAATATTTGGACAAGTTTGTCGTGGTGTTCATCGATGACATTTTGATATTCTCCAAGAACGAGGACGAACACAAGGAACATTTGCGTTTAGTTCTGGAAAAGCTGAGAGAGCATCAATTATATGCCAAGTTCAGCAAATGTGAATTTTTGCTAACGGAAGTCGGATTCCTTGGACATGTTATTTCCAGAGAAGGAATAGCCGTAGACCCCACTAAGGTTGAAGCCGTCACCGAGTGGAAGTCACCCACCTCAGTTAAGGAGATCCGCAGTTTTCTCGGACTAGCCAGATATTACTGGAGATTTATTGAGAATTTCTCAAGGATTGCCAAGCCCATGACGGAGTTGTTGAAGAAAGAGTCTAAGTATATTTGGACTGAGGAATGTGAAGCCAGTTTCCAGGAGTTGAAGAAACGTTTGGTCACAGCCCCAGTGTTGATTTTGCCCAATATTCGGAAGGACTTCCAGGTTTATTGTGATGCTTCACGTCAAGGACTTGGAGGAGTACTCATGCAAGATGGAAAGGTTGTAGCTTATGCATCTAGACAACTACGACCTCATGAGTTGAATTATTCCACCCATGATTTGGAACTAGCAGCCGTAGTGCACGCACTCAAGACCTGGAGACATTTTCTTATCGGAAATAGTTGTGATGTTTACACCGACCATAAGAGCCTGAAATATATTTTCACTCAGAAGGAGTTGAACCTCAGACAGAGGAGATGGTTAGAGTTAATCAAGGACTATGACATGATATTACATTACCATCCAGGTAAGGCTAATGTTGTAGCCGATGCCTTGAGTCGGAAAACTTATGTAAACACACTCACAGCGGGAGGATTACCCCAAGAGTTAGCCGATGATCTCAGAGAGCTCAAGCTAGAGATAGTCCCAAGAGGATATGTTGCCACACTGGAGATTCAGTCCACCTTGACCGAAAGAATTCGTGAAGCCCAGAAATCGGACAAGGAGATAGCTGAGATAAAGCAGAGAATGGAAGATGGAAAAGCTAACGGTTTTCGTGAGGATGAACACGGAACTTTGTGGTTTGAGAACCGCATCTATGTGCCCAATGACCCAGAGCTCAGGAAGTTGATACTTCAGGAAGCCCACGATTCACCTTACTCAATACACCCAGGCAACACCAAGATGTATCTGGATTTAAAGGAAAGTTATTGGTCGACAGGTATGAAGAAGGATATTGCGGAACATGTTGCAATATGTGATGTTTGTCAGCGAGTAAAGGCAGAACATCAGAAACCAGCAGGGTTACTCCAACCTCTGCCGATACCCGAGTGGAAATGGGAAAAGCTTGGTATGGACTTCATCACAGGACTACCTAGGACCCGTTCAGGTTATGATTCCATCTGGGTAGTGGTTGATCGCTTGACCAAGGTAGCTCATTTCATTCTAGTGAAAACCACCTATACCAGTGCTAAGCTAGCCAAGATATATATGACCAGGATCGTATGTCTACATGGAGTTCCGAGGAGTATCGTGTCAGATAGAGGAACACAATTTACCTCAAAGTTTTGGCATCAATTACATGAAACTTTGGGTACAAGGCTGGAGTTTAGTACAACTTTTCATCCGCAGACAGATGGACAGACTGAGAGAGTCAACCAGATTCTGGAAGACATGTTGAGAGCTTGTGCGCTAGATTATGGATCTAGTTGGGATGACAACTTACCTTATGCAGAATTCTCGTACAACAACAGTTATCAGACCAGTCTGAAGATGGCCCCTTTCGAAGCTTTATATGGAAGGAGGTGCAGAACGCCACTGACGTGGGATGGTGTTGGAGACCGACAACTTTTTGGTCCCGACCTTATTCGAGATTCTGAAGAGAAAGTCATGCTGGTTCGCGACAGACTCAAGATAGCTCAATCTCGACAGAAGAGTTATGCTAACAGCAAACGTAAAGAAGTGACGTATGAAGTGGGAGACCGAGCATATCTTCGTGTGTCCCCGCTTCGAGGAATCAAAAGGTTTGGTGTTAAAGGAAAGTTAGCACCTAGATTCATAGGCCCCTACAAAATTCTTGAACGTAGAGGCGAAGTTGCATACAAGCTGGAATTGCCGGAAGGATTATCCGTAGTTCATGATGTTTTCCATGTTTCCCAGTTGAAGAAATGTCATACTGAGATGGCTGATATTCCTTTGAGAGATACAGTGCCCCTAGAGGCCATACAACTTGACAATGATCTGACTTACGAGGAGAAACCTGTCAGAATCCTCGAGACTGCCAACAGAGTTACCCGCAGCAAGATCATCAAGTTCTGTAAGGTTTTGTGGAGTCACCACACCGAGGAAGAAGCCACCTGGGAACGCGAACAAGATCTTCGTAGAGACCATCCGCACCTATTTTCTAGCCAACCCGAATCTCGAGGGCGAGATTCATCTTAAGGTGGGTAGGTTTGTAACATCCCAAAATTCCATTTTGGAATGTTATGAAATATAGCTATGCATCCATCATCATCATTGCTTGAATTCATGTATTGTTGAAATGTTCTTTCTAAATTTCTGAAAGCCCTTTCTACTTTCCCTAAGTTGCTTTCACCTATTTGAAATCTAGGTAAAATGTTCAAAATAAGAGTGGAGTGACATGACACTCCACACCAGGGTAATCTTGGTGATTTATTTGAACAATAAAAACCAGGGGTTGTTTTGAAAATATTTGCAAAAAGGATTTAAAAACAAATAGGCAATTCTGAAAATAATATTTTTTTGAAATTATTCAAATGACAGAATAAAAATGTTCATTAAATAGCATTTATTATTCTGTTAATTTCAATATATTTAATTCCTACTTTTAACCAAGGTTTGAATGTTTTAAAAGCTTTTGATTGTCATTGGAAAACATTGAAAAGAAAACGGTAACGGTTTTAGTATTAAACGGGCCGGCCCACGGCAGTTACTCGCGAAGTTAATACCGAACGGCCGACCGACGCGGAAACCTCGCTCCCCTCTTGCTGACACTGGGTCCCACCCTAACCGCCCGAAGACCCGCTCGGTCATCACTCTCCTCTCGCCCGACCACGTCGCCGGCCGTTTTCCCCTCCCCGGATCTCTCTCCTCTCTCCTCCCCCGCACTCCCCAGCGCCCCTATATAAGCCGGCCACCCTCCGCTCCTCGTTTCCCCGAAAGCCCCCTCCTACCTCGCCGGGACGCTGCCAAACGAGCTCGCCGGAGTCCCTGCAACCACCGAAACCCTTCGGAGCTCCTGCCGTCGCCACACCCCACCCCCAGCCCCCACCATTGCCTCCAATCGACGCCGGACGACCGCCGCTGTCGCCTGGACCTCTTTGCTGCCTCCCTCGACCACCGAAGCTACCTTCGGCGACGTCCTCGACCACCGGCCGCCGTCACCACTCGCCGGAGATCCTCTCTCTCTCCGGTAAGTCATTGGATCTATCCTCACCCCTCGGATCTACAATCCACGGCTAGGATTACAACCCTTTAAACCCGAATCGTTTCCCTCTTCGGTCCGGTCGCCCGCCCGCAAGCACTCGCGCACACACTCCCCCAACCAATAGGAAAGCGCCATGTAGCCCCCTGGCCGTTGCATATCTAGTTTTCTTTTCTGTTTTTGTTTTAGTTAACAGAGTGAGTTCAAATTTTGTTTTGCTTATATCTTTTAATCTGTTTAATGTTTTGAGTTGATTCTTTTTGCAATAGCTCACATTTTTTCATGTAGTTTCACCCTGTACTTTTAAATTTTAAATTTGAACTCTAAAATTTGAATTGAATCAAATTTGCTTAAAACCTTCAAATCTGAATAACTAGAGTTTGAAAATAGATTTTGACATGAATCTTTTTGCTACTGTTTGGTCATAGTTAGGACTACCTTTATGCTTAGTTTGAAAAATTTTAGCATGATTTTGATTAGTGTTCTAGCTATAAACAGAATCTGCCTAGTATTATAGTATAGTTTTATTTACTTAGTTTTAGTTAGTTTAACTTAGATTTAGTTTTAATTTGTTTAGTAGGTTCTGTTGTTTAAACATTTAGTGTTTTACTTGTTGTTAATAAAAAAATATAAAATTGTTTAGTTATCTCTTTGTTAATATAGGAATCACAACTTCTTTTCAAATAGGTTTAATTTGAACTAAAACAACTAGTTAGTGATAGTTTTCTTTCAACAAAGTTTTATATAATTTAATTTTTTTTCTAAGACAAGTTTATTTGTTAATTCTTCCCTGTTAAGAACATGTTTTGTTAATAAGTAATAAGTTTTGTTTTGTTCTTTTGTTAGTAAAACTATAGTTGTTTCATATAGTGTTTATCAAAACTTTCAAAAACTTTACTAAAAGTTTTCCCAACAAACTTAATTTGGTTTTATTCTATTTATTAATAAAATATTTTATTGTTTTCTTGCTGTCAACTATTGTTTTGGTTAATACCAATAGTTTCATTATGTTAGTAGTGTTTTATGAATCATCTTTTAGAAAACAAAACTTTGTGTGTTTTCTTGCTTGTGATTTTTTGTGCATTGTTTTGTCTTGATTGTTTACTAGTTCTTGGTCGATGGTTGTGAGTTACCATATTTTGTTGTATGCTTATTGAGTGCTCTTGTTTGCCTCATTAGATTATCCGGAGTGCGAAGCTTGTTACTTAGAGTCACTCACGTACGAAGATCATCAATCAGGCAAGTCACTTTGATCATGTTTACCCATGTTTTATATGCATTAGTTCTACCATCTTCCCCAAATTGCATGCAATATAGGTTAGTTGGAAACTTGATTACATTGTAGTAGTATCATGTGGTAGGTACCCCCTCAAACTCTTTGACACATTGGCCCCGGGAAACGTTGTTTTACTTTCGCTATGCTATTAGTAGACGGGGTTGGTTGTGTGATTCATGAGAGTTGAGAGTGTTAATAATTTCAAGACCTACATAATGATCAAGATTTCAAGACTCCGAGTTTTCAACATACCTCTGGGTGGATGATGGTTGAACGGCACCCTGGAGAAACCAGTGGATTTGCCTAGGTGATGCTGGAGATGGCCAGCATTCACGCGGAAAGATCCACCCAGGCACAAAGAGATGGATGGGTGCTTCAAGACCCAAGGCTTACCTGCACAGCCACAAGTCATTATGGGCTCTGGCTTGGTTGGACATTGTGGTGACCCTGGACAGGCGATGCTATGAGATGTAGAAGAACGGTAGGAAAGGATGGGCACCGACAGAGTCGCAGGGAAACCCTTTGGAAGACCATGTTTTGGTCATCCGTTTCTCAAACACCCTGAAGTGCGAGAAATTAAACGGAGGCGACCAAATCTTGTGGGGAACATGTGCAAAACTCTGCAGAGTACTCAAACCTAATCGATTAGCCGTGTCCACGGTCATGGACGACTTGAGCCAAAGGAACTGAAACATTCGGAACTCTCAACACAATTAATATGATGATGTGGGTATTAAAAAATTGGTATGAGAATTGGTTGGTGGAACCATCTCATTAATCAACCAACTTAGTAATATTTTGGCTTAGCCCTCTCTTGATGTAGCAAAAATTAGCTTTACGCAAAAAACTTACCACCCCACCTGCCATATAAGCATGTAGACTAGATGATTATCTTTTCACCCCTCTTTTGTGACTTTGCCGGCATGTTCCATATGCTGACCTACACGGCTGCAACGTATCATGTTGCAGAGTACTTTTCCGACCAGGAGTGAGGACACGTTCTATGCTCAGTGCGATGCCCTTGGAGTCAGATGGACTCATCTACCTTCGACGCTTCCGCAAGATTTAGATATTCTCATGAGTTGGCTTTCAACCACTTTATTGTAATTTTTATTGTAATAAAGGACTCGATATGAGATTTCGATTAATATAATGCTGTGTGATTTCCCTTTGATATATACATTGATGTACCGTGTGTGTACCAGCATGATCTTGGGATGGTACGGAAACACCGGAGATTCGACCTTTCAGGTCGAGTCGCTAAAACCAAGTAAACCAAAAGGAATCAACTACAAGATGTAATCAACACTACTAGCAACCCCCAGGTATCAATTTGAGATTCTGAGACAAAGATTGAATAAAAGAGATGAACTAGGGTTTGAGATGAGATGGTATTGGTGAAGATGTTGATGAAGATTTGTCCTCCAACGAATGAAGAAGCGTTGTTCATGACGGTGGCTTCGATTTCCCCCTCCTCGGGGGAAGTTTCCCTAGCAGAATCTCTCCGCTAGAGAGCGAAAGGGCCTCTGTCCCAGTTTCAGCCTCGAGACGGAGGTGTTTCATCCCGAAAGTATCCTCTTGATTTTTTCTAGGTCAAAACCCTTAATATAGGAGAAGAGGGGTCATAGCCTTCCTGTAGGCCTCCCAAGCCATCAGGGTACACCGAGGGGTTGGCTGCGCCCTATTGGCTTGGGAGCCACAGCTGGCCCCCTTTGGTGGTTCTACACTCCAGAATTACATATATATTCCATAAAAGAAGCCTCGTGAAGTTTCAGGTCATTTGGAGTACATAATATTCCGAGCCTTTTTCATGGCTTTCAGGTCCAGAATTCCAATTTCTGGCAATTTCCCTTTTTGTGTTAGATCATGCAAATTAAGAGAGAAAAGGCACTAGAATTATATCATAGAATGGAATAATGGCCAAGAATAATGTAAATATTAATAATAAATCATGATGCAAAATGGGTGTACCAACTCCCCCAAGCTTAGACCTCGCTTTTCCTCAAGCGAGAACCAAACTCGGTAATAATGACCACATAATTAGAGAGAAAGGTCTTGATAAAAGCAAAATACAGGCCTGCGAGCATCATGGATATTAACATAGTAGTAAGATTTCATCATATCACTTCTCATAAACAAGTAACAATCTATCCACAAACATTTAATTATGGATCATAAACTTTATTCATAACCAAGATACTATGTTCTTGGTCATTGCGACGATCACAATTCATCATATTTAAGAGAAGAGTATATCTAAGAGCTTTCATTTTACTAAGTTCACATACTCAACTATCAATTAGTCTTCTATGATTGCTCACACTCAATGCATATTTTTGGGGCAAATGTTTCCGTTAGACACATAGGAAGATAGGGGCTTTATTGTTTTCACCACCCAACTTAGTTACCTTGAGGATAATGTCAATAATAATGACACATGATCATCTACATCCAACTGGATATATATGCCTGGATGTTTCCCCAACACATTATGCTTGTCACTAAATAGTTAATAAGATCGAATGGAGATAAACATTATTGACTCTTGCATAAAAGTAAATACCAAAAAGTAAAATATAGGCCCTTCCCAGCAGGAAGCAGAGGTTGTAATGCACTTTTTATTTTTGGATGTACAAACTCTTAATGCAAAGGAGTGTCACTTTATATTGCCCCTTGTGATAGCAATCTTTATTATGTAGTCCATCGCTTTTATTTCTTTACCATCACAAGATCGTACAAAGTTTATTTTCCCTTACAATAAAAGATCATACATATTTAGGAGCATTTTTTATTGCTTTATGCACCGATGACAACTTACTTGAAGGATCTTGTTCAATCCATAGGTAGATATGGTGGACTCTCACGGCAAGAAAGTGGGTTTAAGGGTTACGGATGTACAAGTAGTATCTCTACTTAGTGTGAATTTTGGGATAGCAAAAGATGCTAGACAAGCACCACATGTTAGAGGATCCATGAAAATATAACTTCTATGTGAATATAAACAAACATGACTCATTACATTGTCTTCCTTGTCCAACCTCAACTACTCAATCATGTAGAAATATCTAATGGGGGCTCACAATCATAAAATATGCCCAAGAGATAGTATATTTGTATGTAAATACCCTCTCCCCTTTCATAATTTTGCGTGGATTGTATCAATGAATAAAATTATGTTTGTTAACTCCCAACAACTTTTATCAAGCACACTTGTTTTTATGTGAAGTCATTACTCCCCATGGGATTAGCATATGATATTTCTATTTATTTCATTACATCGTTATGATTGATGCATGAGAGTAAAGCAGCAAACTCAAACTAATATTTATTATATAACTCTCACACTCGGTTACAGGGACGGATAGATCACAAAGCAAACACTCTAAGCAAAGGAAAACTAAAAATTTATTCCTATAGATCACAAGATAGCTCAGGATGGTGATGTGTTACCGGGGCACCTCCCCCAAGCTTGGAACAAGCTAAGGGTGGTGCCCATACACATGTTCTAAAATTTCCTTCTTGGATGATGGTGGTGATGAAGTAATAGGCTTGTCCTCAGTCTTCCGAGGCATAGCCTACCCATCATAGAAAGAAGATCTCGTATCCAAAATTCTGAAACCTATAACTATACTCATCCTCTTGAAACAAGATTCATACTCATAGTTTTGGTTTTGTAGATCATAGATTTGAGCCTGAAGATCTCGGAGTTTGTCATGGATCTTCAATATCATCTCCGCAATCTCCTTGATGTCCATCCTGTGTTCATAAATAAAATCCATGATCATGGAGTGATAAGCGTTGAGTAAATGTCCCACAATTCCCTGGCACTTGAAGATCTGTTGTTCCACTGCTTCAAGCTTGGCCTTCTTGCTTCCCTCCTTCTTTGGTCCTTGAATGCCCCAGATGTGAAGCACCCCCTCACACATCTCAATGGCTTGATGGTATTTCATCACCTTTGAAAGATAGGGATTGATGACCTTCTCATAGAACTTGTCCTTGGAAGAGCTTGACGGTGTCATGGCGATCTAGACATGTCAGAAAATCAGCCAGAAACAAGAAAGAGGAGAAACTTGCAATGCGGTGGTCAAAACATAAGGGAGTATATATAATGATTTTTTCTAGGTCTGAATACATGTCCAGGAAGAAAATGGAGTCAGGAAGGCACATGAGGGGCTCCCAAGCCATAAGGGCGCACCCAGGGGTGGCTGTGCCCTATTGGCTTGGGACTCCCTCCTAGGCCCGCTCAACTGATTTTTATTTTTGTAAATTTTCTAATATTCCAAAACTGACAAACATATTTTTTATGGAATTATTGGAGTTGGTTTACTTACCGTATTACATACCTACCCCTTTTATGATTCTCGATTGTTCCCGAGGGTCTCTCTTATGTGTTCTTCTGTTGTCATCACTTGAATAATATTAGTTTCAACATTCATGGGTGTACCTGAATATAATGTTTAATTCTTGGACCATTAACCACTCTCGGATTTGCGCCCTCGATATTATTTATCTTAATGGCTCTGGAGTGATAAACATCTTCGATGATATAGGGTCCTTCCCATTTGGAGAGAAATTTTCCTGCAAAAAATCCGAAACAAGAATTGTACAAAATAACTGGATCACCAATTTTAAATTCACGGTTTTGTATTCTTTTGTCATGCCATCTCTTAAATTTTTCCTTGAAAAACTTGGCATTTTCATGGGCTTGTGTCTTCCATTCATCTAGAGAGCTAATATCAAATAACCTCTTCTCATCGGTAAGTTTGAAATCATAGTTAAGTTCTTTAGTTGCCCAAGATGCTTTATGCTCTAACTCAAGAGGTAAATGACATGCTTTTCCATAGACCATTTTATACAGGGACAATCCCATAGGATATTTATAAGCAGTTCTATAAGCCCATAATGCATGGTCAAGTTTCTTAGACCAATTCTTCCTAGATCTGTTAACAATCTTTTCGAAGATCAATTTTATTTCTTGGTTACTCAATTCAACTTGACCGCTAGACTGAGGATGATAAGGTGAAGCAATCCTATGGTTAACATCATATTTAGCTATAAGTTTACGGAAAGCTCCATGACTAAAGTGTGAACCACCATCTGTCATTAAATATCTAGGGACTCCAAACCTTGGGAAGATAACTTGTTTAAGCATTTTAATAGAAGTGTTGTGATCATCACTACTAGTTGGAGTAGCTTCTACCCACTTAGTAATGTAATCAACAACAACTAAAATATGAGTGTACTCATTAAAGGAAGGAAAAGGTCCCATATAATCAAAAACCCAAACATCAAATGGTTCAATGACAAGTGAATAATTCATAGGCATTTCCTGACATCTACAATTGTTACCAATTGTTTGACATTCATCACAAGAAAGGACAAACTTATGTGCATCATTTAAAAAGTAGGCCAATAAAAACCAGATTGTAGTACCTTGTATGCAGTTTTTCCATGAGTGTGGTTCCCTCCATAGGCCTCAGAATGACACTTCCAAAGGATATGTTCCTGTTCATGCTTAGGTACATGATACTCGTGATCTGAGTTTGGTTTTCCATGAACAGGTACGGGTAATCGCAGCACAGAGTGGGTAAGTATTTCCCTCAGTTATGAAACCAAGGTTTATCGAACCAATAGGAATACCAATCCTCAATCATCTTTAGTGGCTGCACACAAAAGAACAAACTTATTGCACCCAACACCGGCAAGAGGGTTGCCAATCCCCTTCATCACGTTATTTGCAAGCGAGTTGTGTAGATAATAGTAAAGTGCAACATAAAATAAAAGGTAATAAATAATAACAAGGTAACGATAGTGTTTGTGAATATATAAGTGAATAGAGCCAGGGGCGTAGGGTTCTCTAGTGGCATCTCTCATAAGTAAAGCATACTGTGGGTAAACAAATTACTATTGGGCAATTGATAGAAAAGCGAATAGTTATGCGCATTTCACGGCAATGATCATGTTTATATAGGCATCACGTCCATAAGCAAATAGGCCGACTCCTGCCTACACCTATTACTATTACTCCACCCATCGACTGCTATCCAGCATGCATCTAGAGTATTAAGTAAAACAGCGTAATGCTTGGAGAACATTCACATGATCTAGACAAAGTAGATTCAATCAATATGAATAAACCCCATCGTTTTATCCTTAGTAGCAGCAATAAAAAGATGCAGCTTGTATCCTTCTATCACTGGGATATAGAAACTTGCCAGGTTGAACCTACTACAACCACCACTCCCACTGAAGAAATATCAATCTAGTTGGCCGAACTATCTCAATAGATCGGAGAGCATTATGAAGCTATGACGATCATGCAAATAAGAATCATAGTAATCAGATTTGACTCAAATTCTTTGCATGAATAATCTGAACATAAACTCACAATTCATCAGATCCCAACAAACACACCATACAAAGGGATTACATCGGATGGATCAAGACAAAGATTCGATGAATGTTGTGTAGAAGATCGAGAGAGAGAGAGAGAGATATTGCCATCTAGGTACTACCTATGGACCCCTAGGTCTATGGTGAATTACTCACAAATCATGGTGGGGCAACAAGGTTGATGAAGAAGCCTTCTGTGATCGATCTCCCCTTCGGCAGGGTGACAGAACGGAGGTGTAGATGTCCTCCCGTCAGAACAGAGACTTGCGGTGGCGGAAAAAGCATTTTGGGAGCGCTTCTGGTGTTTTTAGGGTAGATGTGAATTTATAGGCCAGAGAACGACATCGGGAGAGGCCGCAAGGGACATTACTATCTAGCGGCACCCCCCTGGTGGCACGGCCTGATATGTGGTGGGGCCCTAGTGCAGCTTATGGCCTTCCTCCGAAGCTTGTAGGTATCGTATTGGTCCAGAAAAAAATGTCAAAAAGTTTCATCGCAATTGGACTTCGTTTGGTATTGTTACTCTAAAAAAGGAAAAAACACATAGAAAACAACAACTGGCACTGGGCATTGGGTCAATAGGTTAGTGCTAAAAAATATCATAAATTGGTAAATAAATACCCAAAGATTATCCTATAATGATAATATATTATCATGGAACAATGAAAAATTATAGATACGTTGGAGACATATCAACATCCCCAAGCTTAATTCCTCCTCGTTGTGCTTGCAAGTCTCTTCGAGTTATTGGTTTGGTTTGGCTAACTAGATTGTTAATTCTTGCAGTGGGAGAAGTGCTTGGTTTTCGGTTCAATCTTGCGGGGTCCTAACCCAGTGGCAAAGTAGGGGTAGCAAGGCACGTATTGTATTGTTGCCATCAAGGGTAACAAGATGGGGGTTTCATCATATTGCTTGAGTTTATCCCTCTACATCATGTCATCTTCCTTAATGCGTTACTCTGCTCTTCATGAACTTAATACTCTAGATGCAGGTAGGAGTCAGTCGATGTGTGGAGTAATAGTAGTAGATGCAGAATCGTTTTGGTATACTTGTCACGGACGTGATGCTTATATGCATGATCATTGCCTTGGATGACTACATGATTATTTGCTTTTCTATCAATTGCTTGACAGTAATTTGTTCACACACCATGATATTTGCCTTCAAGAGAAACCTATGGCCCCCGGGTCTATTTTCCATTATATATTTTCAGATCTATATTTGCTGCCATTTATTTACCATTTACTTTCCGCACTTGTTACATCTATCTCTATCGGATCTAATCCTTGCAAATAACCATGAAGGGATTGAAAACCCCTTTATAGCGTTGGGTGTAAGAGTTTGATTATTTGTGTAGGCGCATCCATTGGTGACTTGCTTGTTCCTCCTACTGGATTGATACCTTGGTTCTCAAAAACCGAGGGAAATATTTATCTACTTTGTCGAATCACCAATTCCTCTTCAAGGGAAAACCAACGCATGCTCAAGAGGTAGCAAGAAGGATTTATGGCGCCATTGCCGGGGAGGATACACATCAAGCCTACCAAGTACCCATCACAAACTCATCTCTTGCATTTCCTTTATTTACCATTTGCCTCTCATTTTCCTCTCGCCCATTTCTAAAATGATTTTCAGAAAATACCAAAAAAATAATTTGCCTTTTTGTTTGCCCTTCTTTCGCTTGCCTTTCGTTTGTTGAACTCATGGCTAGTCTTACTACTATAACTAATACTCCCGAGTATGAGGTTCTTAATTTTAAGCAAAGGGAGGGAGAAAACTTAAAAGATGCTTGGTATAGAATTTGCAATTCTCAAAATATATATATTTGTAAGCAATCTACTACCGTTCTCCTTCGCAATTTTTACGTGGGTATCACTCCTTGGAATAGATATGTCCTAGATACCATCATGGGAGGGAATTTTTTGGGAATTCATACCTTTAACTCCTATGGTGCTATGATAAATTTATTTGGATCACCCCCAATCATGGTTAATGGGACAATTTTAGCTCTGGAACATGTGATGCGAAGGCTTGAGATTATTGAAAAAAGGGTTTCTACGGTTGAGCTTATTAAATACTTGGATAAAAATATCCAATCACATTACTCAATATGGATCTAAAGTAGGAGTTACCTTAAAAAATCTTAAGGAAAAGGAACCCATAGTTAATGAAAAATTGGAACAAGATTCCTCTAGAATTGGCAAGCTAGAGGACATTATTACCAACTTGGGATCCATGTTTGCTTTGGTTCAAACCACTCCAACTCCTTTGCCTCCTAAGGCTGCCAAGTTTGTTTATGTTCCTAAAAATAAGGGTGAATCTTCTAGTAAATATGAAGATCTTAAGGTGATAAGTATTCACCCTAACTTTCTCAATATTATTAAGGAACCAATTGCCACCATTGAATCTCTTGATTTTTTACCTAGGAGTATTATCATTGATAAGAAAAATAGGCCTACTATGGCTTATAAGTGTGCAATTGATGAGTTGCATACCAAAGATGACAATACCTAGATCTATTGCGTTTTGCCTAGCTAGGGGCGTTAAACAATAGCGCTTGTTGGGAGGCAACCAAATTTTATTATTGTGTTCTGTTTTTATTCTGTTTTCACGTATTTTCCACATTATTACTTCTGTAGTAATTGTATTTTGGTGTTTTAATTATTGTTTGAGCCAAGTAAAACCTTTAGGGTGATCCATGGTAGTTGTTGATCTAATCTTGCTAAAAAACAAAAACTTTTGCGCTCAGTCCAGGAATTTTCTAATTTTTGAGAGTGTAGAATTGATCTGAAATTTATACAAAAGATTTATATATACATTTCCCAGGTTTTAATAATTTTGCAGAATTTTTTAAGTTACATAAGTATACTAAGCTTTCAATTTTCTATAGACTGTTCTATTTTTGATAGTTTCTGTTTTCTTTGAGTTGTTTGCCTATTTTGAAGAATCTATGGGTTGTATCATGTGGTATGAGTCATGGAGAAGTTAGATTACAGTAGGAATAACACCAATATAAATAAATAATGAGTTCACAACAGTACCTAAAGTGGTTATTTATTTTCTTATACTAATGGATCTCACGAGTTTTCTGTTAAGTTTTGTGTTGTGAAGTTTTCAAGTTTTGGGTAAAGATTGGATGGACTATGGAATAAGGAGAGGCAAGAGCCTCAGCTTGGGGATGCCCAAGGCACCCCAAGTCATATTAAAGGATGACGAAGAGCCTAAGCTTGGGTATGCCCCGAAAGGCATCCCCTCTTTCGTATTCAATCCATCGGTATATTTACTTGAGGCTATATTTTTATTCACCACATGATATGTGTTTTGCTTGGAGCGTCTTGTATGATATGAGTCTTTGGTTGTTAGTTTGCCAAAATCATCCTTGTTGCACACATCTTTTGAGAGAGACACGCTGAATCATTAATTTTTTAGAATACTCTATGTGCTGCACTTATATCATTTGAGTTGGGCAATTTTGCTCCATATGCTCCACTTATATCTTGTAGAGCACGGTGGTATTTTCGTTTTATATAAATTCTTGAACTCTCGTACCTCACTTATACTATTTTGAGAGTTTCTAAAAAACAGCATGGTAATTGGTCTAGGTTGTGAATTTAGTCCTAATATGATAGGCATCCAAAAGGGGTATAATAAAAACTTCCATATTAAGTGCATTAAGTATTTATGAGAAGTTTGATTCCTTGCATAAAGTTTTGAGATATAAAGATGGTAATGTTAAGAGACATGTTAGGAAGTAAATTGTGATTCGATTAAAATACTTGTGTAAAGGTTTGTAATTCTCGTAGCATGCACGTATGGTGAACCGCTATGTAAGGAAGTCGGAGCATGACTTGTTTATAGATTGTCGACCTTTGTGTGAGGGTCGAGGGCGCGCGATGGTTAACTCCTACCAACCTCCCCCCTAGGAGCATGCGTTTAATGCTTTGCTTCAATGGCTAATAGACTTTTTCAATAAGTGTGTGAGTTCGTCTTGACAAATGTTGAGCCCATGGATTATACGCACTCTCACCCTTCCACTTTTGCTAGCCTCTCTAGTACCGCACAACTTTCGCCGGTGTAACAAACACCTTCCTCAAAACAGCCACCATATACCTTCCTCAAAACAGCCACCATATACCTTCCTTAAAACAGCCACCATATATATTTCCTCAAAATAGCCACCATACCTACCTATTATGGCATTTCCATAGCCATTCCAAGATATATTGCCATGCAACTTCCATTGTTTCCTTTTATGGCATGCACACCATCACTTCCATATTGCATATAGAGTCATATTTTGTCATAGGTATCGAGTTGTAATTTTTCTTTTGAGTTTTAAGTAAATAAAAGTGTGATGATTTTCATTATAGAGCATGTCCCATATGAGGAAAGGATGATGGAAGCTATGATTCCCTTACTAGTAGGGATGAGAGTCTAGACATTATGAAAAATAAAAGAGTCCAGCGAAGCCCAAAAAATAGAAATGAATAAAAGAGGCCTTAGATGCCCAACAAAAAACGAGATAAAAGAGAGAAGGGACATTACTACTACCTTTTTCCACACTTGTCCTTCAAAGTAGCACCATGATCTTCATGTTAGAGAGTCTCCTATTTTGTCACTTTCATTTACTAGTGGGAATTTTTCTTTATAGAACTTAGCTTGTATATTCCGATGATGGGCTTCCTCAAATTGCCCTAGGTCTTCATGACCAAGCAAGTTGGATGCACCCCCACTTAGTTTCTTTTTTTGAGCTTTCATACACTTATAGCTCTAGTGCATCCGTTGCATGGCAATCCCTACTCACTCACATTGATATCTATATATGGGCATGTCCACAACCCGTTGATACGCCTAGTTGATGTGAGACTATCTTCTCCCTTTTCCTTGACAACCTCCACCATATTCTATTCCACCTATAGTGCTATATCCATGGCTCGCGCTCATGTATTGCGTGAGAGTTGGAAAAGTTTGAGAAAATGGGTGTGAAAACAATTGCTTGACTTTTCATCGGGGTTGTGCATGATGTAAATACTTTGTATGGGGAAGATGGAGCATAGCCAAACCATATAATATTGTAGGGATAACTTTCTTTTGACATTATAGTTTAAAGAGATACAATTGCTTTGCTAGTATGCTTGAAATGTTATTGTTTCTATATCAATACTAAGCTTTTGTTTTGAGTCTTACGGATCTGAATATGCATGCCACAATAAAGAATATTAATTTGATAAATATGTTAGGTAGCACTCCACATCAAAAAAACTGTTTTTATCATTTACATACTCGAGGACGAGCAGGAATTAAGCTTGGGGATGCTGCTACATATCCAATGTATCTATAATTTTTGATGATGGCATGCTATTATATTATCTGTTTTGGATGTTTTATATGCATTAATATGCTATTTTATACTATTTTTGGGACTAACCTATTAATCTAGAGCCAAGTGTCAGTTTCTGTTTTTTCCTTGTTTTTGAGTTTTGCAGATATGGAATATTAAACGGAGTCCAAACGGAATAAAACCTTCAGAAGGAGTTTTTCTAGAAGGAAACAAGTCATCCAAGCTTGGAGTGCACGTAAGGGGAGGTGTCAAGGCGCCACAAGCCTGCTAGGCGTGGGCCCCCCTGGTCGCGCCTAGCAGGCTTGTCATTCCCTAGCAAGTCTCCTAACCCTAATTCTTGGCCTATAAATACCCAAATATTTCCCAAACCTCATAACTAGCCACGAAAATACTTTTCCACCGCCGGAAGCCTCCGTTCCTGAGAGATCCAATCTTGGAGCCTTCTTTGGTAATCTGTCGGAGGGGGAATCGATCACGGAGGGCATCTACATCAACTCCATTGCCCCTCCATTGATGCGTGAGTAGTCCACCACAAACCTACGGGTCCATAGCTAGTATCTAAATGGCTTATTCTCTATCTTTGATCTTCAATACCATGTTCTTCATGATCTTCATGGAGATCAATCCGATGTTATCTTGTTTTGTGGTGTGTTTGTCAAGATCCGATGAATTGTGAGTTTGTGTTCAGATTATCCATGAATCTTATTTGAATCTCCTCTAATTTCTTATATGCATGATTTCATATCCTTGCAAGTCTCTTCGAGTTATTGGTTTGGTTTGGCCAACTAGATTGGTAATTCTTGCAATGGGAGAAGTGCTTGGTTTTGGGTTCAGTCTTGTGGTGTCCTCACCCAGTGAAAAAGTAGGGGTAGCGAGGCACGTATTGCATTGTTGCCATCAAGGGTAAAAAGATGGGGTTTTCATCATACTTCTTGAGTTTATCCCTCTATATCATGTCATCTTTCTTAACGTGTTACTCTGTTCTTCATGAACTTAATACTCTAGATGCAGGTAGGAGTCGGTCGATGTGTGGAGTAATAGTACTAGATGCAAAATTGTTTCGGTCTACTTGTCACGGACGTGATGCCTATATGCATGATCATTGCCTTTGATAACTACATGATTATTTGTTTTTCTATCAATTGCTTGACAGTAATTTGACACCCATCATGATATTTGCCTTCAAGAGAGAAGCCTCTCGTGAAACCTATGGCCTATGGGTCTATTTTCCATCATATATTTTCAGATCTATACTTGCTGCAATTTATTTACCATTTACTTTACGCGCTCGTTACATCTATCTCTATCGGATCTAATCCTTGCAAATAACCGTGAAGGGATTTACAATCCCTTTATAGCATTGGGTGCAAGAGTTTGATTATTTGTATAGGTGCATCCATTGGTGAATTGCTTGTTCCTCCTACTGGATTGATACCTTGGTTCTCAAAAACTGAGGAAAATACTTATCTACTTCACTGCATCACCCTTTTCTCTTCAAGGGAAAACCAACGCATGCTCAAGAGGTAGTAGTGCACCACCCCCTCAAGTGTTGTCTGTAGATGTTGTGAACATCTTAACAGGCACGTTCTGATGAATACTTGATAGTTGAGTGCGTCATGCATTACGGCTTAGAATTGAGGCTCCACAACATTTTGAACGTCACAAAACATATGAGATGCTCTAAGAGCTGAAATTAGGATCTTAGGCTCGTGCCCATGTTGAGAGGTGTGACACCTCCAACAAGATTCTTTTCCTGCAAGAAGAAGGAGAATAGCTCAATCGTTGAGCATGTTCTCAGATTGTCTGGGTACAACAATCGCTTGAATCGAGTGGGAGTTGATCTTCCAGATAAGATAGTGATTGATATAGTTCTCCAAGTCACAGTCACTAAACTACTAGAGCTTCATGATGAACTATAAAATGCTAGGTATGGAAATAATGATCCCTGAGCTATTTGCGATGTTTGACACCGCAAAGGTAGAAATCAAGAAGGAGCATCAAGTGTTGATGGTTAGTAAAACCACTAGTTTCGAAATGGCAAGGGCAAGGAGGGAAACTTCATGGATGGCAAGTCAGTTGCTCCTCTAGTGAAGAAACCCAAAGTTGAACCCAGACCCGAGACTAAGTTCTTATATTGTGAGGAGAGTGGTCGTTGAAGCGGAACAACCCTAGATACTTTGTAGATAATAAGGTTGGCAACGTCGACAGAAGTATATTTGATATACGTGGTATTGATGTGTACCTTGCTAGTACTCCTAGTAGCACCTGGGTATTGGATACCGGTTCGGTTGCTAAATGTTAGTAACTCAAAATAATAGCTACAGAATAAATTGAGACTAGCTAAGGATGAGGTGATGATGTGTGTTGGAAATGTTTCCAAGGTTGATGTGATCAACATCGCACACTCTCTCTACGTTCGGGATTAGTGACGAACCTATATAAATGTTATTTGGTGTTTGCATTGAGCATGAACACGATTAGATCGTGTTTATTGCAATACAGTTATTCATTTATGTTAGAGAATAATGGTTATTCTGTTTACATGAATAATACCTTCAATGGTCATGCACCCAATTACAATGGTTTATTGAATCTTCATCGTAGGAATACACATGTTCATAACATTGATGCCAAAAGATACAAAGTTAATAATGATAGTACCACATACTTTTGGCACTGCTGCTAAATGTCATATTGGTGTAAAGCGCATGAAGAAACACCATGCTGATGGATCCTTGGACTCATTCAATTTCGAATCGGTTGAGGCATGCGGAACATGCCTCTTGGGCAAGATGACTAAGTCCTTGTTTTCAATTATGATGGAGTGGGCAAGTGACTTATTGGAAATAATACATGTTGATGTATGCGGTCCAATGAGTGTCGTAGCATGTGGTGGATATCATTGTTTTCTTACCTTCACTGATGGTTTGAGAAGATATGGGTATATTTACTTAATGAAACACAAGTCTGAGTCATTTGAAAAGTTCAAGCAAATTCAGAGTTAAGTTTGAGATCATCATGAGAAGAAGATAAAATGTCTATGATATGATCATGGAGGAGAATATCTGAGTTAGGAGTTTGGTATACAACTTAAGACAATGTGGAAGTTGTTTCACAACTCACGCCACCTGGAACAACATAGTGGGATGGTGTGTCCGAACACCGTAGTCCTGCTTTATTGGATATGGTGTGAACTATGATGTCTCTTACCGATTTGCCACTATTGTTTTGGGGTTATGCATTAGAGACAACCACATTCACTTTAAAATAGGGCGCCATCTAAGTCTGTTGAGATGACACCGTATGAATTTTGATTTGACAGAAACCTAAGTTGTCATTTCTTAATGTCTGGGGCTGCAACGCTTATGTGAAAAAGGGTTTTCACCTAATAAGCTCAAGCCCAAAGGGGATAAATGCATCTTCATAGAATACCCTAACATAATAGTTGGGTAAACCTTCTATCTTATATCCAAGAAAAAAGTGTTTGTTGCTAAAACGGGTCCTTTCTCGAGAAAGAGTTTATCTCGAAAGAATTGAGTGGGAGGAAGATAGAACTTGATGAGGTTTTTGAACCTTTGTTTCAATCAAAGAGTAGCGCAGCGCAGAAAGTTGTTTCTATGGATCTTACATTAGTTGATGAGGAAGTTAATGATGATGATCATGAGGCTTCGGATCAAGTTACTATCGAACCTCGTAGGTCGACATGGACGCATACTACTCCTGAGTGGTATGGCAACCCTCTCTTAAAGTTCGTGTTGTTGGACTACGATGAGCCTACAAGCTATGGACAAGCGATGATGGGCCCGGATTCTGACAAATGGCTAGGAGCTATGAAATCCGAGAAAGGATCCATGTATGAAAACCAAGTATGGACTTTGGTAGACTTGCCCATTAAACAGCGGGTCGTTGAGTACAAATGGACCTTTAAGATGAAGACAGATGTTGATGGTAAAGGTCACCATTTGTAAAGCTCAACTTGTCGCAAAGAAGTTTCCGCCAAGTTCAAGGAGTTGACTATGATGAGACCTTCTCACCTGTAGCGATGCTAAAAGTCTGTTGGAATTATGTTAGCAGTTGCTGCATTTTTCAATTATGAAATCTGGCAGATGGATGTCAAAACATCGTTTCCTTAACTGTTTAGTTGAGGAAAGGTTTTATATGATACAACCAGAAGGTTTTGTCAGTCCTAAGGATGCTAAAAGGTGTGCAAGCTCCAGTGATCCTTCTATGGGATGAAGCAAGCATCTCGGAGTTGGAATATACGCTTTGATGAGGTGATCACAGTTTTTCTGAGTCTAGAAAAAGTTTATGAGAAACTTGTATTTACATGAAAGTGAGTGGGAGCACTATAGAATTTTTCATAAGTATATGTGGATGACATATTGTTGATTGGAAATAATTTAGAATTTCTGGAAAGAATAAAGGGTTGTTCGACTACATGAGCCGCGTTCCTTAACGCTTCCCGCTTAGCGATCTACTAGGTTATGTAGATCCACTCTCCCCCTCGTAGATGCTCATCACCATGGATAGATCTTGTGTGTGTAGCAATTTTTTTGTTTCCCATGCAATGTTCCCCCAACAAGGGAAGAGAGCGTGGACGACAGTGTGGACGTTGAATATGCCGAGGACAGTGAAGGCAATTACGAGGACTCGGACAAGAGCAAGGATGAAGTTGAGTCTCCTCTGCACACCGAGCATCATTCAAAGCAGCGCCAAGACCTAGTGGCTGCCCAAGAAAAACCTCGACGTCGAGCACCAGGAACCCGAAGCGCGACCGGGCTTCAATAGTTGAGCTAACTGATCGGGCCGAGAAACATCCCAGGTCAGACGCACCAAAACCTCGGAAGGCCCTGCCCCGCATGAAGATCGCCGTACCTATCGCCTCAACGTGAGTATTAATTTTCCTTTTCCTTTTGCTATTGTAGAACTTCATATCTTTGTTGACCGAGTGAAATTTGTCTGTCAGAGGTGCTACCTCGGTGACGTCGCCACCACGAGATGAAGAGGAGCATATGGATGTGGATACTGCTAACGCGTCCACCTCTCAACGAGATAGAACAAACCTTCACTCTGCTCTAGTTTTTCCTGGAAAATGACTCGTCGATTGACTTAGCAATCATTGTCGACTGGTAGTTGTAGACGTCATCCATTTGGAGGATGATGAGGAGCCGTAGCAAGGTGCGGGGGGTGAAGGTATGACCTTGGGTACCCCGCATGTACGCGCTCGGCAAACACCATCAGGGAAGACGCCTCGTAAGTCGACTGCAGCATCATCTGAAGGACTTGGCGATTTGTCTCGAGCAAGAACTGAACTTGCAGCCCCATTGTCGAGTGCTCCGCCGGCCACTTCAATTCTTGTGGCCTCAACGCCAATCGGGCAACCTCAAGCAACTCATGTTACTCCAGCTGCAGCATCAACTCACCCGACGCCCCGCCTTCCCTCTATATCGCATCCCAAAAGACTAGACTGGAGATGACAGAGAGGCCATGATCGAGGCTGAGCACATGATGTTGTGTACGAAGGAGGCATATGAGGCCAGCAAATTGGCTTACGATGCCATCTCAGCGCTTCATGCCAATGTCCGAGTAAGTGTGATTGTAAGTTCATTTCTGATTGAATTCTTGTCCATCTTGATTCTACACCCACTTGGTGTTTTCTTGTTGATACATATTTGCTTGATTTCCCCTTGAGTAAATCAGGTCTTAGTCATGTGGTTGCTGGTCTAGTGGGGGCACGTTGAGTGCACCCACTGGGTGTAGTCCCTGAGACCGCTGTCAAATGGTGATGACATCAGCAGGGGTCTTAGAGTTGTTTTGTTAATCGCTTGACATTTGACAGGCCGGACCTGGTCGAGTGATAGTAGGTCCAGTGGGGGCACGCTGAGTGCACCCACTGGGTGTAGTCCTCGAGACTGCTGTTGAGTGCTTGCATCGACGGGGGTCTGATAGAGACAAAGTTTTCTTAGACAAGCCAGACCTGGTCGATTGGAGTTGTATCTAGTGGGGGCACGCTGAGTGCATCCACTGGGTGTATTCCTCGAGACTATTGTCGGTTGGTTATGATGGGTAGTAGTCTTAAGAACTTGGACTTGGGATCCTTTTTCATACGCGGAGTACGCTTGTCACTCGGTTCGTCGAGTGCTTCTGAATGCTTGTCTTAGGTATGGAGAGGTAAGAACCTACCCTGCAGGTTTCATGGCTATCATTGCCATCAACCATGATATGACGCAGGTTTCATGGACATCATTTCCATCAACCATGATATGACACAAGTTTCATGGACATCATTTCCATCAACCATGATATGACGCTTTGCAGGGGTGTGGGGTGGGGTGGCGGGCCGCCATCCAGTCGATTGAACTTGCACCTTTCCACTCGGGAGTGGAGAAATATTAATGTCGACTGAATTACTTATTTGTTTATTTCAGAAAGCCTATGAACTTGGGACTCGGTACATCAACCTGGAGAAGGAGAAGAATCAGCTTCAACTAGATCTGGAGGTGTCCAAGAACAATCTGAATCGTGCACAGGTTGAACTGAGGACTCTGGGAGGTAATCTTTGTCGACCAACTGCATTATCATTCTCATCTTCCATCCTTTGAACCAAGTGTCCTCACTCGAACAGACGTGTGTGATGACAATCACCGACTCCAAGCGCGACTCAACAAAGTTATTTCTTTAGATACCATGAAGAAGGCGCTTGAAGACAAGGACAAAACACTCGCTGATGCTCAGAAGGTGGCGAGAGAGAAAACTGAGGTTGTTGAGAAGAAACTTGCTGCGGCCAAAAAGTTGGAAAATGAAAACAACAAACTCAAGCAGGAACGGGCCGACTGGATCAAGAAGACCGAACAGCTAAGCAGGAGGAGCAATGGTCTGGAGAAATACTTGGGAGACTTCGCAAAGAAGATGTTCAGCATGCTCGAAGGTAACTCTCTTTCATCGAGTGAGTTTCCTTAATTCCTATAGGACAGTAGCATGACCATCTTTCCATTCCCCCTTCGTGTAGAATTCTGCCAAGACGTCAAAAAGGAGACTGAAGAGACTGAGCCAAATTTGGAACCCATCAAGTCACCCGTCGGGGACACAGTGGCCATGAACATGTTTCAGCTTGATGTTCGCCTTAAAAGTGTTCAAGAGTACATCACTCGACTGAGAGTCGTGCTGGAGAATATCACCAAAGTATTGTGTCCAGAAGATGCCTTCCAGACTGACCTCGAGTAGATGATGACCCGCCTCAACGAGATTCCTGGTCGGGTGCAGGCATGGAAAAAATTTGCTGCTCATTGTGGAGCCGACATGGCGCTTTCACTCGTCCGATTCCATTGCAAGGAGGCCAAGGAAGACAAGCTAAAGACTCTCCGGGTGGTCAACACGAAGAAACTTCAATTCAAGGACTTGATGGAGACCTTCATCGAAGCAGCCACTCGTATCACTGATGGGATTGATCTGGACACCTTTCTCAAGCCCTCGAGCCCCATTGGTGCTTGAGAACAACTTTACTTGAAGTTCGAAACTTTATTTGCCTCGGTATGCCGAGTGATGGTGTAACCGTTAAAACTTCATACATGACTTAATCCTAAGTACTTCTATTTGCTTAGGCAACTTTTATTCGCGCTGGGGACTGTGGATTTATCTGCATTTTGTTTTCCAATCCTCCGAAAAGCTGAATTTTCTTGATTTCTGAATGAGTTAGATGCTTAATACTCGGAAGAATTCTGACCTAGGCGAAAACTTGTTCGTGGCCAAGTCCCCGGGTGTGAGGAATGCTCAACACCTAGGAAAGTTTTTAACTTAGGCGAAGACTGGTTCGTGGCTAAGCCCCCGAGTGAGAGGCTCACTCATCACTCGGAGAAGTTTTTCAACTTAGACGAAGACAAATTCGCAGCTAAGTTTCTGAGTGAATGGAATGCTACGCATTCGGTAGGTTTTTTTTAACTTAGGCGAAAACTGGTTTGCAGCTAAGCCCTTGAGTGAGAGGGTCGCTCGTCACTCGGAGTGTTTTCAACTTAGACGAAGGCTGATTCACATCTAAGTTTCTAAGTGAATGGAATGCTATCCACTCGGCAGGGGGTTTAACTTAATCGAAAACAGGATCGCAGCTAAGCCCCCGAGTGAAAGGGTCGCTCATCACTCAAAGTGTTTTCAACTTAGACGAAGGCTGATTCGCAGCTAAGTTTATGAGTGAATGGAATGCTATCCACTCAGCAGGGGTTTGAACTTAAGCGAAAACTAGTTCGCAGCTAAGCCCCCGAGTGAGAGGGCTGCTCATCACTCAGAGTGTTTTCAACTTAGACGAAGACTGATTCACAGCTAAGTTTCCGAGTGAATGGAATGCTATCCACTTGGCAGGGGTTTTAACATAGGCGAAAACTGGTTCATAGCTAAGCCCCCGAGTGAGAGGACCGCTCGTCACTCAGAGTGTTTTTAACTTAGACGAAGACTGATTCGCAGCTAAGTTTTCGAGTGAATGGAATGCTATCCACTCGGCAGGGGTTTTAACTTAGGCGAAAATTGGTTCGTAGCTAAGACCCCGAGTGAGAGGATTGCTCATCACTCGGAGTGTTTTTGACTTAGACGAAGACTGATTCGCAGATAAGATTCCGAGTGAATGGAATACTATCCACTCGGTAGGGACTTTAACTTAGGCGAAAACTGGTTCGCAGCTAAGCCCCCGAGTGAGATTATCGCTCATCACTTGGAGTGTTTTTGAATATGAGATTGTGCGATCGGGGTCGACAAAGGACTGTAGGAGTCATAACTTTGATAAACGGCATTGTCTGGAGTACTCTTATTACATCAAAGCAACGCAGTCGTCAAGTATAAAAACGTCGAAGTAAATCTGTGTTCCAGGCATGCGGCTCCTCGATATTCTTCTTGAGGTTGTAGAGGTGATAAGCTCCATTGTTCTATACTTTGGTGACAACGAAAGGACCTCCCACACGGGGGCGAGCTTTTGAGGCCTCTGATGATCCACTCGTAGCACAAGATCACCCTCATGGAACGACCGACTCTTGACGTGCTTTGCAAGGAAGCGGCACATATCTTGCTGATATATAGTCAACCGAATCAGAGTCATTTCGTGCTCTTCTTCCAAGAGATCCACACTGTCTTGTTGTGCTTGTTCAGCCTCAGCCTCGGAGTAAAGTTCTACACGAGGAGAATTGTGAAGGAGATCACTCAGCCAAACAGCTTCGGCTCCATACACCAAGAAGAAAGGAGTGCGCCCCGTCGACCGATTAGGAGTCGTCCTCAAGCCCCCACAACAGAGATGGCAATTATGTCACCCAGGCTCCAGCTGCATGTTCAACATCCCGCATGAGCCGAGGCTTCAAACCTTGAAGGATAAGGCCATTTTCTCGCTCATCTTGACCATTAATCCGAGGGTCTGCAATGGATGCGTAATCCACCAGAGTGCCTTGGGTGAAGCAGAAGTGTCTGAACTCTTTCGATTTGAAGTTTTAGCCATTGTTTGTAATGATACTGTGGGGGACTTCATACCGGATCGTTATCTCTCTCATGAATTTTATTGCAGAGCACGAGTTCATCTTATTTATGGGCTTAGCTTCAATCCACTTAGTGAACTTCTCGACTTCTACAAGCAGATGAATAAATCCACTCTGACCCGTTTGGAAAAAACCAACCATATCCAAACTCCATACAGCGAACGACCAGACGAGTGGAATAGTTTTCAAGGCAGATGTGGGCTTGTGCGACAAGTTTGAGTAGAACTGACATCCTTCGCAGTGATCGACAATTTCCGTAGCCATTTTATTAGCATGTGGCCAGAAGAAACCAGCTTGGTATGCTTTGGCGACTATCGTCCAGGAGGACGCATGATGACCACAGGTTCCTGCTACTTCTCAAGCATGTGTTGGTTTCCCATGAAGAGGAACGGTTTGATGCAGCAAAGTAGATAAGTATTTCCCTTGGTTTTTGATAACCAAGATATCAATCTAGTAGGAGATACAAGCGAGCCACCAATAGATATACCTGCACAAGGAATCAAACTCTTACACCCAACGCTATAAAGGAGTTGTCAATCCCTTCACGGTTATTTGCAGGGATGAGATCTAGTAGAGATAGATATAATAGGGTGCTTGAACGAAAGTAAAACTAAAAGTAAAAACAATGTAGCAAGTATTTTTGGTGTTTTTGGTTTTAGATCTGAAAATATAATATGGAAAATAGACCCAGGGGCCATAGGTTTCACTAGATGGCTTCTCTCATGATAGCAAGTATTACGGTGGGTGAACAAATTACTGTCGAGCAATTGATAGAAAAGAGAATAATTATGAAGATATCCAAGGCAATGATTATGCATATAGGCATCACGTACGTGACAAGTAGACCGAAATGATTCTGCATCTACTACTATTACTCCACACATCGGCGGACTCCTGCCTGCATCTAGAGTATTAAGTTCATGAAGAACAGAGTGACGCATTAGGTAAGATGACATGATGTAGAGGGATAAACTCAAGCAATATGATGAAAACCCCATCTTTTTACCCTTGATGGCAACAATACAATACGTGCCTCACTATCCCTACTTTGTCACTGGGTGAGGACACCGCAAGATTGAACCCAACACTAAGCACTTCCCCTATTGCAAGAATTACCAATCTAGTTGGCCAAACCAAACCAATAACTCGAAGATACTTGCAAATATATGAAATCTTTCATATAAGAATTCAGGAAAGACTCAAATAATATTCATGGATAATCTAAACATAAACCAACAATTCATCGAATCTCGACAAACACACCACAAAAGAGTATTACATCGGATAGATCTCCATGAAGATCATGAAGAACATGTTATTGAGAAGCAAAGAGAGAGAAGAAGCCATCTAGCTACTAGCCATGGACCCGTAGGTCTGTGGTGAACTACTCACGCATCATCGGAGGGGCAGTGGAGTTGATGTAGATGCCCTCCGTGATCGAATCCCCCTTCGGTAGATTACCGGAAAAGACTCCAAGATTGGATCTCTTGTTTACTTCCAGAAAAATTCCTTCCGAAGTTTTTATTCCGTTTGGACTCCGTTTAATATTCCTTATCTACGAAACTCAAAAACAAGGAAAAAACATAAACTGGCACTAGGCTCTAGATTAATAGGTTAGTCCCAAAAATAATATAAAATAGCATATTAATGCATATAAAACATCCAAAACAGATAATATAATAGCATGGAACAATCAAAAATTATAGATACGTTGGAGACGTATTAGCATCCCCAAGCTTAATTCCTACTCGTCCTCGAGTAGGTAAATGATAAAAACAGAATTTTTGATGTGGAATGCTACCCAACATATTTATCCATGTAATATTCTTTATTGTAGCATGAATATTCAGATCCGTTAGATTCAAAACAATAGTCTAATATTGAAATAAAAATAGTAATACTTCAAGCACACCAACAAGGTAGTCGTGTCCTTTCGAAATAGCATGGCCTTAGAAAGTTATCCCTACAAAATCATATGGTCTGGCTATGCTCCATGTTCCCCACACAAAGTATCTAAATCATGCACAACCGCGATGAACAAGTCAAGCAATTGTTTCACACTTTTGGTGTTCTCAAACCTTTTCAACTCTCACGCAATACATAAGCGTGAGCCATGGATATAGCATTATAGGTGGAATAGAATATGGTGGGAGTGCAAGGGAAAAAGGAGAAGAGAGTCTCACATCAACTAGGCGTATCAACGGGCTATGGAGATGCCCATCAATAAATATCAATGTGAGTGAGTAGGGATTTCCATGCAACAAATGCACTTAGAGCTTTAAGTTATGACAGCTCAAAAAGAAAACTAAGTGGTCATGCATAATGAATATCCACTAGTTATATGAAAGTGCCAAAATAGGAGACTCTCTATCATGAAGATCATGGTGCTACTTTGAAGCACAAGTGTGGAAAATGATAGTAGCAATTGTCCCTTCTCTCTTTCTCTCATTTTTTGTGGGTATCTTTGGCCTCTTTTATTTTTTTTGTTTGGGCTTTGCTGGCCTCTTTTATTTTTTGTAAAGTCCGGATACTCGTCCCAACTTGTGAGGGAGTCATAGCCTCCATCATCCTTTTATCTCATGGGACAATGCCCTATTAATCAAAAAATCATCACACTTTTATTTACTTATAACTCAAAGAAAAAGAAATTACAACTCGATTCCTATGACAAGTTAAAACTCTATATGCAATATGAAGTGATGACGCAAGTCATAGAAAAATTATATGGTGAAAGTTGCATTGCAATATATCTTGGAATGGCTATGGAAATGCCATAATAGGTAGGTATGGTGGCTGTTTTGAGGAATATATGGTGGCTGTTTTGAGGAAGGACGGTTTGATGTACCAGTGAAAGTTGCGAGGTACTAGAGAGGCTAGCAAAGATGGAAGGGTGAGAGTGTGTATAATCTATGGACTCACATTAGTCATAAAGAACTCACATACTTATTGCAAAAGTCTATTAGTTATCAAACAAAGTATTAGACGCATGCTCGTAGGGGAGAGTTTAGTAGGAGTTAACCATCGCGCGCTCCCGACCCTCACATAAAGGTCGACAATCATTAGACAAGTCATGCTCCAACTTCGTTACATAACGGGTCACCATACCTGCATGCTACGGGAATCACAGGCTTTAACACACGTATATCTTCATTTCACAACTACTCACTAGCATGACTCTCATATTACCATCCCTATTATCTAAAAACTATATGCAAGGAATCCAACTTCTCATAGTTTTTAATGCACTTAATATGAATTTTTTATTATATCCCTCTTGGATGCCATTATATTAGGACTAAATTCATAACCTAAACAAATTACCATGCTGTTTTAAGAAACTCTCAAAATAATATAAGTGATAAACGGGAGTTCAATAATTTCTAAAAAAATATAACACCACCATGCTCTAAAAGGATATAAGTGAAGCACTAGAGCAACATTGCCTAGATCAAAAGATATAAGTGAAGCATATAGAGTATTCTAACAAATTCACGATTCAGCGTGTCTCTCTCAAAATATGTGTGCAGCAAGTATGATTGTGGTGAACTAACAAGCAAAGACTCATATCATACAAGACGCTCCAAGCAAAACACATATCATGTGGTGAATAAAAATATAGCCTCAAGTAAATTTACTGATGGATTGAAGACGAAAGAGGTGATGCCTTCCGGGGCATCCCCAAGCTTAGGCTTTTTGGTATCCTTAACTATGACTTGGGGTGCCTTGGGAATCCCCAAGCTTAGGCTCTTGCCAATCTTTATTCCATAGTCCATGAAATCTTCACCCAAAACTTGAAAACTTCACAACACAAAACTAAAAAGAAAACTCATGAGATTCGTTAGTATAAGAAAAATAAATCACCACTTTAGGTACTGTTGTGAACTCCTTCTTTATTTATATTTGTGTAATACCTACTGTATTAAAACTTTTCCATCACTCATACCCCCCGATACGACCCATAGATTCATCAAAATAAGCAAACAACACAAAGAAAACAGAATCTGTCAAAAACTGAACAGTCTGTAGCAATCTGTAAACTTCGAATACTTCTGGAACTGTAAAAATTCTGAAGCATTAGTACTACTAGGGAAATTTGTATATCAATCCTATGTAAAAATTTCAGATCAATTCGATGCACTGAAAAATTCATAAAAATCCTGGACTGAGCACAAAACTTTATGTTTTCCAGCAAGATCAAATCAACAATTACCATAGATCACCCCAAAGGTTTTACTCTGCTCAAACACTAATTAAAACACAAAAATACAATTTATACAGAAGTAATAATGTACCAAACACACCAAATAAGAAGCAAAATAAAATTGGGTTGCCTCCCAACAAGCGCTATTGTTTAACGCCCCTAGCTAGGCAAAACGCAATAGATCTAGGTATTGTCATCTTAGGTATGCAATCCGTAAGTAGCTCTCATGATAGATTCATAAGATAATTTTATTTTATTTCTATTAGTGTTCCATGTCTTTCCTTAATGGGAACTGGAATCTAATATTCCCTTCCTTGATATCAATAATTGCACCAATCGTTATAAGGAAAGGTCTACCAAGAATAATAGGACATGTAGGATTACATTCTATATAAAGAACAATGAAATCTACGGGCATGTAATTCCTATTCGCAACAATAGGAATATCATGAATCACATGGCAAGTATATTTAAGTCTAATACACTTCCTATGCATAGGGATTTTGTGAGCAAACAAATTATGGGAACAAAAATCAACTACCATAGGAAGGCAAAACAAGCATAGCTTCCAAACTTTCAACACATAGAAAGGAAACTTGATATTATTTCAATATGTAAAAGCATATGTTACTCTATCATAGTAATTTTCAGCAACATCATGAAGGAATATCACAATATAACTATCACACAAAGAATTCTTTTCATGATCAATTATAGCATACGTGTCATTACCAAAACTTGGGGAACAAAAAAATCATCTTCATCAAGCAAAGCATCCCCAAGCTTGTGGTTTTGCATATGATTAGCATCATGGATATTCAAAGAATTCATCCTAACAACATGGAAATCATGTTTTTCATTCAATGAACTATCATGAGTCTCCTTACAAATTTCTTCTTTCCACACTTCAAAGAGATAATCAAGTGCACTCAGCTCAATAGCAATTGGTTCATCATAATTTGGTCTTTTCAAGAGATTAGCAAGTGGATGAGGATCCATACCAATAGATTTTTAGCAAGCGAAGATGCAAGAAAATAGAAGGCAAATGGCAACACAAGCAAACAAAATATCTGACAAGAAAAAGCTAAAAAAGAAATAGAGGGCAAATAAAACGGTAAGTTGGTGAAGTGGGGGAGAGGAAAACGAGAGGAAATGGAAAATAATGTAAGTGCAAGAGATGAGTTTGTGATGGGTCCTTGGTATCCTTGACTTTCTATGTATCTCCCCAGCAACGGCACCATAAATCCTTCTTGCTACTTCTCGAGCATGTGTTGGTTTCCTGTGAAGAGGAACGATTTGATGCAGGAAAGTAGATAAGTATTTCCCTCAGTTTTTGAGAACCAAGGTATCAATCCAGTAGGAGATACAAGCGAGCCACCAATAGATATACCTGCACAAGGAATCAAACTCCTCCACCCAACGCTATAAAGGGGTTGTCAATCCCTTCACGGTTATTTGCAAGGATGAGATCTAGTAGAGATAGATATAATAGGGTGCTTGAACGGAAAATAAAACTAAAATTAAAAACAATGCAGAAAGTATTTTTGGTCTTTTTGGTTTTAGATATGAAAATATAATATGGAAAATAGACCCAGGGGCCATAGGTTTCACTATATGGCTTCTCTCAGGATGGCAAGTATTACGGTGAGTGAACAAATTACTGTCGAGCAATTGATAAAAAAGCGAATAATTATGAAGATATCCAAGACAATTATTATGCATATAGGCATCACGTCCGTGACAAGTAGACCGAAATGATTCTGCATCTCCTACTATTACTCCACACATCGACCGACTCCAGCCTGCATCTAGAGTATTAAGTTCATGAAGAACAGAGTCATGCATTAGGTAAGATGACATGATGTAGAGGGATAAACTCAAGCAATATGATGAAAACCCCATCTTTTTACCCTTGATGGCAACAATACAATACGTGCCTCACTATCCCTACTTTGTCACTGGGTCACGACACCGCAAGATTGAACCCAAAACAAAGCACTTCTCCTATTGCAAGAATTACCAATCTAGTTGGCCAAACCAAACCAATAACTCGAAGAGACTTGAAAAGATATGAAATCATGCATATAAGAATTCAGGAAAGACTCAAATAATATTCATGGATAATCTAAACATAAACCCACAATTCTTCAGATCTCGACAAACACACCGCAAAAGTCATCGGCTGCCAAGTCATCGGCTGCCTAATTCTTCACTCAGGGAATATGGTGGAGTTCTAAACCCTCAAACTTCTTCTCAAGCTTTCTCACTGCATTTCAATATCCGGCCATAGCAGGGTTCCTGATGTCCCACTCTTTCATCAACTGGTTAACCACCAAATCGGAGTCACCCTATACCATCAGGTGTCGGACGCTTAGTGAGATGGCCATACGCAACCCGTATAGGAGTGCTTCATATTCAGCTTCATTATTGGAGGAATCAAAGTGAATCTAGAGGACATAACTGAGCTTATCGCCTTTTGGAGATACCAATACTATGCCGGCACCAGACCCATTCAGCATCTTAGAGCCATCAAAGAACATGGTCCGGTGTGCCGAGTGGATTTGAATTGGCTGTTGCTGTTCTTGTTGGAAATAAGCCCTAGAGGAAATAATAAATTGGTTATTATAATATTTCCTAGTTCATGATAATCATTTATTATCCATGTTATAATTGTATTGATCGGAAACTCAAATACATGTGTGGATACATAGACAACACCATGTCCCTAGTAAGCCTCTCTTGGACTAGCTCGTTGATCAAAGATGGCTATGGTTTCCTAGTCGTGCACATGATATGTCATTTGATAACGAGATCACATCTTTAAGAGAATGATGTGATGGACAAGACCCAAACTATAAACATAGCATATGATCGTGTCAGTTTTTTGCCATAGTTTTTTGCATGTCAAGTATCTGTTCCTATGACCATGAGATCATGCAACTCACTGACATCAGAGGAGTACCTTGTGTGTATCAAATGTCACAATGTAACTAGGTGACTATAAAGGTGCTCTACAGGTATCTCTGAGGGTTTCTGTTGAGTTGGCATGGATCAAGACTCGGATTTGTTACTCCGTGTGACGGAAAGGTATCTCAGCGCCCACTCGGTAATACAACATCACAACAAACCTCGCAAGCAATGTGACTAAGTCTTAGCCACAGTATCTTGTATTACGGAATGAGTAAAGAGACTTGTCGGTAACGAGATTGAACTAGGTATAGAGATACCGACAATCGAATCCTGGGCAAGTAACATACCGAAGAACAAAGGGAACATCATACTAGATTAACTGAATCCTTGACATGAGGTTCGACCAATAAAGATTTTCGTAGAATATGTAGGAACCAATATGGGCATCCAGGTCCCGCTATTGGTTATTGACCGTAGAGGTGTCTTGGTCATGTATACATAGTTCTCGAACCCCCAGGGTCTGCACACATAAGGTTCGATGACGTTTCAGTAGTATATAGTTATGTATGGTGGTGACTGAAGGTTGTTCGTAGTCCCTGATGAGATCCCGGAAATCACAAGGAGCTCTGGAATGGTCCGGAGGTAAAGATTGATATATAGGAAGTGCTGTTTTGGTCACCAGAAAAGTTCCCGGCTCATTGGTAGTGTACCGGGAGTGCCGGGAGGGGTACCAGGGACCATCGGGAGGGGTTTCTCGACCCAAAGGGCCTCAAGGGCTGTCGGAGGAGTCAAGCCAGCCCTTAGTCGGTTGGACAATCCCCCCACTAACTCCCATGCAGCTAGGGGTGGGAAAACCCAAAGGTGGAGAGGTGGAAAGAGTTTCCAAGTGCAAAGTAGGAATCCTACTCCTAATAGGATTGGAGTAGGACTCCTCCACCTCCAATTTCGGCCAACTCTTGAGGGTTTGAGGGTTCCTACTCCCCTCCCTCCCTCTTATATATACTATAGGATTTGGAGAGGAAAGCAAACCCTAATTGCCCCGTGCTCCCTCTACTTCATCTAGATCGGTTTTCTCCTCTAGTCTAGTTCTGCTGTGCTTGGGCGAAGCCCTACCGGAATAGTTCCACAACCATCGCCGCCACGCCATCGTGCTGCTAGAGAACTCATCTACCTCTCCGCTCCCTCTTGCTGGATCAAGAAGGCGGAGATCTTCATCGAGCTGTATGTGTGCTGAACGCGGAGGCGTCGTCCGTTAGGCGCTAGATCGGAAGGACCGTGGTCAGGATCGCGAGACGATACGTGATTTGATCATGGTACTGATCGTGATGAGATCACGGGACGGATCATGATTGGATCGTGAGAAGGATCATGATGGGATCACGGGACACTTGGCGATTTGGATCGCAAAGACGTTTGACTACATCAATCGCGTTTCTTAACGCTTCCCGCTTAGCGAACTACAAGGGTATGTTGATCCACTCGCCCCTCATAGATGCTCATCACCATGGATAGATCTTGTGTGTGCATAGGAATTTTTTTGTTTCCCATGCAACATTCCCCAACAATGGTATCAGAGCCAGGTTTATGTGTAGATGAGATCACGAGTAGAACACAAAGGAGTATGTGGGCGTTGATGCTTAGATTGTTTCCTCCCTTGGTCGTGTTTTGATTCAGCTGAGGGATCACTAGAAGAGTGTCTAGAGGGGGGTGAATAGACTACTAGCAGGAATTTAAAACCTAACCTTTCCCAAGTTAATTGGATTGCAGATTTTAACAGTTTTAGCAAAGCCACCAAGTCTAACAGCCCTACACATGCATGTCAACAAATATGGCAGCGGAAAGTAAAGACATTGCATATGAAGTAAGTGTTGAGATAGGTAGGAAGATCAAACTCAGTTGGAGACGCATGGATTTTTCCCGGGGTTCTGATAGGTGGCGCTATCGTACATCCACGGAGGGTAACGGTCGTGAGACTCCACGGAGGGCTCCACCCAAAAGGGTCCACGAAGTAGCAACCTTGACTATTTCATAACGGCTTCCGTCCACGAAGGACTAGCCTCACTATGGGTAGATCTTCACGAAGTAGGCGATCTCCTTGCCCTTACAAACTTATTAGTTCACTCCACAACACGAAGTAGGAGGCTCCCAAGCGACACCTAACCAATCTAGGAGGCACCACCCTCCAAAAGGTAATAGGCTAGGTAATGATGATGAACTCCTTGCTCTTGTGCTTCAAGATGATAGACTCCTCGGCACACAATCACTCTGTCACAGATTTTGCATGGTGGAAGAGATGGTATTGGTGGAATGCTACTTGGGGAGGCTAGAAATCAAGATCCATATGATTGGAGTGGAAGATCTTGACCTCAAAACAAGGGTAGGTGGTTCTCTCTCAGAAAATCTGATAGGATAGGTATGGAATAGTTCTGAGTTCTTCTCTCTCGAGTAAGTGGTGGTGAAGGGGTATTTATAGGCATCCCAAAAAAATCCAATCGTTACACACAAAATGACCAACTCGATGACACCGATGTGTTAATCTCGGTGGTACCGAAGTGACCAAAAGGTGTCAACTTTTGAATCTCGGTAAAGCCAATATAGGAAACTTGGTTGCACCGATAAGGTGACCAACGGTCAGATTTCCAATCTTGACGACGCTGATCCAACATTATCGATGGGTCCGACAAAGTGAATTTGCGTAATAGAAAGTTGGCAACCTAAACACGGTGGCACCGGTATGGAATCAGTTGCACCGAAGTGGCTAGGGTTTGACTTGAGTCTGTCTAGGTTCTGGAATCGGTGGCACCGAAGTAGGAAAGTTGGTTGCACCGATTTTGAGTGTTGGGTATAGAACAGACTTTGGTGGGAGAGTTTGTGGATGTTTTTGGCAACTATCACTTGTGCACGTTTGAGCATATTGTTCACCAACAAAACCTTACCCCCTTTTAATAGTATTAGCTTTCCTATGGACTCAAAGTGATATCTCACAAATATAAAATGTGGAGTCCTCCTGCTTGAAGCTTTTCCAACCTATTTCCTTGCATCATGGGGTATGTCCACAATATCCTTTTGCCAAACCTTTCTATAGACTCTATCTGAAATACACTAGGTAAAAATATCAGTCCAAGAGACAATGTATGTTGTCATGAATTATCAAAACCACCAAGGGAGAATATTGTGCTTTCAATCTCCTCCTTTTTGGTAATTGATGACAACATACAATCAAAGCTTCAAATAAAGATATGCATGGTTATACTGAAGACTTTGAGAGACACATGACTTAGACTTGCTCCCCCCTAAGTGTGGCCAATCCTTTAAAGGGTAGTTGATTTTGAACGCATAAACACATATAAGGTAGAAGGGATATAAGAGGTGATGTGTATCTTGGCTCTATGCATCAAATATTTTGAATGAGATGTATCTTTGTTCAAGACATCATTCTTGCAAACAATATGTGCAAGAAGCAAGAGATCATCTTGACCAAGGATATGATGCATATACTTACCTTGAGTTCTTGAGCATCTTGGTAATAGAAACACACTTGAGAAAACAATGTTAGGAAACACAAGAGTATTCTACCAAACAGCAAGGCAATAGAACTCAAAATTGCCAAGATATGGAGGACATATAGAAAATAGTATTCATTAGAATTGATATGTCTCCAAGATCATTTAGAATTTTCTCACCGTAGATATGAAAATAGATTATCCTCTCCCCCTGAATCTTAGCATGTAGATATTAGGATTGGATAAGGTGATAAAGGTCAACAATTTCTTCTCCCCCTACTTTGATATTCTCCCCTTGTTTACAAAGATATGAGAAGGCTCCCCCCTTGATCATATCTCCCCATTTGCATAAGCATGTATCACCTTTAGCATGAAGCTTTGGATATCTACCCTTTAGCTTGAAGCTTTGGTCTTCTCCCCCTTTGGCATTAGTTTCCAAAAAGGTCAAGAACAGGGATAGATACACGAATCATTGACTGAGAAGGGATCCTTGAGAACAAGGTTCATAGAAATGTAGGATTCATAGAACTGAAAATTTAGAGAGGCATTGAAACTGATTTGTTCTTCTCCTCCTTTCTTCATTGAAGATAGGGATCCTTGAAGAAGGAAATTCTCTCCTTAAAATTAAATTTAGTTCTTCTCCCCTGAGTAATTCAATTTTTCAATAATAATAGGGGATCATCGAAGTAACATAAGTATCACAAGAAAGATCACTAAGAAAACACAGAATTGCAAAAACGAATTCAAAAGAGACAGAGTGAAAATCGGTGACGCCGAGATATCTAAGTCAGTGGCTCAGAAGGAGAAACCAAGTTTCTGTTTTTCACAAAGTCAAGAGAAAGAGTTTCAATGAAATGTAAAAAAATTACAATGGACATCAGCTAGAGAAGATTGGAGTAGTTATGAGAAATCATGCAATAGAGAGCAAAGCACACTGGTTTCTGAACTAAATGATGGCCAGTGACTAGGTCACCTATATTAGAGTATATTGACTTAGGAGCCAAGCAAGAATACTTGATCATAGGTCATACTCTACGTTAAGCTCAAAATGGGGTTACCATTTTTCGATTAAGTGTTTTAATGTCTTCATATCGCTTGAGTTGCTTTAGCTCATTTCTTGGAGTAAAACCTTTTCAAGGACATGAGTACATACCTTTGAGTGATGTTGATGACATAGCTTGTAGATGAACTTGTTGAGGATGCTCGAGGTTGATGAAGATCATATTGAGTTTTGAGCAATCCTTCTTGTTCTAGTACACTGGTTACCTACAAATATTAGTCATGCAAGGAAGAACAATAGATATATCCCATTGACATGATATCAATTGAAAGTGTGCAATTTTGATCAAGGATATGGTTGAGTGGCCTTCTTCCTTCCATCATCAAGAGGGGTTGTGGATACTTGGTAATGACAAGATTGCTTATGATTGGAGTTGATGGCAATCTTGTGGAATGAAGTTCTTCCAAGTACCTACAAGAGATTAGATGCAATACAAGGGAGCATAGAATTCCATGTGAAAAGATGAAATGTTAAGACACATGGAAATATCAAGAAAGCTCATGCCCTTGGATGCAATCAAGTGAGTCTAGCTCAAGTTTGAAGCATCGATGATGTTCAACTCACTCCTCAAGTGACAAAATGTCTTCTCATCAAGTGGCTTAGTAAAGATATCTGCCAATTGCTTGCTAGTGCGAACATGCTTAAGATTAATATCTCCTTTGGCAACATGGTCACGAATGAAATGATGTCGAACTTGAATATGCTTAGTTCGAGAATGTTGCACAGGATTATGACCAATTTTAATAGCACTTTCATTGTCACAAAGTAATGGAACATTTTTGACATGTATTCCATAATCCTTAAGTGTTTGCGTCATCCAAAGAAGTTGCGCACAACAAGATCCAGTAGCAATGTACTCGGCTACAGCAGTTGATAAAGATACCGAGTTTTGTTTCTTAGAGGACCAAGATACAAGAGATCTGCCCAAAAATTGAAAAGTACCTGAGGTAGATTTTCTATCAACCTTGTCACCGGCATAGTCCGAATTGGAATAGCCAACATGTTCAAAGGAAGATCCCTTGGGATACCAAATGCCAAAACTTGGTGTTTGTATCAAGTATCTCACAATGCGTTTTACAGCTAAAAGATGGCATTCCTTCGGTGCAGCTTGATATCTAGCACACAAGCAAACATTAAGCATAATATCGGGATGAGATGCACATAGATATAGCAATGAACCAATCATTGATCGATAAACTTTCTGATCAACCGGCTCATCCTCTCTAGTAAGATCAACATGTCCGCTAGTAGGCATAGGGGTTTTCATACCTTTGCACTCATGCATGTTGAACTTTTGATCAAGTCCTTGGTATACTTAGTTTGAGAGATGAAAGTTCCTTATTTTGATTTCTTGATTTGCAAGCCAAGAAAGAATTTCAGCTCATACATCATAGACATCTCATACTTCTCGGACATCAACCTTCCAAATCTTTCACTAAATTGAGGGTTAGTGGAACCAAAGATAATATCATCCACATAGATTTGGCACACAAATAATTCACCATTAACTCTCTTAGTGAATAAGGTTACGTCAATTTTACTAATTTCAAAACCTTTTTCGATAAGAAACTTCGTTAAACATTTGTACCAAGCACGAGGGGCTTGCTTAAGACCATAAAGAGCTTTACGAAGCTTGTAAACATGCTTAGGTTTCTTAGGATCCACAAAGCCAGGTGGTTGCTTAACATAAACCTCTTCTTCAATTTCACCATTTAAAAATGCACTTTTAATATCCATTTGATAAAGCGTGATATCATGGTGATTGGCATAAGCAAGAAGAATGTGAATAGCTTCAAGTCTAGTGATGGGGGCATAGGTCTCACCGTAGTCCATACCTTCAACTTGCATATATCCTTGAGCTACGAGGCAAGCCTTGTTGCACACGACTTGACCGTCTTCGTATTGCTTGTTCCGAAATACCCATTTGGTTCTGATGATGTTGTGTTCATCCTCGAGCTTCTCCACGAGTGTCCACACTTTGTTCCTTTCGAAGTTGTGAAGCTCTTCATGCATAGCATTCACCCAATCCGCGTCTTCAAGAGCTTGTTCTACCTTCAAGGGCTTAATGCTAGAGATGAAAGAATAATGCTCACAGAAGTTTGCTAGACGAGTTTTAGAGCGAGTGATCCTCCCTGTTTGTATATCACCAAAGATTTGGTTTAGGGGATGGTTCTTGGTCAGTTGCGCTCGAACTTGGGTCAGCTTCCAATTGTTGGTTGGTGGAGCTTCTTATTCATCATCATCTCCTTCATCCTCGTTGTTGTTGAAGGTGTCGTTCCCTTGAGGTGGTGGTGAAGGAGGTTGTCGTGGATCTTCATGATGCACTTCCTCCTCTTCATCATCTTGTCGTGTACCGCTTGTGGATGCCTCCATATCATGTTGTGGTTCACCTTGTCGTGAAGTAGGGGCTTACACTTGAGTTGATGAAGTACTTTCCTTAACCTCCATGGGACGAATCTTGCCGATGGGTAAATCTAGGATAGCTTTCGAAGGATTCTCATCACCTACATCATTTGGCAATTATTCGACTTGCGAACCATTAGATTCATCAAACTTCACATCTACCATCTCTTCAACTTTTCGAGTGAAGTTGTTGTAGACACGGTAAGTGTTAGAGTTCGATCCATAACCAAGTAGGAATCCTTCATGAGATTTAGGAGCAAATTTAGTACAACGATGCTTATCAAGAATGTAGCACTTCGAGCCGAATACTCGAAAGTATCCAACTTGGGGTTTGTTACCGGTGAGTAGCTCATATGCCGTTTTACAGAGAAGCTTGTGCAAGTAAAGTCGGTTTGTGGCATGACATGTTGTTTCCACGGCTTCTGCCCAAAACTGCTTTGGCGTCTTGTATTCGTCAAGCATCGTTCTTGCCATCTCAATGAGTGTCCGGTTCTTCCTCTCAACAACTCCATTTTGTTGAGGCATGTACATGGCCGAGAACTCATGTGAGACACCTTCTTCGTCAAGAAAGGTATCCACATGGGTGTTCTTGAACTCAGATCCGTTATCGCTCCGAACCTTCTTGATCTTCACTTCAAACTGATTTTGCACTTTGCGAGCGAAGTTCTTGAAGATCTTTTGAACCTGTGACTTATCATCAAGAAAGAATACCCACGTAAATCTGGAAAAATCATCAACTATAACAAGACCATAGGAATTTCCACCGAGACTCTTGTAAGCATTGGGACCGAAAAGATCCATGTGAAGTAACTCGAGTGGTCTCCTAGTAGTCATGATATTCTTAACAGGATGACTTCCACCTACTTGCTTTCCAGCTTGACAGGCACTACAAAGTCTATCTTTGTCAAAGATAACATCTTTAACACCAAGTATATGATCACCTTTGATAAGTTTGTCTAAATTACACATACCAACATGTCCTAATCTTCTATGCCAAAGCCAACCTTTAGAAGATTTATCAATTAAACAAGTGCAAGGTTTGGACCTTTTAGTGAAATCGACAATGTATAGATCACCTCTATGGATACCGGTAAAGACAATTTTATTATTATCTTGACGAAACACTTGGCAATCTACTTTCCTGAATAGAACATTGAAACCAAAATCAGCAAGTGTAGACACGGAAAGAAGATTGTAACCAAGGGATTCAACAAGCATAACATTTTGAATAGAGCTATCATGGGATATGGCCACCTTACCAAGGCCGAGTACCTTACCCTTAGAGTTGTCTCCAAAGGTCATGTACCGTCGAGGACCTTGATTAGGCATGATTTCTTGGAACATGTCTTTATCACCAGTCATATGATCCGTACATATGTTATTGAGAATCCACTCTTTTCCTCTAGACATGTAATCCTTAAGGTTTGCCATAAGACTTAGATTCTTCATGATCTTCTCATACTCGATGTCGAACAACTCATCTTCTTGATAATAGCCATGTTCCACATTGTCATCATCAAGTAGGAAATCCTCGTCATAAAGAACAAGAGATTCATTAAAATAGTGATCATGACAATGTTCAAGTTTATGAGTGTGAATTGCTTGAAAGATAATGTTGTTGATAGTGGTGACATCTCCTTTAGCACGCATAAGATCACGGAGTTCAAATAGGCATTTATCAAAGTTTGGATCACTAGGCTTCATTTTGTGAAAAGCAATAGCTTTATGAAGAATTTCATCTAGATTCCCTAAGGAAAGATTTGGATATCGTTTATCCAAATTAGTCCATAAGGTATAAGCACATGCAAAGTTCTTCATTTGAGAAAGCACGAATCTTGGTAAACCTCTAACAATAAGATTGACAGTTCTTAGGTTACCAATCATGTTAATTGCCTCTTTGTGTGTGGGATGCAATGGATCAATAGGAGGCTCATAGGGGCGCATAACATATTTGCTCAATTGAAATTCATTAAACAGCTCAAGCCTCAAAGACTTCCATTGACTATAGTACTCTCCATCAAGAATGGGGACTCTACAACTCAAACTCCCTATACTAGACACATCCATCTTCCTCTTCGGTGATTAAACCGAAGCAATGGAGACCAATGCTCTGATACCAATTGAGGGATCACTAGAAGAGTGTCTAGAGGGGGGTGAATAGACTACTAGCAGGAATTTAAAACCTAACATTTCCCAAGTTAATTGGTTGGCAGATTTTAACAGTTTTAGCAAAGCCAGCAAGTCTAACAGCCCTACACATTCATGTCAACAAATATGGCAGCAGAAAGTAAAGACATTGCATATGAAGTAAGTGTTGAGATAGGTAGGAAGATCAAACGCAGTTGGATACGCATGGATTTTTCCCGTGGTTCCGATAGGTGGCTCTATCGTACATCCACGTTTATGGAGTCTTCAACCCACAGAGGGTAATGGTCGTGAGAGTCCATGGAGGGCTCCACCCAAAAGGGTCCAGGAAGTAGCAACTTTTACTATTCCATAACAGCTTCCGTCCATGAAGGACTAGCCTCACTATGGGTAGATCTTCACGAAGTAGGTGATCTCCTTGCCCTTACAAACTTCTCGGTTCACTCCACAACACGAAGTAGGAGGCTCCCAAGCGACACCTAACCAATCTAGGAGGCACCACCCTCCAAAAGGTAATAGGCTCGGTAATGACGATGAACTCCTTGCTCTTCTGCTTCAAGATGATAGAATCCTCAGCACACAATCACTCTCTCACAGATTTGGCATGGTGGAAGAGATGGGATTGGTGGAAATCTACTTAGGGAGGCTAGAAATCAAGATCCATATGATTGGAGTGGAAGATCTTGACCTCAACACAAGGGTAGGTGGTTCTCTCTTAGAAAATCTGATAGGATATGTATGGAATAGTTCTAAGTGCTTCTCTCTCGAGTAAGTGGTGGTGAAGGGGTATATATAGGCATCCCAAAAAATCCAACTGTTACACACAAAATAACCAACTCGGTGACACCGATGTGTTAATCTCGGTGGTACCGAAGTGACCTAAAGGTGGCAACTTTTGAATCTCGGTAAAGCCGGTATAGGAAACTCGGTTGCACCGATAAGGTGACCAACGGTCAGATTTCCAATCTCGGTGATGCTGATCCAACATTGTCGGTGGGACCGAAAAAGTGAATTTGCGTAACAGAAAGTTGGAAACCTAAACACGGTGGCACCGGTATGGAATCTGTAGTGGCTAGGGTTTGGCTTGAGTCTGTCTATGTTCTGGAATCGGTGGCACCTAAGTGGGAAAGTTGGTTGCACTAATTTTGAGTGTTGGGTATAGAACAGACTTTGGTGGGAGAGTTTGTGGATGTTTTTGGCGACTATCACTTGTGCATGTTTGAGCATATTGTTCACCAACAAAACCTTACCCCGTTTTAATAGTATTGGCTTTCCTATGGACTCAAAGTGATTTATCACAAATATAAAATGTGGAGTCCTCTTGCTTGAAGCTTGGCCAACCTATTTCCTTGCATCTTGGGGCATGTCCACAATCTCCTTTTGCCAAACCTCTCTATAGACTGTATCTGAAATACACTAGGTAAAAATATCAGTCCAAGAGACAATGTATGTTTTCATGAATTATCAAAAACACCAAGGCGGAATGTTGTGCTTTCATCAGCGGTATTGTGGGATGAAGCATCCCGGACCAACCTTACTAGTATGCTTACGAGAGACCGGTTCCATCGACAGACGTGTAACATTGTTGCACAAAGATGGCTAGCGGGTGTCTGTCTCTCCTAATCTAGTTGGAACGGATTCGACAAAGGCGGTCCTTGAGAAGGTTGAATAGCAATTTGTTTATCACCATTGTGTTTTTTCGTAAGTAAGAATAGTTCTTGCTAGATACCCGTAGCAGCCACTTAAAACATGCAACAACAATTAGAGGATGTCTAACTTGTTTTTGCAGGGTATGTTGTGATGTGATATGGCCAATTAGATGATGAGATATATGTGACGTATGAGATGATCATGTTTTGTATAGAATATCACGACTTGCATGTCGATGAGTACGGCAACCGGCAGGAGCCATAGGGTTGTATTTAATTATTTTCGCCATTTTGCTTTACTTTATCGTTATGAGTTAGCAATAGTCGTGGAAGCAATAGTCGACACGAAACCCCCGATGGTGACACGTTGATGGAGATCAACATGATGGAGATAATGGTGTCATGCCGGTGTTGACGGAGATCATGTCGGTGCTTTGGAGATGGAGATCAAAAGCACAAGTTCATGGCTGTATCATGTCACTTATGATTTGCATGTGATGTTAATCCTTTTATACATCGTGTTTTGCTTAGGATGACAGTAGCATTATAAGGTGATCCCGCACTTAAGTTTCAAGATAAATGGTGTTCTCCCTGAGTGTGCACCGTTGCAAAAGTTCGTCGTGTCGAGACACCACGTGATGATCGGGTGTGATAAACTCTACGTTCACATACAACGGCTGCAAGCCTGTGTTGCACGTGCAGAACACTCTGGTTAAACTTGACGAGCCTAGCATGTACATACATGGCGTCGGAACACAGGAGACCGAAAGGTCGAACATGAGTCATATAGTAGATATGATTAACATGAATATGTTCACCATTGAAACCACCTCAACTCACATGATGATCGGACTTGATTTGGTGGATTTGGATCATGTGACACTCGAATGACCAGAGGGATGTCAATTTGAGTGGGAGTTTTTTTAATATGTCAAAATTTCTTTGCAAATTATGTTGTAGATTACAAGCTCGTGTTGTACCTCCCTTGAATTTTTATATATGTTCCTAGAGAAATAGAGTTGAAAGATGATGGTAGCAATAATGTGGACTGTGTCCATGGTGTGACGATTGTCCTTATTGCTGCACAGAAGGCTTATGACCTTAATGCACTGCTCGGTGTGCCACCCCCTCTAGCGTCGTCTATAGACGTTGTGAACATCTGACAGGCATGCTCGGATGACTACTTGATAGTTTAGTGTGTCATGCTTTATGTCTTAGAATTGAGGCTCCAAAAATGTTTTGAATGTCACAGAATATATGAGATGTTCTAAGAGCTGAAATTGGGATCTCAGGCTCATGCCCGTGCTGTGAGATATGAGATCTCCAATAAAATTCTTTCCTGCAAGATGAAGGAGAATAGCTCAATCGTTGAGCATGTGCTCAGATTGTCTGGGTGCTACAATCGCTTGTATCGAGTGGGAGTTGATCTTCCAGATAAGAAAGTGATTGATATAGTTTTCAAAGTCACTGTCACTAAGCCACTAGAGCTTCGTGATGAACTATAAAATGCCAAGGATGAATATAATGATCCCTGAGTTGTTCGCGATATTTGACACCACGAAGGTAGAAATGAAGAAGTATCATCAAGTGTTGATGGTTAGTAAAACCACTAGTTTCACAAAGGGTAAGGGCAAGAAGGGAAATTCATGGATGGTAAGTCAGATGCTGCTCCATCGAAGAAACCCAAGGTTGAACCCCAACCCGAGACTAGGTGCTTCTGTTATGAGGAGAACGGTCGCTAAAGCTGAACAACCCTAGATACTAGGTAGATAAGAAGGCTTGCAACGTTGACAGAAGTATATTTGACATCTGACAGGCATGTTCCGATGACTACTTGATAGTTCAATGTTTCATGCATTACGGCTTAGAATGGAGGCTCCAAAACATTTTGAACGTCACGGAACATATGAGATGTTGTAAGAGCTGAAATTAGGATATCAGGCTCGTGCCCGTGTTGTGAGGTATGAGACCTCCAACAAGATTCTTTGTCTGAAAGATGAAGGAGAATAGCTCAATCGTTGAGCATGTGCTCAGATTGTCTGGGTACTACAATCGCTTGAATCGAGTGGGAGTTGATCTTCTAGATAAGATAGTGATTGATATAGTTCTCCAAGTCATTGTCACTAAGCTACTAGAGCTTCGTGATGAACTATAAAATGCTAGGGATGGAAATAATGACCCCTAAGCTATTCACGATGTTTGACACCGTGAAGGTAGAAATCAAGAGGAGCATCAAGTGTTGACGGTTAGTGAAACCACTAGTTTCGAGAAGTGCAATGTTGTGGGAACGAACACCTATGGGATCATGGGGATCCCTTTCGGTTCGGCAAGTGGTGGACTCGCACAAAGAGCCGGTCTGGTAAACAGTGCACGGGGAGTTTTTACCCAGGTTCGGGCCGCACGGGTGCGTAAAACCCTACTCCTACTTGGTTATATTGATTGTGTTCTAGGGTTCTAGCTACAGGAGTGCCATGAATGGCTGCTACATAAGATTGGCAACCTCTAGTTGTCTAACTGTCGGGCTGTCCGGTTGTCTAACTGCCCAACTGTCTGATTGTCTAACCTTCTAACCTTTTACTGTCCAACCCTCTCTCTATAACACCCTGGCCTCCTTTTATACCTAAGGGGATCCCAACAGTGGCTTACAGTGTGCACACGGGATGCATAGTGCTACAGTGCTATCGTACCTAACTCCGACGGAGTAGGACAAGAGCATTCAATGCACCATGATCGAGGGCGCCACTATTGGACGAGGTGGGTGGCGTCCTTTGGAGTGGGGGAGAGCTAGCCCCGCGCTTCCTCCTATAAATTGGCGACGGCGGGGGCGGAGCTCATCCATCTTTCTTCTGCCCTTTGAGTGCAAAACTCCATAGTCTGCCTCCCTCTCATCTTCTCAATCTTCAGGTAGCGCCCACCCTTCGCCATGTGTAGGGGGTAGGGCGACCACCTTCCTTGGCTGCGAGGAGGATCTCTCGTCGGGGTCATGCCTCCGCTTCAGCTATGGAGGCGGAGGGCGGATTGAGTTCACGTGGTGGAGGAGGTGCATGGGGCCGCGGCCGCCATGGAGGCCGAGGTCTGGGGAGGCGGAGTGCTGCTCCACCCCCTCCTCTGACGCCACACATCTGTTGGGGAACGTTACACGGAAACAAAAAGATTCCTACACACACGCAAGATCTATCCATGGTGATGAGCATCTACGAGAGGGAGAGTGGATCTACGTACCCTTGTAGATAGCTAAGCGGGAAGCGTTAAGAAACACGGTTGATGTAGTCGAACGTCTTCATGATCCAATCACGATCTGTCCCGCGATCTCATCACGAGCCGTCCCGCGATCCCATTGTGGTCCTTCCGATCTAGTGCCGAACGGACGACACCTCCGCGTTCAGCACACGTACAGCTCGATGACGATCTCCGCCTTCTTGATCCAGCAAGAGGGAGCGGAGAGGTAGATGAGTTCTCCGCCAGCACAATGGCATGGTGGCGGTGGTGGTGGAGCTGTCCCGGTAGGGCTTCGCCAACCACAACTGAGACGATATAGTGGAGAACAGATCTAGAGGAAGAGAGAGGGCAACACGTGGCAATTCTTAGGTGCGGCTGCCCTCCCTCTCCTCATCTGTATATAGGGGGAAGGGAGGAGGGGTGGCGCCCCCTAGATCCAATCAAGGGGCGGTGGCTAGGTCAGATGGGGCGCACCTAGGGAAACCATAGGGTGACTTGGCCCCCAAGCGAGGTGGAGGGAACCCTAGAGGGGACTCCCCACCTCTCCTGGTTATGTGGGAAAAGGTGAGGGAGCGCATAGCCCCTTAGTGGGCTGGTTTGCCCCCTCCCTTTGGCCCATGAGGCCCCCCAATACTTGTCAGGGCCCCCGAAACCCCTTTCGGTACTCCTGGTCATAACATGGTACCCCCGGAACGCTTACGGACTCTGATTACCTTCGTCCTATATATTGATCTTCATCTCCAGACCATTCCGGAGTTCCTCGTCACGTCCGGGATCTCATCTGGGACTCTAAAAAACCTTCGTTCACCAACACATATAACTCAATACTACCGAAACGTCACCGAACCTGAAGTGTGCAGACCCTGCGGGTTCGACAACTATCTAGACATGACTGAGACACCTCTACGGTCAATAACCAATAGCAGGACCTGGATGCCCATATTGGTTCCTACATATTCTATGAAGATCTTTATCGGTCGAACGTCTATGTCAAGGATTCAGTTAATCCCGTATGGTGTTCCCTTTGTTCTTCGATATGTTACTTGCCCAAGATTTGATCGCCGGTATCTCTATACCTAGTTCAATCTCGTTACCGGCAAGTCTCTTTACTCGTTCCGTAATACAAGATCTCGTGGCTAACTCTTTAGTCACATTGCTTGCAAGGCTTATAGTGATGTTGTATTACCGAGTGGGCCCTGAGATACCTCTCCGTCACACGGTGTAACAAATCCCACTCTTGATCCACGCCAACCCGACAGACACCCTCGGAGATACCTATAGAGCACCTTTATAGTCACCCGGTTACGTTGCAATGTTTGATACACACAAGGTACTCCTCCGGTGTTAGTGAGTTGCATGATCTCATGGTCATAGGAACAAATACTTGACATGCAGTAAACAATAGCAATAAACTGACACGATCATATGCTACGTTTGTAGTTTGGGTCTTGTCCATCACATCATTCTCCTAATGACGTGATCCCGTTATGAAATTACATCTCATGTCCATGACTAGGAAAGCATATCCATCTTTGATCAACGAGCTAGTCTATTAGAGGCATACTAGGGACATGGTGTTGTCTATGTATCCACACATGTATCTGAGTTTCCAATCAATACAATTATAGCATGGATAATAAACGATTATCATGAACAAGGAAATATGATAATAACCATCGAAGAGGCCCACGCTGAGGGGACGGCGCTGGACTTCGTCCTCAAGCTGGGTGGTCCCCTTCGGAGCCATCTGCGCCTACCACGCCTCTTCGCCAGGGCGATGGAGGACGACGAGCCGCCCTTCCTGTGGCTGTGGGTGGAAGGATGTTGTAATGGCGCGACATGGGTGGACGTTGAGTACCCAACACGTCGCGTCATGTTCCTCAGGCGTGGTTGGAAGACCTTCGCTCGTGCCCACAATCTCTAGGTGGGGCACAATCTTCATTTTAAAATGACGGAGGCCAATACGCTCTCCATCAAGATTTACGGGAGCTCCAGCATCCGCCTCAGCTGCTGCAAAGAGAGCGCGAGCAGCGGCGAGAGCCTGTCCTCCGGCGAGAGTGACGGGGAGGACAGCGGCGATGAGCCCGGTCTTCAGGTGGTCAAGTCAGAGCCCAAAGATTCGAGCTCGGACTAACCGCCGGCCACACCATCATCGCCAGCCTCACACCTCTCCCCCTCCCGGCAAGATGGTCTTGCTGGGGGTCCTTATCCCGGACGCCGCCTCCTCTTCCAGTTGGGCTCTCCGGCGGGCCCGCAGACTTCGGCTTCCTGGGCCCATCTCCGTGCTGGCCCTCTCCTCGACGCAATGCTAGCCCAGGAGGGGCCAGGTTCTTGTCTGCCCATCTGGCCGCCCTGCTCCTCCGTGCAATGCTGGTCCAGAGGGGTCAGACTGGGCTTCTGCCAGGGGCTTCCCGCCATCTTTTTCTTCTTGTAATCTGCCCCTCCTCTCCATCTTTTTGTTCTTTTAATCTCCCCCTAGGAGAGAAAGTCAAATAAAGATTTTCTTAGAGGAAAAGCGATACCTTATGTAAATTTCACCCTATCTGAAAAATTGTATGTTATCTTCCTTGTTAAACTGTTTCTATGTATGGAATTTTCCCTACGCCCTTTCTGGAAGGATCTTGCCGGCGTGTGTCGCCCTACCACAAGCGCTTTGAGGAACAGGTCCATAGCAGCCTGCTGGCGGTGCCACTACCTGCAAGACACCTTGGCGTCCTTGGCGCGGCCATTCAAGGCGTCGGCCTTACTCGAAAACGGGATAAGGGCATGAGCGTTATCACTTGGATCGTTGAGCGGACTCGAAAAAACAAGGAGCACGGGTGAAGCCACTTAAGTCGTTGAGCAGTCCCGAACATAGTGAGGGCGCATCCAATTGCAGCAAGGTTCCCGCGCGTGCAGGTTTTCCATACAAAAGTCGAAATTGCTCAAGGAAAATAACTTTACGGCAAGGATTCACATGGGGTTCTTGCGATTTATCTTTTTTGTTGCCTTTCTCCTTCCGGCAAGTTTTTTTGGGACGTCGTACATAGGTATCCGTACTCCCATCCCCCCTAGCAAAGCTGCACGCGAGGTGTCCTTCCGTCCTTTACAACAAGAAACAAGAGAAGATATGGGTATGGAACCTTGGCGGTCCGTCAACCATTGTCGGGATTAAGTATAGTTCAACGCTTCAGATAGACATGTACGTAAACAAACATGAGAATCAGCCAAGGTTGCAAAATACTTATCTTTATTTAACTACGCATAGGGCCTGAGCATGGCTTTGTACCAAGGATGACATACTTTAGCGGCAAGACTTGTACAAAAGGTGGTTCTCGTGGCTGGCCCGGCAACCGCGCCTCATGGGTAGAACTTTCGAAGATGTTTGATATTCCAAGAGTTGCTCACCGGAACGCCATCCTCGGTCTCCAGGCGGACTGCGTTGGACCTAGTGACTCGTACTACCTAATAAGGGCCTTCCCACTTTGGCATCAACTTGTTTGGATTCTTGGTGGACTGAACTCGCCGAAGAGCAAGGTTGCCTTCCTCAAGACTTCTGGCATTGACCTTGCGGCTATGGTAGCGGCATAAAGCTTGCTGGTAGCACGTAGCTCTCACAGCAGCCTGAAGATGATCTTCTTCAACGAGCGTCGCGTCGTCTTGCTGCAACTGCTCTTGCTCCAGCTCATCATAAGCATGCACTCAAGGAGACCCGTATATGAGTTCCGTGGGGAGAATTGCCTCCGCCCCATAGACAAGGGAGAAGGGTGTCTAACCGGTAGCTCGATTTGGTGTCGTCCTGATTGACCAAAGAACCACCAGCAACTCATCAATCCAGTTCCTTCCGCACCTATGCAGTTTGTCAAAAGTTCCTATCTTGAGGCCTCGTAGCACTTCAGTGTTAGCCCTTTCCGCTTGGCCATTGCTCCTTGGATGGGCAACAGAGGCAAAACAGATCTTATCGCCAAGGTCTTGGATGTAGTGCATGAAGGTGCGGTTTGTGAACTGTGTGCCGTTGTTAGTGATAATCATGTTGGGAACACCAAAGCGGCAGACTAGTCCTTTGATGAACTTGATGGCTGATTGTGTTGTCACATTTCTCACCGCTTCCACTTCTGGCCACTTTGTGAACTTGTCGATCGCGACATACAAGTACTCAAAGCCCCCGGCAGCATGGGGGAAAGGGCCCAGAATGTGGAGCCCCCAGACCAAGAATGGCCAGAAGAGAGGGATCATTTGAAGTGCTTGCGCTGGTTGATTGATATGTCTCCAACGTAACTATAATTCTTGATTGTTCCATGCTATTATATTATCTGTTTTGGATGTTTTATATGCATTAATATGCTATTTTATATTATTTTTGGACTAACCTATTAATCTAGAGCCTAGTGCCAGTTTCTAGTTTTTCCTTGTTTTTGAGTTTCACAAATAAGGAATATTAAACGGAGTCCAAATGTAATAAAACCTTCAGAATGATTTTTTCTGGAATGAAAGGAAACTACGAGACTTGAGAACCAAGGCACAGGAGCCACCGTGAGGGCACAAGCCCTAGGGGTGCGGCCAGGGAGTAGGCCACGCCGAGTAGGCTTGTGGGCCCATGGAAGCTCCCCTAACCCTAATCTTCATCCTATAAATTCCCAAATATTCCATCATTATCAGAGGGAGCCACGAAAACACTTTTCCGCCGCTAGAATCCTTCGTTCCCGAGAGATCCAATCTTGGAGCCTTTTCTGGTAATCTGCCGAAGGGGGATTCGATCACGGAGGGCATCTACATCAACTCCATTGCCCCTCCGATGATGCATGAGTATTTCACCATAGACTTACGGATCCATAGTTAGTAGCTAGATGGCTTCTTCTCTCTCTTTTCTTCTCAATACCATGTTCGTCATGATCTTCATGGAGATCTATCCGATGTAATACTCTTTTGCGGTGTGTTTGTCGAGATCCGATGAATTGTGGGGTTTATGTTCAGATTATCCATGAATATTGTTTGAGTCTTTCCTGAATTCTTATATGCATGATTTCATATCTTTGCAAGTCTCTAGGAGTTATTGGTTTGGTTTGGCCAACTAGATTTGTACCTCTTGCAATGGGAGAAGTGCTTAGTTTTGGGTTCAATCTTACGGTGTCCTCACCCAGTGACGAAGTAGGGGTAGCGAGGCACGTATTGTACTATTGCCATCAAGGGTAAAAAGATGGGGTTTTCATCATATTGCTTGAATTTATCCCTCTACATCATGTCATCTTACTTAATGTGTTACTCTGTTCTTCATGAACTTAATACTCTAGATGCAGGCAGGAGTTTATTGATGTGTGGAGTAATAGTAGTAGATGCAGAATCGTTTCGGTCTACTTGTCATGGACGTGATGGCTATATACACAATCATTGCCTTGGATATCTTCATAATTATTCGCTTTTCTATCAATTGCTCGACAGTAATTTGTTTACCCACCATAATACTTGCCATCATGAGAGAAGCCATCTAGTGAAACCTATGGCCCCCGGGTCTATTTTCCATATTATACTTTCAGATCTAAAACCAAAAATACTTGTTGCATTATTTTTACTTTTAGTTTTACATTCCATTCAAGCATCCTATTATATCTCTATCTATTAGATCTCATCATTGCAAGTAACCGTGAAGGGATTGACAACCCCTTTATAACGTTGGGTGCAAGAGTTTGATTCTTTCTGCAAGTACATCTATTGGTGACTTGCTTGTATCTCCTACTGGATTGATACCTTGGTTCTCAAAAACTAAGAGAAATACTTATCTACTTTGCTGCATCAAACCGTTCCTCTTCACAGGAAACCAACGCATGCTCGAGAAGTAGCAAGAAGGATATCTAGCGTCGTTGCCGGGGAGATACATAGCAAGTCAAGATAAGAACTCTCTCGTCAACTTGCCAATTTCTGGTTTGGTTGCGGGAAGATCTACATCAAGCCTACCAAGTACCCATCACAAACTCATCTCTTGCATTTACTTTATTTGCCATTTGCCTCTCGTTTTCCTCTCCCTACTTCTAAAACGATTTTCAGATAATACCAAAAAGATTTTCCTTTTTATTCGCCCTTTTCTATTCGTCCTTTCGTTTGCTTTTTTGCTTGCTTGTGTGCTTGATTGCTTGCTTTGTCACGATGACTCAAGAGAATACCAAGTTGTGTGACTTTTCCAATACTAATAATAATGGTTTTATTAGTACTCCTATTGCTCCCTCCACTAGTGCGGAATCTTATGAAATAAATGTTGCTTTGCTCAATCTTGTTATGAAAGAACAATTTTCCGGCCTTGCTAATGAAGATGCTGCATCCCATCTAAATACTTTCGTTGAGTTGTGTGATATGCAAAAGAAGAAAGATGTGGATAACAATATTGTTAAATTGAAGATATTCCCGTTTTCACTACGAGATCGTGCTAAAACTTGGTTTTCATCTTTGCCTAAAAATAGTATTGATTCATGGAATAAGTGTAAAGATGCTTTTATTTCCAAGTACTTTCCACCCGCTAAGACCATCTCCCTTAGGAACGATATAATGAATTTTGAGCAACTTGGTCATGAACATGTTGCACAATCTTGGGAGAGGATGAAACTTACGATTAGGAATTGCCCCGCGCATGGTTTGAGTTTATGGATGATTATACAAATTTTCTATGCTGGATTGAATTTTGCTTCTAGGAATCTCTTAGATCCCGCCGCGGGTGGCACTTTTATGGAAAGCACATTAGGAGAAGCTACTAAACTCCTAGATAACATTATGTCAAATTACTCTCAATGGCACACCGAAAGATCTCCTACTAGTAAAAAACTGCATAATATTGAAGAGATTACTACTTTAAGTGAAAAGATGGATGAATTGATGAAATTGTTTGGTAGTAAGAGTCCTCCTATTGATCCTAATGATATGCCTTTGTCTTCTTTGATTGGAAATAATAATGAATCTATGAATGTGAATTTTGTTGGTAGGAACAATTTTGGTAGTAACGCTTAAAGAGGTAATTTCAACGCTAGGCCGTTTCCTAGTAATTCCTCTAATAATTATGGTAATTCCTACAGCAATTCCTATGGAAATTATAATAAGATTCCCTCTGATCTTGAGAGTAATATTAAAGAATTCATTATTACGCAAAAAGGTTTCAATGCTATGATTAAAGAAAAATTGCTTAAGATTGATGATTTGGCTAGGAACATTGATAGAATTTCTCTTGAGATTGATTCTTTGAAATCTAGATCTATTCCACCCAAGCATGATATTAATGAGTCTTTAAAATCTATGAGAATTTCTGCTGATGATTGTAAGGAAAGAACCGCTAGAGTTCGTGCGAAGCGTGAATGGCTTGAAAAAGTATGTTCACGTGATAATATTGATGAAGATCTTAAAGTGATTGATGTAACTCCTAATTAATCTTGATAAGGATGGGACTGGAGATGAGTCAACTTTAGTTAAAAGGCGTCCCAATGATTCGGAGTTTATAAATCTTGATGCTAAGATTGACAAAAGTGGGATTGAAGAGGTCAAAACTTTAAATAGCAATGAACCCACTCTTTTGGATTTCAAGGACTTTAATAACGATAGCTACTCTTTAATTGATAGTATTTCCTTATTTCAATCCATGTTGAACTCTCCTCATGCTTTTAATCAAAACAATGCTTTTACTAAACATATTGTTGATGCCATGATGAAAGCTTTTGAAGAAAAACTTGAGTTGGAAGTTTGTATACCTAGGAAGCTATATGTTGAGTGGGAACCTACTATTAAGATTAATATTAAAGACTATGAGTGCCATACTTTGTGTGATTTGGGTTCTAGCGTTTCCATAATTCCAAAAACTTTATGCGATGTGTTAGGTTTCCGTGAATTTGATGATTGTTCCTTAAATTTGCATCTTGCAGATTCCACTATAAAAAAAACCTATGGGAAGGATTAATGATGTTCTTACTGTTACAAATAGTAATTATATTCCCGTAGATTTCATTGTTCTTGATATAGATTGCAATCCTACATCTCCTATTATTCTTGGTAGACCTTTCCTTAGAACGATTGGTGCAATTATTGATATGAAGGAAGGGAATATTAGATTCCAATTTCCATTAAGGAAGGGAATGGAACACTTTCCTAGAAAGAAAATAAAATTACCTTATGAATCTATCATGAGAGCTACTTATGGATTGCATACCAAAGGTGACAATACCTAGATCTATTGCGTTTTGCCTAGCTAGGGGCGTTAAACAATAGCGCTTGTTGGGAGGCAACCCAATTTTATTTTGATTTCTGATTTTTTCTTATGTTTTGGTATGTTTGGAAAATTATTAATTCTCTAGTAATTGTGTTTTTGTGTTTTTATTAGTTTTTTAGCCAAGTAAAACCTGGGGTGATCTATCGTAGTTGTTGATTTGATCCTGCTGAAAAACAGAAACTTTTGCGCTCAGTACAGGAATTTTACAATTTTTTCAGAGCGTCAAATTGAGCTGAAATTTTTACAAAATATTTATATACAAATTTACCTGATTGTCCTAATTTTTTAGAGTTTTTAGAGTTCCAGAAGTATTCCAAGTTGACAGATTTCTACAGACTGTTCTGTTTTCGATAGATTCTGTTTTCTTTGTGTTGTTTGCTTATTTTGATGTATCTATGGGTCGTATCGGGGGGGGGGTACGAGTCATGGAAAAGTTAGAATACAGTAGGTATTACACAAATACAACTAAAGAATGATTTCACAACAGTACCTAAAGTGGTGATTTATTTTTCTTATGCTAACGGATCTCATGAGTTTTCTGTTGAGTTTTGTGTTGTGAAGTTTTCAAGTTTTGGGTGAAGATTTGATGGACTATGGAATAAAGAGTGTCAAGAGCCTAATCTTGGGGATGCCCAAGGCACCCCAAGTCATATTCTAGGATACCAAAAAGCCTAAGCTTGGGGATGCCTCGGAAGGCATCCCCTCTTTCGTCTTCAATCCATCGGTAAATTTACTTGAGGCTATATTTTTATTCAGCACATGATATGTGTTTTGCTTGGAGCGTCTTGTATGATATGAGTGTTTGATTGTTAGTTTTCCACAATCATCCTTGCTGCACACATCTTTTGAGAGAGACATGCTGAATCGTGAATTTGTTAGAATACTCTATGTTCTTCACTTACATCTTTTAAGCTAGGCAATGTTGCTCTTGTGCTTCACTTATATCTTTATAGAGCATGGTGGTGTTATATTTTATAGAAATTATTGAACTCTCATTCCTCACTTATATTATTTTGAGATTTTCTTAAAACAGTATGGTAATTTCTTTAGGTTATGAATTTAGTCCTAATATAATGGGCATCCAAGAGGGATATAATAAAAAATCATATTAAGTGCATTAAAAACTATGAGAAGTTTGATTCCTTGCATATAGTTTTGAGATAATTGGGGTGGTAATATGAGAGTCATGCTAGTGAGTAGTTGTGAATTGAAGAAATAATTGTGTTAAAGCTTGTCATTCCCATACCATGCACGTATGGTGAACCGTTATGTAACGAAGTCGGAGCATGATTTGTTTAATGATTGTCGACCTTTGTGTGAGGGTCGGGACAGCCTGATGGTTAACTCCTACCAACCTCTCCCCTAGGAGCATGCGTCTAATGCTTTTTTTGATAACTAATAGACTTTTGCAATAAGTATGTGAGTTCTTTATGACTAATATTGAGGTCATGGATTATACGCACTCTCACCCTTCCATCTTTGCTAGCCTCTCTAGTACCGCACAACTTTTGCCGGTACACCAAACCCTCCTTCCTCAAAACATCCACCATATATTCCTCAAAACAGCCACCATACCTACCTATTATCGCATTTCCATAGCCATTCCGAGATATATTGCCATGCAACTTCCACCATGTAGTTTTCTATGACTTGCATCATCACTTCATATTGCATACAGAGTCATATTTTGTCATAGGAATCGAGTTGTATTTTCTTTTTCTTTGAGTTATAAGTAAATAAAAGTGTGACGATTTTTCATTAATAGAGCATTGTCCCATGAGATAAAGGGATGATGGAGGCTACGACTCCCTCACAAGTTAGGATGAGTATCCGGACTTTACAAAAAAAAGAGGCCAGCGAAGCCCAAACAAAAAAAAGAGGCCAAAGAAGTCCACCAAAAAATGAGAGAAAGAGAGAAGGGACAATTGCTACTACCTTTTTCCATACAAAGTAGCACCATGATATTCATGATAGAGAGTCTCCTATTTTGTCACTTCATATAACTAGTGGATATTCATTATGCATGACCACTTAGTTTTGTTTTTGAGCTTTCATACACTTGTAGCTCTAAGTTCATTTGTTGCATGGGCATGTCCATAACCCGTTGATACACCTAGCTGATGTGAGACTATCTTCTCCTTTTTTTCCTTGCACCTCCTCCATATTCTATTCCACCTATAATGCTATATCCATGGCTCACGCTCATGTATTGCATGAGAGTTGAAAAGGTTTGAGAACACCAAAAGTGTGAAACAATTGCTTGACTTGTTCATCAGGGTTGTGCATGATTTAGATACTTTGTGTGGGTAAGATGGAGCATAGCCAGACCATATGATTTTGTAGGGATAACTTTCTAAGGCCATGTTATTTCGAAAGGACACGACTATCTTGTTGATGTGCTCAAAGTATTACTGTTTTTATGCCAATATTAGACTATTGTTTTGAATCTTACGGATCTGAATATTCATGCCACAATAAAGAATATTACATGCATAAATATGTTAGGTAGCATTCCACATCAATAATTCTGTTTTCATCATTTACCTACTTGAGGACGAGCAGGAATTAAGCTTGGGGATGCTGATACGTCTCCAGCGTATCTATAATTTTTGATTGTTCCATGCTATTATATTATCTGTTTTGGATGTTTTATATGCATTAATATGCTATTTTATATTATTTTTGGGTTAACCTATTAATCTAGAGCCTAGTGCCAGTTTCTGTTTTTCCTTGTTTTTGAGTTTCGCGGATAAGGAATATTAAACGGAGTCCAAACGGACTAAAACCTTCAGAATGATTTTTTCTGGAACGAAAGGAAACTATGAGACTTGTGAACCAGGGCAGAGGAGCCACCGTGGGGCCAAAAGCCCTAGGGGCGCAGCCAGGGGGTAGGTCGTGCCAAGCAGGCTTGTGGGCCCACGGCAGCACCCCTAACCCTAATCTTCGGCCTATAAATTCCCAAATATTCCATCATTATCAGAGGGAGCCACGAAAACACTTTTCCGCCACCAGAAGCCTCTGTTCCCGAGAGATCCTATCTTGGAGCCTTTTCTGGTAATCTGTCGGAGGGGAATTCGATCATGGAGGGCATCTACATCAACTCCATTGCCCCTCCGATGATGCGTGAGTAGTTCACCACAGACCTACGGGTCCATAGCTAGTATCTAGATGGCTTCTTCTCTCTCTTTGCTTCACAATACCATGTTCTTCATGATCTTCATGGAGATCTATCCGATGTAATACTCTTTTGCGGTGTGTTTGTCGAGATCCGATGAATTGTGGGTTTATGTTTAGATTATCCATGAATATTGTTTGAGTCTTTCCTGAATTCTTATATGCATGATTTCATATATTTGCAAGTCTCTTCGAGTTATTGGTTTGGTTTGGCCAACTAGATTGGTAATTCTTGCAATGGGAGAAGTGCTTAGTTTTGGGTTCAATCTTGCGGTGTCCTCACCCAGTTACAAAGTAGGGGTAGCGAGGCACGTATTGTATTGTTGCCATGTAGCGACCCGACCTAAAAGGTCAAGTCTCCGGTGTTTCCGTACCATCCCAACATCATGCTGGTACACACATGATACATCAATGTATATATCAAAGGGAAATCACACAGCATTATATTAATCGAAATCTCATATCGAGTCCTTTATTAAAATAAAAATTACAATAAAGTAGCTAAAAGCCAACTCATGAGAATATCTAAATCTTGCGGAAGCGTCGAAGGTAGATGAGTCCATCTGACTCCAAGGGCATCTCACTGAGCGTAGAACGTGTCCTCACTCCTGGTCGGAAAAATACTCTGCAACATGATACGTTGCAGCCGTGTAGGTCAGCATATGGAATATGCCGGCAAAGTCACAAGAGAAGGGTAAAAAGGTAGTCATCTAGTCTATATGCATATATGGCAGGTGGGGTGGTAAGTTTTGCATAAAGCCAATTTTTTCCTACATCAAGAAAAGGGGCTAAGCAAAATATTACTAAGTTGGTTGATTAATGAGATGGTTCCACCAACCAGTTCTCATATCCAAAATTATTAAATTCCCACATCATCATATTAATTGTGTTGAGAGTTCCGGAAGTTCCAATTCCTTTGGCTCAAGTCGTCCATGACCGTGGACACGGCTAATCGATTAGGTTTGAGTACTCTGCAGAGTTTTGCACACGTTCCCCACAAGATTTGGTCGCCTCCGTTTGATTTCTCGCACTTCAGGGTGTTTGAGAAACGGATGACCAAAACATGGTCTTCCAAAGGGTTTCCCTGCGACTCTGACGGTGCCCATCCTTTCCTACCGTTCTTCTACCTCTCGTAGCACCGCCTGTCCTGAGTCACCACGATATCCAACCAAGCCAGAGCCCATAATGACTTGTGGCTGTGCAGGTAAGCCTTGGGTCTTGAAGCACCCATCCATCCCTTTGTGCCTGGGTGGACCTTTCCGCGTGAATACTGGCCATCTCCAGCATCACCTAGGCTAACCACTGGTTTCTCCAGGGCGCCGTTCAACCATCATCCACCCAGAGGTATGTTGAAAACTTGGAGTCTTGAAATCTTGCTCATTATGTAGGTCTTGAAATTATTAACTCTCTCAACTCCCATGAATCACACAACCAACCCCGTCTACTATTAGCATAGCAAAAGTAAAACAACGTTTCTCGGGGCCAATGCTGTCAAAGAGGGTTGAGAGGGGTATCTACCACATGATACTACTACAATGTAACCAAGTTTCCAACTAACCTATCTTGCATGCAACTGGGGAGATGGTAGAACTAATGCATATAAAACATGGGTAAAACATGATCAAAGTGACTTGCCTGATTGATGATCTTCGTACGTGAGTGACTCTAAGTAACAAGCTTCGCACTCCGGATAATCTCACGAAACAAACAATGCACTCAAATAAGCATACAACCAAAATAAATACTCATAACATTCAGCAAAGAAGTACTAAACAAACAAGGCAAACAATGCACAAAAGTCTCTAGCAAGTAAAACACACAAAGTTTTGTTTTTCAAAAGGAGATGATGAAAACACTACTACATAATAAAACTATTTTGAAATAGCAAGACAATTGTTGACAGCAAGGCAACAATAGAATATTTTATTATTAAACAAAGAAAATCAATTTAAGTTTGTTGGGAAAACTTTAGTAAAGTTTGTAAAAGTTTTGACAAACACTATATGAATCAACTATAGTTATATTAACAAAAGAATGAAAAACTAAACTTATTATTTATTAGTAAAACATGTTCTTAACAGAAAATAATTTACAATTAAATCTGTCTTAGAAAACAGAATCAAAATATACAAAACTTTGTTTGAAAGCAAAACTATTACTAATTAGTTGTTTTAGTCAAATTAAGCCTAATTGAAAAGAAATTTTGATTCCTATGTTAATTAAAATTAAACTAAGCAAATTTATATTTTTATTAACATTAAGTGAAAACACTAAATGTTTACTAACAGAGCCTAATAAACAAATAAAACTAATTCTAAACCAAACTAATCAAAATTGAGTTTATAAAACTATATTATAATACTGAGCAGATTCTGTTTTTTGTTAAAACACTAATCAAATATATCCTGAAAATCCTCAAACTATACATGAAGATAGTCCTAACTAATACCAAACAGTAGCAAAAAGAATCATGTCAAAATCTATTTTCAAACTCTAGTTATTCAGATTTGAAGATTTTAAGCAAATTTGATTCAATTCAAATTCTATAGTTCAAATTTGAAATTTAAAAGTCCAGGGTGAAACTACATGAAAAATGTGAGCTATTGCAAAAAGAATCAACTCAAAACACTAAATAGATTAAAAGATATAAGCAAAACAAAATTTGAAAACATTCTGTTAATTAAAACAAAACAGAAAATGAAAAAAAGATTTGCGTCGGTCAGGGGGCTACGTGGCGTGATCCGATTGGCTAGCGAGTGTGTGCGGTAGGTGAATTAGAGCGGGCGACCGATTCGGAAGAAGATACCGGTTCGGACTTAAGTCCGTTCTAATCTGGACCGTGGGTTCGGGATCTGATGGTCGAGGGGGCTTACGGGGTAGAAGTCGTCGGCGTCGGGGTACTCCGGCGAGTCCGGTAGCGGTGATTGCGACGGCGAGGTGCTCCGGTGGTCGGGGAAGACGGGGAAGTGGTCCGGGCGACGGCGATGGTTCTCCGGAGTTGATTGGTGGCGACGGCGAGGCGAACGGTGGTCGGAGGTGGTGGCTACGCTCGACGGGAAGTCCGGTGGTGGTGGCTACTCCGGCGAGAAATCGACGGCGTCTCGGCGAGAGAGAGAAGGGGGACTCGGGGTGAAATGGATGCGGGGGTTACCGGCTACTTATAGGGCGCTCGAGGGGTGCGGGGGAGTAATGGGGAGAGAGATCCGGCGAGGGGAAACGGTCGGCGACGAGATCCGGTCCGGCGCTCGCGGGGGAGGGAGACGACCGTTCGGTGTAACGGTCGGTCGGGGGTGGGGCCCGGTGTCAGTGAGTGAAGAGAGTGACCGTTGCGCGCGGTCGGCCGGCTCGTAGTGAATGCGCGATTAATTGCCCGTGGGCCGGCCCGTTTAAATGCAACCGTTACCGATTTTCTTTAATATAAATTTCCAGAGACATTCAGATACATTTAAAGCATTCAAATCGACTCTAAATATAGGGGTATTATATATCAAAATTAACAGAATAATAAATGCTATTTAATGAACATTTCTATTCTGTCATTTGAACACTTTGAAAAAAATATTATTTTCAGAAATTGCCTAATTGTTTTTAAATCCTTTTTGCAAATATTTTCAAAATAACTCCTGGTTATTATTGTTCAAATATATCACCAATTAGTCCCTGGTGTGGAGTGTCATGTTCCTCCCCTCTTATTTGAACTTTTAACCAAAATTTCAAATAGGTGAAAGCAAATATAGGAAAAGATAGAAAGAACTTTGAGAAAGTCAGAAAAGACATTTCAACTATTACATACAATCAAGCAATGATGATGATAGATGCATAACTATAATCATAACATTCCAAAATGAAATTTTGGGATGTTACATGCCATCAAGGTTAAAAAGATGGGGTTTTCATCATATTGCTTGAGTTTATCCCTCTACATCATGTCATCTTACTTAATGCGTTACTCTATTCTTCATGAACTTAATACTCTAGATGCAGGCAGGAGTCGGTCGATGTGTGGAGTAATAGTAGTAAATGCAGAATCGTTTCGGTCTACTTGTCATGGACGTGATGCCTATATGCATAATCATTGCCTTGTATAGCTTCATAATTATTCGCTTTTCTATCAATTGCTCGACAGTAATTTGTTTACCCACCGTAATACTTGCCATCATGAGAGACGCCATCTAGTGAAACCTATGGCCCCTGGGTCTATTTTCCATATTATACTTTCAGATCTAAAACCAAAAATACCAAAAATACTTGCTGCATTTTTTTTAATTTTAGTTTTAATTTCCGTTTAAGCATCCTATTATATCTATCTCTATTAGATCTTATCCTTGCAAGTAACCATGAAGGGATTTACAACCCCTTTATAGCGTTGGTGCAAGAGTTTGATTCTTTGTGTAGGTAGATCTATTGGTGACTCGCTTGTATCTCCTACTGGATTGATACCTTAGTTCTCAAAAACTGAGGGAAATACTTATCTACTTTGCTGCATCAAACCGTTCCTCTTCACGGGAAACCAACGCATGCTCAAGAAGTAGCATTGATGTAATCTCTTTGAATGAAACTAGCACGCCTCACACTTGGTTACTAATGTCGTCGCATCCTGGAGGGCAGTGGGCCAAAAGAAGCCTCGCTGGAATGCATTTCCGGTAAGGGCCCTTGATCCAATGTGGGAGCCACATATGCCTCCATGTATCTATGCCAACAGCTCCATTCCATCTTCCCAGGAGATACATTTGAGTCTAACACCATTCGATCTCTTTCTGTATAGGACGTTATCTACGAACTGGTACATATGAGACCAGCAGTCTACTTTCTCTGCCTCCTCTTGTTCCCCGGGAAGCTCTCCTGCCTGAAGGAAATGGACGATGTGTTGTGCCCATGCCGGAGCCTAGGACTTGACAGCAAGGACTAAAGACATATCTTCTGTAGGGGGAGCATTTGTCTCAACGGCAAGGGCTTGATCCCCTGCTGGGGCCTGCTGCACCTCGGCAAGCCTAGCGGGAGCGCGCGCTTCCACGGTAAGAGCATGGGGCTCCGCCAGAGCACGATGCTCACCTACAAGCCTGTCGTTCTCTTCGGCAACTTCCTCGCCGGCGGCTCCTGGGAACTCTATCGGGGAATGCTTGTTGAAATTTAACTTTCTCCTCTTCTCTTGTCAAGTTGACGGTGTCATAGAGGGTCGAGTTAGCTGGAGCACGAAAGTTCCTGGTTCCATAGGTAACTTAAGAGTAGCGCATATTGACAGGCCATCGGCAACGCTGTTCTCTGCACGTGGAACATGCTCCATTTATAGGCCATCAAAAAGTTCTTCCAGCTTCCTCACTTCGTCTACATAAGCTTCCATCAACTGACTCTAGTAATCCTTATTCACTTGCCTTATGACAGTTGAGAATCACCCCTGACAATAAGTTTTCTAATTCCGAGGTCCGCCACGATTCTTAGACCGGCAAGCAGGCCTTCGTGCTCAGCAGTGTTGTTTGTTGATATTTCCCGGGGAAAATGCATCTGAACCGCATATCTGAGGGACTCTCTGGTGGTTGCGATAATCAGCACTCCGACACCAGCGCCTTGTAGCGAAAAGGCTTCGTCAAAATACATGATCCACTCTTGATTGGTTTCCTTGCCGGGAAGCGTTGACTCCGGAACCTCTTCATCGGGCATTGGGGTCCATTCCACGAGGAACTCCGCCAAGGCCCTACTCTGAATGGTTGAAGTGCTTTCGAACTTGAGACCAAAGCTTGATAGTTCCAAAGCCCATTCCAGAATCCTGCTGGTAGCTTTCGGGTTTCGCAAGATCCATTGCAGCAGGAAGCGGGTGACAACGGTGATCTCATGCGCTTGGAAGTAGTGGTGTAGCTTCCTCGAGGCCATAAGGAGGCCGAAGAGCAGTTTTTGCACGCTAGAATATCTTGATCTAGCCCCCTGTAACAAGGAGCTGACAAAATATACTGGTCACTGCACCATCTTCTTCTTCTGAATTGCCTCATTTAACTGCACAGATCCTTGTTTGCCAGCACCAGACCCTATCAGGGAACGTCCTGGCTCATCGCTTGGTGTCCTTGCCGTTACCGCTGCTTCTTCGTCAACTTCTCTTTCGGCCACTAGTGCAGTACTCACCACTTGATTCGTTGTCGCCAGGTATAGCAGCAACGTCTCTTTTGGTTTTGGCGCGACTATGATTGGAGGAGAGGAGAGGTATTTTTTAAAATCTTGCAGCGCCGCCTCCGCTTTTGGAGTCCATCTCATCAGACCCGCTTTCTTCAGGATTTCAAAAAAGGGCAGGGCATGTTCTGCAGATTTTGAAATGAACCTGCTCAGAGCTGCGACGCAGCCGGCAAGACGCTGCACATCTTTGACTCGTCTTGGCGCCTCGATTTGCTCAATCGCTTTAGTCTTGTTGGGGTTCGCTTCGATTCCCCGTTGAGATATAAAATACCCGAGGAGCTTGCTAGACGGAACACCGAACACACACTTCTCGGGGTTGAGCTTCATATTGACCTTGCGCAGGTTGGCAAATGTTTCTTCCAAGTCTGGTATGAGCGTAGCCTTGTCCTTGGTTTTGACTACTATGTCATCCATATAAGACTCCATATTTCTATGTAGCTGGGGCTCAAAACCAATCTGGACTGCTCTTGCAAAGGTAGAACCAGTGCTTTTCAACCCAAAAGGCATATGCAAAAAGCAGTATGTACCACATGGGGTGTTAAACGTGGTCTTCTCTTTGTCTTCCTTGGCCATAACAATCTGATGATAACCGGAATAGGCGTCAAGGAAAGACAACAGATCGCAACCGGTGATGGAGTACACAATCTGGTCGATGCGCGGCAAGGGAAATGATCCTTGGGGCAGGCTTTGTTGATGTCTGTAAAATCAATGCACAACCTCCATTTACCATTTGCCTTGCGCACTACAACTGGGTTGGCCAACCATGTCGGATGGAGTACTCCTCTAATCAAGCCAGCTGCTTCTAGTTTCTTGATCTCCTCGGCAATAAATTGTTGCTGCTCCAAAGCTTACTTCCGGACCTTTTGCTTAATGGGCCGCGCGTGTCGGCAGATGGCAAGGTGGTGCTCAATCACCTTCCTGGGAACACCGGGGATATTAGGTGGTTGCCATGCAAACACATCGACATTCTCCCACAGGAAGGCGACGAGCACGCTTTCCTATTTGTCGTCAAGGGTGGAGCTTATGGTGAAAGTTCCCCCCGTGTCATCCTCCTTGGCACGCACCTTCTTGGTATCTGGCGGGGCAGCCTTGGACTTTTTGCTCTTGCCGGTGGAGCTCTCTTGCACATCATCAACAGTAGCGCAACACCCCAAAGAGGTGCGCTTGTCGGACTGTGCACCAGAGGCCTTGCCGGTCTTCTTCCCCCCGGGAGCTTCAGCAGCAGGAGCAAGTGCCTTGGTGGTAGGTGCTGCGACTGCACCCCGGTAGAGTTGGTCGGCGCAGATAAGCGTGCTTTTCTTGTCGGAGTTGATGGTAATGACGCTCATCGGTCCGGGCATCTTCAACACGTTGTAAGCGAAGTGGGTGGCCGCCATGAACTTGGCTAGTGCCGAACGGCCGAGAATGTCGTTGTATGGCAACAAGATCTCGGCAATGTCAAAGATGATCTTCTCCGTTCTGAAGTTGATATCGTTGCCGAACGTCACCGGCAGCATGATCTTGCGCCTCGGCTGAGTTCTTCCTAAGTTGACCCCTTGGAAGGCGCCTGTCGGCTCGAGATCTTCATCAGGAATTTGCAGCCTTTTGATGACACCGGGCAAGATCAGGTTCAGGCTGGCCCCACTGTCGATTAACATCTTCGTCACCTTGAGGTTGCGGATTATTGGCGAAACCAACAATAGCAAGCATCCTACCGCAGTTACGCGATCCGAGTGGTCCTCGGCGTCGAAGATGATAGGAGTGTTGGACCATTTTAGAGGTTTCTGGGTACCGATAGAGGGATTTGCCACATTAACCTTGCACACCCACTATTTGAGTTGGCGGTGAGAGGAGTGTGACGAGGCGCCTCCCTCTATGCACATCATCTCTGTAGCCTTCTGAAACTCATTCCCACTGGATTCATCGTTGTCTTCGGCATCACCATCCTCTTCTTGCTTGTCACGGCCACGGGTGGGCCAGTCCTTCTGTTGCTTGGGCTTGCTGTGGCGACCTCCTCGGCCAACATGCTTCTTGTCGCACCCCTCAGCACCATCCCGATTCTTCTCCTTGTCTCGCCTCTCATATTCGGCCCTCTGCTTCTAGGCAAGCTGCTCAACTTGCCGGCAGTCTTGGAGGTCATGGCCTTTGGTGCGATGGATCTTGAAATACTGCTTACCAGAGTCTTCTGGCTTGCCGGCAGCCGCCAGGGCGTGGTAGGAGGCGCACCCGGCAACACCGTTGCCGGGGTCATCGACCTTGCCTTTCTTGGCAGCGCCGGGGTTGCGGGATGCCTCGACGGCAAGCATGGTCTTGCCCTTGCGCTTCTTGTTCCAACGCCAGCCCTTCTTTGCCAGGACAGCAGTATCCTCATCTTCAGAGTTGACCTCTGCGCCGACATCTTCGTCGGGGAGTCTTCTCCCTTCTTCAGCCCGAGCGCACTTGTCTGCCAAAGCATAAAGCTCGGCGACATTCGTGACTGTTCATTGCCAGCTCTTCCCGCATCCTATGGTTGCGCACGTTCTGATGGAATGTGCTGATAACAACGGCAGGATGAACATCTGGGATGTTGTGGTGAACATGGCTGAACCTCTGGATGTACTTGCGCAGAGTTCTGCCTTCCTTCTGGGGGATGATGTGCAGATCGCTCTCCTGGCCAGGAGCTTGATGACCTCCGGTGATGGTGCCAACGAACTCGTGACATAGGTCCGCCCAGGAAGTGATGAACCCCTCCGGCAAGTGCATCAGCCTTACCTGATGTTGGGCTTAAGCGTCAATGGGAAGTAGTTGGCCAATATCTTGTCGTCGCGGCCCCCGGCAGCCTGCACCGCAATGGTGTAGATGCTCGGGAACTCTAACGGATGGGTCTTGCCTTCATACTTATCCGGGACTTCTGGTTTGAACGTGCAGGAGTTGGGCCACTGGACTTGCCGCAGCTCATGGGTAAACGCTGGACAGCCCACCTTGTAAGGTAGGCTAACAGGGTACACCAACACGGACTTGTCTACAGTGGGCCCCGCGCACCTATCCGACTGGAGCCGCGCTTCCCGTCGCTGCTTGATCGCAGTTTGGGCGTCTTCCTTGCCACATTCCCAAAGAACATGATGCTGATCGCGGTGCATCCATGGGTCAGACGATGTCATTGAGTAACCATCGTAGGCGTCGGTCCGTCAGGTCGGCGACTGCCGATGCTGTCGTGGAGGAGAGTGCGCCGAGGTCGCGCCGACTCTGGGCACTTCACCACTGAACTGAAGCGGCCCCATGGGCCGAAGCTTATGTATGAGGCTGAGGAAGCTCTGAATGGTGGCTCTCCATTCGTCGAGCTTCTCCGCAGCGGGAGGGAAGTTCAGGAGTAGCTGCGCTCGCGCCATCGCTTCCTCCGCCGTGGATGGCAGCGAGCACTGTGAGGAATGCGAGGTGCTCTGATTCCTAACCGTGTTAGAAGGAGCACCGCCGCGGTCTCGTGTCGGCACGCCACTCCCGCTTGCGTGCTGGTCTCGCACATCTTGGCAACAATGTGTAGGAGGATTCCCACAGGGGTGTTGAGGACTACGGGCGCCGCAACGCGGCTCCCCACGCGCGTCCTAAGAAGGTCGCGGCGTGGGTGCCGGCGTGGGCGTCCTAGCCGATACCCTTCCACCGATACCATTCCGCTTCGTCCCGGGGCCTATCATCACGGTAATTCCTGCCGCCATCATGGGCGTCTTCGCGGCGAGCGTCGCCGCTTGCTTGTTCTTGGTCATCGGAGTGTTGCGGAAGTTCAGAGTTTCCTCTTCCACCCGCATCTCCACCGTCCTCCGCTTGCGCAGACGCAAGGGCGGTGGGCATGGATAGGCCAACTGCTATCAGGCCCTTCCGCTTGGGGGGCATGGCGATGATGAAGCTGGGGTGCGGATTACCAGAACGGGTTCGCACGACTCACGCACCCCCTACCTGGCATGCCAAAGATGTCATGCGAACGAACACCTATGGGATCATGAGGATCCCTTTTGGTTCGGCAGAGGGCGGGCTCACACAAAGAGCCGGTTTGGTAAGCAACGCACGGGGAGTTCTTACCTAGGTTCGGGGCGCACGGGTGCGTAAAACCCTACTCCTGCTTGGTTATATTGATTGTGTTCTAGAGTTCTACCTACAGGAGCGTGATAACCCACAAGTGTAGGGGATCAATTGTAGCCTTTCTCGATAAGTAAGAGTGTCGAACCCAACGAGGATCTAAAGGTAGAACAAATATTCCCTCAAGTTCTATCGACCACCGATACAACTCTACGCACGCTTAATGTTTGCTTTACCTAGAACACGTAGGAAACTAGAAGTACTTTGCAGGTGTGATAGGATAGGTTTGCAAGATAATAAAGAACACGTAAATAAAAACTAGGGGCTGCTAAGATAGAGAAACAACTAAGTTTGTTTAACGAGTGTGGAAAAGTGGTGGTAGGACTTGCGGAATTGTCCCTAGGCAATCGATAACTAGACTGGTAATCATTATTGCAATTTTATATGAGGGAGAGGCATAAGCTAACATACTTTCTCTACTTGGATCATATACACTTATGATTGGAACTCTAGCAAGCATCTGCAACTACTAAAGATCATTAAGGTAAAACCCAACCATAGCATTATAAGGTATCAAGTCCTCTTTATTCCTATACGCAAACAGCCTACTTACTCGGGTATGTGTTTCTATCACTCACGCCACCCACCATAAGCGAATCATAAGCATATTGCGAACCCTACAGTGCGGATCCCTCATGCTTGCGCGACATGGAGAGCACCATAGGACAGCACCGATAATAAAACATGCAACTCAAACCAATCATGATCATCCAATAGTACAAAATAGATCTACTCAGACATCATAGGATGGCAACACATCATTGGATAATAATATGAAGCATAAAGCACCATGTTCAAGTTGAGGGTACAGCGGGTTGTGGGAGAGTGTACCGCTATAGATAGATGGGGGAAGGTGATGGAGGTGTTGGTGAAGATGATGGAGTTGTTGGAGTAGATCTTCATCACAATGATGGCCCCGACGGCGTTCCGGTGCCACCGGGAGAGAGGGGGAGAAAGCCCCCCTCCTTCTTATTCATCCTTGACCTTCCCCCTAGATGAGAGAAGGGTTTCCCCTCTAGTCCATGGCCTCCATGGAGGCGGAGGGGCGAGAGCCCCTCCGAGATTGTATCTCTCTCTCTCTATTTCCTTCTGTTTCTGCACTCCTAGATTCTGGCCTTTAACCGTTTCTTAAATATCCGGAGATCCATAACTCCGATTGGGCTGAAATTTTGAGAGAATTTTCCTTATAAAAATATATTTCTTCTGGCAGAAAGGACATCTCCAACCAACCTAAGTGGTGTCCACAAGCCCTCAGGGCGCAGCCAGGGGTGTGGGCCGCGCCTAGCAGGCTTGTGACCTCCTTGGACATCGTCCCGCGTTGATTCTTTTTCCAAAAAATCACATATATTCCCAAAAAAATCTCCGTAAGCTTTTATCACGCTTGGACTTCGTTTGATATGGATTTTCTGCGAAACAAAAAACATGCAACAAACAGGAACTGGCACTCGACACTGGATCAATATGTTAGTCCCAAAAAATAGTATAAAAAGTTGCCAAAAGTATATGGAAATTGTAGAATATTGGCATGAAACAATCAAAAATTATAGATACGATGGAGACATATCAGCATCCCCAAGCTTAATTCCTGCTCGTCCATGAGTAGGTAAATTGTAAAAAAAGATAATTTTTGATGTGGAATGCTATCTAGCATAATCTTGATCATATAATCTAATCATGGCATGAATATTAAGATACGAGTAATTCAAAGCAATAGTCTATATTGACATAAAAATAGTAATACTTCGAGCACACTAACAATGCATTCGTGTCCTTTCAAAATAACATGGCCTTAGAAAGTTATCCCTACAAAATCATATGGTCTGGCTATGCTCCATCTTCCCCACACAAAGTATCTAAATCATGCACAACCCCGATAACAAGTCAAGCAATTGTTTCACACTTTTTATGTTCTCAAACCTTTTCCACTCTCAGGCAATACATGAGCGTGAGCCATGGATATAGCACTATAGGTGGAATATAATATGGTGGAGGTGATGAGGAAAAAGGAGAAGATAGTCTCACATCAACTAGGCGTATCAACGGTCTATGGAGATACCCATCAATAGATATCAATGTGTGTGAGTAGGGATTGCCATGCAACGGATGCACTAGAGCTATAAGTGTATGAAAGCTCAAAAATAAAACTAAGTGGTCGCGCAAATGATGAAAATTCCACTAGCTATATGAAAGTGACAAAATAGGAGACTCTCTATCATGAAGATCATGGTGCTACTTTGAAGCACAAGTGTGGAAAAAGAGAGTGGCAATTGTCCCTTCTCTCTTTCTCTCATTTTTTTTATTTTTCTAATTTTTTAATTTTTTCATTTTGGTGGGCATCTTTGGCCTCTCTTTTTTTGGGCTTCATTGGCCTATTTTATTTTTTTGTAAAGTCCGGAGACTCCTCCCAACTTGTGAGGGAATCATAGCTTCCATCATCCTTTTCTCACACGGGACAATGCTCTAATAATGAAAATCATCACACTTTTATTTACTTACAACTTGATACCTAGAACAAAAATATGACTCTCTATGAATGCTTCCAGTAGGATACCGGGATGTGCAACGATCTAGCCTAGCAAATGACATCAAAAAACAGACAAGCCATGAAAACATCATGCAATCTGTCTTACGATCATGCAAAGCAATATGAAAATGATGGTGCATGTCATACTAAACAGAACGGTGGAAGTTGCATGACAATATATCTCTAAATGGCTATGGAAATGCCATAATAGGTAGGTATGGTGGCTGTTTTGAGGAAGGTGTATGGTGGCTGTTTTGAGGAAGGTGGGTTTGATGCACCGGTGCAAGTTGTGTGGTACTATAGAGGCTAGCAAAGGTGGAAGGGTGAGAGTGCGTATAATCCATGGACTCAACATTAGTCATAAAGAACTCACATACTTATTGCAAAAGTCTATTAGTTATCAAAGAAAGCATTAGACGCATGCTCCTAAGGGAGAGGTTGGTAGGAGTTAACCATCGCGCACTCCCGACCCTCACACAAAGGTTGACAATCATTAAATAAATCATGCTCCGACTTTGTTACATAACGGTTCACCACACGTGCATGTTATGGGAATCAAAAACCTTAACACAAGTATTTATCCAATTCAAAATTACTCACTAGCATGACTCTCATATTACCATCTTCATATCGCAAAAATATTGCAAGGAATCAAACATATCATATTCAGTGATCTACAAGTTTAATGTAGGATTTTATGACTAACCATGTGAATGACCAACTCCTGTTAACTCTCTAAATAGATATAAGTGAAGCATGAGAGTTTAATTCTTTCTACAAAAGATATGCCCCCGCTCTAAAAAATATAAGTTAAGCAAAAGAGCATTCTAAGAAATAGGCAATCCAAACTTCATATGATATAAGTGAAGCACATGAAGCATTCTATAAAGCCATACTCAAAAGATATAAGTGAAGTGCATGAATCATTCTATAAATCAACCAAGGACTTTATCATACCAGCATGGTGCATTATTAAAAGAAAAAGAAAAAGCACACGATGCTCCAAGATTTACGCATATCATGTGATGAATAAAAATATAGCTCCAAGTAAAATTACCGATGGTTATTAGAAGAAAGAGGGGATGCCTTCCAGGGCATCCCCAAGCTTAGTTTCTTGGGAGTCCTTGAATATTATCTTGGGGTTGCCTCGGGCATCCCCAAGCTTAGTCTCTTTCCACTCCTTATTCCTTCATCCATCGTGATCTCACCCAAAACTTGAAAACTTCAATCACACAAAACTTAACAAAACCCTCGTGAGATACGTTAGTATGATAAAGCAAATTACCACTTTAAGTACTGTTGCCAACCAATTCATATTTTGTTTTTGCATTGTAGCTACTGTAATATAAATTTTCCATGGACTATACCACCGATACAATCGATAGTTTCATCAAAACGAGCAAAACAATGCATCAAAACAGAATATGTCTTAAACAGGACAGCCTGTAGCAATCTGAACATTCACCATACTTCTATAACTCTAAAAATTCTGCAAAATTAGGAAAAAAAAATCATAGCAGTATTGTGTAAAAATTTCAGAAACTTTTGACATTCCAGTAAAAAATGTAAATTCACACACTACAGCCAAAGTTTTGTTTTTGCACTTCACACACCAAACAAGCAATCTAATCATCCTAAAGGCAAATCTTGGCACATTATTTTTATAATACAACGGATTTATACAAGGGGATAATTATTTTTGTTGAAAAGTTTCTGTAATTAAGATTTTCAAAGTTTCCATGGGCATGAACAAAGTTGAAGGCTAGCTCCCACTTTCACAATGCTCATCTCTCTCACTTTCACTTTTCTTTTTGAAAAAGTTTTAGGTTCCCCTCTTTATTTATTTTTGTTTTTAAACTATAAAAAAGCACACAACATAATAAAATGACTCTCTAAAACTTCTGGGTTGTCTCCCTGGCAGCGCTTTCTTTAAAGCCATTAAGCTAGGCATAAAGTGCTCAAGTAATGGATCCACCCGGATCCCAAGGTATATCAAAGCCAATTTTAATTAACATTGATTTGTAATTTAGTAGTGAGCACAAAGTGATATATATCATGTGACAACGAAGTCTAACTCTCTTCCTATGCATTGGCATGTCATACAAGAACAATTGACACACACAAAGTAAAGGCCAATGCATATCATACGTAGTTTCTTGCAATTTAATTGTATCTGAAACATAAAGAGGTGAAGATGTAGTTCCTCTCTCATAATAATTGCAAGTAGGAGCAGCAAGCACATGCATATTATATTTATTAAAATCATCATGTGCAATAGTAAAAGGCAACCCATCTATATATAATCCTTAATAAGTGCAAACTTCTCCGATATAGTGTAGTTGGGAGAATTATAAAAGATAATAGGACTATCATGTGTGGGTGCAATAGGAACAATTTCATTCTTAACATAAGGAACTATAGCAAGTTCATCTCCATAAGCATCATTCATATTGGCATCATGGCCACAAGCATAGCAAGCATCAAGTTCATCAAAAGGGGATATTTGAAATGAATCCAAGGGATCATAGCAATCAACATAGCATACATCCTTCGGTAAGCACGAAGGGAAATTAAACAATGTATGAGTTGAAGAGTTACTCTCATTAGAAGGTGGGCACAAGTAGCTAGTCCTCTCTTCCTCCTTTTGTTCATCGCTCTCCTCCTCATCTTTTTCATCTAATGAGCTCACAGTTTCAGCAATTTCTTCTTCCGTAGATTCATTCAAAATATTAATCTCTTCCAAGGCAGCGGTCATTCTTTCAATATACTCTTTAACATAATCATTAGAAGCATAGTTTTCATAGCAATATTTAAGTATGGCAAAAATTTCAGATTCGTAAAGAGTAGCATCATACTTTTCAATGAAAGAAGCAACTTCATAGGCACCCTTAAAAGCAACAAATTCTTCAGTTTGTTCAACATCATTATAGCAATAGGCCTCCTTGGCATAAGAAGATAATATTTCATTATCATTAAACACACATTGGTAGGGAAGGTGTTTTTAGCTTCTTTAGAACAACAAGTAAAATCATAAATTTCACATAGATTCCAAGCATAGCAACACAAAGTATTGATTTGATGCCACAAGAGTTTCCCTTTTTGATATATGCGGTGTCGCATATAATGAGCATGCTCATTTAATGAGTTTCCCTCAACTAAGCTAGTTGGGTTTTTAGCACGAGCACACGTGGATCAAAGATGACCCAAGTAATATTCTTCGGTGGTACGGAACACTAGTGGTTCCTCAACTTTTGGAGCAGCAAGTACAACTAATTTTTTGGTATTTTGCATTTCCTACCCATAACTAAAGATAGAAAACAAGTTAAAACAACAAATAAAAACTACTTAGTGATAAAGCAAACAAGCACACACGAGAATATTCACCCCACGCTTTTGCTCCCCGGCAACGGTGCCAGAAAAAGTCTTGATAACCCACAAGTGTAGGGGATCAATTGTAGCCTTTCTCGATAAGTAAGAGTGTCGAACCCAACAAGGAACTAAAGGTAGAACAAATATTCCCTCAAGTTATATCGACCACCGATACAAATCTACGCACGCTTAACGTCCGCTTTACCTAGAACACGTATGAAACTAGAAGTACTTTGCAGGTGTGATAGGATAGGTTTGCAAGATAATAAAGAGCACGTAAATAAAAACTAGGGGCTGCAAGATAGAGAAACAACTAAGTTTTTTTAACAAGTGTGTAAAAGTGGTGGTAGGATTTGCGGAATTGTCCCTAGGCAATCGATAACTAGACCGGTAATCATTACTCCAATTTTATATGAGGGAGAGGCATAATCTAACATACTTGCTCTACTTGGATCATATGCACTTATGATTGGAACTCTATCAAGCATCCGCAACAACTAAAGATCATTAAGGTAAAACCCAACCATAGCATTATAAGGTATCAAGTCCTCTTTATTCCCATACGCAAACAACCTACTTAGTCGGGCCTGTGTTTCTATCACTCAAGCCATCCACCATAAGTGAGTCATAAGCATATTGCAAACCCTACAGTGGAGATCCCTCACGCTTGCGTGACACGGAGAGCACCATAGGACATCACCAATAATAAAACATGCAACTCAAACCAATCATGATCATCAATCAACCAATAGGACAAAATAGATCTACTCAAACATCATAGGATGGCAACACATCATTGGATAATAATATGAAGCATAAAGCACCATGTTCAAGTAGAGGGTACAGCGGGTTGCAGGAGAGTGGACCAATGTAGATAGATGGGCGAAGGTGATGGAGGTGTTGGTGAATATGACGGAGTTGTTGGAGTAGATCGCCGTCATGATGATGGCCTCGGCGGCGTTCTGGTGCCACCGGGAGAGAGGGGGAGAGAGCCCCCCCTCCTTCTTATTCTTCCTTGACCTTCCCCCTAGATGGGAGAAGGGTTTACCCTCTGGTCCATGGCCTCCATGGCGGCGGAGGGGCGATAGCCCCTCCGAGATTGGATTTCTCTCTCCATGTTTCCTTGTATTTTTGCGTTCCCAGATTCTCGCCTTTCACCGTTTCTTAAATATCCGGAGATCCGTAACTCCGATCGGGCTGAAATTTTAAGGGGAATTTCCTTATAAAAATATATTTTTGTCATCGAAGGACAGCTCCAACCGACATAAGTGGTGGCCACAAGCCCTCAGGGCGCTACCAGGGGTGCGGGTCGCGCCTACCAGGCTTGTGACCTCCTCGGGAATCGTCTCGCGTTGATTCTTTTTCCCAAAAATCACATATATTCCAAAAAAATCTCCATAAGTTTTTATAGCGTTTGGACTTCATTTAATATGGATTTTACGCAAAACAAAAAACATGCAACAAACAGGAACTGGCACTGGGCACTGGATCAATATGTTAGTCCCAAAAAATAGTATAAAAAGTTGCCAAAAGTATATGACAGTTTTAGAATATTGGCATGAAATAATCAAAAATTATAGATACAACAGAGACGTATCAGAGCGCCATGAACGGTTGCTATGTGAGCTTGGCAACCTCCAGTTGTCTAACTGTCAGGTTGTCCGGTTGTCTAACTGCCCAACTATATGATTGTCTAACCTTCTAACCTTTTACTATCTAACCCTCTCTGTGTAACACCCTTGGCCTCCTTTTATACCTAAAGGGATCCCAACAGTGGCGTATAGTGTGCACACGGGATGCACAGTGCTATAGTGCTATCGTGCCTAACCCCGACGGAGTAGGACAAGAGAATTCAATGCACCATCAGGCGCCTCAGTCCGTTAGTGGGACGGGACGGGGGGCCGTCCCATTGGTGCCACTTAGATCCCTCCAACATTGATGCCGCGACACACGTCTAGGTGAATCGACACCTGGCATGTGTGCTGGCAGTGCTTGTCGGGGCCTTGCCTTGCTGGGAACTTGCCTTGTTGGGGGCCTTGCTTCGCCTAGAGGCTCTACAGCCCTCCCGGCAAGGTCTTGCCGGTAGTATTGAGTCTTCTGTGTTGGTGCTTGACAAGTCTTTTCTGAGCCTTGCCGTCAGGGCAGCTACTATTGCTTGTGCATGAGTAAAGGGGCACTAGATGGCCCAAAAGCTCTAGTGCACTGACAGGCAAGGGCTAGGAGGGAAAATTCATGGATGGCAAGTCAGTTGTTGCTCCAGTGAAGCAATCCAAGGTTGAACCCAAACCCGAGACTAAGTGCTTCTATTATGAGGAGAATGGTCGCTCAAACGGAACAACCCTAGATACTTGGTAGATAAGTGAAACAACATTGATAGAAGAATATTTGATATACGTGTTATTGATGTGTACCTTGCTAGTACTCCAAGTAACACCTGGGTATTGGATACCGGTTCGGTTGCTAAATGTTAGTAACTCGAAATAAAAGCTACGGAATAAACGGAGGCTAGCTAAGGGTGAGGTGACAATGTTGGAAGTGTTTCCAAGGTTGATGTGATCACCATCCCACGTTCTCTCGACCCTCGGGATTAGTGATGAACCTAAATAAATGTTATTTGGTGTTTGCATTGAGCATGAACGTGATTAGATCGTGTTTGTTGCAATACAGTTATTCATTTAAGTTAGAGAATAATGGTTATTCTATTTACATGAATAATACCTTCAATGATCATGCACCCAATGAGAATGGTTTATTGAATCTTGATCATAGTAATACACATGTTCATAACATTGATGTCAAAAGATAGAAAGTTAATAATGATAGTAACACATACTTGTGGCCTTGCTGCTAAATGTCATATTGGTGTAAAGTGCATGAAGAAACTCCATGTTGATGGATCTTCTGACTCTTTCGATTTTGAATTAGTTGAGACATGCGGACCATGCCTCATGGGCAAGATGACTAAAACCCTATTTTCCGGCTTGATGGAACGGGCAAGTGACTTATTGGAAATGATACATGTTGATGTATACGATCCAATGAGTGTTGTAGCGTACGATGGATATCATTATTTTCTTACCTTCACTGATGATTTGAGAAGATATAGTGTATATTTACTTAATGAAAAACAAGTTTGAATCGTTTGAAAAGTTCAAACAAAATCAGAGTGAAGTTTGAGATCATCATGACAAGAAGATAAAATGTCTACAGTATGATCGTGGAGGTGAATATCGGAGTTATGAGTTTGGTATACAACTTAAGACAATGTGGAAGTTGTTTCACAACTCACGCCACCTGGAACAACATAGTGTGATGGTGTGTCCGAATGTCGTAGTCGTGCTCTATTGGATATGGTGCGAACTATGATGTCTCTTATCGATTTGCCACTATCGTTTTGGGGTTATGCATTAGAGACAACTACATTCACTTTAAAAGGGGCACCATCTAAGTCCGTTGAATGAACACTATATGAATTTTGGTTTGGCGGAAACCTAAGCTGTCATTTCTTAATGTTTGGGTCTGCAACGCTTATGTGAAAAAGGGGTTTTCACCTAATGAGATCGCACCCAAAGCGGACAAATGCATCTTCATAGAATATCCTAACGTAAAAGTTGGGTAAACCTTCTATCTTAGATCCAATCACAATGTGTTTGTTGCTAAAAATGGGTCCTTTCTCGAGAAATAGTTTCTCTCAAAATAATTGAGTGGGAGGAAGATAGAACTTGATGAGGTTGTTGAACCTTTGTATCAACCAGAGAGTAGCGCAGGGTAGAAAGTTGTTTCTATAGAGCCTATGTTAGTTGAAGAGGAATTTAATGATGATGATCATGAAGCTTTGGATCAAGTTACTCTCGAACCTCGTAGGTAGACAAGGACGCGTACTGCTCCTGAGTGGTACAGCAACTCGGTCTTAGAGGTCATGTTGTTGGAAAACGATGAACCTACGAGCTATGGAGAAGCGATGATGGGCTTGAATTCTGAGAAATGGTTAAAGACCATAAGTCCGAGATGGGATCCATGTATGAAAACAAAGTATGGACTTTGTAAGTATTACCTGAAGGGCGAAAGGCCATTCAGAACAAAATGGATCTTTAAGAGGAAGACGGACGCAGATGATAAGGTCATCGTCTATAAAGCTCGACTTGTGGCAAAGGGTTTTTCACAAGTTCAAGGAGTTGACTATGATGAGACCTTCTCACCTGTAGCAATGCTTAAGTCCATCAAAATCATGTTAGCAATAGCTGCATATTTCGACTATGAAATTTGGCAGATGGATGTCAAAACAGCATGCCTTAAGGGTTTCCTTAAGGAAGAGTTGTATATGATACAACTGGCAGGTTTTGTCGATCCAGAGAATGCTAACAAAGTTTGCAAACTCCAGCGTCCATTTATGGACTGGTGCAAGCATCTCGGAGTTGGAATATACGCTTTGATAAGGTGATCAAAGTTTTTGAGTCTATACAAAGTTTATGAGAAACTTGTATTTACAATAAAGTGAGTGGGAGCACTATAGAATTTCTGATAAGTATATGTGGTTGACATATTGTTGATCGGAAATAATGTAGAATTTCTGGAAAGCATAAAGGTCTGTTTGAAAAGAGTTTTTCAAACGGAGACCTGGATAAAGCTACTTAATTGTTGGGCATCAAGATCTATAGAGATAGATCAAAGACGCTTGATGAGACTTTCAATGAGTACATACCTAGACAAGATTTTGAAAGAGTTCAAAATGGATCAGTCAAAGAAGGAGTTCTTGCCTGATTTGTAAGGTGTGAAGTTGAGTAAGACTCAAAGCTCGACCACGGAAGAAGAAAGAGAAAGGACGAAGGTCCTCCCCTATGCCTTAGCCATAGGCTCTATATAGTATGCCATGTTGTGTACCACACTTGTGTGTGCCTTGCCCTGAGTCTGTCAAGGGGTACAAGAGTGGTCCAGGAGTGGATCACTGGACAATGGTCAAAATTATCCTGTAACTAGAGGACTAAGGAAATATTTCTCGATTATGGAGGTGATAAAGAGTTCGTCGTAAAGGGTTATGTCGATGCAAGCTTTAACACCAATCCAGATGACTCTTAGTAGCAATCCGGATACGTATAGTGGAGCAGCCATTTGGAGTAGCTCCAAATGGAGCTTGGTAGCAGTATCTACAATATGGCATAGAGAGTTGCAAAGAACACCGAATGTTCCAGACCCATTGACTAAAACCTCTTTCACATGCAAAACATGATCGAACCCTAGAACTCATTGGGTGTGAGATTCATAAAAAAGCGATGTGAGCTAGATTATTGACTCTAGTGCAAGTGGGAGACTGTTGGAAATATGCCCTAGAGGCAATAATAAATTGGTTATTATCATATTTCCTTGTTCATGATAATCGTTTATTATCCATGCTATAATTGTATTGATCGGAAACTTAGATACATGTGTAGATACATAGACAACACCATGTCCATAGTAAGCCTCTATTGGACTAGCTAGTTGATCAAATATGGCTATGGTTTCCTAGTCATGCACATGAGATGTCATTTGATAACGGTATCACATCATTAGGAGAATGATGTGATGGACAAGACCCAAACTATAAACATAGCATATGATCGTGTCAGTTTATTGCTATAGTTATGTGCATGTCAAGTATCTGTTCCTATGACCATGAGATCATGCAACTCACTGACACCAGAGGAGTACCTTGTGTGTATCAAACATTGCAACGTAACTAGGTGACTATAAAGGTGCTCTACAGGTATCTCTGAGGGTGTCTATTGAGTTGGCATGGATCAAGACTGGGATTTGTTACTCCGTGTGACGGAGAGGTATCTTAGGGCCCACTCGGTAATACAACATCACAACAAGCCTTGCAAGCAATGTGACTAAGTGTTAGCCACGGGATCTTGTATTACGGAACGAGTAAAGAGACTTGCCGGTAACGACATTGAACTAGGTATAGAGATACCGACAATCGAATCTCGGGCAAGTAACATACTGAAGAACAAAGGGAACCGCATACGGGATTAACTGAATCCTTGACATAGAGGTTCAACCGACAAAGACCTTTGTAGAATATGTAGGTGTTGGGGAACGTTGCATGGGAAACAAAAAATTTCCTATGTTCATGCAAGACCTATCCATGGTGATGAGCATCTACGAGAGGGAGAGTGGATCTACGTACCCTTGTAGATCGCTAAGCGGGAAGCGTTAAGAAACGCGGTTGGTGTAGTCGAACGTCTTCACGATCCAAATCGCCGAGCATCCCGCGATCCAATCACAATCCGTCCCGCGATCCAATCACGATCCGTCCCTCGAACTTGATCATGATCCGTCCCGTGAACTCGATCACGGTCCTTCCGATCTAGTGCCAAACGAACGGCACCACCGCGTTTAGCACACGTACGGCTTGATGAAGATCTCCACTGTCTTGATCCAACAAGAGGGATCAGAGAGGAAGAATAGTTCTCCGGCTGCGTGACGGCGCTCCGGCGATAGTGGTGGAGCTATTTCGGCAGGGCTTCGCCTAAGCACTACAGAAATCCGATCTAGAGGAGAAACTATGCACTGGAGGAACGGGTAGCACGTGGCTGAAAATTCTGTGCAAAAACCCTAAAACCTCTAGTATATATAAGAGGGAGGGAGGAGAGGACTTGGAGAAAGGGCCAAGCCTCCTTGGTTCGGCTGAAGTGGGGAGGAGAGGAGGAGTCCTCCTCCAATCCTAGTAGGACTAGGATTCCTCCTTTTTGGCCTTTTTCCACCTTTTCCCTTTGGGCTTTTCTTCCCTAGCCGCATGGGCCTTGTCTAGGAATTCCACCAGCCCACAAAAGGCTGGTATTTATTCTCCCACAGCCCATGAAGCCTCTTGGGTCGAAATACCCCTCCCGATGGTCTCCCGGTACACTACCGACACTCCCAGTACACTACCGATTAGCCCGAAACTTTTCCGATGACCAAAACAGGACTTCCAATATATCAATCTTTACCTATGAACCATTCCGGAGGTCCTCGTGACGTCTGGGATCTCATCTGGGACTCCGAAAAACCTTCGGTCACCACCATAAATAACTCTATACTACCGAAACGTCACCAAACCTTAAGTGTGCAGACCCTGCGGGTTCGAGAATTATGTAGACATGACCGAGACACCTCTACGGTCAATAACCAATAGCGGGACTTGGATGCCCATATTGGTTCCTACATATTCTACGAAGATCTTTATCGGTCGAACCTCTATGTCAAGGATTCAGTTAATCCCGTATGATGTTCCCTTTGTTCTTTGGTATGTTACTTGCCCGAGATTCGATCATCGGTATCTCCATACCTAGTTCAACCTCATTACCGACAAGTCCCTTTACTCCTTCTGTAATACAAAATCTTGTGACTAACACTTAGTCACATTGCTTGCAAGGCTTATTGTGATGTTGTATTACCGAGTGGGCCCTGAGATACCTGTCCATCACACGGAGTAACAATCCCAGTCTTGATCCATGCCAACTCAACAGACACCCTCGGAGATACCTATAGAGCACCATTATAGTCACCTAGTTACGTTGCGACATTTTATACACACAAGGCACTCCTCCGATGTCCATGAGTTGCATAATCTCATGGTCATAGGAACATATACTTGACATGAAGAAAACAGTAGCAATAAACTGACACGATCATATGCTACGTTTGTACTTTGGGTCTTGTCCATCACATCATTCTACTAATGATGTGATCCCCTTATCGAATGGCATCACATGTCAATGGCTAGGAAACCTTGACTATCTTTGATCAACAAGCTAGTTCACTAGAGGCATACTAGGGACATAGTGTTGTCTATTTACCCACACATGTAATGTGTTTCCAATCAATACAATTATAGCATGGATAATAAACGATTATCATGAACAAGGAAATATAATAATAAACACTTTATTTATTGCCTCTAGGGCATATTTCCAATAGTCTCCCACTTGCACTAGAGTCAATAATCTAGTTCGCATCACTATGTGATTTACATTTTAATGAATGAACACCCATGCAATTCCGGTGTTGATCATGTTTACCCCTTGGAAGAGGTTTAGTCAACGGGTCTGCAACATTCAGATCCGTGTGCACTTTGCAAATATTTATGTCCTTCTCCTCGATGTAATTGCGGATGGAGTTGAAGTGTCGCTTTATGTGTCTGGTCCTCTTGTGAAACCTTGGTTCCTTGGCCAGAGCAATGGCACCAGTGTTGTCACAGAACAGGTTCATTGGATTCAGTGCACTGGGCACTACTCCAAGATCTGTCATGAACTGCTTCATCCAGACACCTTCCTTCTCTACCTCCGAGGCTGCGATGTACTCCGCTTCGCACGTAGAATCGGCTACCACGCTTTGCTTGGAACTGCACCAGCTTACCGCTTCCCCGTTGAGAATAAATACATATCTGGTTTGTGACTTAGAGTCATCCGATCAGTGTCAAAGCTTCCATCGACGTAACCCTTTACAACAAGCTCTTCATCACCTCCATAAACGAGAAACATTTCCTTAGTCCTTTTCAGGTACTTAAGGATATTCATGACCGCTGCCCAGTGTTCCATTCCAAGATCACTTTGAAACCTTCTGGCCATACTTATGGCAAGGCTGACATCCGGTCTTGTGCACAGCATTGCATACATGATAGAGCCTATGGATGAAGCATAGGGGATGACACTCATCTTTTCCCTATCTTCTGCAGTCACTGCGCATTGAGTCTTACTCAACTTCACAACTTGTAACACAGGCAAGAACCCCTTCTTGGACTGATCCATTTTGAACTTCTTCAAAACTTTATCAAGGTATGTGCTCTGTGAAAGTGCTATTAAGCGTCTCGATCTATCTCTATAGATCTTAATGCCTAATATGAAAGTAGCTTCTCCTAGGTCCTTCATTGAAAAACTCTTGTTCAAATATTCCTTCACGCTTTCCAGCATTTCTATATTGTTTCCAATCAATAATATGTCATCCACATATAATATTAGAAATGCTATAGAGCTCCCACTCACTTTCTTGTAAATACAAGCTTCTCCATAAACTTGTATAAACTCAAACGCTTTGATCACCTCATCAAAGCGCTTATTCCAACTTCGAGATGCTTGCACCAGCTTATAAATGGATCGCTGGAGTTTGCAAACTTTGTCAGCATTCTCTGGATCGACAAAACCTTCTGGTTGCATCATACACAACTCTTCCTCAAGGAAACCGTTGAGGAACGCCGTTTTGACATCCATCTGCCAAATTTCATAATCGAAATAAGCAGCTATTGCCAACATGATTCTGACAGACTTAAGCATTGCTACAGGTGAGAATATCTCGTCGTAGTCAACTCCTTGAACTTGTGAAAAACCCTTTGCCACAAGTTGAGCTTTATAGACGGTGACATTGCCGTCCACGTGTGTCTTTTTCTTAAAGATCCATTTGTTCTAAATGGCCTTTTGCCCTTCATGTAATACTTCCAAAGTCCATACTTTGTTTTCATACATGGATCCCATCTCGGATTTCATGGCCTCTAACCATTTCTCGTAATCCAGGCCCATCATTGCTCCTCCATAGCTCGTAGGTTCATTGTTGTCCATCAACATGACCTCCAAGACAGGGTTGTCGTACCACTCAGGAGTAGTACACGCCCTTGTCGACCTATGAGGTTCAATAGTACCTTGATCCGAAGCTTCATGATCATCATCATTAACTTCCTATTCTACCATCGTAGGTTCCACAGAAAAATCTTTCTGCATTGCGCTACTTTCTGGTTGAAGTAAAGGTTCAATAACCTAATCAAGCTCTATTTTCCTCCCACTCAATTCTTTCGAGAGAAACTCTTTCTCAAGAAATGTTCCATTCTTAGCAACAAACACTTTGCCTTCGGATCTGAGATAGAAGGTATACCCGACTGTCTCTTTCGGGTATCCTATGAAGACGTATTTCTCCGCTTTGGGTTCCAGCTTTTCAGGCTGAAGCTTTTTGACATAAGCATCACATCCCCAAACTTTAAGAAATGACAATTTTGGCCTCTTGCCAAACCATAGCTCATATGGCTTCGTCTCAATGGATTTTGATGGTGCCCTATTTAAAGTGAATACAGCTGTCTCTAATGCATAACCCCAAAATGATAGTGGCAAATCAGCAAGAGACATCATAGAATGCACCATATCTAATATGGTTCGATTACGACGTCCGGACACACCATTACGCTGTGGTATTCCAAATGGTGTCAACTGTGAAACAATTCCACACTGTCTTAAGTGACTGCCAAACTCATAACTCAGATATTCACCTCCTCGATCAGATCGCAGGAATTTAATCTTCTTATTACGATGATTCTCAACTTCACTCTGAAATTGCTTGAACTTTTCAAACGTTTCAGACTTGTGTTTCATTAAGTAAATATACCCATATCTACTCAAGTCATCAGTGAAGGTGAGAAAATAACGATATCCACCACGCGCTGTAACATTCATTTGACCGCACACATCAGTATGTATGATTTCCAATAAGTCACTCGCCTGTTCCATTGTTCCAGAGAACGGCGTTTTAGTCATCTTGCCCATGAGGCATGTGTAACATCCCAAAATTCCATTTTGCAATATTATGAAATATAGCTATGCATCATCATAATCATTGCCTGAATATATGGAATTGTTGAAATGCTTCTTCTGACTTTCTGAAAGCCCCTTTCTACTTCCCCTATGTTGCTTCCACCTATTTGAAAACCTTGGTAAAAAGTTCAAATAAGAGGGGAGGAACATGACACTCCACACCAGGGACTTTTTGCTGAATTATTTGAACAATAAAAACCAAGGGTCTTTTGAAAATATATTTGCAATAGAATTTAAAAGCAAATAGACAATTTCTGAAAATAGTTATTTTTTCAGACTATTCAAGTGATAGAGGAAAAATGTTCATTGAATAGCATTAATTCTCCTGATAATTTTGATATATATATTTCCTATATTTGGAAAAAAAATTGAATGCTTTTAAAGAGGTTTTACTGCTCTGGATATTAAAAAGGAAACGAATTTATATTTAAACGGGCCGGCCCATGGGCATTAACTCGCGAATTCATTATGAGCCAGCCGACCGACGCGCAAACGCCGCCCTCCCTCTCTCTGACACTGGACCCCACCCCGACCGCCCGCTGACCTCGCGCGGTCATCACTCACCTCGCGCCCTAACCCTCGCCAGCGATCTCTCTCCTCGCGGATCTCCCTTCCCTTCCTTTCCCTCACTCCCCGCGGCCTATATAAGTGCGGCCACCCTCCTCCGCGCTCCGTCCCCCCCCCCAAAAAAAACCCCTCTTCCTCGCTGAGGCGCTGCCCGAACAAGCTCACCGGAGTTCCTGCCGCTCCCGAACCTCCGGGCGCTCGTGGCCGTCGCTCCACTCCACCCCACGCCTCTCCGACACCGCCAATCGACGCCGGACGCCAGCCGCCGTCGCCTGGACCCCTCCATCGTCTCCCTCGACCACTAGAGCCACCTCCGACGACTTCTTCGACCACCGGCCACCGCCGTCCTCGCCGGAGCTCCACCCCAACCACCACTGTGAGCATCCGCCTCCTCTCACCCCTCGGATCTGGATCCTACGATCCAGATTAGAATCATTTAGTCAGTGAACCGTTTTCTTCTTTGGATCGGTCGACTGCCCGCACTCACCCAGCGCTCACCCTCTCAGCCAATAGGAAATTGCCACGTAGCCCCGACCGTCCGTTAGTTTTATTTTTTATTTTCTGTTTGGTTTTAGTTAATAGAATGGTTTTTGATTTTGTTTTGATTATATCTTTTAAACTATTTAGTGTTTTTAATTGATTCTTTTTGCATTAGTTCACATATTTCAAGTAGTTTCACCCTGTAGTCTTAGATTTTTAATTTGAACTCTAAAATTTGAAATTAATCAAAATTGCTCAAACTACACAAATCTGAATAACTAGAGTTTAAAAATAGATTTTTAAATGAATCTTTTTGCTACTGCTTGGTAATAGTTAGTACTTTCATCATGCTTAGTTTGAAGATTTTTAGGATATAATTGTTTAGTGTTTTAGCTATAAACAGAATCTGCCTAGTGTTTTAGTATAGGTTTATTTAATTAGTTTTGGTTAGTTCAAATCAGATTTAGTTATAATTTGTTTTAGTAGGTTTTGTTGCCTAAACACTAGGTGTGTTACTTACTGTTAATAAAAATATTTATTTGGTTAGTTTTATACTTAATATCATAGGAATCTCTACCTTTTTTATTAGGTTTAATTTGATTAAAACAAACTAGTTAGCAATAGTTTCTTCTAACCAAGTTTTAAATAATTAAATTCTGTTTTCTAAGAAAGTTTTTAGTAAATTCTTTTCTGTTAACATAGTGTTATGGTAATAAATACTAAGTTTAGTTTTACTCTTTTACTAGAAAACTCTAGTTACCTCATGTAGTAGTGTTTAATAAAAGTTTTAAAATCATGCTAAGACTTTTTCTTAACCAAAACTTTAAATGGATTTTATTCAGTTTATTAATAAAACATTTTATTGTTTCCTTGCTGTCAACTACTGTTTTGTTAATACAAATAGTTTTATTTAGTTAATAGTGGTTTACCCACCAACCTTTTGAAAACAAAACTATGTGTTGATTTCTTTTCTTGTGATTGTGCCTTGTCTTGTCTTGAGTGATTCTAGTTCATTCCTGATTGTTGTGAGTTACAATGTTTTGGTTGTATGCTTATTGAGTGCTCTTGTTTGATTCGTTAGATCATCCGGAGTGCGAGGCTTGTTACTTAGAGTCCCTCGAGTACGAAGATCGTCAATCAGGCAAGTCACTTTGACCATGTATACCTATGTTTTTATTGCATTAGTTCTACCATCTCCCCAATTGCATGCAAAGTAGGTAAATTGGAAACTTGGTTACTTGTTGTAGTATCATGTGCTAGGTACCCCTCAACCCTTTCATACATTGGCCTCGGGAAACGTTGTTTTACATTTTGCTATGCTATTAGTAGACGGGGTTGGTTGTGTGATGCATGAGAGTTGAGAGTTAATAATTTCAAGACCTACATGATTATCAAGACTTCAAGACTCTAAGTTTTCAACATACCTCTGGGTGGATGATGGTTGAACGGCGCCCTAGAGAAACCAGTGGTTAGACTAGATGATGTTGGAGATGTGCCAGTATTCATGCGGAAAGGTCCACCCAGGCACAAAGAGATGGATGGATGCTTCAAGACCCAAGGCTTACCTGCACAGCCACAAGTCATTATGGGATCTGGCTTGGTTGGATATCGTGGTGACCCTGGACAGGCGGTGCTACGAGATGTAGAAGAACGGTAGGAAAGGATGGGCACCGACAGGGTCGCAGGGAAACCCTTTGGAAGACCATGTTTTGGTCATCCATTTCTCAAACACCCTGAAGTGCGAGAAATCAAACGGAGGCGACCAAATCTTGTGGGGAACGTGTGCAAAACTCTACAGAGTACTCAAACCTAATCGATTAGCCGTGTCCACGGTCATGGACAACTTGTGCCAAAGGAACTGAAACTTCCGGAACTCTCAACACAATTAATATGATGATGTGGGTATTAATAACTTGGGTATGAGAATTGGTTGGTGGAACCATCTCATTAATCAACCAACTTAGTAATAATTTTTCTTAGCCCTCTCTTGATGTAGGAAAATTGGCTTTATGCAAAAACTCACTACCCCACCTGCCATATATGCATGTAGATTAGATGATTATCTTTTCACCCCTCTTTTGTGACTTTGCCAGCATATTCCATATGCTGACCTACACGGCTGCAACGTATCATGTTGCAGAATACTTTTCCGACCAGGAGTGAGGATACGCTCTACACTCGGTGAGATGCCCTTGGAGTCAGATGGACTCATCTAACTTCGATGCTTCCGCAAGATTTAGTTATTCTCATGAGTTGGCCTTCAGCCACTTTATTGTAATCTTTATTGTAATAAAGGACTCGATATGAGATTTTGATTAATATAATGTTGTGTGATTTCCCTTTGATATATACATTGATGTACCGTGTGTGTACCAGCATGATCTTGGGATGGTACGGAAACACCGGAGATTCGACCTTTCAGGTCAGGTTGCTACAGAAATGGTATCAGAGCACACGCTGACCGTAGGACGTAACCTCTAGGATTGGAAAAGCCTTAGGATTTGTTTCTCTTTGTCTTTAAAATTCTTATACTCTCATCTACTCGTTTCTGACTTCTCTCCGATTATTTCAAAATTTATAGATGGCCACCTTCATCTCAGTGTTTATCACGGAGTTTTGCCAGCCTGACGCAACGATGCCCTTTGGCAAGGAGCTGATGAGGATCGTCAGGGACGTGAGGATTGCTTTGCCGAGAATCACCGGGACTCCTATCATGTCTTTTCCCCAAGACAGATGCTACAGGATCGAGGTGCACATCCCAGGGAAGACCTTTGGGAATCGGAAGGAACCCATCAACTTCAAGTTTGTGGCACCCAGCTGGATACTTGGGAGAGACATGGCCATTCATTGTGCCCTTGGACGTATTCAGGAGGAATACAGAGGTGGAACCATTTCACCAGGACTCAGCGTGGTTTGTCGCAGGGATGCCCATGGAAACATCATAACCACACCCACTGAAGACACCACCATTTCCTATATCCAGACTTTGGAGAGGCACATCAAGACCTTGGAGCTTCGGGTACGTGCAGATACGAAGACAATCAAGAATCTGATGAACCATGAGATTGACCTCGAAGCTGACTTACGAGAAGCCGAGTACGAGCATGAGTATGAGGTGAAGGATTTCTTAGAGAGGATCGACAAGTTGAACACTCGCATCGCCACTCTGGAGGAACAGATGGACATGGGTGAAAATCTTCACCCCGAAGGAGACATGGCTCCCTTCATCAGCGACGATGATGACTATGAGGAGAGCACCACTGGAGGAGGCTCAGTCACCATGTACTTTTGAGAAAAACTTTAGTTATGCCCCCATGTATCTTCATTTTCTTCGTTAAAAGCGTAGGTCAATGTTTAGTTTGAATGGAGATTTGTATCTTGATGTTTGACCTTGATTGAATAAATGAGTGAGTGTTTGGTGTGATATGTTTGTTGCACTGCATATGGGTAGCAAATTTCCCCTTTTAGGTCCTTGTTCTATTCTAATTCTCACCCCTCTGAAAACAGCAAGATGCCTCCATGACGTGAGTCCGACTTCACCTTCCCGCCGGAGCTCACCCAACTCCTCCAGCAGCAGAATGCCCTGATGCAGTTGTTGATCCAGAATCAGACCAACAACCAGAACAACAACAACCACCATCCACCTCAGGCTGACAACCTCACCCGTTTTCTGAGGTTGAACCCTCCAACTTTCTCCAGCAGCACTGAGCCCATTGTGGCAGATGATTGGCTCCATAAGATGGAGAGGGAACTCGTCACCGCTGGATGTACTGACACTGAGAAAGTGCGCTTTGCCGCACATCAACTCGAAGGACCAGCAACTTCATGGTGGGAGAACTACACCACCACATATCCTATTGCTGGTGTGACTTGGGAACAATTCAAGCTTGCTTTCCGCACCACACATGTCTCAGTTGGAGCTATGAGTCTAAAGAAGCGTGAGTTTCGCAACTTACGCCAGGGGAACCGTTCCGTGGCCCAATACGTGGACGACTTCAGCACATTGGCACGTTATGCACCAGGAGACGTGGCCGATGATGCGGCCAAGCAGGAGAAGTTTCTGGAAGGACTCAACAATGAGTTGAGCATGCAGCTGGTAGTGGCTACCTTCACAAACTACCAAGAGCTGGTGGACAAGGCCCTCATCTTGGAGGGAAAGCAACAACAAATTGAGAACTGCAAGAGGAAGTATACTCAGGGGAAGTTTAACTCTGGAGCTCATCAGAAGCCTCGCTACTCCCCGTACTCAGGGAATACCAGATCAGGGACCGGTAAGTTTGGAAGGCACACTCATGCCGTGCACAACCATGTAGGCCACAACCATGGAGGAAATGGGAATGCCCGTCCCAACCATGGCAACTTCAAGACTGACAATGGGAATGGGAACAACAACCAGCACCGTCACGCTCTTACTCAGAAGGATCTGAGCCACATCACATGTTTCAAGTGTCAAAAGACTGGGCACTATGCTACTGAGTGTCCCCAGAGCAAGCAGGGAAATGGAAACGGCAACAACAATGGCAACTCCGCAGCCAAGAAGCCAAATCCGTTTCCTTGTGCCCAGGTGAACCACCTCGATGTGGAAGAAGTCTATGATCAGCTCGAGACTGTGGTTGGTAAGTTTTTATTGCATTCACGTCCTGTTACAGTACTTTTTGATTCCGGTGCAACTCATTCATTCATATCAAGGGTAGTTGTGGAAAAGTATGGTTTGCCCACCAAAACCCTTAGTCAGCCATTTAAAGTCAGTTCCCCAGGAGGTATGATGATGGCAGGGATAGGATACCATGCTTTGAAACTCAATATAGGAAACCATGTTTTTCCCACCGACCTCATTGTCTTAGAATCCCAGGGATTGGATGTAATCCTAGGCATGGATTGGATGACCAAGTATGAAGGAAACCTTGACGGTCCCAGCAAGTCTATTTTGCTCACCACCCCGGAGAACAAGAGGATTAAGTATGTATCCCGACGCACACGTATGAGTGATCGGTTAAATTCCCTCACAGGAGTTGTTCAGGAGGAAGTACCTGTGGTAAAAGACTTTCCGGATGTATTCCCAGAAGAATTACCAGGCATGCCACCAGATAGGGAGATTGAGTTCCTAATAGAGCTACAACCAGGGACAACCCCAATTTCCAAGAGACCCTATCGGATGCCCGCAAATGATTTAGTGGAAATCAAGAAGCAGATTAAGGAGCTATTGGACAAGGGATATATTCGCCCAAGTTCTTCACCTTGGGGAGCCCCAGTTCTTTTGGTGGAGAAGAAGGATAAAACCTTGAGAATGGTAGTCGATTATCGTGCCTTGAACGAGGTGACTATCAAGAACAAGTACCCTCTACCAATCATTAATGACTTGTTTGATCAGCTAGTAGGCGCCAAAGTATTCTCCAAGATCGATCTTCGATCAGGGTATCACCAACTGAAGATTCGTGAACAGGATATACCTAAAACAGCTTTCACCACTAGGTATGGCTTATACGAGTATACAGTCATGTCCTTTGGTTTGACTAATGCTCCTGCTTACTTCATGAATTTGATGAACAAAGTGTTTATGGAATATTTGGACAAGTTTGTTGTGGTGTTCATCGATGACATTTTGATATTCTCCAAGAGCGAGGAAGAACACAAGGAACACTTGCGTTTAGTTCTGGAGAAGCTTAGAGAACATCAGTTATATGCCAAGTTCAGCAAATGTGAATTTTGGCTGACGGAAGTCGGATTCCTTGGACACGTTATTTCCGGAGAAGGAATAGTAGTAGACCCCGCTAAGGTTGAAGCAGTCACCGAGTGGAAGTCACCCACCTCAGTTAAGGAGATCCGCAGTTTTCTCGGACTTGCCGGATATTACCGGAGGTTCATTGAGAATTTCTCAAAGATTGCCAAGCCCATGACGGAGTTGTTGAAGAAAGAGTCTAAGTATATTTGGACTGAGGAATGTGAAGCCAGTTTCCAGGAGTTGAAGAAACGTTTGGTCACAGCCCTAGTGTTGATTTTGCCCAATATTCGGAAGGACTTCCAGGTTTATTGTGATGCTTCACGTCAAGGACTTGGAGGAGTACTCATGCAAGATGGAAAGGTTGTAGCCTATGCATCCAGACAACTAAGACCTCATGAGTTGAATTATGCCACCCATGATTTGGAACTAGCAGCTGTAGTGCACGCACTCAAGACCTGGAGACATTTCCTTGTCGGAAATAGTTGTGATGTTTACACCGATCATAAGAGCCTGAAGTATATCTTCACGCAGAAAGAGTTGAACCTCAGACAGAGGAGATGGTTAGAGTTAATCAAGGACTATGACATGAGATTACACTACCATCCAGGTAAGGAAAATGTGGTAGCGGATGCCTTGAGTCGGAAAACTTATGTAAACACACTCACAGCGGGAGGATTACCCCAGGAGTTAGCCGATGATCTCAGAGAGCTCCGGCTAGAGATAGTTCCAAGCGGATATGTTGCCACACTGGAAATCCAGTCCACCTTGACCGAAAGAATTCGAGAAGCCCAGAAATCGGACAAGGAGATAGCTGAGATAAAGCAGAGAATGGAGGAAGGCAAGGCTAAAGGTTTTCTTGAGGATGAAGACGGAACTTTGTGGTTCGAGAACCGAATCTATGTGCCCAATGACCCAGAGCTCAGGAAGTTGATACTTCAAGAAGCCCACGATTCCCCTTACTCAATACACCCAGGCAACACCAAGATGTATCTGGATTTAAAGGAAAGTTACTGGTGGACGGGTATGAAGAAGGATGTTGCGGAACATGTTGCAATATGTGATGTTTGTCAGCGAGTAAAGGCGGAACATCAGAAGCCAGTAGGGTTACTCCAACCTTTGCTGATACCTGAGTGGAAATGGGAAAAGCTTGGTATGGACTTCATTATAGGACTACCTAGGACCCGTTCAGGATATGATTCCATTTGGGTAGTGGTCGATCGTTTGACCAAGGTGGCTCATTTCATTCCAGTGAAGACCACCTATACCAGTGCTAAGTTAGCCAAGATATACATGACCAGGATCGTGTGTCTGCATGGAGTTCCGAGGAGTATCATGTCAGATAGAGGAACACAATTTACCTCAAAGTTTTGGAATCAGTTACATGAAACTTTGGGTACAAGGCTGGAGTTCAGTACAGCTTTTCATCCGCAGACCGATGGACAAACTGAGAGAGTCAACCAGATTCTGGGGGACATGTTGAGAGCTTGTGTGCTAGATTATGGATCTAGTTGGGATAACAACTTACCTTACGCAGAATTCTCGTACAACAATAGTTATCAAACCAGTCTGAAGATGGCCCCTTTCGAAGCTTTATACGGAAGGAGGTGCAGAACACCATTGATGTGGGATGGTGTTGGAGATCGAAAACTTTTTGGTCCCGACCTTATCCGAGATTCTGAAGAGAAAGTCAAGCTGATTCGTGACAGACTCAAGATAGCTCAATCTCGACAGAAGAGTTATGCTGATAGCAAACGCAAGGAAGTGACGTATGAAGTGGGAGACCGAGCATATCTTCATGTGTCCCCACTTCGAGGAATCAAGAGGTTTGGTGTTAAAGGAAAGTTAGCACCCAGATTCATAGGCCCCTACAAAATTCTTGAATGTAGAGGCAAAGTTGCATACAAGCTGGAATTGCCAGAAGGATTATCCGAAGTTCATGATGTTTTCCATGTGTCCCAGCTGAAGAAATGCCATGCTGAGATGGCTGATATTCCTTTGAGAGACACAGTGCCCCTAGAGGCCATACAACTTGACAGTGATCTGACCTACGAGGAGAAGCCTGTCAGAATCCTCGAGACTGCCAATAGAGTTACCCGCAGCAGGATCATAAAGTTCTGTAAGGTTTTGTGGAGTCACCACACCGAGGAAGAAGCCACCTGGGAACGCGAAGAAGATCTTCGTAGAGACCACCCGCACCTATTTTCTAGCCAACCCGAATCTCGGGGGCGAGATTCATCTTAAGGTGGCTAGGTTTGTAACATCCCAAAATTCCATTTTGGAATGTTATGAAATATAGCTATGCATCATCATCATCATTGCTTGAATGTATGGAATTGTTGAAATGCTTCTTCTGACTTTCTGAAAGCCCCTTTCTACTTCCCCTGTGGTACTTTCACCTATTTGAAAACCTTGGTGAAAAGTTCAAATAAGAGGGGAGGAACATGACACTCCACACCAGGGACTTTTTGGTGAATTATTTGAACAATAAAAACCAGGGGTCTTTTGAAAATATATTTGCAAAAGAATTTAAAAGCAAATAGGCAATTTCTGAAAATAATTATTTTTTCAGACTATTCAAATGACAGAGGAAAAATGTTCATTGAATAGAATTAATTCTCCTGATCATTTTGATATATATATATTTCCTATATTTGGAAATGTTTTGAATGCTTTGAAAGAGGTTTTACTGCTCTGGATATTAAAAAGGAAACGGATTTATATTTAAACGGGCCGGCCCACGGGCATTAACTCGCGAATTCATTACGAGCCAGCCGACCGACGCGCAAACGCCGCCGTCCCTCTCTCTGACAGCGGACCCCGCCCCGACCGCCCACTGACCCCGCGCGGTCATCACTCACCTCGCGCCCGAACCCTCGCCGACGATCTCTCTCCTCGCGGATCTCCCTCCCCTTCCTTTCCCTCGCTCCCCGCGTCCTATATAAGTGCGGCCACACTCCTTCGCACTCCATCCCCCCCAAAACTCCTTCTCCCTTGCCGAGGCGCTGCCCGAACGAGCTCACCGGAGTTCCTGCCGCTCCCAAACCTCCCGGCGCTCGTGGCCGTCGCTCCACTCCACCCCACGCCTCTCCGACACCGCCAACCGACGCCGGACGCCAGCCGCCGTCGCATGGACCCCTCCACTGTCTCCCTCGACCACTGGAGCGACCTCCGACGACTTCTTCGACCACCGGCCACCGCCATCCTCGCCAGAGCTCCACCCCGACCACCACTGTGAGCCTCCGCCTCCTCTCACCCCACGGATCTGGATCCTACGATCCAGATTAGACTCATTTAGTCAGCGAACCGTTTTCTTCTTTGGATTGGCCGACCGCCCGCACTCAGCCAGCGCTCACCCTCTCAGCCAATAGGAATTTGCCACGTAGCCCCGACCGTCCGTTAGTTTTATTTTCTATTTTCTGTTTGGTTTTAGTTAACAGAATGGTTTCTGATTTTGTTTTGATTATATATTTTAAACTATTTAGTGTTTTTAATTGATTCTTTTTGCATTAGTTCACATATTTCAAGTAGTTTCACCCTATAGTCTTAGATTTTTAATTTGAACTCTAAAATTTGAATTTAATCAAATTTGCTCAAACTACTCAAATCTCAATAACTAGAGTTTAAAAATAGATTTTTATATGAATCTTTTTGCTACTGCTTGGTAATAGTTAGTACTTTCATCACGCTTAGTTTGAAGATTTTTAGGATATAATTGTTTAGTGTTTTAGCTATAAACAGAATCTGCCTAGTGTTTTAGTATAGGTTTATTTAATTAGTTTTGGTTAGTTCAAATCAGATTTAGTTATAATTTGTTTTAGTAGGTTCTGTTGCCTAAACACTAGGTGTGTTACTTACTGTTAATAAAAATATTTATTTGCTTAGTTTTATACTTAATATCATAGGAATCTCTACCTTTTTTTATTAGGTTTAATTTGATTAAAACAAACTAGTTAGTAATAGTTTCTTTTAACCAAGTTTTAAATAATTAAATTCGGTTTTCTAAGAAAGTTTTTAGTAAATTCTTTTCTGTTAACATAGTGTTATGATAGTAAATACTAAGTTTAGTTTTACTCTTTTACTAGAAAACTCTAGTTACCTCATGTAGTAGTGTTTAATAAAAGTTTTAAAATCATGCTAAGACTTTTTCTTAACCAAAACTTTAAATGGATTTTATTCAGTTTATTAATAAAACATTTTATTGTTTCCTTGCTGTCAACTATTGTTTTGTTAATACAAATAGTTTTATTTAGTTAATAGTGGTTTACCCACCAACTTTTTGAAAACAAAACTATGTGTTGATTTCTTTTCTTGTGATTGTGCCTTGTCTTGTCTTGAGTGATTCTAGTTCATTCCTGATTGTTGTGAGTTACAATATTTTGGTTGTATGCTTATTGAGTGCTCTTATTTGATTCGTTAGATCATCCGGAGTGCGAGGCTTGTTACTTAGAGTCCCTCGAGTACGAAGATCGTCAATCAGGCAAATCACTTTGACCATGTATACCTATGTTTTTATTGCATTAGTTCTACCATCTCCCCAATTGCATGCAAAGTAGGTAAATTGGAAACTTGGTTACTTGTTGTAGTATCATGTGGTAGGTACCCCTCAACCCTTTGATACATTGGCCCCGGGAAACGTTGTTTTACATTTTGCTATGCTATTAGTAGACGGGGTTGGTTTTGTGATGCATGAGAGTTGAGAGTTAATAATTTCAAGACCTACATGATGATCAAGACTTCAAGACTCTAAGTTTTCAACATACCTCTGGGTGGATGATGGTTGAACGGCGCCCTAGAGAAACCAGTGGTTAGACTAGATGATGTTGGAGATGTGCCAGTATTCATGCGGAAAGGTCCACCCAGGCACAAAGAGATGGATGGATGCTTCAAGACCCAAGGCTTACCTGCACAGCCACAAGTCATTATGGGCTCTGGCTTGGTTGGACATCGTGGTGACCCTGGACAGGTGGTGCTACGAGATGTAGAAGAACGGTAGGAAAGGATGGGCACCAACAGAGTCGCAGGGAAACCCTTTGGAAGACCATGTTTTGGTCATCCATTTCTCAAACACCCTGAAGTGCGAGAAATCAAATGGAGGCGACCAAATCTTGTGGGGAACGTGTGCAAAACTCTGCGGAGTACTCAAACCTAATCGATTAGCCGTGTCCACGGTCATGGACAACTTAAGCCAAAGGAACTGAAACTTCCGGAACTCTCAACACAATTAATATGATGATGTGGGTATTAATAACTTGGGTATGAGAATTGGTTGGTGGAACCATCTCATTAATCAACCAACTTAGTAATAATTTTGCTTAGCCCTCTCTTGATATAGGAAAATTGGCTTTATGCAAAAACTTACTACCCCAGCTGCCATATATGCATGTAGATTAGATGATTATCTTTTCACCCCTCTTTTGTGACTTTGTCGGCATATTCCATATGCTGACCTACACGGCTACAACGTATCATGTTGCAGAATACTTTTCCGACCAGGAGTGAGGATACGCTCTACACTCGGTGAGATGCCCTTGGAGTCAGATGGACTCATCTACCTTCGATGCTTCCGCAAGATTTAGTTATTCTCATGAGTTGGCCTTCAGCCACTTTATTGTAATAAAGGACTCGATATGAGATTTCGATTAATATAATGCTGTGTGATTTCCCTTTGATATATACATTGATGTACCGTGTGTGTACTAGCATGATCTTGGGATGGTACGGAAACACCGGAGATTCGACCTTTCAGGTCGGGTCGCTACAGAAATGGTATCAGAGCACACGCTGACCGTAGGACGTAACCTCTAGGATTGGAAAAGCCTTAGGATTTGTTTCTCTTTGTCTTTAAAATTCTTATACTCTCATCTACTCGTTTCTGACTTCTCTCCGATTATTTCAAAATTTATAGATGGCCACCTTCATCCCAGTGTTGATCACGGAGTTTTGCCAGCCTGACGCAACGATGCCCTTTGGCAAGGAGCTGATGAGGATGGTCAGGGACGTGAGGATTTCTTTGCCTAGCATCACCGGGACTCATATCATGTCTTTCCCCAAGACAGACACTACAGGATCAAGGTGCAGTTCTGCTTCTAGTGACCAGTTCCCTTGCAATGAAAGAACTCAGTTTCTGGCTTAGGTCCATGCTTGGGCTTCTTTACACGAGTAGCAATTGCTTTGCCATCCTTCTTGGTTTTACCCTTCTTGCCCTTGCCCTTGCCATTCTTCTTGAAACTAGCGGTTTTATTGACCATCAACACTTGATGTTCTTTCTGGATTTCAGACTCAGCGACTTTTAGCATCGCAAACAGCTCGGCGACTGACTTGTTCATCCCATGCATGTTATAGTTCATCACAAAGCTCTTGTAACTAGGTGGCAGTGATTGAAGAACTCTGTCAATGATCGCCTCTGGCGGAAGGGCAATTCCCAACTCCGCTGGACGAGTTGAATACCCAGACATTCTGAGTATATGTTCACTGATAGACCCGTTCTACTCCATCTTGCAAGCATAGAACTTATCGGATGTCTCATACCACTTGATCCGGGCATTCTTCTGAAATATAAACTTCAACTCCTAGAACATCTCATATGCTCCATGACATTCAAAATGTCTTTGAAGTGCCGGTTCTAAGCCATACAATATTGCACACTGAACTATTGAGTAATCTTCAGTACGTGCCTCCCAAGCTTTCTTAACGTCATTGGAGGTCATGTCTTCTGGTTGGTCACCAAGCAGTGCATCAAGGACATATGATTTCTGGGAAGCCGTGAGGATAACCCTCAGATTACGGGCCTAGTTAACAAAGTTACTTCCATCATCTTTCAACTTAGTTCTCTAGGAACGCATTAAAATTCAGGGGTGCTACTGCGCGAGACATTGATCTACAACATAAATATGCAAAGGTTTACTTAGACTATTGTTCAAGATAATGAGTTTACTTAATCAAATTACTAAAGCTCCCACTCAAATTGACATCCCTCGGGTCATCTGAGTGTCACATGATCCAAATTCACCAACTCAAGTCCGATCATCACGTGAGTTGAGGTGGCTTCAATGGTGAACATCATCATGTTGATCATATCTACTATATGACTCGTGTTCAACCTTTCGGTCTCTTGTGTTCCGAGGCCATGTCTGTACATGCTAGGCTCATCAAGTTTAACCCGAGTGTTCTGCACGTGCAACACTGGCTTGCACCCCTTGTATGTGAACGTAGAGTCTATCACACCCGATCATCACGTGGTGTCTCGACACGACAAACTTTCACAACAGTGCACACTCGGGGAGAACACAATTCATCTTGAAATTTAAGTGAGGGATCACCTTATAATTCTACCGTCGTCCTAAGCAAAACAAGGTGCATAAAAGGATTAACATCACATGCAAATCATAAGTGACATAATATGGCCATGAACTTGTGCTTTTGATCTCCATCTAGAAAGCACCGGCATGATCTCCATCGTCACCGGCACGACACCATGGTCTCCATCAACGTGTCACCATCGGGGTTGTCGTGCCCAACATGCTTCTACTACTATTGCTACCATTTAGCGATAAAGTAAAGCATTACATAGTGCTTAATGATTGACACGCAGGTCATACAATAATTAAAGACAACCCTATGGCTCCTGTCGGTTGCCGTACTCATCGACATGCAAGTCGTGGTAATCTATACATCACATGATCATCTCATACATCACATATATCACATCATGTAATTGGCCATATCACATCACAACATACCCTGCAAAAACAAGTTAGACGTCCTCTAATTGTTGTTGCATGTTTTACGTGGCTGCTACGGGTATCTAGCAAGAACAATTCTCATCTACGCAAAAACCACAACGGTGATACACTAGTTGCTTTTCAACCTTCTCAAGGACCGCCTTTGTCGAATCCGATCCAACTAAAGTGAGAGAAACTGGCACCTGCAAGCCATCTATGCAACAAGTTGCAGTTGAGGAAACCGGTCTCTCGTAAGCGTACGAGTAATGTTGGTCCGGGCCACTTCATCTCACAATACTGCTGAACCAAAACACGAGCAAGGGAGGAAGCAATCTAAGCATCAACGCCCACAAACTCTTTGTGTTCTACTCGAGATCTCATCTACACATAGACCTAGCTCATGATGCCACTATTGGGGAACGTTGCATGGGAAACAAAAAAATTCCTACGTTCATGCAAGACCTATCCATGGTGATGAGCATCTACGAGAGGGAGAGTGGATCTACGTACCCTTGTAGATCGCTAAGCGGGAAGCGTTAAGAAACACAGTTGGTGTAGTCGAATGTATTTGCGATCCAAATCGCCGAGCGTCCCGTGATCCAATCACGATCTATCCCCCAATCCAATCACGATCCATCCCGCGATCCGATCATGATCCGTCCCGCAAACTTCATCATGATCCGTCCCGTGAACTCGATCACGGTCCTTCCGATCTAGCGCCGAACGGACGGCACCTCCGCGTTCAGCACACGTACGGCTTGATGACGATCTCTGTCATCTTGATCTAGCAAGAGGGAGCGGAGAGGAAGAAGAGTTCTCCGGCAGCGTGATGGTGCTCCAGCGATGGTGGTGGAGCTATTCCGGCAGGGCTTCGCCTAGGCACTGTAGAAATCCGATCTAGAGGAGAAAGTATGCACTGGAGGAACGGGTAGCACGTGGCTGAAAATTCTGTGCAAAACCCTAAAAACTCCAGTATATATAAGAGGGAGGGAGGAGAGTACTTGGAGCAAGGTCCAAGCCTCCTTGGTTTGGCCGAAGTGGGGAGGAGAGGAGGACTCCTCCTCCAATCCTAGTAGGACTAGGATTCCTCCTTTTTGGCCTTTTCCCACCTTTTCCCTTTGGGCTTTTCTTCCCTAGCCGCATGGGCCTTGTGTGGGACTTCCACAGGCCCACAAAAGGCTGGTATTTAATCTCCCACATCCCATGAAGCCTCTTGGGTCGAAATACCCCTCCGGATGGTCTCCCGATACACTACCAGCACTCCCGGTACACTACCGATTAGCCCGCAACTTTTTCGGCGACCAAAACAGGACTTCCTATATATGAATCTTTACCTCTGGACCATTCCGGAGCTCCTCGTGACGTCCGGGATCTCATCCGGGACTCCTGAAAACCTTCGGTCACCACCATACATAACTCTATACTGCCGAAACGTCACCAAACCTTAAGTGTGCAAACCCTGCGGGTTCGAGAACTATGTAGACATGACCGAGACACCTCTATGGTCAATAACCAATAGTGGGACCTGGATGCCCATATTGGTTCCTACATATTATATGAAGATATTTATCGGTCGAACCTCTATGTCAAGGATTCAGTTAATCCCATATGATGTTCTCTTTGTTCTTCGGTATGTTACTTGCCCGAGATTCGATCATCGGTATCTACATACCTAGTTCAACCTCGTTACCGGCAAGTCTCTTTACTCGTTCCATAATACAAAATCCCATGAGTAACACTTAGTCACATTGCTTGCAAAGCTTATTGTGATGTTGTATTGCCGAGTGGGCCCTGAGATACCTCTCCGTCACACGGAGTAACAAATCCCAGTCTTGATCCATGCCAACTCAATAGACACCCTCGAAGATACGTGTAGAGCACCTTTATAGTCACCCAGTTACGTTGCGACATTTGATACACACAAGGCACTCCTCCGATGTCCGTGAGTTGCATGATCCCATGATCATAGGAACATATACTTGACATGCAGAAAACAGTAGCAATAAACTGACACGATCATATGCTACGTTTGTTGTTTGGGTCTTGTCCATCACATCATTCTACTAATGATGTGATCCCGTTATCAAATGACATCACATGTCCATGGCTAGGAAACCTTGACCATCTTTGATCAACGAGCTAGTTCACTAGAGGCATACTAGGGACATAGTGTTGTCTATTTACCCACACATGTAATGTGTTTTGAATCAATACAATTATAGCATGGATAATAAACGATTATCATGAACAAGGAAATATAATAATAAACACTTTATTTATTGCCTCTAGGGCATATTTCCAACAGTAGGAACCAATATGGGCATCCAGGTCCCTCTATTAGTTATTGACCGTAGAGGTGTCTCGGTCATGCCTACATAGTTCTCGAACCCGCAGGGTGTGCACACTTAAGGTTCGGTGACGTTTCGGTAGTATAGAGTTATGCATGGTGGTGACCAAAGGTTTTTTGGAGTCCCGGATGAGATCCGGACGTCACAAGGAGCTTTGGAATGGTCCGGAGGTAAAGATTGATATATAGGAAGTCCTGTTTTGGTCATCGGAAAAGTTTTGATCTCATCGGTAGTGTACCGGGAGTGTCAGGAGGGGTACCGGGGACCATCGGGAGGGGTGTCTCGACCCAAAGGGCCTCATGGGCTGTGGGAGGAGTCAAGCCATCCCTTAGTGGGCTGGCCAAGCACCCCATTAAGTCCCATGTGGCTAGGGGTGGGGAAAACCCAAAGGTGGAGAGGTGGAAAGAGTTTCCAAGTGGAAAGGAGGAATCCTGCTCCTAATAGGATTTGAGTAGGACTCCTCCACCTCCAATTTTGGCCAACTCTTACGGTTTGAGGCTGCCTCCTCCCTTCCATCCCTCCTATATATAATAGAGGATTTAGAGGGGAAAGCTAACCCTAATTTCCATATGCTACGTCTACTTCATCTAGATCGGTTTTCTCCTCTAGTCTAGTTCGGCAGTGCTTAGGCAAAGCCCTGCCGGAATAGTTCCACCACCATCGCTGCCACACCATCGTGCTGCTGGAGAACTCATCTACCTCTCCGCTCCCTCTTGCTGGATCAAGAAGGCGGAGATCGTCATCAAGTTGTACGTGTGTTGAACACGGAGGCGCCATCCGTTTGGCACTAGATCGGAAGGACCATGATCAGGATCGTGAGACAATTCTTGATTTGATCATGGGACGGATCGTGATGGGATCACGGGACATATCGTGATTGGATTGAGAGAAGGATCATGATGGGATCGCGGGACGCTCGGCGATTTGGATCGAGAAGAGGTTCGATTACATCAACCGTGTTTCTTAACGCTTCCCGCTTAGTGATCTACAAGGGTATGTAGATCCACTCTCCCCCTCGTAGATGCTCATCACCATGGATAGATCTTGCACATGCGTAGGAAATTTTTTGTTTCCCATGCAATGTTCCCCAACAATTCTATCTACTCATCTAGGAAATCAGCAAGTGCTTGAGATTTGATTGCCTTTTTTGCTTCAAACTTGATATCAAAGTAGAGGAGCTCAATAGTCCATATGGCCACTCGGCTAGTCACATCTTGATTGTTGAGGATCGCAGACAATGGAGCATCACTGACGACTAAAATTGAGTGATCCTAAAAGTACTGTGCCACCTTCTTCGTTGATAGATATATACCATATACGAGCTTCTGGTAGTGTGGGTACCTTTTCTTTGAAGGAGTCAACACTTCAGAAATATAACAAACTGGACGTTGGACTTTATAAGCCTTGCCCTCTTCTTCCCACTCGATAGTGAGAACTGTACCGACGACTTGATTAGTGGATGCAATGTATAGGAGCAAGGGTTCTTTATTGCGCGGAGTAGCAAGCACCGGCTGGGTGGAAAGAAGGGCTTTGAGCTTGACAAACGCTGCTTCAGCTTCAGGAGTCCACTTGAACGTATCAGACTTCTTCATCAGTCGGTAAAGGCAATGCCTTCTCACCGAGACGAGAAATAAATCTACTCAACGCTGCCAGGCAACCCGTGAGCTTTTGGACATCATGCACATGCTCAGGGCTTTGCATTCGGGTAATGGCGCTGATCTTCTCAGGATTGATGTCGATTCCCCGTTCGAAAACGAGAAAACCGAGCAACTTGCCACCAGGAACACCGAAAGTGCACTTGGACGGGTTTAACTTGATATCATACTTCCTCAGATTGGTGAATGTTTCTACCAAGTCAGTCAGTAGGTCAGAACTTTTGCGAGACTTGACAACTATATCATCCATATAGGCCTTGACATTCCGAGGGATTTGCTTGAGCAAGCATTTCTCAATCATACGCATGAAATTAGCACCGGCATTTTTCAAACCAAAAGGCATAGTGATATGACAGAAACACCCGAAAGGGGTGATGAAGGTTGTCTTTATTTCATCTGGACCAAATAGACGGATCTGATGATAACCAGAGTAAGCATCGAGAAAGGATAAACACTCGCATCCCATAGTCGAGTCGACAATCTGATCGATGCGGGGGAGCGTAAAATATTCTTTTGGGTAGACCCGATTGATATGTTTGAAGTCAATACACATGCGGGGTGACTTATCTTTCTTGGGGACCATGAGACGTTTGAGAGCCACTCGGAGTGGTAAATCTCCCAAATGAACTTGGCCGCCAAGAGTCGAGCCACCTCCTCGCCGATTGCCTTCCGCTTCTCTACCGTCGATCGATGCAAGTGCTCTTTCATAGGCTTGGCCTTTGGATCAACTCTCAGTTGGTGCTCAGCCAGTTCCCTGGGTACACCCGGCATGTCAGCAGGCTTCCATGCGAAGATGTCCTAGTTCTCACAGAGGAACTGGATGAGCTCGGCTTCCTATTTGCTGTCGAGTGTCGTCGAGATGTTGGTCGGGGCAGCATTAGGATTTGTCGGGTGAATGTGCACGTTCTTCACTTCTCCTGCCAACTGAAAAGCAGACTCCGAGGCGGGCATCTTCGCACGCAGCAGGTCGGCAGGATCAGCATTCTTCCTGTACTCTTCCAATTCAACCACAGCCATTTGATGGTCGGAGATTTTGGAGCCCTGCCAAAGGCACTCCTCATCCCTCTATCGATTCCCTATGACTATGATCATGCCCTTGGGTTCGGGTATCTTCAACTTGAGGTACACGTAACATGGACGGACCATGAAACGCGCATAAGCCGGTCGACCAAGTATGGCGTGATATGCGCTCTGGAAGTCTACAACTTCAAATGTTAACCTTTCCTTGAAAAAATTCTTGTCGATGCCAAACACCACATCCAATGCAATCTGGCCAAGTGGCTTGGCTATCTTCCCAGGGATGACTCCGTGGAACTGCATGTTGCTCTCACTGAGTCGGGACATCAAAATGCCCATCCCCTTGAGGGTATCTGCATACAAGATGTTCAAAACACTTTCTCCATCCATGAGAACCTTGCGGAGTCGAGTGCCTCCCACAACAGGATCCACCACCAAAGCTTGCTGACCAGGGGTAGCAACATGAGCAGTGTGGTCCGACTGGTCAAATGTGATTGCAGTCTGAGACCATTTGAAGTACGTGGGGGTTGCGGGAACAGCCATGTTGACCTCTCTTTTAATAACTTTCAGTCGACTCTTGCTTTCTACATCCACAAAAATCATCAAAGTGGCATTGACCTCTGGAAATTCTTGTTTATCTTCATCGTCCTCCTTTCCAGGAGATTTCTCACTCGACTGACCTTCCTTGAACTGTTGGATTAGTAATCTGCACTGTCGAGTGGTATGTTTCAGCAATATCAAATTGCCTTCCTCGTCTTTCTTCATGTGGATTGCACACGATAAATCCATAACATCAGTTCCTGACTGATTCTTTACTTTCTTGGGGGTAAGGTGCCCTTTGGGTTTCCCCTTATTCTTTCCATGCGCCACCAGAGCGGCCGCCTCTGCCTGAGCAGGGCCATCAGCTTTGCGCTTTTGTTTACGACTAGAATTGCCACCGACATCATTGTCGACTGCTTTTCCCTTGCCGCTGCGGAGGCGGTTTTCCTCTTCGCCATTGGAATATTGAGTAGCAATCTCCATGATCTTGCCCAGAGAAATATCTCCTGTCCGACCAAACTTCAAGTAAAGTTCTCTGTACCTAACACCGGACTTGAATGTGCACACAACCTGGTGCTCGGAAACATTTTATGTCGTGTGGTGCATGGTGGACCAATGCTGAATATAATCCCTCAAGGTTTCATTGGGATTCTAAACACAGTGTTGCAGATCGACCAAACCAGTTGGACGCTTACATGTGCCCTCAAAAGTTCGGATGAACACTCGGGCCAGATCCTCCTAGGAGTAGATGCTGGAAGGATCCAAATGATTCAACCATGCTCGGGCCGAACCATCCAACATCAAGGACAAAAGCTTCATGACTATGTTATCATTTCCTCCACCAATCTGCACCGCCACTCGGTAATCGTCTAACCATGTTTCAGGTTTCGACTCTCCCGTGAACTTGCTGATTCCAGCCACCAACCTTAAGTTGGGGGGAATTTCAGCGGACCGAATGGCTCTGCTAAAACACTAGGGGCCAGAGATGGCGGCACCACTTCCACTCGGAAAGTCTCTATCATAACCATCCTTGTGGGCCCTACCTCTATCAATCCGCTTTGGGCAAGGATATCCCTCGCGTCAAATCCTAGATTCCGCTCATCACCGAACGGTGCCTATCATCAAAGTGACGGGGCACATACGACCCACTCCGCGGAGGAGTAGGCACTCGACGACGGTCATCGCGGTGATAATGAGGAGCAAGCTGATCTCGCCCCTGATCTCGAAACAGATCTTCACAGAAACCTTTGCCCCTACGATGCAGAGGTGATCCAGGGCTATGTGCCAACTGAACTGTATTTGCCTTGGGTGAATTGTTGTGTATCCTATTGTGCAACTAAGAAACAACCGAATTTTGCCATTGGGCAGCATCAAGCAAGGCTCAGATCTGCTGCAAACCTCTACCAGCCTCCGAACGCGATGGCTGAATGGAATCTGCAATCCTAGCAGCAGCTGCAACATTCAGAACTGGAGTACGGAATACCTCGACATTGTTCTGAGATCCACTCGGAAATAACTGTCGCTAATGTCGACTGGGAATGGGTGGACGCTGGCAGGCACGCTCGTCGAGTTCTCTTTGCATCTCCTCGAGCCGAAGGCGCGTGGCCTCTAAGGCCTGGGCTTTGGCAGTTGCACCGAAGATGGGCATATGAAGGACCTCCTCATCTCAGTGTTGCTGCTCACTCGACGGTCCCCTAGTCTCGCGTCTGCCACGGCCGAAGCCGGGCAGGCTTTGATGAGAACCAGCCATAAGTACCTCAGCTGCTAGATCACAACTCTCACACTCGGGCGGGACGTCAGACTGATCCGGCACCGAGTCAAACACGCCATGAAGTGATTCGGCAGTCTCGATAGCCGCGATATGCAGAGATGCGGCCTAGCGAGCCGCCGCATGCCTCACCCAATGTTGGAGCCATGAACGAACGGATCGCTTGTGGTGACGATCAGTGGGGAGGGCCGATAGGTACGGAGTCGACGGTTGCCGAAGAAGAACGCCGCAGGAGCTTGCACGGAAGTGTGCTGCCCTGCGTATCGGGAGCGCCTCAATGTCTAGAGGCGCTTCTTGAAACCATGCCGAATCGTCAGCGATGAAAGTGAGTGCACCGAGTCGGATATCGTGGCCAAGGAACAAACCACCGCCAGAAGACATGACGAAGGAAAAAAATCGCAACCTCGCCGGAAGTTGCTTAGACGCCTACCCTAAGGTGGGAGCCAACTATCGTGGGAACAACCCTAATAGTAGAAGGTAGGGGTACATAAGGAGAGGGCAGAGTCCTAGCTACAGCGAGGATGTACACATGAATGTATGAGTTCAGGCCCCTCTCATGGAGGTAACATCCCTACGTCTCAGTGCTCGGGAGCTTATGTCATGTGGAATATGAGTGTTACAGGGGGTGCGAACCCTTGTGCTAGAGGAGAGGGGTGGCTTATATAGAATGCGTTGCCCCTCATGAATACCCGGAAACCAAGGGTTTGATCGTGGTACTAAAGGTTTACATTACTGATAACGTATGTAATAAATTCTACTAACGATGACTAGTCGAACGCCTGCCTGTTGGCCTCCCTGGTGTGCCTTCTGGTCTTCTGTTATCGACTGGCCATTGGCTCTTCCGAGTGAAAAGCTACTGGCGAGTGGAGGGAGAAACCTCTGAGTGGATTATCTGTCGAGTGACTCATGCGCCATGGTGACTTCAGTCGGAGTCCTCCTTGTAATCTTTAAGTCCTCTAAACGTGTAACTTTGTTGCACATAGATGGCTGGCGGGTGTCTGTCTCTCCTACTCTAGTTGGATCGGATTCGACAAAGGCGGTCCTTGAGAAGGTTGAATAGCAATTTGTGTATCACCGTTGTGGCTTTTGCGTAGGTGAGGATTGTTCTTTCTAGATACTCGTAGAAGCCACGTAAAACATGCAACGACAATTAGAGGACGTCTAACTTGTTTTTGCAGGGTATGTTGTGATGTGATATGGACAATTACATGATGAGATATATCTGATGTATGAGATGATCATGTATTGTATAGAATATCACGACTTGCATGTCGATGAGTACAACAACCGATAGGAGCTGTAGGGTTGTCTTTAATTATTTTTGTCATTTTGCTTTACTTTATCGCTATGAGTTAGCAATAGTCGTGGAAGAATCAGTTGGCATGACAACCTCATGGCGACACATTGATGGAGATCAAGATGATGTATATCATGGTGTCATCCCGGTGACGATGGAGATCATGTCGGTGCTTTGGAGATGGAGATCAAAAGCACAAGTTCATGGCCATATCATGTCACTTATGATTTGCATGTGATGTTAATCCTTTTATGCATCTTATTTTGTTTAGGACGACGGTAGCATTATAAGGTGATCCCTAACTTAAATTTCAATATAAAATTTTGTTCTCCTCGAGTGTGCACCGTTGCGAAAGTTCGTCGTTTCGAGACACCACGTGATGATCGGGTGTGATAGACTCTACGTTCGCATACAACGGGTGCAAGCCAGTGTTTCACGTGCAGAACACTCAGGTTAAAATTGACGAGCCTAGCATGTATAGACATGGCCTCGGAACACAAGAGACCGAAAGGTCAAACATGACTCATATAGTAGATATGATCAACATGAAGATGTTCACCATTGAAACCACCTCAACTCACATGATGATCAGACTTGAGTTGGTGGATTTGGATCATGTGAGACTCGAATGACTAGAGGGATGTCAATTTGAGTGGGAGTTTTTAAGTAATATGATTAACTAAACTCATTATCATGAACATAGTCAAAATGTCTTTGCAAATTATGTTGTAGATTACTAGCTCGCGTTGTAGCTCCTGATGTCTACTACACAACCTTCTTCTTGTAGACTCGTGTTGGGCCTCCAAGCGCAGAGTTTTGTAGGACACCGACAATTTTCCCTTAAGTGGATGACCTAAGGTTTATCAATATGTGGGAGGTTTAGGATGAAGATGGTCTCTCTCAAACAACCCTACAATCAAATACAAGAAATATCTTGTGTCCCCAACACACCCAATACAATGGCAAATTGTATAGGTGCACTAGTTCGGCAAAGAGATGGTGATACAAGTGTAATATGGATGGTAGATATAGGTTTTTGTAGTCTGAAAATATAAAAACGGCAAGGTAACAAATAGTAAACAGCGAGCAAAACATTGTATAAATGCTTGGAAACAAGGCCTAGGGTCCATACTTTCACTAGTGCAATTTCTCTCAACAATATTGGCATAGTTGAGTCATATGTAAATACCTCTCGTGCGACAAAGAGTTCACTCCAAAGTGACAAATAGTGGAGAACTAACGGAGAAATTATTGTAGGGTACGAAACCACCTCAAAGTTATCTTTTCCAATCAATCTTATGAGTTATCCCTATAAGTGTCACGAACAGCCCTAGATTTCATACTAAAATAACACCTTAAGATACACATCAACCAAAACCATAATGTCACCTAGATACTCCAATGTCACCACAAGTATCCATGGGCTTGATTGTATGATATGCATCACATAATTTCAGATTCATCATGTTCAATCCAACACAAAGAACTTCAAAGAGTGCCCCAAAGTTTCTACCGGAAAGTCAAGTCAAAAATGTGTGCCAACCCCTATGCATAGATTCCCAAGGTCACGGAACCCGCAAGTTGATCATCAAAACATACATCAAGTGGATCAATAGAACTTCCCATTGTCACCACGGATATCCCATCGCAATACATACATCAAGTGTTCTCAAATCCTTAAAGACTCAATCCGATAAGAAAACTTCAAAGGGAAAACTCAATTCATCACAACAAGATAGAGAGAGGAAAACCCCATATGATTCATCTGTATCAATAATGCTCGCGGTACATCAAGATCGTGCCATCTCAAGAACACGTGGGAGAGAGATCAAACACATAGCTACTAGTACATACCCTCAGCCCCGAAGGTGAACTACTCCCTCCTCGTCATGGAGAGTGCCAAGATGATGAAGATGGCCATCGGTGTTGGTTTCCCCCTCCGGCGGGGTGCCGGAATGCGCTCCCGATTGGTTTTTTCTGGCTCTGGAGGTTTGCAGCGGCAGAACTCCCGATCTAGGTTTCTTTCTCGGGTTTTTAGTATTTATAGGAATTTTTGGCGTTGGTCCCAGATCCAGAAGGTTCCCGAGGAAGTCACAAGTCAGGGGGACGCGCCCTAGGGGGCGCCCCTATGGCTTGTGGCTTCCTCGACCTTCCTCTCCAGTGACTCTTCGCTCCAGTATTTTTTATATTTTCCAAAAATATTCTTCGTAAATTTTCATCTCATTTTGAGAACTTTTATTTCTGCACAAAAACAACACCATGGTAGTTCTGCTAAAAACAGCGTTAGTCCGGGTTAGTTCTAATAAAAGCATACCAAAATCATATAGAATTATTGTAAACATGGCATGAATACTTCATAAATTATAGATACGTTGGAGACCTATCAGCTCCCTTGAATTTTTTATATGTTCCTAGAGAAATAGAGTTGAAAGATGATGGTAGCAATAATGCGGAGTGGGTCCGTGATCTATGGGTTGTCCTCATTGCTGCATAGAAGGCTTATGTCCTTAATGCACCGCTTGTTGTGCCACCCCCTCAAGCGTCGTATGTAGATGTTGTGAACATCTGACAGGCATGTTCTGATGACTACTTGATAGTTCAGTGTGTCATGCATTACGGCTTAGAATTGAGGATTTGAACATCACAGAACATATGAGATGTTCTAAGAGCTGAAATTGGGATCTCAGGCTCATGCCCATGTTGAGAGGTATGAGACCTCCAACAAGATACTTTGCCTGCAAGATGAAGGAGAATAGCTAAATCGGTGAGCACATGCTCAGATTGTCTGGGTACTACAATATCTTGAATCGAGTGGGAGTTGATCTTCTAGATAAGATAGTGATTGATATAGTTCTCCAAGTCACTGTCACTAAGCTACTAGAGCTTTGTGATAAACTATAAAATGCCAGGGATGGAAATAATGATCCCTAAGCTATTCGCGATGTTTGACACCGTGAAGGTAGAAATCAAGAAGGAGCATCAAGTGTTGATGGTTAGTGAAACCACTAGTTTTGAGAAGGGCAAGGGCTAGGAGGGAAACTTCATGGATGGCAAGTCAGTTGCTGCTCCAGTGAAGAAACCCAAGGTTGAACCCAAACCAGAGACTAAGTGCTTCTATTATGAGGAGAACGGTTGCTAAAGTGGAACAACCATAGATACTTGGTAGATAAGAAGGATGGCAACGTCGACAGAAGTATATTTGATATACGTGTTATTGATGTGTTTCTTGCTAGTACTCCTAGTAGCACCAGGGTATTGGATACCAGTTCGGTTGCTAAATGTTAGTAACTCTAAATAAAATCTACAGAATAAACGGAGGCTAGCTAAGGGTGATGTGATGATGAGTGTTGGAAGTGTTTGCAAGGTTGATGTGATCATCATCGCTCGCTCTCTCTACCTTCGGGATTAGTAATGAACCTAAATAAATGTTATTTTGTGTTTGTGTTGATCATGAACGTGATTAGATCATGTTTATTGCAATACAATTCATTTAAGTTAGAGAATAATGGTTATTCTGTTTACATGAATAATACCTTCAATGGTCATACACCCAATGAGAATGGTATACTAAATCTTGATCGAAGTGATACACATGTTCATAATATTGATGCCAAAAGATAAAAAATTAATAATGATAGTACCACATACTTGTGGCACTACCGCTAAACGTCATATTGGTGTAAAACGCATGAAGAAACTCCATGCTGATGGATCTATGGACTCATTCGATTGTGAATCGGTTGAGACATGCAGACCATGCCTCATGGGCAAGATGACTAAGACCCTGTTTTCCGGTATGGTAGAGCAGGCAAGTAACTTATTGGAAATTATACAAGTTGATGTATTCGTTCCAATGAGTGTTGTAGCGTGCAGTGGATATTATTATTTTCCTACCTTCACTAATGATTTGAGTAGATATGGGGATATTTACTTAATGAAACACAAATCTTAAACGTTTGAAAAGTTCAAACAAAATCAGAGTGAAGTTTGAGATCATCGTGACAAGGAGATAAAATGTCTATGATATGACCGTGGAGGTAAATACCTGAGTTACGAGTATTGGTGTATAACTTAAGACAATGTCGAATTCGTTTCACAGCTCACGCCACCTGGAACACCATAGTATGATCATGTGTCCGAACGTCGTAGTCGTGTTGTATTGGATATGGTGCAAACTATGATGTCTCTTATCAATTTGGCACTATCGTTTTGGGGTTACGCATCAAAGACAACTAGATTCACTTTAAAAGGGGCACCATCTAAATCCCTTGAGACACCATATGAATTTTGGTTTGGCAGAAACCTAAGTTGTCATTTCTTAATGTTTGGGGTTGTGACGCTTATGTGAAAAAGGGTTTTCACCTAATGAGCTCGAGCCCAAAGCGGACAAATGCATCTTCATAGAACACCCTAACATAGCAGTTGGGTAAACCTTCTATCTTAGATCCAAGCACAAAGTGTTTGTCGCTAAAAAGGGTCCTTTCTCGAGAAAGAGTTTCTCTCAAAAGAACTGAGTGGGAGGAAGATAGAACTTGATGAGGTTGTTGAACCTTTGTTTCAACCAGAGAGTAGCGCAGTGCAGAAAGTTGTTTCTGTGGAGCCTACGTTAGTTGAAGAGGAAGTTAATGATGATGATCATGAAGCTTCAGATCAAGTTACTATCGAACATCATAGCTCGGCAAGGACGCGTACTGCTCCTGAGTGGTACGGCAACCCTATCCTAGAGGTCGTGTTGTTGGACAACGATGAACCTACGAGCTATGGAGAAGCGATGATGGGCCCGGATTCCGAGAAATGGTTAGAGGCCATGCAATCCGAGATGGGATCCATGTAAGAAAACAAAGTATGGGCTTTGGAAGTATTACCTGAAGGGCAAAAGGCCATTCAAAACAAATGGATCTTTAAAAGGAAGACAGACGCGGACGGTAATGTCACCGTCTATAAAGCTCTACTTGTGGCAAAGGGTTTTTCACAAGTTCAAGGATTTGACTACGATGAGACTTTCTCAGCTGTAGCGATGCTAAAGTCTGTTGGAATTATGTTAGCAGTTGCTGCATTTTTTGGTCATGAAATCTGGCAGATGGATGTCAAAACATCGTTTCCTTAATGGTATCCGTGAGGAAAGGTTGCATGTGATACAACCAGAAGGCTTTGTCAGTTCTAAGGATGCTGAAATATATGCAAGCTCCAGCGATCCTTCTATGGACTGGAGCAAGCATCTCGGAATTGGACTATACACTTTGATGAGGTGATCAAAGTTTTTGAGTCTATACAAAAGTTTATGAGAAACTTGTATTTACAATAAAGTGAGTGGGAGCACTATAGAATTTTTGATAAGTATATGTGCATGACATATTGTTGATCGGAAATGATGTAGAATTTCTGGAAAGCATAAAGGGTTGTTTGAAAAAAGGGTTTTTCAAAGGAAAACCTGGAATGAAGCTACTTAAATATTGGGCATCTTGATCTATAGAGGTAGATCAAGACGTCCGATAAAACTTTCAATGAGTACATACCTTGACAAGATTTTGAAAGAGTTCAAAATGGACCAGTCAAAGAAAGAGTTCTTGCCTGATTTGTAAGGTGTGGAGTTGAGTGAGACTCAAAGCTCGACCACGGCAGAAGAAAGAGAAAGGACAAAGGTTGTCCCCTATGCCTTATCCATAGGCTCTATATAGTATGCCATGTTGTGTACCGCACCTGTGTGTGCATTCCCATTAGTCTGTCAAAGGGTACAAGAGTGATATAGGAGTGGTTCACTGGACAACGGTCAAGATTATCCTTAGTAACTAGAGGACTAAGTTAATATTTCTCAATTATGGAGGTGATAAAGAGTTCGTTGTAAAGGGTTATGTCGATGCAAGCTTTAAATCCGGATGACTCTGAGTAGCAATCCGGATACGTATAGTGGAGCGGCCATTTGGAACAGTTCCAAGTGGAGTGTGGTAGCAGTGTCTACAGTATGACATAGAGATTTGCAAAGTACACAAGGATCTGAATGTCGCATACCCATTGACTAAACACCTCTCTCATATGCAAAGCATGATTGAACCCCAGAACTCATTGGGTGTTAGATTCATAACAATGTAAATCACGTGGTGATGTGAACTAGATTATTGACTCTAGATTATTGACTCTAGATTATTGACTATTGGAAATATGCCCTAGAGGCAATAATAAATTGGTTATTATTATATTTCCTTGTTCGTGATACTCGTTTATTATCCATGCATAATTGTTGTGATTGGAAACTCAAATACATGTGTGGGTACATAGGCACGACTGTGTCCCTAGTGTGCCTCTAGTTAACTAGTTCGTTGATCAAAGATGGTCAAGGTTTCCTGGCCATAGACATGAGATGTCATTTGATAATGGGATCACATCATTAGGAGAATAATGTGATGGACAAGACCCAAACTATAAACATAGCATATGATCGTGTTAGTTTATTGCTATAGTTTTCTGCATGTCAAGTATCTGTTCCTATGACCATGAGATCATGCAACTCACTGACACCGGAGAAATACCTTGTGTGTATCAAACGTCACAACATAACTGGGTGACTATAACGATGCTCTACATGTATCTCCGAGGGTGTCTGTTGAGTGGGCATGGATCAAGGCTGGGATTTGTTCTTCCGTGTGACGTAGAGGTATCTCAGGGCCCGCTCGGTAATACAACATCACAATAAGCCTTGCAAGCAATGTGACCAAGTGTTAGCCATGGGATCTTGTATTACAGAACGAGTGAAGAGACTTGTCGGTAACAAGATTGAATTAGTTATAGAGATACCCGACGATCGAATCTCGGGCAAGTAACATACCGAAGAACAAAGGGAAAAGCGTACGGGATTAACTGAATCCTTGACATAGAGGTTCAACCTATAAAGATCTTTGTTGAATATGTAGGAACCAATATGGACATCCAGGTCCTGTTGTTGGTTATTGACCATGGAGGTGTCCCATTCATGTCTACATAGTTCTCGAACCCGCAGGGTCTACACACTTAAGGTTCGGTGACGTTTCGGTATAGTAGAGTTATGTACGGTAGTGACCGGTGGTTGTTCGGAGTCCCGGATGAGATCCTAGACGTCACGAGGAGCTTCGGAGGTAAAGATTTATATATAGGAAGTCCTGTTTTGTCACCGAAAAAGTTTTGGGTACTTCGGTAGTGTATCGGGAGTGCCGGGAGGGTACTGGGGGCCATCGGGAGGGGTGTCTCGACCCAAAGGACCTCATAGGTTGTGGGAGAAGTCAAACTAACCCCTAGTGGGTTGGCCGACCCCCCCCCTCCCACACACACACACACTAAGGCCCATGTGGCTAGGGGTGGGAAAAACCCAAAGGTGGAAAAGGTGAAAAGGGTTTCCAAGTGGAAAGGAGGAATCCTACTCTTAATAGGATTGGAGTAGGACTCCTCCACCTCCAATTTTGGCCAAACCTTGAGGGTTTGAGGCTGACTCCTCCCCTCCCTCCCTCCTGTATATACTAGAGGATTTAGAGGGGAGAGCTAACCCTAATTTCCACGTGCTCCCTCTACTTCATCTAGATCATTTTCTCCTCTACTCTAGTTCGGCGGTGTTTAGGCGAAGCCTTGCCGGAATAGTTCCACCACCATCGCCGCCATGTTGTCGTGCTGCCGGAAAACTCATCTACCTCCGCTCCCTCTTGCTGGATCAAGAAGGCGGAGATCATCATCGAGCTGTACGTGTGCTGAACGCGGAGGCGCCATCCGTTTGGCGCTAGATCGAAAGGACCTTGATCAGGATCGCGAGACGATTCGTGATTTGATCGCAGGACGGATCATGATGGGATCGCAGGACGCTCGTGATTGGATCATGAGAAGGATCATGTTGGGATCATGGGACGCTCGGCAATTTGGATCACGAAGATGTTCGACTACATCAACCGCGTTTCTTAACGCTTCCCGCTTAACGATCTACAAGGGTATGTAGATCCACTCTCCCTCTCGTAGATGCTCATCACCATGGATAGGTCTTGCCTGTGCGTAGGAATTTTTTTGTTTCCCATGCAACGTTCCCCAACAGGTGCACCCTGTTTGCCTTGGCACCGCCTCGTGCGGCCTTCGGACTCCCTCTGAAGCTTCTAGGTGTTATTTTTGTCTAGAAAAAATCATCAAAAAGTTCTATAGCATTTGGACTTTGTTAGGTACTGGTTTCCTCAAAGGCCAAAAACAAGCAGAAAACAACAACTGGCAGTAGGCACTAGGTTAATAGTTTAAGTCTCTAAAAGGATATACAATAACATATAAATGCATATAAAGTATCCTAGAATGGTAATATAATAGCATGGAACAATAAAAAATCATGGATACATTGGAGACGTATCAATTACCGCCTAAGAATTAGAGGGAGGAGATTAAAACCACATTGGCTTCTAACTATGAGGATTAGAGGAATTAGAAATAGCTCTAATTAGTCAACTAGGACCAACTAGAACTAGAACTAGAGAACGAGAGGAGGCTCAGAAACTGGTGTGTAGAAAAAGGACCGATACCTCAAATATATATAGGTGGGAGGAGAGGAGGGGGCGCCACAAGGGGGAGGGAAAGTCCCTCCCATTAGCCGGCCAAGGAGGAGGAGTCCTCCTCCAATTCGGCCTGCCTCTCCCCATTCCATGGGGAGAAGGGGCGCCACCTCCACCTGGGTCCAAGTGGTCCAAGTGGTCTTCCATCACCTGGCCTTTTTAGGCCCATTGATATTTTATTAAATATAAAAATATTCTAAATACTTTTAGACCATCTTATATACTCCATCCGTTCCATAATGTAGTGCATATAGAATTTTTTGAAAAGTCAATCTTTACAAACTTTGACCAAGTTTATAGAAAAAACTATATATATTAATAATACCAAATATATAAAATATGAAAGTACGTATTGCGATGAATCTAATGATATGTATTTGGTATTCTAGATGTATATATATTTTTATACAAACTTGGTCAAAGTTCTTCAAGTTTGACTTTTTAGAAAATCTGTATGCACTACATTGTGGAACAGAGGGAGTATAATTTAAAATCTCCAGAAACATTTTCAACCTATATATATTTAACAATAATACCCGATATTACCCGATATTCACGAGAACCCTTCTGGTGACCCCGAAACGCTTCCGGATCCTCTTGAAACTACTCTGACTATTAATGAAACAATTACACAAATAAATCATTGATACTCTCGACCTACTAACACTCATCAAATCATAATTACCTTAAGGTCGTGAACCCATAGGTTCGGTAGCTCATAGACATGAATGAAACTCCTTTGTGTTGGGGAACATTGCATGGGAAACAAAAAATTTCCTACGCACACGTAGATCTATCCATGGTGATGAGCATCTACGAGAGGGAGAGTGGATCTACGTACCCTTGTAGATCGCTAAGCGGGAAGCGTTAAGAAACGGGGTTGGTGTAGTCGAACGTCTTCGCGATCCAAATCACCGTGAATCCCGCGATCCGTCCCGTGATCCAATCACGATCCATCCCGCGATCCAATCACGATCCATCCCACGAACTTGATCACGATCCGTCCCACGACCTTGATCACGATCCTTCCGATCTAGCGCTGAACAGACGGCACCTCCGTGTTCAGCACACGTACAGCTTGATGACGATCTCTGCCGTCTTGATCCAGCAAGAAGGAGCGGAGAGGAAGAAGAGTTCTCCGGCAGAGTGACGGCACTCCGGCGATGGTGGTGGAGCTATTCCGGCAGGGCTTCGCATAAGCGCTGCAGAAAACCGATCTAGAGGAGAAACTATGCACTAGAGGAACGGGCAGCACGTGGCTTAAAATTCTGTGCAAAAACCCTAAAACCTCCAGTATATATAAGAGGAAGAGAGGAGGAGGCTTGACACAAGGGACAAGCCTCCAAGGAGTCGGCCGAACCAGGTGGAGGAGGTGGACTCCACCTCCAATCCTAGTAGGACTAGGATTCACCCTATTTTTGCCTTTTTCCACTTTTTCTCTTTGGACTTTTTTCCCAAACCGCATGGGACTTGTGTGGGACTTCCACCATCCCACTAAGGGCTGGTAAACACTGTCCCACAGCCCATGGAGCCTCTTTGGTCGAAATACCCCTCCCGATGGTCTCCCGGTACACTACCGGCACTCCCGATACACTACCGATGAGCCCGAAACTTTTCCGGTGACCAAAATAGGACTTCCTATATATGAATATTTACCTCCAGACCATTCCGGAGCTCCTCGTGATGTCCGGGATCTCATTCGGGACTCCGAAAAACCTTCGTTCACCACCATACATAACTCTATAATGCTGAAACGTCACCAAACCTTAAGTGTGCAGACCCTGCGGGTTCGAGAACTATGCAGACATGACCGAGACACCTCTATGGTCAATAACCAATAGAGGGACCTGGATGCCCATATTGGTTCCTACATATTCTATGAAGATATTTATCGGTCGAACCTCTATGTCAAGGATTCAGTTAATCCCATATGATGCTCCCTTTGTTCTTCGGTATGTTCCTTGCCCGCAATTCGATCGTCGGTATCTCCATACCTAGTTCAACCTCATTACCGGCAAGTCTCTTTACTCGTTTCGTAATACAAAATCCCATGACTAACACTTAGTCACATTGCTTGCAAGGCTTATTGTGATATTGTATTGCCGAGTGGGCCCTGAGATACCTCTCCGTCACACGGAGTAACAAATCCCAGTCTTGATCCATGCCAACTCAACAGACACCCTCGAAGATACGTGTAGAGAACCTTTATAGTCACCCAGTTACGTTGCAACATTTGATACACACAAGGCACTCCTCTGATGTCCATGAGTTGCATGATCCCATGGCCATAGGAACATATACTTGACATGCAGAAAACAGTAGCAATAAACTGACACGATCATATGCTACGTTTGTAGTTTGGGTCTTGTCCATCACATAATTCTCCTAATGATGTGATCCCGTTATTAAATGATATCACATGTCAATGGCTAGGAAACCTTGACCATCTTTGATCAACGAGCTAGTTCACTAGAGGCATACTAGGGACAAAGTGTTGTCTATTTACCCACACATGTAATGTGTTTCCAATTAATAGAATTATATCATGGACAATAAACGATTATCATGAAAAAGGAAATATAATAATAAACACTTTATTTATTGCTTCTAGGGCATATTTCCAATAGTCTCCCACTTCCACTAGAGTCAATAATCTAGCTCACATCACTATGTGATTTACATTGTAATGAATCAAACACCCATGCAGCTCTGGTGTTGATTATGTTTAGCCCTTGGAAGAGGTTTAGTCAACGCGTCTGCAACATTTAGATCCGTGTGCACTTTGCAAATATTTATGTCCTTCTCCTCGATGTAATCGCGGATGGAGTTGAAGCATCGCTTTATGTGTCTGGTCCTCTTGAGAAACCTTGGTTCCTTGGCCAGAGCAATGGCACCAGTGTTGTCACAGAACAGGTTCATTGGATTCAGTGCACTAGGCACTACTCCAAGATCTGTCATGAACTGCTTCATCCAGACACCTTCCTCCGCCGCCTCCGGGGCTGCGATATACTCCGCTTCACACGTAGAATCGGCTACCACGTTTTGCTTGGAACTGCACCAGCTTACCGCTCCCCCGTTGAGAATAAATAACAATCCGGTTTGTGACTTAGAGTCATCCGGATCAATGTCAAAGCTTGCATCGACATAACCCTTTACGACGAGCTCTTCATCACCTCCATAAACGAGAAACATATCCTTAGTCCTTTTCAAGTACTTAAGGATATTCTTGACCGCTACCCAGTGTTCCATTCCAGGATCACTTTGAAACCTTTCGGCCATACTTATGGCAAGGCTGACATCGGGTCTTGTGCATAGCATTGCATACATGATAGAGCCTATGGCTGAAGCATAGGGGATGACACTCATCTTTTCTCTATCCTCTGTAGTCACTGGGCATTGAGTCTCAACTTCACACCTTGTAACACAGGCAAGAACCCCTTCTTGGACTGATCCATTTTGAACTTCTTCAAAACTTTATCAAGGTATGTGCTCTGTGAAAGTGCTATTAAGCGTCTCGATCTATCTCTATAGATCTTAATGCCTAATATGAAAGCAGCTTCTCCTAGGTCCTTGATTGAAAAACTCTTGTTCAAATATTCCTTCATGCTTTCCAGCATTTCTATATTGTTTCCAATCAGCAATATGTCATCCACATATAATATTAGAAACGCTATAGAGCTCCCACTCACTTTGTTGTAAATACAAGCTTCTCCATAAACTTGTATAAACTCAAACGCTTTGATCACCTCATCAAAACGCTTATTCCAACTCCAAGATGCTTGCACTAGCCCATAAATGGATCGCTGGAGTTTGCAAACTTTGTCAGCATTCTCTGTATCGACAAAAGCTTCTGGTTGCATCATATACAACTCTTCCTCAAGGAAACCGTTGAGGAACGCTGTTTTGACATCCATCTGCCAAATTTCATAATCGAAATAAGCAGCTATTGCCAACATGATTCTGACAGACTTAAGCATCGCTACGGGTGAGAAGGTCCCATCGTAGTCAACTCCTTGAACTTGTGAAAAACCCTTTGCCACAAGTCGAGCTTTATAGACAGTGTCATTACCGTCTGTGTATGTCTTCTTCTTAAAGATCCATTTGTTCTGAATGGCCTTTCGCCCTTCAGGTAATACTTCCAAAGTCCATACTTTGCTTTCATACATGGATCCCATCTCGGATTTCATGGCCTCTAACCATTTCTTGGAATCCAGGCCCATCGCTGCTCCTCCATAGCTCCTAGGTTCATTGTTGTCCAACAACATGACCTCCAAGACAGGGTTGCCGTACCACTCAGGAGTAGTACGTGGCCTTGTCGACCTACGAGGTTCAATAGTAGCTTGATCCGAAGCTTCATGATCATCATCATTAACTTCCTCTTCTACCATCATAGTTTCCACAGAAACATCTTTCTGCGTTGCGCTACTTTCTGGTTGAAGTAAAGGTTCAATAACCTCATCAAGCTCTATTTTCCTCCCACTCAATTCTTTCGAGAGAAACTCTTTCTCAAGAAATGTTCCGTTCTTAGCGACAAACACTCTGCCTTCGGATCTGAGATAGAAGGTATACCCGACTATCTCTTTCGGGTATCCTATGAAGACGCATTTTTCCGCTTTGGGTTCCAGCTTTTCAGGCTGGAGCTTTTTGACATAAGCATCACATCCCCAAACTTTAAGAAACGACAACTTTGGCCTCTTGACAAACCACGGTTCATATGGCGTCGTCTCAACGGATTTCGATGGTGCCCTATTTAAAGTGAATGCACCTGTCTCTAATGCAGAACCCCAAAACGATAGTGGCAAATCAGCAAGAGACATCATAGAACGCACCATATCTAATAAGGTTCGATTACAATGTTCGGACACACCATTACGTTGTGGTGTTCCGGGCGGTGTCAACTGTGAAACAATTCCACACTATCTTAAGTGACTGCCAAACTCATAACTCAGATATTCACCTCCTCGATCAGATCGCAGGAACTTAATCTTCTTGTTACGATGATTCTCAACTTCACTCTAAAATTGCGTGAACTTTTCAAACGTTTCAGACTTGTGTTTCATTAAGTAAATATACCCATATCTACTTAAGTCATCAGTGAAGGTGAGAAAATAACGATATCCACCACGCGATGTAACATTCATTGGACCGCACACATCAGTATGTATGATTTCCAATAAGTCACTCGCCCGCTCCATTGTTCTAGAGAACGGCATTTGAGTCATCTTGCCCATGAGGCATGGTTCACATGTGTCAATTGATTCAAAATCAAGTGACTCCAAAAGTCCATCAGCATGGAGCTTCCTCATGCGTTTTACACCAATATGACCTAAACGGCAGTGCCACAAGAAAGTGGTACTATCATTATCAACTCTACATCTTTTGGCATCAATGTTATGAACATGTGGGAGAAAAATTCAGAACTAGTACAATTTTTAAAGCAATTTTGAAAACAAGTATCTGAGTTGAAAAAATATTAAAACTAGTACCTTGTCGGCCAGTAGCAGGTCAAACAGGGACCTGTCGGCCACCTATAGGCCGAAGAGCCCCTGTCGGCCAATCAGAGGCCAGGGGAGAGGCCTGTCGGCCAGGTGTAGGCTGAAATGCACCTGTCGGACAGTGGGAGGCCGATGGGCCCCTGGATAAGGCCCGGCCCTCTTTTCTTCCTCCTCTGACCACTCGTTTCACCCTCCCCCGTCTACTAGCTTTCCCCTCTTCCCCTCTCACTCCCGTTGCTCTCCGGTGGTTCCACCTCCTCGCCGATCTCCTTGCTGGACCACCCATTTTGTTATCCTACCCGCGTAAACAATAGATCAGGGCGTTCTCCACCGGCGTACGGTATATTTTTTTGCTTCCAACTCAATCGAATGAGAACTGTCAAGTCGGTAGTGGATTTAGTTCATATTTGTCACTGTCCGTCTGTAGGTAATGGCTTGCCCATTTTGCCAAGCTCCAGGTGGCCCTTGTGTTGCCGTTGATTCCGGTGCGTCTGTATTTACTGTGGTGCTGGATCATCGATGTGCAAGACGTGTTGTAAGATTCTATGTCTTGATTATCTAACTGTGGCATATTCGAATGCCTTTGTTTATAAGTTTATGGTCCTTGCTTCCATTTTTGTTATAGTATGTTCCATGCAGTGTTAGATCACATCTTGCTCGGTACATTGAGGAGTGCAAAGCTTTAGCTATTCGGAGAGGTGACACGGATATTGATCTTGCTCTGCACAACAGTGAGGATAACTTATACCATGTTATATTTACACATGGTAGGATGAGCAGTAAATTCCATGGTCCTTCGTGGGAGGAACTCATGAATGATTATGGTCTCCGCCACAGTGACATGATGACTGTTATGCTTGAGCACTATGGAACTTATATTAGTGTCGAATTCCATCGGGATGGTGTTATTTGTTTCCTTTACCCCATGTTGGTAAGATATTTGTTTGACTGATTTTCAGAAGATGATTCAGCTTATACGTTTTGTGGTTCATCTCAGTTATTGAAATCATTTTTTTGTAGCTCTTGAGGATCTGAGTGAAACTCAGAGGGAACTTGTTGACAGTTGTTTTTATAGTCGTGGTGTCACTCTGAATTATCATCAAATGTATGTCATGTCGCGCCAGCTCTTTGATGACAACTACATACTGTGTACTCCTTTTGTTCATAGGATGGATCGCATGAACGTTATTTCCCAACATATGGTAAGCTTTGGCCTCTGGTTTTTATTATTTGCTTGTTCTTTGCTGGTTCATAGGATGGATCATATAACTTGCTTGTTTTTGTCAGGTTATTCCTACCATGGTTGTGAGGAGTTTGATGGAATTTGTGGCTATTCCTAGGACTGGTTCTTTACTTCTTGAAATTACTTTGGATCCAAAAGATGATGATATATTTGTGAGCATTCCTTGTTCCTACTTCATTGGCTTGGGTGATCGAATGGTGTTGAAGAAGGAAGGTTTTGGTAAGTTTCTGATGGCATCGTCTATGGAAATCAACAATTTGGTGCTCATAACATTCAAACAGCGTGAACAGGAGCTTGCTATTATTTTCAGCTATCTGCCACGGTGATAACGAAAGAAAGGGATCGTGTAACTCCAATTTGGACTCAGTAGGAGAAGAAGCTGAAGATGGAAAAGGAAAATATCCACGTTGGACTTAGTAGATTTATATTCTTGTAACTCCAATTTAAGCAAGTTGTATCTTAATTTCTGCAAGATTTATCTTAGTTTTAGCAAGTTGTATCTTAACTTTGGCAAGATGTTTCTTAATTTTAGCTATCCGTAGTATTCCCGTTTATATTTGCCGCCATACTGTGCCGCGACCTGTGTCCCACCATTGTCTTTCCCGCCATTCTCTTTCCCGCCATTAGGTCCCGCCATTCTCTCCCGCCATTCTCTCCCGCCCGATTTCCCGCCATTGTTGTTGTCATCTGCCTATAAAAGGAGGCATTGTATGTGCCTTCCTCCATCGGCAACCAGTACCTGAAAAACCCAGCGCGGTAGTCATTATGAGTTTGCCTTGTTCTGATCAAAGCATTAGGCCTAGCAAGTGGAAGAGTGCGAAGTTGTCTCGGGGGGTGGAAGCAGTTCGTTGTTGGTGTGGGGATGTCTGCAAGGTGAAGGAGGTGACGGATTTTTCAAATTGGTTGGGCATGAAGTTTTTCATGTGCGCTAATTATGAGGAAGATCCACCCGTTGGTCCTTCACCGTACATCACGCCTCCGGTATGTTTTAGTCACACAGATTAAACACGTTGTTCGTATTGTTGTTTATTTGATTTTCATATTTCTATTTATTTTGTAGTCTCCTCCGCCCCTGTGCCAGTACTATCGTTGGATAGACATGAAAATGCCGGACTGGGCGGTGACTGAGATTCATGAAAGAAGTCGTTGTGCATGGGCGAGTTTGGACTTGGAGGAGCGCCGCGAGAAGGCGGCAGCAGAGGAGAAAGCAGAGTAGGAGAGAGCTTGGCAAGAGCATTGTGTGGAGCAGAGGGCTTTTCTTGCTGAGATGAAGAAGAAAAACCAAGAAAACCAACTTTGACTGGCGGAGGTCTACCGGCAGCGAGAGGAGGCCCGTGAAGCTGAGAGGCAGAGAAAGAAAGAAAGGGCTCGTGCAGCCCAGGCAGCAGAAGAAGCTGGAGATGGAAAAGGAAAATATCCATGTTGGACTCAGTAGATTTAGATTGCCGTAACTCAATTTCAACAAGTTGTATCTTAATTTCAGCAAGATGTATCTTAATTTCAGCACATTGTATCTTAATTTCAGCACATTGTATCTTAATTTCAGTAAGAAGCGTGATACTTGCCTCTTGTGCAAGTGCATTGATTCTCTCCTGCCACTTTCTCTCCCGCCAGTTCCTCTCCCGCTAGTCTCTCCTGCCACTTTGATTCCCGCCACTTCCTCTCCTCGCCATTTTCTCCCGCCACTTTGATTCCCGCCACTTTCTCTACTCGCCATTCGTTCCCGCCATTGTCTTTCTCGCCTTTATCTCCCACCACTTTGTCTCCCTCCTATAAAACCACATTCGCAGTAAGGAGGGTGAGCAGGCCCTTCCTTTCCCTATCGCTCCCGCGTCCTTCCTTCCGCTCTCACCATTCTTTCGTGGAGATGTCTCATCCTCCTCATCCTCACTATCCTTTTGATCGTAGTTTTCACAAGGGTATGTCCGACCGTCTTCTTCGTCTAGCTGCCAATTTCAAGATGAATGATAGAGTAGTACCATGGGAGGAACTCATTAGTAGTGACTTCATGATGAATGAGTTGTCTCACCAATTAGCTAGGGCTAGGTGGCCTCCCAGGACTTTTGAGGAGATACGGAAAGAACTACTGAGGTTGCACGCCAGATGGCAGAAGCAACTGCACAAGGGTGATGCTTATCTCAGGATTGCTGTTAACAATTCAGGTTTATGGTCAGCAAAAAGTGAGGACGAGGTCGACCTCTTCATGCTGAGTAGCAAGGTGAAGAGTTCTACATTGAAGGGCAAGAATTCTACATCGACAAAGGGCAAGAGTTGTACATCGACAAAGGGGAAGAGTTCTACAGTGACGGAGGATGAAGACGACGTCTTCATGCCGAGTACCAAGGTGAAGACCAGCGCATCGTCGAAGGGCAATAGTTCTGCAACGACAAAGGGGAAGAGATCTGCATCGACGGAGGATGACGATGATGCATTCATGTAATACGTTTTTCATGTAGTACTATGTTCTATAGTGCTGTAATATGTAGTGCGGTTTAATTAAGTTGTAACGTTTAATCCAATTGTAATATGCAATTGATGTCGATGGATTTGGTTTGCGTTACTATTGTTTTGTCTCCAAATAAGTCTCAAACATGAATATGTCTGATACATAAAGGATACATATGTCTCATACATAAATAGATAGTCATGTCTCGTATGTAGATGACAATATCAATCCTGGGGCTTGCGATGGATCTTCGGCTTCCTCGGATGTGGACCAGAAGGCGATAAGCGTTGAGGCGGTGGACGAGTGTCACGATGACCACGACCATAGAACACCTCGTCCGTCGGTGTCTATGTCTCCTGTGTCGACGGTGGTGGTGGAGTGGCAAGAACTGTCTCCGAGATACCATAGGTGCATGCAGCACGATCATCGTCCTCGTGGTCACCAGGTATGTACGAACCAGGACCAGTAAATAGAGGTGACTGAATTGAAGTCATAAACGGCTGCGACTGGCTGCCGCCTGCTGGTGAATTAAAACATGTAAGGAATGACTTACGAGACTAAATTCTATAAAAGAATATACAAAGCTGAGTTACCTAGGTCCATCTGCTGAAGCCAGGAAGAGTCCGCGGGTTGTGAAGGAGGTGCCTGCTGGTAGAAATAGCCTCCGGGATGTGAAGGAGGTGGCTATTGATAGAAATAGCCCCCAGGCTGTGAAGGAGGTGCCTGCTGCCAGGAGGAGCCCCCTGGCTGTGAAGAAGGTGCCTGCTGCCAGGAGGAGCCCCTTGTCTGTGAAGGAGGTGCCTGCTACCAGGAGGAGCCCCCTGGCTGTGAAGAAGGTGCCTGCTGCCAGGAGGAGCCCCCTGGCTGTGAAGGAGGTGCCTGCTGCCAGGAGGAGCCCCCTGGCTGTGAAGGCCGAGGTTCTGAATGCTGCAGAGAGGGGCGTGGCGGACGATGTGCTGCTCGAGTGTCAACAACATCGGAAGATCGTCTACATCTAACAGTTGCGACGATCCCGCGTATCTTCGCTTGAAGACTCTTCAACCTTGTTGCTTTCTCTCGCTCCGGGATATATTCTCCTCTGTCAACGCGGTCCACCAAAGCAGTAACCTCCTCTAGTGCCTGAGTTGACAATTCACCCTGTACGCAGAAAGTTAACCAATTGTACATGTTCATGTATACGGAAAATGTAGCATGTGAGAACAACTGAGGACATACCGCGTGGTGTCTGGTGCCCACAAGTGAGGAAGTTGGGAACAGATCACTAGCGAGAGGAACTGGGATATGTTCCGGAGCAGATGATGGAACCAAGTAGATCCTCGTGCTCTGTCTGTAATGCTTTAGATACAACCCGTACATGTCCCAGTCGAAGACATGAACTTCATCCCATATATTTGTCGGGGCAGTATTCCATTCCTCGAGGTACAGTCTGATATCACGAACCCAAGAAGTCTGGGACTTGTTTCCTCCGCTGCGACTGTACGTTACATGATTAGCTATAAGTAGACCGAAATAGTCTCAATAACCTATTAATGCAGATATGAGAACCAAAGTAGTATTACTTACTTGTGCACGTGATCTGGTAATCGTGAAATAACCGGAATGTCAGGCTCTTGGAACAGACCGAACTATCTCATCACCCTATTAATAGCCATCTCCTCAACTGTCACATCGAAGACCAACTTGGCCTTGGTCATCCATTAATGTTGATCTCTAGTGCAGTATCCAGAAATCCCACCTGGGTACCTATCTGAAATAGCCTTATGGGTGTATGGTTCCCATATAACCTGATCCTCGTGCAGACTATCAAACTGCGCCGTGAAGGAGGGGTAGCAGCCCCTCACCTGGCTAGGCGTAAACTGTCTCTGTGCATGACAACTAACATTAGTACATAATATTGAATAGAGAGAAATAAACATTACCAATTCATATTGTTAATAATGAAAATACCTCTCTCCGTGTCCAAACAGATCCGATAGTAGGCAAGTCACCGATAGAAGGCACGTAATGTCCAGCCATGTCCTCATTACCAAAAGGTTTGTCAACGCTCACGTAGGGTCGACCAATAGGGAATCTCTCATAAGACCAAAGCTGTAACAGAATTGGACATCCGAGAAGACCAGATTTCCTAGAATTCAACTGGCAAGCTTTGCAAAGGCCTCTATACGTAGCTGCTAACACGGCAGAACCAAAACTCCTCTGCACAATGTCCTTAGGGGAACGTGCCTCAGCTATCTCTCGTGCAATGCCAATCAGTCGTGCATCTATAGTGGTCACGTGGTTCTCTGTGAACATAGTCTTGCCAAACAACCACATAATATATGCCTCTAGGGACCGGTCAATCTGTGCCTTTGACAACTGGTAAGTGGGATATCCTAAGGCAACAATCTGAAACTGGCTCAACCACCTGAAAAGAGGCCCGTGCCGATCGTTGTCTAGGGTAACAGTAGTTGGCACCGCAGCCAAAAAACGGGCATGCATAGATGCTAGCCAACTAGTTTCCACCTCTAAAGGTCCTATGGGAGCACCGGCGAGAGGTAATCCTAACAAGTAAGACACGTCCTGTAAAGTAGGAGCCATCTCTCCCCAGGGAAAGTGGAACGTATGTGTCTCCGGTCTCCATCTATCTACTAAGCAGCTAAGGAGTGACCTGTCGTAAGAGAAGCGTGATACTAGCCTCTTGCGTAGCTGCATTGGTTCACCCGCGTCATCCAAGTCCGGGTGATCAACCCACTCATCCAATGTACCCTCATCCAGTCGTGCCAAGGGTAGAAGTCCAGCCCAATTCAGCCTACAAAATGAACAGAATGTAGCTTACAATTAGCTTCTATCAAAACGATGTCGAGCGTACTAAGTGATTGTACCGACACATACCTATCAACCCATGCAGGGTGTATCATCCAGTTAGACTTTGTGGTGCGAGTGACCAACACGCCTAAGTTCATGCCCGATTCCTTAAGTGTGCCTCGATGCCCTCTATCGATATTAGCATTAAGCATCGGATACGAAGCCATATCTGCAATGAGAACATAGTACAAACATATTACAAAATAAAACATAGATGTTTGCGTACTAAAAATAAAAATTGAGTATCCGAGAGGCATTAAAACATAGTCTCACATATTACAAATAAAAACATAGTGCTTGCTGCTTACACATAAAAACATAGTGCACACATATTACAAATAAAAAAGTAGTCTGACTTATTACAAATAGAAACATAGTCCGACATATTATGCAGCTTCAGAGTTATTTATTCCTCATCCGCCCCTTCGGCCTCGAGAGCCTCATCCACCACGACTACCAGGACCACCTCTTGCAATTGTTGCTGCAGTCATCGATGTGGAAGCACTCGTCGATGTAGAAGCACCGTCTTTCTTCAGGTCGGGGCAATATTTCATCCTATGCCCATAAGCCACGCAGAGCAAACATTGTCTGGTTGCTCCACCAACTTCAAATTGGTCCATATCATTTCGTATGCGCTTTACCTTATGCCTGCCCCTGCTAGTGCGCCATAGTGCAGGATCCGCGATGTATACTCTATCACCATCGTTTACCATGTTGAAATTGCCGACGACTCTAAACCATGTCATCTCACCTGTCCAGACATTGAGTACTGCCTCCTTTGAATAGTATGGAGACACGAAGGAGATAACGTCCAACTGAATCTGGCCACAGGCAGTCAACACATGTGAGCAAGGCAGGTGCAACAACTGAGGCTTGTTGCATGTACACTCACAAGTTGGATGAAATTCTGCTCCGATTGTAACCTCATGCATCTTCACCTCATTTGCAGAACCAAAACCATCAGTAGGAAGCTGAACCTCATACCTCCTTTCCTGATTACCTATGAGTGTGACGGTGTGCTTTTTTGCTTTCTTTATCTTCTCATCCATGTACTCCATGACACGGCTGCAGTAAGGAGTGTTCTGATTATCTGCAATATGCTTCCTTGCTAACTCATGCCTTTCTCTGAAATACCTCACAGTGCCATGGAATACACCCTCCACAATAGCTGTCAGTGGCAATGCTCTATTCCCTCTGAGAACAAAGTTATAGATCTCTGCAAGATTGGTTGTCATGTGGCCATACCTAGCCCCATGGGTGTCATGCAGCAAAGACCAATTCACTGGAGGCTCTTTCTCTATCCACTCAGAAAAATTCTTTATTGCCCTGCCCTTCTTTCTCTTCATATTAGGAGGGTCAATTGCTGGCAAGTCACAAAGACCAACTGGCCCCTCCATCTCCGCAATGAGTGATGTTAATTTAACCTGGTCTTTTTCCATTTTCTTCCTAGCAACGACCTGCTTCTTAGTGAACTCATCTAGTTTGGACCAAATGAAATCGTATTTGCGCCGCTGGTTCTGCTTGCATAACTTCTTGAACAAGTTCATCAACCGTTTGTTCTTGAACTGTGAGAAAAAATTAGCACCCAGATGGCGCATGCACCACCGGCTTTGCAAGTCCTTCCAAGGTGTTGGCTCGTCAGCAGTTGGATTACTCAGTGTCTTCACGGCCTTCAATATACCGGGATGTCTGTCATGAATGAGACACACATTTGATCGGTCCTTCACGATCGCAATTTTAATTTGACGGAAGAACCATACCCAGCTCGGAAAGTTCTCACCCTCCACAAATGCCATGGCTAGTGGGATGATTTGGTTGTTCCCGTCCACACCAATAGCAGTCAAGATTTGCCCTTTGTACTGACCTGTCAGGAATGTACCATCCACAAACATCACAGGAGGACAATGCCTGAAAGCTTCGATGCACATACCGAAAGAGAAGAATACTCGTTTCAACACCTTGTAATACGGTATGCTTTCCAACCTCGTGTGCTGAATGTTAACATAAGTGTCGGGATTCCTCTCCTTCAGTATGTCAAGGAGATGCACAAAATTATCATAGGAGTCGAAGAACGTCCCAAACCTCTCCTCCATAGCCTTCTGCTTAGCTCTCCAAGCCTTCCCATATGGAATGTCATACTTCCATCTGACCTTCACTGTTGCCTGGATGTCCTTTGCTTTCATATCTTTCTTCGTCACTATCTCAGTATACATGAGTTGCGCTATGAGAGTTGAAGTAAGGTTTGGATGACGAGCCAACATGTTTTTCCTAACACAATTATGCAGTACAACATTTGTCACAACCCAGTGGATGTGATACTTTGGCACGTGGGCGTGCACCTTCGCAGGACAAGCTGATTCAACACACTTCACAGTATATTTTGTTGGACTCGATGTGTGTGTCCAGAAAACCCTCTGCGTAGACATAGCCCACTTTATCACCGCATACTTCATTTTCTTCTTTGTGTAAAACATAGCACCAATCTAGACTTGGTTCAGATTATATTGCCATGGAGTCTCATGGCCATCGTTGACAGTAAAGCCGGCGGATATGTCCTGCTCCCATGCAGCAGGAATTGGTACCTCCTCTTCATCCTCAGAATTTTCAGAATCAAGTTCCTCTGCAATCCCATCCTCGTCATATTCCTCCATCACCCTCTGCATTTCCTTGCCTTCCTCGTCCCCATCAGCAACACCAGAGGCAGCTAATACTACCAATTGAATACTCTGACCAGCAGCATGACCACTAACATAATCTGACTCATTGTCGGCTTGGGTAGCATTCACATCCGATGGCTGTGACCCGGATACATAAATCTCGTTAGCCACTTGACTACTCTGGCCTGGATCATACCCCACAGTTGGCGGTACGATGTTCTCCTCCCTCGCCACTGGTTGCACTAGGGCATAAGGATGGATTCTTCGGTCACTGCAACGACTTAACAGGGACAACCAATGCTAGCTCCTATCTATCGGAATCAAATCCCACTTGACATTTTTACAGGATTTGGTCCACAAGGCATGAATACTGACGGAACAAACTTCGGGATCGAGGCCAAAACTAGTAGTCAACCAATGCTTCAACTGCCTAATGTCCAGTCTGTCCGGGTCTGAAAGTGTCATCTCGCCTGTTTTAAACTCGCTAAGATCAACCCGCAACTCATTATATCGAACAGTACCAGGGCCGTAATACACAGTCAGATTTATGGATCCAGACATTTTAACCTGTCACACAATGCCAGCTTTGCATTATTCGCAACGAATATATCGACACTAAAATAAAATGTACCAAAGAAAACCTACACTAAAATAAAACATACACTGTAATGTACCTACAAAAACGTACACTCTAACGAATATATCGACACAAAAAATAACCGACACTACTATGACTAAACGAACTAAACCTACAATACGAAAACATAAAATAAAACCCGGTACTAATATGACTACAATAACTAAAACTACACTAATATGACTACACTAACATCACTACACTAACACAAGTAACCTAAAATAACTATGGTACTAAAAATAACATAAACTAATTGTACGTACATTACAAAAATAACCGAAAATAATAGCAAAAATTTATACCTTCGGTGCGTGAGTGCACTCCTTCTTCCTCTCCACCTTCTTCTTCCTCTCCACCACTCCACCTTCTCACCATTGAAACATACACCACCACACCATTTTCTCCTCCACACGAACAAACCAATACACCGTTGTGAAAAATAAAATCGTAAGGCGGGGGAGAAACACATGATCTATCGTTTCATCGGATTGAAACGACAAATGAGTGGATGGAATGGGAGATCAAAGGGGGTGGATTTTCGGCCTAAACTAAGCTAACATGGAAGCTGGAGGAGGAAGAAGAGATGTGGCCGACGGGGGCCTTATCCGCCACCTTTCGGCCGGCAGGTAGCCGACAGGTGGGCCTCGACCTGGCTCTGGCCGACTGCCCGGCGCGTCGGCCTGGCTCTGGCCGACTGGCCTGCTTCGGGCCCGTTTAGGCCGACGGGCCTCCGGTCAGCCCACAGTAGGCCGACAGGGTATTACTTTTGAAAAAAAATTCCTCACCACATTTTTTTCGAAATTGCTACAAATATAGTACTAGTTCTGAAAAAAATTCTAAACATGTGTGTCATCACTATTAAGATTCAATATGAATAAACCCCTAACATTGGGTGCATGACCATAAAAGATATTACTCATATAAATAGAACAACCTTTATTCTCTAATTTAAATGAGTAACCGTCTCTCAATAAACAAGATCCAGATATAATGTTCATGCTTAACGCAGGCACTAAATAACAATTATTCAGGTTCATCACTAATCCCGATGGTAATCGAAGAGAGAGCGTGCCGACGGCGATCACATCAACCTTGGAACCATTTCCCATGCGCATCGTCACTTCGTCCTTTGCCAGCCTTCATTTATTCCGTAGTTCCTGCTTTGAGTTGCAAATGTGAGCAACCGAACCGGTATCAAATACCCAGGCACTACTACGAGATCTATTAAGGTACACATCAATAACATGTATATCATATATACCTTGTTTGTTGTTGGCCGCCTTCTTGTCAGCCAGGTACTTGGGGCAGTTCCGCTCCAGTAAACAGTTCCCTTGCAATGAAAGCACTCAGTTTCTGGCTTGGGTCCATGCTTGGGCTTCTTTACAGGAGTAGCAACTGCTTTGCCATCCTTCTTGGTTTTACCCTTCTTGCCCTTGACCTTGACCTTGCCATTTTTCTTGAAACTAGTGGTTTTATTGACCATCAACACTTGATGTTCTTTCTGGATTTCATACTCAACGACTTTAGCATCGCAAACAGCTCGACGACTGACTTGTTCATCCTGTGCATGTTATAGTTCATCACAAAGCTCTTGTAACTAGGTGGCAGTGATTGAAAAACTCTGTCAGTGATCGCCTCTGGCGGAAGGGCAATTCCCAACTCCGCTAGACGAGTTGAATACCCAGACATTCTGAGTATATGTTCACTGATAGACCCGTTCTCCTCCATCTTGCAAGCATAGAACTTATCGGAGGTTTCATACCTCTCGATCCGGGCGTTCTTCTGAAAGATAAACTTCAACTCCTGGAACATCTCATATGCTCCATGATGTTCAAAACGCCTTTGAAGTCCCGGTTCTAAGCCATACAATATCGCACACTGAACTATTGAGTAATCTCCAGTACGTGCCTCCCAAGCGTTCTTAACGTCTTCGGAGGTCATGTCTTCTGGTTGGTCACCAAGCGGTGCATCAAGGACATATGATTTCTGGGAAGCCGTGAGGATAATCCTCAGATTACGGGCCTAGTCAACAAAGTTACTTCCATCATATTTCAACTTAGCTTTCTCTAGGAATGCATTAAAATTTAGGGGTGCTACTGCACGAGCCATTGATCTACAACATAAGTATGCAAAGTTTACTTAGACTATTGTTCAAGATAACGAGTTTAGTTAATCAAATTACTAAAGCTCCCACTCAAATTGACATCCCTCGGGTCATCTGAGTGTCACATGATCCAAATCCACCAACTCAAGTTCAATCATCACGTGAGTTGAGGTGTCTTCAATGGTGAACATCATTATGTTGATCATATCTACTATATGACTCATGTTCGACCTTTCGGTCTCTTGTATTCCGAGGCCATGTCTATACATGCTAGGCTCGTCAAGTTTAACCCGAGTGTTCTACACGTGCAACACTGGCTTGCACCCGTTGTATGTGAACTTAGAGTCTATCACACCCGATCATCACGTGGTGTCTCAACACGACGAACTTTCGCAATGGTGCACACTCGGGGAGAACACAATTCATCTTGAAATCTAAGTGAGGGATCACCTTATAATGCTACCGTCGTCCTAAGCAAAACAAGGTGCATAAAAGGATTAACATCACATGCAATTCATAAGTGACATGATATGGCCATGAACTTGTGCTTTTGATCTCCATCTAGAAAGCACCGGCATGATCTCCATCGTCACCGGCATGACACCATGATCTTCATCATCTTGATCTCCATCAATGTGTCGCCATCGGGGTTGTCGCGCCCAACATGCTTCTACTACTATTGCTACCGTTTAGCGATAAAGTAAAGCATTACATAGTGCTTAATGATTGACACACAGGTCATACAATAATTAAAGACAACCCTATGGCTCCTGCCGGTTGCCGTACTCATCGACATGCAAGTCGTGATAATCTATACATCACATGATCATCTCATACATCACATATATCACATCATGTAATTGGCCATATCACATCACAACATACCCTTCAAAAACAAGTTAGACGTCCTCTAATTGTTGTTGCATGTTTTACGTGGCTGCTACGGGTATCTAGCAAGAACAATTCTCATCTAGGCAAAAACCACAACGGTGATACACTAGTTTCTTTTCAACCTTCTCAAGGACCGCCTTTGTCGAATCCGATCCAACTAAAGTGAGAGAAATTGGCACCCGCAAGCCATCTATGCAACAAGTTGCGGTTGAGGGAACCGGTCTCTCGTAAGCGTACGAGTAATGTTGGTCCGGTCCGCTTCATCTCACAATACCGCTGAACCAAAATCCGACCAAGGGAGGAAGCAATCTAATCATCAACACCCACAAACCTTTTGTGTTCTACTCGAGATCTCATCTACGCATAGACCTAGCTCATGATGCCATTGTTAGAGAACGTTGCATGGGAAACAAAAAAATTCCTACGCACACGCAGATCTATCCATGGTGATGAGCATCTACGAGAGGGAGAGTGGATCTATGTACCCTTGTGGATCGCTAAGCGGGAAGCGTTAAGAAACGCGGTTGGTGTAGTCGAACGTCTTCGCGATCCAAATCACCGTACGTCCCGCAATCCAATCACGATCCGTCCCGCGATCCAATCATGATCCGTCCCACGATCCAATCACGATCCGTCCCACGAATTTGATCACGATCCGTCCCACGAACTTGATCACGATCCTTCCGATCTAGCGCCGAACGGACGGCACCTCCGCGTTTAGCACATGTACAGCTTGATGACGATCTCCGTCGACTTGATCCAGCAAGAAGGAGCGGAGAGGAATAAGAGTTCTCCGGCAGCGTGACGGTGCTCCGGCGATGGTGGTGGAGCTATTCCGGCAGGGCTTCGCATAAGCGCTGCAGAAAACCGATCTAGAGGAGAAACTATGCACTAGAGGAACGGGCAGCACGTGGCTGAAAATTTTGTGCAAAAACCCTAAAACCTCTAGTGTATATAAGAGGAAGAGAGGAGGAGGCTTGGCACAAGGGCCAAGCCTCCAAGGAGTCGGCCAAACCAGGTGGAGGAGGTGGACTCCACCTCCAATCCTAGTAGGACTAGGATTCACCCTATTTTTGCCTTTTTCCACCTTTTCTCTTTGGGCCTTTTTTTCCCAAACCGCATGGGCCTTGTGTGGGACTTCCACCAGCCCACTAAGGGCTGGTAAACACTCTCCCACAGACCATGGAGCCTCTTGGATCGAAATACCCCTCCCGATGGTCTCCCGGTACACTACTGGCACTCCCGGTACACTACCGATGAGCCCGAAACTTTTCCGGCGACCAAAACAGGACTTCCTATATATGAATCTTTACCTCCAGACCATTCCGGAGCTCCTCACGACGTCCGGGATCTCATCCAAGACTCCAAACAACCTTCGGTCACCATCATACATAACTCTATACTACTGAAACGTCACCAAACCTTAAGTGTGCAGACCCTGCGGGTTCGAGAACTATGTACACATGACCGAGACACCTCTATGGTCAATAACCAATAGCGGGACCTGGATTCCCATATTGGTTCCTACATATTCTACGAAGATCTTTATCGGTCGAACTTGTATGTCAAGGATTCAGTTAATCCCCTATGATGTTCCCTTTGTTCTTCGGTATGTTACTTGCCCGAGATTCGATCGTCGGTATCTCCATACCTAGTTCAATCTCATTACCGGCAAGTCTCTTTACTCGTTCCGTAATACAAGATCCCGCAACTAACACTTAGTCACATTGCTTGTAAGGCTTATTGTGATGTTGTATTACCGAGTGGGCCTTGAGATACCTCTCCGTCACACGGAGTAACAAATCCCAGTCTTGATCCATGCCAACTCAACAGACACCCTCGGAGATACCTGTAGAGCACCTTTATAGTCACCCAGTTACGTTGCGACGTTTGATACACACAAGGCACTCCTCCGACATCCGTGAGTTGCATGATCTCATGGTCATAGGAACATATACTTGACATGTAGAAAACAGTAGCAATAAACTGACACGATCATATGCTATGTTTGTAGTTTCCATCACATCATTCTCCTAATGATGTGATCCCATTCTCAAATGACATCACATGTCAATGGCTAGGAAACCTTGACCATCTTTGATCAACGAGCTAGTTCACTAGAGGCATACTAGGGACAAAGTGTTGTCTATTTACCCACACATGTAATGTGTTTCCAATTAATACAATTATAGCATGGACAATAAACGATTATCATGAACAAGGAAATATAATAATAAACACTTTATTTATTGCCTCTAGGGCATATTTCCAACACCTCGTCCAATGACTAATAGCGAAACCGTGGACGTCCATATCGATCCCTATGAGAACACGAATGATATTCGAGTGAACCATAGGTTACCATGTGACATTCCCTTTGCTTTGCTATACTTTACAGGACCCGAGAATCGTCGGTATCCTCTCAAGTCATCCGCATGCTCGTTATACCATTATTCTCGCTACCAATTGTGTTATTCTTTCTCGTTGATGTGTTCGGGCATCGCCCTAACATAGTCACCTATGTATCTCGAGCTATCTAATTCCTTATCATACTTTCCAATGAACATGTCAGTTCTCGTTATGATCACCTAGTTACAAATGGCGTTTGAGCAACCCCAAAGCTCATCACACGGTAAGAAGTGACTACGATACTCTCATGGTCTAAGGAACATAAAACACATATTAACACTCCATGTTATAACAATTGATAAATGATATTATCTCAAATTATAACAAACAATCCCCCTGTAAACCCCCCTCTTGACATTCCCCAGCCGCTACCAAGTCTCTCTGTCTCTCTCCTCTCTCTCTCTCCCTCGTTCCCACACCGTCGCCATGGCTGAGCAACAAGCTCCTCGAGAGGGAAGCGGGTGATGAAGAGGAGCCTTGCAGCATCGTCGGCGACGCTGCCTCCTCCACAAACTCCTACTGCCTAGCCTCAAATCACATCAAGCACTTTGAGAAACTTAATGAAACAATTAAAATCAAACTAAATGAATGCCTGCAAATAGTGATTGTGGCAGAATAGAGAAAATCACATAGCTACGGGACGATAACGGCGAAAAAATTAGTTTTTTTGCAATGTTCCTCATCTGCTAGTGATCCTAAGTAGACGTGGCGTGGGTCAACGCGCAACCAAGAAGGTCAGGAAATGATAGTGCAAAAAAGGACCTCGGATGAACCACTTACTGTAGAATTAGGACCTAAACGTGCATTTTGAAAGAAATAGGACTCACGTAAAACTGCCACGAAACTTTTAGGACCTCCAAGGTATTTTTCTCGCCAGGTGGTTGGCCCCTTTGTCGACGTGACATGGGTCAACGTGCCACGCGGACATGTCAGCGAGCTCTCGTGATAAAAGGACCTCGGATGAACCACTTGCTAAAGAATTAGGATTTAAAGGTGCAATCTGAAAGAATTAGAACTAAAGTGACATCCCGTTGAAACTTTTAGGACCTTCGGTGCATTTAACTCTTTTGAAAAATGTTACCATAGTGTAATTTTTTGTTAGTGTGGTTTCTGAAAATGTTGATAAATATTCAGTAAAACAGTTTGTGACGTCTAAAAAATGCTCACACGCTTTAATATCAATGTGTTTGTCATTTTTTTTTGAAAATGTTGTACAATGTAGAAAAACCTTGTGCAATTCTAAAAAAAATATACCGTTCAAGAAAGCATGTTTAATTTTTAAAAATGTTCATGCATTTTTAAAATATGTTTGTGACATTTAGAAAAGAAAAATTATTGATTGTAAATAAAAGGTTTCAAATGGATTTGAAAAATGTTTAACATGTAGTCAAAAATGTTCAAAACATATTATCATGTATTTGACTTTTTAATAAATGTTTATAAAAATCATTTTTAATGAGTACCTGCAATGTACATCGTGTATGAAAAAATAGTCATCAAAACATATATTTGAAAAGAATATTAATCATGTAATAAAAATGTTAACCATGTATAAGAATGTTAGTGATGTATAAAAAAATATAAAATGCATATATATATATATATATATACACACACACACACACACATCTGGCATAAAAGAGATAAGAAAAAGAAAGAATAAAACACTGAAGAACATATGTGAAAACCAAAGAAAAATATAAAAATAAAACAGTGGCTGACAGTGAAAATTTGATAAGAAACAACCGAGAGAAAAAACAACTCAGCTGCAACTACAATACCAGACCGTCTCAGTATCGCCGTGCTAGAGTTGAGCTAGGGCTACATCTTGCAACATGCGAAAAATAGCCCTAGCATTATGCGCACATACACTTTCCTCTATGAACGCGTTTGCATACACCCTTACTCTATGAGTATCTTTAAAAGACTGAGCCTACACATCATTTTAAGATTAACAAAATTGTCACAAACGCCTTCGTTGTCAATTGGGATAAAAAAAATTATCCAAGGGAAAAAATAATATTCCCATACTTTTCAAATTTTGTTTAGTATCACTCAAAAAACTTTTCTGTATTTAATAAATATTGAAGATGTAATTGTAAAACATCAAAGACAATAACTTTAAAACATGTTAATCATGTATTTGAATTGGTATTAGATGTATATATTTTTTAATGTGTATACCAACAATGTACCAATGTGTATGAAAACATAGTCATCAAAACATATATCTTTAAAAATATGAATAATATAATTGAAAAATATTAAACCTGTATAAAAAATGTTACTGATGTATAGAAAAATATACAGTGTGTACGAACAATATAGACATGTGAAGAAAAGAAGAAATAAGAAATATGGAAAAAATGTAGAAATTTGGTGAAAGAAAAAAGAATGGAAACCCAAAGAAAACAGTGAAAAACCCCGATAGAAACCCACGGAGAAAAATGAACTCTTGCCGCTGCTACAATACTAGATCGGCTGTGTTGCACCGTACCAGAAGCTAGAGCTACGTCTCATAACAGGCGAGAAATAGCCCTAGCATGATGGCGGCGATCAATGGGAATGTGAATAGCATGCTACTTATTTGTTACTACTTTGATTCATAATATAGTATGTTTTTGCAAAGGAAACTAGCTTGTAAAACATTTTACATTATGAGATGGAGGGAGTAGCTATTTTTAGCTTAATATAATTTACTTCTTGCAAGCCCGCATATATATAAGTGACAAAGAGCATACGATCGATACAAGGACAGAAATTAAGCCCATAAACTGATTTGTACAGAAAGGCCCAGCCTGATGAAGCCCATGTTCTGCAGTCCCCCAAGAAAAATATCTCCCCGTCTCTCACATCCAACGACCTCTCTCTGATCGCCGCCGAGCCCCCTCCGCCTATCTGCGGTTCTGCATCCACACAACACAAGCCCACGCGCCGCGCCCCCCAAACCCAAAACCCTACCACGCCTCCGCGTCCATGGCCCCTCCCTCTCCTCGCCCCTCCGCCGCCCCCTCGGCGGCGCCGGTCGACGCGCTCTTCCTCCAGAACCTGATGAGCCGCGTCCAGCTCCGCCCGCCCTTCCTCGACACCAACTCCTTCCTCACCCAGGACCTCGACGACTTCCTCCTCAACGAGTTCGCCGCGCTCTCCGCCGCGGCGGGCGAGTCCGACGATGACGACGAAGACGAAGAAGGGGAGGATGGCGGCCTCTCCGACGGCGAGGGCTCCGGGGAGGCCAGGCGGCGGCGGATGCTCTCGCGGGAGGAGACCAAGCTGGAGAAGGAGATCGTCAGGATGGTGCTCGCCGGCGACGGGGACGCCCTCAAGCCCAACTCGGGCCAGTCCGTCGCCGTCGGCGACCACCACGTCTGCGTCGGCTTCCACGACGAGGCCGGCGGGGAGTACCGCGTGTGGGAGTGGCACGGCCACGTCATGCTCTTTGACGACGAGGACGGCTACTCCGCCGAGTACATCTACGGGAACCACTTCGAGCCGCTCGCTGCCGCCGCTGCCAGGGCCAAGCAGAAGGAGAAGGAGAAGAGGGAGAAGGACCTCACCTCGGGCCTCCGAGATTTGATTGTGGGTGATGGGGACGGTGCCAATGGCTTGAGTTTGAACGGCAATGGCGGAGGCCCCAGGGTGGTGCGCAGGAACGTCGTAAATGCCCCTGCAGCAGCGCCTGCGAGGTAATCCTTTCTAGTAGCAGTCAGTTTGCACCGGGGCTGCCCGAAGTGAATGCATCAATACCAGGGGTAGAGCCAATAAAGCTTAACCTTTTTTTTCTCTCTAATGCTTGTTTAAGCAGTCTCTTTTGATCTAAGGAGAAAGGCTCTGTAATTCACTTTGGCATGATATATACAATGTGCCCACTGGATTTTGGAATGGATTTTTTGTTCAGTACTGAAAATATGTGCTGTTTCTTGAGTTAACTCATTTTTTCTTCTTCTTGTATGAACCTACCAGGATACAAATTGGAGATGACACATAAGCCTCTGCTAAGTACTCCCTCTGTAAAGAAATGTAAGAGCGTTTAGATCACTACTATAGTGATCTAAACACTCTTATATTTCTTTACGGAGGGTGTACTTGTCAATATTTGTTCATACTTACTTCACATCCTCTTTGTTTACTCGTTACTCCTGCAAGCCTGTAACTGCGTTGGAACCTTTATATCTTAGGTTAGCAGTGAAATTTTAGTGGTTAGTACCACCAGGTGATTATATCTAAGCTTAGAAGAGTGAGAAGCACCTTTAATCGACTCTCTTGGAGGTAATAATGTATTTATGTGGAAAGGGCAAAGAGAACAAGCATAGGTAGACCACAGCCCTGATTGGATTGTTGTTTTCAGCGCTTTACACCTGTTAAAAGATACAGACCTAGCTCAGTCGTTTTCTTTCTCAGTTGAAAATCACATACAGCTGGTGAGATACACCTGTAAAATAAATACGGGTGTATAAAGAATTAAAGATACACCGATTCCAAATGGACCCTTAGGTGAAACACTGTTCAATTGTTGTCCACTTTGATGTGATTCAAACTGAATTTCCTCTTTGTGACATATTCTCATACAAATCGTGAACACAATTGATGAAGATGGGCCAGAATTATTTCTTAATTCCCTGCTATTATAGTACTCCCTCCGTCCCAAAATAAGTGTCTCAAAGTTGTACTAAGCTTGAGACACTTATTTCGCGACGGAGGGAGTATTATTCAACCTTTGGATTTTCTTGGTATGTAGTTGTACTGGTGATCATTCCCCAAGAAAACTCAGTAGGATTGTTTGTTTTTCTTGCCTAAAGCCTGAATAAGAATAATGGATTTGGGTTGCATTTCATCATCTCATTGCTCCTTCATTTCATTATCAATAATCTTTAGATGGTTTCTAGAGCTGCATTGTTGGTTGGCCCTAAAATCCCATTGAACGTTCAAAACTCTATAGTAGTGACAGTGTTCATATTGTGTTGGTCCTACTGAATTGTACTGCACATGTGCTTCTGTATTTTCGGAGTTACAACTTCAATTGTTACTTGCTAGTGTAGGGTTTAGTGACAAAGTCTTAATCTTCTAGCCTCATAGCTTTTGATGCACTTCCTGAAAGCCTGAAGATATATGCACCCTTTCTGACCCTTATCTTATTGAAGGGCTATACTTATGTACAGATATATTAAATGAACTGAATTATACTCCCTCCGTGTCAAAATACAAGATGTTTTTGTTGGCTAGTTTAGCCTACAAAAACGTCTTATATTTTGGTACATAGGTAGTATTTGTTGTCCGCAGCTTCTGTAATATTTGATTTTCTTAAAGCCTGAGATATATGCACCCTTCCTGATCCTTATCTTGTGGGAGGGCTATACTTAATGTTCTAGCCTCAAAGGTTTTGCTGCGTTTCTTGAAAGCTTGAAGATATATGCACCCTTTTCTGACTGCTGGCTGTGTTTTGCTTCCAGTGGTGAAGTGTTCTACATGCATATCTTGTTGGAGGGCTATACTTAAATGAACTAAATTGTTGCCCACAGGCCACGGCTTCTGTAATGTTTGACTTTTGGTGTAGAGTTTAATAAATCTTCAGTCAAGATGTATATAGACAAACGTTTCACGAGCTTGTGCTGAGAATCAAATAGACATGCATCTCACTCTTTCATAGTACTGGTCAGAAAAATGTGCTGCTAAGTGATAACATTTTCAAATCATTTGGAGCCTTGGACACGGAACCAAATTCTTGCAATGGATTCTGCAAAACTAGAATTTCTTACTCCCTCTTTCAGTGAACTATTTCTGAATCCATTCTAGTTTTGAAGGGCCTGGTATTTATGGTAGGAGGTGCTGATTATTATTATTGGTCATGTAGAGCTTTGGTAATTTAGTCCATCCTTGATTGTGACACCTGAACTCCTATCATTTGACTATAGGAGCTTTCAGTTTTTGTTCCGTCACCAGAAATCGACAACAAGGATGTCCTTGCATAAGAGTCAAAATTCTCTTAACTATAAACCAAGAGCTTTGCAAATCGAGTATCTTATCTTGCATATTTAGTTACCCTGCATCTTCCAAATCCGTGTTTGCTGCCGTAATGCATAAAGGTTATTGTTTCGAGTCGCTTTCGTCTATGATTAGCTGTCCATATATATGGTTTCTTCAAGTTTGATAACCTGCTTCACTAGATGCCACCTGCATTTCAAATGTGTTAGCCTGCACGCAATGTTTTTCTCTGCGGCGACTTTAGTCTTGCATCTTTTTCTTGTGTAGCTTGGGCACCCATGTTATGTCAAATGAGTTGGCCTTCACGCTATGTTCTTACTATTTTTGCCATGTATGTCTGCATCATTTTTCTTGTCTGTCGCCTCGTAGTTAAGTGATCATCCCGGCTGTTTTAGTTTGGTGTGGTGATCTGTACTGGCAAGGCACAATCTACCTGAAACTCCACCTTGTTTCCCCACCTGCTTCCATATCTGTGTATGGAGGGCATATTTTTCTGGTTGAATGAACCCTGGGTTCACCTGCCACGGATGATTCCTGATTCTCCTCGGCAGTATCAGCCAAATGCAAGCTTTCTAGGCGCAAGATTTCGATGATTCGAAACATGACACCGGGCTCATTCGCCCTCTTGTACCCTCTTACATCTTATGTGCATAGATCAAGAGCTTTGTTGCTTAATTGGTAGCTCCAAACAACCGAGACTGCTGGGGTATCACTTGTTTTTGTCATGCGATGAATTGATCCACCAGTGGAACGAGTCAAATTTCCTTGTCCATTCTTTAACTTGCAAAAAATCATAGATTGGTGCAAACAATTGCCGTCTGATCTGCTGCAGATAGAGGAGGAGGAGGCCAAGGGCTCCAGGCACAGATGTGGACTCGTCAGCAGGAACTATTCTACATTACGAAGACGGCACGGGCGAAAGCGATGGCTTCTTATAACTTGCTAAAAGCAGGCGAGGGGGCATGGTCGGAAGTCACGCACCGGAAGACCGGTCGTGAAACTGCGTCTGGGATCAAATCAAGTGGTGAAATTTGGCTGCCAGTTTATACTACCATTTAGGGCAAAAAAAAAAAGGGGGGGGGGGGGGGGGGGGGGACGCTTGGGGTTCTAGTAGTCTCTTGTTTCCAACTTTGGCTTGATGAAACGGCAGGCCGCAGGCGTCAACTTCTTGACTTGGTGCATCCTATTTGCAGAGTCTGATCTACCCTTTTTTGGACACTGCAACCGCGCGTTTGCGTTTCTTCCACAACAAACTGATGCCTCTGTGCACGCCACAATGTTGAGGAAATTCGAGTCTGGGCGTGAGAGGAGCGATCGATCGAGCGTCTGTCTAAATTCGGCAGCATAGGCGGCTGCGTTTTCGAACAAGAACAAAGTGCCGGACGCGGAATATTGCCGCTCGCCTTTCCTTGCGCCTAACAAATGCAGCATATCGTTCATTCCTTCTTTCGAAAAGAAGATTAAAATCCCGGAACGGGATCCTCTGACGTAGACAGAACTACTGCAGAGGGACGTCGTTCACTCTCGTTCGTTCGATGCGCATCTCACCGCAGCAGCTCGTACCAGTTGAAACCCAACAAAACAGTCAGCCCAAAGCCCAGATCGGGAGAGGGAAAGCAGTGCTCTGGCTTAGAAAAAAAAAACTCCCCGCTGCAAATCCCCTTCAGTCGCCGTCGCCGTCCGCTCGCCGGCAGGCGCCCAGCTCCGCACGCGTGCCCTCCGCTACCAGCGCCTCCGTGGCCTCCATCCCCGGCGTGGCCTCCGTAGGGCGACGCCCGCCTTGGAAGTTTGCCGCGACCAAGAAGTGGAGTAGGAGCCTGTGTCGTCCTCGTCGCCTCGCTCGACCTCTGCACTGCAGCTTCCTTGGGACAGGCCGGACGTGTCCTACAAGAAGAGGGGAAGGATTACATGTCCTCCTCGTTGCCGTGCTCATTCTCTGTGTTGCCGCCGCCGTTGAGCATGCTGGCCGCGTGACCTAAAGTTTGCTATTGTTGTCACTGAATAAACAGTTCAGTTGCTGCTTGCACATGTGTAGAAGTAGGACAAGTGTTCGTGTGTTTATTCCTGACTTCATGTGTTTGTTCGGATGGTATGGTCAAAATGAATGTTCAAGAAATGTTACGGTAATTCTTGTTGATGTGCAAAATGCCCAAGCCTCATCTGAATTTCTGAATTCCATGCCAACTTGAGGTACTAAACAAGGCAATACAACTCTGTAATGTGAAAATAACATGAATATTATACTTGTGCAAGTGCATAAAAAATCTGACATGACTTGTGGATAAGAAAATTCGTACAGTACATCTCCAACTAAGATTTTACTTGAAGAAGATTCGTACAGTGCATAGAAAGGGATTGAACTAAACGGAATGGTGCTTACAACTGAACTTGATGGCAACCAGTACTAAACTATTGCCCAGAATTCTACTAAATGGCAGCCAGGACTGAACTATTGCCCAAAATTGAACAAAAGTGTTGTCCTGGTCGCTCCTAACCGAACTGGACTACATGGCACCCGCAACTGAATTTGAGCTGAACAAACAGGCAACTATTGCCCGTAACTGAACTGGATGGCACCCAGAACTGAACTGAAGTTTGTCCAAAACTAGAATATTTCACCAGAACCCAGTAAGAAAGTCATCTGTGATTGGTCCCTGTAAATAAAATAAAGAAGTGAGATTTTTTAGAACAATTATGATCTCTAGGTTTTTAAACTAACTATATGAATAATATTACCGTCAATAGTTGAGTGAAGCTAACATTGGCCTTGCAAACTTGAGATTCCTTCTCTTTGCTACTACAAACACTATTATTTGCAACTTGTACTTGTGCATGTTCTTTTTCTTGTCCATCACCAGTACACGCAGCTGCCCCAACATCTTGTATCTTCTAATGAAAGAAAATTTGAGGGCTGTGAGATTTAATGGACAGAGTAATCACATTGAAAACACAATTATTATTTAGAAACATACTTCTTTCTCGAACGGTGATGTAGTTTTGTTTTCTCTCTTTTTCCTAGTCTTGTGCTTCCTATCGAGCCAATTTCTTTTTCGTTTTGAAGTTTTTGTTTCGACCTCCTTTTTGTTTAGGCGTGCATTAGCCAACAAGTCATTTGGCGGGCTCGCATTTGTGGGAATTGTACCTGGATACATAGATGTACATGCATTGATTTTCTCTTCAATCTGCTTACCAAGAATGTCAAGTGTGCTTTCCACTAACATGATGCATTCTTGGAAGTTGGCTGCTCGATGTGCCACATTCTGAAATTTGAGGGACATATAGCGGTATCCAAGAATGGCATTCATATTTGGATTTTTAATTATATTTCTTCCCTCTTTGTCTTGTACGGTTCCAGTCCGTGCTTCCCGTGTCCATCGCTTTAACACATAATGTGGCGGTAGTGACTTGATATTCATCAAATCAAGAACTTTAAGAGCATGGGCACACAATATCCCAATTCTGTCAAATTGACGGCAGCTGCACTCAACTGTTTGCTTCAAAGGATCACCAATAACTTTATACTCCTCCTGAAAGGTAAAATCTCCTACAAGATATATTACAACCATCCAATGCTTTGGTACAAGCTGATAAGGATCTTTCGTACTCTCCTTGAAATGCTTCAAATATACTTGGTGTATACAACTTGCTAGCTTGCACCAATATAGGTGGTGGTCTCCTCATAGATAATTTAGGCAACCTTTTCCTTGAATCAAATTCTGAATTTAATTCATTATTTCTTTTTCCTTGGACCATCCTTTCAAAATGCTTAAAAAACCGGATGATATCAAAATTAGACTTGAAATGGATTTTCAAGTCATTATTCAGGCTCTCACTCAATTGCGTACTTCTCATTCCCAAGTGAAGACATCCCTCATGTAACATTCAGCCCATTTTTCTTTTAACTTATATATACTATCCAACCAAGTTTGTTTGCTCACCTTTTTCCTAATGAGGTCAAATTTCTGCTCAAATTCTCCAATGTCTTCATACTCAAACATGCACGCGCTAAAATCAGATAGAATACTTGGTTCTTCATCCTCCTCTCTTGTATTCTCTTCATTCTTCTCTTTATTCTGCCCCTTCTTTTTCTTTTTCTTCTTCTCTTCAATCTTCTCTTCATCCGTCTGTTCATGTAGTTGTTTGGCAGCATTCTGCATAATATGAAAGGTGCATAATCCATGCCAAGCTTCTGCAAACACTTCTCCAACTGCTTTTCCCATAGCAGCATCTTGATCCGTATAGAATGTTTTAGGCCCCTTTCCTTTATGAGCAATTAGAAAGGCCTCAAACAACCACTTGAAGGATTCAAATGTTTCATCATACATGAGAGCGGCACCAAAAACTACAGTTTCCCTAAAATGATTAAAACCAACAAAGACACCAAAGGGCCTGCTCTCCTTGTTTGTTCCAAAAGTAGTGTCAAAACTAACAACATCCCCAGAATATGCATAGTCCACGATCATTTTAGCATCAACCCAAAATATGTTTGTTATTTGTTCTTCACAATCCATTTGCAATGCATATTGGAATGATGGGTTTTCAGCGATTTTGTCTTGAAAATATTTAAGCATGCTACCTGCTTGGCCATATGCCATTTCTCGTTGGCGCTTGGTCCTCAAATAGTTTTTGTGGTCCCGGAGGGTAAAGCTGAGTGGTCCACCAACTTGGCGACTAGCCAATTCATGTGCAGCTTTTGGCCCAATTCCTGCATCATCTGCCGTTTCAATTTCAAATGCTTGTAACTCTGAAATTTTCCTTTGTGAAACCATTAAGTGTAAGGTCTCTGGTAGATGTAGTGTGTGATTGTGCTCCAAAACCAGCTCAGACACTTTCAGATTTTCCTTCTTTCGGTCCATTTTCAAATTCATGTGGACTTGACAATCGGTTCTAGTTTCAGCTTGAGGGCACTTTGTTAAGTGATCCCTTTTGTCTTGTGATCGAAGACCCTCATTTGCACAAACAAATTTACATGATGTAACCTTGCCATCAGTTGGCCTTCTGTTTGTGTACCTTTTTCTAACCTCAAATCCTTTCTGCCCACTGTAGGTAAGCCAAAATGCCCAAGCCTCGTCTGAATTTCGAAATTCCATGCCAATATGAGGTACCAAACAAGGCAGTACAGCTCTGCAATGTAAAAAATGAGCATCAGACTTGCAAATGCGGATAAAATATTGGAATTAATAGTATAATATGTGAGATCTTGTGCAAATGATCTAGTTCCTATAGTACTTAAGCATACAGAAATAATGCGTAGTACTAAATCTGTGAGATCTCATGCTAAAATGAATGTATTTGGGGTAAGAAAAATACTTATTGGAATCAGGGCCATGGTGCGATGATGTGTTACCCTCCTCTTCCATCTCAGTTGTCTCTTCCATAACAAAATTGGGATACTTGATCAAGATCAAGCAGCTGTCCATGAGAAGAAAAGAAAGACGATCAAATTCCAAATCAATCTAAAGGTTGGAGATTTTCTTCAGGAGAGAAACAGAGAGATGCAAACTTACGTGAGATTGACAGTTTCTTCCAGTCAAGAGAGCAGAGCAGTACGTGAGATTGAAAAATAGAGAAGCACATCCCTTCCAGTTTCCAGCGATCTGCTTCTATCGTGGTGGCGCCAATTCCTTCAGTTCACGCGTCAATTTCTTCTAGTTCCCGCGCCTTCTGTTCGAGACAAGAGCGATTGCCAGTTTTGGACTGGGCCGCATGGGCCGTCTATTCCTGTTACGAGCCGAGCGATCAAGCGAACAGGCTGCAGCTCACGCGACGTCGTTGGATGCGGAACGAACGGATCACAAGGATTGACGTCCCTCGGCAGTAGTTCGTACTACGTCAGACGATCTCGTTCCAAAATCCCTGACCTCTGCATCAATGAGATGAATGTATCATTATGACGCGGCATTACCTAGCTGACGTCAATGAAGTTTATCTCTTCCTTGAGAGAGGATTAAGATTTTGCTCTTTTTTTTATCGCGAGGTGATTGTGTCTGTCTTCCAAGGCCTAAGCGATCTGTTCTGCTCTGCTTCGGGGCTCCGCTGATTCCAGCCGTTGAAACTTGAGAAGCACCCTTGTCGCGGCGAAAGCTGCGATGGGCTGCTGTTTTGGTGCACAGTGAGCTGTGATGTCTCAGGAAAACAAGGCAGGCAGGCCATCGTAGCGCTAGCGCAGCTCAGTTCAAACAGAAATTGGACGCGAGCTTAGACAATCGGGCGGCCGGCCATAAAAAACACCGTGCCGCTGCCTCGAACTGATCCTGACACGATTAAGAAACGGAACCCTTGAGCTGCTCGGACAGCGGTCAACCGGGCACGGACCGGCGTCCCGACACTCGTCAGCCGTCACGGCGGCAGGACAGGCGCCTAGGCCCAAAAAAATCTCGTTTTCTAGCAGTACATGACCAGCTGGTCCGGCAACAGTACGAGTAATAATATATAAGTACGTAGTACTAGAATACCAAGAGATCGTAACGCATTTGCAGCAGTGATTGGGTCAGCCTTGAGCCAATCATGACAGTGCTGCTACTAATGACGAGCATCTGCGTGTAATAAGTCAATGCATGTGGCTTGAACGGCCGGGGCTTGGATTTATTTACGAAAACCGGGAGGTTCGGTGGCCCTGCTATTTATAATAAGATCAATATAAGAGACTAAATATAGTGAGGCCTTCTCCGTCGATCCGTCCCGTGCTCCCGTGCGCTCCTTTGATTTCCTTGGCCTCTCTCTCACGTGTTTACTTTGGCAAGCTAGCTCGGAGGGAGGGACGGACAGACGGACGGCAGTTTAGGAGAAGAGTGAAAACGGCAGGAGACGAAGAGGGGAAAGGCGAAACCAAACCACGCATGCATTTATAGGTGCACCTTGGACTACTACTTAACTAGCTGTCCACAGGAGCAGTTGAAATGAAGTGGTAGCAGAGCGGCTTCTCTCCGCAACCTCCTCGCCTCATCTCTTCTCTTCTCTTCTCTTCTCGCGGCGCGTGCTCTTCCGTTCCATGGGGTGGGTAGCTACCACGTACTGACGAGCCCTACGCTTTCCTTCTGCATTGCCGAGCAACGATGAGGAGCAGGTTGTCTCTTCATTCTTCATTCTTCGTTTATGTTCTTGTTGTGGACTGTGAATCTTCTCCTTCCTTTCTTCCTCTTCCTCTCTTCGTGCGGTTTCTGAATCTTGTAGGGTTTTCTCGATCTGTTTTACGTTCTTTTATGAATTATTATCTTCTCCTTTTGGCCCAACGTTCGAGTCCTCAAGGAAAAGTTGGAATACCTCTTTGGCTATGTTTCGGCTCTTCTTTTCGCCTCGGCTCACCGGAACTGAACGTATCGTCGTTTCGATCCCAGGTGACGAGACCCTGCGAGTTGCCGGTAGATCGAGCCTGATCGCCACGGCAATGTGGAACTGCTCTGCGCCCTCCTCGCTCCTGCTGCCCTTCTGCGACGACCACGGTACATTTCCGTCGCCCCCTGCCACGCGCTTCTCTGCGATGATCTCTCTGAAACCGTGTCCTGTTTCCAGTGAAATGCGAATCCTCCAGTTCGGCCGCCGGATCCGCGGGTTTCGACGGAATGTAAGTTGTCAAACTGTTTGGTCTGGATGTCAATAGTTTCCCACGTCCAGTGGCTCAAGGAGTTGTTCCTTCCCCGTGGGCAGCAGGCTCGCCGCCGACTACGGCCATCTCTGCCACCACATGTCGTCGCTTCAGAGCCTTCCGGCGCCGGCTCTCTTCGCCACCCGCAGTTCCGAGAGCTATTTCGGTACGTCCTTATTTACTTCCTACACCCATACAGTCGGGGTTTTCTCTTTGTTAACTTGTTCCTGATCTGATCTCGCTGCTCGCCGGTGAACCTAGGAACGGGAGACGGTTCTGTCTACGGCGGCGACGGCAGGCCTGCTGCGTTCATGCACTTCGGCTACACCCCGACCCAGCCACCTACTGCTGCTACCGTACTGCTCTTTAATCTAATATTTGCATCTTCTAATCCCGTGATTGGTCTCAAGATACAAAAGCCTTTATCTTCAGAGACAAAAACCAAGGTGATGTGGTGTTTACGTTTGTTGGGATGTTTGTTTTTCTGTCAGCATCCTGTGAGATGGACGGCAGCAGGCGGCGAGCCGGTGGTCTCTGACGGAAGCAGTTTCAGTGGCTCCAAGAGGCGCAAGACAACGACGACGGCGCAAGGTCCGCGCAGCCGGCTGCAGGGCAGCAGCCCAAGGCCAAGAAATACTACAGCAGCTGCCAAGGTGACGTTTCGTTTGCCTTCTCCCTTTTTAAATCCGCTGATTTCATAACAGGGCCGTGTGTCAGTTCAGATAGTACACTTGGAGTGACACTGGTTTGATCAGCTGCACGAAACAAAAACGATTTTGCACAGCGTAACAGTGCCACCGAGTAACACGAATTTGTGATCCATGCAGGCACCGTGCAAGAGGAGCCAGAAGCTGGGGGACAAGATCACGGCGCTCCAGCAGCTGGTTTCCCCCTACGGCAAGGTAAAAACAAACATGCATGCCACCGTTATCTTGGTTCTCCACGAAGAAGCCTGAACTAAAACCGCTCCTGAATACGATCCCTACGCATCTTGCAGACGGACACCGCGTCGGTTCTCCACGAGGCGGCCGCCTGCATCAGGAGCCTCCACGACCAAATCCAGGTGACCGCATCGTCAACCGGAGCCTGAATGTCTCGTCATTTCTGCATGTCACACGCGGTGTCTGTCTCACCGGCGCATTTTTCCTGTCTCTTCTGCAGATCCTGGCAGCGCCCTTCCCCGGAGAAAGCTCCTCCTCCTCGCCGTCGTCGTCACGGGATGCCGGGGAAGATCCCGCGACGGGCCTGCGCCGGCGTGGCCTCTGCGTGGCCCCGCTGTCGCCGGCCGTCGCCAGCCTCGTGTCCGGCGCCGCGCGTGAGCGTGAGCACGGCCGCGCTCACGCCGACATGGGAGGTGCTTGGTTCGCTGCTCTGTAGCTCGACTGAACAAGGTTACGTTGGTTTATATAGTAGAGTCTAAAGTAGAAGAACGGTACAGGACACGACCAGATAAATCGTCAGTTCGTCACCACGTCCTTCTGTTGCGATGCTAGCTAGAAGCCTAGAATAACTTGCTACTCGTATCTGATTCATTCACATGGCGTGTTAGCTGGATCAGTGGTCACGTCCACTCGGTGAAAGGAAATGGATGTTAAGCTCCTATGAAAAATTGGAGTAGTTTTCATGGATAAATACAGTTTCTAGTTTCATGCTCATGATTATATACGAGTATCATGCAAACCTGGACTTCTTTATGCTATTTGGCACCCGAGACTACAATCATCTCGTAGCAACTTAACCATTCTTGCCCCTCAAAAAAAGTTAAGAAATTTTTTCACCATCCTTGAAGGTCACAGCGACATGAAGTAGATTGTCCAACGATGTCTGCATTATTGTTTATTTAGAACCCACTCCTCGGAAGTGGTTTTGTATTTCTTATAAAACAGAAAAGTACGCTAAAACTTAGCTAGATGAGATTTCATTCACGAGCATAAATGTTGGATCAAAACTCACGCCCTGATTAGTGCAATGTCGAAGATAGGATATGCGTATCTATCCCTTATAAAAGATCGGTTGTGTGTAACCCCAGGGATCCTCGGTGTCTATATAAACCGAAGGATCCCCATTCGTAGAGGACAGGTGAACTCATCTACGGTTTAGCTTAGACAATCTTAAGGTAGATCAACTCTATAATCTCCATACACATCAATACAATCAAGCAGGATGTAGGGTTTTACCTCCTCACGAGGGCCCGAACCTGGGTAAATATTGACCCCTTCATTCCCTGTTACCCATTGACCTAAGGCTCACAGCTCGGGACCCCCTACCCGAGATCTGTCGGTTTTACATCGACATTGGTGCTTTCATTGAGAGTTCTGTTGTGAGATCAAAAGAAAGATCGATGGCTCGCTTGGTCATCAGCGATCAGCTCTGCAGTGGGGACGTCTTCGTCCCTGGGCAGGTTTTCACCTTCGGTGGCTTCACGCTGCAAGCTGATCCGACTAGCCATCTGGGCCAGATCGGAAACTTTTTCGTCGATCGGGGAACCAAGCTCGAAAACCTGGAATTCTTCGCTGATCTGACCTTTGCCGGGCTCTTGGTCTCGCTCGATGAGTCCGTCAACTCCGAAGCCTTAACTTCGGGTCCCTTGCCCGACTTCCCCTTCGTCGAGGAGCCGCGCCTGTGTTCGGATCCGGCTATTGAGCCTGAACACCCTGATCCGGATTTCGCTGAAAACCTGTCCCTCGAGGACACCCCAGACGATACTTCGGAAAACTTCCAAGACACGGACCCGGACGGTCTCTCGACGATAAACGAGACATTGGATCAGATCCAGTCATTGGTGATCGTGAACGATCGAAGTCCGACACATTTCGGTGCGGGCTAAGGTCGGATCATGAAGAATTTCATCACCCACCCACTACCCACTTGGTAGCCACTGTCGAAGACTCAACCGACATACTAGACTATGCCTCCGATGGGACGGAGGACATGTATGGCGAGGTTGACACCTCGGCCCCTATCAGCACAGGACGGTGGACTGCCACCTCCTCTTACGACGTCTACATGGTGGATACACCTGCCAATAAAGACGATATCACCCCCGAGCAGAACATCGACAGATCCGAGGAGCCGTCGAAACCCGAAAGCAATGCAAGCGGTCCAAGGCAAACAAAGGAAGGGGATTCATCGTGGGCACCGGAGAAAATGATACGCCGGCAGATTCGGAGGACCTCGAAGCCCTAGGGCAACCAGATGAAAACAATGAGAAGCCTTGCGACCCTGAGGACCATGATAACTCTGAGGACGATAGCCTCGAAGACGAAGATTTGAACATCCCGGAGGATCCGAAGACTAAGAACGCTTAAGAAGGCGGCTTCTAGCCACCACCCGGAGCCTAAAGGACAAACAGCGGCAGCTTCAAGCTGAGCAGGACAGCCTCAATGATAGGTGGACGGAGGTCCTAGCAGCCAGAGAAGGGTACTGCGTTGAGCGTCCGAACCAAACCAGGAGCTATCCATGCAGACGTTTGCTTCCCCAATTCGAGGACGAGGTTCTCAAGTGCACACCTCCTAGGTACACAAGCCATGATCAACCGGATCGGACCCCCTCGAGGAAGAGACAGAGCGGTTGAGGACCCAAAATACATACCGAAGTTGCCCCATAGGAGGGGGAAGGATCCAATGCGGTATAGGGATCGACACGACCTACGTCAGGACCTGAATAATAGAACAGTCCATAGTAGATCCATCTACGAATCAAGAGAATACTCCCCTGCTAGACAAAATGGAGAACAACCTTGGTTCGACCACAACAACCGAGAACGGGAATTAAACTGGGCACCAGAAGTCGAATTATGTCATAATGTGGCCCGAGTCAGAGGTGCTGCCCACCCACTATGCTTCACAGACGAGGTCATGCAGTAACAGTTCCCCAAAGGGTTTAAACTCGTAAATATCGAACAGTACGATGGGACCATAGACCCTGTCGTGTGGATAGAAGATTTTCTCCTACACATACATATGGCCTGGGGAGATGACCTCCACACCATTAGGTACTTACCGCTAAAGCTAAAGGGGTCAGCTAGACACTGGTTAAACAACCTCCCCAAAAACTCCATCGGAAGTTGGGAGGAGCTTGAGGACGCCTTTCGGTCTAACTTCCAAGACACTTATGTCCAACCTCCAGATTCCTCCGACCTAAGCAATGTCGTCCAGAAGGAAGGAGAGTCAGCTCGATAGTTTTGGAACAGGTTCTTAACCAAGAAAACCCAGATTGTTGAGTGTTCGGATGCCGAGGCAATAGCTTCCTTTCGGCGCAATATCCGGGACGAATGCTTGGCCCGCCAGCTCGGTCAGGACAGATCAAGGACAATGTGCGCCCTTACCACACTCATGACCCGCTTTTGTGCGGGCGAAGACAACTGGCTAGCCCTCCGTAGTCATAATCCTGAAGGTCCGGGCACCTCAGAAGCGCGGGATGGAAATGGTAAACCACGACGCAATAAAAATAAGCATCGCCATAGCAATGGGGCGCCGGTGATATGACGGTAAATGTCGGGTTGCGCAACTCGAAGCCCTGCCAACGAAGGAAGCCCTCTAAAGGGAACATGGATGGACCTACTACACTGGACAAAATAATGGAGAGACCCTGCCAGATCCATGGCACCCCGGACAAGCCTGCCACACACACCAACCGTCAATGTTGGGTGTTTTGACAGGCTGGCAAGTTAGCAATCGAGGAATAGGGCAAAGGTCCATGCAGTGACGACGATGAGGAGCCTCACGACCCTAACAATGGGTGCCAAAAGCAATTCCCTCCAGAGGTAAAAATTGTGAACATGATATATGTCACACATATACCTAAGAAGGAAAGGAAGCGCGCCCTTCGGAAAGTCTACGTCGTAGAGCCTGTAGCCCCGAAGTTCAACCCATGGCCGGCTTGCCCGATCACCTTCGATAGGAGGGACCATCCGACTAGTATCCATCATGGAGGTTCAGCGGCCCTCGTCTTAGATCCCATCATCGATGGATACCATCTCACCAGAGTCCTTATGGATGGAGGAAGTAGCCTTAATCTGATCTACTCAGATACGGTGAAAAAGATGGGCATAGATTTGTCCAGGATTAAACCCAGCAACACTACCTTCAAGGGAGTTATTCCGGGCGTTGAAGCCCGTTGTTCTGGCACTTTAACGCTCGAAGTTGTGTTCGGCTCTCCCGATAACTTCCGCAGCGAAGACTTGATCTTCGACATTGTATCGTCCCACAGCGGTTACCACCTGCTGCTCGGTCGCACAACGTTCGCTCGCTTCAACGCCGTCCCTCACTATGCCTACCTAAAGCTCAAGATGCCTAGACCAAAGGGGGTTATCACTGTCAACGGCAATACGGAGCGCTCCCTCCGAACAGAAGAACATACTGCGACCCTAGCGGCCGAATGCCAATACGACAACGAAGCCCCAGGATCCCAACTACCTCCAAGACGCGATAGGTGGGCAAGAGAGCTCGAGCCCAATCGGACCTACCACCTCCACCTCCCGCTCAGGGAAAATAGGGACACGCTCCCCACAACACGTCCCAGCTACCCGCCAAGTATGTCCCTCGAAGACACAATTTCGCTCTTAAAATACCATGGGCAGCTGTGGGGATCTACTTCTAAGGACTGGCTATCCGGCTTAACCGAACTATATCCAGATGTCTTCTCCGGCTAGAGGCGAGATACCATTAAGGATCTATAAACCGTCAGACCGACACTATTTATGGCGGCTTCTCACGGCCCCTTCAAGGTCCGTCCACCAAGCAGCAACCACCCCCAATAGGTTCCGTAGCTCCTCGCTCGAGGGCAAGAGCGTGCAGCCAGGCTCAAGGAGGACGTCAAGCCACCCATCAAGGGCCCCGAATAAAAATGCTATCTTGTAAAAGATTGCTTTTCCTTTTTCTGCAATAAATAATTACCTGTAATGTGGGGACCCTGACTCATAAGTCGTGATCACCGAATGTACGTGCACAGTGATCCCAGAGATCAATGCTCACCCAACACACAGAAACTGAATAACAAGAGTCTTACATCCATTACATACCGGTTTACTCAAATATGGCCTTTAAGGCCTAGTCTTCATAAACTTGCAGCGGAAATCTTCAAGGATAGCGTGAACCCATGCCATCTGCCTTAACCCTACAGGCATTTTGACTGGGAAGCGTCCTAGCTCGCATGTCCGTCACCAAGGTAATCTTCATCATAACCCAACCTTTCATGCCTAGCCAATAAAATAACCAGTGGCAAGCCAATGAGTACTTTGAATGTACTCTCAAGCAACCCATGTTTGGAACAAGGCAATAACAATGCATGATATAGCACTAATAGGTAGGTTTTGCAGAAAGCTAATTTTGAGTGCAATGGCATGATCAAGTAATTTAAGTAAGCATGCATCAACCCTGAGCAGGTGTCCATAAGAACACGCCATAATCATCATCATAAGCCAGGGATTGAACGTCTCATGTTCAACCATCACACCAAGTCCTCAGACTTGTCTCATGTACCGTATGAACATCTCATGTTCAGTCATCATGCCAAGTCATCCGACTCGACTCAGATATCATCCTTGTCACCACACACACATACCAAGTTTGCGAAAACATCTGGACATAATTTAAGAAGGACCTCCAACTGTCCATGACCGCGGACGTGGCTATTCGAATAGTTTTACACTCTGCAGAGGTTGCACACTTTACCCACAAGACTCGGGGAACTTCTGTGTCATCCACGACTCGCGGTATATAACATACCCGAGGTAAGCACCCGAACAATGCCTTTCCCCTAGCGATACTAAACAAAGAGTCCACTCGATTGGTACCCAACCCTCATGATGTACATCACACGAGCCTTGCTCTAATCGTACCATCCATGAGGGGACCAACGGTGTGCCCGGTGCCTGTGAAGACGGCGCATGATCGTCCATACTGGTACGACCCCGTATCGAGAGTGACCACGCCACTCTCGCCACTAGTAATGCAGGCTCCTTGCCAGTACCCACCAAGGTAATCAACAAAGCCTCATCCCATAAAGGGTATCGTGGTTGCGCATGTAAGGTTGGGACGGTCAGTAGACCTTAAATCTAATCCGTTTTCGAAAACACATTCTCAACTTGCTCCGGCACACCACTTCTTTCTCAAGTGGTCACCCATATCATCAACATCTCCCTCGGGCATTAATGTCACCTGACGGGGTTTTCGAAAAGCTTTTGAAATTATTTCTTTCCTTCCATCACCATGCATAGATCCCGAACCCACTTGCATAGCATCTACTAGCATCCTAACTACACCCACCCGCATAACCCTCATAAGGTGGTAGGGTCATGCACGATGCAAGTGTCAATGGTAAGAGTGTCGGAAGCAACCCACCAGAGGGGTCACTACTCCACATGATCAATTATGAGAAAAGTAAGGTGTTATATGTCATGCAATGAAAATGGTTTCTTAACATGGTCAAAGGGCTGCTTGCCTGGCTTAGCAACGTCTTTGAGGTCTTCACCCGCTTCTCGTCCACTCCGAGCACTTCATCTACTTCATCAACTATCATTGGTTAACAACCACAATAAGCAACACAACAAGCAGAAAATAAAAGTGCTCTATAAATAGGAGTTTTATTTTTATTGGACATCTCTGGTCATAATAAGAATGACCAAGGAGGTTTTACTGGATGTGGGACAAGGGGGAGTCTTGGATGGTGGGAATGATGGAAATGATGATCCTTTAAGATGTCAACAGAAAATATTTTTGTAAAAGGGAGTGGATGGACCCAACAAATAGGGCATGATTCTATAAACATGTGGGAAGTGGTTTTACTAGTTTTGGAGTAGGTAAGAATATCCTAGGGATTTTCAAAGTGGGTTATACCTGAATAAATAGCTCAACAATTTGGATGGCAGAGAGGCACCAGGAAAAATGTTCCCTAATTAGGGCATGAATTTAGACATAGATAGGGACTTGAATCACCCCATTTGGAGTTACTAATAATTCCCTAGGAATTTACAAAGTGGGGTTCCATATGGTTCAAATTCAAATTCGAATTTGAACTATCAGAAAAGATTTATGGAAAATTGTGCAATGCACATATTTGGATAGGAAATGATTTTAGGAATATCTAGGATTTTGAATCACTGAATTTGGAGCTATAATGATTTTATTAAGCATTTACTAGTCTCTCTAGAAAAAAGAAAAGGAAAAAGAAAAACTATTTACCAGCTTGGGCTAAAGTGCACATAGGGCGCTGGATAGCCAACTGGGTCGGCCTAGTGGCTTAGCTGGGCTGGAGGGAGGGCCACGTCGAAGGCGCACCCAGGGGAATACGCTTTCCCCTGGCGAAGGCATCCTTAGGCATCCCCGCCTCCACTTAAGCCACGGGCCTGGCGGTTGGCTCGCTGATGGGAGGGCCCCGCCTGTCGGGTTCTTCCCCCTCCTCCTGCCTAGGTAGGGGAAAATAGGGGAGGCGCGGCCGAGGGGCGTCGGCGATGCCCCCGACGGCTCAGGTCGCCTCCGGCGAGGCTCCAACCACCGGTGCGATCAGGAGAAGGAGCCGCACCACACTCGGGGTCCTTCCCTTCGTCGGGGAGTGCCAGACGCACGCGACCTCTCCCGCGGCGGATCCTGGCGACGACGACCAGGGGCTCGGTGCTCTGACCACCGGAGGACGAGGCGACGAGCGAGTGAAGGTGGTGGTGGCGCTAGTGGTGGCCTGGAGAGCTTCAAGGGGGAGGGGAGGCACGGGGGAGCCCGAATCCAAGTGGTGGCCGTGGCGGCCATGGGAGGAGGAAAAGGCCACGGGAGCACGGGGGGGGGGGGGAGGGGGGGGCTCGGACTGGGGAGGTCCAATGGGGCAAGGGAGAGCTAAGAGGGGCGAGAGGGGGCTCTGGAGCGGGTAGAAAAAGGGAGGTGACCGAGAGGGAGTTCGGGTGGCCGTCAGAGGGCCTCGGGCATGGAGAGCACGCGAGCCAGAGCTTCCTTGGAGCCTTGCGAGTGCCGGGGAGGGTGTGGGATGCCGAGGGGAGGCTATTGGCGAGAGAAGATGCCCTGTCGAAGCTTGCTGCAAGCTATAGGACGAGGACAAGCGGCAGAGTGCCGGTTTTGCATGCTGCATGCATGGTCACCACGCCAACCCTTGTCAATGGCATCTTTTTGGTCGACCAAAGTTGTCTGGGTTGTGAGGCATGCATGCAGTAGAGTAGTGGTAAGAATCTCATGGTAAATGGAGCTGGTTAGATTGGTTTTGTACAAGGGGTAAGTTTGAAGCAGCAAACTTGGGCCTGATCTAGTGGGTCTTCACTCTAGGGCACTATTGATAAAATTATGTCTAGTAGCCCTAGGTATGGGAGGACTATACTCCCACCAATTTTCATATCTTGGAGATGAGAGGGCAAGGTACTTGTAGTACAAAGTTACTTTTACTGTCATAATGAAGGTGTAGATGAACTGCTCATATTTTCCATATGAGCATGCCACCTTATGGCTTGGATAGATGCAAATGATGCCTTGGAAATGTTTGGGGACATTTTTAGGAGCAGAATAATGGGAGAGGGGAAAGAAGAGGTCTTTCCATGGTAAAAGAGAGGGAGAATGAGGGAGTTACCCCACAAATAATTGACCAGAGGCCATGGCCAAGTTACTGGAGGTAGAAGAGGGTTATAATATGCTATGGTAAAAAGTTGGGGCAAGGGGAATCTTTTTGGGTCAACTTTGCTTGTCCACTAGTTTATGGAAGAAGGTGTTTGTGCTATGATTGGGCTAGGCAAGGGAATCCTATGACCTTGACATTTACCAGGGGTAAATGGTAAGTCCATTTGGTCTTGATCACAAGTTTTCAGCTCAATTTAAGAAAGTTGATAATGTAAACTTGGTAAACCCTAGAAATGGGCAGAAATGGATTTCTATAGATCTGCTCATGCAATCCTATTCCCCTTGATGCACCACTGGATGTAGCATCATCATTTGGTTAATAGAGAATGCCCACAAAGTTTGGTATCAATGGGAGATACTTCACAATGTAAAGTAGATCAAATTTGGCTTTAGACAGGAATGGTTTTAGGATATTTTGGTGAACCAAAACAATTGGGATTGAGATGGAACTTGGCAAGATGACCACATATGTCATATGTGACATGCTAGAATTTTCCTGGATTTATTTGAGAATATTTCTTATAGACATATTTCAAATGCTTGGAATTGGCAGAAATGGTTTTGTCCAATACTTTGAACATGACCATGACTTGAAACTCTTATATATGGACAATATATGTCCACTGAGCTTTCCTAAATTTTACCAAATATTTTTAAAGCATTTAAATAATTGTTCCCTATAAAAGACCATTTATAGTCTTAATAAAAAGCCTTTAAATAAAATATGAAAACAATCTTTTAAAATAATATTTTGTGGTTTTGGGAAGTTATATATATAGTAGGTTCCAAATAAAGCATTTGGGGGAAAAAGGATCCACCCAATTTGGGGACTTGCAGTGCAAATCTCAAATTAGGGGCTTTTGCAAACCTTATTTGAATAAAACCTTTTTAGCCAAAATAATATTTTGTAAAAATATAATTAAGTCCCATTCACATGGCATGATCATTGGACAAGAGTGGGGATCAAGAAAAAGAGTTTTGAGAGTAGGAGGGTTTTTATGAATTATAGAGCACTAGCACACAAATCAAACAAGCAAGCAAATAGCACACAATTCAAACATTCAAGTGCACTCAAAAAAGTTTTAGTTGGCCCTAATTTTTAACTCATGATAACTTAGTCATGAGAGGCAAAACACAGGGTGTGACATGTAATAGCCGTATCAGCAACGTAAATCATAAGATTGTTACATATGCGTCAATTTTTCTACTTGTTTTCTGCTTACAATATAGACCGTCCAATTATAGGATAGGTGTGATCCGCTGATAGACCGGGGCTAGGGTATAACTAAAACATCCCAAGCATGACCCCATCACTACGTCTTACCCATTTGGCATCTCGGATAGCGCACTATATGCATTGGTTCCCAATTATGTCTTGGGTCAATGGTTGGATTTCCCCGCTCATGTGCTTGCCCCTTTACGTTCCGCCAGTTTGGCTAAAGGGGAGATATGGATAACCACTGCGATTGTATCCCCAGCTGGCCTGGAGAATACCTTAGTGGAGAAAGCCAAAAACTCACTGTCATAATAAGCGAGAACCGGTCTATGATCCGAGCTAAAGTGTCAAACTAAGAATCAATGGAGGTTCTCCCGTGTCATACGAAGGGTTTGTACCTTTCCAAACCATGTGGTACTAGTCTTAAGCTTTGGCTGAACAGGCTGCCACAAAACACTAGGGGCTGGTCACCAACCCCCGCATTCTAGCTCCTAAGTCTAAGTGAAAGCACTAAAGCAAATAGTCTGATTGCCTAGTTTCCCCCTTTACCGCCTATGGGCACCGATATATCGGTTAAGGACCCAGCGTGGAGGCCAAAACACCCCTCGTAGTATCTGTGTGGGGGCTGAAGCCAACGACTCGCAACTTTTAGATTAAATCGGCCATGCAGGAGTCAAAATAATACATAACATGATATATTCAGACAAACATAATAAAACATAATTGTCTTCAGGGTATAATAATAACACCCTCACTCAAACATTACATTTTTTGGGCACTGGGTCTCTATAGACCGAGCACCCTCTAATGTTGTGCGGAAGTACAGCTCGGGGCATCTGTGCTCCTTCCCAGGAGGCGGGAGCATGGTGGCCATCTCAATTGGCTTGATCAGCGACAGTTGCATCATGGTCCACACAAAGGCCATCCATGCTCCCTCAAGGCAAACCGAACGCTTCATAGCCACAATCCATGGCACGACGTCGCAAAGCTTCTGTAGCAGGCCAAAGTAGCTACTCGACAGTGGCTCCGTAGGCCACAGCTGGAGGTAGAGGTCGTGCAAGGCTGGCTCCGCCATGTAGCTGCATCTATTGCTTCATCTGGTAGCTGAGGAGGGGATGTGCCTCGGGAGTTTCAAACTATGCCCAGAGCAGTCTCTTCTCCACATCCCCATCCTGGACTACATAGTGCTTCACCGCGTCCACCGCACTCCTCAGGAGGTCTGTAAAGGCGTTTGGGGAACGCCACAGCCGTGTAAGAAAGGCTAACTTGTTTCCACCAAAGGCACATTGCAGTAAGTATGGCTTACCATCTACAATCAACTTGACTTGTCCAATCTCTTCTTCAAAGAACCGCCTCTGCACGTGCTCCGATTTTAGGTCAGAGGTAAGCGCGGCCAGCTAGGTCGCCTGGTCTTTGACCTGCTGCTCCAGGGTCTCGCACTTAGCGATAGCATCCTGGAGCTCCTATTGGACCTCGGCTACTTGAGCCTCATGCCTGCCGCTCTCCACCCTCAGTGGGTTTAGCTCGGCGGCTGCCTTATCGGCCGCCGCCTTCTGGTTGGCAGCCTCTTGCTTGGCCATCATGATCTTGGCCTTGAGGTTCTCGACCTTTGCACTTGAAGTTGAGGGCATAAAGATACGCAAGATCAGGATCCACAATCAAGATGATCCACATTAATGAGAAAAGCAATAGAGTATGCAACTACAACTAAAAACCAACCTTGTACTTTGTCGAACCGTTTGTTCAAAAGGTTCAATTCCTCATCGGAGCTCTGAATCTTTCGATTCAGTTCGGCCAATTCAAGGGCGTTGGATGCCCTGGCCGAGGACGAGGCCTGCAAAAACCAAACTTATCCATAAGAAGGAGGTCAGGTTATTCGATGCAGAACTTTATGCCTGCATTTCTAGGACCCCCAGGTGAGTTTTTCAAACTCACCCGTGGCTCGGGGGCTACTATACCCATAAGGAGTTCATGAAAATATAAACAAAATTCATCATTATGAACAAGAGCATGGCTTACCTTGAAACCCGCCAGTAAACCATCGAAGGTTTCCTTCAGTCCGCTGTCAATGTACTGAATACTTTTTAGAACGGCACCCATAAGGGTGCGGTGATCTTCGGCAATGGAGGAGTCAGACAATGCCTCCTCCATCATGGCCGGCCACCCGACCATGGTCCGCTCGGTCATGGGCGGTACCGGCGGTGGCACTCCCCCCACTTTGGGGAGGCAGGGTCGATGACGTGGGAGGTGCTGAAGCCTCCGGAGTCGACTGCGAAGGGAGCTCGGGCGACTTACAACCCCCTCCTTATCCACTAGGAGGGTTTCGACCTCCTGGACCTGGGAGGCCGACGCATAATCCTTGACCAGAACATCTCCGATGGCCGAGGTGTGCGCCTTGGCCATCACCATCTCATCCCATGTGTTCGGTGCAAGGGGGGTCCAATGGGACATTGCTTCGGCGGCCTCACCTGTAGCCAGAGGGGGCATGGTGCGGGATGCCGTCCCGCTCTCCGCTAGCTCGGCCGGTGGAGACTCCCTTGAGACCTGATCAGTCGGGAGGTCTCATGCCGGACTATATCATGAAAACAATTAAACAAGTCGGCTCTATGAAACCAATGAGGATAAGCCGGATGTCTAGACTCAGTACCTCTGAACTGGGGGCTTGACCTTGGGGTTCCTTAGGGGGGACCCTCTTGAAAGCTCTAGAGTCCTCATCGGAATCCGAGATGTCGTCCGCCAGAATCACCTAGGGCCTGCATGCCCTCTTTGGGGCCAGGGGAGGAAAATCCTCCTTGGTGTCCTCAAGCGCGACCCTGTTCTTTGTTTGGGGAGAGTCAATCTCTCCCCCGTCTTACTCATGATCCTACTATTGTGTGGAGGAGGCTTGGGTTTCTTCGGATTTGGTATCCGGAGGACCCCTAGAGCGGAGGCCCCCGCAGACCTCCTCCTTCTTTTCCTTTTCTAGCGCCGCGTACGACACCACGACCAGCATCGCCGTCAGCAGAGGCGACCTGGGGTCTTCAAGCAAGGGGGTTGGGCCGCGGATTGTCATGACTATCTCTAGCCAGCCCTGCAAAGGCAAAGGGGAGAAGGGTGAATCTCGGCCTAGTGTTACAATTCGACATGTAGTTAAGAAAGTCCTATCATACCTTCAAGGGTGAGTTATCGGCACCCAAACCAATGTCTTCTTCTTTGGTCGGCCAATCGTCCTGGGGCTTGAAAAGTGCCTTCCACAACTTCTCATGAGTTGTGCGGAAGAACTTGTGCACGGTGGCCAGGTCCCTGGGCGTGTAGCCCCACATCGGGGTCTCCCGACACTTGCAGGGCAGGAGACGGTGGCGGAGCATAACCTGGACCACGTTGTGATACGTCTCCAACGTATCTATAATTTATGAAGTATTCATGCCATGTTTACAATAATTCTATATGATTTTGGTATGGTTTTATTAGAACTAACCCGGACTGGCGCTGTTTTTAGCAGAACTACCATGGTGTCATTTTTGTGCAGAAATAAAAGTTCTTGGAATGGGCTGAAAATTTACGGAGAATATTTTTGGAAAATATAAAAAATACTAGAGCAAAAAGATACCGGAGAGGAGTCCCAAGGCAGCCACAAGCCACAGGGGCACCCCCTAGGGCGCCCCGTGGCTTGTGGGCCCCTCGGGAGTTCCCTTGACGTGATTCCAACTCCAAGTACTCCTATAAATCTAGTAACCTCCAGACAGAAATCTAGATCGGGAGTTTCACCGCCGCAAGCCTCTATAGCCACGAAAAACCAATCGGGAGCCCGTCCCGGCACCCTGTCGGAGGGGGAAACATCACCGGAGGCCATCTTCATCATCCCGATGGTCTCATGACGAGGAGGGAGTAGTTTACCCTTGGGGCTGAGGGTATGTACCAGTAGCTATGTGTTTGATCTCTCTCTCTCTTGTTCTTGATATGGCACGATATTGATGTACCGCGAGCTTTATTAATATAGATGAATCATATGGAGTTTTCCCCTCTCTATCTTCTTGTGATGAATTGAGTTTTCCCTTTGAAGTTTTCTTATCGGATTGAGTCTTTAAAGGATTTGAGAACACTTGATGTATGTCTTGCGATGGGATATATGCGGTGACAATGGGATGTTCTATTGATCCACTTGATGTATGTTTTGGTGATCAACTTGCGGGTTCCATGACCTTGGTAATCTATGCATAGGGGTTGGCACACATTTTCGTCTTGACTCACCGGTACAAACTTTGGGGCACTCTTTGAAGTTCTTTGTGTTGGATTGAACATGATGAATCTGAAATTGTGTGATGCATATTGTATAATCAATCCCATGGGTACTCGTGGTGACATTGGAGTATCTAGGTGACATTAGGGTTTTGGTTGATGTGTATCTTAAGGTGTTATTTTAGTACGAACTCTAGGGCTGTTCGTGACACTTATAGGCGTAGCTCATAAGATTGATCAGAAAAGATAACTTTGAGGTGGTTTCATACCCTACAATGATTTCTTCGTTTGTTCTCACTATTTGTGACTTTGGACTGAACTCTTTGTCACATGTGAGCGATTTACATATGATTCAGCTATGTCAGTATTGTTGAGAGAACTTGCACTAGTGAAAGTATGAACCCTAGGCCTTGTTTTCAAGCATTGCAATACCATTTTTGCTCACTTTTGTTACTTGCTACCTTGCTATTTTTATATTTTCAGATTACAAAAACTTATATCTACCATCCATGTTACACTTGTATCACCATCTCTTCGCCGAACTAGTGCACCTATACAATTTACCATTGTATTGGGTGTGTTGGGGACATAGGAGACTCTTTGTTATTTGCTTGGAGGGTTGTTTGAGAGAGACCATCTTCATCCTACACCTCCCACAGATTGATAAACCTTAGGTCATCCACTTGAGGGAAATTTGCTACTATCCTACAAAACTCTATGCTTGGAGGCGAAACATGAGTCTACAAGAAGAAGGCTGCGTAGTAGAAATCACGTTGGTCAGCGTGATATTAGCCTCCACCATTTTAGTGATGCGCCTTTGCAATGCTTTCACTTTGGAGGCAGACCCCCAGTCAAGGCCCTTCTTCATCCACGAGGTTATCCTCACAGAGGGTCCGGATCTGAATTTGGCTAGCGCCGACCAACCCGCATCCCGTGGTTCGGTGATATAGAACCACTCCTTCTGCCAGACCTTCACGATTTCGATGAAGGTGTCGTTCGGCCACCCGACTCGTGGGAGCTTGCTGATTTCTGCCCTGCCGCAGTCAGGATGTTGACCGCTGGCCATCTTTGGCTTCAGATTGAAGACCTTGAGCCACATGACGAAGTGCGGTTGGACTCGCAGGAAGGCCTCACAGACAATGATGAATGTCGAGATGTGCCTAAAAGAATTTGGGGGGAGGTCATAGAAGTCTAGCCCATAAAAGAACATTAACTTCTAACAAAGGGATGGAGGGGAAACCCGAACCCTTGGATGAAATGGGGGATAAATACAACTCTCTCGCCTGGCCGTGGAGTTGGCACCACTTGTCCCTCTTCGGGAGGATGGTGGACGATGTTGGGAGAGAGGTATCCGCCGGCCTTTAGCTCCCAGATGTCCTTGTTGGTGATGCTCGAGGCCTCCCACTTGCCATTTGAGCCCAAGCCCACCATGGATTGAGCTCGGGAGGGGAGATTTGGAAGGGAAGGAGGAAATGGATCTAGGCGCCCGAAGTCGGGGAGCAAAATGGAATCAGGTCTGGATGCGTAAGGATGCCTTGGGGGGTTTTCCCCCTTTTATGGGGACCGTAATACCAAGGGTCCTCTTTTACATCCGTGGGCTATGGCACTTCCCGAAGCAATCATGTCGTTGTGCGTGCGCGTGGTTACCCAGATCATTACTCATATTCCATTAAATATGGGACACGATCTCCATGTTGATAAGACGTGCTAATAAAAGGATGGCCTCGAGTCGCGAATCGAGTTTCCATAACTGGTCGTTGTGGCTTTTCGTCAGAATGACTGTCATGTAGGGGTACTATTCACACCCGTGCATTTGGCCTTCAGGATAAACAAATCGTGCCTTGGGAGACAGGACCAAGTTGGAATCTGCTGAGCATAGAAGGAACTCACCTTTCAAGACGAATACCATGGACGTGTGAAGCTGTCGAAGACTGCATTCCTCGGTGTTGAAGACTAGTTCAGGGGCTACTAAGGGAGTTCGGGACTAAGTGGTCCTTGGGCCGTCGGCTCATTCCTCATGGGCTAACCTGTTGGGCTGATCTACTGAAGACCGAACTGTGAATGATCATGTATCCAAGAAAGAAGGCTTTGTAGAATGGCGTGGACCCCAAGTCCCAAAGATAGGATCTGCGTATCTATCCCTTGTAAAAGGTCGGTTGTGTGTAACCCTAGGGACCCTCAATGTCTATATAAATTGGAGGATCCCCATTCGTAGAGGACATGTGAACTCATCAAGGGTTTAGCTTAGACAATCTCGGGGTAGATCAACTCTGTAATCTCCATACACATCAATAAAATCAAGCAAGACGTAGTGTTTTACAACCTCACGAGGGCCCGAACCTGGGTAAATATTGTCCCCTTCGTTCCCCGTTACCCATTGATCTAAGGCTCACAGCTCGGGATCCCCTACTCGAGATCTGCTGGTTTTGACACTAACAACAACCTCTCATCGCTGCTGCTAGAGGGTGGGTACTCGCAACTCTCCCTCCCATGGCATGTCCCGCGTTCGCCGATCATCATCAACTCCCGGAGTGCCTCCCTGACATCTGGTGTGCCCGTCTCTGGTAACTACGACAACAACACTCTGTTCCGGGGTATTTGGCTCAGCATGACCGCCCGCGTCATCTTCTGAAAGCCAGGTGCAGCGTTCCTCGACTCAGTCTTGCTCAATTTTCACTCCATGGTAGCATCGACCTTTGTCCGCTCTCTCCCTGCTGCTGGCTGTCGCTTCTGGATCACCCTCGTCGTTCCTGTCACTAGGATCAATGTGTTTTTCATTAAGAACACATTGAATTTCTTGCTCACGGACTCCCAGGATGCGTTTTTTGTCGCTCGTGTTGCCATCGACGTCTTCCGCGCCATTGCCACGTCGCCAGACATGGCGAACTTCATCATCGCATTTGCCTCCCTATGCCTTGGGCAGACTGAGCTCGTCCTCCACCGCCGCAAAGAGGAGGCCGTTGCGGCTGTCTCCAGGGTGCATGAGCTCCTCGCACGCCCCGAGATGATTGATGCATGCAACCCTCTGGTCCCACCTCCCCTTTCTGACCCCGCGCATGGCATTATTGCCGTTTTGTACCCCTCGGATGGGCAGCCCGTTGACCATCTTGGCTCCCCTGCCCCCATGTGTGCCCCTTTCTCCGTCTGCTATCCCACGCGCGTGCATGTCTCCTTGCACCTCCCCTTCTCCTCCTTATCTCTCCTGCCGTCGGCTACGTGCTTTCCTCCCTTCTCCTCTCAAGCAGCTTTACCACAAGTGCTACTCGTCGGAGCACCTCGTCCGGGACTACCATGACCCCATTCGCTGTTGGGATTGTGGGCGTCCAGACACATAAGCTCATTATGTACGTTCGAGCCCCTCCTCCTCATTCCCTCCTATGCCTCCTCCCCTGTATCATCTCCTTTTTCTCCTCCTCACATTTTTTAGGTGTGATCCGCCGCTTCCCCTCATGCTCTCGCTCGACCTTGCCCGTCCATGACTCCCCCATGCGCATCCCCCCTCAGGAGGACTGGTTAGGGCACTTCTATCAGAAGGTTGAGGCGGAGGAGACACAGGGCTTCCCACCTCTCCCCCCACGCCGTTCCCCTGTGGCCAGCCGCCCTCCTACGGCTCGTGCTCATTGGTTCTGTCGGCAACTCCATTCTCCTCGGATCAGGGGAGACGCATGTCGTGCCCCCAACCAGACCGAGGGTGGGGGCGTCATCCGGTGTACGCCAAGGTATTCATGCCTTTGGTGCATGACATGGCGCACTCCCGTAGCTTTTCCTACGCCCTTATCGTCCCCACCTCCTCCAGCCCCGGCAACCTCCTCCGTCGTCCTTTCGAGGACCATGTTGGCAACCCCTCCATGGGCCTCACTGCCTCCCACTATGGCGCCATGATGGTTGTCTTCTCTTCGAAGGCTGAACGGGAGCTGACCATGCGGTACTTCCCCCTCCCGTTTGTTAGCCATGTCATCTCGCTGGAGCAGGCGAAAAACGGTGAGAACCGCTTTGGGTGGGATTACACCTGCTTTGTGTAGCTCTCCGCCATGGGTTTCCCCCTTGAGCATTGGCATGAGGGGGGATCTATAACGCATTTCGCTGTGTCTGCAGCGTCTACTGCATAGACCCTATCCGCCTCAATGATCTGGACTTCTCCGTGGAGCGAATCATCATCCGCCTGTAGCATGAGGACGACATCCCCCATGCGCTTCTCGTCCGCAACTTTGACATCGACCTCTCGACGGAGGCAGGCACCTGCCGCGTCCACTGCTGGTCCATGAATGAGGACGGTCCTTCATCTCGTCCTTCCACTTCGAGGGCAACGACTGCTCCCCTCCTCGCTCGTCGGGGGGGGGGGGGGCTCGCCCCTCGGCCATGGATGACATCGATACGGAGAGTCTTCGTGGCCTCGACTCCCTCTCCATCGAGCCCACCTGCCCTAGCCCCCAACGACGACTACCTCGTCGCGCCGCGAAGCTCTTCCATGGCTGCTCTCCGCTAGGAGATCGGCCTCTGCATGTCTGCTTTGCTCTTCGAGCCCGCTTCCCTCCAAGTGGTGTGCCCTCCTCCCTCCGGCGACTGATAACCCCCAAGTATAGGGGATCACAACAGTTTTCGAGGGTAGAGTATTTAGCCCAAATTTATAGATTCGACACAAGGGGAGCCAAAGAATATTTGAGAGTATTAGCAATTGAGTTGTCAATTCAATCACACCTAGAGATAAATATCTGCAGCAAAGTGATCAGTAGCATAGTAGTATGGTAGTTTGATAGCGGTGGTAACAATAATAGTAGCGGTAACAGTAGCGGTAGTGATTTTGTAGCAAGTGCAAGAGTGATAGCAGTAGTAGTAAGTTAGCAAGAAAAATAAGTGGAAAACACGTAGGCATTGGATCGGTGTATTCGTTGGATGATATTCAACATATAATAGTCATAACCTAGGGCGACACAGAACTAGCTCCAGTTCGTCAATATAGTCTAGGCATGTATTTTGTATATAGTCATACGTGCTTACGGAAAATAACTTGCATGAAATCTTTTGTTCTACCCTCCTCTGGCAGAGGGCTCCATCAGGAAACTAAGGGATATTAAGGCCTCCTTTTAATAGATAACTGAAACAAAGCATTGACACATAATGAATACATGAACTCCTCAAACTATGGTCATCACCGTAAAGTATCCCAAATATTGTCAGTATGGGGTTGACCGATCATAACACGTAATAGGTGCATATGACTAGGTAAGATCGGATCTAGAACATAGATATAATGATGATAACATAAATGGTTCAGATCTGAAATCATGGCACTTGGGCCCCAGTGACAATCATTAAGAATGGCAAAGTCATAGCAACATCAATCTTAAAACATAGAGGATACTATGGATCAAGCCCTAACAAAACTAACTCGATTACATGATGAATCTCATCCAACTCCTCACTGACCAGCAAGCCTACGAAGGAATTATTCGCTCCCTATGGGGAGAATCATGGAATTGGTGATGAAGGAGGGTTGATGATGACGAAGATCGAAGATTCCCCTCTCCAGAGCCCCTAACGGACTCCAGATCTGGCCTCCCGATGAAGAACAGGAGGTGGCGGCAGCTCCGTATCGTGAAACGGGATGAAACTTTCTCCTTCATTTTTTCTTGAAAAAATATGGTTTTATAGCGCTGGAATTAGGGTCATAGGGCCCCACGAGGTGAGCACCACCCACTAGGCCGCGCCAGGGGGCTGGCGTGCCCTGGTGGGTGGTGGCCACCCTGGCCCCCTCTCTGGTAGCTATTGGCTCCAATATTCCTCAAATATTCTGAAATAACTCCAAAAAGTTTTGTTTTGTTCCGAGAAATTTTATTTTTGCACAAAAACAACACCATTGTAGTTCTGCTAAAAACAGTGTCAGTCTGGATTAGTTTCATTCAAATCATGCAAATTAGAGTCCAAAACAAGAACAAAAGCGTTAGGAAAATTAGATACGATGGAGACGTATCAACTCCCCCAAACTTAAACCCTTGCTTGTCCTCAAGCAATTCAGTTGACAAACTGAAAGCGAGAAAGAAAAACTTTTATGAACTCTTTTGTTCTTTCTTACATACATATGTTTAAGTAGCACCTAGGTTTTCAACAAACATTATGACTAACCATGTCAAAAATAACTCTTAAGGATTATATTAACTCATATCAATGACACAAGCAACTAACGAGCAATAAGGAGATATCTCAAGTCCAAACATTTTTCAAAACAATCATGATATAATATGACAATAGTGGTATCTTGCTAGCCCTTTCTGAGACCGCACAACATAAATGCAGAGCACCTCCAAAGTTTAAGCAGCGGCTAAACATTGTAATTCATGGTAGAAAAGATCCAGTCATGATGCATCCAACATTCACTATACACAATGCATGAGGATGACAATAGTGCTCTCAGATGTGGCGCTTATTTTCGAAGGTGATGACGCAACATAAAAGTAAATAGATAGTCCCTTCGCAGAGGGAAGCGGGGATTTGCACAGGGTGCCAAAGCTCAAGGCTTAAATAAGGGATAAGTATAATTTTGAGAGGTACACCCTTCCTGTCAACGTTACGACCAAGAGTTGTCAATATCTTCCATGTTAAACAAATTAGCGGTGGTTCCCAAGTGATAAAATTAAAGGTTTACTCCCCCTCCACCAACAAACACACTCCACGGCGAGCCAAATCCATGGGTAGTCTTGGGGATATAACCCCATGGTAAGACCCACCCAGGTGGGGTCGGGTCATACCTGGCGGCTCATAATCAAAACCAAAAAAGCAGGCTGAAAGGCATAGGCCTGGTTATGTGACGACTTACCAAGATGGGCCAAGACAGTTTGCCTAGACCAAAGATGGTATGAAGACCCGGGTGGTTAAGCCGCCCGAAGACAGTTTGCCCAAGAAGGCAAGGCGACTTAGAGACATGATAGTCTATGTTGTAAGAGTCGGTGTAGGACTCGTGTAACCTAGGGCCTCGGCCTCCTATATAAAGGTGAGACCCCAGGGCGGCTTAGACAGAAACCAATCAATCGTGAACTAGGTCAAGCGAATCTGCTCCCTTGTAATCAATACTCCAATCAATACAACACAAGTAGGACGTAGGCTGTTACCTCTTCTAGAGGGGCCGAACCTAGGTAAACTCGTGTCCCTCGTCTCAACCAACCCCTTTGAGTCCATCACCTTAGCGATGACCTCAAACCCAAGTCTTCGGACATCAGTCATGACAAAACCATGACAGTTGGTGCCCACCATGGGGCTAGCGCTCGATGGTGTTGAGTTCTCAAAGGGCTCTCTCCCAGGGATCAAGGGATATGCTGTTGGCAGGATGAACAAGAGTCACCATGGCCGGCTCTACATCGACGATGCCGGCTAGGACCCCGAGACCGACTCAATTGAGTACGGTTTCTGTATCCCCTTCGGCGGAATCCATGTCTTCATCGGCAAGATCGGAGGATCTGAACCCGGGATAGATGTTTGCGCCGACATCATCGAGCTGGCCCAGCACGCACAACCCGCCTGACACGTGCAATCCGCCCGTGCTGACTCGGCCGAGAAGCATGTTTTCGTCGGCTTTACTCAGGGCATGGATCTTGAAGGTTCTATGTCGTAGGAAACTCTCATCTATTCGGAGGATGGATCTTCGAGCAAACAGACGGAATCAATTTACCAGCTGCACAATGGCGGGCTCGGGGGCTACGTTGAGCCTTACCCCGAGTCAGAATATCACGAGCTGGAGGATTATGAGCCACCGAGCCATGCTGCCGTCTTCATGGCAGGATCGGCCCCGGCCCCGAGTAGCACAGCGGCCAGCGAGGCAGGATCGGGGGCTAGTAGGCTCCTGGCTCAGGTTCTTCTGGATCTGATGAATGGGATTACAACCCTGATGGCCACCGAGGTCATAGCTGAAAATCAAGCGGCCCAGAACACAGAGATCGCGAGGCTGAAAGACTAGATGACCGAGGTCCAATAGGAGATCAATGTGTTGAAGGATCAGATGGAAGCAGAGATGGAGCGCCTTAGGGCGGATGCTTTCCGCCTGGAGCTGGAGCAGCAATCTGCAGTGGCGGTTCAGCGGATGAGGCATCAATCCCGCTTGCCAGATCAGTATGAGGCCAGGAACCTTTTCAACACGCCGAGAATAGGATGGACCGCGGAAGCACCTGGAATCTGGCCGGCGGTTCATCTTAACCCGCCCCGACGGAACTAGGCCTCACCAATGTCTTTCCCAATGCCAGCGGATCATTATTCCAACCCGGCGGAGAACATGGTTGTGGCAGCAACCCAGCTTGGTACAATCCCTATCCCGAACGAGGCGCCTTTCGCAGAGGAGGTGCGAAACGCTATTGGGTACCTGCAGACGGCAATGGCCCAGCAGGAGAAGTATATTTATAGCCGGAGTCACGTGCACTAAACCCCTATGTCACTGACGGTTTCTAGAAGTGATCAGCACCGGAACCCGCCATGAGTTGATCGGGCGGCTCTGGATGCGCATGCGCTAGTGGATCGGGCAAGAGCATTGCATGGGGCGGCGGCTCTGGCAGCGGTGGCGGCTCATCAAGAATCCGTAGATACACCTTCCATCTCGGAAGGAGAGGGAGTAACCTCCAGGGCTGTGGGAGTGCCGTGCTTAGTGCCGGCTTTGCGGAATGAGCGCCTGCCGAAGGATTTTAAGGGCCCATGCAAGGTCCCAAATTATACTGCTGACCTACCTCCGGAGGCTTGGATTGAAAGCTATGAGCTGGACATGGAGATGTTAGTCGTCAGTGATGCAGTATGTGCCAAGTATTTCATCATGATGCCGGAAGGTCCGGCTCGCACGTGGTTGAAGGGTCTGCCACCCAACACCATTAATTCCTGGGCTGATCTCAAGGCAAAGTTCATCAAAAATTTCCAAGGAACTTGCAAGCAGCCCATGACGATTGTGGATTTAGATCACTGTGTTCAACAGGAGGACGAATCGGCTCATCATTGGGTCCGGCGGGTCTCAACCATCATCCACTCGTCTAAGCAGATCACGACGGCTCAAGCGGTTTTGATTGTGGAAAAGAATTGCCACTTTACGCCTCTAAAGCAGAAGCTTAGCCGGCTCAAGCGCTCATGTCAAGACATGGGGGAACTCATGGCGGCTCTCACCAAGTACGCCGACTCTGACAATACGAAAGACCCGAGCTCAGATGAAGAGCAGTCAGGTGAGGGTAAGAAGAATAACAATGGCAAGGGTGTGGCTGGCAGCGGTAGCCATAGCAAAAGGAAGAATCCGGGCGGCGGGTCAGAATTGGTGGCAAACACCAGCGCCGGGAACAACCGTGCTAAGGGCAACGAAAACTTCAAGCAGCCGTTTAATAAGGGTAAAGCTCCGTTCAACCTAGAGGAGATGCTTAACAAACCTTGTTCGGAGCACAGCCAGCCCGATAGGCCGGCGGGCCATACATGAAGGAATTGCCACATCTTGCGGCAATTTCGAGATTACAGCTTGCGACAGCATCATAACAATGGTGGTGGCTCAGGGTCAGGGAAATCAAGGAGGTCATCATCATCAATCTGGTGGTGGTAATCAATAGCATAATAATCAATCTGGGTATCAGAGTAATCCAAAGCAGCTCAGCACGGGTCAATATCATGTTTTTACAACCTGCCTTGGCAAGAAAGACCAGAAGGTGCGCAAGCGGGCGGTTAATGCAGTCACGCCGGCTCTCCTGCAATACTTGAAGTGGTTTGAGTACGACATAACTTGGAGTAGAGAGGATCACCCGCCGCGTGTTGACAACCCGGGGCAGCTGGCTTTGGTGGTTGCCCCCCAAGTGGGAGGCTATGTGTTTACTAAGGTACTTATGGATGGCGGCAACAACATTAATATCCTGTACTACGACACTTTCCGTAGGATGAAGTTGCTTGACAAAGACCTTAGGCCTTCTTCGACAGTCTTTCACGGCGTGGTACTCGGAAAGTCGGCTTATCCAGTGGGTAAAATCTCCTTGGAGGTTGCCTTTGGTGACGAATATAACTACAGGGTGGATTCCTTGTGGTTCGAGGTGGCCAAGATCAAAAGTCCATATCATGCCCTGTTCGGACGTCCGGCTTATGCCAAGTTCATGGCTAGGCCTTGCTATGTCTACTTACAACTCAAGATGCCCGGATTAAACGGAACGATTACCGTGCATGGTGATCGGAAGACGGCAATTGAGTGTGAGGAAGGAGACGCAGCTTACGCAGAGTCAAGTTGTGCTAAAGCAGAGCTCAAGTTCTATAAGGAAAATGTTGACCCAGAAGACATGACTCCGCTCAAAAAACCTACGACAGAATCTGATCCGGCCCTCAAGTTTGCGGCGGATGATACCAAGTTGGTGGATTTTACTCCGGGCGACTCATCACAACAGTTCACTATTGGGGCCAATATGGATACCAAATAGGAAAGCGCGCTCATCGAATTCATCCATGACAATTGGGACATCTTCGCATGGAAACCTTCTGACGTGCCGGGTGTACCAAGAGAGTTCGCTGAGCACCACCTTAATGTGGATCCTAAGTTTAAGCCGGCAAAGCTATTGGGGAAGAGGTGGCCTGACTTATGGTAGTAGGGTTCATCGTGGAAGCATTTCACCCAGAGTGGCTTGCTAACCCGACGCTAGTGCTTAAGAAGAACGACACGTGGCGGATGTGCGTGGATTACATGGATCTGAACAAGGCTTGTCCGTTTGACCCGTTTGCTCTCCCCCGTATCGATCAGATTACTGATGCAACGATGGGTTGTGAGAGTTTATGCTTCCTGGATGCTTATTCCGGTTACCACCAGATCAATATGGCAGTCAAGGACCAAGAGAAGATGGCTTTCATCATGCCTTTTGGTGCTTTCTGTTACGTGTCTATGCCTTTTAGGCTCAAGAGTGCCCAGGTGACTTACCAGCGTTGTGTGCAGAACTATTTTCACAGTCAAATTGGACGCAATGTTCATGCATATGTGGATGATATCGTGGTCAAGTCAAGGAAGAAGGAGACTCTACTTGACAACTTGAAGGAAACTTTCAATAACTTACGGGTCTACAAGATGATGCTTAATCTGGATAAGTGTGTTTTTCGAGTTCCTGCAGGCAAGCTTTTGGGTTTTCTCGTCTCTGAACGAGGCATCGAAGCTAATCCAGATAAGATAAAGGCTATTACCTCCCTGGCTGAGCCGGCATGCATCAATGATGTTCAGCGCTTGGCAGGTCGAATCGCTGCGTTAAGCCGATTCAAAAGCCGTCTGGGTGAGAAGGCCATTCCTTTGTACCAGATGGTGAAGAAGACAGACAACTTTGTCTGGAGTACGGCGGCGGATGAAGCGTTTGAAGCACTCAAGAAGCAACTCACTAAGCCGCCGGTCTTGGCTGCTCCGGCAAGAAGGAACCTTTGCTCCTATATGTGGCGGCTAATAACAGGGCAGTTAGCGCCGCGATTGTTGTTGAGCGCAAGGAGGCAGGGAAAGAGTATCTGGTTCAGAGGCCGGTTTACTACATTAGTGAAGTCCTGATAGAGTCCAAGTAGAGGTACCCACATTGGCAGAAGCTGGTATATGGGGTGTTCATGGCAAACTGTAAGCTGAAGCATTATTTCGTGGGGCACCAGGTCACAGTGGTTAGCTCTACCTCGTTGGGGGACATAATTCAAAACAGAGAAGCCACCAGCCGGATTGCTAAGTGGGCATTGGAGCTTGGACCTCTTAATTTCAAATATGTGCCTCGCACGGCGGTCAAGTCTCAAGCCTTGGTGGATTTCATAAATGACTGGACAGAGTGTCAGGCGCCTGAGAAGAAGCCGGATAACACATATTGGACGATTCACTTTGACGGATCCAGGCAACTTGAAGGATCAGGGGCTAGGGTTGTCTTAACCTCCCCAAAAGGTGATAGGTTCTGTTACGTGTTAAGGTTGATGTTTCCTTGTACTAACAATGCAACTGAGTATGAAGCTTTACTTCATGGCCTCCGGGTCGCTAAGGAGATGAACATGAGCCGGGTGCGGTGTCTCGGCGACTCAGATCTCGTGGCCCAGCAAGTTTCAGGCACGTGGGATTCCAAGGACCCGCGGATGGCGGCTTATCTTCAGGCGGTGGATGTCATCGCTGGTCACTTCAAGGGATATCTGGTGGATCATATTGATCGTCGTAGAAATGAGGCGGGCGATGCATTGTCCAGGTTGGGCTCCCAGGGAAGGCCGATGCCACCTAACGTATTCTTGGACGTGCTACATCACCCGTCAGTCAAGCTACCTTCAGAGGAAGACTTAGCTATACCTGACCTGGAGGGGCAGCTGGTGGCGGCTCTACATGCTATCCCTGACTGGACGCTGCCTTATTTGGCATACTTGACACGCGACGAGTTACCTGAGGAGGAGACCTTGGCAAGACAGATCGTCTAGCGATCTAAGTCCATGACAATCATCAACGGTGAGTTATATAAGTGCAGCGTTACCGGCGTTTTTCAACGTTGTGTTTCACCTGAAGAAGGAAAAGAAATCTTGAATGAAATTCACGCTGGCGATTGTGGTCATCATGCCGGCTCAAAATCTCTGGTGGCCAAGGCCTTTCGGCATGGTTTCTTTTGGTTGAGGGCTCACAAGGATGTAGAAGACTTGGTTCTCAAGTGCGATGGCTGTCAGAAGTTCAGGCGACATGCTCACGTGCCGGTTCAGGAATTGCGCATGATTCGAATTACTTGGCCGTTTGCGGTCTGGGGGCTTGATATGGTTGGGTCCTTCAAGAGATCTAAGGATAAGAAGACCCACCTCTTGGTGGCGGTGGACAAGTTTACTAAGTGGGTGGAGGCTAAGCCGGTTAGCAAGTGTGACGCGGCTACGGCGGTCCAGTTTGGCAAAAAGCTTATTTACCGTTTAGGTTACCCTCATAGTATCATTACAGATAATGGTACGAACCTATCCAAGGGGCTATGCAAGCGTTCTGTGAAAGTGAACACATCCGGCTTGACGTTTCTGCGGTTGCTCATCCACAATCCAATGGTCAGGCAGAGCATGCTAACCAAGAGATCTTGAGAGGTATCAAGCCCCGGCTTATGGTTCCTTTGCAACGAATGTCGGGATGTTGGGTAGAGGAGTTTCCATTAGTCTTATGGAGCATCAGAATCACTCCCAACAGATTAATAGGCTACACGCCTTTCTTCGTGGTTTATGGCGCAAAAGCCATATTACCAAGTGATATACGTCATGACTCACCACGAGTGGCGGCTTACGTTGAGGCGGATAATGAGACAGTGCGTCAAGACGCGTTGGATGCTTTGGATGAGAAGATGATCTGGCGGCGGCTCGATCGGCGATTTATCAGCAAGACCTGTGTCGCTACCATAGCCACAGAGTTAAGACCCGGACGTTTCAAGAAGGCGACTTGGTGTTTCGTTCGATTCAAGATTAGACGGATGCGCACAAGTTATCCCCTCCATGGGAAGGACCTTTTGTGGTCAGCAGAAATCTCAACAACGGCTTGTATTATCTTATTGATATCTGGGACGAGTCAAGCACTTATGGGCAGGAGACCCGCCGGCCGTGGAATATAGCTCATTTACGGCCTTACTATACTTGAGTAATCAAAACTCGACATTGTACACTATCATTGTACATATCACATATATATAATAAAGTTGGCATCCCCTGCACACCGGGGCTTCTGCCGTTTCACACATGTCAGAGTGTGCAAAAGTTGACACCGTCAACAAGGTCATGTGGGGGCTTCCAACCCACCGGGTTTAGCTTACACACCCTTTTGATCGGCTCTTAAGCCACAGTCAGGCAGGTTATATACCCAAAAGTTGACCCTGTCAACAAGGTCATCTGGGGGCTTCCAACCCACCGGGTTTAGCTTACACACCCTTTTGATTGGCTCTTAAGCCACAGTCAGGCGGGTTATATACCCAAAAGTTGACTCCATCAACAAGGTCATTTGGGGGCTTCCAACCCACCAGGTTTAGCTTACATACCCTCTTGATCGGCTCTTAAGCCGCTGCAAGTTTGAGTTAAACCTGCCTGTATGCTGATGATGCTCCGCTATGTGACCCGCCGAACTCTTACCAGTTAATCTCGCTTAGAGACCCTGAGCTGTTCAAACATATTTGGCAGCCAATCTCGCTAGAGACCCTGTACTGGTCAAGGTTAAACTGGCGGCTCTTGTCACGTGAGGGCCGACTTACGGAAAGTAAGGACAAACTCACCCATCTGCTGTCGACTCTCCGCTATGTGGCCCGTTCGTACTCTTAAACAATTAATGTTTTAAAGACCCTGCACTGTTTAAGGTTCAAACAACGGATTTATGTCACGTGAGAGGTAGCTTATGGGCACTAAGGGTACTCATACCCCGCTGCGTCTCTTTCTGGTTCGTTACGCTCTTAACAGTTAACCCTGAGCCGTTCAACGAAATTGACGGCCAATCTCGATAGAGACCCTGTAATGTTAAAGAGTTCTAGTAGCGAGTCCACCTAGAAGAACCGGCATATGAGTTTTCATAAAGGCAAGATCAGGAAAGATTTTACATCCCCAGGTTGTGCAATTTTCAAGCCGCCCTCACAGCAAGGCAAAATATATTCTGCCTATTTGTTTCCGCAAGTTTTTAAGATGAGTCGCCATGAAAATTGGTAACAAGATATGAGTGAAGCAAAACACAGCTAAAAGATATATCAAGTTGTGCACGTGCATGATGGCACGGTTCAGACAATAAAGGTTTTTCTAAGCCTAGTACAAGGCTCTCCACAGAGCCGAAAAAGCAAGACCAAGTTTTTTGTACACTGCTCCCAACATCGGCGGGTCAAGGAGCCGGGTCATCCCACTGCAAGATCAACTTGTTCAGGTTGATGGCAGGTCATCCCGTGGTGGGTCTTCGACTTCCTCGATCTGAAGATTGTCCACGTCCCAGTTGCAGTTTGTTAAAGCTTCAAACTTGGCCTCTTCAAAGAGGGGAGACGGGTCAATGTCAGGGGCAAAGAGGTGCTTATGACGTGTAGGAGTCAAGTCCCGAGCCTCGAAGATTGGGCAGCGCACTCGTTTGATGTCAGCATTGTAAGCCACCTGGTATGTTGACAAATCAACCTCTTCCACCAACACTGATGCAAGGATCCTAGAAGCCTTAATGTAGCTGGCGTAGTCGGCTTCTATGAATTCTAAGCCATCATATTTCTTGGACGGAAAGCCGTTCATCATCTCCTCAGCAGTCAGCTCTGGGGCAAAGGCCAAAGCCCAGCTGATTGCAGCAATCGCTCCCTTCCGGGCGGCTGATCTTTTGAGCTCTTGGATTTTCTTCGGCAGGGTGGATAAGAGCTCTATGACTCCTTTCATGAAGTTGGGAATACTCTCCTTATTTAGCATGGCTCTGATAGTGCAAAGAGTCCCGCAGTATAACTGCTCTGACAAAGTGTAGACGGCTTTCAGCTGCAATAGGCTATCGGCACCAAGCTGGCGGCTTCTTTGACCTGCGAAGACGGGTTTCGTTTTATCAGTCGCCTATGCAGTTTTTTAAGCAAGGAAATTGGCTGAGTGTTCATTACTTACCGAAAATAGCAGCAGTCATCTTTGAGATATGGTGCTTCAGGGATTGCAACTCGTTTGATACGAGCTTGAACCGTTGGTCAGCATCATCTGCATGTTTGGCCAGTGCAGTTTGCTCCGTTTCAGCAGCCTTCTTGAAGGAAGCAAAATCAAATTTAACTTTTACAAGCTCTTCGGCACCAAGGCGACACTTATCCTGTGCTTCACTTTGGGCAGCCTGCTGGGAAGCAAGATTATCCTTTAAACCGGTCAGATTAGACTCGGCATTGCTCAAAGCTTCCTGTGACATACAAAAGAAAAGGAGGGGTAAGTCGCCAGGATAAAATATTGCCAGATGGTCAGCTAAGGGAATATAATGCAAGTCTTAAGCAGATTGCAAGCAATATACTCGACACTTGGGGGCTAGTGTATGTTCACTTTCCAAGTCTACAATGAAGTTCCAGCTCATCTTCATCAAGTTAAGCCGACACTTTGGGGCTATAGCGAAGCTCTCCAAGTCTACAATGAATTTCCAGCTCATCTTCATCAAGTTAAGCTGGCACTTGGGGGCTACAGCGACGCTTTCTAAGTTTACAATGAAGTTTCGGCTCATCTTCATGAAGTTAAGCCGGTACTTGGGGGCTACATAGACGCTTTTTAAAGTCTACAGTGAAGTTCCGTCCCATTATTTCTATACTGACCCAGACTTGGGGACTACCATTGATCAATTCATCAAACGCTAAGTACCATCTCAACATATACATGTTAAGCTGATACTTGGTGGCTACAAGCTATGTTGTTCTACTTATGACACGGATTGGAAGACCCGGTTTACCATTTGCAAATATTAAACCAGCTCTTGGGGGCTACATAAGGGTATAAGGAAAGGAAGAAGTACCTCATATTTTTGCTTCATTAAGCCGACAAGTTTGAGCTCCATGTTCCGACTTGTGGACAAGCGGTTCAAATAACCAGCATGTAACTCGTCAGCAGTTAACTTCTCCAGCATGGGTAACTCAAAATCCAGTCTGTCAGAAGCTTCAGCCGGCCGTTTCCGCTGAGAGTTAAATGATTACCTAAATAGAGTAAGGTTATAATACAAGTTGACAAAGCTGAACTTAGTTAAATGATTACCTCAGCCGGCCTTTTCCGCTGAGCTGGAGAATTGGATAACCCGACCACAAGATCTTCAGAGCCGGTGCTTCGGGTTTGGCATCGGGAAGTTTGTCGTTGCTTTTTCAAAAGAAAATCGGGATCTAAGTGTAACATCCCAAAATTCCATTTTGGAATGTTATGAAATATAGCTATGCATCTATCATCATCATTGCTTGAATACATGTATTAGTTGAAATGCCTTCTCTGAATTTCTGAAACCCCTTTCTACTTTCAATGTGTTGCTTTCACCTATTTGAAAATCTTGGTAAAAAGTTCAAATAAGAGAGGAGGAATATGACACTCCACACCAGGACCTAATTGGTGATTCATTTGAACAACAAAAACCAGGGGTTATTTTGAAAATATTTGCAAAAAGGATTTAAAAACAATTAGGCAATTTCTGAAAATATTATTTTTTTCAAAGTGTTCAAATGACAGAATAAAAATGTTCATTAAATATAATTTATTATTCTGTTAATTTTGGTATATAATACTCCTATTTTCTAAAATGTTTTGAATGCTTTCAAAGACGATTTACTACTCTGGTTAATAAAAAGAAAACGGTAACGGTTTTAGTATTAAACGGGCCGGCCCACGGCAGTTACTCGCGAAGTTAATACCGACCGGCTGACCGACGCGGAAACCTCGCTCCCCTCTCGCTGACACCGGGTCCCACCCCGACCGACCGTTAGCCCGCGCGATCGTCTTCTTCCCCGCACGCGACGCCGGACCTCGTCGGCAGTTACTCCATTCCCCCGGATCTCTCTCCTCTCTCCTCCCCCGCACCACCCGAGCACCCTATATAAGAGCCCCAACCTCCTCTCTCCATTCCCCCCGAATCCCCTCTCTCCCTTGCCGAGGTGTTGCCAGATTCCTCGCCGAAGCTGCTCTGACCACCGAAGCTCCCTCCCCACGTGCCCGTCGCCTCGTACGTCTCCTCGCCTCTCCGACCCCTCCGTTCGATGCCAGACCTCGCCCGCCATCGTCTAAACCCCTTCGCTGCCTCTCTCGACCACCGGGGACCCCTCCGGCAACGTCCTCGACCACCGGCCACCGTCACCACTCGCCGGAGATCCTCTCTCTCTCCGGTAAGTCATCGGATCTATGCTCACCCCTCGGATCTACAATCCACGGCTAGGATTAGAACCCTTTAAACCCGAATCGTTTTCCTCTTCGTTCTGGTCGCTCGCCCACAAGCACTCGCGCGCACACACCCCCAACCAATAGGAAAGCGCCACGTAGCCCCCTGGCCGTTGCATATTTAGTTTTCTTTTCTGTTTTTGTTTTAGTTAACAGAGTGAGTTCAAATTTTGTTTTGCTTATATCTTTTAATCTGTTTAATGTTTTGAGTTGATTCTTTTTGCAATAGCTCACATTTTTCATGTAGTTTCACCCTGTACTTTTAAATTTTAAATTTGAACTCTAAAATTTGAATTGAATCAAATTTGCTTAAAACCTTCAAATCTGAATAACTAGAGTTTGAAAACAGATTTTGACATGAATCTTTTTGCTACTGTTTGGTCTTAGTTAGGACTACCTTTATGATTAGTTTGAAATTTTTTAGGATGATTTTGATTAGTGTTCTAGCTATAAACAGAATCTGCCTAGTATTATAGTATATGTTTTATTTACTTAGTTTTAGTTAGTTTAACTTAGATTTAGTTTTAATTTGTTTAGTAGGTTCTGTTGATTTAAATATTTAGTGTTTTACTTATTGTTAATAAAAATATAAAATGGTTTAGTTTATTTCTTTGTTAATATAGGAATCACAATTTCTTTTCAAACAGGGTTATTTTGATTAAAACAACTAGTTAGTAATAGTTTTGCTTTCAAACAAAGTTTTATATAATAAATTCTGTTTTCTAAGACAAGTTTATTTGTAAATTCTTTTCTGTTAAAAATATGTTTTACTAATAAGTAATAAGTTTTGTTTTGCTCTTTTGATAGTAAAACTATAGTTGATTCATATAGTGCTTATCAAAACTTTTATAAATTTTACTAAAGTTTTCCCAACAAACTTAAATTGATTTTCTTCTGTTTATTAATAAAAATATTTTTTATTGTTTCCCTGCTGTCAACAATTGTTTTGTTATTACAAAATAGTTTTATTATTGTTAGTAGTGTTTTATCAATCATCTTTAGAAAACAAAACTTGTGTGTTTTCTTGCTTGTGATTTTTACGCATTGTTTTGTCTTGATTGGTTACTAGTTCATGGTTGATGGTTGTGAGTTACCATATTTTGTTGTATGCTTATTGAGTGCTCTTGTTTGCTTCGTTAGATTATCCGGAGTGCGAAGCTTGTTACTTAGAGTCACTCACGTACGAAGATCATCAATCAGGCAAGTCACTTTGATCATGTTTACCCATGTTTTATATGCATTAGTTCTACCATCTTCCCCAATTGCATAGCAAGATAGGTTAGTTGGAAACTTGGTTACATTGTAGTAGTATCATGTGGTAGGTACCCCCTCAAACTCTTTGACACATTGGCCCCGGGAAACGTTGTTTTACTTTTTGCTATGCTATTAGTAGACGGGGTTGGTTGTGTGATTCATGAGAGTTGAGAGAGTTAATAATTTCAAGACCTACATAATGATCAAGATTTCAAGACTCCGAGTTTTCAACATACCTCTGGGTGGATGATGGTTGAACGGCACCCTGGAGAAACCAGTGGATTTGCCTAGGTGATGCTGGAGATGGCCAGTATTCACGCGGAAAGGTCCACCCAGGCACAAAGAGATGGATGGGTGCTTCAAGACCCAAGGCTTACCTGCACAGCCACAAGTCATTATGGGCTCTGGCTTGGTTGGATATCGTGGTGACCCTGGACAGGCGGTGCTACGAGATGTAGAAGAACGGTAGGAAAGGATGGGCACCGTCAGAGTCGTAGGGAAACCCTTTGGTAGACCATGTTTTGGTCATCCATTTCTCAAACACCCTGAAGTGCGAGAAATTAAACGGAGGCGACCAAATCTTGTGGGTAACGTGTGCAAAACTCTGCAGAGTACTCAAACCTAATCGATTAGCCGTGTCCACGGTCATGGACGACTTGAGCCAAAGGAACTGAAACATTTGGAATTCTCAACACAATAAATATGATGATGTGGGTATTAACAATTTGGGTATGAGAATTGGTTGGTGGAACCATCTCATTAATCAACCAACTTAGTAATATTTTGCTTAGCCCTCTCTTGATGTAGGAAAAATTGGCTTTACGCAAAAAAAACTTACCACCCCACCTGCCATATAAGCATGTAGATTAGATGATTATCTTTTCACCCCTCTCTTGTGACTTTGCCGGCATATTCCATATGCTGACCTACACGGCTGCAACCTATCATGTTGCAGAGTATTTTTCCGACCAGGAGTGAGGACATGTTCTACGCTCGGTGAGATGCCCTTGGAGTCAGATGGACTCATCTACCTTCGACGCTTCCGCAAGATTTAGATATTGTCATGAGTTGGCTTTCAGCCACTTTATTGTAATTTTTATTGTAATAAAGGACTCGATATGAGATTTCGATTAATATAATTCTGTGTGATTTCCCTTTGATATATACATTGATGTACCGTGTGTGTACCAGCATGATCTTGGGATGGTACGGAAACACCGGAGATTCGACCTTTCAGGTCGGGTCGCTACAGAAATGGTATCAGAGCACACGCTGACCATAGGACGTAACCTCTAGGATTGGAAAGCCTTAGGATTGTGTCTCTTTGTCTTTAAAATTCTTATACTCTCATCTACTCATGTCTGATTTCTCTCCGGTTATTTCAAAATTTATAGATGGCCACCTTCATCCCAGTGTTGATCACGGAGTTTTGCCAGCCTGACGCAACGATGCCTTTTGGTAAGGAGCTGATGAGGATCGTCAAGGACATGAGGATTACTTTGCCGAGCATCACCGGGACTCCTATCATGTCATTTCCACAAGATGGATGCTACAGGATCGAGGTGCACATCCCAGGGAAGACCTTTGGGAATCGGAAGGAACCCATCGACTTCAAGTTTGTGGCACCCAGCTGGATACTTGGGAGAGACATTGCCATTCATTGTGCCCTTGGACGTATTCAGGAGGAATACAGAGGTGGAACCATTTCACCAGGACTCAACATGGTTTGCCGCAGAGATGCCCATGGCAACATCATCACCAACCCCACTGGAGACTCCACCATGTCATATATCCAGACCCTGGAGACGCACATCAGGACTCTGGAGCTTCAAGTTCATGCTGATACGAAAACAATCAAGAATCTGATGAACCGCGAAATTGACCTCGAAGCTGACTTACGGGAAGCCGAGTACGAGAATGAGTATGAGGTGAAGGATTTCTTAGAGAGGATCGACAAGTTGAATACTCGCATCGCCACTCTGGAGGAACGGATGGACATGGGTGAAAATCTTCATCCTGAGGGAGACTTGGCTCCTTTCATCAGCAACGATGATGACTATGAGGAGAGCACCACTGGAGGAGACTCAGTCACCAAGTACTTCTGAGGAAAAGTTTAGTTATGCCCTCCATGTATCTTTTATTTTTCAACGTTAAGAGCGCAGGTCGATGCTTAGTTTGATTGAGTATTGTATTCCGATGTTTGACATTGATTGAATAAATAAATGAGTGTTTGGTGTGATATGTTTGTTGCATTGCATATGGGTAGTGAATTTCTCCTTTTAGGCCCTTGTTCTATTCTAATTCTCACCCCTCTGAAAACAGCAAGATGCCTCCACGACGTGAGTCCGACTTCACCTTCCCGCCGGAACTCACGCAACTCCTTCAGCAGCAGAATGCACTCATGCAGTTATTGATCCAGAATCAGACCAACAACCAGAACAACAACCACCACCATCCACCCCAGGCTGACAATCCCACCCGTTTTTTGAGGTTGAACCCTCCAACTTTCTCCAGCAGCACTGAGCCCATTGTGGCAGATGACTGGCTCCGTAAGATGGAGAGAGAACTCGTCACCGTTGGATGTACTGACGCTGAGAAGGTGCGCTTTGCCGCACATCAACTGGATGGACCAGCAGCTTCATGGTGGGAGAACTACAGCACCACATATCCTATTGCTGATGTAACTTGGGAGCAGTTGAAGCAAGCTTTCCGCACCGCACATGTTTCAGCTGGAGCTATGAGTCTGAAGAAGCGCGAGTTTCGCAACTTGCGCCAGGGAAATCGCTCTATGGCCCAGTACATGGATGACTTCAGCACATTGGCACGTTATGCACCAGGAGACGTGGCCGATGATGCGGCCAAGCAAGAGAAGTTTCTGGAAGGACTCAACGATGAGTTGAGCATGCAGCTGGTAGTGGCTACTTTCAACAACTACCAAGAGCTGGTGGATAAGATCCTCATCTTGGAGGGTAAACAACAGCAAATTGAGAATCGCAAGCGGAAGTACACTCAGGGGAAGTTTAACTCTGGAGCTCATCAGAAGCCCCGCTACTCCCCGTACTCAGGGAATACCGGATCAGGGACCGGTAAGTTTGGAAGGCACACTCATGCCGTGCACAACCATGGAGGCCACAACCATGGAGGAAAATGGGAATGCCCGTCCCAACCATGGCAATTTCAAGACTGACAATGCGAATGGGAACAACAACCAGCACCGTCACGCTCCTACTCAGAAGGATCTGAGCCACATCACCTGTTTCAAGTGCCAGAAGACAGGGCATTATGCTACTGAGTGTCCCCAGAGCAAGCAGGGAAATGGAAACGGCAACTCCACAGCCAAGAAGCCAAATCCGTTTCCTCGTGCCCAGGTGAACCACCTTGACGTGGAAGAAGTTTATGATCAACCCGAGACTGTGGTTGGTAAGTTTTTATTGCATTCACGTCCAGTTACAGTACTTTTTGATTCCGGTGCAACTCATTCATTCATATCAAGGGTAGTTGTGGATAAATATGGTTTGCCCACCAAAACCCTTAGACAGCCCATTAAGGTCAGTTTCCCAGGAGGTATGATGATGGCAGGAATAGGATGCCATGCCCTGAAACTCAATATAGGAAACCATGTTTTTCCCACCGACCTCATCGTCTTAGAATCCCAGGGATTGGATGTAATCCTAGGCATGGATTGGATGACCAAGTATGAAGGAAATCTTGATTGTCCCAGCAAGTCTGTTTCACTCACCACCCCGGAGAACAAGAGGATTAAGTATGTATCCCGACGCACCCAGATGAGTGCTCGATTAAATTCCCTCACAGGAGTTGTTCAGGAGGAAGTACCTGTGGTAAAAGACTTTCTGGATGTATTTCCGAAAGAATTACCAGGCATGCCACCAGATAGGGAGATTGAGTTCCTAATAGAGCTACAGCCAGGGACAGCCCCAATTTCCAAGAGACCCTATCGGATGCCCACAAATGATTTAGTGGAAATCAAGAAGCAAATTAAGGAGTTATTGGACAAAGGGTATATTCGCCCAAGTTCTTCACCTTGGGGAGCCCCAGTTCTTTTGGTGGAGAAGAAGGATAAAACCTTGAGAATGGTAGTCGATTATCGTGCCTTGAACGAGGTGACTATCAAGAACAAGTACCCTCTGCCGATGATTAATGACTTGTTTGATCAGCTAGTAGGCGCCAAAGTATTCTCCAAGATCGATCTTCGATCAGGGTATCACCAACTAAAGATTCGTGAACAGGATATACCCAAAACAGCTTTCACCACAAGGTATGGCATGTATGAGTATACTGTCATGTCCTTTGGTTTGACTAATGCTCCTGCCTACTTCATGAATTTGATGAACAAGGTGTTTATGGAATATTTGGACAAGTTTGTCGTGGTGTTCATCGATGACATTTTGATATTCTCCAAGAATGAGGAAGAACACAAGGAACATTTGCGATTAGTTCTGGAGAAGCTGAGAGAGCATCAGTTATATGCCAAGTTCAGCAAATGTGAATTTTGGCTGACGGAAGTCGGATTCCTTGGACATGTTATTTCTGGAGAAGGAATAGCCGTAGACCCCGCTAAGGTTGAAGCCGTCACCGAGTGGAAGTCACCCACCTCAGTTAAGGAGATCCGCAGTTTCCTTGGACTAGCCAGATATTACTGGGGATTTATTGAGAATTTCTCAAAGATTGCCAAGCCCATGACAGAGTTGTTGAAGAAAGAGTCTAAGTATATTTGTACTGAGGAATGTGAAGCCAGTTTCCAGGAGTTGAAGAAACGTTTGGTCACAGCCCCAGTGTTGATTTTGCCCAATATTCGGAAGGACTTCTAGGTTTATTGTGATGCTTCACGTCAAGGACTTGGAGGAGTACTCATGCAAGATGGAAAGGTTGTAGATTATGCATCCAGACAACTACAACCTCATGAGTTGAATTATGCTACCCATGATTTGGAACTAGCAGCCGTAGTGCACGCACTCAAGACCTGGAGACATTTTCTTATCGGAAATAGTTGTGATGTTTACACCGACCATAAGAGCCTGAAATATATCTTCACGCAGAAGGAGTTGAACCTCAGACAGAGGAGATGGTTAGAGTTAATCAAGGACTATGACATGAGATTACACTACCATCCAGGTAAGGCTAATGTTGTAGCCGATGCCTTGAGTCGGAAAACTTATGTAAACACACTCACAGCGGGAGGATTACCCCCAAGAGTTAGCCGATGATCTCAAAGAGAGCTCAAGCTAGAGATAGTTCCAAGAGGATATGTTGCCACACTGGAGATTCAATCCACCTTGACTAAAAGAATTCGAGAAGCCCAGAAATCGGACAAGAAGATAGCTGAGATAAAGCAGAGAATGGAAGATGGTAAAGCTAAAGGTTTTCGTGAGGATGAACACGGAACTTTGTGGTTTGAGAACCGAATCTATGTGTCCAATGACCCAGTGCTCAGGAAGTTGATACTTCAGGAAGCCCACGATTCACCTTACTCGATACACCCAGGCAACACCAAGATGTACCTGGATTTGAAGGAAAGTTATTGGTGGACAGGTATGAAGAAGGATATTGCGGAACACATTGCAATATGTGATGTTTGTCAGCGAGTAAAGTCGGAACATTAGAAACCAGCAGGGTTACTCCAACCTTTGCCGATACCCGAGTGGAAATGGGAAAAGATTGGTATGGACTTCATCACAGGACTACCTAGGACCCGTTCAGGTTATGATTCCATCTGGGTAGTGGTTGATCGCTTGACCAAGGTGGCTCATTTCATTCCAGTGAAGACCACCTATACCAGCGCTAAGCTAGCCAAGATATATATGAACAGGATCATATGTCTGCATGGAGTTCCGAGGAGTATCATGTCAGATAGAGGAACAAAATTTACCTCAAAGTTTTGGCATCAGTTACATGAAACTTTGGGTACAAGGCTGGAGTTTAGTACAACTTTTCATCCGCAGACCGATGGACAGACTGAGAGAGTCAACCAGATTCTGGAAGACATGTTGAGAGCTTGTGCGCTAGATTATGGATCTAGTTGGGATGACAATTTACCTTACGCAGAATTCTCGTACAACAACAGTTATCAGACCAGTCTGAAGATGGCCCCTTTCGAAGCTTTATATGGAAGGAGGTGCAGAACGCCACTGACGTGGGATGGTGTTGGAGACCGACAACTTTTTGGTCCCGACCTTATCCGAGATTCTGAAGAGAAAGTCAAGCTGATTCGTGACAGACTCAAGATAGCTCAATCTCGATAGAAGAGTTATGCTGACAGCAAACGCAAAGAAGTGACGTATGAAGTGGGAGACCGAGCGTATCTTCGTGTGTCCCCGCTTCGAGGAATCAAGAGGTTTGGTGTTAAAGGAAAGTTAGCACCCAGATTCATAGGCCCCTACAAAATTCTTGAACGTAGAGGCAAAGTTGCATACAAACTAGAATTGCCGGAAGGATTATCCGGAGTTCATGATGTGTTCCATGTGTCCCAACTGAAGAAATGTCACGCTGAGATGAGTGATATTCCTTTGAGAGACACAGTGCCCCTAGAGGCCATACAACTTGACAGTGATCTGAGCTATGAGGAGAAGCCTGTTAGAATCCTCGAGACTGCCAACAGAGTTACCCACAGCAGGATCATCAAGTTTTGTAAGGTTTTGTGGAGTCACCACACCGAGGAAGAAGCCACTTGGGAACGCGAAGAAGATCTTTGTAGAGACCACCCGCACCTATTTTCTAGCCAACCCGAATCTCGAGGGCGAGATTCATCTTAAGGTGGGTAGGTTTGTAACATCCCAAAATTCCATTTTGGAATGTTATGAAATATAGCTATGCATCTATCATCATCATTGCTTGAATACATGTATTAGTTGAAATGCCTTCTCTGAATTTCTGAAACCCCTTTCTACTTTCAATGTGTTGCTTTCACCTATTTGAAAATCTTGGTAAAAAGTTCAAATAAGAGAGGAGGAATATGACACTCCACACCAGGACCTAATTGGTGATTCATTTGAACAACAAAACCCAGGGGTTGTTTTGAAAATATTTGCAAAAAGGATTTAAAAACAATTAGGCAATTTCTGAAAATATTATTTTTTTCAAAGTGTTCAAATGACATAATAAAAATGTTTATTAAATGGCATTTATTATTCTGCTAATTTTGATATATAATACTCCTATTTTTTAAAATGTTTTGAATGCTTTTAAAGACGATTTACTACTCTGGTTAATAAAAAGAAAATAGTAACGGTTTTAGTATTAAACGGGCCGGCCCACGGCAGTTACTCGCGAAGTTAATACCGACCGGCTGACCGACGCGGAAACTTCGCTCCCCTCTCGCTGACACCGGGTCCCACCCCGACCGACCGTTAGCCCGCGCGGTCGTCTTCTTCCCCGCACGCGACGCCGGACCTCGTCGGCAGTTACTCCATTCCCCCCGGATCTCTCTCCTCTCTCCTCCCCCGCACCACCCGAGCACCCTATATAAGAGCCCCAACCTCCTCTCTCCATTCCCCTCGAATCCCCTCTCTCCCTCGCCGAGGCGTTGCCAGATTCCTCGCCGGAGCTGCTCTGACCACCGAAGCTCCCTCCCCACGTGCCCGTCGCCTTGTACGTCTCCTCGCCTCTCCGACCCCTCCGTTCGACGCCGGACCTCACCTGCCGTCGTCTGAACCCCTTCGCTGCCTCTCTCGACCACCGGGGACCCCTCCGGCAACATCCTCGACCACCGGCCGTCGTCACCACTCGCCGGAGATCCTCTCTCTCTCCGGTAAGTCATCGGATCTATCCTCACCCCTCGGATCTACAATCCACGGCTAGGATTAGAACCCTTTAAACCCGAATCATTTTCCTCTTCAGTCCGGTCGCCCGCCCGCAAGCACTCGCGCGCACACGCCCCCAACCAATAGGAAAGCGCCACGTAGCCCCCTGGCCGTTGCATATTTAGTTTTCTTTTCTGTTTTTGTTTTAGTTAACAGAGTGAGTTCAAATTTTGTTTTGCTTATATCTTTTAATCTGTTTAATGTTTTGAGTTGATTCTTTTTGCAATAGCTCACATTTTTCATGTAGTTTCACCCTGTACTTTTAAATTTTAAATTTGAACTCTAAAATTTGAATTGAATCAAATTTGCTTAAAACCTTCAAATCTGAATAACTAGAGTTTGAAAACAGATTTTGACATGAATCTTTTTGCTACTGTTTGGTCTTAGTTAGGACTACCTTTATGATTAGTTTGAAATTTTTTAGGATGATTTTGATTAGTGTTCTAGCTATAAACAGAATCTGCCTAGTATTATAGTATATTTTTTATTTACTTAGTTTTAGTTAGTTTAACTTAGATTTAGTTTTAATTTGTTTAGTAGGTTCTGTTGATTTAAATATTTAGTGTTTTACTTATTGTTAATAAAAATATAAAATGGTTTAGTTTATTTCTTTGTTAATATAGGAATCACAATTTCTTTTCAAACAGGGTTATTTTGATTAAAACAACTAGTTAGTAATAGTTTTGCTTTCAAACAAAGTTTTATATAATAAATTCTGTTTTCTAAGACAAGTTTATTTGTAAATTCTTTTCTGTTAAAAATATGTTTTACTAATAAGTAATAAGTTTTGTTTTGCTCTTTTGATAGTAAAACTATAGTTGATTCATATAGTGCTTATCAAAACTTTTATAAATTTTACTAAAGTTTTCCCAACAAACTTAAATTGATTTTCTTCTGTTTATTAATAAAAATATTTTTTATTGTTTCCCTGCTGTCAACAATTGTTTTGTTATTACAAAATAGTTTTATTATTGTTAGTAGTGTTTTATCAATCATCTTTAGAAAACAAAACTTGTGTGTTTTCTTGCTTGTGATTTTTACGCATTGTTTTGTCTTGATTGGTTACTAGTTCATGGTTGATGGTTGTGAGTTACCATATTTTGTTGTATGCTTATTGAGTGCTCTTGTTTGCTTCGTTAGATTATCCGGAGTGCGAAGCTTGTTACTTAGAGTCACTCACGTACGAAGATCATCAATCAGGCAAGTCACTTTGATCATGTTTACCCATGTTTTATATGCATTAGTTCTACCATCTTCCCCAATTGCATAGCAAGATAGGTTAGTTGGAAACTTGGTTACATTGTAGTAGTATCATGTGGTAGGTACCCCCTCAAACTCTTTGACACATTGGCCCCGGGAAACGTTGTTTTACTTTTTGCTATGCTATTAGTAGACGGGGTTGGTTGTGTGATTCATGAGAGTTGAGAGAGTTAATAATTTCAAGACCTACATAATGATCAAGATTTCAAGACTCCGAGTTTTCAACATACCTCTGGGTGGATGATGGTTGAACGGCACCCTGGAGAAACCAGTGGATTTGCCTAGGTGATGCTGGAGATGGCCAGTATTCACGCGGAAAGGTCCACCCAGGCACAAAGAGATGGATGGGTGCTTCAAGACCCAAGGCTTACCTGCATAGCCACAAGTCATTATGGGCTCTGGCTTGGTTGGATATCGTGGTGACCCTGGACAGGCGGTGCTACGAGATGTAGAAGAACGGTAGGAAAGGATGGGCACCGTCAGAGTCGTAGGGAAACCCTTTGGTAGACCATGTTTTGGTCATCCATTTCTCAAACACCCTGAAGTGCGAGAAATTAAACGGAGGCGACCAAATCTTGTGGGTAACGTGTGCAAAACTCTGCAGAGTACTCAAACCTAATCGATTAGCCGTGTCCACGGTCATGGACGACTTGAGCCAAAGGAACTGAAACATTTGGAATTCTCAACACAATAAATATGATGATGTGGGTATTAACAATTTGGGTATGAGAATTGGTTGGTGGAACCATCTCATTAATCAACCAACTTAGTAATATTTTGCTTAGCCCTCTCTTGATGTAGGAAAAATTGGCTTTACGCAAAAAAAACTTACCACCCCACCTGCCATATAAGCATGTAGATTAGATGATTATCTTTTCACCCCTCTCTTGTGACTTTGCCGGCATATTCCATATGCTGACCTACACGGCTGCAACCTATCATGTTGCAGAGTATTTTTCCGACCAGGAGTGAGGACATGTTCTACGCTCGGTGAGATGCCCTTGGAGTCAGATGGACTCATCTACCTTCGACGCTTCCGCAAGATTTAGATATTGTCATGAGTTGGCTTTCAGCCACTTTATTGTAATTTTTATTGTAATAAAGGACTCGATATGAGATTTCGATTAATATAATGCTATGTGATTTCCCTTTGATATATACATTGATGTACCGTGTGTGTACCAGCATGATCTTGGGATGGTACGGAAACACCGGAGATTCGACCTTTCAGGTCGGGTCGCTACACTAAGTGAGCAAGGGGATGAGAAAGTGGAACTTTTTGGATGGCCCGTTGTATCTTCTTTGATGGAAGGTGTTCTGAGTCAGATGAAATATAGGTTACCTCAGGAGCGTTGACATGGATTGTCTCCGATTCTTCCTGTGAATAATTATTGTTAGCAAGATGCAAAAAAAGGCAGCCAAGAGAGTCAAGTTCTAGCTCTGAATCATCAACTTCATGCTGCTCTGGGACAACAGTATTTTTCTTACGGGCGTCAGCCTTCTCCTTAGACTTCTTCGCAGGAGGAGTGTATTTTTTCTTCCAGAAGCTGGAGTTGGCCTGAAAGCGAGAGCCGCCGAAAGAGATTTGGAAGATGTTCTTACATCTAGGGCCGGGTTAGAAGCACAGAAAGGTTGTAACCCGGTAGAGCGGCAAGCTTCTTGGGATGCATGGACAAGTCCCCTGATAGCAGCAACAATATTCTCTTCTGTTAGGGTGGTATGTGTTGGGGAACGTTGCATGGGAAGAAAAAAAAATCCTACGCACACGCAAGATCTATCCATGGTGATGAGCATCTACGAGAGGGAGAGTGGATCTACATACCCTTGTAGATCGCTAAGCGGGGGAGCGTTAAGAAACGCGGTTGGTGTAGTTGAACGTCTTCACGATCCAAATCGCCAAGCGTCCCACGATCTCATCACGATCCATCCCGCGATCCAATCACGATCCGTCCCGCGATCTCATCACGATTCGTCCCATGATCCAATCACGAATCGTCTCGTGATCTTGATCACGGTCCTTCCGATCTAGCACTGAACGGACGGCACCTCCGTGTTCAGCACACATACAGCTCGATGACGATCTCTGGCTTCTTGATCCAGTAAGAGGGAGCGGAGAGGTTGACGAGTTCTCCGGTAGTGCGACAACGTTGTGGTGATGGTGGTGGAGTAATTCCAGCAAGGCTTCGCCTTAGCACTACTGAAACCGATCTAGAGGAGAAACTACGGACTAGAGGAGTGGGTAGCACGTGGCTAAAAATCTATGTGTAAAACCACTAAAACCTCTAGTATATATAGGAGGAGGAGAGGAGGAGGCTTGGCACAAGGGCCAGCCCTTGTGACTTCGGCCGAAGTAGAGAGGAGGAGTCCTCCTCCTCCACTCCTAGTAGGATTAGGACTCCTTCCTTATTTCCACCTTTTTGCCTTTTTCCACCTTTTCCACTTTGGACTTTCTTCCCAGCCACATGGGCCTTCTGTGGGACTTCAGCCAGCCCACTAATGTCTGGTATTCATCCTCCCATAGCCCATGTAGCCTCTTGGGTCGAAATACTCCTCCCGATGGTCCCCCGGTACCCTCCCGACACTCCCGGTACACTACCGATGAGCCCAGAACTTTTCCGGTGACCAAAACAGGACTTCCTATATATCAATATTTACCTCCGGACCATTCCGGAGATCCTCGTGATGTACGTGATCTCATCCGGGACTTCGAACAACCTTCGGTCACCACCATGCATAATTCTATACTACTGAAACATCACCAAATCTTAAGTGTGCAGACCCTGTGGGTTTGAGAACTATGTAGACATGACCGAGACACCTCTATGGTCAATAACCAATAGAGGGACCTAGATGCCCATATTGATTCCTACATATTATATGAAGATCTTTATTGGTCGAACCTCTATGTCAAGGATTTAGTTAATCCCGTATGATGTTCCCTTTGTTCTTCGGTATGTTCCTTGCCCGAGATTTGATCGTCGGTATCTCCATACCTAGTTCAACCTCGTTACCGGCAAGTCTCTTTACCCATTTCCGTAATACAAGATCCCATGACTAACACTTAGTCACGTTGCTTGCAAGGCTTGTTGTGATGTTGTATTACCGAGTGGGCCCTGAGATACCTCTCCGTCACACGGAATAACAAATCCCAATGTTGACCATGCCAACCCAACAAACACCATCGGAGATACCAGTAGAGCACCTTTATAGTCACCCAGTGACGTTGTGACGTTTGATACACACAAGGCACTCCTCCGATGTCCGTGAGTTGTATGATCTCATGGTCGTAGGAACATATACTTGACATGCAAAAAACTGTAGCAATAAACTGACACGATCATATGCTACGTTTGTAGTTTGGGTCTTGTCCATCACATCATTCTCCTAATGATGTGATCCTGTTATCAAATGACATCTCATGTCCATGGCTAGGAAACCTTAACCATCTTTGATCAACGAGCTAGTCTATTAGAGGCATACTGGGGACATGGTGTTGTCTATGTATCCACACATGTATCTGAGTTTCCGATCAATACAATTCTAGCATGGATAATAAACGATTATCATGAACAAGGAAATATGATAATAACTAATTTATTATTGCCTCTAGGGCATATTTCCAATAGTATGATTGAAGCATAGGGGGTCATTGGCGTCACCCGTGTACTCACACATAAGCCGGTCCTGCCGGCTCAGAGGCATGACCTTCCAAGAGATCCAACAGCGGGTCAGGTCGATTCCTGTCAGACCGTTGGCCAGGAGGGATCTAATTTTGGTGAAGGCCGGATCATATTTCGCTCATGCAGAAGCTGACATCCGGTCTGGGAGCTCAGTTGTGGTGTGGAGACGGGTAGGACGATAACCCGACAGTGGATGTTCTCCCTCTGGAGACATGTCTTTGCAGTAAAACCAAGTTTTATTCCAGTCCTTGGGGTGACTTGGCATTCGAATAGCCGGGAAGGCCATATCCCGTCTTCTTTGAATGGAGACTCCGCCGAATTCTAGGCTGGGGCCAGCCGCCACTTCCGTGTGGCGGTTTACATAGAAATACTCTCGGAAGAGGTCAACTGACGGCTCTTCTTGTAAGTAAGCTTCGCAGAGGATTTGGAAGTTGCACATATTTGAGACGGAGTTGGGTGCAATATCCTGAGGATGCAGCTTGAAGAAATAGAGGACATCTCGGAAAAATTTAGAGCCGGGCAGGCTGAAACCGCGCGCAAGGTGGTCTGTGAATATAACTATTTCAGCCTCTCGGGGGATGGGTTTCTTCTCATTGCCCGGAACCCGCCAGTGAATGACATTTTTAGCCGGCAAAGTTCCCGCGTCTACGAGATCATGTAGGAACTCTTCGGATACCGCAGAGCCGACCCAATTGCAGGTTGAAGACGCACGAGACACGACGGCGGGTTAAGGCTGTGAAAGGTAGCGGTACGCGGCGGATCAAAAAGTGAGTCAACAACTAAAACGGCTGAGGAAATGAGATATCATAATGCTAAGCCGTCGGCATAATGTGTTGGGAGATCTACCAATGCAATGGCGAGTTAAGTTGACACAACAGTGAGGGAAAATATAGCTAAGTGTGGATAAACGAGTTTCATAGGTTGTCTTTATAGCTACGGATCTATGGGCAGAGAAAAATCAAGTTTAGTTTAGCCCTAGCAACGAACTAAAGAAGACTAACAAGATTAAGCGCAATAAGGGGAAACAACTATAGGTCCACGCTAGGCTGTTGATGATTCTACATGACCTACCGCAACAGGAAGAAAAACACTACAAGATCCACAGAGCTACTTGTTGTTTGGCATTGCGGGAAGAACTCACGTTCTAATGGAGCCGATGAACTCGGTGGATTTTAAGCCCTAAAGCTATGGATCTATGGGAGGAAGAAAGACTTACTAGAAGTGACGCTGTGGACGTGGGCGAGATTCTGGTCCGTTCAGGTTGATGCAGCGGCCTGAGACGACGACAGCGATGGAGCTTCACCAGAGCGATGGAGATCGGGGGCGATGGCGTCGGGAGGAAGAAGAAAAGCGGAAGCGATGGAGGAAATGAGAAGGACCCCTCACGACCCTATTTAAGAGGCTGGAAGGCCGAACGGGTGCGGGAATCAAGGCGGCAGAAACTGACCGACCGAGACGGAGGCCTCGATTTTCGGGCCGACAGTTTTAATGACAATATCCATTGTGGACGTCATGGAATCTTTTTGGCATATTCGATGTGACGTCGCGGCCGGTTACATATTTTCATTCACGTGATGGAGTGTGAGACTCGACGCCAAGTGAGTTTGAAGATTGACCTGAGCGGGCTCAAATCAACCTGGGGCCTAATGTTGGGGATATAACCCTGTGGTAAGACCTGCCCAGGTGGGGCCGGGTCATACCTGGCGGCTCATAATCAAGACCAGAGAAGGGGGCTGAAAGGCATAGGCCTGGTTATGTGACGACTTACCAAGATGGGCCAAGATGGAGGCCCAGACCAAAGATGGTATGAAGACCCGGGCGGTTAAGCCGCCCAGAGACGGTTTGCCCAAGAAGGCAAGGCGACTTAGAGACGGGATAGTCTACGTTGTAAGAGTCGGTGTAGGACTCGTGTAACCCAGGGCCTCAACCTCCTATATAAAGGTGAGACCCTGGGGAGGCTTAGACAGAAACCAATCAATCGAGAACTAGGTCAAGCGAATCCGCTCCCTTGTAACTGATACTCCAATCAATACAACACAATCAGGACGTAGGCTTTTACCTCTTCCAGAGGGGCTAAACCTGGGTAAACTCATGTCCCTCGTCTCAACCAACCCCTTTGAGTCCATCACCTTAGTGATGGCCTCAAACCCAAGTCTCCGGACATCTGTCGTGACAAAACGACAGATAGCGTCCAAACCAACAAAATTCCTGGTGGAGTTTTGTTAAATTATCTATATTTCTTTTGATTTCAGGACTGGAAATCCCTATTACCGCCCTTATCGTGCAAGGATGAATGAATAAACACTCATCATGAGAATAAACCGCTTAACATGGAATACTGACCACCCCCTGTCGCTCAATGAGCGGTCCAGGCACACAAAACAGATTTTTATTTGAAATTTTAGAGGTGGCACATGCAAATTTACTTGGAACGATAGGATAATACCGCACATAGGTAGATATGGTGGACTCATCTCGAATAACTTTGGTTTAATGATTTTGATGCACAAGCAGTATTCCTTCTTAGTACAGGTGAAGGCTAGCAAATAGATTGAGAAGCGGCCATCTAGAGAGCAAAGACGGTCATAATCATGCATTATGAATAATAAACATTGAATGCTATCATGAGTAGGATATGGACACCATGAACATAAATATCATGAAGGCTACGTTGGTTTTTGATTCAACTACATGCGTGAACATGTGCCAAGTCACGCCACTTGAAACATTTAGAGGAGGATACCATATCATCATACTACATCACAACCATTTTAATATATGTTGACATCCAAGATAAATAATTATCCACTCCTAGATACTTGATCATGGCATGAGCAACTCTAATCTCTAATTGTCATTGCAAACATGTTTGATCATAATATGTTGAATCATGGATACTAGGTTAAACATATTTACAAAAACACAAACAAGTTGAGTTCATACCCGCTTCTCTCTGCCACGGTCAATTCATCAAATATTATCATTATTGCCTTTCACTTGCACGATTGAATGATATGAAAATAATAACAGTGCAAGAGTGCCGTGGACTAAGCTAGAATCTGTAAACATTTTATTCAAGAGGAGAAGATAAAGTGAGATGGGCTCTTCGTTAGATCAACAGTAAAGCATATGAGAGCCACTCAAAATTTTCATTGCGGTCTTCTCCTTGGTATGACTCGATAAAAGAAAGAGAATTTCAGAGAAACATACTAAAATATTTTTGGAGTTTTCAGTTTTTCGTGAAGAAGCAAGTAAAAGAAGGAAAAAACTAGAACGAGAAAACTATTTACACGAGAGAACTCCCAACAAGAAAAAGAAGAAATTAGAAATATTTTTGAGTTTTCTTTTAATACTAAAACTAACTAAACTGATAAGAAAAACCGAAAAGAAGTAAGAAGTATTTTTGGATTTTCTCAAAGTTTTTCAAACACACAAGAAGAAAGCAAGAAAATAAATCTAGCATGGATAATACAATGAAAAAAATGCAAACACCGACAACTCGAATGAAATGCGTGAAGATGAATATAATGGCGGTGGAAACACGTACTCGCCCTAGCATGGTAATCACCATCCGTAGCCCGGATAATAGTCTGAGTGATAGCCTACTGAGGCTCTTGGTGCAACCACATCAGCCCTTCTAGCAGATTCAATCTCCGCATTGTACGTGCGGGCCTTGCTCTCAAGGACGTAGTATCTTTCCTTCCTGTTATAATCAAAGGGAGCAGGAGCAGGTAATATGATAGGCACAATGGGACCGTTATCGAACCTCAAGTTGTAAGTATAGTTATTGACTGTACCCTGAAGGAATCTATGGCATTTCATGGCATCAAAGTCTAAGTGCTGGTTAGGTAAGATAGGATCATTAGGCCAAGGGGACACTCCCAACCTCGTAGCGAGGCAAGAGGCATAAATCCAAAATTACCAATAGAAGCGTTGATATTCAGTCTCCATGTAACAATTGCTCCTAAATTTTAGTCTTTAATTCCCATTAAAGTAGTGTGTATAAGACTCAAATCATGTGCACACAGTGTGCTACAATCCTGCTTGCCTACAATGCATTTGCCATTAAAGAGTGCAAATTACTGTATAGATGGAAAATGGATGTTTTTTATTATGCCTTGTGTCACTCCTTTGATTTCACCACAACAAAGGTTACTCCAAAATGACTCATACTCAGATTTTGTTGGTTCGTCTAAAGAACCCCAATATGGAATTTTGCACGCTTCATAGAACGCATCTGAAGGCATGGTGAAAGCGTTATTATGGAGACTAAATGAAACTCTAGACACATGAGGGAAATGTTTAAATTTCTTAGTAAATGCCTCTGTGAGAGTGAGGTATTGAGTGCACTTATCTTCAATGAACGAAACCAGATCGGTGTTGCGAATGTAGTGCTCAAATTCTTCCATAATACATGCGCCTTCCATGAAGTTATTACACGATCAAAGGAATGATTTGGTTTCGGCGTCCCGTATTGAGCTTGCACTTGGCTCAACATAAGATTGTCGTAAAGAGCTTTCACTTGATAATGCCCCCGAGGATCTTCTCCTCGAAGAACTCCTAAATAATTGCATTTTTATTCGCGAATAATTTTTGGAAAAAATTTTGACACAAAATTTTGTTAACAAAGCTTAATAAGATTGATAGCAACTACTCATAAGGATGCCTAGAGACCGTATCAAGCATTCAATCTACTTAGAAATCTGAGAATTCAACATGCAAGCTCATCTACAACAACACCAAGAGTAGCTAATTATTCTAAAAATAAACCACTAAATTAAAAACTAATTGGAGCAATGGGGGAGTTACATACCAAGAAGCAATCCCCTAAAACAGTTTTGGAAATGGAGCTTCGAGCAAAGAGATCAAAGTCCATGGGTTCTTGGGCAAGAACATGAGGGAGAGAGCAATGATGATTTTTTGGAGGTAGGAGATGACATGTGCTAAGGGAATAAGGGAGGGACCCATGTGGAGCCCACCACCCACCAGACCGCGCTAGGGGTGGCTGGCGTGCCCTGGTGTCTTGTGGGAATCAGGTGCACCCCCCTTTGGTATTATTTGTACCAAAAATTCAGAAAAAAATAGAAAAAAATCATGTTAAATTTTCAGGACATTCTCAGAACTTTTATTTTGGTCACTTTTTGTTGCACGGGAAATTCCGAAAACAGGATAAACATGACATTTCATTTTATTTAACTAAGAAAACAAAAAACAAAAAGTGGATACAGAGAGCTGTGTCTAGTAAATTCATCAACTTCATACCTCTCAAAAATGATCCATTAATAAGGTTGATCAAGTCTAATTAACAACCACCTTCGATTAGCATGAAACCGAAGAAATTTGGTGAACCACTAAGTTACCTCAATGGGGATATGCATATCCCCAACTATAATTATATCATATTTATTTTTGGAAGAAGGTAGAGGTAGATGAAAGCTTCCAATAGTGAGTGTCAGAGAATTTTCAACAACATTTATACGATTCACCTGAATTTGCTTCTTCGGAAAGTGCACCGCATGCTCATTACCATTGATATGAAAAGTGATGTTGCTTTTATTGCAATCAATAACAGCCCCTGCAGTATTCAAAAAGGGTCTACCAAGGATAATCGACATGTTGTCGTCCTCGGGCATCTAAAGAATAACAAAGTCCGTTAAGATAGTAACGTTTGCAACAATAACGGGCACATCCTCACAAATACTAATAGGTATGGCGATTGATTTGTCAGCCATTTGCAAAGATATTTTAGTAGGTGTTAGTTTATTCAAATCAATTCTTCTATATAAAGAGAAAGGCATAACACTAACACTAGCTCCCAAATCACACAAAGCAGTTTTGACATAATTTCTTTTAATGGAGCAAGGTATAGTTGGTATTCAATGATCTCCAAGTTTTTTAGGTACTCCATACTTAAAAGAATAGTAAGCAAGCATGGTGGAGATTTCAACTTTAGGTATCTTTCTTTTATTAGAGATGATGTCTTTCATGTATTTAGCATAAGGAGGCATCTTTAAGATATCAGTTAAGCGGGTACGTAAAAAGACTGGCCTAATCATTTCAGCAAAGCATTCAAATTCTTCATCATCCTTTTTCTTAGATGATTTAGGTGGAAAAGGCATGGGTTTCTGAACCCATGGCTCTCTTTCTTTACCATGTTTTCTATCCACGAAGTCTTTTCTATCATATCATTTATTTTTAGGTTGTGGGTTATCAAGTTCAACACCGGGTTCTATTTCTACATCATTATCTAGTTCTTTATCATTACTAGGTTGAGCATTCTCATGAACATCAGTATCATTATCACTAGGTGGATGTTCATTACGTGATTGAGTTTCAACATCGAAAATATAGACATAATATTATCATCAGGAGGTTTGTCTATCTCAGTTCACTAGAGGCATGCAAAGTCCTATCATTTTTATTTTTTATTTTTCTTCTTAAAAGGACTAGGTGTATCATCATTAATTCCTTGAGAGTCTTGTTCAATTCTTTTAGGATGACCTTTAGGATAAAGAGGTTCTTGGGTCATTCTACCTCCTCTAGTCACTACTCAAATAGCATGATCATTCATATTATTATTCATTTCATCAAGAAATTATCTTTTAGATTTAGCAACTTGTTCTAACTAAGTTTAAACCATAGAAGCATGTTTTCCTACACCTCTAACATCATTACTGATTCTAAACAAGTCACTCAAGCGGCAATCATATCATAATTCTATTTCAATTGTTTCAGAACATTTGCATTGAAGTGATCTTGTTTCATAATGTAGTTATCAAACTCATAAAAGCATTGACTAGGATGTTTATTGTAAGGAATATCACCTTCATAAAACTTTAATAAAGAATTTACCTCTACTACTTGTGGAGGTGGTGTTGTTTTAAGTCCATGTGTTTCTTCAATAGGTGGTAAATTCTTAACATTCTCAGCCTTAATACCTTTTTCCTTCATACATTTCTTTGCCTCTTGCATATCTTCAGGACTGAGAAATAAGATGCCCCTCTTCTTCGGAGTTGGTTCAAGTGGTGGTTCAAGGAGAGTCCAATCATCATAATTTTTCAATATATTTTTCAATAGTTCCTCAGCTTGTTCAATAGTTCGTTCCCTAAAAACACAACCATCACAACTATCTAGGAAGTCCCTAGAAGCATCGGTTAGTCCATTATAGAAGATATCAAGTATTTCATTTTTCTTAAGGGAGTGATAAGGCAAAGCATTAAGAAAGTGGAGAAGCCTCCCCCAAGCTTGTGGGAGACTCTCTTCTTCAATTTGCACAAAGTTAAATATTTCTTGTAAGGAAGCTTTTTTCTTATGAGCAGGAAAATATTTTTCAGAGAAGTAGTAAATCATATCCTAGGGACTACGCACACAACCAGGAGTAAGAGTATTGTGCCATATCTTAGCATCACCCTTTAATGAGAATAGAAATAATTTGAGAATATAATAGCAGATAATCTTCTCATCATGAGCAAGTAGGGTGGCTATATCATTCAGCTTAGTAAGATGTGCTACCACAGTTTCAGTTTCATAACCATAAAAGGATCGGATTCAAGCAAAGTAATTAACTCTAGGTCGGCAGAGAATTAATAATCCTTATCGATAACAAATATAGGTGAAGTAGCAAACTTAGGATCACATTTTATTTTAGCATCCAAAGTCTTTTCTTTATACTTGCATAGTAGTTTCTTGAGATCATTTCTATCCCTACATGCAAGAATATCTCTAGCTATTTCTCCATCCAAAGCATAACCTTCAGATATCCTAGGCATTTCAAATCTAGGAGAGCTAGGCCTAATAGGTGTTTCATAAGTATCAGTTTCAAAGATCTCATCAGTTTCATCAGTTTCAATAATTTCATTCTCTCTAGCTCTAGAAATTTGTTCATCAAGAAATTCACCTAGTGGCACATTATCATCAAGAATGGTACTAGCATCATCATAAGCATCATTCATAGTAGAAGTAGTATCATCAATATTTGGATTAATAGCAGGTGGTGGTGTTGCAAACTTACTCATAACCGAAGGTGAATCAAGTGCATAGCTAGATGGCAATTCCTTACCTCCCCTCGTCGTAGAGGGAAAAATCTTGGTTTTAGTATCCTTCAGATTCTTCATAGTGATCAATTGATATAAATCCCAAGCGACTCAACAAATATAGCTATGCTCCCCGGCAACGGCGCTAGAAAAAGGTCTTGATAACCCACAAGTATGGGGATCACAACAGCTTTCGAGGGTAGAGTATTCAAACCAAATTTATAGATTCGACACAAGGGGCACCAAAGAATAATTGAGAGTATTAGCAGTTGAGTTGTCAATTCAACCACATCTGGATATACATATCTATAGCAAAGTGATCAGTTGCACAATAATATGGTAGTTTGATAGCAGTGCTAACAGTAATAGTAGCGGTAACTGTAGCAGTAGTGATTTTCTAGAAAGTGCAACACTGACAGCAGTAGTAGTAACTTAGCAAGAACAATAAGTGGAAAACTCATAGGCACTGGATCGGTGTATTCATCATATAACAGTTGAAAGGACGTGGATGTCGCCTAGAGGGGGGTGAATAGGCACTTTAAAATAATTACGGTTTAGGCTTGAACAAATGCGGAATAAAACCAGCGTTTAATATGTCAAGCACAAAACCTAAAACAACTAGGCTCACCTATGTGCACCAACAACTTATGCTAAGCAAGATAAATAACTATGTGATAGCAAGATATATATCATGAAACAATATGGCTATCACAATGTAAAGTGCATAAGTAAAGGGCTCGGGTAAGAAATAACCCAGGCACGCAGAGACGACGATGTATCCCGAATTTCACACCCTTGCAGATGCTAATCTCTGTTCGGAGCGGTGTGGAGGCACAATTCTCCCCAAGTTTCCACTAAGGCCACCATAATCTCCTCATGCTCTCGCACAATGCAAGATATTGTGATTCCACTAAGGAACCCTTGAGGGCGATTACCGAACCTGTACAAACAAGGTTGGGGCAATCTCCACAACTTAATTGGAGGCTCCCAACGACACCATGAAGCTTCACCACAATGGATTGTGGATCCGAGGTGATCTCAAATGCTCGAGGAAATCTCCACAACCTAATTGGAGACCTCGACGCTTGCCCGAAGCTTTGCACCACAATGATTGAGCTCCAAGGCACCACCAACCGTCTAGGGCGCCAAGGCATCCTAGAGGAACAAGCTCTAGGGTGCACAAACACCCAAGATTAATAAGATTCTCAAACTTCACTTCCACGTATCATCTTCTTCAATACATGATTGCAATACGCTCAACTCTCACATGACCAATCTTTGGATAAACCTTGAATAACACCTTGGTCACAATATAAACTCCTTGAAACCAACATATGAACTTCAAGAAGTGCCTATGGACAAATGCTACGAATATAGCTCAAGGAAACCATTAGTCCATAGGAATTATCAACAATTCCCAAAACCACATATGGAGAAATATGCTCTAACAACAGTCATAACCTAGGGCGACACAGAACTAGCTCTAGTTCATCAATATAATGTAGGCATGTATTCCGTATATGGTCATATGTGCTTATGGAACAAAACTTGCATGACACCTTTTGTCCTACCCTCCCGTGGCAGTGGGGTCCATAAGGAAACTAACGGATATTAAGTTCTCCTTTTAATAGAGAACGGGAACAAAGCATTAACACATACTGAATACATGAACTCCTCAAACTACGGTCATCGCCGTGATGTATCCCAAATATTGTCACTATGGAGTTGACGGATCATAACACGTAATAGGTGCATATGACTAGGAAAGATCGGATCTAGAACATAGATATAATGATGATAAAATAAACGGTTCAGATCTTAAATCATGGCACTCGGGCCCTAGTGACAAGCATTAAGCATGGCAAAGTCATAGCAACATCAATCTTAGAACATAGTGGATACTAGGGATCCAGCCCTAACAAAACTAACTGATTACATGATGAATCTCATCCAACTCCTCACCGACCAACAAGCCTACGAAGGAACTACTCACTCCCTGTGGGGAGCACCATGGAATTGGTGATGAAGGAGGGTTGATGATGATAAAGACCGAAGATTCCCCTCTTTGGAGCCCCAAACGGACTCCAGATCTGACCTCCCGATGAAGAACAAGAGATGGTGGCAGCTCCGTATCGTGAAACGTGATGAAACTTTCTCCTTAATTTTTTCTGGAAAAAATAGGATTTTATAGCGCTGGAATTAGGGTCAGGGGGCACGAGGTGAGCACCACCCAACAAGTCGCGTTAGGGGGCTGGCATGCCCTGGTGGGTGGTGGCCACCCTGGCCCCCCTCTCTGGTGGCTTTTGGCTCCGATATTCCTCAAATATTTTGAAATAATTCTCCAAAGAGTTTTGTTCCGTTCCGAAAACTTTTATTTCTACACAAAAACAACACCATGGTAGTTCTGCTGAAAAGGAACACCATGTGAGTTCTTGAGAGTTGTTCCAATCAAGTTATAGATCCACTCCCTCTCTGTATGACCAATGCAAATCGTGATTTAAGCAAGTTTTGAGATTTTCCCCTTGATATTATTACTCTTGAAGGTTTGAGAGTCCTAGGCGGTAGGTGTTCTTATATGAGGAATCAAGCATTGTGATTACCCCTGAAAAGTTTATGAAGGTTCGGAGACCACCTCAAGATCTACCACTAGTGGTTGAGAAACACATTCGTGGTGTTGGATCAAGGGGGAATAGGGTGAGCCTTTGTGGAGTTGGTGTGCCTTCCTGGTAACATACACCTCTCTAACGGTGACTAGCTTCCCTCCAAGGAAGTTAACATCGGTAAACATCCTCGTCTCTCAGAGTTGTGTTTATCCCTAACCGTAGCCCCCTACTTGCGGTTACCTATCTCTTAGTTTTACTACCATTTATTGTGCTCGCTTACCTTGCTTCTTATTTTCGTTGCATAGCTAGAATCACATGTGTAATTGTTAGGCTTACTTTCATATTCCGCCAATATTGCCTAAAATTGCTAAGTAATAATTTTTTTTGTAATTGTACCTATTCACACCCCCCCATCTACTTCCATCTCGATCTGTTCAGCCTCACAACAAGAAAATTCAGTAGGCCAAGTGTAGGCCAATAGAAGACAATAAAAGACACTAGGCCAACCCAAATGAAAAAAATAATGGGCTACAACAACAAAGATGAAGTCATCTGATGTTAGGTAAATGAGACATAGCTATGTCTTAGCTCAATAAGTTCTAGGCACTCCGTAAAACAAAATTGATAATTCATTTGTGTCCAACTTATGCGAATGTGCATCGAAAAAGAAAACTTACATGGATGCTCTCCATTAACATCGGAATCCCTGAGGAAGGCGGCGAGGGCATAATGGCAGCTCTGCTTCCATGTCATCTCCGTTGGCGTTGTCGATGACGCAGTCAGAGATTCTCTTCTTCTTAACGGGCGTCCATGTTGCTTTGTCAGTGCCCACTCAGTTGATTCCATCACGTGCATGAGACAATGAGAGTAGAAAACAATGTGTGTGTGATCAAAGAGACACCGAGAGAGACTTAGGTGGCCTTTTTTTGGGCTACAGATAGTGATTCCTGGATTCTAGCCTAGTCAAAATCAGATTTACAAACAAACGGTCATATTCTATCTCAACTTTGTAGAATCAGATTTTGTAAATTGCACTAGACATGCCCAGAAGCTGGAATTAGAGATTTTGTTGATTCCCGAGCTACCACTTACCCCCTTCAAAATTTGGACCTATTTCTCCCCATTATTATGGGCAAAATGCCACCACGCCCCCATCCCAACTCCTCATGTTCTCTCGCGCGGGGCATCAGACAGACACGCACGTAGCTCCCCTCTCGCCCGTGCCCCAGCCAGCCTAGGGTTCCCCTGCTGTCGGCCCATCGCCGGCACCAGTGTCGTCCCCTTTGCCCCTCACCGCGGATCCTCTCCCCTCCGCCCCCACCACCACCGCAGATCCGGTACCATCCAGCCCCCTAGTGTCGTCCACCTGCTGCTCCATCCCCGCTGCCCTACTGCGCCTAGCGTCGCCGCCCCTACTGCTCCAGCACCGCCGTCCACCTACTGCTCCAGCACCTATACCACGCCGGCCACCTGTAGGATCGAAATAAGGTCTAGAGGGGGGGTGATTAGACTACTTGACCAAATAAAAGTTCTACCTTTTCCTAGTTTTAGTTGTGGGAAGATTTTAGAAATGATAGCATGTCAAGCACACCATACACATGCATGTCTACAAGTATAGTAGCGGAAAGTAAAGACAAGCACATGTAATAGAGGTAACGGTTAGAAGATCAAACACAATTGTAGACACGAAGATTTTTCCCATGGTTCCGATAGGTGGCGCTATCGTACATCCACATTTATGGAGTCTTTAACCCATGGAGGGTAACGGTCGTGAGAGTCCATGGAGGGCTCCACTCATAAGGGTCCATGAAATAGCAACCTTGACTATTCCATAATGGCTTCCGTCCATGAAGGACTAGCCTCACTATAGGTAGATCTTCAAGAAGTAGGCGATCTCCCTGCCCGTACAAACTTCTTGGTTCAACTCCACAACACGAAGTAGGAGGCTTCCAAGCAACACCTAACAAATCTAGGAGGCACCACCCTCCAAAAGGTAATAGGCTTTATAATGGTGATGAACTCCTTGCTCTTGTGCTTCAAGGTGATAAACTCCTCAACACTCAATCACTCTCTCACATATATGGCTTGGTAGAAGAGATTGATTGGGTAGAAAGCAACTTGGGGAGGCTAGAAATCAAGATCCATATGGTTGGAGTGGATGATCTTGATCTCAACACAAGGTTAGGTGGTTCTCTCCCAGAAATTTGGATATGGGAAGTGGGGAACTATTTTGAGTGCTTCTCTTGCGAGTGGGATGTGGTGGAGGGGTATATATAGGCATCTCCAAAAATCCAACCATTACAACATTATTGAACATCTCGGTGAAACTGATGCAAAACTCGGTTGTACCGATCTATTCAAAATGTGGCAACTTTGGGAATCTTGGTGAGACCGATATAGGAAACTCGGTGGTACCGAAGTCAGTGACCTAGGCAGTTTCCAAGACTTGGTGAGACCGAAACACAAAACTCGGAAATTGTGATTTTATGAGAACAATCAACAAAATCGTGGTCACTGATTCTCGGCTGCACCGATGTGAACTCGGTTGCACTGAAGAGCTAGGGTTTGGCTAGGGTTATGTCTTAGGTTTTGACTCGATGTAGCCGATATGGAATTCTTGATGGCACCGATTTTGAGTGGTAGGGTTTAGACAAAGTATTTTGTGGGAGATCTTGTGGGTGTTTTTGGTGGCTAGCACTTGTACACATGGAGCAATTTGTTCACCAACAATACCTTACCCCCTTTTAATAGTACTGGCTTTCCTATGGACTCAAAGTGATTTCTCACAAAGTAAAAAGAGAGTCTTCTAGATTGAATCTTTGCCAATCCATTCCTTGCATCTTGGGGTATCTCCTCATAGTTTATAGCCATCCCATCATTGGACTTTTCCTGAAATATGCTTAGTGAAAACATGAGTCCAATGACATATATGTTGTTAAAACCACCAAGGGAGCAAAATTGCTTTCAGTCTCCCCTTTTTAGTAATTGATGACAACATATAGATCAAAGCTTTGACATATGATATAATCAATGAATAGATTCATCGCTTTGAGAAGTATGTGATAAGCAAGAGCTCCACCTAAATTTGTGCATTATTTTGAATTTGTGTTTGAATGCAAATGCACAATTGATTAGGTTCATGGGGTACTCTTCCATGTCACATACAGCTTGGTGGTGTGCAAGAATAGTATATGAATGAATAACATGTCACAACACATCAAGCAAGAAGTGAATGATCATCTCATAAGCATCACAAAAGATAGGACATAGTAGCAACACATACGAAGTGCATGATCAAACACCAACAAGTTTAACACAAACAAACAACCAAAATATTTTAAGGTTTTGGTGAGCGATAAAAAAGCAACTCTCTCTCTCTCTCTCGAAGCCCTATTGATCTATACAAGTTCTCCCCCTTTGGCAACAAGTTAAAAAAAGTTCAAAGGTATAGTACTAGTCGTCTCTCTAGGGATAATCTCCTTTAGTTATTGATGTAGGAGTCGAGAGAACCGCATCCGTGAAGACTTCTGCCAATGTCATGGAAGTGATTGGTGTAGACATTGTAGGCGCTGATTGAGCTGGTGGGGTTGAAGGAGCTATAACAGGAGCTGATGTAGATGGTCACTTCTCAAAAGTTGTGACTAACAAGGATCTGGCTTGTGTCTTGAACTGTGTGCTACGATGGAGAGGGTTACCTGCATCTTCATCATCATCCTCTAAGGTGTGGGGAAGGGGTACTGAGTCCACCTCTTTCTTGAGCTCATCAACTGTCTTAGTCAGCCCATCCACCTTGTTGTTTAAAGTATGAAACTTGTCTTCAACGGTCCTTTCCAGGCTCTTTTGGTTCTTGAGAATCTCCGTGATGTCATTCTGCATGCCTTGGATTGAGCTAAGAATGAGATCCATCTGCTCGTTCCTTGTCCTTGGCACTGGAGCACTAGTGGCTTTGGCTACCTCAGCTGCTGCCTTTGCAGTAGATGAAGTGGGATGATCTAGGTCCATCACCACTACATTGTCCTCAAACTCAGGCTAGAGAGGCATGTGGGGTCTATCAAGAGCAAATACATTCTTCTCAAGCTTGTAATTGATGAGCATCTGAATGTATGGAGCATATCCACATGACCTCTTTTGGTCAGCAGTTGTCCTCTTCATAGTCTCAACAATCAAGTCCGTGACTCTGAATCTAGTGTGAAGGTCAATGTGATGCAGCATGTTGATGGAGAATCCTCTAATCATCTTCTCATCTCCTGACTTGGGCATCAAGGTGTACCTTAGAATGGTGTTGGTGGTTTGCAAACCTGCGTTCAGATAGTACACTAAGCCAAACTTATGTGAATGCACATAGTCAGCAAGGATCACCTTGTCCATATTGGCCATGGAATTGTGATTCATCTTGGCCTCTGAGTACACATCCAAGCCACCATCCTGTACTTGTGGAGCTCCTAACATGGTAGACCACTCTTCTACTAAAGATTCATATCCGGTGCCCTCAGTCATTCATACTATCCTACCATCTGGATAGAAGTGTGCAGTGGAATAGAACTGCATGATCATCTCATCATTCCAGGGGGTCATCTTCTTGACAACAAAAGCATCAATACCAACAGCCTTGAAGTTATCTAGCACATGGGGGAAGTAATCCTCATTTTCCTTAATGTAGCCCCAATCTACATATCTCATGTCACTGATAGTAGGGCTCTTATCAAGCAAAATTGTCTCATAAAAATCTTGTTGCTCCTTAGTGTAGAATCTATAATCTACAATTGTCTTCCTCCTCTAGGAATAAGGATGTATGGCTCTCCACTCTCTCAGTCGTGAATCCTTTCTCTTCTTCATATCCTCAGCAAGTGGATAGTTGTCATTGTGTTGTGGGAGGTGAGGTGTAAGCTTCCTCAAGACAGACATATCCTCATCTTTAGCAGCAGTTCTGGAGGAGGTTCCCTTGTTATTTTCAGCAGCTGAAACATCCTTAGTAGTCATGTTGGACTTAGGAGTTGTGGACTTCTTGGGAGGAGGAGTTGCCTTGCCTTTGGGAGGGGCCTGAGAAGTCATGGCATCAACAAGCAAATTCTTATTCGTCTTAGGAGGAGCCTGAGAAACTGGCTCTTCCTCTCCCTCTACATCTGTTGGGTCTTCATACATGGAAGTTGGTGTTCCAACAACATGCACTATCCTCTTCCTGCTTCTCTTCTTCTCAACAGGCTTCTTGGGCATAGAGCTTTTGGCTAGCTCTATTTGCATGGAAGCACTAGCACTCTTTGGTGCTCTCATAGCCTCTATGCTAGCATACTCCTTCCTGACAAGTCTTCTAGATGAGGTGGCCTTAGATACAGTCTTCTTAACAGCCTTGTCTACTTTGTCCTGCTTTGGCTTGGCAGGGACCTCATCTAGCACAAAGTCAGAGTCCTCTTCATCTGAGTTCAACTTCCTCTTGGCTCTAGTTGCAGCATTGGGCAAATAAGGTGAGCTAGGGTTTTCATCATAAGAAGATGAGCTACCCTCAGGACTAGTACATGAACTCATCTCAACATCTCTCTCTCTCTCTCTCTCTCTGAAGTCATTCTGGCTGTCCACTGAATCTGACATGTTGACCCTGTGAATGGAGTATAGAAGAGCAGTGGGGTTGATTCATCACAAAACACAGACATTTTTCAAATTTGAACAAGTAAATCCTTAGTTTTAACTTTCTGCAAAATGGGTTTCGGTACCACTGAGTCGGAATTTTCGGATTCACTGAGATAGACAATCTTCTTCACAGAAACTTGGCAGCCACATTGGTGTCACAAAAAATGACCACTCGGTTTCACCAAGATCATTCTCAGGTTCCCTAGATCCAAATCGGTAGAACCGATTTTTGTGACTCAGTGTCACCGAGATGCATTTTGCAGAGGGCTAAACCTAAAATTTTCTCGTTCGCTAATCTAACGAATCTTTTAGTGGATTAGGAATATTGCACATTGTGGTTTGTGGATGGAAGAAACCTAATGAACAAGAATCGGATAAAGGGGCACACAAGGGGCCGGATTCATACCCTAGCTTGGTGATGAATCCGCTACAACAGCGACGATGGCATAGATTTCGTCGACGGCGGTGATTCCCAACGGCGGAGATGCATAGGGAAGCAAGGGTGACGACCAAGGGGTCCGGAGCGGCAGTTCGGAGTTTGGAGGAAAAGACTTTGAAGGTTGACTTTCAAAAGTCGGGTTTGTTGGGCTAAATACTCCTTTGTGTCCGTGAAACCGATTGAAATGTTTCGGTGTCACCGAGTTGCCTCAGCGTTAGGAGACAGAGAGACTCGGTGAGACCGAAATTTCCGATTGGTTGTACCGAGGTCAAAAACCTAGATCAACTTAGTGAATCGGTGGAACTGAGTTTATGGAGTTGGTTACACTAAGATTCAGAAAGAGGTTTTGGAATGCAGCTCTTGTTGACACGGTACTCCGAGTGCTCCTCACACAGACGGGTCAAGAAGTGCTTGTTCAAGTTTTGTGATGTGGCATGAATAGAACTTGAGATGAGAAAGCACAAATAGCTACAGAGGGGTCCTAAGCATGCTTGTACATCCAATTGGCAAAATAAAATCAAAAGCCAAATAGCTACAATTGGATATCCTCGAATGAGTAAAGATATGCAGACCAACATGCTCACACAATAAGATATCAAATGAAATCATGGCAAACATGCACAAACATTCTAGCATCTACCAAGCACTTTGGCGATGACGTATTCCTCTATATATGAGTACATTGAATCAGGAGCCAAGTAAGAATACTTGATCATAGGTCATACTCATCGTTTAAGCACAGGTGGGGTTATCACTTTTACATAAAGCGTTTTAATGTTGGCACAATCTAAGAGATACTTTGACTCAAGTCTTAGAGTAAAGCTCCGCCTTAATGTGACATCCCCCCTAAGAGGGATAAACTAACCTTGGGTCTTGTCGTGGAAGACTTCATGTGGGTTATGTAGTAGTGTATGCTCATAGTTGATGAAGATCATCTTGAGTTGGGAGCAATCCTTTTTGTTCCTTACTCTTCTCACCTACATGGGTTAGTCCCACACCAAGAGACTGTTGGAAATATGCCCTAGAGGCAATAATAAATTAGTCATTATCATATTTCCTTGTTCATGATAATCATTTATTATCCATGCTATAATTGTATTGATCGGAGACTTAGATGCATGTGTGGATACATAGACAAAACCATGTCCCTAGTATGCCTCTAATGGACTAGCTCGTTAATCAAAGATGGTTAAGGTTTCCTAGCCATGGACATGAGATGTCATTTAATAACGGGATCACATCATTAGGAGAATGGTGTGATGGACAAGACCCAAACTACAAACGTAGCATATGATCGTGTCAGTTTATTGCTACTGTTTTCTGCATGTCAAGTATATGTTCCTATGACCATGAGATCATGAAACTCACTGACACCGGAGGAGTGCCTTGTGTGTATCAAATGTTGCAACATAACTGGGTGATTATAAAGGTACTCTACAGGTATCTAAGAGGGTGTCCATTGAGTTGGCATGGATCAAGACTGGGATTTGTTACTCCGTGTGACGGAGAGGTATCTCAGGGCCCACTCGGTAATACAACATCACAACAAGCCTTGCAAGCAATGTGACTAAGTGTTCATCACGGGATCTTGTATTACGGAACGAGTAAAGGTACTTGCCGGTAACGAGGTTGAACTAGGTATGGAGATACCGACGATCGAATCTTGGGCAAGTAACATACCGAATAACAAAGGGAACATCATACGGGATTAACTAAATCCTTGACATAGAGGTTCGACCGATAAAGATCTTCGTAGAATATGTATGAACCAATATGGGTATCCAGGTCCCGCTGTTGGTTATTGACCGTAGAGGTGTCTCGGTCATGTCTACATAGTTCTCGAACCCGCAGGGTCTGCACACTTAAGGTTTGGTGATGTTTCGGTAGTATAGAGTTATGTATGGTGGTGACCGAAGGTTGTTCGGAGTCCCGGATGAGATCTCGGACGTCATGAGGAGCTCCGGAATGGTCTGTAGGTAAAGATTCATATATAGGAAGTCCTATTTTGGTCGCTGGAAAAGTTTCGGGCTCATCGGTAGTGTACCGGGAGTGCCGGTAGTGTACCAGGAGACCATCGGGAGGGGTGTTTCGACCTAAGAGTCTACATGGGCTGTGGGAGAGTGAATACCAGCCCTTAGTGGGCTGGTGGAAGTCCCACACAAGGCCCATGCGGCTGGGAGAGATAGCCCGAAGAGAAAAAGGTGGAAAAAGGCAAAAAGGCAAAAATAAGGAGGAGTCCTAGTCCTACTAGGATTGGAGGAGGAATCCTCCAATCCCACTAGGTTCGGCCAACCCAAGGGCTGCCTCTTTGGCATCCAAGCCTCCTCATCCTCTCCCCCTATATATACTAGAGTATTTTAGGGTTTTGGCACAGAATTTCATCCATGTGCTGCCCGTTCCTCCAGTGCATAGTTTCTCCTCTAGACCGGATTTCTGCACTGCTTAGGCGAAGCCCTGCCGGAATAGGTCCACCACCCTTGCCGGAGCGCCGTCATGCTGCCGGAGAACTCTTCTACCTCTCCGCTCCCTCTTGCTGGATCAAGAAGGCAGAGATCGTCATCAAGCTGTACGTGTGCTGAACATGGAGGTGTCGTCCGTTCGGCGCTAGATCGGAAGGACCGTGATCAAGATCGCGAGACGGATCGTGATGAGTTTGCGGGACGGATCATGATGAGTTCGCGGGACGGATCGTGATCAAGATCGCGAGATGGATTGTGATGAGTTCGCGGGACGGATCGTGATGAGTTCACAGGACGGATCGTGATTGGATCGCGGGACAGATCGTGATGAGATCGCGGGACGCTCGGCGATTTGGATCGTGAAGACGTTCGACTACACCAACCGCGTTTCTTAACGCTTCCCGCTTAGCGATATAGAAGGGTACGTAGATCCACTCTCCCTCTCGTAGATGCTCATCACCATGGATAGATCTACATGTGCGTAGGAAATTTTTTGTTTCCCATGTAACGTTCCCCAACAGTGGCATCATGAGCTTGGTCTATGTGTAGACGAGTTCTCGAGTAGAACACAAAAGGTTTGTGGGCATTGATGCTTAGATTGCTTCCTCCCTTGGTCAGATTTTGGTTCAGCGGTATTGTGAGATGAAGCGGCCTGGGCCATCATTACTCGTACGCTTACGAGAGACCGGTTCCCTCGATCGCAACTTGTTGCATAGATGGCTTGCGGGTGCCAGTTTCTCTCACTTTAGTTGGATCAGATTTGACAAAGGCAGTCCTTGAGAAGGTTTAAAAGCAACTAGTGTATCACCGTTGTGGTTTTTGCATAGATGATAATTGTTCTTGCTAGATACCCATAGCAGCCACGTAAAACATGCAACAACAATTAGAGGACGTCTAACTTGTTTTTGCAGGGTATGTTGTGATGTGATATGGCCAATTACATGATGTGATATATGTGATGTATGAGATGATCATGTGATGTATAGATTATCACGACTTGCATGTCGATGAGTATGGCAACCGGCAGGAGCCATAGGGTTGTCTTTAATTATTCTATGACCTGCGTGTCAATCATTAAGCGCTATGTAATGCTTTACTTTATCACTAAACGGTAGCAATAGTAGTAGAAGCATGTTGGGCGCGACAACCCCGATGGCAACACGTTGATGGAGATCAAGATGATGGAGATCATGGTGTCTTGCCGGTGACGATGGAGATCATGCCGGTGCTTTCTAGATGGAGATCAAAAGCACAAGTTCATGGCCATATCATGTCACTTATGATTTGCATGTGATGTTAATCCTTTTTATGCACCTTGTTTTGCTTAGGAAGACGGTAGCATTATAAGGTGATCCCTCACTTAATTTCAAGATAAATTGTGTTCTCCCCAAGTGTGCACCGTTGCGAAAGTTCGTCGTGTTGAGACACCACGTGATGATTGGGTGTGATAGACTCTACGTTCACATACAAGGAGTGCAAGCCAGTGTTGCACGTGCAGAACACTAAGGTTAAACTTGACGAGCCTAGCATGTCCAGACATGGCCTCGGAACACAAGAGACCGAAAGGTCGAACATGAGTCATATAGCAGATATGATCAACATGATGATGTTCACCATTGAAACCACCTCAACTCACATGATGATCGGACTTGAGTTGGTGAATTTGGATCATGTGTCACTCGAATAACCAGAGGGATGTCAATTTGAGTGGGAGTTCTTAAGTAATATGATTAATTGAACTCATTATCATGAACATAGTCAATAGTGTCTTTGCAAACTGTGTTGTAGATTACTAGCTCACGCTGTGGCTCCCTTGTATTTTTATATGTTCCTAGAGAAATAGAGTTGAAAGATGATTGTAGCAATATTGCAGACTGGCTCCGTGATCTGAGGTTGTCCTCGTTGCTGCACAGAAGGCTTATGTCCTTAATGCACCGCTCGGTGCGCCAACCCCTCTAGCGTCGTCTGTAGATGTTGTGAACATCTGACAAGCACGTTTTGATGACTACTTGATAGTTTAGTGCGTCATGCATTACGGCTTAGAATTGAGGCTCCGAAACATTTTGAACGTCACAGAACATATGAGATGTTCTAAGAGGTGAAATTAGGATCTCAGGCTCATGCCCGTGTTGCGATATATGAGATCTCCAACAAGATTCTTTGCCTGTAATATGAAAGAGAATAGCTCAATCGTTGAGCATGTGCTCAGATTGTCTGGGTACTACAATCGCTTGAATCGAGTGGGAGTTGATCTTCCAGATAAGATAGTGATTGATATAGTTCTCCAAGTCACTGTCACTAAAGCTACTAGAACTTGGTGATGAACTATAAAACGCCAGGGATAGAAGTAATGATCCCTGAGCTATTCGCGATGTTTGACACCGCAAAGGTAGAAATCGAGAAGGAGCGTCAAAGTGTTGATGGTTAGTCAAAACCACTAGTTTCGAGAAGGGCAAGAGCAAGGAGGGAAATTTCATGGATAGCAAGTCAGTTGCAGCTCCAGTGAAGCAACCCAAAGTCTAACCCAAACCCGAGACTAAGTGCTTCGATTATGAGGAGAACGGTCGCTGAAGCGGAACAACCCTAGATACTTGGTAGATAAGAAGGCTAGCAAAGTCGACAGAAGTATATTTGATATACGTGGTATTGATGTGTACCTTGCTAGTACTCCTAGTAGCACCTGGGTATTGGATTCCAGTTCGGTTGCTAAATGTTAGTAACTCGAAGTAAAAGCTACGGAATAAATGGATACTAGCTAAGTGTGAGGTGACGATGTGTGTTGGAAATGTTTCCAAGGTTGATGTGATCAACATCGCACGCTCTCTCTACCTTCGAGAATAGTGACGAACCTAAATAAATGTTATTTGGTGTTTTTGTGTTGAGCATGAACGTGATTAGATCATGTTCAGTGCAACACGGTTATTCATTTAAGTTAGATAATAATGGTTATTCTATTTACATGAATAATACCTACAATGGTCATGCACCCAGTAAGAATGGTTTGTTGAAACTTGATCGTAGTAATACACATGTTCATAACATTGATGCCAAAAAGATACAAAGTTAATAATAATAGTACCACATACTTGTGGCACTGCCGCTAAATGTCATATTGGTATCAAACGCATGAAGAAACTCCATGCTGATGGATCTTTGGACTCATTGATTTCGAATCGGTTGAGACATGCGAACCATGCCTCTTGGTCAAGATGACTAAGGACCCCGTTTTCTGTTTTGATGAAGCGGGCAAGTGATTTGGTGGAAATGATACATGTTGTTGTATGCAATCCAATGAGTCTTGTAGCGTGCGGTGGATATCGTTATTTTCTTACCTTCACTCGTGATTTGAGTAGATATAGTGTATATTTACTTAATGAAACACAAGTCTGAATCGTTTGAAAGGTTCAAGCAAATTTAGAGTGAAGTTTAAGATCATCGTGACAAGAAGATAAAAATGTTTGCGATATGATCATGGAGGTGATTATCTGAGTTACGAGTTTGGCATACAACTTTAGACAATGTGAAAGTTGTTTCACAACTCACGCCACCTGGAACACCATAGTGTGTTGGTGTGTCCGAACGTCATAGTCGTGCTCTATTGGATATGGTGCGTGTTATGATGTCTATTATCGTTTTGTTACTATAATTTTGGGGTTATGCATTAGAGACAACTACATTCACTTTAAATAGGGCACCATCTAAATCCGTTGAGATGACACCGTGTGAATTATGGTTTGATAGAAACATAAGTTGTCATTTCTTAATGTTTGGGGCTGTGACGCTTGTGTGGAAAATGTTTTCACCTAATGAGCTCAAACCCAAAGCAGACAAATGCATCTTCATAGAATACCCTAAGAACAGTTGGGTGAACCTTCTATCTCAGATCCAAGCATAATGTTTTTATTGCTAAAACTGGGTCCTTTCTCGAGGAAAAGTTTCTCTTGAGAGAATTGAGTGGGAGGAAGATAGAACTTGATGAGGTTATTGAACCTCTGTTTCAACCAGAGAGTAGTGCAGCGCAGGAAGTTGTTTCTGTGAAGCCTACGTTAGTTGAAGAGGAAGTTAATGATGATGATCATGAAGCTTCGGATCAAGTTACTATCGAACTTCGTAGGTCGACAAGGACGTGTACTGCTCCTTAGCGGTACGACAACCCTGTCTTGGAGGTCATGTTGTTCGAGAACGATGAACCTACGAACTATGGAGAAGTGATGATGGGCCTGAAAACCAACAAATGGTTAGAGGCCATGAAATCCGAGAAAGGATCCATGTATGAAAACCAAGTATAGACTTTGGTGGACTTGCTCATTGGACGGCATGTCGTCAAGTACAAATGGATCTTTAAAATGAAGACAGACTTTGATGGTAAATGTCACCATTTGTAAAGCTTGACTTGTTGCAAAGAAGTTTACAACAAGTTCAAGGAGTTGACTCCGATGAGACTTTCTCACTCGTAACGATGCTAAAGTCTGTTGAAACTATGTTGTGTACCGCACGTGTGTGTGCCTTGCCATGAGTCCGTCAAGGGGTACAAGAGTGATCCAGCAGTGGATCACTGGACAGCGGTCAAGATTATCCTTAGTAACTAAAAAAAGACTAAGGAGATGTTTCTCGATTGTGGAGGTGATAAAGTTCATCGTAAAGAGTTACTTGGATGCAAGCTTAAACACCAATCCGGATGACCCGTAGTAGCAATCTGGATACATATAGTGGAGCAGCCATTTGGAATAGTACCAAGTGGAGCGTGGTAGCAGTGTTTATAGTTTGACATAGAGATTTGCAAAGTACATATGGATCTGAATGTCGCAGACCCGTTGACTATAAGACCTCTCTCACATGCAAAGCATGATCGAGCCCCAGAACTCATTGGGTGTTAGATTCATAACAATGCGTATCACATCATGATGTAAACTAGATTATTGACTCTAGTGCAAGTGGGAGACTATTGGAAATATGCCCTAGAGGCAATAATAAATTAGTTATTATCATATTTCCTTGTTCACGATAATTGTTTATTATCCATGCTATAATTGTATTGATCGGAGACTTAGATGCATGTGTGGATACATAGACAAAACCATGTCCCCAACATGCCTCTAATGGACTAGCTCGTTGATCAAAGATGGTTAAGGTTTCCTAGCCATGGACATGAGATGTCATTTGATAACGGGATCACATCATTAGGAGAATGGTGTGATGGACAAGACCCAAACTACAAACGTAGCATATGATCGTGTCAGTTTATTGCTACTGTTTTTTGCATGTCAAGTATATGTTCCTATGACCATGAGATCATGCAACTCACTGACACCGGAGGAGTGCCTTTTGTGTATCAAACGTCGCAACGTAACTGAGTGACTATAAAGGTACTCTACAGGTATCTCCGAGGGTGTCTGTTGAGTTGGCATGGATCAAGACTGGGATTTGTTACTCCGTGTGACGGAGAGGTATCTCAGGGCCCACTCGGTAATACAACATCACAACAAGCCTTGCAAGCAATGTGACTAAGTGTTCATCACGGGATCTTGTATTGCGGAACGAGTTAAGATAATTGCCGGTAACGAGGTCGAACTAGGTATGGAGATACCGACGATCGAATCTCGGGCAAGTAACATACCGAAGAACAAAGGGAACATCATACGGGATTAACTAAATCCTTGACATACAGGTTTGACCAATAAAGATCTTCGTAGAATATGTAGGAACCAATATGGGCATCCAGGTCCTGCTATTGGTTATTGACCGTAGAGGTGTCTCGGTCATGTCTACATAGTTCTCGAACCCGCAGGGTCTGCACACTTAAGGTTTGGTGACGTTTCGGTAGTATAGAGTTATGTATGGTGGTGACCGAAGGTTGTTCGGAGTCCCGGATGAGATCCGGACGTCACGAGGAGCTCCGGAATGGTTCGGTGGTAAAGATTCATATATAGGAAGTCCTATTTTGGTCGTCGGAAAAGTTTCGGGCTCGTCGGTAGTGTACCGGGAGTGCCGGTAGTGTACTGGGAGACCATCGGGAGGGGTGTTTCGACCCAAGAGGTTACATGGGCTGTGGGAGAGTGAATACCAGCCCTTAGTGGGATGACGGAAGTCCCACACAAGGCTCATGCGGCTGGGAGAGATAGCCCAAAGAGAAAAAGGTGGAAAAAGGCAAAAAAGGCAAAAATAAGGAGGAGTCCTAGTCCTACTAGGATTGGAGGAGGAATCCTCCAATCCCACTAGGTTCGGCCGACCCAAGGGCTGCCTCTTTGGCAGCCAAGCCTCCTCCTCCTCTCCTCCTATATATACTAGAGGATTTTAGGGTTTTGGCACAGAATTTTCAACCATGTGCTGCCCGTTCCTCCAGTGCATAGTTTCTCCTCTAGATCGGATTTCTGCAGTGCTTAGGTGAAGCCCTGCCGGAATAGCTCCACCACCATCGCCAGAGCGCCATCACACTACCGGAGAACTCTTCTACCTCTCCGCTCCCTCTTGCTGGATCAAGAAGGCAAAGATCGTCATCGAGTTGTACGTGTGCTAAACGCGGAGGTGTCGTCCTTTCAGCGCTAGATCGGAAGGACCATGATCAAGATCGCGAGACAGATCGTGATGAGTTCGCGGGACGGATCGTGATGAGTTCGCGGGATGGATCATGATCAAGATCGCGAGACGGATCATGATGAGTTCGCGGGACGGATCGTGATGAGTTCACGGGACGGATCGTGATTGGATCGCAGGACGGATCATGATGAGATCGCGGGACGCTCGGCGATTTGGATCGTGAAGATGTTCGACTACACCAACCGCGTTTCTTAACGCTTCCCGCTTAGCGATCTACAAGGGTACGTAGATCCACTCTCCCTGTCATAGATGCTCATCACCATGGATAGATCTGCGTGTGCGTAGGAAAATTTTTGTTTCCCATGCAACGTTCCCCAACAGAGACAAATACAAGGGTATCTACGAACGTGGAGTGCAAAGCATACATGATGATGTCCATGGATTCATTAATTACCTTGACCCTTGCTTACCTTTGGGGGAATGTGTGACTTCTTGAACTATTGCATAATGTTGATGTTGATTGCAACTAGTTCTTGCTAATAATGAATATGAGTGAATTTCATTGGCGGAGTCACCCCTCAATAACTTATCTAGTAGTTCTTCTTGGGGACCCATATCAAATTGGTGGGAATCCTTTGTGTTGAAGTGGCAGTTGTAGAAGTTGATCTTGTAGAAGCCTTGCGAATCCACTTGACCAAATCTTGGGATTCATCTTCATATAAGTCAATCTCCTCTTGAAGCTTGTCCTTGCCCTTGAGCTTGTGATCTTGTGGTGGAAGGTCATATTGATCTTTTGTTCTCCTTGGAAGAGTATGTTCATACTTCTACCTTTGAGTAACAAACTTGGCCTCGGGGTATGGACCTTCCTCCCATTCAACTCCATTTGTGTTGAAGTAGCCAATGCCATGGTTCTTCCAGTATCCTCCGTGCTTGCGTACTATTTCCTCAAATTTCTTACACCCAGCAAGACTTTTGTAGATACCTTTCTCTATAATCCCTTCAAAAGTTCATTCTCTTTCTCAAGTATAATTTGGATAAGAGAGTCATTAGTTGGATCAATAGAACTACTAGAAGCAATATCATTGGATTTATCATTTTTATTGCTACTAGTGGAAGAACCTTTCTTGCCTTTGTTACTAGTTTACTTAGCCTTAACTTGTGGAATGAACGTAGACAAGAGAAGTCATTTGGCTAGATAAGTAGAAGTCTTCTTTCGAAGATCTTATTTGATAGCTTTAAGGAATTCATGCTCTTGCTCCAAATTGAGCTTCTCAAAGCGGAGTTTATCATGTGTCCTTACAAGCTCTCTATGATCTTGTAGAGTAGACTCGTGGGTAACTTAAGAGTGTTTAGTTCTTGAGTTAGTCACTCTGTTTCCAACTTATCATCATCACACGACTTATCTTGACTAAAGTGATTACTAACAAGTTCATTTTGACTAGTATCACTAGATTTGTCAAATAGCAAGTCATCATCTCCTAGTAAGTCATCCTCATCACTATTGAAATCAAGATATTCGGGGTGTGATACCTTGGGGCCTTTAGCTATGAAGCAACTTCCACTCCCTTCATTTGGTGAATCAAACATGTCATAGGAGTTGGAGGAAATGAGTGCAAGTCTGGCAACACCTTCATCTTGACTATAGTCGGAGTCGGAGTGATAGCTTCACTCGGAGTGGTGGGCGGATTTGGAGCCGGAAACCCATTCACCAACATGAGCTTGATGTCTTCTTCTTGAGTAGCTCTTGGTGTATTTGTCCTTCTTCTCTGAATCCCTACTTCTACTTGAGGGTCTTTGTTCATAACGATCATCTCTACTCCTTCTCTCTCTTCGAGCTAAATCATCTCTTGAGCCCTTTCTTCTAGGTGACTCTTCCCTTCTTTTGTGGGGGGGGGGGGCGTGCACACATTGGAGTAGTGTCTGGGCCTTCCACAATTGTAACAATTCCGGTCACGACTAGATGAACGTTTTTCTTCATATCTTGAATTGGAGTTCCTCTGTTTGCCTCTACTCTTGTAGAACTTGTTGAATTTCTTGATGTAAGTGCATCTAGTGCCCCTTAGTGATTTTGGTGTATTGAAGACTTATAGGTTAAGAGACTGATGCGTATGTAAGTGTACACATGCTCCATAAGTCAATGAGGAGTTTGATATATTTGTAGATTATCTACCCCTAAAAATGTATGTCTTCAAGTGAAATCTTTGGTGAAGACTTTGTTATTCCCTGAAGACTTTGAACGTGAAGAAGTTGGTGTGGCCTTGAAGATATGAACAAGGACTATGAAGCATGAAGACTTTTGTTTTCATAGTTTCATTTCTTTTCCTTGAGTCATACGAAACACCGTACTATTAAAGGGGTTGAGGTAATACTAAGGAAAAATTCCAACTGATGCTCAACTCAAAAGCCTCAACCTATCCAATCCTTCGAGTGAAGCCTTTGGAAATCTCTTATAGTTCAGTCAAGTTCTTGAGTGACAGAGACGAAGTTCTTTTGGTCTCTGATGAAATTGGTATCACTGAGGAGTTAGGATTTTGCCAGTGCGAATTGCCTACAAGTGGGGAATATGATAAGCCTGAGGACTTTCATAGTTCGAAATTCTGACATTGTTGTGCTTAGCACCAGCTGTCCCCAATCATCCTATCCACATGACGATCATATCATTGGGGGCATTTATGTCTTATCATGTCATGTTGCACCTTGTCTATAAATAGCCACCCCCCACAACCACTAGTTGGTTGGCTTCTCAGAGAGAGAACTGACACCTGTCATTTGAGAGCAGCCCATCCTCTGAGAACTTTGAGAGAAAATCATCGGTGAGGAAAAACCAAAATCCAAACCACCAAACCCAAAGTGATTGAGCATCACCGAAGAGATTGTTCCTGTGTGGAACCGGCGCTTGTTACCTTTGAACACTATGTATCTTCCAAGCGGTTAGGCGTCATGGTCTAGTGCATCCTGCAGTCAATTGGGGATCATTGAGTGACCTTGGTCTAGAGCATCCAGAAGTCAATTGTGGATCACCGGGTGACCAGTTTGTGACAGTTTTGGAAGTCTACCCTGAAGACTTACCACGAGTGTTGGGCAAGGACTTTGTGACCTTAGCTCAAGGAGAATACGATAAGGACTGTGTGTCCTCTGGTTTAAATACCAGGCCGCTCCAAACCAGACGTACGACTGTTATAGCAGTTGGAACTAGGTCATCAAATCATTGTCTTCATCGAGCTATCTGGTTCTATTTACTCAACCATTTTCATTTCCTCATATACGTGTTGATGAAATTGATCATTACAGTTTGAAGAATTTGACTAAAGGCTTTCTCAATTTCCTCACCTCAAATTCTTCAAGTTACCTTGTTCCTCACCTGCTTATCCTGTATCAAGCTACCTGCAATCTGTGCATGCTTTATTTCATCATGATTACTATGCTACTGCTATGTTTCTCATGCACTTGAGTACTTATTTCGATGCTAGTTATTCATCACATTTCAAATTCCTCAAGTTGAAATTCCTTGGTGATGAACTTATAAAAATCGCCTATTCACCCCCCCTCTAGTCTATATGACGCACTTTCAATTGGTATCAGAGCAAGGTACTCCCTTGTTCTGTGCGATTTTGGTTTAACCACCTAGAGTTCTAGTTATGTCGACTGCAGGTATGATCAAGTTTTCCGTAGGTTGTCCTACCTTTGATGGGTTGGGCTATCCCTACTAGAAGAACAAGATGCGCATGCATCTTGAGGCAATTGACAACGATCTCTGGTACGTTGTGGAAAATGGTGTTCCCTCTGTTTCTCCCACGGTCAACGCTGCTGATGTGAAGAGATTCAAGCAACTTGATTGACAAGGGAAGAATATCATCTGTGGCCATCTGAGCAAAGGTCAGTATAGCAAAGTGAGTACTTTGGAGTCTGCTAAGCTTATCTAGGATAGGTTGTCCAAAGTCAATGAAGGTGTTTCCACTCAACGTGACTCCCGTGTTGATGTTATTCGCAATCTCTTCAACCGCTTCAGAAGACTCGACAATGAGAATGTTCAGCAAACTTTTGATCGTCTCACTGATATATCGAACGAGCTTCAAGCACCAGGGGCCACTAACATCACCGACCGTGAGGTGGTGAAGAAACTGTTGAGATCTCTTGATTTTTCATTTGATACTCTGGCTTTGATGATTCAAGAGCGTGGAGACTACAAGTCACTTGATCCTGCTGATATACTTGAGACTCAATACTCATGAATTCCAACAATCTTAGAAGAGAGACCTCTACGGGCCAAGCTAGGGAAGATCTCGTGCTCTGAAAGCAAAAGCAATTTCCTCATCCGAAGGCGAAGATTCTGATAGTAGCCTTGGTGATCCTAAAGAACTGAGTCAGAAGCTGGCAATGCTCGTGAGGAAATTCCAGAAGTTCTCAAGGAGAGGCCGATTTGTAAAGTCATCAAAAAGTGGCTTGAGGAAATCAGATTCCTCAAGTGACTATGAGAAGAAAACTTTTCACAAATGCAAGAAATCTGGTCACTTTATCTCTGACTGTCCTCTTTGGGATAAAGAATCGAAGAAGAAGAAGTACAAGGACGACAGTTCTGATAACTCAAAGAAAAAGAAGAAATCTTCAAAGTCCTCATCTGCAAAGTCTTCATCTTCAAAGTCCTCGACGCACAAGAAGAATGGTTCCAGAAAGGCTCGGGATTTCATTGGCAAGGAAATGGATTCTGAAGAAGAATCTGAAGAATATGGAGAAGAGGAAGAATCTCAGGTGGAGTCAGAATCTAGCGTTGCTAGCCTTGCTCTCGCTACTACCTTCGTCAGCAAGTCCATCTTTAATGATGAAGAAAATGACTACTCCAGCGACTCTGACATCAGCAATGATGAATATGCTCTCACTTACTGCATCATTACGAAAGGCGTCAACTCATTCACAGAATGTCCCAACCTTGATGACATTGAATATCCTAGGTGGAAAGTTCTGATGAAGAAGCATCTCATATCAATGAATAGTGATCTATGGATTGTTACTGAACTTGGACTGACTGAACTCTGCAAGATGGCAAATGCTGAGGAAATTCATAAGTACACTCAACTTGATGCTCAGGCGAGGAACATCCTCTTCTCTAGCCTATCAAGCGCCATGTTCAAGGGCATTTGTCATCTCCAAAACGCAAAGCTCATCTGGGATAGGATCATGAACATCAATGAAGGATATCGCACTCATCAAGACCCCATGTTCATCGAACTCAAGAAATTCCTCAAACCCCAGGAAGAAGATCCTGGTTCATCTTCTTAACCGTGTCTTATGGCAAAAGGTTCCAAGGATTAAACTCCAAAATCTATTGAGTGGGTCCTCAACAGTGGATGCACCAACCACATGACTGGTGACAAGAATCTATTGATGAATATACCACTTGCCCCATCTCATCTAAAGCATATTGAAAATGCGTTATATCGACTAGAGGGGGGTGAATAGGCAATTTTTTACAAGTTCATCACTTGAGGAATTTTAAATGTGATGACTAACTAGCAGCGGAATAAGTACTCAAGTGCATGAGAAACATAGCAATAGCATAGTCATCATGATGAAATAAAACATGCACACATTACAGGTAGCGTGATACCGGATAAGAAGGTGAGCAAGAAGGTAACTTGAAGAATTTGAGGTGAGGAAATTGAGAAAGTCTTCAGTCAAATTCTACAAACAATAAAGATCAATTTCATCAACAAGTATATGAGGAAATGAAAAGGTTGAGGAAATAGAACCAGGTAGCTCGATGAAGGCAATGGTTTGATGACCCAGTTCCAACTATTGTGACAGTCGTCCGTCTGGTTTGGAGCGGCCTGATATTTAAACCAGAGGACACACAGTCCTTACTGTATTCTCCTTGAGCTAAGGTCACAAAGTCCTCGCCCAACACTCGTGGTAAGTCTTCAGGGTAGACTCCCAAAACCCTCACAAACTGGTCACTCGGTGATCCACAATTGACTGTTGGATGCTCTAGACCAAGGTCACTCTATGATCCCCAATTGACTGCAGGATGCACTAGACCATGACGCCTAACCGTCTGGAAGATACATAGTCTTCAAATGTAACTAGTGTCGGTTCCACACAGGAACAATCTCTTTAGTGATGCTCATTGGTGGTTTGGATTTGGGTTTTTCCTCACTGATGATTTTCTCTCGAAGTCCTTGGAGGATGGGTTGCTCTCAAATGACAAGTGTCAGTTCTCTCTCGGAGCAGCCAACCAACTAGTGGTTGTGGGGGGTGTCTATTTATAGCCAGGGTGCAACCTGACATGATAACACATAAATGCCCCCAATGATATGACCGTTATGTGGATAAAATTATTGGGGACAGCTGGCGCTAAGCACAGCAACGGTCGGAATTTCGAACTATGAAAGTCCTCAGACGTATCATGTTCCTCACTTGTAGGCAATTCGCACAAGCAAAATCCTAACTCCTCAGTCAGACCAATTTTGTCAGAGACCAGAAGAACTTCATCTTTGTCAGTGAAGAACTTGACTGAACTGCAAGAGATTTCCAAAGGCTTCACTCGAAGGATTGGATAGGTTGAGGCTTTTGGAGTTGAGCATCAGTTGGAAATTTTCCTTAGTATTACCTTGGCCCCCTTTAACAGTACGGTGTTGTTGGGGAACGTTGCATGGGAAACAAAAAAATTCGTACGCACACGCAAGATCTATCCATGGTGATGAGCATCTATGAGAGGGGGAGTGGATCTACATACCCTTGTAGATCGCTAAGCGGGAAGCGTTAAGAAACGCGGTTGATGTAGTCGAACGTCTTTGCGATCCAAATCGCCGACCGTCCCGTGATCCCATCACAATCCATCTCACGATCCAATCACGATCTGTCCTGCGATCTCATCTAGATCTGTCCCGCGATCCAATCACAAATCATCTGGCGATCTTGATCACGGTCCTTTCGATCTAGTGTCGAATGGACGGCACCTCCGCGTTCAGCACACGTACAACTCGATGATGATCTCCGTCTTCTTGATCCAGCAAGAGGGAGCAAATAAGTAGATGAGTTATCCAGCAGCACAACGGTGTTGCGGCGATGGTGGTGGAGCTATTCCAGCAGGGCTTCGCCCAAGCACTGCTGAAACCGATCTAGAGGAGAAACTACAATCTAGAGGAGAGGTAGCACGTGGCTGTTTTTCTGTGTATCAAAATCCTCAAAACCTCTAGTATTTATAGGAGGAGGGAGGGAGGAGGCTTGGAGCACAAGGATCCAGCCCTTGGCCTTGCGCAAGGAGGAGAGGAGGAGTCCTCCTCCAATCCTAGTAGGATTAGGGCTCCTCCATCCCACTTGGAAACTCTTTCCACCTTGTGTTTTTCCTTCCCAATACACTCCAGCCGCATGGGCCCTTAGAGGAGGCTTAGGCCAGCCCACCAGGGGCTGGTTTACCTCCTCCCACAGCCCATGTAGCCTCTTGGGTCGAGACACCCCTCCCGATGGTCCTCCGGTACCCTCCCGGCACTCCTGGTACACTACCGATGAGCCCGAAACTTTTCCGGTGACCAAAACAGGACTTCCTATCTATCAATCTTGACCTCTGGACCCTTCCGGAGCTCCTCGTGACGTCTGTGGTCTCATCCGGGACTCCAAACAACCTTCGATCACCACCATACATAACTCTATACTACCGAAACGTCACCGAACCTTAAGTGTGCAGACCCTACGGGTTCGACAACTATGTAGACATGACCGAGACACCTCTACGGTCAATAAATAATAGCAGGACCTGGATGCCCATATTGGTTCCTACATATTCTATGAAGATCTTTATAGGTTGAACCTCTATCTTAAGGATTCAGATAATCCCGTATGTTGTTCCCTTTGTTCTTGGGTATGTTACTTGCCCGAGATTCGATCGTCGGTATCTCTATACCTAGTTCAATCTCGTAACTGGCAAGTATCTTTACTCGTTTCATAATACAAGATCCCGTGGCTAACTCTTTAGTCACATTGTTTGCAAGGCTTATAGTGAAGTTGTATTACCGAGTGGGCCCTGAGATACCTCTCCATCACACGGAGTAACAAATCCTAGTCTTGATCCATGCCAACCCAATAGACACCCTTGGAGATACCTGTAGAGCACCTTTATAGTCACCCAATTACGTTGCGACGTTTGATACACACGAGGTACTCCTCCAGTGTCAATGAGTTGCATGATCTCATGGTCATAGGAACAGATACTTGACATGCAGAAAACTGTAGCAATAAACTGACACGATCATACGCTACGTTTACAGTTTGGGTCTTGTCCATCACATCATTCTCCTAATGATGTGATCCTCTTATCAAATAATATCTCATGTCTATGGCCAGGAAACCTTGACCATCTTTGATCAATGAGCCAGTCTACTAGAGGCATACTAGGGACATGGTGTTGTCTATGTATTGACACATGTATCTGAGTCTCCGATCAGTACAATTCTAGCATGAATAATAAACGATTATAATAAATAAGGAAATATGATAATAACTAATTTATTATTGCCTCTAGGGCATATTTCCAACAAGTGTTTCCTATGACTCAAAGAAACGAAATGAAACTCCAAGAACAAAAGTCTTCACGCTTCATAGTCCTCGTTCATATCTTCAAGGTCACACCAACTTCTTCATTTTCAAAGTCTTCAAGGAATACCAAAGTCTTCAGCAAAGTCTTCACCAAAGTCTTTAGCTGAAGACATATTTTTAGGGGTTGATAATTTCCAAATATATCAAACTCCTCATAGACTTATAGAGCATGTGTACACTCACAAACACATTAGTCCTTTACCTATAAATCTTCAATACACCAAAATCACTAAGGGGCACTAGATGCACTTACACATATCACCTATGTTGACAAAGGAAAAAAACAAGGTATTCGGTGTAGGTAAGGTTGCAATCTCAAAGGACCGACGCATCAATAAGGTGATGCTTGTCAAATCCCTCGGGTTCAACCTCATGATTGTCTCAATGCTTTGTGATCTTGATATGGATGCCATCTTTGGAAAATATCGTTGTGTTGTCATCATGGAAGCTGAGAATTCCAAAGTCTTCGAAGGCTTTAGGAGAGGAGTCTTATATATTGTTGATTTCTCCACAGGTCCTCACCCTGCCACGTGCCTACTTGCAAATTCCTCAGAAGGATGGTTGTGGCATCAACGACTTGGACATGCTGGTATGAGGTACTTGCACACGCTCATGAAGAAAAAGCACGTAATTGGCATTGAAGGTGTCACATTCCTCAAGGACCATCTCTGTGGTGCTTGTGAATCTGGAAAGATGACCAGATCCAAGCATCCCTCGAAGACAATCGTGACCACTACTCGACCTTTTGAATTGCTTCACATGGACCTCTTTGGCCACACTCATAATTCCACACTAACAAATTCCTCAAGTTTGTATGGCTTTGACATTGTTGATGATTACTCTTGTTACACTTGGGTGCATATTATTCTGTACAAAAATGAAGTGTGGGATGTCTTCAGACGATTTGCTTCAAGGGCCACAACAAACTTTGGCGTCAAGATCAAGCATATTAGGAGTGATAATGGGACTGAGTTCAAGAACACCAATCTTGATGAATATCTTGATGAACTTGGTATTACTCATGAGTTATCTTCCCCATATACTCCTCAGCGGAATGGCTGCTCCACTATACGTATCCGGATTGCTACTAAGAGTCATTCGGATTTGTGTTAAAGATTGCATCAACGTAACTCTTTACGACGAACTCTTTATCACCTCCATAATCGAGAAACATTTCCTTAGTACTTTAGTTACTAAGGATAATCTTGACCACTATCCAATGATCCACTCCTGGATCACTTTTGTACCCCTTGACGGACTCATGGCAAGGCACACACAGGTGCAATACATAGCATGTCATACTATACAGAGCCTTTGGCTAAGGCATAGGGGATGACGTTCGTCCTTTCTCTTCCTTCTGCCATGGTCGAGCTTTGAGTCTCACTCAACTTCACACCTTACAAATCAAGCAAGAACTCTTTCTTTGACTGATCCATTTTGAAATCTTTCAAAATCTTGTCTAGGTATATACTCAATGAAAGTCTTATCAGACGTCTTGATCTATCTCTATAGATATCGATGCCCAACAATTAAGCAGCTTTATCCAGGTCTTCCTTTGAAAAACTCTTTTCAAACAACCCTTTATGCTTTCCAGAAATTCTACATCATTTCCGATCAACAATATGTCATCTACATATGCTTATCAGAAATTTAATAGTGCTCCCACTCACTTTATTGTAAATACAAGTTTCTCATAAACTTTGTATAGACTCAAAAACTTTGATCACCTCATCAAAGCATATATTCAAACTCCGAAATGCTTGCTCCATCCCATAGAAGGATTGCTGGAGCTCGCACACCTTTTAGCATCCTTAGGACTGACAAAACCTTCTGGTTGTATCTCATACAACCTTTCCTCAAGAAAGGAAACGATGTTTTGGCATCCATCTGCCAGATTTCATAATTGAAAAACGCAACAACTCCTAACATAATTCCAACAGACTTTAGCATCTCTACGGGTGAGAAAGTCTCATCGCAGTCAATTCCTTGAACTTTTCAAAAACTTTTTTGTGACAAGACGAGCTTTATAAATGGTGACATTCACCATTAGCGTCTATCTTCATCTTAAAGGTCCATTTGTACTCGACGACCTGCCGTCCAACGAGCAAGTCTACCAAAGTCTATACTTGGTTTTCATACATGGATCCTTTCTTGGATTTCATGGCCTCTAACCATTTGTCGGAATCTAGACCCATCATCGCTTCTTCATAGCTCATAGTTTCATCGTTGTCCAACAACATGACCTCCAAGATAGGGTTGTCATACCACTCAGGAGCAGTATGCGTCCTCATCGACCTACGAGATTAGATAGTAACTTGATCCGAAGCTTCATGATCATCATCATTAACTTCCTCTTCAACTGACGTAGGCTCCTTAGAAACATCTTTTTGCGCTGCACTACTCTCTGGTTGAACAAAGGTTCAACAACCTCATCAAGTTCTATCTTCCTCCCACTCAATTCTTTCGAGAGAAACTCTTTATCGAGAAAGGACCCATTTTAGCAACAAACACTTTGTGCTCGGATCTAAGATAGAAGGTATACCCAACTGTTCTTAGGGTATTCCATGAAGATGCATTTGTCCGCTTTGGGTTCGACCTCATTAGGTCAAAACCTTTTTTCACATAAGCGTCGCAGACCAAACATTAAGAAATGGCAGCTTAGGTTTCTATCAAACCATAATTCATATGGTGTCATCTCAATGGATTTATATGGTGCCCTATTTAAAGTGAATGTAGTTGTCTCTAATGCATAACCCCAAAACGATAGTGGCAAATCGATAAGAGACATCATAGTTCGCACCATATCCAATAGAGCACGACTACGACGTTCGGACACACCATCACACTATGGTGTTCCAGGTGGCGTGAGTTGTGAAACAACTTTCACATTGTCTAAAGTTGTATGCCAAACTCGTAACTCAGATATTCACCTCCATGATCATATCGTAGACATTTTTATCTTCTTGTCACGATGATCTTTAAACTTCACTCTGCATTTGTTTGAACTTTTCAAACGTTTCAGACTTGTGTTTCATTAAGCAAATATACTCATATATACTCAAATCATCAGCGAAGGTAAGAAAAATAATGATATCCACTGCATGCTACAACACTCATTGGATCGCATACATAAACATGTATTATTTCCAACAAGTTACTAGCCCGCTCCATCATACTAAAAACGGGGTATTTAGTCATCTTGCCCAAGAGGCATGGTCCACATGTCTCAACCGATTCGAAACTGAATGAGTCCAAAGATCCATCAACATGGAGTTTCTTAATGTGATTTATACCAATATGACATTTAGCGACAGTGCCACAGGTATGTGGTACTATCATTATTAACTTTGCATCTTTTGGCATCAATGTTATGAACATGTGTATTACTACGGTCAAGATTCAACAAACCATTCTCATTGGGTGCATGACCATTAAAGGTATTATTCATGTAAACAGAATAACCAATATTCTCTCACTTAAATGAATAATCGTATTGCAATAAACATGATCTAATCATGTTCATGCTTAACACAAACACCAAATAACATTTATTTAGGTTTGTCACTAATCTCTAAGGTAGAGAGAGCGTGTGATGTTGATCACATCAACCTGGGAAACATTTCCAACACATCATCACCTCACACTTAGCTAGTCTCCGTTTATTCTGTAGCTTTTATTTCGAGTTACTAACATTTAGCAACCGAACCGGTATCCAATACCCAGGTGCTACTAGGAGTACTAGCAAGGTACACATCGATAACACGTATATCAAATATACTTATGTCAAGTTGCCAGCCTTCTTATCTACCAAGTATCTAGGATTGTTCCGCTTCAGCGACCGCTCTCCTCATAATAACACTTAGTATTGGGTTTGGGTTCAACTTTGGGGTTGCTTCATTGGAGCAGAAACTAACTTGCCATCCATGAAGTTTCCCTCCTTGCCCGTGCCCTTCTTGAAACTAGTGGTTTTACTAACCATCAACACTTGATGCACCTTCTTGATATCTACCTTTGCGGTGTCAAACATCGGGAACAGCTCAGGGATCATCATTTCCATCCCAGGCATTTTATAGTTCATCACGAAGGTCTAGTAGCTTAGTGACAGTGACTTGGAAAACTATATCAATCACTTTCTTATCTAGAAGATCAACTCCCACTCGATTCAAGCGATTGTAGCACCCAGACAATTTGAGCACATGCTCAACGATAGAGCTATTCTCCTTCATCTTTCAGGCAAAGAATCTTGTTGGAGATCTCATATCTCACAACACGGGCACGAGCCTGAGATCCCAATTTCAGCTCTTAGAACATATCATATGTTCCGTGACGTTCAAAATGTTTTGGAGCCTCAATTCTAAGCCTTTATGCATGACGCACTAAACTATCAAGTAGTCATCAGAACGTGCCTGTCAGATGTTCACAACATCTATAAATGACGCTAGAGGGGTTGGCGCAACGAGCGGTGCATTAAGGACATAAGCCTTCTGTGAAGCAATGAGGACAATCCTCAGATCACGGACCTAGTCTGCAATATTGCTACCATCATATTTCAATTCTATTTCTCTAGGAACATATAAAAATTCAAGGGAGCTACAACGTGAGCTAGTAATCTACAACATAATTTGCAAAGACACTACTGACTATGTTCATGATAATGAGTTCAATTAATCATATTACTTAAGAAATCCCACTCAAATTGACATCGCTCGAGTTATTCGAGTGATACATGATCCAAATTCACCAACTCAAGTCCGATCATCACGTGAGTTGAGGTGGTTTCAATGGTGAACATCATCATGTTGATCATATCTACTATATGACTCATGTTCGACCTTTCGGTCTCTTGTGTTCCGAGGCCATGTATGTACATGCTAGGCTCGTCAAGTTTAACCCGAGTGTTCTGCACGTGCAACACTGGCTTGCACCCGTTGTATGTGAACGTAGAGTCTATCACACCCGATCATCACGTGGTGTCTTGACACGACGAACTTTGGCAACGGTGCACACTCAGGGAGAACACAATTTTACCTTGAAATTGAAGTGAGGGATCGCCGTATAATGCTACCGTCGTCCTAAGCAAAACAAGCTGCATCAAAGGATTAACATCACATGCAAATCATAAGTGACATGATGTGGCCATGAACTTGTGCTTTTGATCTCCATCTTAAAAGCACCAGCATGATCTCCATCGTCACTGGTATAACACCATGATCTCCATCATCATGATCTCCATCATCGTGTTGCCATCGGGGTTGTCACGCCCACCATGCTCATACTACTATAGCTACCGTTTAGCGATAAAGTAAAGCATTACATAGCGCTTAATGATTGACACATGGGTCATACAATAATTAAAGACAACCCTATGGCTCCTGCCGGTTGTCGTACTCGTTGACATGCAAGTCGTGATATTCTATACAACACATGATCATCTCATACATCACATATATCTCATCATGTAATTGGCCATAACACATCACAACATACCCTGCAAAAACAAGTTAGACGTCCTCTAATTGTGGTTGCATGTTTTACATGGATGCTACGGGTATCTAGCAAGAACAATTCTCACCTATGCAAAAACCACAACGGTGATACATAAGTTGCTTTTCAACCTTCTCAAGGACCACCTTTGTCGAATCCAATCCAACTAAAGTAGGAGAAACAGACACCCGCCAGCCATCTTTGTGCAACGAAGTTACACATCAGTCGATGGAACCGGTCTCTCGTAAGCGTACGAGTAAGGTCTGTCCGGGACGCTTTATCCCACAATACCACTGAACCAAAACACGACCAAGGCAGGAAGCAATCTAAGCATAAACGCCCACAAACTCTTTGTGTTCTACTCGAGATCTCATCTACACATAGACCTAGCTCATGATGCCACTGTTGGGGAACATTGCATGGGAAACAAAAAAAATCCTACGCACATGCAAGGTCTATCCATGGTGATGAGCATCTACAAGAGGGAGATTGGATCTACATACCCTTGTAGATCGCTAAGCGGGAAGCGTTAAGAAACGTGGTTGATGTAGTTGAACGTCTTTGCGATCCAAATCGTCGAGCGTCCCGCGATCCCATCACGATCCATCTCACGATGCAATCATGATCCGTCCCGTTATCTCATCGTGATCCGTCCCGCGATCCAATCATGAATCGTCTCGCGATCTTGATCACGGTCCTTCCGATCTAGTGCCGAACGGATGGCACCTCCGTGTTTAGCACACGTACAGCTCGATGACGATCTCCGCCTTCTTGATCCAGCAAGAGGGAGCGGAGAGGTAGATGAGTTCTCCGACAGCACAACGACATTGTGGTGATGGTGGTGGAGCTATTCCAGCAGGGCTTCGCCTAAGCACTGTTGAAACCGATCAACAGGAGAAACTACGATCGAGAGGAGAGGTAGCACGTGGCTGTTTTTCTGTGTCTCAAAACCTCTAGTATATATAGGAGGAGGGAGGGAGGAGGCTTGTCACATAAGGGGCCAGCCCTTGGCCTTGCGCAAGGAGGAGAGGAGGAGTCCTCCTCCAATCCTAGTAGGATTAGGACTCTTCCTTCCCACTTGGAAACTCTTTCCACCTTGTGTTTCTTCCTTCCCAATCTACTCCAGCCACATGGGCCCTTAGAGGAGGATTCGGAAAGCCCACTAGGGGCTGGTTTACCTCCTCCCATAGCCCATGTAGCCTCTTGGGTCGAGACACCCCTCCCGATGGTCCCCCGGTACCCTCCCGGCACTCCCGATACACTACCGATGAGCCCAAAACTTTTCCGGCGACCAAAAAGGGACTTCCTCTAAATAAATCTTTACCTCCAGACCATTTCGGAGCTACTCGTGACATCCGGGATCTCATCCGGGACTTCAAACAACCTTCGATCACCACCATACATAACTCTATACTACGGAAACGTCACCGAACCATAAGTGTGAAGACCCTGCGGGTTCGAGAACTATGTAGACATGACCGAGACACCTCTATGGTCAATAACTAATGGCGGGACCTAGATGCTCATATTGGTTCCTACATATTCTACGAAGATCTTTATCGGTTGAAACTCTATGTCAAGTGTTCAGTTAATCCCGTATGTTGTTCCCTTTGTTCTTTGGTATGTTACTTGCCCGAGATTCGATCGTCGGTATCTCTATACCTAGTTCAATCTCGTTACCGGAAAGTCTCTTTACTCGTTCCATAATACAAGATCCCATGGCTAACTCTTTAGTCACATTTCTTGCGAGGCTTATAGTGATGTTGTATTACCGAGTGGGCCCTGAGATACCTCTCCATCACACGGAGTAACAAATCCCAGTCTTGATCGAGGCCAATCCAATAGACACCCTCGGAGATACTTGTATAGCACCTTTATAGTCACCCAGTTACGTTGTGACGTTTGATAAACACAAGGTACTGCTCCGGTGTCAATGAGTTGCATGATCTCGTGGTCATAGGAACAGATACTTGACATGCAGAAAACTATAGCAATAAACTGACACGATCATACGCTATGTTTACAGTTTGGGTCTTGTCCATCACATCATTCTCCTAATGATGTGATCCCATTATCAAATGACATCTTGTGTCTATGGCCAGGAAACCTTGACCATCTTTGATTAACGAGCCAGTCTACTAGAGGCATACTAGGGACATGGTGTAGTCTATGTATCCACACATGTATATGAGTTTCCGATCAATACAATTCTAGCATGGATAATAAACAATTATCATGAACAAGGAAATATGATAATAACTTATTTATTATTGCCTCTAGGGCATATTTCCAACAGTTGTTTCCTATGACTCAAAGAAAGGAAATGAAACTCCGCAAACAAAAGTCTTCATGCTTCATAGTCCTCGATCATATCTTCAAGGTCACACCAACTTCTTCAGTTTCAAAGTCTTCAGGGAATACCAAAGTCTTCACCAAAGTCTTCAGCTAAAGACATATTTTTAGGGATTAATAATCTCCAAATATATCAAACTCCTCATCAACATATAGAGCATGTGTACACTCACAAACACATTAGTTCCTTAACCTATAAGTCTTCAATACACCAAAATCACTAAGGGGAACTAGATGCACGTACACATATCACCTATGCTGACAAGGGAAAAAGCAAGGTATTGGGTCTAGGTAAGGTTGTAATCTCAAAGGACCAACACATCAATAAGGTGATGCTTGTCGAATCCCTCGGGTTCAACCTCATGTTTGTCTCAATGCTTTGAGATCTTGATATGGATGTTATCTTTGGAACATATCATTGTGTTGTCATCATGGAAGTTGGCAATTCCAAAGTCTTAGAAGGCTTTAGGAGAGGAGTCTTGTATATTGTTGATTTCTCTACAGGTCCTTAGCCCGCCACGTGCCTACTTGCAAAGTCCTCAAAAGGCTGGTTGTGGCATCGACGACTTGGACATGCTGGTATGAGGACCTTGCACACGCTCGTGAAGAAAAAGCACATCATTAGCATTGAAGGTGTCAAATTCCTCAAGGACCACCTCTGTGGTTCTTGTGAATCTAGAAAGATGACCAGATCCAAGCATCCCTCGAAGACAATCATGACCACTACTTGACCTTTTGAATTGCTTCACATGGACCTCTTTGGCCCCACTCTTAATTCCACACTAACAAATTCCTCAAGTTTGTATGGCTTTGTCATTGTTGATGATTACTCTCGTTACACTTGGGTGCATATTATTCGGTACAAAAAGGAAGTGCAGGATGACGTGGAGTGTAAGAACAGGACTCTTATTGAGATGGCTTGCACCATGCTTAATGAATACAAGACTCCTCGTCGCTTCTGGCCTGAGGCAATTGATACATCTTGTCACATCATCAACAGGGTATATCTTCACAAATTCTTCAAGAAGTCTTCATATGAACTCATGACTGGCAAGAAACCCAATGTAAGTTATCTCAAAGTCTTCGGTTCAAAATGCTAGATTAGAGATACTCACCACAACTCTAAATTTGCACCGAAAGCACATGAAGGTTTTATGCTTGGTTACGGAAAGGACTCTCACACCTATAGAGTCTTGAACACCTGCCGTCACAAGGTTGTTGAAACTGTAGATGTGCGGTTCGATGAAACTAATGGCTCACAAAGAGAGCACCTGCCTCCTGTGCTAGATGAAATGTCTCCTGAAGAATCCATCAGGTTGAAGGCTACTGAAGACGTCATACCTACTGAAGAACCTCAACCTAGTGAGGAAGTCATTCCAACCAATGAAGACATTCATGTTGATACACCTGAAGAAAATGGTGTTGAAGAAAATCCTTGGCCACGTCAACCTGCTCATCCAAGAGTTGCAAATGAAGAGCAGATTAACAAAATCACTGATGTCATCAAAGCACCAGGTCCCCTCACTCGCTCAAGAGCTTCACATTTGACTAACTTCTGTGGGCACTTTGCTTTTGTCTCTATCATAAATCCTGCCAAGGTTGATGAAGCATTCAAGGAGCATGAGTGGATTCAAGCTATGCAAGAGGAATTACATCAATTCAAGTTGAACAACGTGTGGGAACTTGTCAAGCGGCCAGATCCTCACAAGCACAACATCAGAGGTACCAAGTGGATCTACCGCAACAAACAAGATGAAAATAGCCTTGTGGTAATGAATAAGGCTCGTCTTGTAGCTCAAGGCTACACACAGGTTGAAGGAATTGACTTTGATGAAACTTTTGCACCTGATGCTAGACTTGAAACTATTCGCATATTGCTTGCTTATGCTAACTAAAAGTGCATTATATCGACTAGAGGGGGGTGAATAGGCGATTTTTACATATTCATCACATGAGGAATTTCAACTTGAGGAATTTGAAATGTGATGAATAACTAGCAGCGGAATAAGTACTCAAGTGCATGAGGAACATAGCAATAGCATAGTCATCATGATGAAATAAAACATGCACAGATTATAGGTAGCGTGATACAGGATAAGTAGGTGAGGAAAAAGGTAACTTGAAGAATTTGAGGTGAGGAAATTGTGAAAGTATTCAGTCAAATTCTTCAAACAGTAAAGATCAATTTCATCAACATATATATGAGGAAATCGAAGGGTTAAGGAAATAGAACCAGGTAGCTCGATGAAGACAATGATTTGATGACCCAGTTCCAACTATTGTGACAGGCATACGTCTCATTTTAAGCGGCCTGGTATTTAAACCAGAGGACACACAGTCCCAGGACACACAGTCCTTACCATATTATCCTTGAGCTAAGGTCACAAAGTCCTCGCCCAACACTCGTGGTAAGTCTTTAGGGTAGACTTGCAAAACCCTCACAAACTGGTCACCCGGTGATCCACAATTGACTGCTGGATGCTCTAGACCAAGGTCACTCCGTGATCCCCAATTGACTGCAGGATGCACTAGACCATGATGCCTAACCGTCTAGAAGATACACAGTCTTCAAAGGTAACAAGTGTTGATTCCACATAGGAACAATCTCTTAAGTGATTCTCAATCACTTTGGGTTTGGTGGTTTGGAATTGGGTTTTTCATCACTGATGATTTTCTCTCAAAGTCCTCAGAGGATGGGTTGCTCTCAAATGACAAGTGTCAGTTCTGTCTCGGAGCAGCCAACCAACTAGTGGTTGTGGGGGTGGATATTTATAGCCAGGGTGCAACCTGACATGATAAGACATAAATGCCCCTAATGATATGACCTTTATGTGGATAAGATGATTGGGGACAATTTGCACAAAGTACAACAACGGTCGGAATTTCGAACTAGGAAAGTCCTCAAGCTTATCATGTTCCTTACTTGTAGGCAATTCGCGCTGGCGAAATCCTAACTCCTCAGTCAGATCAATTTCCTTAGAGACCAGAAGAACTTTTTCTCTATCACTGAAGAACTTGACTGAACTACACGAGATTTCCAAAAGGATTCACTCGAAGGATTGGATGGGTTGAGGCTTTTGAGTTGAGCATCAGTTGGAAATTTTCCTTAGTATTACCTCGTCCGCCTTTAACAATAGGTGTTTCCTATGACTCAAAGAAAGGAAATGAAACTACAAAAACAAAAGTCTTCACTCTTCATAGTCCTCGTTCATATCTTCAAGGTCACACCAACTTCTTCATTTTCAAAGTCTTCAGGGAATACCAAAGTCTTCACCAAAGTCTTCACCAAAGTCTTCAGTTGAAGTCATACATTTTTAGGGGTCGATAATCTTCGAATATATCAAACTCCTCATCGACTTATAGAGTCTGTGTACACTCACAATCATATTAGTTCCTTAACCTATAAGTCTTCAATACACAAAAATCACTAAGGGGCACTAGATGCACTTACAGTCTCCCCCTTTTTGGTGATTGATGACAAATAGGTTAAGTTTTCAACAGGGATAAACATATGAAGTGTAAGTACTGAGTTTGAGGAATTTTATTGCAAGATATAGAAGAACTCCCCCTAAAGATGTGCACATTTGAGTAATTTGATTGCAAGATATATAAGAACTCCCCCTGAAGATGTGCATATTTGAGGAATTCGCTTTGGACTGCAAATGCACATGGCAAGTTAAAACATGGAGAACTCCCCCTATATCTTGTAATTCATACACGCATTTAACATATGATATGAAGAATTTGAAATACATGATGAAAATGGTGTCTGACGAAATTCAGAATGCATGCATTAAGGTACTTGAGGAAATACGCATGCGGAAAGCAGTTCAAAAGAGTCAGACCACCATCGGACTTAAGTTTACAACTCAACCAACAAAAACTTCAGAAGAGCGAGAGTTGTAACTTAAACAGAAACAGCCCATATAGAGACCCGGTTGAAGACTAACTCAAATTTTTCTCCCCCTTTGTCATCGAAGACCAAAAGGGACGAAAAAATGAGAACTAACGCCCCTTGAAGAATTTCATCGTGAAGGTGATGGAGGAGCACTAGTGTTGTAGGGGTCGTTTGTCGATGCAGGGCCCGCCGTAGTGTTGTCAATATCCTCAGCTTCATCCGTCTCGCACGATGAAGAATATGAGCTTGTAACCAGCTGAGGAACTTGAACTTTCTTGAATTTCTTCTAAGGAGGACAATCCTAGTCAAGGTGCTGCTCAAGGTCCATCTTCTTGAGTTCTTCGGGAGTCCTGAGGTGAGACAGAATGGCCCAAGTGCGGTTGAAGACTTCATGGAGGTAGTATTGGTTCTTCCTCACAGTGTTGTACATGACAGTCATGTCTCGAAGAAGTGAACCAAACTTACGCTTGACCCACTTGTGGTTGTGATCTACCTTCTGATGAAGACTTATAAGGAGCTCACAATCAGTCATCACACGAGGGGCGGACTCTTGAGGCTTTTGCGCTGAGGCTTTGGCAGCTGAGTTTGGGTAGCAATGTCATCATTGGTGGAAAAAGATGCAGCTTTACGAAACTGATCATCCAATGGACGAGTACCTTCATCAATGACATATTTTCGTTTTCCTTCAACTGAAGCAAATGTGTGCTTGAGGACTTCAATACGAGGCAGAAAGCCGAAGTGATTCTGAAAGTCAACCTTGAAGGGAATTGAAGACCTTGATCCAATGAATTTCATGATCCAGGGAGCATAAGGCTTCAATTCAAACGGGGCTAATGCTGCATTGGCCAAAGTCCTCATGAAGAAAGTGTGGTAGTTGATGGGAATCCCATGAATTATGTTGAATAGCATGTTCTTCATGATTCCCTCCACTTCTTCTTCTTCAGAGTTGTGGCACTTCTGAGGACTAAGGGTGTTGGTCAGAATGCGATAGACTGTCCTAGGCACATAGAGCGAATCCTTCACAAGGAAGGTAGTCCTTTGAGGTTTTCCAGGAGCCAAAGGATTCATCAGCACTTGAATCATGTGGTTGGGCAGAGCAGGTTCATCAAATAGGCATCTTGCCCCTTCTGAAGGAATTGGAACTGGGACTAATCGAAGCAATTCTGATGCTGGTGCAGTGTAGTGAGTAGATCCAGTCTTCCAGTCCAAGACCCAAGAGTTGATGTCAGAAGCATCACCTATGATGTGCAAGGTGGCATAAAATTGAAGAATCGGCTCCTCATTCCAATCACAGACATCCACAGAGAATGGAAGAATTCTGGCATCATGGAGAACTACGAGCACCGGTGTGAAGGACGGGATTGTTTCCATATCCGCATGAGGAATTTGATGATGCTCGAAGACTTTCTTCTTGTCAAACAACACTAATGCGTAGTAATTCATTTGCACGGTTGTCCAGAATATGGTGCGACCGGCTCTTGCAGTGCATAAGGATTTGGTCCAATGGAGAAGATGTGCTCGTTGAAGAAATTGGTCTTGATAAATTTGGGGCGCTTTGAGCCTTTGAATGGCATCTTGGGCTTCGGCTGAAGGTTTGGCTTGAAGCGGACCACAATTTCTTTAGGCATTTGAGGAATTTCTTCGGAGTGAGGAATTTGCACAGCAGTTTCCTCACTGGCAGTTGGAGCAAAAACTTCCTCAGCTGATGCAGCTGGAATGTCTTCAGTGACAGTTGCAGCCAAGTCATCAGATCCTGTCTAAATTTCTTCAGTCTGGGCTGGAGACTAAGGAATTTGTGACAAATGACTAGTCATTGTTGAATTTGGGTGTGCAGCTTCCCAATATTCACCATTGATCAGAGGTGCAGTGTTTCCAATGTTCACATCCTCTTCCATTTCTTCAGCATCGGCCTCTTCAGCAGTCAACTGAGGTTGGGGCGATGATACCAATGGAGTTGAAGCATTTGCTTCAACTTCAATTTCTTCATCAATCTGCTCTGAGGTAGCAGCAAACTGATCCTTTTCTTCTTGATTAGCATTTGGAATGACATAGTCAACACCAAATGGTCTACTTCATAGGTTGGCACGGAGCTGATAGGAGTTGCATCAATCGGTTCTATTGAAGAACTTGGCAGTGCCTTCAATTTCTTCATTGCTGAGGAATCTGAAGGTGATGCTTTTCTCTTCTGTGCCTTCTTCTCTGCATCCATGGTTTCCTTTTCTTCTGATGTAGAAGGAAGGTTGATGTTCTTCACCCTTGAGGATTTTACAGTTTCTACAGAGCGTGAAGGAGGAGCATTTTCTTCAGGCACGACTGATGCAGTTGCCCTTGTGGTCTGAATTTCATCAGGCACAGCAAAAGTTTCAGCTTTCCTGGCAATTTAGTCAGGTGCAACAGTGGAGGTTGCCTTGGCAGGTTCTTCAGCAGCCTGAATTTCTTCAGCTGCGGGAGCAGTTTCTTCAGCAGGATAAGCAGATTCTTCAGCCTGAGGAATTTGAGGTTGCGATCGAGCAGCAACCCTCTCATTATGGTCCTTAATGGCAGCTTGGGCTGCCTTGACAAACCTCACTTTGGTGCCCTTCCATTCAGCATCATACTTGTCTTGTTCTTCATAGAGGCAGCGTATCTCATACTGAACCGTGATGAGTTGATTTGGATTCAAATTCATCACATTGTTCCTCGGAAACTTTTCTTTTCTGTCCCTGCTCCTTTGATCTCTTTGAGCTTGATATCTCTTCCATTTTTCCTCGGCTATGAAGTGTGTGAGGACATGGTCCACACAGAGGGGTAGGTTCAGTGAGGAAAGTGGGGTGCTGGGATCCTCATGCCATATGTCAATGAAGTTGAGGATCATCTTAGGATCCAGCATGAGAGGAACAGAGCTGCCTTTGGCTATTGCAGCCCTTTGCTGACTTTCTCTGATGATTTCTTCCAATTCTTCATCATCAGCCTCATCATCAGCCTCAGATCCTGAGCGTACATTCACTACAACTTTACTAGTGTGAGGACTTGGTCTTTGACTTCATCCAGCAGTTCTCTTTAGCTTCAACAGAGTAGGACTTGTTGAAGACTGTGCTTGGGCAGAGGGACTTGCAGAGACACCTGAAACAATTGAGAAGCCATCAGTCCTCTGACATGTTGCAAGGTGCACAGGTGTTGAGGACTTTATGGCAGCAGCTGATGATTGTACAGCTAGTGAAGGCGTCGCATAGGCCTTTGAAGAACTTGCTGGAGGGTTCTACAGTGATGATTTTGAAGTTGAGGAGTTTGATTTTACTGCAGATTTCTTCACCATTGATTTCTTCGGAGCTCTAGCAGAGGCTCCGACAGAGGCAGCAATAGTTGTGTCTTCATTGAATTTCTTCATAGCCTCTTTTGCCTTCTTAGCCAGCTTGGCTTGTTGTCTTTCCCATTCTTGAGGAAAGTCATCACTAGTTTTGAGACTAGTGGGATCAGCAGATTGGTTAGGAGCCAAGGGTGGCCAATTGCATGGGGGTTTAACAGCGAATTTCTTCATGAATTTTGGAGTGACATAGCGATATTCTTTCCACTCCCATGCCCATCTCCTCTCAATTTTCTGAATGCGGATCTTTTGTTACTTTGTAGTTTCCTTTCCATGAGTTTCTTCATCTGGAGTGCAATATTCCTCATACAGTTCATCGGGTATCTCAAAAGCAGTTTGTACTTCAGGTTTCTTTCCACCTTTCTGTGGCTTTTTCCCATCAGCCATATTCTTCGGCTGGGGATTCTAAACTTTTGAGGATTCTGAGGAATGTGCAAATTATCTTCAAGGAACGCTGCAAATGAGTTAAGTTGATGAGGACCTAGTGATTCATCAGCAAACAATTTGTACCTTTGAACAAAGTATAGGTGCGAGGAATTTGAAGAGGTCATATGCGTTCTTGTAAGTGCATCTAGTGCCCTTTAGTGATTTTGGTGTATTGGAGACTTATAAATTAAGAGATTGATGTGTGTAAGTGTACAGAGGATCTATAAGTCTCTGAGGAGTTTGATATATTCGGAGATTATCGACCCCTAAAATTTATGTCTTGAACTGAAGACTTTGGTGAAAACTTTGCGGAAGACTTTGGTATAACCTGAAGACTTTGAAAATGAAGAAGTTGGTGTGACCTTGAAGATATGAACGAGGACTATGAAGTGTGAAGACTTTTGTTTTCGTAGTTTCCTTTCCTTTGTTTGAGTCATAGGAAACATCGTACTGTTAAAGGGGGCTGATGTAATACTAAGGAAAATTTCCAACTGATGCTCAACTCAAAAGCCTCAACCTATCCAATCCTTCGAGTGAAGCCTTTGGAAATCTCTTACAGTTCAGCCAATTTCTTCAGAGACGGAGACAAAGTTCTTCTGGTATCTAAGGAAATTGGTCTGACTTAGGAGTTAGGATTTCAGCAGTGCGAATTGCCTACAAGTGAGGAATATGATAAGCTTGAGGACTTTCGTAGTTTGAAGTTCCGACCCTGAATACTTACCACGAGTGTTGGGAGAGGACTTTGTGACCTTAACTCAAGGAGAATACGGGAAGCACTGTGTGTCCTGGGACTATGTGTCCTCTGGTTTAAATACCAGGCCGCTCCAAACGAGACGTACGACTGTCATAGCAGTTGGAACTGGGTCATCAAACCAGTGTCTTCATCGAGCTACCTGGTCCTATTTCCCCAACCCTTCCATTTCCTCGTATACTTGTTGATGAAATTGATCGTTATTGTTTCAAGAATTTGACTAAAGATTTCACAATTTCCTCACATCAAATTCTTCAAGTTACCTTGTTCCTCACTTGCTTATCCTGTATCACGCTACGTGTAATCTATGTATGCTTTATTTCATCATGATCACTATGCTACTGCTATGTTTCTCATACACTTGATTACTCATTCCGCTGCTAGTTATTCATCACATTTCAAATTCCTCATGTTGAAATTCCTCAAGTGATGAATTTGTAAAAATCGCCTATTCACCCCCCCCCTCTAGTCGATATAACGCACTTTCAATTGGTATCAGAGCAAGGTACTCCCTTGTTCTGTGTGATTTTGGTTTAACCGCCTGGAGTTCTAGTTATGTCGACTGCAGGTATGATCAAGGTTTCCGCAGGCAGTCTTACCTTCGAAGGGACGGACTACCCCTACCGGAAGAACAAGATGCGCATGCATCTTGAAGCTATTGGCAACAATCTCTGGTACGTTGTGGAAAATGGTATTCCTCGCATTTCTCCGGCTGTTACTGCTGCTGATACAAAGAAATTGAAGCAACTCGATTCTGAAGAGAAGAATATCATCTGTGGCCATCTAAGGAATGGTCAATATGGCAGAGTGAGTGCTTTGGAGTCTGCTAAGCTTATCTAGGATAGGCTGTCCAAAGTCAACGAAGGTGTTTCCACTCAACGTGACTCTCGTGTTGATGTTCTTTGCAATCTCTTCAACCGCTTCAACAGACTCGACAATGAAAATTTTCAGCAAACTTTTGATTGTCTAACTAACATATCCAATGAGCCTCAAGCACTAGGTGCCACTGACATCACCGACCATGAAGTGGTGAAGAAACTAATGAGATCTCTTGATTCCTCATTCGATACACTGGCTTTGGTTATTCAAGAGCGTGGAGTCTAAAGTCACTTGATCCAGCTGATATTCTTGAGAGACTCAATACTAATGAATTCCAACAAGCTGAGAAGAGAGACCTCTACGGGCCAAGCTATGGAAGATCTTGTGCTCTAAAAGCAAAAACAATTTCCTCATCCGAAGGCGAAGATTCTGATATCCTGAAGAACTGAGTCAGGAGCTGGCAATGCTCGTGAGGAAATTCTATAAGTTCTCAAGGAGAGGCCGCTTTGGAAAATCTTCAAAAAGTGGCTTGAGGAAATCAGATTCCTCATGTGACTACAAGAAGAGAACTTGTCACGAATGCAAGAAATCTGGTCACTTCATCTCTGACTGGTCACTTCATCTCTGACTGTCCTCTCTAGGAAAAAGAATCAAAGAAGAAGAAGAAGAAGAAGAAGAATAAGAAGAAGAATAAGGACGTCAATTCTGATGACTCGAAGAAAAAGAAGAAATCTTCAAAGTCCTCATGTGCAAAGTCCTCATCTTCAAAGTCCTCAACGCAAAAGAAGAATGGTTCCAGAAAAGCTCGGGCTTTCATTGGCAAGGAAATGGACTCGGAAGAAGAATCTGAAGAAGAGGAAGAAGAGGAAGAATCTGAGGTGGAGTCTAAATCTGGTGTCGCTAGCCTTGCTCTCGCTACTACTTTCGTCAGCAAGTCCATCTTCAACGATTAAGAAAATGACTACTCCAACGACTCTAACATCAGCAATGATGATTAGGCTCCCACCTATTGCTTCATGGCTAAAGGTTCCAAGGTACATAAGCATCACTCCTCCTCCAAATCAAATGATTGTGAATCTAATGAATATGTGAAACCTAGCTATGCCAAACTTGCTAATATTGCCACTAAGCAACAAAGTGCACTTGAAAAGCTTCAGAAACTGCTAGACAAAAACGATGATCTGTTGAATGAGGAAGTGGATCGGACTCAAACTCTGTCTGACGATCTGAAAAGTCTTCAGACAAAGTATGATAACCTTTAGAGTCATCATAATGCTCTCTTAGTCGATCATGAGAAGCTTTCTTTTGAATTTCTTCAAAGAAAGCAAGATCTTGAGAAACTAAGAGTGTCTCATGAGGATCTACAAAGGGAAAATGATTCCTTACTGGCTCAACAGATCAGTACCGCTCAAGAAGAATTTGTTCCACCTTGTTTGAAATGTGTCGAATGTGAAACTGCTAATTCTTCACCTAAATATTCAATTGCTTCTATTGCTGCAAATTCTTCAACCATTCCCGTGGTCACAAATTCCACATCTGAGGATACCACAAGTATCACTGACGAAAATGCAGGGTTGAAGGAATTGTATGTGATAGGCATGTACAAAAGTCTCAAAGGGCACCAAACCCTTTGCGATGTCCTCAAAAAGCAGAATCTGAATAGGAACCCTAGGAAAGAGGGTATCGCCTTTGAGAGGAAACTCAATGCTGATGGATCCTACTGGACACCTAAGCAGTACCCCAAAACCTCCTGGGTTGCTGCGAAAGAACCTCCTGTAGATCCGTCCACTTTATCTGGCTTTACTTGTGAAACTTCATATTCCTTTGATGAGTCACTTGACTCCAACTACAAATTCTACAAAAATTAGAAAGGTGAAGTATTTGCCAGATTTGTTGGGACTAACTACACGAACGGTTCACCTATGAAGAAAATTTGGGTTCCCAAGAGTTGCTTACAAAATCTTCAAGTGAATGTCCTCACGACACCACTCATGAAGAACAGGAACCTTAGACAAAATTCTTCATATGGACCAAATTCCTCAAATGGTCAAAAATATCATTCTCGTGCTAATGCATCTGTTTCGCAGGGAAAATCTAAGAGTTCTGAATATGTGCATTATTCTTCAAATCACTATGTTCATAAGTCCTCGAAGAATTTCTCTGCTTATTCATATGAGTACTCTAACCCTCGTCCTGTGAAACAAAGTGCACTTGCTTCAATGCCTCCTGTCATGGGAACGAGTCTGACAGTAGAAGTTAGGGGTACCAAAGGAGAGGGCAGAGTCCTAGCTACGGCGAGGATGTACACAGGGATGTATGAGTTCAGGCCCCTCTCGTGGAGGTAACAGCCCTACATCTTAGTGCTCTGGAGCTTTTGTCGTGTGGAGAGTATGAGTTACAAAGGCTGCGAACCCTTGTGCCAGAGGGGAGGAGCGGCTTATATAGAGTTCGCTGCCCCTCATAAGTGCGAGGCATCCAAGGGTCCGATCGTGGGTATAAAGACGAGCGTTACTGGTAACGTACATCATAATTGATATTAATGACGACTAGCCTAACACCTGCCTATTGGCCTCCCAGGGGTGGTTTCTGGTCTTCTGGTGTCAACTGGAAGCATGGTCTTCTGAGTGACAGGTGATTGTCGAGTAGAGGAAGAAGCCTCCGAATGGACTGACTGTCGAGTGACTTGAGCGCCATATTGAATCTAGTCGGAATCTTTCTTGTGATCTTTAAATCCTCCACTGTAGTGTCCTTAGGTAGGGTATATGGGTCAGGCCTAAGATCCTACCCTAGGTACATATCCTCGTCATTAGCCCCCGAATGGATTAGGGTTTGAGTGGTGAATAGGGGTATCGATGCCAGGTCAGTACAAGGCACCAAATCTTCCGAATGATTTTCAGGGCTTCAACGAAACTTGCGTTGACTGAACTCTTCGTCATTTGCCTGAATCGATTCTGTCTTGAAAGTGTCCGGTGAATGTTCAATGCCAATTTTGTTCCGAGTGGCATGAAGGGATCTTTGGACATGACGGGTCGCTTTGTCAGGCACGGATCTTGCGGGATACAAAAATTTAGGAAGCGCGCGCGTCTGCGATGATGACGCCACGACCGAAGCAAGTGCAAGCATGATGCCTCGATTCGCGTGCCGCTCATTTTGCCACATACAGGGCTCCGTCTGTGGTTAGGATATGCGGGGATCTCGCGGGCCCATATGTCAATGAGACACTCGACGGGGTATAAATCCCGAAGCGCCCCCGCTGTTTGCAGAGTACTTTTTCCCCTAGATCTCCTCTCTTCCTCCGCCTCCCCTGTCTCCGGTGCCCCACTCTGCTCCGCTCCGACGAGCTCCACCGCCGTGATGATGAAGGGAGCAACGGAGAAGCTAGAGCGCGTCAAGAAGGGAGTCGTGAAGGGCAAGGCCAAGAATCCCTCGACTGTCCGGTTCACCGAGTCGGCGGGGTGGATCCAGGAGACTTTCTCCCATCGACAGTCACCACCGTGGACGTCGAGAACCTTGTCGTCAACGGGCTTGTGGTGGACGGTTCTTGGAGGCCGTCAGAGGGAGAGTGCGAGCCGGAGCCGCACGAGGGGGAGCGGGTTCTTCTCCTCTCCCATGTCGAAAGAGGCTTCTCCATGCCTCCCCATCCATTCTTTAGAGGACTTTTGAACTTCTTCGGAGCCCAGATCCATCACTTTCCTCCAAATGGAATTTTCTACTTGTCTATCTTCATCACTCTGTGTGAGTGTTTCTTGGGCTGCTCTCCCCATTGGGGTCTGTTCAAGCACATTTTCCCCGTCAGACCTCAGGCGGTGAAAAAGGCTCACCCTGAGGATGGAAAAACTCATGTAGTCCAGCTGTGTGGAGGTTTAGGAATCAATAAGAGAGCTCGTAGTTATTTTCCTTCCATGACTTTTCCTAGATCGGTTAGAGGTTGGCAGTCGACCTGGTTTTATTGCAAGGACGTAGCTTCTCCCAATATGTCAACTGGTCTTTCTCCCTTCACGTTAGATCGTCCAGCCGTTCCCAAATCCTTGAAGGTGTTGGAGGGGGGGAAAGTCCAGGTTGGGATCTTGGTGGATGTTGTAGGGGCCCTTATCCATGGTGGAGTCACTGGTATGGATCTCTTGGAGACATCCTCAGTTGACGGATCCAGCCACTTCAAGCAAGGGACCACACTATGTGCTATTACACCGGCCCTGAGGACTCGACCAGGACACACCCGGAGGAGGTTTCACAGAAAACTGTCAAGCAGTGGCTTCGCGGTATCACCGGAGCTTGTGACAATCCCTTGGGTGCCAAAAGGATCCAACCCTACTCTGTTGAGAATCCGCCGAAGAATATGGTAAATTTTCTCTTGTCGACTATCGTACTATTCTGTCGAGTGATTGATTGATTTGTTGACTGGCTTCATTGTTTGAATCATGCAGGAGTGGATGCACATGCACTCACCCGTACCCAACGGGAGCTAGCCTAAAGACAGTGGGGAAAGCTAGGGTGGCAGCATGGATGTCGATTGTGTTTATGATAGTGAAGAGAAATATGAGGACTTGGGCGAGAACGAGGAGGAAGTCGAGTCTCCTCCATGCACCGAACGTTGCTCCAAGTCACGTCAGGACCCTACCACTGTCGCGGACAAGGCCCCGGCTCCGAGTGAAAGGAACCCGAAGCGGGACCGACCCCCGACCGTCGAGTCAAGTGAACGATCAGCAAAGCATCCCAAGCCCAACACGGTAAAACCTCGCAAAGCTCTGCCCCGCATGAAGATGGTTGTGCCTGTCGTCTCAACGTAAGTTTTTGCTTTCATCTTTCGCTATCGATTGTGACTTCAAATTCTTGTTGACCGAGTGCAATTTGATTTACCAGTGCTGCTACCTTAGTGACATCGCCTCCACGGGACGGTGAGGAGCAAATGGATGTGGATACTGCTAATGCGGACGCTTCCCAAAGAGGTAAACAAATCCTTACTCAACTCTATTTCTCGAATGAGATTCGTCGATTGCAAGAGTTAACATTGCCAATTGGTATTTGCAGAAATCATTCAACTAGAAGATGATGAAGAACAACCTCAGGGTACGGGGGGTGAAGGTGAGACCTTAGGCGTCCCGCGCGTACGTGCCCGAAGAACTCGACACGGGTCAGAACCGATCTTGCGGTACTGTTGTTGAGTGCTCCACCAACTGTTTCAACCATCATGACGTCGACTCCAACCGGACCACCTCAGACTACCTCAACTATCCCTGCCACAGCGTCGATCCTACCGGTGGCTGCCTTTCCTCTGCACCGCGTTCCGGAAGACCAGACCGGAGCCGCAAAGGAGGCCATGATCCAAGCGGAACAGATGATGTTGCACACCAAGGAGGCGTACAAGGCCAGCAAGTTGGCTTACGATGCCAGCACAGTGCTTCACACCAATGTCTGAGTAAGTTTGATTGTAAGTGCATTTCCGATTGAATTCCTATCTTCTTTGATTGTACACCCACTGGGTGTTTTCCGCTTGTAGAATATTTGTAAGTTCTCCACTCGAATAGATCAGGTCGCAATCGAGTAGATTTCGGTCCAGTGGGGGCATGCTGAATGCACCCACTGGGTGTACTCCCCGAGACCGTTGTCGAGTGCTTGCACTGGCAATGGTCTTAGAGTTTGTCGTATGCGGAATACGCTTGCCACTCGACATGTCGAGTGGACTTCTTGCCCTGACCGCGCCACTCCGAAGCTTCCTTGTAGGTTTCAGGTTTCATGGATATTATTTCCATCAACCATGATATGACACTACTTCAAGGGTGCGGAGTGGGGTGGCGAGCCACTCGATAGATTGAGTGATAGATGGTCTAGTGGGGGCACGCTGAGTGCACCCACTGGGTGTAGTCCCCGAGACTGTCATCGAGTGCTTACACTGGTGGAGGCCTTAGGAGAGACGATATTAATATGCTTGTGCACATTTTTGTTTTTATTTTCTGCCACTCGACAGATCGAGAGTTAGCAAATCTAGTAGGGGCACGCTGAGTGCACCCACTTGGTGTAGTCCTCGAGACCACCGTCGAGTGCTTGCACTAGCGGGGGTATGATAGAGACTGTCATATGCTCAGACAGGGCAGACCTTGTCGAGTTATTTAGGAACCAATGGGGGCACGCTGAGTGCACCCACTGGGTGTAGTCCCCGAGGCTACTGTTGATCGTTGATGATGAGCGGTAGTCTTAAGAACTTCGAACTCAGTATTTTTTGTCGTACGCGGAGTACGCTCACCACTCGACATGTTAAGTGGACTTTTTTTGCCTTAGTCGTACCACTCTGCAGCTACCTTGTAGGTTTCATGGACATCATTTCATCAACCATGATATGACGCTACTTCAAAGGTACGAAGTGGGGTGGCTGCCACTCGACAAATTGAGTGTTAACAGGTCTAGTGGGGGCACGCTGAGTGCACCCACTGGGTGTAGTCCCCGAGACCGTCGTCGAGTGCTTGCACTGGCGGGAGTCTAAAAGAGACCATCTGGAACACAGGGTTCTTTATGGTACGCGGAGTACGCTTGCCACTCGACATGTTGGGTGGACTTTTTGCTTGAATTCTTCCTCTCCTGAATGCAGGTTTCATGGATATTATTTCCATCAACCATGATATGACGCTATTTCAGGGGAGTGGGTGGGGCGGGGTCCGCCATCCAGTCGATTGTTCTTGAACTTCTGTACTCGGGAGTGGAGGGGTTTCCTGTTGATTGATTTTTCTTTCTTGATTTCAGAGAGCTTGTGAACTTGGCGCGCAATACAAGGACCTCGAGGAGGAAAGGAACCAGCTGCGAGTGGACTTGGAGGTCTCCAACGGCAGTTTGGAGCGAGTGTGTACTAAACTAAAGACTCTGGGAGGTAACCTCTGTCGACCCAATGCATTCTTATCCTCACTTCCATGCTTTGAAACGAGTGCTTTCGCTCGAACAGACGTACGCGATGAAAATCATCGACTCCAACCGTGACTCAACAATGCTATTTCTTTAGATACCATGAAGAAGGCGCTGGAGGACAAAGACAAGGCGCTTGCTAATGCTCAACGGGTGGCAAGGGAGAAGACTGAAGCTGCTGAGCAGAAACTGGCTGTCGCTAAGAAGATGGAGGGGGGAAACTCCAAGCTAAAGCTGGAACGGGTAGAGCTCATCAAGAAGACCGAGTAGACGACCAAGAGGAGTAATGCCTTGGAGAAGCACTTGGGGGAGTTCGTGAGCAAGATGTACATCATGCTCGATGGTAACCATCATTGTCGACTGAATTTCATAAGATCCTTGTAGAGTGTATTTCATTAAACCTCTTCCCATTCCTTCTTCCCAACAGAATTCTGCCAAGACTTTGAAAAGGAAACCGAAGAAATCAAGCCCAATCTGGATCCCACCAAGTCGCTTGTCGGTGACGGAGTGGCCGTGAACATGTTCCGACTCAATGTCAGACTCCAGGATGTCCAAGCATATATCCTCCGATTGAAAGCTGCAATGGAGAAGATTGACAAGGAACTGTGGCCTGAAGACACCCTTCAGCTTGATCTTGCATACATGATGGCACGCCTTAACGATCTTCCCAGTCAAGTGCAGGCTTGGAAGAAGTTAGCCGCCCGTTGCGGAGCCAGTGTGGCGCTCTCCCTTGTTAGAGTCCATCGCAAGGAGGCAAGGGAGGACAAGTTGAAGGAACTCCGAGTGGTGAACACGAAAAAGCTTCAGTTTGAAGATTTCATGGAGACCTTCACTAACGCGGCCACGAGAATTGCAGATGGGATCGACTTGGACACCTTCGTCGAGCTAGCCCGTCCGGCGCTTGAAAAACTTGATTCATGGAGAAAACTTTATTTGCCTTGGTATGCCGAGTGAAAATGTATCAGTCATAAAACTTCCTTCAGGCCTTAAGCCTAAGCACATTTGCTTGTGCGTGAAACACTTATCCACAATGAAACCTTTGAATTTATGTACATTTGGCTTTCAATCGCTTGTTTGAATGAATTTGTTTTTGACTTAGGCGAAAGCTGGTTTGCAGCTAAGCCCCTGAGTGTGAGGATTGCTCAACACTCGGAGAAGTTTTGAACTTAAGCAAATACTAGTTCGCATCTAAGTTTTGAGTGAATATATAGTGATCCACTCGGAATTTATTTTTGTCTTAGGCAAAAGCTGGTTTGCCGCTAAGCCCCGAGTGTGAGGATTGCTCAACACTCGGAGAAGTTTTGAACTTAGGCGAAGACTGGTTTGCAGAGTCACCGAGTGAATGGACTGATATCCACTCGGCAGGGTTTTTAACTTAGGCAAAAGCTGGTTCGCAGCTAAGCCCCCGAGTGTGAGGATTTCTCAACACTCGGAGAAGTTTTGAACTTAGGCGAAGACTGGTTCGCAGCTAAGTCACCGAGTGAATGGACTGCTATCCACTTGGCAAGGTTTTTAACTTAGGTGAAAGCTGGTTTGTAGCTAAGCCCCCGAGTGTGAGGATTGCTCAACACTCGAAGTGTTCCCAAGTGAGAAATTATATGATCGGGATCATCGAATAGACTGAGGAAGTAAAACTTGCATAAATGACATGGTCGAAAATATTTTTATTACATCAAAACCACTCTGTATTTAAGTATAGAAACATCGGAGCAAATCTGCATTCCAGGCTCGCGGTTTGTCAATCTGCTTCTTGAGGTTGTACAGGTGATAAGCTCCATTGTTTAACACCTTGGTGACGATAAAGGGACCCTCCCACGCAGGAGCGAGCTTGTGGGGTAGTTGTTGATCCACTCGAAGCACCAAATATCCCTCATGAAACGATCGACTCTTAACATGTTTCACATGGAAGCGTCACAGATCTTACTGATAAGTTGCGGTCCGGATCAGAGCCATCTCTCGCTCTTCCTCCAGAAGGTCTACGCCATCTTGTCTTGCTTGCTCAGCTTCAACTTCAGAGTAAAGTTCCACTCAGGGAGAGTTGTGAAACAAATCACTCAGCGGAACAGCTTCGGATCCATAGACCAGGAAAAAGGGAGTTCGTCCAGTCGACCGATTAGGTGTTGTTCTCAGGCCCCATAAAACAGATGGCAACTCCGACACCCAGGCCCCGTCAGCATGTTCTAGGTTGCGCGTGAGATGAGGCTTCAGACCTTGCAGGATGAGGCCGTTGGCTCGCTCAACTTGACCATTAGTTTGAGGATGCGCAACGGAAGCATAATCCACTCGAGTGACCTGGGAGGAGCAGAAATGTCTGAATTCTTCCGAGTCGAAGTTGGTGCCATTATCTGTGATGATGCTACGGGGAACCCCATACCGGAAGATTATTTCCCTCATGAATGTGACTGCAGTACGAGATTTCAATTTCCTTATCGGCTTGGTCTCAATCCACTTTGTAAACTTGTCGACTGCAATGAGAAAATGAGTGAATCCGCTTTGTCCAGTCCGGAAGGGACCAACCATATCTAGACCCCAGACAGCAAACGGTCAGGCAAGAGGGATCGTCTTCAGAGCAGACGCAGGCTTGTGAGATAAGTTTGCATAGAACTGGCACAATTCACGGTGATCGACAATGTCTTTGGCCATCTCATTGGCACGTGTCCAGAAGAAACCAGCTCAGTACGCTTTAGCGACGATTGTCCATGAGGACGCATGATGGACGCAAGTTCCCGAGTGGATTTCATCCAGGATCATTCGACCTTCTTCAGGGGAAATGCATCGCTGCGCCACGCCGGTCACGCTTTCTCTAAACAGCTAATCTCCGATCACAGTAAAAGCTTTAGACCTGCGCATGATTTGTCGTGCTTTTGTCTCGTCTTCAGGGAGTTCTTGTCTAAGGATATATGCAATATATGGCACTGTCCAGTCGGGAATGACGACCAGAACCTCCATGACTAAATCAATAGCTGCAGGGACATCGACTTCAGTCAGATCGGAGGAGCTCATAGCTTGTGGGGGCTCTTCGGTGAAAGGATCTTCCTATACCGAAGGAGTGTGGAGATGTTCTAAGAATACATTGCTGGGGACAGGTCGTCAAGTGGATCCAATCTTTGATAGCTCATCAGCCGCTTGATTCTTCACTCAAGGAACATGATGAAGTTCCAAACCTTCGACTTTCTTCTCGAGCTTTCTAATAGCATTGCGGTATCCAGTCATAGTGGGGTTTCGAACATCCCACTCTTTCATCACTTGATTGACCACCAAATCTAAGTCGCAATAAACCATCAGGCGTTTGACACCGAGTGAGATAGCATGCGCAACCCATATAAAAGGGCTTCATATTCTGCTTCGTTGTTGGAGGATTCAAAGTGGAGCTGCAAGACATAACTGAGTTTGTCGCCTTTCAGAGATACCAAGACAACGCCAGCACAGGACCCATTCAACATTTTAGAACCGTCAAATAACATGGTCTAGTGCACCGAGTGAACTTGGATTGGCTGTTGCTGTTCAATCCACTCAGCCATAAAATCTGCAAGTGCCTGAGACTTGATCGCTTCCTTGGCTTCAAACTTGATGTCAAAGTATAGGAGTTCAATTGCCCACTTAGCCACTCGACCAGTTGCGTCCTGATTGTTGAGAATCTCGAATAACGGAGCATCACTGACGACTGAAAATGAGTGGTCCTAAAAATAGTGTGCCACCTTCTTTGCTGATAGATAAATACCATAAACCAGCTTCTGGTAGTGCGGATATCTTTGCTTCGAAGGAGTCAACACTTTAGAAACATAATAGACTGGACATTGTACTTTGTAGGCCTTGCCCTCTTCTTCCCGCTCGACAGTTAGCACTATACCAATGACCTGATTAGTGGTTGCGATGTACAAGAGCAAAGGCTCCTTGCTGTGAGGAGCAGCAAGCACCGGCTGGGTGGAGAGCAGGGATTTGAGCTCGACAAATGCTGATTCGGCCTTTGGAGTCCACTCGAACGTGTCAGACTTCTTCATCAGTCGGTATAAAGGCAATGCCTTCTCACCAAGACGAGAAATGAATCGACTCAATGCTGCCAAGCAACCTGTGAGCTTCTGAACATCGTGCACTCGCACGGGAGTCTTCATTCGGGTAATGGCGCTGATTTTCTTAGGGTTGACATCGATCCCTCATTCGAAAACGAGAAAACCGAGTAACGTGCCGCCAGGGACGCCGAAAGTACTTAGCCAGATTCAGCTTTATATCGTACCTCCTCAGATTGGCAAAAGTTTCGGCCAAGTTAGCTAGCAGGTCGGAACCTGTGCGGGACTTGACAACAATATCGTCCATGTATGCCTCGACATTCCGAGGGATCTGGTCGAGTAAACACTTCTGAATCATGCACATGAAAGTAGCGCCAGCATTTTTCAAACCGAATGGCATGGTGATGTAGCAGAAACACCCGAATGGGGTGATGAAGGCTGTTTTTATTTCATTCGGTCCAAATAGACGGATATGATGGTAACCAGAGTAAGCATCTAGAAATGACAAACGCTCACATCCCATAGTCAAATCAACAATCTGATCTATGTGGGGGGAGAGGAAAATGATCTTTCGGGCAGGCCCGATTGATATGCTTGAAGTCAATACACATGCGTAATGACTTGTCCTTCTTGGGAACCATGACAACATTCGAGAGCCAGTCGGAGTGGTATCTCCCGAATGAACTTGGCTTGCAAGAGACGAGCCACCTCTTTGCCGATTGCTTTACGCTTCTCTGTCGCCGATCGATGCAAATGATCCTTAACCGGCTTGGCCTTCGGATCAACTCTTAGTCGGTGCTCAACCAGCTCCTTGGGAACCCCCGGCATGTCAGCAGGCTTCCATGCGAAGATGTCCCAGTTCTCACAAAGGAGGTGGATGAGCTCGGCTTCCTATTTACTGTTGAGTGTTGATGATATGTTGGTCGGTGCGGCAGCTAAATCTGTCGGGTGAATGTGTACTTTCTTCACTTCCCCTGCCGACAGAAAAGCTAACTCAGAAGCAAGCTTCTTAGAGCGCAGCAAATCAGCAGGGTCGGCGCTCTTCTTGTATTCTTCCAGCTCAACCATAGCCATCTGATGATCGACAATTTTGGAGCCCTGCTGGAGGCACTCCTTAGCCCGCTGTCGATTGCCGATGATCGTGATCACGCCTTTGGGCCCTGGCATCTTCAACTTGAGATACACGTAACATGGACGGGCCATGAAATGAGCATATGCGGACCGACCCAGAATGGCATGATATGCGCTCTGGAAATCCATGACTTCAAACGTCAACTTTTCCTTTCGAAAATTTCTATCTGTTCTGAATGTCACATCCAATGCGATCTGGCTGAGTGACTTGGCCTTCTTCCCTGGGATGACTCCGTGAAATTGCATGTTGCTCTCACTGAGTCTGGACATCGGAATGCCCATCCCTTTAAGGGTATCTGCATAAAGGATATTCAAGCCGCTACCACCGTCCATGAGGACCTTGCAAAGTCGAGTGCCTCCCACAACTGGATCAACTACCAAAGCCTGTCGACTGGGACTGGCCACATGAGTAGTATGATCCGACTAATCAAATGTGATGGCAGTCTGAGACCACTTGAGGTAGGTGGGGGTTGTAGGTACGGCCATGTTGACCTCCCTATTGATGACCTTCAATCGACTCTTCAACATCAGCAAAAATCATCAGTGTAGCGGTGACATCAGGAAACATTTCTTTGTCTTCATCATCCTTCTCAGGAGTTTTCTCACTCGACAGAGTCTCTTTGAACTGCTGAATCAGCAGTCGACACTTTCGAGCTGTATGCTTGGGCAATATCAAGTTGCCTTCTTCGTCTTTCCTCATGTGGATTGCACACGATGGATCCATCACATCAGTCCCTGACTGGTTCTTTCCTTTCTTGGGGTTAAATTGTCCCTTGGACTTCCCCTTGTTCTTTCCTTGAGCCGCCAGAGCGGCTGCCTCTGCCTGGACAGGGCCATCAGCCTTCCGCTTCTGCTTTCGACTGGTGTTGCCACTGGCATCGTTGTCGATTGCCTTTCCTTTGCCGTTGTGGAGGCAGTCTTCTTCACCATTGGCGTACCGAGTGGCGGTTTCCATCATTTTGCTCAATGAGATGTCACCCGTACGCCCAAACTTCATATAGAGCTCTCGGTATTTCACTCCAGCCTTGAAAGCACAAACAACCTGATGCTCAGAAACATTTTCCACAGTATGATGCAGAGTGGACCAGCACAGAATGTAATCTCTCAAAGTCTCGTTGGGCTTCTGAACACAATGTTGCAAATCAATCAGCCCGGCAGGACGTTTGCAAGTTCCCTTGAACGTTCTGATGAACACTCGGGCGAGATCCTCCTAGTAGTGAATGCTAGAAGGGGCCAAACGATTCAGCCACGCACGAGCCGAGCCATCCAACATCAAAGACAGATGCTTCATTGCAATGTTATCGTTACCACCACCAATCTGAACTACCACTCGGTAATCATCCAACCATGTCTCTGGCTTTGACTCGCTAGAAAACTTGTCAATCCCAGCTGCCAACCTGAAGTTGGGGGGAATCTCTGCAGAATGAATAGCCCTGCTAAAACACTCTAGACCAGAAATAATAGCAGTGCTTCCACTCGGAACATCTCTATCATACCCATCCCTGTGGGCTCTGCCCCTGTCGACCTGCCTCTGAGTGAGGAGGTCTCGAGCATCAAACCCTGTGTTCCGCTCATCACCGAATGAGCGCCTTTCGTCTTGGTGCCGGGGCATGAAAGGACCACTCCACGGAGGAGTGGGCACTCGATGGTGGTCATCACGGTGAAACTGATCTTTGTGCTGATCTTGACGAAAACCTCCGCCCCTTTGGCGCAAGGGCGATCCAAGACTATGTGCCGACTGAACAGTCTCTACTCTTGGAGAATTACTGTGAATCCTATTGTGCGACTGTGGGACAATAGAATTTTGACGCTGCGCTGCATCCAGCAATGTTATAATCTGCAACAACCCTCTATCAGCCTCTGACCGTGACGACTGAATGGAATCTACTATCCTAGCCGCAGCTACACCATTTAACATAGGAGTACGGTATACCTCAACATTGTTATGCGATCCAGTCAGAAACAGTTGTCGCTGACGTCGACTGGGAGATGGTGGGCACTGGCGAGCGCGCTCGTCGAGTTCTCTCTGGAGTTCTTCAAGCCATATGCGTGTGGCCTCCAAGGCCTGGGCCTCAACAGTCGCACCAATGATGGGAGTATGGAGGACCTCCTCATCGCAGTGTGGTTGTTCACTCGATGGTCCACCAACCTCCCGCTTGACGCGGCCGAAGCCCGGTGGCGGGCTTTGATGGGAACCAGCCATAAGGATCTCCGCTGCAGGATCGCAGCTCTCGCACTTGGAGGGAACGTCCGACTAATCGAATTCCAACTCGAACATGCCGTGAAGGGACTCGGTGGTCTTGATCGCCGCAATCTGCGGAGATGAAATTTGGCGGGCCGTTGCATGCTTGACCCAGCGCTGGAGTCGTGAGCGACCGAATCGCTTGCAACGATGGATAGCGGGGAGAGCCGACGAGTACAGAGTCGACGGCTACCGTAGAAGCACACCATAGGAACTCGCGTGGAAGTGCGTTGCCCCGCGAACTAGGAGCGCTTCAACTTCAAGAGGCGCTTCTTGGATCCATGTCAAATTGTCGGCGATGAAGGTGAGCGCTCCGAAATGGATCTCGTGGCCCAGGGAGAAGACACTGCCGGAAGACATGACGAAGGGACAAAAAGGCAACCTCGTCGGAAGTCTCTTAGGCGCCAACTGTCATTGGAACGAGTCTGACAGTAGAAGTTAGGGGTACGAAAGGAGAGGGCAGAGTCCTAGCTATGGTGAGGATGTACACATGGATGTATGCGTTCAGGCCCCTCTCGTGGAGATAATAGCCCTACGTCTTAGTGCTCTGGAGCTTTTGTCGTGTGGAGAGTATGAGTTACAAAGGTTGTGAACCCTTGTGCTAGAGGTGAGAGGCGGATTATATAGATTTTGCTGCCCCTCATAAGTGCGAGGCATCCAAGGGTCCGATCATGGGTATAAAGACGAGTGTTACTGCTAACGTACATCATAATTGCTATTAATGATGACTGGACTAACACCTGCCTGTTGGCCTCCCAGGGGTGGCTTCTGGTCTTCTGGCGTCGACTGGAAGCATGGTCTTCCGAGTGATAGGTGACTGTCGAGTGGAGGAAGAAGCCTCCGAAAGGACTGACAGTCAAGTGACTTGAGAACCATATTGAATCCAGTCGGAATCTTTCTTGTGATCTTTAAGTCCTCCAATGTAGTGTCCTTAGGTAGGGTATATGGGTCAGGCCTAAGACCCTACCCTAGGTACATATCCTCATCACCTCCCTTCTCATATGGTGCTCGTAGAATGATGAACTCTTTACCACCCCTCCAGGTGTGGGTGGTGAAGAAACCGAACTAATCTCTTATGCAGGGTCAGGTCTCCAGATGAACTTGAACGTCTGATGAATTTGCTAGAGACCTAAGGAAATGCTTGAAAGGACGCAAGCTAATCATGTAGAAATGAATTCCTCATTCCACACATTCTCACACTCCTTTAGTTACCATATTGTGTGATGAAATTCTGCCTGATGAATTTGATGTCATATTCTTCACTCTGAAGCATATGAGTTTGTAAGTTGTAATAATTCATCTGCAGGATGAATCTCCAAAAGCTATGAGTGGGTTCCTAACAGTGGATGCACGAACCACATGACTGGTGACAAGAATCTACTGATGAATTTCCACTTGCTCCATCTCATCCGAAGCATATCACCTACGCCAACAAAGGAAAAAAAGCAAGGTATTGGGTCTAGGTAAGATTGAAATCTCAGAGGACCGACACATGGATAAGGTGATGCTTGTCGAATCCCTCAGGTTCAACCTTATGTCTGTCTCAATGATTTGTGATCTTGATATGGTTGTTGTCTTTGGAAAATATCGTTGTGTTGTCGTCATGGAATCTGACAATTCCAAAGTCTTCAAAGGTTTTAGGAGACGAGACTTGTATATTGTTGATTTCTCTAGAGGTCCTCAGCCTGCCACGTGCCTCCTTGTAAAGTCTTCAGAAGGCTGGTTGTGGCATCGACGACTTGGACATGCTGGTATGAGGAAATTGCACACACTCGTGAAGAAAAAGCATGTCATTGGCATTGAAGGTGTCAAAATCCTCAAGGACCACCTTTGTGGTGCATGCGAGTCTGGGAAGACGACCAAATCCAAGCATCCCTCGAAGACAATCATGACCACGACTCGGCCCTTTGAATTGCTTCACATGGACCTCTTTGGCCCCACTCATTATTCCACACTAAAAAATTCTTCAAGTTTTTATGGCTTTTTCATTGTTGATGATTACTCTCGTTACACTTGGGTGCATAATATTCTGTACAAATCTGAAGTGCAGGATGTCTTCAGACGATTTGCTTCATGGGCATCTACAAACTTCGGCGTCACGATCAAGCATATCAGGAGTGATAATGGTACTGAGTTCAAGAACACCAATCTCTATGAATATCTTGATGAACTTGGTATTACTCATGAGCTATCTGCCCCATATACTCCTCAACAGAACGGCATCGTGGAGCGGAAGAACAAGAGTCTTGTTGAAATGGCTCGCACCATGCTTGATGAATACAAGACTCCTCGTCGCTTCTGGCCTGAGGCAATTGATACAGCTTGCCACATCATCAACATGGTATATCTTCAAAAATTCTTCAAGAAGACTTCATATGAACTCATGACTAGCAAGAAACCTAATGTAAGTTATCTCAAAGTCTTTGGTGCAAAATGATGGATTAGAGATCCTCACCATAGTTCTAAATTTGCACTCAAAGCACATAAAGGTTTTATGCCTGGTTACGGAAAGGACTCGCACACGTATAGAGTCTTCAACACCTAACACCATAAGGTTGTTGAAACTGTAGATGTGCGGTTCGATGAAACTGACGGCTCGCAAAGAGAGCACCTACCTTCTGTGCTAGATGAACAGTCTCCTGAGGAATCAATTAAGCTGAAGGCTATTGAAGATATCATACCCACTGAGGAAGTCATTCCAACAAATGAAGATATTCAAGCTGATACACCTGAAGAAAATGGTGCTGAAGAAAATCCTCAGCCATGTCAACCTGCTCATCCAAGAGTTGCAAATGAAGTGCAGATTGACAAAATCATTGACGACATCAATGCACCAGGTCCCCTCACTCGCTCAAGAGCTTCACATTTGACTAACTTTTGTGGGCACTTTGCTTTTGTCTCTATCATAGAGCCCACCAAAGTTGATGAAGCATTCAAGGAGCCTGAGTGGATTCAAGCTATGCAAGAGGAATTACATCAATTCAAGCTCAACAACGTGTGGGAACTTGTCAAACGGCCAGATCCTTGCAAGCACAACAACATAGGTACCAAGTGGATCTACCGCAACAAGCAAGATGAAAATGGTCTTGTGGTAATAAATAAGGCTCGTCTTGTAGCTCAAGGCTACACACAGGTTAAAGGAATTGACTTTGATGAAACTTTTGCACCTGTTGCTAGACTTGAAGGTATTCGCATATTGCTTGCTTATGCTAACCATCATGATATCATCTTATATCAAATGGATGTGAAAAGTGCATTCCTCAATGATAAGCTTGAGGAAGAAGTATATGTTGCTCAACCCCTAGGTTTTGAAGACCCAAACATCCTGACAAAGTCTTCAGACTCAACAAGGCCCTCTATGGCCTCAAGCAGGCCCCTCGGGCGTGGTACGACACTCTGAAGGAACCCTCATGAAGAAAGGCTTCAAACCCGGTTCACTCCACCCAACTCTTTTCACTAAATCCTATGACAATGAACTGTTCATATGCCAAATATATGTATATGATATTATCTTTGGCAGTACTGACAAACATTACAGTGATGAATTTGGCTATATGATGAGTGAAGAATATCAAATGTCTATGATGGGAGAATTGAAATTCTTCTTAGGTCTTCAAATTCGTCAGCAAGACAATGGCATATTCATCTCTCAAGAGAAATACCTCAAGGATGTTCTAAGGAAATTCGACATGCAAGATTGCAAAGGCATCAAAACTCCAATGCCTTCAAAAGGCCACCTCTGCACTGACGAAAATGGTAAAGATTTTGATCAGAAGGTATATCGCTCCATGATTTCATCTTTATTGTATCTATGTGCATCTAGGCCTGATATTATGTTGAGTGTTTGCATGTGTGACCGATTCCAAGCAACACCGAAGGAATCACACCATAAGGCTATGAAACATATTCTTCAATACTTAGCTCACACACCAATGCTTGGATTATGGTATCCCAAGGGCACAAATCTTCACCTCGTCAGATACTCAGATGCTGACTATGCTAGAGATCGTGTGGATCGCAAGTCAACCTCAGGCACATGTCATTTACTCGGACGATCCTTAGTCTTTTGGTCCTCAAAGAAGCAAAACTGCGTGTCACTATCTACTGCTGAAGCCGAGTACATTGTTGCTGGTTCATGTTGCGCTCAGTTGCTATGGATGAAGCAAACCCTCAAGGACTATGGCATCAAGGTGAAGAATGTACCTCTCTACTGCGACAATGAGAGCGCTATCAAGATTGCTGAGAACCAAGTTCAGCATTCCAAGACCAAGCACATCTAGATTCGTCATCATTTTCTTCAAGATCATGTACTCAAGGGTGACATCTCCATCGACCACATCCCTACTAAATAACAATTGGCCGATATCTTCACAAAGCCCTTGGATGAAAAGAGATTTTGCAAGTTGCCGTGTGAGCTAAATATCTTAGAATATTCGAATGTTCTTTGAAAAGGACACACATCCTAACACTTATGCAAAATTGATGACTTAGATGTGCAACACACGAACTAACGTCTTTCTTCAATCAATGAAGAATAACCCTGTAAGTGTGAAGATATTAATGAAAAAATTGATTCTCAGAACCCTACGACAATTGTACGCGGTGTCTGAAATCATCATTCTTATACGCTGGGTCACGCCACCAACAATAGTTGAAATTCTTCAAAGTTGAGTTTTTCTTCATTTTGCAAATTCTTCAATTTTTCAAATTCCTCAAGTTTGCAAATTCCTCAACTTATCAAATTCTTCAAACTATAAAATTGATATATATATATGAGTTTTCAATGTCCTCAACAACATTCACTTATTGCTAATTTTCAAGTTAAATTTCATCTAAGTGAATGTGATCAGACCCTTTCCCCCTCTATGCTAAACTCAACCGAGTCTGTTCTCAAATTCTTCATATGTGTTCTACTTTGAAACTCGTTCAAAGTCTTCACTATGTCCTTGACAGATGAAGAATTTGCGAACGGAAACTTTAAATTTTCACTATCTAAATTTTCGACGCTTCCCGCTCAAACCAGTTCCGATTCCCACGAATGGATAACCCACGACCCCCCACTATCTCCACTACTCAGAACACGGATGACACATGTCGCATGGAGAGCAAGGATCAGGGGCAATCTGATCCAAAATTTGCGGGCAGATTGGTTTTCACCTCCACTATAAATATCCCTTCCCTTTCATTATGCTCGGTTAATCATGATTCCCACTCTCTCCCGAGCTCAAACCTAGCGCCGCTTCTAAAATCATCGCCGACGGTGTGGAAGAGCTTAACTGCCTCGACCTCGCCTTCGTCGTACTCGCATCGGCCACGGAAATCTTCGCTCTGCCACCATTGTAGTTGTCTCCCTCTACCAAGCTAGGGCGTGGGAGATCCGACCAAACGAACTTCCCCAATTTCATCTCACTGTTCGCCGTGTTCTTCATCAGGGTAAATAAAATCTAATTTTACTACCCTTGTTTGAACTTCAAGTTTTCCACAATTTCCTCAAAGGTGTTTATTCTTCAAGAATCATATTTCAAAGCACCTTACATGTTCATACCCTTGATGTTTTTCCTAAGTTATGATTTTCTTCAAGATTTCTCAATTGTGTGGATCCTCAAAATTTGCACAACTCTGGAACCTAAGACAAGAATACTTAGTGAAATTCCTCAAAGACATCTATGGTCAAAATTCCTCAACTTGATGTATTTTGAAAATTTCTGAGAACACATATGACCTCTTCAAATTCCTCGCACCTATACTCTGTTCACAGGTATGAAATGGCTGCTGATGAATCACTAGGTTCTCATCAACTTAACTCATTTGCAGCATTTCTTGAAGATAATTTGCACACTTCCTCAGAAACCTCAAAAGTTCAAAATCCTCAGCCGAAGAAAATGGCTGATGGGAAAAAGCCATAGAAAGGTGGAAAGAAACCTGAAGTGCAAACTGCTTTTGAGATACCCGTTGAACTGTATGAGGAATATTGCACTCCAGATGAAGAAACTCATGGCAAGGAAACTACAAAGCAGCGAAAGATTCGCATTCAGAAAATTGAGAGGAGATGGGCATGGGAGTGGAAAGAATATCGATATGTTACTCCCAAGTACATGAAGAAATTTGCTATTAAACCTCCATGCAACCGACCACCCTTGGATCCAAACCAAACTGTTGATCCCACTATTCTCAAAACTGGTGATGACTTTCCTCAAGAATGGGAAAGACAGCAAGCCAAGATGGCAAACAAAGCAAAAGAGGCTATGAAGAAACTCAATGAAGACACAACTACCGCTGCCTCCGCCGGAGCCTCTGCTGGCGCTCCGAAGAAATCAATGATGAAGAAATCTACAGTAAAATCAAAGTCCTCATCTTCAAAATCATCACTATAGAACCCTCCAGCAATGTCTTAAAAGGCCTGTATAATGTCTTCAGTAGTTGCACAATCAGCAGCTTCTGCCACAAAATCCTCAACACCTGTGCACCTTGCAACATGTCAGAGGACCAAGGGCTTATCAATTGCTTCAGGGGTCTCTGCAAGTTCCTCTGCCCAAGCACAATCCTCAACTAGTCCTTCACTGATGAAGATGAAAGCTATTGCTAGACGAGGCACTCGACGAAGTCCTCAATCGAAGAAGGTGGTGTTCAAAATACCATCAGATTCTTCAAATGAAGCTGATGATGAGGAATTGGCTGCAATCATCAGAAGCAAGCAAGAACGAGTGGCTTAAGCAAAGGGCAATCAGATTCCTCTATGGTTGGATCCAAAAATGGTGCTAAACTTCATTGATATCTAGCACAAGGATCCCAACACGCCAATTGATGATTTGAAGCTGCCTCCTGGTCCAGATCATGTCCTCACTGCCTTCCTCGCTGAAGAAAAGTGGAAGTATGAGAAGGCCAAACAAACCAAGAAAGCTCGGTACAAGAAAGAGCACTATTTGAAGAACAATGTTCTAAAGCTTTCTCCTGAGGAACTGGTGAAGATGCAGTCTGAGATCAAAGACCTTAGTGATAATTTCAACAGATACTGATAAAGGCGAAGGATTTGCACACTTCCTCAGAATCCTTTGTGATAATTTGCACACTTCCTCAGAATCCTCAAAAGTTCGAAATCCTCAACTGAAGATGTTTATTGGCAAGGTGCGAAAGTTCGTTTCGTCAATGTGGCTGATAAAGCCATCAAGGACCACAACAAAAGGCTTGCAGCTCGTTCGCAACCTCAAATTCCTCAAGTTGAAGAGATTGCTCAGACTGCTGAAGAAACAGCTCCTGCGTTGAAGAAATTCAGTCTGCTGAAGAAACTGCCAGGGCAACCTCCAATATTGCGCCTGAAGAAATTGCCAGGACAGCTGAAACTTTTGTTGTGCCTGATGAAATTGAGACCACAAGGGCGACTACATGAGTCGTGCCTGAAGAAAATGCTCCTCCTTCACCCTCTGCAGAAACTGCAAAATCCTCAAGGGTGAAGAATAGCAATCTTCCTTCTGCATCAGAAGTGAAGAAAACCAAGGCTGCAGAGAAAAAGGCATAGAAGAGAAAAAACATCAACCTCAGACTCCTCGGCAGTGAAGAAATTGAAGACACTGCCAAGTTCTTCAACTGAGTCATTTGATGCAACTCCTATCAGCTCCGTGTCATCCTATGAACTAGTACCATTTGGTGTTGACTATGTCATCCCAAATGATGATCAAGAAGAAAAGGTTCAGTCTCCTGCTACCTTAGAGCAGATTGATGAAGAAATTGAAGTGGAAGCAAATGCTTCAACTCCACTGGTATCATCGCCCCAGCCTTAGTTAACTACTGAAGAGGCCGGCGTTGAACAAATGGGAGAGGATGTGGACATTGGAAACACTACACCTCTGATCAATGATGAATATTGGGAAGCTACACACCCAAATTCTCCAATAACCACTCCTCTGTCACAAATTCCTCAGTCTCCAGCCCAGATTGAAGAAATTCATACAGGATCTGATGACTTAGCTGCAACTATCACTAAAGATATTCCAGCTGCATCAGCTGAGGAAGTTGTTGCTCCAACTGCCACAGAGGAAATTGCTGTGCAAAATCCTTAGTCCGAAGAAATTCCTCAAATGCCAAAAGAAATTGTGGGACGCTTCAAGCCAAACCTTCAGCCAAAGCCTAAGATGTCATTCAAAGGCTCAAAGCGGCCCAAATTCATCAAGACCAATTTCTTCAATGAGCACATCTTCTTCACTGGACCAAATCCGTATGACTCTGCAAGCGTCGGTCGCACTAGATTCTGGAAAACCACGCAGATGAGTTACTATGCATCAGTGTTGTTTGACAAGAAGAAAGTCTTTGAGCATCATCAAATTCCTTATGCAGATATGGAAACAACTCTGTCCTTCACACCGGTGCTCGTAGTTATTCATGATGACGGAATTCTTCCATTCTGTGTGGATATCTATGATTGGAATGAAGAGCTGATTCTTCAATTTTATGCCACCTTGCACATGACAGGTGATGCTTCTGACATCAACTCTTGGGTCTTGGACTGGATGTGTGGATCCACTCAGTACACTGCACCGGCCTCTGAATTGCTTCAATCAATCCCAGATCCAATTCCTTCTGAAGGAGCAAGATGCCTATTTGATGAACCTGCTCTGCCCAACCACATGATGCAAGGGCTGGTGAAGCCTCTGGATCCTGGAAAACCTCAAAGGACTACCTTCCTTGTGAAGGATTTGCTCTATGTGCCTAGGACAGTCTATTGCGTATTGACCAACACCCTCTGTCCTCAGAAGGGCCACAACTATGAAGAAGAAGAAGAAGTGGTGGGAATCATGAAGAACATGCTATTCAACATCATTCATGGGATTCCCATCAACTACCACGATTTCTTCATGAGGACTTTGGCCAATGCAGCATTAGCCCGATTTGAATTGAAGTCTTATGCTCCCTGGATCATGAAATTCATCAGATCAAGGTCCTCAATTCCCTTCAAGGCTGACTTTCAAAATCACTTCGGCTTTCTACCCCCTATTGAAGTCCTCAAGCACACATTTCCTTCAGTTGAAGGAAAAGGAAAATATGTCATTGATGAAAGTACTCGTCTGTAGCGACCCGTCTCAAAACGAGTCAAGCCTCTGTGTGTTCTGTGCCATCCCTGGATCAGTATGCTGGCACACACAGTACATCAATGTATATATCAAAGTGCAATCACATGTAATTAACGTAAAACTGATATATACCTCAAAATCTCAGCGGAAACAGTCAACGGGAGTGGAGTCCCAATAACACCAACGGCAGGTTGAGTGTAGACCGTAACCCTGAATCGTACTCTTACTCGTCGAAGAAAAATATCTACAACATAAGACGTTGCAGCCTTGTAGGTCAGTACATTGAATGTACCGGCAAGATCACCATAGTAGAGCAGAAGATAAAAACTATTCTATATGCAGTAAGGTTTTGTGGCTCTGTGTCTGAGTTTTTGCATAAAAGCTGATTTTATTTTATTTTCCTACAACAAAGGAATATCCGGAGTTTCACTAAAGAGTTACCTAACAAGACATGGTTCCACCAACCGATGTCTTAATGCCCACAAGTATCATAAGTTGCCCACAATTAATTATCAGTCCAGTGTTGAGAGTTCAGAGATAGATCCAAGTCTAGAAGCTCAAATTGTCCATAACCGGGGACACGGCTAATCGATTAGGTTTAACTCTACAGAGTGTTGTGTACTTTACCCACAAGATTCGTTCCCTCCTGGTAAGTCCTCACACTGCCGGGTGTTTGAGAACAGGATGAACGAAACATGGTCTTTCAGAGTGTTTCCCTGACTACTGTCAGTGCCCATCCATTCCTAACCTCGACTACATCTCGTAGCACTGCCCAGCCAGAGTCACAACAAAGATCAACCAAGCCAGAGCCCATAATGACTTGTGGCTACACAGGTAAGCTTCGGGCATGAAGTATTCATCCGTCTCTTTGAGTCTGGGTGAAGCTTTCCGCAAGATGTCATGGCGCTTCTCCATGCATCCCGGCCATCCATTGGGTACTCCAGGGATGCCCAATCAACCATCCTTCACCCAGTAGTGTGTATTGAAAAACTTGTTTCTCGAGTCTCGAAGTCTTGAGGTCTTGAAGATGCAGGACTTGAAGATGCCTTCATGAATTTGTCGTCTTGACGTAGAGTCCTCCTTCTCACACCACTCACGAACACTCATACCAAACCCCGTCTACTTTAGCATAGCATACAAATAACTAACGTTCCCGGGGCTTTAGTAACAAGTGGTGGGTTACTACCTCATGCATTCTAATCAACTACAAGAATTTCAATAACACTACGGGAGGGATTTGTTGAATGATGTCACTACATGCAATAAAACATAGGTATGAACAAAATGGTCAAATGAACTTGCATGTACTGTTGATGAAGAAATAATATCGCTCTTAGAAATAACTTGATAGACTATTCTTCACTCTCCGATGAAAATCTATATAACCAAACATTGTATTCATATAAGCAATCATACTATCAATCAATTCTAACAATCAAAAAGTAACACAAAACCAAAAGCAACAAGGTTGTGATGAAGGAAATACTTAAGACAGAAACTCAAAACAACAAAGTTTCAGCAACACAACTAAGGTTGATTTTCTCTACAAGTAAATTCTATTTTCAAAAGTAAAACACAAAAACGATGTAAAATATAATAAAATTATTTTAGTAAATATTTTACTAGCAAAAAGAATTACTTTTGGAGAACAAGTAAAAATTATAAAAACAACATTCTAACAACATAGGTTTTTGCCTAATAAACTTAACAATAAGAAAACAAATGAAATATTAAAATAACAGAAAACAAAATATATAACACTAATTTAACAGAAAGTGAAACTTATAAAAAAAATTAAAAAATATTTTCAAATAAGAAATCAAACTAGCAAATGGAAATCAATTACAAGTTATAATGAAACTAGAATTGATTTCATGCTATAAAAATAATAAATGACATAAAAATAAACTTGGTTGAAATACTACTGCTAACTAACAGAAAACAAAGTAAAACTTGTCAACTAATATAAAAGAAAATAAATTAAAACAATTTAAAACAAAAGAACTAGAAATAAACCTAACAAGATCTAAAACAGAATCTGTTTTGTTAAAAATACTAATTTAAATTATTCTAAAAATTCCCAAGTTCTATCTACTGATAACTAAGGTCACTAGAGACAAATAGCAAAAGGAATCAACTCAAAATAAATTTTCAAACTCAAGATATTCAGAAAATAAGATTTGAATCAAATCTGTTGGAATTCAATTTTAAAATATTCAAATAGGGTCAAACTTGATATCTACAGAAACTAGATGAAATTTGTGACATGATTCAAAAAGAATCAAATTAAAATAATTAAAAACATAAAATATATAAAGAAACCAAAAACAGAACTATTTCTGAAATTGAAATTAAAACAGAAAAAAAACGTTTCTAAGCGGACACGGGGTACACGTGGCGCTATTCTATTGGGCAAAGGGTGTGTGAGAGAGAGTGTTTCGGGCGGACGGCCGACTCCTAATAGAAAATGCTTCGACGTATTTAAAACGTCTAATCTCGCGCGTCAATCTGAGATCTAACGGTGGAGAGGAGGAGGAGGAGCTCACCGCGACGGTTGACGGCTCCGGCAAAGCTCCAGCGATGTCCGAGGCGGCGAGGTGATGCGGCGAGACGCTCCGGTGTTCCTATGGCGTCGAGGTTTTCTCCGTTCGATGCAGGCGAGGACGGCGACGAGGTAGGTGGCGTTGGCGAGGCTCGAGGATGACCGGTTGGAGCACGACGTCGGTAATGGCAGACGGCGGCGTCGGGTCTGGAAGGAGGGGCGTCTCCGGTGGGTGCGGGGCTCGAGCGAGTGGTTGGGGAGGTGTGCACGGCTGTGGGGAAGTTGATGGTGGGCTCGGGAGGGCTCGGGGTGGTCGGGGTGGAGCGGCACGATGGCAATGGCGTGGCGGCGAGAGGGCACGTGGAATGGGGCTTACGGGTGGAACGGGGTGCGGGAGGCCTCGGGTATTTATAGGAGCGGCTCGGGGTCATAGAAAGGAAAGGGAGGGAGACGAGCGCGGGATTAGTGGGATTGGAGTAATTTCGGGGGGGAGTTAAGGCAGGTGGGCCGGCTGGTTCTTTAATACGCGTTAATTCCTTTCCTTTTCTAATTTTCCAATGAAAGGAAACTCATTTATGGCAATCAAAACACTTCCAAAAATGAATTATTATATACCAAAACGATCAGGGAATTAAATTCAATTTAATGAACATTTTTCCACGGCCAAAATAAATACTTTAAAAAATTTATTTTCAGGAAATGCATTAATTCCTTTCCTTTTTCTAATTTATAGAGAATAGAAACTACTTTATGGCAATCAATACATTTCCAAAAAATCTAGATTTATATATCAAATTCACCACGGGAAGAAATTCAATTTAATGAACATTTTTCCACGTCCAAAATAAATACTTTTAAAAAAAATATTTTTCAGAAAATGCCTAAATTGAGTTTAATTCTTTTTGCGAATAATTTTCAAATAACCCCCTGGGTTTTATGGTTCAAATACTTCACAAAATAACCCCTTGTGTGGAGTGTCATATTACTCCTCACAAATTTTGTTCAAGGGGTTTGAATTCTTTCAAACTTCAAATTGGAAATTCAAATATGAAAGGAACTCCATATTAGAAAATTTTCAGATGGTTTCAAATCCACTCTTCAAATCTTTTTATATTGAAGAAGTCATGTCATCTTCTCTCACTTATTTGAAATGTAAGAATTTGAATTCAAAGGCACATGGGAAAGTCATGTCATTCCCTCTCATTCAAAAGTTTTTTTTAAGTTTCAAATTTCACTCAATTCAATCACTCAAGCAAACAAACACTCATTCTAATATTTCTTATAACATTCCAAAATTTGGGATGTTACAAACCTACCACACTTAAAATGAATCTCGTCCTTGAGATTCGAAAGGTCTAGAGAGAATAGGTTAGGGTTTGGGGTCTTCTAGCAATTCCATTGACCAAAGGGTGTGGGGTCTACCACACTTAAACTGGGAGTTACTGGTCCCTCAAAAGTCATGACAGTCCTCTGGGTGCATCTCTCTCTTCACATTCTTTATGATAGCTCTTTTGATGAGGCTCTTCCGTTATATCATAATCTTGTGTTCTCATAACAAAATGCACTTTCTCCGATACTGGGTCTTCTTAACTGACAGGTCTCGTGATCATTCTAAATAACTTATCGAATATCTCATGGTGGTCTACCATTTGTGGTTATCCTGCAATGAAATGGGTCTTGGCTTCATTCCTCACCGTAAAATTCCTACGTGTGACAGCAACTGCCATGTACAAGGGTTTTACATCATACCATTCTAAGGCTTAAACAAAAGCTTCAAAGAACGTCGTCTCTCTATTATGGGTAAGTCACTCAGATTTACCATTCCGAATAGCAAGAGAAATGATAAGATTAAGTCATCATGGTGATCAATCCATGCCGCACTGAAATCATTACCTTGTATAAGGTTCAGTGAATCTCGTATTCTAACACTTGGGCTTCCTCACAAGCATTGCGGAAATTCCTCTTGTCAACGAACGAAGTTCGGATAAATCCATTGATTCTGCAAGCTAAACAAAAGATCTAGCGTTCCTTCACAACTCTCAGGTTGTCGTATACTCCTAAGAAAACGTTTGTTGATCCAATCACAACTTCTTGCTTCATGATCTTGGGGCAACCTTCATGAAACCGTGAGATCCATCCTTGCTACATGTTCTATCGCTTGGATATGTTTTCCTTTCCATTGGTCTATTTACCAATAGAGGTTTTGGTTCATCATATTCAAAATCCAAGGTATACTATTTCAGGTGTTGTCATCCACATAGCTGGATACGTTCCCACATTCTCTTCACCTGTATTCACTTATCCAAACTCCTTAACAAGAATGGTACTTTCTTTATTCATTGGTCCCTGTGGTTACTACCACACTTAAAATGAAATGCACATATGCCTGCATAGACCATATTTCTTCATATCCTTGAAAATGGTCAGAGATCTTTGTTCATAGAGTACAACTCATATAATTCAACATAGGAGAATCATGACCCCATAAATTCCATTGACTCATGAATTTATTACAAACTCTAAGACTTCCGTTATAAAATAATCTCATGAAAACAAGAGTGCTTCATGATACAGTTATTGTCATCTTAACTACTCCATTCTAGATTTCGTCTCCTTTGGACATTTACTAGCATAATGTCATGCTTCCTTGCAACGAAAACAGATGATTTCTGACAAGTCTTGGGGCTTCTTGATGTTGGTGTTTGCTCCTTGGAGTTCTGGTTCCTTTCTTGGGCACTTATTGGCGTAGTGGCCCATATCCTTACACTTGAAACAACTGATATGACTCAGGTCCCTCTGTTTAGGGGCTTGTCTCTTCCTGAGCTTCTTTGTTCTGATCAAACCTTCAATTTCCTGTGGATCAAACTCCACTTCTTCTGTCGGGAAGTTTCCCAGATACTCCTTTATTTCCTTCGTACAGTCCTATGAGAAATGTCCTTCTTGTCCACATGAATAGCAGGCATTGGAGTAAAATCTGGTTAGGCCTTCTCCATTAGGGTCTTCAACATCTTCCTTCATCACAAGTTCTCCTAAATTTTCTCTGAAGGCTTCCTTCATGGCTTCCTTCTGCTGCTTGATGACTTCTTGTACCTTGGGGTACATTTGGCATTGAGTCGGGTAATGTGTAGTTCCTTCACACAAGAAACATGTCACCTGCCTAGTTGGGCATTCCTCAGCTCGGTGATTTTCTTCACAATTAGGGCATCCTTCCTTGTGTTCTTCCTGGGTGTGTCCTATCTCTCCACATATCTTGCATGCACAAATCTTCTTCACTTCTTTGCAACGGGGCTTCTGGGTGTTGGTGACAACATGAGATTTTTGCAGAGTCATCTTGAATTCTTCCCAAGTGATTGATGCTTGCCTATCATGGATATCTTCAAGCATCTTCCACCAATGTGCAGCACCTTCTGCAAAGTACCGAAGAGCATACTGGACCATCTCGTTCCTTGCAACATGGTTACTCCTTAGGTGATCCTCCATGTCCTGACTCCATTCTTCTGTCTCTAACTGAGTCATCGTTCTAGGATACATGAGTCCAGCTTCATTCATCATCTATTGGGTTCAAGGTTTTGGGGATGAGATGGGTAAGAGAGAGAGAAGGGATACACACAATACAAACAATGGTTTTAAAAATAGATTTTAGTTGTGGCTGTCAAAAAAATTTACACCCAAATGACAGCTCACAAACCATCGTATCTAACGTAAGTATACAACAGGGGTTTGGTCTTCTAGGGCATAATATCTTGGAATTTCTTCATGGTCTTAAAAAAATTTCGAGTCTTCACAGTCTTCAACTTGTGTAGCTTCAACTCTTCTAATGCATGGTGAAATCTTCTTTACTTTGAAGTGACCATCAGTTGTTTCGATATCTTGTCCTTCTCGAAGTGGTATCAGTTGATCCTTAGTGTGGTCAAAGGGGAACGGGTATTTTCTAACTATTTGAGGTAAGAGAGATCATTTGATAAGCTCAAATAAGATGAGAAATAAAGGGTCTTTTGAAAACAAAGTTTTTCGAGAAATCGTTTCCTAAGGGCTTTCTAGTTTCTAGGGTCATGTCCTACAGTCAACATGTGCTCTGATACCATTTTTGTAGCGACCCGACTCAAAACGAGTCAAGCCTCTGTGTTCTGTGCCATCCCTGGATCAGTATGCTGGCACACACAGTACATCAATGTATATATCAAAGTGCAATCACATGTAATTAATGTAAAACTGATATATACCTTAAAATCTCAGCAGAAACAGTCAACGGGAGTGGAGTCCCAATAACACCAACGGCAGGTTGAGTGTAGACCGTAACCCTGAATCGTACTCTTACTCGTCGAAGAAAAATATCTGCAACATAAGACGTTGCAGCCGTGTAGGTCAGTACATTGAATGTACCGGCAAGATCACCATAGTAGAGCAAAAGATAAAAACTATTCTATATGCAGTAAGGTTTTGTGGCTCTGTGTCTGAGTTTTTGCATAAAAGCTGATTTTATTTTCTTTTCCTACAACAAAGGAATATCCGGAGTTTCACTATAGAGTTACCTAACAAGACATGGTTCCGCCAATCGATGTCTTAATGCCCACAAGTATCATAAGTTGCCCACAATTAATTATCAGTCCAGTGTTGAGAGTTCAAAGATAGATCCAAGTCTAGAAGCTCAAATTATCCGTAACCGGGGACACGGCTAATTGATTAGGTTTAACTCTGCAGATTGTTGTGCACTTTACCCACAAGATTCGTTCCCTCCTGGTAAGTCCTCACACTGCCGGGTGTTTGAGAACAGGATGAACGAAACATGGTCTTTCAGAGTGTTTCCTTGACTACTGTCAGTGCCCATCCATTCCTAACGTCGACTACATCTCGTAGCACTGCCTAGCCAGAGTCACAACAAAGATCAACCAAGCCAGAGCCCATAATGACTTGTGGCTACACAGGTAAGCTTCCGGGCATGAAGTATTCATCCGTCTCTTTGAGTCTGGGTGAAGCTTTCCGCAAGATGTCATGGCGCTTCTCCATGCATCCCGGCCATCCATTGGGTACTCCAGGGATTCCCAATAAACCATCCTTCACCCAGTAGTGTGTATTCAAAAACTTGTTTCTCGAGTCTCGAAGTCTTGAGGTCTTGAAGATGCAGGACTTGAAGATGCCTTCATGAAGTTGTCGTCTTGACGTAGAGTCCTCCTTCTCACACCACTCACGAACACTCATACCAAACCCCGTCTACTTTAGCATAGCATACAAATAACTAACGTTCCCGGGGCTTTAGTAACAAGTGGTGGGTTCCTACCTCATGCATTCTACTCAACTACAAGAATTTCAATAACACTACGGGAGGGATTTGTTGAATGATGTCACTACATGTAATGAAACATAGGTATGAACAAAATGGTCAAAGTGAACTTGCTTGTACTGTTGATGAAGAAATAATATCGCTCTCAGAAATAACTTGATAGACTATTCGTCACACTCCGATGAAAATCTATATAATCAAACATTGTATTCATATAAGCAATCATACTAGCAATCAATTCTAACAATCAAAAAGTAAGACAAAACCAAAAGCAACAAGGTTGTGATGAAGGAAATACTTAAGACAAAAACTCAAAACAACAAAGTTTCAGCAACACAACTAAGGTTTGTTTTCTCTACAAGTAAATTCTATTTTCAAAAGTAAAACACAAAAACAATGTAAAATATAAAAAAATTATTTTAGTAAATATTTTACTAGCAAAAAGAATTACTTTTGGAGAACGAGTAAAAATTATAAAAACAACATTCTAAACAACATAGGTTTTTGCCTAATACACTTAACAATAAGAAAACAAATGAAAAATTAAAATAAGAGAAAAAATATATAACACTAAGTTAACAGAAAGTGAAACTTATAAAAAAAATAAAAAATATTTTCAAATAAGAAATCAAACTAGCAAATGGAAATCAATTACAAGTTATAATGAAACTAGAATTGATTTCATGCTATAAAAATAATAAATGACATAAAAATAAACTTGGGTGAAATACTACTGCTAACTAACAGAAAACAAAGTAAAACTTGTCAGCTAATATAAAAGAAAATAAATTGAAACAATTTAAAACAAAAGAACTACAAATAAACCTAACAAGAACTAACACAGAATCTGTTTTGTTAAAAATACTAATTTAAGTTATTCTAAAAATTCCCAAGTTCTATCTACAGATAACTAAGGTCACTAGTGACAAGTATAAAAAGGAATCAACTCAAAATAAATTTTCAAACTCAAGATATTCAGAAAATAAGATTTGAATCAAATATGTTTGAATTCAATTTTAAAGTATTCAAATGGGGTCAAACTTGATATCTACAGAAACTATATGAAAGTTTTGACATGATTCAGAAATAATCAAATTAAAATAATTAAAAACATAAAAGATATAAAGAAAACAAAAACAGAACTATTTCTGAAATTGAAATTAAAACAGAAAAAAAGAAAAATGTTTCTAAGCGGACACGGGGTACACGTGGCGCTATTCTATTGGGCAAAGGGTGTGCATGAGAGAGTGTTTCGGGCGGACGGCCAACTCCTAATAGAAAATGCTTCGACGTATTTAAAACTTCTAATGTCGCGCGTCAATCTGAGATCTAATGGTGGAGAGGGGGAGGAGGAGCTCACCGCGGCGGTTGACGGCTCCGGCGAAGCTTCGGCGATGTCCGAGGCGACGAGGTGATGCGGCGAGACGCTCTGGTGGTCCTTTGGCGTCGGGGTTTGCTCCGTTCGATGCGGGCGAGGACGGCGACGAGGTAGGTGGCGTTGGCGAGGCTCGAGGATGACCAATTGGAGCACGACGTCGGTAATGGCGGACGGCGGCGTCGGGTCTGGACGGAGGGGCGTCTCCGGTGGGTGCGGGGCTTGGGCGAGTGGTTGGGGAGGTGCGCACGGCTGTGGGGAAGTGGATGGTGGGCTCGGGAGGGCTCGGGGTGGTCGGGGTGGAGCGGCACGATGGCAATGCCGTGGCGGCGAGAGGGCATGGGGAATGGGGCTTAGGGGTGGAACGGGGTGCGGGAGGCCTCAGGTATTTATAGGAGAGGCTCGGGGTCGTAGAAAGGAAAGGAAGGGAGACGAGCGCGGGATTAGTGGGATTGGAGTAATTTCGGGGGGGGGGGGGGTTAAGGCAGGTGGGTCGGCCGGTTCTTTAATACGCGTTAATTCTTTCCTTTTCTAATTTTCCAATGAAAGGAAACTCATTTATGGCAATCAAAACACTTCCAAAAAATGAAGTTTTATATACCAAAATTATTAGGGAATTAAATTAAATTTAATGAACATTTTTCACGGCCCAAATAAATACTTAAAAAAATGATTTTCAGGAAATGCATTAATTCCTTTCCTTTTTCTAATTTACAGAGAATAGAAACTACTTTATTGCAATGAATACATTTCCGAAAAATCAAGATTTATATATTAAATTGACCAGGGGAATAAATGGGATTTAATGAACATTTATCCACGGCCAAAATAAGTACTTTTAAAAAATATTTTTTCCAGAAAATGCCTAAATTGAGTTTAATTCTTTTTGCGAATAATTTTCAAATAACCCCCTGGGTTTTATGGTTCAAATACTTCACAAAATAACCCATGGTGTGGAGTGTCATATTACTCCTCTCAAATTTTGTTCAAGGGGTTTGAATTCTTTCAAACTTCAAATTGGAAATTCAAATATGAAAGGAACTCCATATCAGAAAATTTTCACATGATTTCAAATCCACTCTTCAAATCTTTTTATATTGAAGAAGTCATGTCATCTTCTCTCATTGATTTGAAATGTAAGAATTTGAATTCAAAGGCACATGGGAAAGTCATGTCATTCCCTCTCATTCAAAAGTTTTTTTTAAGTTTCAAATTTCACTCAATTCAATCACTCAAGCAAACAAACACTCATTCTAATATTTATTATAACATTCCAAAATTTGGGATGTTACATGTCCATTGGATGATCATTTCGCAAAGCTGCATCTTTTTCCACCAATGATGACACTGCTACCCAACACTCAGCTGCCAAAGCCTCAACGCAAAAGCCTCAAGAGTCTGCCCCTCGTGTGATGACTGATCGTGAGCTCCTTATAAGTCTTCATCAGAAGGTAGATCGCAACCACAAGTGGGCCAAGCGTCAGTTTGGTTCACTTCTTTGAGACATGACTGTCACGCACAACACTGTGAGGAAGAACCAATACTACCTCCATGAAGTCTTCAACCGCACTTGGGCCATTGTGTCTCACCTCAAGACTCCCGAAGAACTCAAGAAGATGGACCTTGAGCAGCACCTTGACTGGGCTCGTCCTCCTCAAAAGAAATTTAAGAAAGTTCAAGTTCCTCAAGTGGTTACAAGCTCATATTCTTCATCGCGCGAGACGGATGAAGCTGAGGATATTGACGACACTGCGGTGGGCCCTGCATTGACAAACGACCCCGACAATACTAGCACTCCTCCATCACCTTCACGATGAAATTCTTCAAGGGGCGTTAGTTCTCATTTTTTTCGTCCCTTTTTGTCTTCGATGACAAAGGGGGATTTGAGTTAGTCTTCAAGCGGGTCCCTATATATGGGTTGTTTTTGTTTAAGTTACAACTCTCGCTCTTCTGAAGCTGTTGTTGGTTGAGTTGTAAACTTAGGTCCGATGGTGGTCTGACTCTTTTGAACTGCTTTCGGCATCCTTATTCCTCAAGTTACCTTAATGCATGTATGCTGAATTTCGTCAGACACTATTTTCATCATGCATTTCAAATTCTTCATATCATATGTTAAATGCGTGTTGAATTACAAGATATAGGGGGAGTTCTCCATGTTTTTAACATGCCATGTGCATTTGCAGTCCAAAGCAAATTCCTCAAATATGCAAATCTTCAGGGGGAGTTCTTCTATATCTTGCAATCAAATTCCTCAAACTCAGTACTTACATTCCATATTTTTATCCCTGTTGAAAACTTAACCTAATTGTCATCAATCACCAAAAAGGGGGAGATTCTAAGTGCATCTAGTGCCCCTTAGTGATTTTGGTGTATTGAAGACTTATAGGTTAAGAGACTTATGCGTTTGTAAGTGTACATAGGCTCTATAAGTCGCTGAGGAGTTTGATATATTTGGAGATTATCGACCCCTAAAAATGTATGTATTCAACTGAAGACTTTGGTGAAGACTTTGCTGAAGACTTTGGTATTCCCTGAAGACATGGAAAATGAAGAAGTTGGTGTGACCTTGAAGATATGAACGAGGACTATGAAGCGCGACAACCTTTGTTTTCATAGTTTCATTTCCTTTCTTTGAGTCATAGGAAACACCGTACTATTAAAGGGGGCCGAGGTAATACTAAGGAAAATTTCCAACTGATGCTCAACTCAAAAGCCTCAACCTATCCAATCCTTCGAGTGAAGCCTTTTGGAAATATCTTGCACTTTAGTCAAGTTCTTCACTGACAGAGACGAAGTTCTTATGGTCTTTGATGAAATTGGTCTGACTGAGGAGTTAGGATTTCGCCAGTGCAAATTGCCTACAAGTGAGGAATATGATAAGCCTGAGGACTTTCATAGTTCAAAATTCCGACCGTTGTTGTGCTTAGCGCCAGCTGTCCCCAATCATCTTATCCACATAACGGTCATATCATTTGAGAGAAACCCATCCTCCGAAGACTTTGAGAGAAAATCATTAGTGAGGAAAAACCCAAATCCAAACCACCAAACCCAAAGTGATTGAGCATCACTAAAGAGATTGTTCCTGTGTGGAACTAATGCTTGTTACCTTTGAAGACTGTGTATCTTCCAGACGGTTAGGCGCCATGGTCTAGTGCATCCTGCAGTCAATTGGGGATCACGGAGTGACCTTCGTCTAGAGCATCCAGCACTCAATTGTGGATCGCCGGGTGACCAGTTTGTGAGGATTTTGGAAATCTACCCCGAAGACTTACCATGAGTGTTGGGTGAGGACTTTGTGACCTTAGCTCAAGGAGAATACGGTAAGGACTGTGCGTCCTGGGACCGTGCGTCCTCTGGTTTAAATACCAGGCCGCTCCAAACTAGATCTACGACTGTTACAGCATTTGGAACTGTGTCATCAAACCATTGTCTTTATCGAGCTACCTGGTTCTATTTCCTCAACCCTTTCATTTCCTCATATACCTGTTTATGAAATTGATCTTTACTATTTGAAGAATTTGACCAAAGACTTTCACGATTTCCTCACCTCAAATTCTTCAAGTTAAGTTTTTCCTCACCTCCTTATCCGGTATCACACTACCTATAATTTGTGCATGCTTTATTTCATCATGATGACTATGCTACTGCTATGTTTCTCATGCACTTGATTGCTTATTCCGCTACTAGTTATTCATCACATTTCAAATTCCTCAAGTTGAAATTCCTCAAGTGATGAATTTCTAAAAATCGCCTATTCACCCCCCCCCCCTTCTAGTCAATATAACGCACTTTCAGCAGCGATGATTTTAGCGGCAGCGCTAGGTTTGAGCTCGGGAGAGAATATGAGTGAGGAGTAACCGAGCAAAGTGAAAGGGAAGAGGTATTTATAGTGGAGGTGAAAACCAATCTTCCCGGAGATTTTGGACTAGGTTGCCCCTGACCCTTGCTCTTCATGCGACATGTGTCACCCACGTTCTGAGTAGTGGAGATAGTGGGGGGTCATGGGTTATCCAGTCGTGGGAATCGGAACGGATTGAGCGAGAGGCAGCGAAAATTTTGATAGTGAATTTCAAAGTTTCCTTTCGCAAATTCTTCAGCCGTCAAGGACACAGTGAAGACGTTGAACGAGTTTCAAAGTCGAACACATATGAAGAATTTGAGAACAGACTGGGTTGAGTTTAGCATACAGGGGGAACGGGCCCGATCACATTCCCTTAGATGAAAATCAACTTGAAGAATTAGCAATAAGTGAATGTTGTTGAGGACATTGAAAACTCAAATATATATATATAGTCAATGAAGAACATTAGTTTCATAGTTTGAAGAATTTATAAGTTGAGGAATTTGCAAACTTGAGGAATTTAAAAAATTGAAGAATTTGCAAAATGATGAAAAACTCAACTTTGAAGAATTTCAACTATGGTTGGTGGCGTGACCCACCGTATAAGAATGATGATTTCAGACACCACGTACAATTGTCATAGGGTTCTGAGAATCAAAATCTTCATTGATTTCTTCACACTTAGAGGGTTATTCTTCATTGATTGAAGAAAAAATGTTACTTCGTGTGTTGCACATCTAAGTCATCAATTTTGCATAAGTGTTAGGATGTGTGTCTTTTTCAAAGAACATTTGAATATTCTAAGATATTTAGCTCACACCGCAACTTGCAAAATCTCTTTTCATCCAAGGGCTTTGTGAAGATATCAGCCAGTTGTTCTTTAGTGGGGATGTGGTCAATGGACATGTCGCCCTTGAGTACATGATCTCGAAGAAAATGATGACGAATATGGAGGTGCTTCATCTTGGAATGTTGAACTGGGTTGTAAGCAATCTTGATAGCGCTCTTGTTGTCGCGGTAGAGAGGCACATTCTTCACCTTGATGCCATAGTCCTTGAGGGTTTGCTTCATCCATAGCAACTGAGCGCAACATGAACCAGCAACAATGTACTCAGCTTCAGCAGTAGATAGTGACACGCGGTTCTGCTTCTTCGAGGACCAAAAGACTAAGGATCGTCCGAGTAAATGACATGCGCCTGAGGTTGACTTGCGATCCACACGATCTCTAGCATAGTCAGCATCTGAGTATCCGACGAGGTGAAGATTTGAGCCCTTGGGATACCATAATTCAAGCGTTGGTGTGTGAGCTAAGTATCGAAGAATATGTTTCACAGCCTTATGGTGTGATTCTTCGGTGTTGCTTGGAATCGGTCACACATGCAAACACTCAACATAATATCATGCCTAGATGCACATAGATACAATAAAGAGGCAATCATGGAGCGATATACCTTCTAATTGAAATCTTTACCATTTTCGTCAGTGCAGAGGTGGCCTTTTGAAGGCATTGGAGTTTTGACGCCTTTGCAATTTTGAGGTATTTCTCTTGAGAGATGAAGATGCCATTGTTTTGCTGACGAATTTGAAGACCTAAGAAGAATTTCAACTCTCCCATCATAGATATTTGATATTCTTCACTCATCATATAGGCAAATTCCTCACTCTAACGTTTGTCAGTACTACCAAAGATAATATCGTATACATATATTTGGCATATGAACAGTTCATTGTCATAGGATTTAGTGAAAAGAGTTGGGTGGAGTGAACCGGGTTTGAAGCCTTTCTTCATGAGGGTTCCTTCAGAGTGTCGTACCACGCCCGAGGGGCCTGCTTGAGGCCATAGAGGGCCTTGTTGAGTCTGAAGACTTTGTCAGGATGTTTGGGTCTTCAAAACCTAGGGGTTGAGCAACATATACTTCTTCCTCAAGCTTATCATTGAGGAATGCACTTTTCACATCCATTTGATATAAGATGATATCATGATGGTTAGCATAAGCAAGCAATATGCGAATACCTTCAAGTCTAGCAACAGGTGCAAAAGTTTCATCAAAGTCAATTCCTTTAACCTGTGTGTAGCCTTGAGCTACAAGACGAGCCTTATTTATTACCACAAGACCATTTTCATCTTGCTTGTTGCGGTAGATCCACTTGGTACCTATGTTGTTGTGCTTGCAAGGATCTGGCCGTTTGACAAGTTCCCACACGTTGTTGAGCTTGAATTGATGTAATTCCTCTTGCATAGCTTGAATCCACTCAGGCTCCTTGAATGCTTCATCAACTTTGGTGGGCTCTATGATAGAGACAAAAGCAAAATGCCCACAAAATTTAGTCAAATGTGAAGATCTTGAGTGACTGAGGGGACCTGGTCCATTGATGTTGTCAATGATTTTGTCAATTTGCACTTCATTTGCAACTCTTGGATGAGCAGGTTGACGTGGTTGAGGATTTTCTTCAGCACCATTTTCTTCAGGTGTATCATCATGAATGTCTTCATTCGTTGGAATGACTTCCTCAGTAGGTTGAGGCTCTTCAGTGGGTATGACATCTTCAGTAGCCTTCAGCTTAATGGATTCCAAAGGAGACTGTTCATCTAGCATAGAAGGCAGGTGCTCTCTTTGTGAGCCGTTAGTTTCATCAAACCACACATCTACAGTTTCAACAACCTTTTGGTGGTAGGTGTTGAAGACTCTGTAGGTGTGTGGGTCCTTTCCGTAACCAAGCATAAAACCATCATTTGCTTTCGGTGCAAATTTAGAGCTATGGTGAGGATCTCTAATCCAGCATTTTGCACCAAAGACTTTGAGATAACTTACATTGGGTTTCTTGCCAGTCACGAGTTCATATGAAGTCTTCTTGAAGAACTTGTGAAGATATAGTCTGTTGATGATGTGGCAAGATGTATCAATTGCCTCAGGCCAGAAATGACAAGGAGTCTTGTATTCATCAAGCATGGTGCACGCCATCTCAACAAGATTTTTGTTCTTGCGCTCCACGATGCCGTTCTGCTGAGGAGTATATGGGGCAAATAGCTCATGAGTAATACCAAGTTCATCAAGATATTCATCAAGATTTGTGTTCTTGAACTCAGTCCCATTATTACTACTGATATGCTTGATCTTGACGCTGAAGTTAGTTGAGGCCCTTGAAGTAAATCATCTGAAGACAACGTGCACTTCAGACTTGTACAGAATAATATGCACCCAAGTGTAACGAGAGTAATCAGCAACAATGAAAAATCCATACAAACTTGAAGAATTTGTTAGTGTGGAGTAATGGGTGGGGCCAAAGAGGTCCATGTGAAGCAACTCAAAGGGTCGAGTCGTGGTCATGATTTTCTTCGAGGGATGCTTGGATCTGGTCATCTTCCCAGACTCACACGCACCACGGAGGTGATCCTTGAGGAATTTGACACCTTCAATGCCAATGACGTGCTTTTTCTTCACGAGCATGTGCAAGTTCCTCATACCAGCATGTCCAAATCGTCAATGCCACAGCCAGCCTTCCGAGGACTTTGCAAGGAGGCACGTGGCAGGCTGAGGACCTGTAGAGAAATCAACAATATACAAGTCTCCTCTCCTAAAGCCTTCGAAGACTTTGGAATGGTCATATTCCATGATGACAACACAACGATATTTTCCAAAGACGACAACCATATCAAGATCACAAAGCATTGAGATAGACATAAGGTTGAACCCGAGGGATTCAACAAGCATCACCTTATCCATGTGTCGGTCCTTTGACATTACAACCTTACCTAGACCCAATACCTTGCTTTTTCCTTTGTCAGCATAGGTGATATGCTTCAGATGAGATGGAGCAAGTGGCAAATTCATCTGTAAATTCTTGTCACCAGTCATGTGGTTTGTGCATCCAATGTCGAGGACCCACTCAGTAGCTTTTGGAGGTTCATCCTACAGATGAATTAGTACAACTGACGAACTCATATGCTTCAGCATGAAGAATATGACATCAAATTCATCAGGCAGAATTTCATCACACAATATAGTGAGTAAAGTAGTGTGAGGATGTGAGAAATGAGGAATTCATTTCTGCATGATTAGCTTGCGTCCTTTCAAGCATTTCCTCAGGTCTCCAGAAAATTCATCAGACGTCCAAGTTCATCTGGAGACCTGCCCCTGCATAAGAGATTAGTTCAATTTCTTCACCATCCACATCTGGAGGGGAGGCAAAGAGTTCATCATTTTGCGAGCACCATATGAGAAAGGAGGCATTGAATCTAGTGCGCTTCATTTCACAGGACGAGGGTTAGAGTACTCATATGAATAAGCAGAGAAATTCTTCGAGGACTTATGAACATAATGATTTGAAGAATAATGCACATATTCACAACTCTTAGACTTTCCCTATGAAACAGATGCATTAGCATGAGAATGATATTTTTGACCATTTGAGAAATTCGGTCCAAGTGAAGACTTTGGTCCAAATGAGGAATTTGATCTGGGTTCCTGTTATTCATGAGTGGTGTCATGAGGACATTCACTTGAAGATTTTGTAAGCAGCTCTTGGGAACCCATATTTTCTTCACAGATGAACTGTTCCTGTAGTTAGTTCCAACAAATCTGGCAAGTACTTCACCTTTATGATTTTTGAAGAATTTGTAGTTGGAGTCAAGTGACTCATCAGAGGAATATGAAGTTTCACAAGTAAAGCCAGATAAAGTGGATGGATCTACATGAGGTCCTATTGCAGCAACCCATGAGGTTTTGGGGTACTGCTCAGGTGTCCAGTAGGAACCATCAGCATTGAGTTACCTCTCAAAGGCAATACCCTCTTTCCTAGAGTTCCTATTCAGAATCTACTTTTTGAGGACATCGCAAAGGGTTTGATGCCCTTTGAGACTTTTGTACATGATGGTCACATACAATTCCTTCAACTCTGCATTTTCGTCAGTGATACTTGTGATATCCTCGGATGAGGAATTTGTGACCACGGGAATAGTTGAAGAATTTGCAGTAATGGAAGCATTTGAACATTTAGGTGAAGAATTAGCAATTTCGCGTTCGATGCATTTCAAACAAGGTGGAACAAATTCTTCTTGAGAGGTACTGATCTGTTGAGCCAGTAAGGAATCGTTTTCCCTTTGGAGATCCTCATAAGACACTCTTAGTTTCTCAAGGTCTTGCTTTCTTTGAAGAAATTCACAAGAAAGTGTCACACCCTGTGATTGTAGCGCATTGTTATGTTTGGGTTTATAAAAATTGGAGCCAACTAAAACTTTTTCTATGTGCTTGTGCTTGCTTGCTGTGTTTTTGCTTGCTTGTTGATTGTGTTTTATGGCACTCCTAGAATCTATTCCACTTCATATTCATCTTCCTTGTTCCAAACTTCTTGCCCAATGATCATGCCATGTGATTAGTGCCCAAAACTATTTTTATCAAATTTTGTTTTAACTAAAAATGATTTATTTAATTTAAGTTTCCAAAACCCCCTCAAATGAGGTTTGCACTGCAAGTCTTCAAATTAGGTGGACCCGTATTTCCCAAAGGCTTTATTTCAAACCTACTATATATATTGCTTCCCAAAGCCACCAAATATTATTTTTAAACATTATTTGCATATTTTACTTAAAGGCTTTTTCCTAAGACCAGAAATGGTTTTTCCTATGGAAAAATTATTTAAATACTTTGAAAATGTTTGAGAATATTTAGAGAAACTCAGTGGACATATATTTTCCATATATATGAGTTTAAACACAAGGGCATGATCAGATCATGGGCAAAATCCCTCAAAACCCTTTCTATTCAGATCAAACTTTTGGACTATTTCTATAAGAAATATTATCAATAAATTCCAGGAAAATTCTAGCAAGTCAACACAATCATGGGTGATGATCTTGCAAAGTTTCATCCCAATCCAAGTTGGTTTGGTTCATCAAATCATCCCAAAACCATTCCTGTCCAGAATCAAATTTGAGCAACTTTACATTGTGAAGTGTCTTCCCTTGGCCTCAAACTTTGTGGGCATGCTCTAATGGCCAAATAGTGATGATATAGTAAGTGGTGAATCAAGGGTTGAAGCCTAGAGTCATTGGATCTACAGAAATCTGATTCTGCCAATTTCTAGGGTTCTCCAAATCTCCATTGACAACTTTTTCCTCTTGAGCTCAAACTTGGTGAATCCTATCATTTATACCTAGCCTTTGACCCTGGTAAATATCTCAGTAAGGTGAAAGCATCTTCTTGCCCAAAACACCATCAAACACCTGTGGTGATTTGGTAAAACCCCTGATTCCACCCCTGTCCCATTTACCCTTGGGCCCAACTTTTTACCAAAGCCTCCTGTGGATGCATTTTACCTCCAGTAAAAGTTCCATGGCCAAAGCCCAAGTGTAAGGTGGGGTAAAACCCTATTTCTACCCTGGCAGCATCTTTTTCTATCCTCCCCTGCCCATTTCCTTTCTCCTCTAGCTCTCCTTAGCCTCTAAGGCACCCAAGAGCATCTCCAGGCCCCCCCCCAGGAGCTAGTGGACAAGGTGGGCACCCAAGAGCGCACAGGCTACAGCAATGCCGCCCATACGCATGCTCTGGAGCGTGCTACACTGCACTCCCGCACTGTAGCTGCCGCCCAATGGTCGGCTTCGACCACCTTGGGCCTCCCCCGCGTGTCCCCCGAGACGCCCTCAGCGTCCGTGATACGGCAAACGGTCGGGCCCCTCCTCTCTCTCCATTCTCTACCCTCCCACACGCGTGCCCCGCGCCGCCCGATTTGGCCAACCAGGGAGCTCACACGCGCGGGCATATCTCCCTCTCTCCTCCTTCCCTCTGGCCTAGACCGACCCCAGGAGCGCCCCAGACTCGCCCCCGCCTCCCCCGTGCCCTCTGGCCTCGACCACGAGCTCGCTAGCACACCAACATTCGATGGACTCGCCCCTCCTATAAAAGTGCCTCCTGAGCCCCTTTCTCCCCTCTAGTCTCTCTCTCCTCTCCCCAATAGCCCCCCTTCGCGCTCCAAGGACTGCCCGACCTCTCTGCGCTCGGGATCGACCCGAGGGCCGCCGCGGCCATCTCTCCATCGATCTCCTGGTAACGGCGTCCTCCGGCCCTCTTTCTTCCCCCGTTGGTCCTACCTCATCACGTTGACGCATTTCCCCCTCTTCCCCATCCTCTTTTGCAGCCCGGAATGGCCCCGGTGACCCCTTCCCGAAGTGCCCTTCGCCGTGGGTGCTCACCATCGGCGACTTCGGCCACCTCCGGCCTCCATTCGACCTCCAGAGGACCGGCGAGTCGATGCTGAGCTCGTTCCCGCCTCCAGATCCCCTTGCCGTGCCTCCCCTCGTCGTCGGTGAGCTCTCCCCCTCCCTATCCCGAGGTGGGAGAAGGACCCGATAGGTGGGGCCCACCTATCAACCTCTCTTCCTTCCTCCCGTGCTCTCTTTCCTCCCCCTCGTGTCGCTGACGACCGGGCCCCGCGCGTCAGGTTTGAACCTGATCGCGCGCGAGGCCGGCTTGCTGGCCAACTGGGTCAGCCCCGCCTCTGGCCCAGGTCCCAGTGGCCTTTTCTTTCTTTTTCTTTTTCTTTTTTTTGTGGACTTTGCAAAAATCCCATAAACTTATATATTTATCCAATGCCAATAATTTTTCCACCTAAATTCCTAGAATAATCTATAGAATTTATTAGTGCCAATTATAAAAAAAATTGAAACTATTTTTCGTACTGTTTTATTTTAAAACCTATAAATAGGCACCTTTTTGCCTCTATTATTTTATTTCCAAAATCTTTTTCACAAGAAAAGCCTAGGAGAATATTTTTAGTATGACATTTAGTATTTATTTGAGTAGGTTAACATTTTTGGTAGTAGATTGAGTGCTCTATTTTGTGTGATTGCTTATTTTTATCGCTTTATTTTGCGACGATAGATTGCGCGGTTGACAAAGAACTTGGACCCGAAGACTTCGAAGACCCCGGAGACTTTGTTGAGCCAGGCAAACAGCCCTTTGACCATAATGAGAAACCATTTTTATTGCATGTCATATAGCACTTTACTTTCATCATATTTGATCATGATATGTGGTGTCCCCCTTTTGGTGGGATGCCTCCGATAATTTTCCTTTGACACTTGCATCATGCATGACCCTACCACCTTATAAGGGTTATGCGGGTGGGTATAGATAGGATGCTAGTAGATGCTACGCAAGTGGGATCAGGGCTATGCATAGTGATGGAAAGAGAGAATGATTTCAAGAACTTTCAAAAACCCTTCGGGTGCCACTAATGCCCGAGGGAGATGTTGATGAGATGGGCGACCACTTGAGAAAGAAGTGGTGTGCCAGAACAATGAGTATGTCTTTTCGAAAACGAAGAGTTCTAAGGTCTGTTGTTCGTCCCAACATTACATGCGCAACCACGATACCCCTTATGGGACGGGGCTTTGTTGATTACCTTGGTGGGTACTAGCAAGGAGCCCACATTACTAGTGGCGGGAGTGGCGGGATCACTCTTAATACGGGTCGTACCGATATGTACGATCATGCGTTGTCTTTACAGGCACCAGGCACACCGTTGGTCCCCTCATGGATGGTACGGTTAGAGCGAGGCTCGTGTGATGTACATCGTGAGGGTTGGGTACCAATCGAGTGGACTCTTTGTTTAGTATTGCTAGGGGAAAGGCATTGTTCGGGTGCTTACCTCGGGTATGTTATATACCGCGAGTCATGGATGACACGGAAGTTCCCCGAGTCTTGTGGGTAAAGTGTGCAACCTCTGCAGAGTGTAAAACTATTCGAATAGCCGCGTCCGCGGTCATGGACAGATGGAGGTCCTTCTTAGACTAAGTCCGGATGTTTTTGTGAAACTTGGTGTGAGTATGGATGTGATGGCGACGAGAGGTCACATGAGCTAAGTCTGATGACATAGCGTGAGGACTGGACTAAGTCCGATGACTTAGCGTGATGAGTGAACATGAGATGTTCAACCATTAATTGTGATGATATCTCTATCTTGATCAGATGGATACTTGCTTATTATTGATGCATGCTTACAAGTTACTTGATCATGATATTTGCATTCAAAATTAGCTTTCCGCAAAGTTACCTACTTAGTGCTATGCCATACATCATTATTACCTTGTTCCACGACTTGGGTTGCTTGCGAGTACATTCAAAGTACTCATTGGCTTGCCACTGGTTATTTAATTGGCCAGGCATGGAAGAACAGGAGTATGTTGAAGAGTTCGTTGGAGACGAACATGCGAACTAGGACGCTTCCCAGTTAGAATGCCTGTAGGTTAAGGCAGATGGCATGGGTTCACACTATCGATCAAGATTTCCGCTGCTTGTTCTAATTAGGTGTTTGGCCCGTGTGGCCCTATCTATGTAAGACTAAGACCTTCGTGGTCATTATTGTGTAAGACGTTTAGTGTGGATGTAAGACTCCTGTTATTCAGCTTCTGTGTGTTCAGTGAGCATTGATCTCTAGGATCACTGTACACGTGCATTCGATGATCACGACTTATGAGTCGGGGTCCCCATAGAGCTGGTATCAGAGCCATCCTGGCTGTAGGAAGCCCTTAGTTAGCATGGACGTTAGACAGGATAAAAGTCATTTTCAAAACTACACCTAGCATTGGAACTTATGAATTCTGCACTATTTACCTTTCCTATGCTTCACACAACACTTTGCTAACTCTCCTCCTTTCAAACCTTTGTAGATGGCCGTCGTACCCGAAGCCTTCCTAACATACGGCTTTCCCTTACTCCTTGGGGATAGCCTGGAGAAGTGCCAGTTTCGCCAACCACCCATTTTCCTCTACCACGAGCACTGGGTCGATGCCCTCACGAAGGAGTACCACGTGGATGTGGTCGTGAAGGCAAATGACTCCCCATCTAGTTGGTTCTTTGAAGGACCACGGATGGAGACCATGATACTCGCAATCGAGATAGCTGCATGCAAGGCACTCCTACACCTTCGAGACATCATTCTAGAGATGGCTGACGAGCCAGCTACTCGCTACTTTCCCTTCAGGAAGGATGACTTTGGCGAGAGTTGGACGCTGATTCCGACCAAGGAAGATGGCACACCACTCAGGTTCCAGACCTACTTCAGCCTCTCCACCAATAGTCTGGTTCATAACTTAATAAAGGACTCCGTGAAGCTCCGCGAGGAACTTCACCACACCCGAGAGCTACTTCGGCAAGCCAAGACAAATCCAGACAAGATCAAGAAGGATGGAGCCCCTAAGGGACGACCAGCTGTCGCCTATCGAGGGGGAGTACCCCCCCCCCCAGCTAGTGACGCATCTACGCGTAGTCGTCGCATGAGTGCGAAGGAGTACCGTGAGCTCTTCACCGACCCGCCTGCAAAGCATCGTCGGGATGAACCTCCTCGTTCCCCGACCCCTTCAACCGGGAATGATGCCCGTTTAGATGATGAACGGGAGGAAGACCCAGAGGAGCGTGACTATGAGACCGAGCACTCCACCAACTGGGTCCGAGAACCCCTAGGGTAGGATCAGTCATGTATCCCTCATGCGAAGTCGCGTCCGTGTAATGGTTCATATGAAACCATGTGTGCTTGTTGTTTGTTTATTGTTTGTGTTCCGGTGCAAGTCGCGCTTTTGCCGTAGGCAACATGTAAGCGACTCCATCATCTATCTTAATATAAGTTGTTGGTCTTTCGACCTTTGTTTTAACACACTTGCACTTGACCGACCCCCTTAGGCGTGCTTTTTCCGTTATTGCTTGTCCTCTTGTAAATCCTAGTTGTTTGAATTGGCTGCTCCAAACAGGATGGTGACTGCTACCCGTAACAGCTCCTTCACCAACCCTGAAGCCGGCAACTCCAGCCAGCAACAGGGAGCTGGTGGGGCTGCTCATGCTGGAGGACACCAGGGGCAGCCACAAGGCGACATTCCCCTGCCACCACCTCCACCGGAGAACATGACCATAGCCCAGTTTCTCCAAGTTCTCCGGGAGGAGCGCCAAGCCAACAATGCTGCTATCTAGCAGATGGCTCAGGCCCTTGTGAACAACCAGCAGCAAGGCAGGAACGACAATGGCCTCTCCATGTTGTCTGAGTTCATGAGGAACTCGCCCCCAACCTTCACCGAGACTGTTGAACTATTGGATGCTGATGACTGGATCCGCACCATCGAGGACCTCCTTGCATTGGTCAACTGCACTAAGGATCGTGAGAAGGTGCTTTATGCCTCTCACTGCCTCGGAGGTACCGCCCGAGCTTGGTGGGATGGATTCAAGGTCATGCAAGGAGAACGTGTGATCACGTGGAACGACTTCAAGGAAGGATTCCACATTGCCCATATTCCTTCTGGGATCATGGCTATCAAGAAGAGGGAATTCCGAGCGCTAAAGCAAGGAAGTGGCTCTGTCAAGGAGTACCTGCAGAAGTTCAACCTGTTGTCAAGGTATGCACCTGAAGATGTCAGCATGGAGGCTGCCAAGAAGGAGCGCTTCATGGAAGGACTTCAGCAGGTCCTACAGTATCAGCTCATCATCTATGACTGACGTACCTTCTTCGACTTAGTAAACAAGGCCCTCATGCTAGAAGACAAGCGTCATGACATAGACGACACTCGCAAGCGCAAGATGATCAGCAAGGGAAGCTCAAGCAACTAGAAGCCTCGCCCATGGCAGCCAGCCCCAGACAGGCCAACCTATCAGCCGCAGCAGGCTAGACCTCCTGCACCTCGTCCGAGCTACCAGCCTCAGCAGTATGCCAATCCCAGGCTAGCCTACAACAACAACCCCAATAACAACAACGATGGTAGAAACTTCAACAACAACCCTGGGCAAGTCGCTTGCTTTGGATGTGTTCAGCCAGGACACATCTCTAGGTTGTGTCCCAACAAGAAGCCAGATGCACCACGCCCCAATGCGCCAGCTCAAGGTCAAGCCCGTGGAGCACCACCAAGGAACCCCGCTCCCTGCAACCAGCCCAACAATGGCAAGGGTCGTGTGAATCACGTCACCACGGAGGAATCCCAGGAAGACCCGGACGTCATACTGGGTACGTTCCTCGTCAACTCAACCCCAGCATCAGTATTGTTTGATTGTGGAACTTCGCATTCTTTTGTCACCCAAAATTTTGCACTAGAGAGTGGCATGAAGCCTACACCCTTGGGTAGCCGTATGTTGATACAAACCCCGAGATCAGTTATGAAGTCTAGGATAGGTTGTAAGGGAGTTGAGATTAACATCAATGGGGTAGACTTTCTAGCCGACCTTATAGTTCTAGATTCACTAGGCTTGGACATCATCCTTGGCATGAATTGGTTAACCAAGCACCAAGTCATGTTGTACTGTGCCAAGAGGATTGTCACCATGACCAATAGCCAAGGAGTGGAAGTCAAGTATGTCCCCAACCATGCCTCCACTCAAGCCCCTCAGGCTAACTGTCTATCGGGAGTTGAGTTGGATCAAGTGTCAGTGGTATGTGAATACCCAAATGTGTTTCCTGATGAGCTGCCCGGAATGCCTCCTAACCGCGACATTGAGTTCATCATTGAGCTTATGCCCGGATCAAGGCCCATCTATAAGAAGGCCTACAGGATGGGATCCGAAGAGTTGGCTGAGTTGAAGAAGCAACTAGCAGAGCGGCTCAAAAAAGGATTTATTTGCCCTAGTGCCTCTCCTTGGGGATCACCGATTTTATTCATGTCAAAGAGGGACGGAACTATCAGACTCTGTGTCGATTACCGTTCTCTCAATGAAGTCACAATAAAGAACAAGTACCCACTCCCCAAGATTGAAGACATGTTTGATCAGTTGAACGGAGCCAAGGTGTTCTCCAAGATCGACCTCAGGTCTGGGTACTACCAGCTGAAGATCAGACCCCAAGATATCCCGAAGACGGCATTCGTAACCCGGTATGGCCTGTATGAATACACGGTCATGTCCTTCGGGTTAACTAATGCCCCTGCCTACTTCATGTACCTCGTACTTGGACAAGTTCGTTGTTGTATTCATTGATGACATACTCGTCTTCTCCAAGTCTGAAGAAGAGCATGAGGAACACTTGAGATTGGTCCTAGAGAAGCTTCGAGAGCACCAGCTTTATGCCAAGTTTAGCAAGTGTGAATCCTGGCTGCATGAAGTTGGATTCTTGGGTCATGTGTTGACTGTAGAAGGATTCTCAGTGGATCCTGCCAAGATTGAAGCCATGACTAAATGGCAAAACCCAACCATAGTGAAGGAAGTCAGGAGCTTCCTCAGACTCGAGGGATATTACCGCAAGTTCGTGGAAGGGTTCTCAAGCATTGCCCAACCCATGACCTGGCTATTGAAGAAGGACAAGAAGTTCGAATGGACAGCTAAGTGCGAGGAAAGCTTCTAGGAACTCAAGAAGAGATTGACCACCGCCCCTGTTTTGGCCACCCCCGATATTCACAAGGAGTTTGTGATATATTGTGATGCATCAAGAACCGGGCTTGGAGGTGTTCTGATGCAAGAAGGCATGAGTCGTAGCATATCTATCCAGATAGCTACGCCCTCATGAAGAGAACTACGCAACTCATGATCTCGAGTTGGCAGCTGTGGTTCATTCCTTGAAGACATGGCGACATTACATTCTGGGGAAGCGATGTGATATATTCACAGACCACAAGAGTTTGAAGTATATCTTCACTCAAAGGGAATTGAACATGAGACGTAGGAGATGGTTGGAATTGATCAAGGATTACGACCTCAGTGTTCAATACCACCCCGGAAAGGCCAACGTGGTAGTAGACGCCTTAAGCAGAAAGGCTTGTTCCTTGAATGCTATGAGTAAGGAAAGGCTACCCGCCCTGTATGAAGAACTTGAGAGCTTCGACTTGGAACTGGTTGCATCAGGATTCCTCGCCAACCTTGAAGAAAAGCCTACCTTGATGGATGATATCAAAGAAGCCCAGAAAGGGCATGAGAGCCTTGAAGGCATCAAGAGGAAGATCAAGGCAGGCAAGGCCCCAGGATTCTCAATGGATGAATAAGGAGTTGTATGGTTCGGGAATCGCATCTGCATACCCAACAAAGAGGATCTCAAGAACCTGATCTTGCAAGAAGCTCATGAGACTCCCTACTCCATCCATCCTGGAGGAACCAAGATGTATCAAGACCTCAAGGCGAGATTCTAGTGGCATGGCATGAAATGGGAGATAGGCACCTTTGTTGCCAAGTGTGACATATGCCAGAGGGTCAAGGCTGAGCATCAGCGACCTGTTGGACTACTGCAGCCCCTCAAAGTGCCCGAATGGAAGTGGGATAAAGTCGGGATGGATTTCATCACCGGTTTACCAAGGTCAAGCAAAGGACATGATTCCATTTGGGTCATTGTGGACCACCTGACTAAGGTAGCCCATTTCATTCCCGTCAAGACCACATATGACGGTAACAAGTTAGCCAGCCTCTACATCGAGCGTATCGTGAGCCTTCACGGAGTTCCAAAGGAGATTGTGTTAGATCGAGGCACCCAGTTCACCTCAAGATTCTGGAAGATGTTTCAAGAAGCTGTGGGAACCAAGCTCTCCTTCAGCACCACTTTCCACCGTCAAACGGTGGGCAAACGGAACGAGTAAATTAGATACTCGAAGATATGCTCCGCGCTTGTGTTTTGGCATATGGAGCCAAGTGGGAAGATTGCCTACCCTTCGCCAAGTTCTCATACAACAACAGCTATCAGTCGAGTCTTCAGACGACACCATTTGAGGTGTTGTATGGACGCAAGTGCCGTACTCCCCTCAACTAGTCAGAGACAGGAGAAGGATTAATTTTTGGACCAGGTATCCTCCGCGAAGCCGAAGAGAAAGTTCAACTCGTCTGAGAACGTCTGGAGGCCACCAAATCAAGACAGAAGAGCCACGCCGACTCTCACCGCCGAGAAGTGAACTTCTGTGTCGGTGACCATGTCTACCTCCGAGTCACGCCTCTCAAGGAAACCAAGCGCTTTCACGTCAAAGGAAATCTCGCACCAAGATACATTGGCCCCTTCAAGATCACCGCTACGCGTGGAGAAGTTGCCTACCAGTTAGAGCTACCTTCCGAGCTATCGGATGTACACAACGCCTTTCACGTGTCTCAACTTCGGAAGTGTCTTCAAGTTCCCAACCACCCCGACCTCTACCAGGACGTCGACCATCAAGCTATCGATCTTCAGCCAGATCTCACTTATCGTGAGAGGCCAGTTAGCATTTTGGATGAAGCCGAGCGCTGCACCCGAAGCTGCACCATCAAGTACTTCAAGGTCTAGTGGAGCAACCACACTGAAGCTGAAGCAACCTGGGAGTGTGAAGATTATCTTAGATTGGAGTTACCGCATCTTTGTAGCGCTTAGCCTAGGAATCTCGGGGACGAGATTCTTGTAAGGGGGGAAGGTCTGTCACACCCTGTGATTGTAGCACATTGTTATGTTTGGGTTTATAAAAATTGGAGCCAACTAAAACTTTTTCTATGTGCTTGTGCTTGCTTGCTGTGTTGTTTGCTCGCTTGTTGATTGTGTTTTATGGCACTCCTAGAATCTATTCCACTTCATATTCATCTTCCTTGTTACAAACTTCTTGCCCAATGATCATGACATGTGATTAGTGCCCAAAACTAATTTTATCAAATTTTGTTTTAACTAAAAATGATTTATTTAATTTAAGTTTCCAAAACCCCCTGAAATGAGGTTTGCACTCCAAGTCTTAAAATTAGGTGGACCCCTCTTTCCCAAAGGCTTTATTTCAAACCTACTATATATATTGCTTCCCAAAGCCACCAAATATTATTTTTAAATATTATTTCCATATTTTATTTAAAGGCTTTTTCTTAAGACCGGAAATGGTTTTTCCTAGGGAAAAATTATTTAAATACTTTGAAAATGTTTGAGAAAATTTAGAGAAACTTAGTGGACATATATTTTCCATATATATGAGTTTCAACACAAGAGTATGATCAGATCATGGGCAAAAACCCTCAAAACCCTTTCTGTTCAGATCAAACTTTTGGACTATTTCTATAAGAAATATTATCAATAAATTCCAGGAAAATTCTAGAAAGTCTACACTATCCTGGGTGATGATCTTGCAAAGTTTCATCCCAATCCAAGTTGGTTTGGTTCATCAAATCATCCCAAAACCATTCCTGTCCAGAATCAAATTTGAGCAACTTTACATTGTGAAGTGTCTTACCTTGGCCTCAAACTTTGTGGGCATGCTCTAATGGCCAAATAGTGATGATACACTAAGTGGTGCATCAAGGGTTAAAGCCTAGCGTCATTGGATCTACAGAAATCTGATTCTGCAAATTTCTAGGGTTCTCCAAATCTCCATTGTCAACTTTTTCCTCTTGAGCTCAAACTTGGTGAATCCTCTCATTTCTACCTAGACTTTGACCCTGGTAAATATCTCAGTAAGGTGGAAGCATCTTCTTGCCCAAAACACCATCAAACACCTTTTGGTGATTTGGTAAAACCCCCAATTCCACCCCTTTCCCATTTACCCTTGGCCCCAACTTTTTACCACAGCCTCCTGTGGATGCATTTCACCTCCAGTAAAAGTTCCATGGCCAAAGCCCAAGTGTAAGGTGGGGTAAAACCCCTATTTCTACCCTGGAAGCATCTTTTTCTATCCTCCCCTGCCCATTTCCTTTATCCCCTAGCTCTCCTTAGCCTCTAAGGCACCCAAGAGCATCTCCAGGCCCCCCAGGAGCTAGTGGACAAGGTGGGAACCCCAGAGCGCGCAGGCAGCAGCAATGTCAGCCATACGCATGCTCTGGAGTGCGCTATAGTGCACTCCTGCACTGTAGCCACCGCCCAATGGTCGGCCCCGACCACCTTGGGCCTCCCCCGCGTGTCCCTCGAGACGCCCTCGGCGTCCGTGACACGGCAAACGGTCGGCCCCCTCCTCTCTCTCCTTCCTCTGCCCTCCCACACGCGTGCCCGGTGCCGCCCAGTTCGGCCGACCGGGGAGCTCACACGTGCGGGCATCTCTCCCTCTCTCCTCCTTTCCTCTGGCCTAGACCGACCCCAGGAGCACCCCAGACTCGCCCTCGTCTCCCCGTGCCCTCTGGCCTTGACCACGAGCTCGCCGGCGCACCAACATTCGATGGACTCGCCCCCTCCTATAAAGGGGCCTCCCGAGCCCCTCTCTCCCCTCTGGTCTCTCTCTCCTCTCCCCAATAGCCCCCTTCGCGCTCCAAGGACCGCCCGACCTCTCTACGCTCGGGATCGACCCAAGGGCCACCACGGCCATCTCTCCATTGATGTCCTGGTAACGGCGTCCTTCGGCCCTCTTTCTTCCCCCGTTGGTCCTACCTCATCATGCTGACGCGTTTCCCCCTCTTCCCCGTCCTCTTTGCAGCCCGGACCGGCCCCGGTGAACCCTTCCCGAAGTGCCCTCTGTCGTGGGTGCTCGCCACCGGCGACTCCGGTCACCTCCGACCTCCATTCCACCTCCAGAGGACCGGCGGGTCGACGCCGAGCCCGTTCCCGCCTCTAGATCCCCTCGCCGTGCCTCCCCTCGCTGCCGGTGAGCTCTCCCCCTCCCTGTCCCGAGGTGGGAGAAGGACCCGATAGGTGGGGCCCACCTGTCGGCCTCTCTTCCTTCCTCTCGCGCTCTCTTTCCTCCCCTCGTGTCGCTGACGACCGGGCCCCGTGCATCAGGTTTGAACCTGATTGCGCACGAGGCCGGCCGGCTGGCCAACTAGGCCGGCCCCGCCTCTGGCCCAGGTCCTAGTGGCCTTTTCTTTCTTTTTCTTTTTCTGTTTTCTGTGGACTTTGCAAAAATCCCACAGACTTATATATTTATCCAATGCCAATAATTTTTCCACCTAAATTCCTAGAATAATCTATATAATTTATTAGTGCCAATTATAAAAATGTTTGAAACTATTTTTAGTACTATTTTATTTTAAAACTTATAATAGGCACCCTTTTGCCTCTGTTATTTTATTTCCAAAATATTTTTCACAACAAAAACCTAGGAGAATATTTTTAGTATGACATTTAGTATTTATCAGAGTAGGTTAAGTGTGGATGTAAGACTCCTGTTATTCAGCTTGTGTGTGTTTAGTGAGCATTGATCTCTGGGATCAATGTACACATGCATTCGGTGATCACCACTTATGAGTCGAGGTCCCCACAAAGCTGGTATCAGAGCCATCCTGACTGTAGGAAGCCCTTAGTTAGCATGGACGTTAGATAGGATAAAAGTCGTTTTCAAAACTACACCTAGCATTGGAACTTAGGAATTCTGCACTATTTACCTTTCCTATGCTTCACACAACACTTTGCTGACTCTCCTCCTTTCAAACCTTTGTAGATGGCCGTCTTACCCGAAGCCTTCCTGACATCCGGCTTTCCCTTACTCCTTGGGGATAGCCTAGAGAAGTGCTAGTTTCGCCAAACACCCAATTTCCTCTACCACGAGCACTGGGTTGATGCCGTCACGAAGGAGTACCACGTGGATGTGGTCGTGAAGGCAAATAACTCCCCGACTAGTTGGTTCTTTGAAGGACCTTCTCATAAGATCTTGTTCAGTCTTACTCAAAAGGTCCAATAGTGTATGTATATTGGCCCTTTTTAGACAATTATATGTTCTAGAAGTTAAATCTAATTGATCAATAAAAATACAATTCAATGGAATTCCTTTTTTGTTTTTCTTTAGATTAGTTAATCGTTTTTGAAAAGTAAAAAGGGGTGGAGTAAACCTGTTTTTATTTTCTTCGAAACTAGTGCCCTCTTCCTCCGCGTGTAGAAAAGGAAGAAATAAATCAATCAAATTACGAGAAGCCTCATAAAGCGCTTCCTTAGGGGTTAAACTTCCATTAGTCCATATTTCTAGAAAAAGTATCTCGTGTTTTTCATTTCCATTCCCACAAGAAAAAATACTATAATTCACATTTCGAACAGGCATGGATACAGAGGATGGAGACCATGATACCCGTAGTCGAGATAGCTGCACGCAAGGCACTCCTACACCTTCGAGACATCATTCTAGAGATGGCTGATGAGCCAGCTACTCGCTACCTTCCCTTCAGGAAGGATGACTTTGGCGAGAGTTGGACGCTGATTCCGACCAAGGAAGATGGCACACCACTCAGGTTCCAGACCTACTTCAGCCTCTCCACCAATAGTCTGGTTCATAACTTGATAAAGGAGTCCGTGAAGCTCCGCGAGGAACTTCACCACACCCGAGAGCTACTTCGGCAAGCCAAGACAAAGCCAGACAAGATCAAGAAGGATGGAGCCCCCAAGGGACGACCAACTGTCGCCTATCGAGGAGGAGTACCCCCCAGCTAGTGACGCACCTATGCGTAGTCGTCGCATGAGTGCGAAGGAGTACCGTGAGCTCTTCACCGACCCACCTGCAAAGTGTCATTGGGATTAACCTCCTCATTCCCCGACCCCTTCGACTGGGAACGATGCCCGTTCAGATGATGAACAGGAGGAAGACCCAGAGGAGCGTGACTATGAGACCGAGCACTCCACCAACTTGGTCCGAGAACCCCTAGGGTAGGATCCGTCATGTATCCCTCATCCGAAGTTGAGTCCGTGTAATGGTTCATATGAAACCATGTGTGCTTGTTGTTTGTTTGTTGTTTGTGTTCCGGTGCAAGTCGCGCTTTTGTCGTAGGCAACATGTAAGCGACTCCATCATCTATCTTAATATAAGTTGTTAGTCTTTCGACCTTCGTTTTAACACACTTGCACTTGACCGACCCCCTTAGGCACGCTTTTCCCATTATTGGTTGTCCTCTTGTCAATCCTAGTTATTTGACTTGGCTGCTCCAAACAGGATGGTGACTGCTACCTGCAACAGCTCCTTCACCAACCCTGAAGCCGGCAACTCCAGCCAGCAACAGGGAGCTGGTGGGGCTGCTCACGCTGGAGGACACCAGGAGCAGCGACAAGGCGACATTCCCCCGCCACCACCTCCACCGGAGAACATGACCATAGCCTAGTTTCTCCAAGTTCTTTGGGAGGAGCGCCAAGCCAACAATGTTGCTATCCAGTAGATGGCTCAAGCCCTTGTGAACAACCAGCAGTAAGGCAAGAACGGCAATGGCCTCTCCATGTTGTCTGAGTTCATGAGGAACTCGCCCCCAACCTTCACCGAGACTGTTGAACCATTGGATGCTGATGACTGGATCTGCACCATCGAGGACCTCCTTGCATTGGTTAACTGCAATGAGGATCATGAGAAGGTGCTTTATGCCTCTCACTGCCTCGGAGGTACCGCCCGAGCTTGGTGGGATGGATTCAAGGTCATGCAAGGAGAACGTGTGATCACGTGGAACGACTTCAAGGAAGGATTCCGCATTGCCCATATTCCTTCTGGGATCATGGCTATCAAGAAGAGGGAATTCCAAGCGCTGAAGCAAGGAGTGGCTCTGTCAAGGAGTACCTGCAGAAGTTCAACCTCTGTAGAGTGTAAAACTATTCGAATAGTCGCGCCCACGATCATGGATAGTTGGAGGTCCTTCTTAGACTACGTCCGGATGTTTTCGCAAAACTTGGTGTGAGTATGGATGTGATGGTGACGAGAGGTCACATGAGCTAAGTCCGATGACTTAGCGTGAGGATTGGACTAAGTTTGATAACTTAGCGTTATGAGTGAACATGAGATGTTCAACCATTACTTGTGATGATATCTGTATCTTGATCAGCTGGATACTTGCTTATTGTTGATGCATGCTCACAAGTTACTTGATCATGATATTTGCATTCAAAATTAGCTTTCCGCAAAGTTACATACTTAGTGCTATGCCATACATCATTATTACCTTGTTCCACAACTTGGGTTGCTTGTGAGTACATTCAAAGCACTCATTGGCTTGCCACTGGTTATTTAATTGGCTAGGCATGGAAGAACAGGAGTATGTTGAAGAGTTTTTTGGAGACAAACATGCGAACTAGGATGCTTCCCAGTCAGAATGCTTGTAGGTTAAGGCAGATGGCATGGGTTCACGCTTTCAATCAAGATTTCCGCTGCTTGTTCTAATTAAGTGGTTGGCCCGTGTGGCCCTATCTATGTAAGACTAAGACCTTCGTGGTCATTATTGTGTAAGACGTTAAGTGTGGATGTAAGACTCTTGTTATTCAGCTTCTGTGTGTTCAGTGAGCATTGATCTCTGGGATCACTGTACACGTGCATTAGGTGATCACGACTTATGAGTCGGGGTCCCCACAGAAAGCTTCTCATGATCGGCTAAGAGAGCATTATGATGACTTTGATGGTTATCATACTTTGTCTGAAGACTTTTGAGATCGTCATACAGAGCTTGAGTCCGATCCACTTCCTCATTCAACATATCATCGCTTTTGTCTAGTAGTTTTTGAAGCTTTTTAAGCGCACTTTGTTGCTTAGTGGCAATATTAGCAAGTTTCGCATAGCTCGGTTTCGCATATTGATCAGATTCACCATCACTTGATTCAGAGGAGGAGTGATGCTTGTGTACCTTGGTTCCTTTAGCCATGAAGCAGTAGGTGGGAGCATAATCATCATTGCTGATGTCAGAGTCATTGGAGTAGGCATTTTATTCATCGTTGAAGATGGACTTGCTGACGAAAGAAGTAGTGAAAGCAAGGCTAGCAACACTAGATTCTGATTCCACCTCATATTCTTCCTCTTCTTCATATTCTCCAAATTCTTCTTCTGAGTCCATTTCCTTGCTAATGAAAGCCCGAGCCTTTTTGGAACCATTCCTCTTGTGCGTTGAGGACTTTGAATATGAGGACTTTGGATATGAGGACTTTGCAGATGAGGACTTTGAAGATTTCTTCTTTTTCTTCGAGTCATCAGAACTGTCGTCCTTGTACTTCTTCTTCTTTGATTATTTTTCCCAAAGAGGACAATCAGAGATAAAGTGACCAAATTTCTTGCATTTGTGACAAGTTCTCTTCTTGTAGTCGTCTGAGGAATCTGATTTCCTCAAGCCACTTTTTGATGATTTTCCAAACCGGCCTCTCCTTGAGAACTGCTGAAATTTCCTCACGAGCATTGCCAACTCCTGACTCAGTTCTTCGGGATCACCAAGGCTACTATCAGAATCTTCGCCTTCGGATGAGGAAATTGCTTTTGGCTTCAGAGCACGAGATCTTCCATAGCTTGGCCCGTAGAGGTCTCTCTTCTCAGCTTGTTGGAATTCATGAGTGTTGAGTCTCTCAAGAATATCAGCAGGTCGCACCAGATTTTGGACTCCTACATAGATGAACTTCTATGCATAAGTGTTGCTTGACAAAGAGAAAGTCTTCAAGCATCAGCAAATTCCTCATGCAGATATGGAAACTATCCCATGCTTCACACTGGTGCTTGCAGTTCTTCATGATGTTGGAATTCTTCCATTCTGCATGGACATATGTGATTGGAATGAAGAGCTCATTCTTCAATTCTATGCAACCTTGCACATCACAGGTGATGCTTCTGATGTCAATTCTTGGATTCTGGATTGGATGACTGGAACCACTCACTACACTGCCCATCCTCTGAATTGCTTTGAGCCGTGCAGATAGCAATTCCCTCAGAAGGAGCAAGATTCTTGTTTGATGAACCTGAATTACCCAATCACATGATGCAAGTGTTGATGAAGCCTTTGGCTCCTGGAAAACCTCAAAGGACCACCTTCCTTTTGAAGGATTTGCTCTATGTGCCCAGGACTATGTACCACATTCTGACCAAAACCCTCAGTCCTCTCAAGGGTCACAACTCTGAAGAAGAATAAGTGGAGGGAATCGCGAAGAATATGTTATTCAACATCATTCATGGGATTCCCATCAATTACCATGATTTCTTCATGAGGACTTTGGCCAATGCTGCTACAGCTCCATTTGAATTGAAGCCTTACACTCCCTGGATCATGAAATTCGTCAGATCAAGGTCTTCACTCCCATTCGAGGCTGATTTTCAGAATCACTTCAGCTTTCTCCCTCCGATAGAAGTCCTCAAAAACACATTTTCTTCAGTTGAGGGCAAAGGCAAAGTTGTCGTAGATGAAGGTACCCGTCCATTGGATGGCCAGTTTTGCAAAGCTGCATCTTATTCCACCAATGATGACACTGCTACCCAAGATTCTGCTTCAAAAGCCTCAAGGCAAAATCCTCAAGAAGCTGCCCCTCATGTGATGACTGATCGAGAGCTTATCCTAAGTCTTCATCAGAAGGTTGATCGTAATCACAAGTGGGTAAAGCATCAGTTTGCTTCAATTCTTCAGAACATGACTGTGACGCAGAACTATGTGAGGAAAAATCACTACAATGTGCATGAAATCTTCAATCGCGCGTGGGCCATTCTTGCACATCTCAAGACTCCTGAGGAACTCAAGGCGGTGGACTTTCAACAGAACTTTGACTGGTCTCATCCTCCTCAAAAAAAATTCAGAAAAGTTCAAGTTCCTCAGCTGGTTACAAGCTCATATTCTTCATCGCTCGAGGCAGATGAAGCTAAGGATATTGACGACACCGCGGCAGGCCCTGCATCGACAAACGACCCCGATAACACTGGCGCTCCTCCATCTCTTTCAAGATGAAATTCTTCAGGGGCATTAGTCCTCAGGTTTTGTCCCTTTTAGTCTTCGATGACAAAGGGGGAGAAAATTTGAGTTAGTCTTCAAGAGGGTCTATATATACATGGGTTGTTTTTGTTTAAGTTATAACTCTTGCTCTTCTGAAGCTTTTGTTGGTTGAGTTGTAAACTTAAGTCTGATGCTGGTCTGACGCTTTTGAACTACTTTTTGCATGCTTATTTCCTCAAGTACCTTAATGCATGCATGTTGAATTTTGTCAAACACCCTTTTCACCAAATCTATGAGAGAGTGATTGAGTGTTGAGGAGTCTATCGTCTTGAAGCACAAGAGCAAGGAGTTCATCACCATTATCGAGCCTATTAACTTTTGGAGGGTAGTGCCTCCTAGATTGGTTAGGTGTTGCTTGGGAGCCTCCTACTTCATGTTGTGGAGTTGAACCAAGAAGTTTTTACGGGTAAGGAGATCGCCTACTTCGTGAAGATCTACCCATAGTGAGGCTAGTCCTTCGTGGACGGAAGCCATTATGGAATAGTCAAGGTTGCTACTTCATGGACCCTTATGGGTGGAGCCCTCTATGGACTCTCGTGACCCTTACCCTTGGTGGGTTGTAGACTCCATAAATGCGGATGTACGATAGCGCCACCTATCAAAACCACGGGAAAATCTTCGTGTCTACAATTGTGTTTGACCTTCTAACCCTTACCTCTATTACATGTGCTTGTATTTACTTTCCGCTGCCATACTCGTAGACATGCATGTGTAGGGTGTGCTTGACTTGCTATCATTGCTAAAATATGCCCACAACTAAAATTGGGAAAAGGTAGAACTTTTATTTGGTCAAGTAGTCTAATCACCCCCTGTAGATCTATTTTTGATCCGACAAGTGGTATTAGAGCTTTGATCTCCATTGCATTGGCTTCACAACCTAGGAGAGTATGGCGTCTAGCGAGGGAAATTACCACCGTAGTGGTCCTTGCTTTGATGGTACAAATTTTGCTAGTTGGAAGCATAAGATGAAAATGCATATTCTTGGTCATAACGGGTTGTTGTTCATGTTGGCTTGCAAGGTGAATTCTTTGGCAATGGAAAGGAACCGGATCATGAAGCGACAACAGAAGAATTGAAGATGTTGCAATACAATGCTCAATCATGTGACATTCTTTTCAACTGCCTATGCCCCCAAGAATTCAACAAAATCAGCCATCTTGAGAATGCAAAGGAAATTTGGGATACTTTGGTTGATATGCACGAAGGTACCGATTCTGTCAGAGAATCTAAGTTGGATGTGCTTCAAAGTCAGCTTGACAAGATCAAGATCAAGGATGGTGAAGGAGTCACAGAGATGTATTCTAGTCTAGCTCTCATTACCAATGAGATTGTCAGCTTAGGAAGCAAAGAAATGACCGACAAATTCATCATCAAGAAGATACTTAGAGATTTGGATGGAAGGTATGACACTGTGTGCACTTTAATCCAAATGATGCCAAACTACAAAGATCTTAAGCCTATCGAAGTGATTGGAAGAATTGTTGCTCATGAGATGTCACTCAAAGAAAAGGAAGAGCTTCACAAGAAGTCTAGCGGTGCTTACAAAGCCACAAGTGATGCTCCCGCTACCTCAAGCGACAACATTGTCACCAATGAAGATATAAGCCTCATGGTCAAGTGAAAGTGCGTTATATCGACTAGAGGGGGGTGAATAGGCAATTTTTACAAGTTCATCACTGAGGAATTTCAACTTGAGGAATTTGAAATGTGATGAATAACTAGCAACAGAATAAGTACTCAAGTGCATGAGAAACATAGGAGTAGCATAGTCATCATGATGAAATAAAAGCATGCATAGATTACAGGTAGTGTGATACATGATAAGCAGGTGAGGAACAAGGTAACTTGAAGAATTTGAGGTGAGGAAATTGAGAAAGTCTTCGGTCAAATTCTTCAAACGGTAATGATCAATTTCATTAACAAGTATATGAGGAAATGAAAAGGGTTGAGGAAATAGAACCAAGTAGCTCGATGAAGACAATGATTTGATGACCCGGTTCCAACTGTTGTGATAGTCGTACGTCTGGTTTGGAGCAGCCTGGTATTTAAACTAGAGGACACACAGTCCTTACCGTATTGTCCTTGAGATAAGGTCACAAAGTCCTCGCCCAACACTCATGGTAAGTCTTCAGGGTAGACTTCCAAAACCCTCACAAACTGGTCACCCGGTGATCCACAATTGACTGTTGGATGCTCTAGACCAAGGTCACTCGGTGATCCCCAATTGACTGTAGGATGCACTAGACCATGACGCCTAACCGTCTAGAAGATACACAGTCTTTAAAGGTAACAAGCATCAGTTCCACACAGGAACAATCTCTTCAGTGATGCTCAATCACTTTGTGTTTGGTGGTTTGGATTTGGGTTTTTCCTCAGTGATGATTTTCTATCAAAGTCCTCGGAGGATGGGTTGCTCTCAAATGACAAGTGTCAGTTCTCTCTGGGAGCAGCCAACCAACTAGTGGTTGTGAGTGGGGGTGGCTATTTATAGCCAGGGTGCAACCTGACATGATAAGACATAAATGCCCCCAATGATATGACTGTTATGTGGATAGAATGATTGGGGACAGCTGGCGCTAAGCACAACAACGGTCGGAATTTCAAACTATGAAAGTCCACAGACTTATCATATTCCTCACTTGTAGGCAATTCACACTGGCGAAATCCTAACTCCTTAGTCAGAGAAATTTCATCAGAGATAAGAAGAACTTTGTCTCTATCACTGAAGAACTTGACTGAAGTGTAAGACATTTCCAAAGGCTTCACTCGAAGGATTGGATAGGTTGAGGCTTTTGAGTTGAGCTTCAGTTGGAAATTTTCCTTAGTATTACCTAGGCCCCCTTTAACAGTACGGTGTTTCCTATGACTCAAAGAAAAGAAATGAAACTACGAAAACAAAAGTATTCACGCTTCATAGCCGTCGTTCATATCTTCAAGGTCACACGAACTTCTTCATGTTCAAAGTCTTCAGGGAATACCAAAGTCTTCAGTTGAAGACATACATTTTTAGGGGTCGATAATCTCTGAATATATCAAACTCCTCATTGACTTATATATCATGTGTACACTTACAAACGCATCAGTCTCTTAACTTATAAGTCTTCAATACACCAAAATCACTAAGAGGCACTAGATGCACTTACAATCTCCCCTTTTTTGGTGATTGATGACAAATAGGTTAAGTTTTCAATGTGGATAATAATATGAAGTGTAAGTACTAAGTTTGAGGAATTTGATTGCAAGATATAGAAGAACTCCCCGTGAAGATGTGCATATGTGAGGAATTTGCTTTGGACTGCAAATGCACATGGCAGGTTAAAAACATGGAGAACTCCCCCTATGTCTTGTAATTCATACACACATTTAACATATGATATGAAGAATTTGAAATGCATGCTTTGGTGGAAGAGAACCCGATCCTAAGTCATATGAATCCAGACTGTACCATATCACATCACTTTGCGGCCTCACGCATGGTAAGCTCCACGGCTGCAGCCTTACCTTAGCCAGGACCGTTTGCATCTTTTGGCTCACGTATGTGAACATGTCGCTGGCAATCAAACGACAGAGAACCCGGGCCGACATGACTAGTCATAGAACCCAAGTGGCACATCCGTACGGAAACAGGCATACGTAACCCAGCAATGCAGGTGTTGGCCTCAAGCGTGTGTAGATGAGTCATAGCAAGCTACAAGGACTCCATTACGCCGTGAGACATAAATGGCATCACTGCACGTAGACGAGTCGTAGCAGGCTATAGGGACTCCATTACACTACGAGACATTTCCCCGAAGGGACAAACACAGCAGCAAAGAAGGATACATGCCGGTCAATCAATGTGTCCGGAGCAGTAGCAAGCTACCATGGCTCGATGGAAGCACAAAGAGGCAGTTTCCCGTAAAGAGTACTACTAAAGGCACACGACTAGGTGTCGGATCCCATACATACCGTTGCACGTCACACGTACGCATGACATGCCCGATATGCATAGATACAACCATGGCATCACAACGTAACCATACAACAACTTTTATTTAAGGGGCTCAGACGAGCCTTGCATAACATGTTCTTACAGATAGGGGTCACATGACCCGACACTCAAGTCATGCAAACAAGTTCATACAAACCAAGCGGAATAATAAGTTGTCTGAGTACAGACAGATGAAAGGGTAAAAAGGCACATGGACTGACTATCTACAGCCTGCCACAGGGCATAGGTCGTAGCTGGGCCACCAGCTATTCGGCATCGTCGACATCTAGGAAGAACCCACCTAATGGGTCATGGGTCTCATCTGCAACATTTATTAAGCAAACGTGAGTACTAACGTACTCAGCAAGTCTTTAAAACAGACCTAGTCCATTCATGCTCATGAATCAACAAGGGGGGTGGTGGAGTTTATGCAGCAATGCCAACTTTGACTCATGGCTAACCTACACTACACAATTTTAACTCTTTGTTTAAATTTTAGATATTGCACACGAGTCCACTAACTCCATGACAATACACCACCATGGATTCACGTCCCTCTCCTGGGAGAGTGTCATCCACGGTACTCACACTTGTCTTGATATTTTTATGAGTATCCATTTGATTATCTATGAACAGCATAAGTTATCCAAGTAGTCCATATCCGAGGATGCGGCTATTCGAATAGTTTCATACCCTGCAGGGGTGTACTTCTTCACACATGCTCTCGTCACTTATTGTTGTGTGCTCATAAAACCATGCACCTCGGCAACCTTCAAGCGGAAGCCTAGCGAGGGAGTCGGACATGATCGTCAATCATATAAGACCTCTAGTCCAGGCTATCGCCTATTTGAGACTGAACCCGCATGAAAGTCCGGCCGAAGTTTCCGCTACAGCCCCAAACGATGTGCGCAGGGTTCCCAAGCCCACCATTCGGGTGACCCTTGGTACACCGTGCCACTACCTACCGCGTCGTAACCCACCCCTAGGGTCAGCGCTATGCACGGCCTCCAGCATACTATAAACACTAGAAACTACTTGCAACTCCTGGACCAAGGACTAAGCGATTGAAAAATCGAGAGGGTCAATTAAGTATCCCAACGTGTGGTAGTAACTAGTCTTGGATCACAAACACAGAACTCAGTTCCTAAGAACAGTCCCAATGAGACAACCCGCTATGTACTCCTACATAGCCTCTCATCGCTACCTTTACCGAAATCGGGTTCATCATAAGCTTATCACATCGGAACATCATGGTTTGACTCCAGTTTATCTCCCAGATGAAATAGACCTAACATAACTCTAAGCATAGCAAGCAAAGTAAGCTAAGCACATCATGGCACAAGCATCTACCAGTTATGCTTGGTTGCAAGGTTTAGCTATTTACTGTGACAATGACAGGTCATGCAAAGGAATAGGTTCATCTACCGTGTATGACAGACAAGTGAACGTTTGTCCTAATGCAATAAACAAGAGCAGGAGCGAGAGAGTGAGATGTTACCGGAATGATCAAGGGGGGTTTCTTGCCTTGCTGGGTAGCGGGAAGGTTCTCTCCTTCAATGGAATACTCGGGGGTATCCTCAAAAGCAGGGCCTACCGCAATGCAGATAAATAGCATTCAATACACGCAAGTGCAACAATATGATGAATGATCATGACATGGTAGCATGTATGTATGAGCTAATGCAACTAGTGTCCAAGTTAATTTGAAGTGAGTTTGAATATAGGTTCAAAATTGTTCTTCATTTCAAATTCCATATGCTAACCTATTAATAAATGTCAAGGTTCATCTACATACGTTGCTCTAACATGCATGATAATAGCACCATTGAATTCATTGGATTTTTCTGATAAATTTTCATATATAAATTATTTTCATCTGATTTATAGATTAATTTATATGAATTTTTAAAGTTTTAAACAATTTCTGGAATTATTTTAAAACTAGAAAATGAAATATGACGTCAGCCTGATGTCACTACGACATCAGCTGGTCGGCTGACCAGGCCAGGTCAAACCTGACGTGCGGGACCCGCACGTCAGTGACATGGGCCTAAATCCCGCACTGACCAGGGTTTGACCCACAGCTGGGGCCCACTGGTTAGTGACTGGGGGCTAATTAACAAGGGGATTAGCCCCTGATGGTCGGCCACGTCGGCGCCCACCGAAGCAGGGCCGGCGGCGACCAACAGCATGGCGGCGACCCGCCGGAGTTGTGCCTTCGGTGACCATTTGGGCGCGGAGGACACCGGGAGGTAGCCCATGCACGCGCGCATCCAACGCTGCGGCAGAGGGGGCTCGGGGGCCACCGGAGCTATGGTCAGCGACGACCCGAGCGGCGGCGAGCTTCGGGCAGCAAGGGGAATGGCTCCTATGGCGAGGGACGGGCCGCTAGGGGAGGGGGAAATGGAGCAGGGGCTCACGACGGGGTTGCTGGGGGAGACGGCGAGCTCAGGGACGCGCAGACGACCTTGAACTGCCGGAGGGAAGCTTCGGTGACCGGCGGGGAAGAAACGGCGACGACGCGTCGTGGAGGGATCCCTGTGTCGACTGGCTTCACGGGGAGGACGAGGAGGTCGCGGTGAGGCTTTTGGCGGGCTCAGAAAGGCGCGGGGGCGGCTAGAACTACGGCGACGCGACGGAGATGAGCTCGGCCATGGCGGAGCAGAGGAGGAAAGAGAGCGAGAGAGAGCGCGCGAGGGAGGGAGGGAGAGGAGAAGGAGGCCACAGCGAGGAGGCCTCGCGCTAGCGCTCTCCCAGCCCTCCAGGCCGACAGCCAGGCAGGGAGGAGGTGGCCGGCGTGTGCCCGCGCATGGCGAGCGCATGCCCCTGTCGTCCTGGCGAGAGGACAGGGATGACTGGCACGGGCCAAATGGGTCGGTTCCCCCCTTGGCCTCTGCTTTCTTTTTTTCTGGTTTTATATTTCTGGCATTTGTTTTATTTTATTTTCTGGTACAATTGCTTTGATAAAATATCCCAATTATTTTATAATATCAAGTTTGAATATTTCAAACTCCAATAAAAAGTTTCAGGATATTTTGAAATATAAAATAATGATGATGCTTTATTTGGCATTTTCAGAGGCTTTATCATTTATTTTTAAATTGCTATAGTTGTCCAAATATTTAAAATGGCCCCTGATATAATCATGTCCATATTTACCAGACATAGGGAACATTTTGTAAGGCATTTTGGATTTTTTGAGTTTTCACAACTTTGAATTAATTTGATTCAAATATGAGCTTGGGGTTTCTTTTAGTCCCCATTTCATGTTGATGCAAAATTGTAACATGATGCACACACATGCTATCCTATGACATCTAGCTAGGGATGTGACAAAAGCAACTTGGGGAGGCTAGAAATCAAGATCCATATGGTTGGAGTGGATCATCTTGATCTCAACACAAGGGTAGATAGTTCTCTCTCAGAAATTTGGATATGGGAAGTGGGGAACTGTTGTGAGTGCTTCTCTTGCGAGTGGGATGTGGTGGAGGGGTATATATAGGCATCTCCAAAAATCCAGCCGTTACAACTGGAAATGTGTTCTATCGACTAGAGGGGGGTGAATAGGCGATTTTTACAAGTTCATCACTTCAGGAATTTGACATGTGATGAATAACTAGCAGCGGAATAAGTACTCAAGTGCATGAGAAACATAGCAATAGCATAGTCATCGTGACGAAATAAAACATGCACAAATTACAGGTACCGTGATACAGGATAAGCACGTGAGGAACAAGGTAACTTGAAGAATTTAAGGTGAGGAAATTGAGAAAGTCTTCAGTCAAATTCTTCAAACTGTAAAGATCAATTTCATCCACAAATATATGAGGAAATGAAAAGGTTGAGGAAATAGAACCAGGTAGCTCGATGAAGACAATGGTTTGATGACCCAGTTCCAACTGCTGTGACAGTCGTACGTCTAATTTGGAGCGGCCCGGTATTTAAACCAGAGGACACACAGTCCTAGGACACATAGTCCTTACCGTATCCTCCTTGAGCTAAGGCCACAAAGTCCTCGCCCAACACTCGTGGTAAGTCTTCAGGGTAGACTTCCAAAACCCTCACAAACTTGTCACCCGGTGATCCACAATTGACTGTTGGATGCTCTAGACCAAGGTCACTCCGTGATCCCCAATTGACTGCATGATGCACTAGACAATGACACCTAACCGTCTGGAAGATACACAGGCTTCAAAGGTAACAAGCGTCGGTTCCACACAGGAACAATCTCTTCAGTGATTCTCAATCACTTTGGGTTTGGTGGTTTGGATTTGGGTTTTTCCTCACTAATGATTTTCTCTCAAAGTCCTCGGAGGATGGGTTGCTCTCAAATGACAAGTGTCAGTTCTCTCTCGGAGCAGCCAACCAACTAGTGGTTGTGGGGATGGCTATTTATAGCCAGGGTGCAACTTGACATGATAAGACATAAATGCCCCAATGATATGCCTGTTATGTGGATAAGATGATTGGGGACAGCTGGCGCTAAGCACAACAACGATCGGAATTTCGAACTATGAAAGTCCTTAGGCTTATCATGTTCCTCACTTGTAGGCAATTCGCACTGGCGAAATCCTAACTCCTCAGTCACACCAATTTCATCAGAGACCAGAAGAACTTCGTCTCTGTCACTGAAGAACTTGACTGAACTGCAAGAGATTTCCAAAGGCTTCACTCAAAGGATTGGATAGGTTGAGGCTTTTGGAGTTGAGCATCAGTTGGAAATTTTCCTTAGTATTACATCTGCCCCCTTTAACAGTACGGTGTTTCCTATGACTCAAATAAAGGAAATGAAACTACGAAAACAAAAGTCTTCACACTTCATAGTCCTCGTTCATATCTTTAAGGTCACACCAACTTCTTCATTTTCAAAGTCTTCAGGGAATACCAAAGTCTTCAGCAAAGTCTTCAGCTAAAGACATATTTTTAGGGGTCGATAATTTCTGAATATATCAAACTCCTCATCGACTTATAGAGCCTGTGTACACTCACGACACATTAGTTCCTTAACCTATAAGTCTTCAATACACCAAAATCACTAAGGGCGCTAGATGCACTTACAACAACATTATTGATCATCTCAATGAAACCGATGCAAAACTCGGTTGTACCGATCTGTTCAGAATGTGGCAACTTTCGGAATGTGAGTGAGACTAATATAGGAAACTTGATGGTACCAAAGTCATTGGCCAAGGCGGTTTCCAAGACTAGATGAGACCGTAACACAAAACTCGGAAATTCCGATTTTATGAGAACAACCAACAGAAGCATGGTCACGGATTCTCGGTTGCACCAATGTGAACTCGGTTTCACCGAAGAGCTAGGGTTCTGTCTTAGGTTTTGACTCGGTGTAGCCGATATGGAATTCTTGGTGGCACCGATTTTTAGTGGTAGGGTTTAGACGGAGTATTTTGTGGGAGGGCTTGTGGGTGTTTTTGGTGGCTAGCACTTGTGCATGTGGAGCAATTTGTTCACCAACAATACCTTACCCCCTTTTAATAGTATTGACTTTCCTATGGACTCAAAGTGATTTCTCACAAAGTAAAAAGAGAGTCTTCTAGCTTGAAGCTTTGCCAATCCATTCCTTGCATCTTGGGGTATCTCCTCATAGTTTATAGCCATCCCATCATTGGACTTTTCCTGAAATATGCTTAGTGAAAACATGAGTCCGATGACATATATGTTGTTATTAATTACCAAAACCACCAAGGGAGCAAATGTGATTCCATCACCTGCTGCTCCAACACCTGCACCATGCCAGCCACCTGCTACTCCAGCATCTGTACCACGCCGGCCACCTGCTGCTACAACGCCTGATCTAGAGAAGGTATTTCTTCAGCCATCATATGTCATAGATGTTCAGCCATAGGAATGTCATATGTTACAGACCTATCTCATATGTTGCTTATGTATGAATTTGCGCCCTTATGAATGTCCTATGTTATAGATGTCAAAAGCTAACTGGAGTCCGGAAATGACCACCATTTTTTGCAATCTTGCTACTATTGAGAAGGAAAAAGGGAATAGGCCTCTCAAATTTCTAAACCCTATTGGATACAAGAACGTAGAACTTGGTTTCCTTGAATAGACCGGAAAACATTAATGTAGATTGCAGTTCAAAAATAAATGGGGCAGTTTGAGGACCTTGTATAGGGATTGGCTGATCTAAAGAACACATCTACTCGACAGGGTTGGAATGACGAAACGAACACCGTGATCGCTGATGACGAATGGTGGAAAAAAGTTGGTGAAGATGTCGTGATGAACTCACATAAAAAGAGTGTTGCTACTGAAATTAAGGAGATAATGGAAGAAGTTGTGGCATGTGGAGCCGATGAAGCAAGTGATGAATATTTCATAGCAACCAAGTTGTTTGCGAAGTTCGAAAATTGTTGTTTCTTTAACAATATGAAGACTAGCAAAGGGAAGAAGAATTGGCTTAAGAGGATGTATGAAGAGCAAAATAGGCAATAGGATTACACTTTAGATGTTATTCCCTTGCTTTATGTTATGTCTCTTGAGACTCGTTGAACTATATTTTGTTTACATGTGCCTCGTTTACATGTGCATGACAAATATTGTTTTTGTTATCTTGTTGCTTCCATGTGTGAAACTATTACTTTTTGCAGGGAGGTATTATCTTGTTGATTCAGGTTATCCCAATTATGATGGATATTTAGCTCCATACAAAGGGAAAAAGTACCATGTGCCAGAATTTCGCCAAGTTCTTCCACCGAATGGGAAAAAAGAAACATTTAACTCTGCACATTCATCTCTACAAAATGTTATTAAGCGTGGATTTGGTGTCTTGAAAATGAAATGACATATTTTACTTAAAATGCCAAGTTATTCTCCTAAGAAACAAGCTCGTATTATCATTGCATGTATGGCACTTCATAATTGCATTAGAGAAAGCAATTTGAGAGACTTGGAGTTTGACAAGTGTGATCGTGATGAGAACTGCATGCCAGGGAATTTACAGCCCCTACCCACAGGACATGTTTCCAGCATTGTTGTTGGTAATGATGCGACCATGAAAGCAACTCGTGAGGCAATTGTTGATGGATTGATGGCAGGTCAAGAATAGTTTCACATATTACTTGATGAGACTATGATGACCCGTGCATATTTTGGATTATATGTGTGCGTATGTAAGACTATGGTTAGAGTATATTCTGGATGATATATGTGTGTATGTAAGACTATGACAGTTAGAGTATATTTTGGATGATATGTGTGCGTATGTGAGACTATGATGTAAGACTATGTGCATGTTATGTTTCATATGTAAACATCATAGTCGGCAGTCGAGGACGTTACTGACATTTCACAACACCCACAACTTCTAAATATGACAAACAATAGGGTAAACAAACAGTCAAATTTTGATTCTTAGGAATCTAAAGCTACAGCTGATTCTCAGGAATCCATATCAAGGTGATTCTCCGGAATCTGTAGCCCAAACAAAGGGGGGCTTAGAGATATAACAAAGGAACGATGGGTAGGATGGTTAGTGCTGCGTGTGGAGAAAAGCTACGATGCGTGGGTGGGGGTAGTGGGTATGGCGTTGGTACGACAACGATAAGAGAGCAAGGTTGTGTGGATGGATGACATGGCATGTGGAGAAATCCAGGTTTCACCGATGTCGTGCAAGCACATCTCGATGCGCTCTAACGAAGGATCGACAACAAGTCAAAGAAGAACCCCCGCTGCTTTTGACTCTTGCGCCGTTGCCTCCTCCTCCTTGTCCACGCGGCGCGCTCTGGTCGGGCACTATCTACTACCCCCTCCTGCACTCCATCTAGGTCATGCAACATGGAGTGATGGAACACCATTTCACCAAACACCTTCCATGCAGTGTGTGGTGGCGTCATACTTAGATGAATACCACCAATCAAATGAGCAAAAACATGCAAGGTGACATTTATACCGATTTGGAAATACCAAGGTGTAAATAATCTGGTTTAGAGTTTATGGGGATATTGATCCATCAAAGAGGATTCTAAGGGGAAAAGAATATCACATGGAAACCAAGTTCCGAAAAGTGGTGAAAACCACATACAAACGATGTTTTGAAGTTTTAAAAAAATCTAAAAACATGCGGGATGTTAAGAGAGTGATGTTCTATTAGCATGAAAAATTCTCAAGTTCAAACACATTGCCAATTACAAGGTACTACCTCGTTTCCAATTTACAGGGCTCAAGTCTGAAATCTCATCAATCAAGGCATATCGTGAGTGGAGGAATGTATCTCGTATTTTACATTACTATCCAAAGTAAACTGACGCCTTAATTTGAATTAATTGCAGTGCATGCATATTTGGCCACTAGATGAGTAGAAGAATTACATGCATTGGTATGTTACTTTTTATTTCTTACATGCAAAGATTTAATGCGTCTTAGAATCTTAAAATGAGAAAAGGATGAGCCCTTTAAGAGAAACCCTTCCTATCAGAAGTCTGATAGAAACTTTCATCAGTCTGCTCCTGCGTCGTTGATTCTTTCCTAATATAGCGGTCCATATTTAGAAGCAAATATTTAATCTGTCATTTAATCACATAAATTATCCCTCCAAAGTTAATCTCACCCCACATGTCCCGTACCAACAAGCTCATCCATGAGCTCGTCGTGACGGCTACCTCCATCACCATCGCTCTGTACCAAAAAAATCCGTGACGACTAGAGCTCATCCAAGTCGATGATGCAGCGTCCTGCCTTGTTTGCTTCGTCATCCCCTCATCTCACCATCGACCACGTAAACCCCATCACCGCTCTAGTCCCTCACCAAACCATGGCACGTCACCACCAGTACCACCGCACTGGTGCACCATTTTGGCTAGGCAAGGAAGATGCATGCGCATCCCAGGCATCGGCCCCTACTACTAGTATGCACCCAGCCGAACTATGGTCAGATTCATCTCATCTTTCATACTTTTTAGTTAATTGTTTTGATTTGTGTTACTTTTGATCTAAGTGTAATTTTGCTCCCACTTTGTCTAGTCATACCCTCACCAACGACACCAATGGCGGCTTAATGTTTCAGGTGGCTGCCACAGATGTCCCTTGTTCCAATGATGATAGTCGTGGCTAATCTATACGAAATCGGTCATCACCTCGTCTCATCTCCTCTAGTTGATTCATATTTTCATCTCAGTTTGGTATACACAAAGTCACTGAATTATCAACTAATTTTGATGCTAATTACATGTCCAAATTTGTATGCTTTCGATTGAGATTATTAATGTTGAGATAGCATCGTTTTCTATACTCAAATTTTCATGCTTCCCATCTATGCATCGCTCTCCGCACCATCCTGACCTAACCTACTAACATAGGTATTGTTCTTTTTCCATTGTAGTATGTAGAGTTCTTATCCATTTATATTTTATTTGTTTGTCATATTTTGATAGCTCTGTCGCATGATCATGTACTTGGATTATAGGAAGCAAAGAAGAAGTTTGTAAGAAGCAACACGTCTGTCCATATGGCAATGGTGCGAGGGACAATGTCCTCGCACCTGCATCACCGCAGTAGATTTTTTTTGAGGGAAGCATCACCGCAGTAGATGATGTGGTAGTGCCAACCACCATATGATATACTCCATGATACACCATATCACGACGTCGTCACCTCAGTAGTTGGACGTGATGCCATCCTAGCATGGACGCTCTATATGCACCAGGAGGATCATCGAGGGATGGGAGCTTGTGTGGCTGGCTACATGAAACCACGCCTAGCATGCTCAATTGAACCACTTTGTTTTCAGAGAGGACCTTAGCTAATGGTGTATTATTTTTGCAGCCTTTCTCCGTTCATGTCACTCCTTGTTGATGTCGCTCGCCATGTAACGATGTAAGAAAACTCGCTCACCATTGGAAACAAGCACGACTATGATCACAAGGAAGCATGACTAGCATCAGTAGGAAGCGTGGCCAACGCTGAAAAGGAAGCATGTCGGCCATCGACTTGGTGGTGTCCGAAATTGTTATTTCTTTGGATGCATATTGTTAGTTGTTTGGATGCATATTGTCGTTTCTTTGGAAGCAATAGTATTTTTGGTTTTAAAACAATGTAGTTTCAATGGTAAATAAGTCTGCTTGAGAACAAATATTTGTTTCCTTGAAAGCAATTTAATGGAACACTGGAAACAATGTACTGTCCTCTAAAATAAATCTTCAATGTGCCACACAAAAAGAATAGACCGGTGCATTATACATAAGATTTCGCCAAATCGAAAGAATCTCCGCTTGACGTGAAAGCACGAAACAAAATGAATGGTTCCTTACTACCATACAAGTGCTTCATGTACATAGTTTAACTAATTATATGTTTCCAGTTTTAGTAAACCATGTTTTCACCTATCATAATATATGCTTCCTACCTAGCTCACCACCACACAAGTGCTTCCACGCCCAAATAATATCACGCATACAAAGCACCTATGGAATCGGAGCAAACGACGGAAATAGTGACTATGAGAAGATAAGGCACAAAATTGTTCTTACACACTAATCATGCTTCCTACTCTGGTGCATGGCGCTTCATACATGGGTGGGTACACTTGTCATTGTACATTAAGTAGTTATGCTTCCAACATTTGTATAATGTGCTTCAAGCACTCAAATTTTTGTTTCAATGTTTTGCTTCAAACGTCTAGTTCTAAGAAATAACAAACAAACTATAATCTATTTTTGGGAACATAAAACGGATATTGGAGGAGTTAATTAGGACGGATTTTTTGGGAGCATTTAAGTAGGGCAGATTTTTTGGAATCAACTAATAAGGAAAGTGATAAAATCAATCAAAGACATATCCTGTGGAAGCTCTCACGTAACTGGGCATTCTAATCCAACGCTCCAACTCTCCTACCCAATGGCTATGGATTAGTGTGATAGGTGCAAAATTGCAATAGTCTTATGCCTAGATCTTCCCACCCTTTAAATCGGAAAAACGAAAAAAAAATGGGACAAGCCTTGTAGACCAGAAAGGATGGAGTAAAAGAAAACAAGAAACATCAATAAATAGAGTTGAGCAATAAACATCATCATTCATTGTTGATTTTTTTCCTAGCTCGTAAATGGATGTGTTTGAACATAGAATTTTGCATGGCAATAGGACATCACATACTTATCACCACGTATTTTTCCAGATTTTTTGAAACTTTCAAACGTGAAGCCTTTCTTTGAAACTTTTTTTTAGGGAAGGCCTTTCTTTGAAACTTGATTCCATGTGATATTCTTTGGGGGAACTATGCTTTCCTCGGTTCGAGTTGATTTTAAATTATTTATGAGGTTTCGGTTCGAGTTGATGGGTGGGCCGAAGATGCTGACGGGTGACCATCCCTATCCACATTTCATCTGTTTGACCGGGCTAGCACTCCACCCGAAGTACGAGTCCACGGCCCACGACCAACCCCAACAGCCCCGCTCCGCCAAGCCGCCAGCGCCAGCCGGCCGCGCCACCAACCCCCGGGTCCCAACCGCCGACCGGCCACGCCGCAAAAAGAACCCCCCGCCCCGTCCCGCTCGCCACTCCGGCACTCCTCCCACTCCCACTCCCACTCCCACCTGCCCCGCGCCGCGCGACCAGCCGTCACGCCACACCGCCGCTCGCCCCAGCGATGCCGCCACCCTCCCTCCTGCTCTTCCACTGCCGCGCCCCGCTCCCGCATCGCCCACTACGGATGAGCTCTCCGTCGCCGAGCAGGAGGGTCGTCTGCTCCGCCTCCACCGCCGAGGGCTACATCTCCGCGGCGCCGATCCTCCTTCCCGACGGCCCATGGAAGCAGGTGATTAGCTCGACCATTTGGCTGTGCTCGACGCGGGGCTCGTCGTCAGGGCTTTGCCCTCTGAATCTGTTTGCTTTGCTTTGGCGTGGATGCAGGTAGAAGGCGGCGTCACGGCGGCGAAGGGGTTTAAGGCCGCGGGCATCTACGGCGGCCTGCGCGCCAAGGGACAGAAGCCTGACTTGGCGCTTGTTGCTTGCGACGTCGAGGCCACCGTCGCCGGTAAGACTACTACGAGCATTTTCTTCACTAGTACTGAATGCTACAATGGTATGGTAGTGCTTGGCTGGTTCCTTAGTTAATTCACAACTAGGGAATTTGTCTCAGGGTATGCTCAGTTGCTCACTATGATGAACAACCGTGAATTATTCTGATGCTTTCTGATGTAATGTATAATCGGTGGCCTGTCAGTTAGACTCAGTTCTCATCGTATTGGGTTACTTTCAGGATCTTTTACAACAAATGTTGTTGCTGCTGCGCCTGTTCTGTATTGCAAGCGTGTCCTTAGTTCATCCAAGACAGTAAGATAATTCTGCCCCTTGTCTCACCTTGCCAAAACGTAAAGAAAAATTGTTTGATGGAAAAATTATGATACACAATGGCAGTAATCATTCATTGAGGTATTAATTGTTCTCATTTTGTTGTTTACTAGGCTCGTGCTGTGTTGATTAATGCTGGTCAAGCAAATGCAGCCACTGTAAGTCTTTCTGCCTTCCTGGAGAACTGAATATGTTCCATTAGCATCTTTGAACTGTATTTTGGAAGGGAAATTTTTGTTTTTTTCACTCTAGTTTTTGCCAATTTTTCTTATGCCACTCTAAATTTTGACATTTCACTTTTGCCACTCTTAGGTTTTGAAAATTATCACAATTGCCATTCCATGGCAAAAGCAAAATAATTTTATTTCACTTTTGCCAGTCTTAGCTTTTGACAATGTATCACAATTGCCACTTTGAAAATTTTGTTTATGTCACGGAATGGCAATTGTGATAATTGTGAAAAGCTAAGAGTAGCAAAAATGAAATGTCAAAATCTAGAATGGCATAAGGAAAATTGGCAAAAGCTATAGTGGCAAAAATAAAATTTTCCCATTTTGGAATGCACTGACTGAACAAGAGCCATTTCTGTAAATAATTGGTCATCAGGGTGATGCAGGATATCAGGATGCACTGGATAGTGCAGAAGCTGTTGCCAAGGTACCAAACCTGTCCCTTGGATGCCCATGCACTACGCAGCACATCACTGCTGCTAGTTTGACCAATTATTGCTGTTTCAGCTTTTGAATGTGAGCACAAATGACATACTGATCCAGTCCACTGGTGTCATTGGTCAAAGAATAAAAAAGGTACAATAGATTTTTACAACAAAACTACACTTGAGTGTTTCATATGAGTAGTAGCTAAGCAGCTTGTCTGGCAATACGACACCACTGATTGTCTGACCCGTTACAGTTTCCATCTGATGCTTCTGGGTTTTAACAATGCAGGAAGCACTTATAAATTCACTTCCTAGACTTGTGGGGTCTCTGTCTTCATCTACTGAGGGGTATAATTATTATATATAGTCTTGTGAGCAACAATTTATTTTCTCAAGCCTCCACAAATGTAAACCTGTTGAGATAAATTACCACTAGGAGCTTAATGATTTGCTATCTTTAAACTACTGTCTATGTCCTTCCATTACAGTTCAAATTCTTCAGCTGTGGCCATCACAACTACAGACCTTGTTAGCAAGAGCATTGCTGTCCAGACTGAGGTTGAATTTCTTAATTTACTTGCAATGTAGGATTCATTGGCTTCTATCATGAAGTGACATGATCTTGATTATCATCGATTCTTGTTAAAAAAATAGATTGGAGGAGTGCCTATCAAGATAGGAGGAATGGCCAAAGGTTCCGGGATGATTCATCCAAATATGGCAACAATGCTTGGTGTATGCCCCCTCTCTCTGTCTCATTTTATAGACTCATTTTCCCTCGCTCGCTTCCTCTCTCTAGGCACGCAGGGAGCTTGATCGTAGTATTTTTTATAGGTTCTCACGACCGATGCTCAAGTAAGAAGTGATGTTTGGAGAGAAATGGTCCGGACATCAGTGAGTAGAAGTTTCAACCAAATTACTGTGAGTAACCACTCTTCTCTCTTATATTGATCAGTGTGTGCAGCAATTACACAGCCTGTAAAGAACTATGGAGTTCATCAACATACTTTCATACATAGTTATTGAAAATCTATCAATATAGTCTTAATATTGTATGAGGTTCATATCTAGTAGAATAGTATTGTCGAAAGCACTTTAAAATTTGTCAGATATTGATTAGTAGACATCAATTTGTTTTTGCACTGGGGTTTAATTTGCTTGGTAACTTGGCAATATGACTCGGAGAAAACATGAGCATTGTTGAGTAGTTGGGTTATCTTATGACCATATGTTCTCCTTGGGTGCCAAAAACTCATAACTGTTTTGTGTCATAAATCTAAAGGTGGATGGTGATACAAGTACCAATGACTGCGTTATTGCTATGGCTAGTGGATTATCTGGTTTGTCCGACATCCTCACTCATGATAGCGCTGAAGCTCAACAGCTCCAAGCATGCCTAGATGCAGTAAGTTCCAGTTCCCCAATTCAAGCATGCCTGCATGCGCACGCTCGCATGTGTGCGCCATAATATTACTTGTACTAATTTATATAGTTTCGGCTGTACTGTTAAGAAGAAAGAGTCTGACATATCTTTATGTAGGTAATGCAAGGCCTTGCGAAATCAATAGCATGGGATGGTGAGGGTGCAACCTGCTTAATTGAGGTTAAGTGGATCAGTAGCATAATACTTTTAACACTTTGTATCCTCTGCATCATCAGCCTACTGGGAGTCTGGGACACATTTTCTAGCGAAAATGATGACTGGGCTCTTTACTTTCAGAAAAACAATTTGAGTCATATGGCAACTGTTTCATGCATTATATCTATATTCCTCTTATGCATTTCCAGTAATATAGCACAATCTTCTAACGTGCCCTTTTCCTATGCAGGTTACTGTAACTGGTGCAAATAATGAGGCAGACGCAGCTAAAATTGCACGTTCGGTGGCAGCGTCCTCCTTGGTTAAAGTATGTTGTTGTTTACCTGCCATATATTGCAGCCAGGAGCATACACGCATTACTGGTTTTCTCTTTTGCATTCATTGCCCCGGGAGACCTGAATGATGGTACCATTTTTTGGCCAGGCTGCTGTATTTGGGCGAGACCCGAACTGGGGGCGTATTGCTTGCTCTGTCGGCTATTCGGGGATTCATTTTGATGCAGATCAACTTGATATTTCCCTTGGAGTTATTCCACTAATGAAAAATGGCCAACCACTCCCTTTTGACAGGTTAAGAAACCTTCAGTACATATAATTCTAAATTTACTTCTTTGAGCCACAGTGAATAGAATTGTTGCATAGAATATCTCTAACTCTTGGTGCTATGAGCTAAAATGTCAACTATTTTTCTTAGATCTGCTGCTAGCAAGTATCTCAAAGATGCTGGTGACATCCATGGTACAGTACATATTGATGTATCAGTTGGTAAGCTTTCAGCCTCTGTTGCACAATTACAACTGTACTATGTCCTTGTATGAGAGCTTCATGATGTTCTGCACCTGTCTTCTAGAATACTCTTAGTTCATAGTTATCTTCTAGAATGCTATTGGTTCATAGCCCATTAAAATGATGTCTTTGCATTTAATCTTTTCCTTTATTCATTGGTTTCGTGAATTGGTATTGAAGTTAAGACAGTTGTGAGGCAGGCTAACTTGGTGTCTTGAATCAAACGAACCCTGAAATGAGTACTATCATAGACATTGATTCGTGTGAGGGGAAGCTCAGATCGCGCATATCCCAGTTGTTTTTCTTATCCCTGAACAATTTGATACTCTGTTTATCCTTCTTTTTTTTCAAGAATACGCTCTGTTGATGGTTATATTTTATGAAATTGTGAGACTGTCATTACAATACACATCCATTGTTTTCACAGGGAGTGGAGGAGGCACTGGAAAGGCATGGGGCTGTGACCTAAGTTATAAGTATGTCGAAATAAATGCTGAATACACGACGTGAAATTCGTATTCTTCATGAAAACTGCATTTCTGAATACACATACATTGTCTTCATTTGTCTGAGTGCCCTTTGGATGCAACTGCATTTCTAAGAACTGTATCATACTGAAGCAATAGTGTTGTTGTACCAATAGGTCGAACATGTATTATCTTTTACAAGAACAATCAGGTTAGTGTTTTGCGAGTGTAATAATGCGCTGAAGAATTTTGGAGTACCATGTGAAAATAGTTTGCCATCCTTCTCGGTTCTTGATTGATAAAGGAGGATGTTGGCCTGACCAGATAAAGTTTATTTGGATTTTGTGTACGCTATTTGTGTTGATTGATTGCAACTTTGCAAGTACCAGGTCAAGTTTATCACTTCTCTCTATGGCAAAAATAGTAGGTTGACTGCAGAACATTAGCATTTGGTTCTAGTCGGTTGGTTCGTTCAATGACCATCCTGTTATTCACTGGTAGAACTTGGTGTTGTAACATTGAAAGGGGTTGGCGAATAGAACGAGGGGACAACTTCGATTTGCTGTGGGTTATGTTTTGGCTTGTTGTACTTTGCTAAATTATAAGTTACTCCCTCCATACTAAATCTGCGACACTTATTTTGAGATTTTGAGATTGAGGGAGTACTATAAAAGAAGATATTGTTAGGCTCTAGATGACAGAATATTTTGGAGAATATATCAATACGAGTGTCAAAGTTGGCTCCAGGGGGCTTATTTCTTTCAAAAAAAAAAAGTTTGAGAAAAATAATCCAGTGATATATATGAATGTATTCTCTATATTTGTATTTTTTATTGATAAAATATGTTAATTTGTAATCTACGCAAAAAAGACATTTGTGGGTACATAAAGGCAAATAATCTATCTATTTTTGAACCATATATTTGTCTTTTATAGGAGTGTGCCAGGTGTGTGTATATGTAAAAAAAATGAAAAAATAATGGATTCCGAAATATGGTCTTTGATTTATTTTTTCACACAAAAAACTAGATCCGCGTAGCACGGTTTCCGTTTTGTCTTTTTAGTTTCATGCCTTCTAATTTGGGCAGACATGGCAAGATTAAATGGACGAAAGTGATCTCTTTGTGTAGATTATAAATGGTTGGTTGTGATATTGAGCCGACGCAATGAAATTGTGGAATAGAAAATATTGACAAAGATTGCCAAGAACATCTACAATCTTGCAAAACTATCTCAGGCCCACACTTCTAATGAACAAATTAAAATTAAAATGCTGTTGTTGTCGAGACAATATGAGATTAGGAGGTGATCTTAACTGCAGTCTCGATAGTCACACTAATCAAGGAGGGTGTGTGTACGAAGACCTTGCATTGTAGATTTGAGAAAATGGCCTCACTATGTTTATTCATGGGTTTGGTTGCCTCTACGGAACACGACTTAGTCTTATGTGGTGAAACCGTCAAGGGAGGCTTGATCACCGACTTGGTCTGTATGGGACCTCCCAAGGTCGAATTCGGGCTTCTTTTTCTCGATGATGGTCTGAGTCATATGGGACTACTCGGATACGGGGCTAGAGCTATGTGTTCTTTCTCCTTTAGTGTATTCAAGTGAGAGATGATTGAGACTCCACCTTTTTCTTGGAGAGGGGGAGGGGTATAGGCTAGGAGTCCTTGGGTGGCCAAGACTATCCTTAGAGGTGGTAGTTGACCCACTAATCTATGGAGGGACATGATGATTGGCGAGGTATGTGCCATGATGGACTACCCCACCATTCCTCCTCCTAAAGACCTTCTATTTGTATATTCTTTCTTCTTCGACTTGTTACGTATGAATTGATGCTTGGACTTTTGTTGACTTTGCTTGATCAATATATGACTAGATGGCACCCTCCACAAAAAACACGCTATTCACATAATATGCAAAAACTCACTTACACCCATCAACATCCTTCTGTTGTCCCATGAAGACAAGCCATCACTGACACGACACAAAGTTGCATCTAGAACATGTTGAGGAGAAATAATGCACATTATATTTTGATCGAGATAAGACTCTCATGGAATCGAAGATAAATCATGATTTGCTCTCACACTAGACAAACTAAATGGCACTTACTCTAGATACATCTCCATGACACACACACTTCAAGAGTTGCGTCTATACGCATATTTATTGCATATATGCATCACATGATACTATGTGATACAACACTGTTACAAGCTCTTGAAGAGTTTGTTGCACATGATACATCCTAAGATATTATTGAACGTGAAATCATGCCCTTTAATCATGTTTTGATATTGATGATAATATATTTACAGGGAACTAATTATGTTTGCTGGTGAGTATACACGCTTGAATTAGCATTCTAGTGAACCTTATTATTATACGGTTTGGATAGAAGTTTACCTTGGAATAAGATATGTTAGTCCCCTATTGGCCATTCCTTCTTGTTGACACTCTTGGTCCTTCAAAAACCACATGTGTCTCACTTTCTCCTGACTTGCATCGTTATTTTGATCTTTTCTATTGTGCAAGCCTCGTTCACTAGTGTGCAATGTTAACAAATGTTCTAGATAACCGCAGTGGCGGCGCCAGGAAATGAAGGCTGGGTATTCATACATTTTTTTGCTCTAAATGTAGTATATGAACCAAACAACACAACACTAGCAATATATGAGCAAAACAACACTAGCATGGCAGCAATAACAATATTTCAATGTACAGACCATAACGACATGAATACATAAGTACCTTTTGATTGATAAAGTGATGATATCCTTCTTACATTATAACTTTGTGGTCGCCTTTTTGGAAGAGATTGATGACATCTTTATCCTTCACTTGATTGAAAAAATCTCTCTCAACAAATGTAACCAAACAAAATATTCGTCACCCATTTTGTTCCTTAGCTTATTCTTCACATGGATCATTGAAGAGCATACCCTTTCAACACTAGCAATAGCTACTGGCAGAATCAATACCGACTTAAGAAGCTTATAAACAATATGATATTGTTCATGCTTGTTTGTCTCAACAAACATAACTGAAAGTTGACACGGATTTTTCCGGTTTTGAAACCTTTCATCTCTACGCACATTAGTAACATACATGTTTAGTTGCCATGGAAGTCTTGCAGTTCATCACCTGTAAAATTAGAAGCATAAAACTTTGTAGCAAGCCTAACCAACTTCTCTTGGTCATAAGCAGAAAATAGATTAAGTGGACAAAATGTTGCCATGCAAGAAAGTAGCTCCGTGTTTACCTCATCAAATCTGTCATTCAGCTCACTGATTTGCCTATCAATGACACCCACAAACATATTAACCTTGAAGCGGTGTTAATTGATCGCACCATTGCATAAACCCCTTCTAGACCGGCTAACGGGAAAGTAAGGACAATCCATATCAACAAACTTTGATCTTATGCTTTGTACAAAAAGATGCGGCCTTTGTGAGAAAATCATGCCATCCAGCATCGGTCCTCAAAGCCTCCAAGTAATACTTTGTGTCACCAACAAGCTCAATAGCATGAACACTATCTTCGTCTTGCTTTTGCAAAGCTCTACACAACTCATCTATGTATCCAAATATTTCTTGCATCGAGTGTGCCATGAAAACAAACTCAAATGATTGAAATATTGTCTCTATGGATAGAGCCGCTTGTGCCTCCGCACCATGGTACTCGTCTCCAATCTTGCGAAGGACTCTTCATAGTGCACCATACATAGAGATGACAAGGTTCATGGTTTTGAAGTGAGAGCCCCAACGTGTATCACATGGCCTTCCCAAAACCATTTCCTGATTCATCCCACTCCCTGTTTCTACTTTGTCCAATTCCAATGCATCAATGAGTTCTTCAGCCTGAGCTATTCAAATCATTCTCATCTTTTTACAAGACATGCCAAGAGCATTTAACAAGTGTGCAAGCTGCTGAAAGAACCAAGTACAATCACCACTCTCCTTAGCAACAACAACAAGAGTTAACTGTAGTTGATGGGCAAAACAATGAACATAATAGGCAGAAGGGGACTCATCCATAATCATTTTTTCGGGCCATTAGCATTACCTCACATGTTACTAGCTCCATAAAAAATGCTCTTGCGTTGAAACGGGAGAAAAATAAAATATGCTTTTAATTTACAAAAAATGATCTATAATATGAGAATTTGTAGCTACGGGCGAAACAAAGATGGTCTTAGCCTATAAAAGTGCAGTTTAAGATTCCACGGGTATTCTATTTCAACACAGCTTGCATTTAGATTTAATCTATACAAAGAATCGAGTAAGTGATCATGCATTTATTCATGTCATGTGCGGAATGTGGTGTTACTTGTTGGAAATATGCCCTAGAGGTAATAATAAAGTGGTTGTTATTATATTTTTTTTTATGATAATCGTTTATTATCCATGCTATGATTGTATTGATTGGAAACTCAAATGCATGTGTGGATACATAGACAACACCGTGTCCCTAGTATGCCTCTAGTAGACTAGCTCGTTGATCAAAGATGGACAAGGTTTCTTGACCATAGACATGAGATGTCATTTGATAACAGGATGACATCATTAGAAGAATGATGTGATGGACAAGACCCAAACTATGAACATATCATATGATCGTGTCAGTTTATTGCTATAGTTTGTTGCATGTCAAGTATCTTTTCCTATGACCATGAGATCATGCAACTCACTGACACCATAGGTATACCTTGTGTGTTATCAAACGTCGCAACGTAACTGTATGGCTATAAAGATGCTCTATAGGTATCTCCGAGGGTGTCTGTTGAGTGGCCATGGATCAAGACCGGGATTTATTACTCCATGTGACGGAGAGGTATCTCAGGGCCCACTCGGTAATACAACATCACAATAAGCCTTGCAAGCAAAGCGACTAAAGAGTTAGCCATGGATCACGGAACGAGTAAAGAGACTTGCCGGTAACGAGATTGAATTAGGTATAGAGATACCGACGATCGAATCTCGGGAAAGTAACATACCGAAGAACAAATGGAACAACATACGAGATTAACTGAATCCTTGACATAAAGGTTCAACCGATAAAGATCTCCATAGAATATGTAGGAACCAATATGGGCATCCAGGTCCCGGTATTGGTTATTGACCATAGAGGTGTCTCGGTCATGTCTACATAGTTCCCAAACATGCAGGGTCTGCACACTTAACGTTTGGTGACGTTTCGGTAGTATTGAGTTATGTATGGTGGTGACTGAAGGTTGTTCGGAGTCCCGGATGAGATCCCAGACATCACGAGGAGCTCCGAAATGATCCGGAGGTAAAGATTGATATATAGGAAGTCTCGTTTTGGTCATCGGAAAAGTTTCGGGTATTTCTGGTAGTGTACCGGGGGTGCCAGGAGGGTTCCGAGGGTCCATCGGGAGGGGCCACCCCCTCTGGGGGGCACATGGGACTTAGGGGGTGGCGCACCATGTTGGGGAATGTTACATGAGAAACAAAAAAATCCCTACGCTTCAACAAGATCAATCTAGGAGATGAGCATCTATGAGAGGAGAGATTGGATCTACGTACCCTTGTAGATCGCTAAGCGGAAGCGTTAAAGAACGCAATTGATGTAGTGGTACGTCTTCGCGATCCAAATCGCAAGCTGTACCACAAACTCCCGATCAAGTACCGAACGTACGGGACCTTCGCGTTCAGCACACGTGCAACTCGATGAAGATCTCCGCCTTCTTGATCCAGCAAGAGGGATAGGAGAGGTAGATGGATCCGCCGGCAGCACGACGGCATGGCGACGGTGGTGGTGGAGCTGATCCGGCAGAGCTTCGCTAAGCGACGCCAAACCAATCTACTAGAGGAGGGGTAATCGGGGAGGGAGGAAGGGCTACGTCGTGACTTGTGTTTGCAGCCCTCCCTCCCCTCTCATATATATAGGGGAATGGGAGGGTCTGGCCGCCCTAGGTTTTCCCCTAGGGTTTGGTGCGGCGGCCAAGGGAGGTGGGGCGGCGGCCAGGGTGGCTAGCCCACCCTTTTGGCCCAGCCCAAGCCTCTAGCCGCATGGGCCTTGAGGTGAGAGGTGTGGCCAGCCCACCAGGGGCTGATTCGCACCCTCTCGCAGCCCATGTGGCCCTTTGGAGTAGATGGGCCCACCCGGTGGGCCCCCAGGAACACTCCCGGCACTTTGTCACACCACTTGCAGGTCACGCAACCTTTCCGGAACTCAAACACCAACTTCCCATATATGAATCTTTACCTCCAGACCATTCCGGAACTCCTCGTGACGTCCGAGATCTCATCTGGGACTCTAAACAACCTTCGGTCACCAACACACATAACTCATCTCTACCAAAACGTCACCGAACCTTAAGTGTGCAGACCCTATGGGTTTGAGAACCATGTAGACATGACCGAGACACCTCTACGGTCAATAACCAATAGCGGGACCTGGATGCCCATATTGGTTCCTACATGTTCTACGAAGATCTTTATCGGTCAAACCACTATGTCAAGGATTCAGTTAATCCCGTATGATGTTCCCTTTGTCCTTCGGTATGTTACTTGCCCGAGATTTGATCATCGGTATCTCTATACCTAGTTCAACCTCGTTACTGGAAAGTCTCTTTACTCGTTCCGTAATACAAGATCTCGTGACTAACACTTAGTCACGTTGCTTGCAAGGCTTGTTGTGATGTTGTATTACCGAGTCGGCCTTGAGATACCTCTCCGTCACACGGAGTAACAAATCCCAGTATTGATCCATGCCAACTCAACAGACACCTTCGGAGATACCTGTAGAGTACCTTTATAGTCACCCAGTTACGTTGCGACGTTTGATACACACAAGGCACTCTTCCGGTGTCAGTGAGTTGCATGATCTCATGGTCATAGGACCATATACTTGACATGCAGAAAACTGTAGCAATAAACTGACACGGTCATATGCCACGTTTATAGTTTGGGTATTGTCCATCACATCATTCTCCTAATGATGTGATCCCGATATCAAATGACATCTCATGTCCATGGCCAGGAAACCTTAACCATCTTTGATCAACGAGCTAGCCTGCTAGAGGCATACTAGGGACACAATGTTTGTCTATATGCCCACACATGTATTTAATTTCCAATCAACACAATTATAGCATGGATAATAAACAATTATCATGAACAAGGAAATATAATAATAAACACTTTATTTATTGCCTCAAGGGCATATTTCCAACACACCAAACCTTAGTGGGCCGGTCAAGCCAGCCCCTCAGGGCCCATGCGAAGAGGAGGAAAGGAGGGAAAGTGGGGAGTCCTCCCAGAATTCCACCTCCCTCGTGGGAGGAGGAATCCGAGCGGGGGGAGGACCTCCTCCTCCATGGTTCGGATGACCCTAGGGGTAATCCTAGGGCGCCAACCCTTCCCCTCCCTCCTATATATATTAGAGGGGAGAGAGGGTAGCCGCACCCCAAGCCACGGTGCAACCCTCTCTCCCCGCACTATATCGTCTCCTCCTTTAGTTTTCGATGGTGCTTAGGTGAAGCCCTGCCGGAACACTTCCACCACCACTGTCGCCACCCTGTCGCGTTGCCGGAGTTCTCATCTACCTCTCCGCTCCCTCTTGCTGGATCAAGAAGGTGGAGATCGTCATCGAGTTGTACGTGTGTTGAACGCGGAGGTGTCGTTCGTTTGGCGCTAGATTGGGACGGGTCGTGATCGGACCGCGGGACGACTAGCAATTTGGATCGTGATGAAGTTTGACTACATCAACCGCGTTTCTTAACATTTCCCGCTTAGCAATCTATAAGGGTATGTAGATCCACTCTCCCTCTCGTAGATGCTCATCACCATGGATACATCCTGCGTGTCGTATGATTTTTTTGTTTCACATGTAATGTTTCCCAACATTACTACGTACCAGTAAAGAAGAACGACAAAAACAGACGATGACACATTAGCACACTACGAAGACATGTGCGCATCAAGGGCGGTTTTCACTGTAAGAATAACCAACTTAGGGTAACTCTTGAACACTTGTTTTCACATGCATATTTTTTAAGTACATGAAGAGTTGTCAAAAAGATACAAGTTTTTTTAATTACAAAAGGAAGATTTTTTGTCTGAAAAAGAACATTTTTGTATGGTCTCATGTGGACGCACATACTTGTGCCCATATCTCATTACTATTTCTTGCCATATATGTCATAAGTATTGGTCCCTGTTTCATCACTATTTATATCTTATCAAACATGTCTTTTTTTTTTACCTTTTTCCATGCATGCCTCCTTTTTACTTTTTGTCACGCATGTCCTCTCTTTTTTCTTCTTATCTATAGGAGAATAGCGCAACATCTCATCCTTATCGGACCTCCTCTACATTTTCTCTTATACTCCCTCCGTTCTACAATGTAGTGCGTCCTCGGTTTTTAAGTTTGAAGTTTGACCATAAATTTAACCAACGAGACCGATTGCGGCGGGAGCAAAAATTATATCGTTGAATTCATATCGAAAACACGAATTCAGTGGTATAATTTTTGCGCCCGCCTATGAATTCAACGATATAATTTTTGCTCCCGCCGCAATCGGTCTCATTGGTCAAATTAATGGTCAAACTTAAATCTCGAAAAGCGCGGTCGCACTACATTGTGGAACGGAGGGAATATTTCATTTATAGTGGACATCCCATCTTTATTGGGTCATTCTTTTTATTTATTGTCACACATGTCCTTATTTATTGGGTGTTTTATAAAATTTATCTTCAATTCCGTGTCTAACCCCGATTTTGTGGATGTGTTCATCCCCAATCGGAAACAACACCGATATGAAAGAAAGACGAATAATACATTATTGATTAAGATTGCATCCTAGAAAGTATTTTTTGAATTGTTAACAGTTAAAATAACATCATATTTAGATCTACACATTTTTCTAATCAAACTTCATATATAATACGTTAAATTTGGAGTTACGGTTTAGAAGATATGAGTATTTTAAAAAACTTTTTTATGGGTTTAATATCAGAAACATCAGTTTTTTTTATAAAATAGCATGACGGACTAAAAATACCTATTTTATTTATTAATAGGTATATATAGAATGCCACCATATATCTATACGAGACAAATTCAACATCCATTGATCCCTCAGAAAAGAATTACAAAAATTCAGCATCCGTTGGTGTTCTTATCGATCTATACTCACGCTTGCCACTTGGTACCTACTCATTGGTCACTGCCACGCACCCACGCCGCGAAATCACCGGCTGGCTGCGGGCCCCTCCTTCCCAGAATCTTCCCACCGCAGAATCTTCCCACCGGCTGGCTGAGGAACCTTGGCGCAAAAATTTCCGGGCTCCAGAATTGCCTCGCACCTGATTCGTCCAACAGTGGCTCCCACGGATCGCTCCTCCCAAAGCCGCATCGCGGCCGTCCAAGGCCCTCCCGATCCAACGGCCCAACGCCCGCGCCCGCGGATCGACGGGCCCACCACTCGCCCTCCTCGCCGTTTAAATACCCTGCCCCTCAGCTGTTTCCATCACAGCTCTCAATCCCAATCTCCCATCGCAAAACCAATCCTCTCCTCCGCGCCCCCAAGAGCATCCGCAGCCAGCAATGGACGTCTCAGGCACCGGAGCTGGCGCCAAGGGCAAGAAGGGCGCGGCCGGGCGCAAGGCCGGCGGCCCCAGGAAGAAGTCGGTGACGCGGTCCGTCAAGGCCGGGCTCCAGTTCCCCGTCGGCCGCATCGGGCGCTACCTCAAGAAGGGTCGCTACGCCCAGCGCGTCGGCACCGGCGCCCCCGTCTACCTCGCCGCCGTCCTCGAGTATCTCGCCGCCGAGCTGCTGGAGCTCGCCGGGAACGCCGCCAAGGACAACAAGAAGAGCCGCATCATCCCGCGCCACCTGCTGCTCGCCGTCCGGAACGACGAGGAGCTCGGAAAGCTTCTGGCTGGCGTCACCATCGCGCACGGCGGTGTTATCCCCAAGATCAACCCGGTGCTGCTTCCCAAGAAGACGGCGGAGAAGTCGCCCAAGGAGCCCAAGTCGCCGAAGAAGGCCACCAAGTCCCCCAAGAAGGCCACCAAGGCTTAGAGCGACGCGTTCCATATCGTAGATTGTTGCAGTGTTCCTCGTAGTCGTCCGGTGTTGTTCCTGTAGCGGTGTTGTTTCATCTTGTAATGTGCATGTTTAATGGAAGAACGTCAGAAATCTCTCTGACTTGCCCAAATATTCCGCCATCTCCGAGCCTTTGTGATTTGCCCAAATATTGAGCCTCTGTGATTTGCCCAAATATTCGGCCGTCTCCGACTCTCTGATTTGCCAAAATACTGGGCCGTCTCTAAATCTGTCGTTTATTCAGTGGACACTGATTGATTCAGTTTTCCTGCTCCACCGTTTATTTGCAGTGCATAGTGCTGCGAGGAAGTGCCAAATAACTTTGATCCCAGAGATGTCATTGCTGTCTCATAAGTTCTGAATCTGATAATTATTAACAAGCAATCATATCAATAGTCGACAGTGGGGTATCAAATCCTGGGCTGCCATTTGGCGGACGTATGTATAACTAGGTTTGGTGTATCTATCGTGCGTTGTTGCACGAAAGCCCACTGCTCAATCACTGTCCATGTGTTATCATGGGTTGAACTATGTTTGCTCCTGGAGTTTTCTGAATATCAGCACGAAGATGGACAAGTGACCGAACTTTGAAAGCCCTTGAAAAGTATGGAGTGATTGTTAAACTCAGAACATTATTCAAGGGCCATTTGCATTTCTATCCCTAACTCGAACAACTTACTCATATATGTTCCTAATTTCAAAGCCCGCTCAAATTTGTCCCTTTGCCATTAGGTGTCCTTATAGAAATGCCCTTATGTTCCGTTACCGTCCGGTCAAAGAGCTTTAACCGTCCTGAAAAAATAACAATTTTTTTTTGAAAAAATGTAAAATTTTGTGAGATCGAAAATACTCATGTCCGCAAGGTGCGTGCAAATTTTCATGCTATTTGGACATTCCAAGAGCTCGTGGCAAGAAAAAACAATTAATTTGTACTCTTGTGAACAGTAAATTTGAAATGAAATAGCAAGAAAATTCAAAAAAATATGATTTTTTGGCATCAAAGATGCTTGGGTGCACAAGGTGCCTGCAAGTTTTTGTGATCAAATGATATGCGAGGAGCTCTAGCAAAAAAACCCAAATAGTTTTTTTTCAAAAGTTTTTTCCCGAACCAAATATTGTTTTTTTCTCCACGAGCCCCTACAGTGTCCAAACACAACAGAAATTTGCACACAACTTCCAGACCCAAGCCTCTTTGATGCCAAAATTTTTCATATTTTTTTGAATTTTCTTGCCTTTTTTAAAATTTACTGTTCACAAGCGTACATATTTACTGTTTTTTTTGCCCCAATCTTCTGGAATGTTCAAACAACACGAAAATTTGCACTCATCTTGTGAACCTGAGTATCTTTGATCCCACAAAATTTCAGATTTTTTTGCTATTTTTTCCAGGACGGTCAAAGCCCGCCTTTGACCGGACGGTAACGATGCAAAACGACATTTTTGTAAGGGCACCTAACGGCGGAGGGGCACATTTGATCAGGCTTTGAAATTAGGGGCAAATATGATTAATGGGTTCCAGTTAGGGACACAGATGTAAAAGACCCATTATTCAAAGATTTTTATGACCTATTCAGTATTCACGCTAGTTTGATTGGTAAACTAGCTATTTTTTTCTCTTTTGTCATCATGATGAAACAATAAAACATTTATATTTTTTCAATGTAAATTGGCTCGTTCTATATGGCCAGTCATCCAAATAGCTTTTAGCTTGTATCCTCCTTGTAGCGTTGCTAATGTATTTGGCAACCGGTTACATGAGATTGATCACAGGTTTAGAACTCTTCTTAGGGTGGGAGCGCTTGCCGTTATTTGGTCACTTTGGCTAGGTAGAAATGATAAGATTTTTAATGATAAAAGTACTTCTCTGATACAGGTTATTTACAGATGTACAGGGACACTTCGTTTATGGTCCTCTCTACAACGCGTGGAGAATCGATACCTGTTGACGGAGGTGTGTACACGATTCGAGGCTACGGCGAGAGATACTTTTAACCAACATGGGTGGCAGCATGATCTTAGGATTGGCCCCCCTACGCTTTAGGCGTTATACGGACTCTACATGTCTCTTTGTATTTCGCCTTTTTTATTTTTTGTTTGTATGCGAGGACCTTGTTTGGCTGTGTGCATCTTAGTTATGCAGAGGCCGGGTGTAATACTTAAATCTTTTAAGTAATATAAAGAGCCCCTTTTCGAAAAAAGCTATTTTATCCACTAGCAAACAACTATCTTTTGTAAGTAAAGCTTGAGTCAAGGATGATGGTGATCAAGGGGGGCACAAAAGAACTTGGAAGGAGGCCTTCCTAGGCAACGCCTGCAACGCAAAGGGAAAGGCCACCGAGGTGGTGGAGGCTGCACCATGAAGGCGCGGCAACGCCCCTGTCGCTTTGAGGCAGGTGGAGATGGAGAGGGGCAGAACCAAGGCAAGGACGCCGACGGCGAGGCCGGCGCTGAGGGCTACACCACCACTTCCTATGCTGCCGCAAGAGGCACCGCAGCACGAGGTCCCGGAGGCAGCACACGAGCGTGAAGCGGAGCAGGACCCGGTGGCAATGTTCTTCTCCTTCCCGTGCGGGCAAGCTCTGTCCCCGCCGCCACGCACTGATGTCATGCAGCTGGAGATGGAGAACGCGATGCTGGAGGCGCTTGACACGTCGCTGGCCTTCGAGGACGGAGGCAGGTCTTCACAACATGGGCGAAAGCGAGGCGGGGTGAGGAAGGAGTTCAGGGAGGATGACATGCTCCCTTGCATCGCCGATCTCTCTGCCCATACACCAGCCCCTGCATCAACATGCCAGCACACGCAGCGGTGGGATTCCAAGTTACTGCCACCAGTAGCAGGTCAATCAGATACAACTTGGTGGAGAAAGGGAGAGAGGAGAATGCAGTAGCCGGGGTGAGGGAACGCAACAACTGTTTACGCAGGTTCCCCCGGCCGTAATCTCCCCCCGCCCTGAAGCACAGGCATTCCTCAACACCACCCAAGTCCAGGGCGGCTTCAGCCCCCGCAAGACGCAGCGCTCGGCAGGCAGCCGCTGCCTGTGCTGTGCCCGTGGCACAGAGGGCCATTCTACGCCTCATCCAGGAGCTGGGGGGCCTCGGGCCAAAGGACAAGATGACCCCGAAGGCGGCAAAGGACCTGTTCAAGCAATTCCAGATGCCCCTTTCAAAGAAGGACTTCCAGGCGATCGCCAAGCTCACCGGACTGGACTGCAGGCGCCCTGAAGATTGCTACTGGCATGGCCGGCGTGGAGGAGGATGAAATGGTTTGATCATGTTAGTCTTCATAGGTAGTCTTCGTCGACGGCTGGTCTTAAACCAGTTAGAGTTAGGTCTAGTTGCCATGTTTAGTTCTCGAAGAATAGGGATAGGAGATGGACGATGTCAGAGGTTTTGGGTCTATTGGTGGCTGGCGTCGCCGCACTGGAAATTGTAAGGTGTGTTGTACTTGTTTCGTTTCTACTATGATTTGTTGACAAAGAGAACATACAGGTCTCCAAGAATGATACAAACTATAGAGTAATGTCCTAGAATGTTAGGGGAATCAACAACCGACGAAGAGAATGACAATTAGAGAAATAGCTCAGGCAAATAGAGTGGCAATCCTGAACTTGCAAGAAACCAAGGTAGAATCCTGGACAACACAAATGGCTTCAGAAATAGATGGTAATAGGCTTCAGGGCTGTGTAGTGCTGCCCGCAGTAGGAACTAGGGGTGGAGCGACCATTTTTTGGGATGAACAGGTAGTTCATATCATAGATCAGGTCATCGCCAGCTTCTCCATCATGGTTAGGGTGCATGCTCTCAGCTCTGGCGACAAGTTCTGGATGACTACGGTATACGGCCCAACGGATGACGCCATGAAGGAGAACTTCCTCTCGGAGCTTGCTAGCGTGGCACCGGCAGTAAAGGAGCCTTGGATGATCAATGGAGATTTTAACATGATCTACAAGGTTAGCGATAAAACAACAACCTTCTCAATAGGAGAATGATGGGTCATTTCCGAAGGGCGATCGATGCGACCGGAGTTAGAGAAATAAAATGCAAGAATAGGCGTTTTATATGGAGTAATGAGAGAGAGGACCCTATGAAATGCAGCATCGACAAAGTTTTCTATAATGTGGCGTGGGAGGAGCTGCATTCCAACTACATGCGAGTGGCGGCATTGTCTTCTTTCTCGGAGCATTGTCTGCTGCTGCTGGCCTACGGAGAGTCGGACAAGAGACAAGCATGATTTCGGTTTGAAAATTTCTGGCCTCGGTTTCCTCACTTCCAAGAAATGGTTCAACACGCGTAGGAAAGGCCGGTGTAGCATGACTGTCCGTTCATCAGAGTCAAGAAGAAAATGGAGAGGACGGCTCGTGACCTGAAAATATTGAGCAAATCCCTGTTGGGGGGGGGGGGGCAGAATGCAATTTCATATTGGAAATGAGGTGATACTTAGGTTGGATGTGGCCCAGGAAAGTAGAAGGCTATCTGCACAAGAGCATCAACTTAGAAGTGTTGGGGAACGTTGCATGGGAAACAAAAATTTTCCTACGTACACGCAAGATCTATCCATAGGTGCCATGACGGTGCTACACTTGGGAGAACACTAACTACTTGATATTCTAAGTGAGAGATCACCCTAATAAAAAGCGACTACCGCGCAATTAAGAAGGATGCATCAAGAGGGATAAACATCTCAGGCAATTCATAATAGCATGATATGGTATAGCCCCTTCTGACGGAGAAGTCAAGTATTTCTTCGTCTTCGGCATTCGCGTCGGTGTTCACCTCTGCGAAGATTGCCACCACCTTGTCGATGCACCAGATAATATTGCTATCTTGATAGCTAATAAATTAAGTGCATTACATAAGGTTACCACCTTGCGTGAACCCTTTCGCGACAAGTCTAGCTTTGTGGATAGTAATGTTACCATCTGCGCCCGTCTTTCTTTTGAAAATCCATTTACAACCAATGGGTTTTACGCCATCTGGAAGTTCTTCCAAGTTCCAAACTTGGTTTTCGTACATGGATTCCATTTCGGATCTCATGGCCTTGTGCCATTCCCTTGAGCTAGGCCCCGCCATCACTTCCTTGTAGTGCGCAGGTTCATCGTCTTCAACAATGAAGATTTCGTTATGAAACCACTCAGGTGGATGGATAGCCCTACCTGATCTGCGCGGTTCAGTTACAACATTGTCTGAAATTTCCGCATCACATGCGACAACTTTCGGCTCGGTTGTAGGGATAATTTGCGGAATTACTTCCGGTTCCTTAGCCATATCAACGGTTGCCAAAGATTCACTAATCTCATTAAGTTGTACTGTCCTCCCACTCAATTCTTTAGCGAGAAATTCTTTCTCGAGAAAGTGTGCAACCTTTGCGACAAACATTTTGCCTTCGGACTGGTGGTAGAAGGAATATCCAATGGTGTTATTTGGATAACCTACAAAGTAACATTTGTCTGATCTAGGTTCTAGTTTGGTTGGCTGTAAACGTTTTACATATGCCTCACAACCCCAAACCTTGAGATGCGACACACTAGGTATCTTCCCACACCACATCTCATGTGGTGTCGTCTCAACAGACTTAGATGGCGCTCTGTTTAATGTATAAGCGGCAGTGAGTAGTGCGTGACCCCAAAAGGATATCGGTAGATCTGTAAGAGACATCATCGACCTTACCATGTCTAACAGGGTTCGATTACATCGTTCCGACACTCCGTTTCGCTGTGGAGTTCCGGGAGGCGAAAGCTGTGAAACGATTCCACGGTCACCTAGATGTTGGCCAAACTCATGACTAAGATATTCGCCTCCGCGATCAGACCGCAGAAACTTAATCTTTTTGTCACGATGATTTTCTACCTCATTTTGAAAATCTTTGAACTTTTCAAAGGTTTCCGACTTATGCTTCATCAAGTAGATATAGCCATACCGACTTAAATCATCAGTAAATGTCACGAAGTAAAAATACCCACCCCGTGCGGCCGTGTTCATTGGACCACATACATCACTATGTATTATTTCCAATAATTCACCCGCCCGTTCAGGATGACCCGTGAACGGCGTCTTGGTCATTTTTCCCATCAAGCAAGCTTCACATGTGTCAAATGATTCAAAATCAAGGGACGGTAAAACTCCATCTTTATGGAGTCTTTGCATGTGTTTCTTTCCGATGTGGCCAAGCCGATAGTGCCACAAGTAAGTGGTGGTGGTATCAGCCTTCTTAAGGCGTTTAGCATTCACGTTAAAGACATCATTTCCACAATCAAGATTCGGTATGAAAAGGCCCCCAACAATGGGTGCAAATCCATAAAACATATCCTTACAATAAAGTGAACAACCATTGTTCTCAGACTTGTAGGAGTACCCATCGTGTACTAAACATGATCCAGAGATAATGTTTCTACACAATAACGGAACAAAATAACAATTACTAAGTTCCAAAATAAATCCTGAAGGGAGACGTAGAGGCATAATGCCGACGGCTTGAGCGGCGATCCCAACGCCGTTCCCGACACGCATCACGACTTCATTCTTTTCCAGCTTGCGCACCTTCTGAAGCCCCTGTATCGAGTTGCAAATGTGAGCAACCGATCCGGTATCAAATACCCAAGACTTAGAATTTTCGCTAGCAAGCAAAACGTCAATGACATTAACTTGTATAACAATTATACCTTTTCCGGTTTTCCCGGACTTCTTATCTTCCAGATACTTCTTGCAGTTTCTCTTCCAGTGTTCTGTGCCCTTGCAGTAGAAGCACTCAGTTTCATTCTTGGCTCCGCCCTTAGATTTGCGTTGGAAGCCGGTCTTACCGGCGCCCTTGCCCTTCTTTGGCTTGCCTTTCTTTTTGAAACTGGCAGTTTTATTCACAAGCAACACTTGCTTGCGATTTTTCTGCAGTCCTCCTTCAGCAGTTTTCAGCATGGCAAGCACCTCATTTGCTGTTTTGTCCATCCCATTCATGTTGTAGTTCATGATAAAACCGCCATAAGACGGGGGGAGTGAACCTAGCAACAAGTCCATAACATGCTCTTCTGGAAGTGGGAATTCTAGGATTTTAAGCCTTTCAGCGTAGCCAATCATATTGACTACGTGCTCGCCAACTGAACTGCCCTTAGCCTTCTTGGTCTCCGCCATCATTTTCATGATGTCAAAACGTTCAGACCGTGCATTAAACTTGTAAAGAGCATCCAGATCCTTGATCATATCAAAGGAGTTATGGAATTCAAAACGTTTTTGAAGCTCTGAACTCATGCAAGATAGCATGAGGCACTGCACTAAGTTGTAATCATCATCCTTAGTGGCCCAGACATTTTGTATGTCTGCCGCGGCTGTTGCCGCTGGTTTAAGGGGAAGAGGTCCATCAAGAACATACACTTTCTTAGCACCCCGGAGGACAATCCTCAGGGTACGGACCCAGTCCGCATAGTTGTTTCCATTCGCAGCTAACTTCTCTTTCTCTAACATAGGGCCTAAGTTGAATGCGGTGTTGCGAGCCATTTGATCTACAATGGAAAACACAAGTTCATTTAGACTTTGTTCATAATGATTTTTGGCACTAGTGAATAAATAATTTTATTCTAAGGTGCACTCCTACTCAAATCAATATCTCTCATAATTGATTGTGAGTGATGCAAGACCCAACTTTCAATTCAGCGTCAAGGATGTAACCATCTCAAGTGACGAGAATTTCAATTGGTAGGCCAACTTGCCAATCACATCTCTATGTGACTCTTGTTCATCTTTAGATGCGTGTGTTCCAAGCTCATGACTTTCATGCCTGAACGTCAAGACAACCAAGTGATCTCGCTGCGAGGTCCCAACTCACCCGCCTCACACTTCTCTAATCGTTCGTACCCATGTAACCATGTGATACCCCGAAGAGATAGGTGCCATGACGGTGCTACACTTGGGAGAACACTAACTACTTGATATTCTAAGTGAGAGATCACCCTAATAAAAAGCGACTACCGCGCAATTAAGAAGGGTGCATCAAGAGGGATAAACATCTCAGGCAATTCATAATAGCATGATATGGTATAGCCCCTTCTGACGGAGAAGTCAAGTATTTCTTCGTCTTCGGCATTCGCGTCGGTGTTCACCTCTGCGAAGATTGCCACCACCTTGTCGATGCACCAGATAATATTGCTATCTTGATAGCTAATAAATTAAGTGCATTACATAAGGTTGACACGCAGGTCATTAAAGTGCAATCATATGGCTCCAGCCATCATGCCGAATCATGACACGCAGGTCATGTTAATTACATCATATAGCCATCTCATACATAATCAAATTGAGTATGAGCATTGCTATACCACATCACATGCAAACCATCCTGCAAAACCAAGTTAGACGCCTCTAATCGGTTTATACAAAATTTTATTTTACGTGGCTTCTAAGGTTTTGACTCAAACCGCAGCTACCAACGTTTATCATCAAGTATGATAATTCAAGTTGCTAGATTAACTTTCCAGGGTGTATGAAACACGAGATGATAAAATCTCGAGCCCCATACTAAACTTCGTCATACGCGTGACCCCCGTGTAGATCATATCTGCATTGCCCTTTCGTCTGTGAAACATCCATCTTTCTTTTGACTATGGTGGAACCCAAAGAACTGTTAGCACTTCGTTGATCTGTCAATCAGCATACTCAGGAGCAGCATGAAAGGATCACGGATTGCCAGAACTTTGTAAGATTCCACCATTCCGTCAAGATATGGACTACGCAAATTCACGGGAAGCAACAGGAACATCGGGTAACAGATTTCATCTACTACCCGCACAAATAATTTTTAGCAATAGATCTCATCTACTACAAAATTATACTATGCAATACCCATACATCTCATGTATTCTAGATCATAACATGCATCTACTCATAGCCTGGCTCTTGATGCCACTGTTGGGTAACGCGACAGAAAACAAAAATTTCCGGTATAGCGAGCATGCCCAGGACCACTATGGAGACTGCATACAAGGTTTGATCTGATCCGTACTGACTCGAAACGCAGCGGAAGAAGAGTCGGTGGAGATCGTTGGTGCAGATCCCCGCAGCTAGGATTTTACAACCTCCCAACCGCGAGGATGTACTCCCTCGTCGGACAGCCCTTCGAGAGGCGGTCGGACAGTCCCCCGGACGATGTCGCGGACAGCCCTTCTGGAGGACCCTCGAAACTCGAACGAAGACTCGGATAGCCCTACGGGAGGACACACGAACAGCCCCTCGAGCAAAAGATCGAAACTATGACCTCTCTACGGGGTTGCACACATACGGTGTCATCTATCCGGCAGGGCTTCGCCGTCCAGAACTAGTTCCTGCCGGAACCCAGACAGCCTTTCGGCTCTACGAAAGACTCTTTTCGTGGGAGGGAGAGAGAGAGCTTGCAAAGCAAAGCATGTGTATGAGAGCACAAGGATGAAGAGATGGCAGCCCACATCTCCTCTATTTATAGGAAAACCAAGGGGTAGGGTTGGGACTTGAAAATACCAAACTACCCCCACTTTATGTCACACATAAAAAACATAAGAAGGAAAAAGGGGTGCCATGTGGAGCTCCATGGAGGAGCTCCACCCTTAGCCGTCCAACCCTTGGGGGGGGCCCATGAGGAGCTAACTTGCTCCCCAATCCCTTCTAGAAGCCTTTTTGGAAATATCCAAAAAGGTCCTTTTCCATAAATATCCAAAAAGCACTTTCACTATTCACGACGACATTTTTCAGCGTCCGATCGAACTGAAAATATTTATGTGGGCTTAGAACAATTCTAGTACCCCACTAAAATAATTTTTAACGCGATCCGGAACAATTCCGGAATAGTGATTTTCATCTGCGAAAAGCATCTAAAGCGGTTCTGGCAGCTCCGGAACATTTCCGGTTTTTCTTCCGGAAAATTCCCAGAAGTTTCCAGAATGATTCTGGCACCCTCCAAGAATTATCACGCATGCGCCGAAACCAATTTGACTTAATGGTATCCCCTGAAACTACTTTTTAGTTTTACCGAAACTGTTCCCGTGACCTGTCTGCGGAACTTTTCCGCTATCCGAAACTTTTCCGGTGTCCGAAACTTTTCGGTGATTTTCTCTCAGACTCCTTGTCTAGTATTCAACATATAGATGACCCTTAAGCGTGTGACCCTATAGGTTCGGTGAAGCATAGACATGACCTGGAACCCCTTCCGATCAATGATCAACATCGGAGCCGTGGACACCCATATTGACCCCTATACCCACACGAATGAATATTCGAGTGAACCTCTAGTTGCCATGAGCTATTCCTGTTGCTTCGCGATATGTTACAATTTCCCGAGGTGAGACATGTAGGCATCCTCATGGATCAACAACTTGTCCACTATGCCAGTTACCTCGTTGCCGGTATTGTTCTCTTTTCTCGTTCCCATGTTCCGGCATCCCCGTGATCAAATCACAAAGTGTCTGGCCAGACGATGATGGATACTGTAACACCGAGAGGGCTCAGAGATATCTCTCCATCGTCGGAGGAGCAAATCCCAATCTTGAGCTAACAAGTTACTTGACATACTTTTCCATGGACCCGTAAGCCGCCGTAATAGCCACCCATTTACGGATGACGTTTAAAAAACCCCAAAGTTCATGAAGCAAGCATGAAGAAACTCGATACTCTCATGGTCTAAGGAGTTATGCAAACGTTAACCATCTTTGTGTTATTAACCATTAACTTGTGACGAATGTATCTCATAGCATAACATCAATTCAGATCGATTCAACACGAGTGTTCTACCAACATCGCGTCCTCAAAATTGCTGGCATAGCCATGCCCCATGATCAGGAAAACAGGACCATCATGCAATACTTGAGCCAGTCTTAGAGGCAAGACTAGGAATACAATTTACCGCTTATTATACCACACGTGCACTTGAGTTTCCCTCCAAGCCTCGTTTAATTTGTAGACTCTAGAATCATTGCAGTTATAGCATGGAACATAAACATTCATTACAAACTTTGGAGATACAAAATAACTGTTATTACTGCCTCTAGGGCATATCTCCTACATGAGGCCCTTTGGGTCGAGACACCCCTCCCGATGATCCCCGGTACCCCTCCTAGCACTCCCGGTACACTACCGATGAGCCCAAAACATTTCCGATGACCAAAACAGGACTTCCTATATATCAATCTTTACCTTCGGACCATTCTGGAGCTCCTCGTGATGTCCAGGATCTCATCCGGGACTCTGAACAACCTTTGTTCACCACCATACATAACTCTACGATACCGAAATGTCATCGAACCTTAAGTGTGCAGACCCTACGGGTTCGAGAACTATGTAGACATGACCGAGACACCTCTATGGTCAATAACCAATAGTGGAACCTAGATGCCCATATTGGTTCCTACATATTCTATGAAGATCTTTATTGGTTGAACCTCTATGTCAAGGATTCATTTAATCCCGTATGTTGTTCCCTTTGTCCTTCGGTATGTTACTTGCCTGAGATTCGATGTCCACATGCCTCCCAAACCCGTAGGGTCTACACACTTAAGGTTCGATGACGCTGGGGTTATAGGGAAATCGTGTACGTGGTTACCAAACCCGTAGGGGGACAACTGTGAACCATCAAACTATGAAGAAGCGATGGCGGGCCCGGATTCCAACAAATGGCTTGAAGCCATGAAATTCAAGATAATCCATGTATGAGAACAAAGTATGGACTTTGGTGGACTTTCCTGATGATAAGAGAGCCATATAAAATAAATGGATCTTTAAGAAGAAGACTGACGCGGATGGTAATGTGACCATCTATAAGGCTCGACTTGTCGCTAAGAGTTATCGACAAGTTCAAGGAGTTGACTATGATGATACTTTCTCACCCGTAGCGATGCTGAAGTCCGTCCGAATCATGTTAGCAATTGCCGCATTTTATGATTATGAGATCTGGCAAATGGACGTCAAAACGGCATTCCTTAATGGTTTCCTTAAGGAAGAACTTTATATGATGCAGCTAGAAGGTTTTGTCAATCCTAAAGATGCTAACAAAGTATGCAAGCTTCAGTGCTCCATCTATGGGCTGGTGCAAGCATCTCGTTGTTGGAAAATTTGCTTTAATGAGGTGATTAAAGCGTTTGGGTTTATACAGGTTTATGGAGAACCCTGTATTTACAAGAAAGTGAGTGGGAGCTCTGTAGCATTTCTCATATTATATGTGGATGACATATTGTTGATGGGAAATGATATAGAACTTTTGGAAAGCATAAAGGCCTACTTGAATAAGTGTTTTTCAATGAAGGACCTTGGAGAAGCTGCTTACATATTAGGCACCAAGATCTATAGAAATAGATCGAAACGCCTCATAGGTCTTTCACAAAGCACATACCTTGACAAGATATTGAAGAAGTTCAATATGGATCAGTCCAAGAAGGGGTTCTTGCCTGTGTTACAGGGTGTGAGATTGAGTACGACTCAATGCCCGATCACGACAAAGGATAGAGAAGAGATGAGTGTCATCCCCTATGCTTCAGTCATAGGCTCTATTATGTATGCCATGCTGTGTACCAGACCTGATGTGAACCTTGCCATAAGTTTGGTAGGGAGGTACCAAAGTGATCCCGGAGTGGAACACTGGACAGCGGTCAAGAATATCCTGAAGTACCTAAAAAGGACCAAGGACATTTTCTCGTTTATGGAGGTGCCGAAGAGCTCATCGTAAAGGGTTATGTCGATGCTAGCTTCGACACAGATTCGGATGACTCGAAGTCACAAACCGGATACGTGTATATTTTGAATGGAGGGGGCAGTGAGTTGGTGCAGCAGCAAGCAAAGCATCGTGGCGGCATCTACATGTGAAGCGGAGTACATAGCTGCTTCGGAAGTAGCAAAGGAAGGAGTCTGGATGAAGGAGTTCATCACCGATCTAAGAGTGATTCCCAATGCATCGGGCCCGATGACTCTGTTCTATGACAACACTGGAGCTATTGCCCTTGCCAAGGAGCCCAGGTTTCACAAGAAGACAAGACACATCAAACGCCGCTTCAACTCCATTCCTGATTACATTCAGGAAGGAGATATAGATATTTTTAAAGTACATATGGATCTAAATATCGTAGATCCGTTGACTAAACCTCTCTCACGATGGAAACATGATCAACAGGAGAACTCTATGGGTGTTCGATACATCACAATGTAACTAGATTATTGACTCTAGTGTAAGTGGGAGACTGTAGGAAATATGCCCTAGAGGCAATAATAAAATGGTTATTATTGTTTTTCCTTGTTCATGATAATTGTCTATTGTTCATGCTATAATTGTATTAACCGGAAACCGTAATGCATGCGTGAATACATAGACCACAACATGTCCCTAGTGAGCCTCTAGTTGGCTAGCTTGTTGATCAATAGATGGTCACGGTTTCATGACCATGGACATTGGATGTCGTTGATAACGGGATCACATCATTAGGAGAATGATGTGATGGACAAGACCCAATCCTAAGCATAGCACAAGATCGTATAGTTCGTCTGCTAAAGCTTTTCTAATGTCAAGTATTGTTTCCTTAGACCATGAGATTTAGCAACTTCGAATACCGTAGGAATACTTTGGGTGTGCCAAACGTCACAACATAACTGGGTGGCTATAAAGGTACACTACGGGTATCCCCGAAAGTATCTGTTGAGTTGGCACAAATCGAGACTGGAATTTGTCACTCCATGTGACGGAGAGGTATCTCTGGGCCCACTCGGTAAGACATCATCATAATGAGCTCAATGTGACTAAGGAGTTAGCCATGGGATGATGTGTTACAGAACGAGTAAAGAGACTTGCCGGTAATGAGATTGAACAAGGTATAGGGATACCGACGATCGAATCCCAGGCAAGTATCATACCGGTAGACAAAGGGAATTGTATACAGGATTGATTGCATCCCCAACATCATGGTTCATCCGATGAGATCATCGTGGATCATGTGGGAGCCAACATGGGTATCGAGATCCCGCTGTTGGTTATTGACCGGAGAGGTGTCTCGGTCATGTCTACATTGTTGGGGAACGTCGCATGGGAAACAAAAAATTTCCTACGCACACGCAAGATCTATCCATGGTGATGAGCATCTACGAGAGGGAGAGTGGATCTACATACCCTTGTAGATCGCATACCTGTTTACGTAGGTGTGTACACGATTGGAGGCTATGGCGAGACATACTTTTACCCAACATGGGTGGCAGCATGATCTTAGGATTGGCCCCCTATGCTTTAGGCGTTATACGGACTCTACATGTCTCTTTGTATTTCGCCTTTTTTATTTTTTGTTTGTGTGAGAGGACCTTGTTTGGCTGTGTGCATCTTAGTTATGAAGAGGCCTAATACTTAAATCTTTTAAGTAATATAAAGCGCCCCTTTTCGAAAAAAGCTATTTTATCCACTACAAACAACTATCTTTTGTAAGCAAAGCTTGAGTCAAGGATGATGGTGATCAAGGGGGCACAAAAGAACTTGGAAGGAGGCCTTCCTAGGCAACACCTGCAATGCAAAGGGAAAGGCCACCGAGGTGGTGGAGGCTGCACCATGAAGGCGCGGCAATGCCCCTGTCGCTTCGAGGCAGGTGGAGATGGAGAGGGGCAGAACCAAGGCAAGGACGCCGACAGCGAGACCGGCGCTGAGGGATACACCACCACTTCCTATGCTGCCACAGGAGGCGCCGCAGCAGGAGGTCCCGGAGGCAGCACACGAGCGTGAAGCGGAGTAGGACACGGTGGCAATGTTCTTCTCCTTCCCGTGCGGGCAAGCTCCGTCCCCGCCGCGATGCACAGATGTCATGCAGCTGGAGATGGAGAACGCGATGCTGGAGGCACTCGACACGTCGCTGGCCTTCGAGGACGGAGGCAGGTCTCCACAACAGGGGCGAAAGCAAGGCAGGGTGAGGGAGGAGTTCAGGGAGGATGACATGCTCCCTTGCATTGCCGATCTCTCTGCCCATACACCAGCCCCCGCATCAACATGCCAACACACGCAACGGTGGGATTCCAAGTTACTGCCACCAGTAGTAGGTCAATCAGATACAACTTGGTGGAGAAAGGGAGAGAGGAGAATGCAGCAGCCGGGGTGGGGGAACGCAACAACTGTTTGCGCAGGTTCCCCTGGCCGTCATCGCCCCCCCGCCCCGAAGCGCAGGCATCCCTCAGCACCACCCAAGTCCAGGGCGGCTTCAGCCCCCGCAAGAAGCAGCGCTCGGTAGGCAGCCGCTGCCTGTGATGTGCCCGTGGCATAGAGGGTCATTCTGTGCCTCATCCAGGAGCTGGGGGGCCTCGGGCCAAAGGACAAGATGACCCCGAAGGCGGCAAACGACCTGTTCAAGCGATTCCAGATGCCCCTTTCAAAGAAGGACTTCCAGGCGATCGCCAAGCTCACCGGACTAGACTGCGGGCGCCCTGAAGATTGTTGCTGGCATGGCCGGCGTGGAGGAGGATGAAATGGTTTGATCATGTTAGTCTTCATAGGTAGTCTTCGTCGACGGCTGGTCTTAAACCAGTTGGAGTTAGGTCTAGTTGCCATGTTTAGTTCTCGGGGAATAGGGATAGGAGATCGACGATGTCAGAGGTTTTGGGTCTATTGGTGGCTGGCATCGCCCAGCCGGAAGTTGTAAGGTGTGTTGTACTTGCTTCGTTTCTACTATGATTTGTTGACGAAGAGAACATACAGGTCTCCATGAATGATACAAACTATAGAGTAATGTCCTAGAATGTTAAGGGAATCAACAGCCAGCGAAGAGAATGACAATTAGAGAAATAGCTCAGGCAAATAGAGTGGCAATCCTGAACTTGCAAGAAACCAAGGTAGAATCCTGGACAACACAAATGGCTTCAGAAATAGGTGGTAATAGGCTTCAGGGCTGTGTAGTGCTGCCCGCAATAGGAACTAGGGGTTGAGCGACCATTTTTTGGGATGAACAGGTAGTTCATATCATAGATCAAGTCATCGCCAGCTTCTCCATCACGGTTAGGGTGCATGTTCTTAGCTCTGGCGACACGTTCTGGATGACTACGGTATACGGCCCACGGATGACGCCATGAAGGAGAACTTCCTCTCGGAGCTTGCTAGCGTGGCGCCGACAGTAAATGAGCCTTGGATGATCAATGGAGATTTTAACATGATCTACAAGGTTAGCGATAAAAACAACAACCTTCTCAATAGGAGAATGATGGGTCGTTTCCGAAGGGCGATCGATGCGACCGGGGTTAGAGAAATAAAATGCAAGAATAGGCGTTTTACATGGAGTAATGAGAGAGAGGACCCTATGAAATGCAGCATCGACAAAGTTTTCTGTAATGTGGCGTGGGAGGAGCTGCATTCCATCTACATGCTAGTGGCGGCATTGTCTTCTTTCTCGGACCATTGTCCGCTGCTGCTGGCCTACGGAGAGTCGGACAAGAGACAAGCACAATTTCGGTTTGAAAATTTCTGGCCACGGTTTCCTCAGTTCCAAGAAATGGTTCAACATGCGTAGGAAAGGCCGATGCAGCATGACTGTCCATTCATCAGAGTCAAGAAGAAAATGGAGAGGACGGCTCGTGACCTGAAAATATGGAGCAAATCCCTGTTTGGGGGGGGGGCACAATGCAATTTCATATTAGAAATGAGGTGATACTTAGGTTGGATGTGGCCCAGGAAAGTAGAAGGCTATCTGCACAAGAGCATCAACTTAGAAGTGTTGGGGAACGTTGCATGGGAAACAAAATTTTTCCTACGCACACGCAAGATCTATCCATGGTGATGAGCATCTACGAGAGGGAGAGTGGATCTAGATACCCTTGTAGATCGCTAAGCGGGAAGCGTTAAGAAACGCGGTTGATGTAGTCGAACATCTTCGCGATCCAAATCACCGAGCGTCCCACGATCCCATCACGATCCATCTCGCGATCCAATCATGATCCCTCCCACGATCCCATCACGATCGGTCCCACGGTCCAATCACGAATCATCTCACGATCTTGATCACGGTCCTTCCGATCTAGCGCCGAACAGATGGCACCTCCGCGTTCTGCACAATGACGATCTCCACCTTCTTGATCCAGCAAGAGGGAGCAGAGAGATAGATGATTTCTCCGGCAGCACAACGGCATGGTGGCTGCAGTGGTGAACTAGTCCTGCAGGGCTTCGCATAAGCACCGCAGAACTAATCTAGAGGAGAAACATATCTAGAGGAAGAAGACGGAGCAGGTGGAAATTAGGGTTAGATCTTCCCTCTAAATCCTCTAGTATATATAGGAGGGAGGGAGGGGTGGAGGCAGCCTCAAACCCTCAAGGTTTGGTCGAAATTTGGGGTGGAGGAGTCCTACTCCAATCCTATCAGGATTAGGATTCCTCCTTTCCATTTGGAAACTCTTTCCACCTCTCCACCTTTGAGTTTTTCCCACCCCTAGCCGCATGGGCCTTAGTGGGGGGCTCGGCCAGCCCAGTAAGGGCTGTCTTGACTCCTCCCACAGCCCATGAGGCCCTTTGGGTCGAGCCACCCCTCCCGATGATCCCTGGTACCCCTCCTAGCACTCCCGATACACTACTAATGAGCCCGAAACTTTTCCGGTGACCAAAACAGGACTTTCTATATATCAATCTTTACCTTCGGACCATTCTGGAGCTCCTCGTGATGTCCAGGATCTCATCCGGGACTCTGAACATCCTTCGGTCACCATCATACATAACTTTACGATACCGAAACGTCATCGAACCTTAAGTGTGCAGACCCTGCGGGTTCGAGAAATATGTAGACATGACCGAGACACCTCTATGGTCAATAACCAATAGTGGAACCTGGATGCCCATATTGGTTCTTACATATTCTACGAAGATCTTTATTGGTTGAACCTCTATGTCAAGGATTCATTTAATCCCGTATGTTGTTCCCTTTGTCCTTCGGTATGTTACTTGCCTGAGATTTGATCGTCGGTATCTCTATACCTAGTTCAATCTCATTACCGGCAAGTCTATTTACTCGTTCTATAATACAAGATCCCATGGCTAACTCTTTAGTCACATTGCTTGCAAGGCTTATAGTGATGTTGTATTACCGAGTGGGCCTTGAGATACCTCTCCGTCACATGGAGTAACAAATCCCAGTCTTGATCCATGCCAACCCAACAGACACCCTCGGGGATACCTGTAGAGCACCTTTATAGTCACCCAGTTACATTGCGATGTTTGATACACACAAGGTACTCCTTTGGTGTTAGTGAGTTGCATGATCTCATGGTCATAGGAACAGATACTTGACATGCAGAAAACTATAGCAATAAACTGACACGATCATATGCTATGTTTATAGTTTGGGTCCTGTCCATCACATCATTATCCTAATGATGTGATCCCGTTTATCAAATGACATCTCATGTCCATGGCCAAGAAACCTTGACCAATTTTGATTAACAAGCCAGTCTATTAGAGGCATACTAGGGACATGGTGTTGTCTATGTATCCACACATGTATTTGAGTTTCTGATCAATACAATTCTAGCATGGATAATAGACGATTATCATGAGCAAGGAAATATGATAATAACTAATTTATTATTGCCTCTATGGCATATTTCCAACAGTTTCCCACTTGCACTAGAGTCAATAATCTTGTTCACATCACCATGTGATTCATATTGTTATGAATCTAACACCCAATGAGTTCTGGGGCTCGATCATGCTTTGCATGTGAGAGAGGTCTTTTAGTCAATGGGTCTGCGACATTTAGATCCGTGTGTACTTTGCAAATCTCTATGTCTTACTGTAAACACTACTACCACGTTGTACTTGGAATTATTCCAAATGACTGCTCCACTATACGTGTTCGGATTGCTACTAAGAATCACCCGGATTGGTGTTAAAGCTTGCATCGACGTAACCCTTTACGACGAACTTTTTATCACCTCCCTAATTGAGAAATATTTTCTTAGTCCTCTAGTTACTAAGGATAATCTTGACCGCTGTCGAGTGATCCACTCCTGGATCACCCTTGTACCCCTTGACATACTCATGGCAAGGCACACATAGGTGCGGTACACAACATGGCATACTATACAGGGCCTATGAATAAGGCATGGGGGACGACCTTCGTCCTTTCTCTTTCTTCTACCGAGGTCGAACTTTGAGTCTCACTCAACTCCACACCTTACAAATCAATCAAGAACTCTTTCTTTGACTGATCCATTTTGAACTCTTTCAAAATCTTGTCTAGGTATGTACTCATTGAAAGTCTCGTCAAGCATCTTGATCTATCTCTATAGATCTTGATGCCCAACAATCAGGTAGCTTTATCTAGGTCTTCCTTTGAAAAACTCTTTTCAAACAACTATTTATGCTTTCCAGAAATTCTACACTATTTCCGATCAACAATATGTCAACCACATATACATATCAGAAATTCTATAGTGCTCCCACTCACTTTCTTGTAAACACAAGTTTCTCATAAACTTTGTATAAACCCAAAAACTTTGATTACCTCATCAAAGCATATATTCGAACTCTAAGATGCTTGCTCTAGCCCATAGACGGATTGCTGGAGCTTGCACACCTTTTAGCATCCTTAGGACTGACAAAACCTTCTGGTTGTATCACATACAACCTTTCTTCAAGTAAATCGTTAAGGAAACAATGTTTTGACATCCATCTGCCAGATTTCATAATTGAAAAATGTAGCAACTGCTAACATAATTCCAACAGACTTTAGCATCGCTATGAGTGAGAAATTCTGATCGTAGTCAACTCCTTGAACTTGTGAGAAACTTCTCTGCGACAAGTCGAGCTTTATGAATGGTGAGATTCACCATCAGCGTCTGTCTTCATTTTAAAGGTCCATTTGTACTCAACGACCTGCCGTTCAATGGGCAAGTCTACCAAAGTCCATACTTGGTTTTCATACATGGGCCCTTTCTCGGATTTCATGGCCTCTAACCATTTATCGAAATCCGGGCCCATCATCGCTTCTCCATAGCTCGTAGGTTCGTCGTTGTCTAACAGCATGACCTCTAAGGCAGGGTTGTCGTACCACTCAGGAGCAGTATGCGTCCTTGTCGACCTACGAGGTTCGAAAGTAACTTGATCCGAAGCTTCATGATCATCATCATTAACTTCCTCTTCAACTAAACGTAGACTCCACGGAAACATCTTTCTGCGCTGCGCTGCTCTCTAGTTGAAACAAAGGTTCAACAACCTCATCAAGTTCTATCTTCCTCCCACTCAATTCTTTCAAGATAAACTCTTTTTCGAGAAAGGACCCGTTTTAGCAACAAACACTTTGTGCTCGGATCAGAGATAGAAGGTATACCCAACTGTTCTTAGGGTATTCCATGAAGATGCATTTTTCCGCTTCGGGTTCGAGCTCATTAGGTGAAAACCTTTTTTTCACATAAGCGTTGCAGCCCCAAACATTAAGAAATGTCAGCTTAGGTTTCTATCAAACAATAATTCATACGGTGTCATCTCAACGGATTTAGATGGTTCCCTATTTAAAGTGAATGTAGTTGTCTCTAATGCATAACCCCAAAACAAAAGTGGCAAAACGATAAGAGACATCACAGTACGCACCATATCCAATAGAGCACGACTATGACGTTTGAACACACCATCACACTATGGTGTTCCAGGTGGCGTGAGTTGTGAAAAAACTTTCACATTGTCTAAAGTTGTATGCCACACTCGTAACTCAGATATTCACCTCCACGATCATATCGTAGACATTTTTATCTTCTTGTCATGATGATCTTAAACTTTACTCTGAATTTGCTTGAACTTTTCAAACGATTCATACTTGTGTTTCAATAAGTAAATATACACTATATCTACTCAAATGATCAGTGAAGGTAACGATATCCACCGCATGCTACAACACTCATTGGATTGCATACATCAACATGTATCATTTCCAATAAATCATTTGCCCGCTCCATCAAACCGGAAAATGGGGTCCTTAGTCATCTTGCCCAAGAGGCATGGTTCGCATGTCTCAACCGATTCGAAATCGCATGAGTCCAAAGATCCATCAGCATGGAGTTTCTTCATACGATTTATACCAATATGACATTTAGCGGCAGTGCCACAAGTATGTGGTACTATCATTATTAACTTTGTATCTTTTGGCATCAACGTTATGAACATGTGTATTACTACGATCAAGATTCAACAAACCATTCTCATTGGGTGCATGGCCATTGAAGGTAGTATTCATGTAAACAGAATAACCACTATTCTCTAACTTAAATGAATAACCGTGTTGCAATAAACACGATCTAATCACGTTCATGCTCAACGCAAAACACCAAATAACATTTATTTCGGTTCGTCACTAATCCCGAAGGTAGAGGGAGCGTGCGATGTTGATCACATCAACCTTGGAAACATTTCCAACACACATCGTCACCTCACCCTTAGCTAGTGCTCCGTTTATTCTGTAGCTTCTATTTCGAGTTACTAACATTTAGCAACCGAACCGGTATCCAATACCTAGGTGCTACTAGGAGTACTAGCAAGGTACACATCAATAACACGTATATCAAATATACTTCTGTCGGCGTTGCCAGCCTTCTTATCTACCAAGTATCTAGGGTTGTTCTGCTTCAGTGACCGCTCTCCTCATAATAGAAGCACTTAGTCTCGGGTTTGGGTTCAACTTTGGGTTGCTTCACTGGAGCAACAACTGACTTGCTATCCATGAAGTTTTCCCTCCTGGCTCCTACCCTTCTCGAAACTAGTGGTTTGACTAACCATCAACACTTGACGCTCCTTCTTGATTTCTACCTTCGCGGTGTCAAACATCGCGAACAGCTCAGGGATCATTATTTCTATCCCTGGCATTTTATAGTTCATCACCAAGTTCTAGTAGCTTAGTGACAGTGACTTGGAGAACTATATCAATCACTATCTTATCTGGAAGACCAACTCCCACTCGATTCAAGCGATTGTAGCACCCAGACAATTTGAGCACATGCTCAATGATTGAGCTATTCTCTTTCATATTACAGGCAAAAAATCTTGTTGGAGATCTCATATCTCGCAACACGGGCATGAGCCTGTGATCCTAATTTCAGCTCTTAGAACATCTCATATGTTCTGTGACGTTCAAAACGTTTCGGAGCCTCAATTCTAAGACGTAATGCATGATGCACTAAACTATCAAGTAGTTATCAGAACGTGCCTGTCAGATGTTCACAACATCTACAAACAACGCTAGAGGGGTTGGCGCACCGACCGGTGCATTAAGGACATAAGCCTTCTGTGTAGCAATGAGGACAATCCTCAGATCACGGAGCCAGTCCGCAATTTTGCTACCATCATCTTTCAACTCTATTTCTCTAGGAACATATAAAAATTCAAGGGAGCTACAGCGTGAGCTAGTAATCTACAACACAGTTTGCAAAGACACTACTGACTATGTTCATGATAATGAGTTCAATTAATCATATTACTTAAGAACTCCCACTCAAATTGGCATCCCTCCAGTCATTCGAGTGATACATGATCCAAATTCACCAACTCAAGTCCGATCATCACGTGAGTTGAGGTGGTTTCAATGGTGAACATCATCATGTTGATCATATCTACTATATGACTCATGTTCGACCTTTCGGTCTCTTGTGTTCCGAGGCCATGTCTGTACATGCTAGGCTCGTAAGGTTTAACCCGAGTGTTCTGCATGTGCAACACTGGCTTGCACCCGTTGTATGTGAACGTAGAGTCTATCACACCCGATCATCACGTGGTGTCTCAACACGATGAACTTTTGCAATGGTGCACACTCGGGGAGAACACAATTCATCTTGAAATTTAAGTGAGGGATCACCTTATAATGCTACCGTCGTCCTAAGCAAAACAAGGTGCATAAAAGGATTAACATCACATGCAAATCATAAGTGACATGATATGGCCATGAACTTGTAGTTTTGATCTCCATCTTGAAAGCACCGACATGATCTCCATTGTCACCGGCAAGACACCATGATCTCCATCATCTTGATCTCCATCAACGTGTCGCCATCAGGGTTGTCATGCCCAACATGCTTCTACTACTATTGCTACCATTTAGCGATAAAGTAAAGCATTACATAGCGCTTAATGATTGACATGCATGTCATATAATAATTAAAGACAACCCTATGGCTCCTGTCGGTTGCCGTACTCATCGACATGCAAGTCGTGATAATCTATACATCACATGATCATCTCATACATCACATCATGTAATTGGCCATATCATATCACAACATACCCTGCAAAAACAAGTTAGACGTCCTCTAATTGTTGTTACATGTTTTACGTGGCTGCTACGGGTATCTAGCAAGAACAATTCTCATCTACGCAAAAACCACAACGGTGATATACTAGTTGCTTTTCAACCTTCTCAAGGACCGCCTTTGTCGAATCCGATCCAACTAAAGTGAGAGAAACTGGCACCCGCAAGCCATCTATGCAACAAGTTGCGGTTGAGGGAACCGGCCTCTCGTAAGCGTACGAGTAATGTTAGTCCGGGCCGCTTCATCTCACAATACCGCTGAACCAAAACACGAACAAGGGAGGAAGCAATCTAATCATCAACGCCCACAAACTCTTTGTGTTCTACTCGAGATCTCATCTACACATAGACCTAGCTCTGATACCACTTTTGGGGAACGTCGCATGGGAAAAAAATTTCCTACGCACATGCAAGATCTATCCATGGTGATGAGCATCTACGAGAGGGAGAGTGGATCTACATACCCTTGTAGATCGCTAAGCGGGAAGCGTTAAGAAACACGGTTGGTGTAGTCGAACGTCTTCGCGATCCAAATCGCCGAGTGTCCCACGATCTCATCACGATCCGTCCCGCGAACTCATCACGATCCGTCCCGCGATCCAATCACGATCCATTCCGCGAACTCATCACGATCCGTCTCGTAAACTCATCACGATCCGTCTCGTGATCTTGATCACGGTCCTTCCAATCTAGCGCCGAACGGACGACACCTCCGCGTTCAGCACACGTACAACTCGATGATGATCTCTGGCTTCCTGATCCAGCAAGAGGGAGCGGAGAGGTAGACAAGTTCACTGGCAGCATGACGGCGCCGCGGTGATGGTGGTGGAGCAATTCCGGCAGGGCTTCGCCTAAGCACTGCAGAAACCCGATCTAGAGGAGAAACTATGCACTAGAGGAACGGGCAACACGTGGCTAAAAATTCTGTGCAAAAAACCCTAAAACCTCTAGTATTTATAAGAGGGAGGGAGGATAGGACTTGGCGCAAGGGCCAAGCCTCCTTGGGTCGGCCGAAGTGGGGAGGCGAGGAGGACTCCTCCTCCAATCCTAGTAGGACTAGGATTCCTTCCTTTTTTTAGCCTTTTCCCACCTTTTTCCCTTTGGGCTTTTCTTCCCAGCCGCATGGGCCTTGTGTCGGACTTCCACGAGCCCAAAAAGGGCTGGTCTTTACTCTCCCACAGCCCATGTAGCCTCTTGGGTCGAATACCTCTCCCGATGGTCTCCCGGTACACTACCGGCACTCCCGGTACACTACCGATGAGCCCGAAACTTTTCTGGCGACCAAAATAGGACTTCCTATATATGAATCTTTACCTCCAGACCATTCCGGAGGTCCTCGTGACGTCTGGGATCTCATCCAGGACTCCGAACAACCTTCGGTCACCACCATACATAACTTTATACTACCGAAACGTCACCAAACCTTAAGTGTGCAGACCCTGCGGGTTCGAGAACTATGTAGACATGACCGAGACACCTCTATGGTCAATAACCAATAGCGGGACTTGGATGCCCATATTGGTTCCTACATATTCTACGAATATCTTTATCGGTCGAACCTCTATGTCAAGGATTCAGTTAATCCCGTAAGTGTTCCCTTTGTTCTTCGGTATGTTACTTGCCCGAGATTCGATCGTAGGTATCTCCATACCTAGTTCAACCTCATTACCGGCAAGTCTCTTTACTCGTTCCGTAATACAAGATCCCATGACTAACACTTAGTCACATTGCTTGCAAGGCTTGTTCTGATGTTGTATTACCGAGTGGGCCCTGAGATACCTCTCCGTCACACGGACTAACGAATCCCAGTCTTGATCCATGCCAACTCAACAGACACCCTTGGAGATACCTGTAGAGTACCTTTATAGTCACCCAGTTACGTTGCAACGTTTGATACACACAAGGCACTCCTACGGTGTCAGTGAGTTGCATGATCTCATGGTCATAGGAACATATACTTGACATGCAGAAAACAGTAGGAATAAACTAACACGATCATATGCTACGTTTGTAGTTTGGGTCTTGTCCATCACACCATTATCCTAATGATGTGATCTCGTTATCAAATGACATCTCATGTCCATGGCTAGGAAACCTTAACCATCTTTGATCAACGAGCTAGTCTATTAGAGGCATACTAGGGACATGGTTTTGTCTATGTATCCACACATGCATCTAAGTCTCCGATCAATACAATTATAGCATCGATAATAAACGATTATCATGAACAAGGAAATATGATAATAACTAATTTATTATTGCCTCTAGGTCATATTTCCAACATACATGCCTCCCGAAACCGTAGGGTCTACACACTTAAGGTTCGATGACGCTAAGGTTATAGGGAAATAGTGTACGTGGTTACCGAAGGTTGTTCGGAGTCCCAGATGAGATCCCAGACATCACGAGGAGTTCCGGAATGGTCCGGAGGTAAAGATTCATATATAGGAAGTGAGGTTTTTGTCACCGGAAGTGTTTCGGGCATCACCGGTAACATACCGGGACCACCGGAAGGGTTTCGGGGGTCCACCGTGTGGGGCCACCGGCACCAGAGGGCTACATGGGCCGCAGGTGGGAGGGAACCAGCCCCTAGGTGGTCTGGTGTGCCTCCCACAAGGGCCCAAGGCGCAGCACTAGGTGGGTGGGGGCAAACCCTAGGGGCAGATGGGCCCTAGGTCCACCTAGGGCGCTGCCCCTCTCTCTTCCTCTCTGGCCGCCGCACTAGATGCCATCTAGGGCTGCCGCTGGCCCTAGGGTGGGAACCCTAGGGGCCGCGCACCCTCCTCCCCTCCTCCTATATATAGTGGGGGTTTGGGGGGCTGCCAACACACGAGTCCCTCTCTCTCGGCACAGCCCTACCCCTCCTCCTCATCGTCCTCCGTAATGCTTGGCGAAGCCCTGCAAGAGTACCATGCAGCTCCACCATCACCATGCCGTCATGCTGCCGGAGCTCTCCCTCGACCTCTCCTTCCTCCTTGCCAGATCAAGGCGTAGGAGACGTCACCGGGCTGCACGTGTGTTGAATGCGGAGGCGCCGTCGTTCGGCGCTTAGATCGGAATCCACCGCAATCTAAATCGCTGCGAGTATGACTCCACCAACCGCGTTCTAGTGACGCTTCCACTTTGCGATCTTGAAAGGTATGAAGATGCACTCCCTCTTTGCTCGTTGCTGGTTTCTCCATAGATAGATCTTGGTGACACGTAGGAATTTTTTTGATTTACTACTACGTCTCCCAACAGTGGTTCCAGAGCTAGGTCTATGCGTAGAATCTATGCACGAGTAGAACACAAGGTGTTGTGAGCGTCGATTTTGTCAATTGTCTTGCCGTTACTAGTCTTATCTTGATTTGGCGGTATTGTGAGATGAAGCGGCCCAGACCGACTTTACACGTACGCTTACGTGAGACTGGTTCCACCGTCTGACATGCACTTGTTGCATAAGGTGGCTATCGGGTGTCTGTCTCTCCCACTCTAGTCGGATCAGATTCGATGAAAAGGGTCCTTATGAAGGGTAAATAGAAATTGGCATATCACATTGTGGTTTTTGCGTAGGTAAGAAACGTTCTTGCTAGAAACCTATAGCAGCCACATAAAAACTTGCAACAACAAATTAAAGGACGTCTAACTTGTTTTTGCAGCATATGTCGTGTGATGTGATATGGCCAAAGAATGTGATGTGATATATGTGATGTATGAGATTGATCATGTTCTTGTAAGAGGATTCACTACTTGCATGTCGATGAGTATGACAACCGGCAGGAGCCATAGGAGTTGTCTTAATTTATTGTATGACCTGCGTGTCAATCATAAACGCCATGTAATTACTTTACTTTATTGCTAATTGTTAGCCATAGTAGTAGAAGTAATAGTTGGCGAGACAACTTCATGAAGACACGATGATGGAGATCATGATGATGGAGATCATGATGTCGTGCCGGTGATAGTGATGATCATGGTGCCACGAAGATGGAGATCAAAGGAGCAAGACGATATTGTCCATATCATGTCACTATATTGATTGCATGTGATGTTTATCATGTCTACATCTTATTTGCTTAGAATGACGGTAGCTAAATAAGATGATCACTCACTAAAATTTCAAGAAATGTGTTCACCCTAACTGTGCACCGTTGCTAAGGTTCGTTGTTCCGAAGCACTACGTGATGATCGGGTGTGATAGGTTCTAACATTCGCATACAACGGGTGTAAGCCAGATTTACACACGCAATACACTTAGGTTGACTTGACGAGCCTAGCATGTACAAACATGGCCTCGGAACACGGGAGACCGAAAGGTCGAACATGAGTCGTATAGAAGATACGATCAACATGGAGATGTTCACCATTGATGACTAGTCCGTCTCACATGATGATCGGACACGGGCTAGTTGACGTGGATCATGTGTCACTTGGATGACTAGAGAGATGTCTATCTAAGTGGGAGTTCATTAAATAATTTGATTATGTCAACTTAATTATCATGAACTTAGTCGAAAATTGTCTTTACAATCTATATTATAGATCCAATGGTCAACGCTAATGTTGCCCTCAACTTCAACGCGTTCCTAGAGAAAACCAAGCTGAAAGACGATGGAAGCAACTATACGGACTGGGTCCGTAGCTTGAGGATCATCCTCATAGCTTCCAAAAGATTATGTCCTTGATGCACCGCTAGGTGACGCACTCATTTTCCCAGTGGATCAAGACGTTATGAACGCCTGGCAGTCGCGCTGTGATGATTAAAAAGGAGCATTAAGCGTTGATGGTGAATAAGACCACTAGTTTCAAGAAAGGCAAGGGTAAGAAGAACTTCAAGAAGGACGACAAAGTAGTTGCCACGCCCGGTAAGCAAGTTGCCGGGAAGAAGAACAAGAATGGACCCAAGCCTGAGACTGAGTGCTTTTATTGCAAGGGTACCGATCACTTGAAGCGAAACTGCTCCAAGTACTTAGCGGATAAGAAGGCCGGCAACGTTAAAGGTATATATGATATACTTGTTATTGATGTGTACCTTACCAGCGCTCGTAGTAGCTCCTGGGTATTTGATACTGGTGCAGTTGCTCACATTTGTAAATCCAAGCAGGAGCTATGGAATAACCGGAGACTCGCAAAGGACGAGGTGCCGATGTGCGTCGGGAATGGTTCCAAGGTCGATGTGATCGCCGTCGTCACGCTACCTCTACATATACCTTCGGGATTAGTTTTAAACCTTAATAATTGTTATTTAGTACCAGCTTTGAGCATGAACATTGTATTTGGATCTTGTTTGATGCGAGATGGCTACTCATTTAAATATGAGAATAATGGTTGTTCTATTTATATGAGAGAACTGTTGGGTATACCTACTACCTCAGATCCGAAGGCAAAGTCTTTGTTGCCAAGAATGGATCCTTTCTAGAGAAAGAGTTTCTCTCGAAAGAAGTAAGTGGGAGGAAAATAGAACTTGATGAGGTAATTGTACCTCCACTCGAACCAGAGAGTAGCGCAGCATAGGAAGTTGTTTCTGTGGAGCCTCCATCGGCTGGAGAGGAAGTTAATGATGATGATCATGAAACTTCAGATCAAGTTGCTATTCGAAGGTCCACTAGTATACGTTCCGCACCAGAGTGGTATGGCAACCCTGTCCTGGAGATCATGTTGTTGGACAATGGTGAACCTTCAAACTATGAAGAAGCGATTGCGGGCCCGAATTCCAACAAATGGCTTGAAGCTATGAAATTCGAGATAGGATCCATGTATGAGAACAAAGTATGGACTTTGGTGGACTTTCCTGATGATAAGCGAGCCATAGAAAATAAATGGATCTTTAAGAAGAAGACTGGCGTGGATGGTAATGTGACCGTCTATAAGGCTCGGCTTGTCGCTAAGGGTTATTGACAAGTTCAAGGAGTTGACTACGATGAGACTTTCTCACCCGTAGCGATGTCGAAGTCCGTCCGAATCATGTTAGCAATTGCCGCATTTTATGATTATGAGATCTGGCAAATGGACGTCAAAACGGCATTCCTTAATAGTTTCCTTAAGGAAGAACTGTATATGATGCAGCCGGAAGGTTTTGTCAATCCTAAAGATGCTACCAAAGTATGCAAGCTTCAGCGCTCCATCTATGGGCTGGTGCAAGCATCTCGGAGTTGGAACATTCGCTTTAATGAGGTGATTAAAGCGTTTGGGTTTATACAAGTTTATGGAGAACCCTGTATTTAGAAGAAAGTGAGTGGGAGCTCTATAGCATTTCTCATATTATATGTGGATGGCATATTGTTGATGGGAAATGATACAGAACTTTTGGAAAGCATAAAGGCCTACTTGAATAAGTGTTTTTCAATGAAGGACCTTGGAGAAGCTGCTTACATATTAGGCATCAAGATCTATAGAGATAGATCGAAACGCCTCATAGGTCTTTCACAAAGCACATACCTTGACAAGATATTGAGGAAGTTCAATATGGATCAGTCCAAGAAGGGGTTCTTGCCTGTGTTACAGGGTGTGAGATTGAGTATGACTCAATGCCCGACCATGGCAAAGGATAGAGAAGAGATGAGTGTCATCCCCTATGCTTCAGCCATAGGCTCTATTATGTATGCCATGCTGTGTACCAGACCTAATGTGAACCTTGCCATAAATTTTGTAGGGAGGTACCAAAGTGATCCCGAAGCGTACGGCTCGTGACCTGAAAATATGGAGCAAATCCCTGTTTGGGGGGGGGGGTAGAATGCAATTTCATATTGCAAATGAGGTGATACTTAGGTTGGATGTGGCCCAGGAAAGTAGAAGGCTATCTGCACAAGAGCATCAACTTAGAAGTGTTGGGGAACATTGCATGGGAAACAAAAAAATTCCTACGCACACGCAAGATCTATCCATGGTGATGAGCATCTACGAGAGGGAGAGTGGATCTACATACCCTTGTAGATCGCTAAGCGGGAAGCGTTAAGAAACGCAGTTGATGTAGTCGAACGTCTTCGCAATCCAAATCGCTGAGCGTCCCACGATCCCATCACGATCCATCTCGCGATCCAATCATGAGCCGTCCCACGATCCCATCACGATCCGTCCCGCGATCCAATCACGAATCATCTCACGATCTTGACCACGGTCCTTCCGATCTAGCGCCGAACGGATGGCACCTCCGCGTTCAACACACGTACATCTCGATGACGATCTCCACCTTCTTGATCCAACAAGAGGGAGCAGAGAGGTAGATGAGTTCTCCGGCAGCACAACGGCGTGGTGGCAGCGGTGGTGAACTAGTCCTCCAGGGCTTCGCATAAGCACCGCAGGACTAATCTAGAGGAGAAACAGATCTAGAGGAAGAAGAGGGAGCACGTGGAAATTAGGGTTAGCTCTTCCCACTAAATCCTCTAGTATATATAGGAGGGAGGGAGGGGAGGAGGCAGCCTCAAACCCTCAAGGTTTGGTCGAAATTGGGGGTGGAGGAGTCCTACTCCAATCCTATTAGGAGTAGGATTCCTCCTTTCCATTTGGAAACTCTTTCCACCTCTCCACCTTTGGGATTTTCCCACCCCTAGCCGCATGGGCCTTAGTGGGGGGCTCAGCCAGCCCACTAAGGGCTGGCTTGACTCCTCCCACAGCCCATGAGGCCCTTTGGGTCGAGACACCCCTCCCGATGGTCCCCGATACCCCTCCTGGCACTCCCGATACACTACCGATGAGCCCGAAACTTTTCCGGTGACCAAAATAGGACTTCCTATATATCAACCTTTACCTTCAAACCATTCCGGAGCTCCTCGTGATGTCTAGGATCTCATCCACGACTCTGAACAACGTTCGGTCACCACCATACATAACTCTACGATACCGAAACGTCATCGAACCTTAAGTGTACAAACCCTGTGGGTTCGAGAACTATGTAGACATGACCGAGACACCTCTATGGTCAATAACCAATAGCGGGACCTGGATGCCCATATTGGTTCCTACATATTCTACGAAGATCTTTATGGGTTGAACCTCTATGTCAAGGATTCAGTTAATCCCATATGTTGTTCCCTTTGTCCTTTGGTATGTTACTTGCCTGAGATTCGATCGTTGGTATTTCTATACCTAGTTCAATCTCGTTACCGGAAAGTCTCTTTACTCGTTCCGTAATACAAGATCTCGTGGCTAAATCTTTAGTCACATTGCTTGCAAGGATTATAGTGATGTTGTATTACCGAGTGGGCCCTAAGATACCTCTCCGTCACACGGAGTAACAAATCCCAGTCTTGATCCATGCCAACTCAACAGACACCCTCGGGGCTACCTGTAGAGCACCTTTATAGTCACCCAGTTACGTTGCGACGTTTGATACACACAAGGTACTCCTCCGGTGTCAGTGAGTTGCATGATCTCATGGTCATAGGAACAGATACTTGACATGCAGAAAACTATAGCAATAAACTGACACAATCATATGCTGTTTATAGTTTGGGTCTTGTCCATCACATCATTCTCCTAATGATGTGATCGTTTATCAAATGACATCTCATGTCCATGGCCAGGAAACCTTGACCATCTTTGATTAACGAGCCAGTCTATTAGAGGCATACTAGGGACATGTTGTTGTCTATGTATCCACACATGTATCTGAGTTTCCGATCAATACAATTCTAGGATGGATAATAGACGATTATCATGAACAATGAAATATGATAATAACTAATTAATTATTACCTGTAGGGCATATTTCCAACAAGAAGAATGATGAAGTTGAAGGTCAATGGATTGGCAGCGATTGAGAGGGCTAGAAGGAGACATGCTTCAAGAATTACATGGCTCAAGTTCAGGGACGCTAGCACAAATTTTTTGCATGCCAAGATAGGGGCACGTAGGAGGAAGAATCACATTCATTATCTTGCGGTGGGCCAAAGGGATGTCAGGGATCATCATGAGAAGGAGCAAGTGATACATGAGCATTTCTTGGCATACCCGAGGCGTGAGAAGCAGCACAACTGCACCATTTACTGGGATCACTTGCAGCTGTCAGTTGTAAATTTGCAAGGAATGAACCTCCCTTTCAGTGAGACGTAGGTATGGGAAGCGCTAGTGGCAACACCGGCAGAAAAGGCCTCAGGGCCGGATGGCTTCACAGGAATATTTTTCAGAAGCTGCTCGGGCATAATAAAAGATGACATCATGGCGGTGTTTCAGAAATTCTACAAACTGGCAGGAGAAAATTTTGCTGATATTAACACTGCTTTCCTGGTGCTGCTACCAAAGAAGAGCGTAGCCTCCAAGCTGAACCACTATAGGCCAATTAGTTTGATTCACTCCATTGCAAATTTGATCTCAAAGGTGTTATCCTTGCGGCTAGCTACGGCCATCGGGGACCTGATTTCCTTAGTGCAAACTGCCTTCCAGAAGGGAAAATGCATACAAGATAGCTATAGATATGTTCAGGGATGTGTGAAGGCGTTGCACAGGAAAAAACCCGGCGTTGCTACTAAAACTTGACATCACAAAGGCCTTCAACTCGGTGTCTTGGGAATATCTACTAGAGCTTCTACAACGGTTATGCTTCAGTTCTAGGTGGCGAGAATGGATTGCCATTATGCTATCTTCTGCCTCCTCAATGGTGCTTCTGAACAGAAATCCGGGAAGATCATTTTGGTACCTCCAGGGGCTTAGGCAGGGGGATCCACTATCCCCACTCCTCTTCATCTGAGCGATCGATCCACTGCACCACCTGCTGACATCTGCTGCAGATCAAGAGATGCTAGCACCGCTACCCGGACGGGGGACTAGTCTTAGAGTATGCCTATACGCGGATGATGCGATTATTTTTGCAAATCCAGTACGGCAGGAGATCGAAACCCTCATGGAGATACTCACCAATTTTGGACTGGCAACGGGGCTAAGATTGAACCAACAAAAATCCTCGGTGGCGGCAATCAGATGTGAAAATATTGATTTGTCGGAAGTGCTACAGGGATTTGGAGCTAGCCAAGTATCATTCCCAATCACATACCTAGGGCTGCCAATCACAACGACGAGATCAAGACTGGTTCATTTCCAGTTCATCATTGACAGAATAAAATCAAGGTTAGCTGGTTGGAAAGGGAAGCTGTTGAACATGGCGGGAAGAAGGGTCCTGGTCAGGAGTGTCCTAACGGCTCTGCCCACATTCGCCATGACTGCTTTGAAGGTGCCAAAAAAAGTGCTCAAAGAAATTGACAAAGCACGAAGACATTTCCTATGGGCGTAGGAGGAAAGTCTGTCCGGAGGAAAGAGCAAGGTTGCTTGGAGCAAGGTTTGCTTACCGGTGGAGCAAGGAGGTCTGGGAATCATTGACCTAAATTCAGCACGACCCTTAGGCTGTTGTGGTTATGGACGGCATGGAAGCAACCGGAGAGGCCCTGGGTGGGCCTGGACCTCCCCATTGACGAGCTAGACTGGCAACTATTCAGCAAGGCCACTCGAGTCCAAATTGGCGATGGGAACACGACAAATTTTTGGAGAAGCAATTGGCTGGGAGGGACACCGCTATGCCTGAATTTCCCAACGGTGTACAGCCACGCACGACGCAAAAACAGAACGGTGGTTGCTGCTCTATGAAATGATCAATGGATCATGGACCTGTAGCATGGAAATACAATGACGATTGCGCCGGAGTTCTTGAGGATGTGGCACATGATTCAAGAAGCAAATACCCAAATGATGCCTGGGCAGCCAGATCAGATAAGATGGATTGCTGCAACAGATGGATGCTACAACGCGAGATCAGCTTACAAGATGCAATGCACAGGGATAAATCACTAGGCTTCAAAAAGCTCATATGGAAGGTCTGGCCCCCTGAAAACCAAAAACTTTTCATGTGGCTACTCCACCAAAATAAGCTATGGTGCAATGACAGGCTACAAAGGAGAGGATGGCCAAATGGCTACTTTTGCCAGCTCTGCCTACGGAACCTGGAGACATCAAAACATCTCTTCTGGAGCTGCCCATTCGCAAAAGAAGTCTGGCAGAGGGTGACGGGATGGAACGCATGTGCTTCCCTAACTCCAAGAGACAGGGAACAAATGTCATCACCCCAAATCGTGAAACAAATTGTGGAGAGGATGGCACCACAACATAGAAAAGGAACTAGATCAATGATCATCATGGTTGCCTGGGAGATTTGGAAAGCGAGAAATGACTGCACTTTCCGCGCAAAGACGAACACGGTGGACGGAGTCATTGGTGCAATCAGATGCGACCTCGAACAATGGAGGCTGGCCGGCCCCAAGAATTTAGAGCCCCCTTTCGGGGATTCGCCGGGAGGAGAGTAGCATGAGGGTAGCTCAGTGTGATGGGCAGTAGCGAGCCGTTTGCACTATTTCCCTTTTTTCCTCTTTTTAACCATTTGATCAATTGATCAGTCTGTTTTCCGTATGCTCTCTTCTAAATCAATGAAGCCGGTGTTGAACCGGATCTTAAAAAAACCCGCACCATCTCAACACAAAGTTTAGAAATACAGTTCAAATAAAGTTTTTTTGAGGGGAAGTTAAAATAAGGATTTTGCTACAAATCGAGAGTAAGATATTTTAGCATGGCAAATCGAACACCTCAGATGAAAAATTATGTTGGCATGAGGATGACAAATTTCTTTTAGCAATCATGGCAACTCCTTGACATGCTTAGTTTTTTTCGTAAGGAATAGTCATGCTGGCAAAATGAAATTGTCATTGTCAGGACATCATAAATTGCCATAAAAATGTTAGGTTTGTCATGCCTACAAATTTTACGTTAGATTTTTAGCACTGTTGTAAAACAACGCTAATTTCAAATCACGCTTCAACTGTTCATAACAAAAATGTAGACTTTGTGGATGCCATAGGTAGCTACAATAATATTACGGTTGGTCAATGTTTCACCTTTTAACGGTACCTTTTTGTTTTTGAAAGTTTGTTTGTTGCTATTATTTAGCAATTTTCAAAACTAGATAGACCTCTTCCTTCTAAGAGAAAAACAATACAATACCTTCATAAGATGCAAGTACGGGTGTTTAAAACGTGGTGGATTCCAACCTGTGAAACCGTCATATCGTCGTGAATAACAGTATAGACCGTGCATGAGTGGCAGGCCGGGCTCATGGGTGTGTTGAGTATGTGGCCGGCACATGCCCATGATTTGTGAGTGGGGATGGGGGCAAATTTCTACAGGTCTAGTATGTATATCTGTCAAAAAAATCATGCTGTTCCTCTGGGTCGCTGGGCACTGGGCCTCTGGCGTTTGCGACGAGAGGCAGCCGCTAGGCGGTTGCTATCGATCCCACGCGCACGCGACCACGTTGCTCGATCTTTTCTCGTCTGTTGTCTAGGGAATCGCCACACCTCATAATACATAATAATAAAAAAAGCATAATCGTCGGGACGAGAGTTAGGCATATCGCAAAATAGTGATCGCATCAAAGTCGCTACACGGCTCATGAGTCGCCCTCGCTGATGTTGCTGGTGCTGGTTCATGACGATCAATTGAAAACCCTAAACCTAGTGGCTGCTGCCTAGAGCCTACAGGAGGATCGATCCAATAAGTATGATCTTTTATACATCTAACTATTATGTAAGTCATTATATTATATTGATTCTAATTCTATAACACACACTTATACATACTATCTTCCTCCGAATTTATTAGGACTTTTTGTATTTTATGTCAGATTTTAACCATCCATATTATTAAAAATTATAAAATATACGATACAAAAAGTATGTTATTGGATTTGTATTTAAAAAATCTTTTCAAGAACATAATTTCTATGACATATAGTTTACATTTTATTAGTTAAATTTATAGCTTAAACTTTAACATAAAATAAGATGAGACCTAATAAATTCAGACGGAGTAAGTACATTATAATTACTCGTTAGTTTCAATTGAGATAGGCTCCTTTTTTTTGATTTCGCAGAAGGTCCTGGATTTTACCGACCCGACCCTGATGAATGAACCGCGTCCTTCGATACATGATCAGATGGTTGTCATCGACTAAGTCGCCCCTAAAATAGCCACATTAAGTAACAAATCCACGATGCAATTTCCCTTCTCGTGAACGACACGGTCTCCATGTCGTACCGGCCGGTCGACTTGGGCGGCGACGCAGCCGCACCGCGCTAGCACTTCCTCGCCCGCTCTCCCCTCGCCGTCGTCGGCCGGAGCCGCTAGGGAAAGCCCTTCGCGGTGGTGGGACCTTTATCCCCGCACGCGTGACCCCACTCCCCCCGCCCGACGCCCGCCCAGATCTCGTGCCCCTTGTCGACCTGCGCCGCCGACGGTTGGCCCCTGCCTCCTCCTCGCGGTGCTGTCCCGAGAGTGGCTCGTATCGCCGCTTCGTCCTGCCGCATGGGGTCGGGTTCCAAGCCGTCAGCTTGTCATGTCAGTCCCGATCTCCCGCGTGCGCTCCTCCCGAAACTCAAGCCCAACTTAGCCTCGCGCTCTCTGCGCCGGGCTATGGTGGTGAAGGTGACGACGGATTTGGGCCTCCCCGCCCAGATCTCGCCCTCGGCCATGGGCGGTGGCTCGACGACCATCCTCGCCGCGAGGCTCGCGGTGGCGTCGGTGATTCCAGCGGCACCCGACATCACCTTCCTTGTGTTGGGCGCAACTCTCCTTCCCGCGACTGTGTTTTCAGGCAACATTTTCACGCCTACAACACCTCATCTAGTGGCTTACGGGATTGTCCGATTATAGGCCAGGGCGAAATCCTTTCTCGGCTTGCCGCTGCCGGCAGCGATGACACCTACGGATGCCGTTCAAGGCGCTGCAATGGCCTGTCTTCCGAGCCCCTGTTCGAGAACCGGGGAAATCTAGGTCCAGTTCACCGGATCAGACGACGATGACGTCACGACGTCATGCCCCTTCATAAAAACGTTATCTTCATTTCTCACGGCGTCACGGTGTTGGATCTGTAGATGTTGGACGTCGTGCCTGGCTTGTGCTACTTCATTCACCGATCCGAGACGCCCAGGGTATTTTGGCCATCGCGGCCGTCCATTCCCCTCCGGATCCAACCGTCCAATGCCCGAGCACGCGGATCAACGGAACCACCACCGTCTCCCCACACCGGTTAAATACTCTGCCTCCTCTGCTCTGCTCTCACCAACTCACCCCGCAATCCACAGTCACCAAATCTCTCTGCCCCTTTCCAGCTTTTCCTCAAAAGCGCCGTCTTTAGCAATGGAGGTCTCAGGCGCTGCAGCGAAGGGGAAGAAGGGCGCGGCCGGGCGCAAGGCCGGCGGCCCCAGGAAGAAGTCGGTGACGCGGTCGGTCAAGGCCGGCCTCCAGTTCCCCGTCGGCCGCATCGGGCGCTACCTCAAGAAGGGCCGCTACGCCCAGCGCGTCGGCACCGGCGCCCCCGTCTACCTCGCCGCCGTGCTCGAGTACCTCGCCGCCGAGCTGCTGGAGCTCGCCGGGAACGCTGCCAAGGACAACAAGAAGAGCCGCATCATCCCGCGCCACCTGCTGCTCGCCGTCAGGAACGACGAGGAGCTCGGCAAGCTGCTGGCCGGCGTCACCATCGCGCACGGCGGCGTGATCCCCAAGATCAACCCGGTGCTCCTCCCCAAGAAGACGGCGGAGAAGTCGCCCAAGTCGCCCAAGTCGCCCAAGAAGGCCGCCAAGTCCCCCAAGAAGGCCACCAAGGCTTAGAAACAATCATAGGTTGATGTAGGCTGTTTAGTGCTTTGTAACAGATGTAATCTTTGCTGCTAAGAGAAATATCAGAAATCTCTCTGATTTTCCTAAATTCTTGGCTCTGTCGGCTGTTCTTGTTTCGCGGTGCTCGGTTTTGACATTCTCTTAGCAATGCTCGCCAGGTGCTCGATCTCCGGAAGCCATGCCTTGACAACACCGGAGGTGAGGCGGAAGGGAAGTTTGCACGGCAGCACTGCGTCCTAACTGCTGGCTACGGCGGTCACTTCGGCCATCCGTTCCGTTGCCTACAAATCCCCACTCGGCGTTCTCCGTCAAGTCAATCGATCCACCGCCGTGGTGTTCGGCACCACGCAAGAGTAGATGCCATGGTATTTTTGGGATTGACTGCACAACTTTCCGGTATATGTGCATCACATCAACGCATGGACGTACCATATCCAGGATGATTTTATCAGGAATCCGCAATTTTAGTTGGTTTGTTTCTATCTTTTCCCGCATTATGCCTTGCATATACTCCAGATAGATCAGCGTAAAACACGGTGCCCGATCAATGTAGTATTACACCCCACCCCCACGACCCGCACCCCGACCTACTCCTCTCTCCCCCTCTTTCTCCGTCTCCAAAACTTCGATCTGTTCCATGGTTCGGTCGAAGGGAAGAACAATGGGCGGCGACGGAAGGCACGCCGCAACGGCGGCGGTGCTTGGCAACGACAACCTCCTCCACCAGATCCTGATCCACCTCGGATACCCCACCTCCCTCCTCTGCGCTGCTCTCGTCTCCAAGCAGTGGCTCCGCCACGTCACCGACCCGGACTTCCTCCACGGCTTCCACGGGCGCCACGATCTCGGCCGCCACTCCCGCCGCCAGCTGCGACGCCTTCGCCAACAATGCGTGGGACGAGGAGGCGCGACCTCAGCAGCTTGCTAAGCGTCGAAGGCTCGCGGTGGAGCGGAGCGGAGCGGAGGCCACCTTGTGCGGTAGCTCTTCTTGCTACTGCCACCGTTCGTGCTCGATTTATTATTAAAGGCCGCGGTGCTGCACGTTGGTTCAATCCACGACTGTTACAGAGAAATACCATACGTTCTGAAATTTTTGAAGGCCTATGAGGCTACGACTATCTGTACGTTCTTTTCAGTATGCTCGTGAAAATTCAGATGGCGATCTCAGCCATGTTGAAATTTAACACTCTCACTCCGTAGACAATTACTGTTTATGAATCCCTGCGTTAGATTATGGTTTAGGAAAAGGAAAACGTTTCGCGTCTTCACGCTGGTCGAAGCGTTCGGCCGGTCGCTATCCCTCGTTCGCTCCCTTCATTCACGCGAGACAGGCTGGCACTCACGCTCGCCATTTCTTTTTTCTTTTCATTTGTTCTCTCCTCCTTTTTCCCGCCTTCGATAGATCCATCCGTCGGACGACACGAACTCCCTGTTGCTCCTTTTCTCATCTCCATCAGCCCTGACTATCAGAGCTCGTCGGCCCTTTTTTCCTTCCCGCTCCCCAACGCCACAAAGACAAAAGATGGACCTAGGGACGACAGGAACCAAGGAGGAAGCATACCGGGGAACTGCAAACGGTGGACGGACAAAATACATCCGACTACACGGGAGCTACAACCGGCGACGGGCTGGGTCAACCATGACCGGCAAGCAAATGTTGCTACACGAGGCCTACTGATCGAATGCTACAAGCGCGTACCACAAAAGTTATAACCAGCTTGCAAATATGCTACAACGGGCGCACGCCAGAGCTACAACTAGCAAGTTGTGTAAACAAATGCTACAACCGTTCATCAGAAAAGCTACAACTATGTTCACCAGAGTTGCAATCCGAATTCGTCAAAGTTGTAGCCGTGCGACGCCACGCTACAACCGTGTATCACATCGATGTAAATTGCTACAACCATCAATGCCAAATGCTACAACCGTTGTTTTTGCTGGAACCATAGAAAGCAAGGGTTTTCGGTGAACATGCGCGAGAGCTACAACAAGTATTGCAAAATGCTACATCCAGCAACAAAAAATGCTACAACCGGCTTTGGAAAAAGCTTCAACTAGATACCGGGTTGCTGGAGCTCGGTCACCGCGGCGCAAATTGCTGCAACGGGTGTGGAAAAAAGCTATAACACGCTTTCAAAAAAGCTTCAAGCAAAGAGAACGGCTAGCTAACAATGGCGAGCGACGAAGACGGAGCTGCACAGTGGTGCTGTGGCGAGCGCATGACGAGCTATAACGGCGACTAATGACGATGCTTGAACCCTCACCCGGCGGTGTTGCAACCATAGGGCGGGAGACACGTCGAGATGCAAAAGGCTTCCGGAGCTGCATCCGACAAGCTGCGACGGGAGCGGCCTGGCAAGTTGCGAGGCGAGCGGCCCCGGTGAGCTGCGACGACGAGCGACCCAGCGAGCGGCGGCCAACGGCGAGCACATGGAGGTTGACCTGCGGAGATCGTTTCCCTTCTCTGTTCTTGCGTGCGTGCGGAGGAGGAAAATGATCTGGTCGCAGCAAATCTCGTCTTTTGATGCAGGCTAAATCTGACGTTGGTAGCTAACCAGTTCAAATTTGGGCCAGCTTGTCGACGCAGATCAATACGGAAAATCTCAGGAAAGTATGCCAGGACACTGTAGCTTCCCGTGACTTCACCACTGCTCGTTGCAATCTCATAAAGTCTATTATCTTGGAAGCCGTGGCAAAAGCTATTTTAATTAGGCATGTAATCAGAAATCTTGATTGTATCTACAGTTCTACACCCTATACAAAGATTTTTTTTATATAAGAAGGGTCAAAATTATCCAAGTTTTTCTAGCATAAACTTGACTTTCTTTTACACCAGTATACACATTTTCACAAATAAAAAACCAGCATTGACTTCAGGGCAAAAAAATTGTTTACTATTATAGGTCACTAATCACACTATTTTGCTGAGAATTTATTTTTTTACGAAGTCAAGGGATTTTTTCTTTTTGTGAAATTTGTTCACAAGTACAATGAAAGGTAAGTTTATTTCGAAAATATTTTCAGACTTTTTAAACTTTTATTGAAGTACTAATGTTTTTTCCATATACGATGTAAAACTGTAGATACATCTAGGAAGCAAGTGACGGCAAAAAATCTGAAACTGGAGCACTGAAACTGTGCAGCTGCCCTGGTGCAGTTGTGAATGTGCTCGCCCAATAAAAGCTGAGCAATCAGAGTCAACAGTCAAGGCAGAGGTCAAGGACTTGATCTTATTGAAACCAGTTTTGGCTCGTAATGACCGTGCTTCAGTTCAGATCAGAGCATCTACAACCGAGCCTTATATATCCGTCTCAAATCGTTTGGACAGACTGCATAATTACTGATTGGTCATAAAAATGCAACCCAACTAAATCCTTCAGATAGACCTCAAACGTCCGGATTAACCGACATCCCTCATATCCAGCCTAAATATAAGACGGATACGGGGGAGTCCGGGCGTGCCCGCCTGACCCGCATTGGCCCGCATCGACCCCGTATAAATTCGCCTCGTCCGTTCGCCGACCAAACTCTAGCCACTTCACTCCACTCCACTTCACTCCCATCCATCATCCTAGCTCACCTCCGGCGATCTCCGGCCTTCTCCGGCATGGAGAACAACGGATCCAACTCCGGCCAGTCCGGATCCATTGACCGGGGGGAGGGGGGGTCGTCCCTTGCGGATTGGAGGAGGCAATGGCGGTTCGCATTGCACTCCATCGCTCCTGCGAGGACAACGTCCGACCGGCGTCAGGATTTGTCCGTCGTGACTCCATAGCGTCCGCTCAACGGACGCTCGGTTCCTCTCGTGCGAGATCATAAAGGTCCCCGCGTGCGAAAAATCTCTCCTTCCCCGTCACCGGTCAGACAGACTTCGAGTCCCACCGGGAACGGGCTGTCCGCCGGGAAGGAGAGGATAAGGGTCGTCGAGGCCTATCTCACGGAGGAAATGGCGAAGGCAGAGACGGCTGATGCGGCGGTGTGGACGGCCACAGAGAAGGAAGCCATCTGCGTCCGCATTTTGAAGAAACAATAGCGAAGGAACACACACGCCCTCGCCTGCGAGCAGAATCGTGCGGTCCGTAAAATGGTTGGACTGCCATCGAAGGAGGTGGAGGAGGTAAGTGACAACGAGGACAACTCTGGCTCGATCCGTACTACGTCTTCAACCGATACTTCGGTGAGAAGAACAACAAGGGCTCCGAGAAAGGCAAGGAAAGCCGTGTCTGATGTCTATCATAGCCAAACATATCAAATTTTGGTAATCCGATGGTTAGTAGCGACGGAGTAGCCGAACGATGTGTATAGTGCATCATCGACGTAGTAATTACATGATTTGTATTAGATTTGAGATATCAAATTTGAGATGTCCGGTTATAGAATGCACAATTTAAAGCGTGACCGGTCAGCGTCCGCGAACACGCTTGAGGTGCAGGATTTGCTCTTACTCCCGCGTGCTGAATTCAAGAGCCAACGCAAACAAATTTAGCTACACATTTCCTTGCTAATGAAACATAACTGCTTCTAGCAAAAAACAGAACAGATGGCTGTTTGGATAATACGATAGGCATGCCGTCGCTTCATGCAAAGAGAGAAGTGCCTTCGGTGGTTCGGCCCAAAAAAAACCACGTAGTTCAGCAATGGCACAGATAAAATCTGACCTATCAACTATCCAGTGCCGTGTTCCTTTGCCATCTCTGCAAAAATCAGTCTGCCGCGTAGAATCTGACAAAAGACAGAATCAATTAAGAAATTTAAAGTTAAGGCATAGAGTACTGCAAACACACTAAATCAGGTAATATTAAAGCCGTCAGTTAGCATCAAGCTCGAATACTGATTCAAAGGATTTCCATAGGATTTTTGGAGGGTTAGAATCCTTAGGAATTTTTCCTATGTATGTCGTTTGATTCACATGATTCAATCCTATAGGATTTTTTCCTATGGAATCAAGTGTACTAGATTTCATTAGAAATCTAGTATGAAATCTAGTACACTTGATTCCATAGGATCTAGCATCCACTCCAACCTCTTTTTTCAATTCCTTTGTTTTTTCTATGGCATCAAACACTCTATGCTAATCCTATAGGGATTCAAGTGGACATGGCACTCAAATCCTGTATTTTTCCTATTCCTGCGTTTTGAAAATCCTGCAAATCAAAGAGGGCCCGAAATTTGCACACTTGTCATTAGTCATTGCAATAAATGGCTTTCACTGCTCAGATCCAAATAGGTCGGAGTGAGATGATGGTAATGCCAAGATAAAAGCATCACCTAAAGGAAAAATGAGAAGATCTCAGATGGCTGGCAAATGTAAAGACAAGAATCTGAACACTGAACAGAGCAATTCCTGACTGTTTTGTTGCTATTTCCAAGAAAATGTGTTCCTCACAATTGCGTTAAAAAGATAAACTAGCTAATTTGCAGCATTTTCTGACTTGGTAATGCACAAAAGGCCTAAAAAATGCATTTTTTAGTAGCAAATGGTACTACCTCTGTTCCTTAATATAAGACGTTTTGGCAGTTCAAATTAAACTGCCAAAACGTCTTATATGAACACAAACAGAGGGTGTAGAAACCAGTCCACAACACTACTAAAAACACCTTTGATTATGACCTTTGTGGTCTGTTCACATAGTAAGATTGCAAACTCATGTTGTGGTTATACATGGGGTGTATTTGCTAAAACTGGTGTACTCAAGAAAAGCATAGGGTCATTCTTCTGAAGACTGCTCAAGGGTATTAACTTCTGTAACAAAACATTTACACCTGCAGTGTGTTAAGAGGTACGTACATTAGTTCTAAATTCACTAAATATGTACAGTGGTCTTATGTCAGCCTTCCTTTACCATCTTTCAGTGATGTAGAATCGAGAGCATTAGGGCCAAGAAGGCTCAAGAGATGACAACTTCTCTCTCTTTGGAGAATTCTCCAGGTAAATGCCTTGTTTAATGCAGTTCTTAGTTTAAGTGCCTATGAATAGAAAGCGGTAAAATGTAGCCACAAACAGCTGAGGGAAATTGCACCACCCAGTATATGAAACGGTCGATGAAAAGGCAAAATAACCATGAATCACAAAACAAGTCAGTTCAACCCAATCTACCAGAAAAGGTGTTCCCACTAGTCAACAGAGAAAAACAAACGCATGCTTCATGTGAATAAACTAGAAAATGCTTTAGGTAAAGAGCCAACTCTATTACAACAAGATTCTTTATTAATCTTAAATTATGTTGAAAACATTGTTAACAAGAGTAAACACAGAAACACGCCTTCTACCAGTCGAATTGACTGGTGGACCAGCATTGTCAGTTTTGGTGACAAATGACAAAACATGAGAGATTAGTTTTTTTTTGCTACGAATGGCCTCAAAGGTCCTGGTTATGTGATAGAAGTAAAGTCACTGAGAGTTGTGGCTTGTCACATTATCCCTAGGTCCCTAGGTGTGCTTCTGTGCATTATACTCTGTTAACAGGGTGTCTTCACGAGCTAGTTTCAGTTGAGAAAGGAGTATCAGCGGTAAAGAGTTATGGCTCCATTTTTTCTCCAGTGGAACTTCAGCACAGTTTACTCTATGGTTAATGCCAATCATGCATTCTTAGTTTATAAAGTTATCAATATGTCAGCACCAGCAAATGATGTTTGAAGGTTACACCCAAGATAGTAGGTGAGCAGTGTGCATACCCTTCCATCCATTGCCTTGACAGCTTTCTGTGCCTCCTCTTGTGATGAATATCTTACAAAACCAAATCCCTTCAGCCTTCCAGTTTGGTTGTCTCTCACTAACCGAACTATATTTGATAGAAACAGATAGCAGCATTAAACCAAAGTATTCCCATGGAACTAACATAAGAAGTTCACGTATCAGTAGGGAACAATGAAAAAGATATACAATTCCATGTGGTGAACAGCGTCACACATGTTCAAAAATGGCATAGATACCTTCCTCAATGGCGCCAAATGGTGAGAAGACCTTTTTAAATTCGTCCTCCGTTGTGTAAAATGATAACCCTAACAAAAAAAATCCAGAAGGGTGAATAAATGTTACATGTTATATCTGCATTTACAGATTTAAAAGGCAGCATCAGTTAAATTCTTGGGGCGGAATTCCCGGTGAGCAGAATATGTAGAGCTTTATTTCATACTGGTAGAACATTTATGGTGATCTTACAAATTAAAATAAAGAGGCAAACTGCAACGTTATCACCATCCTTGTTGTGTATGTGTACTTCAGGTCCATGCCAACAATGTGCACCCTTCAACCACAACAATTTCCAGCAAGACAAACTAGAGATAAAAACAAATTGTTCATCGCAAACATTTCATCCAAGATGATAAAGTACAATCCTTTATAACACTAAACTCCCTAGTTTTGAAGAGCCCACATTCAATTGAGGTCTTTAATTAGAATTGGGTCACCCAATTTTGACCAGGTCAACAATTTCTCAAAGCTTTCTCAATCAATTATTTTATGCTATACACCATGCTTCCTAACTTTTAAGGCCTCACAACTAATTGAGGTATTCAATTCAAAATTGAGTCATCCGGTTTTGGCAGGGTCAACAATTTCTCAAGCTCTCCCTTTCAATTCTTTTAATTTACTATGTTTTCTAATTCTCCCAAATTCAGAGCAAAAATATCGACATCCCAATATTAAACAAAAAAAGAATGGAAATTCATTTCATGACGAATCTAAAAATATCGATGCGATATTATGGATTTTGATATATTTCTCTACAATTTTGATCAAACTTAATAGGTTTACCATTTCGAAAAAGTAATATACCTTATATTCTGAATAAGAGCGACTATTTATTGAAAAAACCCAACAACACCAACGGCAAAGCAAAGCGCGCCAAACCCTTCTAGTAGATACTAAATTTGAGGTGGTAAAACGGCAACTAGTCTATTTTTGGCAGAAGCAACTTGTGGCTACAAATTGCACTGCTCATAGAGCAACAATTAGTTTTCATCGACACACATAATCAGTCGGCATGTGTGAGACTTCATCAGCTCTAGAACAGGGAAATGATAACGTCAGGCAAACCAATCTAGCCAGTGATCAGGTTCTCAAAAGATGGTATGAAGCATCCTTGTTGTTGCTATATAGTTATCCAAAGGAATGTATTCTAAAGCTCATATATCAGTAGCAGGCTCAAAGCATTCCCTGGCATGCTAAAGCTGATGTTCATGTTTCCATGAGGACAAAGGAAGTAAAGGAGACCGGCACCACAACAGCCAGTGCTCAATCCATCCACACCCAAGCAACCTCAGTCACAGGTGAACAAACGCTCGAGCACGAACCAGAAGTTGCAGGCAATAATCGTCACCATAATCACGCAGCACCAATTCATCGCATACAAGAGCCAAGCATTTGTGCAGGCACGGGAATGGGGAGAAAACAGAGGATGGCTGCTTACTGCTCACAAATATCTCGGTGCTGAAGCCATGGGAGCCCAGGTGACGAGAGGCCAAGCGCATCACCCTCCCTCCTCGCAACATCATCGGCAGCAGCGGCGGCGGCTACAGCTCGAGCACCAACTCCCCCAAACCCTAGATCCCCAATTATTTTGGCAGAATTAGGCAACGGCTCACAGATTGAAAAGTTACACAAAACATGTTCCATTACTTGAAATCAAAGCCGTCCATCACACCATGACACAATTTACAAAGCACGCGCTCTACCCAAAGCAGATTTTCGGTGCACGGGGCAACAGAGCACTTCATTTTGAACTGCTCCAAAAAGGTGTTTAAAAGATTTGAATTTTTGATATTTTTTACATGAATACGCATGCATGTGGTCTAATTATATGTGAATTTTTTGTTTTGCTGCAAAAAAAGACAAAATTCCGTTCCAAAGCAACAAAAACAAGCCCCTAATTTGCATGTATTTTGTCTTTTTTTTTATCTTTTACTCCGTCCGTTTCTTAATATAAGTCTTTTTAGAGATTTTAACGGATTATATACGAAGCAAACTGAATGCACCTACATTCTAAAACATGCCTACATATATCCGTATGTAGTTCATAGTAAAATCTTTAAAAGACTTATATTTAGGAACATAGGAAATACATATAAGCACATATATTGCTGAATTTTTGGCCCGTTATATTGCACTGCTATACGTGCATGCACACAAAAAATTGAAAATTTCCAAGCCATAAAAACGACAATATGTGCCCGTGCTCAGATGTCACTTTTCGAGACGCTACCTACCTATAACGATATACATAGACACAATTGACAGCAACACACAAGCTACTAGTAGAAGAGAACACGACGACTGAAACCCTAGAGATAGACCTTTCCTAATTGCTGATGAACTTGGTAACGGTCTTGATGATGTAGTCCTGGATTGGGGTACTCATCGTCTCCTAACCAAGTGGGTCAGGCTGAGGACCCCCCCTAACGGTTCACTAATGGGCCACTCTGGGCAACCCATGACACATACAAGGGAGATTTTACAAGACTTGACACATAAGACGAGGACTCTTCTAAACCCTAGGCCTCCGGTGCACTAAAACCCTCAAGGCTAGACTAGTCAATAGATCATGACATTACAACTTAGATCGACAATCTCGTGGTAGATACATGTACTCTCTACTATTCCCTTATCAATACAATCAAAAGGAGGACATGGGGTATTATCTCTTCGAGAGAGTTCGAACCCAGATAAAATCTTGTGTCCATGTTACCATCATTTCAAGATACCTAACTTAGGACCATGGCCTCAAGATATGCCGAATTTAGCACCGGCATTGGTGGCCAGGTCCCCGCTGGTCGTTGCCACGGTGTGACGGGAATTCAGATTGACTCAGACGTGATCTACACGCCGGAACCGAGATCGCATCTTCTTCGTAGGCTCGATCCGCTGGACCGAGAACTACACCCCGTGTCGGATCGTCAAGATCGGACAAGTGCCTTCATCAACATCAACTTTGTTCTCATCTGAGATAACAGAAAACCATCCATGGAGCTCGGGGGCTCATCGTCAACAATGTCCTCGGGCGGCCGTGTAGATTCTTTTGGACATCGACTTCGTGTTTGCTATCCCCGCCTCCCCGAGCATCAGTTTAACGATTGCTTCGGTGAAATTGTGCGTAGGAGCGTAGAACAACCCTGTAAAATTTTAGTGCGTTTTGCTATAGAAATCTACGGCAATCGCTGGTATACTAGAGCCATGTCGAATCCGGATAGGAATCCACACGATTTTAGGGCGAGGAGTCCAACAGTTAGCTCAAACATCCTTTGGAAGATCCAACCGTTCATCGGTTACGAAATTCCCATATCGACAACCGCTCAAAGTGTCGGCTCAATCCGATCGTTCAAACTCTAGGACGAGTCTGAATAGTGAATCAATTTTTGGATTGTTTTTCTGCACGAAAAATGAGTCCGACTCAAGTTCATATTTTTCATTAACAGGATATCATACACCCTTTGGAAGATTTTTTTAGGTATTGTGTTTTTTTAAGCATGTTCACACAATTTTTATTTTTTTCCGGAGGTAATATTCATTGTCTTGCCGGTGTCAAACCAACTCGACCTTGCCGCTCCACGAATGCTGACATGTCTTAGAGCATATTTCTCCATGTGTGGGTTTGGTAATTGATGACAATACCTATGGACTAATGGTTGCTTTGAGTTTTACTTCAAGGATTTGTCCATAGGCATTTCTTGAAGTCCATTTGTTGGTTTCAATAAGTTTATGAGATGACCAAATTGGTATTCAAGGATTTATCCAAATACAGGTCATATGAGAGTTGAGCTTATTGCAAGCATGTCTTGAAGAAGAAGATTGTGTGAAAATTCTTGTTTACCTTCAAGGCACCATCTTTATGAAGAGAATATAAGAGACAAGGTCGATTGCTTCGGTGAAATTGTGCGTAGGAGCCTAGAACAACCCTATAAAATTTCATCGTGTTCCGATGTAGAAATCTATGGCAATCCCCGGTATAACAGAGCCCCGTCAAATCCGGATGGGAATCTAGACGAGTTTAGGGCGAGGAGTCCAACAGTGAGCTCAAACATCCTTTTGTAGGGAGACGTAGTAGTAAATCAAATTTTTTCCTACGATCACCAAGATCTATCCATGGAGAAACCAGCAACGAGTGGGGAGAGATTGCATCTTCATACCTTTGAAGATCGCTAAGCGTAAGCGTTACAAGAACGCGGTTGGTGGAGTCGTACTCGCAGCGATTCAGATCGCGGTGGACTCCGATCTTAGCGCCGAACAACGGCGCCTCCACGTTCAACACACGTGCAGCCCGATGACGTATCCTACGCCTTGATCCAGCAAGGAGGAAGGAGAGGGTGAGGGAGAGCTCTGGCAGCACGACGGCGTGGTGATGGTGGAGCTACGTGGACTCCGGCAGGGCTTCGCCAAGCGCTACGGAGAACGAGGAAGAGGAAGGGTAGGGCTACGCCGAGAGAGAGAGAAGTCATGTCTCAAATCAGCCCAAACCCTTGCATATATATAGGAGGAGGGAGAGGGAGGGGTGCCTTGGCCCCTCCTCCAAGGAGGAGAGCTTCGGCCGAAGGTGGGGAAGAGTCCACCTCCCACAAGGGAGGTGGATCTCCTCTTTTAAATACCTTTTGCCCTTTATCTCTTGATCCCAGCCGCATGGGACTTTCTAGAAGGTCTTGGCCAGCCCAATAAGGGCTGGCACACCTCCTCTAAGGGCTCATGAAGTCCTATGGTCGTCACACCCCTCCCGGGGGTCCTCCGGCACCCTCCCGGCACTCCCGGTACACTACCGATGAGCCCAAAAACTTTCCGGTGACCAAAACTGGACTTCCAATATATCAATCTTTACCTCCAAACCATTCCGGAGATCATCGTGACATCCGGGATCTCATCCGGGACTCCGAACAACTTTCGGTAATCACGTATACCATTTCCCTATAACCCTAGCGTCATCGAACCTTAAGTGTGTAGACCCTAAGGGTTCGGGAGACACGTAGACACGACCGAGACACCTCTCCGGTCAATAACCAATAGCGGGATCTGGATACCCATGTTGGCTCCCACATGCTCCACGATGATTTCATCGGATGAACCATGATGTCGGGGATTCAATCAATCCCGTATACAATTCCCTTTGTCTATCGGTATGATACTTGCCCGAGATTCGATCTTCGGTATCTCTATACCTTGTTCAATCTCGTTACCGGCAAGTCTCTTTACTCGTTCCATAATACATCATCCCGTGACTAACTCCTTAGTCACATTGAGCTCATTATGATGATGTCTTACCGAGTGGGCCCAGAGATACATCTCCGTCACACGGAGTGACAAATCCCAGTCTCGATTCGTGCCAACCCAACAGACACTTTCGGAGATACCCGTAGTGCACCTTTATAGCCACCCAGTTATGTTGTGACATTTGGCACACCCAAAGCATTCCTACGGTATCCCGGGAGTTGCACAATCTCATGGTCTAAGGAAACTATACTTGACATTGAAAGCTTTAGCAAACGAACTACACGATCTTGTGCTATGCTTAGGATTGGGTCTCGTCCATCACATCATTCTCCTAATGATGTGATCCCATTATCAACGACATCCAATGTCCATGGTCATGAAATCGTGACCATCTATTGATCAACGAGCTAGTCAACTAGAGGCTCACTAGGGACATGTTGTGGTCTATGTATTCACACATGTATTACGGTTTCCGGTTAACACAATTATAGCATGAACAATAGACAATTATCATGAACTAGGAAATACAATAATAACCATTTTATTATTGCCTCTAGGGCATATTTCCAACAGTCTCCCACTTGCACTAGAGTCAATAATCTAGTTACATTGTGATGAATCGAACACCCATAGCATTCTGGTGTTGATCATGTTTTGCTCGTGAGAGAGGTTTAGTCAACGAATCTACGACATTCAGATCCGTATGCACTTTACAAATATCTATATCTCCCTCCTGAATGTAATCATGGATGGAGTTGAAGCGGCGCTTGATGTGTCTTGTCTTCTTGTGAAACCTGGGCTCCTTCGCAAGGGCAATAGCTCCAGTGTTGTCACAGAATAGAGTCATTGGGCCCGACGCACTTGTAATTACTCCTAGGTCGGTGATGAACTCCTTCATCCAGACTCCTTCCTTTGCTGCTTCCGAAGCAGCTATGTACTCCGCTTCACATGTAGATGCCACCACGACGCTTTGCTTGCTGCTGCACCAGCTGACTGCCCCTCCATTCAAAACATACACGTATCCGGTTTGCGACTTGGAGTCGTCCGGATCTATGTCGAAGCTAGCATCGACGTAACCCTTTACGACGAGCTCTTCGGCACCTCCATATACGAGAAACATGTCCTTTGTCCTTTTCAGGTACTTCAGGATATTCTTGACCGCTGTCCAGTGTTCCGCTCTGGGATCGCTTTGGTACCTCCCTACCAAACTTATGGCAATGTTCACATCAGGTCTGGTACACAGCATGGCATACATAATAGAGCCTATGGCTGAAGCATAGGGGATGACACTCATCTCTTCTCTATCCTTTGCCGTGGTCGGGCATTGAGTCGCACTCAATCTCACACCCTGTAACACAGGCAAGAACCCCTTCTTGGACTGATCCATATTGAACTTCTTCAATATCTTTTCAAGGTATGTGCTTTGTGAAAGACCTATGAGGCGTCTCGATCTATCTCTATAGATCTTAGCTTCTCCAAGGTCCTTCATTGAAAAACACTTATTCAAGTAGGCCTTTATACTTTCCAAGAGTTCTATATCATTTCCCATTATCAGTATGTCATCCACATATAATATGAGAAATGCTATAGAGCTCCCACTCACTTTCTTGTAAATACAGGGTTCTCCATAAACCTGTACAAACCCAAACGCTTTAATCACTTCATTAAAGCGAATGTTCCAACTCCGAGATGCTTGCACCAGCCCATAGATGGAGCGCTGGAGCTTGCATACTTTGTTAGCATCTTTAGGATCGACAAAACCTTCCGGCTGCATCATATACAGTTCTTCCTTAAGGAAACCATTAAGGAATGCTGTTTTGACGTCCATTTGCCAGATCTCATAATCATAAAATGCGACAATTGCTAACATGATTCAGACAGACTTTAGCATCACTACGGGTGAGAAAGTCTCATCGTAGTCAACTCCTTGAACTTGTCTATAACCCTTAGCGACAGCCGAGCCTTATAGACGGTCACATTACCGTCCGCGTCAGTCTTCTTCTTAAAGATCCATTTATTTTCAATGGCTCGCTTATCATCAGGCAAGTCCATCAAAGTCCATACTTTGTTCTCATACATGGATCCTATCTCGGATTTCATGGCTTCAAGCCATTTGTTGGAATCCGGGCCCGCCATCACTTCTTCATAGTTCGAAGGTTCACCGTTGTCTAACAACATGATCTCTAGGACAGGGTTGCCATACCACTCTGGTGCGGAACGTGTCCTAGTGGACCTTCAACGTTCAATAGTAACTTGATCTGAAGTTTCATGATCATCATCATTAACTGCCTCTCCAGCCGGTGTAGGCTCCATAGAAACAACTTCCTGTGCTGTGCTACTCTCCGGTTCGAGTGGAGGTACAATTACCTCATCAAGTTCTATTTTCCTCCCGCTTACTTCTTTCGAGAGAAACTCTTTCTCGAGAAAGGATCCATTCTTGGCAACAAAGACTTTGCCCTCGGATCGTAGGTAGAAGGTATACGCAATAGTCTCTTTGGGATATCCTATGAAGACGCACTTTTCCGCTTTGGGTTCGAGCTTCTCAGGTTGAAGTTTCTTCACATAAGCATCGCATCCCCAAACTTTTAGAAACGGAAGCTTAGGTTTCTTACCAAACCACAATTCATACGGTGTCGTCTCAACAGATTTTGACGGTGCCCTATTTAAAGTGAATGCGACAGTCTCTAATGCATATCCCCAAAATGATAGCGGTAAGTCGGTAAGGGACATCATAGATCGTACCATATCTAATAGAGTGTGATTACGACGTTCAGACACACCATTTCGCTGAGGTGTGCCAGGCGGCATGAGTTGTGAAACAGTTCCACATTTCCTTAAGTGCGTGCCAAACTCGTGACTTAAATATTCTCTACCTCACTCTGAAATTCCTTGAACCTTTCAAAAGTTTCAGACTTATGTTTCATTAAGTAGACATACCCATATCTACTCAAGTCTTCAGTGAGGGTGAGAACATAACGGTAGCCACCACGATCCTCGACACTCATTGGACCGCATACATCGGTATGTATTATTTCCAACAAGTCAGTTGCTCGCTCCATTGTTCCAGAGAACGGAGTCTTGGTCATCTTGCCCAAGAGGCATGGTTCACACGTGTCAAATGATTCGAAATCAAGAGACTCCAAAAGTTCATCAGTATGGAGCTTCTTCATGCGTTTGACACCAATATGACCAAGGCGGCAGTGCCACATGTAAGTAGGACTATCGTTATCAACCTTACACTTTTTGGTACTCACACTATGGACATGTGTAACATCACGTTCGAGATTCATCAAAAATAAACCATTGACCAGCGGGGCATGACCATAAAACATATCTCTCATATAAATAGAATAACCATTATTCTCAGATTTAAATGAGTAGCCATCTCGCATCAAGCGAGATCTAGATACAATGTTCATGCTCAAAGCTGGTACTAAATAACAATTATTAAGGTTTAACACTAATCCCGAAGGTAGATGTAGAGGTAGCGTGTCGACGACGATCACATCGACCTTGGAACCATTCCCAACGCGCATCGTCACCTCGTCCTTTGCCAGCCTCCGCTTATTCTGCAGCTCCTGCTTGGAGTTACAAATGTGAGCAACTGCACCGATATCAAATACCCAGGAGCTACTACGAGCGCTGGTTAGGTACACATCAATAACAAGTATATCACATATACCTTTAATGTTGCCGTCCTTCTTATCCACTAAGTACTTGGGGCAGTTCCGTTTCTAGTGACTGGTACCCTTGCAATAAAAACACTCAGTCTCAGTCTTGGGTCCATTCTTGTTCTTCTTCTTCCCGACAACTTGCTTATCGGGCGCAGCAACAACTTTGCCGTCTTTCTTGAAGTTCTTCTTACCCTTGCCTTTCTTGAAACTAGTGGTCTTATTCACCATCAACACTTGATGCTCCTTTTTGATCTCGACCTCTGCTGATTTCAGCATCGAGTACAACTCAGGAATGGACTTCTCCATCCCTTGCATATTGTAGTTCATCACAAAGCTCTTGTAGCTAGGTGGAAGCGACTGGAGGATTTTGTCAATGATCGAGTCATCCGGGAGATTAACTCCTAGCTGAGTCAAGCGGTTGTGTAGCCCAGACATCTTGAGGATGTGCTCACTGACAGAACTATTCTCCTCCATCTTACAACTGAAGAACTTGTCGGAGACGTCATATCTCTAGACCCGGGCATGAGCTTGGAAAACCAGTTTCAACTCTTGGAACATCTCATATGCTCCGTGTTGCTCAAAACACTTTTGAAGCCCCGGTTCTAAACTGTAAAGCATGCCGCACTGAACAAGGGAGTAATCATCGCAGTGATAATGCCAAGCGTTCGCAACGTCTTGCTCTGTTGGGAGAAGGGGTGGGTCACCTAGTGGTGCATCAAGGACATACAATTTCTTGGAAGCTATGAGGATGATCCTCAAGCCACGAACCCAGTCCGCATAGTTGCTTCCATCATCATTCAGCTTGGTTTTCTCTAGGAACGCATTGAAATTGAGGGTGACATTCGTGTTGGCCATTGGATCTACAATATAGATTGTAAAGACAATTTTAGACTAAGTTCATGATAATTAAGTTCACATAATCAAATTATTTAATGAACTCCCACTTAGATAGACATCTCTCTAGTCATCCAAGCGACACATGATCCACGTCAACTAGCCCGTGTCCGATCATCACGTGAGACGGACTAGTCATCCATGGTGAACATCTCCATGTTGATCGTATCTTCTATATGACTCATGTTCGACCTTTCGGTCTTCCGTGTTATGAGGCCATGTCTGTACATGCTAGGCTCTTCAAGTCAACCTAAGTGTATCGCGTGTGTAAATCTGGCTTACACCTGTTGTATGCGAACGTTAGAACCTATCACACCCAGTCATCACGTGGTGCTTCGGAACAACGATCCTTACCAACGGTGCACAGTTAGGGTGAACACTTTTCTTGAAATTTTATTGAGAGATCATCTTATTTACTACCGTCGTTCTAAGCAAATAAGATGTAAACATGATAAACATCACATGCAATCAATATAGTGACATGATATGGCCAATATCATCTTGCTCCTTTGATCTCCATCTTTGGGGCACCATGATCATCACTGTCACCGGCACGACACCATGATCTCCATCATCATGATCTCCATCATTGTGTCTTCATGAAGTTGTCTTGCCAACTATTACTTCTACTACTATGGCTAACGTTTAGCAATAAAGTAAAGTAATTACATGGCATTTATGATTGTCACGCATGTCATACAATAAAATAAGACAACTCCTATGGCTCCTGCCGGTTGTCATACTCATCGATATGCAAGTCGTGAATCCTATTACAAGAACATGATCAATCTCATACATCACAATGCATCACATCACATTCTTTGGCCATATCACATCACAAGGCATATGATGCAAAAACAAGTTAGACGTCCTTTAATTTGTAGTTGCAAGTTTTTACGTGGCTGCTATAGGTTACTAGCAAGAACGTTTCTTACCTACGCCAAAACCACAACGTGATATGCCAATTGCTATTTACCCTTCATAAGGACCCTTTTCATCGAATCCAATCCGACTAAGGTGGGAGAGACAGACACCCGCTAGCCACCTTATGCAACAAGTGCATGTCAGGCGGTGGAACCAGTCTCACGTAAGCGTACGTGTAAAGTCGGTCCGGGACGCTTCATCCCACAATACCGCCGAAATAAGATAAGACTAGTAGTGGTAAGCATATTAACAAAATCGACGCCCACAACAACTTGTGTTCTACTCGTGCATAGATTCTATGCATAGACCTAGCTCTGATACCACTATAGGGAGACGTAGTAGTAAATCAAAAATTTTCCTACGATCACCAAGATCTATCCATGGAGAAACCAGCAACGAGTGGGGAGAGATTGCATCTTCATACCTTTGAAGATCTCTAAGCGGAAGCGTGACAAGAACGCGGTTGGTGGAGTCGTACTCGCAGCGATTCAGATCCCGGTGGACTCCGATCTTAGCGCTGAACAACGGCGCCTCCGCGTTCAACACACGTGCAGCACGATGACGTCTCCTACGCCTTGATCCAGCAAGGAGGAAGGAGAGGTTGAGGGAGAGCTCTGGCAGCACGACGGCATGGTGACGGTGGAGCTACGTGGACTCCGGCAGGGCTTCTCCAAGCGCTACGGAGAACGAGGAAGAGGAAGGGTAGGGCTGCGCCGAGAGAGAGAGAAGTCGTGTCTCAAATCAGCCCAAACCCTTGCATATATATAGGAGGAGGGAGAAGGAGGGATGCCTTGGCCCCTCCTCCAAGGAGGAGAGCTTCGGCCGAAGGTGGGGAAGAGTCCACCTCCCACAAGGGAGGTGGATCTCCTCTTTTAAATCCCTTTTGCCCTTTATCTCTTGATCCCAGCCGCATGGGCCTTTCTAGAAGGTATTGGCAAGCCTACTAAGGGCGGGCACACCTCATCTAAGGGCCCACGAAGTCCTATGGTCATCACACCCCTCCCGGGGGTCCTCCGGCACCCTCCCGGCACTCCCGGTACACTACCGATGAGCCCGAAAACTTTCCGGTGACCAAAACTGGACTTCCTATATATCAATCTTTACCTCCGAACCATTTCGGAGCTCCTCGTGACATCTGGGATCTCATCAGGGACTCCGAACAACTTTCGGTAATCACGTATACCATTTCCCTATAACCCTAGCGTCATCGAACCTTAAGTGTGTAGACCCTAAGGGTTCGGGAGACATGTAGACATGACCGAGACGCCTCTTCGGTCAATAACCAACAGAGGGATCTGGATACCCATGTTGGCTCCCACATGCTCCATGATGATTTCATCGGATGAACCGCGATGTCGGGGATTCAATCAATCCCGTATACAATTCCCTTTGTCTATCGGTATGATACTTGCCCGAGATTCGATCGTCAGTATCTCTATACCTTGTTCAATCTCGTTACCGGCAAGTCTCTTTACTCGTTCCGTAATACATCATCCCATGACTAACTCCTTAGTCACATTGAGCTCATTATGATGATGTCTTACCAAGTGGGCCCAGAGATACCTCTCCGTCACACGGAGTGACAAATCCTAGTCTCGATTCGTGCCAACCCAACAGACACTTTTGGAGATACCTGTAGTGCACCTTTATAGCCACCCAGTTACGTTGTGATGTTTGGCACACCCAAAGCATTCCTACAGCATCCGGGAGTTGCACAATCTCATGGTCTAAGGAAACAATACTTGACATTGAAAAGCTTTAGCGAACGAACTACACGATCTTGTGCTATGCTTACGATTGGGTCTTGTCCATCACATCATTCTCCTAATGATGTGATCCCGTTATCAACGACATCCAATGTCCATGGTCATGAAACCGTGACCATCTATTGATCAACGAGCTAGTCAACTAGAGGCTCACTAGGGACATGTTGTGGTCTATGTATTCACACATGTATTACGGTTTCCGGTTAACACAATTATAGCATGAACAATTGACAATTATCATGAACTAGGAAATACAATAATAACCATTTTATTATTGCCTCTAGGGCATATTTACAACACCTTTGGAAGATCTGATGACCCACAAGTATAGGGGATGAATTGTTGTCCTTTCGATAAGTAAGAGTGTCGAACCCAACGAGGAGCAAAAGGAAATGATAAGCGGTTTTTAGCAAGGTAATTTCTGCAAGCACTGAAATTGTAAGTAGCAAGTGTTTTAATAGCAAGGTAATTTGTGATGAGCAAGTAACGGTAACAATAGGTAAGGTGCAGCAAGGTATCCCAATCTTTTTGTGGCAAAGGACAGGCCAAAAGTATCTCTTATGATGAGCAAAGTGTTCTTGAGGGTACACGGGAATTTCATCTAGTCACTTTCATCATGTTGGTTTGATTCGTGTTCGCTACTTTGATAATTTGATATGTGGGTGGACCGGTGCTAAGGTGCTGTTCTTACTTGAACTAACAACCTACTTATGATTAACACCCTCGCAAGCATCCGCAACTACGAGAAAAGTATTAAGACAAAGTCTAACCATAGCATTAAACATGTGGACCCAAATCAGCCCCATACGAAGTAGCACATAAACTAGGGTTTAAGTTTCTGTCACTCTAGCAACCCATCATCTAATACCTACTCCAAAATGCATTCCCTTATGCCCAAGGATGGTGAAGTGTTATGTAGTCGACGTTCACATGACACCACTAAGGGAATCACAACATACATATCATCAAAATATCGAACAAATATCAAGTTCACATGATTACTTGCAACATGATTTCTCCTGTGACCTCAAGAACAAAAGTAACTACTCACAAATAATATGCATTCTCAAGATCAGAGGTGTATTGAATAGCATAATGTATCTGAACATATAATCTTCCACCAAATAAACCATATAGTAATCAACTACACAAGGTAATCAACACTACTAGTCACCCACAAGTACCAATCTGAGGTTTCGGTACAAAGATTGAACACAAGAGATGAACTAGGATTTGAGAGGAGATGGTGCTGTTGAAGATGTTGATGAAGAATTGCCTCCCCAAGATGAGAGGGTTGTTGGTGATGACGATGGCTTCGATTTCCCCCTCCGGGAGGGAAGTTCCCCCGATGGAATCGCTCCACCGGAGGGCAAAAGTGCTCTTGCCCAAGTTCCGCCTCAACACGTCGGCGCTTCATCCCGAAAGTCCTCCGCTTAATTTTTTTAAGGTTGTTTGGGAATTTATACCAGAAGATGGGCTCCGGAGGTGAGCCTAGGTGACCACCCTCCACCAGGGCGCGGTTAGGGGGCCTGGTGCGCCCTGGTGGAGGGTGGCCACCTGGTGGCCCCCTCCGGTAGTTTTAAGGTCCAATAATTTTTATTTATTGAATAAAAATTCTCCGTAAATTTTCAGCTTCATTGGGGATGTGCAAAATATGTATCTCTGACGTGCCTTTTTCACGTGCTGAATTCCAGTTGCCGACATTCTCCCTCTTGGTGTAAACCTTGCAAATTGTGAGAGAAAAGGCATTATAATTACTCCACAAAGCATTATTATGTATAAAATCATTATAAATAACAGTAGTAAACATGATGCAAAATGGATGTGTCAACTCCCCCAAGCTTAGACCTCGCTTGTCCTCAAGCGAAAGCCGATAGCGAAGAACATGTCCACATCATTTGAGAGAGAGGTGTCGATAAAAACAAAATACAAAAATAGTAGCATCATGCTTATTATTATAACAACAAAAAAAATTAACATAAAACTTCCTTATACCACTTTTATTTCACAATGACATCATATAACTTCTTATGAGAAAGTAACAATTCATCACAACGTGGAAGTATAAAGCATAAATCTTATGGAAAACCAACAAACTATATTCTCAGTCAACTTTGCAACTACAATTCATCATATTTTCAGGAAGAGTCTCATGTAGGAGCCTTTTGGCAAGTCCACATACTCAACCATCATTTAGTCTTCTATGATTGCTAACACTCACAACATACCCATGAGCAAAACATTTCAATAGGACACATAGAAAGATAGGGACTTATGTTGGAAATATGCCTTAGAGGCAATAATAAAATGGTTATTATTATATTTCCTTGTTCATAATAATTGTCTATTGTTCATGCTATAATTGTATTAACCGGAAACCGTAATACATGTGTGAATACATAGACCACACCATGTCCCTAGTGAGCCTCTAGTCGACTAGCTCGTTGATCAATAGATGGTCATGGTTTCCTGGCCATGGACATTGGATGTCGTTGATAATGAGATCACATCATTAGGAGAATGATGTGATGGACAAAACCCAATCCTAAGCATAGCACAAGATCGTGTAGTTCGTCTGCTAGAGCTTTTCTAATGTCAAGTATCATTTCCTTAGACCATGAGATTGTGAAACTCCCAGATACCGTAGGAATGCTTTGGGTGTATCAAATGTCACAACGTAACTGGGTGACTATAAAGGTGCACTACAGGTGTCTCCCAAAGTGTCTGTTGGGTTGGCACGAATCGAGACTAGGATTTGTCACTCCGTGTAACGGAGAGGTATCTGTGGGCCCACTCGGCAATACATCATCATAATGCGCTCAATGTGACTATGGAGTTAGTCACGTGATCATGTGTTACGGAACGAGTAAAGAGGCTTGTCGGTAACGAGATTGAATAAGGTATAGGGATACCCACGATCGAATCTCGAGTAAGTAACATACCGATGGACAAAGGGAATTGTATACGGGATTAATTGAATCCCCGACATCGTGGTTCATCCGATGAGATCATCGTGGAATATGTGGGAGTCAATATGTGTATCCAGATTCCGCTATTGGTTATTGGCCGGAGAGGTGTCTCAGTCATGACTGCATGGTTCCCGAACCCGTAGGGTCTACACACTTAAAGGTTTGGTGATGCTAGAGTTGTAATGGGAATTGTATGTGGTTACCGAAAGTTGTTCGGAGTTCCAGATGAGACCCCGGACGTCACGAGGAGTTCCAGAATGGTCCGGAGGTGAGGATTTATATATGGGAAGTCCAGTTTCAGTCACCGGAAAGGTTTCGGGGTTTATCGGAATTGTACCGGGACCACCGAAGGGGTTCCGGGGGTCCACCTACCCCGGTGGACCTAATGGGCTGTAGTTGGGTGGGAACTAGCCCCTTAGTGGGCTGGTGCGCCCCCAAGGGCCCAAGGCGCCTAGGGTTGGAAACCCTAGGGGGTGGGGGAGCCTCCCACCTAACTTGGGGGGCAAGTCCCCCTGGGGGGCTGCCGCCCCCCTCTAGATGGATCCCCGGGGCCGCCCCCCTCTAGATGGTGCTGGGGAACGTCGCATGGGAAACAAAAATTTTCCTATGTTCACACAAGACCTATCCATGGTGATGAGCATCTACGAGAGGGAGAGTGGATCTACGTACCCTTGTAGATTGCAAAGCGGGAAGCGTTAAGAAACGTAGTTGGTGTAGTCGAACGTCTTCGCGATCCAAATCGCCGAATGTCCCGCGATCCAATCATGATCCGTCCCGATCAAGCACCGAACGGACGGCACCTCCGCGTTCAGTAGACGTACAGCTTGATGACGATCTCCGCCTTCTTGATCCAGCAAGAGGGAGCGGAGAGGTAGAAGAGTTCTTCGGCAGCGTGGCGGCGCTCCGGCGATGGTGGTGGAGCTATTCCGGTAGGGCTTCGCCTAAGCACTGCAGAAATCCGATCTAGAGGAGAAACTATGCACTGAAGGAACAGGTAGCACGTGGCTGAAAATCTTGTGCCAAAACCCTAAAAACCTCTAGTATATATAGGAGGAGAGGAGGAGGAGGCTTGGCCCTCAATGAGCCAGCCCTAGGCTTCGGCCCAACCAAGAGGGAGGAGTCCTCCTCCTCCACTCCTAGTAGGATTAGGACTCCTTCCTCATCTTAGCCTTTTTGCCTTTTTCCACCTTTTACCTTTTGGGATTTTCTTCCCAGGCGCATGGGCCTTGTGTGGGACTTCCACCAGCCCACTAAGGGATGGTATTCATCCTCCCACAGCCCATGTATCCTCTTGGGTCGAAATACCCCTCCCGATGGTCTCCCGGTACACTACCGATGAGCCCGAAACCTTTCCGGTGACCAAAATAGGACTTCGTATATATCAATCTTTACCTCCAGACCATTCCGGAGCTCCTAGTGACATTTGGGGATCTCATACGAGACTCCGAACAACCTTCGATCACCACCATACATAAATCTATACTACCGAAACGTCACCAAACCTTAAGTGTGCAGACCCTGCGGGTTCGAGAACTATGTAGACATGACCGAGACACCTCTACGATCAATAACCAATAGCGAGACATGGATGTCCATATTGGTTCCTACATATTCTATGAAGATCTTTATTGGTCTGACCTTTATGTCAGGGATTCAGTTAATCTCGTATGATGTTCCCTTTGTTCTTCAGTATGTTACTTGCCCGAGATTCGATCGTCGGTATCTCCATACCTAGTTCAACCTTGTTACCGGCAAGTCTCTTTACTCGTTCCGTAATACAAGATCCCGTGACTAACACTTAGTCACATTGCTTTCAAGGCTTATTGTGATGTTGTATTACCGAGTGGGCCCTGAGATACCTCTCCGTCACACGGAGTAACAAATCCCAGTCTTGATCCATGCCAACCCAACAGACACCCTCAGAGATACCTGTAGAGCAACTTTATAGTCACCCAGTTACGTTTCGACATTTGATACACACAAGGCACTCTTCCGATGTCCGTGAGTTGCATGATCTCATGGTCATAGAAACATATACTTGACATGTAGAAAACAGTAGCAATAAATTGACACGATCATATGCTACATTTGTAGTTTGGGTCTTGTCCATCACATCATTCTTCTAATGATGTGATCCCATTATCAAATGACATCACATGTCAATGGCTAGGAAATCTTGACCATCTTTGACCAACGAGCTAGTTCACTAGAGGCATACTAGGGACAAAGTGTTGTCTATTTAACCACACATGTAATGTGTTTCCAATCAATACAATTATAGCATGGATAATAAATGATTATCATGAACAAGGAAATATAATATTAAACACTTTATTTATTGCCTCTAGGGCATATTTCCAACTTTCTCCCACTTGCACTAGAGTCAATAATCTAGTTCACATCACTATGTGATTTACATTGTAATGAATCGAACACCCATGCAGTTCTGGTGTTGATCATGTTTAGCCCTTGTAAGAGGTTTAGTCAACGAGTCTGCAACATTCAGATCCATGTGCACTTTGCAAATATTTATGTCCTTTTCCTCGATGTAACAGCGGATGGAGTTGAAGCATCGTTTTGTGTGTCTGGTCCTCTTGTGAAACCTTGGTTCCTTGGCCAGCGCAATGGCACTAGTGTTGTCACAGAACAGGTTCATTGGATTCAGTGCACTGGGCACTACTCCAAGATCTGTCATGAACTGCTTCATCCAGACACCTTCCTTCGCTGCCTCCGAGGCTGCGATGTACTCCGCTTCGCACGTTGAATCGGCTACCACGCTTTGCTTGGAACCGCACCAGCTTACCGCTCCCCCGTTGAGAATAAATATGTATCCGGTTTGTGACTTAGAGTCATCCGGATCAGTGTCAAAGCTTGCATCGACGTAACCCTTTACGACGAGCTCTTCATCACCTCCATAAACGAGAAACATTTCCTTAGTCCTTTTCAGGTACTTAAGGATATTCTTGACCGCTGCCCAGTGCTCCATTCCAGGATCACTTTGAAACCTTCCGTCCATACTTATGGCAAGGCTGACATCGGGTCTTGTGCACAACATTGCATACATGATAGAGCCTATGGCTGAAGCATAGGGGATGACACTCATCTTTTCTCTATCTTCTACAGTTACTGGGCATTGAGTCTTACTCAACTTCACACCTTGTAACACAGGCAAGAACCCCTTCTTGGACTGATCCATTTTGAACTTCTTCAAAACTTTATCAAGGTATGTGCTCTGTGAAAGTGCTATTAAGCGTCTTGATCTATCTCTATTGATTTTAATGCCCAATATGAAAGCAACTTCTCCTAGGTCCTTCATTGAAAAACTCTTGTTCAAATATTCCTTCATGCTTTCCAGCATTTCTATATTGTTTCCAATCAAAAATATGTCATCCACATATAATATTCGAAATGCTATAAAGCTCCCACTCACTTTCTTGTAAATACAAGCTTCTCCATAAACTTGTATAAAACCAAACGCTTTGATCACCTCATCAAAACGCTTATTCCAACTCCAAGATGCTTGCACCATCCCATAAATGGATCACTAGAGTTTGAAAACTTTGTCAACATTCTTTGGATCGACAAAACCTTCTGGTTGCATCATATACAACTCTTCCTCAAGGAAACCATTGAGGAACGCTGTTTTGACATCCATCTGCCAAATTTCATAGTCGAAATAAGCAGCTATTGCCAACATGATTCTGACAGACTTAAGCATCGCTACGGGTGAGAAGGTCTCATCGTAGTCAACTCCTTGAACTTGTGAAAAACCCTTTGCCGCAAGTCAAGCTTTACAGACGGTGATATTACCGCCCATGTCTATCTTCTTCTTAAAGATCCATTTGTTCTGAATGGCCTTTCGCTCTTCAGGTAATACTTCCAAAGTCCATACTTTGTTTTCATACATGGATCCCATCTCGAATTTCATGGCCTCTAACCATTTCTCAGAATCCGAGCCCATCACCGCTCCTCCATAGCTCGTAGGTTCATTGTTGTCCAACAACATGACCTCCAAGATAGGGTTGCCGTACCACTCAGGAGTAGTACGCGCCCTTGTCGACCTACGAGGTTTAATAGTAGCTTGATCCGAAGCTTCATGATCATCATCATTAACTTCCTCTTCTACCATCGTAGGTTCCACACAAACATCTTTCTGTGCTGCGCTACTTTCTGGTTGAAGTAAAGGTTCAATAACCTCATCAAGCTCTATTTTCCTCCCAGTCAATTCTTTCGAGAGAAACTCTTTCTCAAGAAATGTTCCGTTCTTGGTGACAAACACTTTGCCTTCGGATCTGAGATAGAAGGTATACCCGACTGTGTCTTTCGGGTATCCTATGAAGACGCATTTCTCCGCTTTGGGTTCCAGCTTTTCAGGCTAAAGCTTTTTGAGATAAGCATCACATCCCCAAACTTTAAGAAACGACAACTTTGGCCTCTTGCCAAACCATAGTTCATATGGCATCTTCTCAATGGATTTTGATGGTGCCCTATTTAAAGTGAATGCAGCTGTCTCTAATGCATAACCCCAAAATGATAGTGGCAAATCAGCAAGAGACATCATAGAACGCACCATATCTAATAAGGTTCGATTACGATGTTCGGACACACCATTACGCTGTGGTGTTCCAAGCGGTGTCAACTGTGAAACAATTCCACACTATCTTAAGTGACTGCCAAACTCATAACTCAGATATTCACCTCCTCGATTAGATTGCAGGAATTTAATCTTCTTGTTATGATGATTCTCAACTTCACTCTGAAATTGCTTGAACTTTTCAAACTTTTAGACTTGTGTTTCATTAAGTAAATATACCCATATCTACTTAAGTCATCAGTGAAGGTGAGAAAATAATGTTATCCACCACGTGCCGTAACATTCATTGGACCGCACACATCAGTATGTATGATTTTCAATAAGTCACTTCCCCGTTCCATTGTTCCAGAGAACGACGTTTTAGTCATCTTGCCCATGAGGCATGGTTCACATGTGTCAAGTATTCAAAATCAAGTGACTCCAAAAGTCCTTCATCATGGAGCTTCCTCATGCGTTTTACACCGATATGACCTAAATGGCAGTGCCAGAAGAAAGTGGTAGTATCATTATCAACTCTACATCTTTTGGCATCAATGTTATGAACATGTGTGTCATCACTATCAAGATTCAATATGAATAAACCCCTCACATTGGGTGCATGCCCATAAAAGATATTACTCATATAAATAGAACAACCTTTATTCTCTGATTTAAATGAGCAACTGTCTCGCAATAAACAAGATCCAGATATAATGTTCATGCTTAACGCAAACACTAAATAACAATTATTCAGGTTCATCACTAATCCCGATGGTAATTGAAGAGAGAGCATGCCGACGGCGATCACATCAACCTTGGAACCATTTCCCACGCGCATCGTCACTTCATCCTTTGCTAGCCTTCGTCTATTCCATAGTTCCTATTTTGAGTTGCAAATGTGAGCAACCGAACTGGTATCAAATACCCAGGAACTACAACGAGAGCTAGTAAGGTACACATCAGTAACATGTATATCATATATACCTTGTTTGTCGTTGGCTGCCTTCTTGTCAGCCAGGTACTTGGGACAGTTCCCCTTCCAGTGACCAGTTCCCTTGCAATGAAAGCACTCAGTTTCTGGCTTGGGTCCATGCTTGGGCTTCTTTACAGGAGTGGCAACTACTTTGCCATACTTCTTGGTTTTACCCTTCTTGCCCTTGCCCTTACCCTTGCCATTCTTCTTGAAACTAGTGGTTTTATTGAACATCAACACTTGATGTTCTTTCTGGATTTTAGACTCAGCGACTTTTAGCATCGCAAATAGCTCAGCGACTGACTTGTTCATCCCGTGCATGTTATAGTTCATCACAAAGCTATTGTAACTAGGTGGCAGTGATTGAAGAACTCTGTCAGTGATCGCCTCTGGCGGAAGGGCAATTCCCAACTCTGCTAGACGAGTCGAATACCCTGGCATTCTGAGTATATGTTCACTGATAGACCTGTTCTCCTCCATCTTGCAAGCATAGAACTTATGGGAGGTCTCATACCTCTCGATCCGGGCATTCTTCTGAAAGATAAACTTCAACTCCTGGAACATCTCATATGCTCCATGACGTTCAAAAAACGTCTTTGAAGTCCCGGTTCTAAGCCATACAATATTGCACACTGAACTATTGAGTAATCTCCAGAACGTGCCTCCCAAGCGTTCTTAACGTCTTCGGAAGACATGTCTTCTGGTTGGTCACCAAGCGGTGCATCAAGGACATATGATTTCTGGGAAGCCGTGAGGATAATCCTCAGATTACGGGCCTAGTCAACAAAGTTACTTCCATCATCTTTCAACTTAACTTTCTCTAGGAACGCATTAAAATTCAGGGGTGCTACTACGCGAGCCATTGATCTACAACATAAATATGCAAAGGTTACTTAGACTATTGTTCAAGATAATGAGTTTAGTTAATCAAATTACTAAAGCTCCCACTCAAATTGACATCCCTCAGGTCATCTGAGTGTCACATGATCCACATTCACCAACTCAAGTCCGATCATCACGTGAGTTGAGGTGGTTTCAATGGTGAACATCATCATGTTGATCATATCTACTATATGACTCATGTTTGACCTTTCGGTCTCTTGTGTTCCGAGGCCATGTCTGTACATGCTAGGCTCGTCAAGTTTAACCCGAGTGTTCTGCATGTGCAACACTGGCTTGCACCCATTGTACGTGAATGTAGAGTCTATCACACCCGATCATCACGTGGTGTCTCGACACGACGAACTTCCGCAACGGTGCACACTCGGGGAGAACACAATTCATCTTGAAATTTAAGTGAGGGATCACCTTATAATGCTATCGTCGTCCTAAGGAAAACAAGGTGCATAAAAGGATTAACATCACATGCAAATCAGAAGTGACATGATATGGCCATGAACTTGTGCTTTTGATCTCCATCTTGAAAGCACTGGCATGATCTCCATCGTCACCGACATGACACCATGATCTCCATCATCTTGATCTCCATCAACGTGTCGCCATCGGGGTTGTCGCGCCCATCATGCTTGTACTACTATTGCTATCGTTTAGCGATAAAGTAAAGCATTACATAGCGCTTAATAATTGACACACAGGTCATACAATAATTAAAGACAACCCTATGGCTCCTACCGGTTGCCGTACTCATCGACATGCAAGTCATGATATTCTATACAACACATGACCATCTCATACATCACATATATCACATCATGTAATTGGACATATCACATCACAACATACCCTGAAAAAACAAGTTAGACGTCCTCTAATTGTTGTTGCATGTTTTACGTGGCTGCTACGGGTATCTAGCAAGAACAATTCTCACCTACGCATAAACCACAACAGTGATACATAAGTTGCTTTTCAACCTTCTCAAGGACCGCCTTAGTCGAATCCGATCCAGCTAAAGTAGGAGAAACAGACACACGCCAGCCATCTTTGTGAAATGAAGTTACACGTGAGTCGATGAAACCGATCTCTCGTAAGTGTACGAGTAAGGTTGGTCTGGGCCGCTTCATCCCACAATACCATTGAACCAAAACATGACCAAGGGAGGAAGCAATCTAAGAATCAACACTGACAAACTCTTTGTGTTCTACTCGAGATCTCATCTACACATAGACCTAGCTCATGATGCCACTATTGGGGAACATCGCATGGGAAACAAAAAATTTCCTACGTTAACACAAGACCTATCCATGGTGATAAGCATCTACGAGAGGGAGAGTGGATCTACGTACCCTTATAGATCGCTAAGCGGGAAGCATTAAGAAACGCGGTTGGTGTAGTCGAACGTCTTCGCGATCCAAATCACCGAGCGTCCTGCGATCCAATCACGATCTGTCCCGATCAAGCATCGAACGGACGACACCTCCGCGTTCAGCACACGTATAGCTTGATGAAGATCTACACCTTCTTGATATAGCAAGAGGGAGTAGAGAGGTAGAAGAGTTCTCCGGCAGCGTGACGGCGCTTCGGTGATGGTGGTGGAGCTATTCCGGCAGGGCTTCGCCTAAGCACTACAGAAATCCGATCTAGAGTAGAAACTATGCACTGGAGGAACGGGTAGCACGTGGCTGGAAATCTTGTGCCAAAACCCTAAAAACCTCTAGTATATATAAGAGGAGGAGAGGAGGAGGCTTGGCCCTCAACGATCCAGCCCTAGGCTTCGGCCTAACCAAGAGGGAGGAGTCCTCCTCCTCCACTCCTAGTAGGATTAGGACTCCTTCCTTATCTTAGCCTTTTTGCCTTTTTCCACCTTTTTCCTTTTGGGATTTTCTTCCCAGACGCATGGGCCTTGTGTGGGACTTCCACCAGCCCACTAAGGGCTGGTATTCATCCTCCCACATCCCATGTAGCCTCTTGGGTCGAAATACCCCTCCCGATGGTCTCCCGGTACACTACCGGTACTCCCGGTACACTACCGATGAGCCCAAAACATTTCCGACGACCAAAATAGGACTTCCTATATATCAATCTTTACCTCCGGACCATTCCGGAGCTCCTCGTGACATACAAGATCTCATCCGGGACTTCGAACAACCTTCGGTCACCGCCATACGTAACTCTATACTACCGAAACGTCACCAAACCTTAAGTGTGCAGACCCTGCGGGTTCGAGAACTATGTAGACATGACCGAGACACCTCTATGGTCAATAACCAATAGCGGGACATGGATGTCCATATTGGTTCCTACATATTCTACGAAGATCTTTATCAGTCGAACCTCTATGTCAAGGATTCACTTAATCCCGTATGATGTTCCCTTTGTTCTTCGGTATGTTACTTGCCCGAGATTCGATCGTCGGTATCTCCATACGTAGTTCAACCTCGTTACCGGCAAGTCTCTTTACTCGTTCCATAATAAAAGATCCCATGACTAACACTTAGTCACATTGCTTGCAAGGCTTATTATGATGTTGTATTACCGAGTGGGCCCTGAGATACCTCTCCGTCACACGGAGTAACAAATCCCAGTCTTGATCCATGCCAACCCAACAGACACCCTCAGAAATACCTGTAGAGCACCTTTATAGTCACCCAGTTACGTTGCGACATTTGATACACACAAGTCACTCTTCCAGTGTCCGTGAGTTGCATGATCTCATGGTCATAGAAACATATACTTGACATGTAGAAAACAGTAGCAATAAACTGACACGATCATATGCTACGTTTGTAGTTTGGGTCTTGTCCATCACATCATTCTTCTAATGATGTGATCCTGTTATCAAATGACATCACATGTCAATGGCTAGGAAACCTTGACCATCTTTGACCAACGAGCTAGTTCACTAGAGGCATACTAGGGACAAAGTGTTGTCTATTTACCCACACATGTAATGTGTTTCCAATCAATACAATTATAGCATGGATAATAAACGATTATCATGAACAAGGAAATATAATAATAAACACTTTATTTATTGCCTCTAGGGCATATTTCCAATAGATGGATCCCGGGGGCTGACCCCTCTCCCCTCCCCCTATAAATAGTGGGGGGGGGAGGGCAATCGTACCCCTTCCGCTGGCGCAACCCTCCCCCTTTCTACACCTCCTCCTCCTCCATAGCGCTTAGCAAAGCTCTGCCGGAGAACCACAAGCTCCACCACCACCACACCGTCGTGCTGTCGGAGCTCTCCCTCAACTTCTCCTCCCCCTTTGCTGGATCAGAAGGAGGAGACATCCCCGGGCTGTACGTGTGTTGAACACGGAGGTACCGTTCGTTCGGCGCTTGGATCGGATCTTCTGCGATTTGAATCGCCACGAGTACGACTCCATTAACCGCATTCTTTGTAATGCTTTCTCTTAACAATCTTCAAGGGTATGAGTATGCACTCCCTCTCTCTCGTTGCTAGCATCTCCTAGATTGATCTTGGTGACACGTTAGAATTTTTATGAATTATTACAACATTCCCCAACAGTGGTATTAGAGCTAGGTCTATGCGTAGATTCTATGCACGAGTAGAACACAAGTAGTTGTGGGTGATGATTTGGTCAATTTGCTTGTCGTTACTTGTCTTATCTTGATTCGGCAACATTGTGGGATAAAGCGGCCCGGACCGACTTTACACGTACGCTTACGTGAGACAGGTTCCACTTCACATGCACTTGTTGCATAAGGTGGCTAGCGGGTGTCCGTCTCTCCCACTTTAGTCGGATCGGATTCGATGAAGAGGGTCCTTATGAAGGGTAAATAGTAATTAGAATAACACCATTGTGGCTTTTGCGTAGGTAAGAAACGTTCTTGCTAGAAACCCATAGCAGCCACGTAAAACTTGCGATAACAATTAGAGGACGTCTAACTTGTTATTGCAGGGTATGCTATGTAATGTGATATGGCAAAAAGTATGTGATGAAATATATGTGATGTATGAGTTTGATTATGTTCTTGTAATAGTAATCATGACTTGTATGTCTATGAGTATGACAACCGGTAGGAGCCATAGGAGTTGTCTTAAATTATTATATGACATGCGTGTCAATAAAAAACGCCATGTAATTACTTTACTTTATTGCTAACCGTTAGCCATAGTAGTAGAAGTAATAGTTGGTGAGACAACTTAATGAAGACACGATGATGGAGATCATGATGATGTTGATCATGGTGTCGTGCCGGTGACAATGGTGATCATGTCGCGCCCCGAAGATGGAGATCAAAGGCGCAAGATTATATTGGCCATATCATGTAACTTTATGGTTTGCATGTGATGTTTATCATGTTCATCTTATTTGCTTAGAACGACGGTAGCATAAATAACATGATCCCTCACTAAAATGTCAAGAAATGTGTCCCCCCTAAAGTGTGCATCGTTGTGAAGGATTGTTGTTTCGAAGCACCACATGGTGATCGGGTGTGATAGATTCTAACGTTCGCATACAATGGGTGTAAGCCAGATTTACACACTCGAAACACTTAGGTTGACTTGACGAGCCTAGCATGTACAAACATGACCTCGGAACACGAGAGACCGAAAGGTCGAACATGAGTTGTATAGTAGATGCGATCAACATGGAGATGTTCACCATTGATGACTAGTCCGTCTCACGTGATGATCGGACACGGCCTAGTCGATGTGGATCATGTATCACTTAGATGACTAGAGGGATGTCTATCTGAGTGGGAGTCCATTAAATAATTTGATTAGATAAACTTAATAATCATGAACTTAGTCCAAAATTGTCTTTACAATCTATCTTGTAGATCCAATGGCCCACACTAATGTTGCCCTCAACTTCAACGCGTTCCTAGAGAAAACCAAGCTGAAAGACGATGGAAGCAACTATACGGACTGGGTCCGTAACTTGAGGATCATCCTCATAGCTTCCAAAAAATTATATGTCCTTGATGCACCGCTAGGTAATGCACCCGTTTTCCGAATGACTCAAGACGTTGTGAATGCCTAGTAGTCGCGCAGTGATGATTACTCCCTGGTTCAGTACGACATGCTTTACAGCTAAGAATCGGGGCTGCAAAAGCATTTTGAGCAACATGGAGCATATGAGATGTTCCAAGAGTTGATAATGGTTTTCCAAGCTCATGCCCGGGTCGAGAGATATGAAGTCTCCGACAAGTTCTTCAGTTCTAAGATGGAGGAAAATAGTTCTGTCGCAAGCACATACTCAAAATGTCTGGGTTGCACAACTGCTTGTCTCAGCTGGGAGTTAATCTTCCGGATGACTCAATTATTGACAGAATCCTCCAGTCGCTTCCACCTAGCTACAAGAGCTTTGTGATGAACTACAATATGCAAGGGATGGAGAAGTCCATTCCTGAGTTATATTCGATGCTGAAATCAGCAGAGGTGGAGATCAAAAAGGAACATCAAGCATTGATGGTGAATAAGACCACCAGTTTTAAGAAAGGCAAGGGTAAGAAGAACTTCAAGAAGGACAGAAAAGCAGTTGCCGCGCCCGGTAAATCAGTTGCCGAGAAGAAGCCCAAGAATGGACCCAAGCCTGAGACTGAGTGCTTTTATTGCAAGGGAACCGGTCACTGGAAGCAGAACTGCCCCAAGTACTTAGTAAGAAGGCTGATAATGTCAAAGGTATATATGATATACATGTTATTGATGTGTACCTTACCAGCGCTCGTAGTAGCTCCTGGGTATTTGATACCGGTGCGGTTGCTCACATTTATAACTCAAAAGAGGAGCTATGGAATAAGCGGAGACTGGCAAAGGACGAGGTGACGATGCGCGTCGGGAATGGTTCCAAGGTCGATGTAATCGCCGTCGACACGTACCTCTACATCTACCTTCGGGTTTAGTTTTAAACCTCAATAATTGTTATTTAGTAGCAACTTTGAGCATGAACATTGTATCTGGATCTCCTTTGATGCGAGATGGCTAATCATTTAAATCTGAGAATAATGGTTGTTCTATTTATATGAGAGATATGTTTTATGGTCATGCCCCGCTGGTCAATGGTTTATTTTTATTGAATCTCGAACATGATGTTACACATATTCATAGTGTGAATACCAAACGGTGTAAGGTTGATAATGATAGTCCCACATACTTGTGTGTCACGCCCAAGATGCGGTCCTATCCTTATTTGGCACGAGGGCCTCAACAGGGATAGAAGCGCATCTTGATGCGTTCGCAAGAATGGATATCATTACAAGTACATGTACAGAAGAGATGAGTATATGGAATTGGCTTACACTCACCACAAGCTACATCGGAGTCACATCAATACAATAACATCTCAAACATCATACATAAGAGCAGGGTCCGACTACGGACGAAATCAAACGGTAAAATGACATCCACCCTTGCTATCCCAGGCTGCCGCCTGGAACCCATCCAAGATTGAAGAAGAAGAAGAAGAACTCCAAGTCAATTCAAGCAATGCGCTCACGTCAAATCATCACATTATCTATACCTGCAACTGTTGTTGTAGTAATCTGTGAGCCACAGGGACTCAGCAATCTCATTTCCAAGGGTATCAAGACTATTAAAGCTTAATAGATGAGGCATGGTTAAGTGGTGAGGCTACAGCAAGCGACTAAGCATTTGTTTGAGTGGCTAACTTATGAGTACAGAAAGTAAAGTATGGTGGTCTATGCATAACGGACGCGAACTAGTAATGATCACTAAATGATCCTGAACACCTACTTACGTCAAACATAACCCCACCGTGTTCTCCTCCGGATAAGGACTCACGAGAAGAGACAGTCACGGTTACTCACACGGTTGGTGTATTTTATTAGAGTTTCCTTCAAGTTTTCTATGACCGGGTGTCAAACAAAGTATCCAAGTTTGCCACATAACCGCAGGCACAACTTCTCGAAAAGATTTAACCCTGCAGGGGTGCTCCAACTCATCCATCACAAATTAACCACACTCAGTGAGAATAACCTCAACCACGGATCTCGTGATCATCCTAGGCAATTCCAAAGGAAATCCAACACCTCGAGATAGCCCGAAGAATAATCGGAATTCCTCACTCAAGACGTTCGAGAAAGGTAAAACAAATCCAGTAAGGCCTCCCGACGTGTCGACAATCCCGATAGGAGCCGCGTATCTCGTTCTTAGGACACGACGGATTGTCCAAACTTCCGGTAGGCCAAACACAGAGTTGCCCTTGTAGCCACCGGCGGTTGACAGGTTGGACCAACACTCATGCGGAGCACTAGCCCGGGGGTTGATTAAATTATCCACGGGGTGATCATGCCCTATGCAAGTTCATTAGTTTTAGGCAAATGTAGTACCAATGTTGGGCCTTGCTAGACAAGCTTTATTCTAACCCGAAAATCAAGGGGGTCCCCATAACAACCCTGAGCATGTTAGGAGCGCTCAATTATGGAACATAACACCGGTTCACAAGTAACTAAGGGCAGCAAGAGTGGAACAAAACACCGAGCAAAAGGCCAAGCCTTCCACCCTTAACCAAGTATATATGTGCATTAAATTAAATAGCAGCAATGTTGTGATATAACAAAAGAAGGTCCATGTTGGCACATGGAAGCAATGCACCTGCAACTAGCAACGCTATAAGAAGGGCTGAGCAAGCGGTAACATAGCCAAACTATGTTTTGCTGGGACGTAGAAGGGTTAGAGGCTTATCATGGCAATGTTGGGAGGCTTATCAACAAGTGGTAGGTAGCGAGACATAACGATAAAAGACGAGACAACTAGCATGGCAGTGATAGTAATGGTATCCAGGGAAATGTGTCATCTTGCCTGAGATCCCGCTCGGAAGAAGAACGAGTCCATGAAGAAGACGAACCAACGTAGTCGAACGAATCCTCACACTCCGAACGCTTTCGGAACTCTATCGAGAAGAAGCAATCTGAAACAAACAATCAACACAAGATACACCACAACATATGCATGGCACGATGCACAAACAAATATGATGCATGTCCGGTTAAATATGCAAGGCATGACAATTCACAACAATCAAATACTACACTTTAACTGAAGCTCAATATTCAACGAGTTGCATATGGAGGAAACTCCACGTTCGAATTATTTAGTTCACTCCCGTTAGGTACACGACAATATTAAATTATGTTAAACATGGCAGGGGGTGCATCATAAGTAAACTATCTATCTAGGCATGTTAAATAAGGCCGGAAACAACTTATAGCATTTCCGAAATGACCTCATATGTTCATTATGAATTTGGTCCAGATCTGATCTAAACATATTTTATATTTGTTAAACAGTAAAATAAATGTCACCATGTTATTCTACACGTCATTCTAGTCGATTTACATATATAGAACATCTCAAACGGAGCTACGGTTCAAAAGATATGAGCAACACAAGATGCACATGACATGAATGCAAATGCATGGGAAAACAATCACAACCATATCAAATCATTAATGCAACAAGTTATTATGAAACTACATGAGTTTCTAAGCAAGTTTCATATATGGAATGACCAAAACGGAGCTACGGTTCAACCACAATCATCAAAACAAGTTTTTGTTGAAATCTGCCAAAAACAGCAACTTAGCATTTTGAACATATGAAAACAACAAGTTACAATAATCTAAAATGCAAAAACTAAGCATGGGGAAATAGAAAACAACATCCAATTCATTTCATCTTCACAAATCATATTCGAAACATGCATGGATCACTAGGTAGGAAGCTCACAAGAAGGCTACTTGATAACAGTTTCAGACTTAGTTTTTACAGGTCATGAAATGACATGAAACTTAACAACATGCTAAAGGACAATATCAACAACAAATAACTCCATTTCACCTACCACAAAAGAGTTCTAGATCACTAGCAAATCACATGGCAAGACAACAACAAAATATAACAGATTCCAGACTTAGAAATATTTTGGACCCTCAAAATAACAGATTTTTATAGCAAGTTGACAACAACAAAACCACACCTAAACATGCATTTCTATGACAAACAAAATGACCATGGGCTAGGACACATGGCAAAGAGCAACTTTCATGTTGGAAAAATAATTCATATCATGCCCGGATTAAATCCTACGAAAATGACAAAAGGACATCACAGCATAAATGACATCCACACAAACATGCTCAAATGGAAAAACTAAATGCACCGATAAAACCAATGGATTTTTCTACCCCGAAAACATATATAATATGATTAGGTTCATGTAGAAAATTAATCACAATTAAATATGCGGGATTAGGACTATTCACGGGTTAGCAATTCATTAATGCAAATTAAATGCAACCAACAATCCAACAATTTTATCATGCATGAAAATGCGGTGCAAATGAGATGAACATTTTTAATATGAGATTCTATTAATTTCGTTGCACGGTTAATTAATTATGAAAATGCAATTAATGCAAATGTGCGATATGACATGTTAAATAATTTTATGCATGGGTGCAAATGGCATATTAATATTCTACGATTTATTCTAACCATTTTTCATTTTGAAATTATTTACATCTGACGCACGGTTCTTTTATATGATTTTTATAAATGTGCAAGATGCATCAATAAAAAAAAGAAAAGAAAAAGGGGTGTGGCTCACCACGTGGCCAATGGGCCGGATCGGGGCTAGCTGGGCCTGGGCGCTGCTTCTGGCCCACGCAGCGTTGGCAGGGTCAACGGGCGCAGGAGGAGCGCTCGCCTCGTCCGCTCGATCCCGAGCGCAGGCGGCGGCGGAGCCCGGCGAGGGGCGTGGAGGAGGCCGGCTGGCCGGGACCTGACCGGATCCGGGCCGACGTGGGCAGGCAGGGCAACAGCGCGGCGGAGCTCGGCGGCGGTGCTGGAGGAGCTCGGCAGCCATGGCACGGTGCAGGAGAGGAGCTCAACAGCCATGGCACGACGACGATGAATGCAACAGCCAAAACAAAACACAGACGAAAACGGAAACAAAAGGGGATGGAATCTTCTGGAAAGTCAGTCTCGGGCTGTCACATTGTGGCACTGCCGCCTTGGTCATATTGGTGTTAAACGCATGAAGAAACTCCATGCGGATGGACTTTTGGAGTCTCTTGATTATGAATCATTTGACACGTGCGAACCATGCCTCATGGGAAAGATGACGAAGACTCTGTTCTTCGGAACAATGGAGCGAGCAACCAACTTGTTGGAAATAATACATGCCGATGTATGTGGACCGATGAGCGTTGAGGCTCGCAGTGGCTATCACTATGTTCTCACCCTCACCGATGACTTAAGCAGATATGGGTATGTCTACTTAATGAACACAAGTCTGAGAGCTTTGAAAAGTTCAAGGAATTTCAGAGTGAGGTAGAGAATCAACGCGACAAGAAAATAAAGTTCTTACAATCTGATCATGGAGGAAAATATTTGAGTCACGAGTTTGGCACACACTTAAGGAAATGTGGAATTATTTCACAACTCACGCCGCCTGGCACTCCTCAGCATAATGGTGTGTCCGAACATCGTAATCGCACTCTATTGGATATGGTGCGATCTACGATGTCTCCTACTGATTTACCGCTATGATTTTGGGGATATGCATTAGAGACTGCCACATTCACTTTAAATAGGGCACCGTCTAAATCCATTGAGACGACACCGTATGAATTATGGTTTGGGAAGAAACCTAAGCTACCATTTCTGAAAGTTTGGGATGCGATGCTTATGTCAAGAAACTTCAACCTGAAAAGATCGAACCCAAATCGGAAAAGTGTGTCTTCATAGGATACCCTAAGGAAACTATTGGGTATACCTTCTACCTCAGATCCGAAGGCAAGATCTTTGTCGCCAAGAATGGATCCTTTCTAGAGAAAGAGTTTCTTTCGAAAGAAGTAAGTGGGAGGAAAGTAGAACTTGATGAGGTAATTGTACCCCCTCTCAAACCGGAAAGTAGCGCAGCGTAGGAGAATGTTTTTGTGGTGCCTGCACGGACTAGAGAGGAAGTTAATGATGATGATCATGAAACTTCTGATCAAGTTACTACTAAACTTCATAGGTCCGCGAGGACACGTTCTGCACCAGAGTGGTACAGCAACCCTGTCCTGGAAATCATGTTGTTAGACAATGGTGATCCCTCGAACTATGAAGAAGCCACGGCGGGCCCAGATTCCAACAAATGGCTTGAAGCCGTGAAATCCGAGATAGGATCCATGTATGAGAACAAAGTATGGACTTTTGTGGACTTGCCCGATGATCGGCAAGCCATAGAAAATAAATGGATCTTTAAGAAGATGACTGACGCGGATAGTAATGTGACCGTCTATAAGGCTCGACTTGTCGCTAAGGGTTATCGACAAGTTCAAGGAGTTGACTACTATGAGACTTCTCACCCTTAGCGATGCTGAAGTCCGTCCGAATCATGTTAGCAGTTGCCGCATTTTATGATTATGAGATCTGGCAAATGGATGTCAAAACGATATTCCTTAACGGTTTCCTTAAGGAAGAATTGTATATGATGCAGCTGGAAGGTTTTGTTGATCCTAAGAAGGCTAACAAGGTATGCAAGCTCCAACGCTCCATCTATGGGCTGGTGCAAGCATCTCGGAGTTGGAACATTCTCTTTGACGAGGTGATCAAAGTGCTTGGGTCTATCCAGACTTATGGAGAAGCCTGTATTTACAAGAAAGTGAGTGGGAGCTCTATAGCATTTCTCATTTTATATGTGGATGACATATTGTTGATGGGAAATGATATAGAACTTTTGGAAAGCATAAAGACCTACATGAATAAGTGTTTTTCAATGAAGGACCTTAGAGAAGCTGCTTACATATTAGACATCAAGATCTACAGAGATAGATCGAGACGCCTCGTTGGTCTTTCACAAAGCACATACCTTGACAAGATATTGAAGAAGTTCAATATGGATCAGTCCAAGAAGGGGTTCTTGCCTGTATTGCAAGGTGTGAGATTGAGCACAACTCAATGCTCGACCTCAGCAGAAGATAGAGAAAAGATGAGTGTCATCCCCTATGCCTCAGCCATAGGCTCTATTATGTATGCCATGCTATGTACCAGACCTGATGTGAACCTTGCCATAAGTTTGGTAGGGAGGTACCAAAGTGATCCTAGAATGGAACACTAGACAACAGTCAAGAATGTCCTTAAGTACCTGAAAAGGACTAAGGATATGCTTCTCGTTTATGGAGGTGCCGAAGAGCTCGTCATAAAGGGTTACGTCGATGCTAGCTTCAACACAGATCCGGATGACTCCAAGTCACAAACCGGATACGTGTATATTTTGAATGGTGGGGCAGTTAGCTGGTGCAGTTGCAAGCAAAGCATCGTGGCAGCATCTACATGTGAAGCGGAGTACATAGCTGCTTCGGAAGCAGCACAAGAAGGATTCTGGATGAAGGAGTTCATCACCGACCTAGGAGTGATTCCCAATGTGTCGAGCCTGATGACTCTCTTTTGTGACAACACTGGAGCTATTACCATTGCCAAGGAGCCCAGGTTTCACAAGAAGACCAAGCACATCAAGCGCCACTTCAACTCCATTCGTGGTTACATTTAGGATGGAGATATAGATATTTGTAAAGTACATATAAATCTGAATGTCGCAGATCTATTGACTAAACCTCTTTCATGAGCGAAACATGACCAACACCAAAACTCTATGGGTGTTTGATTCATCACAATATAACTAGATTATTGACTCTAGTGCAAGTGGGAGACTGTTGGAAATATGCCCTAGAGGCAATACTAAAATGGTTATTATTATATTTCCTTGTTCATGATAATTGTTTATTGTTCATGCTATAATTGTATTAACCGAAAACCGTAATACATGTGTGAATACATAGACCACACCATGTCCCTAGTGAGCCTCTAGTTGACTAGCTCGTTGATCAATAGATGGTCATGGTTTCCTGGCCATGGACATTGGATGTCGTTGATAACGGGATCACATCATTAGGAGAATAATGTGATGGACAAGACCCAATCCTAAGCATAGCAGAAGATAGTGTAGTTCGTCTGCTAGAGCTTTTCTAATGTCAAGTATCATTTCCTTAGACCATGATATTGTGCAACTCCCGGATATCGTAGGAATGCTTTGGGCATATCAAACGTCACAACGTAACTAGGTGACTATAAAGGTGCACTACAGGTGTCTCCAAAAGTGTTTGTTGGGTTGGCACGAATCGAGACTGGGATTTGTCACTCCATGTAATGGGGAGGTATCTCTGGGCCCACTCGGTAATACATCATCATAATGAGCTCAATGTGACTAAGGAGTTAGTCACGGGATCGTGTGCTATGGAACGAGTAAAGAGACTTGCCAGTAACGAGATTGAACAAGGTAAAGGGATACCGACGATCGAATCTCGGACAAGTAACATCCCGCTGGACAAAGGGAATTGTATACGGGATTAAATGAATCCCCGACATCATGGTTCATCCGATGAGATCATCATGGAACATGTGGGAGCCAATATGGGTACCCAGATCCCGCTTTTGGTTATTGGCCGAAGAGGTGTCTCGGTCATGACTGCATGGTTCCCGAACCCGTAGGGTCTACACACTTAAGGTTTTGTGATGCTAGAGTTGTAATGGGAATTGTATGTGGTTATCGAAAGTTGTTCAGAGTCTCGGATGAGATCCCGGACATCACGAGGAGTTCCGGAATGGTCCGCAGGTGAAGATTTATATATGGGAAGTCCAGTTTCAATCACCAGAAAGGTTTCGGGGTTTATCAGTATTGTACCGGGACCACCGAAGGGGTTCCGGGGGTCCACCGGGAGGGTCCACCTGCCCCGATGGACCTAATGGGCTGTAGTTGGGTGGGAACCAGCCCCTTAGTGGGCTGGTGCGCCCCCCAAGGGCCCAAGGCGCCTAGGGTTGGAATCCCTAGGGGGTTGGGGCGCCTCCCACCTAACTTCGGGGGCAAGTCCCCCCGGGGGCCGCCGCCCCCCTCTAGATGGATCCCGGGGGCCGTCGCCCCCCCTCTAGATGGATCCCAGGGCCTCCCCCCCTCTAGATGGATCTAGGGGGCCTGTCCCCCTCCCCCCTATAAATAGTGGGGGGGGGGTTGGAGGGAAGCAGTACCCCTTCCCCTGACGCAGCCCTCCCCCTTCCTACACCTCCTCCTGCTCCGTAGCGCTTAGCGAAGATGTGCCGGAGAACCATGAGATCCACCGCCACCATGCCGTCATGCTACCGGAGCTCTCCCTCAACTTATCCTCCCCTTTGCTAGATCAAGAAGGATTAGACGTCACCAGGCTGTACGTGCGTTGAACGCGGAGGCGCCGTCCTTTCGGTGCTTGGATCGGATCTTCCGCGATTTGAATCGCCGCGAGTACGACTCCATCAATCGCGTTCTTTGTAATGCTTCCGCTTAGCAATCTTCAAGGGTATGAACATGCACTCCCTCTCTCTTGTTTCTAGCATCTCCTAGATTGATCTTGGTGACACGTAGGATTTTTTTGAATTATTACTACGTTCCCCAACAACTTATAGTTTGCCTCCCAATGTATTCACCTCAAGGGTGATGTCAACATTAATAACTCATGCTCACTCATATCCAACTGGACATATGTGCCTAGATCTTTCTTCACCACATGATTCTTGCCAAAGGAGAAAACTAAAAAGGAATAGAGAAGAATACTTTGACTCTTGCATAAAAGTAAATACTTAAAAGTAAATGATAGGGCCTTCGTAGAGGGAAGCAGAGGTTGTCATGCACTTTTTTAGTTTGTATGCCAAATCCCTTAGTGCAAAAGAACGCCATGTTTTATTACCTCTTGTGATAGAAACCTTTATTATGCAGTCCGTCGTTTTTATTACTTTGCTATCACAAGTTCATGCAACGCTCGATTTTCTCTTACACTAATTGATCCAACACTTTTAGAAGCAATTTTTATTGCCTTGATGCACCGATGACAACTTACTTGAAGGATCTTATTCAATCCATAGGTAGGTATGGTGGACTCTCAAACATGAGTTTGGGTTTTGGATTTTTGGATGCACAAGTAGTATTTGTACTTAGTGTGGAGTTTTTGGCTAGCAAAGATATTGGGCAAGTACCACATGTTGAAGGATCTATTACAATATAACTTATATGTGAATATGAAAAAGCATAAATCATTAGGTTGTCTTCCGTGTCCAACGTCAACAATTTTGGCATATAATATTTAGTGGGGGCTCACAATCATAAAAGATGTCCATGATAGTATATTTGCATGTGAATCTTCTCTTCCCTAATTTATTCTTTCATGAATTGCATCATTGAATAATGCTATGTTTTCCAATCTCCAATAAATTTTACCACTCATACTTTTCTTTATTGTGATGTCATTACTCACCATAAGATTAGCATATGATCCTTTTCATTTATTTTCTTTTATCATGATTGCAACGAGAAAGTAAAAGGGGTAAAAGCTCAAACTAAACTTTATTATATAACTCTCACTTGATTACATAGATAGATAGATCACGAAACTAACACTCAAAAATAGATCATACTAAACTTTTATTCAACTAAATCATGAAAAGGCTAAGGATAAAAAGGTAGAAAGTGATGGTGATACGTACCGGGGCACCTCCCCCAAGCTTAGCTCAAGCCAAGGGGAGTGCCCATGCCCGTGTACCCAAATATACTTTGGTGGTGATGATGATGATGAAGGTGGTGGTGATGAAACATTATTCTTCTTTGCCAATTTACGCTTGAGGATGGAGTTTTCTTCCCTCAAACCATCATTCTCTTGCTCAAGTTTCAATATCCTTTTGCACAGAGCTGCCTTGCTCTCCTGCAGAAAAGGAGAAGGGATAAAAGGAGTATTGGGTATACTCCTACCATTAGGAAGGCTTGACTTCTTGAACTCCACGTGTATATCTCCAAGTTGAGGTAGTGGAGGTTCATCTTCATCTGAGCTACCATTTGGTTCAACGTCTTCTATTTCCTCCAGATCAGTGTCTTCTTCTTCCTTCGAAGTCCACAAGTAGGGGTAAATGTCCCCAAAGATCTTTGGATTAGCAAAATAATTGGACACATATGTCTCCCCCTCAAAATCTTGGGACGACATATTTTTAGATCTGCCAGGAAAACAACACGAAACAAGAATAGAGGAAAATCTCGCGATGCGGTGCTCAAAACAATCGGGGGTATGTATAGAGAATTTTTATTCTTGGAAACCAAGCAAACGAAAGGAAAACGGAGTCGGGAAGGTTCCCGAGGTGGGCACCCTCCACCAGGGAATGCCAAGGATGGGAACCGCGCCCTGGTTGACCGTGCCCTCCTCAGTTGCCTTCTGGTTTATTTTTCATTTCCTAAAATTCTTAAATATTCCAAAACTGATTTTTTTGCGGATTTATCGGAGACTGTTTACTTACCGTAACACGTACCTCTTAATTTTCACGATTCCGGAGTGTTCGAGAAGGTTTCTTTTATGTGTTCCTTAGGTGTCATGGTTTGGATAACATTCCTTTCAACATTAATAGGCGTATCTGAGATATAGTGTTTAATTCTTTGTACATTGACCACCTTCAGGTTGGTACCTTCGGCATTATTAATATTAATAGCTCCACAATGATAAACTTCTTCGATAACATTGGGTCCTTCTGGAGAGAAGTTTTCCTGCAAAAAATCTGTAATGTGAATTGTACAAAAGAACATATTCTCCAAATTTGAATTCTCGCTTTTGGATTCTTTTGTCATGCTATCTTTTAACCTTTTCTTTGAATAACTTGGCATTTTCATAAGCTTGGGTTCTCCATTCGTCTAATGAGATAATATCAAATAACCTCTTTTCACCGGCAAGTTTGAAGTCATAATTGAGTTCTTTAATTTCCCAAAATGCTTTATGTTCTAACTCTAGGGGCAAACAACAAGCTTTCCCATATACCATCTTATATGGAGACATACCCATAGGATTTTTATAAGTTGTTCTATAAGCCCAAAGTGCATCATCTAATTTCTTAGACTAATTCTTTCGAGACCTGTTAAAAGTTTTAATATCAATTTTATTTCCATATTGCTAAGTTCAACTTGACCACTAGATTGAGGATGATAGGGTGATGCAATTCTATGGTTAACATCATATTTAGCAAGCATTTTACGGAAATCACCATGAATAAAGTGTGAACCACCATCAGCCATTAGATATCTAGGGAGTCCAAACCTCGGGAAAATAACTACTTTAAGCATTTTAATGGAAGTGTGATGATCAACACTACTAGTTGTAATAGCTTCTACCCACTTAGTGACATAATCAACCAGAACCAAAATATGAGTATATCCATTAGAGGAAGGAAAAGGTCCCATATAATCAAAACCCCAAACATCAAATGGTTCAACAACAAGTGAATAATTCATAGGCATTTCCTGACGCTTATCGATATTACCAGTTCTCTGACATTCATCACAAGATGAGACAAACTTATGGGCATCCTTGAAGAGAGTAGGCTAATAAAAACTAGATTGCAATACCTTATGAGCAGTTCTATCTCCAACATGATGTCCTTCATAAGCTTCAGAATGACATTTCCATAGGATTTTCTCCTGATCATGCTTAGGTACACAACGTCTAAGTACCATCTACTCCTTCTTTAAAAAATGTGGGTTATCCCAAAAGTAATGTCTTAAATCGTAGAAGATTTTTTTATTTTCTTGGTAGGTGAAACTAGGTGGAATATATTTAGCAACAATGTAATTAGCATAATCAGCATACCATGGAGTGTTTTGAGAGACATTTATTGCAGCTAGTTGTTCATCAGGGAAACTATCATCAATAGGTAGTGGGTCATCTAAAATATTTTCTAACCTAGACAAGTTATCAGCTACAGGGTTCTCAATTCCCTTCCTATCAACGATATGTAAATCAAATTCCTCGAGCAAGAGAATCACCTAATGAGTCTAGGTTTAGCATCTTTCTTTTCCATAAGATATTTTATAGCAGCATGATCAGTGTGAACAATAACTTTGGAATCAACAATGTAAGATCTGAATTTATCACAAGCAAACACAATTGCTAAAAATTCTTTTTCAATAGTAGCATAATTTCTTTGGGCACTGTCTAGAGTTTTGCTAGCATAATGGATACCATTCAATTTCTTATCAACTCTTTGTCCTAGAACAGCCCCAACAACATAATCACTAGCATCACACATAATTTCAAAAGGCAAGTTCCAATCAGGTGGTTGAACGATAGGTGAAGTTGTTAAGGCTTTCTTAAGTGTTTCAAAGGCTTGTATGCTATCATCATCAAAAACAAAGGGGATATCCTTTTGTAAAAGATTAGTCAGAGGCCTTGAATTTTTTGAGAAGTCTTTGATAAACCTCCTATAGAAACCAGTCGTGACCAAGGAAACTTCGAATACCTTTGATATCTTTAGGACATGGCTTTTTATCAATTGCATCAACCTTATAATGATCCACCTCAATTCCTTGTTCGGAGATTTTATGCCCCAAGACAATACCTTCATTAACCATAAATTGGAGCTTCTCCCAATTCAAGACAAGATTAGTTTGTTCACATCTCTACAAAACTTGACCAAGGTTGCTTAAGCAATCATCAAAAGAAGTTCCGTAGATGGAGAAATCATCCATGAAAACCTCCACAATCTTTTCAAAAAAATCAGAGAATATAGCAGTCATACATCTTTGAAAGGTAGTAGGTGCATTGCATAAACCAAAAGGCATACGTCTATAAGCATAAGTTCCAAAAGGACACGTAAAGGTAGTTTTCGGTTGATCAGATTGTGACACGGGTATTTGAGAGAAACCAAAATATCCATCCAGGAAACAGAAGTGTGTGTGTGTGTGCTTAGATTATCTTTCAAGCATTTGATCAATAAAAGACAAGTGGTAATGATCTTTCCAAGTAGCTTTCTTTAATTTTCTAAAATCAATTACCATCCTATAGAGACTAACAATTCTCTATGGAATAAGCTCATTTTTATCATTAGGAACAACACTAATACATCCTTTCTTAGGGACATAAGGAACGGGACTCACCCATCTACTATCAGCTATAGGATAGATTATACCTGCTTCCAGAAGCTTTAATATTTTAGTTCTTACCACTTCTTTCATCTTGGGATTCTATCATCGTTGGTGATCAACAACGGGTTTAGCATCAGGTTCCATATTAATCTTGTGCTAACATAGAGTGGGACTAATGCCCTTAAGATCATCAAGAGTATATACAATAGCAGCCCGATGCTTCCTCAGAATTTTCAATAATCTTTCTTCTTCATGTTCTAAAAGGTTAGCACTAATAATAACATGATATATCTTTTTCTCATCAAGATAAGCATATTTCAGAGTGTCGGGCAATTGTTTAAGTTCAAACACAGGATCACCTTTAGGTGGAGGAGGACCTCCAAGAGTTTCAATAGGCAAATTGTGTTTCAATAGAGGTTGTTGTTCAAAGATTTTTTTATCTATTTCATTTATTTCACGCAAATGCATATCATTTTCATGGTCTAGAAAATATTGTTCTAGTGGATCGATAGGAGGAACGACAATAGAAGCAAGACCAATTATTTCATCCTTATTAGGTAATTCTCTATCACGAGGTTGTCTACTAAACTTGGAAAAATTAAACTCATGAGACACATCACCAAACTCAACACTGTATGTTTCTTTTTTGCAATCTATCTTAGCATTAATAGTGTTCAAGAAAGGTCTACCAAAGATAATGGGACAAAAGTCATCTTGTGGGGAACCAAGAACTGGAAAATCAGTAGGATATTTTATTTTCCCACACAATACTTCAACATCTCTAACAATCCCAAGTGGTGTGATGGTGTCTCTATTAGCAAGTTTAATAGTAACATTAATATCTTCTATTTCAGCAGGTGCGATGTCATCCATAATTTCTTTATATATATAAAGTAAAAGGAATAGCACTCACACTATCACCCAAATAACATAAGCCATGATAACAATGATCTCCTATTTTTAGTGAGACAACAGACAAGCCAACTATGGGTGTATGTTTGTCTTTTTCACCAGGTTTAGCAAGTCTAGCAGCTTCATCAAAGAAGTAAATGACATACCCATCAATATTTTCTACCAATAGATCTTTAACCATAGCAATACTAGGTTCTACTTTAATTTTTTCAGAGGGCTTAGGTGCTCTAATATTACTTTTGCGAACCACAATTGATAACTTAGCATGTTCCTTTATCCTAACTGGAAAAGGTAATTTCTCAATGTAAGCAGTAGGCACAACTGGATCAACATTGTAAATGATAGCTTCTTCTTTATCTATGACCGGTTCTTTAATTTCCTTTTTAATAGGGGGTGATATCTAAACCATTTCTCTTTAGGGAGACCAACATGAGCAACAAATGATTCACAAAAAGAGGCTACTATCTCAAAGTCAAGTCCATATTTTGTGCCCAACTTGTGAAAAGCATCGATATTCATAAAAGAGTTAACACAATCAAATTCAAGATTAATACCTGACTCGTTACCTTAGTCGAGTTCCCAATCTTCAGAGTTGCGTTTAATTCTTTCCAAGATATCCCACTTGAATTCAATAGTCTTCTTCATAAAAGAATCGATACAAGAAGTATCGATCATGGTTTGATCATTATGAGAAAGCCGAGCATAAAAATTCTGAACAATAACTTCTCTCGGGATATCATGATTGGGGCATGAGTATAATATTGACTTAAGCCTCCCCAAGCTAGAGCGATACTTTCTCCTTCACGAGGCCAAAAATTATATATATATAATTCCAATCACGATGAACTAGTTGCATAGGATAAAACTTTTGGTGGAATTCCAATTCCATGATCCAATATCATCACATAGCCTATACCATGTCAATGCTTTTGCCTTCAAAGATAAAGGGAAAACCTTCTTCTTAACTTCATCTCTGGATAAACCTGCAAGCTTAAATAGTCCAATTTTTTTCTGCATGTATTAGGTGCATATCATGATGTTCAGTTCTATCTCCTGGATAAGTAATAGCTAGCGGTTGTTCTAACATACCTGAAGGAATTTCATAACCAATATTTTTCAGTAGGTCTGGTAGGTTGAGGGGCAACTAATTGTGGTTCTGGTCGAGGTGAAGATACCCTGAACAAACCCCTCAAAGGATTACTTTCCATAGTAACAAGTGACAGTAAATTTCAGCACATAGTATAAGTTTTTCCTTACCAATTTCCACTTACCAAGAGCGCTTCACTCCATGGCAACGGTGACAGAAAAGAGTCTTGATGACCCACAAGTATAGGTGATCAATTATAGTCCTTTCGATAAGTAAGAGTGTCAAACCCAACAAGGAGTAGAAGGAAATGATAAGCAGTTTTCACCAAGGTATTTTCTGCAAGCACTGAAATTGTAAGTAGCAAGTGTTTTGATAGCAAGGTAATTTGTGACGAGAAAGTAACAGTAACAATAGGTAAGGTGCAGCAAGGTAGCCCAATCCTTTTGTGGCAAAGGACAGGCTAAAAGTATCTCTTATGATGAGCAAAGTGTTCTTGAGGGTACATGGGAATTTCATCTAGTCACCTTCATCATGTTGGTTTGATTCGTGTTCGCTACTTTGATAATTTGATATGTGGGTGGACCGGTGCTAAGGTGCCGTTCTTACTTGAAATAACAACCTACTTATGATTAACCCCCTCCCAAGCATCCGCAACTACGAGAAAAGTATTAAGACAAAGTCTAACCATAGCATTAAACATGTGGACCCAAATCAGCCCCTTACGGAGTAGCGCATAGACTAGGGTTTAAGTTTTTGTCACTCTAGCAACCCATCATCTAATAACTACTCCATAATGAATTCCCTTAGGCCCAAGGATGGTGAAGTGTCATGTAGTCGACATACACATGACACCACTAAGGGAATCACAACATACATATCATCAAAATATCGAACACATATCAAGTTCACATGATTTATTACAACATGATTTCTCCCGTGACCTCAAGAAGAAAAGTAACTACTCACAAATAATATGCATGCTCAAGATCAGAGGTGTATTGAATAGCATAATGGATCTGAACATATAATCTTTCACGAAATAAACCATATAGTAATCAACCACACAAGGTAATCAATACTACTAGTCACCCACATGTACCAATCTGAGGTTCTGGTACAAATATTGAACATAAGAGATGAACTAGGGTTTGAGAGGAGATGGTGCTATCGAAGATGTTGATGAATAATGTGTAGGATCTAAAGTAGGTCTAGAGGGGGGGGGGTGATTAGACTACTTGACCAAATAAAAGTTTTTCCATTTTCCCAATTTTAATTATTGGCAAGTTTTAGCAATCATAGCATATCAAGTAACACCCTACACATGCATGTCTAAGAGTGTAGCAGCGGAAAGTAAAGACATTGCACATGTAAGTAAAGAGAGGGTTAGGAATGCAAACACAAGTTATGACACGATGATTTTCCCCCTGGTTTCGATAGGTGGTGCTATCATACGTCCATGTTCATGGAGTCTTCAACCCACGGAGGGTAACGGTCGCGAGAGTCCACAAAGGGCTCTACACACGGAGGGTTCCACGAAGAAGCAACCTTGACTATTCCATGCGGCTTCCGTCCACGAAGTAGGCGATCTCCTTGCCCTTACAAACTTTTTCGTTCACTCCATAACACTAAGTAGGAGGCTCCCAAGCGACACCTAACCAATCTAGGAGGCACCACGCTCCAAAAGGCAATAGGCTCGGTAATGATGATGAAATCCTTGCTCTTGTGCTTCAAGATGATAGACTCCTCAACACACAATCTCTCTCACACATATTTGGTTTGGTAGAAGAGATGGGATTGGTGGAAAGCAACTTAGGGAGGCTAGAAATTAAGATCCATATGGTTAGAGTGGAAGATCTTGACCTCAACACAAGGGTAGGTGGTTCTCCCTCAGAAATATGAGTAGGATAGGTATGAAATAGTTCTGAGTGCTTCTCTTTCGAGTGGGTGGTGGTGAAGGGGTTGGGGAATGTTGCATGGAAAACAAAATTTTTCCTATGCTGCACCAAGATCAATCTAGGAGATGAGAATCTATGAGAGGAGAGATTGGATCTATGTACCCTTGTAGATCGCTAAGAGGAAGCATTAAGGAACATGGTTGATGTAGTGGTACGTCTCCGTGATCAAAATCGCAAGCCTTCCCATGAACTCCCGATCAATTATCGAACGGACGACACCTCCATGTTCAGCACACGTGCAACTCGGTGAAGATCTCCGCCTTCTTGATTCAGCAAGAGGGAGCAGAGAGGTAGATGAGTTCTCTGGCAGCGCGACAACGTTGTGGCGATGGTGGTGGAGCAATTCGAGCAGGGCTTCGCCTAAGCACTGCTGAAAATGGATCTAGAGGAGAAAACGATCTAGAGGAAGAAGAGGACAGTACTTGGCAGAATTAGGGTTAGAGCTGCCCTCAAAATCCTCTAGTATATATAGGAGGGAGTGGAGAGGAGGCATCCCTAGCCTCTCCTCCAAGGAAAGGTTTGGCCGAACCAAAGGGGAGGAGTCCACCTCCCACAAGGGAGGTGGATTCCAAGTGGGACTCTTTCCCAAACTTGGCCCCTACTCTATCTCTTTCTCCATGCGCATAGGGTCTTTTGGGCTGGCTTGCCCAGCCCACCAGGGGATGGTGTGCCACCTCTAAGGTCCATGTGGCCCATTGGGGTATGTGGGCCCCACTTGGTGGTCCTCGAAACCCATTCGTCACTTTCGGTACACTTCCGGAAATGCCCGAAACTTTTCCGGTGTTCAAACATCACTTTCCTATATATCAATCTTTACCTCTAGACTATTCTGGAGCTCCTCGTGACGTCCCGGATCTCATCCGAGACTCCAAACAACCTTTGGTCACCACCATACATAACTCTAAACTACCGAAACGTCACCGAACCTTAAGTGTGCAGACCCTGCGGGTTCGAGAACTATGTACACATGACCGAGACACCTCTATGGTCAATAACAAATAGCGGGACCTGGATGTCCATATTGATTACTACATATTCTACGAAGATCTTTATCGGTCGAACCTCTATGTCAAGGATTCAGTTAATCCCGTATGATGTTCCCTTTGTTCATCGGTATGTTACTTGCCCGAGATTTGATCGTCGGTATCTCCATACCTAGTTCAACCTCGTTACCGGCAAGTCTCTTTACTCGTTCCGTAATACAAGATCCCGTGGCTAACACTTCGTCACATTGCTTGCAAGGCTTATTGTGATGTTGTATTACCGAGTGGGCCATGAGATACCTCTCCGTCACACAGAGTAACAAATCCCAGTGTTGATCCATGCCAACCCAGCAGACACCCTCAGAGATACCTGTAGAGCGCCTTTATAGTCACCCAGTTACGTTGTGACGTTTGATACACACAAGGCATTCCTCCGGTGTTCGTGAGTTGCATGATCTCATGGTCGTAGGAACATATACTTGACATGCAATAAACTATAGCAATAAACTAACACGATCATATGCTACGTTTATAGTTTGGGTCTTGTCCATCCCATCATTCTCCTAATGATGTGATCCCATTATCAAATGACATCTCATGTCAATGGCTAGGAAACCTTGACCATCTTTGATCAACGAGCTAGTCTACTAGAGGCACACTAGGGACAAAGTGTTGTCTATATATACACATATGCAATGTGTTTCCAATCAATACAATTATAGCATGGATAATAAAAAATTATCATGAACAAGGAAATATAATAATAAACACTTTATTTGTTGCCTCTAGGGCATATTTCCAACAGTCTCCCACTTGCACTAGAGTCAATAATCTAGTTCACATCACTATGTGATTTACATTGTAATGAATCAAACACCCATGCAGTTCTGGTGTTGATCATGTTTAGCCCTTGGAAGAGGTTTAGTCAACGGGTCTGTAACATTCAGATCCGTGTGCACTTTGCAAATATTTATGTCCTTCTCCTCGATGTAATCACAGATGGAATTGAAGCGTCACTTTATGTGTTTGGTCCTCTTGTGAAACCTTGGTCCCTTGGCCAGAGCAATGGCACCAGTGTTGTCACAGAACAGAGTCATTGGATTCAGTGCACTGGGCACTACTCCAAGATCTATCATGAACTACTTCATCCAGACAGCTTCGTTTGTTGCCTCCGAGGTTGCGATGTACTCTGCTTCGCATGTAGAATTGGCTACCACGCTTTGCTTGGAACTGCACCAGCTTACCGCTCCCTTGTTGAGAATAAATATATATCCGGTTTGCGACTTAGAGTCATCCGGATCAGTGTTAAAGCTTGCATCGATGTAACTCTTTATGACGAGCTCTTGATCACCTCCATAAACGAGAAAAATTTCCTTAGTCCTTTTTTGGTACTTAAGGATATTCTTGACCGCCGTCCAGTGCTCCATTCTAGGATCACTTTGAAACCTTCCGGCCATACTTATTGGAAAGTTGACATCGGGTCTTTTGCACAACATTGCATACATTATAGAGCCTTTGGCTGAAGCATAGGGGATGACACTCATCTTCTCTCTATCTTCTGCAATCACTGGGCATTGAGTCTTACTCAACTTCACACCTTGTAACATAGGCAAGAACCCCTTCTTGGACTGATCCATTTTGAACTTCTTCAAAACTTTATCAAGGTATGTGCTTTGTGAAAGTACTATCAAGCGTCTTGATCTATCTCTATAGATCTTAATGCCTAATATGAAAGCAGCTTCTCCTAGGTCCTTCATTGAAAAACTCTTGTTCAAATATTCCTTCACGATTTCCAGCATTTCTATATTGTTTCCAATCAGCAATATGTCATCCACCTATAATATTAGAAACGCTATAGAGCTCCCACTCACTTTCTTGTAAATACAAGCTTCTCCATAAACTTTTATAAACACAAACGCTTTGATCACCTCATCAAAGCGCTTATTCCAACTCCGAGACGATTGCACCAGTCCATAAATGGATCGCTAGAGTTTGCAAACTTTGTCAGCATTCTCTGGATCGACAAAACCTTCTGGTTGGATCATATACAACTCTTCCTCAAGGAAACCATTGAGGAACGCTGTTTTCACATCCATCTGCCAAATTTCATAGTTGAAATATGCAACTATTGCGAACATGATTCTAACGGACTTAAGCATCACTACGGGTGAGAAGGTATCATCGTAGTCAACTCCTTGAACTTGTGAAAAACCCTTTGCCACAAGTCGAGCTTTGTAGATGGTGATATTACCGTATGCGTCCATCTTCTTCTTAAAGATCCATTTGTTCTGAATGGACTTTCGCCCTTCAGGTAATAGTTACAACATCCATACTTTGTTTTCATACATTGATCCCATCTCAGATTTCATGGCCTCTAACCATTTCTCAGAATCCGGGCCCGTCATCTCTCCTCCATAGCTTGTAGGTTCATTGTTTTCCAACAACATGACCTCCAAGACAGGGTTGCTGTAACACTCAGGAGCAGTACGCGCCCTTGTCGACCTACGAGGTTCAATAGCAACTTGATCCGAAGCTTCATGATCATGATCATTAACTTCCTCTTCAACTGTTGTAGGCTCCACAGAAACATCTTTCTGCGCTACGCTACTCTCTAGTTGAAGTAAAGTTTCAATAACCTCATCAAGCTCTATTTTCCTCCCACTCAATTCTGTCGAGAGAAACTCTTTCCCAAGAAATGTTCCGTTCTTAGTGACAAACACTTTGCCTTCGAATCTGATATAGAAGGTATACCCAACTGTCTCTTTCGGGTATCCTATGAAGACACATTTCTCCACTTTGGGTTCGAGCTTTTCATGCTGAAGCTTTTTGACATAAGCATCACATCCCCAAACTTTGAGAAACGACAACTTTGGCCTCTTGCCAAACCATAGTTCATATGGCGTTGTCTTAACAGATTTCGATGGTGGCCTATTTAAAGTGAGTGCAGGCGTTTCTAATGCATAACCCCAAAATGATAGTGGCAAATCGGCAAGATACATCATAGAACGCACCACATCTAATATGGTTCGATTACGACATTCGGACACACCATTACGCTATGGTGTTCTAGGCGGTGTCAACTGTGAAATAATTCCACACTGTCTTAAGTGACTGCCAAACTCATAACTCAGATATTCACCTCCTCGATCAGATCATAGGAATTTAATCTTCTTGTTATGATGATTCTCAACTTCACTCTGAAATTTCTTGAACTTTTCAAATGTTTCAGACTTGTGTTTCATTAAGTAAATATACCCATATCTACTTAAGTCATCAGTGAAGGTGAGAAAATAACGATATCCACCGCACGCCTCAATGTTCATTGGACCGTACACATCAGTATGTATGATCTCCAACAAATCACTCGCCCGTTCCATTGTTCCAGAGAACGACGTAGTCATCTTGCCCATGATGCATGGTTCACATGTGTCAAGTGATTCGAAATCAAGTGACTCCAAAAGTCCATCAGCATGGAGCTTCCTCATGCGTTTTACACCAATATGACCCAAACGACAGTGCAACAAGAAAGTGGTACTATCATTATCAACTCTACATCTTTTGGCATCAATGTTATGAACATGTGTATCATCACTATCAAGATTCAATATGAATAAACCCCTCACATTGGGTGCATGACCATAAAAGATATTACTCATATAAATAGAACAACCATTATTCTCAGACTTAAATGAGTAACCGTTTCGCAATAAGAAGATCCAGATATAATGTTCATGCTTAACACAGGCACTAAATAACAATTATTCAGGTTCATCACTAATCCCGATGGTAATCGAAGAGAGAGCATGCCGACGGCGATCACATCAACCTTGGAACCATTTCCCACACGCATCGTCACTTTCTCCTTCGCCAGCCTTTGCCTATTCTGTAGTTCCTGTTTTGAGTTGTAAATGTGAGCAACCAAACCGGTATCAAATACCAAGACACTACAATGAGAGCTAGTAAGGTACACATCAATAACATGTATATCATATATACCTTGTTTGTTGGTGGCCGCCTTCTTGTCAGCCAGATACTTGGGGCAGTTCCGCTTCCAATGACCAGTTCCCTTGCAATGAAAGCACTCAGCTTCTAGCTTGGGTCCAGCCTTGGGTTTTTCATGGGAGGAGCAACTGCTTTGCCACCCTTCTTGGAGTTACCCTTCTTACCCTTGCCATTCTTCTTGAAACTAGTGGTTTTATTGACCATCAACACTTGATGTTCTTTCTGGATTTCAGACTGAGTGACTTTCAGCATCACAAACAGCTCGACGACTGACTTGTTCATCCCGTGCATGTTATAGTTTAACACGAAGCTCCTGTAGCTAGGTGGCAGTGATTGAAGAACTCTGTCAGTGATCGCCTCTTGCGGAAGAGGCATCCCTAACTCCACCAGACGAGTTGAATACCCAGACATTCTGAGTATATGTTCACTGATAGACCCGTTCTCCTCCATTTTGCAAGCATAGAACTTAGCGGAGGTTTCATACCTCTCCATCCGGGCATTATTCTTAAAGATAAACTCCAACTCCTGGAACATCTCATATGCTCCATGACGTTCAAAATGTCTTTGAAGTCCCGGTTCTAAGCCATACAATATTGCACACTGAACTATTGAGTAATCTCCAGAACGTGCCTCCCAAGCATTCTTAACGTCTTCGGATGACAAGTCTGCAGGTTGGTTACCAAGTAGTGCACCAAGGACATATGCCTTCTGGGAAGCCGTGAGGATAATCCTCAAATTACGGGCCTAGTCCACAAAGTTACTTCCATCATCTTTCAACTTAGATTTCTCTAGGAACGCATTAAAATTCAGGGGTGCTACTACGCGAGCCATTGATCTACAACATAAATAAGCAAAGGTTACTAAGACTATTGTTCAAGATAATGAGTTTAGTTAATCAAATTACTAAAGCTCCCACTCAAATTGACATCCCTCAGGTCATCTGAGTGACACATGATCCATATTCACCAACTCAAGTCTGATCATCACGTGAGTTAAGGTGGTTTCAATGGTGAACATCATCATGTTGGTCATATCTACTATATGACTCATGCTCGAACTTTCGGTCTCTTGTGTTCTGAGGCCATGTCTGTACATGCTAGGATCGTCAAGTTTAACTAGAGTGTTCTGCATGTGCAACACTGGCTTACACCCGTTGTATGCGAACGTAGAGTCTATCACACCCGATCATCATGTGGTGTCTCGACACGATGAACTTTCACAATGGTGCACACTCGGGGAGAACACAGTTCATCTTGTAATTTAAGTGAGGGATCACCTTATAATGCTACCATCGTCCTAAGCAAAACAAGGTGCATAAAAGGATTAACATCACATGCAATTCATAAGTGACATGATATGGCCATGAACTTGTGCTTTTGATTTCCATCTTGAAAGCACCGACATGATCTCCATCGTCACCGGCATGATACCATGATCTCCATCATCTTGATCTCCATCAACGTGTCGCCATCGGGGCTGTCGCGCCCACCATGCTTCTACTACTATTGCTACCGTTTAGCGATAAAGTAAAGCATTACATAGCGCTTAAAGATGGACACGCAGGTCATACAATAATCAAAGACAACCCTATGGCTCCTGCCGGTTGCCGTACTCATCGACATGCAAGTCGTGATATTCTATACAAAAACATGATCATCTCATACATCACATATATCACATCATGAAATTGGCCATATCACATCACCACATACCATGCAAAAACAAGTTAGACGTCCTCTAATTGTTGTTGCATGTTTTACGTGGCTGCTATGGGTATCTAGCAAGAACGATCCTTACCTACGCAAAACCACAAGGTGATATGAAGATCGCTTTTCAACCTTCTACAAGGACCGCCTTAATTAAATCCGATACAACTAAAGTGGGAGAAACAGACACCCGCCAGCCATCTTTATGTGACGAAGTCACATGTCAGTCGATGGAACACGGTCTCTCGTAAGCGTACGAGTAAAGTCGGTCCAAGACGCTTCATCCCACAATACTGCTGAACCAAGAAAATACTAAGGAAGTAACCAATATGAATATCAACGCCCACAAACTCTTTGTGTTCTACTCAAGATCTCATCTACGCATAGACCTAGCTCATGATGCCACTGTTGGGGAACGTTGCATGGGAAACAAAAAATTTCCTACACTTCACCAAGATCAATCTAGGAGATGAGCATCTATGAGAGGAGAGATTAGATCTACGTACCCTTGTAGATCGCTAAGCATAAGCGTTAAAGAACGCGGTTGATGTAGTGGCACGTCTCCGCGATCCAAATTGCAAGCTGTCCCAAAAACTCCCGATCAAGTACCGAACGGACGACACCTCCGCGTTCATCACACGTGCAATTCGGTCAAGATATCCGCCTTCTTGATCCAACAAGAGGGAGCAGAGATGTAGACGAGTTCTTCGATAGCACAACGATGTTGCAGCGATGGTGGTGGAGCAATTCCAACAGGGCTTCGCCTAAGCACCGCTGCAAACGGATCTAGAGGAGAAAACGATCTAGAGGAAGAAGAGGGCAGTACTTGGCAGAATTAGGGTTAGGGCTGCCCTCAAAATCCTCTAGTATATATAGTAGGGAGGGGAGAGGAGGAATCACTAGCCTCTCCTCCAAGGAGAGGTTCGACCGAACCAAAGGGGAGGAGTCCACCTCCCACAAGGGAGGTGGATTCCAAGTGGGACTCTTTCCCAAACTTGGCCCCTACTCTATCTCTTTCTCCATGCGCATAGGGCTTTTGGGCTGTCTTTCCCAGCCCACCAGGCGCTGGTGCCCCACCTCTAAGGCCCATGTGGCCCCTCGGGGTATGTGGGCCCCACTTGGTGGTCCCTGAAACCCATTCGCCACTCCCGGTACACTGCCGGAAATGCCCGAAACTTTTCCAAAGTTCAAACACCACTTTCCTATATATTAATCTTTACCTCCGGACTATTCCGGAGCTCCTCGTGATGTCTGAGATCTCATCCGGGACTCCGAACAACCTTCGGTTACCACCATACATACCTCTAAACTACCGAAATATCATCGAACCTTAAGTGTGCAGACCCTGCGGGTTCGAGAACTATGTAGACATGACCGAGACACCTCTACGGTCAATAGCCAATAGCGGGACCTGGATGCCCATATTAATTCCTACATATTCTGAGAAGATCTTTATCGGTCGAACCTCTATGTCAAGGATTCAGTTAATCCCATATGATGTTCCCTTTGTTCATCGGTATGTTACTTGCCCGAGATTCGATCATCGGTATCTCCATACCTAGTTCAACCTCATTACCGGCAAATCTCTTTACTCGTTCCGTAATACAAGATCCTAATGATGTGATCCCGTTATCAAATGACATCTCATGTCAATGGCTAGGAAGCCTTGACCATCTTTGATCAACGAGCTAGTCTACTAGAGGCACACTAGGGACAAAGTGTTGTCTATATATCCACACATGCAATGTGTTCCCAATCAATACAATTATAGAATGGATAATAAACAATTATCATGAACAAGGAAATATAATAATAAACACTTTATTTATTGCCACTAGGGCATATTTCCAATAGAAGGGGTATATATAGGCATCCCCAAAAATCCAACTGTTACACACAATAAGTCAGACTTGGTGACACCGATGTGTAAATCTCGATGGTACTAAAATGAATAAAAGTGGCAACTTTTGAATCTCGGAGGGATCGATATACAATTCTCAGTTGCACTGACAAGGTGACCAACGGTAAGATTTACCAGAATCGGTGATGCCGATTCACCATTCTCGGTGGGGCCGAAAATATGATCTTTCATAACAGGAAGTTGGCAACCCAACTCGGTGGCACTGAGTGCAGTGTCGGCTGCACCGAAGTGTTATGGTTTGGCTGAGTCTGTCTATGGTTTTGGAACTCGGTGGCACTGGGATAGGAATGTTGGCTGCACCGATTTGCATGTTTGGCTTAGGACAGACTTTGGTGGGAGAGTATGTGGATGTTTTGGAGACTGTCACTTGTGCACGCATGAGCATATTGTTCACGATCAAAACTTTACCCCCTTTTAATAGTGTTGGCTTTCCTATAGACTCGAAGTGATTTCTCACAAATGTAAAATGTAGAGTCCTCTTGCTTGAAGCTTGGCCAACCTATTTCCTTGAATCTTGGTGTAATTCCACAATCCTTTAGCCATTCCCATCATTGAACTTTCCTGAAATATACTTGGTGAAAGCATTAGTTCAATGACTTATATGTTGTTATTAATTACCAAAACCACCAAGGGAGCAAATGTGCTTTCAGTCTCCCTGTTTTTGGTAATTGATGACAACATATAGATCAAAGCGTTGACAAAGATATAATCATGGAATATAATCCTCGCTTTGAGAAGTATGTGAAAGGCAAGAGCTCCCCCTAAATTTGTGCATTATTTTTAAATTTGCATTTGAATGCAAATGCACAATCGATTAGGTACATGGGTCACTTCTTACATGTCACATACCACTTGGTGGTGTGCGAGATTAATTGGAATGAATATCATAGCACAGCACAATCAACCAAAGATGAATGATCATCACATAAGCATTAAGATGATAGGGAATAGTAACATCACACATTAAAGCGTATGATCAAACATCATCAAGCGTGTATCACAAGCAAGACAAAAGAGTATCAGGGCAACCAAAAGCATTTTTTTTGAAAAATCAGCAAAATACCAAACGCTCTCTCTCTCTCGAAGCCTAATGATCTATATACACTTCTCCCCCTTTGGCAACAAGTTACCAAAAAGTTCAAAAGTATCTATCTAAGCGTTCTTGGGCTGATCTCCTCCGGTTGTTGATGGAGGAGTCGAGATGACGATGTCAGCGAAGATCTCTATAGATGTCGTTGATGGAGGTGGAGTGGACACTGGTGGAACAGGAGCTGATGGAGCAGGAGCTATGCTGACAGTAGCTGGAGTTGATGAAGAGGGCCTAGATTTTGGTGCAGGCATTGTGGCAGATCTCATCTGAGTGGTGAACTGGATGCCTGGCTCAAGAGGTGATCCTTCCTCCTCCTCCTACTCCTCATCATCATCCTCATCAGAAGAAGTAGTAGAGACTCGAGGGATGTGCATGGAGTCAACTTCCTTCTGGAGCTCTATCACTGTCTTGGACAACTTGTCCACCTTATCTCCAAGAACCTTGATTCTTGACTCAAAGATCCTCACAAGGCTGTTCTGGTTCTCCAAAATCTCCTTGATATCCTTCTGCATGTCCTGGACGGCTGTGATCAGAAGATCCATTTGCTCGTTCCTGGATCTGGGGGCTTGAGCACTAGCGGCTCGAATAGCTTCTGCCTTTGCCTGTGCTGTAGCAGAAGTGGGATGATCTGGGTTCATCACTACGACATTATCTTCGAACTCTGGCTGTAGGGGCAGGTGTGGATGATCAAGAGCAAATATGTTCTTCTCCAACTGAGAGTTGATGAGCAAGTGGATGTAGGGAGCATAACAACAAGAGTGCTTTTGGTTAGTAGCAACCCTCTTGATTGTCTCAACAATCACATCCATTACTCTAATCCTGGTGTTCCTGTCAAGGTGGATCAACATATTGATGGATTAGCCTTGGATCATCTTGTCATCTCCTGACTTGGGCATCAAGGTATGCCTGAGAATAGTGCTCATAGTCCGGAGTCCTGCTTGCAGATAATAGATGGATCCTATCGTGTGTGATTGCACCTTGTCTGCGGGGATAGGAGTATACATGTCTTTCATGGCATTGTGACTAGCCTTGGGTTCAGAGTATACATCCAGATCTCCTTCCTGAGTTTTTGGAACTTCTAGAAGAGCAGCCCATTCCTCAACAGTGGATTCGTATCGTGCACCTTCAGTCATCCATACAATTCTATCATCTCCATAGAAATGAGCAGTGGAGTAGAATTGCATGATCATCTCGTCGTTCCATGCAGTAAACTCTCTGCCAATGAACTTGTCCAGACCAATGCAATGGAATTTGTCTTGGACACTTGGGAATTAGTCCACATTATCTTTGATGAACTTCCAATCGACATACCTCATGTCACTAACAGCTGGGCTCTTGTCAAGCAACATGGTCTAATAAAAATCCCGTTGCTCTCTTGTGTAAAACCTGTAGTCAACAACAGTTTTTCTCCTCTAAGCATAAGGATCTATGGCTCTCCAGGCTCTCAAGCCCGAGTCTTTCCTCTTCTTCATGTCCTCAGCAACTAGGTGGCTGGCATCATGCACTGGAAGATGTGGTCTGAGCTTCATCAAAGTGGTCAAGTCATCATCATCTTCCACTCTGGAGGTAGTCCCTTTGTTCTTCTCTGAAGCTGGGATATCTCTGGTAGTCCTCTTGGACTTCTGTGCATCAACTTTCTTAGGAGTAGGCTTGGTGCTCTTGGAGGTGCCAGTCTTTGGCATAGCATCAACCATAAGCTTCTTGGATTTCTTCTTGGGAGGGGCAATCTCAATGTTTTATTCTTCCTCCTCCTCAGCAGCAGCACCAACAGCCTCCTTTGGATCTTCAAACATAGAGGTAGGCCTGCCTATCACATGGACAATCCTCTTCCTAGACTTTTTCTCCACTGCCTTCTTAGGCATAGCTTTCTTGGGGACCTCAACTAACAAAGTTACCCTAGAACTTTTATGTGCCTTGAAAGTTTCAGCAGGAGCATAAACTTTGCTGACAACTCTTCGGGATGAAGTAGCTTCAGTTGCTGACTTCTTGGCAGCCTTTTCTTGCTTCCTAGCAAGAATCTCCTCAGGAATGAAATCAGAATCTTCTTCATCAGAATTGAGCTTCTTCCTGGTCCTGGTGTCAGCCTTGGGCAACCCATGAGAGCTGGGGGTGCCTGGATCTGAGAAAGAACTAGGCTCAGGGCTTGTGCCAGAACTCATATCAACTCCCTGCTCTGCCACATTTTGGCTGTCCTGTGCATTTGACATACTGACCCTGTGAATAGAGTATAGGAGAGCAGAAGAAGATGAGTCATCACAAAATGAGGCTGTTTTTGAAATTTTAACAATGAATTTTCAAGACTTTTGCATTTTGTCGAATAGATATCGGTGCAGTCGAAACAGAATTTTCAGTGAGACCGAGACTGACTGACTCACTAATCGAAACTTGGCACCCTTTTTGGTCGGACCAAAAAGTGGTACTCGGTTCCACTGAGTCAGTTCTCAGGCACACAAAAATCCACATCGATGAGACCGATATGTCCATTTTGGTTCCATCGAGATTTATCGGGCGGACGGCAAAACCCTAGAAAATTCATCTTTCGCGAGATTTCGGTGTTTTGAGAGGGTAGGGACATGTGCAAAGGGTGTATCAATGATAAACAAGGATCTAATGCACAAGAATCGGACGAGGAGTGCAATAGAGATCGAATCCGTACCCTAGCTTGGCGCGGATCCTCTACGGCGGCGACGAGGGAGAGGAATTCGTCGGCGACGGCGATTTCCAGCGGCGGTGGAGCGCAGGGAGACAAGGGCAATGACCAAGGGCCTTTGGAATGGCAGCTTAGGGTTTTGGAGCGTGACGAATGAGATAGAAATTCAAAGCATTAGGGTCCACAGCATTTATACCCACCACTGTCGGTGACACCGATTCTAAGTTTTCGGTGTCACCGAGTGCCTCTACTGTCAGCTGACAGGGACACTCGGTGTAACCGAGAAAATGGAATCGGTGGTACCGAGATTGAAAAATCAGATCAACCCTAGGCATTCGGTGAGACCGGATTTTGTGGTTGGTTCCACCAAGATGCACTTATGAGGTTTTAATGGTGAGTCCTTGTCGATACGGAACTCTGAGTGCTCCACACACAGAGGGATCGAAAAGCACTTCTTCAAATTTTGTGATGCAACATGAATAGAGTATGAGGTAAGAAAGCATAGATAGCTAAAGAAGTGGTCCTAGGCATTCTTGTATATCCAATTGGCAAAAGATAAATCAAAAGCCAAATAGAAACAATTGGATATCCTCGAATGAGAAAATATATGCAGACCAACATGCTCACACAATAAGATGTCAAATGAAATCATGGCAAACATGCACAAACACTCTAGCATCTAAAAAGCACTTGGGCGATGACGAATTGATCTATATATGAGTATTTGACTTAGGAGCCAAGTAAGAGTACTTGATCATAGGTCATACTCATCGTTTAAGCACAAGTGGGGTTACCACTTTTACATAAAGCATTTAATGTTGTCACATACTAAGAGATGCTTTGACTCAAGTCTTAGAGTAAAGCTCCCCCTTGATGTGACATCCTCCCATAAGAGGGATAAACTAACCTTGGGTTTTGTCGATGAAGACTTCCTGTTGGTGAGGTAGTGGTGGATGCTCAAGGTTGATGAAGATCACCACGAGTTGGGAGCATCCTTGTTGTTTCCTTACTCTTCTCACCTACATGGGTTAGTCCCAACACACAAGAGACAAATACAAGGATATCTATGGACATAGAGTGCAAAGCATGTGTGATGATGTCCATTGATTTGTTGATTACCTTGTCCCTTGCTTACCTTTGAGGGAATGTGTGACTCCTTTTCTATTGCATGGGGTTGATGTTGATTCCAAATAGATCTTGCCAAAAATGAATATGAGTGAATTTCATTGGCGGAGTCACCCCTCAAGAACTCTCTAGTTCTTCTTGGGAATCCACATCAAGTTGATGGGGATCCTTGGTGTTTAAGTAGCACTTGTAGAAGTTGAGCTTGTAGTAGCCTTGGGAACACTTCACCAAAGCTTGGGGTTCGTCTTCGTAAGAGTCAAAGTCCTCTTGGAGCTTGTTCTTGCCCTTGAGCTCGGTGTCTTGTGGTGGAAGGTCATCTTGAGTGTTTGTTCCCTTGGGAAGAGTATTTTCATACTTCTCCTTTCGAGGAAAAAACTTGGGATTTTGGATATTGACCTTCTTCCCATTCAACTCCATTAGCATTGAAGTAGCCAACACCATGATTCTTTCGGTATTCTCCGTGCTTGCGTACAATCTCATCAAATTGTTTGTACCCTTCAAGACTCTTGTAGATACCTTTCTCTATAATTCCTTTCAATAAATCATTTTCTTGCTCAAGTGTAACTTGGCTAAGAGAATCATTATTAGTGGAATCAATAGAACTACTAGGAGCAACATCATTGGGTTTATCATTTTTATTGTTGCTACTAGATGAAGAACCTTTCTTTCCTTTGTTACTAGTTTGCTTAGATTTGACTTGTGGCATGAATGTAGACAAGAGTACTCGTTTGAAAATATAAGATGAAGTCTTTTTTTCGGAGGTCGTCATTGATAGCTTTAAGAAATTCATGTTCTTGCTCCAAATTGAGCTTCTCGAAGCGTAGCTTCTCATGAGTTCTTACAAGCTCTCTATGACCTTCAAGAGTAGATTCATGAGCTAACTTAAGAGTGTTGAGTTCTTTAGTTAGTTATTCTATTTTCATCTTATCATCATCAATATACTTATCTTGACTAGTATGAGAAATATCAAGTTCATTATGATTAATATCACTAGTTTTATCACATGGCAAGTCATCATCATAAAGCAAATCATCTTCATCACTATCGAAATCAAGATATTTGGGGTGTGATACATTGGGGCCTTTAGCCATGAAGCAGCTTCCACCTCCTTCATTTGGTGAATCAAATAGATCATAGGAGTTGGTTGTCACTAGTGCGATTCCGGCAACACCATCATCTTGACTATAGTCGGAGTTGGAGTGATAGCTTCTCTCGGAGTGGTTGTCGGAGTCGAAGCCGGAAACCTATTCACCAACATGAGCTTGATGCTTTCTTCTTGAGTAGCTCTTGGTGTGCTTGTCCTTCTTCTCTGAGTCCCTACTTCTCCTTGAGGGTCTTCGTTCATAAAGATTATGTCTACTCCTTCTCTCTCTTCGAGGTGATTCGTCTCTTGAGCTTCGTCTTCTTGGTGACTCTTCTCTTCGTTTGTAGGGAGCCGAGCACTCATTCGAGTAGTGTCCCGGCTTCCCACAATTGTAGCAGTTTCGGTCATGACTTGATGAACGGTTCTCTTCATATCTTGAGTTGGAGCTTCGATCTTTGCTTCTATTCGTGTAGAACTGTTGAATTTCTTGACCATGAGGCTTATCTCTTCATTTGTGACAAGGTTGTCTCTTGAGGTAGCGGGAGCATCACTTGTGGTTTTGTAAGCATCGCTAGACTTGTGATGAAGGTCTTCCTTATCTTTGAGTGTTATCTCATGAGCAACAATTCTACCAATCACTTCCGTTGGTTTGAGGTCTTTGTAGTTGGGAATCATTTGGATCAATGTGCACACGGTGTCATATTTCTCATCCAAAGCTCGAAGTATCTTCTTGATGATGAACTTGTCAGTCATTTCTTTGCTTCCTAAGCCGACAATCTCATTTTTTATGAAAGCTAGCCTAGAGTACATTTCAGCGACTCCTTCACCATCCTTCATCTTGAACATGTCAAGTTGACCTTGAAGAACACCTAACTTGGATTCTCTCACGGACTCAGTTCCTTCGTGCATATCAACCGAAGTATCCCAAATCTCCTTTGCATGTTCAAGACGGCAGATTTTGTTGAATTCTTCAGGACAAAGGCAGTTGAAGAGTATGTCACATGCTTGAGAATTGAGTTGCAACATCTTCAAATTCATCAGTTGATGCTTCACGATCCAGTTCCTTTCCATCCGCAAAGAATTCACCTTGCAAGCCAACACGAACAACAGCCCAAACGACAGGATTATGACCAAGCAAATGCATTTTCATTTTATGCTTCCAACTAGCAAAATTAGTGCCATCAAAGTACGGACCTGTACGGTGATAATTTCCCTCACTAGATGCCATACTTCTCCTAGGTTGTGAAACCAATAGAATGGAGACCAAAGCTCTAATACCTCTTGTAGGATCGAAAGTAGGTCTAGAGGGGGGGGGGGGTGATTAGACTACTTGACCAAATAAAAGTTTTGCCATTTTCCCAATTTTAATTCCTGGCATGTTTTAGCAATCATAGCATATCAAGTAACACCCTACACATGCATGCCTAAGAGTGTAGCAACGGAAAGTAAAGACAATGCACATGTAAGTAAAGATAGGGTTAGGAATGCAAACACAAGTGATGACACGATGGTTTTTCCCGTGGTTCCGATAGGTGGTGCTATCGTACATCCACGTTCATGGAGTCTTCAACCCACGGAGGGTAACGGTCACGAGAGTCCACGAAGGGCTCTATCCATGGAGGGTTCCACGAAGAAGCAACCTTGACTATTCCATGTGGCTTCCGTCCACGAAGGACTAGCATCACTATGGGTAGATCTTCACGAAGTAGGCGATCTCCTTGCCCTTACAAACTTCTTGGTTCACTCCACAACACGAAGTAGGAGGCTCCCAAGCGACACCTAACCAATCAAGGAGGCACCACCCTCCAAAAGGTAATAGGCTCGGTAATGACGATGAAGTCCTTGATCTTGTGCTTCAAGATGATAGACTCCTCAACACACAATCTCTCTCTCACAGATTTGGCTTGGTAGAATAGATGGGATTGGTGGAAAGCAACTTGGGGAGGTTAGAAATCAAGATCCATATGATTGGAGTGGAAGATCTTGACCTCAACACAAGGGTAGGTGGTTCTCTCTCAGAAAACTGAGTAGGATAGGTATGGAATAGTTCCGAGTGCTTCTCTTTTGAATGGGTGGTGGTGAAGGGGTATATATAGGCATCCCCAAAAATCCAACTGTTACACACAATAAGTCAGACTCGGTGACACCGATGTGTAAATCTTGATGGTACCAAAGTGACTAAAAGTGGCAACTTTTGAATCTCAGAGGGACCGATATACAATTCTCGATTGCACCGACAAGGTGACCAAGGGTCAGAAACCAGACTCGGTGACGTCGATTCACCATTCTTGATGGGACTGAAAATGAGAACTTGCGTAACAGGAAGTTGGCAACCCAACTCGGTGGCACCGAGTGCAGTGTCGGCTGCACCGAAGTGTTAGGGTTTGGCTGAGTCTTTCTAGGGTTTGGAACTCGATTGCACCAGGATAGGAATGTTGATTGCACCGATTTGCATGCTTAGCTTAGGACAAACTTTGATGGGAGAGTATGTGAATGTTTTGGTGACTGTCACTTGTGCATGTATGAGCATATTATTCACCATCGAAACTTAACCCCCTTTTAATAGTATTGGCTTTCCTATAGACTCAAAGTGATTTCTCATAAATGTAAAATGTAGAGTCCTCTTGATTTAAGCTTGGCCAACCTATTTCCTTGAATCTTGGGGTAATTCCACAATCCTTTAGCCATTACCATCATTGAACTTTCCTAAAATATACTTGGTGAAAGCATTAGTTCAATGACTTATATGTTGGTATTAATTACCAAAACCACCAAGGGAGCAAATGTGCTTTCATAATGGCCTCCCCAAGATGAGAGGGTTGTTGGTGATGACGATGGCTTTGATTTCCCCCTCCGAGAGAGAAGTTCCCCCGGCAGAATCGCTCCACTGGAGGGCAAAAGTGCTCCTGCCCAAGTTCCGCCTCGAGGCGGCGGCGCTTTGTTCCAAAAGTCCCCCCTTAGTTTTTTAGTTTTTTTGGGAATTTACACCAGAAGATGGGCTCCGGAGGCAGGCCTGGGTGACCACGCTCCACCAGGGCACGGTTAGGGGGCCTCGCGCACCCTGGTGGAGGGTGGCCACCTGGTGGCCCTCCTCCAGTAGTTTTCAGCTCCAGTACTTTTTATTTATTGAATAAAAATCTCCGTAAATTTTTAGCTTCATTGGGGATGTGCAGAATAGGAATCTTTGACGTGCCTTTTTCTGGTGTTGAATTCCAGTTGTCAGCATTCTCCCTTTTTGTGCAAACCTTGCAAAATGTGAGAGAAAAGGCATTAGAATTACTCCTTAAAGCATTATTATGCATAAACACATTATAAATAACAGTAGTAAAACATGATGAAAAATGGACGTATCAAGATCCAACCGTTCGTCGGTTGTGGAATTCCCATATCGACAACTGCTCAACATGTTGGCTCAATCCGACCGTTCAAACTCTAAGACGAGTCTAAATAGTGCATCTATTTTCAGATTGTTTTTATGCACGAAAAACGAGTCTGATTCAAGTTCATATTTTTAATTAACGGTACATCGTACATCCTTTGGAAGATGTTTTTATTTATTGTGTTTTGTTTTTAAACACATTCACACAATTTTTATTTTTCCGGAGGTAATATTCATCATCTCGCCGGTGTCAAACCAACCCGACCTTGCCGCTCCATGATTGCCGACATGTGTGAGAGCATATTTTTCCATGTGTGCGTTTGGTAATTGATGACAACAGCTATGTACTAATGGTTTCTTTGAGTTTTACTTCAAGGATTTGTCCATATGCATTTCTTGAAGTCCATTTGTTGGTTTCAATAAGTTTAGGAGATGACCAAAGTGGTATTCAAGGATTTATCCATATATTGGTCATGTGAGAGGCGAGCTTATTGCAAGCATGTCTTGAAGAAGAAGATTGTGTGAAAATTCTTGTTTACCTTCAAGGCACCATCTTTATGAAGAGAATATCAGAGACAAGGTTGATCAAGAAATCTTCTATATCTAAATAGGGACACGTGATACGTCTCCATTGTATCTACTTTTCCTAACACTTTTGTTCTTGTTTTAGACTCTAATTTGCATTATTTGAATGAAACTAACCCGGAGTGATGCCGTTTTCAGCAGAACTACCATGGTGTTGTTTTTGTGCAGAAATAAAATTTCTCGGAACAAAACAAACCTTTTTGGAGAATTATTTCAGAACATTTGAGGAATATTGGAGACCAAAGCCACCAGAGATACATGGGTCACTTCTTACATGTCACATTCCACTTGGTGGTGTGCGAGATTAATTGGAATGAATATCATAGCACAACACAATCAACCAAAGATGAATGATCATCACATAAGCATTAAGATGATAGGGAATAGTAACATCACACATTAAAGCGTATGATCAAACATCATCAAGCGTGTATCACAAGCAAGACAAAAGAGTATCAGGGCAACCAAAAGCATTTTTTTTGAAAAATCAGCAAAATACCAAACGCTCTCTCTCTTGAAGCCTAATGATCTATATACACTTCTCCCCCTTTGGCAACAAGTTACCAAAAAGTTCAAAAGTATCTATCTAAGCTTTCTTGGGCTGATCTCCTCCGGTTGTTGATGGAGGAGTCGAGATGACGATGTCAGCAAAGATCTCTGTAGATGTCGTTGATGGAGGTGGAGTGGACACTGGTGGAACAGGAGCTGATGGAGCAGGAGCTGTGCTGACAGTAGCTGGAGTTGATGAAGAGGGCCTAGATTTTGGTGCAGGCATTGTGGTTGATCTCATCTGAGTGGTGAACTGGATGCCTGGCTCAAGAGGTGATCCTTCCTCCTCCTCCTCCTCATCCTCATCATCCTCATCAGAAGAAGTAGTAGAGATTCGAGGGATGTGCATGGAGTCAACTTCCTTCTGGAGCTCTATCACTGTCTTGGACAACTTGTCCACCTTATCTCCAAGAACCTTGATTCTTGACTCAAAGATCCTCACAAGGCTGTTCTGGTTCTCCAAAATCTCCTTGATATCCTTCTGCATGTCCTGGACGACTGTGATCAGAAGATCCATTTGCTCGTTCCTGGATCTGGGGGCTTGAGCACTAGCGGCTCGAATAGCTTCTGCCTCTGCCTGTGCTGTAGCAGAAGTGGGATGATCTGGGTTCATCACTACGACATTATCTTCGAACTCTGGCTGTAGGGGCAGGTGTGGATGATCAAGAGCAAAGATGTGCTTCTCCAACTGAGAGTTGATGAGCAAGTGGATGTAGGGAGCATAACAACAAGAGTGCTTTTGGTTAGTAGCAACCCTCTTGATTGTCTCAACAATCAGATCCATTACTCTAATCCTGGTGTTCCTGTCAAGGTGGATCAACATATTGATGGATTAGCCTTGGATCATCTTGTCATCTCCTGACTTGGGCATCAAGGTATGCCTGAGAATAGTGCTCATAGTCTGGAGTCCTGCTTGCAGATAATAGATGGATCCTAGCTTGTGTGATTGCACCTTGTCTGCGGGGATAGGAGTATACATGTCTTTCATGGCATTGTGACTAGCCTTGGGTTCAGAGTATACATCCAGATCTCCTTCCTGAGTTTTTGGAACTTCTAGAAGAGCAGCCCATTCCTCAACAGTGGATTCGTATCGTGCACCTTCAGTCATCCATACAATTCTATCATCTCCATAGAAATGAGCAGTGGAGTAGAATTGCATGATCATCTCGTCGTTCCATGCAGTAAACTCTCTGCCAATGAACTTGTCCAGACCAATGCAATGGAATTTGTCTTGGACACTTGGGAATTAGTCCACATTATCTTTGATGAACTTCCAATCGACATACCTCATGTCACTAACAGCTGGGCTCTTGTCAAGCAACATGGTCTAATAAAAATCCCATTGCTCTCTTGTGTAAAACCTGTAGTCAACAACAGTTTTTCTCCTCTAAGCATAAGGATCTATGGCTCTCCAGGCTCTCAAGCCCGAGTCTTTCCTCTTCTTCATGTCCTCAGCAACTAGGTGGCTGGCATCATGCACTGGAAGATGTGGTCTGAGCTTCATCAAAGTGGTCAAGTCATCATCATCTTCCACTCTGGAGGTAGTCCCTTTGTTCTTCTCTGAAGCTGGGATATCTCTGGTAGTCCTCTTGGACTTCTGTGCATCAACTTTCTTAGGAGTAGGCTTGGTGCTCTTGGAGGTGCCAGTCTTTGGCATAGCATCAACCATAAGCTTCTTGGATTTCTTCTTGGGAGGGGCAATCTCAATGTTTTATTCTTCCTCCTCCTCAGCAGCAGCACCAACAGCCTCCTTTGGATCTTCAAACATAGAGGTAGGCCTGCCTATCACATGGACAATCCTCTTCCTAGACTTTTTCTCCACTGCCTTCTTAGGCATAGCTTTCTTGGGGACCTCAACTAACAAAGTTACCCTAGAACTTTTATGTGCCTTGAAAGTTTCAGCAGGAGCATAAACTTTGCTGACAACTCTTCGGGATGAAGTAGCTTCAGTTGCTGACTTCTTGGCAGCCTTTTCTTGCTTCCTAGCAAGAATCTCCTCAGGAATGAAATCAGAATCTTCTTCATCAGAATTGAGCTTCTTCCTGGTCCTGGTGTCAGCCTTGGGCAACCCATGAGAGCTGGGGGTGCCTGGATCTGAGAAAGAACTAGGCTCAGGGCTTGTGCCAGAACTCATATCAACTCCCTGCTCTACCACATTTTGGCTGTCCTGTGCATTTGACATACTGACCCTGTGAATAGAGTATAGGAGAGCAGAAGAAGATGAGTCATCACAAAATGAGGCTGTTTTTGAAATTTTAACAATGAATTTTCAAGACTTTTGCATTTTGTCGAATAGATATCGGTGCAGCCGAAACAGAATTTTCAGTGAGACCGAGACTGACTGACTCACTAATCGAAACTTGGCACCCTTTTTGGTCGGACCAAAAAGTGGTACTCGGTTCCACCGAGTCAGTTCTGAGGCACACAAAAATCCACATCGATGAGACCGATATGTCCATTTTGGTTCCATCGAGATTTATCGGGCGGACGGCAAAACCCTAGAAAATTCATCTTTCGCGAGATTTCGGTGTTTTGAGAGGGTAGGGACATGTGCAAAGGGTGTATCAATGATAAACAAGGATCTAATGTGCAAGAATCGGACGAGGAGTGCAATAGAGATCGAATCCGTACCCTAGCTTGGCGCGGATCCTCTACGGCGGCGACGAGGGAGAGGAATTCGTCGGCGACGGCGATTTCCAGCGGCGGAGGAGCGCAGGGAGACAAGGGCAATGACCAAGGGCCTTTGGAATGGCAGCTTAGGGTTTTGGAGCGTGACGAATGAGATAGAAATTCAAAGCATTAGGGTCCACAGCCTTTATACCCACCACTGTCGGTGACACCGATTCTAAGTTTTCGGTGTCACCGAGTGCCTCTACTGTCAGCTGATAGGGACACTCGGTGTAACCGAGAAAATGGAATCGGTGGTACCGAGATTGAAAAATCAGATCAACCCTAGGCATTCGGTGAGACCGGATTTTGTGGTTGGTTCCACCAAGATGCACTTATGAGGTTTTAATGGTGAGTCCTTGTGGATACGGAACTCTAAGTGCTCCACACACAGAGGGATCGAAAAGCACTTCTTCAAATTTTGTGATGCAACATGAATAGAGTATGAGGTAAGAAAGCATAGATAGCTAAAGAAGTGGTCCTAGGCATTCTTGTATATCCAATTGGCAAAATATAAATCAAAAGCCAAATAGAAACAATTGGATATCCTCGAATGAGAAAATATATGCAGACCAACATGCTCACACACTAAGATGTCAAATGAAATCATGGCAAACATGCACAAACACTCTAGCATCTAAAAAGCACTTGGGCGATGACGAATTCATCTATATATGAGTATTTGACTTAGGAGCCAAGTAAGAGTACTTGATCATAGGTCATACTCATCGTTTAAGCACAAGTGGGGTTACCACTTTTACATAAAGCATTTAATGTTGTCACATACTAAGAGATGCTTTGACTCAAGTCTTAGAGTAAAGCTCCCCCTTGATGTGACATCCTCCCATAAGAGGGATAAACTAACCTTGGGTTTTGTCGATGAAGACTTCCTGTTGGTGAGGTAGTGGTGGATGCTCAAGGTTGATGAAGATCACCACGAGTTGGGAGCATCCTTGTTGTTTCCTTACTCTTCTCACCTACATGGGTTAGTCCCAACACACAAGAGACAAATACAAGGATATCTATGGACATAGAGTGCAAAGCATGTGTGATGATGTCCATTGATTTGTTGATTACCTTGTCCCTTGCTTACCTTTGAGGGAATGTGTGACTCCTTGATCTATTGCATGGGGTTGATGTTGATTCCAAATAGATCTTGCCAAAAATGAATACGAGTGAATTTCATTGGCGGAGTCACCCCTCAAGAACTCTCTAGTTCTTCTTGGGAATCCACATCAAGTTGATGGGGATCCTTGGTGTTTAAGTAGCACTTGTAGAAGTTGAGCTTGTAGTAGCCTTGGGAACACTACGGAGGTTTTTCCCGTAGTTCCGATAGGTGGTGCTATAGTACATCCACGTTCATGGAGTCTTCAACCCACGGAGGGTAACGGTCACGAGAGTCCACGAAGGGCTCTATCCACGGAGGGTTCCACGAAGAAGCAACCTTGACTATTCCATGCGGCTTCCGTCCACGAAGGACTAGCCTCACTATGGGTAGATCTTCACGAAGTAGGCGATCTCCTTGCCCTTACAAACTTCTTGGTTCACTCCACAACACGAAGTAGGAGGCTCCCAAGCGACACCTAACCAATCTAGGAGGCACCACCCTCCAAAAGGTAATAGGCTCGGTAATGACGATGAAGTCCTTGATCTTGTGCTTCAAGATGATAGACTCCTCAACACACAATCTCTCTCTCACAGATTTGGCTTGGTAGAATAGATGGGATTGGTGGAAAGCAACTTGGGGAGGTTAGAAATCAAGATCCATATGATTGGAGTGGAAGATCTTGACCTCAATACAAGGGTAGGTGGTTCTCTCTCAGAAAACTGAGTAGGATAGGTATGGAATAGTTCCGAGTGCTTCTCTTTTGAATGGGTGGTGGTGAAGGGGTATATATAGGCATCCCCAAAAATCCAACTGTTACACACAATAAGTCAGACTCGGTGACACCGATGTGTAAATCTTGATGGTACCAAAGTGACTAAAAGTGGCAACTTTTGAATCTCAGAGGGACCGATATACAATTCTCGGTTGCACCGACAAGGTGACCAAGGGTCAGAAACCAGACTCGATGACGCCGATTCACCATTCTTGATGGGACTGAAAATGAGAACTTGCGTAACAGGAAGTTGGCAACCCAACTCGGTGGCACCGAGTGCAGTGTCGGCTGCACCGAAGTGTTAGGGTTTGGCTGAGTCTTTCTAGGGTTTGGAACTCGATTGCACCGGGATAGGAATGTTGATTGCACCGATTTGCATGTTTAGCTTAGGACAAACTTTGATGGGAGAGTATGTGAATGTTTTGGTGGCTGTCACTTGTGCATGTATGAGCATATTATTCACCATCGAAACTTAACCCCCCCTTTTAATAGTATTGGCTTTCCTATAGACTCAAAGTGATTTCTCATAAATGTAAAATGTAGAGTCCTCTTGATTTAAGCTTGGCCAACCTATTTCCTTGAATCTTGGGGTAATTCCACAATCCTTTAGCCATTACCATCATTGAACTTTCCTAAAATATACTTGGTGAAAGCATTAGTTCAATGACTTATATGTTGGTATTAATTACCAAAACCACCAAGGGAGCAAATGTGCTTTCATAATGGCCTCCCCAAGATGAGAGGGTTGTTGGTGATGACGATGGCTTTGATTTCCCCCTCCGAGAGAGAAGTTCCCCCGGCAGAATCGCTCCACCGGAGGGCAAAAGTGCTCCTGCCCAAGTTCCGCCTCGAGGCGGCGGCGCTTTGTTCCGAAAGTCCCCCCTTAGTTTTTTAGTTTTTTTGGGAATTTACACCAGAAGATGGGCTCCGGAGGCAGGCCTGGGTGACCACGCTCCACCAGGGCACGGTTAGGGGGCCTCGCGCACCCTGGTGGAGGGTGGCCACCTGGTGGCCCTCCTCCAGTAGTTTTCAGCTCCAGTACTTTTTATTTATTGAATAAAAATCTCCGTAAATTTTTAGCTTCATTAGGGATGTGCAGAATAGGAATCTTTGACGTGCCTTTTTCTGGTGTTGAATTCCAGTTGTCGGCATTCTCCCTTTTTGTGCAAACCTTGCAAAATGTGAGAGAAAAGGCATTAGAATTACTCCTTAAAGCATTATTATGCATAAACACATTATAAATAACAGTAGTAAAACATGATGAAAAATGGACGTATCAAGATCCAACCGTTCATCGGTTGTGGAATTCCCATATCGACAACTGCTCAACATGTTGGCTCAATCTGACCGTTCAAACTCTAAGACGAGTCTAAATAGTGCATCTATTTTCAGATTGTTTTTATGCACGAAAAACGAGTCTGATTCAAGTTCATATTTTTAATTAACGGTACATCGTACATCCTTTGGAAGATCTTTTTATTTATTGTGTTTTGTTTTTAAACACATTCACACAATTTTTATTTTTCCGGAGGTAATATTCATCATCTCGCCGGTGTCAAACCAACCTGACCTTGCCGCTCCATGATTGCCAACATGTGTGAGAGCATATTTCTCCATGTGTGGGTTTGGTAATTGATGACAATAGCTATGTACTAATGGTTTCTTTGAGTTTTACTTCAAGTATTTGTCCATATGCATTTCTTGAAGTCCATTTGTTGGTTTCAATAAGTTTAGGAGATGACCAAAGTGGTATTCAAGGATTTATCCATATATTGGTCATGTGAGAGGCGAGCTTATTGCAAGCATGTCTTGAAGAAGAAGATTGTGTGAAAATTCTTGTTTACCTTCAAGGCACCATCTTTATGAAGAGAATATCAGAGACAAGGTTGATCAAGAAATCTTCTATATCTAAATAGGGACACCTGATACGTCTCCATCGTATCTACTTTTCCTAACACTTTTGTTCTTGTTTTAGGCTCTAATTTGTATTATTTGAATGAAACTAACCCGGAGTGACGCCGTTTTCAGCAGAACTACCATGGTGTTGTTTTTGTGCAGAAATAAAATTTCTTGGAACAAAACAAACCTTTTTGGAGAATTATTTCAGAACATTTGAGGAATATTGGAGACCAAAGCCACCAGAGAGGGCCCCCAGGGTGCTCACTACCCACCAGGGCGTGCCACCCCCCTAGCGCGACCTGGTGGGTGGTGCTCACCTCGTGGCCCCCCAACCCTAATTCTAGCGCTATAAAATCCTATTTTTCCAGAAAAAAATCAAGGAGAAAGTTTCATCACGTTTCACAATACGGAGCCGCCGTCACTTCACGTTTTCATCGGGAGGCCAGATCTGGAGTCTGTTTGTGGCTCCAGAGAGGGGAATCTTCGGTCTTCGTCATCATCAACCCTCCTTCATCACCAATTCCATGATGCTCCCCACCGGGAGTGAGTAATTCCTTCGTAGGCTTCCTGGCCAGTGAGGAGTTGGATGAGATTCATCATGTAATTGAGTTAGTTTTGTTAGGTCTTGATGCCTACTATCCACTACGTTCTAAGATTGATGTTGCTATGACCTTGCCATGATTAATGCCTGTCACTAGGGCCCGAGTGCCATGGTCTCAGATCCGAACTGTTTATGTTGTCATCATTATATCTATGTTCTTGATCCAATCTTGCCTAGCCATATGCACCTATTACGTGTATGATCCGTCAACCCCATAGTGACAATATTTGGGGTACTTCACGGTGATGACCGTAGTTTGAGGAGCTCATGTATTCACCATGTGTTAATGCTTTGTTCCGGTTCACTTTAAAAGGAGGCCTTTATATCCCTTAGTTTCCTTATATACCCCGCTACCATGAGAGGGTAGGGCAAAAGATGTCATGCAAGTTCTTTTCCATAAGCATGTATGACTATATACGGAATACATGCCTACATTATATTGACGAACTGGAGCTAGTTCTGTGTCGCCCTAGGTTATGAATGTTATATGATGAATATCATCCAAAGAATACACTGATCCAGTGGTGATACATATCCAACGTATCTACTTTTCCTAACACTTTTGCTCTTGTTTTGTACTGTAATTTGCATGATTTGAATGAAACCAACCCGGACTGACGCTATTTTCAGCACAACTACCATGGTGTTTCTTTTGTGCAGAAATTAAAGTTCTCGGAATGGAGAAAAACTTTTTGGATATTTATTTGGAATATTTAAGGAATTCTAGAGCCATAAGCTACCTGATAGGGGGCTCAGGGTGCCCACGCTCAACCAGGGTGCGCCAGCCCCCGGGCACGGCCTGGTGGAGGGTGGACACATCGTGGGTCCCCGGCCCTAATTCCAACGCTATAAATTCACATTTTTCTGGGGAAAAACTGGAGAGAAGATTTTACCTCGTGTCACGATACGGAGCCGCTGACACCTCTTGTTCTTCATCGGGAGGCCAGATCCGGAGTCCGTTTGGGGCTCCGGAGAGGGGAATCTTCGGTCTTCGTCATCATCAACCCTTCTCCATCGCCAATTGCATGATGCTCCCCACCGGGAGTGAGTAATCCCTTTGTAGGCTGGCTGGTCGATGAGGAGTTGGATCAGATTCATCATGTAATCGAGTTAGTTTTGTTAGGGCTTGATCCCCAATATCCACTATGTTTGAAGATTGATGTTGCTATGACTTTGCCATGCTTAATGCTTGTCACTAGGGCCCGAGTGCCATGATTTCAGATCTGAACCGTTTATGTTATCATCATTATATCTATGTTCTTGACCCGATCTTGCCTAGTCATATGCACCTATTACGTGTTATGATCTGTCTACCCCATAGTGACAATATTTGGGATACTTCATGGTGATGACAGTAGTTTGAGGAGTTCATGTATTCACTAAGTGCTAATGCTTTGTTCTGGTTCTCTATTAAAAGGAGGCCTTAATATCCCTTAGTTTCCTTATGGACCCCGCAGCCACAGCAGGGTAGGACAAAAGATGCCATGCAAGTTCTTTTCCATTAGCACGTATGACTATATACGGAATACATGCCTACATTACATTGACGAACTAGAGCTAGTTCTGTGTCACCCTAGGTTATGACTGTTATATGATGAATATCATCCAACAAATACTCCGATCCAGCGCCTTTGATCTTTCCACTTATTTCTCTTGCTAAGTTACTATTACTGTTGTCACTATTGCACTTGCTACAAAACCACTACTGATATTGTTACCGCTACTATTATTGTTAGTACTGCTATCAACCTATCATATTACAGTGCTACTGATCACTTTGCTGCAGATATTTATCTCCAGGTGTGGTTGAATTGACAACTCAACTACCAATACTTTCAAATATTCTTTGGCTCCCCTTGTGTCGAATCTATAAATTTGGGCTGAATACTCTACCCTCGAAAACTGTTGCAGTCCCCTATAAATTTCGAGAACCTCTTTATCCTAAAGGTCATTCTAAAAGAATTGAACATGACTCTCAAGGAATTAATGCTGATACACCTAGTCCTTCTAAGAAGAAAAAGAAAAAGAAAAAGAAAAATGATAGGACTTTGCATGCCTCTAGTGAACCTGAGATAGAAAAACCTCCTGATGATACTAATGGTGTTTCTATTTTTGATGCTGAAACTCAATATGGTAATGAACATCCACCTAGTGATAATGGTAATGATAGTAATGTTCATGATGATACTCAACCTAGTAATGATAAAGAACCAAATAATGATGTAGAAATAGAACCTGTTGTTGATCTTGATAACCCACAATCCAAAACTAAACGATTGATAAAAAGGACTTTCTGGCTAGAAAACATGGTATAAAAAGAGAGCCATGGGTTGAGAAACCCATGCCTTTTCCACCTAAACCATCTAAGAAAAAAAATGATGAAGAATTTGAACGCTTTGCTGAAATGATTAGGCCAGTCATTTTACGTACCCACTTAATTGATATCTTAAAGATGCCTCCTTATGCTAAATACATGAAAGACATCGTCACTAATAAATGAAAGATACATGCAGTTCAAATCTCCAACATGCTTGGTAATTATTATTTTGAGGATGGAGTGCCTAAAAAACTTGGAGATCCTGGAATACTAACTATACATTGCTCCATTGAAAGAAATTATGTCAAAACTGCTTTGTGTGATTTTGTAGCTCATGTTAGTGTTATGCCTTTCTCTTTATATAAAAGACTTGATTTGAATAAACTCAAACCTACTGAAATATCTTTGCAAATGGCTGACAAATCAACTACCATACCTATCGGTATTTGTGAGGATGTGCCCGTTGTACTACAAATGTTACCATCTTAACGGTCTTTGTTATTCTCGAGATGCCTGAGGACGACAACATGTCTATTATCCTTGGTAGACCCTTTTTGAACGCTGCAGGGGCTGTTATTGATTGTAATAAAAGCAAAGTCACTTTTCATATCAATGGTAATGAGCATACAATGCACTTTTCGAAGAAGCAATTCCAAGTTAATGGTGTGAATGTTATTGAGAATTCTCCGACACTCACTATTAGGAGTTTTTATCTACCTCTACCTACTGCCAAAAAGAAATATGATGTAATTATGGTTGGGGATATGCATATCCCAGTTTGAGGTAATTTAGTGTTTTACGAAACTTCTTCGGATTCATGCTAATTGAAAGTGGTTGTTAATAAGACTTGATCAACCTTATTAATGGATCATTTTTGAGAGGTATGAAGTTGAATAATTTAGTAGACACAACTCTGTGTATCCACTTTTTGTTTTTCGTTTCTTAGTTAAATTAAATGAAATGCCATGTTTATGCCGTTTTCTGAATTTCCCGTGCAATAAAAAATGACCAACAAATGAAAGTTCTCAGAATGTCATGAAAATTTGACACGAATTTTTTCTGAATATTTCTAAATTTTTGGTACAAATAATACCAGAGGCCGCGTGGGGGGGGTGGTGGTGGTGGTGGTGGTGGTGGTGGTGCACTTGGTGCCCACAAGACACGAGGGTGCGCGAGCCACCCCTGGCGTGGCCTGGTGGGTGGTGGGCCCCACGTGGGTCCCCTCACTTATTCCCTTAGACCATGCCATCTCCTACCTCTAGAAAAAATCACCATTGCTCTCTCCTTCGCGTTCTTTCCCATGAACCCGTGGATTTTGAGCTCTTTGATAGAAGCTCCCTTTCCGAAACTGTTTTAGGGGATTGCTTCTTTGTATGTAAGTCCCACATTGCCCCAATTAGTTTTTGATTTAGTAGTTTATTTTCAGAATAATTAGCTACTCTTGGTGCTGTTGTAGATGAACTTTCATGTTGAATTCTTAGAGTTCTAAGTAGTCTGAATGCTTGATATGGTCTCTAGGCATCCTTATGAGTATTTTCTATCAATCTTATTTAGTTTTGTTAACAAAAATTTGTGTCACAATTTTTTTTAGAAATCGTTCACCAATAAAATGAAATTCTTTAGGAGTTCTTCGAGGAGAAGATCCTCGGCATCATCAAGTGAAAAGCTTTGTATGACAATCTTATGTTGGGCCAAATGCAAGCTTGATACGGTACGCTGAAACCAAATCATGCCTTTGGCAATGTAATAACTTCATGGAAGGTTCATGTATTAAGGAAGAATTTGAGTAGTACATTTGCAATGCCGATCTGGTTCCCTTCTTCGAAGATAAGTGCACTCAACACCTCACTCTCACAGAAACATTTACTAAGAAATTTAAATATTCCCCTCATGAGTCTAGAGTTTCATTTAGTCTCTATAATAATGCTTTCACCATGCCTTTAGATGCGTTCTGTGAAGCGTGCAAAATTCCATATTGGGGTTCACTAGACGAACCAACAAAATCTGAGTACGAGTCATTATTGCGTAACCTTTGTTGCGGTGAAATCAGAGGGGTGATACAAGGCAGAATAAAAAGCATCCCTTTTCCATGTATATAGTACTTTGCAGTCTTTAATGGCAAATGCATTGTAGGCAAGCAGGATTGTAGCACACTGTGTGCCCATGATTTGAGTCTTATACACACTGCTTTAACAGGAATTAAAACTACAATTTAGGAGCAATTGTTGCACGGAGACTGACTCTCAATGCTTCTAATGGTAATTTCTATGGGGGAATTTATGCCTCTCGCCTTGCTATGAGATTGGGAGTGTCCCCTTGGACTAATGATCCTATCTTACCTAGCCAGCACTTAGACTTTGATGCCATGAAGCGCCATAGATTAATTAAGGGCACAATCAATAACTATACTTACAACTTGAGGTTCGGTAACTGTCCCATTGTGCCTATTGTATTGCCTGCTCCTGCTCTCTTTGATTATAACAGGAAGGGAAGATACTACATCCTTGGGAGCAAGGCCCACACATACAATGCAGAGATTGAAGATGCAGGAAGGGCTGAGGAGGTTACACCAAGAGCCTCGGTAGGCTATCACTCAGACTATTATTCGGGCTTCGGATGGTGATTACCAAGCTAGGCCAAAAACCTAAGCTTGGGGGAGTACGTGTTTCCACTAGCATTACATTCATGTTCACACATTTCATTCTAGTTGTCACTGTTCACGCTTTTTCATTGTATTATCCATGTTAGATTTATTTTCTTGCTTTCTTGTTGTGTGTTTCAAAAACTTTGAGAAAACCCAAAAATACTTCTTGCTTCTTTTCGGTTTTTCTTTTTAGTTTAGTTAGTTGTAGTATTAAAAGAAAACCCAAAAAGATTTCTCATTTCTTCTTTTGCTTGTTGGGAGTTTTCCCATGTAAATAGTTTTTCTTGTTTTTGTTTTTCCTTCTTTTATTAGTTTTCTTCAAGAAAAACTAAAAAATTCCAATAATATTTCAGTGTGTTTCTCAAAAATTCTTTTTATTTTATCGAGTCATACCAAGGATAAGACGACGATGAAAATGTTCAGTGGCTCTCATATGCTTTACTGTTGATCTAATAAAGAGCCCATATTATTCTGCCTTCTCCTCTTGAATAAAATGGTTGCAGATTCCTGCTTAGTCCATGACACTCTTGCGCTATTACTATTTCCATATCATTCGACCGTGCAAGTGAAAGGAAATAATGACGATATTTGATGAATTGGTTGTGGCAGAGATAAGCGAGTATGAACTCAACTTGTTTTTTTGTAAATATGTTTTAACATAGTATCCATTATTCAGCATATTATGATCAAGCATGTTTGCAGTGACAATTATAGATTATAGTTTTTCATGCCATGCTCAAGTAGCTAGGAGTGGATAATGATTTATCTTAGATGTCAACATGCATTAAAATGGTTGTGATGTAGTATGATGATATGGTATCCTCCTCTGAATGTTTCAAGTGGCTTGACTTGGCACATGTTCACGCATGTAGTTGAATAAAAACCAACTTAGCCTGCATGGTATTTATGTTCATGGTGTCCATATCCTACTCATGATAGCATTCAATGTTTATTATTCGTAATGCATGTTTATGACCATCATCGCTCTCTAGCTGACCACTTCTCAATCTATTTGCTAGCCTTCAGCTGTACTAAACGAGAATACTGCTTGTGCATCAAAATCCTTAAACCAAAGTTATTCCAGATGACTCCACCATATCTACCTATATGCGGTATTACCCTACCATTCCAAATAAATTTGCATGTGGCACCTATAAAATTTCAAATGAATATCCGTTTTGTTTGCCTGGACCGCTCATGGAGCGACATGGGGCGGTCAGTATCTTCCATGTTAAGTGGGTCACTCTCATGTTGAGTGTTTATTTACACGGTCTTGCACGAGAAGGGCGGTAATAAGGATTCCCAGTCCCGAAATAAAAAATAAATGCAAATAATTAAACAAAAACCCCAGGAATGTTGTTCGTTTGGACGGTACCCGTGGATTTGGCTCACCATGGAGTGTGTTTGTTGGTGGAGGGGGACTAAACCTTTATTTTTAACGCTTGGGAACCGCCGCTAATTTGTTTAACACGGAAGATATTGATAGCTCTTGGTCGTAACATTGATAGGAAGGGTGTACCTTTCAAAATTATACTTATCTCTTAGTTAAGCCTTGAGCTCTAGCACCTATGCAAATCCCAGCTTTCCACTATGAAGGGACTATCTATTTACTTTAATGTTGAGTCATCACCTTCTCAAATAAGCGCCACATCTGAGAGCAATTTGTCATCCTCATGCATTGTGTATAGTGAATGTTGGATGCATCATGACTGGATCTTTTCTACCATGAATTACAATGTTTAGTCGCTACTTGAACTTTGGAGGCGCTCTACATTTATATTTTGCGGTCTCAAAAAGGGCTAGCGAGATACCACTATTGTCATATTATATCATGATTTTTTTGACAAATGTTTGCACTTGAGATACCTTATTATTGCTCGCTAGTTGCTTGTGTCATTGATATGGGTTAATATAATCCTTAAGAGTTATTGCTGATGTTGTTAGTCATAATATTTGCTGAAAACTTGGGTGCTACTTAAGCATATGTATGAAAACAAGAACAAAAGAGTTCGTAAAAGTTTTTGTTTCTCACTTTCAGTTTGTCAACTGAATTGCTTGAGGACAAGCAAGGGTTTAAGCTTGGGGGATTTGATATGTCTCCATCGTATCTACTTTTCCTAATGCTTTTGTTCTTGTTTTGGACACTAATTTACATTATTTGAATGAAACTTACCCGGACTGACGCTGTTTTCAGCAGAACTACCATGGTGTTGTTTTTGTGCATAAATAAAAGTTCTCGGAATGGAACGAAACTTTTTGGAGAATTATTTCAGAATATTTGAGGAATATTGGAGCCATAAGTCACCAGAGAGGGGGCCCAGGGTGTCCACCACCCACCAGGGCGCGCCAGCCCCCCTAGCGCGGCCTGGTGGGTGGTGCTCACCTTGTGGTCCCCTGACCCTAATTCCAGCGCTATAAAACTCTATTTTTCTAGAAAAAATCAAGGAGAATGTTTCATCGCGTTTCATGATATGGAGCCGCCGCCACGTACCATTCTTCCCGGGAAGCCAGATCTGGACTCCGTTTGGGGCTTCGGAGAGGGGAATCTTCGGTCTTCGTCATCATCAACCCTCCTTAATCACCAATTCCTTCATAGGCTTGCTGGCCGGCGAGAAGTTGGATGAGATTCATCATGTAATCGAGTTAGTTTTGTTAGGGCTTGATCCCTAGTATCCAGTATGTTCTAAGATTGATGTTGCTATGACTTTTCCATGATTAATGCTTTTGACTAGGGCCCGAGTGCCATGATTTCAGATCTGAATTGTTTATGTTATCATCATTATATCTATGTTCTTGATCCGATCTTGCCTAGCCATATGCACCTATTACATGTTATGATCCGTCAACCCCATAGTGACAATATGTGGGATACTTCACGGTGATGACCGTAGTTTGAGGAGTTCATGTATTCACCATGTGTTAATGCTTTGTTCCGGTTCTCTATTAAAAGGAGGCCTTTATATCCCTTAGTTTCCTTATAAACCCCGCTACCACGGGAGGGTAGCACAAAAGATGTCATGCAAGTTCATTTCCATAAGCACATATGACTATATATGGAATACATGCCTACATTATATTGACGAACTGGAGCTAGTTCTGTGTCGCCCTAGGTTATGAATGTTATATGATGAATATCATCCAACGAATACACCGATCCAGTGCCTATGATTGTTCTGCTTATTGCTCTTGCAAAGTCACCATTGCTGCTATTACTACTGCACTTGCTACAAAACTATTACTGCTAGTGTTACCACTATTGTTACTGTTAATACTACTATCAAACTATCATATTATTGTGCTACTGATCACTTTGCTGCAGATATTTATCTCCACGTGTGGTTGAATTGACAACTCAACTACTAATACTCTCAAATATTCTTTGGCTCCCCTTGTGTCGAACCTATAAATTTGGGTTGAATACTCTACCCTTGAAAATTGTTGTGATAACCTATACTTGTGGGTTATCAACACCCCACTAGGTGATTTTACTACCTTCTCATGAAGCCACATCACCCAAATTGTTCTAGCCATTGATGTAGCATAGATCGGTGGTCTACATCTGCTACTTCTTGAGCTTGAGTTGGTTTTTCCCTTGAAGAGGAAAGGGTGATGTAGCAAAGTAGAGATAAGTATTTTCCTCAGTTTTGAGAACCAAGGTATCAATCCAGTAGGAGGTACAAGCAAGGCCCCAGTCTTGCACCTGCACAAACAATCAAACACTTGCACCCAACGCTATAAAGGGGTTGTCAATCCCTTCGCGGTCACTTGCAAAGATGAGATCTGATAGAGATAGATATAAAAGTTTACTAAAAGTAAAACTAAATAAAATTGCAGCAAGGTATTTTTGGTTTATAGATGTGAAAATATATAATGGTAAATAGACCCAGGGGCCATAGGTTTCACTAGAGGCTTCTCTCTTGAAGGAAAATAATACGATGGGTGAACAAATTACTATCGAGCAATTTATAGAAAAGCGCAAATTTATGATGATATCCAAGGCAATGATTATGCACATAGGCATCACGTCCATGTCAAGTAGACCGAAACGATTTTTCATCTACTACTATTACTCCACACATCGGCCGACTCTTGCCTGCATCTAGAGTATTAAGTTCATAAAAAATAGAGTAACACCTTAAGTAAGATGACATGATGTAGAGGGATAAAATCAAGCAATATGATGAAAACCCCACCTTTTTATCCTTGATGGCAACAATACAAATACATGCCTTGCTACCCCTACTTTGTCACTGTGTGAGGACACCGCAAGATTGAATCCACAACTAAGCACCTCTCCATTGCAAGAACTACCGATCTAGTTGGCCAAACCAAACCAATAACTCGAAGAGAAATACAAAGATATGAAATCATGCATATAAGAATTCAGAGAAGATTCAAATAATATTCATAGATAATCTGATCATAAATCCGCAATTCCTCGGATCTCAACAAACACACCGCAAAACAAGATTACATCGGATAGATCTCCAAGAACACCAAGGAGAACATGGTATTGAGGATCGGAGAGAGAAAAAGTGTAGCGACCCGACCTGAAAGGTCGAATCTCCGGTGTTTCTGTACCATCCCAAGATCATGCTGGTACTCACACGGTACATCAATGTATATATCAAAGGGAAATCACACAGCATAAATTAATCGAAATATCATATCGAGTCCTTTATTACAATAATGATTACAATAAAGTGGCTGAAGGCCAACTCATGAGATAAACTAAACCATAAACTTGCGAAAGCATCAAAGGTAGATGAGTCCATCTGACTCCAAGGGCATCTCACTGAGCGTAGAGCGTATCCTCACTCCTGGTCAGAAAAGTACTCTGCAACATGATACGTTGCAGCCATGTAGGTCAGCATATTGAATATGCCGGCAAAGTCACAAGAGAGGGGGAAAAGTAATCATCTAGTCTATATGCAAATATGGCAGGTGGGGTAGTAAGCTTTTGCATAAAGCCAAATTTTTCCTACAACAAGAGAGGGCAAAGGCATAATTACTACAATGTTGGTTGATTAATGAGATGGTTCCACCAACGAATTCTCATACCCAAGTTGACATTAATAACCCACATCAATATAATTAATTGTGTTGAGAGTTCCAGATAGTTTCAGTTCCTTTGGCTCAAACTGTCCATGACCATGGACATGGCTAATCGATTAGGTTTGGGTACTCTACAGAGTTTTGCACACGTTGCCCACAAGATTTGGTCGCCTCTGTTTGATTTCTCGCACTTCAGGGTGTTTGAGAAACGGATGACCAAAACATGGTCTTCTAAAGGGTTTTCCTGAGACTCTGTCGGTGCCCATCCTTTCCTACCGTTCTTCTACATCTCGTAGCACCGCCTGTCTAGGGTCACCATGATATCCAACCAAGCCAGATCCCATAATGACTTGTGGCTGTGCAGGTAAGCCTTGGGTCTTGAAGCATCCATCCATCTCTTTGTCCCTGGGTGGAACTTTCCGCATGAATACTGGCACATCTCCAGCATCATCTAGGCTAACCACTGGTTTCTCTAGGGCGCCGTTCAACCATCATCCACCCAGAGGTATATTGAAAAACTCGGAGTCTTGAAGTCTTGATCATAATGCAGGTCTTGAAAATTATTAACTCACAACTCTCATGAATCACACAACCAACCCCGTCTACTAATAGCATAGCAAAATTTTAATCAACATTTCCCGGGGCCAATGTGTCAAAGGGGGGAGGGGTACCTACCACATGGTACTACATCAAGTAACCTAGTTTCCAATTTACCTACTTTGCAGGCAATTGGGGAGATGGTAGAACTAATGCAATAAAACATAGGTATACATGGTCAAAGTGACTTGCCTTGCTGACGATCCTCGTAATCAAGTGACTCTAGGTAACAATCTTCGCACTCCGGATGATCTAACGAATCAAACAGGAGCACACGATAAGCATAAATACAAAACAATTCACACAATTCAGCAAGGATAAACAAACAATACTAAAACCATTCAATAGTATCAATCAAGAGAAAAGAATCAAAATAAAAAATATTTTGACTCAAAAATATTTTTAGTGTCAAAAACTTCTACTACTACCACTTTAAGATAATCAACCAAACAATAGCTAGTAGAAAACAAATAGTAAAGAAAATCAATTTTAGTAAATAGAATGAATTCACTAAAAACTTTTGTGTAAAGAAACACTACTAAAATGAAAGTAAATAGAATGTTAATATAACTTTTTGGAATAGGAAACCAAAACAATAATATTATTAACACTAATATTATTATCATCATATTACTTAACAGAATTGAATTACTAAAATTATTTATTAGAAATCTAACTTAATCATCTATCTAGTGTGTGAAAGTAAAACTAATTTGTTTTATAAACCTATACCTAATGAAAAAGATATAAAGATCCCTATAACAACATGGTATAAAACTAAACAATCATTTTAAATATTAGCAAGTAATGTTACCTAAATGTTTGAATCAACAGAAAGTAATGAAAACTATTCACAAAGTTAAACAAATTCAGATCAGAAATAGAATTAAAATTAGGAAAACTAAACTACATTAGGAACTAAACAGATTCTGTTTTTGTTAAAAACAGTAACTAAATTTATTAAAAAATACTCAAATCATGTAGAATGATAGGTTTAACTAATACCAAACAGTGGCAAAAAGATTCACTCAAAAATATATTTTTGAACTACAGTTATATAGATCTTAGTAATTTGAACAAATTTGATTAGATTCAAAAATTAAAGCTCAAATTTGAAATCTAAGCATACAGACATAAACTACATCAAATATGTGAACTAATGCAAAAATAATCAACTAAAAACACTAAATAGTTTAAAAGATATGATAAAAACAAGATTTGAAAACATTCTGTTTTCTAAAACAAAAAAGAAAAGAAAAGAAAAAACTGATCGAACGGGCAGGGTGACGTGTCGTTCTCTGGTTGGCTACTGGGTGCGCGAGATCTGACGTTTCGAGCGAATGACCGAGCTGTAGACGATACCGGTTCGGGTTTAAAAATGATCTAATCCTATGCGTCCGATCTGGATCGAACGACTACGGGAGGGTTCGGTGGCTTACAGAGAAGGGGGTCGCCGGCGAGGGGGTTCTCCGGCGAGGCCGAGGCGGCGAGGTCGTCGGGGAAGGTGCTCCGGTGGTTGGGGACAGCGTCCGAGGGGTGCAAACGATGGCGGTGGGTCTCCGGCGTGCTCTGATGGGGTTGGAGGGGTGTGGGGTCGACAGAGGCGACGGACACGAGCTTCGGGAGCTTCGGTGGGGATCTGAACTCCGGCAAGGGTGTGGGCAGTGCTCTGGCGAGGTAGAGTGGGGGATCGGGGGTGGAATGAGGAGCGGAGGGTCAGGGCTATTTATAGGGCCGGAGCGGTGGTCGGGGAAGGAAAGAGGAGGGAGATCCGGAGAGGAGGAATCGCCAGCAATGTCCTGTCGGCGCGAGGAGGAAGGTGACCGCGGCGTCTTCGAGATCGGATGGTGGGGCCAGGGAGTCAGAGAGAGGGAGGGCGGCGTCAGCGCGTCGGACGGTAGGCTCGGAGCAGTTTCGGGACTTAACTGCTGTGGGCTGGCCCGTTTCGAATTAATTTGTTTCCTTTTTAATATCCAGAGCACTAAAACTCACTTAAAAGCATTCAAAACATTTGCAAATATAGGAAATATATATATATCAAAATGATCAGGAGAATTAATGCTATTCAATGAACATTTTTCCTCTGTCATTTGAATAGTTTGAAAAAAATAATTATTTTCAGAAAATGCCTATTTGGTTTTAAAAGTTTTTGCAATTTTTTTAAATAGCCCCCTGGTTTTATTGTCCAAATATTTCACCAAGATGACCCTAGTGTGGAGTGTCATGTTACTCCCCTCTTTTCTTTGAAATTTTCCAGAAGTTTTCAAATAGGTGAAACAAGAAAAAGGGGAAGATGAAAGTGACATTTCAGAAATTCAAAAGAAGCACTTCAACCATTATATTCATTCAAACAATATGATGATGATGCATAGGTATACTTCATAACATTCCAAAATGAAATTTTGGGATGTTACAAAAAGCCATCTAGCTACTAGCTATGGACCCGTAGGTCTGAGGTAGACTAATCGCTTCATAGGAGGGGCAATGGAGTTGATGTAGGAGCCCTCCGTGACTGAATCCCCCTCCGGCAGATTACCGGAAAAGGCCCCAAGATGGGATCTCACGGGAATAGAAGGTTGCGGTGGCAGAAAAGTATTTTCGTGGCTCCCTATGATGCTTTGGGAATATATGGGAATATATAGGCAAAGAGTTAGGGTTAGAAGGCCTCCAAGGGACCCAAAAGCTAGCCCCCCCTAGGGAGCGCCCTGGCGGCTTGTCGTCTGCTGCCAGGTCTTCTGACCTCCTCTCCAGATCTTCTAGATGTCTTCTGGTCCAAGAAAAATCATCACGGAAGTTTTATTCTGCTTGGACTCCGTTTGATATTCCTTTTCTGTAAAACTCAACATGGAAAAAACAGGAAATGGCACTAGGCTCTAGGTTAATAGGTAGTCCCAAAAATAATTTAAAATAGCATATTAATGCATATAAAACATCCAAAACAGATAATATAATAGCACGGAACAATCAAAAATTATAGATACGTTGGAGATGTATCAAGCATCTCCAAGCCTAATTCCTGCTCGTCCTCGAGTAGGTAAATGATAAAAATAGAATTTTTGATGTGGAATTCCACCTAACATATTTATCCATGTATTTTTCTTTATTGTGGCATGAATATTCAGATCCATAAGATCCAAAACAAAAGTTTAATGTTAACGTAAAAACAATAATACTTCACGCGTACTAATAAGGGACAAATACATTTTTGCCCCTAGTTGGAACCTACCCACGGGTTTTGCCCTTACTATTCGACTATGCGTAGTTTTGCCCTTAGATTTGCTTCTGAGGTCGCCCAAATGCCCTTTGACCGTTTAACCAATACTATGAAAATTCATAACAAATTCATATGAACTCAAAAAAATGCAAACAAGATATCAAAATGTCCAGAAAAAGATTACCTTTATGTACATGTCATTTTCATTCAGGAAAAAAGTACCATTTAAACTACACATGGTTATTAATGTTATTAATATTTTTTAAAATAAAAAGGTATAAACAATACATTTTTCGTGAATAAAAATTACATGCAAATGTAGGTAATGTTTTCTGAACACGCCAATATCTTATTTGCATTTTTCTGAGTTCATATCAACTTAAATTGAAGGTTCGAGCGACTTTGACCATTATTTTGAAACTTCATATCGAGTTGATATTAACTAATAAAATTGTAAATAAGATATCAGGATGTTTGGATAACATCACCTACATTTGAATGTAATTTTTTTTCATGAAAACACTATTGTTTATACCTTTTTATTTTTAATAATGTTAATAACACTGATAACCATGGGTAGTTTAAATGGTACTTTTTCCTGAATGAAAATGACATGTACATAAATGTAATGTTTTTCTAAATTTTTTGATATCTTGTTTGCATTTTTTTGAGTTCATATTAATTTTTTATGAATTTTCAAAGTATTGGTCCAACGGTCAAAGGGCATTTGATAGACCTCGGAGGCAAATCTAAGGGCAAAACTGAGCAAAGTCGAAAAGTAAGGGCAAAATGCGTGGGTTGGTTACAACCCGGGGTAAAAATGCAATTGTCCCTACTAATAAAGCAATCATGTCTTCTCAATATAACATGGCCAAAGAAAACTATTGCTACAAAATCATATAGTCTGGCTATGCTCCATCTTCATCACACAACGTATTAAATCATGCACAACCCCGGTTTTAGCCAAGCAATTGTTTCATACTTTAGTATTTTCAAACTTTTTCAACTCTTACGGAATACATGAGCGTGAGCCATGGACATAGCACTATAGGTGGAATATAATATGGTGGTTGTGGAGAAGACAAAAGAAGGAGATCGTCTCGCACCAACTAGGCATATCAATGGGCTATGGATATGCCCATCAATAGATATCAATGTGAGTGAGTATGGATTTCCATGCAACAGATGCACTAGAGCTATAAGTGTATGAAAGCTCAAAACAAAAACTAAGTGGTTGTGCATCAAACTCGCTTGCTCACGAAGACCTAGGGAAATGTGAGGAAGCCCATGATTGGAATATACAAGCCAAGTTCTATAATTAAAATTCCCACTAGTATATGAAAGTGTCAATATAGGAGACTCTCTATCATGAAGATCATGGTGCTACTTTGAAGCACAAGTGTGGAAAAAGGATAGTAGCATTGCTCCTTCTCTCTTCCTCTCATTTTTTAATATTTCCTCTCTCTTTTTTTCTTCTTTTGGTGGGCTTCTTTGGCCTCTTTTTTTATAAAGTCCGGAGACTCATCCCGACTTGTGGGGGAATCATAGTTTCCATCATCCTTTCCTCGCATGGGACAATGCTCTATAATGATGCTCATCACACTTTTATTTACTTACAACTCAAAATTTACAACTCGATACTAGAACAACACATCACTCTATATGAATGCCTCCGGGGGTGTACCGGGATATGCAATGATGTAGCGTAGAAATGACATCATCATGCTAGCTATCCTACGATCATGCTAAGCAATATGAAAATGATGGTGTGTGTCATAATAAACAGAACGGTTGGAGTTGCATGGCAATATATATCGGAATGGCTATGGAAATGCCATAATTGTTGGAAATATGACCTAGAGGAAATATTAAATTTTTATTATACTATTTCCTTGTTCATGATTATCGTTTATCATCCATGCTATAATTGTATTGATCGGAAACTCAGATACATGTTTGGATACATAGACAACACCATGTCCCTAGTATGCCTCTAATAGACTAGCTCGTTGATCAAAGATGGTCAAGATTTCCTAGCCATGGACATGAGATGTCATTTGATAATGCGATCACATCATTAGGAGAATGATGTGATGGACAAGACCGAAACTATAAACATAGCATATGATCTTGTCAGTTTATTGCTATAGTTTTCTTCATCTCAAGTATCTGTTCCTATGACCATGAGATCATGGAACTCACTAACACCAGAGGAGTACCTTGTGTGTATCAAACATGGCAACATAACTAGGTGATTATAAAGGTGCTCTATCGGTATCTCCGAGGGTGTCTGTTGGGTTGGCACGGATCAAGACTGGGATTTGTTACTCTGTATGACAGAGAGGTATCTCAGGGCCCACTCGGTAATACAACATCACTATAAGCCTTGCAAGAAATGTGACTAAAGAGTTAGACATGGGATCTGGTATTACAGAATGAGTAAAGAGACTTGCCAGTAACGATATTGAACTAGGTATAGAGATACCGACGATCGAATCTCGGGCAAGTAACATACCGAAGAACAAAGGGAACATCATACAGGATTAACTGAATCCTTGACATAGAGGTTCGACCGATAAAGATCTTCGTATAATATGTAGGAATCAATATGGGCATCCAGGTTCTGCTATTGGTTATTGACCGTAGAGGTGTCTTGGTCATGTCTACATAGTTCTCAAACCCGCAGGGTCTGCACACTTAAGGTTCGGTGACGTTTCAGTAGTATAGAGTTATATATGGTGGTGAATGAAGGTTGTTCAGAGTCCCGAATGAGATCCCGGACATTAGGAGGAGCTCCGAAATGGTCCGGAGGTAAATATTGATATGTAGGAAGTCCTGTTTTGGCCACCGGAAAAGTTTCGGGTATTTCCAGTAGTGTACCGGAAGTGCTGGAGGGCCATCGGGAGAGGCCACCCACGCCGGGAGGACACATGGGCCTGAGGGGTGTTGCACCAGCCCTTTGTGGGCTGGGAAAACCATCCCTACAAGGCCCATGTGTCTAGGAAAGAGTGGGAAAGGAAAAACCCCAAAGAAGGGAAGGAAAATCCAAATTAGGAAGGAGTCCTAATAGGATCCCACCTCCCTTATGGGAGGTGGATTCCCTCCCTTGTTTGGTTTGACCGAACCTACTTGGAGTAGGGGCCAAGACTGCCTCCTCTCCCCTTCCTCCTATATATATTGAGGGATTTTGAGGGCAGCCCCTAACCCTAATTGCTACGTGCTTCCCTCTTCTTGCTCTAGATCCGTTTCTCCTCTAGACTGATTCTGTAGTGCTTAGCGAAGCGCTGCTGAGATCGCTCCACCACCACCGCCACCACGCCGTTGTGCTGTCGGAGAACTCATCTACCTCTCCACCGTCGCTTGCTAGATCAAGGAGGTGGAGATCGTCATCGAGCTATACGTGTGCTGAACGTGGAGGTGCCATCCGTTCGGCACTACATCGGAAGGACCACAATGGGATCGCGAGACAGCTCGTGATGAGATCGTGGGATGGAACGTGATTGGATTGTGAAGATGTTCGACTACATCAACCGCATTTCTTAACGCTTCTCGCTTAGCGATCTACAAGGATATGTAGATCCACTCTCCCTCTCGTAGATGCTCATCACCATGGATAGATCTTGCGTGTGCGTAGGAATTTTTTTGTTTCCCATGCAATGTTCCCCAACAGTGTCATCATGAGCTAGGTCTATGTGTAGATGAGATTTCGAGTAGAACACAAAGGAGTTTGTGGGTGTTGATTCTTAGATTGCTTCCTCCCTTGGTCATGTTTCAATTCAGCGGTATTGTGAAAGCACAACATGCTCCCTTGGTGGTTTTGATAATTCATGACAACATAAATTGTCTCTTGGACTAACACTTCTATCTAGTATATTTAAGATATTAGTCCATGAAGAATTGAGTTGGCAAAAAGGGTTGAGGAGATCGTGGAATTACCTAAGATGCAAGGAAATAGGTTGGCAAAGCTTCAAGCAAGAGGACTCTACATTTTACATTTGTGAGAAATCACTTTGAGTGTATAGGAAAGCCAATACTATTAAAAGGGGGTAAAGTTTTGATGGTGAACAACATGCTCAAATGTGCACAAGTGACAGTCACCAAAACATCCACAAACTCTCCCACCAAAGTCCGTCCTAAGCCAAATATGCCATATCAGTGCAACCAACATTCCTATCCCAGTGCCACCGAGTTCCAAACCCTAGTCAGACTCAACCAAACCCTAACACTTCGGTGCATCCGACACTGCACTAGATGCCACCAAGTTGGGTTGCCAACTTCCTGTTACGCAAGTTCTCATTTTTGGTCTGACCGAGAATGGTGAATCGGAGTCACCGAGTCTGGTAAATCTGACCGTTGGTCACCTTGTCGGTGCAACCAAGAATTGTATATCGGTCAATCCGAGATTCAAAAGTTGCCACTTTTTGTCACTTCGGTACCACCGAGATTTACACATCGGTGTCACCGAGTCTGACTTATTGTGTGTAATGGTTGGATTTTGGGGATGCCTATATATACCCCTTCACCACCACCCACTCGAAAGAGAAGCACTCAAAACTATTCCATACCTATCCTACTCAGTTTTTTGAGAGAGAACCACCTACCCTTGTGTTGAGGTCAAGATCTTCCACTCCAACCATATGGATCTTGATTTCTATCCTCCCCAAGTTGCTTTCCACCAATCCCATCTCTTCTACCAAGCCAAATTTGGGAGAGATAGATTGTGTGTTGAGGAGTCTATCATCTTGAAGCACAAGAGCAAGGAGTTCATCGTCATTACCGTGCATATTACCTTTTGGAGGGTGGTGCCTCCTAGATTGGTTAGGTGTCGCTTGGGATCCTCCAAATTCGTGTTGTGGAGTGAACCAAGAAGTTTGTAAGGGCAAGGAGATCGCCTACTTTGTGAAGATCTACCCATAGTGAGGCCAGTCCTTCGTGGACGGAAGCCGCATGGAATAGTCAACATTGCTTCTTCATGGCACCCTCCGTGGGTAGAGCCCTCCATGGACTCTCGTGACCGTTACCCTCCGTGGGTTGAAGACTCCATGAACATGGACGTACGATAGCACCACCTATTGGAACCATGGGAAAAATCCTTGTGTCTCCTACTGTGTTTGATCATTCTATCCCATCTCTTTACTTACATGTGCAATGTCTCTACTTTCCACTACCATTCTTGTAGACATGCATGTGTAGGGCTGTTAGACTATCTAGACTTGTTAAAACTATTAAAACTGCCAACCAGATAACTTGGGAAAAGGTTAGGTTTTAAATTACTGCTAGTAGTCTATTCACCCCCCTCTAGACATGCCTCTCCCGATCCTACAAGTGGTATCAGAGCTTTGGTCTCCATTGCTTCGGTTTAATCACCGTGGAGGAAGATGGATGTGTCTAGAGTAGAGTTTGAGTTGTAGAGTGCCCATTCTTGATGGAGAGTACTACAGTCAATGGAAGAATGCCATGATCGATTTATTAGATAGATTCCATTTGACCTAATACATTGAAACACCCTATGTGCTCCCCATTGATGAATTGCATCCCACACATGAAGAGGAAATTAACATGCTGGTAACCTAAGAGCTGTCAATCTTATTGTTAGAGGTTTGCCAAGATTCGTGCTTTCTCAAATGAAGAACTTTGCATGTGCCTATACCTTATGGACTGATTTGGAGAAACGATATCCAAATCTTTCCTTAGGAAATATTGATGAAATTCTTCATAAAACTGTTGCTTTTCACAAAATGAAGCCTAGTGATCCAAACTTTTATTAATGCCTATTTGAGCTTCGTGATCTTATGCATGCTAAAGGAGATGTCACCACTATCAACAACATTATCTTTGAAGCCATGTGCATTCATAAACTTGAACATTGTCATGATCACTATTCTAACGAATCCCTTGTTATTTATGACGAGGATTTCCCACTTGATGATGACAATGTGGAACATGGCTACTATGAAGAAGATGAGTTGTTCGACATCGAGTATGAGAAGATCATGAAGAATCTGAGCCTTATGGCAAACTTTAAGGATTACATGTCCGGAGGAAAAGAGTGGATTCTCGACAGTGGATGTACGCATCATATGACTGGTGATAGAGACATGTTCCAAGAGATCACGCCTAATCAAGGTCCTCAACGGTACGTGACCTTGGGAGACAACTGTAAGGGTAAGGTACTTGGCCTTGGTAAGGTGGCCATATCTCATGGTAGCTCTATTCAAAATGTCATGCTTGTTGAATCCCTTGGCTACAATCTTCTTTCTGTTTCTAGACTTGCCAACTTCAGTTTCAATGTGTTATTTACGAAAGTTGATTGCCAAGTGTTTCGCCAAGATAATCATAAAATGGTCTTTACCGGTTTCCGTAGAGGTGATCTATACATTGTTGATTTCACTAAAAGAGCCAAGCCTCACACTTGTTTAATTGCAAAATCTTCTAAAGGTTGGCTTTGGCATAGAAGACTTGGACATGTAGGCATGCGAAATCTAGATAAGCTAACCAAAGGTGATCATATACTTGGAGTTAAAGATGTTATCTTTGACAAAGATAGACTTTGTAGTGCTTGTCAAGATGGAAAGCAAGTAGGTGGAAGTCACCCCTTTAAGAATATCATGACTACTAGGAGACCACTCGAGTTACTTCACATGGATCTTTTTGGTCCCAATGCTTACAAGAGTCTCGGTGGAAATTCATATGGTCTAGTTATAGTTGATGATATTTCCAGATTTACGTGGGTATTCTTTCTTGATGATAAGTCACATGCTCAAAAGATCTTCAAGAACTTCGCTCGCAAAGCGCAAAATCAGTTTGAAGTGAAGATCAAGAAGGTTCGGAGCGATAACGGACCGGAGTTCAAGAACACCCATGTGGACACCTTTCTTGACAAAGAAGGTGTCTCACATGAGTTCTTAGCTACATACACACCTCAACAAAATGGAGTTGTTGAGAGGAAGAACCGAATGCTTATTGAGATGGCAAGAACTATGCTTGACGAATACAAGACGCCAAGACACTTTTGGGCAGAAGCCGTTGAAACAACATGTCATGCCACAAACCTACTTTACTTGCACAAGCTTCTAGGTAAAACGACATATGAGCTACTCACTGGTAACAAACCTCAAGTCGGATACTTTCCGGTATTTGGCTCAAAGTGCTACATTCTTGATAAGCACCATCGTACTAAATTTGCTCCTAAATCTCATGAAGGATTCCTATTTGGTTACGGATCGAACTCTCACACTTATCGTGTCTACAACAACTTCACTCGACAAGTTGAAGAGACGATAGATGTGAAGTTTGATGAATCTAATGGTTCACAAGTCGAACAATTGCCAAATGATGTAGGTGACAAGGATCCTTCGGAAGCCATACTAGATCTACCCATCGGCAAGATTTGTCCCATGGAGGTGAAGGAGAGTAATTCACCAACTCAAGTGGAAGCCCCCACTTCACGTCAAGGTGAATATCAACACGACATGGAGGTATCCACAAGTGGTAGACGACAAGATGATGAAGAAGGGGAAGAACATCATGAAGATCCACCACAACCACCTTCACCACCACCTCAAGGGAACTACACCTTCAAAAACAACGAAGATGGACGAGATGATGAAGAAGAAGAAGAAGCTCCTCCATCCAACAATCGGAAGCTGACCCGTGTTCGAGCTCAAGTGACCAAGAACCATCCCCTAAACCAAATCTTTGGTGATGTACAAACAGGGAGAATCACTCGCTCTAAAACCCGTCTAGCTAACTTTTGTGAGCATTATTCTTTCATCTCTAGCATTGAGACTGTAAAGGTAGAACAAGCTCTTGAAGACGTAGATTGGGTAAACGCAATGCATGAAGAGCTACACAACTTCGAGAGGAACAAAGTGTGGACACTCGTGGAAAAACCCGAAGATGAGCACAACATCATCGGAACCAAATGGGTATTTCGGAACAAACAAGACGAAGATGGTCAAGTCGTACGCAACAAGGCTCGTCTCGTAGCCCAAGGATATACGCAAGTCGAAGGTATGGACTACGATGAGACTTATGCCCCCGTTGCTAGACTTGAAGCTATTCATATTCTTCTTGCTTATGCTAATCACCATGATATTACACTTTACCAAATGGACATCAAAAGTGCCTTTTTAAATGGTGAAATAGAGGAAGAAGTTTATGTTAAGCAACCACCTGGTTTTGTGAATCCTACGTAACCTAATCATGTTTACAAGCTTCGCAAAGCTCTTTATGGTCTTAAGCAAGCCCCTCGTGCTTGGTATAAATGCTTAACAAAGTTTCTCATTGAAAAAGGTTTTGAAATTGGTAAAATTGATGCAACATTGTTCACTAAGAGAGTTAATGGAGAATTATTTGTGTGCCAAATCTATGTGGATGATATTATCTTTGGTTCCACTAACCCTCAATTTAGTGAAAGATTTGGAAGGTTGATGTCCAAGAAGTATGAGATGTCTATGATGTGTGAGCTGAAATTCTTTCTTGGATTGCAAATCAAGCAATCAAGAGAAGGAACTTTCATCTCTCAAACTAAGTATACCAAGGGCTTAATCAAGAAGTTCAACATGTAGGACTGCAAAGGTATGAAAACTCCTATGCCCACTAGTGGACATGTTGACCTTACTAGAGAATATGAATCGGTTGATCAAAAAGTTTATCGATCTATGGTTGGTTCATTATTATATCTATGTGCATCTCTTCCTGATATTATGCTTGGAGTTTGCATGTGTGCTAGATATCAAGCCGCACCTAAAGAGTGTCATCTTTTGGCTGTGAAACGTATTGTGAGATACTTGATACAAACACCAAACTTTGGCATTTGGTATCCCAAGGGATCTTCTTTTAATCTTGTTGGCTATTCCGATTCATACTATGCCGGTGACAAGTTTGATAGAAAATCCACCTCGGGTACTTGTCAATTTTTAGGTAGATCTCTTGTGTCTTGGTCCTCCAAGAAACAAAACTCGGCATCTCTATCTACTATCGAAGCTGAGTATATTGCTGCTGGATGTTGTTGTGCGCAATTACTATGGATGACACAAACGCTTAAGGATTATGATATTCATGTTAAAAATGTTCCATTACTTTGTGACAATGAAAGTGCTATTAAAATTGGACATAATCCCATGCAACATTCTCGAACCAAGCATATTCAAGTTTGACATCATTTCATTTGTGATCATGTTTCCAAAGGAGATATCAATCTTAAGCATGTTCATACTAACAAACAATTGGCTGATATCTTCACCAAGCCACTTGATGAGAAGACATTTTATCATTTGAGGAGTGAGTTGAACATCATTGATGCTTCAAACTTGAGCTAGATTCACTCGGTTGCAAGCAAGGGCATGAGCTTTACTATTATCTCCATGTTCTCATAACTCACTATCATATGCCATGGAAATCTATGCTCCCTTGTATTGCATCTAACCTTGTGTAGGAACTTGGAAGAACTTCATTCCACAAGATTGCCATCAACTTCAATCATAGCAATCTTGTCATTACCAAGTATCCACCCCTCTTGATGATGGAAGTAAGAAGACAACAAAAACATATCCTTGACATATACATGATCTTAGTTGCAAAACCTATAAGTGGTATCATGTCAATAGGATATATCCATTGTTCTTCCTTGCATGACTAACCTTTGTAGGTGACTAGTGTACTAGAACGAGAAGGATAGCTCCAAATTCAAGATGATCTTCATCGACCTCGAGCATCCTCAACAAGTTCACCTACGAGCAACGTCATTAACATCACTCAAAGGTATGTACTCATATCCTTGAAAAGGCTTTACTCCAAGTCATGGGCTAAAGCAACTCATGTGATATGAAGACATCAAAATGCTTAATCGAAAAATGGTAACCCCATTTTGAGCTTAAACGATGAGTATGACCTATGATCAAGTATTCTTGCTTGGCTCCTAAGTCAATATACTCTAATATAGGTGACCTAGTCACCGCCCATCATTTAGTTAAGAATCTTGTGTGGTTTGCTCTCTTATTATATGATCTCTCGTAACCACTCAAATCTTATCTATTGGATGACCTCTGTAAATTTTTCGCATTTTCCTTTTGGAACAGTTTCATTTGTCTCCCTGAAATTAGAAACTTGGTTTATCTTTTGGAGTCACCGATTTTGATAACTCGGCTCTATCGAACTTGCAGATAAGATGCACTACACAATCTCGATATCACTAATTTATCCATCTCGGAATCACCGACTTTCTTTGTGTTCAGATGTTTTCTTGATATAGTTTATTTGTTTTCAATTCTCATGATAATCTTGTTATTTCCATGTTCTTAAAAAAATTTAGGGGGAGAAGAACAAACAACTCTTCGGGGTATGAATACTTTATTCAAGGATCCCTAGCTCCAAGGAGAAGGAACGTCACATTTGCAAAAGGGGGAGAACTTACATTCAATTAAATACTAAGAGTTTAACCCTACTTTCATTGAACCCTACTTTCAATGACCCTTGATCTCCATGATCCCTTCCTTGTCAATGATCCCTGTCACTACTCCCAAGAGTTTAACCTTTTTGGTATTATGCCAAAGGGGGAGAATATCAAAGCTTCATGCTAAAGGGAGATTCACATGCTTATGCAAAGGGGGAGATGTGATTTAGGGGGAGAAGAAAACTTCAAAGTTCACACTTATATGATCAAGGAGAAGAACAACAATGTAGGGGAGAAAACCACGTTTGGAGAAAAGTCTCAAGTGAACAAAGGATTACTTTTCTCACCCTATCCAATCCCAATATCTATAGGCTGCGATTCAAGGGAGAGGATGTATTACCAAGTTGTGGAGCGTACTCTTTGAGTTCTATTGCTTTTGTCTAGTAGAATACTCTTGTGTTTCCTAACATTGTTTTCTCAAGTGTGTCTCTACTACTAGAATACCCAAGAACTCAAGGTAAGTATATGCATCATATCTTTGATCAACATGATCTCTTGCTTCTTGCACATATTGTTTGCAAGAGTGAAGTCTTGATCAAGTATATACATTTCATTCACATATATTGATGCATATAGCCAAGATACACATGACTCCTATATCCCTTTCATTGATATGTGTGCCATGCATTCCAAAGCAACTATCCTTTAAAGGACTACACACATTTAGGGGAAGCAAATCTTGGTCATGTGTTTCTCAAAGTCTTTATTGCATTCATGTAGATCTTTAATTGAAGCTTTGATTGTATGTTGTCATCAATTACCAAAATGGGGGAGATTGAAAGCACAACATGCTCCCTTGGTGGTTTTGATAATTCATGACAACATACATTGTCTCTTGGACTAACACTTCTATCTAGTATATTTCAGATATTAGTCCATGAAGAATTAAGTTGACAAAAAGGGTTGAGGAGATCGTGGAATTACCCAAGATGCAAAGAAATAGGTTGGCCAAGCTTCAAGCAAGAGGACTCTACATTTTACATTTGTGAGAAATCACTTTGAGTCTATAGGAAAGCCAATACTATTAAAAGGGGGTAAGGTTTTGATGGTGAACAACATGCTCAAACGTGCACAAGTGACAGTCACCAAAACATCCATAAACTCTCCCACCAAAGTCTGTCCTAAGCCAAATATGCCAAATCGGTGCAACCAACATTCCTATCCTGGTGCCACCGAGTTCAAAACCCTAGTCAGACTCAACCAAACCCTAACACTTTGGTGCAGCCGACACTGCACTCGGTGCCACCGTGTTGGGTTGCCAACTTCCTGTTACGCAAGTTCTCATTTTCGGTCTGACCGAGAATGGTGAATCGGCGTCACCGAGTCTGGTAAATCTGACAGTTGGTCACCTTGTCGGTGCAACCAAGAATTGTATATCGGTCCATCCGAGATTCAAAAGTTGCCACTTTTTGTCACTTCGGTACCACCGAGATTTACACAACGGTGTCACCGAGTCTGACTTATTGTGTAACGGTTGGATTTTTTTGGGATGCCTATATATACCCCTTCACCACCACCCACTCGAAAGAGAAGCACTCAGAACTATTCCATACCTATCCTACTCAGTTTTCTAAGAGAGAACCACCTACCCTTGTGTTGAGGTCAAGATCTTCCACTCCAACCATATGGATCTTGATTTGTAGCCTCCCAAGTTGCTTTCCACCAATCCCATCCCTTATACCAAGCCAAATCTGTGTGAGAGAGATTTTGTGTTGAGGAGTCTATCATCTTGAAGCACAAGAGCAAGGAGTTCATCGTCCTTACCGTGCGTATTACCTTTTGGAGGGTGGTGCCTCCTAGATTGGTTAGGTGTCGCTTGGGATCCTCCTACTTCGTGTTGTGGAGTGAACCAAGAAGTTTGTAAGGGCAAGGAGATCGCCTACTTCGTGAAGATCTACCCATAGTGATGCTAGTCCTTCGTGGACGGAAGCCACATGGAATAGTCAAGGTTGCTTCTTTGTGGAACCCTCCGTGGATAGAGCCCTTCGTGGACCCTTGTGACCGTTACCCTCCGTGGGTTGAAGACTCCATGAACATGGATGTATGATAGCACCACCTATCGGAACCACGGGAAAAATCCTTGTGTCTCCTACTACGTTTGATCTTTCTATCCCATCTCTTTACTTACATGTGCAATGTCTCTACTTTCCGCTGCCATTCTTGTAGACATGCATGTGTAGGGATGTTAGACAGTCTAGACTTATTAAAACTATTAAAATCTGCCAACCAAACAACTTGGGAAAAGGTTAGGTTTTAAATTACTGCTAGTAGTCTATTCACCCCCCTCTAGACACGCCTCTCTCGATCCTACATATTGTGGGATGAAGCGGCCCGGACCAACCTTACTCGTACGCTTACGCGAGACCGGTTCCATCGACTGGCGTGTAACTTTGTTGCACAAAGATGGCTGGCGGGTGTTTGTTTCTCCTACTTTAGTTGGATAGGATTCGACAAAGGCGGTCCTTGAGAAGGTTGAAAAGCAACTTATGTATCACCATTGTGGTTTTGCGTAGGAGAGAATTATTCTTGCTGGACACCCGTAGCAGCCACATAAAACCTGCAACAACAATTAGAGGACATCTAACTTGTTTTTGCTGGGTACGTTGTGATGTGATATGGCCAATTACATGATGAGATATATGTGATGTATGAGATGATCATGTGTTGTATAGAATATCATGACTTGCATGTCGATGAGCACGGCAACCGGCAGGAGCCATAGGGTTGTCTTTAATTATTGTATGACTTGCTTGTCAATCATTAAATGCTATGTTATGATTTACTTTATCGCTAAGCAGTAGCATAGTAGTATGAGCATGGTGGGTGCGACAACCCCGATGGAGACACAATGATGGAGATCATGGTGTTATGCGGTGACGATGAAGATCATGCCGGTGCTTTCTAGATGGAGATCAAAAACACAAGTTCATGGTCATATCACGTCACTTATGATTTGCATGTGATGTTAATCCTTTTATGCACCTTGTTTTGCTTAGGACGACGGTAGCATTATAAGGTGATCCCTCACTAAAATTTCAAGATAATTTGTGTTCTCCGCAAGTGTGCACCATTGCGAAAGTTTGTCGTGTCGAGACACCACGTGATGATCGGGTGTGATAGACTCTACGTTCACATTCAACGGGTGCAAGCCAGTGTTGCACATGCGGAACACTCGGGTTAATCTTGACGAGCCTAGCATGTACATACATGGCCTCGGAACACAGGAGACCGAAAAGGTCGAACATGAGTCATATAGTAGATATGATCAACATGATGATGTTCACCATTGAAACCACCTCAACTCACATGATGATCGGACTTGAGTTGGTGATTTTGGATCATGTATCACTCGAATGACCGGAGGAATGATAATTTGAGTGGGAGTTCTTAAGTAATAATATTGATTGAACTCATTATGATGAACATAGTCAATAGTGTCTTTGAAATTTATGTTGTAGATTACTAGCTCACGTTGTAGCTCCCTTGAATTTTTATATGTTCCTAGTGAAATAGAGTTGAAAGAAGATGGTAGCAATATTGCAGACTGGGTCCGTGATCTGAGGATTGTCCTCATTGCTGCACAGAAGGCTTATGTCCTTAATGCACCGCTCAATGCGCTACCCCCTCTAGCATCGTCTGTAGATGTTGTGAACATCTGACAGGCACGTTCCGATGACTACTTGATAGTTTAGTGCGTCATGCTTTACAACTTAGAAATGAGGCTCCAAAAACGTTTTGAGCGTCACGGAACATATGAGATGTTCTAAGAGCTAAAGTTGGGATCTTAGGCTCGTGCCCGTGTTGTGAGATATGAGATCTCCAACAAGATTCTTTGCCTACAAGATGGAGGAGAATAGCTCAATCGTTGAGCATGTGCTTAGATTGTTTGGGTGCTACAATCGCTTGAATCGAGTGGGAGTTGATCTTCTAGAAAAGAAAGTGATTGATATAGTTTTCCAAATCACTGTCACTAAGCTACTAGAGCTTCGTGATGAACTATAAAATGCCAGGGATGGGAAGAATGATCCCTGAGCTATTCGCGATGTTTGACACCGCGAAGGTAGAAATCAAGAAAGAGCATCAAGTGTTGATGGTTAGTAAAACCACTAGTTTCGAGAATGGCAAGGGAAAGGAGGGAAACTTCATGGATGACAAGTCAGTTGCCGCTCTAGTGAAGCAACCCAAAGATGAACCCAAACCCAAGACTAAGTACTTCTATTATGAGGAGAGCGGCCGCTGAAGCAGAAGACCACTAGATACTTGGTAGATAAGAAGGCTGGCAACGTCGACAGAAGTATATTTGATATATGTGTTATTAATGTGTACCTTGCTATTATTCCTTGTAGCACCTGGGTATTGGATACCGGTTCAGTCGCTAAATGTTAGTAACTCGAAATAAAAGCTACGAAATAAACAGAGACTAGCTAAGGGTGAGGTGATGATGTGTGTTGGAAATGTTTCCAAGGTTGATGTGATCAACATCGCACGATCTCTCTACCTTCGGGATTAGTGACGAACCTAAATAAATGTTATTTGGTGTTTGCGTTGAGAATGAACGTGATTAGATCTAGTTTATTGCAATAAGTTTATTCATTTAAGTCAGAGAACAATGGTTATTATATTTACATGAATAATACCTTCAATGGTCATGCGCCCAGTGAATGGTTTGTTGAATCTTGATCGTAGTAGTACACATGTTCATAACATAGATGCCAAAAGATACAAAGTTAATAATGATAGTACCACATACTTGTGGCACTGCCGCTAAATGTAAAGCGCATGAAGAAACTCCATGCTGATGGATCTTTGGAATCATTCGATTTTGAATCGGTTGAGACATGCGGACCATGCGTCTTGGGCAAGATGACTAAAACCCCATTTTCCGGCTTGATGGAACGGGCAAGTGACTTATTGGAAATGGTACATGTTGATGTATATAGTCCAATGAGTGTTGTAGCTTGCGGTGGATATCATTATTTCTTACCCTCACTGATGATTTGAGTAGATATAGTGTATATTCACTTAATGAAACACAAGTATGGATCGTTTGAAAATTTCAGGCAGAATCAGAGTCAAGTTTGTGATCATCATAATGAGAAGATAAAATGTCTATGATATGATCGTGGAGGTGAATATCTGAGTTACGCGTTTGGTATACAACTTAAGATAATGTGAAAGTTGTTTCACAGCTCACGCCACCTGGAACACCATAGTGTGATGGCGTGTCTGAACATCGTAGTCGTGCTCTATTGGATATGGTGCAAATTATGATGTCTCTTATCGTTTTACCACTATCGTTTTGGGTTATGCATTAGAGACAACTACATTCACTTAGGGCACCATCTAAATCCGTTGAGATGACACCATATGGTTTCGCAGAAACCTAAGCTGTCAATTCTTAATGTTTGGGGTTGCGACGCTTATGTGAAAAGGGTTTTCACCTAAAGAGCTCGAACCCAAAGCGGACAAATGCATCTTCGTAGAATACCCTAAGAACAGTTGGGTATACCCTCTATCTTTGATCCAAGTACAAAGTGTTTGTTGCTAAAACTGGGTCCTTTCTCAAGAAAGAGTTTCTCTCGAAAGAATTGAGCGGGAGGAAGATAGAACTTGATGAGGTTGTTGAACCTTTGTTCAACCATAGAGTAGCACAACACATAAAGATGGTTCTGTGGAGCCTATGTTAGTTGAAGAGGAAGTTAATGATGATGATCATGAAGCTTCAGATCAAGTTACTATTGAACCTCGTAGGTCGACAAGGATGCGTACTGCTCCTGAGTTGTACGTCAACCCTGTCTTGGAGGTCATGTTGTTGAAAAACGATGAACCTACGAGCTATGGAGAAGCGATGATGGGCCTGGATTCTGACGAATGGTTAGAGGCCATGAAATCTGAGAAAGGATCCATGTATGAAAACCAAGTATAGACTTTGGTAGACTTGCTCGTTGGACGACAGGTCATCGAGTACAAATGGACCTTTAAGATGAAGACACGTTGATGATAAATGTCAACATTTATAAAGCTCGACTTGTCACAAAGAAGTTTCCGACAAGTTCAAGGAGTTAACTGCGATGAGACTTTCTCACTCATAGCGATGCTAAAGTCTGTTGGAATTATGTTAGCAGTTGCTGCATTTTTCAATTATGAAATCTGGCAGATGGATGTCAAAACATTGTTTCCTTAACGGTTTACTTGAGGAAAGGTTGTATGTGATACAACCAGAAGGTTTTGTCAGTCCTAAGGATGCTAAAAGGTGTGCGAGCTCCAGCAATCCTTCTATGGGATGGAGCAAGCATCACGGAGTTGGAATATACGCTTTGATGAGGTGATCAATGTTTTTGAGTCTATACAAAGTTTATGAGAAACTTGTATTTACAATAAAGTGAGTGGGAGCACTATAGAGTTTCTGATAAGCATATGTGGATGACATATTGTTGATCGGAAATGATGTAGAATTTCTGGAAAGCATAAAGGGTTGTTTGAAAAGAGTTTTTTAAAGGAAGACCTGCATAAAGCTACTTAATTGTTGGGCATCGATATCTACAGAGATAGATCAAGACGTCTGATAAGACTTTCATTGAGTACATACCTTGACAAGATTTTGAAAGAGTTCAAAATGGATCAGTCAAAGAAAGAGTTCTTGCCTGATTTGTAAGGTGTGAAGTTGAGTGAGACTCAAAGCTCGACCACGACAGAATAAATAGAAAGGACGAACGTCGTCCCCTATGCCTTAGCCATAGGCTCTATATAGTAACCATGCTGTGTACCGCACGTGTGTGTGCCTTGCCATGAGTCCGTCAAGGGGTACAAAAGTGATCCAGGAGTGGATCATTGGACAACAGTCAATATTATGCTTAGTAACTAAAGGACTAAGGAAATGTTTCTCAATTATGGAGGTGATAAAGAGTTCGTCATAAAGAGTTACACCGATGCAAGCTTTAACACCAATCCGGATGACTCTTAGTAGCAATCCGGATACGTATAGTGGAGCAGCCATTTGGAATAGCTCCAAGTGGAGTGTGGTAGCAATGTCTACAGTATGGCATAGAGGTTTGCAAAGTACACAAATATCTGAATGTCGCAGACCCATTGACTAAACGACCTCTCTCACACGCAAAGCATGATCGAGCCCCAAAACTGATTGGATGTTAGATTCATAACAATGCGAATCACATGGTGATGTGAACTAGATTATTGACTCTAGTGCAAGTGAGATACTGTTGGAAATATGACCTAGAGGCAATAATAAATTGGTTATTATCACATTTCCTTGTTCATGATAATCGTTTATTATCCATGCTATAATTGTATTGATCGGAAACTCAGATACATGTGTGGATACATAGACAACACCATGTCCCTAGTATGCTTCTAATAGACTAGCTCATCGATCAAAGATGGTCAAGGTTTCCTAGCCATGGACATGAGATGTCATTTGATGACAGGATCACATCATTAGGAGAATGATGTGATGGACAAGACTCAAACTATAAACATAGCATATGACCGTGTCAGCTTATTGCTACAATTTTCTGCATGTGAAGTATCTGTTCCTATGCCCATGAGATCATGTAACTCACTGACACCAGAGGAGTACCTTGTGTGTATCAAACGTCGCAACGTAACTGGGTGACTATAAAGGTGCTCTATAGGTATCTCCGAGGGTGTCTTTTGGGTTGGCATGGATCAAGACTAGGATTTGTTACTCCGTATGATGGAGAGGTATCTCAGGGCCCACTCGGTAATACAACATCACTATAAGCCTTGCAAGAAATGTGACTAAAGAGTTAGACACGTGATCTTGTATTACGGAACAAGTAAAGATACTTGCCGGTAACGATATTGAACTAGGTATAGAGATATAGACGACCGAATCTCAGGCGAGTAACGTACCGAAGAAGAAAGGGAACAACATACAGGATTATCTGAATCCTTGACATAGAGATTCGACCGATAAAGATCTTTGTAGAATATGTAGGGACCAATATGGGAATCCAGGTCCCGCTATTGGTTATTGATCGTAGAGGTGTCTCGGTCATGTCTGCATAGTTCTCGAACCCGCAGGGTCTACACACTTAAGGTTCGGTGACATTTCAGTATACTTAAGTTATGTATGTTGGTGACCGAAGATTGTTCGCAGTCCTGGATGAGATCTCGGACGTCACGAGGAGCTCCGGAGGTAAAGTTTGATATATAGGAAGTCCCATTTTGGCCACCGGAAAAGTTTCAGGTATTTCCGATAGTGTACGGGAGTGCCGGAGGGCCATCGAGAGAGGCCACCAATGCTAGGAGGCCACATGGGCATGAGGGGTGTTGCACCATCCCTTAGTGGTCTAGGAAAACCATCCCTACAAGGCCCATGCGACTAGGAAAGAGTGAGAAAGGAAAAACCCCAAAGTGGTGGTTTGGTGTTACAATAAATGTTTTGCTGTTAGTAGCTCTGGCAGAAGTGGTGGTTTGTTTGTGTTTTGGAATGACATAATAAAGCTTGAAGTTGTTGGTTACTCAAAGTACCACATTGATACTGAAATCGACGGTGTTGGTGATATACCCTTTAGGGCAAGCTTTGTTTATGGTGAAGCTCAAGTCCAGGCCCGATATAGAACTTGGGACACCCTGAAAGGAATTGCATCTGTTAGTTCTCGGCCATTGATGGCGATTGGCAATTTCAATGAGACCCTCCATTTACATGAACATGATGGAATTGGGAACCGAAGCCAGGCTCAAATGGATGGATTCCGCGATGCATTGGACACTGTTGGACTCTCAGATATTGGCTATAGAGGGAATACATGGACCTTTGAGAAGAGGGTCGCAGGAGGTTCTTATACCCGAGTCCGGCTGGATCGGTATGTGGTGACAGCGGCATGGTCGCTCGTGTTTCCAGATGCGGAACTGGTGCATGAGACTGCAGGATGCTCGGACCATGTCCCTTTACTGTTGAATCTTGGGTTGCATGTGCCTAAGGCAGACCCAAAAGCCTTTGAATATGAATGTGCATGGGAGACGTATGAAGGCTTACCTGCTGTTGTGGAAGCTGCATGGGGACAGAGTTGCAACGGGACAGTCGAGGGTGTTAAATAACACCTTAGTGCGCTCTCATCTGATCTTACTCATTGGGACAAAGAGATCTTTGGGAACGTAAAAAGGGAGATCAGGAAGTTACAAAATAATTTGTCTCTACTACGAGCGATCCCGGGGCGGTCAGGACCCTCGCATGCGGAAGTAAAGATCTGCGATAGACTAATAGAGATTTCACATGGGGAGGAGATTTTGTGGCATCAGCGGGCTCACATAGAATGGTTGGCGAATGGTGACAAAAATACTTACTATTTGGATATGCGGGCCATCCTTAGAATCAAATCAAAGCCCTACAACTTCCCGACGGGAGGGTGACAGAGAATATATAGGAGATGGAACAATTAGCTACATATTTCTACAAAATGCTGTATACTTCAGAGGGAGTAACAGACATGGATAGGGTTCTGGAGATGGTCCTGACCAGAGTAACGAGTGAGATGAACCAATCACTCAACGCACCATATACACTGCAGGAGGTAAAAACAACATTATTTCAAATGATTCTGACTAAGGCGCCTGGGCCAGATGGGTTTCCAGCCCATTTTTTCCAGCGAAACTGGGAGGTGTGCGGTGAGGATGTGACGAAGGCAACCCTGAGTATAATCAATGGGGAGGAGTCTGCAGATAGCATTAATGAAGTATTAGTTCCAAAGGTAAAGAACCCCGCGATGCTGTCACACTTCATACCAATATCTTTATGCAATGTGTTTTATAAGATTGCTTCAAAAGTTATATCTAACAGACTGAAGGTGGTATTGCCTGATATAATATCCGAGGAATAGTCTGCTTTTGTTCCAGGACGTCTTATCTCCGATAATATCATAACAACTTATGAATGCCTGCATTTTATGAAGAGGAATACGACACAAATAAACAGGAGTTGTGCTTTGAAGCTTGATATGATGAAGGCATATGATAGGGTGGAGTGGGAGTATTTGCAGGCGATCATGTTGAAATTGGGCTTCTCTGAGCATTGGGTACAGATTGTTATGGGAATGGTGAAGTCAGTAAAATTCTCAGTTTTGTTCAATGGCAAGAAGCTACAGGAGTTCATTCCGACGCGTGGTATTCGGCAGGGAGATCCAATTTCCCCATACCTTTTCTTGATTGCAGTAGAGGGCCTTCCGTGCCTCCTAAAATCTATTGACGAGTCATTTAACTTGAGTGGGATTAAAGTGGCCCCCATGGCGCCACCTGTAAACCACTTATTATTTGTAGATGACAGCCTGCTGTTTTTCAGGGCGAGTGCTGATGGGCCACATGAGATTAACCAGTTGTTGACCACATATTGTCAGGCTTCGGGACAACGAATAAACCATGATAAATCCTCAATATTTTTTCAGTAAAGGATGTCCGGAGAACATCAGGGGGGAGGTAAAGTTACTGCTGAATGTGCCAAATGAAACACTGAATGCCAAATATTTGGGCATGCCAACTCAAGTGGGATGGTCTAAAAATGGGGCTTTTAAATATCTAAAGGATTACCTGTGGAACAAGGTCCAAGGTTGGATTGAACAAACCATGTCAACTGCAGGAAAAGAAGTTTTGATAAAGGCAGTGGCCCAAGCAGTTTTGGTATTTTCTATGTCCTGTTTTAAGTTGCCACGGGGCCTGTGTGAGCACTTGAACATGCTTATAAGGAAGTTTTGGTGGGGGAGCAAGGAGGGTAAGAGAAAACCCAGTTGGGTTTCTTGGGAAACAATGACTCAACCAAAGGGCATGGGAGGGCTCGGTTTCAAAGATTTTGAGCTATTCAATCTTGCCTTGCTAGCCAAACAAGCTTGGCGCATTCTGCAAACGCCGGAATCTTTGAGTGCAAGGAGTTTGAAGAGTGTTTACTTTCCCAATGGTTGCATCCTTTCTGCCGAACTTGGAGGTCACCCTAGCCAAATCTAGCGCTCCATATTAGAGGGCCGATCTACACCGAAACAAGGCTTGATTAGGCGAATTGGTAATGACGAGACAACCAATATATGGATGGATAACTAAATACCCAGGGATGTAATGATGAGGCCATATGGAAGAAGATCAGCAAACCCGCCCAAGCTTGTCTCTTCCCTAATTGATCATACTATGGCAACATGGAATATGGAGAAACTACAGGAAGTGTGTCTTCCGATAGACATTCATGCGATCATCAAAATACCGATCTGCACATCAAACATACCTGGTAGTTGGTCCTGGAACTTTGAAAGGAGTGGCAAGTTTATAATATGGTCGGCTTACAAAATGATGGTGCATACGAAGTACAGGAGAGGTGCGTGGTTGGATGGCAGTGCAGGATCGTCGAGCTCAGGTAGATATGAACTATCATGGAAGAATTTATGGGGTACACAAGTGCCGGGGAAGATCCACATGTTTTTGTGGAGATTAGCACATCACTCTATTCCAATAGAAGAAGTCAGGGCGGAAAGAAAAATGGCAAATTCTAGTGCATGAAGATTATGTGGAGCAGAGGATTCGTGGCGACACTCGATGATCGAATGCTCGATGGCTAGATGCGTATGGGCAATGGTAGATGGGGAGTTGGCAGAACACATGGGCGAGACAACAGAACCAAGTGCCAAACATTGACTTTTTACAATGATTGATATGTTATCGCATGCCTCCTTTGTGAAATTATCAGTGACACTTTGGGAAATCTGGTGGGCGAGGAGGAAAACAATCCATGAAGAGATATTCCAGAGTCCAGCAGCAACGTATCAGTTTATATGTACCTTCATCAGAGAGCTAGATCTTCTTGCAGTGAAGAACACCAGACCACAGGTTGCTAGCTCAGCTGGCATGGCGCGGCCCAAGGCTCCACCTCCCGGATGGACATTACATAGGCGTCTCAGCCTTGGTTATTAATGGAGTGAATGATGCGGCAACCATGGAAACCATTGCCTGCCGTGAAGCCCTTTCTTTAGCTGATGATTTGATGATTCAGAGCTTTCTAGTAGCTTCGGACTCGAAGCAGGTTGTGAGTGATATACACAATGGCACCAATGGCACTTGTGGGGCAATCATCTAAGTGATTAATGGTAGGGCTATATTGTTTAATTGTATGTTCACCTTTGAAGGCAGAGCAGTTAATCGCGACGCCGACAGGTTATCCAAGTTTTCCAACACTTTAGATCAGGGGAGACATGTTTGGTTGATGCAACCCCATGATCCTATTGTAATGCCACTCCATGTGGAGTTTGAGTAATAAAGCTTGGTGATACCCCTCAAAAAAAAAGGAAAAACCCCAAAGAAGAGAAGGAAAATCCAAATTAGGAAGGAGTCCTAATAGGATCCCACCTCCCTTGTGGGAGGTGGATTCCCTCCCTTGTTTCGTTCGGCTAAACCTACTTGGAGTAGAGGCCAAGGCTGCCTCCTCTCCCCTTCCTCATATATATATTGAGGGAATTTGAGGGCAGCCCCTAACCTTAATTTCCACGTGCTTCCCTCTTCTTCCTCTAGATCTATTTCTCCTCTAGATTGATTCTGTAGTGCTTGGCGAAGCCCTGCTGAGATCACTCCACCACCACCTCCACCACGCCATTGTGCTATCAGAGAACTCATCTACCTCTCCACCCCTCACTTGCTGGATCAAGGAGGTGGAGATCGTCATCGAGTTGTACGTGTGCTGAACACGGAGGTGCCGCCCGTTCAGCACTAGATCGGAAGGACCAAGATGGGATCGCGGGACGACTCGTGATGAGATCATGGGACGGATCATGATTGGATCATGAAGACGTTTGACTACATCAACCGAGTTTCTTAGCGCTTCCCGCTTAGCGATCTACAAGGGTATGTAGATCCACTCTCCCTCTCGTAGATGCTCATCACCATGGATAGATCTTACGTGTGCGTAGGATTTTTTTTGTTTCCCATGCAACGTTCCCCAACAATAATAGGTACGTATGGTGGCTGCTTTGAGGAAGGTATATGGTGGCTGTTTTGAGGAAGGTGGGTTTAATTCACCCGCGAAAGTTGCGCGGTACTAGAGAGGCTAGCAAAGGTGGAAGGGTGAGAGTGTGTATAATCCATGGACTCAACATTAGTCATAAAGAACTCACATACTTATTGCAAAAGTCTATTAGTAATCAAAACAAAGTACTACACACATTCTCCTAGGGGAAGGGTTGGTAGGAGTTAACCATCGCGCGATCCTGACCTCCACACAAAGGAAGGCAATCAATAAATAAATCATGCTCCAACTTCGTCACATAACGGTTCACCATACGTGCATGCTACGGGAATGACAAACTTTAACACAAGTATTTATACCAATCCACAATTGCTCACTAGCATGTCTCTAATATTACAATCTTTATATCTCAAAACAATCATAAGGAATCAAACTTCTCACAATATTGAATGCACTTTTATATGAAAGTTTTCATTATATCTCTCTTGGATGCCCATCATATTAGGACTAAATTCATAACCTAAACAAATTATTATGCTGTGTAGAAACTCTCAAAATAATATAAGTGAGGGAATAGAGTTCAATAATTTCTATAAAATAAAACCACCGCCGTGCTCGAAAAACATATAAGTGAAGCACTAGAGCATATTGCCTAGCTCAAAAGATATAAGTGAAGCACATAAAGTATTCTAATAAATTCTCGATTCATGCGTGTCCCTCGCAAAAAGTGTGTACAGCAAGGATGATTTTGGAAAACTAAAAAGCAAAGACCCACATCATACAAGATGCTCCAAGCAAAGCACATATCATGTGGTGAATAAAAATATAGCCTCAAGTAAATTTACCGATGGATTGAACACGAAAGAGGGGATGCCTTCCGGGGCATACCCAATCTTTGGCTCTTGGTTGTCCTTTAATATTACCTTGGAGTGCCTTGGGCATCCACTAGCTTAGGCTCTTGCCACTCCTTATTCCATAGTCCATCAAATCTTTACCCAAAACTTGAAAACTTCACAACACAAAACTCAACAGAAAACTCGTGAGATCCGTTAGTATAAGAAAATAAAATCATCACTTTAGGTACTGTTGTGAACTCATTGTTTAATTATATTGGTGTAATATCTACTGTATTCCAACTTCTCGATGGTTCATAACCCCCGATACTACCCATAGTTTCATCAAAATAAGCAAACAACACATAGAAATCAGAATATGTCTAAAACAGAATAGTCTGTAGAAATCTGTAAACTTTGAATACTTCTGTAACTCTAAAAATTCTGAAAAATTAGGAAAACCTGGGAAATTTGCATATCAATCTTGTGTAAAAATTCATATCCAATCAACGCTTCTATGAATTTATAAAATTCCTGGACTGGGCGTCAAAGTTTTTGTTTTTCAGCAAGATCAAATCAACTATCACCGTAGACCACCGCAAAGGTCTTACTTGGCACAAACACTAACTAAAACACTAAAATACAAAAACACAATTACTACAGAGGTAATAATGTGTAATTTATTCAAGAACAGAAAGAAAACAAAAAACATAAAAATAAAATTGGGTTGCCTCCCAACAAGCAGTATTGTTTAACGCCCCTAGCTAGGCGTAACACAATAGATCTAAGTATTATCATCTTTGGTATGAAATCAGTAAGTATCTATCATAATAGATTCATATGGTAATTTATTTTTATTTCTTGGGAAGTGTTCTGTGTCCTTCCTTAATGGAAATTGAAATCTAATGTTTCCTTCTTTCATATCAATAATTGCACTAGTCGTTCTAAGGAAAGGTCTACCAAGAATAATAGGACATGTAGGATTGCAATCTATATTTAGAACAATGAAATCTACGGGCACATAAGTCCTATTTACAACAATAATAACATCATTAATCCTTCCCATAGGTTTCTTTATAGTGGAATCCGCAAGATGCAAATTTAAGGAGCAATCATCAAATTCACGGAAACCTAGCACATCACAAAAAGTTGTTAGAATAGTGGAAACAGTAGCACCCAAATCACACAAGGCATGGCACTCATAATCTTTAATTTTAATCTTAATACTAGGTTCCCACTCATCATAAAGCTTTCTAGGTATAGAAACTTTCAACTCAAGTTTTTCTTCGAAGGAATTCATCATAGCATCAATGATATGTTTAGTAAAAGCTTTATTTTGATTATAAGGATGAGGAGAATTCAACACGGATTGCAACAAGGAAATACAATCTGTCAAAGAACAATTACCATAATTAAAATCCTTGAATTCCAAAGGAGTGGGTTCATTGCTACTTAAATTTTTGACCTCTTCAATCCTACTTTTATCAATTTTTGTATCAAGATCTATAAACTCCAAATCATTGGGACGCCTTGTAATTAAAGTTGACTTATCTCGAGTCCCATCTTTATCAAGATTTATATTTGAAAACAAATATTCAATAGGAGTCACATCAATCACTTTAAGATCTTCATCGTTTTTCAATGACTCCGGTTTAGCGGCCATCTCATTCACTAAAGTAGCTTGTGTATCAGAAATTTGGCCTATTAGATTTTCAAGATGAGCAAACTGAGATTTCAAACCATAAAATTCCTTAGACATATCATCAAGCTCTTTATTAATATACTCCATCAAAGATTTTTGTTCTTTAAGCTTGTTTCTAAATAGATTATTATGCTCACATTGTAAATCCATGAAACTCTTAGCACTATTTTCAATCTCTTCCAATTTCCTAAAATAAGGATCAAAGCTCTTGGGTCGAGCCATACGGGAAATCTAGCAACCGGAAAGCTAACGAAAGGACGAATGGAAGAAGGGCGAATAAAAAGGCAAATCTTTTTGTTTTTTTATTTCTAGAAATCGTTTTAGAAGTGGAGGAGAGGAAAACGAGAGGCAAATGGAAAATAATCTAAATTCAAGAGATGAGTTTATGATGGGTACTTGGTAGGCTTGATGTAGACCTCCCCGACAATGGTGCCAGAAATTGGCGAGTTGACGGGGGAGTTCTTGTCTTGACTTGCTATGTATCCTCCCCTGCAACAGCGCTAGAACTTGGCAAGTTGATGGGGGAGTTCTTGTCTTGAGTTGCTATGTATCCTCCCCGGCAAAGGCGCAAGAAATTCTTCCTTCTACTTCTTGAGATGGCGTTGGTTTCCCTAGAAGAGGACAGGGTGATGCAACAAAGTGGAGGTAAGTATTTCCCTCAGTTTTGAGAACCAAGGTATCAATCTAGTAGGAGGTACAAGGAAGGCCCCAACCTATGCAGCTGCACCAACAATCAAACACTTGCACCCAACACTATAAAGGGGTTGTCAATCCCTTCAAGGTCACTTGCAAAGATGATATCTGATAGAGATAGATATAAAAGATTACTAAAAGTAAAACTAAATAAAATTGCAGAAAGGTATTTTTGGTTTATAGATCTGAAAATATATAATGGAAAATAGACCCGGGGCCATACGTTTCACTACAGGCTGCTCTCTTGAAGGAAAAATAATATGGTGGGTGAACAAATTATTGTCGAGCAATTGATAGAAAAGCACAAAGTTATGATGATATCCAAGGAAATGATTATACATATAGGCATCACGTACGTGTCAAGTAGACCGAAATGATTCTGAATCTACTACTATTACTCCACACATCGACCGACTCCTGCCTGCATCTAGAGTAGTAAGTTCATAAAGAACAGAATAACGCCTTAAGTAAGATGACATGATGTAGAGGGATAAACTCAAGCAATATGACGAGGTTGTTACCCCCAGGTATGCCAAAGCAAGGAGCTTCGAGCTATTCAAAAAACAATAAGTCCGGCTGGTCAGGGGCCAACTCTCCCACAGGTGGCCAGCTGGCTCCCTGGCGGCTGGCCCGCGGCCGGCATCTCACGGTCGACAGCTCCCTGGCCGTCTGGCACACGAGCGACAACCCTGTGGCCGGCAGCCCCATAGCCTACCCCCTCACCCGCTATCCCACGAGCGAATAAGCTTCGGTCCCCTCCGATCGCGTCCAAGTACGACGGCAAGACAACACCCCACGACGTGCCACACATGGCTACAGCGAATGCTGACGACAGGGCGTGCATGGCTACAGTTCGGCCAGTCGTACCGTTGACCGTGGTCGATTGCGACCGGGTGAGGCAACAGTGCCACACCCCTGTCCACTCCATTACCTGCCTCCACATGGCTACAGTGCTACCGGCCATACCAAAGACTTTGGCCGACTGGCGCAAGGCGACACTGCTTGGTTGGCCCGTGCCGCGGCAGGCGAGTGTGGGCCAATCACAGCGACCGGCTGGCGGGCCCTAGCCGGCGATGGGACCGTGCGGCCGGCGGGTCCCACGGGCGACCAACCGCCGCTACCGGCGGGCCCTACCACCGATGGGACGACGCGGCTGGTAGCTAGGCCCCTCCCCGTAGTACCGACAACTCATATTGTAAGCCGGGGGGTTGGCCTATAAAACCCCCCAAAGCCCCCATGCGCGGGGGAGATCTTCACACCCACACCCACGTAGAGAGGCAAGAGCAGCCGACCACGTCCCTTCTTCCTGCTCTAGCAGCAGCTTAAGGAGCACCATTGTAGCTCTCAAAGCTCATCAACTAGACAAGCAGGACTAAGGGTATTACTTCCCATGGAAGGCCCCGAACCTGGGTACATCGTGTGTCTCGCACTGCTTGTTCCTGACCCCATTCCCGAAGTCCACCAGCGTCAATCGGCCCCAAGCACTCTCGATAAGCCACCCCATGGCATCTGTCATGAGAAAACAACGACACAATATGATGAAAACCCCACCTTTTGCCTTGATGGCAACAATACAAACACATGCCTCTCTACCCCTACCTTGTCACTAGGTGAGGACACCGCAAGATTGAACCCAAAACTAAGCACCTCTCCCATTGCAAGAACTACTGATCTAGTTGGCCAAACCAAACCAATAACTTGAAGATAAATAAAAAGATATGAAATCATGCATATAAGAATTCAGAGAAGATTCAAATAATATTCATTGATAATCTGATCATAAATCCATAATTCATCGGATCTCGACAACACACCGCAAAAGAAGATTCCATCGAATAGATATCCAAGAACATCAAGGAGAACATGGTATTGAGGATTGGGGAGAGAGAAACGCCATCTAGCTACTAGCTATGGACCCGTAGGTGTGAGGTAGACTACTCACGCTTCATCGGAGGGGCAATGGAGTTGATGTAGGAGCCCTCCGTGATCGAATCCCGTCCGACAGATTACCGTAAAAGGCCCCAAGATGGGATCTCACGAGAACAGAAGGTTGTGGCAACGGAAAAGTATTTTCGTGGCTCCCTCTAATGGTTTGGGAATATATGGGAATATATAGGTGAAGAGTTAGGGTTAGAAGGCCTCTAGGGGACCCACAATCCAGGGGGTGCCCCCTAGGGAGTGCCCTGGCGGCTTGTCTTCTGCTGCCAGGTCTTCTGACCTCCTCTCGAGATCTTCTAGATGTCTTCTGGTCCAAGAAAAATCACCGCAAAAGTTTTATTCCATTTGGACTCCATTTGATATTCCTTTCCTGTAAAACACAAAAACAGGAAAAAAACTCAAACTAGCACTGGGCTCTAGGTTAATAGGTTAGTCCCCAAAATAATATAAAATATAATACTAATGCATGAAAACATCCAAAACAGATAATATAATAGCATGGAACAATAAAAAATTGTAGATACGTTGGAGACATATCACCGTCGGATAAATAATTGGCCAAAATTATAAAATGTTGACACTGCTAAGTGAAAAATAATGCTTTGTTCCTTCTCCTTCGTTGTTTGTTCTCCAAACGAGCTGGATATACAAAAGCTCAACCATTCATCAATGGCGACGGGTCATCCCCGTGGCTTCTCGACCTAGCTTGCTGTGGTATCACACTAACTATGGTGCCCCCTAGGCAGAGTCCTATGCTCCCTCACATGGTTCCCTCGATATTGTGTCCCTCTTGTGGACATACCTGGCCAAACGGGTCGGGCTTAACGGGCCGGCCCAGCGGCATGCCGTGCCGGCCCGGCACATGGCCCGGACCGGCATGAGCTAAACGGGCCGTGCCAGGCCCGCGGCCCGCCTTGGGCCGTGCCTGGGCCGCCACCCCCAGCACGCAGGCCGGCACGACATGGCCTGATTAGCTTTTTTTTATATGGCCCAATAAGTAAAAATAGACTAAAAAACGCTCAATGCGTAAAATAGTAGGCATTTTAGCGGGCCTGACATGCCGACGGGCCGACCCGATTAGCAAACGGGCCGTGCCCGGGCCGGCACCCCGAGCACGCGGGCCGACACGACACGACCTGGTTAGTAATCGTGCCGTGGCGGGCCGGGCCATGCCGGGCACGATTACCAGCGGGCCGTGCCGGGCCGGCCTGTTTGGCCAGGTATGCTTGTGGATCCTCGATAGTGTGACCGATCGTTCCCTGTGGCCAAGCTCCATTTCTCAATTTCCTTTTTTACTATACAATATCTTCTGCACTCTAGTGGAATTAGTTCATGACTAATAGGGAAACAAATTTTGTGTTTGAAGTTAACACAATCTGTGGCCTAAATTGTCCATTACAATAGGATTTGATAGTAGTTGTGCGTCTTTGTTTGTTCGTGCCTATGCAGAAGGTTGAAGACGACCCTCAAACTGGGCTAAATGGGAAGCAAATGAGGAATTTGGGACAGGCCAAGTGTTGATGGATTCTACGTCTGACTTAAATATTCGATGCCCATGGAGAAACAAAGGATATCCCGTGATTTTTTCCTGATGCGCTTGCTGAGTCCCCTCTATTTTCATCTTCTTCCATCAAATCTTGCAATTGAAACGGATGGGCTGGGCAGTTGCTCTCCCAAGGAGACCCCTCAACTCCTCTCCCTTGGGCTTCATCCATCCTCATATATCCACTATTGGGGAATGTTGCATGGGAAACAAAATTTTTCCTACGCACACACAAGATATATCCATGGTGATGAGCATCTACAAGAGGGAGAGTGGATCTACATACCCTTGTAGATTGCTTAGCAGGAGGCCTCAAGAAACATGATTGATTTAGTCGAACGTCTTCATGATCTGAATCGCCAAGCGTCCCGCGATCCCATCACGATTCGTCCCGATCTAGCGCCGATCGAACGACACATCCGGGTTCAGCACACATACAACTCGATGATGATCTCCGCCTTCTTGATCCAGCACGAGGGAGCGGACAGGTAGATGTGTTCTCTGGCAGCACAACGACATGGTGGCAGCGATGGTGGAACTATTCCGATAGGGCTTCGCCTAAGCACCTTCGAAACTAGACTAGAGGAGAAAACGATCTAGAGGAAGAAGAGGGCATCACATGGCAATTAGGGTTGAGTGCTTTTTCCCTCTCTCCCCCTAGTATATATAGAGGGAGGGGATGGAGGCCTGCGCCCTAGGGCTGCCCCTTTGGCGTGGCCGAAGTGGGAGAGGTGGAGGAGTCCTACTCCAATCCTACTAGGAGTAGGATTCCTCCTCTCCACTTGGAAACCCTTTCCACCTTTGGGGTTTTCCCTCCCTAGATGCATGGGCCTTATTGGGGGCTATGTCCATCCCACCAGGGGATGGATGCCATCCTCCCACAGCCCATGAGGCCCTTTGGGGCGAGAGTCCCCTCCCGATAGTCCCCCGGTACCCTTCCCGACACTCGGTACACTATCGAAGTACCCGAAACTTTTTCGATGACCAAAACGGGACTTCCTATATATCAATCTCTACCTCCGGACCATTCCGGAGCTCCCTGTGTCATCCGGGATCTCATCTGGGACTCTGAACAACCTTCGGTCACAACTATACATAACTCAATACTACTAAAACATCATCGAACCTTAAGTGTGCAGACCCCGTGGGTTTGAAAACTATGTAGACATGACCGAGACACCTCTACGATCAATAACCAATAGCAGGACCTAGATGCCCATATTTTTTTCGAGATATTCTACGAACATCTTTATTGATTGAACCTCTATGTCAAGGACTCAGTTAATCCCGTATGATGTTCCCTTTGTTCTTCGGTATGTTACTTGCCCGAGGTTCAATCATCGATATCGCTATACCTAGTTCAATCTTGTTACCGACAAGTCTCTTTACTCATTCCATAATACAAGTCACATTGCTTGTAAGGATTGTTGTGATGTTGTATTACCGAGTGGGCCCTGAGATACCTCTCCCTCACACGGAGTAACAAATCCCAGTCTTGATCCATGCCCACTCAACAAACACCCTCGAAGATACCTGTAGAGCATCTTTGTAGTCACCCAATTACGTTGTGATGTTACATACACACAAGGTACTCCTTCGATGTCAGTGAGTTGTATGATCTCATGGTCATATGAACAAATACTTGACATGCAGAAAACTATAGCAATAAAGTGACACGATCATGTGCAATGTTTAAGTTTGGGTCTTGTCCATCACATCATTCTCCGAATGATATGATCCCGTTATCAAATGACATCTTATGTGCATGGCTAGGAAACCTCGACCATATTTGATCAACGAGCTAGTTCACTAGAGGCATACTAGGGGGCATAGTGTTGTCTATGTATCCACACATGCAATGTGTTTCCAGTCAATACAATTATAGCATGGATAATAAACGATTATCATGAACAAGGAAATATAATAATAACCATTTATTATTGCCTCTAGGGCATATTCCCAACAGTCTCCCACTTGCACTAGAGTCAATAATCTAGCTCACATCACTAGGTGATTTATATTGTAGTGAATCTAACACCCATACAGTTCTGGTGTTGATCATGTTTAGACCTTGGAAGAGGTTTAGTCAATGGGTCTGTGACATTCAGATCTGTGTGCACTTTGCAAATATTTATGTCCTCCTCCTTGATGTATTCGCGGATGGAATTGAAGCATCGCTTTATGTGTCTGGTCCTCTTGTGAAACCTTGGTTCCTTGGCCAGAGCAATGGCACCAGTGTTGTCACAGAACAGATCCATTGGATTCAGTGCACTGGGGACTACTCCAAGTTCTGTCATAAACTCCTTCATCCATACACCTTCCTTCGCCGCCTCCGAGGCTGCGATGTACTCCGCTTCACATGGAGAATTAGCTACCACACTCTGGTAGGAACTGCACCAGCTTATCGCTCCCGCATTGAGAATAGATACATATCCGGTTTGCGAATTAGAGTCATCCGGATTAGTGTCAAATCTTGGATCGACGGAACCCTTTACGACAAGCTCTTAATCACCTCCATAAACAAGAAACATTTCCTTAGTCCTTTTCAGGTACTTAAGGATATTCTTGACCGCCATCCAGTGCTCCATTCCTGGATCACTTTGAAACCTTTCGGCCACACTTATGGCAAGGCTAACATCGGGTCTTGTGTACAACATTGAATACATGATAGAGCCTATGGCTGAAGCATAGGGGATGACACTCATCTTTTCTCTATCTTCTGCAGTCACTGGGCATTGAGTCTTACTCAACTTCACACCTTGTAACACAGGCAAGAACCCCTTCTTGGACTGATCCATTTTGAACTTCTTCAAAACTTTGTCAAGGTATGTGCTCTGTGAAAGTCCTATTAAGCGTCTCGATCTATCTCTATAGATCTTAATGCCTAATATGAAAGCAACTTCTCCTAGGTCCTTCATTGAAAAACTTTTGTTCAAATATTTCTTCACGCTTTCTAGCATTTCTATATTGTTTCCAATCAGAAATATTTTATCCACATATAATATTAGAAATGCTATAAAGCTCCCACTCACTTTCTTGTAAATACAAGCTTCTCCATAAACTTGTATAAACCCGAACACTTTGATCACCTCATTAAAGCGCAGATTCCAACTCCGACATGCTTGCACTAGTCCATAAATGGATTGCTGGAGTTTGCAAACTTTGTTAGCATTCTCTGGATCGACAAAACCTTCCGCTTGTATCATATACAACTCTTCCTTAAGGAAACCGTTAAGGAATGCTGTTTTGACATCCATCTGCCAAATTTCATAGTCAAAATATCTAGCTATTGCTAAGATGATTTTGACAGACTAAAGCATCGCTATGGGTGAGAAGGTCTCATCGTAGTTAATTCCTTGAACTTGTGAAAAAGCCTTTACCATAAGTCGAACTTTATAGATGGTGACATTACCATCTACGCCCGTCTTCCTCTTAAAGATCCATTTGTTCTGAATGGCCTTTTGCCCTTCAGGTAATACTTCCAAAGTACATACTTTGTTTACATACATGGATCTAATCTCAGATTTCATGGCCTCTAACCATTTCTTGGAATCCGTGGCCATCAACGCTTGTCCATAGCTCGTAGGTTCATCGTTGTCCAACAACATGACCTCTAAGACAGGGTTGCCGTACCACTTAGGAGCAGCACACGCCCTTGTGAACCTACGAGGTTTGATAGCAATTTGATCTGAAGCTTCATGATCATCATCATTAACTTCCTCTTCAATCGATGTAGGATCTACATAAACATCTTTCTGCGCTGTTCTACCTCTGGTTGAAGTAAAGTTTCAACCACATCAAGTTCTATTTTCCTCCCACTCAATTCTTTCGAGAGAAACTCTTTCTCAAGAAATGTTCCCTTTTTAGCGACAAACACTTTGCCTTCGGATCTGAGGTAGAAGGTATACCCAACTGTCTCTTTTGGATATCCTATGAAGATCATTTCTCCGCTTTGGGTTCCAGCTTTTCAGGCTAAAGCTTTTTGACGTAAGCATCACATCCCCTAACTTTAAGAAACGACAACTTTGGCTTCTTGCCAAACCATAGTTCATATGGCGTCATCTCAACAAATTTCGATGGTGCCCTATTTGAAGTGAATGCTGCTGTCTCTAATGCATAACCCCAAAATGATAGTGGAAAATCGGCAAGAGACATCATAGAATGCACCATATCTAGTAAGGTTCGATTACGATGTTCAGAAACACCATTATGCTGTGGTGTTCTAGGCGGTGTCAATTGTGAAACAATTCCACACTGTCTTAAGTGACTGCCAAACTCATAACTCAGATATTCTCCTCCTCGATCAGATCGTAGGAATTTAATCTTCTTATTCCGATGATTCTCAACTTTACTCTAAAATTGCTTGAACTTTTCAAATGTTTCAGATTTGTGCTTCAGTAAGTAAATATACCCATATCTACTTAAGTCATCAGTGAAGGTGAGAAAATAATGATATCTATAGTGCGCCTCAATGCTCATCGGACCACACAAATCAGTATGTATGATTTCCAACAAGTCACTTGCCCATTCCATTGTTCCAGAGAACAGGGTTTTAGTCATCTTGCCCATGAGGCATGGTTCACATGTGTCAAGTGATTCAAAATAAAGTGACTCCAAAAGTCCATCAGCATGGAGCTTCTTCAAGCGTTTTACACCAATATGACCTAAGCGGCAGTGCCACAAGAAAGTGGTACTATCATTATCAACTCTACATCTTTTGGCATCAATGTTATGAACATGTGTAGCGTCACTATCGAGATTCAATAGGAAAAAACCCTCACATTGGGTGCATGACCATAAAAGATATTATTCATATAAATAGAACAACCATTATTCTCTGATTTAAATGAGTAACCATCTCGCAATAAACAAGATCCGAATATAATGTTCATGCTTAACGCCGGCACCAAATAACAATTATTCAGGTTCATAACTAATCCCGATGGTAATCGAAGAGCGATCGTGCCGACGACGATCACATAAACCTTGGAACCATTTCCCACGTGCATCATCACTTCGTCCAGTCTTTATCTATTCCGTAGCTCCTGTTTTGAGTTGCAAATGTGAGCAACCGAACCGGTATAAAATACCCAGGCACTACAACGAGAGTTAGTAAGGTATACATCAATAACATGTATATCATATATACTTTGTTTGGTGTTGGCCGCCTTCTTGTTGGCCAGATACTTGGGACAATTCCGCTTCGAGTGACCAATTCCCTTGCAATGAAAGCACTCAGTTTCTGGCTTGGGTCTAGTCTTGGGTTTCTTCATGGAAGAGGCAACTGCTTTGCCACTCTTCTTGGAGTTAACCTTCTTGCCCTTGCCATTCTTCTTGAAACTAGTGGTTTTATTGACCATCAATACTTGATGCTGTTTCTGGATTTTAGGCTCAACGATTTTCAGCATCGCAAACAACTCGGCGACTGAATTATTGATACGTCTCCGTCGTATCTATAATTTTTGATTGTTTCATGCCAATATTCTACAACTTTCATATACTTTTGGCAATTTTTTATACTATTTTCTGGACTAACATATTGATCCAATGCCCAGTGTCAGTTCCTATTTGTTGCATATTTTTTGTTTTGCAGAGTATCCATACCAAACGAAGTCCAAATGCGATAAAAACTTACAGAGTTTTTTTGGAATATATGTGATTTTTGGGTAAAAGAATCAATGCGAGACAATGCCCGAGGTGACCACAAGCCAGGGGGCGTGTCCTACCCCCTGGCCATGCCCTGGGCCCTTGTGGTTACCCTTTAAGGCAGTTAGAGCTCTCCTTTTGCCGAAAGGAAGATATTTTTATAATAAAAACCACCTCACAATTTCAGCCCGATCGTAGTTACGGATCGCCGGATATTTAAGAAACGGTGAAAGGCTAGAATCTGGGAACGCAGAAACAAAAGGAAATAGAGAGAGAGAGAGAGAGAGAGAGAGAGAGAGATCCAATCTCGAAGGGGCTCCTGCCGCCATGGAGGCCAAGGACCAAAGGGGAAACCCTCCTCCCATCTAGGGGGAGGTCAAGGAAGAAGAAGAAGGAGGGGGGCTCTCTCCCCTCTCTCCCGGTGGCACTGGAATGCCGCCAGGGCCATCATCATGACGGCGATCTACTCCAACAACTCTGTCATCTTCACCAACACCTCCATCACCTCTTCCCATCTATCTACAACGGTCCAGTCTCTCGCAACCCGTTGTACCCTCTACTTGAACATGGTGCTTTATGCTTCATATTATTATCCAATGATGTGTTGCCATCCTATGATGTCTGAATAGATTTTTTGTTGTCCTATGAATTGATTGATGATCATGATTGGTTTGAGTTGCATGTTTTATTAGTGGTGCTTTCCTATGGTGCTCTCCATGTCGCGCAAGAGTGAGGGATCCTCGCTGTAGGGTGTTGCAATGTGTTCATGATTCGCCTATGGTGGGTTGCTTGAGTCACAGAAGCATAAACCCGAGTAGGTGGGTTGTTGCATGTGGGAGTAAAGAGGACTTGATACATTATAATGCTATGGTTGGGTTTTACCTTAATGAACTTTAGTAGTTGCCGATGCTTGCTAGACTTCCAATCATAAGTGCAGATGTTCCAAGTAGAGAAAGTATGTTAGCTTATGCCTCTCCCTCATATAAAACTGCAATAATGATTACCGGTCTAGTTATCGATTGCCTAGGGACAATTCCGCAACTCCTACCACCACTTTTCCACACTCGTTAAACTAACTTAGTTGTTTCTTTATCTTAGTAGCCCCTAGGTTTTATTTACGTGTTCTTTATTATCTTGCAAACCTATCCCGTTACGTCTACAAAGTACTTCTAATTTCATGCTTGTTCTAGGTAAAGCGAATGTTAAGCGTACGTAGAGTTGTATCGGTGGTCGATAGAACTTGAGGGAATATTTGTTCTAGATTTAGCTCCTTGTTGGGTTCAACGGTCTTACTCATCGGGAAAGGCTACAATTGATCCCCTATACTTGTGGGTTATCACTTGTTCATCCCGTGCATGTTATAGTTCATCACGAAGCTCATGTAGCTAGGTGGCACTGATTGAAGAACTCTGTCAGTGATCGCCTCTAGTGGAAGGGGCATCCCTAACTCAGCCAGACAGTTCGAATATCCAGACATTCTGAGTATATGTTCCGTGGTAGACCCGTTCAACAGTGCACATTGAACTATTGAGTGATCTATAGAACGAGTCTCCCAAGCATTCGTAACGTCTTCGGACGACACGGGAGTGGGTGGGTCACCAAGCGGTGCATCAAGGACATAAGCCTTATCAAAAGTCATGAGGATAAACCTCAGATTATGGGCCCAGTCCACAAAGTTACTTCCATCATCTTTCAACTTGGCTTTCTCTAGGAACGCATTAAAATTTAGGGGAACTACTGCGCAAGCCATTGATCTACAACATAAATATGCAAAGGTTACTAAGACTATTGTTCAAGATAATGAGTTTAATTAATCAAATTACTAAATCTCCCACTCAAATTGACACCCCTCTACTCATTTGAGTGATACATGATCCAAATTCACCAACTCAAGTCCGATCATCATGTGAGTTGATGTGGTCTCAATGGTGAACATCATCAGGTGGATCATATATACTATATGAATAATGTTTGACCTGTCGATCTCTTGTGTTCCGAGGCCATGTTTGTATGCTAGGCTCATCAAGTTTAACCTAAGTGTTCTGCACGTGCAACACTGGCTTGCACCCGTTGTATGTGAATGTAGAGTCTATCACACCCGATCATCACGTGGTGTCTCGACACGACGAACTTTCACAATGGTGCACACTCGGGGAGGACACAATTTTATCTGGAAATTTAAGTTAGGGATCACCTTATAATGCTACCGTCGTCCTAAGCAAAATATGATGCATAAAAATATTAACATCACATGCAACTCATAAGTGACATGATATGGCCATAAACTTGTGCTTTTGATCTCCATCTCCAAAGCACTGGCATGATCTCCATCGTCACCGGCACGACACCATGATCTCCATCATCTTGATCTCCATCAACATCTTGCCATGAAGATGTCGCACCAACTGTTACTTCTCTGACTATCGCTAACTCATAGTGATAAAGTAAAGCAAAAACGACGTAAATAATTAAAGACAACCCTATGGCTCATGCCAGTTTCCGAACTCATCGACATGCATGTCGTGATATTCTATACAAAAGATGATCATTTGATACATCACATATATCTCATCATGTAATTGGCCATATCACATCACAACATACCCTGCAAAAACAAGTAGATGTCCTCTAATTGTTATTGCAAGTTTTACGTGGCTGCTACGGGTATCTAGCAACAACAATTCTCACCTACGTAAAAACCACAACGGTGATACACAACTTGCTATTTAACCTTCTCAAGGACCACCTTTATCGAATCAGATCCAACTAGAGTAGGAGAGACAGACACCCGCCAGCCATCTTTATGCAACAAAGTCACATGTCAGTCGATGGAACCGGTCTCTCGTAAGCATACGAGTAAGGTTGGTCCGGACCGCTTCATCCCACAATACAGCTGAATCAAAACACGACAAAGGGAGGAAGCAATCTGAGCATGAACACCCACAAACTCCTTTGTGTTCTATTCGTGATCTCATCTACACATAGACCTAGCTCATGATGCCACTATTGGGGAATGTTGCATGGGAAACAAATTTTTTCCTACGCACACGCAAAATCTATCCATGGTGATGAGCATCTACGAGAGGGAGAGTGGATCTACATACCCTTGTAGATCTCTAAGAGGGAAGCGTTAAGAAACACATTTGATGTAATCGAACATCTTCTCGATCCAAATTGCCGAGCGTCCCGCGATCCAATAACGAACCGTCCCGATCTAGCGCCGAATAAACAACACCCCCGCTTTCAGCACACATAGAGCTCGATGACGATCTTCACCTTCTTGATCCAGCAAGAGGGAGGGGAGAGGTAGATGATTTCCCTGGTAGTGCCATGGTGGTGAACTATTCCGGCAAGGCTTCGCCTAAGCACCTCTGAAACTAGACTAGTGGAGAAAACGATCTAGAGGAAGAAGAGGGCAGCACGTGGAAATTAGGGTTGAGTGATTTTTCCCTCTCTCCCTCTAGTATATATAGGAGGGAGGGGAGGGAGGCCTATGCCCTAGGCCGCCCCTTTGGTGTGGCCGAAGTGGGAGAGGTGGAGGAGTCCTGCTCCAATCCCACTAGGAGTAGAATTCTTCCTCTCCACTTGGAAACCCTTTCCACCTTTGGGTTTTCCCCTCCCCAGCCGCATGTACCTTAGTGGGGGATTCAGCCAGCCCCCCAGGGGCTGGTTTACCTCCTCCCACAGCCCATGAGGTCCTTTGGGGCGACAGGTCCCTCCCAATGGTCCCCCGATACCCTTCTCGGCACTCCTGATACACTAGCGAAGTACCAGAAACTTTTCCGGTGACCAAAACGAGACTTCCTATATATCAATCTTTACCTCTGGACCATTCTAGAGCTCCTCATGACATCCAGGGTCTCATCTGGAACTCTGAACAACCTTCAGTCACCACCATACATAACTTAATACTACTGAAACGTCACTGAACCTTAGGTGTGTAGACCTTGCGGGTTCGAGAACTATGTAGACATGATGGAGACACCTTGTGACAACCCTAGCAAGTGTCTAGGCTAGCATTGTGGTTGCATCATCATCATCATCATCATTGCATCAATATGAAATGGGGAGAAAGAAAGAAACCCTAAGCATTTTATGAATTAAAGGAATTCCAAACAAATGAAATTTCAACAAATCCAAAATGCCCATAAAAAATGTTCCCTATGTCTGATAATTAAAGGCATGGATATACCAGGGACCATTTCAATTATCTGAACATTGGAAATATTTGAAATTAATGAATTATCTCTCTGAAAATGACAAATAAAAACATTATCATTATCACTGCTTTCAAAATAATCCGAAACTTTTGATACACGTTTGAAATATTCAAACTTGAAGTTATAAAAAGTTTTAGAATTATTGAAGGCGTATTTGGACCTGTAGGAAATAAACAAATGTTAGAAGAAATCAGAAAGCAGAAATAAAAGAAAAAAGGAAGAGAGCTTACCTGGCAAGTGGGAGGCCCAGCCCAGCCCACAGGGGTGGAAGGGTCATTTTCCACCTCGCGCCAGTAGGCGTCGAGGTGGCGACCGAGCCGTCGCCGGCCTCCACCTCCTGCTTCCACGCAGCAGGCTGCATCCCTGCCTCCCTCGCGCCTGGAAGACGCGCGAGCCCTCTCCCCCGAGCTCATTCTCCCCCTCCCTCTCTCCTCTGCTCTCTCTCCCAATCCCCTGTCGAAGGCCGTCGTCGCCGGACGTCGATTCGTCGCCGTCGCTGTCTCCCCGAGCCCGCTGACCAGCTCCCTGGATCCGTAGTGAGCCCCTCTTCCTCCCTCGTGAGTTTTCCCTCTCTCTTGTGTCCCCTAGCTAGCTGCGTCGCCGGACCCGAGAACCTCCCGCCGCCGTCGATGGTCGCCGCCGTGCATAGAGCCCTCCAAGATCACGTGCGCATACATGGTTGAACTCATGGAGTTCCCAGGAGCCCGTAGAGACCATCGTAGCATCGCCCCATGCCCTGTGTCACGTTTGCGTCCGAGCCCGAGCTCCGGCCGTCGCCACGAGCCCGTTTCCTGCGAGCTCCGACGACCCCATGACCTCCCATGGCCCCAAATGGATGCGGTCGTGCACGGGCTGCACGCCGGTGGTCTCAGCGCGCCAAATAACCCCCTGTAGGAGAAACCCGTTGGACGCCGCCGTCCCTGATAGTCACCGGCGTCGAACCGCCGGCCAACTCCGGCGAGTTTGACCTCAGGTGGGCCCTGGCTTGACTCTATGAGTCAATGACAGGTGGGGCCCCGACCCTGATTAGTTTAGGATAATTTGTAATTAGTTTAATTATTAATTAGGTTAATGTATCACTGACAGGTGGGCCCATTTAGTTAACTAAAACAGAATTAGTTTTAATTAGTTAGTTAAGTTAACCAGTCACTGACATGTGGACCCCACATGTCAGGTTTGACTCTGGGCCGGGTCAGCTGACCGACTGATGTCATCATGACATCATGCTGATGTCATAATTCAATTTCTTATTTAAAAATAATTCCAGAAAATATCTAAAACTTTGAAAAATCATATCAATTAATCTGTAAGTCAGATGAAAATAATTTATATATGAAAATTTATCAGAAAAATCCAATGAATCCAATGGTGCTATTCTCATGCATGTTAGAGAAACCTAAATAGGTGAACATGGACATTTTAGCATTAGGTCAATATATAGAATTTGAAATGAGAACAACTTTGAACCTATATTCAAATGCATTTCAAATTGGCATGATCACTAGTTACATTAGCTCATCCATGCATACTATCATGCCATGATCATGCATCATATTGTTGCATCTGCTTGTATTGAATGTTTCATCTGCGTTGCGGTAGGCCCTAATCCGAAGGATACTACTCCGTACCCCGACGAAGGAGAGAACTCTTCCGCAACCCAGCAAGGCAAGCAACCCCATTGATCATTCCGATAACATCCCATTATCTCGCTCCTGCTCTCATTTATTGCATTAGGACAAACGATCACATGTCAGTCATTCACGGTAGATGATCCTATTCTTATGCATGACCTGATCTTGTCACAGTAAATAGCTAAACCTTGCAACCTAGCTTTCCTGGTAGATGCTTGTGCCATGATGTGCTTAGCTTACTTTGCCTGCTATGCTTGCTATGCTTAAAGTTGTGTCAGGTCTGTTTCATCTGGGTGATGAACTGAGTGAAACAGTGTTGTCCGATGTGATGAGCATATAATGAACACGATTTGGTAAAGGTAGCGATGAGAGGCTATGTAGGAGTACATAGTGGGTTGTCTCATTGGGACCGTTCTTAGGAATTGGGTTCCGTGTTTGCGATCCAAAACGAGATACTACCACATGCTGGGCCCTAAAATATGACCCCGCTCGACTTATCAGTCGCTTAGTCTTTGGTCCAGGTATTGCAAGTAGTTTCTGGTGTTTATAGCATGCTGGAGGCCGTGCATAGCGCTGACCCTCGGGGTGGGTTACGACGCGGTAGGCAGTGGCACGGTGTACCAAGGGTCACCCGAATGGTGGGCTTGGGAACCCTGCGCACATCGTTTGGGACTGTAGTGGAAACTTCGGCCGGACTTCCATGCGGGTCAGTCTCAAATAGGCGGTAGCCTGGACTAGAGGTCTTATGTGATTGATGGTCCTGGCCGACTCCCTCGCTGGGCATCCGCTTGAAGGTTGCCGAGGTGCATGGTTTATGGCACACAATGATAACTGGCGAGAGCGTGTGTGAAGAAGTACACCCCTGCAGGGTTATGAAACTATTCGAATAGCCGCGTCCTCGGATATGGACTACTTGGAGAACTTATGCTATTCATAGTTAACCAAATGGATACCTCTAAAAATCTCAAGACAAGTGTGAGTACCGTGGATGGCACTCTTCCGGAAGGGGAAGGTGAGTCCATGGTGGTGTATTGTGATGGAGTTAGTGGACTCATGTGCGATTAATAGTATTGTAACAAAGTGTTTAAAACTGAGTAGTGTAGGTTAGCCATGAGTCAAAGTTGGCTTTCTGCAAAAGCTCCACCACCCCTTGTTGATACATGAGCATAAATAGACTAGGTATGTTTTAAAGACTTGATGAGTACGATTGTACTCATCCTTGCTTAATTTATGTTGCAGAAGAGAACCAGGCCCCATCAGGTGGGTTCTATCTAGACGTTGACGATGCCGAATAGCTGGTGTCCCAGCTACGATCTTGCCCGTGTGGTGGGCTGTAGATAGTCAGGCTGTGTGCCTCTTTTTATATTTGGCCGTCTGTACTCAGACAGCTTAAGTTTCCGCTGGTTTGTATGACTATGTTTGTATGACTTGAGTGCCGGGTCATGTGACCCCTATCTGTAAGAACATATTATGCAAGGCTCGTCTGAGCCTCTTAAATAAAAATCATGTTGTTGTATGGTTATGTTGTGATGCCATAGTTGTATCTATGCATATCGGGCATGTCGTGCGTACGTGTGACGTGCAACGGTATGTATGGGATCCAACACCTAGTCGTGTGCCTTTAGTAGTACTCTTTATGGGAAACTGCCTCTTTGTGCTTCCACCGAGCCATGGTAGCTTGCTAATGCTCCGGACACATTGATTGACCGGCATGTATCTTTGTTTGCTGCTGTGTCTGTCCCTTCGGGGAAATGTCTCGCAGTGTAATGGAGTCCCCGTAGCCTGCTACGACTCGTCTACGTGCAGTGATGACATCCGTGTCTCGCGACGTAATGGAGTCCTTGTAGCTTGCTATGACTCGTCTACACACGCTTGAGACCGACACCTGCATTGCTGGGTTATGTATGCCTGTTTCCGTACGGATGTGCCACTTGGGTTCTATGACTAGTCATGTCGGCCCGGGTTCTTTGTTGTGTGATTCCAGCGACATGTTCACATACGTGAGCCAAAAGACGCAAACGGTCCCGGCCAAGGTAAGGTGGCAGCCGTGGAGTACCGTGCGTGAGGCCGCAAAGTGATGTGGCTTGTTACCGTATGGAATCATATAACTTAGGATCGGGGTCCCGACAGCATTGGTATCAGAGCCTGACTGACTGTAGGACTACCAAGCCAAACCGGCCGAAGTTGAGTCTAGAAACACTATAGATAAGTAGGGGAATTGATTGTGGAAGGGAATGTAAGGCTCTTTTTACTCCTCTTCCCAAGTGATTCTATGCTGGGTCATTCTTATCTTTTCTACGGGGATAGGAACTAGGATCCTCATCTATTGCTTAGGATGACGAGTTACTAGCCATGGACCGATAGCTAGCTTGCTTGTGAGTAAGTGCAGTTACTCTAGTGATGATTGGTGTGACAAACATATGGAGAAGAGATTTGAGTCTAGATAGTCGAGTGGTCATGCCTTTCCAATCTCTTTTCAATTGTCTCAAAAAATTTCTTGAGCAATTACAGCCGTTATGCTGTCCAATTTCTGCTAGGATCTCTAATGTCTTTGCATCATTCTTTGTTTCAGATGCCCTCTTGTCCTTTCCGTCAGGTGGTCCGTCTGACCAGGTGCATCGATGTGCCGGGTCACACGGCCATGTTGGTTAGAGTGATGATGGAGGTTGGATATCGTTGGTACCCAGAGTACACAGTGGAGGAGCAGTATCGAGATTTCAACCAGAGTCAGTATCTGTGTACCGTTAGGATATATCCTTCCTATCCTGGAGCTGCAGACCCGCTTCACTGGACTCATGGATTGGGAGTTACCATGGATATGGCAGTTCAGGAAGCCGCTTACACTATGCTGACTATTATGAGGTTTCACCATGGTCTGCTTCAGAACACGGAGTTCTGCTATGTTCCTGCTTCCATGGGAGGAGATAATGGATATCTTAGTGCAGCTTACTCTGATCATTCTCATGAAGACCCTAGACTGCAGGTGACCGCTCAGATGTTGGACAACAGGGATCGTGATGCACGTGCCCTTCGCATGGAGCTCTATGCTACCCGTGCTCATCTTTGGACAGCCTTGACGCAGTTGGCACCTGTCGTGCAGACAGGCTATGGAGATTTGGAGATGCTGACCCCATCGCGGACTCATTTGCCAGCACACGTAGACTGGCTTGATGTTGGAGGCATCACCCCTCTTCGAGGACCGCTGTTGCCGCCGACAAGGGGACCAAGGCCACACCCATGTCCTTATGGGTTCCAGGGATCCCAGGCTAGAGTGTTTCCAGATCCTCAGGTTCAGCTCCCAGGTCACGGGGGTAACCTGTACGAGGCATTCTACGGTGACGTTTGAGTGCGTGGATGTTAGGTCTAGTATGGTAGTAGATGTATCGCCACAGTCCTGTGTGTCTTGTGGGATATGATCAAGGTCGAGAGTTGAGTTCCGGAGGTGTAGATAGATAATGTATAGGATGCTTGTAATGCCTCCGATGAGTTGTGTCATCTCTTCGTAGTTGTTTTCATCTTGGGTTTGTACTGAACTAAGCCATGGTGTGTATGAAACCTAATGTTCATATGGTAGTTGCTTTACCATGTTGATTGGTGTTTATCTTACATGCCATGTTGATCAGTGCATTCCTTAATTCATGCCCTAGAGTTGTTGTTCCCCATGTCTAAGCTATGGATTGTTTTCCTCAGGATGGTGTCAGCCAGGAACAACCCCGTGCATGCTCATGAGCAAGGCGAGAGTAGCCAGCCAAGGCAAGAGGAGCTACCACATGCACCATCCCTGGCAGAAGTGATGCTAGAAGCTGAACGGAATAAGAGGAAGACCAACAGGCTATTGGAGAGGATTGAACAGAACACAGCTCGTGCTCCCCGCAATGATCACCATGATGGAGTGTCACTTGGTGACTTCATTAAACTATGTCCGCCTAAGTACCATCACTCGATCGATCCCCTCGATGCCGATGATTGGCTGACCAGTATGTCACGCAAGATTCGAGCTGCAAATGTTTCAGAGGCCAACAAGGTGACCTTTGCGACATACTTTCTGGAGGGACCTGCCAACCTGTGGTGGGAAAGCTATGAGGCTATGCGTCCCCAAGGACCTGCGCCAACCTGGGCAGAGTTTAGCGCCGCATTTCGTCTCCATCACATCCCGGAAGGGCTGATGGACCGCAAGAGAGAAGAATTCTATGCCTTCACACAGGCCAAATTGTCAGTGGATGCATACAGCCACGAGTTTGGAAACCTTGCTCGCTATGATCCAGAGGAAGTCTCAACTGATGCCAAGAAGCAGGCTAGGTTCCGCAAGGGACTTAATGCTGAGCTTCGGCGAGATCTTCGCTTGCACGAGTGCACCACCTTCGAGGCTATCGTCAATAAGGCCATCAATGCTGAGTCCGGACAAACTGACTACGAGGCTACGAGGAAGCATAACCGTGACTTCAACCCTGCATCGGGTTCAGGCCCCAATAAATGCCGAGTGTGGGTGCCCAATGCAGCTTTGCTGCCAAGATACACTGCGAGGCCATCTTTCCAGGCACCTCGTCTAGTTCAGTCCAACCCTCCACCCAGACCATTTGGAGGACCACAAGTAAATGTTGCCCCTCGTTCTATAGTGGTATGCTACAAGTGTGGAGAACCGGGACATTATTCTCGTGAATGTCCCCAGAACAATGCCAAGCCCGCTAGACGCGGAAAACCAGGGAAAACCTTCTATGTGAAGCCAACTCCTGCCCGTGGGCGAGTTAATTATGTGTCTGCTGAAGAAGCTCTTGAAGACCCTGATGTCACTCTAGGTATGCTTCTTGTTAACAGCCATCCAGCATCTTTTCTATTTGATACTAGGGCATCTCATTCATTCATCTCAGAAAGTTATCTACAGTTGCATAACATGTCTTTCTGTGACATGCCCACTCCTTTAGTAGTTCAGACTCCTGGATCAAAATGGCAAACTTCTAGAGTGAGCCATGACAATGAAATTCTGGTGGATAGACTAGTATTCCTAGCATCCTTGACAGCTCTTAGGTCTTCAGACATCAATATCATTCTAGGTATGGATTGGATGAAAGCCCACTATGCCAAGATTGATACTCATTCTAGGAATGTTCAACTTACACATCCCTCGGGTGAGATAGTTAATGTCTCTACTCGAACAACCAAGCGCCAACTCTATTCCTTAAATGCTAGCCCTCTCCCTGAGCGAGAAGATATTCCGGTAGTCCGTGATTTTCCGGATGTCTTTCCAGAAGAACTGCCAGGTATTCCACCTGTCAGAGATGTTGAGTTCGTGATAGAACTTATTCCAGGGTCAGTCCCAATAGCTAGAAGACCTTATAAGATGGCACCCTTAGAACTAGCCGAGCTAAAAACCCAACTCGACGAAGCTTTGAAGAAAGGTTTCATTCGTCCTAGCTCTTCTCCTTGGGCTTGCCCCATCCTCTTTGTTAAGAAGAAGGATGGATCGGATCGGATGGTTGTGGATTACCGACCAGTGAATTTGGTCACTATCAAGAACAAGTATCCGCTCCCCAGGATCAACGATTTGTATGATCAACTCACTGGATCCTCTGTCTTTTCCAAAATGGATTTGAGGTTGGGATACCATCAAATCAGAATTAGAAACGGGGACATTCCAAAAACGGTTTTTGTCACTCGTTATGGCCAATACGAGTACACCATCATGTCCTTCGGTTTAACCAATGCCCTAGCTACCTTCTCTCATCTAATGAATTCGATCTTCATGGAGTATTTGGATAAGTTTGTCGTGGTTTACCTCGATGACATACTCATTTACTCGAAGAACGAACAAGAACATGGCGAGCATCTGAGGCTGGTATTGATGAAACTTCGAGAGCACCACCTGTATGCCAAATTCTCTAAGTGTGAATTCTGGTTGCCGGAAGTGACCTATCTGGGCCACGTGATCTCTGGCAAAGGTATTGCTATCAACCCCGAGAGAGTTCAGGCCGTCCTTGATTGGACTCAACCTGAATCGGTTAAACAAGTTCGGAGTTTCCTTGGCTTAGCGAGCTATTGTCGCCGCTTTGTTGAGAACTTCTCCAAGGTTGCGAAACCTCTGATTGAACTCCTCAAGAAAGATAAAAAGTTCGACTGGACCCCACAATGTGAGCATAGTTTTTAGGAGTTGAAAAGTCGACTGACCTCTGCTCCCGTTCTGGTGCCACCAGATTTTTCTAAGGACTTTATTATCTACTGCGACGCCTCACGACAAGGATTAGGTTGCATTCTCATGCAAGATCGTCATGTGATTGCATACGCATCTCGACAGTTGCGTCCACATGAGATAATTATCCAACACATGATCTTGAGCTTGCAGCTGTAGTCCATGCACTAAAGACATGGCGACATTACCTTCTGGGTAATCGTTGCGAGATTTACACTGATCACCAAAGTCTGAAATATATTTTCACCCAGCCGGATTTGAATCTCAGGCAAAACGGTGGGTAGAGTTGATTACAGATTACGACTTAGGGATAACTTACACCCCGGGGAAAGCCAATGTCATGGCTGATGCACTAAGTCGTAAGTCTTATTGTAACAATTTGATGTTACAACAAGGTCAACCGCTTCTCCATGAGGAATTCAGGAAGTTAAATCTTGACATTGTTCCTCAAGGATTCCTATCCAACTTGGTGGCGAAACCTACTCTGAAGGATCAAATCATAGCTGGCCAAAGGCGTGATAAGGGAATTTTCCGGATCAAAGAGAACCTCGTTAGCGGTTGCGCTAAGGACTTCTCTATAGATGATCAAGGTGTAGTGCTTTTTCAGGGCCGTTTAGTGGTTCCTAAAAGCCAACATCTGAGGCAGCTGATTATTAAGGAGGCTCATGACTCTCCTCTCACAATTCATCCGGGTAGTACCATGATGTATCAGGACCTACGCCAGAGGTTCTGGTGGACCAGGATGAAGAGAGAAATTGCTTAGTATGTTGCTAATTGCGACGTTTGTCGTCATGTGAAAGCAGAACATCAACGGCCTGCTAGCACCCTTGAACCCTTAGCTATTCCTGAATGGAAATGGGATAAGGTCGGCATGGATTTCATCACCGGTTTTCCCAGGACCAAGAGAGGAAACAAAGCTATATTCGTAGTCATAGATCGTCTCTCCAAAGTGGCTCATTTTCTTCCTGTTCGTGAAAGCATTACTGCTAGTCAGCTAGCGGAGTTATATGTTTCTCGAATAGTTTCTCTTCATGGTGTTCCTTTGGAGATTAACTCAGACCGCAGAAGTATCTTTACTTCTCGTTTTTGGGAAGGTTTTCCAACTGCCATGGGGACTCATCTATCCTTTAGCACTGCTTTCGACCCTCAATCAAGTGGTCAAGTTGAGCGAGTCAATCAAATTCTCGAAGACATGCTCCGAGCTTGTGTTATATCTTTCGGTATGAATTGGGAGACCTGCCTTCCATTTGCCGAATTTTCTTATAACAACAGTTATCAATCAAGCTTGGGCAAAGCCCCTTTTGAAGTTCTCTATGGACGAAGATGTCGAACACCTCTTAACTGGTCAGAAACCGGAGAGAGGCAACTCTTTGGTCCGGACATGATCCAGGATGCAGAGGAACAAGTCCGCATTATTCGTGAAAAGTTGAAAACAGCCCAATCCCATCAAAAGAGTCAATATGACCGTCATCATAAGTCTGTGACTTATCAAGTTGACGAGAAGGCTTACCTTCGGGTTACACCTCTGAAGGGTACCCATCGATTCGGTATCAAAGGCAAGTTGGCTCCTCGTTACATTGGACCTTTTCGCATTCTTGCTAGACGAGGAGAGGTTACCTACCCATTGGAACTTCCTTCGCATCTTTCCAAACTTCATGATGTCTTCCACGTCTCTCAACTCAGGCGTTGCTTTTTGGACCCTGTCCGAGAAGTGGACCACGAAACGCTTGATCTCCAAGATAACCTTTCATACCGGGAATACCCCGTTCGTATTCTCGACCAAGCTGAGCATACCACTCGACGTCGGAACATCAAGTTTCTTAAGGTTCAGTGGTCACATCATTCTGAAAAGGAGGCGACATGGGAAAGAGAAGATCGTCTTCGACTAGAGTACCCCGCGCTCTTCCCGATGACTTCAAAATCTCGGGACGAGATTCTTTTGAGTGGGGGTGAGTTGTCACAACCCTAGCAAGTGTCTAGGCTAGCATTGTGTTTGCATCATCATCATCATCATTGCATCAATATGAAATGGGGAGAAAGAAAGAAACCCTAAGAATTTTATGAATTAAAGGAATTCCAAACAAATGAAATTTCAACAAATCCAAAATGCCCATAAAAAATGTTCCCTATGTCTGATAATTAAAGGCATGGATATACCAGGGACCATTTCAATTATTTGAACATTGGAAATATTTTAAATTAATGAATTATGTCTCTGAAAATGACAAATAAAAACATTATCATTATCACTGCTTTCGAAATAATCTGAAACTTTTGATACACGTTTGAAATATTCAAACTTGAAGTTATAAAAAGTTTTAGAATTATTGAAGGGGTATTTGGACCTACAGGAAATAAACAAATGTCAGAAGAAATCAGAAAGCAGAAATAAAAGAAAAAAAGGAAGAGAGCTTACTTGGCAAGTGGGAGGCCCAGCCCAGCCCACAGGGGTGGAAGGGTCATCTTCCACCTCGCGCGAGTAGGCGTCGAGGTGGCGACCGAGCCGTCGCCGGCCTCCACCTCCTGCTTCCACGCAGCAGGCTGCGTCCCTGCCTCCCTCGCGCCTAGAAGACGCGCGAGCCCTCTATCCCGAGCTCATTCTCCCCCTCCCTCTCTCCTCTGCTCTCTCTCCCGATCCCCTGCCGAAGGCCGCCGTCGCCGGACGTCGATTCGTCGCCCTCGCTGTCTCCCCGAGCCCGCTGACCAGCTCCCTAGATCCGCAGTGAGCCCCTCTTCCTCCCCCGTGAGTTTTCCCTCTCTCTGGCGTCCCCTTGCTAGCTGCGTCGTCGGACCCGAGAACCTCCCGCCGCCGTCGATGGTCGCCGCCGTGCATAGAGCCCTCCAAGCTCACGTGTGCATGCATGGTTGAACTCCTGGAGTTCCCAGGAGCCCGTAGAGACCATCGTAGCATCGCCCCGTGCCCTATGTCACGTTTGCGTCCAAGCCTGAGCTCCGGCCGTCGCCACGAGCCCGTTTTCGGCGAGGTCCGGCGACCCCATGACCTCCCATGGCCCCAAATGGATGCGGTCGTGCACGGGCTGCACGCCGGTGGTCTCAGCGCGCCAAATAACCCCCTGTAGGAGAAACCCGATGGATGCCGCCGTCCCTGATGGTCACCGGCGTCGAACCGCCGGCCAACTCCGGCGAGTTTGACCTCAGGTGGGCCCTGGCTTGAATCTGTGAGTCAATGACAGGTGGGGCCCCGGCCCTGATTAGTTTAGGATAATTTGTAATTACTTTAATTATTAATTAGGTTAATGTGTCACTGACAGGTGGGCCCACTTAGTTAACTAAAACAGAATTAGTTTTAATTAGTTAGTTAAGTTAACCAGTCACTGACATTTGGACCCCACATGTCAGGTTTGACTCTGGGCCGGGTCAACTGACCGGCTGATGTCATCATGGCATCATGCTGATGTCTTAATTCAATTTCTTATTTAAAAATAATTCCAGAAAATATCTAAAACTTTGAAAAAACATATAAATTAACCTATAAGTCAGATGAAAATAATTTATATATGAAAATTTATCAGAAAATCCCAATGAATCCAATGGTGCTATTCTCATACATGTTAGAGCAACCTAAATAGGTGAACATGGACATTTTAGCATTAGGTCAATATATAGAATTTGAAATGAGAACAACTTTGAACCTATATTCAAATGCATTTCAAATTGGCATGATCACTAGTTACATTAGCTCATCCATGCATACTATCATGCCATGATCATGCATCATATTGTTGCATCTGCTTGTATTGAATGTTTCATCTGCGTTGCGGTAGGCCCTAATCCGAAGGATACTACTCCGTACCCCGACGAAGGAGAGAACTCTTCCGCAACCCAGCAAGGCAAGCAACCCCATTGATCATTCCGATAACATCCCATTATCTCGCTCCTGCTCTCATTTATTGCATTAGGACAAACGATCACATGTCAGTCATTCACGGTAGATGATCCTATTCTTATGCATGACCTGATCTTGTCACAGTAAATAGCTAAACCTTGCAACCTAGCTTTCCTGGTAGATGCTTGTGCCATGATGTGCTTAGCTTACTTTGCCTACTATGCTTGCTATGCTTAAAGTTGTGTCAGGTCTGTTTCATCTGGGTGATGAACTGAGTGAAACAGTGTTGTCCGATGTGATGAGCATATAATGAACACAATTTGGTAAAGGTAGCGATGAGAGGCTATGTAGGAGTACATAGTGGGTTGTCTCATTGGGACCGTTCTTAGGAATTGGGTTCCGTGTTTGCGATCCAAAACGAGATACTACCACATGCTGGGCCCTGAAATATGACCCCGCTCGACTTATCAGTCGCTTAGTCTTTGGTCCAGGTATTGCAAGTAGTTTCTGGTGTTTATAGCATGCTGGAGGCCGTGCGTAGCGCTGACCCTCGGGGTGGGTTACGACGCAGTAGGCAGTGGCATGGTGTACCAAGGGTCACCCGAATGGTGGGCTTGGGAACCCTGCGCACATCGTTTGGGACCGTAGTGGAAACTTCGGCCGGACTTCCATGCGGGTCAGTCTCAAATAGGTGGTAGCCTGGACTAGAGGTCTTATGTGATTGACGGTCGTGGCCGATTCCCTCGCTGGGCATCCGCTTGAAGGTTGTCGAGGTGCATGGTTTATGGCACACAATGATAAGTGGCGAGAGCATGTGTGAAGAAGTACACCCCTGCAGGGTTATGAAACTATTTGAATAGCCGCGTCCTCGGATATGGACTACTTGGAGAACTTATGTTGTTCATAGATAACCAAATGGATACCTCTAAAAATCTCAAGACAAGTGTGAGTACCGTGGATGGCACTCTTCCGGAAGGGAAAGGTGAGTCCATGGTGGTGTATTGTGACTCGTGTGCGATTAATAGAATTGTAACAAAGAGTTTTAAACTGAGTAGTGTAGGTTAGCCATGAGTCAAAGCTGGCTTTCTGCAAAAACTCCACCACCCCTTGTTCATACATGAGCATAAATAGACTAGGTCTGTTTTAAAGACTTGCTGAGTACGATTGTACTCATCCTTGCTTAATTTATGTTGCAGAAGAGAACCAGGACCCATCAGGTGGGTTCTATCTAGACGTTGACGATGCCGAATAGCTGGTGTCCCAGCTACGATCTTGCCCGTGTGGTGGGCTGTAGATAGTCAGGCCGTGTGCCTCTTTTTATATTTGGTCGTCTGTACTCAGACAGCTTAAGTTTCCGCTGGTTTGTATGACTATGTTTGTATGACTTGAGTGCCGGGTCATGTGACCCCTATCTGTAAGAACATATTATGCAAGGCTCGTCTGAGCCTCTTAAATAAAAATCATGTTGTTGTATGGTTATGTTGTGATGCCATAGTTGTATCTATGCATATCGGGCATGTCATGCGTACGTGTGACGTGCAACGGTATGTATGGGATCCGACACCTAGTCGTGTGCCTTTAGTAGTACTCTTTACGGGAAACTGCCTCTTTGTGCTTCCACCGAGCCATGGTAGCTTGCTACTACTCCGGACACATTGATTGACCGGCATGTATCCTTCTTTGCTGTTGTGTCTGTCCCTTCGGGGAAATGTCTCGCAGTGTAATGGAGTCCCCGTAGCCTGCTACGACTCGTCTACGTGCAGTGATGACATCCCTGTCTCGCGACGTAATGGAGTCCTTGTATCTTGCTATGATTCGTCTACACACGCTTGAGACCGACACCTGCATTGATGGGTTATGTATGCCTGTTTCCGTACGGATGTGCCACTTGGGTTCTATGACTAGTCATGTTGGCCCAGGTTCTTTGTTGTGTGATTGCCAGGGACATGTTCACATTCTTGAGCCAAAAGACGCAAACGGTCCCGGCCAAGGTAAGGTGGCAGCTGTGGAGTACCATGCGTGAGGCCGCAAAGTGATGTGACTTGTTACAGTATGGAATCATATAACTTAGGATTGGGGTCCTGACACACCTCTATGATCAATAACCAATAGCGGGACGTGGATGCCCATATTGGTTCCTACATATTCTATCAAGATGTTTATCGGTTGAACCTCTATGTCAAGGATTCAGTTAATCCTGTATGTTGTTCCCTTTGTACTTGCCCGAGGTTCGATCGTCAATATCTCTATACCTAGTTCAATCTCGTTACCGGCAAGTCTATTTAATCATTCCGTAATACAAGATCTTGTGGCTAACACTTTAGTCACATTGGTTGCAAGGCTTGTTGTGATGTTGTATTACCGAGTGGGCCCTAAGATACCTCTCCGTCACACGGAGTAACAAATCCCAATCTTGATCCATGTCCACTCAACAGACACCCTCGGAGATACCTGTAGAGCATGTTTGTAGTCACCCAGTTACGTTGTGACGTTACATACACACAAGGTATTCCTCCGGTGTTAGTGAATTGTATGATCTCATGGTCATATGAACAAATACTTGACATGCAGAAAACTATAGCAATAAATGGACACGATCATGTGCTATGGTTAAGTTTGGGTCTTATCCATCACATCATTCTCCCAATGATGTGAACTCAGTATCAAATGACATCTTATGTCCATGGCTAGGAAACCTCGACCATCTTTGATTAACGAGGTAGTTCACTAGAGGCATACTAGGGACACAATGTTCTCTATGTATCCACACATGCAATGTGTTTCCAATCAATACAATTATAGCATGGATAATAAACGATTATCATGAACAAGGAAATATAATAATACCCATTTGCCTCTAGGGCATGTTCCCAACATCCACCATCTTCTTTCCATCCAATGGCGCACCTCATGCTGCGCGGCCACTCCTTAGCATCTGACATTTTTCACAGCTGCCTCTTTTGGCTAACTATTGGCATAAGAGGAGCCCACATATTTGGTTGACTCTACTTTCCATCCAGCCTTCGCCATGATTGTTATGAAGAATCTTGGCTAGAGACTCGATCACCATGGATGCCTACATTGCAAACAAAAATATATGTCATTTGATTCCCACGAGGATTCAGTTTCTCCACTCTGCCTTCAAGGATAACACTCTGCCTTTAGTTCATTGCTACCATGAACTCCCTCTATACTTTTGGAACTATGATGTATTGTCAGGTAAGTTCATTCCTGCTTTGTTCATATTGGGGCAGTGTTTAGAAATACCTGGATTTGGTAACAAAATTATTTTTCTACAAGAGATGGATAGATAGGATGTTATATACTAGCATGCAGTTAAATTTGTTTCAGGGAAGGGACTACTACTATTAATGATTGTTTAGCTCATCTATAGTCAAATTGTTTTTCAAAATAAATAAATCTGACATGAATTTGCAGACCAATGCTTTAGCTAAGGATGTCTCTTTTGTACTCCCAGTGGAGATCATATAATGCTACTATATGCTACAACTAGTATTTGCTTAAATCAGAGTGAAACATATGTTACAAACTCCATAATCTATTCAACTAGAGTAGTGTGATGCACACGATAGATTTGGGCACCATTTAGACAAGACATGTCATCTAGACCATTCGATATCCTCATTTCTTTAATTTGTGTGGCTTTTAAGGATGTCATGCACAAATTGTCCATCGACATCGCGTATACACCACTTCCGATTCAACTATGCAACTTTTAGTTACTTCTTTGCATTGTATGGATTGTGCTCTCTCTATCTCCTTCTGTGTGTACATTAATTTTGAGTTAAAACTTTCAGATCAATTTAACTTTCTTATCTTGGCATAATTTCACAAGATAATATCATAACCATACCGTGGTAAAAGTATATTGCAAGTTCTCCATCTGTTCTGTATCAAATTTGATTTATGCCATTTAATTCTCACAATGTAACTTCATGGAACATGATATTTTAAATGTTTTCATGAAACACCTCACCTGATATCATGCCACTTCATTCAATCATTGCCTTTTTTCTTTGATACACCTTCGAAATATTTCTAACAAAATATCCCGCTGCAACGCTTAGGGTATCAACTAGTAAGTACAAAGAGTGGATTCACATTGATCAACACACAAAGCGTAGATGATGTACCTTGTGGGATTAAGTGATCTCAAGGTATGGTAAGCATTATCCATTGCGCTTTGTGTACTAACCCATGATCTATGTGTGTGATAGTTCTATGAGGGGTTAGTTTTTTCCCATGGGATTGCATCAAGAGGAAGATCTTACACAACCCATGAAGGATGACATCAAGTGGTGATCGTCATCAAGGTTGCGGTGTACAAGCTCATGTGAAGCATCACGAAGAGATCACATGCTTGAAGTTTTCCGTCCATTATGGTGATGACGGACATGTGAGGATGTGCTGAAGAGAGGCTCACCCATAAAGAAGTATGGGGATCAATCTTCTAGTCTTCATCGAGCCGATGCAATCAATAAAGGTGGTCCATCTTGAGGAGGACAAGATCGTCATCATCTAGCTCAAGTGGACTATGCGCAAGGCAAAGGTTGGTCCTTGATAGGTTTTCTATTTCACCGATCTCATGGTGCTAGTTGGGAGACCAAGTTATAGGATCGATAGCCGTAGTATCAAGGGGGGCTCTCGAGTGAGTAGCTTAATCATATTGTTCGTTGAGAGCTCAAACCATTGCATTCTTGGCATCATCATTTTTCTTGGTTCTTGTTTGCATTCTTGGCATCATCATACTATTACGCGGAAGTGAAGTTTCAGTAGATTATTACTCTTGTGTCGGGGGGATGACCCCTGGGTACCCCAAAGACGGCGAGTCAGACGGGGTGCCTGCCCGCCTGGGCCGGCTGCTCTGACTCACACCCATGGCCGGCTGCTCCGACCAGCCGGTAGCCCAAAGCCAACTATGACGTCCCATCGGACATGCGTGGACCAGACGGACATATCCCATGGCAGTGCACCAGTGGCGAGCGGTAGTGCTGTACGCGTGCCACACAGTACTATCTACAGTGTAACTTGTCCCCTAGACACTGACTTATAAAGTGCACCAGGGGACAGACATAGCTTAGTCCACAAGCTACATGTGGCTTGACTTGTAAGCTACCCATGGTAGCTTACACCTCAAGCTGCTTGGGATGTAAGCTACCCACTCTAGCTTACATCCCAAGCTACCCCCTCATGCCTATATAAAGGCCTCATGCCCACCACATATGGGGGTTGGACTCTCACTCTCACATGCTCACACAAACATGAGGCAAGAAGCCTCATGGATCTCCCCTCCCATACAGCTCCAGGAGCAACCATGTACCGGATATTCCACAGATATACAGATATGCAGGAGTAGGGGTATTATCTCTTCGGAGATCCCTGAACCTGGGTAAACCACTGCATGCTATTCGCATACCCATCCCGGATCATCCACCACAGCCTTGCTCTCACCTCGATAAGCCACCCCATGGCATTTGCCGTCTCGCGTGACCCCCATGGGAAAACGACGACAGTTGGCGCCTACCGTGGGGCACGCTGCTGTTGGAACCACGGTCTGGGCGGGACCCCCTTCGTCATCACCATCGTGGCGTCGCCGCTATCTTTTCGGGGGATTGACTCCAATTCGCCCCCGGGACGAATGCGTGTGATGCCGCGTCATCACCACCGCGGCGCTCGTGCCATCTCTGCGGTGGCGCTCGGGAGCTCGACACCAACACGCTCCCGGGACTGCCATGTGAGACGACATGTCCTTGCCGTCGGCGTCATTATCTCCGCCGTGACGTCGCCGCCATCTCTCCAGTCACGTTCGAGGACTCGACATCAACTCGCCCCCGGGGCGGCCGCGCGGAGTGGCGCGTCCTCGTCGTCGGCCTCGCCATCTTCATCATCACTGGCACGGCATCGCCAGCGTCTCTATGATAGCGCCCGGCGGCTCGACATCAGGATGCCTCGGGACGCCCTTGCGGTGTGCCGCGTCCTCCCCATCAGCCTCGATACCCCGCCAAGCTTCGCTGCACCTGGCTCCTCCCCTACCGCGCCCATGTTCTGGATGCCTCCGCGTCCGTTCGCACATGTCCGGCTCCGACCCCATGCGCCTGCGCCCATGTTGTTGGATCCGTCCCGCTGGGCTGGCCGTCCGCGCCCTCGACAGCCGCCCGCGTGCCGGGTCCGGGTCGGCGCCCCGACCAGCTCTCGCGCGCCCCGGACGGCTCGCCGTGACCATCAGCCGCCACATATCTTAGCGCTGCTTCTCTTTGCCTGTGTGCAACCTCGTCCGGCTCTCGCGTCCGTCAGTCGCGTCATGCCGCTCCCCTCCACCCACGCGCGGCCATGGCCGGCTCCGACGAGCACCGCTGGGCTTCGCTTCCCGTGGCTCCAACTCCCGCACCCGCGCGTGCCGCTGCGGCTCCAGCCCCGTGATGGCCGCCTATGCGCCGGTCCATCCACAACTCAGCCCCGACCTCCAGGCCCCGGCTGCCGGCTCGCTGTCGCCGCCACCCAGTGCCGCCTCCCACGCCAACGCCCGCACCCGCCTCGTCCGGCCAGTCGTAGCCCCTGCCGGCTCTGCCTCCCGACACCCCCAGGCCCGCCTCGTCCGGCCGTCCCCTGACGCTGCCGGCTTCGGCTCCCGCGGCCCCCGGCGCTGCCGGCTTCGCCTCCCGCGGCCAACGGCGCTGCCGGGTCCGCCTCGGCCGACAAGCCGCGGCCACGCGCCCGCCTCGTCCGGCCAGCCATAGCCCCTACCGGCTCCGCCTCCAGGCACCCCCGGGCCCACCTCATCTGGCTGGACCCCGGCGCTGCCGACTCCGCCTCGTCCGTCTAGCCGCGCCCCCCGCCGTGCTCTTCATGTCGCGCGTCCGGCTCCGCCTTGTCCTGCCGGCGCCTCCCCGTGCTCGACCGATTCTGCCTCACCGTGTCCACGCGTCCGCCTCGCCGCTCGCCGGCTCTTCCCGCCTCCGGTTCCGCCCTCCCGTGCCGGCTGGCTCTAGGCGTCCATAGCACCGGCCGCCCGCTCTCTCCACCTCAGATGCGTCCCACCGCCGGCTACCATCTCCACTGCTGGTCTCCTTTTCGGGCCGGCTACCCGAGGAAAGGAAACGTGCCGGCTACTCACCCCACTGTAAAAGAGGAGTGGAAACATTGGAGCCGGTTGCAAAAAAGAAAAGAAAAGACATCTGCCTGTCCGTTCGCCTTCTTCGCCACTCGGACGGTCAGACGCGAACCAGCCTGCCCGCCGCTTCAACACCGGGCTGGCTGGAGGGCGCGTCCGATTTCCCATCCGACGCGATGCCCGATCGATTGGGTCCGACTGGTCGGGCCCCCCTTCGAGCACTCGGAAGCTCGAAGGCTACACCCAGTGGGTGTGCTGGCACGCTCCGTAAACACCAAGCCACGCTGACTGTCTTCGTCAACAACCAGCTCAGCAATGTCAAAAAAGCAATGAACCTCCTCGTCCGGAGGCTCGGAGGCTACCCTTCGGTAGCGCCCTCGTGCTCACCAGCCAGCGGACCCCGCATCCGCCCTCGGCACTGCCTCGCGCACTCCAGCCAGCGGACCCGGCGTCTACCCTCAGCAACGCCTCGCGCACACCAGCCGAAAGAACCTGCGTCCGCCCTCGGCAGTGCCTCGCGCACTCTAACCGGCAGACCCCATGTCCCGCCCCCGGCAGCGCCTCGCGCACTCCAGCCGGCGAACCCCACGCCCGCCCTTGGCAGTGCCCCGCGCACTCTAGCCAGGGGACCCCGTGTCCGCCCTCAGCAGCGCCTCGCGCACTCCAGCCGGCGGACCCCGCGTCCGCCCTCGGCAACGCCTCGCGCACACCAGCCGGCGGACCCCACGAGCGCCCTCGGCAGCGTCTCCAGCAAATTAGCCGACGGACCCCGCGTTCGCCCTCGGCAGCACCCTATGCTCACCAGCCGGCGAATCCCACGTCCGCACCCGGCAACGCCTCGTGTGCGTCAGCAGGACGATGCCAACGACAAAACCGCATTGCTGGCACCCAAAAGCAATGTGAGATCTCCACACACATACCCTTGCACCGTATGCACAAAACAAATAACCCCGAGCGACCCTCGGGGGCCATCTCGGCATTTATTCTACTGCCTCACTATTCACCCTAGCGCCAGCTAGTCTCATCCCAGGGCTGGCTGCTTGGCCCGATACATTAGTTCCCACGAGATGGCTTAGTAGCGTATATGGTACAGAAGACCAACTCTTCGCCTTAGCTAGAGATCGCACCGCGACTGTCCGGCTAGCGAGAGAACAAGCTAGAGGTCACCACATGCGAAAAGCGTCCAGGGAGAAAATGGCTTGGGCGACCCGGTCGATTCATGTATGAGTATCTACTCGGTCGAGTCTGCTCCCAGAGTCCGAGTACTGTACGCTCCATTCCGCGGCCCACTCTTCGTCTGAGCTATAGACCGGCTCCCGGCTGTCTGGCTACCAAGAGCAAAAGCCAAAGAGCGAAGAGAACATGAAAAAGACTCAAGGGGGCTCGGGCGAAACCGAGTGGACACCCTTTGCATAAAGCTCATGCACTACCAAAATCAAATATTTCATATATCTATGCCGACTTAACCTTGTCTTTTGCACGATCGTCCCTCAGGAGCCTCCTCACCCAGAGGCTCGGAGGCTACCCTTCAACTGGGCTCCATGCCCATCAACCGGTGGACTCTCTGTCCGCGCCCGGCTACGGCTCGTGCTCGACAGCCGGCGGACCTCGCGTCTGCTTTCGGCAGGGCTCCGCGCCCATCAGCCGGCGGACTCTCCGTCCGCGCTCGACAGCCGACGAACCTTGCGTCCGCCTTCCGCAGGGCTCCGCGCCCATCAACCGGCGGACTCTCCGTCCGCGCCTTCCTACGCCTCGCGCTTGATAGCTGGTGGACCCCGCGACTGCCATCGGCAGGGCTCCGCGCCCATCAGCCGGGGGACTCTCCGTTCGAGCCCGACAGCGCCTTGTGCTTGACAGCCGGTGGACCCCGCGTCCGCGTTCGGCAGGGCTACGCGCCCATCAGCCGGCAGACTCTCCATCCTCGCCCGATAGCACCTCGCGTTCAACAGCCGGCGGACCCCACGTCCGCCTTCGGCAGGGCTCCATGTCCATCAGCCGGTGGACTCTCCGCTCGTGCCCGGCAGCGCCTTGTGCTCGACAGCCGGCGGACCCTGCGTCCGCCTTTGGCAGGGCTGCGCGCTTATCAGCCGGCGGACTCTCTATCCGCGCCCAGCTGCGCCTCGTGCTCGATAGCCGGCGGACCGAACGTCCGCCTTCGGCAGGGCTCCACGTCCATCAGCCGGTAGACTCTCTGTCCGTGCCCGGTTGCGCCTCGCGCTCGACAGCCGGCGGACCCGGCGTCCGCCTTCGGCAGGGCTCCGTGCCTATCAGCCGTCGGACTCTCCGTCCGTGCCCGGCAGCCCCTCACGCTCAACAGCCAGCGGACCCGGCGTCCGCCTTCGGCAGGGCTACGTGCCCATCAGCCGGCAGACTCTCTGTCCGCGCCCGACAGAGCCTCGCGTTCGATAGCCGGCAGACCGCATGTCCGCCTTCGGCAGGGCTCCGCGCCCATCAGCTGGCGGACTCTCCGTCCGCGGCCGGTAGCGCCTTGTGCTCGACAGTCGGCGGACCCTGCGTCCGCCTTCGGCATGGCTCCACGCCCATCAGCCGGCGGACTCTCTGTCCGCGCCCGGCTGCGCCTCGCGCTCGACAGCCGGCGTACCCCGCGTACGCCTTCGGCAGGGCTCAGCGCCCATCGGCCAGGGGACTCTCCATCTGAGCCTGGCAGCGCCTCGCGCTCGACAATTGGGACACCCCGCATCCGCCTTCGGCACGACTGTGCGCCCATCAGCCGGCGGACTCTCCGTCCGCGCCCGGCAGCACCTCGAGTTCGACAGCTAGTGGACCCCGCGTCCGCCTTCGGTAGGGCTCCACGCCCATCAGCCGGCAGACTCTCCATCCGTGCTTGGCAGCGCCTTGCGCTCGACAGCCGGCGAACCCGCGTCCGCCTTCGGTAGGGCTTCGCGCCCATCAGCCGGGGCCCTCTCCGTCCGCGCCCGGCAGCGCCTCACGCTCGACAGCTGGCGGACCCCTCGTCCGCCTTCGGCAGGGCCCCGCGTCCATCAGCTGGTGGCCTCTCCGTCCGTGCCCGGTGGCGCCTCGTGCTTGATAACCGGCCGACCCCGCGTCCGCCCTCGACAGGGCTACACTCCTATCAGCCGGCGGACCCCACGTCCACCTTCAGCAGCGCCTCGCGCCCTTCAGTCGACGGATCCCGTGTCTACGCCCGACATCTTCGACACCACCGCCTACTTCAGCAACAGCAAAGACCCTCCGCCCGACTCCTTGAGTCGCCCGAAGGCTCGGAGGCTACACCCAGTGGGTGTGCTAGCACGTTCCCGTTGGAAACTGCCAGCTAGTGAACTCCGCGCTCGTCCCCGACATCGCCTCACGCCCTTTAGCCGGCAGACTCCGCATCCACGCCCGACATCCTCTATGCCATCGTCTACTTCAGCAATAGCAAAGACCCTTCGCCCGACTCCTTGATTCGCTCGGAGGCTACACCCAGCGGGTGCACTGGCGCGCCCCGCTGGAAGCAAGCCGTGTCGTCCTCAACCCGCGATCGACCGTCATCGACAACTTCTACAACAACGACAACAAATACGAAAACCCTCCGCCCGACTCTGCGAGTCGCCTGGAGGATTGAAGGCTACTGTCGGGGGATGACCCCTGGGTACCCCAAAGACGGCGGGTCAGACGGGGTGCCTGCCTGCCTGGGCCGATTGCTCCGACTCACACCCATGGCCGGCAGCTCTGACTAGCCGGCTGTACCCACCAGCCGGTAGCCCAGAGCCAACTATGACGTCCCATCAGACACGCGCGGACCAGACGGACATATCCCATGGCGGTGCGCTAGTGGCGAGCGGTAGTGCACTGTATGCGTGCCACACAGTACTATCTATAGTGTAACCTGTCCCTTGGACACTGACTTATAAAGTGCACCAGGGGACAGACATAGCTTAGTCCACAAGCTACATGTGGCTTGACTTGTAAGCTACCCATGGTAGCTTACACCTCAAGCTGCTTGGGATGTAAGCTACCCCCTCTAGCTTACATCCCAAGCTACCCCCTCATGCCTATATAAAGGTCTCATGCCCACCACATATGGGGGTTGGACTCCCACTCTCACATGCTCACACACACATGAGGCAAGAAGCCTCATGGCTCTCCCCTCCCATACAGCTCCAGGAGCAACCATGTACCGGATATTCCACATATATGCAGGAGTAGGAGTATTATCTCTCCGGATAGCCCCGAACATGGGTAAACCATTGCGTGCTATTCGCATACCCGTCCCGGATCATCCACGGCATCCTTGCTCTCACCTCGATAAGCCACCCCATGGCATCTGCCATCTCGCGTGACCCACTTGAGAAAACGACAACATCTTGGGTGTTTGGGCACCCTAGAGCTTGTGCCTCTTAGGTGCTTTTGCGCCCTAGACGGTTGGTGGTGCCTCAGAGCTCAATTATTGTAGTGTAAAGATCCGATCAAGCGTCGGGGTCTCCAATTAGGTTGTGAAGATTGCGTGGAGCAATTAGTACGGGTTCCAGTGACCACCCCAAGGGTTACCAAAGTGTATGGGTCCGGTGACCGCCCCCAAGGGCAGCCATTTGTACTGGTTCGGTTACCGCCCTCAAGGGTCCCTTGGTGGAATCATGACATATTGCATCTATCTACTATGCATAATGCACTTGTATCACCATCTCTTCACCAAACTAGTGCACCTATACAATTTACCATTGTATTGGGTGTGTTGGGGACACAAGAGACTCTTTGTTATTTGGTTGCAGGGTTGTTTGGGAGAGACCATCTTCATCCTACAACTCCCATGGATTGATAAACCTTAGGTCATCCACTTGAGGGAAAGTTGCTATTGTCCTACAAAACTCTACGCTTGGAGGCCCAACATGAGTCTAAGAGATGAAGGTTGTGTAGTAGACATCAAGCTCTTTTCTGGAGCGGTTGTCGGGGAGGAGAGTGCTTGAAGGTATATCTTTAGATCTTGCAATCAAATCTTTTAGTTTATTATTTTTCACTAGTTTGGTTTTATAAAAGAAAACTGCAAAAAAATGGAATTGAGGTTGCCTCATATTCTTCATCTTTTTAATGTCTTTCGTGAAAATGATGGAACGGAAAATTGTGCTCAAGTGTTAGAAGAAGAAGTTATTAAAATGTTTGCACTAAATCTTTGAGCGATGAGCATGATTGCAATGTTGTTAGTATGAATTCTCTGAATATTCATGATGCTAATGATATGGAAAGCCACAAGCTTGGGGATGCTATGTTTGATGAAGAAGATATTTTTAGTCCCCCAAGTTTTGATGAGCAAAACTATTATGATTATGACATGCCTCCTATTACGATGATTATTGTGATAACACGTATGCTATAAAGAGTAATGACAACCATGGAATTTGTCATCATGATTTTAATATTCAAAGTGGTTATGTCAATCAAGTATCTCATGATAGTTATTTTGTTGACTTTGCTCCCACTTTTATGAATGAGAAGAAAAATGCTTAGAGTGACAAATTTTCTATGCATGTAGATAATGAAAAGAATGCTTCATGTGATAGTTATATTGTGGAATTCCTGCATGATGCTACTGATAATTATTATAAGGGCGGAACATATATGTGTAAGTGCATCTAGTGCCCCTTAGTGATTTTGGTGTATTGAAGACTTATAGGTTAAGGAACTAATGTGTTTGTGAGTGTACATAGGCTCTATAAGTCGATGAGGAGTTTGATATATTCGGAGATTACCGACCCCTAAAAATGTATGCCTTCAACTAAAGACTTTGGTGAAGACTTTGGTATTCCCTGAATACTTTGAAAATAAAGAAGTTGGTATGACCTTGAAGATATGGACGAGAACTATGAAGCGTGTCTCGTAGTTTCATTTCCTTTCTTTGAGTCATAGGAGACACTGTACTGTTAAAGGGGGCCGAGGTAATACTAAGGAAAATTTCCAACTGATGCTCAACTCCAAAAGCCTCAACCTATCCAATCCTTCGAGTGAAGCCTTTGGAAATCTCTTGCAGTTCAGTCAAGTTCTTCAATGACAGAGACGAAGTTCTTGTGGTCTCTAATGAAATTGATCTGACTGAGGAGTTAGGATTTCGCCAGTGTGAATTGCCTACAAGTGAGGAACATGATAAGCCTGAGGAGTTTCATAGTTCGAAATTCCAACCGTTGATGTGCTTAGGGCCAGCCGTCCTCAATTATCTTATACACATAATGGTCATATCATTGGGGACATTTTTGTCTTATCATGTCAGGTTGCACCCTGGCTATAAATAGCCACCCCCACAACCACTAGTTGGTTGGCTACTCCGAGAGAAAACTAACGCTTGTCATTTGAGAGCAACCCATCCTCCGTGGACTTTGAGAGAAAATCATTAGTGAGGAAAAACCCAAATCCAAACCACCAAGCCCGAATTGATTTTGCATCACTGAAGAGATTGTTCCTGTGTGGAACCGATGCTTGTTACCCTTGAGGACTGTGTATCCTCCAGACGGTTAGGCGTCATGGTCTAGTGCATCCTACAGTAAATTGGGGATCATGGAGTGACCTTGATCTACAACATCCAACAGTCAATTGTGGATTACCGGGTGACCAGTTTGTGAGGGTTTTGGAAGTCTACCCTGAAGACTTACCACGAGTGTTGGGCGATGACTTTGTGACCTTAGCTCAAGGAGAATACGGTAAGGACTGTGTGTCTTGGGACTGTGTGTCCTTTGGTTTAAATACCAGGCTGCTCCAAACTAGACATACGACTATCACATCAGTTGGAACTGGGTCATCAAACCATTGACTTCATCGAGCTACCTGGTTCTATTTCCTCAACCCTTCCGTTTCTTTATATACCTGTTGATGAAATTGATCTTTACTGTTTGAAGAATTTGACTGAACACTTTCACAATTTCCTCACCTCAAATTCTTCAAGTTACCTTGTTCCTCACCTGCTTCTCTTGTATTACGCTACTTGTCATTCATGCATGTTTTATTTGATCATGATGACTATGCTGTCACTATGTTTCTCATGCACTTGAGTACTTATTCTACTGCTAGTTATTCATCACATTTCAAATTCCTCAACTTGAAATTTATCAAGTGATTAATTTGTAAAAATCGCCTACTCATCCCCCTCTAGTCAATATAACGCACTTTCAATTGGTATCAGAGCAAGGTACTCCCTTGTTCTGTGTGATTTTAGTTTAACCGCCTGGAGTTCTAGTTATGCCGACTACAGGTATGATCAAGGTTTCCGCGGGATGTCCTACCTTTGATGGGACAGACTACCCCTACTGGAGAACAAGATGCACATGCATCTTGAAGCTATTGACAACAATCTTTGGTACGTTGTGAAAAATGGTGTTCCCCACATGTAGCGACCCGACCTGAAAGGTCGAATCTCCGGTGTTTCTGTACCATCCCAAGATCATGCTGGTACACACATGGTACGTCAATGTATATATCAAAGTGAAATCACATAGCTTTATTAATCGAAAATCTCATATAGAGTTCTTTATTACAATAAAGATTACAATAAAGTGGCTGAAGGCCAACTCATGAGATAAACTAAACCAAAGTCTTGCGGAAGCTTCAAAGTTAGTTGAGTCCATCTGACCCCAAGGGCATCTCACCGAGCGTAGAGCATATCCTCACTCCTGGTCGGAAAAGTACTCTGCAACATGATACGTTGCAGCCGTGTAGGTCGGCATTTTGAACATGCCGGCAATGTCACAAAAAGGGGGTAAAATAATCATATATTCTATATGCATATATGGCAGGTGGGGTACTAAGTTTTTGCATAAAGCCAATTTTTCCTACAACAAAAGTGGACAAAGCAAAAGTTATTACTACATTGTTCGTTGATTAATGAGATGGTTCCACCAACCAATTCTCATACCCAAGTTGTCATTAATACCCTCATCAATATAATTCTTTGTGTTGAGAATTCTAGATAGTTTCAGTTCCTTTGGCTCAAGTTATCCATGACCGTGGACACGGCTAATCGATTAGGTTTGGGTACTCTACAGAGTTTTGCACACGTTCCCCACAAGATTTGATCGCCTCCGTTGGATTTCTTGCACTTCAGGGTGTTTGAGAAACGGATGACCAAAACATGGTCTTCTAAAGGGTTCCCCTGAGACTCTGTTGGTGCCCATCCTTTCCTACCATTCTTCTACATCTCGTAGCACCGCCTGTCCAAGGTCACCACGATATCCAAGCAAGCCAGAGCCCATAATGGCTTGTGGCTGTGCAGGTAAGCCTTGGGTCTTGAAGTATCCATCCATCTCTTTGTGCCTGGGTGGACCTTTCCGCGTGAATACTGGCACTTCTCTAGCAACACCTAGGCTAACCACTGGCTTCTCCAGGGCGCCGTTCAACCATCATCCACCCAGAGGTATGTTGAAAACTCAGAGTCTTGAAGTCTTGATAATCATGTAGGTCTTGTAATTATTAACTCACAACTCTCATGAATCACACAACCAACCCCGTCTACTAATAGCATAGCAAAATTAAATCAACGTTTCCCGGGGCCAATGTGTCAAAGGGTTGAGGGGTGCCTACCACATGATACTACATCAAGTAACCAAGTTTCCAATTACCTACTTTACATGCAATTGGGGAGATGGTAGAACTAATGCAATAAAAACATGGATAAATATGATCAACGAGACTTGCCTTGCTGACGATCCTCGTACTCAAGTGACTCTAGATAACAAGCTTCGCACTCCGGATGATCTAATGAATCAAACAAGGCACACAATAAGCATAACCACAATACAATTCACACAACATCAAGGTAACAAATACTTCAACAAACAATAGCACAACCAAAAGGAAAATCACTCAAAGTAGAAGACTCTAAAAATTTTGGTGTCAAAATTTCTACTAAGACATAACAAAACAAAATTTGTTTTCAGCAACTAACCATTAGATAACAGAAAAGTAAATACAAATTTTTTATTAGAAAATAGGAAGTATTTCATTATAAAAGTTTTGTGCAAAAAGGATTACTACAAAACATTTTTTTTACAATACTCATGGTGAAACAAAGTTTACCTATTTAAAATAGAGCACAAAACAAAATAAAATATTTTTATTATAAGAAAATAATTCACCTAATGTTTAACAACAGAACTAAATAAACTAAAATAAAAATTAAACTAGAACAAAATCAACTAAAACTAAAATGAAAACAATTCAATTAAACACTAAGAAGAAACTAAACAGAATCTGTTTTTACTAAAAACCTTAATCTAAATTTACTAAGTTTTTTCAAACAGTGCTGGATGATAAACCTAACTAATACAAAACAGTGGCAAAAAGAATCATTCAAAAATAAATTTCTAAACTCAAGTTATTCAAGTTTTAGTGATTTGCTCAAATTTAACAAAATTCAAATTTAAAAGTTCAAATTGATAACTAAGACTACACACAGAAACTGCATGAAATTTGTGACATGTTGCGAAAAGAATCATGCAAAAACTCAAAATATTTTAAAAGATATAATAAAAATAAAAGCAGAACACATTTTGTTTTCTAAAACGAAAACAGAAAAGAAAAAATATTTAGCTATCGGACAGGGGTGACGTGGCGACTTCCTATTGGTCAATAGCATGTGCGCGTGCGGTGTTTACGGCGGACGATCGAAGCGTCAAAGAAAACAGTTCGCCGTTTAAATCTTCTAATCCGATCCGTTGATCCTAGAACTAACGGCTACGGAGAGGGGCGGGGCTTACAGAAGTGGAGGTTGGGGTTTCGGCGAGGTCGACGGCGGCTGGACGTTGGAGGTGGTTGGATTCGATGGTGCGGAGGTCGAGGGCAGCGTTCGAAGGGTCCAGGCAACGGCGGCGAAATTCCGGCGATGTTTGGTGGCGTCGGTTGGGGCTGGGGATGACAGGGGTGACGACGTCGAGCTCGTAGAGCTTCGGTGGGGTGCCGAACTCCGGCGATGTGCGGGGGCGATGTTCTGGCGAGGGGAGTGGGGTTTTGGGGGTGGATGGAGCGCGGTGAGGGCAGAGCTTTATATAGACGCGGCGTGGGGTCGAGAGAGGGAGAGGGGAGCGAGATCCGGGGAGGAGGGATCTCCGGCGAGGTCGGGAGCGCGGGGAGGGAGGTGAGCGCTGCGATGGCGCAATCGGGCGGTGGGGTCCACTCGTCAGCGAGGGAGAGGGCGGCGTCAGCACATCGATGACCGATGCGGAGCGATCTCAGGGAGTAAAGGCTGGTGGGCCGACCAGGTTTCTAATTAAAACGTTTAAATTTGTTTCCTTTTTTATTTTCCAGAGAATTAAAATCTCATTAAGGCACTCAAAACATTTCCAACCATTGAAGATATTTCTATCAAATTGATCAGGGGAATAAATGCTATTTAATGAACATTTTTCCACGGCCAAAACTAGTACTTTAAAAAAATTATTTGGAAAAAAATGCCTAAATTGATTTTAAATCTTTTGCAAAAAAAAACATTTCAAATAACCCCCTGGTTTTATTGTTCAAATATTTCACCAAGATTCCCCTGGTGTGGAGTGTCATGTTACTCCTCTCTTTTTATGAATATTTCCAGAGGTTTTCAAATAGTAGAAACAAGTATATGGAGAAAACGAAAGTGGCCTTTTAGAAATCCAAAAGAAGAACTTCAACAATTCATTTCATTCAAACAATGTTATGATGATGCATAGCTATATTTCATAACATTCCAAAAATGGAATTGTTGGGATGTTACACCACACTTCTCCGTCTGTTACTACTGTTGATACAAAGAAATTCAAGCAACACAATTCTCAAGCGAAGAATATCATCTGTGGCCATGTGAGAAAAGGTCAGTATGGCAGAGTGAGTGTTTGGAGTCTGCTAAGCTTATCTGGGATAGGCTGTCCAAAGTCAACGAAGGTGTTTCCACTCAACATGACTCTTCTGTTGATGTTCTTCGCAATCTCTTCAACCGCTTCAACAGACTAGACAATAAAAATGTTCAACAAGCTTTTGATCATCTCAATGATATCTCCAATGAGCTTCAGGCACTGGTGCCACTAATATCACTGACCATGAAGTGGTAAAGAAACTGCTAAGATCTCTTGATTCCTCATTCGATACACTGGCGTTGATGATTCAAGAATGTGGAGACTACAAGTTATTTGATCTTGCTGATATTCTTGAGAGACTCAATACTCATGAATTCCAACAAGCTGAGAAGACCTCTACGGGCCAAGCTATGGAAGATCTCGTGCTTTGAAGGCAAAAGCAATTTCCTCACCCGAAGACGAAGATTCTGATAGTAGCCTTGGTGATCTTGAAGAACTGATTCAGGATCTAGCTATGCTCATGAGGAAATTCCAGAAGTTCTCAAGGAGAGGTGGATTCGGAAAGTCATCAAAACGTGGCTCGAGGAAATCAGATTCCTCATACGACTACAAGAAGAGAACTTGTCACAAATGCAAGAAATCCGGTCACTTCATCTCTGACTATTCTCTCTGGGAAAAAGAATCAGAGAAGAAGAATAAGAAGTACAAGGATGACAGTTCTCATGACTCGAAGAAAAAGAAGAAATCTTCAAAGTGCTCATCTTCAAAGACCTAATATTCAAAGTCCTCAATGCACAAGAAGAATAGTTCCAGAAAGGCTCGGGCTTCCATTGGCAAGGAAATGGACTCAGAAGAAGAGTCTAAAGAATATGAAGAAGAGGAAGAATCTAAGGTGGAATCTGAATCTTCTTTCACTAGCCTTGCTCTCGCTACTGCTTTCATCAGCAAGTCCATCTTCAACGATGAAGAAAATGACTACTCCAACGTCAGCAATGATCATTATGCTCCCAACTATTGCTTCGTGGCTAAAGGTTCCAAGGTACATAAGCATAAATCCTCCTCTGAATCAAGTGATGGTGAATCTGATGAATATGTGAAACCTAGCTATGCCAAACTTGCTAATATTCCTACTAGGCAACAAAGTGCACTTGAAAAGCTTCAGAAAATGCTAGACAAAAGCGATGATCTATTGAATGAGGAAGTGGATCGGACTCAAACTCTGTATGATGATCTCAAAAGTTTTCAAACAAAGTATGATAACCTTTAGAGTCATCATAATGCTCTCTTAGCCGACCATGAGAAGCTTTATTATGAATTTCTTCAAGGAAAACAAGATCTTGAGAATCTAAGGGTGTGTCATGAGGATCTCCAAAGGGAAAATGATTCCTTACTGGCTCAACAGATCAGTACCGCTCAGGAAGAATTTGTTCCACCTTGTTTTAAATGCATCGAATGTGAAACTGCTAATTCTTCACCTGAATTTTCAAATGCTTCTATTGCTGCAAATTCTCCAACTATTCCAGTGGTCACAAATTCCTCATCCGAGGATACCACAAGTATCATTGACGAAAATGCAGGGTTGAAGGAATTGTATATGACATGCATGTACAAAAGTCTCAAAGGGCATCAAACCCTTTCTGATGTCCTCAAAAAGCAGACTCTGAACAGGAACCCTAGGAAAGAGGGTATTGCATTTGAGAAAAAAATCAGTGCTAATGGATCATACTAGACACCTCAGAAGTGCCCCAAAACCTCACGGGTTGCAGCACAAGGACCTCCTGTAGATCCATCCACTTTATCTAGCTTTAATTGTGAAACTTCATATTCCTCTGATGAGTCACTTGACTCCAACTTCAAATTCTTCAAAAATAAGAAAGGTGAAGTATTTGCCAATTTTGTTGGAACTAACTAAGGGAACGGTTCACCTATGAAGAAAATCTAGGTTCCCAAGAGCTTCCTACAAAATCTTCAAGTGAATGTCGTCACGACACCACTCATGAAGAACAGGAACCCCAGATCAAATTCCTCATATGGACCAAAGTCTTCACTTGGACCAAATTCCGCAAATGGTCAAAAATATCATTCTCGTGCTAATGCATATGTTTCGCAGGGAAAATCTAAGAGTTCTGAATATGTGCATTATTCTTCAAATCATTATGTTTATAAGTCCTCGAAGAATTTCTCCACTTATTCATATGAGTACTCTAACCCGCGTCGTATAAAACGAAGCACACTAGCTTCAATGCCTCCCTTCTCATATGGTGCACGCAGAATGATGAACTCTTTGCCAACCCTTTAGATGTGGGCGGTGAAAAAATCAAACTAATTTCTTATGTAGGGTCAGGTCTCCAGATGAACTTGAACATCTGATGAATTTACTGGAGACCTGAGGAAATGCTTGAAAGAACACAAGCTAATCATGTAGAAATGAATTCCTCATTTCTCACATCCTCACACTGCTTTACATGCTATGTTGTGTGATGAGATTGATGTCATATTCTTCACTCTAAAGCATATGAGTTCGTAAGTTGTACTAATTCATCTGCAGGATGAAACCCCAAAACCTACTGAGTGGATCCTGGACAATGGATGCACAAACCACATGATTGGTGACAAGAATCTACTGATGAATTTGCCACTTGCTCCGTCTCACCTGAAGAATATCACCTACGATAACAAAGGAAAAAATCAAGGTATTGGGTCTAGGTAAGGTTGCAATCTCAAAAGGCCGATACATGGATAAGGTGATGCTTGTCGAATCGCTCGGGCTCAACCTTATGTCTATCTCAATGCTTTGTGATCTTGATATGGTTGTCGTATTTGAAAAATACCGTTGTGTTGTCATGATGGAATGTGACAATTCCAAATTCTTCGAAGGCTTTATGAGAGGAGAGTTGTGTATTGTTGATTTCTCTACAGGTCCTCAGCCTGCCACTTGCCTACTTGCTAAGTCCTTAGAAGGCTGGCTGTGGCATCGATGACTTGGACATGCTGGTATGAGGAACTTGCACACGCTTGTGAAGAAAAAGCACGTCATTGGCATTGAAGGCATCAAATTCCTCAAGGATCATCTCTGTTGTGCATGTGAGTCTAGGAAGATGACCAGATCCAAGCATCCCTCGAAGACAATCATGACCACGACTCGACCCTTTGGATTGCTTCACATGGACCTCTTTGTCCCCAGTCATTATTACACACTAACAAATTCTTCAAGTTTGTATGGCTTTGTCATTGTTCATGATTAATCTCGTTACACTTGGGTGCATATTATTCTGTACAAGTCTGAAGTGCAGGATGTCTTCAAACAATTTTCTTCAAGGGCTTGCACGAACTTCGGCATCAAGATCAAGCATATCAGGAGTGATAATGGGAATGAGTTCAAGAACACCAATCTTCATGAATATCTTGATGAATGTATTACTCATGAGTTATCTGCCCCATTGTAACATCCCAAAATTTCATTTTGGAATGTTATGATTATAGCTATGCATCTAGCAGCATCATTGCTTGAATGTATGTGTTTGTTGAAATGTCTCTTCTGGATTTCAGAAAGCTCTTTCTACTTTTCCCTAAGTTGCTTTCACCTATTTGAAATTTTGGTTAAAAGTTCAAATAAGAGAGGAGGAACATGACACTCCACACCAGGGACTAATTGGTGATATATTTGAACAATAATAACCAGGAGTTATTTTGAAAATATTTGCAAAAAGGGTTTAAAAACAATTAGGCAATTTCTGAAAATAATATTTTTTTCAAAGTGTTCAAATGACAGAATAAAAATGTTCATTAAATAGAATTTATTATTTTGTTAATTTTGATATATAATACCCCTATATTTACAAAAGATTTGAATGCTTTAAAAGCTTTTGAATATCTCTGGAATATTATTAAAAGGAAACGGTAACCGTTCCCGGTATTAAACGGGCCGGCCCACGACAGTTACTCGCGAATTGATTAGAAGCCGAACGACCGCGCGTAACGGACACGCCCTCCTGTCGCTGACGCTGGACCCCACCCGACCGACCGTTTCACCGAACGGTCATCTTCTTCCCCCCACCCCCCCCCCCCCCCCGCGCGCGCCGGACCCGACGCCGGTCGCTTCTCCCCTCGCCGGATCTCTCTCCTCTCTTAACTCCCCGCACCCCCGAGCACCTATATAAGAGCCCCACAGCCCCGCCTTTCATTTTCCCCCTGAGCCCCCTCTGTCCCTCGCCGGAAGACCGCGCAATTGCTCGCCGGAGCTCCCACCCCCACCGGACCTCCCGTGGACCGTAGCCACCGATTCCGTCCACCTCTCGCCCAACCGACCTCACCAATCGACTCCGGAGAACCGTCACCGTCGCCCGGACCACTTCCCCGTCTTCCCCGACCACCGGAGCACCAACGCCGTCGTCTTTGCCGTTCCGGACTCGCCGGAGATCTCCGACGCCGGCGACTTTTCCCCGTAAGCTCCCCTCGACCATCGGATCCTGAATCAACGACCGAGATTAGAACGGATTTAAATCCGAACCGGTATCCTCTACCGACCGGTCGCCCACTCTAAATCACCTACCGCACGCGCTCGCTAGCCAATAGGATCACGCCACGTAGCCCCCTGGCCGTTGCAAAGTCAGGTTTCTTTTTCAGTTTTGTTTTAATTAACAGAATGTTTTCAAAATTTGTTTTAGCTGTATCTTTTAATCTATTTAGTGTTTTGAGTTGATTCTTTTTGCAATAGTTCACATTTTTCATGTAGTTTCACCCTGTACTTTTAAATTTCAAATTTGAACTATAAAATTTGAATTTAATCAAATTTGCTCAAAATCTTCAAATCTGAATAACTAGAGTTTGAAAATAGTTTTTCACATGAATCTTTTTGCTACTGTTTGGTATTAGTTAGGACAATCTTCATGCTTAGTTTGAGGATTTTTAGGTTTAATTTGATTAATTTTTTAACCAAAAACACAATCTGCTTAGTATTATAATATAGTTTTATAAACTCAATTTTAATTAGTTTGATTTAGAATTTGGTTTTATTTGTTTATTAGGTTCTGTTAGTAAACATTTAGTATTTTCACTTACTGTTAATAAAAATATAAATTTGCTTAGTTTAATTTTATTTAACATAGGAATCACAACTTATTTTCAAATAGGTTTATTTTGATTAAAACAACTAACTAGTAATAGTTTTGTTTTCAAACAAAGTTTTGTATATTTTAATTCTGTTTTCTAACACGGATTTAATTGTAAATTATTTCCTATTAAGAACATGTTTTACAAATAAATAATAAGTTTAGTTTTTCATTCTTTTGTTAATATAACTATAGTTGATTCATATAGTGTTTATCACAAACTTGTATAAACTTTACTAAACTTTTCCCAACAAACTTAAATTGATTATATTCTGTTTATTAATAAAATATTCTATTGTTTCCTTGCTGACAACAATTGTTTTGTTATTACAAATGGTTTCATTATGTCAGTAGTGTTTTCATTCCTCATCTTTTGAAAACAAAACTTTGTGTGTTTTTCTTACTTGAGATTTGTGCATTGTTTTGTCTTGATTGTTTACTAGTTCTTGGTTGATGTTTGTGAGTTACAATATTCTGTTGTATGCTTATTGAGTGCTTGTTTGCTTCGTTAGATTATCCGGAGTGCGAAGCTTGTTACTTAGAGTCACTCTCGTACAAAGATCATCAATCAGGCAAGTCACCTTGATCATGTTTTACCCATGTTTTATATGCATTAGTTCTACCATCTCCCCAGTTGCATGCAAGATAGGTTAGTTGGAAACTTGGTTACATTGTAGTAGTATCATGTGGTAGGTACCCCTCTCAACCCTCTTTGACAACTTTGGCCCCGGGAAACGTTGTTTTATTTTGCTATGCTATTAGTAGACGGGGTTCGACGTGTGATTCATGAGAGCTGAGAGAGTTAATAATTTCAAGACCTACATAAAGATCAAGATTTTCAAGACTCTGAGTTTTCAACATACCTCTGGGTGGATGATGGTTGAACGGCACCCTGGAGAAACCAGTGGTTAGCCTAGGTGATGCTGGAGATGGCCAGTATTCACGCGGAAAGGTCCACCCAGGCACAAAGAGATGGATGGGTGCTTCAAGACCCAAGGCTTACCTGCACAGCCACAAGTCATTATGGGCTCTGGCTTGGTTGGAAATCGTGGTGACCCTGGACAGGCGGTGCTACGAGAGGTAGAAGAACGGTAGGAAAGGATGGGCACCGACAAAGTCGTAGGGAAACCCTTTGGAAGACCATGTTTTGGTCATCCGTTTCTCAAACACCCTGAAGTGCGAGAAATCAAACGGAGGCGACCAAATCTTGTGGGGAACGTGTGCAAAACTCTGCAGAGTATTCCAAACCTAATCGATTAGCCGTGTCCACGGTCATGGACGACTTGAGCCAAAGGAATTGAAACTTCCGGAACTCTCAACACAATTAATATGATGATGTGGGTATTTAATAATTTTGGGTATGAGAATTGGTTGGTGGAACCATCTCATTAATCAACCAACTTAGTAATATTTTGCTTAGCCCCTCCCTTGATGTAGGAAAAAAACTTGGCTTTACGCAAAAACTTACACCACCACCTGCCATATATGCATATAGACTAGCTGATTATTTTCACACCTCTACTGTGACATTGCCGGCATATTCCATATGCTGACCTACACGGCTGCAACGTATCATGTTGCAGAGTACTTTTCCGACCAGGAGTGAGGACACGTTCTACGCTCAGTGAGATGCCTTGGAGTCAGATGGACTCATCTACCTTCGACGCTTCCGCAAGATTTAGATATTCTCATGAGTTGGCTTTTAGCCACTTTATTGTAATTTTTATTGTAATAAAGGACTCGAAATGAGATTTCGATTAATATATTTGCTGTGTGATTTCCCTTTGATATATACATTGATGTACCGTGTGTGTACCAGCATGATCTTGGGATGGTACGGAAACACCGGAGACTTGACCTTTCATGTCGGGTCGCTACAGAAATGGTATCAGAGCACACGTTGACTGTAGGACGTAACCTGTAGGATTGGAAAGCCTTAGGATTGTTTATCTTTGTCTTTAAAAATTCTTATACTCTCATCTATTCGTTTCTGACTCCTCCCAGATTATTTCAAAATTTATAGATGGCCACCTTCATCCCAGTGTTGATCACGGAGTTTTGCCAGCCTGATGTAACGATGCCCTTTGGTAAGGAGCTGATGAGGATCGTCAAGGACGTAAGGATTGCTTTGGCGAGCATCACCGGGATTCCTATCATGTCATTTCCCCAAGATGGACGCTACAGGATCGAGTTGCATATCCCAGGGAAGACTTTTGGGAACCGGAAGGAACCCATCGACCTCAAATTCGTGGCACCCAGTTGGATACTTGGGAGAGACATGGCCATTCATCGTGCCCTTGGACGTATTCAGGAGGAACCATTTCACCAGGACTCAGCGTGGTTTGTCGCAGAGATGCCAATGGAAACATCATAACTCCTCCCACTGCAGACACCACTATTTCCTATATCCAGACCCTGGAGACTCACATCAGGACTCTGGAGCTTCGAGTTCGTGATGATACGAAGACAATCAAGAATCTGATGAACCGCGACCTGGACCTTGAAGCTGATCTGCGAGAGGCCAACTATGAACACGAGCATGAAGTGAAGGACTTCCTAGAGAGGATTGATGAGCAGAATGCACGCATCGCCACTCTGGAGGAGCAGCTAGACATGGGGGAAAACCTTCATCCCGAAGGAGACATGGCACCCTTCATCAGCGACGATGAAGACTATGAGGAAAGCACCACCGGAGGACCTATGACTATGCACTTTTGAGGAGAACCTTAGTTATGCCCTCCAATGTATCTTTTATTTTCGTCGTTAAAGTGTAGGTCGATGCTTAGTTGTTTGAGATTTGTATTCCCGATGTTTGACATTGATTGAATAAATGAATGAGTGTTTGGTGTGATATGTTTGTTGCATTGCATAAGGGTAGTGATTATTTCTTCTAGACCCTTGTTCTATTCTAATTCTCATCCCTTTGAAAATAGCAAGATGCCTCCACGACGTGAGACCGACTTCACTTTCCCGCCGGAACTCACACAACTTCTTCAGCAGCAGAATGCACTGATGCAGTTATTGATTCAGAATCAGACCAACAATCAGAACAACCACAACCACCATCCACCCCAGACTGACAATCTCACCCGTTTTCTGAGGTTGAACCCTCCAACTTTCTCCAGCAGCACTGAGCCCATTGTGGCAGATGACTGGCTCCGCAAGATGGAGAGAGAGCTCATCACCGCTGGATGCACTGACGCTGAGAAGGTGTGATTTGCCGCACATCAACTGGAAGGACCAGCAGCTTCATGGTGGGAGAAGTACACCACCACTTATCCTATTGCAGATGTGACTTGGGAGCAGTTCAAGCTTGCTTTCCGCACCGCTCATGTTTCAGCTCGAGCCATGAGTCTGAAGAAGCGTGAGTTTCGCAACTTGCGCCAGGGAAATCGCTCTGTGGCCCAGTATGTGGAAGAGTTCAGCATGTTGGCCCGTTATGCACCAGGAGACGTGGCCGATGATGCGGCCAAGCAAGAGAAGTTTTTCGAAGGACTCAACGATGAGTTGAGCATGCAGCCGGTAGTGGCTAATTTCAGCAACTACCAAGAGCTGGTAGATAAGGCCCTCATCTTGGAGGGTAAATAGCAGCAAATTGAGAACCACAAGAGGAAGTACACTCAGGGGAAGTTTAACTCTGGAGCTCATCATAAGCCCCGCTACTCCCCGTACTCAGGGAATACCGTATCAGGGACCGGTAAGTTTGGAAGGCACAATCATGCTGTGCACAACCATGGAAGCCACCACCATGGAGGAAATGGGAATACCCGTCCCAACCATGGCAATTTCAAGACTGACAATGGGAATGGGAACAACAACCAGCACCGTCACGTTCCTACTCAGAAGGATCTGAGTCACATCACCTGTTTCAAGTCCCAGAAGACAGGGCACTATGCTACTGAGTGTCCCCAAAGCAAGGCAGTGGAAACGGCAACAACAACGGCAATTCCGCAGCCAAGAAGCCAAACCTTTTTCCTCGTGCCCAGGTGAACCATCTCGACGTGGAAGAAGTCTATGATCAACCCGAGACTGTGGTTGGTAAGTTTTTATTGCATTCACGTCCTGTTACAGTACTTTTTGATTCCGGTGCAACTCATTCATTCATATCAAGGGTAGTTGTGGATAAGTATGGCTTGCCCACCAAAACCCTTAGTCAGCCCATTAAGGTCAGTTCCCCAGGAGGTATGATGATGGCAGGGATAGGATGCCATGCCTTGAAACTCAATATAGGAAATCATGTTTTTCCCACCGACCTCATCGTCTTAGAGTCACAAGGACTGGATGTAATCCTAGGCATGGATTGGATGACCAAGTATGAAGGAAATCTTGATTGCCCTAGCAAGTCTATTTCACTCACCACCCCGGAGAACAAGAGGATTAAGTATGTATCCCGACACACACGTATGAGTGCTAGGTTAAATGCCCTCACGGGAGTTGTTCAGGAGGAAGTACCTGTGGTAAAAGACTTTCCAGATGTATTTCCGGAAGAATTACCAGGAATGCCACCAGATAGGGAGATTGAGTTCTTAATAGAGCTACAGCCAGGGACAGCTCCAATTTCCAAGAGACCCTATCGGATGCCCGCAAATGATCTGTTGGAAATCAAGAAGCAAATCAAGGAGTTATTGGACAAGGGGTATATTCGCCCAAGTTCATCACCTTGGGGAGCCCCAGTACTTTTGGTGGAGAAGAAGGATAAATCTTTGAGAATGGTAGTTGACTATCGTGCCTTGAACGAGGTGACTATCAAGAACAAGTATCCTCTGCCGATGATTAATGATTTGTTTGATCAGCTAGTAGGAGCCAAAGTATTCTCCAAGATCGATCTTCGATCAGGGTATCACCAGTTGAAAATTCGTGAACAGGATATACCCAAAACAGCTTTCACCACGAGGTATGGCTTGTATGAGTATACGGTCATGTCTTTTGGATTGACTAATGCTCCTGCCTACTTCATGAATTTGATGAACAAAGTATTCATGGAATACCTAGATAAGTTTGTTGTGGTGTTCATCAATGACATTCTGATATTCTCCAAGAACGAGGAAGAGCATAAGGAACATTTGCGTTTAGTTCTGGAGAAGCTGAGAGAGCATCAGCTATATGCCAAATTCAGCAAATGTGAATTTTGGCTGACGGAAGTCGGATTCCTTGGACATGTTATTTCCAGAGATGGAATAGCAGTGGACCCTGCAAAGGTTGAAGCCGTCACCGAGTGGAAGTCCCCTACCTCAGTTAAGGAGATCCTCAGTTTCCTCGGACTTGCCGGTTATTACCGGAGGTTCATTGAGAATTTCTCAAAGATTGCCAAGCCCATGACAGAGTTGTTGAAGAAAGAATCCAAGTATGTTTGGACCGAGGAATGTGAAGCCAGTTTCCAGGAGTTAAAGGAACGTTTGGTCACAGCCCCAGTATTGATCTTGCCCGATATTCGGAAGGATTTCCAAGTTTACTGTGATGCCTCACGTCAAGGACTTGGAGGAGTACTTATGCAGGATGGAAAAGTTGTAGCCTATGCATCCAGACAACTACGACCTCATGAGTTGAATTATGCCACGCATGATTTGGAACTAGCAGCCGTAGTGCACGCACTCAAGACTTGGAGACATTTCCTTATCGGAAATAGTTGTGATGTTTACACCGACCATAAGAGCCTGAAGTATATCTTCACGCAGAAAGAGTTGAACCTCAGACAGAGACGATGGTTAGAGTTAATCAAGGACTATGACATGAGATTACACTACCATCCAGGTAAGGCTAATGTTGTAGCCGATGCCTTGAGTCGTAAAACTTATGTGAACACACTCACAGCTGGAGGATTACCTCAAGAGTTAGTCGATGATCTCAGAGAGCTCAAGCTAGAGATAGTTCCAAGAGGATATGTTGGTACACTGGAAATTCAGTCCACCTTGACCGAAAGAATTCGTGAAGCCCAGAAATCGGACAAGGAGATAGCTGAGATTAAACAGAGAATGGAAGATGGTAAAGCTAAAGGTTTTCGTGAGGATGAGCACGGAACTTTGTGGTTTGAGAACCGCATCTATGTGCCCAATGACCCCGAGCTCAGAAAGTTGATACTTCAGGAAGCCCACGATTCACCTTACTCGATACACCCAGGCAACACCAAGATGTATCTAGATTTAAAGGAAACTTATTGGTGGACAGGTATGAAGAAAGATATTGCGGAATATGTTGCAATATGTGATATTTGTCAGCGAGTAAAGGCAGAACATCATAAACCAGCAGGGTTACTCCAACCTTTGCCGATACCCGAGTGGAAATGGGAAAAGCTTGGTATGGACTTCATCACAGGATTACCCAGGACCCGTTCAGGTTATGATTCCATCTGGGTAGTGGTAGATCGCTTGACCAAGGTAGCTCATTTCATTCCAGTGAAAACCACCTATACCAGTGCTAAGCTAGCCAAGATATATATGACCAGGATCGTATGTCTGCATGGAGTTCCGAGGAGTATCGTGTCATATAGAGGAACACAATTTACCTCAAAGTTTTGGCATCAGTTACATGAAATTTTGGGTACAAGGCTAGAGTTCAGTACAGCCTTCCATCCGCAGACAGATGGACAGACTGAGAGAGTCAACCAGATTCTGGAAGACATGTTGAGAGCTTGTGTGCTAGATTATGGATCTAGTTGGGATGACAACTTACCTTACGCAAAATTTTCGTACAACAACAGTTATCAGACCAGTCTGAAGATGGCCCCTTTCGAAGCTTTATACGGAAGGAGGTGCAGAACACCACTGACGTGGGATGGTGTTGGAGACCGACAACTTTTTGGTCCCGACCTTATCCGAGATTCGGAAGAGAAAGTCAAGTTGATTCGTGACAGACTCAAGATAGCTCAGTCTCGACAGAAGAGTTACGCTGACAGCAAACGTAAAGAAGTGACGTATGAAGTGGGAGACCGAGCTTATCTTCGTGTGTCCCCGCTTCGAGGAATCAAGAGGTTTGGTGTTAAAGGAAAATTAGCACCCAGATTCGTAGGCCCCTACAAAATTCTTGAACGTAGAGGCGAAGTTGCATACAAACTGGAATTGCCGGAAGGATTATCCGAAGTTCATAATGTGTTCCACGTGTCCCAGCTGAAGAAATGTCATGCTGAGATGGCTGATATCCCTTTGAGAGATACAGTGCCCCTAGAGGCCATACAACTTGACAATGATCTGACCTACGAGGAGAAGCCTGTCAGAATCCTCGAGACTGCCAACAGAGTTACCCGCAGCAAGATCATCAAGTTCTGCAAAGTTTTGTGGAGTCACCATACCGAGGAAGAAGCCACCTGGGAACGCGAAGAAGATCTTCGTAGAGACCACCCGCACCTATTTTCTAGCCAACCCGAATCTCGAGGGCGAGATTCATTTTAAGGTGGGTAGGTTTGTAACATCCAAAAATTTCATTTTGGAATGTTATGATTATAGCTATGCATCTAGCAACATCATTGCTTGAATGTATGTGTTTGTTGAAATGTCTCTTCTGGATTTCAGAAAGCTCTTTCTACTTTTCGCTAAGTTGCTTTCACCTATTTGAAATTTTGGTTAAAAGTTCAAATAAGAGAGGAGGAACATGACACTCCACACCAGGGACTAATTGGTGATATATTTGAACAATAATAACCAGGAGTTATTTTGAAAATATTTGCAAAAAGGGTTTAAAAACAATTAGGCAATTTCTGAAAATAATATTTTTTTTCAAAGTGTTCAAATGACAGAATAAAAATGTTCATTAAATAGAATTTATTATTTTGTTAATTTTGATATATAATACCCCTATATTTACAAAAGATTTGAATGCTTTAAAAGCTTTTGAATGTCTCTGGAATATTATTAAAAGGAAACGGTAACCGTTCCCGGTATTAAACGGGCCGGCCCATGACAGTTACTCGCGAATTGATTAGAAGCCGACCGACCGCGCGTAACGGACACGCCCTCCTCTCGCTGACGCTGGACCCCACCCGACCGACCGTTTCACCGAACGGTCATCTTCTCCCCCCCCCCCCCCCCCCCCCGCGCGCGCCGGACCCGACGCCGGTCGCTTCTCCCCTCACCGGATCTCTCTCCTCTCTTAACTCCCCGCACCCCCGAGCACCTATATAAGAGACCCACAGCCCCGCCTTTCATTTTCCCCCCGAGCCCCCTCTGTCCCTCGTCGGAAGACCGCGCAATTGCTCGCCGGAGCTCCCACCCCCACCGGACCTCCCGTCGACCGTAGCCACCGATTCCGTCCACCTCTCGCCCAACCGACCTCACCAATCGACTCCGGAGAACCGTCGCCGTCGCCCGGACCACTTCCCCGTCTTCCCCGACCACCGGAGCACCAACGCCATCGTCTTTGCCGTTCCTGACTCGCCGGAGATCTCCGACGCCGACGACTTTTCCCCGTAAGCTCCCCTCGACCATCGGATCCTGAATCAACGACCGAGATTAGAACGGATTTAAATCCGAACCGGTATCCTCTACCGACCGGTCGCCCTCTCTAAATCACCTACCGCACGCGCTCGCTAGCCAATAGGATCGCGCCACGTAGCCCCCTGGCCGTTGCAAAGTCAGGTTTCTTTTTCAGTTTTGTTTTAATTAACAGAATGTTTTCAAAATTTGTTTTAGCTATATCTTTTAGTCTATTTAGTGTTTTGAGTTGATTCTTTTTGCAGTAGCTCAAATTTTTCATGTAGTTTCACCCTGTACTTTTAAATTTCAAATTTGAACTATAAAATTTGAATTTAATCAAATTTGCTCAAAATCTTCAAATCTGAATAACTAGAGTTTGAAAATAGTTTTTCACATGAATCTTTTTGCTACTGTTTGGTATTAGTTAGGACAATCTTCATGCTTAGTTTGAGGATTTTTAGGTTTAATTTGATTAATTTTTTAACCAAAAACAGAATCTGCTTAGTATTATAATATAGTTTTATAAACTCAATTTTAATTAGTTTGATTTAGAATTTGGTTTTATTTGTTTATTAGGTTCTGTTAGTAAACATTTAGTATTTTCACTTAATGTTAATAAAAATATAAATTTGCTTAGTTTAATTTTATTTAACATAGAAATCACAACTTATTTTCAAATAGGTTTATTTTGATTAAAACAACTAACTAGTAATAGTTTTATTTTCAAACAAAGTTTTGTATATTTTAATTCTGTTTTCTAAGACAGATTTAATTGTAAATTATTTCCTGTTAAGAACATGTTTTTCAAATAAATAAGAAGTTTAGTTTTTCATTCTTTTGTTAATATAACTATAGTTGATTCATATAGTGTTTATCACAAACTTGTATAAACTTTACTAAACTTTTCCCAACAAACTTAAATTGATTATATTCTGTTTATTAATAAAATATTCTATTGTTTCCTTGCTGACAACAATTGTTTTGTTATTACAAACGGTTTCATTATGTTAGTAGTGTTTTCATTCCTCACCTTTTCAAAACAAAACTTTGTGTGTTTTTCTTACTTGAGATTTGTGCATTGTTTTGTATTGATTGTTTACTAGTTCTTGGTTGATGTTTGTGAGTTACAATATTTTGTTGTATGCTTATTGAGTGCTTGTTTGCTTCGTTATATTATTCGGAGTGCGAAGCTTGTTACTTAGAGTCACTCACGTACGAAGATCATCAATCAGGCAAGTCACCTTGATCATGTTTTACCCATGTTTTATATGCATTAGTTCTACCATCTCCCCAGTTGCATGCAAGATAGGTTAGTTGGAAACTTGGTTAAATTGTAGTAGTATCATGTGGTAGGTACCCCTCTCAACCCTCTTTGACAACTTTGGCCCCGGGAAACGTTGTTTTATTTTGCTATGCTATTAGTAGACGGGGTTCGACGTGTGATTCATGAGAGCTGAGAGAGTTAATAATTTCAAGACCTACATAAAGATCAAGATTTTCAAGACTCCGAGTTTTCAACATACCTCTGGGTGGATGATGGTTGAACGGCGCCCTGGAGAAACCAGTGGTTAGCCTAGGTGATGCTGGAGATGGCCAGTATTCACGCGGAAAGGTCCACCCAGGCACAAAGAGATGGATGGGTGCTTCAAGACCCAAGGCTTACCTGCACAGCCACAAGTCATTATGGGCTCTGGCTTGGTTGGAAATCGTGGTGACCCTGGACAGGCGGTGCTACGAGAGGTAGAAGAACGGTAGGAAAGGATGGGCACCGACAGAGTCGCAGGGAAACTCTTTGGAAGACCATGTTTTGGTCATCCGTTTCTCAAACACCCTGAAGTGCGAGAAATCAAACGGAGGCGACCAAATCTTGTGGGGAACGTGTGCAAAACTCTGCAGAGTATTCCAAACCTAATCGATTAGCCGTGTCCACGGTCATGGACGACTTGAGCCAAAGGAATTGAAACTTCCGGAACTCTCAACACAATTAATATGATGATGTGGGTATTTAATAATTTTGGGTATGAGAATTGGTTGGTGGAACCATCTCATTAAGCAACCAACTTAGTAATATTTTGCTTAGCCCCTCCCTTGATGTAGGAAAAAAAACTTGGCTTTACGCAAAAACTTACACCACCACCTGCCATATATGCATATAGACTAGCTGATTATTTTCACACCTCTACTGTGACATTGCCGGCATATTCCATATGCTGACCTACACGGCTGCAACGTATCATGTTGCAGAGTACTTTTCCGACCAGGAGTGAGGACACGTTCTATGCTCAGTGAGATGCCTTGGAGTCAGATGGACTCATCTACCTTCGACGCTTCCGCAAGATTTAGATATTCTCATGAGTTGGCTTTTAGCCACTTTATTGTAATTTTTATTGTAATAAAGGACTCGAAATGAGATTTCGATTAATATATTTGCTGTGTGATTTCCCTTTGATATATACATTGATGTACCGTGTGTGTACCAGCATGATCTTGGGATGGTACGGAAACACCGGAGACTTGACCTTTCAGGTCGGGTCGCTACACCCATATACTCCTCAGCAAAAGAGCGTCGCGGAGCGCAAGAACAGGACTCTTGTTGAGATGGCCCACACCATGCTTGATGAATACAAGACTCCTCGTTGCTTCTAGCCTGAGGCAACTGATACAACATGTCACATCATCAACAGGGTATATGTTCACAAATTCTTCAAGAATACTACATATGAACTTATGACTGGCAAGAAACCCATTGTAAGTTATCTCAAAGTCTTTGGTGCAAAATGATGGATTAGAGATCCTCACCATAGTACTAAATTTGCGCCGAAAGTACATGAAGGTTTTATGCTTGGTTGCGGAGAGGACTCGCACACCTACAGAGTCTTCAACACCTGCCACCAAATGGTTGTTTAAACTATAGATGTGCGGTTCGATGAAACTGATGGCTCACAATGAGAGCACCTGCCTTCTATGCTAGATGAATAGTCTCATGAGGAATCCATCCAGCTGAAGGCTACTGAAGATGTCATGCCCACTGAGGAAGTCATCCCAACGAATGAAGACATTCATGGTGATACACCTGAAGAAAATGGTGCTGAAGAAAATCCTCAACCACGTCAACCTACGCATCCAAGAGTTGCAAATGAAGTGCAGATTGACAAAATCATCGACGACATCAATGCACTAGGTCCCCTCACTCGCTCAAGAGCTTCACATTTGACTAACTTTTGTGGGCACTTTTCTTTTGTCTCTATCATGGATCCCACCAAAGTTGATGAAGCATTCAAGGAGCCTCAGTGGAGTCAAGCTATGCAAGAGGAGTTGCATCAATTCAAGCTCAACAACATGTGGGAACTTGTCAAGTGGCCAGATCCTCTCAAGCATAACATCATAGGTACCAAGTGGATCGACCGCAACAAGCAAGATGAAAATGGCCTCGTGGTAAGAAATAAGGCTCGTCTTCTAGCTCAAGGCTACACACAGGTTGAAGGAATTGACTTTGATGAAACTTTTGCACCTATTGCTAGACTTGAAGCTATTCACATATTGCGTGCTTATGCTAACCATCATGATATCATTTTATATCAATTGGATGTGAAAAGTGCATTCCTCAACAGTAAGCTTGAGGAAGAAGTATATGTTGCTCAACCCCAAGGTTTTAAAGACCCTAAGCATCCTGACAAAGTCTTCAGACTCACACGGCCCTACATTGCCTCAAGCAGCCCCTCGGGCGTGGTATGACACTCTGAAGGAATTCCTCATGAAGAAAGGCTTCAAACCCGGTTGACTCGACCCAAATCTTTTCACTAAATCATATGACAATGAACTGTTCATATGCCAAATATATGTAGGCGATTTTATCTTTGGCTGTATTGAGAAACGTTATAGTGATGAATTTGCCTATATGATGAGTGAAGAATATCAAATGTCTATGATGGTAGAGTTGAAATTCTTCTTAGGTCTTCAAATTCGTCACAGAGACAATGGCATCTTCATCTGTCAAGAGAAATACCTCAAGGATGTTCTGAGGAAATTCGACAAGCAAGATTGCAAAGGCATCAAAACTCCAACGCCTTCAAAAGGCCACCTCTGCACTGATGAAAATGGTAAAGATTTTGATCAGAAGGTATATCGCTCCATGATTGCCTCGTTATTGTATCTATGTGCATCTAGGCCTGATATTATGCTGAGTGTTTGCATGTGTGCCCGATTCCAAGGAAAACCGAAGAAATCACACCATAAGGTTGTGAAACATATTCTTCGATATTTAGCTCACACACCAACGCTTGGATTATGGTATCCCAAGGGCTCAAATCTTCACCTCGTCGGATATTCTGATGCTGACTATGCTGGAGATCGTGTTGATCACAAGTCAACGTCAAACACATGTCATTTCCTTGGATGATCCTTAGTCTGTTGGTCCTCAAAGAAGCCGAACTGCATGTCACTATCTACTGCTGAAGCTGAGTACATTGCTGCTGGTTTATGTTGCGCTCAGCTACTGTGGATGAAGCAAACCCTCAAGGACTATGGCATCAAGTTGAAGAATGTGCCTCTCTACTGCGACAACGAGAGTACCATCAAGATTTCTTACAACCCAGTAAAGTATTCCAAGACCAAGCACATCTACATTCGTCATCACTTTCTTTGAGATCATGTACTCAAGGGCGACATCTCCATCGACCACATCCCTACTAAAGAACAACTGGCCGATATCTTTACAAAGCCCTTGGATGAAAAGAGATTTTGCAAGTTGCGGTGTGAGCTAAATATCTTAGAATCTTCGAATGTTCTTTGAAAAGGCACACATCTAAGTCTTATGCAAAATTGATGACTTAGATTTGCTACACACGAAGTAACGTTTTTCTTCAATCAATGAAGAATAACCCTCTAAGTGTGAAGAAATTAATGAATAATTTTATTCTCAGAACCCTAATTCAATTGTATGCGGTGTTTGAAATCATCATTCTTATACGGTGGGTCATGCCACCAACCATAGTTGAAATTCTTCATAGTTGAGTTTTTCGTAATTTTGCAAATTCTTCAAATTTTGAAATTCCTCAAGTTTGCAAATTCCTCAACTTTTCAAATTCTTCAACTCTTCAAATTCCTCAAACTATGAAACTCATGTTCTTAATTAACTATATATATATATATATTTGAGTTTTCAATGTCCTCAACAGGATTCACTTATTGCTAATTCTTCAAGTTGATTTTCATCTAAGTGAATATGATCGGACCCTTTCCCCCTCTATGCTAAACTCAACCCAGTCTGTTCACAATTTTTCATATGCGTTCTACTTTGAAACTCATTCAAAGTCTTCACTGTGTCCTTGACAGCTGAAGAATTTGCGAATGGAAACTTCAAATTTTTCACAATCTAAATTTTCGGCGCTTCCCGCTCAGACCGTTCCAATTCCCACGACTAGATAACCCACGATCCCCCACTATCGCCACTACTCAGAACGTGGGTGACACATGTCGCGTGGAGATCAATGGTCGGGGGCAATCTGGTCCAAAATATTCGGATAGATTGATTTTCACCTCCGCTATAAATACCCCTTCCCTCTCACTATACTCTGACCTAGCGCCGCCGCTAAAATCATCGCCATCAGTGTGGAAGAGCTTCACTGCCTCGACCTCGCTGCCGTCGTACTCGCATCGATCGCGGAAGTCTTCACCCGGCCGCCGCTGTAGCTGTCTCCCTCTGCCAAGCTAGGGCGTGGGAGATCTGGACTGACGAACTTCCTTGATTTCATCTCACAGTTCGTCATGTTCTTCATCAGGGTAAATAAAATCTGTTTTTACTGCCCTTGTTTGATATACAAGTTTTCCTCAATTTTCTCAAAGGTGTTTATTCTTCAAGAATCTCATTCTAAAGCACCTTACATGTTCATACACTTGATGTTTTTCCCTAAGTTATGATTTTCTTCAAGATTCCTCAATTGTGTGAATCCTAAAAATTTGCACAACTCTGGAACCTAAGACAAAGAACACTTAGTGAAAATCCTCAAGACACCCATGGTCAAATTCCTCACACTTAATGTTTTTTGAAAAACTTCTGAGAACGCATATGACCTCTTCAAATTCCTCGCACCTATACTTTGTTCACAGGTACAAAAATGTCCAATCATGAATCACTAGGTTCTCATCAACTTAACACATTTGTAGCGTTTCTTAAGGAAAAACTGTACACTTCTTCAGAATGTTCAAGAGTTTAGAATCCGTAGCCGAAGAAAATGGCTAATGGGAAGAAGCCACGGAAAGGTGGAAAGAAACCTGAAGTGTAGACTACTTTTGAGATACCTGATCACTTGTATGAGGAATATTGCACGCCATATGAAGAAATTCATGGCAAAGAAACAACTAAGCAGAGAAAGATCCGCTTACAGAAAATTGAGAGGAGATGGTCAAAGGAGTGGAAACAATATCGCTATGTCACTCCCAAGTATATGATGAAATTCACAGTTAAACCCCCTTGCAATAGGCCACCCTTGGCTCCGAACCAAACTGCTGATCCCACAAGTCTCAAGACGGGTGATGACTTTCCTTATGAATGGGAAAGACATCAAGCCAAGCTGGCGAAGAAAGTAAAAGATGCCATGAAGAAATTCAACGAAGTCTCTGCTGCTGCTGCCACTGCCGGAGCCTCTGTTAGTGCTTTGAAGAAATCAGTTGTGAATAAATCTACTGTGAAGTCAAAGTCTTCAACGTCAAAGTCTTCACTTCAGATTCCTCAATCAAAGCCTTCAAAGGCCTTAGCCACTGGTTCAGTAGCTGCTCAGTCCTCTATAGCTGCCACAAAGTCCTCAACACCTGTGCACCTTGCATCATGTCAGAGGACAGAGGGATTCTCAATTGCTTCAAGGGTCTCCGCAAGTCCCTCTGCTCAAGCACAGTCTTCAACAAGTCCCACTATGTTGAAACTGAAGAAAACTACTGGACAAGGTCAAATACCAAATCCTCACACTAGCAAAGCTATAGTGAATGTACCCTCAGGATCTGAGGCTGATGATGAAGAATTGGAAGAAATCATCAGAGAAAGTCAACAAATGGCTGCAATAGCCAAAGGCAGCTCTGTTCCTCTTATATTGGATCCCAAGATGATCCTCAACTTCATTGACATACGACATGAGGATCCCAGCACCCCACTTTCCTCACTGAACATGCCTCTTGGTCTGGACCATGTCCTCACTCACTTTATTGTTGAGGAAAAATGGAAAAGAGATCAAGCTCAGAGAGCTAAGAGGAACAGGGCTCGAAAAGAAAAATTTCCTAAGGAATAACGTGATGAATTTGACTCCAAATCAACTCATCATAGTTCAGTCTGAAATTCGCTGCCTCTCTGAGGAACAAGACAAATATGATGCTGAGTGGAAGGGCACCAAAGTGAGATTTGTCAAGGTAGCCCAAGCTGCTATTAAGGACCATAACTCAAGGATTGCAGCTCGATCGCAACCACAAATTCCTTAGGCTGAAGAATCTTCTGAGAGTGCTGATGAAACGGCTCCCGTAGCTGAAGAAACTCAGGCTATTGAAGAACATGCTAGGACAACCTCCACTATTCTGCCTGAAGAAATTGCCGGGCCAGCTGAAGCTTTTGTTGCGCCTGAGGAAATTGAGACCACAAGGGCGATTGCAGCAGTTGCTCCTGAAGAAAATGCTCCTCCTTCACCCTCTGTAGAAATAGCAAAATAATCAAGGGTGAAGATCATCAACCTTCCTTTTGCATCAGAAGTGAAGAAGACCAAGGCTGTGGAGAAGAAGACACTAAAAAGAAAAGCATCAACTTCAAATTCCTCAGTAGTGAAGAAATTGAAGACACTGCCAAGTTCTTCAATAGAACCGTTTGATGCAATGCCTATCATCTCCGTGCCAGCCCATGCAATAGTGCCATTTGGTGTTGACAATTTCATCCCAAATGATGATCAAGTAGAAAAGGATCAATCTGCTTCCACCTCAGAGCAGATTGATGAAGAAATTGAAGTGAAAGCAAATGCTTCAACTCCAAAGGTATCATCGCCCTAGCCTCAGTTGACTGCTGAAGAGGTTGCCATTGAAGAAATTCATGAGGACGTGGACATTGGCAAAACAACCCCTCTCATTAATGATGAATATTGGGAAGCTGCTCACCCAAATTCCCCAATGACCACTCATGTGTCACATATTTCTCAGTCTCCAGCCCAGTCTGAAGAAATTCATACAGGATCTAATGACTTGACTGCAACTGCAACTGAAGAAATTCTGGTTGCAACAACCGAAGAAATTGTTGCTCCCACTGCCACTAAGGAAACTGTTGTGCAAATTCCTCAGTCTGAAGAAGTTCCTCGTATGCCAAAGGAGAATGTGGGCCTCTTCAAGCCAAACCTTCAGCCAAGTCCAAGAATGCCATTCAAAGGCTCAAAGCGCCCCAAATTCATTAAAACTAATTTCTTCAATGAGCATATTTTCTTCAATGGGTCGAATCCTTATGACTCAGCTCAGGCCGGTCGCACCAGATTCTGGACTCCAACACAGCTGAACTATTATGCATCAGTACTGTTTGTCAAGAAGAAAGTCTTCGAGCATGATCAAATTCCTCATGCATATATGGAAACAATCCCGTCCTTCACACCGGTGCTCGCATTTCTTCACGACGCAGGAATTCTTCCGTTCTGTGTGGATATCTACGATTGGAATGAAGAGCTAATTCTTCAATTCTATGCCACTCTGCACATCACAGGTGATGCTTCTGACATCAACTCATGGGTCTTGGATTGGATGACTGGATCAACCCATTATGCTTCATCAGCCTTTGAATTGCTTTGGTCAGTCCCAGTTCCAATTCCTTCAGAAGAAGCCTGTTGCATGTTTGATGAACCTGCTCTGCCCGACCATCTGATGCAAGTGCTGATGAAGCCATTGGCTCCTGGAAAACCTCAAAGGACCACCTTCCTTATGAAGGATTTTCTCTATGTACCCAGGACGGTCTATCACATCCTCACCAACACCCCTTGTCCTCAAAAGGGTCACAACTCTGAAGAACAAGAAGTTGAAGGAGTCATGAAGAACGCGATGTTCAACATCATTCATGGGATTCTCATCAACTACCATGATTTCTTCATGAGGACATTGGCCAATGCAGCACTAGCCCCTTTTGAATTGAAGCCTTATGCTCCCTGGATCACGAAATTCAACAGATCAAGGTCTTCAATTCCCTTCAAGGCTGACTTCCAAAATCACTTCATCTTTCTGCCTCTGATTGAAGTCCTCAAGAGCATAATTGCCTCAGTTGAAGAAAAAGGCAAATATGTCATTGATGAAGGTACTCGTCCATTGGATGGTCAGTTTTGCAAAGCTGCATCTTACTCCACCAATGATGACACTTCTACCCAGGACTCTGCTGCAAAAGCCTCAGCACAAAAGCCTCGAGAGTCTGCCCCTCGTATGATGACAGATCGTGAACTGCTCATAAGTCTTCATCAGAAGGTTGATCGCAATCACAAGTGGGTGAAGCATCACTTTGCTTCAATTGTTCAGAACATGACGGTGACGTAGAACTCTATGAGGAAAAAATCACTACTATGTGCATGAAATCTTCGATCGCGCATGGGCCATTATCACACATCTCAAGACTCCCGAGGAACTCAAGGACATCGACTTTCAGCAAAACTTTGACTGGTCTCATCCTCCTCAGAAGAAATTCAAGAAGGTTCAAGTTCCTCAGCTGGTTACCGGTTCATATTCTTCATCGTGCAAGACCGATGAACCTGAGGACATTGACGACACTGCGGTTGGTCCAACATCAACAAACGACCCCGACTGTCGCTCCTACATCACCTTCAAGATGAAATTCTTCAAGGGGCTTTAGTCCTCACTTTTTCGTCCCTTTTGGTCTTCGATGACAAAGGGGGAGAAAATTTGAGTTAGTCTTCACGAGGGTCTCTATATATGGGCTCTTTTTGTTTAAGTTACAACTCTCGCTCTTCTGAAGCTTTTGTTGGTTGAGTTGTGAACTTAAGTCCGATGGTGATATGACTCTTTTGAACTGCTTTCCGCATGCTTATTTCCTCAAGCACCTTAATGCATGCATGCTGAATTTTGTCAGACACCATTTTCATCATGCATTTCAAATTCTTCATATCATATGTTCAAATGCATGTATGAATTACAAGATATAGGGGGAGTTCTCCATGTTATTAACCTGCCATGTGCATTTGCAGTCCAAAGCAAATTACTCAAATATGAACATCTTCAAGGGGAGTTCTTCTATATCTTGCATTCAAATTCCTCAAACTCAGTACTTTCACCTCATATGTTTATCCCCGTTGAAAACTTAACCCATTTGTCATTAATCACCAAAAAGGGGGAGATTGTAAGTGCATCTAGTGCCCCTTAGTGATTTTGGTGTATTGAAGACTTATAGGTTAAGGAACTAATGTGTTTGTGAGTGTACACATGCTCTATAAGTCGGTGAGGAGTTTGACATATTCGGAGATTACCGACCCCTAAAAATGTATGTCTTCAACTAAAGACTTTGGTATTTCCTAAAGACTTTGAAAAAAAAGAAGTTGATATGACCTTGAAGATATGAACGAGGACTATGAAGCGTGAAGACTTTTGTTTTCATAGTTTCATTTCCTTTCTTTGAGTCAGAAACACCATACTGTTAAAGGGGGCCGAGGTAATACTAAGGAAAATTTCCAACTTATGCTCAACTCCAAAAGCCTCAACCTATCCAATCCTTCGAGTGAAGCCTTTGGAAATCTCTTGTAGTTTAGTCAACTTCTTCAGTGATAGAGATGAAGTTCTTATGGTCTCTGATGAAATTGATCTGACTGAGGAGTTAGGATTCGCCAGTGCAAATTGCCTACAAGTGAGGAACACGATAAGCCTGAGGACTTTCATAGTTCAAAATTCCGACAGCTGCTATGCTTAGCGCCAACTCTCCCCAATCATCTTATCCACATAACGGTCATATCATTGGGGGCATTTATGTCTGATCATGTCAGGTTGCACCCTAGCTATAAATAGCCACCCCCACAACCACTAGTTGGTTGGCTGCTCCGAGAGAAAACTAACACTTGTCATATGAGAGCAACCCATCCTCCAAGGACTTTGAGAGAAAATCATCAGTGAGGAAAAACCCAAATCCAAACCACCAAACCCAAAGTGATTGAGCATAACTGAATAGATTGTTCCTGTGTGGAACCGAGGCTTGTTACCTTTGAGGATTGTGTATCTTCCAGACGGTTAGGCGTCATGGTCTAGTGCATCCTGCAGTCAATTGGGGATCACGGAGTGACCTTGGTCTAGAGCATCCAGCAGTCAGTTGTGGATCATCGGGTGACTAGTTTGTGAGGGTTTTGGAAGTCTACCCTGAAGACCTACCACGAGTGTTGGGCGAGGACTTTGTGATCTTAGCTCAAGGATAATACGGTAAGGACCGTGTGTCCTAGGACTGTGTGTCCTCTGGTTTAAAGACCAGGCCGCTCTAAACCAGACGTACGACTGTCATAGCAGTTGGAACTGGGTCATCAAACCATTGTCTTCATCGAGCTACCTAGTTCTATTTCCTCAACCCTTTCATTTCCTCATATACTTGTTGATGAAACTGATCTTTACTGTTTGAAGAATTTGACTGAAGACTTTCACAATTTCCTCACCTCAAATTCTTTAAGTTACCTTATTCACCACCTGCTTATCCTGTATCACGCTACTTGTAACCTGTGCATGTTTTATTTCATCATGATGACTATGATGTCGCTATGTTTCTCATGCACTTGAGTACTTATTCTGCTGCTAGTTATTCATCACATTTCAAATTCCTCAAGTTGAAATGAGTCAAGTGATGAATTTGTTAAAATCGCCTATTCACCCCCCCCTCTAGTCGATATAACGCACTTTCAATATCCTTGTAGGAATTGCAATAATATCAAGTTTCCTCTCTATGTGTTCAAAGTTTTGAAGTGATGCTTGTTTTGCCTTCCTATGCTAGTTGATTCTTGCTCCCATAAATTATTTGCTCACAAAATCCCTATGCATAGGAAGTGGGTTAGACTTAAATGTTCTTGTCATGATATTCATGATGCTCTTTTTCATGTTTCAAATATTGTTCCTATTCGAGCATCATTGAAATCATCATGCCTAGCTAAAACGCATTAAAGAAAAGCGCTTGTTGGGAGACAACCCAACACTTTTACCTTTTATTTTTGTGTGTTCACATGATTAATCTACTGTAGTAATCATGTTTTGTGACTTCTATTTCAATTAAATGCCAAGTAAATCCTTTGGGATATGTGGATACTTGCTTGTTTGATTTTGTGCAAAAACATAAAGTTTTGCGTCTAGTATATGAATTATCTGATTTTACTGGAGCGTCAAACAATTCTGAAATTTTTACACAACATTTATATGAAAATTACTTGAGTTTTTCTAATTTATTTGAATTTTTACAGTCAGGAAAGTATGGTGATCATTCAGATCTGTACAGATTGTTCAGTTTCTTACTTGGGGATGCCCCGGAAGGCATCCCCTCTTTCGTCTTCAACATTATCGGTATATCTTACTTGGAGCTATATTTTTATTTGTCACATTATATGTGATTTCCTTGGAGTGTCATTTTATTTTGTTGTTCTCTGTTAGGTGTTATTGAAAATCTTGTTTTTCAATAAAAAGTTCCAAGAATTGCCTTTAGGATGCTTGAATTGCAGGTTTGATGTGTGCTGTGTAAAAACAGAAACTTCCGCTGTAGTGTTCGAATTTTCATATTTCACTGGGACGTGGAAAATTTCTGAAATTTTTACACAGTGTTTTAATATAAATTTTATAGCATTTACTAAAGTTTCAAAAATTTTGGAGTTAAATAAGTACACTGGTTTAATAGATTCCCACAAACTGCTTTGTTTGGACAGATTGCTGTCATAGTTTTGTTATCTACTTGTCATATTGTTTCCATAGCCTATATTGGTAGATATAAGTTGTGGAAATGATAGTATATAGTAATTAATGTTTGAAAATTATTGTGCAACTTGTGTTGGCAGTACATGAAGTGTTGTTTGTTCTTATGTGTACCAACCTATCTCACGAGCCTTTTTGAGTTTTGTGTGGATGAAGTTTTTGAGACTAGGTGAAACCATGATATAAGAGGATTGATCAAGATGCAAAAGGTCAAGATTGGGGATGACTAAGGAACCCCAAGTAAATATTTCAATAGGTCTCAACCATCTAAAATTGGTGATGCTATGCATCCCACCTCTCTTCGTCAACTATCAGTTAGCCTATGTTGAGCCTAAATGTTTATTTGATCACATGATGTGTGCTATTCTTGGAGTGCTATTTTTGTTTTGCTTGTTGTTTAAATAAAATACTCAGATCTAAAAACATTTATTGAGAGAGATAGAGAGAAAGTCCTCACATATCTACTTAATTGTTTGACTAATCATTGATCTTCACTTATATGTTTTGGAGTAGTTTTCTCATTTACTCTCATGCTTCACTTATATCCTATGAGTAAATGGTTGAATGAATTGAATATCATAAATATGAAATTATATATGTTTTATATTCTTATCCCATGGGGATTAATGACTTCACATATAAGGAGTATAGGTGGTAAAATTTATTGAAAGTTAGCAAACACCGCATTGGTCACTTGAACCATTCATGAAAGAATATTGAAGGAAGAGAGATTACACATATAAATATACTATCTTGGACATATTGTATGATTGTGAATACCCATTAGTTATTTTCAAACTTGACAAAATTAGTTGAAGTTGGACAAGGAAGACAACGTAATGAGTTATGTTTGGGTATATTTGTATAGAAGTTATATTGTTATGGATCCTCCAACATGTGGTGCTTGCTTCCACCTCATACTAGCCAAAACTTCCGCACCAAGTAGAAATACTACTTGTGCATCCAAACACCCTTAAACCCAAAGTTGTTCAATATGAGTCCACCATACCTACCTATATGCGATATTTACCTACCATTCCAAGTAAATTTGCATGTGCCAGACTCTAAACCTTCAAATAATATTCTGTTTTGTATGCCCAAATCGCTCATATAGTAACTAGGGTCTGTTAGTATCTTCCATGAAAGGTGGGTTATTCTTACGATATGTGTTGATTTACTGTCATTCTAACATCCCAAAATTCTAAATTTTGGAATGTTATATTAAACGAATAATTAGAATTGTTTGATTGGATGTTGTGTGATTGCTTGTGTGAAATTGTGTGGAATTTGAAGCTTTTCTTCAAATTAAATGAGAGGGAATAGAAGGACTTTCCCTAATTTTCCTATTTTGAATACCTATTCAATTTTGAGTTTGAATCTTTTCAAAAACCCTCTGATAAAAAAATAAATTGAGAGGAGGAAAATGACACTCCAAAATCAGAGACATTGTTTTGATTTAAATTTGAAAATAAAAAAAATATTTGCAATTTATTTGAAATTCAAATTCCTTTTCATTTTGGAGTGATTGTAAAGAAAATGATTTTTAACAAAGTATTTCAAAAATTCCTGAAAATATGTTTAGGTTTTAGGTTTATTTTTCTGAAAAGTTTGATATATAATATGTCTATATACAATGTTTGTCTATTTTTGTTTATCGGTTTTTGTTTGCTGTTTTTAAAGAAAAAAGAAAAAAAACAGGAAACACTAATCACATCGAAAAATTGTTCATGCGTAACTTTGTTTATAACAAAAGTACCATTACACGTGCACTCGCCGCTGGCTGAAGCCATTTTGGCCCATCCGGTGGCCTCTCCATTTAAGTTTCATCTATTCCTAGTCTATTTGTTTAGTCCCACCTCGCTTATCTTTAGACCTTTGAACCCCCCTTGTACCTATAAATATAGACCCATAGATGAACCCAAAAATTATCCACTTCGGGTTGAATCGAATCTTTTCGGTTTGACTAGGTTATAGGTTATTAAAATATAAAAAAAAATTCTCTCCGATGGGATTTCTGGAAGTCATATCCTCTTTGGATTTATATCTTCTCTACATTCTAAAGGTATTCTCTTCATATTTTCTTTTATACTCCTGTAGTTTAATATCCCTTGACTAGTATTTCTATACTAGTATACAGGAGAGTAATTAGATTATTAATTAGTCTCCGTATTTACACATTACTATTAGAATTCTTTTAGACATAACACTTTTTCTTCCGTAAAACAGTTTGGCCCTGATTTTTCAAAAGGCCATAACTTTTTACTCATTCACTCAAATTAGATTAAACGAACGCCTAGATTTTTGTCTTGACCTCACCTATCCAATCAACCTATCACGTCAATTTTTTCAAATTTTCAAATTTCGAAATTTATTCAGATTTATATTCAAACTTCTTTTGATCATATCTTTTTATCCGTAGCCCCGTTTCCGATGAATCCAATTGCATCGGATTCGTATCGAAGTAATCTTTCTGTTCACATCATTAGTGTTATCGTTTCAACACATATTTTTGATCTTGCTCATACTTCTCTATTAGTCCCCAAAATGTGTTCACACAATGCACTAAGCTAATTCAATGCCATATTGAATTGCTTGTAACTTTTGATCCGTCATTTTGAACCTAGTAATTCTTTTTTCTACATGTTCATATTGACTTCCCATATATAGTAACATCATTAGTTTCAATCTTTGAAACTTTCAAATTTGAGCGATTCAAATTTGAATCCGAACCTTCATTTGATCATATCTTGCAAACAGTAACACCTTTTCAATTGATTCCTTTTGCCCCTAAATACTTGTGTCATATTTCAATTCATAACCATCGTACTTCGGTTCAACTTTTTTTGACGTTTGTGAATTCAAATTCAATTCATACTTGAATTCATAATTCATTTCATACTTCAATTCGCTATAACTTGTGTTGTCTGCTCCATTTCAATTAAATTCTTTCTACAAATAAATTCTTATGTCTTATACTATTTGTCAAACAACATTCATGTTGTTCTCCCATACTTTGGATCGTCTTCCGTAGTCTCTCCAACCTAAGCTTATATAGCAATACTTCATCATCCATTAACTCTTTTGAGTTGATTCCTCCACTTTCACTTTACAACATAGATAGAACCTATCTTTTCTTATTTAGCCTTAGTATGTTGTTATTTTCGCACCAAGACATGTTTTGTTCTTGCGTTCTTTCGGTTCTTTGTTTTGGCATGAATGTTTATTGAATTTTATCTGCTTATGATAGATTTGTCGGAGTGTGACGAGTAGAATTATCCAGATTGTGAGAGCGACTATCTTCATCAAGTAATACCAGGCAGGTTCACATTGATTATATTTTACCTATGTTTTTATTGCATTAGTTCTACCATCTCCACCCATTGCATGCCAAGTAGGTACTTGGAAACTTGGTTACTTGAGTAGTATCATGTGGTAGGCACCCCTCAAACCCTTGACACCTTGGACCCGGGAAACGTTATTTTGCTATTCTTTTAGTAGACGGGGTTGGTTGTGTGATTCATGAGAGTTGTGAGATAAATTGTTACAAGACCTACATGATGATCAAGACTTCAAGACTTAAAGTTTTCAACATACCTCTGGGTGGATGACGGTATGAACGGTGCCCTGGAGAAACTAGTGGTTAGCCTAGGTGTTGTTGGAGAAGTGCCAGTATTCACGCGGAAAGGTCCACCCATGCATGAAGAGATGGATGGATACTTCAAGACCCGAGGCTTACCTGCACAGCCACAAGAAATTATGGGCTCTGGCTGGGTCGGACATCGTGGTGACTCTGGACGAGCGGTGCTACGAGATGTAGAAGAACGGTAGGAATGGATGGGTACCGACAGTGGCTCAGAGGAACTTTGGAATACCCTATTTTTATCATCCAGTTCTCAAACACCCTGAAGTGCGAGGACTTCAATGGAGGTAATCAAATCTTGTGGGGAACATGTGCAAAACTCTGCAGAGTACTCAAACCCAATCGATTAGTCATGTCCACGATCATGGACAACTTGAGCCAAAGGAACTGAAACTATCTAGAACTCTCAAGAGAAATAATTATAATGATGAGGGTATTATTGTTAACTTGGGTGTGAGAATTGGTTGGTGGAACCATCTCAATAACAAACAACATTGTAGTAATAAATTTTTGATTTATGCCCTCTTGTTGTAGGAAGAAAAATTGCTTTACAAAAAACTCAAACTTTCAGCCCCACCTGCCATATATGCATATAGTATAGATGATACTTTCACCTCTCTTTTGTGACTTGCTGACATATACAATATGCTAACCTACGTGGCTGCAATGTCTTATGTTGCAGATACTTCTCTACGACGAGTAAGAGTACAATTCAGGGTTACGACCTACACTCAACCCGCCGTTGGTGTTTATTGGGACTTCACTCTCGTTGACTATTTTTACTGAGATTTTGAGGTATATATTAGTTTTACGTTAAATACATGTGATTGCCCTTTGATATATGCGTTGATGTACTGTGTGTGCCATCATACTAATCCAAGGATGGCACAGAACACACAGAGGCTTGACTCATTTTGATTTGGGTCGCTATGGAAATGGTATCAGAGCACATGTTGACTGTAGGACGTGACCCTAAAAACTGGAAAGCCCTTAGGAAAGGATTTCTCGAAAAACTTTGTTTTTCAAAAGATACTTTACTTCTCATCTTATTTGAGATTTATCAAATGTTCTCTCTTACCTCAAATAGTTAGACAATACCCTTTCCCCTTTGGTTGCACCAAGGATCAAATGGGACCACTTCGAGAAGGACTAGATATCGAAACAATTGATGGCCACTTTAGAGTTAAAAAGATTTCACCATGCATTAGAAGAATTGAAGCTACACGAGTTGAAGACTATGAAGACCTAAAGAATTCGAAGACCCTGAAGAATTACAAGATTTATATGACCTTTAGAGGACCAAACCCCTGTTATATACTCACGTTAGACACGATGATTTGTGAGTTGTCATTTGTGTGTGTTTTTTTGACAGCCATAAATAAACCTATTTTCAAAACTATTATTTGTGTTGTGTATATCTCTCCCTATACCTCTCTTGTATGTTATCCCAAACCCTTAGACACAATAGATGATGAATGAAGAAGGACCTGTATTCTCAAAACCAATGATATAGCTGGAGGTTGAAAAATGGATACAGAACAAGAAGGACCACACTAAGGAATATGTTGTTGGAAGCGCACATATGGTTCCGTACTCCATACGACACTTCATCAGAGGTGCCTTAACATGGTGGAAGGTGCATCAAACTATCCAAGGATTGAATTGAGCAAGAACTTGGGAAGAATTCAAGAAGACTTTGTTAGGATCTAGTCTCATCTAGAAGCCATGTGATTGTAAAATGAAGAAGCCTTGTGAATTCAAGATCTGTGGAGAAATATGACACACCCAGGAAGAACAAAAGGATGGATGCCCTCATTGTGAAGAAAATCAGCCAACTGAGGAATGTCCGACTAGTTAGGTGAATTGTTTCTTGTGTGAAGGAACCACCCACTACCCACCTCAGTGCCACATTTATCCAAGGTTCAACAAGTTGTCAAGAAGCAAAAAGAAGCAATGAAGGACTCCTTCAAGAAGATTTTAGAAGAACCTCTGATGAAGGAAGATATTGAAGACCCTGATGGAAAAGGCCTGACAATATTTTTTTCCAATGCCTGCTACTCATGTGGAGAGGAAGGACATTTTTCAAGTCCTGGACGTAGAAGGAAAAGACTGTCTCGGAGAATTGTCGATAGTAGAAGTGAAGTTTGACCCACGGGAAATAGAAGCCCCCATCAATACGAAGACACCCACGAAGAAGAAGAGAAAGAATACTAGGGAATCGCCCAATTCCTGAAAAGAAGAACCTTAGTCATATCAGGTGTTTCAGATGCAAGGACTATGGTCACTACTCCAATCACTCCCTAGAAAATAAGCCAAGAACCCACGAAGCTTACATAGTCATCAAGATACCCCGAGACTTATCAAAAGTCATTTGTTTTCATTGCAAGGAAGCATGATATTATGCCGCTGACTGTCTAGACCCGAAGAAAGCTGGAGCTGATTAGTTGAGATCTTAATATTGCTAATAAGTGTAGTAGTAAGCACTCTTATTTCCAAGAGGATTTGGAGTTGAGTTATGTACCGGAAATCTCGGAGATTCTTATGAATTCATGAATCAATAAAATTGATGTGTCATGATTTCATATGTTAAATTGTATGAGTTATTACTCTATTTTTGACCATTTTTGAGGATATGAGAAATATGGTCTATGGATGAATTTGTGCATTTTAAGGATGGTAGTACTCCGTGACAACACGTGACCAATGGAACGGAAAATGCATTCCACGAAGTGGAGTTTGGATAAAAATAAGTTTGCATTTTATCTCAATATGTTGGTTACCCCAAGAGTATTGGATTTAAAAGAGGTGTAATGATTGAATATGGAATAATAGTAACTACAATGATGCGTTGAAGTTTTCGAGTATTTAATTGGACCCATAATCTAGGGACCCAAGAATTAATAAGGATCTGGAAGAAAAAGTGATATCATCAGCAAACATTTTTTCGGTAGGAGGATATGAAAACCCGAGAGATGTGAAGGAATGATATATGTTTTGTTCAGCTTGTAGAATGAATGGATTTATGTGAACTTCGTTCATGGACAAGAGAAATTCTACAATGCTTGTGAGGATGCCCAAGTGTTAGAGTACGAGATTCGCTAAACCTTATATAGAGTAGTGCTTTGGGTGCGGAATGGATTGATCACCATGATGACCTACTCTTATCATTCGCTCTTGTTATTTGGAATGGTAAATCTGAGTGACTTACCCATAGTAAACTGACGACGATCGTTGAAGCCCTTGTTCTAAGCCTTAGAATGGTAGGATGATGAACCCTTATACATTGCAGCTGTGGCCAAACGTAGGAATTCTATAGTGAGGATGAGGCCAAGAATAATTTCACTGTAAGATAATCAAAAATGGTAGACCACCATGAGATTATCGATAGGTTGTTTAGAATTGTCATAAGACCAGTCGCTTAAGAAGACCCAGTCTCAGAAGAACTTTATTTTGATGAGAGGACTCAAGAATGCAAGGGAAACGTTATGCCAATACCCGAAGAGCATTAGTGAAGGATTCATACCAAAGATGTGAGAAGGCCGACATTGCCAACCCAAAGGATGGAGTACAATAGTTTTGTTGGAATCCGTAACCATGTTTCTAAGGGTGGTAGCACCAAGACCATGTGATGACACATGGATCTTCAAGAAGACCCCCCCCCCCATAAAACCTAACCTTCTTTCTAGCCTCTTCGAATCTCGGGGACGAGATTCATTTTAAGGGTGGTAGTTTGCAACATCCCAAAATTCTAAATTTTGGAATGTTATATTAAACAAATAATTAGAATTGTTTGATTGTATGTTGTGTGATTGCTTGTGTGGAATTTGAAACTTTTCTTCAAATTTAATGAGAGGGAGTAAAAGGACTTTCTCAAATTTTCCTATTTTGAATACCTATTCAATTTTGAGTTTGAATCTTTTCAAAAACCCTCTGATAAAAAAATAAATTGAGAGGAGGAAAATGACACTCCAAAATCAGAGACAATGTTTTGATTTAAATTTCAAAGTAAAAAAAACATTTGCAATTTATTTGAAATTCAAATTCCTTTTCATTTTGGAGTGATTTAAAAAAGTGTTTTTTAAAAAATTATTTCAAAAATTCTTGAAAATATGTTCAGGTTTTAGAGTTTATTTTTTAGAAAAGTTTGATATATAATATTTCTATATACATTTTTTGTTTATTTTTGTTTATCGGTTTTTGTTTGCTGTTTTTGAAGAAAAAGAAAAAACAGAAACACTATTCACATTAAAACACTGTTCATCCGTGTTTTTTGGCCCATCGGTGGCCTCTCCTTTTAAGTTTCATCTATTCCTAGTCTATTTGTTTAGTCCCACCTCGCTTAGCTTTAGACCTTTGGACCTCCCTTCTACCTATAAATATAGACCCATAGATGAACCCAAAAATCATCCACTTCAGGTTGAATCGAATCTTTTCGGTTTGACTAGGTTTATAGGTTTATTAAAATATAAAAAAATATTTTCTCTCCGATGGGATTTCTGGAAGTTGTCTCCTCTTTGGATTTATATCTTCTCTGCGTTCTAAAGGTATTCTCTTCGTATTTTCTTTTATACTCCGGTAGTTTAATATCCCTAGACTAGTATTTCTATACTAGTATACGATAGAGTAATTAGATTATTAATTAGTCTCCGTATTTACACATTAGTATTAGAATTCTTTTAGACATAGCACTTTTTCTTCCGTAAAACAGTTTGCCCTGATTTTTCAAATGGCCATAACTTTGTACTCATTCACTCAAATTAGATGAAACCAATGTCTAGATTTTCGTCTTGACCTCACCTATCATGTCAACTTTTTTCAATTTTTCAAATTTCGAAATTTATTCAGATTTATATTCCCACTTCTTTTGATCATATCTTTTTATCTGTAGCCTCGTTTCCGATGAATCCAGTTGTGTCGGATTCATATTGAAGTAATCTTTACGTTCACCTCATTGGTGTTATTGTTTCAATATATAATTTTGAACTTGCTCATACTTCTCTATTAGTCCCCAAAATGTGTTCACACACATTACTAAGCTAATTCAATGCCATATTGAATTGCTTATAACTTTTGATCCGTCATTTTGAACCTAGTAATTCTTTTTTCTACACGTTCATATTGACTTTCCATATATAGTAACATCATTAGTTTCAATATTTGAACCTTTCAAATTTGAGCAATTCAAATTTGAATCTCAACCTTCATTTGATCATATCTTGCAAACTGTAACACCTTTCCAATTGATTCCTTTTGCCCTACTCGTGTCATATATTTCTATTCATAACCATCATAATTCGGTTCAACTTCTTTTGACCTTTGTGAATTCAAATTCAATTCATACTTGAATTCACAATTCATTTCATACCTCAATTCGCTATAACTTGTCTTGTAGTGCTTCATTTCAATTAAATTCTTTCTACAAATAAATTCTTATGTCTTATACTATTTGTCAAACAACATTCATGTTGTTCTCCCATACTTTGGATCGTCTTTCGTAGTCTCTCCAACCTAAGATTATATAGCAATACTTCATCATCCATTAACTGTTTTGAGTTGATTCCTCCACTTTCACTTTACAACACAGTTAGAACCTATCTTTTCTTATTTAACCTTAGTATGTTGTTATTTTCTCACCAAGACATGTTTTGTTCTTGCGTTCTTTCGGTTCTTTGTTTTGGCATGAATGTTTATTGAATGTTATTTGCTTACGATAGATTTCTCGGAGTGTGACGAGTAGAATTATCCAGATTGTGACAGCGACTATCTTCATCAAGTAATACCAGGCAAGTTCACATTGATCATATTTTACCTATGTTTTTATTGCATTAGTTCTACCATCTCCACCCATTGCATGCAAAGTAGGTACTTGGAAACTTGGTTACTTGAGTAGTATCATGTGGTAGGCACCCCTCAAATCCTTGACACCTTGGACCCGGGAAACGTTATTTTGCTATGCTTTTAGTAGACAGGTTTGGTTGTGTGATTCATGAGAGTTGTGAGATAAATTGTTACAAGACCTACATGATGATCAAGACTCCTAGACGTAAAGTTTTCAACATACCTCTGGGTGGATGACGGTATGAATGGTGCCCTGGAGAAACTAGTTGTTAGCCTTGGTGTTGCTAGAGAAGTGCCAATATTCATCCAGAAAGGTCCACCCAGGCATGAAGAGATGGACGGATACTTCAAGACTCGAGGCTTCCCTACACAGCCACAAGAAATTATGGGCTCTGGCTGGGTTGGACATCGTGGTGACTCTGGACGGGCGGTGCTACGAGATGTAGAAGAACGGTAGGAATGGATGGGCACCGACAGTGGCTCAGAGGAACCCTTTGGAATACCCTGTTTTGATCATCCGATTCTCAAACACCCTGAAGTGAGAGGACTTCAACGGAGGCGATCAAATCTTGTGGGGAATATGTGCAAAACTCTGCAGAGTACTCAAACCTAATCGATTAGCCGTGTCCACAGTCATGGACAACTTGAGCCAAAGGAACTAAAACTATCTGGAACTCTCAACACAAATAATTATAATGATGAGGGTATTATTGTTAACTTGGTTATGAGAATTGGTTGGTGGAACCATCTCCTTAACAACCAACATTGTAGTAATAAATTTTTGCTTTATGCCCTCTTGTTGTAGGAAGAAAAATTGCTTTTTGCAAAACTCAAACTTTCAGCCCCACCTGCCATATATGCATATAGTATAGATGATACTTTCACCTCTCTTTTGTGACTTGCCGACATATACAATATGTTGACCTACATGGCTGCAATGTCTTATGTTGTAGATACTTCTCTATGACGAGTAAGAGTACGATTCAGGGTTACAATCTACACTCAACATGTCGTTGGTGTTTATTGGGACTCCACTCCCGTTGACTGTTTTCGCTGAGATTTTGAGGTATATATCAGTTTTACGTTAAATACATCTGATTGCCCTTTGATATATGCATTGATGTACTATGTGTGCCAGCATACTGATCCAGGGATGGCACAGAACACACAGAGGCTTGACTCATTTCGAGCCAGGTCGCTACAATCATTCACGAGAAAGTGGTTGGTGATAGGGATTCCCTGTCCCGAAATGTAACGACCCGAACGTGAAAAGATTTGATGTCTCTGTGCTTACTGTGCTAGTCCCTGGATCAATAGCTAGCACACACAGTACACGATGTAATATCAAGAATAAACCACATGTCTTAATATTACATCGCAGATCCAGAATTTAATATAACACATACCTCGTAGCTTGAGGCTACAATACAAACAAAACACAGTGGAAAAGCAAATACAATCTTCATGAATCCATCAACACCACAGGCAAATGTTGAGTATAGACATCGCAAACCTACATCGTATCACTCACTTGTCATGACCTAATGTCAACATGGGCTCTGATACCATCTGTAATGACCCGAACCTGATAAGATACGATGTCTCTGTGCTTACTGTGCTAGTCCCTGGATCAATAGCTAGCACACACAGTACACAATGCCATATCAAGAATAAACCACATGTCATAATGTTACATCGCAGATTCATTATTTAATATAACACATACCTCGTAGCTCAAGGCTACAATACAAACAAAATACAATGGAAAAGCAAATACAATCTTCATGAATCCATCAACACCACAGGCAAATGTTGAGTATAGACATGGAAACCCTACATCGTATCACTCACTCGTCATACAAAATCCGCAACATGATAAGTTACAGCCACAAGGGTCAATACGTTGAATGTACTAGCAAGTCACACAAGGAATGATATAACATACCTAAATCTACATGCAAGGTATGTCAAGAGGAATGATTGTGGATGTTTTGCAGAAAGCTAATTTTTCCCTGATAACTACATAATAGTCAAATTTTGAATTTTTCTTGCTATAATTAAATACATATGGCTGAATTGGGCAATCCAATTCCAACCTATCCCATCATTAAGTTTCCCACTCAAATTTCATTAAAGTGTATCACCTGTCAAGATCATCCAACAACTCTAATGGTCTAGCTGCTCAAAGTTGTCCATAACCGGGGACACGGCTAATCATGATTAGTTTTATTACTTTGCAGAGTTTAGTACGCTTTACCTAGTGGACCCAATCCGAACAGTGAGACGAAGTCTTTCAGAAGCAGTCACCTAGTCCCAAAGGAGGCCCATCCCAACTATCATAACTACATCTGCTGGTACATCCGGATAAGGTTTCCACAACTGATCAACTAAGCCAGAGCCAATATAGCCAGTGGTCGCACATGGAAGCTACTAGTCACTAAGTCTGTCTGATATTTTTGAACTTGGGTGGCATTCCACTTACATTCAAAGGGTAGATACCATGATGTTCTTGAAACCACCCTGCAATACCACATCCGCCCAGAGATGAATTATATATATTAAGTTTCATTACAAGTTATATCATAGTCCTCACCAAATCTCGATGAATACATGAACCGATCCCCGTCTACATAGCATAGCATGAATACACCACCACGATCTACACAAGGCTGTGCTAAGCTGAAACTCAATAGCAAGGGAATAATACCAAAGTATTCCTAGACATGCATAGTATAGTAATGTGATGTATAACTACATGCATAGAAAAATAATAGGATGAAGGATGATCAAGGTGTAACTTGCGTGGTACATTTCATGAAGATCGTCGCCCTCACAAGCTTGATATTTCTATGCGTCACACTCCGGACAATCTACACGTTTCAAACAATCACAACAAATAAATCACCACACTCAAATAACACAAAATAAAACCAACATCAAGAAATCCTTTTAAAAAACAAAAAAACCGTAACATGATCGCATGTAGAAATCATCTACAATTCAATAGGAACACAACCTAAAAAGAATCAATAGATTTTAATAAACGGTTTGCAAATTAAGGCCTCCGGGAGGTTTATTTTAAATTTGCTCAAATTCAAATTTGAACATTGCAAACATTGCAAAAATTGGGTGTTGTTATATTCTTGTGCTCATTGTGAAATCACAGGAAAAAGAATTACCTAAAAAGTATTTACAGACTAAAAGTTAGAGCTAACTGAAAATTGGGTGAAAATCTATCCAAAAGACTAAACAGATCAAAATAGGAGCTATTGTGGCGATGTAACGCCTGCCACGTGTCACATTGGGATTGGCCGAAGTGGTTTTGTTCGTGCGGGCTCACCAAAAATAGAGGAAACAGGGGCGGTCTTGGGCATGGACGGTGGCTCTTCTACGCCGGTGCTCCGGCGAAGGTGCAGCAATGGGAGGATGCGGAGGGAAACGGCGGTGATGATGGTGGTGCTACGGGAGACGGGGATGTCCTTGGCGGACGATTGCGGCGAAGTGAACTCCGGCGCCGACAGTGATTTTCTGGTCGGAGTTGCTACACTCTGTTTGTTTCTCCCCTGCATGATCTAGAAGATTAGGAAGAGGTAGAAAGTTGAGGTGATTGATACTGAGGAGAAAGGAGGTCTCGGGAACCCAAGGTGGCGACGAATTTGACCGGTGACAGGAGCTTCGGGAGGTGGACTCCGGCGAGATCGGACGAAAGCTCTAGGGCACGGGAGACCACGATTTGGTGAAAAAAATCGGTCGAGAGGGAGTCAACAAACCTACATACGGTATCAAATCGGGCGTGGAGTCCAGGGATTGATCGAATCGAGGAAGAGAACTGGGTCGGGTCGGTGTCCAGGAGGAACACGAACAGAGGACAAACGAGAGAGATGATAGGTGGGCCAGCCTCGTCAGCGAGAGACATGAGAAGTATAAGAAAAGAACATATAGAACTGGGGGTGGGTTGTGGCCTTCGGAGATGGGCCATCGGCCTGGTGTTGCTGTGTGCGCTAGCTCGCGCGAGTGAGCGCTAGATAAACTGGGCTGCTCGTTGTGGCCGATAGAAGAAACTCTAGGGAAGATCATGTTTGCTATAGAAGTTTAAATGTCCAATAAAAATATCAAAACAATCAAAAGACCACCGAAACTTACAGTAATTTATTATAGCTATGGAAGAAAACAGTGAACATTTTTATAGTCCAAAAATATTAGAAAAATACACATAAAGTCTTACAAATATTATTTTGGGCTTTATAAATCCGGCATAAAATATTTTTCAACTCCAGAGAAATATCCAAATCAATTTTAAAGCATTTCCAACTATAGGAAGAAGTCATGTTTTCTTCTCTCAATATTTTTCCTTCAGTTGAAAATGATTTGGAATCATTGTCATATCAAAATAAGAATCAAATGAATATTTGGGAAAGTCCTTATATTCCCTCTCCTTTTATTATTCAATAAACTCCAAAAGTTTAAATCCTAATCAAATTTAGCTAAGATCAATCAACACAAGAAAGTTTTTTAATCACATTTAAATAATTAACATTCCAAAATTCTAAATTTTGGGATGTTAAAAATCTACCACCCTTTAAATGAATCTCAACCCCGAGATTTGAAAAGGCTAGAAACAAAAGGTTTGGGTTAGGATTCTCTTGACTATCCATTGATCATCCGATTGTTTGTGGTGCTACCACCCTTAGAATCAAAGTCATGGGGTTTTCAAAAATCTTACTGGTTGATGTCATTCTTCATGGTTTATAGGTCTTGCGCCATTACTAAGAACTATCGATGCTCTCGTGGTGGTCATCAAGAATGGTTCTAGTAGAAAACGGTCTGGGCTTATTCTCACTGTATAACCTACTATTGGCAACAGTTGCCTTTTACAAGGGTCATACGTCATACCATTCTAATGTTCGGGCTTAACAACGACGTCTCTCTACTATAGGTATGTCACTCTAGATTTATCATCCCACATAGCAAGAGCGAATAATAAGAGTAAGTCGGTATGGTGATCAATCCATTCCGCACCCAAATCATTACCTTGTATATGTCTAGTAAATCTCGCATTCTAACACTCGGGCATCCTCAACAGCATTGTAGAGTTTCTCTTGTTAATGAACTAGGTTCGGATAATCCATTGGTTCCACATGCCAAACAAAACACCTATCGTTCCTTTCAACTCTCAGGTTTGCGTCAACTATTATAAAACGTTGTAGCTTCCTCCAGGCTTCTTCCTTCATCAAGATTATGCTTGCTTCCTCGGATCCTAGTGCATGCGGTTAAGCTTGAACTTCATCACTTGGTTGCATCCATCTTCATTCCATTATCGACATTGGAAACCAATGTAGTAACCCCGACAATGTAGGTCTTTGGTTTAAGGAGAGATAGAATGTAGAGAGAGAGATACCCATACAAACATCACACGAGTTTTGAAAACCATTTTTTGTGCACCTGTCAGTAAAAACAACCACAATGACAGCTCACGAAACGCATCTAACGATAAACATATATAGAAATATTGTATCTTTGAAGTCTTCAATCTTCAAGGTCTTCAAAGTTGGTAGCTTGAGTCTTGAATCGTCGACGAAATCTTCATAGTTACCTCATAGCTTACTCTTCTCATGGTTGTATTATCTTGAGTCCTTTAGCATGCTAGAGAGTAGGGAAATAAATTACGCAATTTGTTCTACTCGCAAAATAATAACAAATCACAACACACAACATCAATCAATAAAATCACACAAGTCACACCACACAAGCAAAACCTACAGGTAAGGTCATATCCACAAGAGATATGCTCTCATCATAATACCACAAACTATTTATCGAAATCAACTTAGTAGTGGTGGTCTTCAAACTAAATATCCTCAATGATACTAATACAACTACAAGGGACATCTACATTTGAAAATAAAAGGTATGAGTACGAGAGTAAGAACTATCAAGTAGAGTAAGGTTGAAAAATCAATTTTCCACTCCTATGGCTCTTCCTACTCCATTTTCTAGGGTCATGACCTAATGTCAACATGGGCTCTGATACCATATGTAATGACCCGAACCTGATAAGATACGATGTCTCTGTGCTTACTGTGCTAGTCCCTGGATCAATAGCTAGCACACACAGTACACAATGTCATATCAAGAATAAACCACATGTCATAATGTTACATCGCAGATTCATTATTTAATATAACACATACCTCATAGCTCAAGGCTACAATACAAACAAAATACAGTGGAAAAGCAAATACAATCTTCATGAATCCATCAACACCACAGGCAAATGTTGAGTATAGACATGGCAACCCTACATCGTATCACTCACTCGTCGTACAAAATCCGCAACATGATAAGTTACAGCCACAAGGGTCAATATGTTGAATGTACTAGCAAGTCACACAAGGAATGATATAACATACCTAAATCTACATGCAAGGTATGTCAAGAGGAATGATTGTGGATGTTTTGCAGAAAGCTAATTTTTCCCTGATAACTACATAATAGTCAAATTTTAAATTTGTCTTGCTATAATTAAATACATATGGCTGAATTGGGCAATCCAATTCCAACCTATCCCGTCATTAAGTTTCCCACTCAAATTTCATTAAAGTGTATCATCTGTCAAGATCATCCAACAACTCTAATGGTCTAGCTGCTCAAAGTTGTCCATAACCGAGGACACGGCTAATCATGATTAGTTTTATTACTCTGCAGAGTTTAGTACGCTTTACCCACTGGACCCAACCCAAAGATTGAGATGAAGTATTTCAGAAGCAGTCACCTAGTCCCAAAGGAGGCCCATCCCAACTATCATACTACATCTGCTGGCACATCTGGGTAAGGTTTCCACAACTGATCAACTAAGCCAGAGCCCATATAGCTAGTGGTCGCACATGGAAGCTACTAGTGACTAAGTCTGTCTGATATTTTTGAACCTGGGCGGCATTCCACTTACATTCAGAGGGTAGATACCATGATGTTCTTGAAACCACCCAGCAATACCACATCAGCCCAGAGGTTAATTATATATATTAAGTTTCATTACAAGTTATATCATAGTCCTCACAAAATCTCGCTGAATACACGAACCAATCCCCGTCTACATAGCATAGCAAGAATACACCACCACGATCTACACAAGGCTCTGCTAAGCTGAAACTCAATAGCAATGGCATACTACCAAAGTATTCCTAGACATGCATAGTATAGTAATGTGATATATAACTACATGCATAGAAGAATAATAGGATTAAGGATGATCAAGGTGTAACTTGCCTGGTACGTTTCATGAAGATCGTCGCTCTCACAAGCCTGATATTTCTATGTGTCATACTCCGGACAATCTACATGTTTCAAACAATCACAACAAATAAATCACCACACTCAAATAACACCAAATAAAACCAACATCAAGAAATCCTTTTAAAAACTAGAAAAACAGTAACATGACCGCAGGTAGAAATCATCTACAATTCAATAGGAACATAACACAAAAAGAATCAATAGATTTTAATAACGGTTTGGAAATTAAGACCTCTGTGAGGTTTATTTTAAATTTGCTCAAATTAAAATTTGAACATTACAAACATTGAAAAAATTGGGTGTTGTTGTATTCTAGTGCTCATTGTGAAATCATAGGAAAAAGAATTACCTAAAAAGTATTTACCGACTAAAAGTTAGAGCTAACTGAAAATTGGGTGAAAATCTGTCCAAAAGACTAAACGGATCAAAACAGGAGCGCCTGCCACATGTCGCGTTGGGATTGGCCGAAGTGGTTTTGTTCGTGCGGGCTGAGTAGAAATAGAGGAAACAGGGGCGGTCTCGAGCGTGGATGGCGGCTCTTCTGCCCCAGTGCTCCGACGAAGGTGGAGCAACGAGAGGATGCGGAGAGAACGGCGGTGATGATGGTGGTGCTACGTGAGACGGGGATGTCCTCTACGGCGATGGCGACAAAATGAACTCCGGTGTCGGCGGTGATTTTCTGGTCAGAGTTGCTGCACTCTGTTTGTTTCTCCCCTGCATGAACTAGAACATTAGGAAGAGGTAGAAAGTTGAGGTGATTGATATTGAGGGGAAAGGAGGTCTCGAGAACCCAAGGTGGCGACGAATTTGACCGGTGATAGGAGCTTCGGGCGATGGACTACGACGAGATCGGATGGAAGCCCTAGGGCACGGGAGACCATGATTTGGCAGGAAAAAAATCGGTCGAGAGGGAGTCAACAAACGTATATACGGTATCAAATCGGGCATGGAGTCCAGGGATCGATCGAATCGAGGAAGAGAACTGGGTCGGGTCAGTGTCTAGGAGGAACACAAACAAAGGACAAATGAGAGAGATGACAGGTGGGCCAGCCTCGTCAGCGAGAGATAGGAGAAGTAAAAGAAAAAACATATAGAACTGTGGGTGGGCTATGGCCTTCGGAAATGGGCCGCCGGCCTAGTGTTGTTGTGTGCGCTAGCTCGCACGGGTGAGCGCCAGATAAACCGGGCTGCTCGTTGTGGCCCACAGAAAGGAACTCCAGGGAAAATCATATTTGCTACAGAAGTTTAAATGTCCAATACAAATATCAAAACAATCGAAAGACTTACCGAAACTTACAGTAATTTATTATAGCTACGGAAGAAAACAGTGAACATATTTATAGTCCAAAAATATAAGCAAAATGCACATAAAGTCATATAAATATTAGTTGGGGCTTTATAAATCCGGCATAAAATTATTTTCAACTCCACAGAAATATCCAAATAAATTTTAAACATTTCCAACTATAGGAAGAAGTCATGTTTTCTTCTCTCAATATTTTTCCTTCAGTTGAAAATGATTTGGAATCATTATAATATCAAAATAAGAATCAAATGAATATTTGGGAAAGTCCATTTATTCCCTCTCCTTTTATTATTCAATAAACTCCAAAAGTTTAAATCCTAGTCAAATTTAGCTAAGATCAATCAACACAAGGAAGTTTTTTTATCACAAGGAAGTTTTGGGATGTTACACGAAATCAAAGAAATAATGCCAATAATTAAAAAAAACTCCCCAGGAATGTTATTGGTATGGACGGTACCCGTCGTTTCGGCTCGCCGTGGAGTGTGATTGATTAGTGGAGGGGGAGTAAAAACTTTACCATTCTGTTTGGGAACCGCCTATAATGTATCTAGCATGGAAGATACCGAGATCTCTCGGTTGTTATGGTGACAATGAAAGAATACCGCTCAAAATTATTATTCATCTCTGTTTTAATAGCTCGAGCTCTGGCACCTCTGCAAATCAATGCTTCCCTCTGCGAAGGGCCTATCTTTTATTTCCAGTACTTACCTTTATGCAAGAGTCATGGTGATCTTCACCACTTCCTATATTTTGCCTTTTTCTCTTGGCAAGCATCATGTGGTGGGGAAATATCCAAGCATATATGGCCATTCAAATATATTTGACCATGAATTATTATTTTTAACAATTATCTATATGATAAATAAGCTGGGAGGCAAAACTTTAAGCCCCTATCTTTCTTTGTGTTCGACGGATGCCATTTGCTCTAAAAATATGCTTTGAGAGTTAGCAATCATGGAAGACTATATGATAGTTGAGTATGTGGAATTTGTTAAATCAACGCTCTTACATAGACCCTTCCTAAAAATAAGATGAATTGCAATTATTTGGTGACTAAAAGCATAGTTTGTTAGTCTATACTTTAACATGTGGATAGCTTGTTATTTCATCATGAGAAGTTTTATGGGATTAGCTACCGTTTATGATATATAATGATGCTATAAAAAGTGTTTGGAACTATCATTGATCGAATTTATGCACTATGCTAGCATTCACACTTCATAAATTATTTCTTTTATCACTTACCTTCTCAAGGACGAGTAGAATTAAGCTTGGGGTGTTGATACATCTCCAACTTATCTATAATTTATGAAGTATTCATGCCATGTTTACAATAATTATATATGATTTTGGTATGATTTTATTAGAACTAACCCGGACTAACGCTGTTTTTTAGCAGAACGTCCATGGTGTCATTTTTTGTGCAGAAATAAAAGTTCTCCGAATGGGCTGAAAATTTAGTATGATTTTTTGACCAAAATAGAGACCCGGAGTATTGGAGTTGGGCTAGAAGAGCCACGAGGAGGTCACAAGCCTGCCAGGCGCGGCCACCCCTGGCCACACCTAGCAGGCTTGTCATCGCCTCGTGACACCTCTTGACGTGAGATCGACGCCAAAAATTCCTATAAATATAGAAAACTCCGAAAAGAAACCTAGATCGGGAGTTCCGCCACCGCAAGCCTCCAAAGCCACGAAAAACCAATCGGAAGCCCGTTCCGGCACCTTGTCAGAGGGGGAAACCATCACCGGAGGCCATCTTCATCATCCCAATGGTCTCCATGACGAGGAGGGAGTAGTTCACCCTCGGGGCTAAGGGTATGTACCAGTAGCTATGTGTTTGATCTCTCTCTCTCTCATGTTCTTAAGATGGCATAATCTTGATGTACCGCGAGCTTTATTGATATAGATGAATCATATGGAGTTTTCCCCTCTCTATCTTGTTGTGATGAATTGAGTTTTCCCTTTGAAGTTTTATTATCGGATTGAATCTTTAAGGATTTGATAACACTTGATGTATGTCTTGCGATGGGATATCCATGGTGAAAATGGGATGTTCTATTGATCCACTTGATGTATGTTTTGGTAATCAACTTGCGGATTCCGTGACCTTGGGAATCTATGCATAGGGGTTGGCACACGTTTTTGTCTTGAATTTTCGGTAGAAACTTTGGGGCACACTTTGAAGTTATTTGTGTTGGATTGAACATGATGAATCTCATATTGTGTGATGCATATAGTATAATCAAACCCATGGGTACTTGTGGTGACATTGGAGTATCTAGGTGACATTAGGGTTTTGGTTGATGTGTATCTTAAGGTATTATTTTAGTATGAACTCTAGGGCTGTTCGTGACACTTATAGGGATAGCTCATAAGATTGATCAGAAAAGATAACTTTGAGGTGGTTTCGTACCTACGATAATTTCTTCGTTAGTTCTCCGCTATTTGTGACTTTGGAGTGGACTCTTTGTCGCACAAGAGGTACTTACATATGATTCAACTATGTCAATATTGTTAAGAGAAATTGCACTACTAAAAGTATGGACCCTATGCCTTGTTTCCAAGCATTTATACAACACTTTTCTAGCTGTTTACTATTTGTGACCTTGCTGTTTTTATATTTTCAGATTACAAAAACCCATATCTACTACCCATATTGCACTTGTATCACCATCTCTTCATCGAACTAGTGCACCCATACATTTTACCATTGTATTGGGTGTTTTGGGGACACAAGAGACTCTTTGTTATTTGGTTGCAGGGTTATTTGAGAGAGACCATCTTCATCCTACAACTCCTACGGATTGATAAACCTTAGGTCATCCACTTGAGGGGAAATTGCTATTGTCCTACAAACTCTGTGCTTGGAGGCCCAACACGAGTCTACAAGAAGAAGGTTGTGTAGTAGACATCAATCATCACACTTATATTTACTTACAACTCAATATTACAACGATAATAGAACAAAGTATGACTCTATATGAATGAAATGATCTAGCATAACTAAGATATCAAAAAAACATACAAGCCATGGAAACATCATGCTAGCTATCTTACGATCATGTAATGCAATATGACAACGAATGCTCAATTCATCAAAACAGAAGCGGTGGAGGTTGCATGGCAATATATCTCGGAATGGCTATGGAAATGACATAATAGGTAGGTATGGTGGCTGTTTTGAGGAATATATAATGAGGCTTATGTGTGATAGAGCGTATCATATCACGGGGTTTGGATGCACCGGCGAAGTTTGCACCGACTCTCGAGGTGAGAAAGGGCAATGCACGGTACCGTAGAGGCTAGCAAATTGCGGAAAGGTGAGAGTGTGTATAATCCATGGACACACATGTCATAAATAACTCACATAATTATTGCAAAAGTTTTATTAGCTCTCTTGAAGCAAAGTATTACTACGCATGCTCCTGGGGGAGGTTGGTAGGAGTTAACCGTTGCACGCCCCCGACCTTCACACAAAGATAGACAATCAAGGATAAATTGTGCTCCAACTTCCTAGCATAACAGGATACTATATGTGCATGCTTCAGGAATCACAGACCTTAACACCAATATTTTACTAAACACGATCATCCACTAGTTCCTCCCACATATTATCATCTCTATATCACAAATCTATTGCAAGGAATCAAACATCATATTTAGTGATCCCTAAGTTTTATGTAGGATTTTATGATTAAACATGTGAATGACCAATTCTTGTTGACTCTCTAAATATATATAAGTGAAGCAAAAGAGCATTCTACAAATAACAGTTTTCTATGTGAAGAGAAACATGCAATCCAAACTTCAAATGATATAAGTGAGGCTCATGAAGCATTCTATAAGGCCATACTCAAAAGATATAAGTGAAGTGAAATGCGCATTCTATAAATCAACCATGGACTATATGATACCAGCATGGTGCATAAAATAAAAGTGAAAACTAAACACAGAAGACGCTCCAAGATTTACGCATATCACATGAATGAAACGAATCCGAAAACATATCGATAATATTGAAGAAGGATGGGATGCCTTCTAGGGCATCCCCAAGCTTAGACGCTTGAGTATCTTTGTATTTTTACTTGGGATGCCTTGGGAATCCCCAAGCTTGAACTCTTGCCTCTCCTCCTTCTCCTCATATCAAGACCTCCTCGATCTTCGAACACTTGATCCACACAAAACTTAACAGAAGACTGGTAAGATCCGTTAGTACAATAAATCAAAATACTACTTTAAGTATTGTTGCAAACCAATTAATAATTTATATTTTAATTATACCTGCTGTTTTATAACTTTTCTATGGCTTACACCACTTATAAAATCGATAGTTTCATCGAAACAAGCAAAACAATCCATCAAAAATAGAATCTATGTTAAACATGACAGTCTGTAGTAATCTGAACTTTTACCATACTTCCGTAACTCCAAAAATTCTAAAACATTAGTACCTATTAAAAATTTGTATATAAATACTGTGTAAAAATTTCAGAATATTTGTACGTTCCAGTAAAAAATGAAAATTCACACACTACATCCAAAGTTTCTCTTTTTACACCGCACATACTAACAAGCAATCTAATCATCCTAAAGGAAAATCTTGGCATATTATTTTTATAATACAATGGATTTGTACAAGGGTATAATTATTTTTGTTGTAAAAGTTTCCTTGATTCAAGATTCACAAAGTTTCCATGGGCATAAACAAAAGTTCAAGGCTAGCCCCCACTTCAACGATGCTCATCATCTCTTCTCGCTTTCACCTTTCCTTTTGTGAAATTTTAGGTTCCCCTCTATTTTTTTATTTTTAAACTATATAAAAGCACACAACAGAAATAAATGTCTCTCCAAAACTTCCGGGTTGTCTCCGTGGCAGCACTTTCTTTAAAGCCATTAAGCTAGGCATAAAGTGCTCAAGTAACAGACCCACCTGGATCCCAAGGTATATCAAAACCTATTTTAATTAACAATGATTTGTAATTTAGTAGTGTGCACAAAGTGATATAAAGCATGTGACAATGAAGTCTCTTCCTATGCATCGACATGTCATACAAGAACAATTCATGCACATCAAGTAAAGGCCAATACATAGCATAAGTAGTTTCTCGCAATTTTATAGTATTGGAAACAAAGAGAGGTCAATATTTGGTTCCTATCTCATAATAATTGCAAGTAGGATCATCAAGCACATGCATTTTATATTCATCAAAATCATCATGTGTAGTAGCAAAACGCAACCCATCAATGTAATCCTTAATAAGAGCAAACTTCTTCCATATAGTGTAGTTAGGAGAATTCAAAAATATAATAGGCCTATCATGTGTGGGTGAAATAAAAACAATTACATGTTTAACATCAGGAACTATAGAAAGTTTGTCTTAATAAGCATAATTCATATTGGCATCATGGCCACAAGCATAGAAAGCATCAAGTTCATCAAAAAGGGATATTTCAAACAAATCCAAGGGACCATGTCAATCATGATAGAATTCATCCTTCGGTATGTGCAAAGGGGGATTAAATAATGTATGAGTTGAAGAGTTACTCTCATTAGAAGGTGGGCACGGGTAGCTAATCCGCTCTTCCTCCTTTTGTTCTTCGCTCTCCTCCTCATCTTCTTCATCTAATGAGCTCACAGTTTTAGCAACTTCTTCTTCCATAGGTCCCTGCAAAATATTAGTATCTTACAAGGCAGTGGACATTCTTTCAATAAATTCAATAATATCAGCATTGCAATCATAATTCTTATATCAATATTTACGTACGACAAGATTTTCAGATTCGTAAGAAACATCATCATACTTTTCCATCAAAGAAGCAACTTCATAAGCACCTTTAAAATCAAAAAATTCTTCTATTCGTTCCACACCATAGTAATCATAAATACCTTTAGCATAAGAATCTAATGTTTCATTATAATTAAATTTGCATGAAAGGGAAGGTGTGGAGCGTTCATCCTAGAGCAACAAGTAATATCATATCTCAAGCATAGCTCCCTAGCATAGCAATGCAACATATGAATTTGATCCCAATTTTTTCCCTTTTTGAGTTAAGCGATAATACCTAAAGTATTCAAGTTGATCCAATATTACTCCCATTATCAAGTTGAATGGGGTTTTCTCACTATTATCAAAGTAGTGTTTAATACTTTGCACATAACTAGCATCGAGGGTTTTAGGAGGTTCCCCATGTCCATGAGTAGCAAGTACCACTAATCTTTTTGGTGTTTCGTGTTCAATATCCATAAATAAAGATATAAAACAACTAATAACATAAAATAAAAATTACTTAGTGATAAAGCAAATAACACACACGAGAATATTCACCCCACGCTATTGCTCCCCGTCAACGATGCCAGAAAAAGGTCCTGATAACCCACAAGTGTAGGGGATCGTTTGTAACCTTTTTTGATAAGTAAGAGTGTCAAACCCAATGAGGATCTAAAGGTAGAATTAATATTCTCTTAAGTTATATCGACCATCGATACAATTCTACGCACACTAATGCTTTCTTTACCTAGAACAAGTACGAAACTACTTTGCGGCAATAAAACTAGAAGTACTTTGCAATAAAATAAATAACATGGAAATAAAATTTAGGTGATGTTTTAATGAGATAAAAATAAAACTAAATAACTTTGTATAAAGCTTTTTGTGTAGCGCAAGAGAAAGATTGTCCATAGGCAATTGAATATGATACTATAGATACTTGTTATATTCAATGGGGGAGAGGCATGAGCTAACATACTTTCTCTACTTGGATCGTATGCACTTATGATTGGAATTATAGCAAGCATCTGCAACTACTAAAGATCATTAAGGTAAAACCCAACCATAGCATTAGGCATCAAGTCCTCTTTACTCCCGTATGCCATAACCCACCTACTCGGGTATGTGCTTCTATCACTCACGCCACCCACCATAGGCAAATCATGAACATATTGCAACACCCTGCATCGGGTATCCCTCAAGTTTGCGTGACACAGAGGGCACCATAGGACAACACCATATCAACATACAACTCACATCCATAACATCATACCACAATTAACACATATGACAAAAGAGATCTACTCAAACATCATAGGACAGCCAAATATCATTGTGAAATAATATATGGAGTTGAGCACCATGTTTAAGTAGAGATTGCAGTGGGGAAGAGAGGTGTTACACCACTGCATAGAGGGGGAGAGAGTTGGTGTTGACGGAGGCAAGATTGTTGATGTAGATCGCCATCATGATGCTTGCCCCGGCGGTGTTCCGACGGGAGAGAGAGAGGGAGAGAGACCCCCTCCTTCTTATTATTCCTTGTCCTCCCCCAAGATGGGAGGAGAGTTACCCCTCCGGTCCATGGCCTCCATGGCAGTGGAGGGGCAAGAGCCCCTCCGAGATTGGATCTCCCTCTGTGTTCTCTTTTGTTTCACGTTCTTGTTTTCTGGCCGAAAACCGATTCTTATATTCTCGGGGATCCGTAACTTTGTATGGGCTGAATTTTTTTAGGGTTTTTTATCCAAAAATTAGCTTCCTTGCACCCGAAGGAGAGCTCCAGCCGACTTACGAGCTAGGCATAACCCACCAGGGCACGCCTGGGCCCCCTAGCCGAGTGCTGGTGTCTTGTGGGTGTCGTAGGCCTCCGTTTGCGTTGGTTCCACTTCTCAAAATTCACAAATATTCGAAAAAAATCCCCATAAAGTTTTATCACGTTTGGACTTTGTTTGATATGGTAATCATGCGAAACAAAAAATAGGCAACAAACAGGAACTGGCACTAGGCACTGGATCAATAGGTTACTCCAATAAAACATATGAAATGTTTCCAAAAATATGTGAAAGTTGTATAATATTGGCATGAAACAATCAAAAATTATAAATAGGATGGATACTTATCAGTGAACTCTTCGGATACACCTCGGCAATCCTCGAGATCAGAGATAAGAAGATTTGTTGAACCAACTTTCAAGATACACAACCAAAGATGAAGAACAGTTTGGAAGAATCGAGGAGTATCCCCAACTTGAAGACCAATTCAAGGGGCTACTGATGGATTCCTAGACTAGGGGTTACTCATCATGTCATGTCCTAACCAGATGGGTCGGGCTGAGGACGCCCATGGCGGTTCACTAATGGGCAACTTCGGGTAGCCCATGATGCATACAAGGGAAATTCCACAAGACTTGGCACACCATATGAGGACTCTTATAAACCCTAGGCCTTTGATGCACTATAAATCGAGGCTAGGATAGTCAATAGATCATGACATTACAACTTAGATCAACCATCTCGTGGCAGATACCTGTAGTTTGTACTATCCCTCATATCAATACAATCAAAATCGGACATAGCGTATTACCTCTTCGAGAGAGCCTGAACCTAGGTAAAATCCCATGTACATGTTACCACCATTCCAAGATGCCAAGCTTAGGCCCACTACCTTGAGATATGCCGGATTTGGCATCGACGCTTGGTGCCCCAAAAGATGGCATGCTTGGCAAGCTCGCCTAGGAGGACGAGGCGGATGGAGGTCTGGATCTCCCAGGAGGTGATGGCAGGCTTCTTGTTGTACTTGGCTAGCTTGTACGCCTAATCGGCAAGCTTCTTGAAGATTTCGTTGATGAAGGAGTTCATGATGGACATGGCCTTGGAGGATATATCGATGTTCGAGTGCACCTGCTTGAGCACCTTGAACTTGTAGATCTTGTAGGTCTCGATGCTCTTATTCTTCTTGTTCCGGCCCTTCTTATCACCGTGCTCCTTGGTGGACATGGACGTCAGCATCCGCTTCGCTGCCTTGGGCTTCTTGCCGGAGAGGGTCTTCGTAGCCTTCTACGTGACCTCGACGGTCGTATTCTTCTTTGCAGGCTTCTTCTTGGCCTTAGGTGCCATCGATCGGAATGGAGCTTGAGGGTGTAGATTTGGAGTGGAAGGAAATGGGCGAGTTGTTGCGAGGGATACTTTTCTTGGTGTGTTGTGGTGGATAAGAAGAGGAGATTAATATATAGGCATGTGGTGGAGGGGGATTGGTGGAAAGTGACAGGGCGCAAATTCGTGAGGTGGCACTTGTGTAGGGGTTTAGATTCGAGGAGCGAAGAGTGCACAGTGGAGATGGATGTACCTCAATTTTCCACAGGCTCCGATGGTTTCGGGATTTAGAAGGGGCGTGTGACAAAATTGATAGCTCCCCCGCGAGTTGTATTTTTGCTTTCCATTTTGTTTTGTTTTTTATAATGAACCCCTAGCCTTTCCACTAAAAATGTATTTCTTAGAAAAAACTTGATATATGAATTAAGCTCCTAAGTGGAGCGAAGCCATAGGAAACTCTAGGGGAGACTCCAAGCGATACTTACGTGCAAATTGTTCGTTTAACTTGGGTATAGGGCTGAAAGATTACTCGACCCTCTCAAAGCAAGCCCCCCTTGTATTGCCCTTATGTGGTGAATTAGGGGCAATTAGGTTTTTCCCCGATGCCGCCCTCCTTGAGACCCATAGTGGCAAGGGGCCCTCTTTGCCTTCTTCCCTCTCCTACCTCTCCTCTCCCATTGTTTCCTCCCCAGCATGCGTTTCATTTCCTGCCAAAGTTTATGTTGTATCTTCTCCGAGTGTTGGTAATGGCCAGCCTTGTGGACATTGTCCATGTTAGTGTAGTTGCTTGCCAGATGTCACTAAGCAGCAGATTGCGGCGGTCTCCATGTTGTTCCTTCTGATGCCGCCAGATTTGGGGGTTAGACCTCGGCTGCGTGCGTTGGACCAACTCATGGGCTTTTGGTGGCGCCCTCATGCGGCCTGATCCGATGGTCCTTGGTTTTGGTTGGCCTCCTCTACCTCGATCTGGTGCATGAACCGTGGGTTGCGTGGATCTGAAATTCTCGAAGTTCTTCTTCGCGCTGGTGGTGTTGGGAGTGGTGGGACTATGTGTTGTAAATATGCCCTAGAGGCAATAAATAAAGTGTTTATTATTATATTTCCTTGTTCATGATAATTGTTTATTATCCATGCTATAATTCTACTGATTGGAAACACATTACATGTGTGGATAGATAGACAACACTTTGTCCCTAGTGTGCCTCTAGTAGACTAGCTCATTGATCAAAGACGGTCAAGGTTTCCTAGGCATTGACATAAGATGTCATTTGATAATGAGATCACATCATTAGGAGAATGATGGTATGGACAAGACCCAAACTATAAACGTAGCATATGATCTTGTCAGTTCATTACTACAGTTTTCTGCATGTCAAGTATATGTTCCTACGACCATGAGATCATGCAACTCACAAACACCGGAGGAATGCCTTGTGTGTATCAAACATCACAACGTAACTGGGTGACTATAAAGGTACTCTAGAGGTATGTTCAAGGGTGTCTGTTGAGTTGGCATGGATCAAGACTAGGATTTGTTACTCCATGTGACGGAGAGGTATCTCAGGGCCCACCCTGTAATACAACATCACAACAAGCCTTGCAAGCATTGTGACTAAGTGTTAGTCACGGGATCTTGTATTACGGAACGAGTAAAGAGACTTGCCCGTAACGAGATTGAACTAGGTATGGAGATATCGACGATCGAATCTCGGGCAAGTAACATACCGAAGAACAAAGGGAACATCATACGGGATTAACTGAATCCTTGACATAGAGGTTCGACCGATAAAGATCTTAGTAGAATATGTAGGAACCAATATGGGCATCCAGGTCCCGCTATTGGTTATTGATCGTAGAGGTGTCTCGGTCATGTCTACATAGTCCTCGAACACGCAGGGACTGCACACTTAAGGTTCGGTGATGTTTTGGTAGTATAGAGTTATGCGTGGTGGTGACCGAAGGTTGTTCGGAGTCCCGGATGAGATCCCGGACATCATGAGGAGCTCCGGAATGGTCCGGAGGTAAAGATTGATATATAGGAAGTCCTAGTTTGGTCGCCGACAAAGTTTCGGGCTCATCGGTACTGTACCAGGAGTGCCGGTAGTGTACCTGGGGACCATCGGGAGAGGTATTTCTACCCAAGAGGCTACATGGGCTATGGGAGGGGGTTGGTTCGCGTACTGCTCCTGAGTGGTATGGCAACCCTGTCTTGGAGGTCATGTTGTTGGACAACAATGAACCTACGAGCTATGGAGGAGCGATGATGGGCCCGGATTCCGAGAAATGGTTAGAAGCCATGAAATCCGAGATGGGATCCATGTATGAAAACAAAGTATGGACTTTGGAAGTATTACCTGAAGGGCGAAAGGCCATTCAGAATAAATCGATCTTTAAGAAGAAGATGGACGCGGACGATAATGTCACCGTCTATAAAGCTCGACTTGTGGCAAAGGTTTTTTCACAAGTTCAAGGAGTTGACTATGATGAGACCTTCTCACCCGTAGCGATGCTTAAGTTTGTCAGAATCATGTTGGCAATAGCTACTTATTTCGACTATGAAATTTGGCAGATGGATATCAAAACAGCGTTCCTCAACGGTTTCCTTGAGGAAGAGTTGTATATGATGCAACCTGAAGGTTTTGTCGATCCAGAGAATGCTCACAAAGTTTGCAAACTCCAGCGATCCATTTATGGACTGGTGCAAGCATCTCGGAGTTGGAATAAGCGCTTTGATGAGGTGATCAAAGCGTTTGGGTTTATACAAGTTTATGGAGAAGCTTGTATTTACAAGAAAGTGAGTGGGAGCTCTATAGCGTTTCTAATATTATATGTGGATGACATATTGCTGATTGGAAACAATATACAGATGCTGGAAAGCATGAAGGAATATTTGAACAAGAGTTTTTCAATCAAGGACCTAGGAGAAGCTGCTTTCATATTAGGCATTAAGATCTATAGAGATAGATCGAGACGCTTAATAGCACTTCCACAAAGCACATACCTTGATAAAGTTTTGAAGAAGTTCAAAATGGATCAGTCAAAGAAGGGGTTCTTGCGTGTGTTACAAGGTGTGAAGTTGAGTAAGACTCAATGCCCAGTGGCTACAGAAGATAGAGAAAATATGAGTGTCATCCCCTATGCTTCAGCCATAGGCTCTATCATGTATGCAATGCTATGCACAAGACCCGATGTCAGCCTTGCCATAAGTATGGCCAAAAGGTTTCAAAGTAATCCTGGAATGGAGCACTGGACAGCGGTCAAGAATATCCTGAAGTACCTAAAAAGGACTAAGGAAATGTTTCTCGTTTATGGAGGTGATCAAGAGCTCGTCGTAAAGGGTTACGTCGATGCAAGCTTTGACACTGATCCGGATGACCCTAAGTCGCAAACCAGATACGTATTTATTCTCAACGAGGGAGCGGTAAGCTGGTGCAGTTCCAAGCAAAGCATGGTAGCCAATTCTACATGTGAAGCGGAGTACATCGCAGCCTTGGAGGCGGTGAAGGAAGGTGTCTGGATGAAGCAGTTCATGATAGATCTTGGAGTAGTGCCCAGTGCACTGAATCCAATGACTCTATTCTGTGAAAACACGGGTGCCATTGCTCTGTCCAAGGAACCAAGGTTTCACAAGACGACCAGACACATAAAGCGATGCTTCAATTCCATCCACGATTACATCGAGGAGAAGGACATAAATATTTGCAAAGTGCACACGGATCTGAATGTTGCAGACCGTTCACTAAACCTCTTCCAAGGGATAAACATGATCAACACCAGAACTGCATGGGTGTTCGATTCATTACAATGTAAATCACATAGTGATGTGAACTAACTCTAGTGCAAGTGGGAGACTGTTGGAAATATGCCCTAGAGGCAATAAATAAAGTGTTTATTATTATATTTCCTTGTTCATGATAATTGTTTATTATCCATTCTATCATTGTATTGATTGGAAACACATACATGTGTGGATAGATAGACAACACTTTGTCCCTAGCGTGCCTCTAGTAGACTAGCTCGTTGATCAAAGATGGTCAAGGTTTCCTGGCCATGGACATAATATGTCATTTGATAACGACATCATATCATTAGGAGAATGATGGGATGGACAAGACCCAAACTATAAACATAGCATATGATCGTGTCAGTTCATTACTACAGTTTTCTGCATGTCAAGTATATGTTCCTACGACCATGAGATCATGCAACTCACGGACACCGGAGGAATGCCTTGTGTGTGTCAAACATCACAACGCAACTCGGTGACTATAAAGGTACTCTACAAGTATCTCCGGGGGTGTCTATTGAGTTGGCATGGATCAAGACTGGGATTTGTTACTCCATGTGACGGAGAGGTATCTCAGGGCCCACTCGGTAATACAACATCACAACAAGCCTTGTAAGCATTGTGACTAAGTGTTAGTCACGAGATCTTGTATTACGGAACGAGTAAAGAGACTTGCCGGTAACGAGATTGAACTAGGTATGGAGATACCGACGATCGACTCTTGGGCAACTAACATACCGAAGAACAAAGGGAACATCATACGGGATTAACTGAATCCTTGACATAGAGGTTCAATCGATAAAGATCTTCGTATAATATGTAGGAACCAATATGGGCATCCAGGTCCCTCTATTGGTTATTGACCGTAGAGGTGTCTCGGTCATGTCTACATAGTTCTCGAACCCGTAGGGTCTGCACACTTAAGGTTCGGTGACGTTTCGGTAGTATAGAGTTATGCGTGGTGGTGACTGAAGGTTGTTCGGAGTCCCGAATGAGATCACGGATGTCATGAGGAGCTCCGGAATGGTCCAGAGGTAAAGATTGATATATAGGAAGTCCTATTTTGGTCGCCGAAAAAGTTTCGGGCCCATCGGTAGTGTAGCGGGAGTGCCGGTAGTGTACCGGGGGACCATCAAGAGAGGTATTTCGACCCAAGAGGCTACATGGGCTGTGGGAGGACTAATACCAGCCCTTAGTGGGCTGGCCAAAGTCCCACACAAAGCCCATGCGGCTGGGAGGAGATTCCTAAGTGGAAAAGGTGGAAAAAGGCAAAAGGGGTGGAACTAAGGAAGGAGTCCTAATCCTACTAGGAGTGGAGGAGGAGGACTCCTCCTCTCCACTTTGGCCAAAGCCTAGAGGGTCTGGCCCTTGTGCCAGCCTCCTCCTCCTCTCCTCCTATATATATACTAGAGGGTTTTATGGTTTTGGCACAAGTTTTTCAGCCACGTGCAACCCTACCCTCTAGTTCGTAGTTTCTCCTCTAGATCGGTTTCAGTTGTGCTTAGGCGACCTGAGTTTACTCCACCACCATCGCCGAAACACCGTCACGCTGTCGGAGAACTCGTCTACCTCTCTGCTCCCTCTTGCTGGATCAAGAAGGCGGAGATCGTCATCAAGTTGTACATGTGCTAAACGCGGAGGTGCCATCCATTCGGTGCTTGATCGGGATGGATCGTGATTGGATCGCGGGACGCTCGGCAATTTGGATCGCGAAGATGTTCGACTACATCAACCGCATTTCTTAACGCTTCCCGCTTAGCGATCTACAAGGGTACGTATATCCACTCTCCCTCTCGTAGATGTTCATCACCATGGATAGATCTTGCGTGTGCATAGTAATTTTTTTGTTTCCCATGCAACGTTCCCCAACACTATGGGCTACGGAGGAGTATTGGGAAATAACGAGGTTGGTTCGCTGAGCATCTATTTTGTTGGTTCTTGGCATTGTCCTCATCACTACCCATCTACTTCACCTCCTAGGTGCGCTTGAGGTGTGGGTTGTCGTTGTGGGGTGGATGGTGGTCGATACTAGGCGAATACTCTGCCTGACGTGTCGGTGCTGATGACGGTGACAACTTATGACATTGTTTCCCTTCTTGGAGGCATCACTATAGGTTACCCCTACCCCGTGCTTAGGGTGAAAACCTTTGGTCCATTTTTGGATCGGGCAGCGATGACACTTGTGCATTGTTCTCTTTGTGGAGAATCCGTCTTTTTAGCAAGGCCCTTCATGTTGGTGGTCGTGTTGTGGTGGTGGACGGCAACTTATTCTCTTCGTGTTGACATTCTCGTGGTGGCATCGACGGTGGCACTCTTTAGGTGTACATGTTCCGACTGTGGTTGGTCCTGAGAGACCTCATTGCGGGACCTCAACGACCATTTTCACCTAGGATTGAGGGAGGTGAGCGTAGCCATCGTCTGAAGATTTGATGCCCTTTCACTCCGGGAGAGAGAGCAATGGGATCGTCTAGGTGATGGAGTTGGAAGTTGTTGTCTTTGTGGACGTCTATGTGCTGGCGATGGCATGGACTTCCATGTCGACACATCCCCCTTACCGTGGTGGCTTCATTCTCAACTACGGTTGCTTGATCACAAAGCAGACTCAGGAGACGCTAAGTGGGTCTCCTCTTTCAATCGATGTTGGCTTGTAGTTTTATGGGGGGGGGTTGTTCCTCGACACCATTTGTCATACAGAGTGCATTGCAGCAGTAGCAAGGGCTGAATAGGGCCTTGACTCAAGTGGTAGAAAATAAAAAAATAAAAGAGAGAGAGAGAGAGAGAGAGAGAGATGGAACACTTGGGTTGCGAGGTGCGTTAGGCCGCGATTGGGTCTTAGGCATGTTGCTACTTACTGTTGAGATGCACTCTATGTGACAAATGGAGTCGGGTTGCTTGAGCTAGTTGGGCTTAGGATTAGGTTTACAATAGTGTTGGGATTTCCATTTTTCTCGTTTGAAATTGAGCATGATTAAAAAAATAAATCATTTCAATTAGTAAATTTGTACAAAAGTTCCAATAAATCCAGTATATTATTTAGTATTTAGAAAAATATTCCCAGACAAATATTAAATAAAATACATATTTTTTTGGACATTATAAATATCCCCTCTAAATGAATATAGGCTTGTAAGTAATTCTATCTATATATCTAAGAGAGTCAACTTCACTAACTTATTTATCTTAACATTTAAGCATGTCATCTCACAATACAATTATCTCTACTTCTAAAGGTTCAGTTGGTGAATTGCATCCATGGTTTTTTTGTCTCCCGCTTTTGCATGGTTTTTTTCGTCTCTACTCCCACCAGCCCTCCCACCCGGGTCCATCGGTCTACAAACCAGGACTTTTCTAACGTATAAAAAACCATGGATCTAACTTTCTTAAGTTAGCCAAATCAATGGACCCCTCTTATTAGTGCAACTTGTTTTAGGTAACAAATAACGAATTTTCAAGAAACAAATAATATATTTTAATCTAACTGTCCTAACTTATCCAAATTAACCGATTTCTATCATTAGTGTATTTTGTTTTAGGAAACAAATAACAAATTACCAAGAAACAAATAATGAATTTGAAGGAAATTAACATCTAAATCATGATAAACAAATCTCTACTCCTAATTGGGGATTTGGTAGCCGGCGTTCCATGATTTTTTTTGTCTCTCCTCCCATTCTTGTTTGAGTATTTTTTCATCCCTCCTTCCACCGTCATTTATTCCATCTATTTTTTCACATCACCTTCCACCACCCTATTCCTCTGTTTTTTTGCTTTACCTCCCACACAATGGAAAACAAATCTTAACGAAGCCAAAATTTACATGCAGTCATAAGTTATTTAGTAATGCGTTTACAGGAAAAAATCTATCACGGTCAATCTTTAAAGATCAAATCTAAATTAATTAACCTTATCATAAGTCGCTCAATCATCTTAATTAATATTTTAATACGTCATCAAGATTAAATTAATTAATATTACCATATGTCATCTAGTCATATTAATGTTGCCTGAGACATCTTACCAAATCTCTACTTGGTAGCTTCCATTCCACGATTTTTTGTCTCACCTCCCTCCCCCCCTTCACCTTCATTTTTTTCTTTTTTTCGCGTCACCACCATTAGACCACACTAAAAACTACACAAGGAAAGAAAAATATATGATACAAAGAGTAGAAATATATGATAATGATTTACTGTATAAGTCTGACCTCCATCGATTCGATGTAATGTGATACAAAGTTGGTGTCTCTGATTATACCAAATCTACATTTTTAACCAAATGTATTCACTATGCAGAAAATAGACAAGTGATCGGGAAACCTGATTTTATGTGGCCGATGGTTCCAATATATTAAGTATATATATCGCATTGCTCCCAAATGGTATTTAATTACAACCTAAGCGGGCAATGCTTTGGTATGGTGGAACAGTATTAAAAAAAGTAAACACCCACTTGGGCTTTAGTTTATTTTAGCAAATGTACATCAAGATGCAATTTCATCCAAAATGGTTAGTAACACAAGGCTCTGATGCATAACCAAAGAAAAGAAAAGAAAGAAAAGGAGGGTCTAAATGATGAAGGCATGGTTTATGACTTTGCGCCACTTGGTCGCTTTGTGTCTTTGGCCACCAGACTGGAATATAATCCAGAGGGCAACTAATTTGCGTGCGATGGAGCTTGCAGTTTCTCACAAGGCACTTAGACTTGATTAGGCAATGCAGTCGCGTGCTTTATTTCTTGTCCTTTCCTTTTCTTTCTTTGCATGTAATGGAAAGCACATGCTAGTTGCCCACCCACCCCTGAAAATCAAGGGACACAAGATTAGAGAGGCGTACATCCATCTACGTCCTTAAAATTAGGGAAGATGGATTAATGAGATTAGATACTAGGCCCCACAACTAAAATCAGGGGGTATTAGGATTGTGCTTGCAAGCCTATCGCGTGTTGTGACTGACGCACATGTAAAAGTATTTTCATGTAATCCATAAAGCTAATCGATAGGAAGGATAGATATGCTGGCAGCTACATCAAACTTGAGTGGGATGGGCAGGGCAAATAAGTAGTAGGTTGCATTGCCTTGGTGGTTGCCCTGGCGTGACAATGTGCACTCCTTGGCACCGGAAATCGGCCTGGGGTGAGCAGCCTCGACGATGAAGGTGTATCCCTCCTCGCAGTTCCACACCACTGTGCATGAGGTTTTCCATCCCACATACAAATGGGTCAGCTACATGGCTAGCACTAACAGAGGGTTGCGGTCCCTTTTTGCACCTCCAAGGCGGATCCAACTACCCAGGATGCTAGATCGGTGGGCTAGCTCAGTGTCGAGGCGGCGGCGCAAGAGGTTGTTAGAGGGAGAAGGAGGTAGACCACGTCGTGGCAAGGAGAGGAGGGAGCCGGCGACACCATGGATGAGAGTAGAGATGGCGGGGAGAGGGGTGGGAGGGCTTCGCCATGGCATGGAGGGGAGGTGCCTGGGAGAGATGGCGTCGGCAACGCCGTGGCGGGAGATGAGATGCGGCGATAATCGATAGCTGGTTGGTTGTGCGGGCAGAGTAGAAGGCGGCTGTGCGGTAGTGAGTGAGAGGAGTGGCTGTTTTTTCCCATCAAAAAAAGTAGAAAGGAGGAGCTTCTATATGTTGACATCAATGCCACATCGCATAACCGGTCATTTCTAGAAAAAATACCAACCAAATGATCTATATGTAGACTACAATTTAAACTCATCAAAATCAGGATGCAGCTCACATTGTGCCATGCAATGAAGTTGAAGACAATATTCCTTACACTGTACAGAAATATCTTAAACACATCAAGTATATCATAGTTTGTAAGAGATAATTAGTTGGATCATTGAAGTGGATTTCAATTACTTCTCATTGTTACATGCTATAATTTCTATGCATGCAAATTTTTACATGCATTGTGATTATGTTTGCAACTGACAAAAATATATTCCTGACCCGTGGGAACACACGGGCATTATGCTAGTAAATAGTATAAAACTCACCTCAACATGCAATCAGGCATGGTAAAAACCCACCATAATATTCAATCATGCATGTATTTTTTCCATTTATTATTCTACTTATATGTAATAAATATTTTCATGACAACTATACACAGTAAAAATAATAATAAGTTATATGTATGAACGTCAACAACAATGACGGGGAGGGGACGTTCCGACTAAGTAGTTTAGGTTAGAGTTTTTTAGTCCTTGAATGTGCGGCGCTTGGGCGGATCGTGTGCTTGTTTTTTAGGGTTGCCGTTTAGACTCCAATACTCTTCAAATCCGTCCATTTGGACATAGAAAAAGCTCCGGTGTAGATTCTAGCTGTCTCCTTGGGGCGGCAAGGTTAAGTTTTCTCCTCGTGTGTGTGTGACGACAAGATTTGTTGTCGGTTGCTTTAGATCTATTTAAGGGTTTAACGACGACGACTGCAGCTCCATGATGCCGGTTCTTAGAGACACGTGCATGAAAACTTTTCGGTTGTCATCGATGATATCAAATCGGCTCCGACAACGGAGCGGCTAATGGACGCATTGGTGATGATAGTGGTCATTCAATGATCTAGATACCTCGATATGATTTTAATTACGTTTGAGGTGCTTTTGTATTTCTAGTGATATATTTAGATCTTTCTAAAAATAGAAGCAACAATACGTGCTAAGCTGCAATATGCACCAGTTAATTATCACGGTGAAACACAAGCATGAACACCTGAACATAATATACCAAAAAAAAACACCTGAACTTACTTGCATTGCAGGATTTGCCTTGTGGACGCATGGTACACGCAGTTGGGCCAAAGGCACAGATCAGCATCTCAGAGCAGCTGAGGTGAATCGCAGGGCAATTCTCCTTTGGCACGCACGACGCGGCTGGCTAGCTGCACACACTGGTCGGCCTGGAGCTTCTTCACCTGGCTAACTCCTGCCAGCAGTGCATGTATGCCTCCGTGCCAAAGGAGAAGCGCCCTGGGATTCACACGCCACGCACATGTATATACTGATGGTTTCTGAAGTTTCTGAAGTCCTTTGCACTCGTCGCCGATGAACTCACCCTGTGCCTGAAGAACCATGCTTATATACCGCGCGTTCGGCTTCGGGATATGGATCTTCAGACGGCATATGCTCGGAGGCCGATCGACTATTCCGGAGGAGCTACCTTTCTTGCCGGTGGCCTCCCTATCGCTTCCCCGCTTTGCAATGTGCTTCAGGAATAATGGTCCTCCTCGGTAAGCTTTCCTGATCTTCATTCAGTACAGGTATACCTTTAGCCGGCGCAAGCAAAATTAGGCATATGTGGAGCAGCGTTACGGAGAAATAACAAATTAGAAGTGCTTCAGAGAAGAGTAACAACGACGAGTGTTGATTGTATCACCGCAGCAGCGAAACGTTAACGCATTCGATGCCAGATATGAAGAGATTATGTTCCTTGGATATCCCTAGCTTTGCTTTTTGTTACCTGAGGTGTTCCTATTGAACTCACCGAGAGGATTCCACATGCAGGACAAGAATAACTGATTTATGCTTTGTCTTGGCCCTTGGCGAGCCACAAACGCAAATCGCAAACCTTCGTTCTTATTGTCTGAGATGGTACATTCCACGGATCCACTCTATTCGATCGAGCTCATGCAGGCAGCTGCTAGCTTTTTCCTGCCTGAACCACCGGGCATAAAGGGGCATATCTCTCCGATCAGGATCAGAACAGCCTAATAAGAGCATCTACGACCGGGCTCCTCAAAGGCTCAAACCCTCTTTATGTCTCAAGGACGACTCGGTCATCGACCTGTTACAAAAAAGTGATCCAGTCAGGCTCCTCAACCGATCCTATATGTTCGGATTGAACCCAAATCTGAGACGGACATAAGGGATGCACGGACGTGACCGTCATGTGGGATCCAATAGACAGCACCCATCATAAATTACATCAAATTGACAAAGTCATTCAAATCCGTCACTCTTCTTTCACACCCGTTCTCCATTTCCCTCACCCTAGCCGTCGTCATCCTTCAACCTTGCTTCCCATCCATGTGGCCAACCTGACCTGTCACCCTAGATGTCAGTGTCGTGTACCCCCCCCCCCCCCCCCCGTGCCTTCGAGCCCCAAGTCGAAGAACGACGCCCGGAGAGAGCGGTGAAGGAAGCAACAGGAGACGGAAGCGGCAGCGTAAGGAGTTTCGACCAAGAGGATGTTGTGGACCTCGAGGAGGATGCGTCCCATCCGCTGTGTCCAGTCGCCCCACATTCGTCCAACCTGCCACCGACAATGAAGCCGTCATCCACGATGCCTGCCCCGCTCGCGACCCGACATCGATCCGACAACCGTGGATGATTCCAGAAGGATTTACGAAAATGCAGGGGGAGGACGACGAGGTGTGCGACTCGCCGCAACTCCAACAGTTGAGGACAAGCACGACATCGCCGACGTCCGGTCTGCCCAGATCCTGTTCGACAGAATGTCCTAGAAGGAGTCGATACAATTTTTTCTCTATTTTGTATCCTTTTGTTCATTATATTTACAATGCCACTGGATCAATTAGTTACATGTGTCATTGATTGAACTAGTTGCATATTCTGATAATTATTTGCTATCATGATCGATTTAGGAGTACATGACCGAGATGATCGACGGGGGTCAAGAGCTTGCAGTCGGTATGGAATATGAGTTGGGGGTGGGGGTAAATTGAATGGCCAACCAAAGTGGAATCAAGTTGTGGCAAACCTCAAGAAAGGAACCAATAGGTTGAAAACAAACGATGGCTCAAGCTCCCACCAATCCACTAGAGTGGATGATGAGGAAGAAGAAATTGTAGGGGGAATGGAAAAGCCCCTACCGTATCAAAGAATAGCCGGCAAATGACGGGAACAAGTGGGAGAAGGAGAGGTCCACCGACAAAGCCGCATCGACGAAAATGTCCACCACATGGACGGGTATTTTTTCACAAGGAAGAACAAGAAAGAGGAGAGGTACTACTATTCTCGTAGGAGTTGTTGGGTTTTGCCCTAAAGAGATAGGATGATACAGCACAAAGCAAAGTATTTCTCTTAGTTGAGAACCAAGAATTAATCAGACCAGTAGGAATCACCAAGCTAATGGGGTCAACAGTGCCTGGACAAACAAAAACAATACTTGCACCCAACTAGGCAAAGGGGTTGTCAAGCCCCATGTCTTGCTAGTTACAAGGTTAAAAGCAAATAGTTACATAGTGGTAAAAATAAAGGCAAATATAAAATAGAGATTTTGTAGGAGTTTTTATTGATGGAAGAATGAACCCCGGGGCGTAAGTTCACTAGAGGTATCTCTCTCGGAAAAAGGCAAATGATGTGGTAATAAATTACAGTTGGACAATTGACAAGAATAGAAACGAGTATGCCTATGATCATTCATGGCATAATCTCATATAGGCATTGCATCCGAGACAAGTAGACCATTAATCCAACTAAATGTACTACTATCACTCCACCCCAAGACCGACATGCAACATGCATTAATAAGAAACGAAGTAACTCTTTAAGAAAGATGACATAATGTAGACACGAAGAAACCTAGCGATAAGATAAAACCCCGTCATTTTCTCCTTAGTGATAACAATACAAATATGTTTCTTGTCCCCATTATGTAATGGGATATAGAAATCATCGCAAGATTGAATCCACTACTATGCACCACTCCATCTGAAAATATGTCGATCAATCTTGGACAAAGAAGGCAAATAGATCAGAAAGCTTACATAGCTACTTAATTATACATGAAATAAACCTCACATTTCAAATAGATTCAATTTACAATCTGATCATAAACTCACAATTCATCATGTCCCAACAAACACACCACAAAATAATGGCAGATTGATCGCAATCACACAAGAAAGAAGGGGAACATGGTATTAAAGATACAAAAGGAGAGATAGAACCATCTAGCTACTCATATGGACCCATAGATCCTCAAGGAACCACTCACACATGGTCATGGAGGTAGAAAGGTTGATGGAGAGCCTCTCAACATTAGCTTCCCCCTTCGACAGGGCTCTGGATGGGATCTCCTCGAAATAGAGGCTTGCGGCGGCAATAAAGTTATTTTCGAGGTATGACATTGTTGGAAATATGCCCTAGAGGCAATAAATAATTGGTTATTATCATATTTCCTTGTTCATGATAATCGTTTATTATCCATGCTATAATTGTGTTGATCGGAAACTCAGATACATGTGTGGATACATAGACAACACCATGTCCTTAGTATGCCTCTAATAGACTAGCTCGTTGATTAAAGTTGGCTATGGTTTCCTAGTCATGGACATGAGATGTCATTTGATAACGGGATTACATCATTAGGAGAATGATGTGATGGACAAGACCCAAACTACAAACGTAGCATATGATCGTGTCAGTTTATTGCTATTGTTTTCTACATGTCAAGTGTTTGTTCCTATGACCATGAGATCATGCAACTCACTGACACCGGAGGAGTACCTTGTGAGTATCAAACGTCGCAACGTAACTGGGTGACTATAAGGGTGGTTTACAGGTATCTCTGAGGGTGTCTGTTGGGTTGGCATGGATCAAGGCTGGGATTTGTTACTCCGTGTGACGGAGAGGTATCTCAGGGCCCACTTGGTAATACAACATCACAATAAGCCTTGCAAGAAATGTGACTAAGTGTTAGTCACGGGATCTTGTATTACTGAACAAGTAAAGCTTGCCAGTAACGAGGTTGAACTAGGTATGGAGATACCGACGATCGAATCTCGGGCAAGTGACATACCGAAGAACAAAGGAAACATCATACGGGATTAACTGAATCCTTAACATAGAGGTTCGATCGATAAAGATCTTCGTAGAATATGTAGGAACCAATATGGGAATCTAGGTCCTGCTATTGGTTATTGACCATAGAGGTGTCTCGGTCATGTCTACATAGTTCTCGAACCCGCAGGGTCTGCACACTTAAGGTTCGGTGACGTTTCGGTAGTATAGAGTTATGTATGGTGGTGACCGAAGGTTATTAGGAGTCCCGGATGAGATCTTGGACATCAGGAGGAGCTCCGGAATGGTCCGGAGGTAAATATTGATATATAGGAAGACCTATTTTGGTCGCTGGAAAAGTTTTGGGCTCATCGGTAGTGTACCGGGAGTGCCGGTAGTGTACCGGGGGACCATCGGGAGAGGTATTTCGACCCAAGAGGCTACATGGGCTATGGGAGGAGGTAAACCAGCCCCTGGTGGGCTGGCCGAAGCCTCCTCTAAGGGCCCATGCGTCTGGAGTGGTTTGAGAAGGAAAAAATCCAAAGGTGGAGAGGTGTAAAGAGTTTCCAAGTGGAAAGGAGGAATCCTAGTCCTAATAGGATTGGAGTAGGACTCCTCCACCTCCAATTTCGACCAAACCTTGAGGGTTTGAGGCTGACTCCTCCCCTCCCTCCCTCCTATATATCCTAGAGGATTTAGAGGAAAAAGCTAACCCTAATAGCCACGTGGTACCTCTCCTCTAGATTGCAGTTTCTCCTCTAGATTGCAGTTTCTCCTCTAGACCAGTTTTCAGCGGTGCTTAGGCGAAGCCCTGCTAGAATAGCTCCACCACCATCGCCACAACGCCGTCGTGCTGCCGGAGAACTCAGCTACCTCTCCGCTCCCTCTTGCTGGATAAAGAAGGTGGAGATCGTCATCGAGTTGTACATGTGCTGAACGCGGAGGTGCCGTCTGTTTGGCTCTAGATCAGAAGGACCGTGATCAAGATCGCGAGACGGATCGTGATGAGATCACAGGACGGATCGTGATGAGTTCGCGAGACGGATCGTGATGAGTTCGCGAGACGGATCGTGATGAGATTGCGGGATGCTCGGTGATTTGGATCACAAAGACGTTTGACTACACCAACCGCGTTTCTTAACGCTTCCCGCTTAGCGATCTACAAGGGTATGTAGATCCACTCTCCCTCTCGTAGATGCTCATCACCATGGATAGATCTTGCGTGTGCGTAGGAAATTATTTGTTTCCCATGCACGTTCCCCAACAGTGGCATCATGAGCTAGGTCTATGTGTAGATGAGATCTCGAGTAGAACACAAAGAGTTTATGGGCGTTGATGCTTAGATTGCTTCCTCCCTTGGTCGTGTTTTGGTTCAGCGGTATTGTGGGATGAAGCGGCCCGGACCAACCTTACTCGTACGCTTACGAGACACCAGTTCCATCGACTAACATGTAACTTCGTTGCACAAAGATGGTTGGCGGGTGTCTGTTTCTCCAACTTTAGTTGGATCAGATTCGACTAAGGTGGTCCTTGAGAAGGTTGAAAAGCAACTTATGTATCACCGTTGTGGTTTATGCGTAGGTGAGAATTTTCTTGCTAGATAACCGTAACAGCCACATAAAACATGCAACGACAATTAGAGGACGTCTAACTTGTTTTTGCAGGGTATGTTGTGATGTGATATGGCCAATTACACGATGAGATATATGTGATGTATGAGATGATAATGTCTTGTATAGAATATCACGACTTGTATGTCGATGAGTACGGCAACCGGCAGGAGCTATAGGGTTGTATTTAATTATTGTATAACCTGTGTGCCAATCATTAAGCGCTATGTAATGCTTTACTTTATCGCTAAACGGTAGCAATAGTACTAGAAGCATGGTGGGCGCGACAACCCCGATGGCGACACGTTGATGGAGATAAAGATGATGGAGATCATGGTGTCATGCCGGTGACGATGGAGATCATGCCGGTGCTTTCAAGATGGAGATCAAAAGCACAAGTTCATGGCCATATCATGTCACTTATGATTTGCATGTGATGTTAATCCTTTTATGCACCTTGTTTTGCTTAGGACGACGGTAGCATTATAAGGTGATCCCTCACTTAATTTCAAGATAAATTGTGTTCTCCTCGAGTGTGCACCATTGCGAAAGTTTGTCATGTCGAGACACCACGTGATGATTGGGTGTGATAGACTCTACGTTCACATACAATGGGTGCAAGCCAGTGTTGCACATGCAGAACACTCGGGTTAAACTTGACGAGCCTAGCATGTACAGACATGGCCTTGGAACACAAGAGACCGAAAAGTCGAACATGAGTCATATAGTAGATATGATCAACATGATGATGTCCACCATTGAAACCACCTCAACTCACGTGATGATCGGACTTGAATTGGTGAATTTGGATCATGTATCACTCGAATGACCAGCGGGATGTCAATTTGAGTGGGAGTTCTTAAGTAATATGATTAATTGAAATCATTATCATGAACATAGTTAGTAGTGTCTTTGCAAAATTATGTTGTACATTACTATCTCACGCTCTAGCTCCCTTGAATTTCTATATGTTCCTAGAGAAATAGAGTTGAAAGATGATGGTAGCAATATTGTGGACTGGGTCCGTGATCTGAGGATTGTCCTCATTGCTGCACAGAAGGCTTATGTCCTAACTGCAGCGCTCGGTGTGCCACCCCCTCTAGCGTCGTCTGTAGATGTTGTGAACATCTGACATCCACGTTCCGATGACTACTTGATAGTTTAGTACGTCATGCATTACGACTTATAATTGAGGCTCCAAAACGTTTTGAACGTCACGGAACATATGAGATGTTCTATGAGCTGAAATTGGGATCTCAGGCTCGTGCCCATGTTGTGAGATATGAGATCTCCAACAAGATTCTTTGCCTGCAAGATGAAGGAGAATAGCTTAATCGTGAAGCATGTGCTCAGATTGTCTGGGTGCTACAATCGCTTGAATCGAGTGGGAGTTGATCTTCCAGATAAGATAGTGATTGATATAGTTCTCCAAGTCAATGTCACTAAGCTACTAGAACTTGGTGATGAACTATAAAATGCCAGGGATAGAAATAATGATCCCTGAGCCGTTCGTGATGTTTGACACCGTGAAGGTAGAAATCAAGAAGGAGCATCAAGTGTTGATGGTTAGTAAAACCACTAGTTTTGAGAAGGGCAAGGGCAAGGAGGGAAACTTCATGGATGGCAAGTCAGTTACTGCTCCAGTGAAGAAAGTTGAACCCAAACCCGAGACTAAGTGCTTCTATTATGAGGTGAGCGATCGCTAAAGCGGAACAACCCTAGATACTTGGTAGATAAGAAGGTTGGCAACGTCGACGCAAGTGTATTTGATATACGTGTTATTGATGTGTACCTTGCTAGTTCTCCTAATAGCACCTGGTTACTGGATAACGGTTCGGTTGCTAAATGTTAGTAACTCGAAGTAAAAGCTACGGAATAAATGGAGACTAGCTAAGGGTGAGGTGACGACGTGTGTTGGAAATGTTTCCAAGGTTGATGTGATCAACACCGCACGCTCTCTCTACCTTTGGTATTAGTGACAAACCTAAATAAATGTTATTTGGTGTTTTGCGTTGAGCATGAACGTGATTAGATCGTGTTTATTGCAACACGGTTATTCATTTAAGTTAGAGAATAATTGTTATTCTGTTTACATGAATAATACCTTCAATGGTCATGCACCCAGTGAGAATGGTTTGTTGAATCTTGATCATAGTAATACAGATGTTCATAACATTGATGCCAAAAGATACATAGTTAATAATGATAGTACCGCATACTTGTGGCACTACCGCTAAATGTCATATTGGTATAAAGAGCATGAAGAAACTCCATGTTGATGGATCTTTGGACTCGTTCGATCTCGAATCGGTTGAGACATGCGAACCATGCCTCTTGGGCAAGATGACTAAGGACCCCGTTTTCCGGATTGATGGAGCGGGCAAGTGGTTTATTGGAAATGATACATGTTGATGTATGCAATCCAATGAGTCTTGTAGCGTGCGGTGGATATCGTTATTTTCTTACCTTCACTGATGATTTGAGTAGATATAGTGTATGTTTAGTTAATGAAACACAAGTCTGAATCGTTTGAAAAGTTCAAGCAAATTCAGAGTGAATTTTAAGATCATCATGACAAGAAGATAAAAATGTCTGCGATATGATCGTGGAGGTGAATATCTGAGTTACGAGTTTGGCATACAACTTTAGACAATCTGAAAGTCGTTTCACAACTCACGCCACCTGGAACACCATAGTGTGATGGTGTGTCCGAACGTCATAGTCGTGCTCTATTGGATATGGTGCGGGCTATGATGTCTCTTATCGTTTTGCTACTATAGTTTTGGGGTTATGCATTACAGAAACTACATTCACTTTAAATAGGGCACCATCTAAATCCGTTGAGATGACACCGTGTAAATTATGGTTTGATAGAAACCTAAGCTATCATTTCTTAATGTTTGGGGCTGCGAAGCTTGTGCGGAAAAATGTTTTCACCTAATGAGCTCGAACCCAAAGCAGACAAATGCATCTTCATAGATTACCCTAAGAACAGTTGGGTGAACCTTCTATCTCAGATCCAAGCATAAAGTGTTTTTTGCTAAAACGGGTCCTTTTCCGAGAAAAGTTTCGCTCAAAAGAATTGAGTGGGAGGAGGATAGAACTTGATGAGGTAGTTGAACCTTTGTTTCAACCAGAGAGTAGCGCGGCGCAGAAAGATGTTTCTATGGAACCTACGTCAGTTGCAGAGGAAGTAAATGATGATGATCATGAAGCTTCAGATCAAGTTACTATCAAACCTCGTAGGTCGACAAGGATGCCTACTACTCTTGAGTGGTACAACAACCCTGTCTTGGAGGTCATGTTGTTGGACAACGATGAACCTACGAGATATGGAGAAGCGATGATGGGCCCGGATTCCAACAAATGGTTAGAGGCCATGAAATCCAAGAAAGGATCCATGTATGAAAACCAAGTATAGACTTTGGTAGACTTGATCGTTGGACGGCAGGTCGTCGAGTACAAATGGACCTTTGAGATGAAGACAGACACTGATGGTAAATGTCACCATTTATAAAGCTCGACTTGTCACAAAGAAGTTTTTGACAAGTTCAAACAGTTGACTGTGATGAGACTTTCTCACTCGTAGTGATGCTAAAGTCTGTTGGAATTATGTTAGCAGTTGCTGCATTTTCAATTATGAAATCTGGCAGGTGGATGACAAAACATCGTTTCCTTAACAGTTTACTTGAGGAAAAGTTGTATGTGAAACAACCAGAAGGTTTTGTCAGTCCTAAGGATGCTAAAAGGTGAGCAAGCTTCAGTGATCCTTTTGTGGACTAAAGCAAGCATCTTGGAGTTGGAATATGCACTTTGATGAGGTGATCAAAGTTTTTGAGTCTATACAAAGTTTATGAGAAACTTGTATTTACAATAAAGTGAGTGGGAGCACTATAGAGTTTCTGATAAGCATATGTGGTTGACATATTGTTGATCGGAAATGATGTAGAATTTCTGGAAAGCATAAAAGGGTTGTTTGAAAGGAGTTTTTCAAAGGAAGACCTAGATAAAGCTACCTAATTGTTGAGCATCAAGATCTATAGAGATAGATCAAGATGCTTGATGAGACTTTGAATGAGTACATACATAGACAAGATTTTGAAAGAGTTCAAAATGGATTAGTCAGAGAGAAGTGTTCTCGCCTGCTTTGTAAGGTGTGAAGTTGAGTGAGACTCAAAGCTCGACCACGTCATAAGAAAGAGAAAGGACGAATGTCGTCCCCTATGCCTTAGCCATAGGCTCTGTATAGTATGTCATGCTATGTACCGCACCTGTGTGTGCCTTGACATGAGTCCGTCAAGGGGTACAAGAGTGATCCAGGAGTGGATCACTGGACAGCGGTCAAGATCATCCTTAGTAACTAAAAGACTAAGGAAATGTTTCTTGATTATGGAGGTAAGAAAGAGTTCGTCGTAAAGAGTTACGTTGATGCTAGCTTTGACACCAATCCGGATGACTCTTGGTAGCAATCCGGATATGTATAGTAGAGCAGCCATTTGGAATAGCTCCAAGTGGAGTGTGGTAGCAGTGTTTACAGTTTCACATAGAGATTTGCAAAGTACACACAGATCTAAATGTCGTAGACCCGTTGACTATAAGACCTCTCTCACATGCAAAGCATGATCGAACCCTAGAACTCATTGGATGTTACATTCATAACAATGCGAATCACATGGTGATGTGAACTAGATTATTGACTCTAGTGCAAGTGGGAGACTGTTGGAAATATACCCTAGAGGCAATAATAAATTGGTTATTATCATATTTCCTTATTCATGATAATCGTTTATTATCCATGCTATAATTGTGTTGATCGGAAACTCAGATACATGTGTGGATACATAGACAACACCATGTCCCTATTATGCCTCTAATAGACTAGCTCGTTGATTAAAGTTGGCTATGGTTTCCTAGTCATGGACATGAGATGTCATTTGATAACGGGATCACGTCATTAGGAGAATGATGTGATGGACAAGACCTAAACTACAAACGTAGCATATGATCGTGTCAGTTTATGGCTACTGTTTTGTGCATGTCAAGTATTTGTTCCTATGACCATGAGATCATGCAACTCACTGACACCAAAGGAGTACCTTGTGTGTATCAAACGTCACAACGTAATTGGGTGACTATAAAGGTGCTCTACAGGTATCTCCGAGGGTTTCTGTTGGGTTGGCATGGATCAAGACTGGGATTTGTTACTCCGTGTGATGAAGAGGTATCTCAGGGCCCACTCGGTAATACAACATCACAATAAGCCTTGCAAGCAATGTGACTAAGTGTTAGTCAAGGGATCTTGTATTACAGAACGAGTAAAGAGACTTGCCGGTAACGAGGTTGAAATAGGTATGGAGATACCGACGATCGAATCTCGGGCAAGTAACATACCGAAGAACAAAGGGAACATCATACGGGATTAACTGAATCCTTGACATAGAGGTTCGACCGATAAAGATCTTCGTAGAATATGTAGGAACCAATATGGGCATCCATGTTCTGTTATTGGTTATTGACTATAGAGGTGTCTCGGTCATGTCTACATAGTTCTCGAACTCGCAGGGTCTGCACACTTAAGGTTCGGTGACGTTTCGGTAGTATAGAGTTATATATGGTGGTGACCGAAGGTTTTTAGGAGTCCCGGATGAGATATCGGACGTCACGAGGAGCTCCGGAATGGTCCGGAGGTAAAGATTGATATATAGGAAGTCCTGTTTTGGTCGCCAGAAAAGTTTTGGGCTCATCGGTAGTGTACCGGGAGTGCCGGTAGTGTATCGGGGGACCATCGGGAGAGGTATTTAGACCCAAGAGGCTACATGGGCTGTGGGAGGAGGTAAACCAGTCCTTGGTGGGCTGGCCAAAGCCTCCTCTAAGGGCCCATGTGGTTGGATTGGTTTGAGAACGAAAAAAATCAAAAGGTGGAGAGGTGGAAAGAGTTTCCAAGTGGAAAGGAGGAATCCTACTCCTAATAGGATTGGAGTAGGACTCCTCCACCTCCAATTTTGACCAAACCTTGAGGGTTTGAGGCTGCCTCCTACCTTCCCTCCCTCCTATATATACTAGAGGATTTAGAGGAAAAAAGCTAACCCTAATAGCCACATGCTACATCTCCTCTAGATCGCAGTTTCTCCTCTAGATCGGCTTTCAGCGGTGCTTAGGCGAAGCCCTGCTGGAATAGCTCCACCACCATCGACGAAACGCCTTCGCGCTGCCAAAGAACTCATCTACCTCTCCGCTCCCCCTGCTGGATCAAGAAGGTGGAGATCGTCATCGAGTTGTACGTGTGCTAAACGCGAAGGTGCCATCCGTTCGGCGCTAGATCGGAAGGGTCGTGATCAAGATCGTGAGACGGATCGTGATGAGATCACGGGACGGATCGTGATGAGTTCGCGGGACGGATCGTGATTGGATCACGGGACGGATCGTGATGAGATCGCGGGATGCTCGGCGATTTGGATCGCAAGGACGTTCGACTACACCAACCGCGTTTCTTAACGCTTCCCGCTTAGCGATCTACAAGGTTATGTAGATCCACTCTTACTCTCATAGATGATCATCACCATGGATAGATCTTGCGTGTTCATAGGAAATTTTGTTGTTTCCCATGCAAATTTCCCCAACAGACATATGGTTTCTATATTTATAGGGAATTATGGTGATGGAATTGGACTAAGGCGATATCCCGGGAACCCACATGGACAGGTGACGTGGCAACCCCCTGGACGTGTCATGTGTCCATGTGGGAGCCTTGTGGACCCTCTCACTGCTTCCCGAAGCTTCCGGTGTTTCTTCTTGCCCAATTTTTTGTTTTAAAACGGCCATGTATTTTGACCTTCGTAGATACTGATTTTTTGTGAAACCAAAAACAAGCAGAAAAGAGGAATTGGCACTGGTCACTAAATTAATAGGTTAGTCCATAAAAATAATATACATTCCTATAAAAATGATAACATGATAGCATTTAAATATAAAAAATAGTAGATATGTTTGAGACTTATCAACTATAAGCTCATGTTGGATGCACAAAAAGAACAGATGGATTGGGGCTAAGAGAGAGGGTAAACAAAAAGTTACAAATTGAGAGCCACATGTTGAAAAAAATTGAGAGGGAGAAGATAAAGTTGGGGAAGCAAGAAGCATTTATCAAATGGGAGCTCAAGAAAGCCCGGCCTTTTGGATCCATAGAGGTTGATAAGGAGAGGTTGCAACTTGCTCAAGACACGGAGGATTCGAGGATAACGTTGGCGTATGCAAGCCTCTTGGATGAGCAAGGAAGGAAGTGGCTTAAGCTAAATAAGAAGGAGATAAGCAAACGTAGGGAGTACGAGGTGGCGAGAGCTAGGGAAGGCGACTGTGGAAGAGCTAGCGACATACATGGTGTCCGACGAGTTATCCATCACATTGGGCTGCATGGGCTGGACTTCAAATTATATTTTGGCATGTCTGTATTGTTGAACTATGATTTATTATGCTTTCTTCCATTGTTGAATTCTGATGATTTTGTGCTACATGATCCATGTGCATGGATTGCATAGATTTAAGGGTTATATGAGGGGTCGTCCGGCATTGTCCAAAGATGCGCCACATCGTGTTCAAGGACGTCTAGGAAACCGGAATTTCCAAGTCGGACTATAGATGCTATAACTTGTTGTCAATGATTTGAGTTCAATATATAATCAATAGACAAAACCCTTTGCCCAGCCTGCCCTCGCGGTGGGGCTAGCGAGGGTGGCCTATGGCGGTGCTCCTCTGGATAAGATTTTTGGTGCTCTCTTCGATAATGTCAATGTCCTGAATAAAATTCTCCACAAAGATGTTTGTTGTCAGTGGACTCTAATAATCACCATCATGAACCACTCGTCGTCATTCGTACCTGATAACCCACAAGTATAGGGGATCGTTTGTAGCCTTTTTTGACAAGTAAGAGTGTCGAATCCAATGAGGAGCTAATGGTAGAATCAATATTCTCTCAAGTTCTACCGACCACCGATATGACTCTACGCGCAACAATGTTCACTATACCTAGTACAAGAAATAAACTACTTTGCGGTAATAAAACTAGAAGTACTTTGTAGGTGTAAGAAGATAGTTTTGCAAGACAATAAAGAACTTGGAAATAAAAATTAGGTGTTGTTTTAATATGCAACAGCGATCTGAGATTCCTTCATGACCATCGTAAAGTAGGCCTCGGGGACGCGGTTCTTGTCTTCATACCGGGATATGAGGTACTGACACATGAATACGCCAGGGAATACCCTCGAGGTAGGACGAGATCTTCCATTGATCAACCCAAGGAAAATCTTCTTGTAGATGGGTAACTAGCCCGAAAAAGCTGCTCAACAAGGGGTCAAATAGCCATAACTTGCAACATATGTCTTCCATGGTGGGTTTTTCCATGGAATATAGCTCCGTCAGCTGCTTCATTTGATCCCCGAGGGGTGGAGGACAAGGTTGTGCTTGAAATTGAGCCCAAAATTGCTTTTGGGCATCTTCCTCACGGGCGCCATAGTACCTCCCTATGTTAACAACACTCCTCGACAGATCCTCAAAGGCATTTGTATGACGCCACAGTTGAGTCAACCGAGCTACCCTACCACTGCCAAAGGCACATTGCAATAAAGATGGCTTACCAACAGCAATTTAGCTAACCTAGTTAAGTTCATCGCGATCCACCCTTGCATGACTGTGGGCCTCTTTCAAGGCCAGATTCGCCTTCTCGAGCTCGACCGCCCTTGCTCGAAGGGTGTCATGATCTATGGCTAGACCTTTTAGGTTCTTCTCTACTTCAGCAACCCGGGCTTGGTCTTTGCCCCGGGCGACCTTCTCCTCGGCCAATTCCGAGTTTTCCTTCTCAGCAGCTACCTTGTGTCGATCAGCCTCTTTCTGAGCATCGATGAGCTCGACATTGAGGGCCTTGATCACTGGTGCGCTAGCTGTTAAAAGAATGGATAAAGTATATAAGGAACCCTACTAAAATACAAGGGGAATGTGCAAGCTTGTGTAAAAATAAAATACTAATCTCACCTTGTGCATTGTCCAGCCACTTCTTAATCAGAAGCATGTTGTCCTCGGTGCGGGATAGCTTGTGATTAATCTCATGCAATTCCTTCGCATTGAAGGCCGAGGTCGAGGCGGAAGCATGATATCATATTCTTAGTCCTCGAAAGTGAGACTTGATCCTCTATTCGATTTGTTTTATCCAAATAGAGTCTTAGGGGCTACTTGGTTCTATCTTTACATGTAAGAAACTAATCTCCATGACGAGCGCCAAGTCGGTTTTGTAGAACTCAATTCCGGCTCAAGGGCTATTGGGCACATTAGTTGCTATTTATTTAATAACGTTGTGCTCGAAAAGTGCTCAGGGTTTCATACCTCAAATCCATGGTGCGGGACCTTGAACGTCGCCTTCATTCCGGTCTCTACAGACCAAAATTGATGAAGTACCAAGTTTAGAAGTACTCGGTGCTCGGGAAAAATGGAAGAGCCTTGCACAGCCCCCTCCAGTTCTTGCCACCCAAACCCGGTCGTCATGGGCGAGAGTCCAGAGGGGCGAATCTCCTTGGCTGACCTCCCTTTTAAGGGATAAACCACTACCCTGGTTGATATACAGGCTCTGGAGCAATGGGGCCGAGGATTAAAACTTATCAAGCCCCATTCTCTCAACAACCATGGAGGTTGGCTCTGTTGGAGATCGTTGCATGGGAAACAAAAAAATTCCTACGCACACGCAAGATCTATCCATGGTCATGAGCATTTACGAGGGGGAGAATGGATCTACATCCCCTTGTAGATCGCTATGCGGGAAGCGTTAAGAAATGCGGTTGATGTAGTCGAACATCTTCGTGATCCAAATCGCCAAGCGTACTGCGATCCAATCACGATCCGTCCCGACCTACCGCCGAACGGACGGCACCTCCGCGTTCAGCACACGTACATCTCAATGAGGATCCCCGCCTTCTTGATCCAGCAAGAGGGAGCAGAGAGGTAGATGAGTTCTCTGGCAGCGCGATAGTATGGTGGCAATGGTGGTGGAACTATTCCAGCAGGGCTTCGCCTAAGTAATGCTGAAACAATCTAGAGGAAGAACTACGATCTAGAGGAAGAGGGAGCACGCAGCTGATTTCTGTGTCTCAAAACCCTCAAAACCTCTAGTATATATAGGAGGAGGGGCGGACAAGGCCTGCGCCCTAGGGCTGGCCTCTTTGCCTCGGTCGCAAGGAGGAGAGGAGGATTCCTCCTCCAATCCTAGTAGGATTCTCACTCCTCCTTCCCACTTGGAAACTCTTTCCACAATGGGTTTTTTCACCCAGCCACATGGGACTTTAGTGGGGCTTTGGCCAGACCACTAGGGGCTGGTTTACCTCTTCCCACAGCCCATGTGGCGCCTTGGGTCGAGACACCTCTCCCGATGGTCCCCCGGTACCCTCCCGGCACTCGTAGTACACTACCGATGAGCCCAAAACTTTTCCGGTGACCAAAACAGGACTTCCTATATATCAATATTTACCTCTGGACCATTCCGGAGCTCCTCGTGACATTCGGGATCTCATACGGGACTCTGAACAATCTTCGGTCACCACCATACATAACTCTATACTACCGAAACGTCACTGAACCTTAAGTGTGCAGACCTTGTAGGTTCGAGAACTATGTAGACATGACCGAGACACCTCTACGGTCAATAACCAATAGCGGGACCTGGATTCCCATATTTTCTCCAACATATTCTACGAAGATCTTTATCGGTCGAACCTCTGTGTCAAGGATTCAGTTAATCATGTATGATGTTCCCTTTGTTCTTCGGTGTGTTGCTTGCCCGAGATTGGATCGTCGGTATCTCCATACCTAGTTCAATATCGTTCTCGGCAAGTCTCTTTACTCGTTACGTAATACAAGATCCCATGGCTAACACTTTATTCACATTGCTTGCAAGGCTTATAGTGATGTTGTATTACTAAGTGGGCCCTGAGACACCTCTCCTTCACATGGAGTAACAAATCCCAGTCTTGATCCATGCCAACCCAACAGACATCCTCGGAGATACCTATAGAGCACCTTTATAGTCACCTAGATACGTTGCGACATTTGATACACACAAGGTACTCCTCCGGTGTCAGTGAGATGCATGATCTCATGGTCATAGGAACAGATACTTGACATGTAGAAAACTGTAGCAATAAACTGACACAATCATATGCTACGTTTATAGTTTGGGTCTTGTCCATCGCATAATTCTCCTAATGATGTCATCCCATTATCAAATGACATCTCATGTCCATGGGAAGGAAACCTTAGCCATCTTTGATCAACAAGCTAGTCTATTAGAGGCATACTAGGGACATGATGTTGCCTATGTATCCACACATGTATCTGAGTTTCTGATCAATACAATTCTAGCATGGATAATAAACAATTATCATGAACAAGGAAATATGATAATAACTAATTTATTATTGCCTCTAGGCCATATTTCCAATAGGCTCCCCATGGCCTTCGGCGGTCGTAGGGTTTGACCCGCCCACCGCAGCTCCTGCGGCATCCCCGCGATAGATATGTGGGGGCGGGAAGGGAGGTCGCCTCCCCTGGGTTGTCGTACCACTCTCCTCCATTTCGGCTAGATGAAGCGAACCCAAGGACCCCTGATCACCCTCGCGAGCTTGTGTCGGGCTAAAAATAAGGAATCAACAAATTAGTGAGATGCACTGGAACACATGCTTGTACAAAGGCCATGGTCTTTGACAAACCTGGTCAGTATCGGCTCCTCCCGATGTTGTGGTAGAGGAACGTCATGTGAAGAGTTAGAAAGGGAAATTTTGGTCAGGGCAAGTGTTGAGTCCTTTCCGCGCTGAGGCTCGACTGTCTTCTAAAGTCACCAATGGATGGGCACGAGCCTTTCCTCCTCGACACCCTCGGAAGAGGCCGTCCTTTTCCTTAAAGGAGGAACCTCCTCTTCCCCTTCACCATCCTCCTCCACCTATTCTCTTTACATTCCCCTTCTTTAGGGTGAGAGGAGATGCGGGTGTCCTGAATCTCGGGCCCGAAGACCCTCCTTTTTCTTCTTTCGCACCTTTTTCACGAGAAGGATGTAGGGGTCGGGGTGCCTCTAGTAGACTGGCTCGTGGATCAAAGATGGCCAAGGTTTCCTAGCCATGGACATAAGATTTCATTTGATAACGGGATCACATCATTGGGAGAATGATGTGATGGACAAGACCCAAACTTTAAACATAGCATATGATTGTGTCAGTTTATTGCTATAGCTTTCTACATGTCAAGTATATGTTCCTATGAGCATGAGATCATGCAACTCACTAACACCGGAGGAGTACCTTGTGTGTATCAAATGTCGCAACGTAACCGGGTGACTATAAAGATGCTCTATAGGTATCTCTGAGGGTGTCTGTTGAGTGGGCATGGATCAAGACTAGGATTTGTTACTCTGTGTGATGGAGAGGTATCTCAGGGCCCACTCGATAATACAACATCACAACAAGCCTTGTAAGCAATGTGACTAAAGTGTTAGCCATGGGATCTTGTATTACAGAACAAGTAAAGAGACTTTATGGTAATGAGATTGAACTAGGTATAGAGATACCGATGATGAAATCTCGCGCACGTAAAATACCAAAGAACAAAGGGAACATCATACGGGACTAACTGAATCCTGGCCATAGAGGTTCAACCGATAAATATATTCATAGAATATCTAGGAACCAATATGGACATCCGGGTCCCGCTATTGGTTATTGACCGTAGAGGTGTCTTGGTCATGTCTACATAGTTCTCGGACCTGCAGGGTCTGCACACTTAATGTTCGGTGACGTTTCGGTAGTATAGAGTTATGTATGGTGGTGACCAAAGGTTGGTAGGAGTCTCGGATGAGATCCCGAATTCCACGAGGAGCTACAGAATGGTCCTTAGGTAAATATTGATATATAGGAAGTCCCGTTTTGGTCACCAGAAAAGTTTGGGCACTTCGGTAGTGTATGGGGAGTGTTGGGAGGGTACCGGGGGACCATCGGGAGGGGCCTCACATCCCAAAGGGACTCATGGGCTGTGGGAGGAGACAAACCAGCTCCTGGTGGGCTGGCCGAAGCCCCCACTAAGGTCCATGCGGCTGGGGAAAGAAAAACCCAAAGGTGAAAAGAGTTTCCAAGTGGAGAGGAGGAATCCTACTCCTAGTAAGATTGGAGTAGGACTCCTCCACCTCCCACTTCGGTCGCACCAAAGGAGGATCCCTTTGGGCGCCGGCCTCCCTCCCCTCCCTCCCATATATACTAGAGGATTTGAGGTCAGCCCTAACCCTAATTGCCACGTGATGCCCTCTTCTTCCTCTACATCATTTTCTCCTCTAGTCTAGTTTCAGAGGTGCTTAGGCGAAGCCCTGCCGAATAGTTCCACCACCACCGCCGCCGCGACGTCACTCTGCCGGAGAACTCATCTACCTCTATGCTCCCTCTTGATGGATCAATAAGGTGGAGATCGTCATCGAGCTGTACGTGTGCTGAACGCGGAGGTGTCATCTGTTCGGTGCTAGATCCGAACGGATCGTGATTAGACCGCGGGATGCTCGGAGATTTTGAATGCGAAGGTGTTCGACTACATCAACAGCGTTTCTTAAAGCTTCCCACTTAGCGATCTACAAGTGTATGTAGATCCACTCTCCCTCTCATAGATGCTCATCACCACAGATAGATCTTGCGTGTGCGTAGGAATTTGTTTGTTTCCCATGCAACGTTTCCCAACATTGGTATCAGAGCTAGGTCTATGTGTAGATGAGATCAGGAGTACAAAACAAAGGAGTTTGTGGGCATTGATTATCAGATTGCTTCCTCTCTTGGTCGTGTTTTGATTCAGAGGTATTGTGGGATGAAGCATCCCGGAGCAACCTTAGTCGTAAGCTTACGAGAGACCGGTTCCATCGACTCACATGTCACTTTGTTGCATAAAGATGGCTGGCGGGTGTCTGTCTCTCCTACTCTAGTTGGATCAGATTCGACTAAGAAAGTCCTTGAGAAGGTTGAATAGCAATTTGTGTATCACTGTTGTGGTTTTTTTGTAGGTGAGAATTGTTCTTGCTAGATACCCGTAGCAGCCACGTAAAACATGCAACAACAGTTAGAGGACATCACGACTTGCATGTCGATGAGTACAACAACCGACAGGAGCCATAGGGTTGTCTTTAATTATTTTTGTCGTTTTTGCTCTACTTTAGCGCTATGAGTTAGAAATAGTCTTGGAAGCAACTGTCGGCGCAGCAACCCCGATGGCTACATGTTGATGGAGATCAAGATGATGGAGATCATGGTGTCATGTCGGTGATGATAGTGATCATGCCAGTGCTTTGGAGATGGAGATCAAAAGCACAAGTTCATGTCCATATCATGTCACTTATGATTTGCATGTGATGTTAATCCTTCTATGCATCTTATTTTCCTTAGGAGGACGGTAGTTGTCACAGCCCTAGCTAGACATTGTTTGACTCTACATTGTGCATCATGGCATCATGTTTAAAATTCAATTGAATTTGAAATGGGGATGATCAAAACCCTAGCTCAAATAAAATTCAAATAGGTTAAACTTAAAAATAATTTCAATGAGCCAGAAATGTCTTCAAAAATGTTCCCCCTCTTTGATAAATGTTGGAAACAACATATCAGGGGTGAATGATATTTTAACAACTATTTTGGTAAATTAAATAAATTAGGGAAGTTTCTGAAAATCACTAATAAAGCATTATAAATATGATAGATGTCCAAAAATGCCCAAACATTTTTGTGGAAGTTCGAAATAATCAAACTATATTACATAAAAATTGTGGGCATTATTGTGCTAGATACTTTGACCTCACAAAATAAAAAAATGTCAAAATAAAGAAAAACAGAAAATAAAAAATAAAAAAGGGGGCAAAACCTTCTGGCCCAAGTGGGAAGCCCATCCCAGCCAACCAGGGGTGGGGAGGTCATCTCCCACCTCCGGCCAGTAGGCAACCGAGGTGTCGGCCACATGCTCATCGGCCTCCACCTCCCACTTGCCATGAAGCTTCCTCCCCTTTGCTTATCCCCGCGCCACGGAGGCCCCGTGGAGCTTCCTCTCTCCTCCTGCTACTCCTCCCCCCTCTCCGCTGCTCTCTGCTCTCTCTCCCTCGCCGCCCAAAATCCGTCGGCCGCCGTGGATCTTCGCCGTCGATTGCATCGTCCCGATCGTCCCCGAGCTCGCTGGCCAGCCCTTCAGCCTCTCTATGAGCTCTCCTTGTTCCTCCCCGTAACCCCGCTGCTCTGCTCGACCACTAGCCACCGTTTCTGCAAGCCGATTTCTCCGGCCACCGCCATGGGCTTGCCTCCGGCCGGCTCTAGCGACCCCAGGGCCTCCTATGGTCCTCTCTAGATGCGTGGGGCAGTGGGATTCGCCCTAGTGCCCTTCGTGGCTGCTCCCGTGGCCCTCCGGTGGCCCTTCGCCGTGGCCAGAGGTCGGCGGCGACCAAATCCTGGCCGACCGACGTGGCCTCATTAACTAGCCGCTAACTAAACCCCCGTGACACTGACTAGTGGGCCTTGCATAATTAATTAGCATGAAACGTTTAATTAGGTTAATTAACCCCGGTTAAATATCCAGTGACACTGACGTGTGGACCCCACACGCCAGGTTTGACCTGGACCTAGCTTGTTGACCGCTGACGTAATGCTGACGTCATGATGACGCAATAACTATTTCTGGAATTAAAATAAATCACTAAATGATTTAATATTTTTAGAAAAAAAATAAAACTTCTAAAAATCATAGAAAATAATCTATAAGTCACATGGAAATAATTTATATACGAAAAATGATCAGAAAAATCCAATGAATCTGTTTATGCCATGATATGCATGTTTAAACAAGTTGTCACCACCAAGTAGGACATTTTGTGACTAGGTCAACTTAAGAAATATCATTTGGAGTTGGAATTCGAACTTGTTTGAATTACACTTTAACCAACTTGGCTAACTACTCCTCTAGGTTAATTTAGTACCTTAAATTTGTCATATCATGCATCATGATTGTGCATTGCATACATTGAATGTTGGTTCTTCTTGTTGTCGGTGCTTGTTCCCTCTCGGTAGACAATGGTTCTGGCGATGTGAACGTTGACACTAATGAAGAGAAGTAATATCTTTAGGACTGTCAGGCAAGCAAACCCCCTTGAGCATACTGATATGAACCCACTCTCTTGCTCCTACTCTCCTTTATTGCATTAGGACAAACACGATTCGACTGTTACATGTTCTCGGTAGTTAAACCCATTCCTTTGCATGACCTGTCTTTGCCACAGTAAATAGTTGAAACCATTTAGCATTAGTAGCAACTCCTTGAGCCTTGTTGTGCTTACTCATCCATGCTTGCTTACATACTATGCCTGCTATGCTTAGAGTAGTGTCATGTCGGGTCTGATCCATCTCGGTGATGAATCGAAATGACAGTGTTCATGTCCTACGGTGTGAGAGCTAAGTGTGTGAACACGATTTGGTAAAGGTAGCGATGAGAGGCCATGTAGGAGTACATGGTGGGTTGTCTCATTGGGACCGTCCTTAGGAACTGAGTCATGTGTATGTTATCCAAGACTAGCTACTACCGCACATTGGGATACTTAATTGACTCTCTCGACTTATTAACCGACTTGATCTTTGTCCAGGAGTTGCAACTAGTTTTTGGTGTTTGTAGGATATGCTAGTAGTCTACCAAGTGGCACCCTGTACAGGTGGGCTTGAGACAGACTAGGCATTATAGCCTGATGTACCAAGCGTAGTACCATCCGTCGAGGTGGGCTTAGGAACCCTGTACACATCGTTTGGGGTCAAAGAGGAAACTTCGGCCGGACTTCCTTGCAGGTTCAGTCTCAAATAGGCGATAAACCTGGACTAGAGTCTTGTGTGGTTAGTCAGGTCGTGGCCGAATCCCTCGCCGGGCTCCTGCTTGAAGGTTGCCGAGGTGCCTTTTTACGAGCACATGGCGGTAAGTGGCGGAAGCATGTGTGACGAAGTACACCCCTACAAGGCAATCAATCTATTTGAATAGCCGCATCCTCGGATATGGACTACTTGGAGAACGTATGTGGTTCATAGTCAACTTGAAGTGGATACTCTAAGATACGCAAGATAAGCGTGAGTTCTATGGGTGGCCTTCTCGTAGGGAGACGGAAGTGGATCCATAGTGGTGTATTGATTGGCGAATATGTGGACTCGTGTGCGCTATCCCACACAAAAGAAAGTACTTGTAGTCGTAGTATAGGTTAGCCAAGAGTCAAAGTTGGCTTGCTGCAATAAACTCCACAACCCCCTTCATTGATACTGATGCATATGTATATAGTTCTGATGTAAGTCTTCCTGAGTACCTTTGTACTCACGTTTGCTTAATTTATGTTTTTGCAGAAGAGACGTCAGTCTCATTAGTGGTATTTTCGACGTGAGGTTCATGTTGACCGGATTAGCTTGGGAATCCCAGACAGAGGTTTGGTTCCTTTGGTAGGGTCGTTGTAGCTTTTCAGGCTCCTCCAGCCACTTTTGTAGATGTCTGTACCCGGACATGTTGAACTTCCACTTGCTTGTTTGAATGCTCTGAATGTTGGGTCTTGTGACCCCTGTTTGTAACATCTTATTGTAATGGCTCTTCTGAGCCTTCTAAATAAATGTTGTAATGTTGTATGGTTATGTTGTGATGCCATAGTTGTATCTATGCATATCGGGCATGTCGTGCGTACGTGTGACGTGTAACGATATGTATGAGATTCGACACCTGGTCGTGTGCCTTTAGTAGTACTCTTTACAGGGAACCGCCTCTTTGTGCTTCCATCGAGCCTTGGTAGCTTGCTATTGCTCCGGACACATTGATTGACCAGCATGTATTCTTCTTTGATATTATGTCTGTCCCTTCGGGGAAATGTCTCGCTGTGTAATGGAGTCCCTGATCTTGGTACGACTCGTCTACGTGTAGTGATGACATTTATGTCCCACGGTGTAATGGAGTCCTTGTAGCTTGTTATGACTCGTCTACACACGCTAGAGGCCGACACCTGCATTGCTGGGTTACGTATGCATGTTCCTGTACGGATGTGCCACTTGGGTTCTATGACTAGTCACGTCGGCCCGGTTTCTCTGTCGTTTGATTGCCAGCGACATGTTCACATACATAAGCCAAAAGACGCAAACGGTCCCGGCTAAGGTAACGTTGCAGCCGTGGAGTTTACCGTGCGTGAGGCTGCAAAGTGATGTGATATGTTACAGTCTGGATTCATATGACTTAGGATCGGGGTCCCGACAGCTTTGGTATCAGAACTTGACTATCTGTAGGATTACCAAGCCAAACTGGTCGATGTTGAGTCTAGAACTGCTTTAGTTATATAAGGGAAATTGATTGTGGAAGGGAACGTAAGGCTCTTTTTACTCCTTTCCTTGTGTCATTCTGATTCCGAGTCACTCTCTTCTTTTCTATGGGGTTTAAGAACTAGGCCTTCTCATCTATCTATTAGGATGACAAGTTACTATGCCGGAGACCTATAGGAAAGTTGTTGTCTTCTAGATCGATGGCTCTATAAAAATTCATTGTCATGCTCTCAGTTTTCTTGTGCAGGTTGCCTCATATTTCATGCCGTATAGCCTTTATGCTGTCCAAGTTATCCAAGGTTTCTAAATTATCTGATGCAATTGCAAAACTCTTTCATCTTGTGTTAATGTCTTTCAGGCCAGACAAAGCACACTAATTATTGTGTTGGGGTACTCCATTACCTCGACGTGTATGATGAAGGTGTTTAGGAAACCATGTTGTTTCAGCGAACCACCCAATAGTCTAGTTGTGTCTTTTGTTTCCAGCGTGATAATTCTGGCCATCGTTATCGAAAGCATGTTGTGATGCTACTTAGACAATAGGTATTCTGTATCTGGGTTCCTGAACCCAAGGATGATTCTGCTCATTCCCGTTGATAGTTTTTGCTCGTTCCTTTAGGATATTAGTAACCTTGTTATAGCCTTCAAGGTCCGTGGTATATCATTCTTCCAATACCATGATCCATTATGGCAGAAGTTCCTTGTGATCTTAATATCACAACAAGAGTGCTCGTGATGAGTCCTCCATTTCATAGTTGTGAGTCTGCCAATTCTTTCATTTCTGCATGGATTATATGGAAGAAACATGTTGAACTCCGTTTAATATATTCAATCCATGCATCTACAACTCAGGAAAAATCAAGTGCTCTTGAGTTGCCCTTCTTCAATTGTATTCTGACCTTCAGCTATCAGAGGATAGTCAAGGGTATGCATGCATTGTATTATCGATGTCGACTATTCTTGTGGTCTGTCAAGCCATTCTATTTTAGAATGACTAGGAGAAGCAAACTCCCATACCTCATCCATTTCTCGGATTGAGTCAAAGCATTTGTATTCTGCAGATCAAAATGCCATTCCAGCTTTTGCTCTGTTCTACTTTGAGGTATTACCCTCTTCATGTCAAGATTATCATGAGAACTGCACTCCCTCTTATGAAATCTTGATGTAGTGGTACTTCTAGCCATCATCATTCATTCCCCGGTCTCTGTGTTGTTTGCAACCAGAATACCAACAAGTGAATCGTGATGTGCGTAATCAATACTTCTAGAAACTTTTTTGCTTGGTAGTTAATGGACAATAATTTCATTCTTGGTGTGTTGGTTATTGAATTGCCACTCTAATATTGATCGTGCTACCTAGTCCATTTCCCATGGTGCACTTTTCGATCAATGAGTTATAGGATTGTGTCAATCCTTCGCTCTATTGATCATATCGTTTTGCCTTGAAAAGCAAGATTGCTCTCGAGCTTGATAACATACCGGTGGATCGTGATTTTCTGAATATCTTCTCACAAGTATTACCAAGGTATTCCTTGACCGTGATGTTAAGTCGTGATCGAGATGGTTTTCCTATAAACCACCTTTCTCCAAGAATCTGTGTTGGACACCCCTGAAGTAGTTGGTTAAGCTAAACAACAACTTGGAGAGTTGGAAGATAAAAGCTTCACTGACTTAGTTCATTCCGGGGAATGTCTTTGTTGTGGATGTGTGTGTCGAAGAAAGATGATATATTCATCAATTAATCCTTGTGATCAATTGTTGCATCTATTTTCTTGTTCAACCTTTGATTGAAGTATGGGCTATCGTCAAATCAAAATCAAAACCAAAGATCTTCCTAATGTTGTTTTACCGTGGATGTATCCTCAAGCATACACCATTATATCTTTTGGTCTGACCAATGCTATCACCTTGTTCTCATAGTTGTGGAATTCCATCCATTTGGATACCTCGATGAAATGTTGTTGAGCTCATCAACAACATTCTCATCTATTCCATGACTCATGATGAACATTAAGCTGGTGTTGGAAACTTTGTAGACAATATCTTCGTGTCATGTACATGAAGTATATGTTTGGTGTAAGAGGTGACTTACTCTTAGTTCATGTGCATATGGTGCAAGTTGCCGACATGAACTTGAGAAAGGTCATTTTGTTTTCATTGGAATCATCCCAAGTCAGTCATGCATGTGTGAAGTATTCTATGGTTTGATAGACTGATCATCTCCATTCCATATGTATTCCCTAGCACACCAAGCCACCGATTCACTTGTTTAAGGCAAAGAAGTTCCTTCTCAAGACCTATTCATATGACTTAAGTAAGGACTTCGTTACCTCCAATGATGATTCCATCCAGAACTTGGTAGTGTTTTGTTGTAAGATTTCTATGTGGTCACAATTGTCTTGGACAATGTGTTCACATGTGTCTTGCAATCCAGCTCATGTTTTGGAGTTGACGCCGTAGTTCATTTCCTGAGAATCTCGCAATGTCATCTCTTCGATTTGTGTTGCAACCTTTCACTTTCAGACATGCTGAGTCCAGAATATCCTGACACCAACCATATCTGAATCTCAGGAAGATATGATGGTTGGAACTTTTCCCAAGAATTATAATATTGGTCTCGCTGTAACCAGCAAAGGGATGTTGTGGCTAACATACCTATCCGGAAGACCTATTGCTATAATATATTGTATCGGCAACTTAGCCACTTCCCCATGAGGATTTCATATGTCTTATTCTAGAAGTTTATCCTTATGGAACATTTGAAATCCCAAAGTCCGACCTCTACTTGATGTTCTAGTCAGAACACCTGACACATAATTGGGATTATGCTAGTACATCAAGGAGAACATTAGAAGCGGAGTGCTAAATGTCTCTCGGTCGATCATCTAGATTTCGCTTCCTTGGCATAGCTAAGGTGAAATTTGAGAAAGTGTTGTCTTCCTTTGCATCTGAATCCTCCATCACTATTCATCATGTTAGTATGATGTGTTACCAGAATCCTTGGCGCGGATGTTGGTAAAACTTTGATGAATATGGAGATGCTCAAGTTCTTGAGAGCACGCTTAGACACTGGGTTATACCCTCGGTATTAATTGGAACGTGCCTTCCATTGCCGAGTTGTTTTATAGCTCTAGTTTCCATTCCGATCTGAGTATGCCATTCTTTTGAATTCCTTCAAATGATCGTTGTAAATTGCCTTAGGCTGGTATGAAGAGTTTCAATGATCTTTGTATCAAAAGTAATTCTTTTTGCCACTTAAGGGATAATCTTACGAGTCACCTTCCATAAGGTGCTTGTTATGGTATGAAGGGAAACTAACTCCTCGCTACTTTCAAACCTCTTCACCATCTGCTTTAGCATGGACTTGTTGCCTACCAATTGAACCTCCCTCATCTGCTTCATTCATTGTTCTTGACTTGTGTTTTTTGTCCCATCTCGAGAGATGTTATTACGTCTCATTCCATGAGTTGGTCATGAGTCGCTCGATCTTCGTAAAGATCGATTCATATAGAGCTCTCTATCCCTGTTGTTTTCTCTGTTGGATGAAGATCCCGAAGGTAGATGTCAAGACCAGCATGTTGTAATGAAACCACAACTGCAAGGAGGTCACCTTAAACATGAAGATTCTGTTAGATAGTGTCCCTTTGACTTCTTACCCTACGCTTAAATCTCGGGACGAGATTTTTGTTTAGTGGGGGTGAGTTGTCACAGCCCTAGCTAGACATTGTTTGACTCTACATTGTGCATCATGGCATCATGTTTAAAATTCAACTGAATTTGAAATGGGGATGATCAAAATCCTAGCTCAAATAAAATTCAAATAGGTTAAACTTAAAAATAATTTCAATGAACCAGAAATGTCTTCAAAAATGTTCCCCCTCTTTGATAAATGTTGGAAACAACATATCAAGGGTGAATGATATTTTAACAACTATTTTGATAAATTAAATAAATTAGGGAAGTTTCTGAAAATCACTAATAAAGCATTATAAATATGATAGATGTCCAAAAATGCCCAAACATTTTTGTTGAAGTTCGAAATAATCAATCTATATTACATAAAAATTGTTGGCATTATTGTGCTAGATACTTTGACCTCACAAAATAAAACAAATGTCAAAACAAAGAAAAACAAAAAATAAGAAATAAAAAAGGGGGCAAAACCTTCTGGCCCAAGTGGGAAGCCCATCCCAGCCCACCAAGGGTGGGGAGGTCATCTCCCACCTCCGGCTAGTAGGCAGCCGAGGTGTCGGCCGCACACTCGCCGGCCTCCACCTCCTACTTGCCACGGAGCTGCCTCCCCTTTGCTTATCCCCGTGCCACGGAGGCCCCGTGGAGCTTCCTCTCTCCCCTTGCTGCTCTTCCCCCCCTCTCCGCTGCTCTCTGCTCTCTCTCCCTCGCCGCCTGAAAGCCGTCGGCCGCTGTGGATCTTCCCTGTCGATTGCGTCGTCCCAATAGTCCCCGAGCTCGCTGGGCAGCCCTTCAGCTTCCCTATGAGCTCTCCTTGCTCCTCCCCATAGCCCCGCTGCTCTGCTCGACCTCTAGCCGCCGTTTCCGCAAGCCGATGCTCCGGCCACCGCCATGGTCTCGCCTCCGGCCGGCTCCAGCGACCCCAGGGCCTCTTGTGGTCCCCTCCGGATGCACGGGGCCGTGTGATTTGCCCCAGAGCCCTTCACGGCCGCTCCCGTGGCCCTCTGGTGGCCCTCTGCCATGGCCAGAGGTCGTCGGTGACCAAATCTCGGCCGGTCGACGTGGCCTAATTAACTAGCCTCTAACTAACCCGCCCCCTGACGCTGACTAGTGGGTCGTGCATAATTAATTAGCATGAAACGTTTAATTAGGTTAATTAACCTCGATTAAATATCCAGTGACACTAATGTGTGGACCCCACACGCCAGGTTTGACCCGGACCTAGCCTGTTGACCGCTAACGTAATGCTAACGTCATGATGATGCAGTAACTGTTTCTGGAATTAAAACAAATCACTAAATGATTTAATATTTTCAGAAAATGTTTAAAACTTCTAAAAATCATAGAAAATAATCTATAAGTCAGATGGCAATGATTTATATATGAAAAATGATTAGAAAAATCCAATGGATCTGTTTATGCCATGATCATGCATGTTTGAACAAGTTATCACCACCAAGTAGGACATTTTATGATTAGGTCAATTTAAGAAATATCATTTGGAGTTGGAATTAAAACTTGTTTGAATTACACTTCAACCAACTTGGCTAACTACTCCTCTAGGTTAATTCAGTACCTTAAATTTTTCATATCATGCATCATGATTGTGCATTGCATAAGTTGAATGTTGGTTCTTCTTGTCGCCAGTGCTTGTTCCCTGTCGGTAGACGATGGTTCTGGCGATGTGAACGTTGACACTAATGAAGAGAAGTAATATCTTCAGGACTGTCAGGCAAGCAAACCCCCTTGAGCATACTGATATGAACCCACTCTCTCGCTCCTGCTCTGCTTTATTGCATTAGGGCAACACGATTCGACTGTTACATGTTCTCGGTAGTTGAACCCATTCCTTTGCATGACCTGTCTTTGCCATAGTAAATAGTTGAAACCACTTAGCATGAGTAGCAACTCCTTGAGCCTTGTTGTGCTTACTCATGCATGCTTGCTTACATACTGTGCCTGCTATGCTTAGAGTCGTGTCGTGTCGGGTCTGATCCATCTTGGTGATGAGTCGGAATGACAGTGTTCATGTCCTACGGTGTGAGAGCTAAGTGTGTGAACATGATTTGGTAAAGGTAGCGATGAGAGGTGTTAGTGCATCTAGTGACCCTTAGTGATTTTGGTGTATTTAAGACTTATAGGTTAAGGTACTAATGTGTTTGTGAGTGTACACAGGCTCTATAAGTTGATGAGGAGTTTGATATATTCAGAGATTATCGACCCCTAAACATGTATGTCTTCAAGTGAAGACTTTGGTGAAGACGTTCTGAAGACTTTGGTGAAGACTTTGTGAAGACTTTGAAGATGAAGAAGTTGGTGTGACCTTGAAGATATGAACGAGGAATATGAAGCGTGAAGACTTTTGTTTTCGTAGTTTCGTTTCCTTTATTTGAGTCATAGGAAACACCATACTGTTAAAGGGGGCCGAGGTAATACTAAGGAAAATTTCCAACTGATGCTCAACTCCAAAATTCTCAAACCATACAATCCTTCGAGTGAAGCCTTTGGAAATCTCTTACGGTTCAGACAAGTTCTTCAGTGATAGAGACAAAGTTCTTCTGGTCTCTGAGGAAATTGATCTGACTGAGGAGTTAGGATTTCGCCAGTGCGAATTGCCTACAAGTGAGGAACATGATAAGCTGAGGACTTTCATAGTTCGAAATTCCGACCGTTGCTATGCTTAGCGCCAGTTGTCCCCAATCATTCTTATCCACATAACGGTCATATCATTGGGGGCATTTATGTCTTATCATGTCAGGTTGCATCCTGGCAATAAATAGCCAACCCCCACAACCACTAGCTGGCTGGCTGCTCCGAGAGAGAAAACTGACACTTGTCATTCAAGAGCAACCCATCTTCCAAGGACTTTTGAGAGAAAATCATTAGTGAGGAAAAACCTACAATCAAACCACAAAACCCAAAGTGATTGAGCATCACTGAAGAACTTTCTATGTGGAACCGATGCTTGTTACCTTTGAGGATTGTGCATCCTCCAGACGGTTAGGCGTCATGGTCTAGTGCTCCTGCAGTTAATTGGGGACCATGAAGTGACCTTGGCATAGAGCATCCAGCAGTAAATTATGGATCGCCGGGTGACCAGTTTTTGAGGGTTTTGGAAGTCTACCCTGAAGACTTACCACGAGTGTTGGGTGAGGACTGTGTGACCTTAGCTCAAGGAGAATACGGTAAGGACTATGTGTCCTGGGACTGTGTGTCCTCTGGTTTAAATACCAAGCCGCTCCGAACCAGACGTACGACTGTCACAGCAGTTGGAACTGGGTCATCAAACCATTGTCTTCATCGAGCTATCTGGTTCTATTTCCTCAACCCCTATATTCCTCATATACCTATTGATGAAATTGATTGTTACTGTTTGAAGAATTTGACTGAATACTTTCACAAATTCCTCACCTCAAATTCTTCAAGTTACCTTGTTCATCACTACTTATCTTGTATCATGCTACTCTCTATTTGTGCATGTTTCATTTCATCATGAAGACTATGTTGTTACTATGTTCCTCATGCACTTGAGTACTTATTTCGCTGCTAGTTATTCATCACATTTGAAATTCCTCAAAGTTGAAATTCCTCAAGTGATGGATGTGTAAAAATCGCCTATTCACCCCCCTCTAGTCGATATAACGCACTTTCAATTGGTATCAGAGCAGGTACTCCCTCGCTCTGTGTGATTTTGGTTTAACCACCTGGAGTCTAGTTATGTTGACTGTAGGTATGATCAAGGTTTCCACAGGTTGTCCTACCTTCGATGGGATAGACTACCCCTATTGGAAGAACAAGATGCGTATGCACCTTGAAGCTATTGACAACAATGACTGGTATGTTGTGGAAAATGGTGTGCCTCTGTCACTCCCACTGTTACTACTGCTGATGTGAAGAGATTCAAACTCGATTCTCAAGAGAAGAATATCATCTATGGCCATCTGAGCAAAGGTCAGTATGGCAGAGTGAGTGCTTTGGAGTCTGCTAAGCTTATCTGGGATAGGTTGTTCAAAGTCAACGAAGGTGTTTCCACTCAAGATGACTCTCGTGTTGATGTTCTTCGCAATCTCTTCAACCACTTCAAGATACTTGATAATGAAAATGTTCAGCAAACTTTTGATCGTCTCACTGATATCTCAAATGACCTTCAAGCACTGGGTGCCACCGATATCACTGACCCTGAAGTGGTGAAGAAACTGCTAAGATCTCTTGACTCCTCATTCGATACTCTGGCTTTGATGATTCAAGAACGTGGTGACTACAAGTCGCTTGATCATGCTAATATTCTTGAGAGACTCAATACTCATGAATTCCAAGAAGCTGAGAAGAGAGACCTCTACGGGCCAAGCTATGGAAGATCTCGTGCACTGAAGGCAAAAGCAATTTCCCCATCTGAAGAAGAAGATTCTGACAGCAGCCTTGGTGATCCTGAAGAACTAAGTCAGGAACTAGCAATGCTTGTGAGGAAATTCCAGAAGTTCTCAAGGAGAGGTGGATTTGGAAAGTCATCGAAAAGTGGCTTGAGGAAATCGGATTCCTCAGAAGACTACAAGAAAAGAACTTGTCATCGTTGCAAGAAGTCTGGTCACTTTATCTCTGACTGTCCTCTCTGGGAAAAAGATTCAAAGAAGAAGCAGAAATATAAGGATGATAGTTTTGATGACTCGAAGAAAAAGAAGAAATCTTCAAAGTCCTCATCTGCAAAGTCCTCATCTTCAAAATCCTGAAAGCACAAGAAGAATGGTTCCAGAAAGGCACGAGCATTCATCGGCAAGGAAATGGACTCTGAGGAAGAATCTGAAGAATGTGAAGAAGAGGAAGAATCTGAGGAGGAATCAAAATTTTGTGTTGCTAGCCTTGCTCTTGCTACTGCTTTCGTCAGCAAGTCCATCTTCAACGATGAAGAATTTGACTACTCCAACGACTCTGACGTCAGCAACGATGATCTTGCTCCCACCTATTGCTTCATGGCAAAAGGCTCAAAGGTACACAAACATCATTCCTCATCTGAATCAAGTGAAGGTGAATCTGATGATTATGTGAAACCTAGCTATGCTAAACCTGTTAAAATTGCCACTAAGCAACAAAGTGCACTTGAAAAGCCTTAGAAAATGCTAGACAAAAGCGATGATCTGTTGAACCATGAAGTGGATCGGACTCAAACTCTATTTGTCGATCTCAAAAGTCTTCAGCCGAAGTATGATAACCTACAGAGTCATCATAACGACCTCTTAGCTGATCATGAGAAGCTTTCTTATGAATTTCTTCAAAGAAAGCAAGATCTTGAGAAACTGAGGGTGTCACATGAAGATCTCCAAAGGGACAACGATTCCTTACTAGCTCAACAGATTAGTACCGCTCAGGAAGATTTCATTCCAGCTTCTTTGAAATGCATCGAACGTGAAACTGCCAATTCTTCACTTGAATGTTCAAATGCTTCTATTGCTGCAATTTCTTCAACTATTCCCGTGGTCTTAAATTCCTCATCTGAGGATACCACTAGTATCACTGATGAAAATGCAGGGTTGAAGGAATTGTATGTGACAGGCATGTACAAAAGTCTCAAAGGGCATCAAACCCTTTGTGATGTTCTCAAAAAGCAGATTCTGAACAGGAACCCTAGGAAAGAGGGTATAGCCTTTGTGAGGAAACTCAACACTGATGCATCCTACTGGACACCTGAGCAGTACCCCAAAACCTCATGGGTTGCTGCGAAAGGACCTCCTGTAGATCCATCCACTTTATCTAGCTTTACGTGTGAAACTTCATATTTCTCTGATGAATCACTTGAATCGAACTACAAATTCTTCAAAAATCAGAAAGGTGAAGTATTTGCTAGATTTGTTGGAACTAACTGCAGGAACGGTTCTCCTATGAAGAAAATCTGGGTTCCCAAGAGCTACCTACAAAATCTTCAAGTGAATGTCTCACGACACCACTCATGAAGAATAGGAAACCCAGATCAAATTCCTCATATGGACCAAACTCCTCAAATGGTCAAAATTATCATTCTCATACTAATGCCTCTGTTTCGCAGGGAAAGCCTAAGAGTTATGAATATGTGCATTATTGTTCAAACCATTATGTTCATAAGTCCTCGAAGAATTTCTCTGCTTATTCATTTGAGTACTCTAATCCCCACCCTGTGAAACAAAGCGCACTTGCTTCAATGCCTCCCTTCTCACATGGTGCTTGCAGAATGATGAACTCTTTAACACCCTCCAGATGTGGGTGGTGAAGAAATTGAACTAATTTCTTATGCAGGGTTAGGTTTCCAGATGAAACTGAACATCTGATGAACATGCTGGAGACCTGAGGAAATGCTTGAAAGGATGCAAGATAAATATGCAAAAATGAATTCCTCATTTCTCTCGTCCTCCCACTACTTGCTTACTATCTTGTGTGATGAAATTCTGTCTGATGAAATTGATGTCATACTCTTCACTGTGAAGCATATGAGTTCGTAAGTTGTATTAATTTATCTGCAGGATGATACTCTAAAAGTTACTGAGTGGGTTCTCAATAGTGGATGCACAAACCACATCACGGGTGACAAGAATCTACTGATGAATTTGCCACTCACTCCATCTCCTCTAAAGCATATCACCTACGCAGACAAAGGAAAAAGCAAGGTATTGGGACTTGGATAAGGACCGAACCATGGATAAGGCGATGCTTGTTGAATCCCTCGGGTTCAACCTTATGTCTGTCTCAATGCTTTGTGATCTTGATATGGTTGTCGTGTTTGGAAAATATCGTTGTGTTGTCATCATGGAATCTGACAATTCCAAAGTCTTCGAAGGCTTTCGGAGAGGAGACTTGTATATTGTCGATTTCTCTATGGGTCCTCAACCTGCCACTTGCTTACTTGCAAAGTCTTTAGAAGGCTGGCTGTGGCATCGACGACTTGGACATGCTGGTATGAGGAACCTGCACACACTCGTGAAGAAAAAGCACGTCATTGGCATCGAGGGTGTCAAATTCCTCAAGGACCACCTCTGCGGTGCATGTGAATCTGGGAAGATGACCAGATCCAAGCATCCCTCGAAGACAATCATGACCACGACTCGACCCTTTGAATTGCTTCACATGGATCTATTTGGCCCCACTCATTACTCTGTACTAACAAATGCATCAAGTTTTTATGGCTTTGTCATTGTTGATGATTACTCTCGTTACACATGGGTACATATTATTCTGTACAAAAATGAAGTGCAGGACATCTTCAGACGATTTGCTTCAAGGGACTCCACCAACTTCGGCGTCAAGATCAAGCATATCAAGAGTTATAATGGGACTGAGTTCAAGAACACTAATCTTGATGAATATCTTGATGAACTTGGTATTACTCATGAGTTATCTGCCCCTTATACTCCTCAGCGGAATGGCATCATGGAGCGCAAAAATAGGACACTTGTTGAGATGGCTCGCACCATGCTTGACGAATACAAAACTCCTCGTCGCTTCTGGCCTGAAGCAATTGATACTGCATGCCACATCATCAACAGGGTATATCTTCACAAATTCTTCAAGAAGATTTCATATGAGCTCATGACAGGCAAGAAACCCAATGTAAGTTATCTCAAAGTCTTCGGTGCAAAATGCTGGATCGGAGATCCTCACCACAGTTCTAAGTGTGCACCGAAAGAACATGAAGGTTTTATGCTTGGTTATGGAAAGGACTCGCACACCTACAAAGCCTTCAACACCTACCATCACAAGGTGGTTGAAACTGTAGATGTGCGGTTTGATGAAACTAATGGCTCGCAAAGAGAGCTTCTGCCTTCTGTGTTAGATGAACAGTCTCTTGAAGAATCCATCAAGTTGAAGGCAACTGAAGATGTCATACCCATTGAGGAAATCATTCCAACAAATGAAGACTCTCATACTGATATACCTAAAGAAACTCGAATTGATGAAAATCCTCAGCCACGTCAACCTGCTCATCCAAGAGTAGCAAATGAAGTGCAGATTGACAAAATCATCGATGACATCAACACACCAGGTCCTCTCACATGCTCAAAAGCTTCACATCTAACTAACTTTTGTGGGCACTTTGCCTTTGTCTCTATAATAGAACCCACCAAATTTGATGAAGCATTCAAGGAGCCCGAGTGGATTCAAGCTATGCAAGAGGAATTGCATCATTTCAAGCTCAACAACGTGTGGGAACTTGTCAAGCGACCAGATCCTCACAAACATAACAAGCAACAAGCGACCAGATCCTCGTACCAAGTGGATCTATCGCAACAAGCAAGATGAAAATGGCCTCGTGGTGAGGAATAAGGCTTGTCTTGTAGCCCAAGGCTACACACAGGTTGAAGGAATTGACTTTGATGAAACATTTGCACATGTTGCTAGACTTGAGGCTATTCGCATATTACTTGCTTATGCTAACCATCATAATATCATCTTATATCAAATGGATGTGAAAAGTGCATTCCTCAATGGTAAGCTTGAGGAAGAAGTATATGTTGCTCAACCCCCAGGTTTTGAAGACCCTAAGCATCCTGACAAAGTCTTCAGACTAAACAAGGCCCTCTATGGCCTCAAGCAGGCCCCTCGGGCGTGGTACGACACTCTGAAGGAATTCCTCATGAAGAAAGGATTCAAACCCGGTTCACTCGACCCAACCCTTTTCACAAAATCTTATGACAATGAACTGTTCATATGCCAGATATATGTAGACAATATTATCTTTGGCTGTACTGACAAACGTTAAAGTGATGAATTTGCCTATATGATGAGTGAAGAATATCAAATTTCTATGATGGGAGAGTTGAAATTCTTCCTAGGTCTTCAAATTCGTCAACAAGACAATGGCATCTTCATCTCACAAGAGAAATACCTCAAAGATGTTTTGAGGAAATTCGACATGCAAGATTGCAAAGGCGTCAAAACTCCAATGCCTTCAAAAGGCCACCTCTGCACTGATGAAAATGGTAAAGATTTCGATCAGAAGGTATAACGCTCCATGATTGGTTCATTATTGTATCTATGTGCATCTAGGCCTGATAGTATGCTAAGTGTTTGCATGTGTGCCCGATTCCAAGCAACACCAAAGGAATCACACCATAAGGCTGTGAAACATATTCTTCGATACTTAGCTCACATACCAACACTTGGATTGTGGTATCCCAAGGGCTCAAATCTTCACCTCGTCGGATACACCGATGCTGACTATGTTGGAGACCATGTGGATCACAAGTCAACCTCAGGCACATGTCATTTCCTCGGACGATCCTTAGTCTGTTGGTCCTCAAAGAAGCAGAACTGTGTTTCATTCTCTACTACTGAAGTTGAGTACATTGCTTCCGGTTCATGTTGCACTCAGCTACTATGGATGAAGCAAACCCTCAAGGACTACGGCATCAAGCTGAAGAATGTGCCTCTTTACTGCGACAACGAGAGTGCCATCAAGATTGCTTATAACCCAGTTTAGCATTCCAAGACCAAGCACATCCAAATTCGTCATCACTTTCTTCGAGATCATGTACTCAAGGGCAACATCTCCATCGACCACATCCCCACTAAAGAACAGCTGTCCGATATCTTCACTAAGCCCTTGGATGAAAAGAGTTTTTGCAAGTTGCGGTGTGAGCTAAATATCTTAGAATCTTCGAATGTCCTTTGAAGAAATACACACATCCTAACACTTATGCAAAATTGATGACCTTGATGTGCAACACACGAAGAAACGTTTTTCTTAAATCAATGAAGAATAACCCTCTAAGTGTGAAGAAATTAATGAAGAATTTGATTCTCAGAACCCTACGACAATTGTACGTGGTGTCTGAAGTCATCATTCTTATACGGTGGGTCACGCCACCAACAATAGTTGAAATTCTTCTAAGTTGAGTTTCTCATCATTTGTGCAAATTTTTCAAATCATCAAATTCCTCAACTTTTCAAATTCTTCAAACTTTGAAACTCATGTTCTTCATTGACTATATATATATATATATATATATGAGTTTTTAATGTCCTCAACAGCATTCACTTATTGCTAATTCTTCAAGTTGATTTTCATCTAAGTGAATGTGATCGGACCCTTTACCCCTCTATGCTAAACTCAACCCAGTCTGTTCACAAATTCTTCATATGCGTTCTACTTTGAAACTCGTTCAAAGTCTTCACTGTGTCCTTGATAGCTGAAGAATTTGCGAACGGAAGATTTGAAATTTACAATATCAAAATATTCAGCGGTTCTCGCACAAACGGTTCCGGTTCCCGCGCCTAGATAACCCACGATCATCACCGCTAAGTACGTGGGTGACACCTGTCGTGTGGAGAGCAAGGGTCAAGGGCAATCCTGTCCAAAATCTTCGGGCGGATCAGTTTTCACTTCCACTATAAATACCCCCTTCCCATCAACTGTGCTCGGTTACTCCACATCTCATCCCTCTCCCGAGCTCCAACCTAGCGCCGCCGCTAAAGTCATCGTCGCCGGTGAGGAAGAGCTTCACTGCCTCAACCTTGTCGTCGCCGTACTCGCACCGGCCACGGAAATCCTCATCCCGCCACCGCTGTAGCGGTCTCCCTCTGCCAAGCTAGGGCATGGGAGATCTGAATGCACAAACTTCCCAATCTCATCTCTGAGATTGTCATGTTCTTCACCAGGGTAAATAAAATTTATTTTTACTGCCCTTTTTGATCCTCAAATGCTCTTCATATTCCTCAAAAGGTGTTTGTTCTTCATGAACCTTATTTTAAAGCACCTTAAATCTCCTCATACTTGATGATTTTCTCTAAGTAATGATTTTCTTCAAGATTCCTCAATTGTGCAAATCCCCAAAGTTTGTACAACTCAGGAACCTGAGACAAAGAACACTTAGTGAAATTCCTCAAGACATCCATGGTCAAATTCCTCACACCTAATTTTTCTTCAAAATTTCTGAGAACGCATATGACCTCTTCAAATTCCTCGCACCTATACTCTGTTCACAGGTACAACATGTCCGCTGATGAATCACTAGGTTCTCATCAACTTAACTCATTTGCAGCGCTTCTTGAAGAAAAATTGTGTACCTCTTCAGAATCTTCAAGATTTCATATTCCTCAAGTGAAGAAAATGGCTAACGGAAAGAAACCTCAGAAAGGAGGAAAGAAGCCAGATGTGCACACTGCCTTTGAGATTCCAGAGGATGTGTATGATGAATATTGCACACCTGATGAAGAAACACATGGAAAAGAGACGACCAAGCCGAGAAAGATCCGTCTGCAAAAGATTGAGAGGAGATGGGCAAAGGAACGGAAAGAATATCGTTATGTAACCCCAAAGTACATGATGAAATTTGCAGTGAAACCACCTTGCAGCAGGCCTCCTCCAGCTCAGAACCAAATCGCTGATCCCACAAGCCTAAAGACTGGTGAGGACTTTCCTCATCTATGGGAGAAGCAGCAAACCAAGCTGGCTAGGAAAGCCAAAGAAGTAGTGAAGAAATTCAATGAAGATTCTGCTGCTGCTGCCTCTGCCGGAGCTTCTGCAAGTGCTCCGAAGAAAATCATGAAGAAATCTGCTTTGAAGATAGGTTCTTCAACATCAAGACCTTCACAGCAGATTCCTCAAGGTCAAAGGTCTTAGCTTACAAAGTCTTCAGCACCTGGAACTGTCGCTGCTCAGTCTTCTGCAGCAGTTACAAAGTCCTCAACACCAGTGCATCTGGCTACATGCAAGAGGACTAAGGGTTTCACCAGAGTCCCAAAGATCACTGCCAGCTCCTCCAACACAGCAAAGTCTTCAACCAGCCCCTCTGCGTTGAAGCTGAAGAAAACTGCTGGACGAGGTCAAAGACCAAGTCCTCACACAAGCAAGGTTGTGATGACCATACCCTCACGTTCTGAGGATAATGATGGTGATGATGATGAAGCTGATGATGAGGAATTGGAAGAAATCATCAGACAAAGTCAGCATAGGGCTGCTAGAGCAAAGGGTAGCTCTGTTCCTCTCATGCTGGATCCCAAGATGATCCTCAACTTCATCGATATATGGCATGAAGACCCAAGCACCCCACTTTCTTCACTAAATCTGCCTGCTGGAGTGGATCATGTCCTCACCCACTTCATCTCTGAACAAAAATGGAAGAGAGAGCAAGCTCTGAGAGCTAAGAGGAACAAGACTCGAAAAGAAAAGTTTCTGCGTGACAATGTGATGAATTTGACCCCAAATCAACTTGTCACAGTTCAGTCCGAAATTTGCACACTCTCTGTGGATCAAAAGAGATATGATGCTGAATGGAAGGGTACCAAGGTCAGATTCGTCAGGGCTGCTCAAGCAGCTGTAAAGGATCACAACACTAGGGTTGCAGCTCAATTGCAACCACAAAAGCCTTAGTCTGAAGAAATTGCTCAGACTGCAGATGAAACTCCTCAGGTAGCTGATGAAAATGCTTAGTCTGATGAAACTGCTGAAGGAAATGCTTCTGCACCAGAAGCAACTACCAGTGCTGCTGAGGAAACTCAGACCACTGATGAACATGCCAGGGAACCTCCAATGTTGTGCCTGAAGAAACTGCTATGCCAACAGGTACTTCTGTTGTACCTGAAGAGTCTGATAGGCCAGCTGAAGAATCTGTTGTGCCTGAAGAAACTGAACCACCTAGGGCGGCTGCATCAGTCGTTCCTAAAGAAACTGCTATTGCTGAGGAAAATCCACTCAAGAGAAAAGCGTCAACTTCTGATGCCCCTGTGTTGAAGAAGTTGAAAACTTCATCAAGTTCCTCAGCCACTCCAATTGATGCAACTCCAATTTCCTTAGCAGCAGCCTATGCTATTGTGCCATTCGGGGAGGAGTATGTCATCCCTGAAGAAGAAGAAAATCATTCGGCTGCTTCCACAGAGCCTCTTGATGAGGAAATTGTCATTGATGACACTGCATCAACCCCCAAGGTATCATCACCCCAGCTTCTGCTAACCGCTGAGGAAGCTGGTGTAGAAGAAATTGATGAAGAAGTTGACATTGGTGACACTACTCCAGTCGTCAATGATGAATATTGAGAATCTGCACATCCCAATTCACCAATGGCAACTCCTCTAATGTTGATTCCTCAGTCACCTGCACAGACTGAAGAAATCCCAAAAGACTCTGCACATCTGTACCTTCCAGACAGTGAAGAAATTCCAGCTGCAACAGCTGAGGAAAATGATGCTCCGGCCACTACTGAGGAATCAGTTCTTCAAATCACTCAGTCTGTTGTTCCTCCAATGCCAATGGACATCAAGGGGCGCACACGAACAAATCTTCAACCCAAGCCAAGACTGCCCTTCAAAGGCACTATTCGTCCCAAATTCCTCAAGAATAATTTCTTCGATGAACACTCATTCTTCTCTAGACCAAACCCCTATGACTCTGCAAGGGCTGGTCACAACAGATTCTGGACTGCCTCTCAACTCAACTACTATGCGTTAGTCCTATATGAGAAGAAGAAATTCTTCGAGCACCATCAGATTCCTCATGCTGATATGGAAAGTCTTCCATCATTCACTCCAGTCCTCCAAGTTCTCTATGATGCAGGCCTTCTTCCATTCTGTGTCGACATCTGCGACTGGAATGAAGAAATCATCATTCAATTCTATGCCACGCTGCATATTAGCGGAAATTCCTCAGATATCAACTCATGGATATTGGACTGGATGACTGGCATGACCCACTTCACTTCTCAAGCCTCTGAATTGCTTCAGTGTGTCCCTTTTCCAATTCCCTCAGATGAAGCCCACAAACTGTTTAATGAGCCTGCCCTTCCAAATCAGCTGATGCAAGTGTTGATGAAGCCTTTGCCTCCTGGAACGCCTCAACCAAACACCTTTCTTGTGAAGAATCTGCTATATGTGCCCAGGACTGTTTACCATATCCTCACAAATACACTATGTCCTCAGAAAGGCCACGATTCTGAAGAAGAAGAAGTGGAAGGAGTCATGAAGAATATGCTCTTCAACATCATTCATGGGATTCCCATCGACTTGCATGATTTCTTCATGAGGACATTGGCCAGTGCTGCCTTAGCTCCATTTGAACAGAAGCCCTATGCGCCATGGATCATGAAATTCATCAGGGCAAAGTCCTCAGTTCCCTTCAAGGCTGATTTTTAGAATCACTTTGGCTTTCTACCTCCAATAGAAGTCATCAAGAGCTCAATTGCCTCAGTTGAAGGAAAAGGCAAATCTATCATTGATGAAGGCACTCGTCCTTTGGATGGACAGTTCCGCAAAGCCGCTTCCTTCTCCACCAATGATGACACTACCACTCAAGACTCCGGTGCAAAAGCCTCAGCTCAACAACCTCAAGCATCTACCCCTCGTGTGATGACTGATCGCGAGCTTCTAATAAGTCTTCATCAGAAGGTCAATCAAAATCACAAGTGGGTGAAGCGTCAACTTGGTTACATTGTGCAGAACATGACTATGACGCAGAACACAGTGAAGAGAAATCACTACTATGCGCATGAAACCCTCAACCGCACTTGGGCCGTACTGTGTCACATCATGCCTTCTGAAGAACTGGATGAGCTGGATATTGAGGAACACCTCGACTGGGCTCGGCGACCTCAGAAGAAATTCAAGAAAGTTCAAGTTCCTCTGATGGTAGCAAGTTCATATTCTTCATCTCGCGAGCGTGATGACGATGAAGACATTAACGACACTGCTGCAGGCCCTGCATCGACAAACGACCCCAACAACACTGGCGCTCCTGCCTCACCAACACGATGAAATTCTTCAAAGGGGCTTTAGTCATCCCTTTTTCTTCCCTTTTGGTCTTCGATGACAAAGGGGGAGAAAATTTGAGTTAGTCTTCTAGCGGGTCTCTATAAATGGGCTATTTTTGTTTAAGTTACAACTCTCGCTCTTCCGAAACTTTTGTTGATTGAGTTGTAAACTTAAGTTCGATGGTGGTCTGACACTTTTGAACTATTTCCTCGCATGTTTATTTCCTCAAATACCTTAATGCATGCATGCTGAATTTTGCCAGACACCATTTTCCTCACGCATTTCAAATTCTTCATATCATATGTTCAAATGCGTGTATGAACTAAAAGATATAGGGGGAGTTCTCCATGTTTGAACCTGCCATGTGCATTTGCAGTCCAAAGCAAATTCCTCAAATATGCACATCTTCAGGGGGAGTTCTTCTATATCTTGCAATCAAAATCCACAAAATCTGTACTTTCACTTCATATGTTTATCCCCGTTGAAAACTTAACCTATTTGTCATCAATCACCAAAAAGGGGGAGATTGTTAGTGCATCTAGTGCCCCTTAGTGATTTTGGTGTATTGAAGACTTACAAGTTAAGGTACTAATGCGTTTGTGAGTGTACACAAGCTCTATAAGTCGATGAGGAGTTTGATATATTCGGAGATTATCGACCCCTAAAAATGTATGTCTTCAAGTGAAGACTTTGCTGAAGACTTTGGTGAAGACTTTGTGAAGACTTTGAAAATGAAGAAGTTGATGTGACCTTGAAGATATGAACGAGGAATATGAAGCGTGAAGACTTTTGTTATCGTAGTTTCGTTTCATTTATTTGAGTCATAGGAAACACCGTACTATTAAAGGGGGCCGAGGTAATACTAAGGAAAATTTCCAACTAATCCTCAACTCCAAAATCCTCAACCCATACAATCCTTCGAGTGAAGCCTGTGGAAATATCTTACGGTTCAGACAAGTTCTTCAGTGATAGAGACAAAGTTCTTCTGGTCTCTGAGGAAATTGATCTGACTGAGGAGTTAGGATTTCGCCAGTGCGAATTGCCTACAAGTGAGGAACATGATAAGTTGAGGACTTTCATAGTTCGAAATTCCGACCGTTGTTGTGCTTAGCGCCAGCTGTCCCCAATCATTATTATCCACATAACGGTCATATCATTGGGGCCATTTATGTCTTATCATGTGAGGTTGCATCCTGGCTATAAATAGCCAAACCCCACAACCACTAGCTGGTTGGCTGCTCCGAGAGAGAGAACTGACACTTGTCATTCAAGAGAACCCATCCTCTGAGGACTTTTGAGAGAAAATCATCAGTGAGGAAAAACCTACAATCAAACCACAAAACCCAAAGTGATTGAGCATCACTGAAGAAATTCCTATGTGGAACCGACGCTTGTTACCTTTGAGGACTGTGCATCCTCCAGACAGTTAGGCGCCATGGTCTAGTGCTCCTGTAGTCAATTGGGGACCATGAAGTGACCTTGGCCTAGAGCATCCAGCAGTAAATTGTGGATCGTCGGGTGACCAGTTTGTGAGGGTTTTGGAAGTCCACCCTGAAGACTTACCACGAGTGTTGGGCGAGGACTGTGTGACCTTAGCTCAAGGAGAATACGGTAAGGAGTGTGTTTCCTGGGACTGTGTGTCCTCTGGTTTAAATACCAGGCCGCTCCAAACCAGACGTACGACTGTCACAGCAGTTGGAACTGGGTCATCAAACCTTTGTCTTCATCAAGCTATCTGGTTCTATTTCCTCAACCCCTCTATTCCTCATATACCTGTTGATGAAATTGATTGTTACTATTTGAATAATTTGACTGAAGACTTTCACAAATTCCTCACCTCAAATTCTTCAAGTTACCTTGTTCATCGATGCTTATCCTGTATCACGCTACTCTCTATTTGTGCATGTTTCATTTCATCATGAAGACTATGTTGTTACTATGTTCCTCATGCACTTGAGTACTTATTCCGCTGCTAGTTATTCATCACATTTGAAATTCCTCAAAGTTGAAATTCCTCAAGTGATGGATGTGTAAAAATCGCCTATTCACCCCCCCCCCTCTAGTCGATATAACGCACTTTCAAGAGGCCATGTAGGAGTGCATGGTGGGTTGTCTCATTGGGACCGTCCTTAGGAACTGAGTCATGTGTATGTTATCCAAGACTAGCTACTATCGCACATTGGGATCCTTAATTGACTATCTCGACTTATTAACTGACTTGATCTCTCTCCAGGAGTTGCAACTAGTTTCTGGTGTTTGTAGGATATGCTAGTAGTCTACCGAGTGGCACCCCGTACAGGTGGGCTTGGGACAGACTAGGCATTATGGCCCGGTGTACCAACCGTAGTACCATCCGTCGAGGTGGGCTTGGGAACCTTGTACACATCGTTTGGGGCCGTAGAGGAAACTTCGACCGGACTTCCTTGCGGGTTCAGTCTCAAATACGCGATAAACCTGGACTAGAGTCTTGTCTGGTTAGTCAGGTCATGGCCGAATCCCTCGCTAGGCTTCCGCTTGAAGGTTGCCGAGGTGCCTTTTTATGAGCACATGGCGGTAAGTGGCGGAAGCATGTGTGACGAAGTACACCCCTGCAGGGTAATCAATCTATTCGAATAGCCGCGTCCTCGGATATGGACTACTTGGAGAACGTATGTGGTTCATAGTCAACTTGAAGTGGATACTCTAAAATATGCAAGATAAGCGTGAGTACTATGGGTCGCCTTCTCGTAGGGAGACGGAAGTGGATCCATAGTGGTGTATTGATTGGCGAATATGTGGACTCGTGTGCACTATCCCACACAAAAGAAAGTACTTGTAGTTATAGTATAGGTTTGCCAAGAGTCAAAGCTGGCTTGCTGCAATAAACTCCACAAGCCCCTTCATTGATACTGATGCATATGTAGATAGTTCTGATGTAAGTCTTGCTGAGTACCTTTGTACTCATGTTTACTTAATTTATGTTTTTGCAGAAGAGACGTTAGTCTCATTAGTGGTATTTTCGATGTGAGGTTCGATGTTGACCAAATTAGCTTGGGAATCCCAAATAGAGGTCTGGTTCCTTTGGTAGGGTCGTTGTAGCTTTTCAGGCTCCTCCAGCCACTTTTGTAGATGTCTGTACCCAGACATCTTGAACTTCTGCTTGCTTGTTTGAATGCTCTGAATGTTGGGTCTTGTGACCCCTGTTTGTAACATCTTATTGTAATGGCTCTTCCGAGCCTTCTAAAGAAATTCTGTAATGTTGTATGGTTATGTTGTGATGCCATAGTTGTATCTATGCATATCGGGCATGTCGTGCCTAGTGTGATGTGCAACGATATGTATGGGATTTGACACCTGGTCGTGTGCCTTTAGTAGTACTCTTTACAGGGAACCGCCTCTTTGTGCTTCCACCAAGCCTGGGTAGCTTGCTACTGCTCCGGACACATTGATTGACCGACACGTATCCTTCTTTGCTGCTGTGTCTGTCCCTTCGGGGAAATGTCTCGCAGTGTAATGGAGTCCCTGTAGCCTGCTACGACTCGTCTACGTGCAGTGATGACATTTATGTCCCACAGCGTAATGGAGTCCTTGTAGCTTGCTATGACTCGTCTACACACGCTAGAGGCCGACACCTGCATTGCTGGGTTACGTATGCATGTTCCTGTACGGATGTGCCACTTGGGTTCGATGACTAGTCATGTCGGCCCGGGTTCTCTGTCGTTTGATTGCCAGTGACATGTTCACATACGTGAGCCAAAAGACGCAAACGGTCCCGCCTAAGGTAAGGCTGCGGCCGTGGAGTTTACTGTGTGTGAGGCTGCAAAGTGATGTGATATGTTACAGTCTGTATTCATATGACTTAGGATCGGGGTCCCGATAGTAGCATTATAAGGTGATACCTCGCTTAAATTTCAAGATTAAATTTTGTTCTCCCCGAGTGTGCACCGTTGCGAAAGTTCATCGTGTCGAGACACCATGTGATGATCGGGTGTGATAGACTCTACATTCACATACAACGGGTGCAAGCCAGTGTTGCACGTGGAGAACACTCAGGTTAAACTTGACGAGCCTAGCATGTACAGACATGGCCTCGAAACACAAGAGACCTAAAGGTCAAACATGAGTCATATAGTAGATATGATCAACATGATGATGTTCACCATTGAAACCACCTCAACTCACGTGATGATCAGACTTGAGTTGGTGAATTTGGATCATGTATGACTCAGATGACCATAGGGATGTAAATTTGAGTGGGAGCTTTAGTAATTTTATTAACTAAACTCATTATCGTGAACAATAGTCTTAGTAACCTTTGCATATTTATGTTGTAGATCAATGGCTCACGCAGTAGTTCCCCTTAATTTTAATGTATTCCTAGAGAAAGCCAAGTTGAAAGATGATGGAAGTAACTTTGTGGACTGGGCCCATAATCTAAGGATCATCCTGATGGCTTTCCAGAAGGCTTATGTCCTTGATGCATCGCTTGGTGACCCACCTGCTCCCGTTTCGCCCGAAGACATTAAGAACGCTTGGGAGACACGTTCTGGAGATCACTCAATAGTTCAATGTGCAATGTTGTATGGCTTAGACCCAGGACTTCAAAGACGTCTTGAACATCATGGAGCATATGAGATGATCCATGAGTTGAAGTTTATCTTTGAGAAGAATGCCCGGATCGAGAGGTATGAGACCTCCGATAAGTTCTATGCTTGTAAGATGGAGGAGAACGGGTATGTCAATGAACATATACTCAGAATGTCCTGGGTATTCAAACCGTCTGGCTGAGTTAGGGATGCCTCTTCCCCCGAAGGTGATCACTGACAAAGTTATTCAATCATTTCGACCTAGCTACAAGAACTTCATGATGAACTATAACATGCACGGGATGAACAAGTCAGTCGGCGAGCTGTTTGCAATGCTGAAAATCGCTGAGTCTAAAATCCAAAAAGAACATCAAGTGTTGATGGTCAATAAAACCAATAGTTTCAAGAAGAATGGAAAGGGCAAGAAGGGTAACTCCAATAAGAGTGGCAAAGCAGTTGCCTCCCATGAAGAAACCCAAGACTGGACCCAAGCCAGAAACTGAGTGCTTTCATTGCAAAGGAACTGGTCACTGGAAGCTGAACTGCCCCAAGTATCTGGCCAACAAGAAGGAGGCCAACACCAAACAAGGTATATATGATATACATGTTATTGATGTGTACCTTACCAACTCTCGCTGTAGTGCGTGGGTATTTGATACCGGTTCGGTTGCTCACATTTGCAACTAAAACAGGAGCTACGGAAAAGACAAAGGCTGGCTAAGGACGAAGCGACGATGCATGTGGGAAATGGTTCCAAGGTTGATGTGATCGCCGTCAGCATGCTCGCTCTTCGATTACCATCGGGATTAGTTATGAACCTGAATAATTGTTATTTGATGCCTACGTTAAGCATGAACATTATATCTAGATCTTGTTTATTGCGAGACGGTTACTCATTTAAATCAGAAAATAATGGTTGTTCTTTTTATATGAGTAATATCTTTTATGTTCATGCACACAATGTGAGGGGTTTATTCCTATTGAATCTCGATAGTGACGATACACATGTTCAAAACATTTATGCCAAAAGATGTTGAGTTGATAATGATAGTACCACTTTCTTGTGGCACTTCCGTTTAGGTCATATTGGTATAAAACACATGAAAAAGCTCCATGCTGATGGACTTTTTGAGTCACTTGATTTTGAATCACTTGACACATGTGAACCATGCCTCATGGGCAAGATGACTAAAACCCCGTTCTCTAGAACAATGGAACGGGCAAGTGACTTGTTGGAAATCATACATACTGATGTGTGTGGTCCAATGAGCATTGAGGCGCATGGTGGATATTGTTATTTTCTCACCTTCACTGATGACTTAAGTACATATGGGTATATTTATTTAATGAAGCACAAGTCTGAAACGTTTGAAAAGTTCAAGCAATTTTAGAGTGAAGTTGAGAATCATCGTAACAAGAATATTAAATTCCTACAATCCGATCTAGGAGGAGAATATTTGAGTTATGTGTTTGGAGTCACTTCAAATTGTATGGAATTGTTTCACAATGGACACTGCCTGGAACACCACAGCGTAATCGTGTGTCCAAACGTCGTAATCGAACCTTATTAGATATGGTGCGTTCTATGATGTCTCTTGCCGATTTGCCACTATCGTTTTGGGGTTATGTATTAGAGACACCTGCATTCACTTTAGATAGGGCACCATCGAAATCTATTGAGACGATGTCATATGAACTGTGGTTTGTCAACAAGCCAAAGTTGTCGTTTCTTAAAGTTTGGGGATGCGATGCTTATGTCAAAAAGCTTCAGCCTAAAAAGCTGGAACCCAAAGCGGAGAAATGTGTCGTCATAGGATACCCAAAAGAGACAGTTGGGTATACCTTCTATCTCAGATTCGAAGGCAAAGTGTTTGTCACTAAAAACGGAACATTTCTTGAGAAAGTGTTTGTCGACAAGGGCGTGTGCTGCTGCTGAGTGGTATGACAACCCTGTCTTAGAGGTCATGTTGTTGGACAACGATGAACCTACGAGCTATGGAGAAGCGATGATGGGCCCAGATTCTGAGGAATGGTTAGAGGCCATGAAATCCGAGATGGGATCCATGTATGAAAACAAAGTATGGCATTTGGAAGTATTACCTGAAGGACGAAAGGCAATTCAGAACAAATGGATCTTTAAGAGGAAGACGGACGCGGACGGTAATGTCATCGTCTATAAAGCTCGACTTGTGGCAAAGGTTTTTTCACAAGTTCAAGGAGTTGACTACGATGTGACCTTCTCACCCGCAGTGATGCTTAAGTCCGTCAGAATCATGTTAGCAATAGTTGCATATTTAGACTACGAAATTTGGTAAGTGGATGTCAAAATTGTGTTCCTTAATGCTTTCCTTAAGGAAGAGTTGTATATGATACAACCGGGAGGTTTTGACGATCCAGAGAATGCTAACAAAGTTTGCAAACTCCAGCGATCCATTTATGGACTGGTGCAAGCATCTCGGAGTTGGAATCTGCATTTTGATGAGGTGATCAAAGCGTTTGGGTTTATACAAGTTCATAGAGAAGCTTGTATTTACAAGAAAGTGAGTGGGAGCTCCATAGTGTTTCTAATATTATATGTAGATGATATATTGCTGATTGGAAACAATATAGAAATGTTGGAAAGTGTGAAGGAATATTTGAACAAGAGTTTTTTAATGAAGGACCTAGGAGAAGCTGCTTTCATATTAGGCATTAAGATCTATAGAGATAGTTTGAGAAGCTTAATAGGACTTTCATAGAGCACATACCTTGACAAAGTTTTGAAGAAGTTCAAAATGGATGAGTCTAAGAAGGGGTTCTTGCCTATGTTACAAGGTGTGAAGTTGCATAAGACTCAATGCCTAGTGACTGCAGAAGATAGAGAAAAGATGAGTGTCATCCCCTATGCTTCAGCCATAGGCTCTATCATGTATGCAATGTTGTGCACAAGACCCGATGTTAGCCTTTCCATAAGAATGGCCGGAAGGTTTCAAAGTGATCCAGGAATGGAGCACTGGACGGCGGTCAAGAATATCCTTAAGTACCTGAAAAGGACTAAGGAAATGTTTCTCATTTATGGAGGTGATCAAGAGCTCGTCATAAAGGGTTACGTCGATGCAAGCTTTGACACTGATCCGGATGACTCTAAGTCGCAAACTCGATACATATTTATTCTCGATGGGGGAGCGGTAAGCTGGTGCAGTTCCAAGCAGAGCGTGGTAGCCAATTCTACATGCGAAGCGGAGTACATCGCAGCCTCGGAGGCGGCGAAGGAAGGTGTCTGGACGAAGGAGTTCATGACAGATCTTGGAGTAGTGCCCAATGCACTAAATCCAATGGATATGTTCTGTGACAACACTAGTGCCATTGCTCTGGCCAAAGAACCAAGGTTTCACAAGAGGACCAGGCAGATAAAATGACGCTTCAATTCCATCCACGAGTACATCAAAGTGGAGGACATAAATATTTGCCAAGTGCACACGGATCTGAATGTCGCAGACTCGTTGACTAAACCTCTTCCAAGGGATAAACATGATCAACACCAGAACTGTATGGGTGTTAGATTCGTTACAATGTAAATCACATAGTGATGTGAGCTAGATTATTAACTCTAGTGCAAGTGGGAGACTGTTGGAAATATGCCCTAGAGGCAATAATAAATGGTTATTATTATATTTCCTTGTTCATGACAATTGCTTATTAACCATGCTATAATTTGATTGACTGGAAACACCTTGCATGTGTGGATGCATAGACAACACTTTGTGCCTAGTATGCCTTTAGTAGACTGGCTCGTTGATCAAATATGGTCAAGGTTTCCTAGCCATGGACATAAGATGTCATTTGATAACGGGATCACATCATTGGGGAATGATGTGATGGTCAAGACCCAAACTATAAACATAGCTAGGTATAGAGATATCGATGATCAAATCTCGGGCAAGTAAATACCGAAGGACAAAGGGAACAACATACATGATTAATTGAATCCTTGACATAGAGGTTCAACCAATAAAGATCTTCGTAGAACACGTAGGAACCAATATGGGCATACAGGTCCCGCTATTCGTTATTGACCGTAGAGGTGTCTTGGTCATGTCTACATAGTTCTTGAACCCGCAGGGTCTGCACACTTAATGTTCGGTGACGTTTCGATAGTATAGAGTTATGTATGGTGGCGACCAAAGGTTGTTTGGAGTCTCGGATGAGATCCTGGACGTCACGGGGAGCTCCGAAATGGTCTGGAGGTAAATATTTATATATATGAAGTCCTATTTTGGTCACCATAAAAGTTTTGGGCACTTCCATAGTGTACGAGGAGTGCCAGGACGGTACCGGGGGACCATCGGGAGGGGCCTCACGCCCCAAAGGGACACATGGGCTGTGGGAGGAGATAAACCAACCCCTGGTGGGCTGACCAAATCCCCCACTAAGGCCCATGAGGCTAGGAAAGGAAAAACCCAAAGGTGGAAAGAGTTTCCAAGTGGAGAGGAGGAATCCTACTCCTAGTAGGATTGGAGTAGGACTTCTCCACCTTCCACTTCTGTCGCACCAAAGGAGGACCCCTTTGTGCACCGTCCTCCCTCCCCTCCCTCCTATATATAGTAGAGGACTTGAGGGCAGCCCTAACCCTAATTGCCACGTGCTGCCCTCTTCTTCCTCTAGATTATTTTCTCCTCTAGTCTAGTTTTGGAGGAGCTTAGGCGTGTTGGGGTTCTACTGTAGGTGCATCGCATGCAAATTAAAATTTTCCTACATGCAGAACATCCAAGAACATGCTACGGAGATGGATCACATATTGTTACCACTAGACGCGTAGTGTCGTGCAGTGGAAGTGGAGTTGGGGCAGAGCGTTCGTGTGGTCCGTCTCCTCCTTGTCCGATCTCCCTCGAACAACCGTTCCAATCTCCCTTGAACATCCGGTCGCCGGATCCGACATACAGGTTCTTCGGAGCGGCGCAAGTGCACCGCCTCTAATGTTATCCACCCGTGCAGGAGGAACACCGATGCGGCAGACTGCTAGGTCCGGTTACACGATCGGCGGCGGCGAGTGGATATGGCTATTCGCAACACATGCAAACCCTAATGACGGCGCCGAAACGATCAACCGGATGGGTGTGCCGCACCTCCACTATATATAGGCATCCGGTGCGGGCTCAACTCTTGGGCCTCGTATAGATCCTAAAGCCCACATGTTCCTTCCCTTAAGTGTGCAACCCCTTAGGTTCTCGTTCACTTGGTCGTAAGTCAGATCACATCCGACTCGACCAGTAGGTAGTGGCCTCTAGCAAAACATGCCGACTCCAAGTGTCCGATGAAGCTGGTTAGGCGAACCTGTACGTCACACTTCTATTCCCTTTGCCACACGATATATGTTGTCGTGCACAAGGCGATATGGTCACCCTTGTTGTAGCACGATCTCTTTCCCATTCCGGTGAATCTGACCAACACTTCGGATTATCTCAGAATCCTTATCGCATGAAGATCCTTATCCAGGTCGGATCACCCGAGGGGGCCCATAGTATATCTCTCCTAGTAGGAGGGGCAAATCCCATCTTGCTCGACCATGTCTCGCAACATGCGTCTGGACAAGCCCGAACCTACCTTTGTAACTACCCAGTCACAGAGTAGCGTTTGGTCGGCCCAAAGCAAGTCTGTCACCATCCCGAGTACATGCGTCAGCTCAGGTCTTAGGACATAGAATGTATATTGTACTAGAGACTCACAGATGACCTATCGCTGCATGTCATAGTTGGTTCTTTCCAACTCAGACCTTATCTCGACTCGGATCTGACTATGTCGAATCCGACCAGACCTTTCTGAGTCCATATTATCCGGCTAGCATCCAATGCTACATAGTCAGTGAGACCGAACCATCCACCGTGTCATATGCTAGTCTGATTAGTTGTGCGTCCACACAACCCTTTGGACTAGGGACCATTTAGGGCAGTTATCATACAATGCATAGTCTCACAAACAAGTCACGTACTTGTTAATACACATCAATGATAATGTCCAAGGACTATCTTTATTCATAAACACATAGGAAATATCATCATACATGATTGCCTCTAGGGCATATCTCCAATAGTCTCCCACTTGCACTAGAGTCAATCAAGTAGACATCGAATGCCCATAGCTCTAACGTGCCCCTCATGTTTGGGCTGTGGAAGTGGCTTAGTCAACAGATCTGCAACATTTGCATCCGTATGAATCTTGCATAAATTGGTACCACCTTTCTCTATGAGCTTTCGTATCAAGTGATATTTTCGGTCTATGTGCCTAGTCTTGTGGTGTTGTCTCGGCTCCTTGGCCTGTGCAATGGCACCTGAATTATCACAATAAAGGTCCAACGGTTTTGACCAGCCCGGTAACACACCAACATCTTCTAGGAACTTCCGAATCCAAACACCTTCCTTTGCGTCTTCACAAGCCGTAATGTATTCGACCTCTATTGTGGAGTCGGCCACCGTATCTTGCTTGGAACTCGTCCAACTCACTGCTCCTCCATTCATGACATACACGAATCCAGTTTGCGATCGACAATCATCCCTATCGGCTTGGAAACTAGCGTCAGTGTAACCCTTTACGCAGAGCTCCTCCTCACCTTCATAAACTAGGAACATCTCTTTAGTCCTTTTCAGGTACTTCAAGATAGTTTTCACCGCTACCCAGTGACTCTCACCTGGGTTAGCCTGGTATCTGCTTGTTAAGCTTATTGCATAGGCAACATCAGGCCATGTACATAGCATGGCATACATGATGGATCCAATTGCCGAGGCATATGGAATCCTACTCATCTGGTTTCGCTCATTAGAAGTCATAGGACTCTGAGTCTTGCTTAGCCTTACACCATGTGAGATGGGCAAGAACCCTTTATTGGCCTCACTCATGTTGAACTTATTCAACACTTTGTCTATGTACGTGCCCTGGCTCAAGCCGAGCAGCCTCCTCGATCTATCTCTATAGATCTTGATGCCTAAAATGTACACTACCTCTCCAAGGTCTTTCATCGAAAACTTGCCATTCAATGATTCCTTGACTGAGTTCAGCATCAAAACATCATTTCTGATCAGCGGTATGTCATCCACATACAAGATCAAAAATACTACCGAGCTCCCACTAGACTTCTTGTATAAACAATAGTCCTCTTCGTTCTTGATGAAACCAAGGTCAACGATGATGTCATCAAAATGAATGTTCAAACTCCGAGCTGCTTGCCTCAATCCATAAATGGATCTCTTGAGCTTGCATATTTTACCAGCGTTAGTTGGATCAACAAAACCTTTGGGTTGTATCATGTATACATTCTCTTTTAAATTTCCATGAAGGAAAGCCGTTTTGACATCCATCTGCCATATCTCATAATCGAAATATGCAGCTATAGCTAGTATGATCCTCACCAACTTTAGCATTGCTACCGGCGAGTAGGTCTTGTCGTAGTCAATTCCTTGAACTTGTCCATAACCTTTAGTGACAAGCCGAGCTTTATGGATCTGAACATTTCCATCCACATCGGTTTTCTTCTTAAAGACCCATTTGCAACCAATGGCAACTACGCCAGGTGGCGGATCAACCAAGTCCCAAACTTGATTCTCATCCATGGACTTTAACTCGGATCTCATGGCCTCTAGCCATGCCTCAAAATCTGGGCTCACCATCGCTTTCGCATACGTGGCCGGCTCATCGCTTTCCAGCAACAGTACATCGCGCACTCTGTGCAATCTTTCCGACCTCCGTGGCTCCGGTGCCGACTCCACTATGGGTTCCCTGATCAACTCCGGTATGATCAGATCACCACCCGAGTCATCCCCAAGTGGCTCTCGAATTTCTTTGAGTCGCACCGTTCTGCCACTGGCCTCCCGATTGAGAAACACTTTCTCTAGGAAAACCCCGTTCCGAGAAACAAACACTTTGTTCTCTTCTCGGTTGTAGAAGTTGTATCCCAAGGTTTCCCTCAGATACCCCACAAATATGCATTTATCCGACTTGGGCGTAAGCTTGTCCGACATGAGTCGCTTGACAAATGCTTCACAACCCCAAATCTTTAGAAAAGACAAACTAGGACTCTTCCCAGTTCACATATCATGTGGTGTATTGTCTACGGATTTAGATGGTACCCTATTAAGTGTGAAAGCTGCAGTTTCTAGAGCGTATCCCCAGAATGACAAGGGTAAATCCGATTTGCTCATCATCGACCGGACCATGTCCAACAAGGTTCGATTTCTCCGTTCTGACACACCATTTCACTACGGCGTGCCTGGAGGTGTGAGCTGAGGTACTATACCTCGACTTTTCAGATGATTATCAAACTCCTGGCTCATGTACTCACCTCCACGATCTGATCGTAGAAGTTTTATCGTCTTGTTGAGCTTATTTTCAACCTTGTTCTGAAACTGTTTGAACTTTTCAAAAGTTTCCGACTTGTGCCTCATCAAATAGATATATCCATATCTACTCAAGCCGTCAGTAAAAGTCATGAAGTACTGATAGACACCTCTGGCCGTTGTGCTCATTGGACCACACACATCACTGTGTATCAGCTCCAACTGCTTAGATGCCCTCTCGCAATTCTTTGCAAAAGGAGACTTAGTCATCTTGCCTAGCAAGCATGATTCACATGTCTCGAATGACCCGAAGTCGGACGAGGTTAGAAGTCCATCATCATGGAGCTTCTTCATGCATTTCAGACTAATGTGTCCAAGCCAGCAATGCCAGAAGTATGTCAGATTTATCTCATTAGGCTTATGCCTCTTGACATTCACGTTATAGACTGGTTCCGTTTCTAGATTTAAAATAAATAACCCATCTACTATGGGTGCACAACCATGGAACATTCCATTCAAATAAAATGAACACACATTGTCCTTTATATTGAATTCATAACCTTGACTCATCAAACATGAGGCAGAAATAATGTTCCGACTAAGTGCGGGAATGTATATTCAATTCCAGAATAAATCCAGAAGGAAGCTTGAGCTGCATTGTGCCGACCTCCAACACAAAAACTCTTGCTTTGTTGCCAACCCTGATGTCAATCTCCCATTGTGCCACACGCCTAGTTCTTACCAGCCCCTGCATTGAGTTGCAAATATGAACAACCGATCTGGTATAAAATACCCAAGAGCTACTAGGTATGTCAGCAAGGTAAATGTCTATAATATATGTAACAAGTGTACCTTTGCCTGAAGAAGCATCTTCGGCATTCTTGCCATGCTTAGCAAGCCACTTGCTACAGTTCCTCTTCTAGTGACCAGCTTCCTTGTAGTGAAAGCAAATGGTCTTTGAGTTCGGTCCGGACTTTGGCTCAGCAGCGGAGACAACCTTCTCCGTGCCATTTGCCTTACCCTTTTTCTTGGACCAACTCTTCTTGAACTTAGCCAAGTTCTGCACCATCAACACTTGATGCGTGCCTTTCTTAATATCTTGCTCTACCACCTTGAGCATCCCATGCAATTCAGTGAGCTTCTTATCCATGTCGTGCATATGATAGTTCGAGACGAACGTCCCATAGCTAGGTGGAAGAGAACCCAAAATTGCATCCATGGACAGCTCGTCCCCAAGTGGGAAGCCTAACCGATCCAAAGCTTGCACGTACCCGATCATCTTGATCACATGCGGGCCTAGTGGATCACCCTCCTTCAGCTTACAATCCGTCAAGGACTGTCAGACGTTGAACCTTTCGGTCCTAGCCTACACCTGAAACATGCTTTTCAAACTCTCGATCATATTGAAAGCCTGAATGTTTTTGAAATGTTGTTGCAAATCGGGCTCCATACAAGCCAGCATGAGGTAGCTGATCTCGTTTGATTCATCAACGAGTTTCTGGTGGGCATTCTTGGTTGTGGCGTTCGCATTCTCGGCAGGTTCCTCTAGAAGTGGATCCTCTATAACATGTTCCTTTTTATCGTGCTTGAGAACAATTCTCACATTTCTATACCACATGGTAAAGTTTGTTCCATTCAGTTTATCCTTTTCCATAATTGATTTCAATGCAAAGTTGGGTTGAGAAGGTGGTGCCATTGATCTACAATAGAAAATATGCAATCACTAAGCAATGTGTTTATGTAGAGTAATTCAAGCCTTAAAAAGAACTACTCCCACTAAAGTTAGCATCCCTTCGCAAACTCTCAGTGATTCAGGACCCGTCTAGCGCGAGCGACTAGTGAGCTTTAGCGTCACTGCTAGCCAACTTGCCTATTTGGTAAGCAACTCCTTGATAATTGTATCTCTGTACGACTCCTGTCGGTTGGGTAGGTATCTCATACCCCGGCTCCCAACCTTCTCTGCCACAAGGCCCAAAACTGTTTTGATAGCCTCATCAAGTTAACCCGATGTAGTGCATGTCCGTGTCTGACACGAACTCTCCAGTTCAAGGACACCTAGGAGCACCTCAATTTTATGAGCCCACTACTAGACGTACTTGACGTGCAAAGGTGCAACATCCGAATGGCAATATACTTGATATTAATGAGGGATCTTTCTACCATTATAACATGCATATAAACAAGAAGCAATATCAATCACATATAAATATAAATATGTGAAATAGTATGGCTCCTTCATGGGTGTCCTTCCATGGCCGGCTCCTACTCCGATGACCAAGGCGGAACTCCATCTCGTCTTTCACGCCAGGACGCCAAAACCTCGAACTTGATCTCTGTCCTCCAACTACTACAACTAGTAATGAATTTACAGAGAATCACAAGTCGACATGCAGGTCGTTATACAATATAATGACATCACTTTGGCTCCTGCCGGCTGACAATCATGGCACGCAGGTCATGTTAAATTACACACATGCATCACATACATATGAGCCATACTATTCACATCAAACCTGCAAAACAAACTTATGCATAGAATCGCATTCTACCGGTTTGTGTGATCATGTACGAAATACAAGGCACTATGCACATGGCGGTCCTGCTAGACGGTTAGCGTACGCGGTTCGAAGGGGCAACACATTTTCGGAAATCGTAGATCGCATCTGCACTCCGATCATGCCGAATTTTCTGATCTGACCGATCTCATTGATCATCGCGAACCAGATTCGGATTTACGTTTCACGGTTAACCCCGATGGAAGATACTGACCGATAGGGGTAGGTTGTGTCACGACCTCATCGATTCCGATTGACAGAAAACATAGCCTCAACGATCCCGATGTGCAATTGATCTCATCAACCGTGCACATAGTCGATCTCATGAACGACGACAGATCTCATCTGCCGCCTCCACATATCAAATATGCATCCGATCTGAATCCAAATCCTATAACAGAGGCTCTGATACCACTGTTCGGGTTCTACCATAGGTGCATCGCATGCAAATTAAAATTTTCCTACACACAGAACATCCAAGAACATGCAACGGAGATGGATCACAGATTGTTACCACTAGACGTGTAGTGTCATGCAACGGAAGTAGAGTTGGGGCAGCGCATTCGTGTGGTCCGTCTCCTCCTCGTCCGATCTCCCTCGAACTGTCGTTCCGATCTCCCTTGAATAGCCGGTCACCGGATCCCATGTACATGTTCGCCGGAGCGGAGCAAGTGCACCGCCTCTAATGTTATCCGCGCGTGCTGGAGGAACACCCATGCGGTGGACTGCTAGGCCTGATTACACGGTCGGCGACAACGAGTGGAGATGGCTATTCGCAACACATGCAAACCCTAATGACAATGCCGAAACGATCAACCGGATGGGTGTGCCGCACCTCCACTATATATAGGCATCCGACGCGGGCTCAACTCTTGGGCCTCGCACGGATCCAAAAGCCCACGTGTTCCTTCCCTTAAGCGCGTGACCCCTTAGGTTCTCGTTCACTTGGTCGCGAGTCAGATCACATCCGACTTGACCAGTCTGTAGCGGCCTCTAGCAAAACATGCCGACTCCAAGTGTCCAATGAAGCTGGTTAGGCGAATATGTACTTCACACTTCTATTCCCTTTGCCACACGATATATGTTGTCGTTCACAAGGCGATATGGTCACCATTGTTGTAGCACGACCTCTTTCTCATTCTGGTGGATCTGACCAACACTTCAGATTATCTCATAATCCTCATTGCATAGCCATGCTTATTCAGGTCGGATCACCTGAGGGACTCTAGAGTATATCTCTCCTGGTAGGAGGGGCAAATCCCACCTTGCTCGACCATGTCTCGCAGCATGGGTCTGGACAAGCCTGAACCTACCTTTGTAACTACCCAATCATGGAGTAGCGTTTGGTCGGCCCAAAGCAAGTCTGTCACTATCTCGAGTACATGCGCCAGCTTAGGTCTTAGGACATAGAACGTATGTTGTACTACAGACTCACAGATGACCTATCGCTGCGTCTCATAGTTGGGTCTGTCCAACTTAGACCTTATCTCGACTCGGATCCAACTATGTCGAATCCGACCAGACCTTTCTGAGTCCATATTAGCCGGCTAGCATCCAATGCTACATGGTCAGTGAGACCGAATCATCCACCGTGTCATATGCTAGTCTGATTAGTTGTGCGTCCACACAACCCTTTGGACTAGGGACCATTTAGGACAGTTATCATACAATGCATAGTCTCACAAACAAGTCACGTACTTGTTAATACACATCAATGGTAATGCCCAAGGACTATCTTTATTCACAAACAAATAGGAAATATCATCATACATGATTGCCTCTAGGGCATATCTCCATCAAGGCGAAGCCCTGCCAGAATAGTTCCACCACCACTGCCGCTGCACCGTCACGCTGCCAGAGAACTCATCTACCACTCCGCTCCCTCTTGCTGGATCAAGAAGGCGGAGATCATCATCAAGGTGTACGTGTGTTGAACGCGGAGGTGCCGTCCATTCGGCACTATATCGGGACGGATCGTGATTAGATCGCGCAATGCTCGGCGATTTGGATCGTGAAGACGTTCGACTACATCAATCGCGTTTCTTAACGCTTCCCCCTTAGCGATCTACAAGGGTATGTAGATCCACTCTCCCTCTCATAGATGCTCATCATCATGGATAGATATTGCGTGTGCATAGGAATTTTTTTGTTTTCCATGCAACGTTTACCAACAGAGTAGGGCCTCGAGCTGAAGCATCTCGGCTCCTTTGGGCTGAGGCGCTTGGAAGCTGATTGTCACGGGTTTGGCTGCCATAGTTGATTGCAGGAAATAGAGTCAAATATTGGAGCTGATGGACTATAAATAAGCTGGAAAATGATTTCGACCTTGCTTAACTCGGTTGGCCCGGCAGTGGAGTCGAACCCTCGATCAAAACCGACGTCAGGGAAGGTCTTCCATGATGGCTTAAAAAGTGCCGGCCACATGGACTCATAGCTTAGCGGAAGAAGTGCCAAACCGGGCCCTCATGCTCGGCGTCATACTTCACTAGGGACAGTTCAAACTTTTAGGGGCAGATTGCGCCGGTGGAGCATAACTTGCACCACGTATGTCAAGGTTAACTTTGCTTTGACAATTGAGAAGATTTTCCTCTAGAGGGATTCAACCTCCTCCACCTTCCCCCAGTCGATGCCCTTCTCCTTCCAGGAGGATAGCTTCTCTAGGGGGGGAGTTTAAAGGGGGGACCTTGGTTTGACCTTCGTGAAGTGGCTCCGTGATGTAGGACCACTCCTTCTGCCAGATCTTGACAATCTCTATAAAGACCGCCTCCAGCCAGATAATATTGGGGATCTTGCTAATCATGGCGCCACTCTAGTCAACAAGTTGGGAGCCGTTGGACTTCGTCTTGACGCAAAAGAGCTTTAGCCAGAGGCCGAAGTGCGGCTCCATGCAAATAAAGGCTTTCTATACCGTGATAGAAGTTGTGATGCAGAGGATGGAATTTGGGGCTAGATGTTGGAAGTCTACCCCGTAGAATAAGAGTAGTCCCCTGAAGAAGGTGTGAAGTGAGAATCCAAGGCCCCAGATGATGTGGGGGTGAAGATGACCCACTCTTTCTGTTGTGGAGTGGGACTGACTTTCCCAGGCGCCGGAGCCTGGCAGTCGATGCTGGCAGGGATGTAACCGGAGTTCTTGAGCTCCATGATGTCTCCCATGGTGACGGAGGAAGCAACCCACTTGAGCTCTGAAGGTGTTGGCTATGGCGTAGGCAAAGGAGGCGTGATGAAAATGGGTTGAGCCTTGTGTACTTATAGCAGGGTGAAAGACCAAACGCCCCCGTGCTACGCCGTGTCAATCGCCACATTCCTTATCACCATTAAACCGGCCTTTGTCAAAACAAATCTTTTTAATGAAATCATTTGAAACTCGGGGCACGATCTCCACTTTTGGTGCGATGAGACAGTAAGGTAACTGCCTTGAGGCGCGATTTTATTCATCATAACTAACTCAAACCAATTTTAAGTAGTGGCGGTTTAGTTAAAGGTGTCAAATGTGAAGTTGACCGGTTACACTCCTTCAAAGGCCCTTCGGGGTTGGGTTATTACCAATACCTCCGAACTCTATGATTTCGGGGAACTCGCTTGCCAAGCCGAGGACATACGGAGCTTGGAGATCTGAAGAGTGCATTCGTCATCGATGATTGGAGAAAAGTTATTGGGCTACTAAGGGTGTCCTGGACTAGGGGTACCAGCCAAAGTGATTGGTCCGAATGGGCCGAACTATGGGCCCGTTAAGCCACAACTTGAACAAGTTTGGAAGCATCAAGACTTGCCCATGGTCGAAAGGAAACCTCCAAAGATTTGGTGTGCACCCTAATGATGGCTCTATATTCAGCATTACCTTAACTGACCTAAAGCATGTAACCTAGCTCCCCTTGGGTACCGATATAAGAACATGGGTTTAGTTCATAGAAGAACAACTATTCACCTTAGGGTTTAGAGCTTACACAATGATCTCGAGGTAGATCATCAACTTGTACTCGATATCCCATCATCAATACAATCAAAGCAGGACATAGAGGTTTACCTCTTCGAGAGGGCCCGAACTTGGGTAAACATCGTGTCCCTACTCTCCTTGTTACCATTGTTCGAGAGGGCGACAATCAGTTGTTGGTTCTCTTCGAGTCATTTGGCCCATCGGTTCTTCATGTGATAATGCAATATAAAAGGCGATATTAAGCTATTAGGGCATGTGCAAAAGCAAACCGTTTTGATTTTAGCTTTTAAACCATCTAAGAACTGAGTAGTAAAGAATAACAGATCTAAGAAGGATTATGAGCAAGTAAATGATGCATTAATTCCTCAAAATTCTCCATATACTCAACTACCGATCCCATCTGTTGCAATGTGTTAAACTATCACCACTAGGTCTGATACTGCTCATAGCCAAATTTGGCATGCAGATCGGTGCAAAGTGTCTCCCATGTGAATGGGGGTGTTGTGTGCTTCCTGAACTTGAAGCCAACGTGTCGCGGTGCTAGAAAAATATAGTGTGGCAACATTGACCCAAAGATCTGGTTGCACCCCATACACAACAAAGTACTTCTCACATATAGTCTTCCAAAATTTGGGATTCTCACCCTCGAACTGCGAAAAATCAAGTCTGTGGAGAGCCCAATTGGAGTTCGAAGAGTGTGGAGATCAATGCTCCAAATCTCTACCCGGATCTACATGAGGGGCAACAGGAATTTCGAGAGGGGATATTTGATACACATCCTTGACTGGAGGCGGCGTCAGGGTGGTAAGCACCCCATGAGCCAAGCCCCCGGTGTCGACGATCTCGTTGTGGCCATCGGGCCCGTGGTGCCTTGTGTCGTCGACTGGATGGGTCGACTCAGGCCACACCACCGCGTCCTCCGTGGTCACCGGAGACGCCACAAGCGTCGGATGCAGTGCGATCCGCCTGACATGGGTACGCAACTCATCCAATTGCTGTTGCAGGTTGGTCACCACCGGTCACCATATCTGTAGCAATTGTTGGATCGTGTCGAGCCTGACATCGTGGGTGGTGCTTCTGTCGTTGACCGCTTTCGGCTCTTCCATCGTTGTCACCTGCTTCATCGATTTGGCCTGGTAGTGGGGGGTTTTGGTAGAGGGGATCCATTAGTATGACCTCTGATACCACTTGTAACATACCTCGTTCGATCTACTAGGGATTTGGGAAAAGGATGAAGACGGGAGAAGGGGATCTGATAGCCGCCGTGAGGAGGAACAACAGCTTCACTCTCCGAGGTCCCTTTGTTTGATATGTTTCTCGATACCCTAGCCTCTGGCTCAGTCAGCTACTTAACCACTCACGCGGCCCACAGACCTCACGCGCTAACAAACCCGACTTGGCCCACATGTCTGGTGATCACACATTTCCTACGCGCCCTCGCCTTCGTTAGCTGCATTTATGGCTGCGCTAGCCTCGCTGACGGGTGGGGTCGCCTGGCCATCCGTAACACACACATGCCTCCTTTGAGTTATGAAGACACCATACCTATCTATCTTATGTCCTTCAAAGTTTGAAGCTCTGGCTTCATGATGACTAAAAAGTGATATCTGCTTATTCTTGTTTTGAGAACATCGACAGGCCCAACTCACTAAAAACCTGGCATCAGGTCATGGGCCTGCATTGACCGGCCCACAAAACAGGTTAATATCGGCAGGCGTTAGTGGCAGCAAGCGCGAGCGGCAGCGTGTGGCCTCCGTTGGTTGGCAAACCACAGGCCACCCCGTTCGGATAGATAGCCGCCCGCCTCTCCTCTCCCCACCACACGGCCACAACCCGACTCACCACCGCGCCTCTTCCTCCTCCCTCTCACCAACCCATGGCGACGGCTATGATGGCTGCAGCCACCACCTCCTGCTCCCCGCGCCGAGCGCTCCTCAAGCCAGTGGCCTCCTCCAGCTCCACGCCGCCGCCCAGGTCGCAGCCACGGTCCTTCCTCAAGCAGCTCCCGGGGCTCGCCGCGACGGCGGCGGCGGCGGCCGTCGCCTCCGTGCCTCTCCCTGCGCTGGCCGTGGAGATGGAGAAGGCGGCGCTGTTCGACTTCAACCTGACGCTCCCGGCAATCACGATCGAGTTCCTGCTGCTGATGGTGGCGCTGGACAAGCTCTACTTCTCGCCGCTGGGCAAGTTCATGGACGAGCGGGACGCCAAGATCCGCGCGGAGCTCGGCGGCGTCAAGGACGCGTCCGAGGAGGTGCGGCAGCTAGAGGAGCAGGCCCAGGCCATTCTCAAGGCGGCGCGCGCGGAGATCGCGGCGGCGCTCAACAAGATGAAGAAGGAGACGACCAAGGAGCTGGAGGCGAAGCTCGACGAGGGCCGCCGCCGCGTGGAGGCAGAGCTCGTGGAGGCGCTCGCGAGCCTCGAGGGGCAGAAGGAGGAGGCCATCAAGGCGCTGGACGCGCAGATCGTGTCGCTCAGCGACGAGATCGTCAAGAAGGTGCTCCCATCCGCGTGAAAACATTAGTAGATCACGCAGCGCGCAGCAGCCGGCGCAATCCCCCGTTTCATAGTAAAGATTTCTAGTTCTTGGTGTGTAATGTATACGCCCACTGGGCTGCCTCCCCTAAGAATGTAATCCAATCAACATTCTCTGATCACGTATAAATGAACGATCCTTTTGTACACTACTCTGTCCTGAATCTAAGTGGTGCTTTGATCCCCAATTCATTTCCGGGAGAACCCAAGGCAAAAATGTAGTACACCGTCCCATGCTTTTCTTGTGTTTCTCACATGTTGTTAGAAATTATTCTTTGAGAAAAGATAACCACACACGGTGGAAGACTGTAACTCGTTCACACGTGTGGCAGATTGTAAGTTGTTCACACGTCCGTTCATTCAGTTTTACACAAATCTTAAAGGAATTTGTTAAAACTTTAGTGTCACGTAGGCATCATCGTGTGTGGGGCGATGGAGAGTTTGCCCACACGACCCACAACACGTTGTTGCCAGCTGCGTCGTTTGGGTGAACCAGTTTCTGACCAGATAGCCATCACCTAGTCAACGTGCGTGTGGACGAACTGCTATTCGCCCACATGACGCTGGTATGTTGCTACATGGCAACTGCAGTTGCACGTAGATGGCAACTATGATTTACAGTTGATGGCAACTGCAGTTACGCGTACATAACAACAAGATAAACACACATGACAACTACAACCATACATGAGAACTACGGTTAGACCACACATGATAACTATCCCGGGTTAAATAAAGCGTCATCTCGCGGGTAACTATAATTAGGTAAAACAAAGAGTTGCCATGCTTTTACAACTTCATTTGCCATTCCGGATAACTAGAGTTACCATCCGCGTGGATAGCTTAAGTTTCATCCCGCGGGGTAACTAACTTAGCTAACTTAGCTACGCTAGGAAGTGTGGACAGATTTATTTTGTGCCACACACGCGGATCGGGATGAGTAATATTTTTTGAGCGTGTGACATGAAATAGGTGCGCCCACACGTGTGGGCAACTATATTATTCGCCCACACAAATCGTGTGGGTTGCCTCCTGCGTACACCACACATGGTGTGTGGGCACATGCCTAACATGCCACATGTGTGGCAGATATAGCGACCCTATTCTTTAGCATTACCGTAATAGGATCATTAGCCTAGCATTAGACCACCTAGGACATGATTAACAGAAAGTAGCTCACGAGAATTTTCAGGTACCGAGTAAAGTCCCACGCCTGCTTGATGCAGGGCTTGGTGTAGCCCATGCCTGCATTTGGGATCTCAAGTAGCATAGGCGTAGGCGGCAATACGTGTGCCGCTGGCAGACCGTGTGGTGGTTGGCGGTTGTAGGAGACCATCTTCTCTTTTAGCACCTCATTAGGATCGGAGTTAGAGAATCTCCACTCGCCCCCTCCTCCTCCCCACACCCCTCCCCCACCCCCAACCCCAAGGCCCTCCAAGTCCTTTTTTATCACCGCCTGAGGAAAAACGGTCCAGCCGCGCATCCAGGAGCCCAATTTTCGTCGATTTGAGCCGGCAGACCCAGGCTGAACCCGACGTGTTGGGGGCACCGGGGGAAACATTTTTGGCACGAAAACCACATGGACCCGCCGCGTCAGTGACCCGGCGTGCTTCGTCGTCCTCATCGCCTTGGTTTTCCATGGGAATCAATGCGAAGGTTGCCACCAGTCAGCCTTCCATTGATTTCTCACGGGCGGCACAGTGAAGACACGCTGACGCACGTCCCGCCCCCTCCCGCCACGCGGCCCCTCCTGTCGCTATAAAAGGACACCGTCCTCGCCGTGGCCACACACACTCCCCTCGTCCACAACCTCTCCCTCTCTCGTCGCACCGTTGCTGGAAACCTCCTCTCCCTCCGAAGCAACCCCCACCCCGATGGCCGAGAGGTTCCCCGGATATGCAGCGATCGTGAACGGCTTCAGCCGTCGCTCGCTGCACGAGTGGGAGGCCTACGCTCTCCACGAGGCCAACTACCAGACGCCACCGGACATGTGCGCGGCGGGCACCTGGAGGCTGATCGTCGTCGGCGTCCCCGTCCCCCCTCTGCTGTCCACCACGGAACAACGCCGCGAGATCGCGCGGATCCGGGCATCCCTGCCAGAGGAGGTGCGCAACCAGGAGAGGTACGCCGTCGACAACACCCCTTTCTGGATGACGTATTTCCAGTGCCACCATGTCGAGCAGCTCGCCTCCACCAACGGAGTTCATGCTCCATGCGGGCACCACAACTCCGACGTTTGTCATCGGTGGTGGGGCGTCCCCGGGTGCACGCTTCATGCCGTCCTCAAGCATATCGAGGGTGGCACCGAACCGCCGCTGGAGTACCCGGCGGCATCATCATTCTCGCATCAGAGCGACGCCTCGTCGCTACCGAAGCGAAGGTCGGCCTCCTCCTCCTCGTCCTCCTCCCGCTCGTTCGGTATGACGACGACGCCGCTTGCCGCTTTGAAGGCCGAACCGAAGGAGACGCGGGAGTGTCATCGTAGCCGCGATGGCAACCTCATGATAAACGAGGGCCGCCAAACGCCGCCTTTCGGCGTCCACCTTTGCCTTGTCAGTCCGAGGAAGGAGCGGGCGACGCCGGTGGCCGCCAAACAGGAGCACATCGACATGGCCGCTGACCTCGACACCGGCTTGTAGTGGTCGCACAACGACTACGTCCGGGAGGACATGGCACGCCAGCGCTGCGCTCTCGAAGAGATCGCCGAGAGGTGCCGCCGTGAAGAGGTCAGAGTCATCGTCCTATTCGACGAGGAGGAGGAGCCGCTGGCGCAGAGCGCCCCCACCCGCATCGGCGACGCAGGGCAGGGTTGCAGTAGGGATGACGGCATTCAGGACGACGGCGACAATGGCGGCGGGGACGACGACGACGGCGACGACTACACTGCCTTCTGCCAGCTCCTCGATGGTCGCACAACGACTACGTCCGGGAGGACATGGCACGCCAGCGCTGCGCTCTCGAAGAGATCACCGAGAGGTGCCGCCGTGAAGAGGTCAGAGTCATCGTCCTATTCGACGAGGAGGAGGAGCCGCTGGCGCAGAGCGCCCCCACCCGCATCGGCGACGCAGGGCAGGGTTGTAGTAGGGATGACGGCATTCAGGACGACGGCGACAATGGCGGCGGGGACGACGACGACGGCGACGACTACACTGCCTTCTGCCAGCTCCTCGACATGAACTAGGCTAGTGCGGCAGAACGGCGGTGGCGACGGGCATAGTTTTAGTTCTTTTTAATATATTTTGTTTAAGTTTGTACAAATTCAATGAATTCGCCAAAATTTCATCCAAATACGCCTTACTTTTGTCAAAATTTGAATCATTTTGTTTGAAAAATGACCTCTGGGGCAACCTTTGGGGGGGGGGCTGGGAACCCGAGCCCCCCCAAGCCGATTTTAGTGTTGGTTTGCCCCCAAGCGGCGCTATTTCAGGCCCTTGGGGGCCGAACGGCCGGAGATGCTCTTAGGGGTGGAATCTACATTACCGTGTAGATAGTTTGTTTCCAACGGTAGAAGCCTTCATTTTATACTAGGTTCTAGGGAGGTGGAGCCGAGACCATGTCGTTGGTTCGGTGTCCCTCAACAGGGCACGTATGTGAGAGGTATCCACTTTTCTTTCCTCGGGTTGTTACAACTAGAGATCAATTTCAACGTTCTTCCCCTTGATCACTAGGTTAACAAGCATCATAAGGCCACTTTTAATAGAAATTACATACCAACTAAGGTGTTGCAATTGTTAATGAAATGTCCTTGTATGTCAATACTTATAGTATACCAATGGGTATTCTCAAAATGGGTAGCATGTTACTTTAGGGAATCGGTTTATTTAATGGTACATGTTTCCAGGATCCACATGCTTTCCTAACCCACGCGATGACACGAGGAACTCATAATGTAAGGGTAAATTGGCAGCCTTAGTAAGTGGAACCAAAAAACTTATAAATCAAACCTCTATGAGATCTTCGACGTTGGTGATGAGATGGGTTAAAAATTGACTTCTTTCAATGCCTCCCGAATTGAATTCAAAAAATTCGATACCTACTACTCCAGGATCCGTCTTGACACCAAACCCGAGAGGATCAGCTCCATGCGGGAATCTGTGGAGTACTCCAGGTTACCGAATTTGACAATCCTAGAGCAGAGGTGTCCACTTGGCTGAGGTGATTGGTCGAGCCATCAATGAAGGTGTTCACGCCGAAGACGAACATCTGTCCCCGCAAGTTGACCTTGTCAAAACCGACATGGGCATCGGTCTTGATTGCCATCGAGTCGTGGTGTTCGCCTAGCAAGACATGTATCGGCCACCATTGTCGGAGCTAAATCCGATAAATCCCTTGGTAGGTATCCTAGCTAGGCGACTTGGCGCAATGGTAGTGCTACTTGTGAGCTCCGTTGGGCATTTCCCCGGAGAGGAAGGGTGAAGCAATATAGTACCAACAAGTATTTCCCTTAGTGAGAACCAAGGTTATCGAACCAATAGGAGAATCAAGCAAACTCTCATTGTCAACAGCTACACACACAAAATCGAACACTTGCACCAAACGCAGGCAAGAGGGTTGTCAATCCCCTTGAACTCGTTACTTGCAAGGATTAATTCCGATAGTGATAGATAAATAAAAAGGAAAAATAAAAATAAAATAATAAATTGCAGCAAGCTAATTTTTATTTTTTAGAAATATGATTAAATAGACCCCGGGGCCATAGTTTTCAATAGAGACTTCTCTCTCGAACAGATAGCATATAGTGGGTAGACAAATTAGTATTGAGCAATTGATAGAAAAGCGCATAGTTATGATGTTATTCATGGCAATGATCATGTATATAGGAATCACGTCTATGCGAAGTAGACAGAAACGATTCTACATATACTACTATTATGCCCATAATTGACTGACTCCCACCTGCATCTATGTTACTAATTTCATAACAAACAGAGCAACACTTTAAGAAAGATGACATGGTGTAGGCAAAGTAAGACAAGCAATATGTTCAGGCCCCGTCATTTTATCCTTAGTGAAAAAGTACAAATACGTGTCTTGTCCCTTTGTCACTAGGATATAAAGCACCGGAAGATTGAACTGACTACAAAGCACCTCTCCGCAAGATTGAACTGACTACAAAACACCTCTCCCGCTCAAGATAAATCAAGCTACTTGGCCAAACCAAACGGGTAGATCAGGGAAAAATACAAAGTTATAATAATCATGCATAATAAAGTTCAGAAAGACTCAATTACTTCCAAGGAATAATTTGATCATAAACCACAATTCATTGGATTCCAACAAACACATCACAAACTAAGATTACATCAGATAGAACTCCAAGAAGATCGAGGAGAACATGGTATTGAAGATAAAAGAGAGAGAACAAGTACTCTAGCTACTAGCTATGGACCTATTGGTCTGTGGCGAACTACTGACACATCAACATGGAGGCAGCAAGGTTGATGTAGATGGCGTCCGTGATCGTTTCCCCCTCTCATAGTGTATCAAAAAAGGTCTCCAGATGTGATCATGGAAGAACAGACGCTTACAACGACAGAAAAAGTGTTTTGGGTGTCTCTTTGTTTGCTTGGAAATATGTGAGAATATATAGGGGTGGAATTAGGTCAAACGGACTTGCAAGGGAGCGATGAGCCTGGGGGGGGCTACCCACCCAGGGTGCACCGAGTGAGCTCGTCACTCTCCCATGCATCTTTTGGCCTCCTTTCGAACCTTCTACGGTTTCTTTTGGTCCAAAAAAATTGCCGTAAAGTTTCATCATGTTTCGAATCCGTTTGGTATTGTTTTTTTGAAAAGGCAAAAACATGCAAAAAACATGAACTGACACTGAGCACCGTGTTAGTAGGTTAGTCCCAAAAAATGATATAAAATAGCATAAAATTGCATATAAAGTGTCCAAGATTGATAATATAACAACATGCAACCGTCAAAATTATAGATACGTTGGAGACGTATCAGCATCCCTAAGCTTAATTCATGCTTGTCCTCGGGTAGTTAAATGATAAAAGGAGAATTCTTTATGTTGAATGCTACCTAGCATGTGTATCATGTAATATATTTCCTATATAAATATTGAGAAATGATGAAGTAATTGATATTAACATAATAATATCCATGAACATAAGAAGCATAATCATTATTTTTCAAAGTATACGATCCTTAACGAATGTTATTGTTGGAGATATGCCCTACAGGCAATCATGTATGATGATATTTCCCATGTGTTTATGAATAAATTGGACATTATCATTGATGTTTATTAACAAGTATGTGACTTGTTTGTGATACTATGCATTGTATGATGACTGTCCTAAATGGTCCCTAGTCGAAAGGGCTGTGTGGATGCGTAGCCAGTTAGACTAGCATATGACACGGTGGATGGTCTGATCTCACTGACCATGTAGCATTGGATGCTAGCCGTATAATATGGACTCAAAAAGGTCTGGTTGGATTCGACATAGTCGGATCCGACTCGAGATAAGGTCTGAGTTGGACAGACCCAACTATGAGACGCAGCGATAGGTCATTTGTGAGTCTCTAGTACAAACATATGTTCTATGTCCTAAGACCTGAGATGGCGCATGCACTCATGATGGTGACATACTTGCTTTGGGACGACCAAACGCTACTCCGTGACTGGGTAGTTACAAAGGTAGGTTTTAGGCTTGTCCAGACCCATGCTGCGAGATATGGTCGAGCAAGATGGGATTCTCCCCTCCGATCAGGAGAGATATACTCTGGGCCCCTCAGGTGATCCGACCTAGATAATCATGGCCATGTGATGAGGATTATGAGATAATCCGAAGTGTTGGTCAGATTCACCGGAATGAGAAAGAGGTCATGCTACAACAAGGATGACCATGTCGCCTTGAGCAGGACAACATATATCGTGTGGCGAAGGGAACATAAGTGTGAAGTACAGGTTCGCCTAACCAGCTTCATAAGACACTTGGAGTCGGCACGCCTTGATAGAGGACGCTATCGGCTGGTTGAGCCGAATGTGATCTGACTCGCAACCAAGTGAACGAGAACCTAAGGGGTCACGTGCTTAAGGGAAGGAACACGTGGGCTTTAGGATCCGCGCGAGGCCCAAGAGTTGAGCCTGTGCCAGATGCCTATATATAGTGGAGGTGCGGCACACCCATCCGGTTGATCGCTTCAGCGCCGTTGATACGTCTCCAACGTATCTATAATTTATGAAGTATTCATGCCATGTTTACAACAATTCTATATGATTTTGGTATGATTTTATTAGAACTAACCTGGACCGACGCTGTTTTCAACAGAACTACCGTGGTGTCATTTTTTGTGTGCAAAAATAAAAGTTCTCACAATGGGCTAAAATTTAGTATGATTTTTTATGGACCAAAAGAGACCCCCGAAGCATTGGAGTTGGGACAGAAGAGCCATGAGGATATGGCAAGCCTGACAGGTGCAACCACCACCTGGTCGCGCCTAGCAGGCTTGCCACCGCCTCGTGGCACCCCTTGACGTGAGATCGACGCCAAAAATTTCTATAAATATAGAAACTACAGAAAGGAACCTAGATCGGGAGTTTCGCCGCCGCAAGCCTCCAGATCCATGAAAAACCAATCGGGAGCCCGTTCCAGCACCCTGCCGGAGGGGAAAACCATCACCGAAGGCCATCTTCATCATCCTGGCGCTCTCCATGACGAGGAGGGAGTAGTTCACCCTCGGAGCTGAGGGTATGTACCAGTTGCTATGTGTTTGAGCTCTCTCTCTCTCTCTCTCTCTCGTGTTCTTGAGATGGCACTATCTTGATGTACCGCGAGCTTTATTGATATAGATTGAATCATATGGAGTATTCCCCTCTCTATCTTCTTGTGATGAATTGAGTTTTCCCTTTGAAGTTTTCTTATCGGATTGAGTCTTTAAGGATTTGAGAACACTTGATGTATGTCTTGCAATGGCATATCCGTGGTGATAATGGGATATTCTATTGATCCACTTGATGTATGTTTTGGCAATCAACTTGCGGGTTCCGTGACCTTGGGAATCTATGCATAGGGGCTGGCACACATTTTTGTCTTGACACTCCGGTAGAAACTTTGGGGCACTCTTTGAAGTTCTTTGTGTTGGATTGAACATGACCAATTTCAAATTGTGTGATGCATACCGTATAATCAAGACCATGGGTACTTGTGGTGACATTGTAGTATCTAGGTGACATTAGGGTTTTGGTTGATGTGTGTCTTAAGGTGTTATTTTAGTACGAACTCTATGGCTGTTCGTGACACTTATAGGGATAGCTCATAAGATTGATCAGAAAAGATAACTTTGAGGTGTTTCGTACCCTACAATAATTTCTTCGTTAGTTCTCCCCTATTTGTGACTTTGGAGTGAACTCTTTGTCCCATGAGAGGTATTTACATATGATTCAACTATGTCAATAATGTTGAGAGAAATTGCACTAGTGAAAGTATGGACCCTAGGCCTTGTTTCCAAGCATTTATACAATGTTTTGCTTGCTATTTACTATTTTGTTACCTTGCTATTTTTATATTTTCAGATTAAAAAACATATATCTACCATCCATATTGCACTTGTATCACCATCTCTTCGCCGAACTTGTGCACCTATAGAATTTACCATTGTATTGGGTGAGTTGGGGACACAAGAGACTCTTTGTTATTTGGTTACAGGGTTGTTTGATAGAGACCATCTTCATCCTACACCTCCCACGGATTGATAAATCTTAGGTCATCCACTTGAGGGAAAATTGCCACTATCCTACAAAACTTTGCGCTTGTACGCCCAACACGAGTCTACAAGAAGAAGGTTGTGTAGTAGACATCAAGCTCTTTTCTGACGTCGTTGCCGGGGAGGTGAGTGATTGAAGGTATGTCTTTAGATCTTGCAATCAAATCTTTTAGTTTCTTGTTATATCACTAGTTTAGTCTATAAAAGAAAACTACAAAAAAATGGAATTGAGGTTGCCTGATATGCTTCATCTTTTTAATGTCTTTTGTGAAAATGATGGAAAGGATAATTGTGCTCAAGTGTTAGAAGAAGAAGTTATTAAAATGTTTGGCACTATACCTTTGATTGATGAGCATGATTGCAATGTTGTTGGTATGAATTCTCTGAATATTCATGATGCTAATGATATGCAAAGGCACAAGCTTGGGGATGCTATGTTTGAAGAAGATATTTTTAGTCCCCCAAGTTTTGATGAGCAACACTATTATGATTATGACTTGCCTCTTATCTATGATGATTATTGTGATGACACGTATGCTATAAAGAGTACTGAAAACCATGAAACTTTTCATCATGATTTTAATATTCAAAGTGGTTATGTCAATCAAGTATCTCAAGATAGTTATTTTGTTGAGTTTGCTCCCACTATTATGAATGAAAAGAAAATTGCTTATGGGGAGAGTGACAAAATTTCTATGCTTGTAGATCATGAAAAGAATGCTTTATGTGCTGGTTATATTGTGGAATTCCTTCATGATGCTACTGAAAATTATTATGAGGGAGGAATATATGCTTGTAGGAATTGCAATAATATCAAGTTTCCTCTCTATGTGTTGAAAGTTTTGAAGCTATGCTTGTTTTGCCTTCCTTTGCTAGATGTTTCTTGTTCCCATAAATTGTTTGCTCACAAAATCCCTATGCATAGGATGTGTGTTAGACTTAAATGTGCTTGTCACGAGATTCATGATGCTCTTTTGCATGTTTCAACTATTATTCCTATACGAGCATTATTGAAATCATCATGCCTAACTAAAAGCCATTAAAGAAAAGTGCTTGTTGGGAGACAACCCAACACTTTTACCTTCTGTTTTGATGTTTTCACATGAGTAAGATACTATATTAATCATGTTTTGTGTCTTTTATTTCAATTAAGTTCCAAGTAAAGCCTTTGGGATAGTGTGGATCCTTGCTTGTTTGATTCTGTGCAAAAATAGAAAGTTTTGCGTCCAGTATATGAATTAAATGATTTTACTGGAGTGCCAAAAAATTATGAAATTTCTAAAAAATATTTTTACGCAAATGCCTTCAGATTTCCTAATGTTTCAGAATTTTTAGAGTCATGGAAGTATGTTGATCATTCATATCTTTACAGATTGTTCTGTTTTTGACAGATTCTGTTTTGCATGCATAGTTTGCTTGTTTCAACTGTTCCTATAGCTTATATTGAGTAATATAAATTGTGGGAATGAAGGAATACAATAGGTATCATGTGGTAATAATTATTAATCTTGTCTTGACAGTACCTAAGTGAATGATTTATCTTTTCTACACTAACCCTTCTCACGAAGTTTCGTTAAGTTTTGTGTGATTGAAGTTTCCAAGTTTTGGGTGAGACACCGATATGAGGAGAATAAGGAGTGGCAAGAACCTAAGATTGGGGATGCCCAAGGAACCCCCAAGGTAATATTCAAGTAAGACTCAAGCGTCTAAGCTTGGGGATGCCCCGAAAGGCATCCCTCTTTCGTCTTCAATACTATCGGTATATCTCATTTGGAGCTATATTTTTATTCGTCACATAATATGAGTTTTGCTTGGAGCGTAATTTTTTTGCGTTCTCTGTTAGGTGTTATTTATAATCTTGTTTTTCAATAAAAGTTCCAAGAATTGCCTTTAGAATGCTTGAATTGCATGTTTGATATGTGTTGGGGAAAAACAGAAACTTTCTGCTATAGTGTTTGAATTTTCATAATTTACTGGAACGTGGAAAGTTTCTCAAATTTTTACACAGTCTTGTTGTGTAAATTTAATAGAGTTTCATAATTTTTTGAGTTACACACTGTTTTCATAAATTTCTACAGACTGTTCTGTTTGGACAGATTGCTGTCATAATTTTGTTATCTACTTATCCTATAGTTTCCATAGCCTATATTCATAAGTATAAATTGTGGAAATGATAGTGTGCAGTACCTAATGTTTGAAAATTATTTTGCAACTTGTCTTGGAATTACATGAAGAGTTGATTTATTATTATGTGTACCAACGTATCTCACGAGTTGTTTTTGAGTTTTGTGTGGATGAAGTTTTTGAGAATAGGTGAAACCATGATATGAGAGGATTGAGCGAGATACAAAAGCTCGAGCTTGGGGATGCCCAAGGTAACCCAAGTAAATATTTTAAGAAGTCTCAAGTATCTAAGCTTGGGGATGCTACGCATCCCATCTCTCTTCATCAACAATTATCGGTTAGCCTACGTTGAGCCTAAATTTTTATTCATTCACATGATGTGTGCTACTCTTGGAGTGATATTTTTGTTTTCCTTGCTGTTTAAATAGAATATTCAGATTTAAAAATATTTATTGAGAGAGAGTTAAAGTCATCACATAGCTACTTATTTTTTTACTACTCATTGATCTTCACTTATATGTTTTGGAGTAGTCTGTCATTTACTCTCGTGATTCACTTATATCCTATGAGTAAATGGTTGAATGAATTGAATATCATAAATATGAAATTATATATGATTCATATACTTATCCCATGGGGAGTAATAACTTCACACATAATAAGTATAGGTGGTGAAATTTATTGAAAGTTAGCAAACACCGCATTGGTCACTTGAACAATTCATGAAAGATTATTGAAGGAAGAGATATTTCGCATATAAATATACTATCTTGGACATATTCCATGATTGTGAATACCCATTAATTATTTTCAAATTTGAGAAAATTAGTTGAAGTTGGACAAGGAAGACAATGTAATGAGTTATGCTTGGGTATATTTGTAAAGTAGTTATATTGTTTTGGATCCTCCAACATGTGGTGCTTGCTTCCACCTCGTATTAGCCAAAACTTCCACACCAAGTAGAAATACTACTTGTGCATCCAAACACCCTTAAACCCAAAGTTGTTCCATATGAGTCCACCATACCTACATATATGCGGTATTTACCTGCCGTTCCAAGTAAATTTGCATGTGCCAAACTCTAAACCTTCAAATAATATTCTGTTTTGTATGCCAAATCGCTCATATAGTAACTAGGGGCTGTCAGTATCTTCCGTGCTAGGTGGGTTATTCTCACGATATGTGTTGATTCACTATCATTCATGAGAAAATGGCTGGTAGTAGGGATTCCTAGTCCCAAAATCAAAGAAAAGAGATGCAAATAATTAAAAAAAACTCCCCCAGGAATGTTGTTGGTATGGACGGTACCCGTGGATTCGGCTCACCGTGGAGTCTGATTGATTGGTGGAGGGGAGTAAAAACTTTACCATTCTGTTTGGGAACTGCCTATAATGTATCTAGCATGGAAGATACCAAGATCTCTCGGTTGTTATGCTGACAATGAAAGCATACCGCCCTAAATTATTATTCATCTCTGTTTTAAAAGCTCGAGCTCTGACACCTCTGCAAATCAATGCTTCCCTCTGTGAAGGGCCTATCTTTTACTTTCTAGTACTTACCTTTATGCAAGAGTCATGGTGATCTTCACCACTTCCTATATTTTGCCTTTTTCTCTTGGCAATCATCATGTGGCGGGGAAAGATCCAAGCATATATGGCCAGCCAAATATATTTGATCATGAATTATTATTGTTGATAATTATCTATATGATAAATAAGTTGGGAGGCGAAACTCTAAGCACCTATCTTTCTCTGTGTTCGGTGGATGCTATTTGCTCTAAAAATATGCTTTGAGAGTTAGCAATCATGGAAGACTATATGATCCATGTGTATGTGGAATTTGCTAAATCAAAGTTGTTATATAGACCCTTCCTGAAAATACGATGAATTGCAATTGTTTGGTGACTGAAAGCTTAGTTTGTCAGTTTCCAAGAAACTTTATGGTCTATACTTTAACATGCGAATAGCTTGTTACTTCATCATGAGAAGTTTTATGAGATGAGAAACTGTTTATGATATATAATGACGCTAGAAAAAGTGTTTGGAATTATCGTTGATCAAATGTTTGCATTTTCTAGCATTCACACTTCATAAATTATTTCTTTTATCATTTACGTACTCGAGGACGAGCAGGAATTAAGCTTGGCGATGCTGATACGTCTCCAACGTATCTATAATTTACGAAGTATTCATGCCATGTTTACAATAATTCTATATGATTTTGGTATGATTTTATTAGAACTAACCCGGACTGATGCTATTTTCAACAGAACTACTATGGTGTCGTTTTTTTGTGCAGAAATAAAAGTTCTCAGAATGGGCTGAAATTTAGCATGATTTTTTGTGGACCAAAAGAGACCCCCGAAGCTTTGGACCTGGGCCAGAAGAGCCACGAGGAGGTGGCAAGCTTGCCAGGCGCGACCACCCTCCTGGCCGCGCCTAGGAGGCATGCCACCGCCTCGTGGCACACCTTGATATGAGATTGACGCCAAAAATTCCTATAAATATAGAAACCTCCAAAAAAAAACCTAGATCGGGAGTTCCGCCGCCGCAAGCCTCCAGAGCCACGAAAAAACAATCGGGGGCACGTTCCGGCACCCTGCTGGAGGGGGAAACCATCACCGGAGGCCATCTTCATCACCCCGACGCTCTCCATGACGAGGAGGGATTAGTTCACCCTCGGGGCTTAGTGTATGCACCAGTAGCTATGTGTTTGATCTCTCCCTCTCTCTCTCGTGTTCTTTAGATGGCATGATTTTGATGTACCGCGAGCTTTATTGATATAGATTGAATCATATGGAGTTTTCCCCTCTCTATCTTGTTGTGATGAATTGCGTTTTCCCTTTGAAGTTTTCTTATCGGATTGAGTCTTTAGGATTCGAGAACACTTGATGTATGTCTTGCGATGGGATATCCGTGGTGACAATGGGATGTTCTATTGATCCACTTGATGTATGTTTCGGTGATCAACTTGCGTGTTCCGTGACCTTGGGAATCTATGCATAGGGGTTGGCACACATTTTTTTCTTGACACTCCGGTAGAAACTTTGGGGCACTCTTTGAACTTCTTTGTGTTGGATTGAACATGGTGAATCTGAAATTGTGTGATGCATATCGTATAGTCAAGCCCATGGGTACTTGTGGTGACATTGGAGTATCTAGGTGACATTAGGGTTTTGGTTGATGTTTGTCTTAAGGTGTTATTTTAGTACGAACTCTAGGGCTGTTCATGACACTTATAGGGATAGCTCATAAGATTGATTAGGAAAGATAACTTTGAGGTGGTTTCGTACCCTACAATAATTTCTTCGTTAGTTCTCCGCTATTTGTGACTTTGGAGTGAACTCTTTGTCGCACGAGAGGTATTTACATATGATTCAACTATGTCAATAATGTTGGGAGAAATTGCACTAGTGAAAGTATGGACCCTAGGCCTTGTTTCCAAGCATTTATACAACGTTTTGCTTGCTATTTACTATTTATTACCTTGCTGTTTTTATATTTTCAGATTACAGAAAACCTATATCTACCATTCATATTGCACTTGTATCACTGTCGGTGCACTAGAGTTTTGGGCTCTCTAGTTCCCCTTACTCGTGCACGGGCAGTACTAGCCACCCTGCAACGAGGCCCGGTAGGGAGCTGCTAGATAAAAATACAAGAGAATCAAAACCAAAGGCAAGACCTTGCCGGGATGGCCTTCAAGCCCCCGACAAGGCGAAGACCCGGCAAGGCAAAGCCCCAGCAAGCCCCCGCCAGTGCAGAGGCCAGGTGTCGCCTTGCCTGGGCACGTGTCGAGACGCAGGCGATGGTGAGGCTAAGCGGTGCCGATGGGACGAGCTCCTGTCCCATCCCGTAGACGGTCAAGGATGCCTGACGGAGCATTAAATGTGTTTGTCTCGCACCGTCAGTGTTAGGTATGATAACACTATAGCACTATACACCCCGTGTACGTACTGTACGCCACTGTTGGTGACCCCTTCGAGAGTAAAAAAGGAGGGCGAGGGCGTTCTGGTGGAGGACTTTTGGTACCTTTGACTCCCATCATCTAGCTCATGCGCGTAGCAGGTGTTCATGGTGCTCCTGTAGATGGAACCCTAAAAACACCCAGAATATAACCAAGCACGAGTAGGGTTTTATGCATCTTTGCGACCCGAACCTGGGTAAATCCCCACGCGCTAGCCATTCGATCTGCTCTTTATGTGATCCTTCCTCCCTGCCGAACCGTAAAAGGGATCCCTCTAATCCAATAGGTGTCGATTCCCTCGACATCTTTGGCACGCTAGGTAGGGGGATAGGTTGCGTGAACCTGATCTTGTGACTAGTGCGTCAGTTCCTTCGTCATAATCGTCATTGCCATGGCTCCCAAGAAGAAAGGTTTCATGGTGGTGGAACCCTCCATGTCCGCCACGCCCATAGCCGCCTAGGAGGGCAATGGAGTGGGCACGGGTAGAGGGAGCAGGGACCCTGCACCCACGAGGCGCTCCGATGATCAAGGCCAAGCAAGCGGCAACGCCCATCGCGGAGACGCTCACGGCGGCGGCAGAAATCCCCGCGTCGCTGGGTCTCAGGACGGAGTTGTACCTCCTGCGGGTCGTATGGTGAACTCTGGGGACGGAAGGATACCTTCCAAGACACACACGCTGGTGCCTACGTGTCGACCTTCCTAGGACGCGTGCGAAGAGCAGCGCCACGGTGCCCACGGTTCCCAAAGTCCCCATGGAAAAGCTCCTTTGCATCACTCCCAAGGTGTGCGGGACCAGCATGCTCGCGAGCATGCTGGTGGGAGTGGCGTGCCATCACGGGACCGCGACGAAGCTCCTTCTAACAGGGTCAGGAGTCAGAGCACTTTGCGTTCCTCACACTGTTCGCTGCCGACTACGTCGGAAGAAGCAATGGCGCGAGCACAGCTACTGCTAAACGTCCCTCCTACTGCAGAGAAGCTCGACGAATGGAGAGCAACCATTGAGAGCCTCCTCAACCTCGCTCACAAGTTTCGATCCACCGAGCCAGATCACGCCTGGGGTGAGAAGGCCGAGGGTGGTGCGACCATGGTGCACTCTCCTCCACAGCAACAACGCCGATCACTGACTCGACGGACCGACGCTTACGATTATTACTCGACGACATCGTTTGATCCACGGACTCATCGTGATCAGCATCAAGTTCTTGGGGAACGAAGCAAGGAAGATGCTCGAACTACGATCGAGCGACAGCGAGAAGCGTGCCATAAATCTGATAAGCGCACATGACCCACTGTAGACAAGCCCGCGCCAGGGTATCTTGTCAGCCTACCTTATGAGGTGGATTGTCCAGCGTTTACCCGTGAGCTGTGGCAAGTCCAGTTTATGATTGTCTTGACAAAACACTTGGCAATCTACTTTCGTGAATAACACATTGAAACCGAAGTCAGAAAGTCTAGATACGGAAAGAATATTGTAACCAAGGGATTCAACAAGCATACCATTTTTAATAGAGCTCTCATGGGATATCGCCACCTTACCAAGGCCAAGTACCTTACCCTAGAGTTGTCTCCAAAGGTCATGTACCGTCAAGGACCTTGATTAGGTGTGATCTCTTAAAACATGTCTTTATCACCAGTCATATGATCCGTACATCCGGTGTCGAGAATCAACTCTTTTCCTCCAGACATGTAATCCTTGAAGTTTTCCATAAGACTCAGATTCTTCATGATCTTCTCATGATCGATGTCAAACAACTCATCTTCTTCATAGTAGCCATGTTCCACATTGTCATCATGAAGTGGGAAAATCCTTGTCATAAAGAACAAGGGATTTGTTAGAATAGTGACCGTGACAATGTTCAAGTTTATGAATGCGAATGGCTACAAAGATAATGTTGTTGATAGTGGTGACATTTCCTCTAGCACGCATAAGATCACATAGCTCAAATAGGCATTTATCAAAGTTTGGATCACTAGGCTTCATTTTGTGAAAAGCAATGGTTTTATGAAGAATTTCATCAAGATTTCCTAATGAAAGATTCGGACAATGTTTCTCCAAATCAGTCCACAAGGTATAGGGACATGCAAAGTTCTTCAACTGAGAAGGCACGAATCTTGGTAAACCTCTAACAATAAGATTGGCAGTTCTTAGGTTACCAAGCATGTTAATTTCATCTTCGTGTGTGGGATGCAATTCATCAATAGGGAACACATAGGGGTTTTCAATATATTTTGTCAAATGGAGTCAAATAGATCAATCATGGAATTCTTCCATTGACCATAGTACCATCCATCAAGAATGGGCACTCTACAACTCAAACTCTCTATTCTAGACACATCCATCTTCCTCCATGGTGATTAAAGCGAAGCTATGGAGACCAATGCTCTGATACCACTTGTAGGATCGGTAGAAGAGTGTCTAGAGGGGGGGGGGGTGAATAGACTACTAACAGGAATTTAAAACCTAACATTTTCCCAAGTTAATTGGTTGGCAGCTTTTAACTATTTTAGCAAGTCTAGCAAGTCTAAATTCCCTACACATGCATGTCTACAAGTATGGCAGCGAAAAGTAAAGACATTGCACATGTAGGTAAAGAGATGGGACAGGAAGATCAAACACAATAGGAGACGCAAGGATTTTTCCCGTGGTTCTGATAGGTGGTGCTATCGTATGTCCACGTTCATGGAGTCTTCAACCCATGGAGGGTAACGGTCGCAAGAGTCCACGGAGGGCTCCACCCATAAGGGTCCACGAAGTAGCAACCTTGACTATTCCATACGACTTCCGTAAATGAAGGACTAGTCTCACTATGGGTAGATCTTCACAAAGTAGGCAATCTCCTTGCCCTTACAAACTTCTTGGTTCACTCCACAACACGAAGTAGGAGGCTCCCAAGCGACACCTAACCAATCTAGGAGGCACCACCCTCCAAAAGGTAATAGGCTCGGTAATGACGATGAACTCCTTGCTCTTGTGCTTCAAGATGATAGACTACTCAACACACAATCACTCTCTCACAGATTTGGCTTGGCAGAAGAGAAGGGATTGGTGGAAAGCAACTTGGGGAGGCTAGAAATCAAGATCCATATGGTTGGAGTGGAAGATCTTGACCTCAACACAAGGGTAGGTGGCTCTCTCTCAGAAAACTGAGTAGGATAGGTATGGAATAGTTCTGAGCGCTTCTCTTTCGAGTGGGTGGTGGTGAAGGGGTATATATAGGCATCCCCAAAAATCCAACCGTTACACACAAAATGACCAACTCGGTGACACCAATGTGTTTATCTCGGTGGTACCGAAGTGACCAAAAGGTGGCAACTTTTGAATCTCGGTGAGACCGATATAGGATTCTCGGTTGCGCCGACAAGGTGACCAACGGTCAGAATTGCCAAACTCAGTGACGCCGATTCAACATTCTCGGACGGACCGAAAGTGTGAACTTGCGTAACAGAAAGTTGGCAACCCAACTCGGTGGCACCGAAAGCAGTGTCGGCTGCTCCAAAGTGGCTAGGGTTTGGCTGAGTCTGTCTTGGGTTTGGAATCGGTGGCACCGGGATAGGAATGTTGGTTGCACCGATTTTGTATGTTTGGGTAGAGACAGACTTTGGTGGGAGATCTTGTGGATGTTTTTGGTGACCATCACTTGTGCACGTATGAGCATGTTGTTCACCAACAAAACCTTACCCCCTTTTAATAGTATTGGCTCTCCTATGGACTCAAAGTGATTTCTCACAAATGTAAAATGTAGAGTCCTCTTGCTTGAAAGCTTGGCCAACCTATTTCCTTGCATCTTGGGGTAGTTCCACAATCTCCACAATCCTTTTGCCAACTCAACTCTTCATGGACTATTATCTGAAATACACTAGATAGAGGTGTTAGTCCAAGAGACAATGTATGTTGTCATGAATTATCAAAACCACCAAGGGGGCATATTGTGCTTTCAGGGTTCGGCAAGAAGCGTGTTGGCCGAGGAGGTGGCCGCGGCAAGCCCAAACAACAAAAAGACCGACCCGCTCGTGGCCGCAACAAGAAAGAGGGTGATGATGATGACGTCGATGGGGACGACGTGTCCAGCGAGCATGAGTTCCAAAAGGTTACAGAGATGATGTACATCGAGGGAGGTGCCTTGTCGCATTCGTCTCACTGCCAACTTAAACAGTGGGCACGCGAGGTTAACGTGGCGGAGCCGTCTATCGGTGCCCAGAGACCTCTGAAGTGGTCCAACACTCCTATCATTTTCGATGCCGAGGATCACCCTGATCTCACAACTGCGGTCGGGTGCCTGCCATTGTTGGTTTTGCCAACAATTTGCAACCTCAAGGTGACGAAGATGCTATCGACAGTGGGGGCAGCCTGAACCTGATCTCGCCTGATGTCATCCAGAGGCTGCAAATTCCTAATGAAGATCTTGAGCCCATAGGCGCTTTCCAAGGGGTCAGTTCAGGGAGGACTCAGCCGAAGGAAAAATCACATTGCCAGTGACATTTGGTAGCGACATAAATTTCAGGGCAGAGAAGATCGTTTTTGACGTTGCCAAGATCTCATTGCCGTACAATGGTATCCTTGGTCGCCCAACGCTGACCAAGTTCATGGCAGCCACCCACTTCGCTTACAATGTGTTGAAGATGCCCGAGCCAATGAGCGTCCTCACGATCAACTCTGACAAGAAAGGCACACTTATCTATGCTGACCAACTCTACCGGGAGGTAGTTGCAGCACCTACCGCCAAGGCACTTTCTCCTGCCGCTGAATCTCTCGGGGAGAAGAAGACCGATAAGGCCTCTGGCGCACATTCCGGCAAGCACGCCTCCTTGGGGTGCTGCGCTCCCATTGACGATGTGCCAGAGAGATCCATTGGCAAGAGCAAGAAGTCCAAGGCAGCTCCACCAGAGTCTAAGAAGGTGCGCGCCAAGGAGGATGGTACGGGAGGAACTTTCACCATAAGTTCCACCCTTCATGACAAATACGAAAGCGCGCTCATCGCCTTCCTGTGGGCGAATGTCAATGTGTTTGCATGGCAACCATCTGATATCCTCGGTGTTCCTAGGAAGGTGATTGAGCACCACCTTACCACCTGTCCACGTGTGCGGCCCGTCAAGCAGAAGGTCAGGAAGCAGGCTTTGGAGCGGCAACAGTTTATTGCCGAAGAAATCAAGAAATTAGAAGCGTCTGGCTTGATCAGAGGAGTACTTCATCCAACGTGGTTGGCTAATCCAGTTGTAGTGCGCAAGGCGAATGGAAAATGGAGGTTGTGTATTGACTTCACAGACATCAATAAAGCCTGTCCCAAAGCTCCTTTTCCCTTGTCGCGCATCGACCAAATTGTGGACTCCACCGCCGGCTGTGACTTGTTGTCTTTCCTTGACGCCTATTCAGGCTATCATCAGATTTTCATGGCCAAGGAAGACGAGGAGAAGACCGCATTTATCACCCCATGTGGTACGTATTGCTTTTTGCGCATGCCTTTCAGGTTGAAAAGTGCTGGTTCTACATTTGCAAGAGCGGTTCAGATTGGTTTTGAGCCCTAGCTACATAGAAATATGGAGGCCTATATGGATGACATAGTGGTCAAAACCAAGGAGAAGACTATGCTCATATCAGACCTAGAAGAAACATTTGCAAATCTGCGCAAGATCAACATGAAGCTCAACACTGAGAAGTGTGTGTTCGGCGTCCCATCACGCAAACTTCTCGGGTTCTTTGTATCTCAACGTGGAATTGAAACAAATCCCGACAAGATCAAAGCAATTGAGCAAATTGAAGTACCAAGACATGTCAAGGATGTACGTCGTCTTGCCGGATGTGTTGCTTCTCTGAGTAGGTTCATCTCAAAATCTGCTGAGAATGCCCTACCCTTTTTCAAATCTTGAAGAAGGCGGGTCCGATGAAATGGACTCCAGAAGCGGAGGCAGCGTTGCAGGATCTGAAGAAGTACCTCTCCTCTCCGCCAGTCCTAGTCGTGCCAAAACCACAAGAGCCGTTGTTGTTATATCCAGCGATAACAAATCAAGTGGTGAGTGCTGCATTAGTGGCTGAAAGAGAAGGTGATGAAGAAGTAGTGGCAGCGGCAGGACCGCCAAGCGACAAGCCAGGACATTCCCCGACAGGGTTTGGTGCCGACAAAGAAGGATCTGGACAGTTGAATGAGACAATTCAAAATAAGAAGGTGGTGCAGCGCCTAGTCTATTTTGTTAGCTCCCTTTTGTAGGGGTCTAGGTCAAGATACTCCAGCGTGCAAAAGTTGCTCTTCGGCCTCCTTATGACCTCGAGGAAGCTGCACCATTACCTCCAAGCACATGAGATCACCATCGTCACTCACTTCCCGCTGTAGCGGATTTTGCGGAACCCAGAAGCTACCGACAGGATTGTGGAGTGGGCTTTGGAACTGTCAAGCTTTGGTATCAAGTTTGAAAGTACTTCGACTATCTAGAGCAGAGCCTTGGCGGAATTCATTGCGGAATGGACCCCGACGCTAGATGAAGAAGTTCCAGAGTCGCCCTCCCTGGCAAGGAAACGAATCAAGAGTGGATCATGTATTTTGATGGGGCTTTCTCGCTTCAAGGCGCTGGTGCCGGAGTGCTACTTGTCGCACCAACCGGAGAGCACCTCAAATATGTGATTCAGATGCACTTTCCCCGGGAGAGATCAACGAACAATACTGCTGAATACGAAGGGCTGCTTGTTGGTCTCAGGATCGTGGAAGACCTCGGGATTAAGAAACTTATTGTCAAGGGTGATTCTCATCTTGTCATCAGGCAGGTGAATAAGGATTATCAGAGTCCATTGATGGAAGCTTATGTAGATAAAGTGAGGAAGTTGGAAGAACATTTTGACGGTCTGCACATGGAGCATGTTCCGCGTACAGAGAACAACGTTGCTGAGGGCCTGTCAAAGTGTGCTGCCCTTAAGTTGCCCGTGGAACCAGGAACTTTTGTGCTTCGACTGACTCAACCATCCATGACACCATGGACTGGACAAGAGAAAAGAACAAAGTTGAGTTCCAGCAATTATTTCCCGGCAGAGCACCTAGAAGCCGCCAGTGAGGAGGTTGTCTGGGACAACGTCAGGATTGTCGGTGAGCGCCATGCTCTGGCACATCCTTAGGCTCTTGTCATGGCAGCACACGCTCCCGCCAAGCGTGCCAAGGGCGGAAGGCTCTGGCGGGGCCTTGGGCCCTTACCATTGAGACAAATGCTTCCCCGGCAGAGGATATGCCTTTAGTCCTTGTTGTCGAGCCCCAGGCTCCAGCATGGGTGCAACACATCGTCCATTTCCTTCAAACAGGAGAACTCCCTGAGGAACAAGAGGAAGCAGAGAAAGTAGCCCGTCGATCTAATATGTACCAGTTCATGGACAACGTCCTATACAGAAAGATACCGAATGGTGTGAAACTCAAGTGCATTTCTCGGGGGGATGGACTGGAGCTGTTGGCAGAGATACATGGAGGCATATGTGGCTCCCACATAGGATCAAGAGCACTTGCCGGTAAGGCATTCCGGTAAGGTTTCTTTTGGCCCACTGCCCTCCAGTTTGGAACTTCTCTAGTAACCAAGTATGAAGCATGCCAGTTTCATTTGAAGAAAATACATCAGCCAGCTCAAGCCCTTCAAACAATTCCCTCTCTCCTGGCCATTTTCGGTCCGGGGGCTCGACATCTTGGGCCCCTTCCCCCGTGCTACCGGGGGCTTTGAGTACTTGTATGTTGGAATTGACAAGTTCACAAAGTGGCCAGAAGTGGAAGCAGTGAGAAAGGTGATAGCACAGTCAGCCGTCAAGTTCTTTAAAGGACTGGTCTGCCGCTTAGGTGTTCCTAACAGGATCATCACTGACAACGGCACACAGTTCAAGAGCTGCACCTTCATGAAGTATGTCCAAGACCTTGGCAGCAAAATCTATTTTGCTTATGTTGCTCACCCAAGGAGCAACTGCTAGGCGGAAAGGGCTAATGCCGAAGTGCTGCGAAGCCTCAAGACAAGAACTTTCAACAAGCTGCATAAGTGCGGAAGGCGCTGGATTGATGAGTTGCCGGTGGTTCTTTTGTCAATCAGAATGACACCAAATCGAGCTACCGGCCAGACACCCTTCTCACTCATATATGGGGCAGAAGCAGTTCTCCCCACGGAACTCAATATGGGTCACCTCGAGTGCTCGCTTATGATGAGCTTGAGAAAGAGTAGTTGCGACAAGATGATGCGACGCTCCTTGAGGAAGACCGTCTTCAGGCTGCTGTGATAGATGCACGCTACCAGCAAGCTTTGCGCCGCTATCATAGCCGCAAAGTTAATGCCCGAAGTCTTGAGTAAGGCAACCTTGTTCTTTGGCGCGTTCAGTCTGCCAAGAATTCCAACAAGTTGACGCCAAAGTGGGAAGGCCCTTATCAGGTAGTGCGAGTCACCAGTCCTAGCGCAGTCCTCCTGGAGACCGAAGATGGCATCCCAATGAGCAACTGATGTAATATCTAACATCTTCGTAAGTTCTATCAATGAGGCGTGGTTGCTGGATCTCCCGGCAACCACCTTTTGTACAAGTCTTGCTATTGAAGCATGTAATCCTTGGTACAAAGCCAGGCGTAGACCCTGTGCGTAGTTGGATGAGGATAAGTGTTCCACAAATCATGTTCACTTATGCATGTTTGTCAGAGATATTGCATTGCGCTTACTCCCGACAAGAGCTAATGGACCGCGAAGGTTCCACATCCATATTTTCTCTTTGTTCTTTTTCTCAAAGGACAAAAGGTTACTTCGCGTGCATCTTTGCCGGGGGGAATGGTGGTATGGATACCTACGGGAGACGTTCAAAAAAAATCTTGCCGGAAGGAGTACGACAACGAAAAGATTAGTGAATTCTTGCTGTGGAATTATTTTCCTTGGATGATTTTGACTTCTGTATGGAAAAATGCTTGCACGGGAACCTTGTCGTGATTGGCTGCGCCCTCACTTTGTTTCGGGTCCGCTCAATGGCTTAAGTGGCTACGCCCACGCTCTTGCTTTGTTTCGAGTCCGCTCAACGACTCAAGTGGTTGTGCTCGCACCCTTATTCTGTTTCGAGCACGATTAACAGCTTAAGCGGCCACGCCAAGGACGCCAAGGTATCTTGCTGGCAGTGGCACCACCAGCAGGCTGCTAAGGACCCGTTCCTCAAAGCGCTCGCGGTAGGTCTACACACGCCGACAAGTTCTTCCAAAAAGGCATAGGGAAAGTTCCATGCAAAGAAACAGTCTAACAAGGAAGATAATATACAGTTATTCAAAATAGGGTGAAATTTACATGAGATGTTGTCTTTTCCTAAGTACATCTTTATTTGAAATTCTCCCCTACGGGATATTAAGAGAAGAAAAATATGGAAAGAGGAGGCAGACTACAAGAAGAAAAAGATGGCAAGGGGCCTCCAACGAAAGCCTGGCCCCTCCTGACCAGCATTGCACGGAGGAGAGGGCCAGCATTGCGCAGAGGAGAAGACCAGAACTGCACAGACTAGAAGGGGAGCCCCAGAAGCCGAAGTCCACAGGCCTGCCGAAAGATCCAGCCGGAAGATGAGGCAACGCCCGGGACAAGGACCCCCGGCAAGATCGCCTTGCCGGAAGGGGTAGAGGCATGAGGCTAACGATGATGGTGCGTCCGTCGATCAGTCAGAGCTCAGGTCGTCGTATTCCGACTTGACAGCCTGGAGCTCGGACTCATCATCTCTTCACTGACACCGTCCTCGTCGTCCTTGTCGCTCAAGGATGAGCTTCCAGCACCACTCGAGCTCTCTTCACAGTAGCTGAGACAGACGCCTAAGCGCCCATAAATCTTGATGGAGAGCAGGCCGGCCTCCGTCATTTTAAAACGAAGGACATGCCCTTCCTGGAGGTTGTGGGCATGGGCGAAGGTCTTCCAGCCACGCCTAAGGAACATGATGTGACTTGCTAGGTACTCGACGTCCACTCATGTTGCGCCGTTACAAAAACCATGCGCCCGTAACCACAGGACGGGCGGCTCGTCGACCTCCATCGCCCTGGCGAAGGGGCAAGGGAGGCGCAGATGACTCCGGAGGGGACCACCCAGTTCGAGGACGAACTCTAGCACTGTCCCCTCAGCGTGGGTCTCCTCAAGGAAGAGGCCTGGAGTCGGAGGAGGAGGTGGGGCAGTGCTCCTTCTCCCCCGACCTCGGCCTCCACGACGGACACGACCCCTCGCGCCTATTCCACCACGCGCACTCGAGCCGCCCTTCGCCTCTGTGGCTGAAGCGGTGGCATGATCCCGACAAGAACTACTCCTTGGAGCTGAGGACGGTGGCCGCCCTCGCCCCCTTTTCATGGCTAAGGGTGAGTGCCTCTTGAAGGTTGGGAAGACGTGGAAGGACAAGCTATGGAGGTTCACACCCGGAGGAGGGAGGAAGGATGGATGAGCACCGCCCTCGCTACCCCTCAATTTATAGGGGGATGCGCGCGGGACCCACCTCCTCCAATAGCGGCGCCCTCGATCAGGGGGCGAAAATCAACCACCCCGTTGCTCCAATCCATGGCACTACAGTTACTACCTCTCCTAGGACTTTAAGTCATGGGATCCCGTTGCTAGCTTCCTCGTATGCATGCGACGCGTGTGCCAGAAACGACCTGACGCAGTAATTGAAAAATTGACGTCCGCGCCACGCGCCTATCCCACGTGCCGCATTCAATGGGCATCGTGGGAAGGTGCAGTAAGCACAATGATCACAACTGCAAGGCCCTGACACACGTGCCTATGCACTTTTTGGGCCTAGCCCAACAACGCCTCGCACCGTGTGTGGCCCAGTTTTGGGCTCTCCAGTGCCCCTTACTCGTGCACGGGCAGTAGTAGCCACCCTAGTAGCCACCCTAACGATGAGCCCCGGTAGGGAGTTGCTAGATACAAATACAGGAGAATCAAGACCAAAGCCAAGACCTTGGCGGGATGGCCTTCAAACCCCCGACAAGGCAAAGCCCCGGCAGGACCCGGCAAGGCGAAGCCCCGGCAAGCCCCCGCCAGAGCAGAGGCCAGGTGTAGCCTCGCCTGGGCATGTGCTGAGACGCAGGCGATGGAGAGGCTAAGCGGTGCCGATTGGACGGGCTCCTGTCCTGTCCCGCAGACGGCCAGGGATGCCTGACGGAGCATTAAATGTGTTTGTCTCGCACCATCAGTGTTAGGTATGATAACACTGTAGCACCGTACACCCCGTGTACGTACTATAGACCACTGTTGGTGACCCCTTCAAGAGTATAAAAGGAGGCCCAGGGCATTACGGTGGAGGACTTTTGGGATCTTTGACTCCCACCTTCTAGCTCATGCGCGTAGCAGCTATTCATAGCGCTCCTGTAGCTGGAACCCTACAAATACCCACAATGTAATCAAGCAGGAGTAGGGTTTTACGCATCTTTGCGGCCCGAACCTAGGTAAATCCCCGCATGCTGCCATTCGATCTACTCTTTGTGCGAGCCTTCCTCCCCTCCGAACCGTAAAAGCGATCCCTCCGATCCCATAGGTGTCGATTCCCCCGACAATGACCATCTCTTCGCCAAACTAGTGCACCTATAGAATTTACCATTGTATTGGGTGTGTTGGGGACACAAGAGACTCTTTGTTATTTGGTTGCAGGGTTGTTTGAGAGAGACCATCTTCATCCTACACCTCTCACGGATTGATAAACCTTAGGTCATCCACATGAGGGAAAATTGCCACTATCCTACAAAACTCTACGCTTGGAGGCCCAACACGAGTCTACAAGAAGAAGGTTGTGTATTAGACATCAACCATCACTAAGGCTTTGCATGAATTGCAACTAGCCACCTCCACTCGCCGCCACCAACTGTGTGACTAGACCTAGCAGTCCGCCACATGGTGTTCCCCGCACACGTGGATACCGTTAGAGGCGGTGCACTTGCGCCGCTCCGGCGAACCTGTATGTGGGATCCGGCGACCGGCTGTTCGAGGGAGATCGAACAAGGAGGAGACGAACCACACGAATGCGCTGCCCCAACTCTACTTCCGCTGCACGACATTGCGCGTCTAGTGGTAACGAACTGTGATCCATCTCTGTAGCATCTTCTTGGATGTTCTGCATAGGAATTTTTATTTTGCATGCGATGCACTTACGGTAGAACCCAACAGTTATACCAAATCATTTTATCTTATTAGCATGGAATGACTCCGTCTTCATTGCATAACTATAATTCATTAGCACCTTGGTGTTTAACCAGGAAATTGGATCATACTTCCAACCTAATTCAACATTTTCGACTTCATGCAATACATGATCGTGAGCCATGGTGATGCGGAGCATCCTATGGACATCACCATGGCAAGAGTCCTGTTGCCAAGTGACACGTGCCACATCTACTTCACATACATAAAGGTGAATCATCTCCTTTACACGTGCTCACTTGACCATCTCAAGGATGGTATACTACTTGATACTCCTCTCGTGTGCATGCATAGGAATGGACAAAGCTTCACGGACGATGAGGAGGAGTGCGAGCAACTACGTACAACTACACCATCTGCGAGGGACGCTTGGAAGCGGAGACGGAAGAAGACGGAGTCCGGAAGCCAAAGAAAGAAGAGTCCTAGGCGACCCTGTGCGCACGGCCTCCCAAGACCCCATGCACATGAGGGTATCCGAAGCTTCTTGCACACTCCGTGCACACATGCCCAGAAGACCTCGTGCCCATGGGACACACCCGTGCGCAGGGGCTAAGTGGACGCTGACTTGGAGACCCCGTGCACACGGGCTCCATTTACCCCGTGCACACGGGGCTGCCTAAGGGCACCGGTTGGGCTTGGCCCAAGTATCCCCATTGTCCCCCTCCTTACCCCTTCATGCCTTGGACCTATATATATACTCTCCTCCCTCCTCCATCTAGGGTTAGCTATTGTTTTACACTTGTGAGCATAGCTCCATTACTTGCCTCTCTAAGGGAGTTTGTCCTCCTTTGGGAGTAGATCCAAGTGATGCCAAGGCCCCTCAAGAGGGAAGATCCCTAGTGGATTCAAGGCCCCATCTCCCCATGGGATTTGGGATGAACTCTACCATGTATCCTATTTCCCTTTGTAGTTCATGTACCTTTGTGGATCTTATGTGTGGTGAGTCTAGTGGATGTATGATTGTACTTGTTCTTGAGTGTTTCCTCTTGTGATTTCTCCCCGTTCATCCTTGTGTTCTTCGTGTTCTTGAGGTTCCCCCCTCCAATTCATGAAAGATCAACACACACGGGTTTGCCCCATATCAAATGGTATCATGATCCATGTTGATCACGAATTTGGAATTCCCTCCCCTCATTTCTAGCCTAGTTTTGTTTGATTTCATCCCAATTCGAAAATCTTCACAAAAATAGCCCCCTAAAAAATTCTTGTGATTTGTTGTTCTTGTGAGTTTTTGTTGATTTTGATCCCTGGATCTAGTGTTTGGCAAGTGGGCCAATTTTTCGTTTCCCCATCGAATTTGACCTCCAAAATCACGAAATTTCTGCCTACCCCGTGTCCACGGACTCTCCACCCCATGCGCACGGGCCCCCATGAAGTTCTTGGACACCCCATGGCCACGGTCCTGTCCCGTGCGCACAGGACCCCGTGTCCGTGGGCCTCAAACCCTGTGTCCACGACCCTCCCAGAAACAACAACAACCACTTCACACCGTTTCGGCCGTCACTTTCGCTCCCGAACTCTGATTTTAGTGTTCTTTGGCTTGTTTTGAAGCTTTCGATGTACCCGAGGTGCTCATCTTGGTTTTACCATCATTTGACCACTTCAAAAATTTCAAATTTTGGCATGTTTGCATAGGCCTTCCATCATAACTTCCGCACCACCACCCAAAACTTCTGCATCCTAACCCATTTCGGTTCCATTTCCATTTGTGGTTGTCTGAGTTGTGATTTAAGTCTCCTAAGGTGTTTCGGCTACTTAGGGACGATTACTTCTTCATTAACCATCGGTGACTTGTATTGGTCCATCATCTACATCTATCATCGATGTTCGACATCAATGACAACCATCCATCCATTGAGACCATCTTCAACTAGAAGCAAGGCCAATTTACCCCGACTTCATGAAAAGTTAAGTGTAACAAAGGTATACATTCCGTCATACACTTTTCCTTCCTTGCCATTACATCTTGTTAGCCCCACCATCTTTGCGGATACCTTCATACCTATTGAGACTAGCAATCCGAGTATTGTCGGGCTTCGTGAAAACTTATGCACCTTAGTGATATGATATCATATTGTTGCATCATCAGAAATATCATATAGTGCAATTGCTTGCTCCCGTGCATATCTTGCTATATTTATCTCATATAGTTGGTTGATGCTAAATAAGAATAGTGGAAAGGTAGAGGAAAAAAAGATGCTAAGCAAGAAAGGAAGATTAAAGCTTATAAAGAAAGAGTTGAGCATGAAAAGAGATACTTGTGAATGAGGATACATGGAATAGGAAATATTTTGCTTCCATAAATAGGATTGGTGCCAAGTGGTGAATCGTGCCCAAACGTGCAATCAAGCTAGTGTCTCTCCTTGTGTTTGTGCAATGTGAGCTTAGTCTTCGTTAGCCAATTTGGTATTGTTCATCCCTATAGTTGCACAAGACCCATTATCCCACCGTGTGTGTTTCTCTAATGCCCTCCTCTATGTTTGTGATCTCTTGCTTTGCATTTTGAGTCCTTTGGATTCATTTCAACATTTACAATATCTTGGACTTCAATTTGCACAAACTTGTGCCACTTGTCCTAACCGAGCCACTTGATAAGATTTATGTTGTAGGTGTGAGTAAACAAGTCCGGTACCAATTCCACTATTCTCTCAATTCACAGAAACATTATTCTCTGGGATTAACTCTACCATGTATACTATTTCCTTTTATTATTCATGTACCTTTGTGGATCTTGTGTGTGGTGAGTCTAGGGGATGTGTGATTGGACTTGTTCTTGAGTGTTTCCTCTTGTGTTTTCTCCCTATTCATCCTCATGTTCTTCGTGTTCTTGAGGTTTCCCCCTTCAGTTCGTGAAAGATTGACACACACGGGTTTGGACCATATCAAATGGTATCACGAGCCACGTTTATCACGAATTTGGAGCCCCCTCCCCTTGTTTCTACCCTAGTTTTGTTTGATTTCATCCCAATTCGAAAATCCCCACAAAAATAGCCCCAATTTTTTTTCTTGTGATTTGTTGTTCTTGTGAGTTTTTGTTGATTTGATCCGTGGATCTAGTGTTTGGAAAGTGAATCCATCTCCCTTGGCGTTCCCTAGGCCCAAATTTTCGTTTCCCCATCGAATTGGTCTCCAAAATCATGAAATTTCTGCCTACCCCGTGTCCACGGAGTCTCCACCCCGTGCGCATGGGCCCCCGCAAAGTTCCTGGACACGCGTGTCCACGGCCCTGTCTCGTGCGCAAGGGACCCCGTGTCCAGGGGCCTCAAAACCCGTGTCCATGGCCCTCCAAGAAACAACAACAACCATTTCACCGTTTCAGCCGTCACTTTCGTTCTCGAACTCCGATTTGAGTGTTCTTTGGATCATTTTAAGCTATCGACGTGACCGAGGTGCTCATCTTGGTTTTACCACCCTTTGACCAGTTCAATTTTTTCACATTTTGGCATCTTTGCATAGGCCTTCCACCATAACTTCCGCACCACCACCCAAAACTTCCGCAACCAAACCCATTTTGGTTCCCGTTGCATTTGTTGTTGTTTGAGTTGTGATTTGAGTCTCCTAAGGTGTTTCGGCTACTTAGGGATGATTGATTCTTAATTAACCACTGGTGACTTGTATCGGTCCATCATCTATATTGACCATTGACGACGACCATCCATCCTTTGAGACCATCTTCAACCCAAAGCAAGGTCGGTTTACCTCAACTTCGTGAAAGGTTAAGTGTAACGAAGGTATACATTACTTCATACACTTTTCCTTCCTTGTCATTACATCTTATTAGCCCAACCATATTTGCAATTACCTTCATACCTATTGAGACTAGCTATCCGAGTATTGCCGGGCTTCACAAAAACTTGTGCACCTTAGTGATACGATATCGTATTGTTGCATCATCGAAAATATCATATAGTGCAATTGCTTGCTCCCATGCATATCTTGCGATATTTATCTCATATAGTTGGTTGATGCTAAGTAAGAATAATGGAAAGGAAGAGGAACAAAAAGAAAAACAAATTCTAAGGAAGAAACAAAGATTAAAGTTTATCAACAAAGAGTTGAGCATGAAAAGAGATACTTGTGCATGAGGATACATGGAATATGAAACGTTTTCCTTCCATAAATAGGATTGGTGCCAAGTGGCGAATCGTGCCCAAACGTGCAATCAAGCTAGCGTCTCTCCTTGTGTTTGTTCAACGCGAGCTTAGTCTTCATTAGGCAATTTTGTATTGCTCATCCATATAGTTGCACAAGCCCCATTATCCCACCGCGTGTGTTTCTCCATTGCCCTCCTCTATATTTGTGATCTCTTGCTTTGCATTTTGGTTTCTTTGGATTTACTTCAAGATTTACAATATATTGGACTTAAATTTGCATGAATTTGTGCAACTTGTCCTAACCGAGCCACTCGATAAGCTTTATGTTGTAGGTGTGAGTGAACAAGTACGGTACCAATTCCACTATTCTCTCAATTCACATTGAGTGAAACGGGATAAATCCTCAACTTTGGGAACGATATCTTGGTATTGTTTATGTCATTTTCCACTCACGTTTTCTTGAGTCTTGTGATGGCTAGGCAAAGCACAACATCTTCGGTCTTGGACAACTACATCGACATGAGAAACCACATCACCTGAAAACTCGAACGACTCGGCATCGACATACGACACTCCGAAGCACGGAAAAGAGACTACATAGGCGCACACATGGAGAAACTTCGAGACATGGTAGCAAACTACAAGTCTTCTTCCCCTTCATCATCGTCACGACGTAGACACTCAAGTCGTCGATCTTCAAAGAAACAAGTGCGCAAAGACCAACATCACCACCAAGGACAAGCTTCGACGGCAAGATCAAGGCGATCGACTACATGCATGGATGACCCTTCCATCTTCAGAAGCATCCCAAGGAAGATGGCCGAGCATTGGATTTTCCCTTTGGTCATGGAGGAGAGTGATGATGCGCCATCTTCAGCCTTCATCCACGACGACGGCGATGAGTTGGTTGAGCATGGGATTTTCCCTTGGACCACGATAACGTTTGGTGATGAGTTGAGAGACCTTTTCCACCATATTGAGAGTGAGAGTGACTTCACCACTAGCCCCATATATGATGAGTTGGCCCCATTTCCATGTGAGGAGAGCCACAACCTCCACCACTTGACTGAGATGAGTGACTCCACCATATGTGACTATGAGCGCAACTACCTAGAGGGAGTGAGAGAGCCACCACCACATAGAGTGAGTGAGGTAGTTGATTGGGCATGTGAGGCCATTTCGATTTCTAACAACTTAATGTCTACCTCTATTGTGTCTTCTCCTTTGGTGCTAGGTCCCATATTTGATGATGCGTCGATCCTTGACGACTTCATCCTCCCTTTGGACAAGACGATGGCCATGGTGGAATATCATGCACCCCCACATGGTTCCATCACGATGACGACGACCACGAGTTGGTTTATCCCACCTCACCTACACAACATGAGTGAAATGAGAAAGGTAACATAGGTGAAGGTCCCTTACTTGTCCCACTAGTGGACTATCTTGACATGGATTGCTTGCATGATGTTAATGACCTTATGGATACTTCACATGCTATGTCTTCTTGATGCTTACATGTGCCCCCTATTTATGATTAATATGATGATGAGCATATCGACTTACCTAGTTGTGATGCTATATTCCATAGGATAACATGTGAAAATTCTATTGGTCACATCATGCTTGACAATCCTCTACACTTGTCATATGCTATGCCTGAAATTTCCCATATTGCATCTTTGCAATCTCACCATAGTGACTATGCATACACCATAAAAGTAAATCCAATTTGCTCATATGGCATAGATGACAAACCCATGGTTATTTGAATTTGCTTTTCTTGTGGTGATATTTCCATGCTTCCTTTGCATCATTTGCGCAATAATTCTCATATGACATGCCATGACCACCTAGCTTTGAATATGCATTGTTTTGGATGTTGTCCGTATTCTCCATATTATGCTTCCGCTATTGCACATGAGGAGACCCCCATAGTTTCATCATACATATTAGGATATTTTGTTCCATCCCATCCATTGCATGATCCCAATTATTATGTGCACCATCCGCATATCATAAATAACAATGCTCCCGATAATTCGCATGATGCACTATATATTTCTAGTCTCCATCATGCCATCTATAACAACAAACCTTTAATGATGGATGACATGTTCTTATATCATGCATCTCATTTTTTTGCATTGGATATCTTGTGCTAACGAACACAAGCACATGCACATCCTAATGGATGATGTGTACATATACCACACGCACATAATTTTCCCTTTGCCTTTGTTGTGTGTAGGTACTCATGAATACGCGTCAACCTCACAATCCCATGAGTTGACGAAAAGAGATCTTGAGAGCACCAATGCTTTGGGATTCACCGGAATGTGTATCCAACCATTCCCCTCGTGCAAGGACTACGCACATCTCTTCTAGATGGCCCTCACATGGTTATGGCTTATTGTGCATTATATATATCCGTTGCCCATATTGCCATGATAAGTTTGCATGATATGCTCATTTCTATGCCTTTGCCATGCATTTGTGACCCATGCTTTGCATTACACATGACCCATGCTTCTCGTATTTGTATGTGTATTTGCGAGCTTGGTGGAGATACTACTTGCTATTGACTTGTTTGCTTTGTGCCCCATGCCTATGATGATATATTGATCATGTTTTGTTCTTGTGCTTGCGTTATGTCATGTGCATTGCCTATGCCTATTATTTGCTCAAATGACATGATTTCCATGATTTTGTCTAGTATGTTGCATCTTCGCACTACTAGCTTGCACGACATGATCGCTATGCTTGGTTATGTTGCATCACCAATGTGCTCCTTTTATGCGGTTGATGACAACCATTGCCATGCTTTGCACATTATTGATATTTCATATTGTCATATATCTCCATGTGTTGACTCTTTCTTTCTATGATTTTCCATGAATTGAGTGCAACAATGCTTCTACTCTTGCTAATGAGATTGCTCCCATTGCTTTCTCACATATTATTGGAGCTTTTGACATCTTTCATGTGAATCATGCTTGTCTTCCTTCTTTGCACCATATGCCTAGTGCCATGAATATAGCCATTGTTGCATCATATTGTTCATGCACTTCTGTTCCTAATGGTTATGTGCAAGAGAGGAGAACCATCATGATGGATGATGTGTTTATCTACCATGCACATACATTCTTTGCTTTGTTGTGTGTATGTGTAGGATACTTCGACTACATGTCAACTTCCACTTCACGTCAGTTGATGATTCGAGCTCTTGAGAGCGAGACATGCTACACCGATGGGTTTCTACATCGCAATTGCTTGTGCATCGACATTGTGACGGACACACAAGGTCACGCTTTTGAGGTGACATCCTTCTTGAGCATGGATATTTTGGCCCATTCTACTTGTGTTTCTTGTACCATGACATATATTAGTCATCTTGGACCAATTACTTCCATACATGTGAGAGATATTGCTTTCACTCATGATTGCTGTCGTTCCATGCCTTATGACATATATGCTTTGTGTGTTGTATCCAACTTGTGGATTATTTGCTCCTATCATATGTTGGTTACAACAATGTCCATCCTTCACATTTGTCATGCTACATTGCTTGCTATATTCTTGAATTGATTGCCTCACACATGATGACCAATTGCTCTTTCTATTGTGTTGGGTGCCTCACTATCTTCACTACACCATGTGCACATTCTGCTTGGATTATCTCGCACTTTGGGTTGCACCATGTGTTTAAAACCTTCATTCTACTTGGTGTTGTGAATGATTCCTATGCCTGTCATAGACCTTTCATTGATTGCTTTGTGCATACTTGCTACGAACATGAGGTAGATGCTTGTTATATTGTCACACATATTTGCATCCCTACCTCACCTTTACATACTTGTCTCCATGATGACATTGCTTGCGCTCCATTTGTATGCTTACATGCCATGACACAATCCCTTGTCACACCATATGTTATGCACGATGACAACACTTGTGCGATGATTCACCACTTGAATGCTTGGTTTGGCACTAACGCTAACCACATTTATTTTTCCAAGTGTTTGTCGTCCTTGCTCATTTTGCAGGAATTACAAGACGGTGCAACATTGGAGAGTGCCCCTTTAGAGCTTGATGATGATGAGTGCTTGGTGATCATCCACTTCTACACAGTGGCACCTTCTCCTTCCCATGATGATTTGGATTTTGATCCGAAGATGGATCTGTCAGGCCCAAGATGCACGCCTATCCATATTTAAGGCACGGGGGCCTCGCAAGGGATAGAGGCGCATCTTGTCTTTCGCAAGTATAACATAATTACATCATACATTACAGAAGAGATGAGTATATGAGTTGGCTTACACTCGCCACATACTAAATTACAATTCCAAATCAGAGTTCAAACATCAATATGAAGACAGGGTCCGACTACGGACGGAAACAAACGATAAAAGCAGATGCAATGATACCATCTCACTACACCGAAGATCACGACCATGGACCTCTACTCATCCGGATAAGTCACGTACATCCTGCCCCTTTCCTCGTCATACTCCCACTGGAGCTGCGTCAGATCATCCTACACGAACTCATCTGTACCTGTACCTGGATTGTTGTAGTAATCTGTGAGCCACAAGGACTCAACAATCATGCGCCCGGGTATCGAGACTATTCAAGCTTAAAGGTTGGGATCGGGTGTGTGTGTTTAGTTTGCAGCAACACTAAGCATTTATGGTGGCTAAACTTACGTAACATGAAGATAAATATGTGGCCTATGATGAACGATCGAATCTAGAGTGACCTCTATGAGATCCTGAACACTTACTTACTTCAATCATAACCCCACTGTGTTCTCTCTCGGATCATGTTCACGAGCAGAGACGATCACGGTTAGTCACACAGTTGGTGCATTTTATTTAGAGTTTACTTCAAGTTAACTATAACCGGGTGTTAAACAAATATCCAAGTTGCCACATAACCGTGGGCACGACTTTTCGAAAGATTTGACCCTACAAGGGTGCTCAACTAGTCCATCACAAATTAACCACACTCCGCGGGAATAGCCTCGACCATGGTTCTCGTGATCATCCTAGGAAACTCCAAAGGAATTCCAACACCTCGAGATAGCCCGAAGAAAGTCAGAGTTCCTCACGCAAGACACTCGATAAAGGTAAAACAAATCTAGCAAGACCACCCAACGTGTCGACGAACCTGATAAGAGCCACGTATCTCGTTCTCAGGACACGACCAGATAAGCTAGTGTACGGTGTACTGATAGAAATCTCCCAAGTTGCCCTGGGTTGGCCCCGCATAGTGCTCTAGTTTGGACCAACACTCATGAGGAGCACTGGCCCGGGTTGTTGATTAATTATCCACGGGGTTGCAAAGCCCTATGCAAATTTTATTAAGTTATTAAGCAAATGTAGTACCAAAGTTGGGTCTTGCCAAACAAGTTTTAATCTTAACCGAATAAACAAAGGGGTCCCCATAACAACCCCGAGCATGTTAGGAGCGAAAAGTATGGAAACATAACACCAGTAACAAGAAACTATGGCGGTAACGGCAGAACAAAACACCTAGCAAAAGGACAAGCCTTCCACCAATACCAAGATATATATGTGCATTATATTAAATAGCAGATAATATTGTGATATGCCAAATCCATGTTATCACATGAAACAACCTGCACCAGCAACTAAGGACGCTATAAGAGGGGCTGAGCAGCGGTAACTTAGCCTATCAAAGATTTGCTAGGATGTGGAGGGTTAGAGGCTATCATGGCAATTAGGAGGCTAACATTCAAGTGGTAGGTAGCGCAATTGTAACGATAAGAGCGAGACACTAGAAAGCAAAAATAGTATCGGGATCCGGGTACGATCATCTTGCCTGTTGGTTCTTTAGTGGAACAAGTAGCAGGATCCTCGTAGTTGTACTCGCCTGGCTCTTCGTACTCAGGTTCAACGTTTGCGTCTACCCAAAATAAACCAAAATAATAAACAAACAACCATGGTGCAATGCACAAGCAAGAATGATGCATGCTTATTTGAAGAGTTTTAGCATGGCAATCCTAACTAGTCATGTTTCACATGCAAAGGATTGGTTATTAATGAATCTGGACAGAACCTTATGTTAAGTTATTTAGACATGCATGAACATGGAAAATATGGATGCATCATGCAAAAACGATAAAAATTCATATGAAGAAGGTAAGAAACGGAGTTACGGATCTCACGATATGCTCACGACAAGATACGAAGGCAAAACACAAGACAAGAAGGACCTGGGATATTCCTTGGCATTCCAAGGTAGCCACTGGTTAGTCAATGAAAAACCAACCACAATAGATCCAAATATCAAGAAATTCCATGGAGTATAGCTCCCACAAGTCACAAAACAATAAAAAAAACAATCTGCCACAAAAAAGCAACATAGCAACTTTCACAGCCAACAACTTCAGCTACAGGAATCCTACAACTACAAACAAGGCATTGACAGAAACTACATAACATGCTTATCAACTAATCCAACTACACAAACTGGAAAGGAGGCACACATCAATAAGCATGAAGCTCACAAGTTGGCATGATGAAACAGAAATCTGGGACTTAGTGAAAATAACAGTTTTCTGGAATCTGAGTTAGGTAGCATGTTGACAGCAGAAACTAATAGTGTTAGACACCACCTCTTAGCATGAAAATTAACAGGGTGCTAGAAGACAACATATACTTCAAAACACTAGCACTGAGCTTGAGCTAATTCACCACATATCACAAGATAGCAACCACTCTTCATGGCATAAAAATAACAGCAGATTCTCAGACTTAGAAATATTTAGCATGGTGAAAACAATAACATTAAGTTAGCTACTTTGCAGCAAGTTTCCCACTTATATGGGAGATTCTCATGTCAAACAAAAATACCATGGCATAGTAGGCATAAAACACTAACACTTCCATGTTGGCACATGCCCCAAAGCAAGCATGGATTGATTCATGCAAAAATGACAAAGTAGCATCACAGCAGGAAATAGCAGTTTTGCAAACTTGCTCAAAAGTGAAATCCAATTGCACCAATGGATTCCTTGGGTCTTTCTACCCCAAAATCATATATCAAACATATATAGTCCCATGGAGCATCATGACAACAACTACATAGCAAAAACACCATCCACTCTTATAAGTGAAAACTTACCCTAAATGTGCATGAACATAAATGAACCTATCTAGATTTCGTAATATAGCTAAAATTGGAAAGATCTATTTAACACTACAAAACATGACACATGCTAAATAAATAATGTATGACAAGTGGGGCATGGCCCACTTGTCACATACACACACCCAATCCTACACACCACTACCACATACGCATACACATGGCAAATATGCACAAGTGCATATTGCACATACACTCACCTATGTGTGTGGTTTCTCACCACACACACATATATGCACACATTTATGCACAAGTGCATATGTGCACATATACATGCATGTATCACCACCTCACACACATACACTCACACACATGTATGCATTCAATCCCCCCCCACACACATATACTACACATACACATGTATGTGGCACCACATACACCACAACACACACATACACTAAAACAGAAAAGGAAGAAATAATACAAACAAACAGATGAATGTATGCACATACACACACTTGCATACCACATAGCAAAATAAAAACAAACAAAAGGGAAAGAAAAAAAAGAAAAAAAGGGGGGGTTCTACGGGGTCAAACTGTAGACCTCAGGTATGCACCCCCGAACACGCTACCATTGCTCCACACGCGCATGTCTGCTCAAGAGGGAATCCTGGCTGTTATCTACAAAACATGCACGCACAGCCTGACGAAACTGAACCTGCGCACACCCGCTCTGACAGAGAACGGCGGCGGCGAATTCCGGCAACAGAGGGGCTCTCCTGCAGCGCGGACTAGTAGTGGAGAAAGCGGGGATCTATGGGGAGACGTTCCCCAGCTCGTCTCGCGACGAGGGGGATAGAGGCTAGGCCCTCAAGGCTCTTCCTTGGCGGAACGGCGACGATGCGCGGCTACGGCAACCGGACCTAGCAAGCTACGGAGCGGGGACGCGGTGGCTCACCGAGGGAGGGGTCGACGACGGCTTGGATCGAGGCGAAGAGGAGTAAGAAGGACGAAGACGCTGGCCTGAAGCAGAGGATGAAGCAGCATAGGAACACCCTGTCCGCAGCTCCGACAAGGACGAGGCCATTGAGGAGGGGAAGCCCGGCCCCTCCTAGCAACGGGAATGGACTGCGGGGATGGCCCGCGGCCTCCACGACATGCCGGGAGCGGCGGAGACCACGGAGAACGCGACGACCGCAGCGATGATGATCGACTCTCTCTCACTGAACTTCTCCTCTCTCTGAACTCACTTGGGGCTTACCTGACAGAGGGAGGAATGGAGAAGAAAGGAAGAGGGGGAAGGATAAGGAAGATGGCGGCGGCGAGGAGGAACCCTAGAAGAATGCACGCATGCTGAGGGCTTTTAAAAGAATGGGGCAAACGGCGTCCTCGACGTCCGTGAGCGCGGGCGCGTGCTCACTCTCTCTGAACCCTGACGGAAGAAGAAGATGCGGGCAGGTCTCTTCTGATGCGGGGCTGGGCTGGCTGGGCCGCGGGGAGGAGGAGAAGGCCCACTCGCACACACTCTCACTCTACTGAACAGAAACAGGAGAAGGTTTTCTTTTAAAATAAAAGCTAACTTGGAAAAAACGACAGAATTAAATACAATGGTTTTTGTCAAAACAAAAACACTTTTACAAACAAGAAATTAAGACCTGTTTTATAAAACTAACTAGTTGATTTTTAGAGCAACTAATTTTAAATATTTTAAAACAACAGCCCCCTTGGTTATTTTTAAAACCCCAATTCAGAAAGCTCAAATAGCAAAAGAACAACACTCACCTGTTTAAAACATTATAGGCTATCTCCTGAATATTTTTAACCAATTTAATTTAGCAATTAATTAAGTTGATAAAATGATAAGGGAATAAAAGGTATTAGTTTGGGTTTGTTGTAAATAATAATAGAGGGGGAAGGAGAGGGAGTGTTGCACCACCCACACTCTAACCACATCACACAACACAAGAACACACCCAACCACAACAAGGTCACATCACAAACAAAGGCATGGCATGATGAATGATATGATGCATGATGCATTTATGCATGAACAAGACATGGCATGACAAGGCTCAAACTCATATCATTAAACTCATGACAACAAGGTTCACATAAGATACATGCCATAAAAGGTAGGGACAACACTTGGGCTTTCACAGGATCTTTCCAAAGGGGGAGGGGATGATGCGGAGCATCCTATGGACATCACCATGGAAAGAGTCCCATTGCCAAGTGACACGTGACACATCTACTTCACATACATAAAGGTGAATCATCTCCTTTACACGTGCTTACTTGACCACCTCGAGGATGGTATACTACTTGACAGTCCTCTCGTGTGCATGTATAGGAATGTCTGGAGCTTCACAGATGACAAGGAGGAGTGTGAGCAACTACGTACAACTACACCATCCGCAAGGGATGCTTGGAAGCGGAGGCGGAAGAAGACAGAGTCTAGAAGCCAGAGAAAGAAGAGTCCCAGGCGACCCTCGGCGCACGGCTTCCCAAGACCCTGTGCGCACGATGGTACCCGAAGCTTCCTAGACACTCCATGCACACATGCCCAGAAGACCCCGTGCCCATGGGACCCCGTGTCCATGAGACACGCCCGTGCGTATGGGCTAAGTGGACGTTGACCTGGAGACCCCATGCGCACGGGCTCCATTTACCCCGTGCATGGGGCTGCTGGAGGGCACCAATTGGGCTTGGCCCATGTATTCCCATTTTGCCCCTCCTTACCCCTTCATGCCTTGGACCTACATATACTCTCCTCCCTCCTCTATTGAGGGTTAGCTATTGTTTTGCCCTTGTGAGCAAAGCTCCATTACTTGCCTCTCTTAGGGAGTTTCTCCTCCTTTGGGAGTAGATCCAAGTGATGCCAAGGCCCCTCAAGAGAGAAGATTCCTAGGGGATTAAAGGCCCCATCTCCCCATGGGATTTGGGATGAACTCTACCATGTATCCTATTTCCCTTTGTTGTTCATGTACCTTTGTGGATCTTGTGTGTGGTGAGTCTAGTGGATGTGTGGTTGGACTTGTTCTTGAGTGTTTCCTCTTGTGATTTATCCCCGTTCATCCTCGTGTTCTTCGTGTTCTTGAGGTTTCCCCCGTATCAGATGGATATAGCATATAGGCAGATCAACGGGCTATGGAGATGCCCAACAATCGATATGAAATCAAGGAGTAAAGATTGCCATGCAACGGATGCACTACGAAAACTAAGTGGGTGTGCATCCAACTTGCTTGCTCATGAAAACGTTGGACATTTGAGGAAGCCCATCATCGGAATATACCAACCAAGTTCAATAATGAAAGTGACAATTCATAAGACTCTATATGAAGAACAAGGTGCTACTTTAAAGCACAAGTGTGGTAAAAGGATAGTAACATTGCCCCTTCTCTCTTTTCTCTCAGTATTGTTTGTGGTGGGCTCTTTTGGCCTCCCCCTTTTTCACTTTAAAAAAAGTTGTACGGAGTATCATCCCGACTTGTGGGAGAATCATAGTCTCCATCATCCTTGCCTCAATGGGACAATGATCTAATAATGATGATCATCACCGTTCTATTTACTTACAACTCGATATTAGAACGCAAAACCTACACAAGATGACTCTATATGAATGCCTCTACCAGTGTACCAGAATGTGCAATGATCTAGCATAACTTGTAAACAACGAAGAATGGTGGCTTTCCCACAAATACTATGTTAGTTCTGATCATGCAAAGCAATATGATGATGAACACACAAGTCATGTGACGGAACGATGAAAGTTGCATGGCAATATATCTCGGAGTGGCTATGGAAATGACATGATAGGTAGGTACAGTGGCTGTTTGGAGAAAGATATAAGGTGGCCTATGTGTGATAAAGTGTATCATTGTTGGGGAACGTTGCATGGGAAACAAAAAATTTCCTACGTTCACGCAAGACCTATCCATGGTGATGAGCATCTACGAGAGGGAGAGTGGATCTACATACCCTTGTAGATCGCTAAGCGGGAAGCGTTAAGAAACGCGGTTGGTGTAGTCGAACGTCTTCACGATCCAAATCGCCAAGCGTCCCATGATCCAATCACGATCCGTCACGCGATCCAATCACGATCCGTCCCGCGAACTTGATGACGATCCGTCCCGCGAACTCGATCACGGTCCTTCCGATCTAGCGCCGAACGGACGACACCTCCGCGTTCAGCACACGTATGGCTTGATGACGATCACCGCCGTCTTGATCCAGCAAGAGGGAGCGGAGAGGAACAAGACTCTCCGGCAGCATGACGATGCTCCGGTGATGGTGGTGGAGCTATTCCGGCAGGGCTTCGCCTAAGCACTGCAGAAATCCGATCTAGAGGAGAAACCATGCACTGGAGGAACGGGCAACACATGGCTAAAAAATCTGTGCAAAAACCCTAAAACCTCCAGTATATATAAGAGGGAGGGAGGAGAGGACTTGGCTCAAGGGACAAGCCTCCTTGGTTTGGTCGAAGTGGGGAGGAGAGGAGGACTCCTCCTCCAATCCTAGTAGGACTAGGATTCCTCCTTTTTGGGCTTTTTCCACCTTTTTCCCTTTGGGTTTTTCTTCCCTAGACGCATGTACCTTGTGTGGGACTTCCACCAGCCCACAAAAGGCTGGTATTTATTCTCCCACAGACCATGAAGCCTCTTGGGTCGAAATACCCCTCCCGGTGGTCTCCCGGTACACTATCGGCACTCCCGGTACACTACCGATTAGCCCGAAACTTTTCCGGTGACCAAAACAGGACTTCCTATATATGAATCTTTACCTACGGACCATTCTGGAGCTCCTCATGACGTACGGGATCTCATCCGGGACTCCAAAAAACTTTCGTTCACCACCATACATAACTCTATACTACCGAAACGCACCAAATCTCAAGTGTGCAGACCCTGCGGGTTCGAGAACTATGTAGACATGACCGAGACACCTCTACGGTCAATAACCAATAGTGGGACCTAGATGCCCATATTGGTTCCTACATATTCTACGAAGATCTTTATTGGTCGAACCTCTATGTCAAGGATTCAGTTAATCCCGTATGATGTTCCCTTTGTTCTTCGGTATGTTACTTGCCCGAGATTCGATCGTCGGTATCTCCATACCTATTTCAACCTTGTTACCGACAAGTCTCTTTACTCGTTTTGTAATACAAATTCCCGTGACTAACACTTAGTCACATTGCTTGAAAGGCTTATTGTGATGTTGTATTACCAAGTGGGCCCTGAGATACCTCTCCGTCACACGGAGTAACAAATTCCAGTCTTGATCCATGCCAACTCAACAGACACCCTCGGAGATACCTGTAGAGCACCTTTATAGTCACCCAGTTACGTTGCGACGTTTGATACACACAAGGCACTCCTCCGATGTCTGTTAGTTGCATGATCTCATGGTCATAGGAACATATACTTGACATGCAGAAAACAGTAGCAATAAACTGACACGACCATATGCTATGTTTGTAGTTTGGGTCTTGTCCATCACATCATTCTACTAATGATGTGATCCCGTTATCAAATAACATCACATGTCAATGGCTAGGAAACCTTGACCATCTTTGATCAACGAGCTAGTTCACTAGAGGCATACTAGGGACATAGTGTTGTCTATTTACCCACACATGTAATGTGTTTCCAATCAATACAATTATATCATGGATAATAGACGATTATCATGAACAAGGCAATATAATAATAAACACTTTATTTATTGCCTCTAGGGCATATTTCCAACAATAATATCACGAGGTTTGGGTGCACTACCGAAGTTTGCACCAACTCTGTAGGTGAGAAAGGGCAATGCACGGTACCGAAGAGGCTAGCAAATTGTGCAAATGTGAGAGTATGTATAATCCATGGAGTTACATTAGTCCTAAATAACTCACATACTTAGGGTAAAAGTCTATTATCCCTCAAAGAAAAGTACTACTTGCATGCCCCTAGGGAATTGGTTGGTAGGAGTTAACCATCGCACGCATCTGTTTATAACAACACTCTAGGATTTCATTTCAGACATAAAAATGCTCACGCCTCATCACCATGCCATGAACAATACTTGGATGTGAATTTAATAACAAGATTTAATATCGATATTTATATTAACCAATGAACATCAACCAATATCCTTTCATATTACTACCTCAATATAATCAAACCATACGTTTCATAGTCATCTACGTGAATGTTTATATTATATCCCCCTTGAATATCTATCCTTTTTGGACCGGTCTTATAACACATGCAAATTTCCATTCCTAATTATTAGACTCTCAAAAAGATTTAAGTGAAGCATGAGATAGCTATTTCTTATAAAATATAACTGCCATTGTGCTCTACAAAATATAACTAAAGCACTATAGCAACTGCCTAGCTCAAAAGATATAAGTGAGGCACATAGGGTGTTCTAGAAAATTATGATAATGGTGTGTCTCTCTCAAAAGGTGTGTCCAGAAAACAATGAGTGTGGCGAACTAATAGGGAAACAAAGTATAATAAAGGATGCTCCAAGTAAAACTCAAATCATGTGATGAATAAACATTTAGCTCCAAGTGACATATCGATATATTGTAGACGAAAGACGGGATGCCATCTAGGGGTCCCCAAGGTTATACGCTTGGGTGTTCCTTGAATATTACCTTGGGGTGCCTTGGTAATACCCCAAGGTTATGTTCTAGCCTCTCCTTATTCCTTCATCCATCATTGTGTCACCTAAAACTTTGAAATTCAACGCACAAAACTCAAGAGAAACCTCGTGAGATCCGTTAGTATAATATACATATCATAAACTTTAGATATTCTTGTAAATAGGTTAATATTTATTTATTTGATAATAGGTATTCTATTCTAACTGCTCCATGACTTTATACCCCCTGATGTAATTCATGGCATCATTAAAACAAGGAAACTCTGCAAGCAAAAACATAATCTGTCTAAAATAGAACAATTTGTAATGGTCGGTACTCAAAATCTACTTATGTAACTCAAATAATTATGAAAAATTAGGACAACGTGGAAAATTTGTATATAAATATTGTGTAAATAATTCAGATAAAAATACACTCCAGTCAAATCAGAGAAATTAAATACTAGGCGCAAAAAATTCTATTTTGCACAGAATCAATTCAACTATCATCCAAATCACCCCCAAAGGCACAAACACTAATTAAAACTTAGAAACACAATATTACATTAGAAATAATCATGTCACACAAAAACATAAAGGAAAAGAAAAAATTAAGATAAGTATTGGGTTGTGTCGCAACAAGCGCTATTGTTTTATGCCCCTAGCTAGGCATAATTCATAGTTTCAAGTATTGTCATCCTTCATATCAATTCTATAGGCGGCCCTCATAATAGATTCATATTGTGGCTTAATTTTATTCCTAGTAAAGTGTCCCATCACTTTATTTAATGTTAATTGTAATATTATATTACATTCTTTCATATCAATGGTAGCACCTAAGATTTGTTGGAAATGCCTACCAAGTATTACATGACAAGACAGATTGGATTCAATATCAAGAACAATGTAATCAACGGGCACATAATTTCCATTAGCTAGTATAAGAACATCATTTATTCTACCTGATTGTTTCTTAATAGTGGAGTCCACTCGATGTAACTTGATGGAACATTCCTTTATATCGGTGAGACCTAGCACATCACATAAAGACTTAGGTATAGTAGACACGCTAGCACCAAGATCACACAAAGCATTACTTTCATAATCTTTAAGCTTAACTTTAATAGTAGGTTCCTATTCATCATGCAAGTTTCTAGGTATGTACACCTCTCATTCAAGCTTTTCTTCATGAGCTTTTACCATAGCTTCTAGAATATGTTTAGTAAAAGCTTTATTTTTTCATAAGCATTAGGTGAATTTATCATGGATTGCAACAAGGAAATACATTCAATCAAAGAACAACTATCATAATTAAAGTCCTTGTAATCTAAAGTAGCATGCACATCACTATGTAAAGTTTGACCTCTCCAAACCCACTTTTATCATTTTTACTATTAAGATCATCACCCTCCGAAGAATTGGGATGCCTTCTAGCTAAATTTGGCTCATATCCAGTCCCTTTTTCATCAAGTTTTATATTACTAAAAAATATTCAATAGGTGAAACACCAATCATTTTAATATATTCAATCATGATTACGATAAAAATTAGGAGGAATAGCCTTCTCTAGCAACTCTCTCGTAGCTCGCAACCCACTAGTGCCGGAAGGTCCTAAGAAAATGGTTTGTAACCCCATTCAGTGACGCGGTTTCCTACCGTCATTGTCGGTGTACTAAAGTATGGGCTTTTTAGTACCCCGTACTTGTGCATGGACAGTAGTAGCCATACTAGAGGCAAGACCTACCAGGGAGGTACTAAGAACAAAATACAGCAACATCAAGAAGGCATTCAAGTCAACAGACCAAAGACCGAAGGCTGGGACCCCAGAAAGATCTTGCCGGGATGGCCTACGGAGCCCCGGTAAGAAGTGCACCCGACAAGGGCCGCCATCCTACCAGTGCACAGACGAAGCCCCGGCAAGCCCCCACCAGCATAGAGGCCAGGTGTCGCCTCGCCCGGGCATGTGTCGAGACACCGGCGATGGAGAGGCTAAGCGGCGCCGATGGGACGGGCTCCTGTCCCGTCCTGCAGATGGTCAGGGACGGCTGACGGAGCATTAAATGCGTCTATCTCGCACCATAAGTGTTAGGTACGATAACATTGTAGCACTATACACCCCGTGTATGTATTGCATGCCACTATTGCTGACCCCTTCGAGGGTATAAAAGGAGGCCCATGGCGTTATGGTTGAGGACTTTCCGACCTTTTCAGACTCCTAGACTTTTGGAGTTCCTCTAGCTCGTTCTGCATGAGTAGCAGCTGTGTACCGTAGCGCTCCCAAAATCTGAGCTAGAATCCATCCAATACAACCAAGCAGGAGTTGGGTTGTACGCACCTGGGTAAATTCCCGTGCGCTGGCCATCTGATCTACTCTTTGTGTGAGCCTTCTTCCTTGCTGAACCGTAAAGGGATCTCTCCAATCCCATAGGTGTCATTTCCCCTGACATCTTTGGCGTGCCAGGTAGTAGGCAAGGTCGCGTGAACCTGATCTTGTGACTAGCGTGTCAGTTCCTTCGTCATAATCGTCATCGCCATGGATCCCAAGAAGAATGGTTTCATGCTAGTGGAACCCTCCACGTCCGCCACGCTCGTAGCCGCCTAGGAGGGCTACATAGTGGGCACGGGGAGAGGGAGTAGGGACCCTGCACCCACGTGGTTCTCCGATGATCAAGGCCAAGCAAGTGGCGATGCCCGCCACGAAGATACTCACGGCGGGGGCAGAAATCCCCGCGCCGCTGGGTCTCAGGATGGAGTTGTACCTCCTACGGGCGGTATAGTGAACTTCGGGGATGGAAGGGCACATTCCAAGGCACCCACGCCGGCGCATACACCGCGACCTTCCCAAGACGAACGCAAAGAGCAGAGCCATGGTGTCGGTGGGTCCCAACGCCCCCACGAAAAAGCTCATGTGCATCGCCCCAAGATGCGCGGGACCAGTATGCACGCCAGCATGCTAGTGGGAGTGGCATGCAGCCACGGGACTGCGACGGAGCTCCTTCTAACACGGTTAGGAGTCAGAGCACCTCGTGTTCTTCGCGCTGTTCCCTGTCGACCATGTCGGAAGAAGCAATGGCGCGAGCATAGCTTTTCCTAAACTTACCTCCTGCTGCGGAGAAACTCGACGAATGGAGAGCCACCATTCAGAGACTCCTCAGCCTCGCTGACATGTTTCGGTCCACCGAGGCGGCTCACGCCAGTGGTGAGAATGCCGGAGGTGGTGCAACAATGGCGCACTCTCCTCCATAGCAACAATGCCGGTCCCCGACTCGATGGACCGACGCTTACGATGGTTACTCAACGGCGTCCACTGATCCATGAAGGTCCTCCACAGCGATCAGCGTCAAGTTCTTCGGGAATGAAGTAAGGAAGACGCTCGAACTACAATAGAGCGATGACGGCAAGCGCTCCATCAATCTGATAAGCGCACGGGACCCGCTATAGACAAATCCGCGCCAGGGTATCTTGTCAGCCTACCTTATGAGGTGAGTTGTCTAGTGTTTACCCGTGAGCTATGACAAGTCCAGTGGCCCAATTCCTGCACGTTCAAGCCAGAGGTCCCAGAGAAATACGACGGCAAGACTCCCTGTCAGAGTTCTTGAGCATCTACACCATTGTGGTGCAGGCTGCCGGGGCTCGCAACGACAAGATACTCGCCAACTACTTCCCGTTGGTGCTTAAGCCCAACATCAGGTCGTGGTTGATGCACTTGCCGGAAGGATCCATTTCCTCCTGGCAAGATCTGTGCCATGAGTTTGTTGGCACCTTTACCAGAGGTCATCAAGCTCCTATCCAGGAAAGTGATTTACATCTCATCCCCGAGAAAGAGGGCGAGACTTTGCACAAGTACATCCAGAGGTTCAACCGCATACACCACAACATATCAGACGTTCATCCTGTCGCTGTTATCAGTGCGTTCCATCAAAACATGCGCAACCGCAGGATGCGGGAAGAGCTGGCGATGAACAAGGTCAGGGATGTTGCTGGGCTTTATGCTCTGGCAGATAAATGTGCTCCAAGTGAAGAAGGGAGGAGGCTCCTCGGTGAAGACACTAGTGCAGGGGTCGACTCCGAGGATGAGGACACCGTCGCCCTGACAAACAAGGGCCGGCGGCATAACAAGAAGTGCAAGGTCAAGGCCGTGCTTGCCGTTGAGGGATCCGGCAACCCTGGCACCGTCAAGAAGGCCAAGGTTGATGACCCCGGAAAGGATGTTGCCGAGTGCATTTCCTGTCACGCGTTGGTGGCTGCCGACAAGCTGGAAGGCTCCGTCAAGCAGTATTACATTATCCATCGCACCAAAGGCCACGATCTCCAAGACTGCCGGCAAGTTGAGCAGCTTGATGAGAAGCAAAAAGCCGAGTACGAGAGGCAAGACAAGATGAAGTGCCAGGATGGTGCGGAGGGAAGCGGCAAGAAGAGCGGTGGCCGAGGAGGTCGCCACGGTAAGGCCAAACCAGAGAAGGACCGGCCCGCTCATGGCCGCGGCAAGCAAGAGGGGGATGATGATGACATTGAAGAGGACGATGAGTCCAGCGAGCAAGAATTCCAGGGAGATACAAATGCCATGTGCGTAGACGGAGGTGCCTCGTTGCATTCTTCCCACCACCAACTTAAACACTAGGCGTGTGAGGTTAATGCGACCGAGCCATCTGTCGGCGTCCGGAAGCCTTTGAAATGGTCCAACACGCCTATCATTTTCGACGTTGAGGACCACCCTGATCACTTAACTGTGGTTGGGTGTTTGCCATTGTTGGTCTCACCAATGATTCGCAACCTCAAGGTGACGAAAATGTTAGTTGATGGTGGGGCCGTCTTGAACTTTATCTCGCCCGAGGTAATCAAGAAATTGCAAATTCCTAGTGGATACCTCGAGGAAATGGGCTTGTTTCAGGGGGTCAATCCAGGAAGGAGCTAGCCCAAGGGAAAGGTCACACTTCCGGTAACATTTGGCAGCGATCTGAACTTGAGGACGGGTCATTTTTGACGTCGCCAAAATTCCATTGCCATACAATGGGATCCTTGGTCCTCCAGCGTTGGCCAAGTTCATGGTGGCGGCGCACTATGCCTACAATGTATTAAAGATGCCCGGGCCGATGGGCATCATCACTGTAAAGTCTGACAAGAAGGACGCGCTTATCTATGCCAATCAACTCTACCGGGAGGCAGTTGTAGCATCTGCCGCCAAGGCACTTGCTCCTGCTACTGAAACTCCAGGGAGGAAGGAGCCCGACAAAACCTCTGGCGCACCTCCTTGGAGTGGTGCGTTCCCATTGACGATGTGCCAGAGAGTTCCACCGGCAATACCAAGAAGTCCAAGGCAGCTACACCAAAGACTAAGAAGGTGCCCACCAAGGAGGATGGTACGGGAGGGACTTTCACCATAAGTTCCACCCTTGACGACAAATAGGAAAGCACGCTCGTTGCCTTCCTACAGACGAATGTCGATGTGTTTGCATGGCAACCATCTGATATCCCCGGTGTTCCCAGGAAGGTGATTGAGCACCACCTTGCCATCTGTCCACACGTGCGGCCCGTCAAGCAGAAGGTGATGAAGTAGGCTTTAGAGCGGCAACAGTTTATTGCTAAAGAAATCAAGAAATTAGAAGCGGCTGGCTTGATCAGAGGAGTACTTCATCCAACATGGTTGGCCAATCTAGTTGTAGTGCGCAAGGAAAATGGGAAATGGAGGCTATGTATTGACTTCACAAATGTTAATAAAGCTTGCCCCAAAGATCCTTTTCCCTTGCCACGCATCGACCAGATTGTGGACTCAACCGCTGGCTGCGACCTGTTGTCTTTCCTTGATGCCTATTCAGGTTATCATCAGATTTTCATGGCCAAGGAAGATGAAGAGAAGACCGCCTTTATCATCCCATGTGGTACGTATTGCTTTTTTTCATATGCCTTTCGGGTTGAAAAGTGCTGGTTCTACATTTGCAAGAGTGGTCCAAATTGGTTTTGAGCCTGAGCTACATAGAAATACTGAAGCTTATATGGATGACATAGTGGTCAAAATGAAGGACAAGGCTATGCTCATATAAAACCTAGAAGAAACATTTGCAAATCTGCGCAAGATCAACTTGAAGCTCAACCCTGAGAAGTATGTGTTTGGTTCTCATCCGACAAGCTTCTTGGTTTCTTTGTATCTCAACATGGAATTGAAGCGAATCCCGACAAGATCAAAGCAATTGAGCAAATTGAAGCGCCAGGACGTGTCAAGGATGTGCGTCGTCTTGCCGGCTGTGTTGCCGCTCTGAGTAGGTTCATTTCAAAATCTGCTGAGTGCACCCAACCCTTTTTCAAAATCTTGAAAAAGACGGGTCTGGTGAAATGGACTCCGGAAGCGGAGGCAGCACTGCAGGATTTGAAGAAGTACCTCTCTTCTCCGCCACTCCTAGTGGTGCCAAAACCACAAGAGCCGTTGCTGCTATATATAGTGGCAACAAATCAAGTGGTGAGTGTTGCGTTAGTGGCTGAAACAGAAGTTAATGAAGAAGCAATGGCAGTGGCAGGACCGCCAAGCGACAAGCCAGAATTTTCCCTGGCAGAGTCTGTTGCCGACAAAGCAGGATCTGCGTAGTCGAATGAAACAATTTAGAACAAGAAGATGGTGCAGTGCCTTGTCTATATTGTCAGCTCCCTTTTGCAGGGGGCTAGGTCAAGATATTATGGCATGCAGAAGTTGCTCTTCAGCCTCCTTATGGCCTCGAGGAAGCTGCGCCATTACTTCCAGGCACATGAGATCACCGTTATCACTCACTTCATGTTACAACGGCTTTTGAGGAACCCTGACGCTACTGGCAGGATTGTGGAGTGGGCTCTAGAACTGTCAAGCTTTGGTCTCAAGTTTGAAAGCACTTCGACCATCCAGAGTAGAGCCTTGGTGGAGTTCATTGCGGAATGGACCCCAACGCCAGATGAAGAAGTTCCAGAGTTAACCCTCCCCGACAAGGAAACGAACCAAGAGTGGATCATGTATTTTGATGGTGCTTTCTCGCTGCAAGGCACTGGTGCCGGAGTGCTACTTGTCGTACCCACCGGAGAGCACCTCAAATATGTGGTTCAGATGCACTTTCCCTGGGAAAGGTCGATGAACAATACTGCAGAATACGAAGGGCTGCTTGCCGGTCTTAGGATCGCGATAGACCTTGGGATTAAGAAACTTATTGTCAGGGGTGATTCTCAACTTGTTGTCAGGAAGGTGAACAAGGATTATCAGAGTTCATTGATGGAAGCTTATGTAGATGAAGTGAGAAAGTTGGAAGAACATTTTGACAGTCTGCAAATGGAGTACGTTCCGTGTGTAGAGAACAGCGTTGCTGATGACCTGTCAAAGTGTGCTGCCCTTAAGTGGCCTGTGGAACCATGAACTTTTGTGCTCCAACTGACTCAACCATCCGTGACATCATCAACTGGACAAGAGAAAAGAACAAAGTTGAGTTCCGGCAAGTATTTCCCGACAGAGCTCCTAGAAGCCGCCAGCGAGGAAGTTGCCGGGGACAACGCCAGGCTTGGCGGTGAGTGTCGTGCTCTGGCAAAGCCTTAGGCTCTTTTCGTGGAAGCACACGCTCCCGCCAGGCTTGCTGGGGGGCAACAGGCTCTAGCAGGACCTCGAGCCCTTGCCATTGAGACAAATGCTTCCCCGGCAGAGGATATGCCTTTGGTCCTTGTTGTCGAGCCCTAGGCTCCAGCATGGGCACAACACATCGTCCATTTCCTTCAAACAGGAGAACTCCCTGAGGAACAAGAAGAAGCTGAGAAAGTAGCCAACGGTCCAATATGTACCCGTTCATGGACAACATTCTGTACAGAAAGAGGCCGAACGGTGTGAAACTCAAGTGCATTTCTCGGGAAGATGGACTTGAGCTGTTGGCAGAGATACATGGAGGCATATGTGGCTCCCACATAGGATCGAGAGCGCTTGCTGGTAAGGCATTCTGACAAGGTTTATTTTGGCCCATTGCCCTCCAGGATGCAACTGCGCTAGTAACCAAGTGTGAAGCATGTCAGTTTCATTCGAAGAAAATACATCAACCAGCTCAAGCTCTTCAAACAATCCCTCTCTCCTGGCCATTTTCAGTCTGGGGCTAGACATCTTGGGCCCCTTCCCTATGCTACCGAGGGCTTTGAGTACTTGTACATTGCAATCAACAAGTTCACAAAGTGGCTGGAAGTGGAAGAAGTGAGAAAGGTGACAACATAGTCAGCCATCAAGTTCTTCAAAGGACTAGTCTGCGGCTGTGGTGTTCCCAACAGGATCATCACTGACAACGGCACACAGTTCACGAGCCGCACCTTCATGCAGTATGTCCAAGACCTTGGCGGCAAGATCTGTTTTGCTTGTGTTGCCCACCCAAGGAGCAACGGCCAGGCGGAAAGGGCTAATGCTGAAGTGTTACGAGGCCTCAAGACAAGAACTTTCGACAAACTGCGTAAGTGCGGAAGGCGCTGTATTGATGAGTTGGTGGTGGTTCTTTGGTCAATTAGAACGACTCCAATAGAGCTACCGGCGAGACACCCTTCTCCCTAGTATATGGGGCAGAAGAAGTTCTCCCCACGGAACTCACATACGTGTCACCTCGAGTTCTCGCTTATGACGAGCTTGAGCAAGAGCAGTTGCGGCAAGATGACGCGATGCTCCTTGAGGAAGTTCGTCTTCAGGCTGCTGTGTGAGTTTCACGCTACCAGCAAGCTTTGTGCTGCTATCATAGCCGCAAGGTTCATGCCCGAAGTGTTGAGGAAGGCGACCTTGTTCTTCGGTGAGTTCAGTCCGCCAAGAATTCAAACAAGTTGAAGCCAAAGTGGGAAGTCCCTTATCGGGTAGTGCGAGTCACCAGGCCTGCGCAGTCCGCCTGGAGACCAAAGATGGCGTCCTAGTGAGAAACTCCTGGAATATCAAACATCTTCGTAAGTTCTACCCATGAGGTGTGGTTGCCGGGCCTCCCGACAACCACCTTTTGTACGGAGTCTTGCCGTCGAAGCATGTAATCCTTTCTACGAATCCAGGCGCAAACCCTATTCATAGTTGAATAAAACTAAGTGTTTTACAAATCTTGTCGATTCTCATGTGTACTTATATATATATATATATATCTTTGTCTGAGATATTGTATTGCGCTTACTCCCTTCAAGAGCTAACGGACCACCAAGGTTCCATATCCCTATTTTCTCTTCTTTCTTTTTTTCAAAAGGACAGAAGGTTACCTCGCGTGTAGCTTTGCCAGGGGGGACGGACAGTGGTATCGATACCGACGGGCGATGTTCGAGAAAAACATCTTGTCGGAAGGATTATGACAACTAAAAGCTAAGTTGCAAAATCCTAAGTGAACTCTTATTGTGAAGTTATTTTCCTTGGATGATTCCGACTTTTGTATGGAAAGCCTGAACGCTAAGGAACCTTGCCATGATTGGTGGCGCCCTTGCTCTATTTCGAGTCCTCTCAATGGCTTAAGTGGTTGCGCTCGCGCCCCTATTCTGTATCGAGTCTGCTCAACAACTCAAGTGGTTGCGCTTGCACCCTTACTCGGTTTCAAGTCCGCTCAACAGCTTAAGAGGCCAGGCCAAGCATGTCGAGGTATCTTGCCTGCAGTGGCATCGCCAGCAGGCTGCTAAAGACCCGCTCCTCGAAGCGCTCGCGGTAGGGCTACACATGTTGGCAAGGTTTTTTCTGAAAAAGCATAGGGAAAACACCATGCCAAGAGGAATCTAACAAGGAGAATAGTATACAGTCTTTCAAATAGGGTGAAATTTACATGAGATGTCACATCTTCCTAAGTACATCTTTATTTGACTTTTCCCCTAGGGGAGATTACAAGAAGAAAAAGATGGAAAGAGGAGGCAGACTACAAGAAGAAAAATATGGCAAGGGGCCTCCGACGAGAACCTGGCCCCTCCTGGACCAGCATTGCACAGAGGAGAGGGCCAGCATTGCGTAGAGGAGAAGACTAGCACTACGCGGACAAGAAGGGGAGACCCAGAAGTCAAAGTCCACGGGCCTGCCAGAAGATCCAGCTAGAAGATGAGGCAGCGCCCGAATCAAGGAGCCCTGGCAAGATCATCCTGCCGGGAAAAGGAGAGGTGTGAGGCTGACAATGATGGTGTGGCCGCCAATCAGTTAGAGCTCAGGTCATCGTATTATGACTTGACGACCTGGAGCTCGGACTCATCGATGCTTTGACCGACACCATCCTCCTCGTTGCTGCCGCTCGAGGATGAGCTTTCGGTGCCACTCGAGCTCTCTTCACAAGAGCTGAGACGGATGCCTGAGCGCCCATCAATCTTGACAGAGTGCAGATTGGCCTTCATCATTTTGAAACGAAGGACGTTCCCATCCTGGAGGTTGTGGGCATGGTCGAAGGATTTCCAGCCGTGCCTGAAGAACATGACAAGGCTCTTCAGATACTCGATGTCCACCCACGTGGCGCTGTTGTAGCAACCATGCATCCACAACCACAAGGCAGGCGGTTCGTCGGCCTATATCGCCCTGGCGAAAGGGTGAGGAAGGCACAGATGGCCTTGAAGGGGACCGTGCAGTTTGAGGAAGAACTCCAACGCCGTCCCCTCGGCGTGGGTTTCTTCAAGGAAGGGGCGTGGCGTCGGAGGGAGAGATGGAGTAGCACTACGCCTCCCCCGGCCTCGACCTCCACGATGACCACGGCCCCTCGCGCCTCTCCCACCACGAACACCCGGATCACCCTCCGCCTCTACGGCTGAAGCGGTGGCATGATCCAGACGAGAACTCCTCCTTGGTGCAGAGGACGGTGGCCGCCCTCTCCCCCTAGTCATGGCTAAGGGCGGGCGCCACTCAAGGTTTGGAAAAGGCGGAAGGGTAAGATCTAGAGGTTTGCCCTCGATGAGGAAGGAAGGATGGATGAGCATCGCCCTCGCAAACCCTCAATTCATTGGGGGAGCGTGGGGCCTGGCTCTCCCCCGCTCCAGGGGTCGCCGCCCACCTCCTCCAATAGCGTCGCCCACGATCACGGGACGAACAACAACCGCCCCATTGCTCCAATCCACGGTGCTAAAGTTTCTGCCACACCTAGGACTTTATGTCACGGGCGCCCGTTGCTATCTATCCACTATGCATGCGGCACATGGCGGAAATGGACTAACGAAGCCATGAAAATAATTATTAACGTTCCACGCACGTACCCCCCAGCTCGCGCGTTTAGCATGCGTCGTGGGGAGACACAATAAGCAGAACGGTTGCAACAGCAGATAATCACTGCAAAGCATGCCCATGCACCATTTGGGCCTATCCCAACAACACCTCGCGCCGTGTATGGCCCAGGCTCGGGGGCTGCTGTCGGTGTACTAAAGTATGGTCCTTTTAGTACCCCGTACTCGTGCACGGACAACAGTAACCATACTAGCGGCAAGGCCTGCTAGGGAGCAACTAAGAACAAAATACAGCAACATCGAAAAGGCATTCAAGTCAACAAACCGAATACCGAAGGCTGGGACCCCAGCAAGATCTTGCCTGGATGGCCTACGGAGCCTCGGCAAGAAGTGCTCCCGGCAAGGCCCCGCCATCCTGCCAGCGTAGAGGCGAACCCCCAGCAAGGTGAAGCACAGGCAAGCCCCCACCAGCACAGAGGCTAGGTGTAGCCTCTCCTGGGCACATGTCGAGGTACCGGCGATGGAGAGGTTAAGCGGTGCCGATGGGATGGGCTCCTGTCCTGTCCCGCAGACGGTCAAGGACACCTGGCGGAGCACTAAATGCGTTTGTCTTGCACCGTCAATTTTGGTACGATAACACTGTAGCACTGTATACCATGTGTATGTACTGTACGCCACTGTTGGTGACCCCTTCGAGAGTATAAAAGGAGGCCCAGGGTATTACGGTTGAGGACTTTTCGACCTTTTCGGACTCCTAGACTTTTGGAGCTCCTCTAGCCCATTATGCATGAGTAGCAGCTGTGTACTGTAGCGCTCCCAGAACCTAAGCTAGAATCCATCCAATACAACCAAGCAGGAATAGGGTTTTACGCATCTTTGCAGCCCGAACCTGGGTAAATTCCCACGTGCTGGCCATCTGATCTGCTCTTTGTGCGAGCCTTCTTCCCCGCCGAACCGTAAAGGGATCTCTTCGATCCCATAGGTGTCGTTTCCCCCCAACAGTCACCTTGCCCGTGTGGGCGATTGGTCCATCGCACGCGCTACAAAACTGTTTGTGATTGGGGCGATACATCGCACACAGTTCAACACAAAAACTATTTGTAATTTGGATTAGCATCACACATGGTTATTTCATGAAAATTGTATATAATGCGCGATCCATTGCACATGATTAAAAAAATATGTATCCAATTTTTCTTGTGTGTGAGAGATCTTAACGACCTGATAATTAGTCCTAAAATCATCTAGACATAATCAATTTACTATGATCATCTTTTGAAAATCAAACATAATGCAAAAATGCACATTCAAAATCCACTATATGATTTCTTTTCAAGCTTTGTCATACAACATACAAAAGTATAAACATATTATATCACATTGGACGACAGCCAACACATACAACTATCAATCACATCTAATTACATCTTAAAGCTTCATCAGTCTTTTGTTCATTGATGGCATCAACTCCCAAACCTTCCAAGATTTCTTATTGTAATTCATCCCAAAAAACCAAGAGAAAAGGGTGACAAGGTCAAAAAAAGCAAATCATTAAATAGAGCAGTGATTCGGTGCCCGGTCTCATCTGCACCTTTGATCATAAAAAATTCAAAGCAAATACAAGCAAAAAATTGCATGGTAGAGAATTTGGTGTGTGAGGTGCGCTCCAAATTTCAGCTCATTTGGACACATGAGTAGCTGTCTTGGGACATCATACTTAGACATTTCTGACCCAATTTGTCTTTTTTGCTGGTAGCTACTCATATGTCCAAATGAGCTGTAATTTGGAGCATAGATCACGCACTAAAGCATCTACCATTCAAAAAATATTGGATTATTTTGAATTTATTTCTGATTTTTTACATTACGTACTCAAGTATCCGACTTGAAATTTGTTCTTGCACTAGTTCTGCATACTTTTTTTTATCAAACAACATTGCAAGAGAAAGTTCATGACTTCACAAGAGAGATTTTATGATTATTTGGATGTCTTGGGGAATATTGATGGATGAGAAGAATCAAGAATCAATTAGATGGCTAGAGACATCATACTTAGACATACAAAAAAGATTAGATTAGTACTATCTAACAAGCTAGCTAGCAACCTCCCCGATGGATGGATTCTTGGAAAGAGACGCACGGGAAGCTAGCTTACATGGGCACGAATTGCGCCTCCACGATGCTGCCTCCTGGGATGCAGAACCTATTGAAGAAGTTGTGCCACCGGCTAGAGATCCTGGAGCTGGACAACTGCTTCATGCTCGTGCTCATGTCTACGCCCGATGACGAGTCTCATGGCGTCCATGCACCCACTTCACGCATGGCCGCCTGACGCCGAGTGCTCCATGCCCTTTCGTGTCCTGCTCCTAGTCCGAGCGAGGAGCAGGTGTCGTACGCCCCGCCATCCATGGCATGGAATAAGTGTGTGTCATGTCCATGGTTCTACAAGTGGTTGTATTGATTCTAGCTAGATATATGTGTGGATGTGGTAGAGTACATGGTGAAGAGATAAGGCTAGTTATTTTTCTTGGCTGTGGAGTGTGGACGGATGGATTCATGCCATGTCATCGATCCAAGGCTTCAACCTCTTCACCAATAAGAATTCAATAACACATGTGTGCTTTTTTGCCATTTGATTTTTACCCTTACACCATTAAAAAATTATGAAACCTTTTCAAAATTTTACTATAGTATACTCAGATCATATCTTGACACCATCCCAAGTTTTGTATTTATTAAACATTGTTTACATTCTCTAGAATTAAAATACCAATAAACTTCATCTTCACGGTTGATTCTTGCCACATAGATATTTGAATTTTGTATTTATTTCTTGTATAAGGCATCCACATATACTCACTTCCCTAAATATGATTTTGCGAATCATTTTTGTCTATTGTCTTTTGCACTCGTAGTTCAGTTTTGAATGTGTCACTTGAATGACTAGAAATGCATTTAATGACTCAAATATAGAAAATGAGCTCCAAAAAGTGCCAAATTTTAAAATTGAGGATTCTACGGTGTAACTTAACTATAGAAAAAAATCAAGGTCAAATGACAAAGTAAAATATAAGTTTGTCAACAACTTGGTGCATTCACTCTTGAAACAATGATCGTTCCTTGGAGGTTATCTGGTTTCTAAAGAATGTACATAAAAAATGTGAAACCTTCGTAATTTTTTACCACATCATAGTCAGGTCATATCATGATACTACACCAAGTTTCATATTTTTCAGACTATATTTAGATTTTTTTATAATTTAAATACCAATAGACTCCATGTTCGCGGTTGATTCTTGCCACATATCTCTTATAAATTTATATTCATTTCTTGTATGACGCATACCAATATACTTGTACCCTAAATATGATTTTTAAATAATTTTTGTGTATTGTTTCATGCACTCATAGCTCAAATTTGAATTACATCCATCAATTGACTGGAAATATAGTTAATGACACATATATATAGCGAACGAACTTTGAAAAGCACCAAATTTCTAAAAATAATGTGCAAAGCATCACACATGTGCATGTTTTTTCAAACCGTGTGAAATAATAGGCAACATCACACACATATGTTTCTGCAAAAACTGTTTGCGCGACATCGCACACAATTATGTTTTCGAAATGTGTGTGATGTTACGACATCGGACACACTTTTTTATTTTACATCGCACATGAAATGATGTACATCGCAATCAGTTTCGTCGAAGGGTCTTACATACATGTGTTGTCTTTGGACCATCCTGCAGTAGTGACCTAGCGATCCTCTCTTTACTTTAATTAATGGAGACTTGGTTAGATTTAACAGACTCATTAATATCATGCATAGATGGCAAAATGTTAGTTTTAATAGTTTCACAACATGAGAAATCATATCCATGTTTCTAGCCATATTGTCAACTTTGTGTAGTTTTTCTTCTACCATGGCATTGAAAATCTTTTGAGAAATAATAGATTTTTAATATTGACCTCAAGATCACGAGGTATCCTATTATTATTATTATATGAATTACAATAGGAATTACCATAATTATTACAAGAATTACCGGGATATGGTCTAGGATTAAAATTCCATGTATAAGCATTTTTGTTGAAATTATTTCTAGAGAAAAATTCACATTAATAGCATCATTATTTTTCTAAATCAAAGTACATAGTGACACATCATTGGGATCAATTTGAGAATTCTTATTAGAAAACATATTCATAAGAGCATCTATCTTATCACTCAAAGAAGCATTTTCTTTGATAGAGTTTACCTTCTTACTAGTTGAGCTCGTTCCCTGTGCCATTGAGAATAATTTTGCAAGATATTATTAAAAAAATAGTAGCTTCCCCCAATGTAATTTCCATGAAAATATCGCCTACAACAGTCTAAAAGATCTCGACACAAAGTTTAGTCTCGCATAATTTTTTTCTATTATAATCCATAGACTTAAACCATGAGTGGGACAATTCCTAATCATTAATTTCATTCTCTCCCATGCTTGTGCAACATTTTCTTGTTCATTTTTTTAAAATTCATGGTTTGATTTCTAAGAGAAATAATCTTAATGGGAAGAAAATACTTGGCAATAAAAGCATCCGTACACAAACCCCAAGTACAAATACTATTACGAGGCAAGGTTGAATACCAACTTTTAGCTTTATCTTTTTGTGAGAAAGGAAATAATTTCAACTTGACAATATCATTATCCACATCTTTTTCATTTTGTGTATCACATAATTCAGTGAAGGTACTAAGATGTGAAGCAGCATCCTCATTAGGACTTCCAACAAATTGTTCTTTCATAATAAGATTCAGCAAAGCGGAATTAATATCATAAGCTTCTGCTCTAGTGCCGGGTGGTATCGCAGAAGTATTTGACAAGTCACATAACTTAGTATATTCTAGATATATAGTGTAGCAACCCAACCCAAATGGATCGCTGCCTCTATGCTTTCTGTGTCATCCCTGGATCAGTATGCTGGCACACACAGTACTTCGATGAAATACCATAACATCACATGTAAAATAAATACCGCCGATCCATAATATACCTTATAGCAATACGGAAAACAAAACAATAGGGGCATGGAGTCCCATCGAAGCCAACACCAAGTTGAGTGTAGACTGTAACCCTATATCGTAACTCTCACTCATCGTAGAAATATCTGCAACATGAGACTTTGCAGCCGTGTAGGTAAGTACATTGAATGTACCGACAATATCACAATAGAAAGCATATGAAAAGTCTATACTATATGCAATATGGCATTGTGGCTCTGTATCTGATTTTTTGCATAAAAGCTAGTTTTATTTATTTTCCCTACATCAAAGGAATATCAAGAATCTTCAATACAGAGTTATCTAATACGACATGGTTCTGCCAACCGATGTCTCATAGCTCACAAGTATCATATGTTCCCACAATTAATTATCAATCCGGTGTTGAGAGTTCAGAGATAGATCCAAGTATAGAGGCTCAAATTGTCTGTAATCAGGGACATGGCTAATCGATTAGGTTTTAACTCCGTAGAGTGTTGTGCACTTTACCCACAAGAATCATTCCATCCTTGTGAGTCCTCGCATTGTCGGGTGTTTGAGAACAAGACGAATGGAACATGGCCTTTCAAAGAGTTCCCCTGACCATTGCCAGTGCCCATCCCATCCTACCGTAGATCGACGTCTCGTAGAACTAGACCAGTCAAGGTCCCTATGATGATCAACCAAGCAAGAGCCCATAGTGACTTGTGGCTGCATAGGTAATCTTGTGAGCATGAAGTATTTCTTCCATTCCTTTGAGTCTGGGTGGAACTTTCCTCATGAGTATTGGCCTACTCCAGCTCACTGCCAAATCTACTGGGTACTCCATGGTGCCTCACAACCATTCCACCTAGTAGTGTGTATTGAAGTCTTGTATCGAGTCTTGACATCTTCAGGTTTTGAAGATGCAAGCCTCGAAGATGCCATCATGAAGTTGTCATCATTAACGTAGAGTCCTCTCATAACCCACAAGTGTAGGGGATCATTTGTAGCCTCTTTCTATAAGTAAGAGTGTTGAACCCAACGGGGAGCTAAAGGTATAATTAACATTATCCTAAGTTCTATCGACTATCGATACAAATCTACGCACGCTAACACTTACTTTAACTAGAACAAGTATGAAACTACTTTGCGGGAATAAAACTAGAAGTACTTTGTAGGTGTAAAGATAGTTTTACAAGATAATAAAGAATGTGGAAATAAAATTTAGTGTTGTTTTAATAAATAAAAATTAAATTAAATAGTTTAGTAGAAAAGTTTTTGTGTAAAACAACAGAAAGATTTGTCCCTAAGCACTCGATAACTAGACTGGTATCATTTTTGCAGTTTTATATGAGGGAGAGGCATACGCTAACATACTTTCCGTACTTGGATCATATGTACTTATTGTTGGGGAACGTCGCATGGGAAACAAAAATTTTCCTACGCACACGCAAACCTATCCATGGTGATGAGAATCTACGAGAGGGAGAGTGGATCTACGTACCCTTGTAGATCGCTAAGCGGGAAGCGTTAAGAAACGCGGTTGGTGTAGTCGAACATCTTCGCGATCCAAATCGCCGAGCGTCCCGCGATCCAATCACGAACCGTCCCGCGAACACATCATGATCCGTCCCGCGAACTCATCACGATCCTTCTCACGATCTTGATCACGATCTATCCCGCGAACTCATCACGATCCGTTCCGTGATCACATCACGAACCGTCTCGCGATCTCGATCACGGTCCTTCCGATCTAGCGCCGAACGGACGGCACCTCCACGTTCAGCACACGTGCAGCTTGATGACGATCTCCACCATCTCGGTCCAGCAAGAGGAGGTGGAGAGGAGAGAGAGTTCACCGGCAGCGTGACGGCGCTCCGGTGATGGTGGTGGAGCAATTCCGGCAGGGCTTCGCCTAAGCGCTGCAGAAAACCGATCTAGAGGAGAAACTATGCACCGGTGGTACGGGTAGCACGTGGCCGGAAATTCTGTCCAAAACCACCCAATCCACTAGTATATATAGGAGGAGAGGAGAGGAGAGGCAGCCAAGGCCTTTGGGTCGGCCGAAATAGGAGGTGGGAAGCAATCCTACTTCACCTCCAATCCTAGTTGGAGTAGGATTGCCTCCTATTGGCTGATTTTCCACTTTTTGCTTTAGGACTTTCTCTCCTGCGCCATGGGCCTTTGTGGCTGTTTTCCCAGCCCACTAAGGGCTGGTTAATAATCTACCACAGCCCATGGACCTCTTGGGGTCTAAGTACCCCTCCCGGAGGTCTCCCGGTACACTACCGGCACTCCCGGTACACTACCGGCACTCCCAGTACACTACCGATGAGCCCGAAACTTTTTCGGAAACCAAACTGGGACTTCCTATATATGAATATTTACCTCCGGACCATTCCGGAGCTCCTCGTGATGTCCGAGATCTCATCCGGGACTCCGAACAAACTTCGGTCACCACCATACATAACTCTACACTACCGAAACGTCACCGAACCTTAAGTGTGCAGACCCTGCGGGTTCGAGAACTATGTAGACATGACCGAGACACTTCTACGGTCAATAACCAATGGCGGGACCTGGACATCCACATTGGTTCCCACATATTCTACGAAGATCATTATCGGTCTAACCTCTATGTCAAGGATCCAGTTAATCCCGTATAACGTTCCCTTTGTTCTTCGGTATGTTACTTGCCCGAGATTCGATCGTCGGTATCTCCATACCTAGTTCATCCTCGTTACCGGCAAGTCTCTTTACCCGTTCTGTAATACGATATCCCGCAACTAACAATTAGTCACATTGCTTGCAAGGCTTATTGTGATGTTGCATTACCGAGTGGGCCTCGAGATACCTCTCCGTCACACGGAGTAACAAATCCCAGTCTCGATCCATGCCAACTCAAAAGACACAATCGGAGATACCTGTAGAGCACCTTTATAGTCACCCAGTTACGTTGCGACGTTTGATACACACAAGGCACTCCTCCGATATCTGTGAGTTGCATGATCTCATGGTCATAGGAACACATACTTGACATGCGGAAAACAGTAGCAATAAACTGACACGATCATATGCTACGTTTGCAGTTTGGGTCTTGTCCATCACATCATTCTCCTAATGATGTGACCCCGTTATCAAATGACATCTCATGTCCATGGCTAGGAAACCTTAACCATCTTTTGATCAGCGAGCTAGTCTATTAGAGGCATACTAGGGACATGGTTTTGTCTATGTATCCACACATGCATCTAAGTCTCCGATCAATACAATTATAGCATGGATAATAAACGATTATCATGAACAAGGAAATATGATAACAACTAATTTATTATTGCCTCTAGGGCATATTTCCAACACTTGTGTTGGAATTCGAACAAGCATCCGCAGCTACTAGAAATTCATTAAGGTAAACCCAACCATAGCATTAACACATCAAGTCCCCTTTATCCCATACGTACACAATCCCCTTACTCGGGTGTAAGTTTCTATCACTCTCGCCACCTACTATAAGCGGATCATAAACATATTGCAACACCCTCCAGCATGAATATTTCACATGTGTGCCTCATGGAAAGCACCTTGGGACAGCAACAATATAGAACATACAACTCAAACCAATCACGATCATCACTCAACCCATAGGACAAAAAAATCTACTCAAACATCATAGGATAGCCACACCTCATTGGATAATAATATATATAGCATTAAGCACCATGTTCAAGTAGAGATTACAACGGGGAGAAGAGGTTTAACACCGCTACATAGAGGGGGAAAGAGTTGGTGGTCATGGCGGCAGAGTTGTTGGTGTAGATTGCCGTCACGATGGATGCCCTGGCGACGCTCCGACGCCATCGGGAGAGAGAGGGGGAGAGAGCCCCCCTCATTATTCTTCTTCCTTGGCCTCCTCCCTAGGTGGGAGGAGAGTTTACCCTCTGGTCCATGGCCTCCATGGCTCCCGGAGGGCAAGAGCATCTCCGAGATTGGATCTCTCTCTCTCTCTCTCTCTGTTTCTCTCCTATTTTCACGATTGTTTTTTGACCCTTCACCGTTTGTTAAATTTCCAGAGATCTAGAACTCCGATCAGGCTGAAAATTTGAGGGGATTTTTTTCGCGAAAATATCTTTCTTGTGGCAGAAGGAGATCCCCAACCAACTTAAGGGATGGGGGTGCACCCTGTTGTCCTATGCCTCCCTCGAGCACCGTCTTGTGTTGATTCAGACTCCAAAAATTCACGTATATTCCAAAATAAATCTCCATAAATTTTTATCATGTTTGGATTACGTTTGATATGGAATTTCTATGAAATAAAAAATAGGAACTGACACTGGGCACTAGATAAGTAAGTTAGTCCCAAAAATAATGTAAAATGTTGCCAAAAGTATATGAAAGTTGCAGAATATTGGCATGAAGCAATCAAGAATTATAGAAACGACGGAGATGTATCAGCACCCGCAAGCTTAATTCCTGCCCGTCCTCGAGTAGTTAAATGATAAAAAGAATAATTTTGATGTGGAATGCTACCTAACATAATCTTGAACAAATGTCTAATCATGGCATGAATATTAAGATACAAGTGATTCAAGGCAATAGTCTGACAAAAAGGCATCCATACTCAGGTTTACTAGAAAACAATCATGCCCTTTCAAAATAACAATGCCAAAGAATGTTATCCCTATAAAATCATATAGCATGTCATGCTTGATCTTCCTAGCATAAATTATAAATCATGAGCACCCCATGTCAAACCAAGCTATTGGATTGTACTTTTTCAATGTGCATCAACTTTTTATTCTTCATGCAATACATGAGCGTGAACCATGGACATAACATAAGGGTGGAATAGAATATGTTGGTAGATATCAAAAGGGTTGAAAGTGGAGAAGAAAGTCTAGCATCAACTCGGTGTATCAACGGGCTATGGAGATGCCCATCAAAAGATATTAATGCGAGGAGTAGGGATTTCCATGCAATGGATGCACTATATATAAGTGTATGAAATCTCGACTGAAGCTAAGTGGGTATGCATCCAACTTGCTTGCTCATGATGACCTCGGGCATTTGAGGACGCCTGTCGGTGTCAAAACCGGCGGATCAAGGGTAGGGGCTCCTGAACTGTGAGACTAGGATCGACGGTAAGAGGAGACGAAGGAGACACAAGTTTACCCATGTTCGGGCCCTCCAATGGAGGTAATACCCTACGTCCTGCTTGATTGTATTGATGGTGTATGGGAATACAGAGTTGATCTACCTCGAGATTTTATATCTAAACCTAGATGATTTATCCTACCCCTATGCCCTAAAATCCTCTGGCTTATATAGATGCGGGGGGTGTCCTTGGCTTACACATGGTCGGTCACATGCTGAAGAGATAACCTGCCTAACTACAGCTATTAACTTGGAGAACATGCTTCACTCCCTGAAGATTCCATCCTGGAAATATGCCCTAGAGGCAATAATAAAGTAGTTATTATTGTTTCCTTGTTCGTGATAGTCGTTTATTATCCAAGCTATAATTGTATTGATTGGAAACTAAATACATGTGTGGGTATATAGACAACACCATGTCCCTAGTATGCCTCTAGTAGACTAGCTCGTTGATCAAAGATGGTTAAGGTTTCCTAGCCATGAACATGAGATGTTATTTGATAACGGGATCACATCATTAGGAGAATGATGTGATGGACAAGACCCAAACTATAAATGTAGCATATGATCGTGTCAGTTTATTGCTACAGTTTTCTGCATGTCAAGTATTTGTTCCTATGACCATAAGATCATGCAACTCACTGACACCAGAGGAGTACCTTGTGCGTATCAAATGTCGCAACATAACTAGGTGACTATAAAGGTGCTCTATAGGTATCTCCGAGGGTGTCTGTTGGGTTGGCATGGATCAAGAGTGGGATTAGTTATTCCATGTGACGGAGAGTTATCTCGGGGCCCACTCGGTAATACAACATCACAACAAGCCTTGTAAGTAAAGTGACTAATGTGTTAGCCACAGGATCTTGTATTACAGAATGAGTAAAGAGACTTGTCGGTAACGAGATTAAACTAGGTATAGAGATACCGACGATCGAATCTCGGGCAAGTAACATACCGAAGAACAAAGGGAACAACATATGGGATTAAACGAATCCTTGACATAGAGGTTCAACCAATAAAGATCTTAGTAGAACATGTAGGAACCAATATGGGCATCCAGGTCCCGCTATTGATTATTGACCGTAGAGGTGTCTCAGTCATGCCTGCATAGTTCTCGAAATCGCAGGGTCTACACACTTAACGTTTGGTGATGATATAAGTATAGTTGAGTTGTGATGTTGGTGACCGAAAGTTGTTCGGAGTTCGGGATGATATCCTGGACATGACGAGAAGCTCTGGAATAGTCTGGAGGTAAAGATTGATATATGGGATAATAGTGTTTGGTCTCCAGAAGGGTTCCGGAATTGACCGGAATGGTTTCGGATGTTTCCTGAAGTGTTTGGGGTCCAAGAACACTTTATTTGAGCCAAGCCATAAAGCCCATGAGGCTTTAGGAATGTGCAAAAGGTGTTTTGCGGATGCCAGGGGTGAGACGCCAGGGAACCTGGCGTCTGGGACCAGACGCCGAGGACCTTGGAGTCTGGTCCTGGAGTCCAAGGAGGACTCATGCCTTGCAGACAAATCGAACTTGAGGAGGATTTTTTGCAAGTTTCGACCCCAGGGCTCAGCATATAAATAAAGGGGCGGCGCTAGCACCCGGAACACATCAAGAAACCCCAAGCCGTGTGCCGGGAACCCCGCCCCTCTAGTTTATCCTCTGTCGTAGTTTCTATTGTGCTTGGTGAAGCGAAGCCCTGCAGAGATTGTTCTTCACCAACACCGTCACCACATCGTCGTGCTGCCGGAACTCATCTACTACTTCGCCCCTCTTGCTGGATCAAGAAGGCGAGGACGTCATCAAGCTGTATGTGTGTTGAACATGGAGGTGCAATCCATTCGGCGCTAGATCGAAAGGAACTTGATCAAGATCACGAGACAGATCGTGATGGGATAGCGGGACGGATCGTGATTGGATTGCGAGATGGATCATGATGGGATCACGGGACACTCGGCGATTTGGATCGCGAAGACGTTCGACTACATCAACCGCGTTACTTAATGCTTCCGCTTAGCGATCTACAAGGGTATGTAGATCCACTCCCCGTCTCGTAGATTCTCATCACCATCGATAGATCTTGCGTGTGCGTAGGAAATTTTTTGTTTCCCATGCAACGTTCCCCAACAATGGCATCATGAGCTAGGTCTATGTGTAGATGATATCTCAAGTAGACCACAAAGGAGGTTGCGGGTTTTGATGCTAAGATTGCTTCCTCCCTTGGTCGTGTTTTGGTTTAGCGGGATTGTGGGATGAAGCGGCCCGGACCAACCTTACTCATGCGCTTACGAGAGACCTGTTCCATCGACTGACGTGTAACTTTGTTGCACAAAGATGGCTTGCGGGTGTCTGTTTCTCCTACTTTAGTTGGATCAGATTCGACAAAGGCGGTCCTTGAGAAGGTTTAAAAGCAACTTATGTATCATTGTTGTGGTTTTTGCATAGGTGAGAATTGTTCTTGCTAGATACCCGTAGCATCCACGTAAAACTTGCAACAACAATTAGAGGACGTCTAACTTGTTTTTGCAGGGTATGTTGTGATATATGTGATGTATGACATGATCATGTATTGTGATATATGTTATGGCCAATTACATGATGAGATATATGTGATGTATGAGATGATCATGTATTGTATAGAATATCACGACTTGGAGGTCGATGAGTATGGCAACCGGCAGGAGCCATAGGGTTGTCTTTAATTATTGTATGACCTGCGTGTCAATCATTAAGTGCTATGTAATGCTTTACTTTATCGCTAAGCGGTAGCAATAGTAGAAGCATGGTGGGCGCGACAACCCTGATGGCGACATGTTGATGGAGATCAAGATCATGGAGATCATGGTGTCATGCCGGTGACGATGCAAAGTTGACAAAAGTATATTTGATATACATGTTATTGATGTGTACCTTGATAGTACTCCTAGTAGCACTTGGGTATTGGATACCGGTTTGGTTGGTAAATGTTAGTAACTCGAAATAAAAACTATGGGATAAATGGAGGCTTGCTAAGGGTGAGGTGATGATGATTGATGTGATCACCATCGCACACTCACTCTACCTTCGGGATTAGAGATGAACCTAAATAAATGTTATTTGGTGTTTGCGTTAAGCATGAAAATGATTAGATCGTGTTTATTGCAATACGGTTATTCATTTAAGTGAGAGAATAATGGTTATTATGTTTACGTGAATAATACCTTCAATGGTCATACACCCAATGAGAATGGTTTGTTGAATCTTGATCGTAGTAATACACATGTTCATAACATAGATTCCAAAAGATACAAAGTTAATAATGATAGTCCCGCATACTTGTGGCACTACCGCTAAATGTCATATTGGTGTAAAGCGCATGAAGAAACTCCATGCTGGTGGATCTTTGGACTCATTCGATTTTGAATCGGTTGAGACATGCGGACCATGCCTCTTGGGCAAGATGACTAAAACCCCGTTTTCTGGCTTGATGGAACGGGCAAGTGACTTATTGGAAATGATACATGTTGATGTATATGGTACAATGAGTGTTGTAGCGTGCAATGGATATCTTTATTTTCTTACCTTCACTAATGATTTAAGTACATATAGTGTATATTTACTTAATGAAACACAAGTCTGAATCGTTTGAAAAGTTCAAGCAAAATCAGAGTGAAGTTTGAGATCATCATGACGAGAAGATAAAATGTCTACGATGTGATCGTGGAGGTGAATATCTAAGTTACGAGTTTGGTGTACAATTTAAGACAAAGTGGAAGTTGTTTCACAACTCATGCCAGCTGGAACACCATAGTGTGATGGTGTGTCCGAACGTTGTAGTCGTGCTCTACTGGATATGGTACGAACTATGATGTATCTTATCGATTTGCTACTATCATTTTGGGGTTATGCATTAGATACAACTACATTCACTTTAATAGGGGCACCATCTAAGTCCGTTGAGATGACACCGTATGAATTTTGGTTTGGCACAAACCTAAGCTCTCATTTCTTAATGTTTGGGGCTGCGATGCTTATGTGAACAAGATTTTTCACCTAATGAGCTCGAACCCAAAGTGGACAAATGCATCTTCATATAATACCCTAATGTAACAGTTGGGTAAACCTTCTATCTCAGATCCAAGCACAAAGTGTTTGTTGCTAAAAACGGGTTCTTTCTCCAGAAAGAGTTTCTCTCGAAAGAATTGAGTGGGAGGAAGATAGAACTTGATCAGGTTGTTGAACCTTTGTTTCAAACAGAGAGTAGCGCAGCACAAAAAGATGTTTCTGTGGAGCCTATGTCAGTTGAAGAGGAAGTTAATGATGATGATCATGAAGCTTCGGATCAAGTTACTATCAAACCTCGTAGGTTGACAAAGATACGTATTGCACCTGAGTGGTACGGTGATCCTGTCTTGGAAATCATGTTGTTAGACAACGATGAGCCTACGAACTATGAAGAAGCAATGGTAGGCTCGGATTCCAACAAATGGCTAGGAGCCATGAAATCCGAGAAAGGATCCATGTGTCAAGACAAAGTATGGACTTTGGTAGACTTGCCCGTTGAATGGCAGACCGTTGAGTACAAATGGATTTTTGAGATGAAGACAGACGCTAATGGTGAATGTCACCATTTATAAAGCTTGAGTTGCCGCAAAGAAGTTTCCGCCAAGTTCAAGGAGTTGACTATCATGAGACTTTCTCACCCGTAGCGATGCTAAAGTCTGTTGGAATTATGTTAGCAGTTGCTGCATTTTTCAATTATGAAATCTGGTAGATGGATGTCAAAACATTGTTTCCTTAACGGTTTGTGTTGTATGCGATACAACCAGAATGTTTTGTCAGTCCCAAAGATGCTAAAAGAGTTTATGATAAGGATATGTGGATGACATATTGTTGATCGGAAATAATGTAGAATTTCTGGAAAGCATAAAAGGTTGTTTGAAAAGGAGTTTTTCAAAGGAAGACTTGGATAAAGCTACCTAATTATTGGGCATCAAGATCTATATAGACAGATCAAGATGCTTGATGAGACTTTCAATAAGTACATACCTAGAGAAAGGAGTTCTTGCCTGATTTGTAAGGTGTGGAGTATAGTGAGACTCAAAGCTTGACCACGGCAGAAGAAAGAGAAAGGACGATGGTCATCCCCTATGCTTTATGCATAGCCTCTATATAGTATGCCATGCTGTGTATGCACATGTGTGCCTTGCCATGAGTATGTCAAGGGGTACAAGAGTGATCCAGGAGTTGATCACTGGACAACGGTCAAAATTATCCTTAGTAACTAGAGGACTAAGGAAATATTTCTCGATTATGGAGGTGATAAAGAGTTCGTGGTAAAGGGTTACGTTGCTGCAAACTTTAATACCAATCCGGATGACTCTGGGTAGCAATCCGGATACATATAGTGGAGCAGCCATTTGGAATAGCTCCAAGTGGAGTGTGGTAGTAGTGTCTATAGTATGACATAGAGATTTGCAAAGTACATACGGATCTGAATGTCGCAGACCCGTTGACTAAAGACCTCTCTCACATGCAAAGCATGATTGAACCCCAGAACTCATTAGGTGTTAGATTCATAACAATGTAAATCACATGGTGATGTGAACTAGATTATTGACTCTAGTGCAAGTGGGAGACTGTTGGAAATATGCCCTAGAGGCAATATAAATTAGTTATTATTGTATTTCCTTGTTCATGATAATCGTTTATTATCCATGCTATAATTGTATTGATTGGAAACTAAATACATGTGTGGGTATATAGACAACACTATGTCCCTAGTATGCCTCTAGTAGACTAGCTCGTTGATCAATAATGGCTAAGGTTTCCTAGCCATGAACATGAGATGTTATTTGATAATGGGATCACATCATTAGGAGAATGATGTGATGGACAAGACCCAAACTATAAACATAGCATATGATCGTGTCAGTTTATTGCTACAGTTTTCTGCATGTCAAGTATCTATTCCTATGACCATGACATCATGCAACTCACTGACACCAGAGGAGTACCTTGTGTCTATCAAACATCACAACGTAACTGGGTGACTACAAAGGTGCTCTAGAGGTATCTACGAGGGTGTCTGTTGGGTTGTCATGGATCAAGACTAGGATTTGTTACTCCGTGTGATAGAGACGTATCTCGGAGCCCACTCGATAATACAACATCACAACAAGCCTTGCAAGCAAAGTGACTAATGTGTTAGCCACACGATCTTGTATTACGAAACGAGTAAAGAGACTTGCCCGTAACGAGATTGAACTAGGTATAGAGATACCGATGATCGAATCTCGGGCAAGTAGCATACCGATGAACAAAGGGAACATCATACGGGATTAACTGAATCCTTGACATAGAGGTTCAACCGATATAGATCTTTGTAGAATATGTAGGAACCAATATGGGCATCCAGGTCCCGCTATTGGTTATTGGTCATAGAGGTGTTTCGGTCATGTCAGCATAGTTCTCGAACCTGCAGGGTCTACACACTTAACGTTTGGTGACGATATAAGTTTAGTTGAGTTGTTATGTTGGTGACCAAAAGTTGTTCGAAGTCTTGGCTGAGATCCCGGACATGACGAGGAGCTCCGGAATAGTCCAGAGGTAAATATTGATATATGGGATAATAGTGTTTGGTCTCCGGAAGGGTTCCAGAATTCACCGGAATGGTTTCGGATGTTTCCCAAAATATTCGGGGTACAAGAACACTTTATTTGGGCCAAGGGGTAAAGCCCATGAGGCTTTTGGAAGGTGCAAAAGGTGTTTTGCTGAGGCCATGGGCCAGATGCCAGAGACTCCAGGACCAGACACCAAGGTCCTCGGCGTCTGGTCCTGCAGTTTGAGGAGGACTCTTGCCTTGCGGGCAAACCAACCTTGAGGAGGATTTTTCTCCAAGTTTCGACCCTAGGGCTCAGCATATATATAAAGGGGCGGGGCTAGCACTTGGAACACATCAAGAAACCCCAAGCCGTGTACCGGCAACCCCGTCCCTCTAGTCTATCCTCCGTCATAGTTTCTGTTGTGCTTGGCGAAGCCCTACAGAGATTATTCTTTACCAACACCGTCACCACATTGTCGTGCTGCCAGAATTCATCTACTACTTCACCCCTCTTGCTGGATCAAGAAGGCGAGGATGTTATCAAGATGTACGTGTCTTGAACGCGGAGGTGTCGTCCGTTAGGTGCTAGATCGGAAGGACCGTGATCAAGATCACAATACGGATCGTGATGGGATCATGGGACGGATCGTGATTGGATCACAAGATGGATCATGATGGGATCGCGGGAAGCTCGGCGATTTGGATCGGGAAGACGTTCGAATACATCAACCGTCTTACTTAACGCTTCCGCTTAGCGATCTACAAGGGTATGTAGATCCACTCCCCCTCTCGTAGATGCTCATCACCATGGATAGATCTTACGTGTGCGTAGGAATTTTTTTGTCTCCCATGTAATGTTCCCCAACAGATGAGTTATCCTACCCCTACGCCCTAAAACCCTCCGGCTTATATAGATGTCGGGGGTGTCTTTGGCTTACACATAGTCGGTTACATGCTGAAGAGATAACCTACCTAACTACAACTATTAACTTGGAGAACACGCTTGACTCCCTGAAGCTTCCATCCTGGCACAGGTGGTCCTTGATCATCCGATGACTGCTTCGCGGCCCGCACAGTCCGGCCCATGAACAATGAGTCGGCTATCCAAGGACCCCTTAATCCAGGACTACCTCAGTAGCCCTTGGACTGGCCTTCAACGCCAATACGCCAATATATATATATATATATATATATATATATATATATATATATATATATATATTCGGCTGATTCCTTCGCATCGTGGTCTTCGGCTTGCAAGGCGAGTACCTCATTCTTCTCTATTCGGCATCCGACCAGTCTTTGGTAAGATCCCAAGCGTCGCGGGCATGGGTCATTATAATAACTGCACAAATACCTTCATTTTCATGCATCGTGGGGAGGTGAGTGGCCAGCGATTTTTACAATTCTACCCCTCCGTAACGGAGGCACCAACTCTTTTAATCAAACAAAATTGTGGTTCAAACCACATCTTCTTCCTCCCTCTCGTCAAAAACTTCTAGCGGAAGCTCCACGCAAAACATGGCTAATGCTCCCGACTGCTCAGTGTGCTATGGCCAATGCCCAGGTGACTGGACCAACTGTTCGTCACACTCATGTGGCTCCGTAATCTAGAAACCCAGGGATATCTCCCATCATCAGATCTGGCAGCGACCCGTGCAGGTCTGTTCTCTTACGATGATAGGGTCTTCGACGAGCGCTTCCCCAATCCAAACAAGGGGAACGTGTCTGATTCGTGCCCTTCCTTCTATGGGGCCTCGGGTTTCCAATCCACCCATTCTTAAGGGGGTTACAAGAGTTCTACATGATTCAACTCCACCATCTCACCCCAGGGTCGATCCTACACATCTCGGGCTTTGTCGCCCTCTGCGAGATGTTCTTGGGGTGTGAAGCTCACTTTAGTTTGTGGAGGAAATACTTCTGCCTCGTCCCCCAAACTCGGGACAAGGCCATCTTAGAGGTTGGCGGAGCCGAAGTATGTCGCATAGCGGGAACGGGGTATCCGGCCGGCACACTGAAGAAATCCTAAGAATGGACTTCGGAGTAGTTTTATATTGAAGACATCCCCCTATTGAAGCCAACTCGAACAGGTCTGCCCAAATACTCCGACCTCCTCCCGAATAAGAGGTACAACTTGCGACCCAAGAGCTCTCACGAGGAGAGCGCCAAAGTGCAACGCCTGGCCACGCAAGTGCGGATGCTTGCCCATCAACGGCTGGCCATGATCGATGTCATGGCCGCCGCTATCTCCCGGTGCATGCAACACCTTCAACAAAGGGTGCACCCCTTATGGCGCTACAATGGGACAAGCGATGCCACGCATTTCCTAAAATTAGGTCCTGCCAATCCAATAGCGTTGGCCGCCACACTTGCCGACCTATACAAAGGAGAGCAAGAAGATTTCATCCGACGGTCAACCAAGGAGGGGTATTCGGCCCACAATCCCATTGAACAGGTAATCTTCCTTTTTCAATCATGAAATAGTTCAAGGCTTCATTTTGTACTCTACTTGACTGAGGTCTTGTTGTGAATAAGAATGGAGGAGCTTCGTCGAGAGAGTCAACTGTCCGACCCCTCAGCCCGAGAATCATTCACGTGACAATGATCTGGGCTTCAAAGAGGGTCCGGATTTCAATATTGACCGCAAAATGGATTCTACTACCAAGATAGCATTGTCCAGACCTCGGTGGCAACCATAGTCGATTACCCCGAGTCATTCTCCATTCCGTCGGGTAAGAAGAAAAGCTCCTCCCGTAAGAGGCCTGCTACCAAGAACGCCCCAGACACCTCGGTCCCAGCCCCCAAGCGCCATTGATCAGCATGCCATGCGCCAGCAGCCGAGGCCGTGGGCGAGTCAGAGGCCGTCCGGGACCCTACAAAGGAGCCGGACATGGGGACGAATCCACCCGTCCACGCATCCTGAAGGTACATTGTTTGGATGTCCGCTTTGTCATTGTACTCAGCAGAATCTCATAGGCGCTCGTTTTTCACCTAGGTGACACGCCCAATCTTCACCTACCGAGGGGGTTGTCTGGATGTTAGGAGACGCCCGGAGCTCCCTGGCCGCGACCCATGCGGATTCCGCTATGGAAGCCCCCATGGCCGGTCCGTCGCCCGCCGAATCTGGCGACGGGGTATCCATCACCAAGTAGGAAGTGAAGAGCACCATGCATCATCGACACCGATGGGATGCAATGTGGCACCCAATTTTATTTGATTGGGAGTTTGGTGCCCTACTCTCGGCGGATGCACATCTCAAGGCCACCCGAGCTGGCTTCGGCAAAGCTATGAAGCTGATAACGACCAACATTCAGGTAAGTGGTCGGATTTTGTAGAATTTGCATCCTTCTCTAAGCCTAGTAGCCCCCGAGCCTTAATTTGATTTAGAAAAAATGAATTAAGGATCTCCACACTATTTGACTGCTAATGCAGGCCTCAAAGAAACAGTCCGAGCAGTTGGCCAAGGCCCTCGAGGAGAGTCGCACGGAAGTGCAATCCGTGAAGGCCGAACTAGCACAAGTGAAGAGCTTCACGCGAGAGGCTCATGGTGAGTATGCTTTTACTTCGAATCTTGTTATATTATCATTCCTGACATATGGACTCCATGTAGTAGCCTAATCAATAGGACATGTGGAAAGGCAGCTGGAAGAAGCTCGGGATTCCCAAAGGTATGTGGAATCACAGCAGCAAGCCGGATGTCTTGTTATACAAAAACAGGCTGAAGAAATAAAGAGTTTAAAAACTCAATTGTCCCAAACTCAAGAAGAGAATCAAAAGCTTCAGAGGGGCATATTCGGTAAATACAATTCGAGTATGAGTAAGTATTTCCAATGTAGAGGATGATAATAATTGTGCTTGTTATCTTGTGTGTAGGTCTCCTTACCGGACATCCTGAAGAGGAGATCGAATCGTACCAAGGGGACCTGCTGAAGGAGCTGACCTCTCTCCACAAGCGCGTGCAAAAATCGATCAAAGTGATGGTGAAGGCACTATGGCCCACTGAACAGCCATCTGAAGGGCTAGCCGCACTTGTGGATCGATTCAGGGGGGCTCAGGATAGGTTTGAGCTATGGAAGACTTCAGCCTGCCGCGAAGGTGTTGTAAATATTCCCTAGAGGCAATCAATAAATTTTTTATTATTATATTTCCTTGTTCATGATAATTGTTTATTATCCATGCTATAATTGTATTGATTGGAAACACATTGCATGTGTGGATAAATAGACAACACTTTGTCCCTAGTATGCCTCTAGTGAACCAGCTCGTTGATCAAAGATGGTCAAGGTTTCCTAGCCATTGACATGTGATGTCATTTGATAATGGGATCATATCATTAGGAGAATGATGGGATGGACGAGACCCAAACTATAAACATAGCATATGATCGTGTCAGTTTATTGCTACAGTTTTCTACATGTCAAGTATATGTTCCTACGACCATGAGATCATGCAACTCAAGGACACCGGAGGAGTGGCTTGTGTGTATCAAATGTCACAACATAAATGGGTGACTATAAAGATGCTCTATAGGTATCTCCAAGGGTGTCTGTTGGGTTGGCATGGATCAAGACTGGGATCTGTTACTCCGTGTAATGGAGAGGTATCTTAGGGCCCACTTGGTAATACAACATCACAACAAGCCTTGCAAGCAATGTGACTAAGTGTTAGTCATGGGATCTTGTATTACGGAAACGAGTAAAGAGACTTTCCGGAAACAAGGTTGAACTAGGTATGACGATACCGACGATCGAACCTCGGGCAAGTAACATACCGAAGAACAAAGGGAGCATCATACAGGATTAACTGAATCCTTGACATAGAGGTTCGACCGATAAAGATCTTCGTAGAATATGTAGGAATCCATATGGGCATCCAGGTCCCGCTATTGTTTATTGACCGTAGAGGTGTCTCGGTCATGTCTACATAGTTCTCGAACCCGCAGGGTCTGCACACTTAAGGTTTGGTGATGTTTCGGTAGTATAGAGTTATGCATGGTTGTAACTGAAGGTTGTTAGGAGTCCTGGATGAGATCCCGGACATCACGAGGATCTCCGGAATGGTCCGTAGGTAAAGATTGATATATAGGAAGTCCTGTTTTGGTAACCGGAGAAGTTCCGAGCTCATCGGTAGTGTACCGAGAGTGTCGGGAGGGTACCGGGGGACTATCGGGAGGTGTATTTCGACCCAAGAGGTTACATGGGCTATGGGAGGATGAATACCAGCCCTTAGTGGGCTGGCCAAAGTCCCACAAAAGGCCCATGCGGCTGGGAAGAAATTCCACAGTGGAAAAGGTGGAAAAAGGCAAAAAGGTGGAAATAAGGAAGGTGTCCTAATCCTACTAGGAGTGGAGGAGGAGGACTCCTCATCTCCACTTCGGCCGAAGACACCAAGGGCTGGCCCTTGCACCAAGCCTCCTCCTATCCTACTCCTATATATACTAGAGGTTTTAGGGGTTTTGATATAGATTTTCAGCCACGTGCAACCCTAGCCTCTAGTCCGTAGTTTCTCCTCTAGATCGGTTTCAGCAGTGCTTAGGCGAAGCCCTGCTGGAATTACTCCACCACCATCGCCGCAATGTCGTCTCTCTACTAGAGAACTCGTCTACCTCTCTGCTCCCTCTTGCTGGATCAAGAAGGCAGAGATTGTCATCAAGCCGTACGTGTGCTAAACGCGGAGGTGCCATCCGTTTAGTGCTAGATCGGGACAGATCGTGATTGGATCGCGGGACGCTCGGTGATTCGGATCGCGAAGACGTTCGACTACATCAACCGCATTTCTTAACGCTTCCCTCTTAGCGATCTACAAGGGTACGTAGATCCACTCTCCCTCTCGTAGATGCTCATCACCATGGATAGATCTTACGTGTGCGTAGGAAATTTTTTGTTTCCCATGCAACGTTCCCCAACAGAAGGAGCACGGGAGGCATGGGCTATGGTCAAGACCCGTTTCATCGGACTAAACCCCGAGCATATGACGCGGGTTGGTATTGATCAGATAGAAAAGAAGAGCCACCCTGCCTAGCATATGACCAGGTGATGCCAGCCGCCCATCTCTCGCAAGCAGACTGCCCCCTCGACACAATAATTGATGATCTTGATCAGCAACCGCATATGTAATTTACATATACATGTGTAAAACAATCTGTGTTGTAAACTTTGTCTTAACCGGCCATCGGCTTCTCCATCCCATGCGAACAGCTCGGGAGTGTTCCTTCCTATTATGCCTTCGCCAAAGAGCGAAATTGTGTTCGGGGAACCAGACAATCAGGCCATGTGGTGCGAACAGACAGGAAGCACACAGAAAGATATGTTATATTATGACATAGCATAAGAAACATCGTTCGATGAAAATAGTACCTCTAGCGATACCTTACGTCGGGATTCTACGTAGAGCGTAGATAGGAATCTGCATACTTGCAGTATGCGACTAAGTGTCCTTTGGGAATAAGAGACCCAAACGACAGAAATAGCAACCAGGGCTATATAAGGTGTTTCTGGCATAGCCGACCAATTTTGTACGTAAGATAGATAGCTTTTGGATTCACCCGTCTGAGGTACGTGTCCGGATGACCTGGTCGTAACAATCGTAGAGGTGCTCCCTTTACTCTCTAGCCGAACAAGCGGAAACATAGAGATTAAGCATAGGAGCAAGGCAACCCAGCTTGGCAAAGTCTTAGTACGAATTGATGCATATTATGGCTAAAATATGCCAAAAGAAACATGCGCGCCTAGTAAGTATGAGCAACTAAAAAGAAGCCCCCACGTGTTGTGTTCGGATCTAACACTTTATGGTGTATGCCGATTACCCGTACTACAAGATCGGTTCGGCCGAACATAGGATAGGAAAAGAAATTGTCACTATTGAATAGCAAGGTGGGAAAGTAAATGGAGAAAAAGGCAAAAAAAATAAGAAAAAAAGTGTAGGGGGGTATGGACGACGCCGGTTTAACCGTAGAAGCGCCGAAGACCGGTTATCGGATGAACTTCGCGAACGATAGGCCCCTCCCGCGAGCACTTCATCAATGATGAAAGGACCCTCCCACTTGGGGTTGAGTTCGTGCAACTGCTTCTCCGGGAGCCGTAGGACGAGTTCTGCCACGTTGTACGCTTTTGCCCGAACTTCCCTACTTTCGTACCGCCAAGCTTGCTGTTGGTAAAGAGTGGATCGAGCCAGAGCTATGTCCCGCTCTCCCTCTATTGCGTCTAAGTCGTACTGCTGATCTAACTCGGCCTCCTTTTCCTCGTACATGTGCACTCTTGGTGCGTCGTGGATAATATCGCAGGGGAGGACTGCTTCTGCCCCATAGACCATAAAAAATGGTGTATAACCCATTGATCTTTTCGGGGTAGTACGCAGGCCCCATAGAACAAAGTCGAGTTCCTCCACCCAATGACAGCCGGACTCGTAAAGAGATCGGACCAAACATGGATTGATGCTGCTCATAATGAGACCGTTTGCTCGCTCGACCTGTCCATTGGTCTGCGGATGATAGACTGATGCATAATCGAGCTTTATGCCCATTTTTGCGCACGAGTCCTTGACCTCTTGGGCCTTACAATTAGTTCCATTGTCCGTTATTATACTATGCGGGACATCGTAACGGTGTACTACGCTAGATATAAATTCAATCACTGGCTTGGATTTAGCCAATTTAACAGGCTTGGCTTCCATCAATTTGGTGAACTTGTCAACCATGACCAGTAGGTATTTATTTTTCTTGGTTCCCCCTTTGAGGGGTCCAACCATGTCTAGCCCCGAGACCGCAAATGGCCAGGTGATCGGAATAGTCCAAAGAGCCATTGGAGGCATGTGACTTTGATTTGCGAAGAGTTGACACCCGACGCAATGTTGAACGAGTGACGGGGTGTCGGTCCGAGCTATAGGCCAAAAGAAACCAGCTCGGAAGGCTTTGTCGACAAGAGATCTTGCCGTGGCGTGGTGTCCCCCCATGCCCGTGTGGATTTCAGCGAGGAGTTCCCATCCTTCCTCCTCGGATATACACCTCTGTAGTACTCCAGTGGTGCTTTTATTGTATAACTCACCCTCGTGTACCTTGTAGGCCTTGGATCATCGAATTATGCGCCGCACCTCAGTTTGATCGTCGGGGAGTTACTTGTGAAGGAGGTAGGTGGGGAAGGGCTTTGTCCATGGCGAAATTACTGCCATTACCTCATGAGCCGAGGGCGTCTCATTCATCGTTGAGCCGCTGATGATGCTATCATCTGATTCGTTTATAGGGGAACAACTACGTCCGCTGTTTTCGGACCGGTGCCACTTGCGTCGTCCTGCCACACTATTGAGGGCTTGAAGAGCTGCTCCAAGAAGGTGTTTCTCGAGATGGGTTCACGCTTGGCTCCCAGACGTGCCAATATATCGGCGTCTTGGTTGTTGTCTCGAGCAACATGGTGGAATTCCAACCCCTCGAACCGAGAAGATATCTTGAGGACAGTGTCTCTATATGTCGCCATCTTCGGATTTTTGGCGTCGAATTCGCCATTAATTTGGGATATGGCCAGGTTTGAGTCTCCCCGTACCTGTAGCCGTCGTATGCCCGTCGATACCGCCATCCGAACACCATGAAGAAGAGCTTCATACTCAGCGGCGTTGTTGGAATCGGCACATATTATTTGCAACACGTATCTTATGTTGTCACCTGTGGGGGATGTGAGGATAACTCCAGCCACCAGACCGGCCAAGGTCTTGGATCCATCGAAGTACATTGTCCAATGGGAATATGCACTATACTCCTTGGGGAGCTTGGCCTCTGTCCATTCAGCCAAGAAATTCGCCAGTACCTGAGATTTAATGGCGCGACGTGGCTTGTAGTTTATTTCAAAGGGAAGGAGCTCAATAGCCCATTTGTCTATGCGATCGGTAGCGTCCCTGTTGTTGATTATATCATTCAAGGGGACTTTTGATGCCACCGTTACCGCGCACTCCTGGAAGTAGTGTGGGAGTTTCCTCGATGCCATGAATACTATGTAGGCTATTTTTTGATAATGTGGCTATCTGGATTTGCACTGTGTTAGTACCTCTGACACATAATATACTGGTTTCTGAGTTCAGAATTTATGTCCCTCCTCATCTCGTTCAACGACGAGCACTGGACTGACTACCTTGTTGGTGGCCGATATGTATAACAACATGGGCTCACCGGTGCTTGGTGTCGTGAATATGGGATTGGTAGCCAGTATTGTTTTGATTTCTTCCAACGCATCCGCTGCTTCATCGGTCCATTCGAAATTGTTTGTCTGTTTCAGCAGCTTATAGAGCGGCAAAGCTTTTTCTCCGAGGCGGGAAATAAAGCGGCTTAATGCGGCTACGCACCCGGCTAGTCTCTGGACATGCTTCAGCTCTGTGGGGATTGCAACTTCTGATAGAGCATGGATTTTAGCTGGATTTGCTTATATTCCGCTATGGGAGACGATGAATCCAAGCAACTTGCCCGAGGGAACTCTGAATACACATTTTTCTGGATTGAGCCGTATATCATATTCGCATAAATTAGCGAAAGTTTGACAGAGGTCGTCGATCAAATAATCAACGTGTTTGGTTTTGATTAACACATCATCCATGTATGCCTCAACAGTATTTCCGACCCGTGGGGCGCGGCAGGCTTGAATCATGCGCTGGTACGTGGCCCCGACGTTTTTTAGCCCGAAGGGCATCAAGTTGAAGCAAAATGATCCATAGGGGGTGATGAATGCGGTAGCCGCCTGATTGGATTCCTTCATTTTAATTTGATGGTATCCAGAGTAAGCACCGAGGAAACATAACAAATTGTGTCCGGCTGTGGCATCAATGATCTGGTCTATGCGTGGTAAGGGAAAGGGTCCTTGGGGCATGCTTTGTTGAGGTCCTTGAAGTCGACACACAGCCTCTGGGATTTATCTTTCTTAGGTACCATCACCAAATTTGCTAGCCACTCAGGATGTTTGATGTCCCAAATAAATCCAGCCTCAAGCAATTTTGCTAATTCTTCACCCATGGCTTATCGTTTGGATTCGGAGAACCGGCACAGGGTCTGTTTCACGGGCTTAAATCCTAGAATAATGTTCAGGCTGTGTTCGGCGAGCCGGCGTGGGATATCGGGCATATTGGAAGGATGCCAGGCGGAAATTTCCCAAATTTTTGCGGAGGAAATTCCGCAATGCTTCGTCCATAAGGGGATCGAGTTGGGCTCCGATGGATGCTGTCTTATTGGGGTCCATTGGATGCACCTGAAATTTGACGAATTCCTCTACGGGTTTAAAGGACTTGGATTTGGGCCCTTTACTAAGGATCATGTCGTCCCTATTAACCGTCGACCGTAGAGCGGGCAAGAGTTTCCGCTAATGCCTCGAGGGCGAGCGTTGTCATTTTGTTTTCAGCCCGGAGGGCTATATTCGGATCACTAGAGAGCGCGATCACTCCATTTGGTCCTGGCATTTTGAGCTTCATGTACCCATAATGGGGTATGGCCTGGCACTTTGCAAGGGCGTCGCGCCCTAGCAGATCGTGACAACCACTAGGGAACGAGATGATGTGGAAGAGAAGTTCTTCGGATCGGTAATTTTTGGGCATGCCGAACACAACGTCCAGGATGATACATCCGGAATATCGTGCCTCTTTTCCTAGGATTATTCCTCGGAAGGTTGTGTTGCTATGTTCGATGCGGGATCGATCGAACTGCATTTTATCGAGAGTGGCCTCATAAATGAGGTTTAGACAACTTCTGTCGTCCATGAGCACCTTATGTAGTCTGTATCCATCAATGATGGGATTCAGGACCAGAGCGGCCGGTGAATAACCGGGAAGGTGGGCGGCTAGTCAGTGTCCCCAAAAGTAATCGGTACATATGCCCATGGGCTAGTAGTCGCCATGTGGTAGACTTGCGCGTGCATCCTAAGAGCTCTTTTACGCCTGCTTCTCAAGGGGAAGATCTCATAAACCGTCAGGACTTCGTCATCAAATCCGTTTGGCGAAGGAGGGCGGCAGTTCGACACAGGTGTGTCGAGGATAGCCTCGCCACTTTTTGCGACTTGCCTGATAGCCCAACAGGCTCGAAGGCTATGAGTAGGGTTTGTGTTCAACAACACGGAATAAATGGGGCAAGGTTTATCTAAAAGTCCGTCAAGGACGGTGCCAGTCCCGAAAAGGGACTTGTTTCTTTTTTCAACGGGTTCATGCCTGGCTGGCCGATTTGGGGGTACCCTCTTTCTTCGAACTCCCCTGGGGTGTCCGAAGAATTTTGGTTCCGAGAACAACCGCTTGGATTACCAGGTGCTCTCCATGGCACAGTACTTCTATAGCAATTCGGATAATTCTAAAATGTCGTTTATGCCTCGGCGGGCCAAGGCGTTAAGAATCCCTTCATCATGGAAATTGCTAATGAAAATTTCCATTACGTCTTGGTCACTAAGACCTTTTACTCTGCTCCTAGCGAGGAGGAGTCTTTCCCAAAAGTGGTGGACTGGTTCTCCATGTATTTGCTTGATATCCCGAAAGTCCAAAGACATGGACTTTGGCGCGGTACTCGGATAATCGTCTTGGGCGGTGGGTGGGAAAAACATTTGTTCCCTGTCGCAACAAGTGTTCGGAAGTATGGTTTCCGAATCGCGCGAGGGGCCTTGTACCGGTGACAGCCCGGCTTTAAAGCAATTCCCCGCTTCTGATTCTCCGACGGGGTCCTGGATATCATGGATGGGGGTATAGACGGTTTTAAATTCCGGTTGTTGGGCAAAATTCGCAGCCGGACACTCAATGGTAGCGACAAGGTGGGTGATCGGAGGGACATGAATTTCCCTGTCATCGGGTCTAATCCCGAGCCGATCATAGATCGGAACCTAGTCATCCGATATACGCATAGCTTCGATCCGATCGAGCAACTCGTTTAAGAACGAGGCAATGGTAGGATGCGTGTCGTTGATACGAGTGGGTTCGTCAAGTGGTGTAACGGTTCCAGAGTCATGCCGAACTGGATCCGTGTTCTGTTCCACCGTGGGACCTAATGTTTTGGATGTCGAAGCATCCGAATTTACAGGTTTTCCTTCGAAGGTTGAGGGTTCCATCGGAACAAGTGTTCCCGTGAATCAGCCACGAACTCTAGGGTTCCAAACTTAATACACTGATTGGGGGGAACCTTCCTTTCTGACCGTGATGGACGACCGGGCCGGTGTGTGACAAGATGTCGTTGTCGGTGAAATTCTGATTGGGGTTGAGAGCCCCTTCGATACAGATCTCACTACTTGCGATGGGGCGAGCCATCGATCCCTTTGGCGCTCACAGAGGAACTCTCAATGAAAGCACCATGTCGGTGTCAAAACCGACAGATCTCGGGTAGGGGCTCCCGAACTGTGAGACTAGGATCGACGGTAACAAGAGACGAAGGAGACACAAGTTTACCCAGGTTCGGGCCCTCCAATGGAGGTAATACCCTATGTCCTTCTTTATTGTATTGATGGTGTATGGGAATACAGAGTTGATCTACCTCGAGATCGTATGTCTAACCCTAGATGAGTTATCCTACCCCTACACTCTAAAACCCTCCGACTTGTACAGATGTCGGGGGTGTCCTTTGCTTATAGATGGTCGGTTACATGCCGAAGAGATAACCTGCCTAACTACAACTATTAACTTGGAGAACACGGTTGACTCCCTGAAGCTTCCATCCTGGCACAGGTGGTCCTCGATCATCCGATGACTGCTTCGCGGCCCACACAGTCCGGCCCATGAACAATGGGTTGGCTATCCGAGGACCCCTTAATCCAGGACTCCCTCAACGCCCATCATTGGAATATATAAGCCAAGTTCTATAATGAAAATTTCCCAGTAGCATATGGAAGTGACAAAACAAGGGACTCTATATGAAGAACATGGTGCCACTTTGAGGCACAAGTGTGGTAAAGGATAGTAGCAAAGTCCCTTCTCTTTTTTCTCTCATTTATTTATTTATTTATTTGTTTTATTTTTCATGGTGGGCTTTTTTTCCTTTTTTTGCCTCCCCCATTTTTTGGTGGGCTCATTTGGTCTCCCCCCATTTTTCATTTTTCGTGCGGAGTCTCATCCCGACTTGTGGGGGAATCATAGTCTCCATCATCCTTTCCTCACTGGGACAATGCTCTAATAATGATGATCATCACACTTTTATTTATGAAAAAAATGATAGGATCATATGACTCTATATGAATGCCTCTGGCAGTGTACCAGGATGTGCAATGATCTACCATAGAAAAAGACACCAAAAAAGGACAAGCCATGTAAATATCATGCTAGCTATCTTACGATCATACGAAGTGATATGACAATGGAAATACAAGTCATATGAAGTTACGGTGGAAGTTGCGTGGCAATATATCTCATAATGGCTATGGAAATGCAATGATAGGTAGGTATGGTGGTTGTTTTGAGTTAGATATAATGAGGCTTATGTGAAAAAGAGTGTATCATGTCACGGGGTTTGGATGCACCTGTAAAAGTAGCACCGATCCTTGAGGTGAGAATGGGAAATGCACAGTACCGAAGAGGCCAGCAAAGTATGAGGAGTTGAGATTGCGTATGTCCATGGATTCACATTAGTCCTAAAGAACTTATATACCTATTGCAAAGTTTTATTAGTTTCATCACAAATCAAAGTACTAATCGCATGCTCCTAGGGAGGAGGTTGGGATGAGTTAACCATCGCGCGCCCCCGATTCAACACCACAAAGGATTTCAATCAAGGATAAATTATGCTCCAATCTTCATCGCATAACTAGAGACTATACATGGATGCTTCGAGAATCACAAACCTTAACATCAATATTCTTACTAATCCACAATCATCTACTAGTGCTCCCACATATTACTATCTTAATGTTGCAAAACTATTACAGAGAACCAAACTTATCATATTCAATTGTCTACAAGTTTTATTATGATTTTATGACTAACCATGTAAATGTCCAATTCTTGTTGACTCTCTAAATAGGTATGGGTGAGGCATGAGGGTTTTATTCTTTCTACGAAATACCTGGCCATGCTCTAATAAATATAAGTCCAGCAAAAGAGCACTCAACAAATAACGGTTTTATATTTGTAGAGAAACACACATCCAACTTCAAATGATATATGTGAAGCACATGAAGCATTCTATAAGGCCATACTCAAAAGACATAAGTGAAGTGCAAAGAGCATTCTATAAATCAACCATGTACTTTACTATACTAGCATGGTGCATTGCTAAAAGGAAAATAAGAGGGACGCGATGCTCCAAGAATTTACGCATATCATGTGAACAAAACAAAAACTGAAACATGCTGATAGTTGTTGAAGAAGAAAGAAGGGATGCCTTCTGGGGCATCACCAAGCTTATCTGCTTGAGTCTCCTTGAATATTTACTTGGGGTTCCTTGGGCATCCCCAAGCTTGAGAACTTGTCTCTCCTTATTCTTCTCATATCAATACCTTCTCGATCTTCGAACACTTCATCCACACAAAACTTGACAAAACTTTTATAGAAACGTTAGTACATAATCATCAAATCTCATCATGTCCTTCTATAACATTGTTGTATAATTATAATCTAACATTACCCATTGTATGCTATCACAATTCTATGGCTCACAAGTCAATGATGCTCAACAACAATTCAAACATAAGCACGCAAAGCAACTGTAACAGCAATCTGTGAAAAACAGGACAGTCTGTAAAGATGCAGATGGATACCATACTTCTGTAACTGAAAAAAATCTGAAAAAATAGGACGTGGTAGAAAATTGTATAAAAATACTTTTAAAAAATTCAGAAACTTTGACATTCCAGTAAAATATGAAAAATCAAACACTACATCGAAAGTTTCTGTTTTTGCACAACACATATCGAACAAGCAATTTAAACATCCTGAAGGTAATTCTTGACACATTATTTTTATAATACGATGTATTTATACAAGGGGGTGATTATTTTTGTTGAAAAGTTTCTATAATCAAGATTCACAAAGTTTCCATAGGCATGAACAAGGTTCAAGGCTAGCCCCCACTTCAACGATGCTCATCTTTCTCACTTTCACCTTTCTTTTTGAAAAAGTTTTTAGTTCTCCACTTTATTTTTTGGTTTTTAATTATTTTAAAAGCACACAACAGAAATAAATGACTCTGTAAAACATCTGGGTTCTCTCCATGGCAGCGCTTTCTTTAAAACCATTAAGCTAGGCATATAGCGCTCAAGTAATTGATCCATCGGGATCCCAAGGTATATCAAAGCCAATTTTAATTAACAATTACTAACAGAGTGACCCGCTCGATGTGCGGGCCAGAAATTTATAAAGTTGAGAACATTTTTATTTGATTTTTCCAAAGAAAAAAATTGGAACCAAATTTGATGATATTAAAAAATATGAGCATTTTGCAAACATGGTTTTTTCCTTACGTATGTTTGGTATTATGATTTGTACATAACTATATATGTTATGAATTAAGTATTCATGTATGTGCTTGTTATGCATGTTATACTAACTTTTCATAATTTGTCCTATTTTGCAATTTATGTTTTTGTCATTTTCTAGACTTTTTATCTTGACAGTTTTTATAATTATTTTTATTTAAATAAAGATAGGGATATGTATATTTGTTAATGTTTTGTCAAATTTACATATTTATCTGTTTGTTGTAGATATGTGTACATGTAACATTGGCTAATTATGTTGGCCCTGTCCTATCAATTTGAGAAGCCCAAATAACTAACCGGGTCTATTCTTATGGAGAGTAAGAACATAAGTAAAAAATATACGATAATTTTAACTTGTCAGACTATGAATATACATTAGTGAACATAGGAAGATACCATTCCTAAATGAAAACTAAATATTATGATACATAAGTGCCCGAATATTCTATTCATGCATAATAGAATAAGAATACAGTGAATATTTGCTTAGCCGAATAAATCTAAATTGTATGCTCATAAAAGATAATACGTATGTAATATCGATCATGCCAAGAAAGCTATAATCAACTTTTGAGCACTCAAATGAATCAACCAATGTGGCCCATAGAATAGAGTGCAGGAAAAAAATTGCTCATACTCTTTTTGTTATCAAAGAAATGAACTCTCCGGCTCGAGTTCCATCAGATCTTGAAACCTTACTCATCACCTCAAGTCACCATCGCACCAGCGAAAGTCGGATTATAGACTGGCGGCATCGCACCATGATACATACAAGAGTCAAGAAGCAATATTGTTGAAACATTATCGTCCTATGATTACTCCGTGATTCATCATTGTTTCACTTTATCTTCCTATGTCGCTTGATCCTGCTCCATAGTAGGAGCGAACATAGTTTACCAACATCTGCAATGAAATAAAGCCAAAGAGCTTAATTAATCATAATAAATATTTCTGGAACCAATCAACTTTGTTGGATGGTAAGTTCATCCTTGTTGAAGCAGGAACCAATATTTTTTGCTCAATCTCATTCTCCTTTCATCTCCTTTTCTGGGTACCATGTGCTCGCAAACAATAGTTTTCCCTCAAAAATTTATTTTTTACCTGTGATGATACCAATAATTTATTTTTATCTATGAACGGGAGGTTCATGCCCATGCGTAAACATGAGATTCGAGTAGGCATTGCCTATCAACCTTTTCCCATGTCTCCTCTTGACTAAAAACTAAAAGGAAAGCGTGTGCATCCAAATGAGAAGATACTATGATTGGCGTCCTCGATGACTTTTGAATATATCAAGCACATGCTTCAACTTATGGTTGTTGCTAACACTATATAGTTTGCCTTTCAACCCACATGGGCCAAACTGTCTATTGCATCAATGTTTGCTTGGCGCATTCCTTTGCATTGAATATATCACATGAAAAAATGACACGGGGCTAATTAGTGAGATCGTCTTAATAGGTTTTGGCCTTGTCACAGCCGGGATGCCGGCTGCAACTTTGGTCCTTGAGCGTGTACTTTTTCTGGGTCGCCCTGCTCAATGAAAGAAACATGTAGTTCTTAATAGCCAATAGGGTCCAAAGAAAAAATGAAACATGATGCCTACTTATTTTTTGCATGCATCCATATTTCATGGGAGAATACATGCATGCATATACATCACGTCCTAGTCCCATGCTCTTTATTTTTTCTTTGCGTGGTGTCCCATGCTATTTATTTTCGAGGTAAGAATCCCACGCTAGTTTAATGCATATGTGTCGAGGCATGTGGCTGCCAAGTACAATAGTTTTTTTACCAGCACGACCTAGTACGACGATGCTCTATTTTTTCATATAGTTGCATGCTAGTTTTTTCTTTTGAGGAAAGAGACCATGTTAGCTGTTTCTAGGGAGAGTCCCACGTTTCGTTTCTTCTATCGTATAGGCAAAGTTCAACGTTAGTTTTTTTTTTCATGCTACTGTTTTATTAGGGGTGCTACTGTTTTTTCTATCGTATAGTCAAATGTCCATGCTGGATTCTTTTTTGTGAGAACAGTCCCGTGCTACTTGTTTCCATGCTAGTTCTCTATATCATAGGCAAAGATGAATGAAACATTTTCATTTTTATAATGGCATTGATGGATAAGTTTTCCATTTAAAACTAATCTAATGACTCTCGTATTTAGTCTATAAATTAAATTGTCAGATGTCTTTAATTTTCATGGGATATCTAGCCCATTTCTCTTTTTTCTTGAATGCACCGCGTGCCTTAGCTACGTTACAGGCCTCGATGCTAATCGCACGCTTAGACGAGGCTTTCTCCTAACATGAACATGGACGTAGACACAGTACACTATGCCGGTGCTATTGGTTGTCGCCTCATGCATGGGAAGGAAGATAATGCCTTATGTCTGTGGGAATATTTATCGAAGCAGACTTGCCGAAGCAGTCAAGCCATTCGTTGATGAGATGGTTTTTATGTTGGAAAATGCTGATGAAGCCTGTTAGAGGCAGTCACACATGGACCTTTGTTTCATTCCTTTATTGTGGAGTAGATCACACATGCAAGATCTCTGTCCAAAAAATTCTGCATGCGGGAATATTTGGAAGAGGTAAATCGTGGTTAAGTTAGCTATTTTCTCAAGGTGAGATATCTATTTTCTTTGATGTGCGTGCATGCGTAAAAAAATCTGCGTGCATGCAAAATATATGGAAGAGACAATAAACGTGCAATTTGGTCACCCTTTTTTTAGGTAATTTTCTTTGACGTGAATGCATGATGTTTTTTGGGTGGCGTGCATGTATGAGTTAATCTAGCCAAGTTCGTTACGATTTTTTAGGTTAGTATATTTTTTCTCCCGTGCACGCATGAGTAAACATGACCAAGTAGGTTCTTTTTTTGGGTGAGAATTGTTTTTATTTAACGCGCATCCGTGTGAGAGATCTAAATCATGGATATGAATGTATATATTAGTTGACGACGTGTGTACGTGTTAACTTGGTTTGGACCCACCATATTATGTACACAGATCAAACGGTTAGAGATTAAAAATAATACATGATCTATCCGATTGAGGGTCAATAATTTCTAATTAACATGGAATTTTCTAGCATAATTCTCTTTTTCTGGTTAACCCGTCAAACACTTTTTTATATAATAGATTTGTAATTTAGTAGTGACCAAAAAGTAATATGTAGCATACAACAATGAAGTCTAACTCTTTTCCTATGCATTGGCATGTCATACCAGAACAATTCATACGCATCAAGTAAAGGTCAATACATAGCATAACTAGTTTCTTGCAATTTTATAGTATTGGAAACATAGAGAGGTAAAGATTTGGTTTCTCTCTCCTAATAATTACAAGTAGGAGCAGTAAGCACATGCATATTATATTCATTAAAATCATCATGTGTGGTAGTAAGATGCAACCCATCAATATAATCCTTAATAAGTGCAAATTTCTTTTGTATGGTGTAGTTGGGAGAATTCAAGAAGATAATAGGACTATCATATGTGGGTGCAATAGCAACAATTTCATGCTTAACGTAAGGAAGTATAGCAAGTTCATCTCCATAAGCATAATTCATATTTTAATCATGACCACAAGCATAACAAGCATCAAGTTCATCAAAAAGGGATGTTCCAAACGAATCCAAGGAATCATAACAATCATCATAGCATTCATCCTTCGGTATGTGCCAAGAGAAATTAAACACCGTATGAGTTGAAGAGTTACTCTCATTAGAAGGTGGGCACAGGTAGCTAATCCGCTCTTCCTCCTTTTGTTGTTCGCTCTCCACCTCATCTTTTTCATCACGAGTTCATAGTTTCAGCAATTTCTTCTTCCATAGATTCCTGCAAAATTTTAGTCTCTTCCAAGGCAGTGGACATTCTCTCAATAAATTCAATAATATCAACATTGTATTGATTATTATCATACCAATATTTATGTATGGCAAAATTATCAGATTGTAAGGAACATCATCATATTTTTCGAGCAAATAAGCAATTTCATAAGCACCTTTAAAAGCAATAAATTCTTTTATTTGTTTCACATCATAGTAATCATATATACCATTAGCATAAGAAGCCAAGCTTTTATTATTATTAAATTCATATTGAAAGGGAAGGTGAAGACCCTTAGTCTTAAAGCAACAACTATAATCACATCTCAAACATGCATCCCAAGCAAACCAACACAATATTTTAATTTGATCCCATAAGTGTTTCCCTTTTTGAGACAAATGATAACCACTAAAGTACTTACGTTGATCCAAAGTGTATCCCATTAAAAATTTGAATACGGATTTCTCAGGATTGTCAATGGAGTAATTAATGTGTTTCACATAACTATCATCTAGGGTTTTAGGAGGTTCTCCATCTCCATGAGTAGCAAGTACAACTAATTTTTTTGGTGTTTCTTGTTCCTTACCCATAACTAAAGATATAAAATAACTAATAATAGAAAATAAAACAACTAATAACAGAAAATAAAAATTACTTAGTGATAAAGCAAATAAGCACACACGAGAATATGAACCACTATGCTATTGCTCCCCAGCAACGGGGCCAGAAAAAGTTCTTGATGACCCACAAGTGTAGGGGATCGTTTGTAGCCTTTTTATATAAGTAAGAATGTAGAACTCAACGAGGAGATAAAGGTAGAATTAATATTCTCTCAAGTTCTATCGACCACCAATACAACTCTACGCACGCTAACACTTACTTTAACTAGAACAAGTATGAAATTACTTTGCGGGAATAAAAGTAGAACTACTTTGTAGGTGTAAAGATAGTTTTGCAAGATAATAAAGAACGCGGAAATAAAATTTAGATGCTGTTTTAATAAAATTAAAAATAAAATAAAATAGTTTAGTACAAAGCTTTTCGTGTAACACAAGAGAAATATTTGTTCCTAGACAATCGATAACTGGACCGGTATCGTTGTTGGACTTTTATATGAGGGAGAGGCATACACTAACATACTTTACGTACTTGGATCATATGCACTTATGTTGGAATTCTATGGATCATCCTCAACTACAAGAAATTCACACATCAAGTTCCGTTTATACCATTCGTAAACAATCCCTTACTCGGGTGTAAGTTTCGGTCACTCTCGCCACGCACTATAAGCAAATCATAAACATATTGCAACACCCTCCAACATGAATCTTTCATGTGTGCGCCTCACGGAAATCACCTTAGGACAACACCAATATAGAACATACAACTCAAACCAATCACGATCATCAATAAACCCATAGGACAAAATAAATCTACTCAAACATCATAGGATAGCCACACATCATTGGATAATAATATATAGCATTAAGCACCATGTTCAGGTAGAGATCACAGCGGGAAGAAGAGGTTTTACACCGCTACATAGAGGGTGAGAGATCTAGTGGTGACGTGGTGAAGTTGTTGGTGTAGATCGCTATCACGATGGATGCCCCGAAGCCGCTCCAATGCCACCGCGGGAGAGGGGGAGAGAGCCCCCCTCCTTCTTATACTTCCTTGGCCTCGTCCCTAGGTGGGATGATATTTTTCCCTTTGGTCCATGGCCGACATGGCTCCCGGAGGGCAAGATACCCTCCAAGATTGGATCTCTCCCTCTATGTCTATCTCCTCTTTTCACGACTATTTTCTAACCCTTCCACCATTTCTTAATTACCCTGAGATCCATAACTCTGATCTGGCTGAAATTTTGAGGGGATTTCACAAAAATATCTTTCTTGCGGCGGAAGGAGAGTCCCAACCGACTTAAGGTCTGGCCACAAGCCATCAGGGCGCCCCCTCGGGGGCGCCCTTTTGTGTTGTGCCTCCCTCGGGTACCGTCTTGTGTTGATTCCGACTCCCAAAATTCACATATATTCCAAAAAAATCTCCGTAATTTTTTTATCGTGTTTGGACTTCGTTTGTTATGGAATTTCTATGAAACAAAAAACACAAAAAAACCGGAACTAGCACTAGGGACAAGATAAGTAAGTTAGTCCCAAGATTAATATAAAATGTTTCCAAAAGTGTATGAAAGTTGTCGAATATTGGCATGGATTAATCAACAACTATAGATACAATGGAGACATATCCTCCTCCTTCGCACACTACTCATGAACACTCATGCTAAATCCCCATCTACGATAGCAGAGCATAACATAAGCAACGTTCCTGGGGCTTGATAACAAGGAGATTGGTTCCTACCTCATGTATTCTACTCAAATACAAGAATTCAATATTACTACTAGAGGGATTGATGAAAAAATTACACTACGTGCAAGTAAACATAGGTATAAGCCAATGGTCAAAGTGAACTTGCGTGGTAAAGTTGATGGAGTTTCTTCTCTCATAAAGATCATGATAATCTACTCGTCACACTCCAAGAAATCTATCATAACCACATAATTACATGCAAATAAACAATTAATCCAAAAGAAAAAGAAAATATAAAGAAAGCTAAAGAAACCATGAAAACATAGGGAAAAACACAAGAACATCAAACATTAAATAGAAGTTATACCCGAAATAGTGTTTAGTACAAATCTGTTTGAATTCGACATTTAAAAGTTCAAAAATATTTTTTTGTTGGTTCCACAGGATAGATGGGATTTTTTTGAATCCATGGCAAACGGAATTATCAAAATTAGTGTTTTAGATCTAAAGATACAAAAAAACGAATCTAAAACTGAAAACTGATTTTTTGTGAAAACATTAAATAGCAGCCAGTGGCCACATGGCAAACCTAGGATGGCTGGTAGGTGTTTGTAGCGGCGGTCTATGCTAACAAACACCAATCTATATACAAAAAAACAATGATTCGACCAGTCTAAAAACGTGTGAGCGTACGTGCTAGGCGAGGCTTATTGAGAGGACTCCACATGGGCAGGGAAGAAGACGGTGGCATGGCGTCGGCTTCGGTGATTGCGGGCGATGACAGTGATGTATCGCAGAGTTGGCTTGGCGAGGGGGTTCCATTTTTGGATTTGGTGAAGCAAGAAGATGTTTGGGTTCAAGCGGGGCATCTCCGTGAAGCTCCCGTGCTTTGTGTGAACTTCGTCGGCGTACGAGCTTGAGGCGGTGGCTCTGTTGGGACACGACACCTATGGGATCACATGGATCCCTTTACGGTTCGGCAGGGAGAAGGTGCGTACAAAGAGCAGATCAAACAAGCAATGCGAGGGATTTTTACTCAGGTTCGGGCCATTGAGAAGTGTAAAACCCTACTCTAGCTTTAGTGTATTGTGGTGTTTTGAGCTCTGGCTACAGGAGCGTTGTGTGATGAACAGTACACAACTGCTACGCATTCATCTGAGCTAGAATGTCCTCCTCCTCTCTAGTAATGCCTTGGGCCTCCTTTTATATGAGTAAGGGGTCTCCAACAGTGGCATACAGTACATACACGGGGTGTACAGATGCTATAGTGCTATCATACCTAACACCAACGACATAGGACAGACGCATTAAATGCTCCGTCTATCTGTTCCTAATCTTATTAGGGCGGGAAAAGTGGTCGTCCCATCAGCGCTGCTTAACCCCTTCATTGCCAGCGCCTTGACACGTACTCTGGAAGATAAGACATGTCTGACAGGCCGGTCGTTGCGCTGAAGCGGTGATGGGTTGGTGAGGTCTTGCAGGGCGTGGGTCCTGTCCGGTCTTCGCAAGCCATCCCAGCAAGATATTGTTGGGGTGCCAGCTTCTGGTGTTCTGTCTTATGATTGTTGACTTGAGCATTTTCTTGACATCTTCGTACTTGCATCTAGTAGTCCCCTGAGATGCCTTGCCGTTGGTGAGGCTAGTAGTCCCCTGACATGTCTTGCCGTTGGTGAGGCTACAACTGCCCGTGCACAAGTAAGGGGTACTAAAGACCCAAACTTTAGTACACCGACACGAGCCCCGAGGCCTGGGCCACACACAGTGCATTGTTGGGCTAGGCCCAAACAGTGCATGGGCATGCGTGGCAGGAGTCTGCGGTCGTAATTATTTCAGTTACCACACCAGGCCGTTTCCGCCACGTTCACCGCATGCATAGCGAGGATTTGGCAATGAGCGCTCGTGACTTAAAGTCCTGATCATGGCAGAAACCGCAGCGCCATGGATTGGGGTAATGGGGCGGTTACCTGTTTGCCCATGATCATGGGCGATGGGATTGGTGGATATGGGTGGCAACTCTTGGAGCGGAGGAGAGCCAGCCCCCGCGCCTCTCCCTATAAATTGGGGGTAGCGAGGGGTGATGCTCATCCATCCCTCCTTGAGTGCGAACCTCCAAAGCTTGCCCTTCTACACTTTCCCGATCTTGAGTTGTGCTCGCCCTTAGCCATGGCTAGGGGGCAAGGGCGGCCACCGTCCTCCACCCGAACAACGAGGGGTTCCCATCGGGATCATGCCACCGCTTCAGCCACGGAGGCGGAGGGTGGTTCGAGCACGTGTGGTGGAAGAGCTACGAGGGGTCGTGGTCTACGTGGAGCCCATGGTTGAGGGAGGTAGAGCGCCATTCCACCCCTTCCTCCGATGCCAGGTCCTCTTCTTGAAGAGACCCATGTTGAGAGGACGGTGCTGGAGTTCCTCATCAAGTTGCGCGGTCCCCTTCGGGGCCATCTACGCCTCCCTCGCCCTTTCGCTAGGGTGATGGAGGTTGACAAGCCGCCCGCTCTGTGGCTGTGGGCGCATGGTTGTTGCAACGGCATCGTGCGAGTGTACGTTGAGTACCCGGAGAGTCGCATCATGCTCCTTAGGCATGGTTGGAAAAGCTTTGCCCGCGCCCACAACCTCCTAGATGGCCATGTTCTCCGCTTCAAGATGGTGGAGGCCGACCTGCTCTCCGTCAAGATTTATGGGTGTTTGGGCGCTTGCCTTAGCTGCTGTGAGGAAAGCTCGAGCGATGTCGAAAGTTCCTCCTCGAGCGACAATGATGAGGAGGACGGTGTCGGTGAAGACGATGATGATGAGTCTGAGCTCCAGGCCGTCAAGTCGGAATACGACGACCTAGGCTCCAACTGATCGCCGACCGCACCATCACCGTTAGCTCATGCCTCTTCCTCTCCCAGCGAGGCGACCTTGCTGGGGGTCCTTGTCCCGGGCGCTACCTCATCTTCCAACTGGATCTCCTGGGAGGCCTGTGGTCCTCGGTTTCGTCTTCCCTTCTGGAAGTTCCGCCCTCCACGCAGTGCTAGTCCTGGCAGGGTCAGGCTGGGCTTCTATCGGGAGTCTCTTCCTATTTTTTCTTCTTGTAACCTGCCCCTAGGGGAGAAAGTCAAATGAAGATTTATTTTGGAAGAGACGCCATCTCGTGTAAATTTCATTCCCTTTGAATGAATGCATGTTATTCCTCTTGTTAGATTTCTCTCTGTATGGTACATGCCCTACGCTTTATTGGAAAACTTGCCAGTGCATGCAGCCCTGCCGCGAGCGCTTTGAGGAGCGGGGCCTTAGCAGCCTGCTGGCGGTGCTGCTGCCTGCAAGATACCTTGATGTTTTCAGTGCAGTTACTTAAGCTATTGAGCAGACTCGAAACAGAATAAGGGCGCAACCGATCATGACAAGGTTCCTTCACGTGCAGGTTTCCCATACAAAAGTTGAAATTGTCCAAGGAAAATAACTTTATAGTGAAAAAGTTACTTAGACTTTTGCAACTTAGCTTTTCGTTGCGGTACTCCTTTATGCAAGATGCCAATTTTGAACATCTCCTATTGGTGTCCATACCATCTCATCCTCCCGACAAACTTGCACGTGAGGGAACCTTCTATCCTTTAAGAAAAAGAAAGAAGAGAAAATACATATATGGAACCTTGGCGGTTCATTAGTACTTGCTAGAATTAAGCGTAATACAACATCTCAGATAAACATGCATATAATGAAACATGAAAATCGACAAGAATTGTAGAATGCTCGATCTTATTCAACTATGCACAGGGTCTGTGACTGGCTTTGTACAAAGGATTACATGCCTCGCCAGCAAGACTTGTGCAAAAGATGGTTGTCGGGGGACCCGACAACTGCGCCTTATGGATAGAACTTACGAATTTGTTCGATATTCCAGGATTTGCTGACCAGAATGCCATCTTCAGTCTCCAGGCATACTGCTCTAGACCTGGTGACTCGTACTACCCGATAAGGGCCTTCCCACTTTGGCATCAACTTGTTGGAATTCTTGGCCGACTGAACGCGCCAAAGAACAAGGTTGCCTTCCTCAAAGCTTCAGGCATGAACTTTGCGGCTATGGTAGTGGCACAAAGCTTCCTGGTAGCGTGCAGCTCGCACAGCAGCCCAAAAAACATTTTCCTCAAGGAGCATAGCGTCATCTTGCCGCAACTACTCTTGCTCAAGCTCATCATAAGCGAGCACTTGAGGTGACCCGTATATGAGTTCTGTGGGGAGAATTTCTTCCGCCCCGTATACCAGGGAGAAGGGTGTCTGGACGATGGCTCAATTTGGTGTCGTTCTGATTGACCAAAGAACCACCGACATCTCATCAATCTAGCGTCTTCCGCACTTGCACAGCCTGTCGAAAGTTCTTGTCTCAAGTCCTCGCAACACTTTAGCATTTGTGACGTACAAGTACTCAAAGCCCCTGGCAGCATAGAGAAAAGGGCCCAAGATGTTGAGCCCCCAGACCGAAAATGGCAAGGAAAGAGGGATTGTCTGAAGAGCTTGAGCTAGTTGATGTAGTTTCTTTGAATGGAACTGGCACGCTTCACACTTGGTTACTAGTGCAGTTGCATCCTGAAGAACAGTGGGCCAAAAGAAACCTTGCCAGAATGCTTTACCAACAAGTGCTCTTGATCCTATGTGGGAGCCACATATGCCTCCATGTATCTCTGTCAACAGCTCTAGTCCATCCTCTCGAGGAATGTATTTTAATTTCAAACCGTTCGATCTCTTTCTGTACAGGACATCGTCCACAAACTAGTACATATTAGACCGACGGGCTACTTTCTCCACTTCTTCTTGTTCCTCAAGGAGTTCTCCTGCTTGAAGGAACTAAACAATGTGATGTGCCCATGCTGGAGCCTGGGGCTCGACAGCAAGGACTAAAGGCATGTCTTCTGCCGTGGGAGCGTTTGTCTCTACAGCAAGGGCTCGAGGTCCTGCCGGAGCCTGTTGCCCCCGGCAAGCTTGGCGTCGTTCCTGGCAACTCCCTTGTCGGCAGCCTCTAGGAGCCCTACGGGAAAGTACTGGCCGGAATTAAACTTCCTTCTCTTGTCTTGCCTTGTTGATGGTGCTACAGATGGCCGAGTCAATTTGAGCACAAAAGTCCCTGCTTCCGCAGGTAACTTGAGGGCAGCACGCTTTGACAACTCGTCGGCAATGTTGTTCTCTGCACGAGGAACATGCTCTGTTTACAGACCATCAAAGCACTCCTCCAACTTCCCCACTTCATCTATGTAGGATTCCATCAACGGGCTCTGATAATCTTTGTTGACTTGCTTGACGACAAGTTGTGAATCACCACTGACGATGAGCTTCCTAATTCCAAGGTCCGCCGCGATCCTGAGACCGGCAAGCAGCCCTTCATATTATGCGGTGTTGTTTGTCGACCTCTCCTGGGAAAGTGCATCTGAATTACATATTTGAGGTGATCTCTGGTGGGTGCAACAAGCAGCACGCCAGCACCGGCCTTGCAGGGAGAAAGCCCCATCAAAATACATAATCCATTCTTGATCAGTTTCCTTGTCAGGGAGAGTTGTTTCCTGGATTCTGTCAAGCCTCTGCTGTGAATTCGTTCGGCGTTGGAGTCCATTCTGCAATGAATTCTGTCAAGCCTCTGCTCTGAATAGTTGAAGTACTTTCAAATTTGAGACCAAAGCTTGACAGCTCGAAAGCCCACTCCACAATCCTGCCGATTGCATCTGGATTTCGTATTATCCGCTACAACAGGAAGCGAGTGACGACGGTGATCTCATGTGCCTGGAAATAATGGCGCGGCTTCCTCGAGGCCATAAGGAGGTCGAAGATTAACTTTTACATGCCAGAGTATCTTGACCTAGCCCCCTGCAAAAGGGAGCTGACAAAATAAACTGGGCACTGCACCATTTTCTTCTTTTGTGCCGCTTCTTTTATCTGCGCAGATCCTGCCTTGTCGGCACCATATTCTGTCGGGGAAGATCCTGGCTCGTCACTTGGCAGTATTGCCTCTGCCATTGCTTCTTCGTCGACTTCTCTCTGTGCCACTAATGCAGCACTAACCAACTGATTCGTTGCCACCGGGTACAGCAACAACGGTTCTTGTGGTTTAGGTGCGAGTAGTGTCGGCGGAGAGGAGAGGTACCTCTTCAAATCCTGCAGCGCTGCCTCCGCTTTTAGAGTCCACTTTATTGGACCTGCCTTTTTCAAGATTTTGAACAAGGGTAGGGCGCGCTCAGCAACTTTAGAGATGAACCTACTCAGAGCTGCAACACACCCGGCAAGACGGCGCACATCTTTGACGCGTCTTGGTGCTTCAATCTACTCAATTGCCTTGATCTTGTCCGGGTTTGCCTCGATCCCACGCTGAGACACAAAGAATTCGAAAGCTTGCCGGACGGAATGCCAAACACACACTTCTCAAGATTGAGCTTCAAATTGATCTTGCGCAGATTTCCAAATGTCTCTTCTAGATCTTGTATGAGTGTTGCTTTGTCCTTGGTTTTAACCACTATGTCATTGATATAAGCTTCCATATTTCTATGTAGCTGAGGCTCAAAACTGATCTGGACTGCTCTTGCAAATGTCGAACCAACACTTTTTAACCCGAAAGGCATACGCACGAAGCTATATGTACCACATGGGGTGATAAATGCAGTCTTCTCTTCGTCTTCCTTAGACATGAAGATCTGGTGATATCCTGAATAAGCGTCAAGAAATGACAGCAAATCATAGCCGGCAGTGGAGTCCACAATCTGGTCGATGCGCGGCAAGGGAAAAGGATCTTTTGTATAGGCTTTATTGATATATGTATAATAAATACACAACCTCCATTTTCCATTCGCCTTGCACACTACAACTGGATTGGCCAACCATGTTGGATGGAGCAGTCCTCTGACCAAACCTGTCGCTTCTAACTTCCTGATTTCCTTGGCAATAAATTCTTGCCACTCCAAGGCTTGCTTCCTATCTTTCTGCTTGACGGGCCGTGCATGAGGACAGACTGCAAGGTGGTTCTCAATTGCCTCCCTGGGAACACCGGGGATATCAGATGGTTGCCATGCAAACACATAGACATTCACCCACAGGAAGGCAATGAGCGCGCTTTCCTATTTGTCATCGAGGGTGGAACTTATGGTGAAAGTTCCTACCGTACCATCCTCCTTGGCGGGCACCTTCTTAGTTTCCGGTGGAGCTGCCTTAGATTTCTTGATCTTGCCGTTGGAGATCTCTAGCGCATCGTCAACAGGAGCGCAGCTGTGACAACCCAAGTGCTGCCCTTGCCTTTTATGGCCATGTAACCTATGTGGACCCATGTGTCATGTGATGATTGTATTTCAGTTTGCTCCTTTACCATGTCTTTGTCTCATGCATCATGCCTCATGCATATTATAATGTGGTGTGCTTCCATTGACTTGTTGAGATTGTGAGTAGCTCTTGTGTGGTTTGTGATGAGTGCAAGTGTGGGCATCAACTTCCTTCCCTTCCTTATGTTTTTCAAACTAAACCTAGCCTTTATCCCCTTTTATTTCTTCTCCAACAGAATTAACTTGTGCTATAAATTTATTACAAAAGTTCATGGTATTGCTAATATTGTTTTGAGTTTAAGTATGTTGATCTCCTTGATGTTTGAACTTGGGCTCATGGGGTTTTGATAAATAACAAGGGTTGTTGTTTTATAAAAGCTATTTAATTTAATTGTTCTAAAAATCAACTAGCTAATTTTATTAAATAGGTCACATTTCATTTTAGACAAAATTATTTTTGTTTTATCAAAAATCCTTTTATTTTCCTCTCGAGGGTTTTTCTTGTGTTGTTGTTTTATTTTAATGAGAAAAACCCTGTTGAGTTTTCTCTGTGAGTGAGAGGGAGAGACCTAGCCCTTTCTTCCCCTCGCGGCCCAGCTAGCGCGCCGAAGCCGGCCCAGTCCGCGCGAAACGGCCACCTGCCTGCCATCCTCCTCCGTCAGGTGCACGTGAGGGAGAGCAGAGATTTCACAAATAGAGCGCACGTTGACGCCGTGAGAGGAGATCACGGACGTCGAGTCGGCCCCCTATTTAAGCGCGTGGATCCCTAGGGTTCGGCCCTAACCTCACCGCTGCCGCTCCTCCATTCTTCTCCTCCTCCTTCCCCCTCCTTTCTTCTGTCAGGTAAGTCTTCAGTGAAGTGAGGTTCAGAGAGGTCGCCGGTCCAAGTCGCCATCGTCCTCGAATCTCCGGTGGCCCTCCACCGTGCCCGGCATGTCATGGCGGTCGCGGACCGTCCCTGCATCCCATTCCTGGCGCTAGGGTGTCATGGGAAGGCCCTCGCTGTCTTCTTCTTCCTCGCTGGTGTCGCGCTCCCAAAGCTCGCCGTTGTTTTTCTTCCTCTTTGTCGCTGTCGCATCGTCGTCCTTCTTCCTCCTCTTCGTCGCGCTCCAAGTCATCGTCGTCCTCCCCTCGGTGAGCCGCCGCGTCCCCGCTGCCCTTTCCTCCCCGCGTAGGCCCGTGCATCATCGCTGTAGTGCTCGTCGTCGTTCTGTCCAAGGTTGGGCCTTGAGGGATGTTGCCTCCGTCCCCTCATCATGAGACGAGCAGGGGATGGATTCCCCGTAGAGTCTGTAGCCCCCGCAACTGTTTTCCCTCGCCGAAGATGCCTCGTAGCCACCGGATTTCGTCGCACCGTTTCCTGTCGCCGGTGTCCTTTTTTTAGTCTCGTCAGTTCGGCCACGAGAGTAGTACTAGAGGAGCGAGACCCCTATGTGGTCAGGCAACGCACCGTACTGCAGTGGTAGGCATCAGTGCGATCGACCGCCAAGTCGCGGGATCAAGTCCCCGACTCGCCCCCCCCCTTTTCCTTTTTTGTGATTGGCCAGGGATGTGCTGTGCCGTGTGCGGATCCGGTGTGTGTGTGCCGAATCCCATGCGTGTGTGTGTATGTGTGGATCTGGTGCGGCTGTGTGCCAGATCCAGTGTGGTTGTGTGTTGTGTGTGTATGCCAGTGTGTGGTGTGCAGTATGGTGTGTGTGTGTGTTGTGTGTGTATGACAAGTGGGCCCATGCCCCACTTGTCATGCACTAGGGGGCCCTGGTGTCTATGCTAGGTGGCCCCCTATTAATTGTTGTTTTTCTTTATTGTGTTAGTGTTTTAATTGATATAATAGATATTCCTATTACTAGTAATATTTCCAAATCTAGATATGTGCATTTTTTAACATGAGCATATTAGGTAAGTTTTCACTTATAGGAATGAGTGGTGTTTTGCTATCTAGTGTTTTGTCATGATGCTCCATGTAAACATATGTGTATGATACATGATTTTGGGGTAGAATCACCCAAGGAATCCATTGGTGTGACTTGTTTGGTCATTTGAGCAAGTTTGACAAAATGTCATTTTGTCTCAAAGTGCCATTTTGTCATTTTTGTTATATTTAATCCATGCATGCAATGATATTTGTGCCAACATGAATATGGTAGCCTTTGATGAGTAGAATGCCATGGTATTTATTTTTGTCATGTTAAACTTGCATATAAGTGGGAACCATGCTCTAAAGTAGCTACTAAAATGTTGCTGTTTTCAAACATGCTAAATATTTCTAAGTCTGAGAATCTGTTAATATTTTTATGCCATGAAGAGTGGATGCTACCAAGTGATATGTTGAGAATTAGCTCAAGCTCAGTGCTAGTATTTTGAAGTACATGTTGTCCTATACCATCCTGTGAATTTTTATGCCATGAGGTGGTCTCTATCACCATTAGTTTCTGTTGTCAACTTGGTATCAGCTTAACTCAGATTCCAGAAAACTGTTATTTTCACTAAGTCCCTAAAATATGTTTCATCATGCCAACTTGTGAGCTTCATGCTTATTGATGTGTGCCTCCATTCCAGATTGTGTAGTTAGATAACTTGATAAGCATGCTATGTAGTTTCTGTCAATGCCTTGTTTGTGATTGGAGACTTCTTCTAGCTTTAGTTATTGGCTATGAAAGTTGCTATGTTGTTGTTTTGTGGCAGATTGTTTGTTTTAGAGTTTTGTGACTTATGGGAGCTATACTCCATGGAATTGCTTGATCTTTGACTCCATTGTGGTTGGTTTTTCATTGCCTAACCAGTGGCTACCTTGGAATGCCAATGAATAGCTCATGGCCTTCTTGTCTTGTGGTTTTCCTTCATAACTTGTCGTGAGCGTAGCGTGAGAACCATAACTCCATTTCTTACGTTATACATATGCATTTGTATCATTTTTGCATGAAGCATCCATATTTGCCATGATCATGCATGTTTAAATAACTTCACATCACGTTATGTCCAGAATTGTAAACAACTAAACTAATGCCTGTGAAACATGACTAGTTTAGGATTGCCATGTTAAATACTTCAAATGAATCATGCATCATCTTGTTTGTGCATTGCACCTTGGTTGGATGTTTATTATTGTTGTTTCTCTTGGGTAGACGCGAGTGTTGAAACTGAGTACGAGGATCCAGGAGAGTACCACTACGAGGACCCCGCTCTTCGTCCCTCTGAAGAACCAATAGGCAAGATGATCGTACCCGGATCTCGACACTATTTTTTGCTTTGCTAGATGTCCCGTTCTTATCGTTACATATGCGTTACCTACCACATGAATGTTAAGCTCTCCTATTGCCATGATAGCCTCTAACCCCTCCACATCCTAGCAAACCTTGTTTGGCTAAGGTACCGCTACTCAAGCCCTCTTATAGCGTTCTTAGTTGCAGGTGCAGGTTGTGCCCATGTGATAACATGGATTTTGGCATATCACAATATTATATGCTATTTAATTTAATTCACATATATATCTTGGTATGGTGGAAGGCTTGGCCTTTTTCTCGGTGTTTTGTTCCACTTTTACCGCCATAGTTTCTTGTTACCGGTGTTATGTTTCCATATTTTGCGCTCCTAACGTGCTCGGGGTTGTTATAGGGACCCCCTTGATTATCCGGTTGAGATTAAAACTTGTCTGGCAAGACCCAACATTGGTACTATTTGCTTAAACAACTTAATAAAAATGCATAGGGACTAGCTACCCCGTGGATAATTAATCAACAACCCGGGCCAGTGCTCGTCATGAGTGTTGGTCCAAAAGGACTGCCTGCGGGGCCGCCTCAAGGCAACTTGAGGATTTGTTTTCCCTGTAGCTAGACCCATCTGGTAGTGCCCTGAGACAGAGATACGCGCAGCTCATATTGGGATCTGGCCTGCCGGGCGGTCTTGTTGGACTTGTTTTACCTTTATTGAGTGGCTTGCGTGTGGGACTCTAACTTTCTTCGGGCTATCTCAAGGTGTTGGGATTCATTTGGAGTTGCCTATGATGATCACGAGATCCGTAGTCGAGGTTATTCCCGCGGAGTGTGGTTAATTTATGATGGACTAGTTAGAGCACCCCTGCAGGGTTAAAACTTTTGGAAAGTCATGCCCGTGGTTATGTGGCAACTTGGATATTTGTTTAACACCTGGTTATAGTTAACTTGAAGTAAATTCTAGTAAAATACACCAACTGTGTGAGTAACCGTGATCGTCTCTGCTCGTGAACATGAACCAAGAGAGAACACGGTGGGGTTATGATTGACGTAAGTAGGTGTTTAGGATCTCATAGAGGTCATTCTAGTTTCGGTCAGTTATTTTAGACCACATACTTACTTTCATGCTTCGTAAGATTAGCCACCATAAATGCTTAGTGTTGCTGCAACTAAACACATACCCTTCCCAACCTATAAGCTTGAATAGTCTCAATACTCGGGCGCGAGATTGTTGAGTCCCCATGGCTCACAGAATACTACAACAATCTAGGTGCAGGTACAGATGAGATCGTGCCAGATGACGTGACACAACTCTAGTGGGAGTATGACGAGGAGAGTGGCAGGATGTATGTCACTTATCCAGACGAGTAGAGTGTTCGTGGTCGAGATCTTTGGGCTAGCAAGCCAGTGTCATTGCATCATTTTGTCATTTGATTTCATCCGTAGCCAGACCCTGCCTTTGTATTGGACTGGAATAATTGTGTGGAATTGTAATTTAGCATGTGGCGAGTGTAAGCCAACTCATATACTCTTCTCTTCCTAAATGTATGTAATGATACTATACTTGCGAATAACAAGATGCGCCTCTATCCCTGTCGAGGCCCTCGTGTCTTAATATGGATAGGAGCGCATCTTGGGCGTGACAAGTTGGTATTCAGAGCCATACGACCATAGGAGCCCTTTGCTTGATCGAACTTGGCCGAGTCGAGTCGAGTAAAAACTATTTTGAGTCTAGTTATATTGGAGAGTAGGTTTCTTTTTACTCCTCTTCTATGCTCTGGTGAGGTATTCGACTTAGGAATTTTGATTCTACTCCTCTTCTCGCTCAAAAAAATTTAGGATCACACGGATATTTTGGAGTCTTTATGATACCGATGTGAAGGAGTTCTGTCTTGGTGCCTCCTGTATGACTTGATTTCTTCTGGGGAGTCGAGCTCCAGGGAATTTTGGCACATCATTATGATTCAGCTTCCTTAGTATCTCAGGACAGAGAGTGTTCGGAATTACTTCAATACTTGTCGTGGTGAGATAAGGTAGGAGTCACCCAGTATTGGGGAGGCATCTGGGGTACCACCATGGTTTAGTATCATTGTGCTTTCGAAGATTCGAGTTAGATGGATTTGCGAAAGCCTCTCGTTATGTGTTGAAGGATGGATACAGTTCGGGTGTAGGTTTGCTAGTTGTGTGAGATATTTCCTCCTTGTATCCCCCACACCGGATTACATAACCAGAAAGTTTTCGGAAGTTCTTAGGTGGGAACTCATGTAGTTATCTAGGATCATCTTCTTCAGATGTATGAGGGCATGTACATTTGTTTCGAGCAACATTAGCTCAATACTTTTTGTTATTGCAAGTGGCTTCTAATATCTGATGATGTTATCGCAAAGCTGAAGAAGGCATTCTTACTAATTTTTTAGTAGGAAGGTTGATTGTGTTATTCATTCAATTTCTTTCAAGCATTTGATTCAGGTTTGAATTCATCTTTGTCAAAGAGGTGCTGATGTTTTGTCCATCTTCAGGATGGCTCCACGAACTCACAGGAATCCAGGTCATGGTGAGGAGCAGGCTGATGTTCCACCCCCCCCCCCACTGCCTCCTCCTCTAGAAGCTTGGCAAGCTGTGATGGCCTCAACCTATGCGAACACTCAGATGTTGCTCAGGCTGTTGCACGAAAGAGATCAAGGTCATCAAGGCTTTCAAGGGAATTTTCAGAATCAACCTCAGTTTGCGATGCTCAACCAGTTCCTTGCCAACCATCCCAAGTCTTTCACTTGTATTGAGCAGCCTTTTGATGCTGTTGGTTGGCTCCATGTTATGAGTAAGCATTTTGAGTGCAGCAATGTCAGACCAGAGGACTTTGTCAGATTCGCGTTGTTCCAGCTCAAGGGTCAGGCAGCAGATTGGTGGCAGCAGTAAAAGGATTCCAGGGCGATCGTTTTGTTACTTGGGACGATTTCTATTGTGACTTCAGGGCCCATTACATTCCGACAAGCTTTGTCGAGGAGATGCGTGAGAAATTCAGGCACCTGAAGCAGGGGAGAAAGTTTGTCTATCAGTACAACATCGAGTTCCAGAATCTCGCCCGCTATGCTAAGCAAGATGTTCCAGATGACAAGGCCATGATTTATCAGTTCAGAGGTGGTCTCAAGGATAAGCTTCTGTCAGTTATAGTCCTTCAAGAACCTCGTGAGTTTGATCAGTTCTACAACATGGCTTTCAAGGTCGAGGCAACTCAGCTCAAGTTGGAGAACTCAAGGAAGCGTTCAAGGGATTCATATTCTTCTTCTTCCAGCTCTCAGATGGTTCCTAAGCAACAGAAATATTGGGTGCCTAATCCTCCTCCGTTTCGTCCTCCTCAGCAGCAGAAGCAGTTTGGTGGTTGTTGTCGTCGTTTTCTCACGACAGATGCCATGGGGTAGATTATCATGAGTGGTTGGGGCCGGAGGACGCCGATGGGCTCCGGGTGCGAGATTGGGCACAAGCGATGATGACACACGATGTACCCAGGTTCAGGGCCCTCCGTATGAGGTAACACCCCTAGTCCTACTTGGTCTAGTTGGATGGATGGGTATGTGTACAAGGATGCTCCTGGAGCTGTGTCTAGAGGAGGAAGAAGGAGCAGCCGGCTCGTCTTCCTCTCCTACTAGAGGAGGGAATGAGAGTTTTGTGGGTGCGTGTGTGATACCATTCGTCCGTCCCCGTTGCATGGGGGGCTTGGGGGGTTTTATGTCACAAGTACAATGGTGGGGGACCCGGCTGGCAGTCTCTCCGGTTGGCCAGAGGGTCCCACCGCTCGCGCTGTCTTGTCGTGGGCAGGGCCTGCCGGCCGAGCGGTCCCATCTCCCATTGGGGCCCACCAGCCGGCTCTGTGATTGGTCCTCGCCCACCTACCATGGGACGGGCCGCTCGGGGGGCGTCGTCTAGCGCCAGCCGGCCAAAGTCTCTGATACGGCCGGCGGTACTATAGCCACACCGGGGCAGGTAATCAAGTGGCGAGGGCGTGTCGGCACTGTCTCCCACATCCGGTCACGCTCACCGAGGTCAGCGGCCAGGACAGTTGGACTGTAGCCACGCCATGCGGTGCGTACGCGGCCATTGTAGCCACAGGGCCGCCCCATCGTGCCAGTTACGTTGCGTCATCGCACCAGCGCGTAGAGGGATGGGACGGGGCATGTCCATCCGGATGTCAACGGAAGAGCCGGCCCGTAGGCAGCCGGCCGAGGGCCCAACCGGCTCCTTGATCAGACGGTCGGGGCGCCAGCCGGCACTGGCTTGCACTGAACGTCCTCCAGCCGGCCACGTAGTTTTCCTTCGAAGCAAAGGAGGGGGAAGACCCCGTTGCTTTGGCCTACCAGGGGTATAAACCCCGTCAGTAGTCCCTGAAGCTAGCGGGGGCCCACGTCTGGCGGACGGTGGGGAGCCGGCGGCTTCCCCTCAGCACTAGCCGCCCCCGGCTCGAAGGCGAAGTGGTAGCCGGGTCGGCTGCTGGATCCGACGCCTTAGGTTTTGGTGCGCCGCCCCAGGTCCCGCATCGGCACACGGCACGCCATGTGGCGATTAATGATGTCGCGGGTCCCGCGCATGCGGGAAGAAAGGACATCGCCCAGTCCTAGCCCGGTAGGACCCAGGCATAGCCCTCATAGGCCTCGGGGCGCAGGACAGGATCATTTGTGCCCTGAAGCGGCTGTTACGGCCCGGGGCCACCCACGCGCGCGGAATTTCCGGGAGGAGTGGGCGCAGACGATCCCATGTCCCCCGGTCGTGGCCTCCCCTATAAAAGGGGAGGAAGGGCAGGAGGCGAAGGTATCTGCGCCCCACTTGCCTCCTTGCTGCCCTGCTTCGTCGTTGCTTCTTTCCTTCCCTCGCACGCTGTTGCACCCGAGCCCGCGCCCACGCCCGTACACCGCACTACCGCTGCGATGGACGATGGACGCGGAGGCAGTTGGGACGGTTCGTTCGTGGTTGAGGCGGACATCGCCGAGCTGCGCCGCGCGCGCATGTTGCCGTCAGCGGAGCGGGTGGCCGCACGTGCGTCAGGCAATGAGATAGCGCCTGCGCCGCAGCTAGGGGAACCGCCATGTTCCTCTGGCACTTCTCCCAGTTCTTCGGGCTCTCGGCGAGTCTCTTCTTCTGTCTTCTTCTTGACACTTTCGACCTCCAGCTGCACAACCTCGGGCCAAATTCGATCTTGTACCTCTCCGCCTTCGTAACGTTGTGTGAGGGGTACCTCGGCATCCTCCGTTTCATCAATTTCTTCAATGCCCTCTTCTATGTCAAGTACTTGAAGAGCAATGCGTGCGGGGGCACGGTTGTGTGCTGCCACGCCATCGCTCGCTTTCCCCCTCTCTCTCTGATCGAGTCCGTCAAGGGGTGCCACCGATCGTTCTTCTACGTGAAGAATGTCGACCCAAGGACGGATTACATCCGGCTATCGTCATTCGAGGACAGGCAGTCCTCCCAGCAGAACTAGCAGGGACCTACCCCGCGTGGCATGGCCTTGGACGAGCTCACCAGGCTCTCGTAGCTGAAGAGCACCGAGGGTCTGGTTGTCGTCGACCTGGTGGCAGCCTTTGTCTCGCATCGGGTGTCTCCCCTCTAGATGAGGCCGCACTGGATCTGCGACATGTCCGGCTTGCATGACCCCTGCCGGCAGTCCACCGTCGAGCTGACGCCAGGTCATGTGGCGAAGCGGGTGAACGCCCTCATGACGTTCAAGCAGAAGCCCGCCTCGTGGTCCTTTGGCATGGAGTCGTACGACCGCATCAACCGGCCTCCCCTGGTTAGTTTTTTTGTCGAGGCGGTTCTTTCTCGTTTGGTATTCCCCAGCCGGCAGCTGGCTGGAGAACTTACGTTGAAGTGCTGACCGCAGCTGCTGGTGCAACAGAACACGCCGGATGGCCCGCACCCACAGATCTTCGAGGAAAAGCACGAGGACTCTGACTCTCGAGACTTCCAGACGGGAGGCCCCCTGGAGGAAGGAGTTGACTCCTCGGGGGGGCGACGAGCCGGCGGATCCGCGAGGCGGCGCTCCTGGCAGGGCCGGAGGGTCCGGTGCAGCCAGGGAACCCAAAAAAAGCGGGTGAGTTACCTCTTTCCCCCTTCATCCGGGACTGGACAGACGACGATGATGATGATGACAATTTGATGATTCCAGACGGACCTCCTCCTGCGGTGTGCCAAGACCGGAGGAGCAAGGAGCGACCGGCTCGAGGCCTGGTGGCTGAAGCGGCTGGCCGGGGGAAGAGGCTGGCTCACGGGGGGCCGGCGGCCTCGCCGCCCGGCCCAAAGCGGGTGAAGGTGGCCACGCGGAAGCTGCCGCCACGCACCAAGCGGGCCCTGTCCCTTGTTATCGCATAAGTTCTTTATCTTTGTGCGAGTTTTCGCTTTCGCCTTGCAAGCCGGTTAACGACCGGTTTTTGAACGCTGCAGTGACCCCATTGAGCTCCAAGATGAGGAGCCGGTTGGGGAGACGACGGATGCCGCTGGCCGGCTGGCCCACGAGCACGTGGCCACCTAGCAGGAGGAAAAGAGGAGGCTCGCGGAGCTGCGAACCTCCCGGCCCGACACGCGAGGAGGGGTCGCGCACTCCGGGACCTCAAGCGGTCGGAGGCAGAGGGGGTCGGTGGACCCCCCACGGGCGACGGACTCGGCTGCAGAGTCCACCCGCATGTCGAGGCCTCCGTCAAGGAAGCCACGGGGGCGGCCATGGACTCGCCAGCGCCTCCGCCCGCGCAAGAAACGGCCCAGGCGAGGGAGGCGATGACGGAGCCGGCTCCCGAGGCGACCCGGCCTGAGGTGCCGGAGGTGACCCCTCATGTGGCCAAGCCGGCCTAGATCGTGATGCCGGAGGTTCCGGTGATCCCAGAGACGGCATCGGAGGCACCGCCGGAGACGGCGGCCATGAAGGTGGAGGTACCTTCCGGCGCGACCGACACGCCGGAGCGGCCGGGAGAGGAGGCGGCTGCGGCACCAGGCGGGGCGGCGGCGGGAGGCGACTCCCGCCCCCTTGGCATCATGACCCCGCCCCCGGCGGCTGGAGCCATGGCGAGCCCAGGTGGCAGCGGCGGCCGGGCCCGGAGGGCCCTACGGTCGATGTAGGTGATCATCCGGGACTGGGAAGCGCTGGTGAGCGCGCCGGACCTGCTGGCCCCCCAGGCAGGCAGCCCGGTCCCGTCCTTCGCAGACTTGGGCAGTGTCTTGGACCGATGCCGGCAGGAGCTGGCCCGGTTTGCGGAGGTGGTGGACGGCGCCCTTCAGCGTGCAGAGGTAAGCCGACACTTATTCCTTAGAGTTTTTAGTGGGGGCGCGCGAGCACACCCACTGGGTGTTGCCCCCGAGATGCGGGTCGGCTAACCGGCTGATGGGCAGCCGGACCGGATCTCCTTTGAGCATGTCTTGACCTTTGCCCCCCTTTCTTGCGAAAGGAGGGAGCTTCTCTGCGGCAGAAGCTGTTTGCAGAAGCGGTCGCCATCCACGACCACGACAAACATGGGTTCTACTGCCTGGAGGAGGAGCTAGAGCGCGTGCAAGGTAGGTTGCACTTTGTAGGAGCGGCATATAGCCCCCGGGAATCGGGTGATGTTGGTTGCGTCTTGCAGGCGAGCTGGCCACCCTCCGGGAGGAGAAGACTGGGCTTGTCGCTGAACGGGACCGGTTGACGCGGGACATCTAGGTGGCCGCGCAGGAGACGGACCGGCTGGCCGTGCTGCTAGTCGACGGGGAGGCGGCCCGGGACCAGCTCAAGGCCGAGGCGGAAAAGGAGGTGGCATCCCAGGAGGCGGCCGTCAAGGAGGCGGTTGATGCCGCCCTAAGGACCACCACCCTTCAAGGCTTGGTGACCCGCCTTGAAAAGACACTCGAGGAGGTCAAGGGTTCCTCGCCACCTCGGAAGCGGCCCAGAAGTCGGAGCGCGAGGCGGCGCTCCACTTCGCCATTGGGGTGGATGACACGATTGAAGGTAGGTGCCAATCTCTCTATTTCCCCAGCCGGTTGCTCTTCCCTTTGCCGTTTCTCGTGTTTCATCTTACTTTTTCTTTCCTTCTCTTCTCCTTCCTTCCAGGGCATTTCCTGGAAACTCATCGCCGCGCTGCGCGTGCCGTTGAGGAGCACCGGGAATACCTTCAGGAGTGCGGTCGCCCCATCGAGGAGCATGTCGCGTGGGACATGGACGAGATTGGGATTGTCGTCGAGATGCGGATGACCCATCTCGAGCGGAGCGTGGAGCGGCTCAAGACCGCCGGCAAGGAGGTCATCGTCGTGTTGTGGCCTGGCCGCGGGGGAGCTCCGACACACTGCATGGCTCAGTGGCTGGAGCACACTGTCTCCCACTTCGAGGCCTGGAAGGCATCGGCCGCCCGAGCCGGGGCGCAGATGGCGCTCCGGTTCGTGACATCTTGGTACCATAGCGTGGACTTGGGACGGCTGGCGACCATGTAGGACGTGTCGGCCGCAGAGCGGGAGGCCCACGAGCCGGCCCTTATCCAACGGGACAACAAGCTCGCGGCATACGTTGACGCGGACGAGTTCCTGCAGGCCCTTGGCGAGGATGGCGAGACGTTGCCCGAGGACTCCTTCGGCATCCCTCAAGGCCCGGTGGATGACGAAGTCGCCGACGAGAGCACCGACCTGAGCCGCAAGACGGCCGAGACGGAGGAGCCCACCTCGAAGGTTAAGGAGGCCGACCCAAAGACTGCGACCACCTCCGAGGCGAGGACCGAGCTGCCTCGCGACGCGCCTGCTGGGGGCACGCCAGCTGGCGACGCGCCGATGGCCTAAGCCCCCGGGCATCTTTTTTATCTTCTTTTTTCCCTGCATGTAAAAGCTTGAATCCACCCCCTAGGGGTGTTTGTGTAATTAATCGAATGCTGGCCATGGGTCACTTTTGCCTTAATGTTTATGCCATGAATATTCTGTTGTGTTTGCCTTGTGACTCATGCCACCTCATCCTTATCCCTTTTTGCCCGCCTCGACTCTTTCCGTTTCTACTCCTTCTCCCCTTCGGTTTTTGGCCCTGCCAGCCCGACAGCCGGGAGCCGGTCTGTAGCTGGGTCAGGGCGTCCGCCTCAGGGAAGCCGGTTCAAAACTTAGGAAAAGCGAGGGTTTTTTGGGATAAGTAGAGTGGTACAGACGCGGCGAGGGTCCGGCTAGGCCCCGAAGGGGTCTCCCTTTGTTTCGACCTTTCGTGTGAGCCAAACCTTGCCGCCCCGGGGCCCCATCAGCCGGAGAGCCGGGAGCCGGTTCTGTAGCTTGTAAGGGTGCACTAGTAGAATGTCGATCAGTAGTCCTGGTCGAGATGTTCCTTTAGTACCGGTTCCCCAACCGGCACTAAAGGGTCGGGACTAAAGGTCCAGACCTTTAGTACCGGTTGGCCCACGGACCGGTACTAAAGGCCCACCACGTGGTTGCCTGCGTGGGCTGGTGGTGGAGGACCTTTAGTACTGGTTGGTGATACCAACCGATACTAAAGGCCCACCACGTGGCTGCCTGCGTGGGCTGGTGGTGGAGGACATTTAATACCGGTTGGTGATACCAACCGGTACTAAGTGTTCTGTTTTTTGTTTTAGCTTTTAATTAGGTTTTAGTTTTCCATTCATTTCAAATTTATTTTACGGTGCTACATACTGTAAACATTACACAAGTTGATGCATATGTATGTAATATAATATACAATATCTCATACACAGTATATATAGAAATGGAATTACACCTCCATATATATTCTGGGACTTATAACTTAAGGCCAAAAACCCGGCCGGGACTAGCTAGTTAGTGCTCCGGATGAAATCTCAGTTTTCTACTACTGATTTGCTGGCATTATTGAGGCGGTGGTAAGTAATAGTGCTCTCCATTTACATCAATGACATGTTGAAGAACAAATGCCGCAAATTCCTCTTGAAGTGCTACAAAGCCTTTCTCGGATGAGAGCTTCGACATCATCTGCCAAACCTGGAGTTGTCTTTCACGTGCTCCTCTGCGACGTATACGGCCTTCGGTCTGGATGCGAATGTTCTCGCACAGGAAGTATCCACATAAATTTGTCCCCTGTGGCTGCTTCGCACTTTGCAAAAGAATAGAATTCAATAAGATAATTAATAATCAAGCATGTGATAATGGTATTGAAACTAAAATTAAAGAGATGCGCGGACCTAGTAGTACTACTTAATTACCTGCATCTTTGTCCACTTCAGCTTCGGTTTCCATTGACGATCGTGATGGTTTTTTTTCTATCATCTTTTTCCAAACATTACGCAGCAAAGAAAAAGAACGAAAGAGTTATTATAATTACTTTTGATATCAGGAAATAATGAAAGAAAGCGAGGTCGATAAAGATTGAAATTACCGTTCTATCATAAAATACAAGTCCATGTATGATTGTTCTAGTGTATCTAGTGAGTCGTACACTTGAACAAGTCCATCAGTGAGGATAATATTTAGGAGGATATAGTGGTCTCTGCGCAGAAGTTTATATAATTAAGCAGGCATGCATATAACTCATCAACTACGCTTGACAGCGAGCTAGTATGCAAAAATAGAATGAGTAGTATACAAGAGAGTAAACACTCACCCCATGTTGTAAGGAAATATTATAGTAGATTTGGTATTCATTAGTGCCTCTAGAAAATTTTCCAAGAGATCTTCTATGTCCTTGGCATAATGTTTTACTACATGACCATTAACGGTACTTGGGTCGATGAATCCAATGTCATCGATTCCCTCTTGTTTCAATTCCCACATCTTCAATCTGCATAATAGCATAGAAAAGAACATATATAGTGAGGATAAGCCAATGAACGATATCTTAGCTAGAGACTTAAATTATTAAAGATATAAATCACTTACAGACAATAACAACTGATGAGAGTTTTGTCGATAGAGTCCATGTGGTATAACTGGAAAAGTTCTGAGAATTCAAGACATATGTCACATCCATTGACGTAATGCTCTTTCCTTACTTTGATCATGACCGCCATCTCCCCTCGCTTTGCTTGATGCAGGTACCAATCATGCAACCGTCGCATCGTAGTTGGTAGTTCCTTGTACTACTCGGGTGTGACAAGTGGTTTTCCGACGGCATATTGCATTGCGTACTTAGTTGCACTGTACCCCCGGATTTCCTTGGTGCCAAGGATTTGGCCAAGAGTGAGACCTGCAGCCTCTACTTCTTCGAAGTCGATTGGGTTGCCTTGCACGTCGACTGGTTGGATCGATTTCTTGCTTGGATTGGTACTCACCTTGAGCGTAGAGATCGATTGCTTGGATTGTTCTCCGAGCTGGGGAACTGTTTTCCCTCTAGTAGTACCACCTGTCATTGATGTCGTACTTCCCGACTTCTTCCTTGGGCTGGGCCGACTTCTCTGCTCACTTGCCGTCTGAATCTATTGCTCAGAGTCTGTCGGCATACGCTCGACATATGTCGGGGGTCGATCAATAAAGTGTTCCATAAAGTGCTCTTGGACTTCCTTGGGTATTACCTCCTTTGGCGGCACGGTCTTCTTCTCAAAAAAGGCTTTCACTTGGCGATCGCTTTCAATTTTGTTTTCCTCTAGTGTCATGTCGTAAGGCAGCTTCCTTTTGGCCGGAGGCTCGGGTTTCTTCTTTGCTTTCTTCCGAAGAGGACTACTGCTGGGCTTCCTCTTTTGGGAGCCCTACTAGCGGGACCGCTGCCGGGGTGGATTCGGCTCATGCGGCGGAGATCGATATCGACTATATGGACTCATGTCATGCTCCGTCCCGAGGTTGGGAGGACTGCTGGCGAGGTGGGGAGGACTGCTGGCGAGGTGGGGAGGACTGCTGGCGAGGTGGGACGCCTCTCGAGGTGGGGAGGACTGCTAGGGAGGTAGGAACGACTGCTGGGGAAGTGGGGAGGACTGCTGGCGCTGCGATGCCTCTGGCTGGGATCCCTCGCGCTGGACATCGATACTCGAAGGAGCCGGTGGCCTTAGCGCCGAATGTGGAAAAACAACGCAGTCCTTGCTCCATAGAATGAGACCATGGCCGGCTTCTGCCAGTGTGGACTCCCCCTCACCTCCAGGGATGTCAAGCAATAGTTCATCATATCCTGGTTCTATTGCGTCCATCGTGACACAAGCATACCCAGCTGGAACCGGATTGCGATGCCAGAGAACATCAGGTGTATTTGGTAAAGCATAGCCCGTCGCGACCCGCACGGGTATGTTCTTCATTTTCTGGATTAGCTCACAAGATCTCTTCTCGGTGATATCATCCACGGGAGTGTGACCCAGTGGTGCCCCCGTGGAACCCACACTGCTTTTCGGTAGTGTAGATGGGACGGGTTCCCCTGCCTCCTGCCGCGGAGTTGCCCTTTCCTGGGTCAGTACCTGTATCTGCAGCTGCTGCTGCTCGTAATTCTGTTGCAACTTTGAAAGTCGGTCTGGTTCCACCTTCTTTTTTCTCGAACGGCTTTTATAATTGTCCTTCCATCCCGCAAATCCCTCGTACCATGAAACAACGCCCACGCCTCATGTTCGTCCTCCGTGTTTGGGATTCCCGAGGGCGCGTGTAAGCTCGTCGTTCTCTCTATCGGGGTGAAACCGTCCTTCTTGGGAAGCTTTTATTGCATCAATCAACTCATCTGATGCATGCTTCAGACTGGCCAGTGCAATAATCTTCCCTATTGCTGGGTCCAACCTTCCCTCATGCGCAAAAAACCAATTCCTGCACCTCCGGGGCCAGTGGAAGGTTACTGGAGTGATCCCATCAGCATGCATCTTATTCTCTAATGCGTCCCACTTAGGAATGGCTGACTTGAATCCACCTGTCCCTAGTTTATGGTGATACTTTTTTTTCTCCGGATTTATCTTATTCTTTGCCGACTTCTCCATAGCAGCTTCCGATGTCTTGTACTCGATAAATGCGTCCCAGTGATTCCTTACCTTCTCGTATATTCCTATGAATTCGGGCGCCTTCTAGCCTCTAGCGTTGTAATCAGTCCATAATCTTTTCTTCCAAGTCTGGAACGCGCCGGCCATCTTATGGAGAGGAAACTCCTTGACTTTGTCCCCTTGGCGCTCCGAGAGAGAATATGGGAGGATGAAATGTTCCATGAGATCTTGCCAAAGGGTATCTTTAATTCTTGTATCGACATAATTCACTCCTGGTTTTGGGTTGTTTGGTTGTATCCATTCTTGCATTGTGATCGGTACTCCATCCCTAACAACCACTCCACATTGACGCACAAATGTCTTGGCATTGGCTTCAGGGTGAGTCGGTGCGCCATCCTATTTGAAAGCATCAAGATTGAGCTTTACGTTGGTTTTCAATATTTTGGCACCACCTCATACCTTTCTACTAGATTGGCTTGATCCGGAGGTCTGATAATTAAAAGAAAAAAGATTTGTTAATATATATATATATATAAATCAATTAATACACATGTAATGATCACCAGAGGCTAATATGTGTATATACCTCGCCGGACATTGTTAGTTGTTCCGGATTTTGGAACATAAGTTGTTCTTCCTTGGCCTCACATCCATCACCGTAATCGTTCAGATATTGTGAGCCGTCATCATCTTGTGATTCACCCAGAAGGTCGGCTGGGTATTCGGAGGAGTGTATCATGTCGAAGATGTCCTCTTCATGAGCTCTACCGGTATTGTCCATAGCTTAATAACTAATCCATAATAATATAGATAAAACAAATTAGTATTCAAATTAGCATGCATTCAAGAAGCAAAATAACTAATAGTTAATTAATAATGCATCATCGAATACATATATAGTTCTTAGAAAAGACCTCATCTCATAATCTCGGATAATTGTTAATACATCGGCTAATCCATCGATCTAGCTAAAACATCATAATAATACATATATAGTAGCTAATATATCGATATAGCTAGAACCCTAGCGCCTGGCGGATATCGGGGCGGGCGGTGGACACCCAAAGAGAAGGAACCATCACAGGAACATAGCTGCAGTGAGATCCCTGAAGAATCTGCCAGGTATTCTCGGACCTGGCCTCCAAAGCTGCCATGTAGCGACAGACGTGCTCGTTCTCCTTGCTGACATGGTATTGTACCACCTCCGCGGGGGCTCAAGCCTCTGAAAACTCCGTAGCCCAGGCGGCTGCCACCACAGAACCTCCGGGTCGACGACGGGCTGGCTCCTCACCAAGTTGCGCCGCCCGGAAGGCAGCACCTCCCAGTACCAGCCCGGCGGAGCCCAATCCCTGACAGGGCCCCTTGGCTCGAGCAAGTGACCTCCTCCGACGACTCGACAACGAGGATGCGGGATCGGCATCGTCAACGTCGAGAAAAACACTTAATTATGAAAACCAATTAAATAAAACTTAGCAAAATTAACACTTAGCATCTAACAAATTAAATAACACTTAGCATCTAGAAAAATTAACACATGCCCTAATAACCTAAGGATGACCTACCTAACTAAACTAACCTAACTAACTAAACTAACTAAACTAACCTGATAACCTAACTAACTAAATAAATAAATAGGGGTGATGTGTCGTGGTCGGGGTCAGGGTGTCGGGGCTGTCGTGTCGGGGTGTCGGGGCTGTCATGTCGGGGTGTCGGGGGTGTCGTGTCAGGGTAGGGGTGTTGTGTCGTGGTCGGGGGTGCCGTGTCAGGGTGTCGTGTCGGGGTCGGGGTGTCGGGGGTGTCGTGTCGGGGTCGGGGTGCTGTGTCGTGGTCAGGGGTGCCGTGTCGGGTTGTCGGGGTGTCGTGTCGGGGTCAGGGTGTTGGGGGGTGTCGTGTCAGGGTCGGGGGGCCTAAACTAAACCTAAAACTAAACTAATTCATTTCTCGAGTCAAAAAGACCGCTTTCACTCATTTTGAAATTGTTTTCATCCTTTGCCAAAAACTGATTCCAATTATTAAAAAAAATCAGTCAATTCTATAAAATATAATTTTCAAAAATAATTAACATCCATCAAAAATAATTAACATCCAAAAATCATCATATCAACATTTTCTATATATATATACATCCATCAACATTTTCTATATAAAATCATCATATCACTATCATATTAAAATCATCTAACATCTCATACATATTTAAAACAATGAACTCTATTTCCAAAAATTAAAATCATCTAACATCTCATACATATTAAAATCTCTATTTTGGCAGGGCTCGATTGTCGGGGCTCACCGGCAGGATGGATCGTCGGGGCGGGCCGGCGGCATGACACGTTGGGGAGGGCTCGGCGACGGTGCCCGGCGGTGACGAGGAGCGGGCCGGCGGCTCGGGGAGGAGGGAGAGGCGAAGTCCGGCGAATGCGCCGGCGGACAGGGCTCGGGGACGGTTCGGAGGCGACAGCGTCGGGCAGGGCTCAGTCATGGCGACAAGGAGCTGGCTCGGGGAGGAGGGCGAGGAGGTCCAGCGACGAGGAATTCCGGCAGCCTGGCGGCACGCGAATGACCTTCTCCCGGTGCGTGGCTCGCACCGGTACGACAGCGACACTAATTATACGGGGAGGGCCTTTAGTACCGGTGCGTGGCTCACACCAGTACTAAAGACCCTTTAGTATCAGTGCGAGCCACGCACCGATACTAAAGGTCCTCCCCAAAACCGCGCGGGGTGGTGGACCTTTAGTACCGGTGTGTGGCTCGCGCCGGTAGTAAAGGGTTTTTTTAATTCATTATTAGTTATTATTTTCAGAAAAAACCCTAAACTTTAAAAAATCATAGAAAAAACTATGACTTCAATGGAATTAAATAATATATGAAAAAATATCAGAAAAATATAAAGAATCTGTTTACGACGTTTCCATGCATGTTTGAACAACTTAAACTGCTGTATAAGACAATTTGATTAAATGGCATTTGAAATGTCATATCTCGAGTTTCAAAAGCAGTACAAATGAACTCTGAAAAGGTTGTAACTTGGCATGACATCATAATTTCACCCACATAACAACTTCTAAAGAGTTGAGAGGGTTACGGCAAAAACTGGATGCATTCGTGTACAAATTGGACAATCTCTTTTGAAGTATGAGGGTTTCGGACGAAAACTCATCTATTACAAAGGGATTTCATTTTTAATAAATTATTTCAACTCCATACTTTTTGTGTGTTCAATATGCACCATTCAAAGGCACATTATCAATTTTCAACCCTTTCTGACTTCATTTGATATTTTCCATGCATTTAATGATTTATTTTGAGCTAAATTACCCTGAATTTGAAAAGCAGTACAAATGAACTCTGAAAAGTTTATAACTTGGCATGACATCATAATTTCACCCACACAGCAACTTCTAAAGAGTTGAGAGGGTTACGGCAAAAACTGGATTCACTTTGTGTACAAATTGGACAATCTCTTTCGAAGTATGAGGGTTCCGGACGAAAACTCATCTATTACAAAGGGAATTCATTTCTAATAACTTATTTTAACTCCATACTTTTTGTGTGTTCAATATGCACCATTCAAAGGCACATCATCAATTTTCAACCCTTTCTGACTTCATTTGATTTTTTCCATGCATTTAATGATTTATTTTGAGCTAAATGACCCTGAATTTGAAAAGCAGTACAAATGAACTCTGAAAAGGTTGTAACTTGGCATGACATCATAATTTCACCCACATAGAAACTTCTAAAGAGTTGAGAGGGTTACGGCAAAAACTAGATGCACTTCGTGTACAAAATTAGACAATCTGTTTCGAAGTATGAGGGTTTCGGATGAAAACTCATCTATTACAAAGGGATTTCATTTTTAATAACTTATTTTAACTCCATACTTTTTGTGTGTTCAATATGCACCATTCAAAGGCACATCATTAATTTTCAACCCTTTCTGACTTCATTTGATATTTTCCATGCATTTAATAATTTATTTTTAGCTAAATGACCCTGAATTTGAAAAGCAGTACAAATGAACTCTAAAAAGTTTGTAACTTGGCATGACATCATAATTTCACCCACATAGCAACTTCTAAAGAGTTGAGAGGGTTACGGCAAAAACTGGATGCATTCGTGTACAAATTGGACAATCTCTTTCGAAGTATGAGGGTTTTTGACGAAAACTCATCTATTACAAAGGGATTTCATTTTTAATAAATTATTTCAACTCCATACTTTTTGTGTGTTCAATATGCACCATTCAAAGGCACATCATCAATTTTCAACCCTTTCTGACTTCATTTGATATTTTCCATACATTTAATAATTTATTTTGAGCTAAATGACCCTGAATTTGAAAAGCAGTACAAATGAACTCTAAAAAGGTTGTAACTTGGCATGACATCATAATTTCACCCACATAGCAACTTCTAAAGAGTTGAGAGGGTTACGGCAAAAACTGGATGCATTCGTGTACAAATTGGACAATCTCTTTCGAAGTATGAGGGTTTCGGACGAAAACTCATCTATTACAAAGGGATTTCATTTTTAATAAATTATTTCAACTCCATACTTTTTGTGTGTTCAATATGCACCATTCAAAGGCACATTATCAATTTTCAACCCTTTCTGACTTCATTTGATATTTTCCATGCATTTAATGATTTATTTTGAGCTAAATGACCCTGAATTTGAAAAGCAGTACAAATGAACTCTGAAAAGGTTGTAACTTGGCATGACATCATAATTTCACCCACATAGCAACTTCTAAAGAGTTGAGAGGGTTATGGCAAAAACTTCGTGTACAAACTGGATGCACTTCGTGTACAAACTGTTACAAAGATACCATGCTAGAAAATGCATGCATGTCCTTCACATAGAAAGTGATGACGGTGAAGCCGGTCACATCCTAGAGTGGGATCTCGCGGTGTAAGACTTTTTTGCGTGTTTGTCCCTTGCTTATGATTGCACCATAACCATGCAGAATCTTCATCATTTAACAGGATGCTTCGTTTAGTCTTCACTCTGAAGGGAGGGATTTCATGAAACTTTTCATAATCTTCTGACATGTCTGTCTTGTCCTCCACTCCCACAATGTTTCTTTTCCCTGAAAGAACTATGTGGCGCTTTGGCTCATCGTATGATGTATTCGCTTTCTTATCTTTTTTCTCCTCGGTTTGCTAGACATGTCCTTCACATAGAAAACCTGAGCCACATCATTGGCTAGGACGAATGAGTCATTTGTGTATCCAAGATTGTTGAGATCCACTCTTGTCATTCCGTACTGTGGGTCTACCTGTACCCCACCTCCATTATATTTGACCCATTTGCACCGAAACAAAGGGACCTTAAGATCAGGTCCATAGTCAAGTTCCCATATCTCCTCTATGTAACCATAATATGTGTCTTGAAAGTTAGTTGCATCATAGGGGACACCACTGTTTTGGTTGGTGCTCTTTTTATCTTGGGCGATCGTGTAAAATTTATTCCCATTTATCTCGTACCCTTTGAAAGTCGTTACAGTCGAACTTGGTGTCTTGGCCAACCAGTACAGTTCATCTGGTACATCATTGTCATTGATGAGCTTTGTTTGCAACCAACCGGCAAAAGTCTCCATGTGTTTATGTTCAATCCAGGGGTCAGAATGCTCCGGGTTCTTGGACCGTACAATATCCTTGTGTTCCTCCATATATGGAGTCACCAAGGTGGAATTTTGTAGAACCGTGTAGTGTGCTTGAGTGAAAGAATGCCCGTCCATATTTATTGCTTCTTTCTTTCCTAATGTGCCTTTTCCACCCAGTCTCCCCTCATGTCGTGATTCAGGAGGACCAATCGGCTTAATGTCAGGAACAAAGTCAACACAAAACTCAATAACCTCCTCTGTTCCATATCCCTTGGCGATGCTTCCTTCTGGCCTAGCACGATTATGAACATATTTCTTTAAGACTCCCATGAACCTCTCGAAGGGGAACATATTGTGTAGAAATACAGGACCCAGAATGTTAATCTCTTCGAATAGGTGAACTAGAACGTGCGTCATAATATTGAAGAAGGATGGAGGGAACACCAACTCGAAACTGACAAGACATTGGACCAGGTCATTCTGTAACCTTGGTTGGATTTCTGGATCGATTACCTTCTGAGAAATTGCATTGAGGAATGCGCATAGCTGGCAGGACCTTGATACTGAGCAGGCATTCAAAAAAGATTTCCTTCTCTTCTTTCGTAAGAGCGTAGCTGGCAGGACCTTGATACTGCTTTGCAGGCATGCCGTCTTTTTCGTTAATTCTTTGCTTGTCCTCCCGTGCCTCCAGTGTATCTTTTGTCTTTCCATACACGCCCAAGAAGCCTAGCAGGTTCACACAAAGATTCTTCGTGACGTGCATCACGTCGATTGCATTGCGGACCTCTAGGGCTTTCCAATATTCAAGTTCCCAAAATATAGATTTCTTCTTCCACATGGGTGCGGGTGCGTTGGCGTCATTCGGAACTTCTGCCAGGACCCCTTCCAAAGATTACCAATAAATCCTTGACCATATCAAATATATACTCACTAGTACGGAGGCCAGGCTTCTTTCGGTTATCTCGCTCACCTTTGAAATGGTTGCCTGCCTTTCTTCAAATATGCTTGATCCATAGAAATCGACGATGTCCCAAGTACACATTCTTCTTACATTTATCCAAATATATACTTTCAGTATCATCTAAAGAGTGCATGCATGCATTGTATCCCTTGTTTGTATGTCCTGAAAGGTTACTAAGAGAAGGCCAATCATTGATGGTTACAAACAGCAACGCTTGTAGGTCAATTTCCTTCTGTGTGCGCATCCCACACACATACACCTGGTTTTTTCCACAACTGTAGAAGTTCATCAACTAGTGGCCTTAGATAGACATCAATGTCGTTGTCGGGTTGCTTAGGGCCTTGGATGAGCACTGGCATCATAATGAACTTCCGCTTCATGCACAACCAAGGAGGAAGGTTGTAGATACATAGAGTCATGGGCCAGGTGTTGTGACTGGAGCTCTGCTCCCGAAAAGGATGCATGCCATCTGTACTAAGACCAAACCATAAGTTCGTTGCGTCAACTACAAAGTCCTCGAACTCCCTCTCAATTATTCTCCACTGTGACCCATCAGCGGGTGCTCTCAACATCCTGTCTTTCTTACGTTCTTCTTTGTGCCATCGCAACAACTTGGCATGCTCTTTGTTTTCGAACAAACATTTCAACTGTGGTATTATAGGAGCATACCACATCACCTTGGCAGGAACCCTCTTCCTATGGGGTTCACCCTCCACATCACCAGGGTCATCGCGGGGGATCTTATAGCACAGTGCACCACATACCGGGCATGCATCCAAATTCTTGTACTCCTCACTGCGGTAGAGGATGTAGTCATTAGGGCATGCATGTATCTTCTGCACCTCTAATCCTAGAGGGCAGACAACCTTCTTTGCTTCGTACGTACTTTCAGGCAATTCGTTATCCTTTGGAAGCATATTCTTTATCATTATCAACAATTCTTGAAATCCCTTGTCAGTTACACCATTCTTCGCCTTCCATTGCAGCAATTCCAGCGTGGTACCCAGCTTTTTCTTGTCATCTTCATAATTTGGATACAATAATTTCTTGTGATCCTCTAACATGCGTTTGAACTTCAACCTCTCCTTATCATTTTCATAGTTTCTCTTTGCATCAGCAATGACCCAACCCAAATCATCAGCGGGCTCATGTGATGCCTCTTCTTCAGCTTCCCCCATTTATGCCTCTTCTTTAGCTTCCCCCATTGTTGTATCGGCGAAAGGATAGTTGTCATCATCCTCTTCTTCTTCATTGTCTTCCATTATAACCCTTCTTACTCCGTGCTTGGTCCAACAACTATAGCCGGACATGAAACCGGACTTCAGCAGGTGGTAGTGAAGGGTTTTTGAGGTAGAGTAATTCCTATCATTCTTACAGTCACGACATGGACAACACATGAAACCATTCTTCTTGTTTGCCTCAGCCACACAAATAAAATCATGTAGGCCCTTAAGAAACCCTAGACTTAGTCGGTCATCGTACATCCATTGCCGGCTCATGTTCACTACACAACATCGAAGTGACCAAATTAATACAACTTCATCATCACATTACAACCAAAAGTAGAGCTAGCAGTGACCAAATGTTACTACTGCAAATAATAGATACTTATAGTTCATACATACATCTCATAAAATAACATACAACTATCTAAAACATGTAAATGCAACAACAAATGCAATCATAATCGCAACTACTAAAGTAACAATCCAGCCAACAGCATAATGATACCAAGCCTCTTTATCAATGGCATATTTTCTAATCTTTCTAAGCTTCAAGCGCATTCCACCCATCTTGTTCTTGTGATCATCAATGATATCGGCAACATGCAACTCCAATCCCATATTCTCATCTTCAGTTCTTTTCAATTTTTCTTTCAAATGATCAATTTCTTTTTCAGTTTGTGTTAATTTCTCTAGCAGAATTGCATAGTCAGTTGGAATTTCTGGTTCAACTACTTCCTATAGATAAAAACATCTACGTCAATTTGGTGGCATAATTAATTGTCAAAGACATTAGATGATGTGTGAAATAGTTATAAAAGATAACAACATACCACATCTGAATCATAGACTGAACGAGGGCCGACGTGGGCGGATACCATAACCATGACACTATATAATAACTAACAATAATACAAGTAAGTAAATCGTACACGCAGCTATCTAAATCCTACAAGTAATTTTTTTAAAGGTTTTAAGAAGAACAAGAGGCTCACCAAGGTGGCCGGTGCTGCGACTAAGATGGTGCAGACGATCGACGGTGGTTAGGACGGCCGGGGATGAGAAGGCACCAAATAAACCACACCTACACATATGCAACCTAACAAGTTAATTTGAGCTCAAATTGCATATAAATCAAATAAACTCGGACATAATGATCACTCCTCCAAAACCTAGCTAAAACCCACAAATCACATATCTTTGAGCATACCACAAGCTAATCTAGCAATGAGAGATGAAGGAGCAAAGTTGCTAACCTTTATGAACACTTGGATAGATGGGGTGCCTTTAAATCTTGACAAATCCTTGGCAAAATGGAGGATGAGCTTCGAGCAAGAAGGAGAACAGGGGAGAAAACAGAGAAATGATCAAGCCCCTTCGATCGGTTGCAGACAAAGCGTATATGTAGGAACTCTTTAGTACCGGCTGGTGACACCAGCCGGTACTAAAGGTTGCCCTTTAGTACCCGTTGGTGTCACCAGCCGACACTAAAGGTGCACGCGGGGCCCAAGTCTGACCAAAAGCCTGCCACGCCCCCTTTAGTACCGGCTCATGACACGAACCAGTACTAAAGATCGCTCATGAGCCGGTACTAAAGGTTGCCCTGCTCCTAGCCGTTGGAGCGGGCACGAACCGGGACTAATACCGTCTTTAGTACCGGCTCGTAATCAGACCGGGACTAATGCTTGGGACGAAAGGTCTGTTTTCTACTAGTGGTGGGGAAGTTTGGCCGGCTCACGCTACTTAGCCGTTTTTCAAAGAGGCACTTCTAGGCCCAGCCGGCTAGCCCCCGGGCCGAGGAGCCAAGCCGGGGAGCCGGTGAGTGAGGAACACTTTTGAAAGAAACGAAATGGGGCGCTCCCCAAGAGCCGGCTTGGGGTTCCCATTGCATTCATAAGCCCAAAAGGACGGGGATACATACATACATTGATTTTCCTCAGCAGTAAAACGGGCGCAAGAGCGCTGCATTCCATGGGCGCTCCGTTTCTTCATAGGAAGCATCTCTTTTGCGCTTCTGCGGCTTCTGGGCGTCTATCAGGTAGTACGCATGTAGCGCCTTGCTGATAATGAACGGGCCCTCCCATGGGGAGGACATCTTGTGCTGTCCGGCGGTTTGTTGGATCCGTCTAAGGACCAGGTCCCCCTTGCGGAACGAGAGTGGTCGGATCCGCTTGCTCTGGTAGTGCCGGAGCTTCTGCTGGTAGATCGCCGTCCGGCTCAAGGCTAGTTCGCGAGCTTCCTCGAGTAGATTGACGCCATCTTCTCTTGCCTCCTTTGCGTCCTTCTCCGTGTACAGGGTGACCCGAGGCAAATCAAACTCGACGTTGGTGGGGATGATCGCCTCGAACCCATACACGAGGAAGAAGGGAGTGTAGCCGGTTGACTGGTTCAGGGTGGTCCTGAGACTCCAAAGTACGGCCGGCAGCTCATCGATCCAGCAGCCGGCCGACCTTACCAGCGGTGTCACGAGCCGGGGCTTGATGCCGGATAGGATGAGGTCGTTCGCCCTCTCGATCTGGTCGTTGGACTATGGATGAGAGACGGAGGGCAGGTCGAGCCAGATTCCTTTCTTGGAGTTGAAACGTGCGAGTGCGCCGTTGGCAAAGTTGGTGTTGTTGTCAGTGATGATGTTATGGGGAACGCTGTAGCGCACCGTGATGTCGTCGATGAACCGAATGCCCATGGGGCCGTCCAACTTCTTGATTGGTCGCGCCTCGATCCACTTGGTGAATTTTTCGATGGCCACCAGCAAGTGCGTCATGCCGCCTCGAGCGGTTTTGAATCGGCCCACCATGTCCAACCCCCAAACAGCGAAAGGCCACGAGAAGGGGCTGGTTTGGAGGGCCGTTGCCGGCAGGTGGCTTTGCGCGCTGAAGCGTTGGCAGCCCTTGTACTCGTCGACCAATTTCTTGGCCGCGTCGAGAGCCGTCGGCCAGAAGAAGCCGTGGAGGAAAGCCTTGGCCACTAGGGTCCGGGAGGTGGCATGATGCCCGCACTCGCCCTGATGGATATCGAGGAGAATCTCCAGACCCTTTTCTGGCTCGACGCATCGCTGGAAGACGTCGGTGGTGCTGCGGTGAACGAGCTCGTTGTTGATGATGCCTTAGGCCGTGGCCTGGCGCTGGATTTTCCTAGCCAGAGCCTCGTCCGGAGGCAGCTCGCCCCTCAGAAGGAACGCTAGGATGGGTTGGGCCCACAAGGGGGCCACGACGGCGGCCGGCTCGGGAGCCCTCGAGACTAGTTGATCAGTCCCCGGGACCGGTTCGCTAGCCCCCGGGGTCGGCTCGGGAGTCCCCGAAACTGGTTTGCCAGCCCTCGGGTTTGGCTCACCGCCCCCCAGGGCCAGCTGGCTGGTGATCATCATGACGTCCGTGCCGCCGGGGCTGGCCACCTCGGGCACCACCGGCTCGATCGGAGCTGGCTGGGCGGCTGACGATTTGGGAGTCGGCGGTGAAGTTGCCGGTGAGGCGGTCGAGGCCGTTGATGGGCCGGCAACACCCGTCGGCATGAAGATTGAGTCCTATTCTGGGGAAGGCTTGATCGACAGCTTGAGCAGCCGTTCGAGGGAGACGCCGGCTAGGATGGCCTGCCGGGTGGAGCCAATCTTCACCAGCGCATCCGCCGCCTCATTGTCCGCCCGTGGGACGTGATGAAACTCACGGCCCTCGAAGGAGCCAGTGAGCTGTTGTACGAGGAAGCGGTAGCTGGCCACATTTGCGTCCCTGGTTTCCCATTCACCAGAGACTTGCTGCACCACGAGGTCGGAGTCGCCGAAGCAGAGGATGCGCCGATGCCAATCTCTTTGGCAAGCTGGAGGCCATGGACGATGGCCTCATACTCAGCCACATTGTTGGAGGCGGCGAAGTGGATCTGTAGGGCATATTTGAGCTGATCACCTTTCGGGGAGGAGAGGACTATGTCGGCACCCAAGTCGGTCCTCATTTTCGATCCGTCGAAGTGCATGCGCCAATGCGTGGAGTCTGGGGGAGGCGGGACGAACTCCATCTCCGCCCAGTCAACGAGGAAATCCGGCAACCCCTGTGACTTGATGGCGGTTCTTGGCTCGTACCGGATCTCATGGTCGGCGAGGGCGATGACCCACTTGGCGATCCTGCCGGTGGAGTCTCGGCCGCTCATGATGTCGCCAAGCGGGGCCGTGCTCACCACCGTAATGGGATGCTCTTGGAAGTATTGCTTGACCTTCTTGGCGGCGAAGTATACGCCGTAGCACATCTTTTGATAGTGGGGGTAGTTCTGCTTGGACGCGGAGAGGACCTCGCTGAGGTAGTAGACGGGTCATTGAACCGGAAGGGACTTGCCCTCCTCCGGCCGCTCGACCACCAGAACGACGCTGATGACACAGGTGGTTGTTGTGATGTAGGAGAATAAGGGTTCCTTCTCAGCCGGTGCGGCCAGGATGCGCGCGCGGGTGAGAGACTTCTTGAGGCCGCGAAAAGCCTCGTTCGCCTTGTCAGGCCAGTCGAAGGCGCCCATCCTCTTGGTTTGACCCGGCTCGATCAGAGCCGTCTTGCAAAGGAGCCCGTAGAGGGGTAGGGCCTTCTCTCCCAGTCGGTTGATGAACCGGCTAAGCGAGGTGAGGCGGCCGGTGAACTTCTGGACGTCACAGAGCCGGGTCGGTTTCGGCATGTGCTCGATCGCGCTGATCTTCTCGAGGTTAGCTTCGATGCTGCGGGTGGACACGAAGAAACCCAAGAGTTGTCCAACGGGGACGCCGAAGACACACTTCTCCGGGTTGAGCTTGATCTTGTACTCGCGTAGGTTTGTGAAGGTCTCCCAAAGGTCGTCGAGGAGGCTAAAGTGCTTCTTGGTTTTGACAACGATGTCGTCAACGTAGACGTGGACGTTCCTGCCTATCTGAGGCAGGAGGCACTTCTGCATGCATCGTTGGAAGGTGTTGGAAATATGCCCTAGAGGCAATAATAAATTAGTTATTATCATATTTCCTTGTTCATGATAATCGTTTATTATCCATGCTATAAATTGTATTGATCGGAGACTTAGATGCATGTGTGGATACATAGACAAAACCATGTCCCTAGTATGCCTCTAATGGACTAGCTCGTTGATCAAAGATGGTTAAGGTTTCCTAGCCATGGACATGAGATGTCATTTGATAACGGGATCGCATCATTAGGAGAATGATGTGATGGACAAAGACCCAAACTACAAACATAGCATATGATCGTGTCAGTTTATTGCTACTGTTTTCTGCATGTCAAGTATATGTTCCTATGACCATGAGATCATGCAACTCATGGACATCGAAGGAGTTCCTTGTGTGTATCAAACGTCGCAACGTAACTGGGTGACTATAAAGGTGCTCTACAGGTATCTCCGAGGGTGTCTGTTGAGTTGGCATGGATCAAGACTGGGATTTGTTACTCCGTGTGACGGAGAGGTATCTCAGGGCCCACTCGGTAATGCAACATCACAACAAGACTTGCAAGAAATGTGACTAAGTGTTAGTCACGGGATCTTGTATTACGGAACGAGTAAAGAGACTTGCCGGTAACGAGGTTGAACTAGGTATGGAGATACCGACGATCGAATCTCGGGCAAGTAACATACCGAAGAACAAAGGGAACATCATACGGGATTAACTGAATCCTTGACACAGAGGTTCGACCGATAAAGACCTTCGTAGAATATGTAGGAACCAATGTGGACATCCAGGTCCCACCATTGGTTATTGACCGTAGAGGTGTCTCGGTCATGTCTACATAGTTCTCGAACCCGCAGGGTCTGCACACTTAAGGTTTGGTGATGTTTCGGTAGTATAGAGTTATGTATGGTGGTTACCGAAGTTTGTTCGGAGTCCCGGATGAGATCCCGAACATCATGAGGAGTTCCGAAATGGTCCAGAGCCGAAGATTGATATATAGGAAGGTGGTGTTTGGACTCTGGAAAGTTTCGGGCACTTTCGGTAGTGTACCGGGAGTGACGAATGGGTCCCGGGGGCCCACCAGTGGGGCCAACCCACCCCATGGGCCTATGTGGCAACCCACCAGCCCATAGTGGGCCAGTTGGGTCGGCCAAGGAGGCCTATGCGCAGGAGGAAAGGGAGGCAAACCGAATTGGGGTGGAAACCTCCCCAACACTCCACCTCTCTTGTGGGAGGAGGAGTCCTCCTCCTAGTAGGACTCCTCCCTACTAGGTTCGGCCCAACCAAAGGAGAGCCCTCCTTTTGGGCACAGCCTCCTCTCCCCTCCTCCTATATATATGAGTGGTTTTAGGGTTTTTTGAACAAGGATTTTCAGCCACGTCTAAACCCTACTTCTAGATCAAGTTCCTCTAAACTAGACTAGTTCGGCGGTACTTAGGCGAAGCCCTGCCGTAATAGCTCCACCACCATCTCCGGAGCGCCGTCACGCTGCCGGAGAACTCTTCTACCTCTCCGCTCTCTCTTGCTGGATCAAGAAGGTGGAGATCATCATCGAGCTGTACGTGTGCTGAACGCGGAGGTGTCGTCCGTTCGACGCTAGATCGGAAGGACCGTGATCAAGATCGCGGGACGGATCGTGATGTGATCGCGGGACGGATCGTGATGAGATCGCGGGACAGATCGTGATGAGTTCGCGGGAAGGATCATGATTGGATCGCGGGACGGATCGTGATGAGATCGCGGGACGCTCGGCGATTTGGATCGCGAAGATGTTCGACTACACCAACCGCGTTTCTTAACGCTTCCCGCTTAGCGATCTACAAGGGTATGTAGATCCACTCTCCCTCTCGTAGATGCTCATCACCATGGATAGATCTTGCGTGTGCGTAGGAAAATTTTTGTTTCCCATGCAACGTTCCCCAACAGAAGGTGGCACCAACATTCTTCAGGATGAAGGACATGGTGATGTAGCAGTAGGCCCCGAAGGGCGTGGTGAAGGAGGTCTTGAGTCGGTCTTTAGGATCTAGCTTGATCTGGTGGTAGCCTGAGTAGGCGTCCAGGAAGGATAGCAAGTTGCAGCCGGCCATGGAGTCGATGACTTGATCGATCCACGGCAGGGCGAACGGGTCCTTGGGACATGCCTTGTTCAGCCTAGTGTAGTCGATGCACATGCGCTAGGTCTTGTTCTTCTTCAGTACTAGGACTGGGTTGGCCAGCCAGTCCGGGTGGAATACTTCCATGATGAACCCGGCTGCGAGCAGCCGGGCGATCTCTTTGCTTATAGTACGCTGCTTCTCCCCGGAGAAGCGGCGTAGGGGTTTCTTGACTGGCTTGACGTCGGGCCGGACATGGAGTTTGTGTTCGGCGAACTTCCTATGAACACCCGGCATGTCCTTGGGGGCCATGCAAAGATGTCCTGATTCTCAAGGAGGAAGTCGACGAGATCGCCTTTCTATTTGATGTCAAGGCAGGAGCCGATGGTGACGCACTAAGACAGGTTGGCCGGGTCAAGCGGGATTTGCTTGGTGCCCTTAGATAGCTGGAAGGAGGCCTCACCGGTGGATTGCGAGGGTGGAGCCGGCACGACTGGCTAGTTGGCAGCAAGGGCCACGAGCCGATCGAGCTGCCGTTTCTCCTCGGCGATCTCTAGGGCCTCCGCCAGCCGGCTGCCATCTCGAGCGCATTCGAGCGACATCTTGTAGTAGCCCTTGATGGTGATGATCCCCTTTTGGCCCGATATCTTGAGCTTGAGGTAAGCATAATGGGGGACCGGCATGAAGCTGACAAGAGCCAGCCGGCCCAACAACTCGTGGTAGGGGCTCACGAGGTCCACGACCTCGAACAGCACCAGCTCGCGGCAGAAATGGTCGGGTCCGCTGAAGAGGATGTCGAGCATGATCTTGCCGATGGGGGAGCAAAACTTCCCAGGCACAATGCCATGGAAAACCGTCCGGCTCGCCTATAGGTCTTTTATCTTCAGCCCCAGCTTATGCATCGTGTCGAGGTAGAGAATGTTGATGCTGCTACCGCCATCTATCAACACCCGTGAGAAGCGGCAGACTCGCTCCTTGGTGGCGATGGTGGGGTCGAGGACCAAGGCATAACTGCCAGGATTCGGCATCATGGCAGGGTGATCGGCCTAGCTCCAAGTGACCGGCTTCTCTAACCAATGCATGAACTGGGGAGTTTCCGGCATGGTGGCATTCACCTCATGGCGGAGTCGGCGCTGAGCGTGTTTGCCCGTCTCTTCATTGGTGAAGACGACGTAGCAACCGTCCTGGTTGGGGAACTGGTCGATCAGGCGACCTTCGTTCGGAGCCGTTGCCGGCGCCGGAGCGGCTGCTTGGGTTGGGGCCGGCGTGCGGGTTGGCGGCGCAGGAGGAGCCGGAAGGCCGTCCCCCTGGGCCAATCGCTGTGAGAAGCTACACTGCCGGAGCATGTGCATAGAGGGCTTGGCCCCTGAATGGTTCTTGCAGGGGATATCAAGCATTTTCTCGAAGGTGAGCTTCGGCTGCCAGGCAGCCTTGCCCGTGCGCTGGCGCTGGCCGGAAGGCTGGGCAGTCGGCTCCTGATCCTCGACGGTATGACCTGGCGGCTCCCGTAGCGGAGATCCGGCTGGTTGTTCTTGTGCTTGTTGTTCTGGGGCTGCCGGTTGTCGGCAGCCGGCCGGGTCATGGCTGGTGTTGTCGTTGCCTTGGCGGGTGGGGTGATCTTGACCCGGATGGCCGAATCGGCAGTGGCGTATTTGTTCGCCTTGATCATGAGCTCGGCGAGCGTGGTCGGCTCGGAGCACAGGACCTTGTGCTTGAGAGGGGTGTCGTCCCAGGAGTTGCGGAGGTCAGTCCACCGGGTGTGGTAGTTGCGGAGGGACTCGTCCAACCCCTGAACGCACATGGCGAGTTCACGGGGACGGATGGGCCACTTGTAGGTGCCGGTGAAGTTGTGGACGAAGGCCTCTTCAAAGTCCGTCCAAGTGTTGATGCTGCCGGCTGCTAGGCTGTTGAGCCAGGTGCAGGCAGATCCAATCAGCATAAGGGGGGGTAGCGAACGGCTACACGCTTATTCCCCCTGGCGATACCCATCGCAGTGGTGTAGTCCATCAGCTAGTCTTCGGGTTTGGCGGCCCCATTGTATTTTGGGGTGAACCTAGGGAGCGTGAAGCTGGTTGGGAACGGCTTGGTGTGAATCTGGGGGCCAAAGCAGGCCGGACCAATCGAGCCCTCCTCCTCGAGAAGGGCAGATTGCGTGAGTTTGTCGATGCAATTGTGGGTGTCATTCTCGCTGCAGGGGACGCGCGGTATGAGCCGAGCCGAGAGCTCCGGGCGGAGGTGGGTGGCGCCGAATGCCACGACTCGCGCCGCGGAGGCGGCGTGTGCCCCTGGCTGCGCCGACTGTCGGATGCCGACGTTTCGTGGCAGCGGCCGCTCCGAGGTGGCTCGTTGGTGCGCTGGCTACTAACAGCCGGCTGCTCACTCCTCGGCGTCTGAGAGAGCTGGGGGGTTGTTCGCTTCGGTCCGGAGGGCGGAAACGCGAGGGGAGCAAGAGTATTGGACTGCCTGGCGACCGGCAGTTCCCGTGCCCTCGCGTTCAGGCCGGGGGCCTTCGGTGGCGGCACCGCCGGTTGCGAGCAGATGCTGTTGTGCGTCAACAGCATCGATGAGTTCCTTGATGTGGCGCTCGTGGGCGGCACGCTCTTCGCCCTCCAAGGTATCCAATTCCTCGAAGGCCACCTTGAGAGCCTGTAGGTTAGCCGTGGGGGTGTCGTAGACGGGCATTTTGCCGCCGAGGATTTCGGCGACCACGCGGCCGCGGTCGCGCACAGCCCCACGCTGGCTGGGCTCGGTGCCAGCCAGGGTGAGTCCGTAGGCGAAAGCGTACTCCCGTTGTGCCGCCTCCGTGCGGCGACGTGTGGCCGCGAGGGCGGTGGCATCCTCGAACAGGATGCGGCGAGCCGCCTCGAGATCGGCCGCGGCAGTGTCGGGGTTCGCCGTCAGGGCGATCGGGGTGCTCAAGCCCCAGAGGGCCACACCAAGCAGGTCGGACGTACCAACGCGGGCGGTGGCAGCGGTAGCCACGACCCGCCCCCGTCCGGATGTGGTGAAGGAAGTGATGGCCATCACCCCCATGAGATCATGGGACCCGCTGGGCTGAGCCGCAACGAGTGCGCCCACTGCTGTGGGTGGGCCAGCGCAGCCGAGCACCCACACGGGATACTCGTCAGCGGCCGGAGCCTCGGCGAGGCTGAGCCTGCCAAAGCGCTCCATGAGTGCATCGATGTCGACCGCGAGGCCGACGGAGTTGCCCGCAGGGCGTGCTGAGGCAAGCCCCACGAGCTCCCCACGGTTTCGCCGGGACGAGCGGCGACAGTGGGGAATGGCGAGGGGTCCTGCCCGGAGCATGAATCCGGCCAGCGCTGCGTATGGCCCCACGATGGGCGCAAACTGTCATTGTTTTCTCACGACAGATGCCATGGGGTGGCTTATCGTGAGTGGTTGGGGCCGGAGGACGCCGACGGGCTTCGGGTGCGAGATTGGGCACAAGCGGTGATGACACACGATGTACCCAGGTTCAGGTCCCTCCGTGGGAGGTAACACCCTAGTCCTGCTTGGTCTCGTTGGATGGATGGGTATGTGTACAAGGATGCTCCTGGAGATGTGTTTAGAGGAGGAAGAAGGAGAAGCCGGCTCGTCTTCCTCTGCTACTAGAGGAGGGAATGAGAGTTTTATGGGTGCGTGTGTGAGACCATTCGTCCGTCCCCGTTGCATGGGGGCTCGGGGGGTTTTATAGGCCAACCCCCCGGCTCTTACAATATGTCACAAGTATAATGGTGGGGGGACCCGGATGGCAGTCTCTCCGGCTGGCCAGAGGGTCCTGCCGCTCACGCCGTCTTGTCATGGGTGGGGCCCGCCGGCCGAACGGTCCCATCTCTCGTTGGGGCCCGCCAGCCGGCTCTGTAATTGGTCCTCGCCCACCTGCCGTGGCACGGGCCGCCCGGGGGGCGTCGTCTAGCGCCAGCCGGTCGAAGTCTCCGATACAGCCAGCGGTACTATAGCCATGCTGGGCCAGGTAATCAAGTGGCGAGGGCATGCTGGCACTGTTCCCCCCGCCCGGTCATGCTCACCGAGGTCAGCGGCCAAGATGGTTGGACTGTAGCGACTCCCTGCGGTGCATAAGCGGCCACTGTTGCCACTGGGCCGCCCGTCGTGTCGGTCAGGTCGCGTTGTTGTACCAGCGCGCAGAGGGACGGGACGGGGCATGTCCGTCCTGATGTCAACGGAAGAGTCGGCCCGTAGGTAGCCGACTGTGCCCAGTTGTCCGAGGGCCCAACTGGCTCCTTGATCAGACGGCTAGGGCGCCAGCCGGTACTGGCTTGCGTTGAACATCCTCTAGCCGGCCACGGCCAGCCGGCCGCGTAGTTTTCCTTCGAAGCAAAGGAGGGGAAGACCCCGTTGCTTTGGCCTACCTAGGGGTATAAACCCTGTCAGACGTGGTTCTTCCCACCCACCCAACCTAGGTTATCTACAGAGACCCCAGGCGCCAAAGTTAGCTTTTGTTCCTCCTTCAGGCAACTTTCATCCACTATCTGAGGTTACTTGTCACAAGTGTGGTCAGAAGGGTCACTAATCAAACAAGTGCAACCAGCGGCGTCTTCTGCCTCCTCCTCCAGTCAGGCCTCCAGGCAATGCAATGGTGAAGCATAATCCCAAGTCAGCAAGGGTGAATATGGTGAACGCAGCAAAGGCAGAGGATTCTTTTCAAGTGATCATGGGTAATCTCTCAGTTAATTCTATTCCTGCAGAAGTTTTGTTTGATACTGGTGCTTTGCATTCTTTTATGTCATATATATTCGAATCCAAGCATGATTTTCATCATCAAGAGTTATCTGTGGCATTGCAAGTTGTGTCTCCGGGCAAGCGTATGAGTTCTCGTTGGGTAGTCCCGGATGTTTCTATCAAGATGGGAAAATATTCTTTTCTGGCATCTCCAATTGTTCTTGGAAATTCTGACATTGATCTCATTTTGGGCATGGACTTCCTGGCTATGAATAAGGCATATGTTGATTGTCAAGCAAAAGAAGTCAAGATGACTCATTCTTCATAAGATGTGATTATTTTCGCGGCTCGTGATGACACAATCCGTCTCTTTGGTCTTAATGAGAAGGGTGAAATCTCAGTTATTTCTCAAATTCTCGTGGTTTGTGAGTATGAAGATGTCTTTCCAGAAGAATTGCCAGAAATGCCTCCACATCGGCCAGTCGAGTTCGTGATTGACCTCAAGCCCGGAACTGAACTGGTTTGCAAGCGCCCTTATAAACTTGGCCCCGAAGAGCTGAAAGAGTTGAAGAAGCAGCTAGATGAACAAGAACGTTTGGGTCTGATCAGACCAAGTTCTTCTCCATGGGGTTGTGGTGTTTTGTTTGTCAAGAAGAAGGATGGCACGGACCGGCTTTGTGTCGATTACCGTCCATTGAACAAGAAGACAATCAGAAACAAGTATCCACTTCCCCACATCAATGACTTGTTTGAACAACTGAAAGGTGCCTAGGTTTTCTCGAAGCTTGATCTTCGCATGGGCTATCATCAGATTTGCATTCGCGAAGAAGATATTCGAAAAAACCTCTTCCAGGATGAGTTTTGGCTCTTATGAGTACACTGTCATGTCATTTGGTCTTGCAAATGCTCCTCCAACCTTCTCAGGAATGATGAACTTCATATTCTCTCCTTTCAAGAATGAGTTCGTCTTGGTCTATTTGGATGATATCCTTGTGTTCTCGGAAACAGGAGAAGAGCATGCAGAGCATCTCAGGCTTGTGCTTGACAAGCTAAGAGAACATCGATTCTATGCCAAGTTTTCCAAGTATGAGATTTGGCTCAATGAAGTGGTGTACCTTGGGCATGTGATCTCTGCCGAGGGCATTAAGGTGCACCCTGAGAAAGTTGAGGCAATCTTGAAGTGGGAGCCTCTTCAGAATGTGAAGTAGCTTTGTAGCTTCCTCGGGCTTGCTAGTTATTGCAGAAGATTCGTGGAGAACTTCTCTCAAATTGCTAAGCCTCTGTCTAATCTCCTCCAGAAGAGTGTCAAGTATGTTTGGTCTCCTGAGTGTGATGTGGTGTTCAATACGCTCAAGCAGAGACTGACTTCAGCTCCAGTTCTTGTTCCTCCCGAGCAGTCAAAGCCTTTCCAAGTTTTCTGTGATGCTTGTCTCCAAGGTCTTGGTGGTGTTCTCATGCAAGATAAGAAGATTGTTGCTTATACCTCGCGTCAGTTGAAGCCTGCCGAGAAGAACTACCCCACTCATGATCTCGAGTTGGCGGCAGTTGTGCATGCTCTAATGACTTGGAGGCAGTTGTTTTTGGGTAGACCAGTTGAGGTGTACACCGATAACAAGAGCTTGAAGTACATTTTCACTCAAACCAATCTTAATCTTCGGCAGTCTCGTTGGGTGGAAATGCTTGAGGATTCCAATCCAAGCATTGAGTATACTCCTAGAAAAGCAAATGTCATTGCAGATGCGCTCAGCCGAAAGGCGTACTACAACAGTCTCATTCTAAAGCCTCTTCAACCCGAGCTTTGTGAAGCCTTCCGCAAGCTCAACCTTCAAATGATTCCACAAGGTTTTCTTGCCAATCTTCAAGTCTCTCCGACTCTGGAAGATCAGGTTCACCAAGCTCAACTTCTTAACGCAATGGTGGAGAAAGTGAAGAGAGGTGTGGCCAAGGGCATTCCGAAGTATAAGTGCTTTCACGTTGATGACAAAGATACCTTGTTCTTTGAGGACCGTCTGGTGGTTCCAAAAGGTGATCTCAGGAAGGTTATCATGGACGAAGCACACAATTCTCTTCTATCCATTCATTCAGGCAGTTCCAAGATGTATCAGGATCTCAAGCAAACCTTCTGGTGGACTCGCATGAAGCGTGAAATTGCTAAGTTCGTGAACGAGTGTGATGTTTGTCACAGAGTGAAGGCAGAACATCAACGTCTAGCAGGTCTTCTTCAGCCTTGGCCTAGCCCAAAGTGGAAATTCGATCATGTGGAGATGGATTTCGTCACTGGGTTTACCAAGTCCAAGAGAGGCAACGATGCCATCTTTGTGGTTATCGACAAGCTGACCAAAGTTGCTCATTTCCTTCCAGTCAAAGAATCTATCTCGGCAGCTCAACTAGCAGAGTTGTATATGTCAAGGATAGTTTCTTTGCAAGGTACTCCTCAGCTCATCTCATCTGACCGTGGAAGCCTCTTTACTTCCAAGTTTTGGGAGTCCTTCCAGATTGCTATGGGTACCAAGATCCATTTCAGCACTGCATTCCATCCGCACACAAGTGGTCAAGTTGAGAGAGCCAATCAGATCCTTGAAGATATGCTCAGAGCATGTGTGATTTCATTCGGCATGAAATGGGAAGACTGCCTTCCATACGCTGAATTCTCATACAACAATAGCTTTCAAGCTAGCTCAGGCAAGGCCCCTTTCAAGATTCTCTATGGCAGGAAGTGTCGTACCCCGCTTATCTGGTATGAAACCGGTGAGCGTCAAATTTTGGGTAATGATATGATCACTGAAGCAGAAGAGATGTGTCGTGTCATTCGTGAGAACCTCAAAGCAGCTCAATCCTGACAGAAGAGTTATTACGATAACAAACATTGGGATGTTTCCTTTCAAGTTGATGATCTAGTCTATCTCAGAGTCTCTCCCATGAAGGGCACTCAGCGGTTTGGAATTAAAGGGAATCTAGCTCCTCGCTTTGTTGGTCCTTTCAGAGTTGTTGGCAAGAGAGGTGAACTTGCATATCAACTAGAGTTTCCTCCAAAATTCACAAATGTGCACGATGTCTTCCATGTCTTTCAGCTCCGGAGGTGCTTCAAGACTCCCGAGCGTACCATTGACCTCCAAGACATTGATCTCCAAGAAGACCTCTCTTATCGTGAGCATCCGGTGGCTATTCTCGAAGAAACTGAGTGTAAGACTCGCAACAAATCTATCAAGTTCCTCAAGGTGAAGTGGTCTCATCATTCTGACAAACAAGCTACTTGGGAACATGAGGATCTTCTCCGTTTCGAATATCCAAAGTTCTTTCGCTCCTAGATCTCGGGTCAAGATCCTCTTGTAGTGTGGGAGAGTTGTGACAGCCCAAGTGTTGCCCCTGCCTTTTATGGCCATGTAACCTATGTGGACCCATGTGTCATGTGATGATTGTATTTGAGTTTGCTCGTTTACCATGTATTTGTCTCATGCATCATGCATCATGCATCTCATCATGTCATGCATATTACGATGTGGTGTGCTTCCATGTGACTTGTTGAGGTTGTGAGTAGCTCTTGTGTGGTTTGTGATGAGTGCAAGTGTGGGCATAAACTTCCTTCCCTTCCTTATGTTTTTCAAACTAAACCTAGCCTTTATTCCCTTTTATTTCTTCTCCAACAGAATTAACTTGTGCTATAAATCTATTAAAAAAGTTCATGGTGTTGCTAATATTGTTTTGAGTTTAAGTATGTTGCTCTCCTTGATTTTTGAACTTGGGCTCATGGGGTTTTGATAAATAACAAGGGTTGTTGTTTTATAAAAGCTATTTAATTTAATTGCTCTAAAAATCAACTAGCTAATTTTATTAAATAGGTCACATTTCCTTTTAGACAAAAGTATTTTTGTTTTATCAAAAATCCTTTTATTTTCCTCTAGAGGGTTTTTCTTGTGTTGTTGTTTTATTTTAATGAGAAAAACCCTGCTGAGTTTTCTGGGTGAGTGAGAGGGAGAGAGCTCGGCCTTTCTTCCCCTCGCGGCCCAGCTAGCATGCCGAAGCCGGCCCAGCCCGCACGAAACGGCCACCTGCCCGCCGTCCTCCTCCGTCAGCTACGCGTGAGAGAGAGCAGAGAGTTTAGAGACAAAGCACGCGTCGACACCATGAGCGGAGCTCACGGATGTCGAGGCGGCCCCCTATTTAAGCGCGTGGATCCCTAGGGTTCGGTCTTTCCCTCGCTGCCACCGCTCCTCCATTCTTCTCCTGCTCCTTCCCCCTCCTTTCTTCTGTCAGGTAAGTCTTCAGTGAGGTGAGGTTCACAGAGGTCGCCGGTCCAAGTCGTCGTCGTCCTCGCGTCTCCGGTGGCCCTCCGCCGTGCCCGACATGGTTTGGCGGCCACGGACCGTCCCTGCTTCCCGTTCCTGGCGCTAGGGTGCTGTGGGAAAGCCCTCACCATATTCTTCTTCCTCGCTGGCGTCGCGCTGCCGAAGCTCGCCATCTATCTTCTTCCTATTCGTCACTGCTGCGTCGTCATCGTTCTTCCTCCTCTTCGTCACGCTCCAAGTTGTCGTCGTCCTCCCCTTGATGAGCCGCCGCATCCTCGCTGCCCTTTCTTCCCCGTGTAGGCCCGTGTATCATCGCCGTAGTGCTCGTCGTCGTTCCGTCGAAGGCAAGGCCTTGAGGGCCGTTGCCTTCGTCCCCTCGTCATGAGACGAGCAGGGGATGGCTTCCCCGTAGAGTCCGTAGCCCCCGCAGTTGTTTTCCCTCGCCGGAGATGCCTCGTAGCCGCCTGATTTCATCGCGCCGTTTCCTGTCGCCGGTGTCCTTTTTTCTGTTTCGTCTGTTCGGCCGCGAGAGTAGTACTCGAGGATGTGCGTGTGTTGTGCTTGGCCAGGGTTGTGTTGTGTTGTGTGCGGATCCGGTGTGTGTGTGCCGGCTCCCATGCGTGTGTGTGCGTGTGTGTGGATCTGGTGCGGCTATGTGCTCGATCCAGTGTGGTTGTGTGTTGTGTGTGTATGCCAATGTGTGGTGTGCAGTGTGGTGTGTGTGTTGTGTGTGTGTGACAAGTGGGCCCAGGCCCCACTTGTCATGCACTAGGGGGGCCTGGTGTCTATGCCAGGTGGGCCCCCCTATTAATTGTTGTTTTTCTTTATTGTGTTAGTGTTATAATTGATATAATAGATATTTCTATTACTAGTAATATTTCCAAATCTGGATATGTGCATTTTTTAACATGAGCATATTAGGTAAGTTTTCACTTATAGGAATGAGTGGTGTTTTGCTATCTAGTGTTTTGCCATGATGCTCCATGTAAATATATGTGTATGATATATGATTTTGGGGTAGAATCACCCAAGGAATCCATTGGTGTGACTTGTTTGGTCATTTGAGCAAGTTTGACAAAATTTCATTTTGTCTCAAAGTGCCATTTTGTCATTTTTGTTATATTTAATCCATGCATGCTATGATATTTGTGCCAACATGAATATGGTAGCCTTTGATGAGTAGAATGCCATGGTATTTATTTTTGTCATGTTAAACTTGCATATAAGTGGGAACCATGCTCTAAAATAGCTACTAAAATGTTAGTGTTTTCAAACATGCTAAATATTTCTAAGTCTGAAAATCTGTTAATATTTTTATGCCATGAAGAGTGGATGCTACCAAGTGATATGTTGAGAATTAGCTCAAGCTCAGTGCTAGTGTTTTGAAGTAGATGTTGTCCTCTACCATCCTATTAATTTTAATGCCATGATGTGGTCTCTATCACCATTAGTTTCTGCTATCAACTTGGTATCAGCTTAACTCAGATTCCAGAAAACTGTTATTTTCACTAAGTCCCTAAAATCTGTTTCATCGTGCCAACTTGTGAGCTTCATGCTTATTGATGTGTGCCTCCATTCCAGATTGTGTAGTTGGATAAGTTGATAAGAATGCTATGTAGCTTATGTCAATGCCTTGTTTGTGATTGGAGACTTCCTGTAGCTCTAGTTATTGGCTGTGAAAGTTGCTATGTTGCTGTTTTGTGGCAGATTGTTTGTTTTAGTGTTTTGTGACTTGTGGCAGATATACTCCATGGAATTGCTTGATATTTGACTCCATTGTGGTTGGTTTTTCATTTCCTAACCAGTGGCTACCTTGGAATTCTAAGGAATAGCCCATGTCCCTCTTGTCTTGTGTTTTGCCTTCGTAACTTGTCGTGAGCGTAGTGTGAGAACCGTAACTCCGTTTCTTACGTTCTACATATGCATTTGTATCATTTTTGCATGAAGCATACATATTTTCCATGATTATGCATGTTTAAATAACTTGACATGAGGTTCTGTCCAGAATTGTAAACAACTAAACTAATGCATATGAAACATGACTAGTTTAGGATTGCCATGTTAAATACTTCAAATGAATCATGCATCATCTTGTTTGTGCATTGAACCTTGGTTGGATGCTTATTGTTGATGTTTCTCTTGGGTAGACACGAGTGTTGAAACTAAGTACGAGGATCCAGGAGAGTACTACTAGGAGGACCCCCGCTCTTTGTCCCTCTGAAGAACCAACAAGCAAGATGATCGTACCCGGATCTCGACACTATTTTTGCTTTGCTAGATGTCTCGTTCTTATCGTTGCATATGAATTACCTACCACATGAATGTCAAGCCTCCTACATTGCCATGATAGCCTCTAACCCCTCCACATCCTAGCAAACCTTGTTTGGCTAAGTTACCGCTGCTCAGCCCCTCTTATAGCGTTCTTAGTTGCAGGTGCAGGTTGTTCCCATGTGATAACATGGATTTTGGCATATCACAATATTATCTGCTATTTAATTTAATGCACATATATATCTTGGTATGGTGGAAGGCTTGGCCTTTTGCTCGGTGTTTTGTTCCACTTTTACCGCCATAGTTTCTTGTTACCGGTGTTATGTTTCCATATTTTGTGCTCCTAACATGCTCGGGGTTGTTATGGGGACCACCTTGATTATTCGGTTGAGATTAAAACTTGTCTGGCAAGACCCAACATTGGTACTATTTGCTTAAACAACTTAATAAAAATGCATAGGGACTAGCTACCTCGTGGATAATTAATCAACAACCCGGGCCAGTGCTACTCATGAGTGTTGGTCCAAAAGGGCTGCCTGCGGGGCCGCCTCAAGGAAACTTGAGGATTGGGTTTCCCTGCAGCTAGACCTATCTGGTAGTGCCCTGAGACAGAGATACGCGCGGCTCATATTGGGATCTGGCCTGCCAGGCGGTCTTGCTGGACTTGTTTTACCTTTATTGAGTGGCTTGCGTGTGGGACTCTGACTTTCTTCGGGCTATCTCAAGGTGTTGGGATTCCTTTGGAGTTGCCTATGATGATCACGAGATCCGTAGTCGAGGTTATTCCCGCGGAGTGTGGTTAATTTATGATGGACTTGTTGGAGCACCCCTGTAGGGTTAAAACTTTCGGAAAGCCGTGCCCGTGGTTATGTGGCAACTTGGATATTTGTTTAACACCCGGTTATAGATAACTTGAAGTAAGCTCTAATAAAATACACCAACTGTGTGAGTAACCATGATCGTCTCTGCTCGTGAACATGAACCGAGAGAGAACATGGTGGGGTTATGATTGACGTAAGTAGGTGTTCAGGATCTCATAGAGATCATTCTAGTTTCGATCGTTTATCGTAGACCACATACTTACTTTCATGATTCGTAAGATTAGCCACCATAAATTCTTAGTGATGTTGCAACTAAACACATACCCTTTCCCAACCTATAAGCTTGAATAGTCTTGGTACCCGGGCGTGAGATTGCTGAGTCCCCGTGGCTCACAGATTACTACAACAATCCAGATGCAGGTACAGATGAGATAGTGCCAGATGATGTGATGCAGCTCCAGGGGAGTATGACGAGGAGCGTGGCAGGATGTACGTCACTTATCCAGACAAGTAGAGTGGACGTGGTCGAGATCTTTGGGCTAGCAAGCTAGTGTCATTGCATCATTTTATAGTTTGATTTCGTCCGTAGCCGGACCCTGCCTTTGTATTGATGATTGGAATAATTGTGTGGAATTGTAATTTAGCATGTGGCGAGTATAAGCCAACTCATATACTCTTCTCTTCCTAAATGTATGTAATAATACTATACGTGCGAATGGCCCTGTCGAGGCCCTCGTGTCTTAATATGGATAGGAGCGCATCTTGGGCGTGACAGCAGCACTCTGAAGAGGTGCGCTTGCCAGAGTGTGTACAAGAGGCCTTGTCGGTCTTCTTCCCCCGGGAGCTTCAGCGGTAGGAGCAAGTGCCTTGGTGGCAGGTGCTGCAACTGCCTCCCGGTTGAGTTGGTCGGCGCAGATAAGCGCACCCTTCTTTCAGAGTTGATTGTGATGACGCTCATCGGCCCAGGCATCTTCAATACATTGAAAGCATAGTGTGATGCCACCATGAACTTGGCCAGCATTGAAATCTAAGGATCCCATTATATGGCAATGGAATCTTGGCAACATCGAAAGCAATCTTATCTGTCCTGAAGTTCAGGTCATTAGCAAATGTTATTGGCAGTGTGATCTTGCCCTTCGGCTGGCTCCTCCCTGGATTGGTCCCTTGAAATGTGTCCATCTCCTCGAGATCTTCATCAGGAATTTGCAACCTTTTGATGACATCGGGTGAGATCAAGTACAAACTGGCCCCACTGACAACAGATGACATCAGGTGATCCTTGGTGTCGAAAATGATAGGCATGTTGGACCATCTCAATGGTTTTTGGGCATCGACAGATGGACCTGTCGCATTAAGTTGGCAGTGAGAAGAATGCAACGAGGCGCCCCTGTCAATGCACATGATCTCTGAAGCTTTTTGAAATTCATGCTCGATGGACTCGTCGTCCTCCTCATTGCCATTGTCATCCCCCTCTTCCTTGTCGCGGCCTCGAGCGGGCCTCTCCTTCTATTGCTTGGCCTAGCCACGGCAACCTCCTTGGCCACCGCATTTCTTGTCGGACCCGTCTGCACCATATTGGGCCTTCTCCTTATTTTGCCTCTCAACAAGCTGCTCAACTTGCCGACAGTTTTGGAGATCGTGGCCCTTGGTGCAATGGATTTTGCAATACTGCTTGTCAAAGCCCTTCGGCCTGTCGGCAGCCGCCAAGGCTTGACAGGAGGCGCACCCGACAATCTCCTTGTCGAGGCTATCAACCTTGGCCTTCTTGGTGGTGTCAAGGTTGCCGGATTCCTCGACGGCAAGCATGGCCTTGTCCTTGCATTTCTTGTTCCACTGCCGTACTTTCTTTGCCGGAGCGGTGGTGTCTTCATATTCAGAGTCACTCCAGCACCAGCATCCTCGTCGGGGAGTCTCCTCCCTTCTTTAGCTCGATCACATCTATCAGCCAAAGCATAGAGCTCAGCGACATCCCTGACTTTATTCATCGCCAGCTCTTCGCTCATCCAACGGTTGCGCACGTTCTGATGAAACACACTGATAACAGCAGCAGTATGAACGTCTGGGATGTTGTGATGTACACGGCTGAGTCTCTGAATGTACATGCGCAAGGTTTCACCTTCTTTCTAGGGGATGAGATGCAAATCACTTGCCTAGCCAGGAGCTTGGTGGCCTCTGGTAAAGGTGCCACCAAACTCATGACCCAGATTTGCCCAGGAAGAAATGGAATTCTCCGGCAGATGCATCAACCACGACATGACATTGGGCTTGAGCACCAACGGGAAGTAGTTGGCGAGTATCATGTCATCGTGAGCCCCGGCAGCCTGCACCGCGATGGTGTAGATGCTCAAGCACTCCGACGGATGATTCTTGCCATCGTATTTCTCCGGGGCCTCCGGTTTGAACATTCAGGAATTAGGCTAGTGGAATCGCCGCAGCTCACAGGTAAAAGCTGGACAACCCACCTCATAAGGTAGGTCAACAGGATACCCTAGCGCAGGCTTGTCTACAGTGGGTCATGCGCGCCTGTCAGATTGATGGCGCGCTTCTCGCCGCCGCTCGATGGTAGCCGAGCGTCTTCTTTGCTTCTCTCCCGAAGAACTTGACATTGATTGCGGCAAGTTCGTGGATCATACAAGGCTGTTGAATCTTCACCACGGGCGCCGATCTATCGAGTCGGTAACCGCAGTTGCTGCTGCGGAGGGGAGTGCGCTGTGGACGTGCCATCTCCAACCTTTTCTCCATTGGTGCACGTAGACTCGATGGACCGCCGCCGTGAAGGCTCCGCCCGCTGCAGCCCATCTCTATCAACATAGCTGACGAGGCTCTGAATAGTAGCTCTCCACTCATCAAGCTTCTCCGTAGCAGGAGGAAAATTCAGGAGTAGCTTGGCTCGCGCCAACGCTTGTGTTGATGTAGTCGGCAGCGGAAGGTGTGGAGAACGTGAGGTGCTCTGACTCCTAACTGTGTTAGAAGGAGCTCCATCACTGTCCTGCGACCGCGCGCCACTTCCGCCAGCATTTTGGCATGCATGATGGTCCTGCACATCTCGGGAGTGATGCTCAGGAGTTTCTCAATGGGGACGCGTAGAACCACCAACGTCACGGCGCTGTTCATCGCGCGCGACCTGAGAATGCATCGACGCATGCGCCGGCATGGGTGTCTTGGTAGGCGCCTTTTCGTCCCTGGAGTTCACTATGCCACCCATAGGCAGCACAGCTCCGTCCTGAGATCTAGCGACGCATGGGTTGGCATCGCCGCCGCGGACGTTGCCACTCGCTTGGCCTTGATCACCAGAGCGTCGTGGAAGCTCAAGATCTCCGCATGCATCCACACCGTCACCCATTCGAGTAGCTAAAGGCACACCGAACGCGGATGGATCAACCGCCGCAAAGCCCTTCTTCTTGGGGGTCAGGGCAATGAAGATGATGAAGAAACTGGTGCGCTGATCGCTAGATTGGGTTCAAGCAACCCTCACCCCTACCTGGCGCACCAAAGATGTCGGGACACAACACCTATGGGATCGCGTGGATCCTTTTACAGTTCGGTAGGGAGAAGGTGTGCACACAGAGCAAATCCAACGAGCAACGCGAGGGATTTTTACCCAGGTTCGGGCCGCTGAGAAGCGTAAAACCCTACTCCTGCTTTAGTGTATAGTGGTGTTTTGAGCTCTGGCTATAGGAGTGTTGTGTGATGAATAGTACATAGCTGGTATGCATGCATCTGAGCTAGAATGTCCTCCTCCTCTCTAGTAACGCATGGGCCTCCTTTTATATGACTAAAAGGTCTCCAACACTGGCGTACAGTACATACACGGGGTGTACAGATGCTACAATGCGATCATACCTAACACTGACGGCATAGGATAGACACATTAAATGCTCCGTCTATTTGTTCCTAATCTTCTTGGGGGTAGGAAAAGAGGTCATCCCATCAACGCCGCTTAACCCCTTCATCACTAGCGCCTTGACATGTACTCTAGAAGATAAGACCTGTCTGACAGGCCGGTCGTTGCGCTGGAGCGGTGACAGGTTGGTGAGGTCTTGCCGGGCGTGGGTCCTGTCGGGGCTTCGCAAGCCATCCTGGCAAGATCTTGCTGAGGTCCCAGCTTCTGGTGTTCTGTCTTCTGATTGCTGACTTGAGCGTTTTCTTGACATCTTCGTACTTGCATCCAGCAGTCCCCTGGCAGGCCTTGCCGCAGGTGAGGCTACAACTGCCCGTGCACAAGTAAGGGGTACTAAAGACCCAAACTTTAGTACACCGACAGGCTCCGGTGGGTCATAGGTGCTCAAAAGATGTCAACGAGGTGTGCAACTAGCCGATAAGTTGACGAGTGAAGGAAAAGGTCTAGGATATGCTCGCTGGCGTCAGAGTCGAGCGGTGAACACGGTTCACCCGACCTAGATTGGAACGGCGAGGGTTTTCGAGGGGAATCGGACGAGGGGATATCGAGCTATTTATAGGACACGTTCTTGGGCAAGGTGCGGTCTTGGGCTACGGTTTGGGCGATCGATGTGTCGCGGCCATGTCGGTCCTCGACTCCAATGTCGTGGAGAAGTAGAAGAACAAGCAAGGCCTAGTGATCAGAGGTAAGAGAGAGCGAGAGAGACCCTATGTGAGGGAGAGAGAAATTGTAAGGGGAGGGCGAGTACTGGCAGCAGCGCTGGGAGCCTACGGGCGGGCGGGCGGGCGTGGGGGGTTGGGTTTGTTGATTTTTTTTACTCTACTCATTGGCCTCGCTGTTGAAGGCTGAGGCACTAACGCTGGGCATTGTGTAGCTCTGCCTGCTTGGCCGACTGGCGCGCCTGGCCTAGCCTCGCAGGCATGTTTTAATAAATAAAGAAGGAAACAGGGAAATAGAAAATAAATATAAAAAATTAGATAGGCATATAACATATCATAACTTTCATAATTAAATTTTCTAAAAAATGAACATATTTTAAAATCAAAATAAAATGCTTTAAAAAACCATTTTTTCAATAACTCCAAACTGAATTAGAATTTGAATTTCAAATAATTGCAAATAGTTTCTGTTTTCAAATTTGAATTCCAACATAAAATTGTCTTTGGTTTTGAATTCAACACCATCATGCACAGGCCCCACGGTGGGCGCCAACTGTTGTGGTTTTCTCACAACAGATGTCCTCGGAGAGAACTTAGGTGTGAGGCCATTGTAACTAGGTGGGGGCTTGAAGGGGGTTGATCGGAATCAAGAGACGTGAGTTTTACCCATGTTTGACCCCTCCAATGGAGGTAAAATCCTACGTCATGCTTTTTGTGTATTGATGATGAGGATGATCTTGATTACAAGGGTGCTATTTTCCTACCTCTGGTCTTGAGAACCTCTAATATGTCTATCTCTAATAACTTAACTTGTCCATCTTTGGGTACCCTACCCTTCCTTATATAACTTGAAGGGGTAGGCTTACATGTACAGTCCTACTAGGACTAATCCAGGTCTTGCTTCTCTGGTGCGAGAATCTTTCCTCTTCTTGGGCCTTTTCTACGAGCCGGCCCTCCAGGCCTCTCCATGATCTGCCTTCTGCCAGGATGCACACTCTACCTTAGGCCTTGTCGTCCAGGTTGACCCGGTAAACACAGTGACCCATTGGGCCGCCAAATGATGGGCTGGGTCATACTCCTGCCGGGTCAAACCGCGGGGAATATCCCCGACAGCGTGTCATTTGCCTCCTCTCATTAATTATTTCAAGAGATAATTTCTTTGAAAGTTGAAATCCAAATAAACTCAGATTGAAAGTAATTTGAGAAAAACTTCTAAAGGGCTTTTCAAAAGTTTTTCTTTTAAACTTGCATATGTCTTTCATTTTAAATTTGAAGAAGTCCATTTATCTTCTCTCATGAAAGTCATTGAGTTGTATAAAATTTCTAATTTGAAATATTTTCAAATGCAACTCAATTATTTTCAACCCTCTTTTTTATTTCAAATGGAAGAAGTCATGTCATCTTCACTGTAGGGTTTGTTTTGAAATGAATTTGAATTCAAGAAAGCCAATGCACGAATGAAAGTTTTGGGAAAGTCCTTTTATTCCCACTCATTTGAACTTTCAAAAAATTTAGAATTTCACTCAATTTCACACAAACAATCAAACAATCATAATGATATATATGATATAACATTCTAAAAATTTAGAATTTGGGGATGTTACACATAGCGACAAAGCAAGCAAACAAGCAAACAAAAATATTTTTGTGTTTTTATTTTTTTTATAGAGGTGCAGGGAGATGAAAAAGAGAGGAAAATAAAAATTAGTGCAAGTGATTGATGTGCCACTAACTACTTTTATTGAGTAAAATAAAGATGCTATTGATATGAATTTTGTCTCTAGAAATAATTTCAACAACAATGCTTATAGAGGGAATTTCAATCCTAGACCGTACCCCGGTAATCCCTCTAATAATTTTGGTAATTCCTATGTTAATTCATCTAATAATAATAGGATACCTGTTGCACTTTAGAACAATATTAAAGAATTTGTTAGTTCTCAAAAAAATTCACTGCTATGGAAGAAGAGAAACTATATAAAGTTGACGATATGGCTAGAATGTGGATAATATTGCTCATAGTGTGGAAACTAGTAAAATTACAATTTTTTCACCTCGGCATGATATTAATGAGTCTATTAAATATATCCAAGTCTACATTAATGAATGTAAAGAGAGGGCCGCTAGGTTGAGAGTCAAGCAAGAATTCCTAGAAAAGGCTATTCCTCCCGGTTTTTATCGTAATCATGATGAAGATATTAAAATGGTTGGTGTTTCACATATTTAATCTTTGTTTTTAATATAAAACATGATGAAAAAGGGATTGTAGATGAGTCAACTTTAGCTAGAAGACGCCCCAATTGTTTGGAGGGTGATGATCTTAATGATAAGAATGATATAAGTGGGTTTGGAGAGGTCAAAACTTTAAATAGTGATGTGCCTACTACTTCTAATTATCAGGACTTTAATTATGATTATTTTTCTTTGATTGAATATATTTCCTTGTTTCAATCCATGAAAAAATTACCTAATGCTTACGAACAAAATAAAGCTTTTTCTAAACATATTGTAGAAGCTATGATAAGAGCTCATGAAGAGAAGCTTGAATTAGATGTGTCGATACCTAGAAATTTGCATGATTAATGAGAACCTACAATTGAAACTAAGCTTAAATATTATGAATGTAATGCTTTGTGTGATCTTGGTGCTAGCGTCTATACTATACCTAAATCTTTATGTGATGTGCTAGGTCTCACCGATATAAATGAATGTTCCCTTAGTTTGCATCTAGCGGATTCTACTATTAAGAAACCATTGGGAGAATAAATAATGCTCTTATACTTTATAATAGAAATTATGTGCTCATGGATTTCAATGTGCTCGATATTGGATGCAATCCATCTTGTTCTATAATGCTTGGAAGGCCTTTCTTACGATCCCTAGGTGTTAATATTCATATGAAAGAAGGGAATACAAGATTCCAATTTCCATTAAAAAGGGATGGAACACTTCCCTAGGAAGATAATTATGCCACCATATGAGTCTATTATGAGGGCGATCTATGGAATTAATATGAAGGACGACAACACTTGAAACTATGAATTATGCCTAGCTAGGGGCATAAAACAATAGCACTTGCTGGGAGGCAACCAAATAGTTATCTTAAATTTTTGGTTTAAATTTCTTTTTTGGTGTGATGAAATGATTATACTACTGTAATGATTGTCTTTTATGTTTTAATCAGTGTTCATGACAAGTAAAGCCTTTGGGATGATTTGGACGATAGTTGAATTGATTTTGTGCAAATACAGAAACTTTTGTGCCCAGTATTTAGTTTCTGTGATTTTACTGGAACATCTTTTGATCTGGATTATTTAAAAAATATTTATATACAAATTTACAAGGTTTTATTATTTTTCATAATTCTTTTATTTATGGAAGTATTTTTTAGTATAGATCATTACAAATTGTTCTATTTTAGACGGATTTTATTTTTGCTTGCATAGTTTGCTTCTTTTAATGACGATATGGATTATATCGGGGGGTATAAGTCATGTAGAAGTTACAATACAGTAACTATTGTGAAATAATTAAATAGTAAACTATTTACAACAGTATGTAAAGTTCGTGATATGTTTATTATACTAACGGATCTCACAAGGTTTCTATTGAGTTTGTGTGCTGAAGTATTCGAGTTTTGGGCGAGACAACGAAGGATGAAGGAATAAGGAGAGGATAGACCCTAAGCTTGGGTATTCCCAAGGTACCCCAAGGTAATATTAAAGGAATACCTGAGCGTCAAAGCTTGGGGATGCCCCATATGGCATCCCCTCTTTCGTCTACAATCTATTCGTATGTCACTTAGAGCTACATTTTTATTCATCACAAGATATGAGTTTTGCTTGGAGCGTCGTGTATTATAGTTTTTCCTTTTAGTTTCCACAATCATTGTTTTATGGATACACCTTTCGATAGTTACACTCTATCATCATGATTTGTTAGAATACTATATGTGCTTCACTTATATCTTTTGAGCTAGGTAGTTTCTCTAGTCCTTCAGTTATATATTTTAGAGAACGGTGGTGGTTATAATTTACAGAAATAGTTGCACTCTAATAATTCACTTAAATATTTTTGAGAGTCTAACAATTAGGAATTGCAATTTGTATGTGTTATAATATTAGTCCAAAAAGGATAAGTATTCAAGGGGGGTATAATAAAAAAATCATGTAGATCACTAAATATGAAACGTACAGTTTGATTATATTGATGTAGTGATATGAAAGGATATTAGTTCATGATCATTGGTTAGTAGAAATATCGATATAAAAGTTTTTTTATTAAATTCTCATCTAAGTATTGGTCATGGCATGGTGATGAGGTGTGAGCATTTTTATGTTTGAATGAAATTCTTGAGTGCTATTATGATCGGATGTGTGTCATGGTTAACTCCTACCAGCGAATTCCCTAGGGGCATGTGACTAGTACATTGCTTTGAGGGATAATAGACTTTTACAATAAGTATATGACTTCTTTAGGACTAATGTGAGTGCACGGATTATAGGCACTCTCACCTTTCCGCAATTTGCTAGCCTCTTCGGTACCATGAATTGCCCTTTCTGAATTCGAGAATTGGTGCAAACTTCCCTAGTGTATCCAAACCCTGTGATATGATATGCTCTATCACACATAAGCATACTTATATTTTCCTCAAGAAAACCACCATACCTACCTATTATTGCATTTCCATAGCCATTCCCAGATATATTGCGATGCAACTTCCACCGTTCCTTCACATGACTTGTGTGTTCATCATCATATTGCTTTAGATGATCATATAGAGTTAACATAATATATGTTGCAAATCTACCATTCTTCATTGCTATACATGTTATGTTAGATCATTGCACATCCTGGTACACTACCATAGGCATTCATATAGAGTCATCTTGTATGGTTTTTATCGAGTTGTAAGTAAATAAAAGTGTGATTGTCATCACTATTAGAGCATTGTGCCAGTGAGGAAAGGATGATGGAGACTATGATTCCCCCACAAATCGTAAGAAAAATAAAAAAAGAATCCAAAAGAGCCCAACAAAAAAGAGAGAAAAGAGAGACGGGGCCATGTTGTTGTACTTTTACCACACTTGTGCTTCAAAGTAGAATCATGTTCTTCATATAGAGATTCTCTTGAGTTGTCGCTTTCATATACTAGTGGGGATTTTTCATTATAGAACTTGGCTTGTATATTCCGATTATGGGCTTCCTCAAATGCCCGAGGTCTTCATGAGGAAGCAAGTTGGATGCACACTCACTTAGTTTCCATTGAGCTTTCATACACTTATAGCTTTTAGTGCATACGTTGCATGGCAATCCCTACTCCTTCCATTGATATCGATTGATGGGCATATCCATAGCCCGTCGATCCGCCTAGTTGATGCGATACTTTCTTCCTTTTTGACTTCCCATTGATCTCTACCACCTAATTCTATTCCACCTATATGCTATATCCATGGCTCACACTCATTATGGGTGAAGTTGAAAATGTTGAACCGTGTTAGAAGTACGATCCAATTGCATGTTTTAACACCGGGGTGCTCATGACTTAAACAAATGTGGTGAAGTCGGAGTCACGCCATGCTAACATGATAAAATGAGTTGGGATAACGTTCATTAAGGATCGTATATTTTGAAAAAGTAATGATTATGATTGTTATATTCATGGATGTTATTATGTTGATATCAATTACTTCATAGTTTCTCAATATTTATATCGTAAAGATATAACATGATGCATATGCTAGGTAGCATTCAACATCACAAATTCTGTTTTTATCATATACCTACTCGAGGACGAGCAGGAATTAAGCTGGGGGATGCTGATATGTCTCCCGTGTATCAATGATTTTTTGTTCCTGCTATTATATTATCAATCTTGGATGCTTTATATCCAATTATATGCTATTTTATATCATTTTGTAGGACTAACTATTTACCTAGTGCTAAGTGCTGGTACCTATTTTTTGCGTGTTTTTGACTTTTCAAAAAACCAATACCAAACAAAGTCCAAACATGATGAAACTTTATGGTGATTTTTTGGGACCAAAAGAAACCCTGAAAGGTTCGAGAGGAGCTCACCCGACATGCCATCGGGGGTAGGGCGCGCCCCATACGCTCATGACTCACACACAACTCCTTTTAGCCTAATTCCACTTCTATAAATTCATATATATTTGAAAACCAACAAGGAGACACCCTAAACACATTTGTAAATTCACAAGATTGGCGATTCTCCAAAATAGTGGGACCATTATTACCTAAAATTAACGCTCTTCTAAACCCACTTTTAGTAGCATTGAAAATATCATTATCAATAGTAGATTCATCATAAAGCTCAGAATTCTCAAGATCACAGGAAACATCATGATTATCACCCCAATCATGATCATTAGCACAACTGACATTCATAGAATTTATACTAACAAAATTGCAATCATGCTTTTCATTCAAGGAACTATCATGAATCAATTTATAAATTTATTATAACACTTCTTTACAATTCTTAGATTCACAATTTTCAAGCAAGACCTCATAAGGATAACATAGTGCACTCTCACTAGCAATTGTTTCCATAGAATCGGGTCTTTTGAAAAGATAAGCAAGTGGATGAGGATCCATTTATCTTAAATTTTTGCATTTACTTTCTATTTTTGTGTTACAAAGATAAATAGAACATAACTAGGAAAGTAAAAAAGTAGAAAAAGTAAATGATAATTTGTGCGAAGGTACTTCATAGGAATTTGATGATGCTCCCTGGCAACGGCGCCGGAAATCCTTCCTGATACTTGTAAACTGCGTTGGGATTTTCCTCGAAGATGAGGGGATGATGCAGCACATTAGAGGTAAGTATTTCCCTCAATGAGCACCAAGTTTATCGAACCAATAGAAGAACCACACAAACTCCCGTCTTCAGCGCCTATGCACAAAAGAGCAAACACTTGCACCCAACGTGGGTAGGGTTGTCAATCCCCTTGAACTCGTTACATGCAAGCGATAAGTGGTGATACATAGATAATTTGATAAATATAGATTTTAAATAAAAAGAAAATAAAAATGGCAGCAAGGTATTTAGGGTTTTTGTCATTATATTTGTGAGGATACACGGGGGGCATAGTGTTCACTAGAGGCTTCTCTCGAAGAAGAAGGCATACATTGGGTACACAAATTAATGTTGGGCAATTGATAGAAAAGCGCATAGTTATGCAATATTTATTCATGGCAACAATCATGTATATAGGCATCACATCCATAAACAAGTAGACCGACTCCTTCCTGCATCCACTACTATTATTCCACCCATCAACCTCTATCCACCATGCATCTAGAGTATTAAGTAAAAACGGAGTAATGCTTGGAGGATGATGACATGATGTAGACAAAGTAAATCCAATTAATATGAATGAACCCCCACCGTTCTACCCTTATCGGCAGCAATAAAATACATGTCATGTCCCTTTCTGTCACTGGGATTGAGCATCGCAAGATTGAACCCACTACAATGCACTACTCCCACTTGACGATAACTCAATATAGTTGGCCAAACCAAACAAATAGATCGGAGAGCATGACGAAGCTATAACAATCATGCAAATAAAATGCCATCAAGTATTCAATGTTTTTCATGAATAATCTGAACATAAACCCACAATTCATCAGATCCCAATAAACACACCGCAAAGATTGATTACATAAGATAGATCACCGCGGGAATTGTGGTCATCTTGGTAATGGACAACATAGAGAGAGAGAGATAGCCATCTCGGTACTAACTACAGACCTGTAGGTTTGTGGTAAACTACTCACACATAACCATGGGAGCAGCAAGGTTGATGTAGAGGCCCTCCATGATCGATCCCTCCTCTGGCAAGGCACCAGAACAGGGCTCCAGATGGCACACGGCGGAATAGAGATTTTTAGCAACGGGAAAAGTGTTTCGGGAGGCTCTTTAGGGTTTTCAGAATATTTTTGAATTTATAGGCCAGAGATCAAGGACAGGAGAGCGGGGAGGTGGCCCCAAGCCATCAGGGCGCGGTCACCTGGAGCCCCTGTTGGCTTGGGGGCACCTCGTGTGCCCTTCGGTCTTTCTCCAAAGCTTCTAGGTTTTATTTTGGTCCAGAAAAAATCATCAAAAAGTTTTGGACTATTTGGACTTCGTTTGGTACAATATTCATGAAAAAACAAAAACATGCAGAAAACAACAACTGGCACTTGGCACTAGGTTAATAGGTTAGTACTCAAAAATAATATAAAGTAACAAGTAAATGTATAAAAAGTATCCTATAATGATAATATAATATCATGGAACAATCAAAAATTATAGATACGTTGGAGTTGTATTAGTACGCACCATTGCAAAAGTTCGTCATTTCGAAGCACCTCGTGATGATCGGGTTTGATAGACGCTTCGCACGCATACAATGGGTGTAAGATGGCTTTATACATGCAGAATGTTTGGGTTAAAATTGATGAGACTAGCATGTACATACATGGCCTTGAAACACGGAGGACCAAAAGGTCGAACATGAGTCGTATATAAGATATGATCAACATGGAGATGTTCACCATTAAAATCACTCCATCTCACATGATAATCGGACATGGGTTGGTGAATTTGGATCATGTATAACTTAGACAACTTGAGGGATGTTGATTTAAGTGGGAGTTCATTAGTAATTTGATTATTATCATGAACATAGTCTAATTGTCTTTGCAAAATATGTTGTAGATCAATGGCTCGCGATGTAGTTTCCCTTAATTTTAATACGTTCCTAGAGATAGCTAAGTTGAAAGATGATGAAATCTATTATGCGGACTGGGTCCGTAATCTCGGGATTATCCTCACTATTGCACAAAAGACTTATGTCATTGATGCACCACTTGGTGATCCATCGTACCCTGAAATTCATGATGCTATGAACGTTTGGAAAACACGTTCTGATCACTACCTGATAGCTTAATGCGCCATGCTTTATGGCTTATAACATGGGCTCCAAAAATGTTTTGAGCACCACGGGGCTTATGAGATGATGGAAGAGCTGAAGTTGGTAATTCAGGCTCACAACCGTGTTGAGAGCTATGAGACCCCTCACGAGTTATTTACCTACAGGATGGAGGAGAACAACTCAGTCAGTGAGCACGTGCTCAGAATTTCTGGGTACTACATTCGCTTGAATCGATTGGGAGTTAATATTCCGAATGAAGTCGTGATTGACAAAGTTCTCCAATCACTATCACCTAGATTAAAGAGCTTCGTGATGAACTATAACATGCAAAGGATGGAGAAGACGATCCCTGAGCTATTCGTGATACTTAAGGCCACGGAGGTAGAAATCAAGAAGGAGCGACAATTGTTGATGGTCAAAAGGACAACGTTCAATAAAGGCAAGGGAAAGAAGGGAAACTTCAATAAGAATGGCAAGCCAGTTGCCGCTTCCCTGAAGAAACCCAAGGCTAGACCCAAACCTGAGACTGACTGCTTCTATTGCAAGGCAAATGGTCAAATGGTCACTGCAAGAGGAACTGCCCAAGTACTTGGTAGATAAGAAGGTTGGCAATGTCAACAAAGGTATATTTGATATTCATGTTATTGATATGTACCTTACCAGTGCTCGTAGCAGTGCTTGGGTATTTGATACCGGTTGAGTTGCTAATATTTGTAACTCAAAGCAGGAGCTGCAGAATAAACGGAGACTAACTAAGGACGAGGTAACGATGCACGTTTGAAATGGCTCCAAGGTTGATGTCATCGCCGGCGGCAAGTTCCCTCTATGTCTACCTTCGGGATTAGTTTTAAACCTAAATAATTGTTATTTGGTGCCTCTGTTGAGCATGAACATCATATTTGGATCTAGTTTGATGCGAGACAGTTATTCGGTTGAGTCGGAGAATAATGGTTGTATTATTTATATGAATAGTATATTTTATGGCCATGCACCCAATGTGAATGGTTTATTCTTATTGAATCTCAATTGTAGTGATACACATGTTCATAACATTGATGCCAAAAGATCTAAAGTTGATGACGATGGCACCACATACTTGTGGCACTGTCGCTTAGGTCATATTGGTGTAAAGTGCATAAAGAAATTCCATGCGGATGGAGTTTTGGAATCACTTGATTATGAATCATTTGAAACATGTGAACCATGCCTCATGGGAAGATTACAAAAAACACCATTTTCCGGTACAATGGAGCAGGCAAGTGACTTGTTGGAAATAATACATACTAATGTATGCGTTTCAATGAGTGTTGAAGCATGTAGCGAATATCATTATTTTCTTACCTTAATGGATGATTTGAGTAGATATGGGTATATTTACTTAATGAAACACAAGTATGAAACATTTGAAAAGTTCAAGCAATTTCAAAGTGAAGTTGAAAATCATCATAACAAGAAGATAAAATTTCTACAATCTGATCGTGGTGGTGAATATCAGAGTTATGAGTTTGATACGCATTTAAGACAATATGGAATTGTTTCACAACTCACGCCACCTGGAACACCATGGTGTAATGGTGTGTCCAAACATCGTAATCATACACTATTGGATATGAAGCGTTCTATGATGTCTCTTACCGATTTGCCACTTGTTTTGGGGTTATGCATTAGAGAATCGGATTCACCTTAAATAGGGTACCATCTAAGTCCGTTGAGACGACAACATATGAATTATGGTTTGGCAAGAAACCTAAGCTGGTGTTTCTTAAAGTTTGGGGATGTGACGCTTATGTCAAAAGGCTTCAACCTGATAAGCTTGAACCCAAAGTGGAGAAGTGCGTCTTCATAGGATACCCTAAAGAAAAAATTGTGGATACCTTCTATCACAGATCTGGAGGCAAAATCTTTGTTGCCAAGCATGGATCCTTTCTAGAGAACGAGTTTCCCTCGAAAGAAGTGAGTGGGAGGAAGGTAGAACTTGATGAGTTTATCGAACCTTCACTTGAATTGGTGAGTACCGCATAGTATAAATATGTTCCTATGATGCCCACACCAATTGAATAGGAAGCTAATAATGATGATCATGAAACATCAGATCAAGTCACTACCAAACTTCTTAGGTCGACAAGGACACATACTACCCCTGAGTGGTATGTTAATCCTATCTTGGAAGTCATGTTGTTGGACAATGGTGAGCCTACAAACTTTGAGAAGATTTCATGGGCCTGGATTCTAAACAATGGCTACAAGTCATGAAATCCAACATAGGATCCATGCATGAAAACAAAGTATGGACTTTGGAAGACTTACTCTATGACCATCAGGCCATTGAGAACAAATGGATCTTTCAGAAGAAGATAGAAGTTGATGGTAATGTTACCGTCTATAAAGCTTGACTTGTCTCAAAGGGTTTCTGACAAGTTCAAGGAGTTGGCTATGATGAGAATTTCTCACCCGTAGCGATGCTAAAGTCTGTTAGTATTATCTTAGAAATTTCTGCATTTTTTGATTATGAAATCTGGCAAATGGAGGTCAAAATTGCATTCCTTAATGGTTTCCTTAAGGAAGAGTTGTATATGATGTAACCGGAAGGTTTTGTTGATCCTAAGGATACTAATAAGGTATGCAAGCTCCAGCAATCCATCTATGAATTGGGGAACGAAGCATGGTAAACAAAAAGAAGTCCTAAGAACACCCAAGATCTATCTATGGAGATGCATAGCAACGAGAGTAGAGAGTGTGTCTACGTACCCTCATAGACCGTTAAGTAGAAGCGTTTGTAACGCGGTTCATGTAGTCATACTCTTCATGATCCAATCGCAATCCGATCTGATATAGCACCTAACGGATGGTTGATACGTCTCCAATGTATCTATAATTTTTTATGATGGCATGCTAATATAATATATGCTTTGGATGTTTTATATGCATTACTGTGCTATTTTATATTATTTTTGGGACTAACCTATTAATCTAGAGCCAAGTGCCAGTTTTTGTTTTTTCCTTGTTTTTGAGTTTTGCAGATGTGGAATATTAAACGGAGTCCAAATGGAATAAAACCTTCGGAAGGAATTTTTTTGGAAGGAAGCAAGTCATCCAAGCTTGGAGTGCACGTCAGGGGAGGTGTTAGGGCGCCACAAGCCTGCTAGGTGCCCCCTGGCCGCACCTAGCAGTCTTGTCACCTCTAGGCAGGTCTCCTAACCCTAATTCCTGGCCTATAAATACCCAAATATTGCCCCAACATCAAAAAGAGCCACACAATACTTTTTCGCCGCCAGAAGCCTCCGTTCCTGAGAGATCCAGTCTTGGAGCCTTTTCCGGTAATTTGCCGAAGGGGGTTTCGATCACGAAGGGCATCTACATCAACTCCATTGCCCCTCCGATGATGTGTGAGTAGTCCACCACAGACCTACGGGTCCATAGCTAGTAGCTAGATGGCTTATTCTCTCTCTTTGATCTTCAAAACCATGTTCTTCATGATCTTCATGGAGATCTATCCGATGTAATCCTCTTTTGTGGTGTGTTTGTCAAGATCCGATGAATTGTGAGTTTATGTTCAAATTATCCATGAATCTTATTTGAATCTCCTACGATTTCTTATATGAATGGTTTCATATCCTTGCAAGTCTCTTCGAGTTATTGGTTTGGTTTTGCCAACTAGATTGGTAATTCTTGCAATGGGAGAAGTGCTTGGTTTTGGGTTCAATCTTGCAGTGTCCTCACCTAGTGACAAAGTAGGGGTAGCAAGGCACGTATTGTATTGTTGCCATCAAGGGTAACAAGATGGGGTTTTCATCATATTGCTTGAGTTTATCCCTCTACACCATGTCATCTTTCTTAATGCGTTACTCTGTTCTTCATGAACTTAATAAGCTAGATGCAGGTAGGAGTCGATCGATGTGTGGAGTAATAGTAGTATTGTGGAATCGTTTCGGTCTACTTGTCACGGATGTTATGACTATATGCATGATAATTGCCTTGGATAACTACATGATTATTTGCTTTTCTATCAATTGCTTGACAGTAATTTGTTTATCCACCATGATATTTGCCTTCAAGAGAGAAGCCTCTAGTGAAACCTATGGCCTCAGGGTCTATTTTCCATCATATATTTTCAGATCTATACTTGCTGCAATTTATTATCTTTTACTTTCCGCACTGGTTACATCTATCTCTATCGGATCTAATCCTTGCACATAACCGTGAAGGGATCGACAACCCCTTTATAGCGTTGGGTGCAAGAGTTTGATTATTTGTGTAGGTGCATCCATTGGTGACTTTCTTGTTCCTCCTACTGGATTGATACCTTGGTTCTCAAAAACTGAGGGAAATACTTATCTACTTCGCTGCATCACCCTTTCCTCTTCAAGGGAAAACCAACGCATGCTCAAGAGGTAGCAAGAAGGATTTTTGGCGTCATTGTCGGGAAGGATACACATCAAGCCTGCCAAGTACCCATCACAAACTAATCTCTTACATTTACTTTATTTTCCATTTGCCTCTCGTTTTCCTCTCCCCCATTTCTAAAACGATTTTAGAAAATACCAAAAATATTTGCCTTTTTTATTCGCCCTTCTTTCGCTTGCCTTTCGTTTGTTTGAACTCATGGCTAGTCTTACTACTATAACTAATACTCCCAAGTATGAGGTTCTTAATTTTAATCAAAGGGAGGGAGAAAACTTAAAAGATGCTTGGTATATAATTTGCAATTCTCAAAATAGATCTATTTGTAAGCAATCTACTGCCATTCTCCTTCGCAAGTTTTACGTGGGTATCACTCCTTGGAATAGATATGTTCTAGATACCATCATGGGAGGGAATTTTTTGGGAAGTCATACCTTTGACTCCTATAGTGCTATGATAAATTTGTTTGGATCACCCCCAATCATGGTTAATGGGACAATTTTAACTCTAGAACATGTGATGTGAAGGCTTGATATTATTGAAAAGAGGGTTGCTACAGTTGGGCTTATTGAAAACTTGGATAAAAAGCTTCATAATCACATTACTCAATATGGATCTAAACTAGGAGTTACCTTAAAAAATCTCAAGGAAAAAGAACCCATAGTTAATGAAAAATTGGAACAAGATTCCTCTAGAATTAGCAAGCTAGAGGACATTATTACCAACTTGGGATCCGCTTTTGCTTTAGTACAAACCACCCCAACTCCTTCGCCTCCTAAGGCTGCCAAGTTTGTTTATGTTCCTAAAAATAAGGGTAAATCTTCTAGTGAGGATGAAGATCTTAAGACAATAAGTATTCACCCCCAACTTTCTCAATATCATTAAGGAACCAATTGCCACCATTGGATCTCTTGATTTTTTACCTAGGAGTATTATCATTGATAAGAACAACGGGCCGCCTAGGGACTATAAGTGTGCAATTGAGGAGTTGCATACCAAAGATGACAATACCTAGATCTATTGCATTTTGCCTAGCTAGGGGCGTTAAACAATAGCGCTTGTTGGGAGGCAACCCAATTTTGTGTTCTGTTTTTACTTCTGTTTTTGAGTGTTTACCACATTATGACTTCTGTAGTAATTGTGTTTTGGTGTTTTAATTATTGTTTGAGCCAAGTAAAACCTTTAGGGTGATCTATGGTAGTTGTTGATTTGATCTTGCTGAAAACAGAAACTTTTGCGCTCAGTCCAGGATTTTTCCAATTTTTTCAGAGCATCGAATTGATCTGAATTTTTACACAAGATTTATATACAAATTTCCCAGGTTTTCCTAATGTTTTAGAATTTTTTGAGTTACATAAGTATACGAAGTTTCCAGATTGCTGCAGACTGTTCTGTTTTTGACAGATTCTGTTTTCTTTGAGTTGTCTGCCTATTTTGATGAATCTATGGGTTGTATCATGTGGTATGAGCCATGGAGAAGTTATATTACAATAGGTATAACACCAATATAAATAAATAATGAGTTCACAACATTACCTAAAGTGGTGATTTATTTTCCTATACTAACGGATCTCACGAGTTTTCTGTTAAGTTTTGTGTTGTGAAGTTTTCAAGTTTTGGGTAACGATTGGATGGACTATGGAATAAGGAGTGGCAAGAGCCTAAGCTTGGGGACGCCCAAGGAACCCCAAGTCATATTCAAGGATTCCAAAGAGCCTAATCTTGGGGATGCCTCGGAAGGCATCCCCTCTTTCGTCTTCAATCCATCGATAAATTTACTTGAGGCTGTATTTTCATTCACCACATGATATGTGTTTTGCTTGGAGCATCTTGTATGATATGATTCTTTGCTTGTTAGTTTCCCACAATCATCCTTGCTACACACATATTTTGAGAGAGACACGCTGAATTATGAATTTATTAGAATACTCTTTGTGCTTCCCTTATATCTTTTGAGTTGGGCAATTTTGCTCTATATGCTTCACTTATATCTTTTAGAGCACGGTGGTGTTTTCATTTTATAGAAATACTTGAACTATCGTATGTCACTTACATTATTTTGAGAGTTCCTAAAGACAACATGGTAATTGGTCTAAGTTATGAATTTAGTCCTAATATGATAGGCATCCAAAAGGGATATAATAAAAACTTCCATATTAAGTGCATTGAGTGTTTATGAGAAGTTTGATTCCTTGCATAAAGTTTTGAGATATGAAGATGGTAATGTTAAGAGACATGTTAGGAAGTAAATTGTGATTTGGTAAAAAATACTTGTGTAAAGGTTTGTGATTCCCGTAGCATGCTGAAAGTGCGTTATATCGACTAGAGGGGGGGTGAATAGGCAATTTTTACAAATTCATCACTTGAGGAATTCCAACTTTGAGGAATTTGAAATGTGATGAATACCTAGCAGAGGAATAAGTACTCAAGTGCATGAGGAACATAGTAACAGTATAACCTTCATGATGAAATGAAACATGCACAAATAGAGAGTAGCGTGATAAAGGATAAGTAGTGATGAACAAGGCAACTTGAAGAATTTGAGGTGAGGAATTTGCGAAAGTCTTCAGTCAAATTCTTCAAACAGTAATAATCAATTTCATCAACAGGTTTATGAGGAATAAGGAGGTTGAGGAAATAGAACCAGGTAGCTTGATGAAGACAATGGTTTGATGACCCAGTTCCAACTGCTGTGACAGTCGTACGTCTGGTTTGGAGCGGCCTGGTATTTAAACCAGAGGACACACAGTCCTTACCATATTCTCCTTGAGCTAAGGTCACACAGTCCTCGCCCAACACTCGTGGTAAGTCTTCAGGGTAGACTTCCAAAACCCTCACAAACTGGTCACCCAATGATCCACAATTTACTGCTCGATGCTCTAGACCAAGGTCACTTCATGGTCCCCAATTGGCTGCAGGAGCACTAGACCATGACGCCTAACCGTCTAGAGGTTGCACAGTCCTCAAAGGTAACAAGCGCCGGTTCCACACAAGAATTTCTTCAGTGATGCTCAATCACTATGGGTTTTGTGGTTTGGTTGTGGGTTTTTCCTCACTGATGATTTTCTCTCAAAGTCCTCAGAGGATGGGTTGCTCTCAAATGACAAGTGTCAGTTCTCTCTCGAAGCAGCCAACCAGCTAGTGGTTGTGGGGGTGGCTATTTATAGCCAGGGTGCAACCTGACATGATAAGACATAAGTTCCCCCAACGATATGACCGTTATGTGGATAAGAATGATTGGGGACAGTTGGCGCTAAGCACAGCAACGGTCGGAATTTCGAACTATGAAAGTCCTCAGCTTATCATGTTCCTCACTTGTAGGCAATTCGCACTGGCGAAATCCTAACTCCTTAGTCAGATCAATTTCCTCAGAGACCAGAAGAACTTCGTCTCTGTCACTCAAGAACTTGTCTGAACCATAAGAGATTTCCAAAGGCTTCACTCGAAGGATTGTATGGGTTGAGGATTTTAGAGTTGAGCATCAGTTGGAAATTTTCCTTAGTATTACCTTGGGCCCCTTTAATAGTATGGTGTTTCCTATGACTCAAATAAAGGAAATGAAACTACAGAAAAAAAAAGTCTTCACGCTTCATATTCCTCGTTCATATCTTCAAGGTCACACCAACTTCTTCATTTTCAAAGTCTTCACAAAGTCTTCAGCAAAGTCTTCACTTGAAGACATACATTTCTAGGGGGTCGATAATCTCCGAATATATATCAAACTCCTCATCGACTTATAGAGCCTGTGTACACTCACAAACACATTAGTGCCTTAACCTATAAGTCTTCAATACACCAAAATCACTAAGGGGCACTAGATGCACTAACAATCTCCCCCTTTTGGTGATTGATGACAAATAGGTTAAGTTTTCAACGGGGATAAACATATGAAGTGAAAGTACAGATTTTGAGGAATTTGATTGCAGGATATAGAAGAACTCCCCCTGAAGATGTGCATATTTGAGGAATTTGCTTTGTACTTCAAATGCACATGGCATGTTCAAAACATGGAGAACTCCCCCTATATCTTGTAATTCATACACGCATTTGAATATATGAAATGAAGAATTTGAAACGCGTGAGGAAAATGGTGTCTGACGAAATTCAGCATGCATGCATTAAGATGTTTGAGGAAATAAACATGCAAGGAAATAGTTCAAACGTGTCAGACCACCATCGGACTTAAGTTTACAACTCAATAATCAAAAACTTCAGAAGAGCGAGAGTTGTAACTTAAACAAAAATAGCCCATATATATAGAGAGAGAGACCCGCTTGAAGACTAACTCAAATTTTCTCCCCCTTTGTCATCGAACACCAAAAGGGAAGAAAAAGTGATGATTAACGCCCCATGAGGAATTTCATCTTGTTGGTGAAGAAGGAGCGCTAGCGTTGTCGGGGTCGATTGTTGATGCAGGGCCAGCAGCAGTATCTTCAATGTCTTCATCTTCATCGCGCTCGCGAGATGAAGAATATGAACTGGTGACCATCAGAGGAACTTGGACTTTCTTGAACTTCTTCTGAGGACAGCGAGCAAAGTCAGGATATTCTTCAAAGTTCAGCTCATCCAATTCTTCAAAAGACATGATGTTAGCACAGCCCAAGAGCGCTTGAGGTTTTCATGAGCATAATAGTGGTTCCTCTTGACAGTGTTCTCCGTCATAGTCATATTTTGCACAATATACCCAAGTTGACGCTTTACCCACTTATGATTGCGATCGACCATCTGATGAAGACCTATAAGAAGTTCGCGATCAGTCATCAATCGAGGGGCACACTCTTTGGGAGCTGAGGCCTTTGCATCAGAGTCTTGTGTGGCAGTGTCATCGTTTGTGGAGAAGGAAGCGGCTTTGCAAAACTTTCCATCCAGGGGACGTGTTCCTTCATCAATAACAGACTTGCCTTTCCCTTCAACTGATGAAATTGTACTCTTGATGACTTCAACGGGTGGCAGGAAACTGAAGTGATTCTGGAAATCAGCTTTGTAGTGCACTGAGGACTTATCCCTGATGAATTTCATAACCCATGGTGCATATGGCTTCTACTCAAATGGAGCGACAGCTGCACTGGCCAAAGTCCTCATGAAGAAACCATGCAAGTTAATGGGAATGCCATGGATGACATTGAAGAGCATATTCTTCATGATTCCTTCAACTTATTCTTCTTCAGAGTTGTGGCCCTTCTGAGGACATAGTGTGTTTGTCAATATACGATAGATAGTCCTGGGCACATATAGCAGGTCCTTCACCAAGAAGATTGTTCGTTGAGGCTGACCATGTGGCAGTTTCTTCATCAACACATTCATCAGTTGATTGGGTAGAGGAGGTTCATCAAACAACTTGCGGGCTTCTTCTGAGGGAATTTGGACTGGGGCACACTGAAGCAATTCAGAGGCTTGAGCAGTGAAGTGTGTTGTGCTAGTCATCCAATCCAATATCCAAGAGTTGATGTCTGAGGAATCTCCACTGATATGCAACGTGGCATAGAATTGAAGGATGATTTCCTCATTCCAATTGCAGATGTCAACACAAAATGGAAGAAGTCCAGCAACATATAGAACTTGGAGCACAGGAGTAAATGATGGAAGACTTTCCATGTCAACGTGAGGAACCTGATGGTGCTCGAACACTTTCTTCTTCTCATAGAGGACTGAAGCATAGTATTTCAGTTGAGTGGCAGTCCAGAACCTGTTGTGACCAGCCCTTGCAGAGTCATAGGGGTTTGGTCTAGAGAAGAATGAGTGTTCATTGAAGAAATTCCTCTTGAGGAATTTGGGACGGACAGTGCCTTTGAAAGGCTGTCTTGGCTTGGGTTGAAGATTTGTTCGTGTACGCCCTTGATCTCCGTTGGCATGGAAGGAACAACAGACTTAGTGATTTGAAGAGTTGGTTCCTCAGTAGTGGCCGGAGCATCAATTTCCTCAGCTGTTGCAGCTGGAATTTCTTCAGGGTCTGGAAGGTACAGGTGTTCAGAGTCTTCAGGTATTTCTTCAGTCTGTGCGGGTGACTAAGGAATCAACATCAGAGGAGTTGCCATTGGTGAATTTGGATGTGCAGATTCCCAATATTCATCATTGACGACTGGAGTGGTGTCACCAATGTCAACATCTTTATCAATGTCTTTGCCAGCTTCCTCAGCAGTTACCAGAAGCTGGAGCGATGATACCTTGGGGGTTGATGCAGTGTCATCGATGACAATTTCCTCATCAAGAGGCTCTGAGGAAGCAGCCGAATGATTCTCTTTTTCTTGAGGAATGTCATATGATTCCCTGATTGGCACAATAGCATAGGCTGGTGCCGAGGAAATAGGAGTTGCATCAATTGGTGTTGCTGAGGAACTTGTCAAAGTTTTCAACTTCTTCAACATAGGGGCTTCAGAAGTTGATGCTTTTTCTTTTGAGGGGATTTTCCTTAGTAGTAGAAATTTCTTCAGGAACGACTGATGCAGCCACCCTGGGTGGTTCAGTTTCTTCAGGCACAGCAGATTCTTCAGCTGGCCTATCAGATTCTTCAGGTACATCAGAAGTACATGTTGGCATAGCAGATTCCTCAGGCACAACATTGGAGGTTGCCCTGGCATGTCATCAGTGATCTGAGTTTCCTCAGCAGCACTGGCAGTTGCTTCTGGTGCAGAAGCATTTCCTACTGCAGTTTCATCAGGCTGAGCATTTTCATCAGCTGCCTGAGGAATTTCATATGAAGTCCGAGCAATTTCTTCAGACTGAGGCATTTGTGGTTGCGATCGAGCTGCAACCCTGGTGTTGTGATCCTTTATAGCTACTTGAGCAGCCCTGATGAGTCTGACCTTGGTGCCCTTCCATTCAGCACCATATTTCTGTTGATCCAAATAGAGAGAGCGAATCTCGGACTGAAATGTGACGAGTTGATTTGGTGTCAAATTCATCACATTTTCGCGCAAAAACTTTTCTTTGCGAGTCTTGTTCCTCTTAGCTCTCTGAGCTTGCTCTCTCTTCCATTGTTCTTCAGAGATGAAGTGGGTGAGGACATGATCCACTTCAGGAGGCAGATTCAGTGAAGAAAGTGGGGTACTTGGGTCTTCATGCCATATATCAATGAAGTTGAGGATCATCTTGGGATCCAACATGAGAGGAACAGAGCTGCCCTTTGCTCTAGCAGCCCTGTGCTGACTTTGTTTGATGATTTCTACCAATTCCTCATCATCGGCATCATCATCATCACTATCATTATCCTCTGAAGTACCTGAGGGGAATGTAACCAGAGCCTTGCTGGTGTGAGGACTTGGTCTTTGACCATGTCCGGCTGTCTTCTTCAGTTTAAGCGCTGAGGGACTGGTTAAAGACTTTGCAGTTGTGGAGGGGCTTGTAGTGAGCTTCGGAACTTTGGTGAAACCCTCGGTCCTTTTGCATGTTGACAGATGCACTAGGGTTGAGGACTTTGTAGCTGTTGCAGATGACTGAGCAGCAACAGTTCCAGGTGTAGAAGGTTTTCTGGGCTGAGGCCTTTGACCTTGAGGAATTTGTACTGAGGACTTTGATGTTGAAGAACCAATCTTCAGAGCAGGTTTCTTTACCATTTTCTTCGGAGCACTAGCAGAAGCTCCGGCAGAGGCAGCAGCAGCAGAATCCTCGTTGAATTTCTTCACTGCCTCTTTGGCGTTCCTCGCCAACTTGGCTTGTTGCTTCTCCCACATGTCAGGAAAGTCCTCACCAGTTTTGAGGCTAGTAGGATCAGCAATTTGGTTTGGAGCAAGAGGAGACCTGCTGCAAGGTGGTTTTATAGCGAATTTCATCATGTATTTTGGAGTTACATAAAGATATTCTCTCCATTCTTTGGCCCATCTCCTCTCAATCTTTTGCAGACGGATCTTCCTCTGCTTGGTCGTCTCCTTTCCATGTGTTTCTTCGTCAGGTGTGCAATATTCATCATACAGATCCTTAGGGATCTCAAATGCAGTGTGCACATCTGGCTTCTTCCCTCCTTTCTGAGGTTTCTTTCCATCAGACATTTTATTCACTTGAGGAATCTGAACTCTTGAAGATTCTGAAGAGGTACACAGTTTTTCTTCAAGTAGCGCTGCAAATGAGTTAAGTTGATGAGAACCTAGTGATTCATCAGCAGACATGTTGTACCTGTGAATAGAGTATAGGTGCAAGGAATTTGAAGTGGTCATATGCATTCTCAGAAATTTTGAAGAAAAAATAGGTGTGAGGAATTTGACCATGGATGTCTTGAGGAATTTTACTAAGTGTTCTTTGTCTCAGGTTCCTGAGTTGTACAAATTTTGAGGATTTGCACAATTGAGGAATCTTGAAGAAAATCATTACTAAGAGAAAATCATCAAGTATGAGGAGATGTAAGGTGCGTTAAAATAAGGTTCGTGAAGAACAAACACCTTTTGAGGAATATAAAGAGCATTTGAGGATCAAACAAGGGCAGTAAAAGTAAATTTTATTTACCTTGGTGAAGAACACGATGAACTCAGAGATGAGATTGGGAAGTTCGTGCGTTCAGATCTCCCATGCCCTAGCTTGGCAGAGGGAGACAGCTACAGCGGCAGCGGGATGAGGATTTCCACGGCCGGTGCAAGTACAGCGACGACGAGGTTGAGGCAGTGAAGCTCTTCCTCACCAGCGACGATGACTTTAGCGGCGGCGCTAGGTTGGAGCTCGGGAGAGGGATGAGATGCGGAGTAACCAAGCATAGTTGATGGGAAGGGGCATTTATAGAGGAAGTGAAAACCGATCCGCCCGAAGATTTTTTACAGGATTGCCCCTGACCCTTGCTCTCCACGCGACAGGTGTCACCCACGTACTTAGCGGTGGCGATAGTGGGGGTCGTGGGTTATCTAGGCGCGAGAATAGTAACTGTTTGAGCGGGAACCGCCGAAAATTTTGGTAGAGAAGATTTCAAAGTTTTCGTTCGCAAATTCTTCAACTGTCAAGGACACAGTGAAGACTTTGAACGAGTTTCAAAGTAGAACGCATATGAAGAATTTGTGAACAGACTTGGTTGAGTTTAGCATAGCGGGGAAAAGGGTCCGATCACATTCACTTAGATGAAAATCAACTTGAAGAATTAGCAATAAGTGAATGTTGGTGAGGACATTGAAAACTCAAATATAAATATATATATATATATATGTATAGTCAATGAAGAACATGAGTTTCAAAGTTTGAAGAATTTGAAAAGTTGAGGAATTTGAAAAAACTTGAGGAATTTGATAGTTTGAAGAATTTGCAAACACAACGAAATGCTCAATTTTGAAGAATTTCAAATTTTGGTTGGTGGCGTAACCCACCGTATAAGAATGATGATTTCAGACACCGCGTACAATTGTCGTAGAGTTCTTAGAATCAAATTCTTCATTAATTTCTTCACACTTAGAGAGTTATTCTTCATTGATTAAAGAAAAACATTACTTCGTGTGTTGCACATCTAAGTCATCAATTTTGCATAAGTGTTAGGGTGTGTGTTCTTCATCAAAGAACATTCGAAGATTCTAAGATATTTAGCTCACACCGCAACTTGCAAAATCTCTTTTCATCCAAGGGCTTTGTGAAGATATTGGCCAGTTGTTCTTCAGTGGGAATGTGGTTGATGGAGATGTCGCCCTTGAGTACATGATCTCGAAGAAAGTGATGACGAATCTGGATGTGCTTGGTCTTGGAATGCTGAACTGGCTTATAGGCAATCTTGATGGCACTCTCGTTGTCGCAGTAAAGAGGCACATTCTTCAGCTTGATGCCGTAGTCCTTGAGGGTTTGCTTCATCCATAGTAACTGAGCACAACACGAGCCAGCAGCAATGTACTCAGCTTCTGCAGTAGAGAGTGAAACGCAGTTCTGCTTCTTCGAGGACCAACAGACTAAGGATCATCCGAGGAAATGACATGTGCCTGAGGTTGACTTGCGATCCACACGATCTCTAGCATAGTCAGCATCAGAGTATCCGACGAGGTGAATATTTGAGCCCTTGGGATACCACAATCCAAGTGTTGGTGTGTGAGCTAAGTATCGAAGAATATGTTTCACAGCCTTATGGTGTGATTCCTTCAGTGTTGCTTGGAATCGAGCACACATGCAAACACTTAGCATTATATCAGGCCTAGATGCACATAGGTACAATAAGACGCCAATCATGGAGCGGTATACCTTCTAATCGAAATCTTTACCATTTTCATCAGTGCAGAGGTGTCCTTTTGAAGGCATTGGAGTTTTGACGCCTTTGCAATCTTGCATGTCAAATTTCCTCAGAACATGTTTGAGGTATTTCTCTTGTGAGATGAAGATGCCATTGTCTCGCTGACGAATTTGAAGACCTAGGAAGAATTTCAACTCTCCCATCATAGACATTTGATATTCTTCACTCATCATATAGGCAAATTCATCACTATAACGTTTGCCAGTACAGCCAAAGATAATATCATCAACATATATTTGGCATATGAACAGTTCATTGTCATAGCATTTCGTGAAAAGAGTAGGGTCGAGTGAACTGGGTTTGAAGCCTTTCTTCATGAACCGGGTTTGAAGACTTTGTCAGGATGCTTAGGATCTTCAAAACCTAGGGGTTGAGCAACATACTTCTTCCTCAAGCTTACCATTGAGGAATGCACTTTTCACATCCATTTGACATAAGATGATATTATGATGGTTAGCGTAAGCCAGTAATATGTGAATAGCCTCAAGTCTAGCAACAGGTGCAAATGTTTCGTCGAAGTTAATACCTTCAACCTGTGTATAGCCTTGGGCTACAAGGCGAGCCTTATTCCTCACCCCAAGGCCATTTTCATCTTGCTTGTTGCGGTAGATCCACTTGGTACCTATGATGTTATGCTTGTGAGGATCTGGCCACTTGACAAGTTCCCACACATTGTTGAGCTTGAATTGATGCAATTCCTCTTGCATATCTTGAATCCACTCGGGCTCCTTGAATGTTTCATCAACTTTGGTGGGCTCTATGATAGAGACAAAAGCAAAGTGCCCACAAAAGTTAGTTAAATGTGAAGCTTTTGAGCGTGTGAGAGGACCTGGTGCATTGATGTCATCCTTGATTTTGTCAATTTGCACTTCGTTTGCTACTCTTGGATGAGCAGGTTGACAAGGCTGAGGATTTTCAACAGCACCATTTTCTTCAAGTATATCAGCATGAGAGTCTTCATTTGTTGGAATGATTTCCTCAGTAGGTATGACATCTTCTGTTGCCTTCAGCTTGATTGATTCCTCAGGAGATTGTTCATCTAACACAGAAGGCAGGTGCTCTCTTTGCAAGCCATTAGTTTCATCGAACCGCACATCTACAGTTTCAAACACCTTGTGATGGTAGGTGTTGAAGACTTTGTAGGTGTGCGAGTCCTTTCCATAACCAAGCATAAAACCTTCATGTGTTTTCGGTGCAAACTTAGAACTGTGGTGAGGGTCTCTGATCCAGCATTTTGCACCGAAGACTTTGAGATAACTTACATTGGGTTTCTTGCCTATCATGAGCTCATATGAAGTCTTCTTGAGGAATTTGTGAAGATATACCCTATTGATGATGTGGCATGCAGTATCAATTGCTTCAGGCCAGAAGCGACGAGGGGTTTTGTATTTGTCAAGCATTGTGCGAGCCATCTCAACAAGTGTCCTGTTTTTGCGCTCCATGATGCCATTCTACTGAGAAGTATAAGGGGCAGATAACTCATGAGTAATACCAAGCTCATCAAGATATTCATCAAGATTAGTGTTCTTGAACTCAGTCCCATTATCACACCTCATATGCTTGATCTTGACGCCGAAGTTCGTGGAGGCCCTTCAAGCAAATCATCTGAAGACGTCCTACGCTTCATTTTTGTACAGAATAACATGCACCCATGTGTAACGAGAGTAATCGTCAACAATGACAAAGCCATACAAACTTGATGCATTAGTTAGTACGGAGTAATGAGTGGGTCCAAATAGATCCATGTGAAGCAATTCAAAGGGTCGAGTCGTGGTCATGATTGTCTTCGAGGGATGCTTGGATCTGGTCATCTTCCCAGATTCACATGCACCACAGAGGTGGTCCTTGAGGAATTTGACACCCTCGATGCCAATGACGTGCTTTTTCTTCATGAGTGTGTGCAGGTTCCACATACCAGCATGTCCAAGTCGTCGATGCCATAGCCAGCCTTCTGAAGACTTTGCAAGTGAGCAAGTGGCAGGTTGAGGACCTGTAGAGAAATCAACAATATACAAATCTCCTCTCCTAAAGCCTTCGAAGACTTTGGAATCATTAGATTCCATGATGACAACACAACGATATTTTCCAAATACGACAACCATATCAAGATCACAAAGCATTAAGACAGACATAAGGTTGAACCCGAGGGATTCAACAAGCATCACCTTGTCCATGGTTCGGTCCTTTGACATAGCAACCTTACCAAGTCCCAATGCCTTGCTTTTTCCTTTGTCTGCGTAGGTGATATGCTTCAAAGGAGATGGAGTGAGTGGCAAATTCATCAGTAGATTCTTGTCACCCGTCATGTGGTTTGTGCATCCACTATCGAGAACCCACTCAGTGGCTTTTAGAGTATCATCCTGCAGATGAATTAGTACAACTTACGAACTCATATGCTTCAGAGTGAAGAATATGACATCAATTTCATTAGACAGAATTTCATCACACAAGATAGTAAGCAAGTAGAGTGAGGACGTGAGAAATGAAGAATTCATTTCATCATGGTTAGCTTGCGTCCTTTCAAGCATTTCCTCAGGTCTCTAGCAAATTCATCAGATGTTCAAATTCATCTGGAGACCTGACCCTGCATAAGATGTCAGTTTGATTTCTTCACCACCCACATCTGGAGGGGTGGCAAAGAATTCATCATTCTGCAAGCACCATTTGAGAAGGGAGGCATTGAAGCAAGTGCGCTTCGTTTCACAAGGCAAGGGTTAGAGTATTCAAATGAATAAGCATAGAAATTCTTCGAGGACTTATGAACATAATGGTTTGAAGAATAATGCACATATTCATAACTCTTAGGTTTTCCCTGCGAAACAGAGGCATTAGCACGAGAGTGATGATTTTGACCATTTGAGGAATTTGGTCCAAGTGAGGACTTTGGTCCATATGAGGAATTTTATTTGGGGTTACGATTCTTCATGAGTGGTGTCGTGAGGACATTCACTTGAAGATTTTGTAGGTAGCACTTGGGAACCCAGATTTTCTTCATAGAAGAACCGTTCCTGCAGTTAGTTCCAACATATCTAGCAAATACTTCACTTCTCTGATTTTTGAAGAATCTGTAATTGGAGTCAAGTGACTCATCAGAGGAATATGAAGTTTCACAAGTAAAGCTAGATAAAGTGGATGGATCTACAGGAGATCCTTTTGCAGCAACCCATGAGGTTTTGGGGTACTGCTCAGGTGTCCAGTAGGATCCATCAGCGTTGAGTTTCCTCACAAAGGCAATACCCTCTTTCCTAGGGTTCCTGTTCAGAATCTACTTCTTGAGGACATCACAAAGGGTTTGATGCCCTTTGATACTTTTGTACATGCCCGTCACATACAATTCCTTCAACCCTGCATTGTCATCAGTGATACTTGTGGTATCCTCAGATGAGGAATTTGAAACCACTGGAATAGTTGAAGAATTTGTAGCAGTAGAAGCATTTGAACATTCAGGTGAAGAATTAGCAGTTTCATGATCGATGCATTTCAAACAAGGTGGAACAAATTCTTCCTGAGCGGTACTGATCTGTTGAGCCAGTAAGGAATCGTTTTTCCTTTGGAGATCCTCATGTGACACCCTCAGCTTTTCAAGATCTTGCTTTCTTTGCAGAAATTCATATGAAAGCTTCTCATGATTGGCTCAGAGGTCGTTATGATGACTATGAAGGTTATCATACTTTGTCTGAAGACTTTTGAGATCGACAAACAGAGTTTGAGTCCAATCCACTTCATGGTTTAACAGATCATCGCTTTTGTCTAGCATTTTCTGAAGCTTTTCAAGTGCACTTTGTTGCTTAGTGGCAATTTTAACAAGTTTAGCATATCTAGGTTTCACACATATTCATCAAATTCACCTTCACTTGATTCAGAAGAGGAATGATGTTTGTGTACCTTTGAGCCTTTTGCCATAAAGCAATAAGTGGGAGCATGATCATCGTTGCTGACATCAGAGTCATTGGAGTAGTCAAATTATTCATCGTTAAAGATGGACTTGCTGACGAAAGCAGTAGCGAGAGCAAGGCTAGCGACACCAGATTCTAATTCCTCCTCAGATTCTTCCTCTTCTTCATATTCTTCAAATTCTTCCTTAGAATCCATTTCCTTGCCGATGAATGCTCGAGCCTTTCTGGAACCATTCTTCTTGTGCTTTGAGGACTTTGAAGATGAAGACTTCGCAGATGAGGACTTTGAAGATTTCTTCTTTTTCATCAAGTCATCAGAACTATCATCCTTGTATTTCTTCTTCTTCTTTGAGTCTTTTCCCAGAGAGGACAGTCAGAGATAAAGTGACCAGGCTTCTTGCAACGATGACAGGTTCTTTTCTTGTAATCTTCTGAGGAATATGATTTCCTCAAGCCACTTTTTGATGACTTTCCAAATCCAACTCTTCTTGAGAACTTCTGGAATTTCCTCACAAGCATTGCTAGTTCCTGACTTAGTTCTTCAAGATCACCAAGGTTGTTGTCAGAATCTTCTTCTTCAGATGAGGAAATTGTTTTTGCCTTCAGAGCACGAGATCTTCCATAGCTTGGCCCGTAGAGGTCTCTCTTTTCAGCTTGTTAGAATTCATGAGTATTGAGTCTCTCAAGAATATCAACAGGATCAAGAGCTTTAAAATCTCCACGTTCTTGAATCATCAAAACCAGAGTATCAAATGAGGAATGAGAGATCATAGCAGTTTCTTCACCACTTCATGGTTAGTGATATCAGTGGCACCCAGTGCTTGAAGTTGATTGGATATATCAGTGAGGCGATCAAATGTTTGCTAAACATTTTCATTGTCAAGTCTCTTGAAGCGGTTGAAGAGATTGCGAAGAACATCAACACGAGAGTCACATTGAGTGGAAACACCTTCGTTGACTTTGGACAGCCTATCCCGGATAAGCTTAGCCGATTCCAAAGCACTCACTCTGCCATACTGACCTTTGCTCAGATGACCACAGATGATATACTTCGCTTGAGAATCGAGTTGCTTGAATCTCTTCACATCAGCAGTTGTAATAGTGGGAATGACAAAGGGCACACCATTTTCCACAACATACCAGAGATTGTTGTCAATAGCTTCAAGGTGCATACGCATCTTGTTCTCCTAGTAGGGGTAGTCTGTCCCATCGAAGGTAGGACATCCCGCGGAAACCTTGATCATACCTACAGTCGACATAACTAGAACTCCAGGTGGTTAAACCAAAATCACACAGAGCGAGCGAGTACCTGCTCTGATACCAATTGAAAGTGCGTTATATCGACTAGAGGGGGGTGAATAGGCGATTTTTACAAATTCATCACTTGAGGAATTTCAACTTTGAGGAATTTGAAATGGGATGAATAACTAGCAGCGGAATAAGTACTCAAGTGCATGAGGAACATAGTAACAGTATAGTCTTCATGATGAAATGAAACATGCACAAATAGAGAATAGCGTGATAAAGGATAAGCAGTGATGAACAAGGCAACTTGAAGAATTTGAGGTGAGGAATTTGCAAAAGTCTTCAGTCAAATTCTTCAAACAGTAATAATCAATTTCATCAACAATTTTATGAGGAATAAGGAGGTTGAGGAAATAGAACCAGGTAGCTTGATGAAGACAATGGTTTGATGACCCAGTTCCAACTGCTGTGACAGTCGTAGGTCTGGTTTGGAGCGGCCTGGTATTTAAACCAGAGCACACAGTCCCAGGACACAAATTCCTTACCGTATTCTCCTTGAGCTAAGGTCACATAGTCCTCGTCCAACACTCGTGATAAGTCTTCAGGGTAGACTTCCAAAACCCACACAAACTGGTCACCCGACGATCCACAATTTACTGCTCGATGCTCTAGACCAAGGCCACTTCATGGTCCCCAATTGACTGCAAGAGCACTAGACCATGACGCCTAACCGTCTAGAGGATGCACAGTCCTCAAAGGTAACAAGCATCAGTTCCACACAGGAATTTCTTTAGTGATGCTCAATCACTATGGGTTTTGTGGTTTGGTTGTGGGTTTTTCCTCACTGATGATTTTCTCTCAAAGTCCTCATAGGATGGGTTGCTCTCAAATGACAAGTGTCGGTTCTCTCTCGGAGCAGCCAACCAGCTAGTGGTTGTGGGGGGGGTTATTTATAGCCAGGGTGCAACCTGACATGATAAGACATAAATGCCCCCAACGATATGACCGTTATGTGGATGAGAATGATTGGGGATAGTTGGCGCTAAGCACAGCGATGGTCGGAACTTCGAACTATGAAAGTCCTCAGCTTATCATGTTCCTCACTTGTAGGCAATTCGCACTGGCGAAATCCTAACTCCTTAGTCAGATCAATTTCCTCAGAGACCAGAAGAACTTCGTCTCTGTCACCGAAGAACTTGTCTGAACCATAAGAGATTTCCAAAGGCTTCACTCGAAGGATTGTATGGGTTGAGGATTTTGGAGTTGAGCATCAGTTGGAAATTTTCCTTAGTATTACCTCCGCCCCCTTTAATAGTACGGTGTTTCCTATGACTCAAATGAAGGAAATGAAACTACGAAAACAAAAGTCTTCACGCTTCATATTCCTCGTTCATATCTTCAAGGTCACACCAACTTCTTCATTTTCAAAGTCTTCAAAAAGTCTTCACCAAAGTCTTCAGAAAGTCTTTAGCAAAGTCTTCACTTGAAGACATACATTTTTAGGGGTCAATAATCTCCGAATATATATCAAACTCCTCATCGACTTATAGAGCCTGTGTACACTCACAAACACATTAGTGCCTTAACCTATAAGTCTTGAATACACCAAAATCACTAAGGGGCACTAGATGCACTAACACATGCACGTATGGTGAACCGCTATGTAAGGAAGTCGGAGCATGACTTGTTTATAGATTGTCGACCTTTGTGTGAGGGTCGATGGCGCGCGATGGCTAACTCCTACCAACCTCCCCCCTAGGATCATTCTTTTAATGCTTTGTTTCAGTCACTAATAGACTTTTGCAATAAGTATGTGAGTTCTTTATGACTAATGTTGAGTCCATGGATTATACGCACTCTCACCCTTCCACTTTTGCTAGCCTTTCTAAGTATCGCGCAACTTTCACCGGTGCAACAAACACCTTCCTCAAAACAGCCACCATATACCTTCCTCAAAACAACCACCATATACCTTCCTCAAAACAGACACCATATACCTTCCTCAAAACAGCCACCATATATCTTTCCTCAAAATAGCCACCATACCTACCTATTATGGCATTTCCATAGCCATTCCGAGATATATTGCCATGCAACTTCCATTGTTTCCTTTTATGACATGCACCATCACTTCCATATTTCATATAGAGTCATATTTTGTCATAGGTATCGAGTTGTAATTTTCCTTTTGAGTTGTAAGTAAATAAAAGTGTGATGATTTTCATTATAGAGCATGCCCCATGTGAGGAAAGGACGATGGAAGCTATGATTCCCTTACTAGTAGGGATGAGAGTCCGGACTTTATGAAAAATAAAAGAGGCCAACAAAGCCCAAATAAAAAAATGAATGAATAAAAGAGGCCTTAGATGCCCAACAAAAAATGAGAGAAAAGAGAGAAGGGACATTGCTACTACCTTTTGCCACACTTGTGCTTCAAAGTAGCACCATGATCTTCATGATAGAGAGTCTCCTATTTTGTCACTTTCATATAGCTAGTGGAATATTTTTCTTCATGATGCATGTCCACTTAGTTTCTTTTTGAGATTTCATACACTTATATCTCTAGTGCATCCATTGCATGGCAATCCCTAATCACTCACATTGATATCTATTGATGGGCATCTCCATAGCCTGTTGATACGCCTAGTTGATGTGAGACTATCTTCTCCCTTTTCCTTGACAACCTCCACCATATTCTATTCCACCTATAGTGCTATATCCATGGCTCGCTCTCATGTATTGCCTGAGAGTTGAAAAAGATTGATAAAATAAAGGTGTGAAAACAATTGCTTGACTTTTCATTGGGGTTGTGCATGACACAAATACTTTGTGTGGGGAAGCTGGAGCATAGCCAGACCATATGATATTGTAGGGATAACTTTCTTTTGACATTATATTTTGAAGAGATACAATTGCTTTGCTAGTATGCTTGAAATGTTATTGTTTCTATATCAATATTAAGCTTTTGTTTTGAGTCTTATGGATCTGAATATTCATGCCACAATAAAGAATATTACTTCGATAAATATGTTAGGTAGCACTCCACATCAAAAAAAATGTTTTTATCATCTACCTACTCGAGGAGGGCAGGAATTAAGCTTAGGGATGCTGATACGTCTCCGACGTATCTATAATTTTGGATGATGGCATGCTAATATATTATCTGTTTTTGATGTTTTATATGCATTATTATGCTATTTTATATTATTTTTGGGACTAACCTATCTAGAGCCAAGTGCCAGTTTCAGTTTTTTCCTTGTTTTTGAGTTTTACAGATATGGAATATTAAACGGAGTCCAAACGGAATAAAACCTTCAGAAGGAATTTTTCTGGAAGGAAAAAAGTCATCCAAGCTTGGAGTGCATGTCAGGGGAGGTGCCAGGGTGCCACAAGCCTGCTAGGCGCCCCCCTGGCCACGCCTAGCAGTCTTGTTGCCTCCAGGCAGGTCTCCTAACCCTAATTCTTGGCCTATAAATAGCCAAATATTCCCCCACATCAAAAAGAGCCACGCAAATACTTTTCCACTGTCGAAAGCCTCCATTCCCGACAGATCCAATCTTGGAGCCTTTTTCGGCAATCTGCCGGAGGGGGTTTCGATCACGAAAGGCATCTACATCAACTAAATTGCCCCTCCGATGATGCGTGAGTAGTCCACCATAGACCTACGGGTCCATAGCTAGTAGCTAGATGGATTATTCTCTCTCTTTGATCTTCAATACCATGTTCTTCATGATCTTCATGGAGATCTATTAGATGTAATCCTCTTTTGTGGTGTGTTTGTCAAGATCCGATCGATTGTGAGTTTATGTTCAGGTTATCCATGAGTCTTATTTGAATCTCCTCTGATTTCTTATATGCATGATTTAATATCCTTGCAAGTCTCTTCGAGTTATTGGTTTGGTTTGGCCAACTAGATTGGTAATTCTTGCAATGGGAGAAGTGCTTAGTTTTGGGTTCAATCTTGCGGTGTCCTCACCCAGTGACAAAGTAGGGGTAGCGAGGCACATATTGTATTGTTGCCATAAAGGGTAACAAGATGGGGTTATAATCATATTTCTTGAGTTTATCCCTCTACATCATGTCATCTTTCTTAGTGTGTTACTCTATTCTTCATGAACTTAATACTCTAGATGCCAGCAGGAGTCGGTCGATGTGTGGAGTAATAGTAGTAGATCCAGAATCGTTCTGGTCTACTTGTCACGGACATGATGCCTATATGCATGATCTTTGCCTTGGATAACTACATGATTATTCGCTTTTCTATCAATTGCTTGACAGTAATTTGTTTACCCACCATGATATTTGTCTTCAAGAGAGAAGCCTCTAGTGAAAACCTATGGCCCCTGGTCTATTTTCCATCATATATTTGAAGATCTATACTTGCTGCAATTTATTTATCTTTTACTTTCCGCACTCGTTACATCTATCTCTATCGGATCTAATCCTTGCAAATAACCGTGAAGGGATTGACAACCCCTTTATAGCGTTGGGTGCAAGAGTTTGATTATTTGTGTAGGTGCATCCATTGGTGACTTGCTTGTTCCTCCTACTGGATTGATACCTTGGTTCTCAAAAACTGAGGGAAATACTTATCTACTTTGCTGCATCACCCTTTCCTCTTCAAGGGAAAACCTACGCATGCTCAAGAGGTAGCAATGGCACCTCCTAGTTCAGCACACGTACGGCTCGATGATGTATTCACCTCCTTGATCCGGCAAGAGAGAGCGGAGAAGTAGCTGGGATCTCGACCATCACGAAAGCGTGGTGGAGATGGTGGAGTCATAGTGTCGGCAGGTCTTCGCCAAGCGCCTCTGAAACAAAGAATCGAGGAAGAACGGGAATAACAGGAGAGGGGTTGTAGCTGTGGGAAGGGGTGCTCCTCCTTGCGCCTCCCCACCTTTATATAGGCATTGGAGGGATTGGTAGATTTCCCTCCAAGCCCCTAAGGTCGTTGGTTAAGGGGGGAGGAAATCTCTCATTTCCTTCCCCACTGATTGCTATTCCCCTTTTTAGGGATCTTGATCTTATCCCTTTGGGATATGATTAAATTCCGTTTAGGGGGGTGATAACCCACAAGTGTAGGGGGCCGTTTGTAGCCTTTTTCAATAAGTAAGAGTGTCGAACCCAACGAGGAGCTAAAGGTAGAATTAATATCCTCTCAAATTCTATCGACTACCGATACAACTCTATGCACGCTAAGGCTTACTTTAACTAGAACAAGTATAAAACTACTTTGCGGGAAAGAAACTAGAAGTACTTAGTAGATGTAATAGATAGTTTTGCAAAGTAACAAAGAACATGAAAATAAAAGTTAGGTACTGTTTTAGATAAATATTAATTTAGTTAGTTGTTTAGTGATGACCCACAAGTATAGGGGATCAATCATAGTCCTTTTGATAAATAAGAGTGTCGAACCCAACGAGGGGCAGAAGGATATTATAAGCGGTTTTGAGCAATGTAATTTCTACAAGCACTGAAATTGTAAGTAGCAAGTAGTTTGATAGGAAGGTAATTTGTAACGAGCAAGTAACAGTAACAATAGGTAAGGTGCAGCAAGGTAGCCCAATCCTTTTGTGGAAAAGGATAGGCCAAAACAGTCACTAGTAATACGCAAAGTGTTCTTGAGGATACACAGGAATTTCGTCTAGTCACTTTTATCATATTGGTTTGATTTGTGTTCGCTACGTTGATAATTAGATATGTGGGTGGACCGGTGCTAAGGTGTTGTTATTACTTGAACTAACAACCTACTTATGATTAACCCCCTCACAAGCATCCGCAACTATGAGAAAAGTATTAAGACAAAGTCTAACCATAGCATTAAACATGTGGATCCAAATCAGCCCCTTACGAAGTAGCGCATAAACTAGGGTTTAAGCTTCTATCACTCTAGCAAACCATCATCTAATAACTACTCCACAATGCATTCCCTTAGGCCCATGAATGGTGAAGTGTCATGTAGTCGACGTTCACATGACACCACTAAGGAAATTGCAACATACATATCATCAAAATATCGAACACATATCAAATTCACATGATTACTCGGAACATGAATTCTCCCGTGACCTCAAGAACAAAGGTAAATAATCACAAATAATAATCATGCTCAAGATCGGAGGGGTAATGAATAGCATAATGTATCTGAACATATAATCTTCCACCAAATAAACCATATAGTAATCAACTAGACAAGATAATCAACACTAGTACTCACCCACAGGTACCAATCTGAGGTTCCGGAACAAAGATTGAAAACAAGAGATGAACTGGTGTTTGAGAGGAGATGGTGTTGTTGAAGATGCTGATGAAGATTGGCCTCCCAAAGATGAGAGGGGTGTTAGTGATGATGATAGCTTCGATTTCCCCCTCCGAGAGGGAATTTCCCCCGACGGAATCGCTCCACCGGAGGGCAAAAGTGCTCCTGCCCAAGTTCAGCCTCGAGGCGACGGCGCTTCATCCCGAAAGTCCTCCTACTATTTTTTTAGGTTTTTTGGGAATTTATACCAGAATATGGGCTCCGGAGGTGGGCCTGGGTGAGCACCACCCACCAGGTCGCGCCAGGGGGTGCCTGGCGCGCCCTGGTGGGTGCTCCTCACCAGGTGGCCCCCCTCCGATATATTTTTGCTCCATTTTATTTTATTAATTATAAAATAATCTCCATAAAGTTCCAGCTTCATTGGATTTGTGCAGAATACGTATCTCTGATGTGCTTTTCTTGGGTCCAGAATTCCAGCTGCCGGTATTCTCCCTCTTTGTGTAAACCTTGCATATTATGAGAGAAAAGGCATTAGAATCACTCCCCAAAGCATTATTATTCGACAAAACAAAGTAAATAACAGTAGGAAATCATGATGCAAAATGGACATATCAACTCCCCCAAGCATAGACCTTGCTTGTCCTCAAGTGAAAGCCGATATTAAAAAGCATGTCCACATGGTTTGAGAGAGAGGTGTCGATAAAACAAAATATGGACATAGAAGCATCATGATTATTAAAATAATAGAAAAACTATAACATAAGAACTTTTTTCAATAATTTTTTATCATAAAGCTTCTAATGAACAAGTAACAATTCATCACTTCATAGAAATATGAAGCATAAACCTTATTGGGAACCAACAAACTATGTTCTCAATCAACTTTGCAACTACAATTCATCATATTTTCAGGAAGGGTCTCATGTCGGAGCCTTTTGGCAAGTCCACATACTCAACCATCATTTAGTATTCTATGATTGCAAACTCTCACGGCATACCCATGAACAAAAGGTTTCAACCGGACACATAGGAATATAGGGGCTTATAGTTTTGCCTCCCAACATATTCACATCAAGGGTGATGTCAACAATAATAACTCATGCACATCCATATCTAACTGGATATATGTGTCTAGATCTTTCCTCGCCACGTGTTGCTTATAAAAGAAAAGGTTAAAAGGAATACGGAGGAATACTTTGACTCTTGCATAAAAGTAAGTGCATAAAAGTAAAAGATAGGCCCTTCGCAGAGGGAAGCAGAGGTTGTCATGCTCTTATTTGTTTGTATGCCCAATCCCTTAATGTAAAAGAACGTCACACTATATTGCCCCCTATGATGGCAACCTTTATTATGTGGTCCATTGCTTTTATTACTTTGTCATCATAAGTTCGTATAACGCTCAATTTTCTCTTACACTAATTGATCAAAACACTTTTAGAAGCAATTTTTATTGCATTATTGCGCCGATGACAACTTACTTGAAGGATCTTTCTCGATCCATAGGTAGGTATGGTGGATACTCGAGGAAGGAGTTTGGGTTCGGGTTTTTGGATGCACAAGTAGTATCTCTACTTAGTGAGGAATTTTTGGCTAGCAAAGATATTGGGCAAGCACCACATGTTAAAGGATCTATGACAGTAAAACTTCTATGTGGATATGAACAAACATAAATCATTATATTGTCTTCCTCATCCAAAGTCAACAATTTTGACATATAATATTTGATGGGGGCTCACAATCATAAGATATGTCCAATATAGTGTATTTGCATGTGAATCTTCTCTTCCCTAATTAATTCTTTCATGAATTACATCATTGACCAATGTTATGTTTGTAAATATCCAATAAATTTTACTACTAATTCTTTTCCTTATGTGATGACATTACTCACCATAAGATTAGCATATGATTCTTTTCATTTATTTGTCCTTCTTTTATTTGATTGCAACAAGAAAGTAGAAAAGCAAAAACTCAAACTAAACTTTATTATGTAACTTCCACACGATTACATAGATAGGTAGGCCATAGAACTAACACATGAAAGTACATCATGCTAAACTTTTATTTAACTAAGGAAAAGGGAAACTAAAGATAAAAGTAGAATAGGTAAAGGTGAATAAAAGTGGTGGTGATACGATACTGGGGAACCTCCCCCAAGCTTGGCTCAAGCCAAGGGGAGTGCCCATATTCGTGTGCTCAAGTCTCCTTTGGTGGTGATGATGATATAGGTGGAGGTGAGGCGTCACACTTCAGCTCCAATAAGTAATTCAATTTGCGGATGACACTCCTGAGGGTGGTGATATGCTCCTCTAGCAAAATATTTTTACGAGTGAGGTATTTATTCTAAACATGAACCTCCTCGAAGGCCCTGAAAGCTTCAATTTCAAGAGGAGTGAGCTGAGGATAGTAAGGCTGAAGGATATTTCTTCTTCCTCTTCCACCATGCCCATGGGTCGCTCTCCTTCAGGAGGCTGATCCACCATAGCCTCATTGCCCTTCTCTCCCTTGTTGACTTCTTCCGACTCCTCCCTCTTCGGCTCTATATTCATTAGTCAAGCATTTCTTCCATGTTGTTAGAAGAGGGGGAAGACATGATGCCTGATTCGACAAATCTGATTGGAAAACAACACGAAACAAGAACAGAAAAATTTTATGTGATGCGGTCGTCAAAACAGTCGGGTTATATATAGAGAATTTTTATTCTTGGAAACCAAGCAAACAAAAGGAAAACATGGTAAGGAAGGCATCCGAGGTGGGCAGCACCCACCAGGGTGCGGCCAAGGGGGCCTGGCGCGCCCTGGTGTATCGTGCTCACCTCGATCACCTTCCGGTTTATTTCTTTATTCCTAAAATTCGAAAATATTACAAAACTGACAGAAAATATTTTTGTGATTTTTTCGGAGTCCATTTACTTACAGTATCACGTACCTCCTATTTTTAAGAATTCTCGAGTATTTCGGGAGTTTTGTTTTATGTGCTCCTCCAGTGTCATGGTTTGGATAACATTGCTTTCAACGTTAATAGGCATACTTGACATATAATGCTTAAATCTTTGGCCATTGACCACCTTCGAGTTAGTACCTTTGATGTTATTAATCTTGATAGCTTCGCAACAATAGACCTCTTTGATATGGTCCTTCCCATTTGGAGAGAAGCTTTCCTGCAAAAAAAATCTTAAAAGAGAGTTGAATAAAAGAACAAAATCTCCTATTTTGAATTCCCGCTTTTGGATTCTTTTGTCATGCCATCTTTTTACTTTTTCTTTGAATAGATTGGCATTTTCATACGCTTGAGTTCTCCATTCATCTAGTGAGCTAATATCAAATAGCCTCTTCTCACTGGCAAGTTTGAAATCATAATTGAGTTTTTTAACTGCCCGAAATGCTTTGTGTTCTAGTTCTAGACGCAAATGACAAGCCTTTCTATATACCATTTTATATGGAGACATACACATAGGATTATTATAAGTTGTTCTATAGGCCCAAAGTACATCATCTAATTTCTTAGACTAATTCTTACGAGACCTATTGACAGTTTTTTGTAATATTAATTTTATTTCTCTATTGCTAAGTTCAACTTGACCACTAGATTGAGGATGATAGGGTGGCGCAATTTTATGGTTAACATAATATTTAGCAAGCATCTTACGGAAAGCACCATGAATAAAGTGTGAACCACCGTCGGTCATCAAATATCTAGGGACTCCAAAACTCAGGAAGATAACCTCTTTAAGCATTTTAATGAAGGTGTGGTGATCAGCACTACTAGTTGGAAGAGCTTCTACCCACTTAATGACATAATCAACCACAACTAAAATATGAGTGTATCCGTTAGAGGAAGGAAAAGGTCCCATATAATCAAAACCCCATATGTCAAATGGTTCAACAACAAGTGAATAATTCATAGGCATTTCTTGACACTTACCGATATTACCAATTCTATGACATTCATCACAAGACAAGACAAACTTACCAACATCCTTGAAGAGAGTAGGCCAATAAAATCTCGGTTGCAATACCTTATGAGTAGTTCTATCTCCCGCATGATGTCCTCCATAAGCTTCGGAATGACATTTCCATAGGATCTGTTAATGTTCATGCTCGGGTACACAATGCCTAATAATACCATCTATTCCTTCTTTATAAAGATGTGGGTCATCCCAAAAGTAATGTCTCATTTCATAGAAGAATTTTTTTCCTTTTGTTGGTATGTGAAACTAGGTGGTATATATTTACCAACAATGTAATTAGCATAGTCAGCATACCAAGGTGTGTTGTGTGAGACACTTATTGGAGCTAGTTGCTTGTCAGGGAAACAATCATCAATGGGTAGTGGGTCATCAAGAATATTTTCTAACCTATACAAGTTATCAGCTACGGGGTTCTCAGCTCCTTTCCTATCAACGATATGCAAGTCAAATTCTTGAAGCAAAAGAACCCACCTAATAAGTCTAGGTTTAGCATATTTCTTTTCCATAATGTATTTTATAGCAGCATGATCGGTGTGAACAATAACTTTGGAGTCAACAGTATAGGATCTAAATTTATCACAAGCAAACACGACGGCTAAAAATTCCTTTTCAGTAGTAGCATAGTTTTGTTGGGCATTGTCTAAAGTTTTACTAGCATAATGGATAACATTGAATTTGTTATCAACTCTTTGTCCTAGTACAGCACCAATAGCATAATCGCTAGCATCACACATAATTTCAAAAGGCAAGTTCCAATCAGGTGGTTGAACGATGGGTGCAGAGGTTAAGGCTTTCTTGCGTGTTTTGAAGGATTCCATACAATCATCATCAAAGACAAAGGAGTATCCTTTTGCAAAATATTAGTAAGAGGCCTAGAAATTTTAGAGAAGTCTTTAATGAACCTCCTATAAAAACCAGCATGACCAAGGAAACTTCGAATACCTTTGATGTCTTTAGGACATGGCATTTTCTCAATTGCATCAACTTTAGCTTGATCCACCTCAATACCTCGTTCGGAGATCTTATGCCCCAAGACAATTCCTTCATTAACCATAAAGTGGCACTTCTCCCATTTCAAGACAATGATAGTTTGTTGACATCTCTGCAGAACTCAATCAAGGTTGCTTAAGCAATCATCAAAAGAAGTTTCGTAAACGAAAAAATCATCCATGAAAACCTCTACAATCTTTTCACAAAAATCAGAGAATATAGTAGTCATACATCTTTGAAAGGTAACGGGTGCATTGCATAAACCAAAAGGCATACGCCTATAAGCATAGGTTCCAAAAGGGAAAGTAAAGGTGGTTTTCTCTTGATCGGATTGTGACACAGGTATTTGAGAGAAGCCATAATATCCATCTAGGAAACAGAAGTGTGTGTGTTTAGATAATTTCTCTAGGATTTGACCAATGAAAGGGAAAGGGTAATGATATTTCCTAGTAGCTTCATTTAATTTTCTAAAATCAATTACCATTCTATAGCTAGTGACAATCCTTTGTGGAATGAGTTCATTCTTATCATTAGGAACAACGATAATACCTCCTTTCTTAGGGACATAGTGAACGGGACTTACCATCTACTATCAGCTATGAGATAGATTATACCTACTTCCAGAAGCTTTAATATTTCAGTTCTTACCACTTCCTTCATCTTAGGATTCAATCGCCATTGGTGATCAACAACGGATTTAGCGTCTGGTTCCATATTGATCTTGTGCTGACATAGAGTGGGACTAATGCCCTTAAGATCACCAAGAGTATATCCAATAGCAGTCTGGTGCTTCCTTAGAACTTTCAATAATCTTTCTTCTTCATGTTCTGAAAGGTTAGCACTAATAATAACATGATATATCTTTTCTCATCAAGATAAGCATACTTCAAAGTATCAGGCAATTGTTTCAGTTCAAACACAGGATCACCTTTAGGTGGAGGAGGACCTATGATGATCCCCAAGTGCAAGGAATCATCATAGCAATTTCCAAAGGTGGAAGTGATAAGTATGGAGTGTCGAACCCACAAGGATCTAAAGGTAAGATCAATATTCTCTCAAGTCTTATCTGCCACTGATACGACTCTACGTACACCGAACGTTTGCTTCCATCTTGAAACAAGAAATAAAACTACGTTGTGGGTATGAAGAGTATAGCTTTGCATGATAAGGGAGAACTAAAATATAAACATAGGTGAGGTTATCATAATATTACAATATATTACAAATAGCGAGTGTGGAATAATGATGGGTTGGTGTGCGGAATTATCCTAGGCAATTGTTAACAAGATTGGAAATCATTATTGCAATTTTATGTGAGAGAGAGGCATAAGCTAACATACTTTCTCTACTTGGATCATTTGCACTTATGATTGGAACTCTAGAGAGCATCTGCAACTACTAAAGATCATTAAGGTAAAACCCAACCATAGAATTAAAGCATCAAGTCCCCTTTATCCCATACGCAACAACCCCCTTAATCGTGTTTATGCTTCTGTCACTCAAGCAATCCACTATAAACGAATCATGAATGTAATGCAACACCCTACAGAGGGAATCCTTCACATGTGCGTGGCACGGAAGGCACCATAGGACAGCACCAAAATAAACATACAACTCAAACCAATCTAGATCATCAATCAACACAAAGGACAAAAGAAATCTACTCAAAACATCATAGGATGGCAACACATCATTGGATCATAATATGTGGCATAAAGCACCATGTTCAAGTAGGGTATTACAACAGGGAGCGGGAGAGTGGACCATTAAAAGGAGATGGGGATGGTGATGAAGAAGGTGATGTTGATGAAGACGATCACCGTGGCGATGGTTCCCCCGGTGGCACTCCCGCACCATCGAGAGAGAGGGAGAGAGGGTATCCCCCTTGTGCTTCCTCCTCCATGGTCTCCCCCTCAGTGGGGAGAGGTTCTCCCTTTGGTCCTTGGCCTCCATGGTGTTGATGGCCCTTCCGGGATGATGATGATGGCCTTCGATGATGATGACCCCCTCTGGCAGGGTGCCGGAGAGGGCCAAGATTGGTTTTTCGTGGCTTTGGAGGTTTGTGGCGGTGGAACTCCTAATCTAGGTTTATTTTCATAGGTTTTAGTATTTATAGGAATTTTTGGCGTCGATCTCATGTCAAGGGGAGCCACGAGGCAGTGGCAAGCCTGCTCACCCCTAACAGGGGGTGGCCGCGCCTAGCAGTCTTGTAAACATGGCATGAATACTTCATAAATTATAGATATGTTGGAGACTTATCAATCTCCAAGGGTTTCAATAGGCAAATTGTGTTTCAAGAGAGGTTGTTGTTCGAAGAAAAGTTGATCTATATCATTTCTTTCACGCAAGTGCATATCATTTTCATGGTCAAGCAAATATTATTCTAATGGATCAGTAGGTGGCACAACAATAGAAGCAAGACCAATTATCTCATCGTTATTAGATAATTCTCTATCATGAGGTTTTCTACTGGACTTGGAAAAATTAAACTCATGAGACACATCACCAAACTCAACACTGACCGTTTGTTTTTCACAATTTATCTTAGCATTGACGATGCTCAAGAAAGGTCTACCAAAGATAATGGGACAAAATTAATATTGTGGGGAACAAAGAACTAGAAAATCAGTAGGATATTTTATTTTCCCACACAAGACTTCAACATCTTTAACAATCCCAGGTGGTGTGATAGTGTCTCTATTAGCAAGTTTAATAGTAACATCAATATCTTATATTTCAGCAGGTGCTATTTCATTCATAATATCTTGATATAAGGTAAAAGGAATATGACTCATTCTAGCACCTACATCACATAAGCCATGATAACAATGATCTCCTATTTTGACTGAGACAACACGCAAGCCAACTACGGGTGTGTGTTTGTCTTTTTCATCGGGTTTAGCAATTCTAGCAACTTCATCACAGAGGTAAATGACATGCCCGTCAACATTTTCTACAAAGAGATCTTTAACCATATCAACACTAGGTTCTACTTTAATTTGCTCAGGGGGTTTAGGTGCTCTAATATTACTTTTGCGAACCACAGTTGATACCTTAGCATGTTCCTTTATCCTAACAGGGAAAGGTGGTTTCTCAGTACAAGCAGTAGGCACAACTGGATCAACATTGTAAACAATAATTTCTTATTTAGCTATGACCGGTTCTTTAATTTCTTCTTTAATATGGGGATGATATTTAAACCACTTCTCCTTAGGGAGGTCAACATGAGTAGCAAATGCTTCACAGAAAGAGGCTACTATCTCAGAGTCAAGTCCATATATTTAGTGCTAAAGCCTCCCCCAAGCTAGAGCGATACTTTCTCCTCCACGAGGCCAAAAATTATATATATAATTCTGATCATGATGAACTAGATGCATAGGATAAAACTTTTGATGGAATTCCAATTGCAAACGATTCCAGTTCCACCATCTAAGATCATCACATAGCATATACCATGTCATTGATTTTAACTCCAAAGATAAAGGGGAAAACTTCTTATTTACTTCATCTTCGGATAAACCTGCAAGCTTAAATAATCCACATATTTCGTTCACATTAAAAGATGCATATCAAGATGCTCAGTTCCATCTCCTGCATAAGGTTTAGCAAGCAATTTTTCTAGCATACCCGAAGGAATTTCATAAGTAACATTTTCAGTAGATGTTGTAGATTGAGGGGTAACTAATTGTGGTTCCGATCGAGGTGAAGATACCCCGAACTAACCCCTCAAAGGATTGTTCTCCATAGTAGCAAGTAGCAACACATTTCAGCATGTAGTATAAGTTTTTCCTTACCAATTTACACTTACAAGGAGCGCTTCACTCCCCAGCAATGGCACCAGAAAAGAGACTTGATGACCCACAAGTATAGGGGATCAATCTTAGTCCTTTTGGTAAGTAAGGGTGTCGAACCCAACGAGGAGCATAAGGATATGATAAGCGGTTTTCAGCAAGGTAATTTCTGCAAGCACTGAAATTGTAAGTAGCAAGTAGCAAGGCAATTTGTAACGAGCAAGTAACGGTAACAATAGGTAAGGTGCAAGGTATCCCAATACTTTTGTGGCAAAGGACAGGTCAAAACAATCACTAGTAATAGGCAAAGTGTTCTTGAGGGTACACAGGAATTTCATCTAGTCACTTTTATCATGTTGGTTTGATTCGTGTTCACTACTTTGATAATTTGATATCTGGGTGGACTGGTGCTAAGGTGTTGTTATTACTTGAACTAACAACCTACTTATGATTAACCCCCTCGCAAGCATCCGCAACTACGAGAAAAGTCTAACCATAGCATTAAACATGTGGATCCAAATCAGCCCCTTACGAAGTAGCACATAAACTAGGGTTTAAGCTTATGTCACTCTAGCAACCCATCATCTAATAACTACTCCACAATGCATTCCCTTAGGCCCATGAATGGTGAAGTGTCATGTAGTCGATTGTTCACATGACACCACTAAGGGAATCGCAACATACATATCATCAAAATACCGAACACATATCAAATTCACATGATTACTCGGAACATGACTTCTCCCGTGACCTCAAGAACAAAGGTAACTACTCATAAATAATAATCATGCTCAAGATCAGAGGGGTAATGAATATCATAATGGATCTATACGTATAATCTTCCACCAAATAAACCATATAGTAATCAACTACACAAGCTAATCAACATTACTAGTCACCCACAGGTACCAATCTGAGGTTTCGGTACAAACATTGAACACGAGAGATGAACTAGGGTTTGATAGGAGATGGTGCTGTTGAAGATGTTGATGAATATTGGCCTCCCAAAGATGAGAGGGGTGTTGGTGATGATGATAGCTTCGATATCCCCCTCCGGGAGGGAAGTTCCCCCGTCGGAATCGCTCCGCCAAAGGGCAAAAGTGCTCCTGCCCAAGTTCTGCCTCGAGGCGGCGGCGCTTCGTCCCGAAAGTCGTCCTACTAAATTTTTTAGGTTTATTGGGAATTTATACCAGAAGATGGGCTCCAGAGGTGGGCCTGGGTGAGCACCACCCACCAGGTCACGCTAGGGGGTGCCTGGCGCGCCCTGGTGGGTTCTCCTCATCGGGTGGCCCCTCTTCAGTATATTTTTGCTCCAGGATTTTTTATTAATTCCAAAAATAATCCCCATAAATTTTTAACTTCATTGGAGTTGTGTAGAATAGGTATCTCTGACGTTCTTTTCTTGGGTCCAGAAATCCAGTTGTCGATATTCTCCCTCTTTGTGTAACCCTTGCATATTATGGGAGAAAAGGCATTAGAATCACTCCCCAAAGCATTATTATTCAACCAAACAAAGTAAATAACAGTAGGAAATAATGATGCAAAATGGACGTATCATTTAGCAGAAAGCTTTTTTGTGTAACAAAAGAGAAAGATTGTCCATAGGCAATTGAATATAACATGATAAATACTTATCATATGCAATGAGGGAGAGGCATACGCTAACACACTTTCCATACTTGGATCATATGAACTTAGGATTGGACCTCTCGCAAGCATCCGCAACTACTAGAAATCATTAAGGTAAACCCAACCATAGCATTAAACATCAGGTCCTCTTACTCCCATACGCAAACAACTCCCTTACTCGGGTTTGTGTTTCAGACGCTCACCAACCCACTATAAGTGAATCATGAACATATTGCAAACCCTCCAGTGTGAATCCTTCATGTGTGCGCCTCACGGAAGGCACCTTAGGAAAACACCATATTAACATACAACTCATATCAATAACATCATACCACAATTAACCCATAGGGGATAAAAGAGATCTACTCAAACATCATAGGATAGCCACACATCATTGGATAATAATATATAGCATTAAGCACCATGTTTAAGTAGAGATTACAGCGGGTAAGAGAGGTTTTACACCGCTGCATAGAGGGGGCAGAGTTGGTGGTGACGGCAGCGAAGTTGTTGGTGTAGATCGATGTCATGATGGTTGCCCCGACGGCACTTTGGCGTCAATGGGAGAGAGGGGGAGAGAGCCCCCTCCTTCTTCTTCTTCTTCCTTGGTCTCCCCCTAGATGGGAGGAGAGATTCCCCTCCGGTCCATGACCGACATGGCATCCGGAGGGTATGAGCCCCTCTGAGATTGGATCTCTCTCTATGTTTCTCTTCTATTTTCGCGACTGTTTTCTTACCACTTCACCGTTTCTTAAATATCTGAAGATCCGTAACTCTGATCGGGCTAAAATTTTAAGGGGATTTTTATCGCGAAAATATATTTCTTGCGATGTAAGTAGGTCCCTGACCAACTTAACGGGGGGCACAAGCCATCAAGGCGTGGCCAACCCCCATATCCGCGTCCTGTTGGCTTGTGTCTCACTCGGGTACCGTGTCGTGTTGATTCTTCTTCCGAAAATTCACATATATTCCAAAAAAATCTTCATAAATTTTTATCGCATTTGGACTTCGTTTGATATGGAATTTCTGTGAAACAAAAAACACAAAAAACAGGAGCTGGCACTAGGCACTGGATAAGTAAGTTAGTCCCAAAAATAATATAGAATGTTGCCAAAAGTATATGAAAGTTGTAGAATATTGGCATGAAACAATAAAAAATTATAGATACGACAGAGACATGTCAGGGGGTCTTAGTGCGCCTAGACCAGGGTGGGGCATTGCCGCACTACACACGTTCATGTGCCCCCCCCCCCCATACAGGTGGGCCCCACTCTGGAACCTTCTAGAACCATCCTGGTACAATACCGAAAATCCCAAACATTGTCCAGAACCCTGAATATAACTTCCCATACATAAATCTTTGCCTCCAAACCATTATGGAGTTCCTCGTGATGTCCGAGATCTCATCCGGGACTCCTAACAACATGCGGTCACCAATGCAATTATCCCAATACTACTCTAGCGTCATCGAACGTTAAGCGTGTGGACCCTAGTGGTTTGAGAATCATGTAGACATGACCGAGAGTCCTCTCTCGTCAATGACCAATAGCGGTACCTGGATGCCCATATTGGTCCCTACATATTCCACGAAGATCTTTATCAGTCGAACCATGATGTCAAGGATTTAGTCAATCCCGTATGTAGTTCCCTTTATCCATCAGTATGTTACTTGCCCGAGATTCGATTGTCGGTATCTCCATACCTAGGTCAATATCGTTACCATAAAGTCTCTTTACTCGTTCCATAATACAAGATCCCTCGACTAACTCATTATTCATGTTGCTTGCAAGCTTCTTGTGAAGTTGTATTACCGAGAGGGCCTAGAGATACCTCTCCGCCATACGGAATGAAAAATCCCAATGTCGATCCATGCCAACCCGACAGACACCTTCCGAGATACCTATAGAGTACCTTTATGATCACCCGGTTACAAAGTGACGTTAGATAGCAGACAATGCATTGCTCCAGTAATCGGGAGTTGCATGATCCCGTGGTCTTAGGAACATGTACTTGACATGAACAAAGCAGTAGTAATAAACTTAAGTGATACATTCAAATGCTAAACTTATGGTTAGGTCTTGTCCATCACATCAATCTCCTAATTATGTGATGCCATTATAAAATGACAAATCATGTCCATGGTCAGGAAACCTTAATCATATTTGATCAACAACCTAGTCTAGTAGAGGCTTACTAGGGACACGGTGTTGTCTATGTATCCACACATGTATCTGAGTTTTGGATCAATACAATTTTAGCATGGATAATAGACGATTATCATGAACAGGTAAATATAATAATAACCAATTTATTATTGCCTCTATGGCATATTTCCAACACTATTGACTTGTGAAAGCATCTCGGAGTTGGAATCTTCCCTTTGATGAGGGGATCAAAGCATTTGGGTTTATACAAGTTTATGGAGAAGTTTGTATTTACAAGAAAGTGAGTGGGAGATCTATAGAATTTCTAATGATATATGTGGATGGCATATTGTCGATTGAAAATAATATAGAATTTCTAGAAAGCGGGGAGGGAGTTTTTCAATGAAGGACCTCGGAGAAGCAGTTTACATATTAGGCATCATGATCTATATAGATATATAAGGACGTATGATAGGGCTTTCACACAATACATACCTTGACAAGATTTTGAAGAATTTAAAAATGTACCAATCAAAGAAGGAGTTCTTGCCTGCGTTGCAAGGTGTGAAGTTGAGTAAGACTTAAAGATAGAACAGAGTAGAAGAAAGAGAAAGGATGAAGGTTGTCCCCTATGCCTCATCCATAGGCTCTATAATGCGCCATACATGTTGTGTGCCTTGCCATAAGTATGGCAGGGAGGTACCAGAGTGATCTAGGGCTATATCATTGGACAGCGGTCAAAAGTATCCTTAAGTACCTAAAGAGGACTAAGGAAATGTTTCTCGTTTATGGAGTTGGTGAAGAGCTCATCATAAAGGTTTGTGTCGATGCTAGCTTTGACACTGGTCCAGATGTCTTGAAGTCTCAAATCGCATACGTATTTATTCTGGATGGTGGAGTGGTTTATTAGAGTAGCTCAAAGCAAAGCGTGTTAGGAGCACCTACATGTTAGGCAGAATATATAGCCGCTTTGAAAGTGGCACGGGGAGGAATCTAGATAAAGGAGTTCATGACCGATCTAGGAGTTATGCCTAGTACATTGGATCCGATGCCTATTCTTTGTAACAACACTGGAGCCATTGCCATTGCCAAAGAGCCCAGGTTTCACAAGAAGACCAATGGTACGTCTCCAATGTATCTATAATTTTTTATTATTCCATGATATAATATTATCATTCTAGGATACTTTTTAGGCATTTATTTGTTGATTCATATTATTTTTGAGCACTAACCTATTAACCCAGTGTCAAGTGCTAGTTGTTGTTTTCTGCATATTTTTAGCTTTTCAGGTTTATAGTACCAAACAAAGTCCATGCCGTAAAAGATTTTTATGATTTTTCCTCGACCAAAAGAAGACCTAGAAGCTTCGGGAGAAGACCAGAGGCTGCACGGGGGCCCCACAAGCCAATAGAGCGCGTCTAGAGGGTGGTCGCGCCCTGTTAGCTTATGGCTGACCCCGCTCTACTGACCCCATACCCTAGCCTATAAATTCACATATATTTCAAAAACCCTAGGGGACCTCCCAAAACACTTTTTCCACTGCCGCAAGTCTTTGTTCGGCGCGATCTCATCTGGAGCCCATTTCTGGTGCCCTGTCGGAGCGAGGATCGATCACGGAGGGACTTCATCCTTGCCGCTCCCATGGTGATGTGTGAGTAGTCCACCATAGACATACGGGTCCATATCTAGTACCTAGATGTCTTCTTCTCTCTCTTTGATCTTCAATACAAAGTTCACCGCGATCTTCACCGTGATTTATTCGATGTAATCATTTTTTATGGTGTGTTTGTTGGGATCCAATGAATTGTGAATTTATGTTCATATTATTTATAACAAAATATTTGAGTCACCTCTGAATACTTATTTGATTCTTATTTTCATGATCATCATAGCTTCGTAAATGTCTCGGATCTATCGGTTTAGTTTGGCCAACTAGATTGGTTTGTCTTCAGTGAGGGGTGTGTTGTAGTGGGTCCAATTTTGCGGTGATCTATATACATGTGATAAAGTAGGTGTAAGAGCACATTTCTTCATGTGTGGCTTTGGGTAATTGATGACACCCCTATGGACTAATGGTTGCCTTGAGTTATATTCGAAGGATTTGTCCATAGGCACTTCTTGAAGTCCATCTGTTGGGTTTCAAGGAGTTTATATGGTGACCAAGGTGGTATTCAAGGGTTATCCAAAGATTGATCATGTGGGAGTTGAGCTTATTGCAAGCATTTCTTGAAGAAGAAGATTGTGTAAGCATTCACGTTTACCTTCAAGACATCATCTTTATGAAGAGAAAAGCTAATATACAAGGTTGATCAGTACTAAGTCAAAAAGTAAATCAAGTTGATCAACACACAAAGCGTACAAGATGTACCGAGAGGAATCAAGTGATCCCATGGTGTGGTAAGCATTGTCCATTACGCTCTGTGTACTAACCCATGGTCTACGTGAGAGTTCTTTGTGGGGTTAGGTATATTTCCATGGGCTTGCATCAAGAGGCAGATCCCATACATCCCATGGAAGATGGCATCAAGTGGAGATCTTCATCAAGGTTGCGATATGCAAGATCAAGTGAAGCATCACGGAGAGATTGTGCTTGAGGCTCGCCGTTCATTGTGGTGACAATGGACTTATAAAGATGTGTCGAAGAGTGGCTCACTCATAGTGGAGTATGGGGGGAGCAATCATCTAGTCTTCATCAAGCCAACGCAATCAAGAAAGGTGGTCCATCTTGAGGAAGTCAAGATCGTCATCATCTAGCTCAAGGGGACTATGCGCAAGGCTAAGGTTTGACCTTGATAGGGTTTTCTATTTTACCGGTCTCATGGTGGTAGTTGAGAGACCGAGTTATAGGATCGATTGTCGTACTATCAAGGGGGGCTCTCAAGTGAGTAGCTTGATCGTATCGTTCGTTGAGAGCTCAAACCAATGCATTCTTGGCATCATCATATTTCTTGGTTCTTGGTTTGATTTTGTCTATGTGGGTTCTTGAGCTTGTGTTTATCTTCGTGACAAGCTCTAGTTCATCGAAAACGGATTTCATATGCTTCGTCTATTGCATTTTCGGTGTTGGAAGTTTTACTGGTCTTATTCGAGGAAGGGTTCTCACCATTTTCTTATGGGCCTTTTCTCATTTTCTTCTTATTGATATTTCAATCAAGGTTGTGTTAGACCATGTCGTTAGCTTTCCAACAAACTCTGTTTCATTGAATTCAGAATCCGTTTGCAAAAGTTGTGGCGGTTTTGGTGTTCTTAAAAGGCTGCAGCGGTACTACCACGGCTAGAGCGGATGTAATTTTTTACTATCGCTCCGGAGCGGTACTACCGCGGCTCCAAGAGCGGTACTACCGCTCCGGACCAAAATCTCGTGTTAAGTCCAGCCGTGGTAGGCACGGATGTAATTTTTTAGTACCGCTCGCAGGCAGTACTACTGCTATCCATAGCGGTAGTACCGTGAGGATAATCGGTAGTACTGCTCCGGCGGTTCTACTGGCCTTTTACCTCCTCGGTGTTATTTTTAAAAGGGATACTACCGCCCTAGTGGTAGTACCGCTCCTTGGAGCGGTAGTACCGCTCTGTGCGGGCTGTGAGGATAACGGTTGGATTTTTTTCCCACCTATAAAAGGGGGTCTTCTTCTCCAATGGACCTTATCCTTTGAGCTTGTGTTTCCCCCCATTGTTGACCTTCTTTGAGCTTGCTATCTCTCAATCCCTCCAATGATTCTTGCTCCTTTTCGAGGGAAAAGAGAGAGGAGATCTAGATCCACATTTCCACCAATCACTTTCTCCTCTAAGTGAGGGGAACCCCTTGGATCTAGATCTTGGAGCTCTTCGTGTTCTTCTTCGCTCTTCCTCTCATTTTCCTCCCTATCATTAGTTGCTTTGGTGGTATTTGGGAGATAAGGACTTGGGCACTCCATGTGCCCTTACCATTTCATTTGGTGCATAGGTTTGAGTTCTCCACGGTGATACGTGGAAATGAGATGTTGAGAATCTTATTACTCTTGGGTGTTTGAGAACCCTAGAGCTTGTTCCTCTTGGGTGCTTTGGCGCCCTAGACGGTTGGTGGTGCCTCAGAGCTCAATCATTGTGGTGCAAAGCTCCGGGCAAGCTTTGGGGTCTCCAATTAGGTTGTGGAGAATGCCCCGAGCATTTGAGGTCATCTCGTAGCCACAATCCATTGTGGTGAAGCTTCTTGGTGTCGTTGGGAGCCTCCAATTCAGTTGTGGAGATTGTCCAAACCTTGTTTGTACGAGTTCGGTGACCACCCTCAAGGGCCCCTTAATGGAATCACGACATCTTGCATTGTGTGAGGGCGTGAGGAGATTACGGTGGCCCTAGTGGCTTCTTGGGGAGCATTGTGCCTTCACACCACTCCGAACAGAGATTAGCATCCGCAAGGGTGTGAACTTCGGGATACATCGTCGTCTCCATGTGCCTCAGTTATCTCTTACCCAAGCCCCTTTACTTATGCACTTTACTTTGTGATAGCCATATTGTTTCTTGTTATATATCTTGCTATCACTTAGTTGTCTATCTTGCTTATCATAAGTTGTTGGTGCACATAGGTGAGCCTAGTTGTTTTATGTTTTGTGCTTGACTAATTAAACGATAGTTTTATTCCGCATTTGTTCAAGCCTAAACCGTAATTATTTTAAAGCACATATTCACCCCCCCCCCTCTATGCGACATCCACGTCCTTTCAATTGGTATTAGAGCAAGGTCTCTCGTTATTAGGTTTAACAACCTAGAGAGTAAGGATGTCGACTAGGGGATTAGGATTCTATGACACTCTTAGTTTCAATGGCACAAATTTTGATGTTTGGGTAATTCACATGCTTAATCTCTTTAGGGTCATGGACCCAAATTTAGAGCGAATTGTAGATATGGTTTTTTTTCCTCCAAAGGATTCTCAACACATATCTTTAGAGGATGAGAAAAACTCTTATCTCAAAGCTCAAGCTTCTAATATGCTTTTTGATGCTTTGAGCAATGTAGTTATATTTGAACTCATGTCGTTCTAGTATGCTCATGAGTTGTGGACAAAGCTTCAAGATAAATTTGGTGAGTCCAAGATTTATAGGGATGATTATTCTCTCTCTACCTCCAATCGTGTTGTCTTCTCAACTTCATCTACTTCACCTACATGTGGATTTCCACAAGGTAATTATATGGTGAGAAGTGATGATCATTGTAATGATGATAGTGGGCTTATTGTTGATAATTCTTCTTCACTATCTTATTGCAATGCTTCATCTTTGGACTTTAACACCTCGAGCACTTTAAATGTTTCACATGCTTGTGTTGGTAGTCCTTGTATATCATGTACAAATTGCTTGACTAAATCTCATGATGATATGCTTGCTATATCTTGTTGCCATGATAAAAATGTATCTATGTCCTCGAGTTGTTGTTCTAACAATGTAGAGGGATACCCAACACTCCATGGAACAAGATTTGGTCTTGAATGGTGCTTCAAGGATCCTACGTCATCATCTATTGTTTCTCACTTTTGCCTTATGGCTAAGGCTTCAAAGGTATCTCCTACTTTGAATCCCAATATATCTCACTATGATGATGTTGATGATAATGATGAAGAGAGTGATAATATTGCTTCCTTAAAACTTAAGGGAGAAATGGTTTTTAAAGCTCTTCATAAGAATAATATTGCTCGTTCCAACTTCATGGAAATCATGTCTATTGCCATTGAGGGCAAGAAATATATTGAGGAGTTGGAAGCTCATCTAGAGGAGCATGAGGCCACCATTGAGAAAATGGAAGGTCATGAACGTGATTACGCTAATGAGATTGCGAAGCTATCTCAAGCTCTTGAAAATGAACAAACCACCAAGGAATCTCTTGAGGAGACCTTTGCTCTAGAATTAACTAGATTAAAGGAATCCCATGAAAGAGCTCTCAAGGTGGCTAATGATTTTAGAACTAAAAATGATAAGCTTGAATTTGCACATGCTAAACTCCTTGAGGACTTTGAGCACCTCGAAAATGGCTCAAGGGTCGTTAAGAGTTCGCTCATTGAACTCACCGAGTCTCATGCTCAACTTAAAGTTTCATATACTAAAGAGCTTGCCAAGTTGCCTTCTCCTCTTGTTGTTAATGATGATGCTTGTGCTACTAACTCTATTTCTTGTGAAGCATCCATATTAAAGTAGAATGTTGAGCTAAGGGCTGAACTTGAGTTGCTATCTAGCAATTATGGGAAATTGGAAGAAAGTCATGAAAATCTTTCTAGCTCTCATGGCGATCTTCTAGTATCTCATAATGTGCTAAAGATAGCTCATGAGGCTAGTACTACTAAGGTAACATCTAGTGAGCCTCATGTGGAAATTAGCACTACATCTAGTAGAAATGCTTTATTGCCATGTGCTAGTCCTCATAGTTCATCTACTCATAATGTTGGAACAACTTGTGATGAACTACTTTCATTGCCTTGTTGCTCTAACGATGAAGATTATACTTCCTCTAGCACTTGTGTTGATTCTAACCATGTAGAGGAAATCAATGAGCTCAAGGCCCAAGTCACTTCTTTGAAGAAAGACTTGGAAAAGAGTCATGAAGGGAAGTCCACACTCAACGATATCTTGAGTGTGCAAAAACTCCCAAATGACAAAGGTGGACTTGGATTCAACTCCAAGAAGAAGAAGAAGATGTCCACAAACTACAAGAAGAAGGGCCAAGAACAAGTTAAGAATTCGGCCAAGATTATTTGCTTCAAGTGCAAAATTGAAGGGCACCATGTTAGATCTTGCCCATTAAAGAAGAAGCCCCAAAGTAACAAGCTACAAGGGAAGAGGTCACAAGTTCAATCTCATGCTCAACCACAAGTTGAAGAAAGGCCTCTTCCCAAGAAGACCCAAGTCACCGCTCTTCAAGTTGAGAAATCAATTGAGAATACAGCAAAGGGTAAATGTTGCTACTTATGTCATGAGAAGGGTCACTTCGCTTCTTCTTGCACAAAAGGTAACTTATCCAACCCAATCATTATTGATGATATCTATTCTCTTGGGAAGGATAAGCTTGGCAATGTGTTTTCCAAATGTGTTGGTACTCAAAGTGGTGTCAAGAAAATGACCATTTGGGTAGCCAAGCCTATTGTGACTAACCTCTTAGGACCCAACTTGGTTGGGGATCAACAAGCTCAAACTTGATCAATAGGCATTAATGGAGGGCATTGGTGACTTGGCTACATCATGAAGAATTAAGGGATCTTCATCATTCATATTATCTCAAGCCAAGTCATGTGGATTATCAAGTTTCTCACTTATGTCCAATGTTCCTCCTTGCGGTAACATGTACTTAAATTGAATACATTGTTAGTTACTTTCCCCTTTGCATGTTGTGGTTTTGTACCTTGCATGCGGTTGTATATGTTGTGCTTCCTATTTGTTTATCTTGAGAAATTAAGTATGTATGATGGGTTGCACATCATGTATGTGTGAGTCTTATGTTGAGTCTTTTTGCATCTTGTCTTATCTTAGTTGGCTTTCTTGAGAGATTAATGGATTATCCCATTTTGGGGGAGTGATGTGCTTTGTGCACTTCACAATCCTAAAAATGTGTGTACATGAGGAATACCACTTAGTATTGATATTACAAGATTATCTAGCTTCTATGTGGTATGTCGTCTCATGAGAAATTCAAATTCTAAAAGGTTCATTAATCATCTATTGGTTACTTCATTTGCCACTTGTTATTATCGTTGGGTTACCACATTATGGGGGAGTAATATGCTATGTGCATATTACAATCCCAGAGAATGTGTACATTTGAGATATTGCCACTTAGATTTGATATTATAATTTATCTTGTTCCTAGGTGGCATGTTAGCTCTACAAGTGTCATTTGCTTATGATTTACGTGTAAAGATGATGTTGGATTTCTTTGCAATCTACCAATAGGAAATATTTCGAATTACTTCTTGTCCTTCGACATTTGGTATCCTTTCATGGTAGAAATTGCTAATCATCTTTACGTTGCATTTTATTTATCGTTTGTCTTCCTTGTCTCTTGTGGATCTTTTTGAGCATGTTTAGTATTTCTATAGATATAGGGAAAGTGATGATCCCATCAAGCGCATGTTGTATCCAAATGCAAATTCTATATAATGCACATCTCTTGGTGGAGCCCTCCTATTTTCCTTAGAACACTCTCTTTATGTGTTTATCATCAAATCTTTTGATCCTCATCAAGTGTGTGTTGGTGGGAGGCAAGCCTTTTCTCTATGGTACATTGTGCCAGCATGAAAATTTGTGAAGGGTGTGGTTTGTGGAACCTAGCTCTTTTTTGGAAACTTGATACCTCTTGCTTTCCTTCAATTGGTATCTTGTTTCCTTCTATTTGGCATGTGCCAATGGATATCTCATTCCGTGATATATATTTTAGTTGGTATTCGTCAAGTGATTTTTTTGGTATCTTATTTTCACTTGATTCCTTTTCTACCGGTATCTTATCAACTGTGTGTTGATTTGATTCTCGAAAGCCTTGAGCATGCATATTTACTACATGTACTTTTGTTGGCATGTTCTCTTTCCTTGACCCAGTATATAGGGGAAACTCGACTATGACATAAATTGGCTAAAGTGTGCATGAAATTCGATTTCATGTCTATATGCACATATTTATGTGGAGTTTTGTCTTACATAATGTTGGTACACTAAATTTTTGGTCCCAATAAGTTTGGGAACCACTTTGTTTGTGGTGTTGTTCTAGGAACAATTGGAGATACATTGGACACTCAGCTCACTTACAAGGAAGGTGTTGACACCATGTGCTTATTGGAGCCTTGCTAGGATGATCGAAGAACCATTGTCTACTACATCAATCCAATGCTATCTCGGTAACAAGTATCTACTTCATGCATACATTTCTCGCATTCAACTATTTATAGGTTGCATCATGGCAGAAATTTCTTGAGTCATTCTTGTGGTACTTGTTTCCTTTCTCAAAGAGTCTCAACGATGATGTCATATTGCTAGTTTTGATGTCTTTGATGTTCGTGTATTGGGAGTTCATTTATGTACAATAAGAAAATATTAGGCTATGTGCAATGCTTTCAAGCAAAGATCTTATTGGTATAGTTATGACTTCCTTGTGGATATCTTGTTTGTTCCTTCTTGTAACTATTTAGTGTGTACATTATTCTTTGTGGATATATCATCATGATGGCCCTCTACCTATAATCTTAAACACATGAGAGAAGTTACATCTCTAGTTGATATCCTCTTTTCTTTCACGTCCATCGTTGCATTTCATTTTTGTTTACTTGGTGGTTTCGTTAAAGAATCTGTCTTGAGTGCGGATCTTATATCCTAGCATCTTGATGCACTCTTTGGTGGTGAAGATTATTTTCCTCATGCTTGTCTTCACGAGGGTTTTGCCATTTCGATTGGTATACCTCCTCTTGACAAGGCTATCATTTTCCTATCTTCACTAGGGTTTGTCACAAGCTTTGGTTTTTAAATTTTCCTATTAGTAAACTTGTGAACCCTTTTGCTAGTGGTTTGTGTGTGGGAAGGATATGGTTTTCACTTTGTGTCTCATTTCATCAAGACTATGTTGATGCTTTATGCTCATCCTTATACTAGTCTTATCAAGTGCTTTTCCATGACTCACACACATCATTTTGGTTGAGCCTATTCTTAAGATTGCCTCTTTTACATGTTGCTCAACCATATGTTTAGTGCAAGTACTATGCTCTTTGTCTTATCTTCTTGCTTGCACTTGTGGTGTGTTTATATGGATTTTGGGGGAGTCATGATCCTTTTTTTGTGCACTTGTATTCAAATACAAATATTATTATTTGTGCACAAATCATGGGGAGCTCCTCTAGTTTCTTTATAAAGACTGTTTTTCCCATATCATAATATCTTTTATTCATGTGGCTCATTGGTCCATGTGATTGATTGTTCCAATTAGTATCTTTTGATTGCTTGCTTCACTCGGTGTATGTCTTTGTGCCATACGATCCTTTGTGCAATCTTTGGGTTCTCAATATAGTTTGTCTTCCTCCAACTACTTACCATTGGATATGTGTATTTCTTTGCACACATATGTGAGATATACAAACTTTTTGGAGGAACACCTATTATCTTGGATTTCTAAACTTTTTGTCCATTTTGGCAATCGATGCCAATGGGGGAGAAGTTTTGAGAGTTTAGTTTGGAATGCTTTGAGAGTTTTGCTTTTGCTGTTTAAGCATTTGCATCTCACATCCATGCATTGCATTGTGTGTGCTTGGTTGTGCTTATTTTCTTATATAAAATCTCTTGAAAGTGGTTGTCATCAATTACCAAAATGAGGGAGATTGTAAGAGCACATTTCTCCATGTGTAGTTTTGAGTAATTGATGACACCCCTATGGACTAATGGTTGCCTTGAGTTATATTCGAAGGATTTGTCCATAGGCACTTCTTGAAGTCCATCTGTTGGGTTTCAAGGAGTTTATATGGTGACCAAGGTGGTATTCAAGGTTTATCCAAAGATTGGTCATGTGGGAGTTGAGCTTATTGCAAGCATGTCTTGAAGAAGAAGATTGTGTAAGCATTCACGTTTACCTTCAAGAAATCATCTTTATGAAGAGAAAAGCTAATATACAAGGTTGATCAGTACTAAGTCAAAAAGTAAATCAAGTTGATCAACACACAAAGCGTACAAGATGTACTGAGAGGGATCAAGTGATCCCATGGTGTGGTAAGCATTGTCCATTACGCTCTGTGTACTAACCCATGGTCTACGTGAGAGTTCTTTGTGGGGTTAGGTATATTTCCATGGGCTTGCATCAAGAGGCAGATCCCATACATCCCATGGAAGATGACATCAAGTGGAGATCATCATCAAGGTTGCGATGTGCAAGATCAAGTGAAGCATCACGGAGAGATCATGCTTGAGGCTCGCCGTTCATTGTGATGACAATGGACTTATGAATATGTGCCGAAGAGTGGCTCACCCATAGTGGAGTATGGGGGAGCAATCATCTAGTCTTCATCAAGCCAACGCAATCAAGAAAGGTGGTCCATCTTGAGGAAGTCAAGATCGTCATCATCTAGCTCAAGTGGACTATGCGCAAGGCTAAGGTTTGACCTTGATAGGGTTTTCTATTTTACCGGTCTCATGATGGTAGTTGAGAGACCGGGTTATAGGATCGATTGTCGTACTATCAAGGGGGGCTCTCAAGTGAGTAGCTTGATCGTATCGTTCGTTGAGAGCTCAAACCATTGCATTCTTGGCATTATCATATTTCTTGGTTCTTGGTTGGCTTTTCTCTATGTGGGTTCTTGAGCTTGTGTTTATCTTCGTGACAAGCTCTAGTTCATCGAAAACGGATTTCATATCTTCGTCTATTGCATTTTCGGTGTTGGAAGTTTTACCGGTCTTATTCGAGGAAGGGTTCTTGCCATTTTCTTATGGGCCTTTTCTCATTTGCTTCTTATTGATATTTTAATCAAGGTTGTGTTAGACCATGTCGTTAGCTTTCCAACAAACTCTGTTTCATTGAATTCGGAATCCGTTTGCAAAAGTTGTGGCAGTTTTGGTGTTCCTAAAAGGCTGCAGCCGTACTACCACGGCTAGAGTGGATGTAATTTTTTACTATTGCTCCGGAGTGGTACTACTGCGGCTCCAAGAGCGGTACTACCGCTCCGGACCAAAATCTCGTGTTAAGTCCAGCCGTGGTAGGCACGGATGTAATTTTTTAGTACCGCTCACAGGCAGTAGTATCGCTACCCATAGCGGTAGTACCGCTACCCATAGCGGTAGTACCATGAGGACGATCGGTAGTACTGCTCCGGCGGTTCTACTAGCCTTTTACCTCCTCGGTGTTGTTTTTCAAAGGGATACTACCGCCCTAGCGGTAGTACCGCTCCTTGGAGCAGTAGTACCGCTCTGTGCGGGCTGTGAGGATAACGGTTGGATTTTTCCCCACCTATAAAAGGGGGTCTTCTTCTCCAATGGACCTTATCCTTTGAGCTTGTGTTTCCCCCCATTGTTGACCTTCTTTGAGCTTGCTATCTCAATCCCTCCAATGATTCTTGCTCCTTTTTGAGGGAAAAGAGAGAGGAGATCTAGATCCACATTTCCACCAATCACTTTCTCCTCTAAGTGAGGGGAACCCCTTGGATCTAGATCTTGGAGTTCTTCGTGTTCTTCTTCGTTCTTCCTCTCATTTTCCTCCCTAGCATTAGTTGCTTTGGTGGTATTTGGGAGAGAAGGACTTGGGCACTCCGTGTGCCCTTGCCATTGCATTTGGTGCATAGGTTTGAGTTCTCCACGGTGATACATGGAAGTGAGAAGTTGGGAAGCTTATTACTCTTAGGTGTTTGAGCACCCTAGAGCTTGTTCCTCTTGGGTGCTTTGGTGCCCTAGACGGTTGGTGGTGCCTCGGAGCTCAATTATTGTGGTGCAAAGCTTTGGGCAAGCTTCGGGGTCTCCAATTAGGTTGTGGAGATTGTCCCGAGCATTTGAGGTCATCTCGGAGCCACAATCCATTGTGGTGAAGCTTCTTGGTGTCGTTGGGAGCCTCCAATTCAGTTGTGGAGATTGGCCCAACCTTGTTTGTACGGGTTCGGTGACCACCCTCAAGGGTCCCTTAGTGGAATCACGACATCTTGCATTGTGTGAGGGCATGAGGAGATTACGGTGGCCCTAGTGGCTTCTTGGGGAGCATTGTGCCTCCACACCGCTCCGAACGGAGATTAGGATCCGCAAGGGTGTGAACTTCGGGATACATCGTCGTCTCTGTGTGCCTCGGTTATCTCTTATCCAAGCCCCTTTACTTATGCGCTTTACTTTGTGATAGTCATATTGTTTCTTGTTATATATCTTGCTATCACTTAGTTGTCTATCTTGCTTAGCATAAGTTGTTGGTGCACATAGGTGAGCCTAGTTGTTTTAGGTTTTGTGCTTGACTAGTTAAACGATAGTTTTATTCCGCATTTGTTCAAGCCTAAACCGTAATTATTTTAAAGCGCCTATTCACCCCCCCCCCTCTAGGCGACATCCACGTCCTTTCAGTAGGGGACAAGACACGTATTTGTATTGTTGCCACTAAGGATAGAACTATGTGGTTCATTCATATTAATTAAGTTTACTTTGTCTACATCATGTCATCATTCTCCAAGCATTACTCTGTTTGCATGAACTTAATACCTAGAGAGGCAAGCATAGAAGTGCTCTCGGAGTGGAGTAATAGCAGTAGATGCAGGCAGGAGTCGGTCTACTTGTTTATGGACGTGATGCCTATATACACATGATCATTGTCATGAATAAATATTGCATAACTATGCGCTTTTCTATCAATTGCCCAACGGTAATTTGTTTACCTAATGTATGTTTTATTTAAGAGAGAGGTCGCTAGCGAACACTATGGCCCCCGAGTCTATTCACATATATATATTTACAAACGCTCTTATCATCTTGATGCTATTATTTACTCTTTATTTATGTTGCAATTTATAATTATCAACTATCATCTACACTACTCATTTTCTTGCAAGTAACGAGTTCAAGGGGATTGGCGTTGAGTGCAAGTGTTTGCTCTTTTGTGTGTAGGCGCTGAAGATGGGAGTTTTGTGGTCCTCCTATTGGTTTGATAACCTTGATTCTCACTAAAGGAAATACTTATCTATATTGTGTTGCATCACTCCCTCCTCTTCGGGGAAAAATCCAATGTAGATCACAAGTATCAACCAAGCATATAAAACGCCACTTCAACTCCATCCGTGATTACACCAAGGAGGTATACATAGAGATTTACAAGGTACATACGAATCTGAATGTTGGAGACCCGTTGACTAAACCTCTCTTGCGAGCAAAATATGATCAATACCAGAACTCTATGGGTGTTAGATTCATTACAATGTAAACTAGATTATTGACTCTAGTAATTGGGAGATTGTTCGAGATATGCCCTAGAGGCAATAATTAATTGGTTATTATCATATTTCCTTGTTGATGATAAGTGCTTATTATTCATGCTAGAATTGTATTAACCGATAACTTAAATACATGAGTGGAGACATAAACAACATCATGTTCCTAGCGAGCATCTACTAGACTAGCTCATTGATCAAATATGGTTAAGGTTTCCTAACCATAGACATGAGTTGCCATTTGATAACGGGATCACATCAGGAGAATGATGTGATGGACAAGACTCAACCGTAAGATCAGCATATGATCTTGTCATTAAAAGTTTAATTGCTATAGCTTTCTTCATGTCAAGTATTTGTTCCTTAGACCATGAGGTCATGCAACTCCCTTACACCGCGGAATACCTTGTGAGCTATCAAACGTCACTTCTTAAATGGGTGATCATAAAGGTGCTATTCAGGTATCTCCGAAGGTATCTATTGGGTTGGCATGGATCGAGACCGGGATTTTGTCACTCTGTGTGACGGAGAGATATCTCTAGGTCGTCTCAGTAATACAACACCACAAGAAGATTGCAAGCATATGACTAATGAGTTTAGTCACGAGATCTTGTATTATGGAACAAGTAAAGAGACTTATTAGTAACGAGAGTGAACTAGGTATGGAGATACCGACGATCGAATCTCGAGCAAGTAACATATTGCTGGACAAAAGGGAATTGCATATGGGATTAACTGAATCCTCGACACTGTGGTTCAACTGATAAAGATTTTCATGGAATATGTAGGAACTAGTATGGGCATCGAGATCCCGCTATTGGTTATTGACCAGAGAGGAGTCTCGATCATGCCTAACATGATTCTCGAACCCGTACGGTCTGCACTTTTAACCTTCGATGACACTAGAGTAGTATTGGGATATGTACATTGGTGACCGAATGTTTTTCGTAGTCCCGGGTGAGATCTCGGACATCACAAGGAGTTCTTGAATGGTCCGGAGGTAAACATTCATATATGGGAAGTCATATTTTGGTTTTCGGAAAAGTTTCGAGTATTTCCGGTAGTGTATTGGGAGTGCCGAAAGGGTTCCAAGGGTCCAGCTAACCCGGGGGCCACATGGGCTGCAGAGGGGGCACACCATCCCCTGATGGTTTGGAGTCATTTCCCCCCAAGGTCCCATGCGCCTAGGGTTGGGGGGAAACCCTAGGGTGAAGGCGCCCCTCTTACTTGGGGGCTACTCCACCCCATTGGTCGCCGACGCCTCCTTGGAGGAGGGGTTTAGGGTTAGGGTGGAGGGCTGTCATACCCTTAGCACGGCGCAACCCTCCCTCCTGTCTCTTTGATTTTCTCCCTCGTTCGTTGCCCTGCCAGTGCACGGCGAAGCCATGCCACTGCTGCACCACCATTATCACCGTCATGCCATCATGCTAGCCGATATCCCATCTACTTCTCCCCGTTCGCTTGCTGGATCAAGGAGGAGGAGACACCGAGCCACACGTGTGCTGAACGAGGAGGTGTCGTCCGTCTGGCGCTAGATCGGATTGGATCATGATTGGACTGTAAAGAGTATGACTACAACAACCGCGTTATATATATGTATATATATATATATACGCTTCCCGCTTAACGGTCTATAAGGGTACGTAGACACACTCTTCCCTCTCGTTACTATGCATCTCGATAGATAAATCTTGGGCATGCTTAGGGATTTTTTTTTGCTTGCTTCGTTCCCAACAGACAAGCCCCACTCCGGGATTATATAACATATCAGAGGTCCTAGTATTACACAACTAGGTCGGATGTATTTGCAGAGATAGAGTGCTTCATGACTCTGGTATATTCAAATTGTACTCCAAGTCTTCTAGAATCTTCATGCAATTCGCTACGAGCCGCCCAAAACTGGTCCAGGACAGAGCGGGTCAGAGCCCGACCCACCAGGTCGGGTCCCGATGTGGCGAGGACTCCCTCAATCGGTATGCCTTTTTTAGTGCCCGATGTTTGCCCAACATAAAACAAAGGGGAATTGGTATCACCCAAGTCATAATGCATACGCTCTTGACCTTCATTTGTTAAGCTCATCTTGTATATATCCTAAAATATGCATCACAACGAAACAACCATCCCAAAATTGATCTGATTACTGTGTATGGGACAAACGAAGCAAGCAATCCAGTGGTGTATGCAGGAAACAGAGCAAGCAATACTTGCGTCTGTGTCTAGATCAACCATTTCATCGAACAGTACGTAGGGATGCCCATCATTAACATTTCGCGATATTGTTCGCGACTGCTGGAGTTGCGGCGAGTTGTATGCCATGGCCTCATTGGCGTCCTCTTCCTCCTACGTCCACGCATTGGCGGAGCTTGAAACCGAAAACAGGGCGGGCTGGGCAGGCTAAGCTGAAGCAAATCATCTTTAGGTTGATGTTTTACATCCCGGTCTGGATGAACAGTAAGAGGAAACACTCCTAGGCTGGACAGGCCATAGCCTGCTTTTTCCCTAAGGTAGCTCCGCCAGTGTGTCCACGCATTTGGATGCCCAGCCAATGCGAGGTTGGAATTGTGTCGGGCACCATTGAAGGGGGCACCTTCTCGTGGGCTAAGGCGGACAGAGCAAACACGCTGAAGTTCATGTTGTGGCATCCTTCCCCATAGCTCGCGAACGCGCCGTAGAGTGTGTCGCTCCCTCCGAGAGATGGTCTTCGGGTTGCTCGCGACTATCAGGACCCCCACAGGCTTCGTTGAGCCATTGTCCATGGTAATGGGGGATGGGATAGTGGGCATTGACATCTAGGACGGTCGATGAGGATGACATCACAGACGCAAGGTAATAGTGAAGGAGGGAGACGACTTCAAGGTGTAGATGCTCTTACTTCCGAGCACTTGTTAAAACCAACTTATTTTTTCAGAAAAAACAAATAATAGGAGATTTTGTTTGGATAATTGCATAGGGTTTCCCTGGAAATGTTTATTCGTGAAACAGTCTTGAAAACACGGAGGTAAAAGAAGTGCGGGGTCCATACGCCAGAAGACGCAGAAATATTATTAGGGTCGGGTCAGACCCAGAACGCCCTGAGCCACTCCCACGAACCCAGAGCGCTGAACCAGAGGGGGGACGGGAGCTAGGGTTTTAGCCGGCGGCCATGGCCCTCTCCTCGTCTTCCTCCACACTGCTCCGCCGCCTCCTCGGCTCCAACCCCCTCTCATCCTCCCGCTCCTCTGTACTTCGCGCCGCCTTCTGCTCCTCCTCCTCCTCGGGCCCCTCCCCTACCTTGCCACCCCCGTCGACCATCTTCGGCGACGACGCCGAGGTCGCCAATGTGCCGCCGCTCACCACCCCCAAGCTCTTCGTCAGCGGTAACGATTTTCCTCTCCTCCCAACCCGCATAGCAGCTTTTTCTTTACCACATCGCTACAAGTTAGTCTCGGAGAGAGGACGAGCCCATTTTTGGGGTATGCATTGGGGATAGTTTAAGTATTTGCCATGTGCTCTAACCCTGTCCCGGCAAATTAGAGCAATCAATGTAGATGCTCTCTGTGCAAATGAATCAAATTGTGCTACTTCTGGTCAAACTAGAGCAAGAACAACCGATATGCTGAATTGGAGTAAACCATCATGCTATCAATTTGATTGGTTTCTGAATTGTTTCATTGGTATGGGCTTCTGCATCGCTGAATCATACGCCGAAGCTCCTATGCCACATTTGTGTTATAGACTTTAATTGCTGGTCTCAGTAACTACATGTTGCAATACTGAAAGTTTGCGAGTGTACGGTGGTAAATAGTAAGCCCTGCTTTGCCCTGTTTATTTTTCACACGCGCATGGTCATATATTTTATATGCAATGCAATTGCAGGCCTTTCAAGGCTAACGACAGATGAGAAGCTCAAGAGCGCGTTTGCTCCCTTTGGACAGCTTCTTGAAGGTACAAGGATTGCTTTGGTAGTAATGTTTCAATCAATGTTCATTTCCATTTGCTCATTCTATCCTGCTTGTCGTCTTGTGCAGCGAAAGTCATAACAGATCGAGTTTCAGGGAGATCAAAGGGCTTTGGTTTTGTAAGGTACGCGAGTTTAGGAGAAGCCGAGACCGCACGGCAGGAGATGAATGCCAAGTTTCTGGATGGATGGGTCATTTTTGTTGACCCTGCAAAACAAAGGGAGCAGAAGCCTGCTCCTCATCCCGATACTGCTTCCTCGCACGCTGGCTTCACAATAAATAAGACTGTAGGATGGTGTGGTTAGTTGCTGAGCCTCTCGAGTCCTACAGGTCACATAGGATGGGTATGGATATGTTGTTCTAGCCACAGGAAGTGCATTACTACCTGTATTGATACATAAATGGTAACGTTGTTCCCTTTTTTAGATATAATAATAATGTTGCTCTTTGTGGCTTCACGCAATTATCTGCCAAAATCTCCCCGTTGCTTAGATCTGTAGAAAGTAGCCCACTTACATGCGGCTCGCATTTTCCCTATTTTAGCTCAGAAATGCATCGCGGCTCAAGATGCCATCCGGCCTTTTACTTGTTGTTAAGAGACTCAAAGAGCTCAAAATTTTCCACCAAAAACGACCTGCTGGCACAACATTCTACCTCTAAGATCTACCTAACTGATTTCACAGGCTTAAAATGAGGCACCTAAAGCACTCGTTCATGAGAGCATATGCCGTTACATATACGCTACAAAGCCCTATATACAAAGGTCTAGCTTCTAATCATCCATTGGAGAGCATAAGTTACAGAGTCTGTGCACTCGGTTCTCCCATTGTAACTTCGTTACTCAAAACCTCTAGGTCAGGCTTGATAGCTAATGATTTCTGCATCAATGTTAGGCCCTCAAACATCACCAAGGGGTGTGCCTCTAGCAGTGACGACTTCTGGCAACAGGACAGCAATAGAAGTGCAATTAAGTTAGCGCTACTGGGGTGATATTGATGTTGTAACAACAAGCTAAGCAGGGAAGCGTGGAAACAAAAAAGAAGAGCACGTGATCACCTCTTGATCTGATGAAATGGTGAAGCCAAGCTTCTTGGACCACATCGGTACCATTTCAGGATCAACGGGCGCCGTAAGAAGCTGAACATTCAGGGCTGTCAGATGTGATTCGATTTGTCTCAAGAGAAGTCTGAAGTAGCCCTGCACAGACATACCAAAACCTAAGGATATTAGTTGCTACACAGGTGTGTTAAATTCATTATTTGCTGGTCAATAGAAGAAAAGAAAAAGAAGCAAATTAAGGACCTAATATATAACAACCCGCAGGTCCACTTCTAACAGTATATGCTCTAGAATCCGTGCAATTCTTGTCTAAACTATATTCCAAGTTGTTATACTAACAAAACATTTTTACTGTTCTGTAGGGTTTAAGAAGCTCATCATATACAGATGTACATTCTCCAGTTATAGTCCCAACATCATTCTTAGCATACAGACATGAAAAGAAAAGGAATTACATCAGATAACTGACAGAGTTCACTATTGTCGACTAGACAATGCAAGTTCATTCCCACCTTTTTTCTGCACTCATTATGTGTAGCGACAAGGACAAGTTCTGCAGTTTCTTCTGTGCGCACTTTTAGAATCGCAGCTGACACAACAAGTTTACTGCAATACGACCATACAGAGAAAAAAAGTATGATTATAACTAACTAAATAATGTAAATACAAAATAAAGCACTTGCTTGCTTGTTCCTCTCCCGATTTCAAGTTCCAGAAACCAAACCATTAGCAGTTTATATTAGCTACACAAATGTAAAGACTGAAAATAATACTAGTGTCATTGCTTTGCACAAACCAGTCGAGCAAAAACTGCTAAAATAATACATGACTTGACCAGAAAAGGTACCTGCTTGTGGTTAATACTGCACAATAAATTCCTCTAAAATCGTTTTTTCCTCCTACATCCGCGCTGCAAAAATATGGTTTAGTTTATTTACTCGAATTGACTAGATGGACAGAAAAAATGCAGGCCAGATGCACATTGATGTGACTATTCGTACACCATTTAAGAGTTGCAAATTCAGTCAAGAACCTACGCAATAACCATATCTCGGATGATATCACTCTCCTGGGCAGCTGTGTCTGGAAACGCAACCTATAAATACAGAGATTAAAGTGAGACTTTTGCAGCCTACAAGCAACATGACAGACATGGTTGGGAAGTTTATTATTGGCGCAAAAAGATTTTAAGAATTAAAGCCATAAATCCGTCACAGAAAGAACTTACTTTGAAGATTCCAGTAACCTGATCTATGTACTGCTGCACATCGCGCCTTGGATTCATTCCACTTAAAAGGTGCCAACAAACATTGGATCTTTTATGTCTGATCTTTTCCCGCTTATTCAGTTCTTGCTGCAAAGAAGCGCGAAGTAACTGACATTTTTTGCAGCAGAAGAACTGACACTGCATATATTCTCTCAATACATTCAGAGGTTCCTGAAATAGTCAATACAACGAGTCAGCAATGTCTTTCACCATGATAAGCTCTTCTGAACCACATATGAACGAAAGGTTAGTCACATACATTGTTTTCTTGAAGTACACTATTGTAGCATTTCACATGGCATGGTCTCTCACACTGTAGATATGATTACGGCATAAATTTCAAGACAGGTTCCAACAATCAAAGACAACACTAATGAGAAAAGAACTTGGCAGATGACCTGGTTACAGAAGATAATCATGTCTTCACTGATTTCCCCAATCGTCGTACAAGCATTGCTGTCAGAATAAAGGTGCAGAGTTACATATGAAGGATAATCATGCGAATTCAACAGTGTACATTATCTAATTCTTACCCACATAAATGGCAGCTCTCAGTATCAACAATTCTTCCTTGTAATATTCGTTTCAATGGAACAATGAGAGGTCTACTGGTGGTAGAAGGTTCTTTCCTACAGCCTGTAATAACGCAAATAATTGTCACAAAGATTGAAGACCATAAATTGTTTACTCACATAACTCAAATATGGAGTCCATATGATCATTGCTTCCCTGTCTGAAGGTAAATCATTCAATACTGGAAATATATTGCTACCACAATGTCCAATTCATCTTAAGGCCACACAATGTACATTAGAGACACACAGGATGTGAATCTCAAAGTACAAAGTCACAGTGGATCTAGGAGTGGTACATACCCCGCGGGCAGACACCACCAAGGAAGGAAAACAAGTCATGCAGTCCAGTGCATGAAGGAAATGTGCAGCTGCTCATTTTGCTGTCACGTCCTACAGCTTTCCTTTAAAAAAAATACGGTGCTCATTTATTTATAACAAAATTCTGAAATCGGTTCTATCCTTAGAACAAAATATCTTAATGTCCTATATAACCAAGAGAGTCACGCCAGGCATAAAACCCGAAGCCCGAAGCCGAAAAACCCCAATCTGTATTAACCCGAACCCGAAAAACCCAAGCAATACATCGGGTAACAATTTTGAAAACCCAATTTTTATTTGGGAAATTTGGGTATTTTCTCCCAGTACCCGAAAACCCCGAAGCCCGATAGCAAAGCCAACAGCTTTCCGTGAGTGGCTCATTTACGTTGGTTTTGGCCTAGCCAGATAGCCCCTTCCAGCCTTTCCTCGTTCCATCTACACGTACATAGCCCAGGCCCAACTAAGTAGTCAAAAGCGTAGAGAGATTCCCTGTTCCCCCAATTCCCGAGCTAGATGTAGCCGCTGCAAGCGCTACACACACCACCAGCACTAGTCGCTCAATGCTTGAAACAGCCGCTCGGTGCTCACGACGCTCGCAACTGTCTCACTGCTAGACGCACAGGCCCACCATCGCTGTCCACCCCTCCCCTGCTCCACGTCTCCGTCCCCAGCTCGAGGCGCCTGTCATCCGTAATTCTCGTTCGTGGCTCAAGGTGCCCATCATCCGTCTTCACCATCCTTGGCTCGAGGCGTCCTCCGTCCACGTTCCGGGCTCAAGGCGTCTGCCACTCCGCCATCCACGTCCCCGGCTCGAGGCGTCCGCCATATTCATCCATGTCCAGCGACCAAACCAAGAAGCCGAGTGCGACAAGCCGCCGTATGATTCAGATAATTCGGGATTACCCAAACGGCCAAACCTGAAGCCAAAATATCGGGTACCCGGATTTGGGGGTTTTAGATTTTTCAGAGACATTTCAGGTATCGTTTTTGAAAAACCAAAGTTTAGATAACCCAAATTACCCGACCTAAAATTTCGGGTAAACCCGAACGCCCAGCCTCATAAGAGAGTAATCCCCACGGCTGAAGATAAAACTGCACTAGAATGAAAGCCAAAGAAAAATTAGAGGGGAAATGGTAGAAAAACTGGATGGCAAAAAAAGTACGCTTGGATGAATAGAATCGCAAATCAACAGAAAACCCAACTCCACAAGCTTTTGCACAGTAAGAACAAAGCATTAGAAGGCAAAAGAGTGAAGGATGAGAGGAGTAAACCGTACATGTACATAAAACCCCTGGCCTGAAGGCCACACTGCCTTTTCCAAAGTTGCAATATTCCACTACCCTACTGTTCTACACTGCCGTGTACAGGTAACATGAGAGAAGTGCATCAGCTTGCCTAATCACTACCCAAGTTGGCTAGATTTAATTTTCAACAGAAGAGGTCCTAGAGCATCTCCAGCCACGCCCCCAACAGGCCCCACGGGCAACTTTTTAATCACCGGCACCGAAAAGTCGCCCCAGTCGCGCCCCCAGGACCCCGTTTTTCGCCGGTTGGGCCCTTTTTTGGGGCCGGCAAACCCAGGCCAAACCCAGCGCGCTAGGGGGCACTTGGGGGGCTCCGACAGAAACAAAACGGCGTGTGGGCACTTGGGGGGCTCCGACAGAAACAAAACGGCGTGTGGGACACCACTGTCAAGCGAATCTCGCCCTTTTCCTCGCCCGACTCGCCCCTCGCGCCTCTCCACCATGTCGATTCCGACGCCTCCTGCCTGTTCATGGCCGTTGTGCCGCCGCTGGAAGAAGGCCTTTTTCACCCCCGCCCCATTCCCCCACCGGATTTCGCTTCCCCATCCCCCCCCCCACCCATTGCCGCTCTTTGATAGCCACCACGTCGGCACGACACCGGCCGCTGCTCGCCCGCCACGCCCACAAGGTGTTCGGCATTTTGCCTGTTCGGCCATGGACTCGGACAACGAGGAGGCGTTCGCGGCTCTGTTGGAGGAGGAAGCCGAGGCTGACACCGCCGACGAGGAACACCTCGTGATACTCGCCTCCCTGGCCAGCCTATTCGTGAACAATGACAAGCCCCGGCGAGGTGGCTCGGCGCCCGGCCGGCGCAAGAGCAAGCAGAGGCATCGAATGGAGAGCTATTGCATGCTCTACGCCGACTCTCCGCTGCACAGTGAGAAAGTATTTCGGCGTCGTTACCGGATGAACCGGAAGCTCTTCCTCGGGATTGTTAATTCCATCCAGGAGTTCGACAGCTATTTCGTTTGCAAGAAGGATTGCACCGGCACAGTTGAACTCTCCTCACTCCAGAAGTGCACCACAGCTATGAGGATACTTGCATACGGAGCTCCTGCTGATATACAAGAAGACTATGGACGAATGGCTGAGTCCACCACCATTGAGTGTATGTACAAGTTTTGCAGGGCAGTGGTGGCAGTGTTTGGACCACAGTATTTGCGATCACCCAATGCTGAAGACACTGCTCGGATCCTAGCACAAAATGCAACAAGAGGATTTCCTGGGATGCTTGGAAGCATCGACTGCATGCATTGGTCATGGAAAAAACTGACCATTTGCTTGGCAGGGGATGTACAAAGGCGCCAAAGGAGGTTGCAGTGTGGTACTTGAGGCAATAGCCACACATGACCTATGGATTTGGCACTCCTTTGGTATGCTAGGAACTCACAATGACATCAATGTATTGCAGTGCTCGAATGTCTTCGCCAAGCTTGTTGAAGGTCATGCTCCTCCGGTGAACTTTGAGGTCAATGGGCGCCACTACAACAAGGGATACTATCTAGCAGATGGTATCTATCCGAGATGGTCCACATTTGTGAAGACTATCTCAAAACCTGTGGCGCCAAAGAAGGCACACTTTGCTAAGTTCAGGAGGCTTGCAGGAAAGATGTCGAGCGAGCATTTGGTGTGCTCCAAACTCGATTTGCTGTTGTCCGATACCCCGCTCTAACCTGGTCGAAATCGCAGATGTGAGAGATCATGAATTGTTGTGTCTGCTTGCACAACATGATCATTGAGAGCGAGCAGGAAGAGCCAGTGTTTGACACTGAACCATATTACAGGCAGGGACCTCTTGCAGTTGTTGATCACCGGGTACCAACAACATGGGCTGCCTACCTCAATATGCGCTAGGACATCCAAGACACACATGTGCATCAAGAACTGTAGGACGATCTGGTGGAGAACCTATGGAGGCTCAAGGGCAACGCCTAGTTCGATTTGTTTTAATTTATGTTGGAATTATGAGCTTGCTTCGTTGAACTATTTGATTTGAATTAATTTATGTGATGAACTTTGACATAAACATTTAGTTTTTGTTGAATTTATGCTGAAAGAGCGCCGAATTTGTTGAATTTATGCCGAAAGAGCGCCGAATTTGTTGAAGTTATGCCGAAAGAGCGTCGAATTTGTTGAAGCTATGCCGAAAGAGTGCCGAATTTGGGCCTAATCTGCGCCGATACTGGGCTGAAATCGCCGGCTTGGGGGCGACCTTGGGGCGGCGGCTGGGAACCCAATCCCCCCAGGCCGATTATAGCGCCAGTTGGCCCCCAGGCGGCGCTATTTTGGGCCACTGAGGGGCCGAACGGCTGGAGATGCTCCTAGAAGTATGAATTAGTTCCAGCTTTGCACTCCACAGTACTGACTCCAAAGGAAAAATTATTCTCCTCATAAAACACGATGTCTGTTTACCATACCTTGGTCTCTGTAGATATTTGGATGACAGATCACAAGTCACAACAGTCCTGCCTTGGAAAATCTACATGAGGCAATAACCTAACATGTATTTTAGCAGGAGATATATAGCCTGATTTACCTTGTACTTTTTAGCTTATATATGTTTAAGCAAAGGACAAGTTATTCCATTTGGGTACAAATTTATGTGTATATGTCCAGCTTTAGTTTTAGTTATGCTCAATGAAAATCATGGGCCCTGTTCTAGTTTGCATTACACCTCCACGACATGGTGACTGTTGGTCCTCAAGCAAACTCTTATCTCTCAGCTCCTATGAGTCTAAAGCTAACTAAAAAGGACACTACGCTACCAAATATGTTAAACTGTGGGGAGTAGGCTAACCTCGTTTGAACAGGGCAGCAAGGTGGCATTGATTAATATGTGTAACATTCACAAAGGGCACATTCTAACATTCAGAGAAATAATGAAGATAACCCCTCAAAATACAACATATAAACAGAAGAAAATCTTAACATCACATTGCCACAGGGTTTTATTCAGTGAAAATAAACAGGATCTTACCTGAAGTAGCAATGTTATGAGGGTCATCAATGTCAGAGAAATCAACGCTGCTGACTCCATTTGAATTTAAACTGTTTTGCAATTTTAGTGCCAGCTCATGAAGTGTCAATCCTTCTGAGGTATAAATATTACGATACCTGAAACAAAAATATAGGCTCCATTTAAATGAATTGAAGAACCGAGACATCATTTTGAGATGGAACTTCTACAAACACTTTCATGAATGACACTTTAAGAACTTTTAACTCTTGTGAGTCAATAAATTCAAGTTAGACCCAGTTTCCATGTAAAATTGTGGTACTTACGGTTGTCGTCTTTTCCCCATTCCAGCATGGTCTTCGAACTGTGAGGGAGTAAGCTGAAGTCGAAAGAGAACACAATCATCCATTGGTTATTGAATATAATAATAAATGCCTCCTAAAAAAGAACTTTATTGATTGCCAGGTTTAAGATAGGTACCTCTTCATTGCAGCAATCACAGACTATACCCGCCCCCCGTTTATAGCCTTGCTTTAGAACCTAAAAACAGAAGTGCGAGTGGTCTTAAGAGTCTTTAAAAAGTCTGCAAGTGTGGAAAATATAGTCCATGCAACTATCTAAAAGACCTCTCCGTGCTTCAACTTGTAAGTCAACAAAGTAAGGTCTGGAAGGCCGCCTTCCTTGAAAACCAGCGGGTGCAAGGAGTTATCCCTGAGGCAAAAATAAGACGCATATCGATGATTATGCATCATTTCAATCTCATGGCATGTGAATGTACAGCAAGATCCCCTAAATGTGACATGTCAACAAAATGCTGCAGCTTAACTTTTTACCTCACTTTTGTTCGCCGCGGTTCTTGCGTCTTTGAGTCCATGTGGTGACTCAGGGGTGGCTCTTGAACAATTGAAACTGGGCTTGATAAAACAAATGCTAGATCTACAGGATCACACTCTGATGAGGTTGATATTACTGCAGCATCTGCTGCAAAATTAGGCTTTATATCCTCAGAACTAAGAGGATCTGCAATGTTCTCACTAGGAATTTCTACAGTGACACTTTTCATTGAAGTGCATGTAGATAGACCCGAAGTTCCTTTCTCAGGGCTTTTACTCAAGGTTGGAGCTGAAGTTTGAGTACTTCCTCGTTTATATTGCCACCGTGGCCTCCTGAATGCATTCCAGCTCAGGTTTGAGATGTGATTGCTAGTAGATTTTTTCAAAGAATTTACCGAAGTAGTGGCTAAGGTTCCATGGCTTGTCACTCCTGCAGACGACTCCTGAAAACTAGCAGTGGAGTTTCAACGAAAGCTGAAGTCAGTCTGGTATTCTGATGGTTTATGACACTCAAAATGCACGTACTTACAAAATCTTATATTAGAAAGTAACACATTAAAAAAATGGCGAAGACCAAGGGATGAGCTCGTTCCAAATCAGTAAGATTCTGCTGGGAATTTGGAGTAGCTTATAAATTATAAAGATAGCATAAATTTAGTCCCATCTGTACTGACACATATATAGCATCGAGTTATATTTCCTTGGTTTAACTTAAGGGCTTATTCAGAGGTTCAAGAAACCATCACCCCCACCTCCAACCCCACCCCAATGTGTAAATATCAGATAACATAACAGGGCTCTTGAAAATATTAAGGAAGGAAACTAATGGGTTTTTATGCAATCTGAATATGGGCCACTGAATTTTTGCATGCACAGTAACTGACCTTTGAGTTGAACAAGGATGTGAAGGCGCGTCAACAAAACCATTATTTTCCACTTGAAAAGAAGCTGAAATCATCACAATACAGAGAAAAGATAGACCAATATAAAGATGATCAGATCCTAAAATTATACAACCAAAAGTAAGAAAGCTTTGGGTACTCAATGAAAATACCTTTCCACTTTTCATATTCAATCAGATTTGGAGCGAGACCAGTCTGTTCTTCAATCAGGTCCCCAAGCAAGTCTAGTCTTTTATATTTAAGTAGTTGTATCAACTTATACAGTGAAATTCCACTGTCCAAAAATATATGATCATTTTGGTTGTTTGTTGACTGGCCAGCATGTTGCTCAAACTCACATGCATTCATTATCTACAATTGATCAAGCATCACAAGGTCAGGTTTGATTTTTCACAGAATTCACAGGTACAGATACAAGAATATCAATGTGTGCAGTGCCGCAGTCAAGATAACAGAATGCTCACATTACTGTAATCACATTGCATACACCCACAGGAATATCTCTGTCCATCTATACGCCCAGTCATCTCCACCTAAGGACCATCAAATGAAATTTATATGAATTTAAACTACACTGAATCACCATTCCATGCTGAATCTACAACTACACTGCCTGGAGAAATAACACTCACCCCATTCTTCTTGTAGGTCACCCTGAAACCTTCAAGAAGCCCAGTGGACAGCAATCCTCTGACATCCTTAAGTAAACTCTCTGGCTTGTACTTGGTTTCTGATGTTCGCACTGGCTGATACCTCGTTTCCATCACTTTCACTTTCACATGGGTGGGTCTCAGCAAGCCAATATCCCTAGGTTGATCACCAGCTGTAATCCTTACCTGGACCACATCAGGCATCTCATGGTCACCACGGGCTGCATTCTCAATCTGTTCTGCGGCGTCTATCAAACTCAAGTTGTGTTCCGTAGAAGGCCATTCAATGCCCTCCATAGGATCCCCTTGGGTGGCTGGATTATTTCCCCTGACAAAAAGGAAGCATTATGACTGAACAATCCTGCAATTAGTCCCGAACTTCTAGTTTTACCACTCCAAACATCATAATTCCTGAATCTGTCTACAGCTCTATCAGACTGCTACCGATTTGATGCAGAGAAAAGGCCTATTATATGAAATGACACCAGTAGACAGAGTTCCAAGCACAAATCAGTGAGTGGAATTGCTAACCCCAGGTCAAGAAGAGACAAGCCGGCATTCGCCTCCTCGCTGGTAATCTCGAAGTTCAAAGCCCCCTGCATCGACGCAGCCCAAGAAGGCTGCTCCGCCGTCGCGTCGCTAGCCTGAAGCAATTCCGGCTCCCTGCTCGCCGGCTGACCCTGCGCAAGGGGCGGACAGGTGGCGGCGGCGGCGGGCACAGTCATTGGCACCCCGGCGGCCTCACAGAAAGCCGCTGGGAAGCTCTCGGCCGCCACCTCCCTGAGCGCGTGGAAGAGGTCGTAGAGCGAGGTGCCGTTGGGGAGGAAGATGTGGCCGTTCTGGTTCTTCGATTTCGCCCCCGCGTGCTTCTCGAACTCCACCGCCGACAAGGCCTGCGCGCGGAAACGAAACGAACTCCTCAATTTTCGCCCAAATCGGGCGGATCCTCCTCTCGAGACGGGCGGGGGCCGCAAGCACGTACCTTGCCGCCGCGGCGGTAGCCGCAGGAGGAGACGCAGGCGCAGGCGTAGCCGCGTTCGGCGACGAATCCCTCGAGAATGGCCTGCAGGCGGCGAGTTTTTTCAGTGAGAATCCACGGGGAGGGGACGGAGCTGCGGAAGCGAGAGGGGGGCGGCGGCGACGGCGAGCGCGCTCGAGTCGCGGGGTGTCGAGGAGAGAGAGAAGGGGGGGCCTTGGCGTGGGTTGGACTGGAGAGGGACTACTCACGTTGTGCTTGGTGAAGCGGTACGTGACGGGGACGCCGCGCAGGAACGGGAGGAGGTCCACGACGCCGTTAACTTTAACGGCCGCGCCGACTGCGTTTGCGCCGCCGCGCTGCTCCGGCTGCATCTCGCCTCTGCTGCGTCGTCGCGTAGGCGGCACCCGTTGAGATTTCATCAACTGAATGGCTTATTCAATACAATCTCTGGTTCTATCGTGCTTTGAGAAGACTCTCTCGACCCAAATTTAGATTGTAGAGGAAGACAGACACCTAGTAAGAAAATAAGTCACCCCGTTATTTTTGCTTCATGTCAACTTTTTTCTTCAACGTATCTTAGCTTTTCTTTTTTCTTTTTTTACATGTGTGCTCCTTTCTCGACATCGTTACTCTCTACGGCTGGACTTCATCGGCTTTATCGTTTATTTCATACGACCTCTGGTTCAACTGTGCTTCAACGAAACTCTCTAAACTGCTCAAAATATGATTTCATCCCGCTATATTGATATAACAATCATCCGATACAACTCAAAAGTCCAATGTTGGAACAAACAGCACAATCACATTCAAAAGAGAGAGAGAGAGAAAGCAAAAAGTAACTAATGTCAACATAGTTGGGTCAACGGAAACTATGACGCCCCGCAACCGTTGCGCCCTTCGGAGAATTAATGTCAACAAGAAACTAATGTCAACACGCCCTTCAAGAAGGAACGGCGACACCCACGAGCGTCACCGCGTTGGTGTCGGTCATGCCGACAGGGATTTCTCCCGTCCGCCAAACACCCACACCCACACCCCCGGTCGATCTGTCGCGCTCCACCAAACTGTTGGAAATATGCCCTAAAGGCAATAATATTGTATCATTAAATTTCCATATTTATAATTAAGAGTTTATATTTATGCTATAACTACCATGATCCTGAAATACGTGATTCAGTGAAAAACTCATATGCACGTGTAAAATGATAAACGGTAAAATAAGATTTCTAGTCTCGTCTCTAAGACTAGATAAGTGTTGTTGGTGATCATATTTTCTGGATCTTAGGATATCGTTAAGCATAATGATAGCCCTACATTGAGATTGTGGCATTAGAAGAATGATCATATTGAATCGATCCAAATACTTATTTGTTATACTTTGAGATAATATCGTCTGAAATCAATTGTTATACCATGGAGTGTTAACATGTGTTTTATATTCCTTTGACCATGAGAGTATCATAGTCACTTATTCCCGTACGATGAGCTTTGGGGTTGGTCAAACGTCATCTGTAACTAGGTGATCATAACGACAACTTACACGTTCATCGGAAAGTTTCACGTAGGACTAGATAGCTCAAGATTGAGATTTGCTCCTCCGACGATGGAGATATATTCTTAGGGCCCTCTTGGTGTGACCACATAAATCATCGTCTGGTCAGACACATGTGACTTAGTCACGGGGATGTCGGAACGCGAAAATGAGAAAGAAGAACAAAACCGGTAACGAGGATAACGATATAGTGAGCATGTGATGACCCAGGAGGATACCGATACATTCTGGATTTTATAAAGTATCACAAGCAAAGGGAATATCACGCGTTAACCAAAGTTTCACTCGAATATCATTCATGTGTTCATAGTGATCAATATGGACGTCAACGATTCCGTTGTCGATCATTGAACAAAGTGGTTTCGTTCATGTCTTTGAGTTACCAAACCTACGGGGCCACAAGCTTAAGGTGATCGTGATTTGCTGAGTGTTAGTAGAGCGGGAGTGATGAGAACATATTTATGAAATTGTTTCATTAATAGTAAAAATTGTTTTGAGAGGATCCGGAAGCGTTTCAGGGTCACCGGAAGGGTTCCGGAGAGTATCGGTTAATACAGACGGTGTCCTGTACTAGGGGTACTCACCACGTCGTCTCCCGACCGGGTGGATCGGGCCGAGGACCCCCATGGTGGTTCACTATTGGGCCACTTCGGGTAGCTCATGACATGTACGAGGAAGATTCCGCAAGACTTGGTGATCAAGACAAGGACTCCTCTCCATCGACATAGCCAACTAGGACTCTTGTTATCCTAGGCCTCCGGTACATTATATAAGCCAATGTGAGGCTATTCGAGAGAACATAAAGATAGATTCATTCATCATCATCCTTAGGGTTTAGACCCATAATATAAGCAAGAGCAGGACATATGGTTTACCTCCTTCAAGAGGGCCCGAACCTGGGTAAAAACAATGTCTCCCTTGTCTCCTGGTACCCATCGATCCGATCTAGCAGCTCGGGTCCCCCTATCCGAGATCTGCCGGTTTTGACACCGACATTGGTGCTTTCACTAAGAGCTCATTGTGTGATCGCAACATGACTGATGGCTCGTCTACAGATTGCCACCTATTTTTCTAGACAGCGAATTTGTGTTCACCGCCCCCGTCTCCTTGAGTGTCGCTTTGACGATTGCTCCAATGGAATTGTGTGAATTTAGTCTACAAAAACCTTGTAAAATTTCATCGCGTTCTGATGGAGGAATCTCCAGCAAACTCTGTCATACCGAAGCCTTGTCGAATCTGGACGGGAATTTGGATGAGTTTAGGGCAGGTAGTCCAGCAGTCAGCTCACACGTCCTTTGGAAGATCCCACCGCTGATCGGTTGTGAAATTCCTACGAGAACCCCTAGAAATTTCAGCTTGATCTAATCGTTCAAACTCCAGGAAACGTCCGATGAGTTTATCAATTTTTCGAATATGTTTTCTGCACAAAAACGAATCCAACTCAAGTTTATGTTTTCATGAACGAGTTACCGAACATTATTTTTGTAGGAAAGTTTCTCTAGAGTATTGTGTTTTGTTCTCAAGCATGCGGCGACAAATTTTGAAGCCTTTTTCAAGGTAATCTTCACCGTCGCGTTGGTGTCAAACTAGCTCGATAACGTTGCTCCATGGCTCCTGACCGGCACTAGACAGATCATCGCTTCGTCGAGCCGAGGTCAACCTCATCGGATCATCACCTTGGCGAGCCTACCAAGAGCTCGACATTGCGAGGGCCAAATAATCATCAAGAGAACATCATCACCCCATAGATTGCACGAGAATGGCACATCGGCATTGTTGCACGGTCACTTCATCAAGCTAGGCATTGACCTCATCACAAATTTTGACATGCGTCCACATCGTCGTTCCTCCTCTTCTTCAAGCCAATATCCATCACGCGACCTCCCTCGACATGTCGGCTGACATGGGGGCTTTTCCATCTCTTCAACAACCTTCGGGGACTTAGGTGTCACCAGTCGATAAGCTTTGTCTCGTTAGCTAGACCACGGGACAAGCCTCACCACATCAACCATGCTGCATCGCCACTTTGTCAAGTCGAGCTCCTCGCTCGGTCACCTTGGGATTGGGGGCTGGGACCTCGGTCAAGTTGAGGACTATGCACCATGCCAAATCTGTCAAAGTTCCTTGGGCATCTTCATCCCTCCACAAGCCCGGATCGCGTCATCAACACCGAGCACATTAACGAGCTAAGTCACTTTCGTGCTCAAATTTTTCTAAATTCTTAATATTTTGTTTGGTTCTACCAAGCATTATATTCGTGTTAAACAAAAAAGTTGTTTGTTAAAAACTTAGCTTTGTTAAAAACGTTGTTTGTTAAAAACACTTCTCTTTCCACGTCAAATGGGGGTTCTTAAATTTATGTGAGTTGTTTCACAATAAATGTGTTTTCTTCTCAATCGTTGCAAAGTCATTTTCTACTACTACTTTTTTCGATGCAAGGGTGTGTTTAATAGCCGGATAGCCTGTTTCTCTATAAATCCGCTCGAGTTTAGTTCGATAAATGGCCTCAGAAACACTCCGCCTTTGGGATAGGAGGTTGAAGCCAAAGGCTGGCCCGCTTGAAGTTTGGAGATCGGTTGTATCATGTTAAAGCATGACAGAATCAAATATTAATTTTAACACCAATTTCAGATTAGCACCAAATGGCTTGATTCATTGTAGTTTTTACACGAGTTTTTTGTTTTTTCGAGCTTTTGACACCGTTATAATAATTTATGTTTTTCCTTCAGGTGGTAGGACATCCTCTTGTTTGAGGTGTTTTGAGTGGTGGTTCTGCTCGGGAAATCTTTTCCAACCCGTAGTTTGACATCTTTCGTGCTGAGCTACACCTCGGTGTTGTCAAAATGTACACGACATTTGAACTAGTTCCCAAGGAGATACGATCCTAGGGTCGGCCATGTTGCCCGACCCAAGTATCGGGGGCTACTACGTTGACGATTCAATGCAGAAAACTGAAAAGTCCAATACGACTTCCGAGGAGATTGTGATCCTCGGGTTGGTTGGCCACACCCAACATAAGTCTCTAGGGCTACTTCACACTGCTTTTCTATTCCAAAGTATGCTGCCGAGCAAGGAGTTGATCCTCGGGCCGATTTGGCGAATCGACCTGAGTCTCAGGGGCTACCGGGATTAGCGATTTTATGTTATCCTTTAGGTCCATCCCGGATTTTAGGCCTAGACACACCTTGATGGCTACCAGCTATACATTTCATTAGAGAATAAATTACACCAATCAGAAAAAATCCACAAAAATCAGCCCATGGCCGAGGTGGTCCACCACCTACGAAGCAGTACAATATAATAAAGCTCAGATGCAAGTGGTTGCCTCCATAGAGGGCATTTCCAGCATTAAGCTTGGTTGAACTCCTTCAATTTCAAACCAAGGCGATCTATGATATCTCGGATGCAGACCGGCATTGGAGCTTGGCTACAAAAGACACCTTGGATGCAGTCCTGCATTGGAGCTCGGATGCAAGAGGACCCCGCCGCATGGGAAAAACTTTGAACCCAAGGTGTGGCGTAAAAACAAAAAGGCATTGATAAAGGTCGAGAACTTAAAGGGGCTCCTCGAATATCCGACGTGTGAAACTTTGAATACACCTCGGTGATCCTCAAGATCAGAGATGGGAAGAATTTTTTGAACCAACTTTCAAGACTGATGGTTGGAGACGAAAAACAATTTGGAAGAACAGAGGAGTGTCCCCAACTTGAAGACCGATTCAAGGGCTACTGACGGTATCATGGACTAGGTGGGTACTCATCGGGTCGTCTCCTGACCAGGTGGATCGGGCCGAGGACCCCCATGGCGGTTCACTGTCGGGCCACTTGGGGTAGCCCATGACATGTACGAGGAAGATTCCACAAGACTTGGTGATCAATGCAAGGACTCCCCTCCACGGACATAGTTGACTAGGACTCTTGTTATCCTAGGCCTCTGATACATTATATAAGCTAAGGCCAGACTAGTCGAGATAACATGAAGATAGATTCATTCATCATCATGCTTGGGGTTTAGACCACAAGTTACGATCTCGAGGTAGATCAACTCTATACTTTGATACACCCATAATATAAGCAAGAGCAGGACATAGGGTTTTACCTCCTTCAAGAGGGCCCGAACCTGGTAAAAACACTATGTCCCTTGTCTCCTGTTACCCATCGATCTGATCTATCAGCTCGGGCCCCCCTACCTGAGATCTGTCGGTTTTGACACCGACACCGGGGATGTTAAATTATATATAAAATGGTCTAAAAGTATTTAGAACAATTTTATATTTAATTTAATATCAACGGGCCTTAAAAGGTGGAAGGCAACTTGGGCCACAAGGGCCCAAGTGGAGGCACCTCCCATCCGTAAGGAAGGAGGCCCAATTGGAGTGGGGGAGGAGTCCAACTCATGCTCCCTTGGTTGGCCAAGGATGGAGCTCTTTCCCTCCTTGTGTGGCACCCCTCCTCTCCCCTCCAACCTATGTATACTAGAGGATTTCCACCCTATTTATACACAAGTTTTGGATCCTCCGCTAGTTCTTCTACTTCTAGTTCTAGTTAGTCCTTGTTGACTAATTAGATTCCTCTAATCCTCATAAATAGAAGCCGTGTGTGGTTCTAATCTCCTCCCACTAATTCTCTTGCAATGATTAGCTTTGGACAGCGAAGCGCTGCCGGATCGTGAAGACTGCACACTTGCAACCAAGTAGAGAGGTCATGCTTTCGGTCTTTAGTTCGAGCGATCGTTCGTGAGCGGTTTGTGGGATCATTCATCAAAGGTTCGAGGGACTCCAAGTACGATCTACATCATGACATTCTTCTTCGCTGCAACTCGGTGATGGTAACGATTGTGATCCCAACCATTATCGTATCTTCATAGTGTTCTTGCTTGATAGTAGGGCATCATGGTTGATCGTATCTTCATTTTTTTGTTTTCTACTATGTTTACCAACAGTGGCATCATGAGCGGTTCTATGAGTAGATATCAATTGTGATCTAGATCACATGTGTATGTGAGGGTTTAATATTCTTGCTATGCTTCCCCCAAGTGTTGCTTTGGTTCACTTCATTGACGACATGATCTGGCTTTGTAAAAAGTTCTGAAAATCGCTCAGCTCTCGCTGTCGATGATCTACTAACAGTTATTTGGGCCTCATCATAGTCAAGAATAGGGAATTTTTGCGTACACAAGAGGGCAATGAAGATGAACGATCTTCTACGGGGTCATGCGTATGATAAAGTTTAGTGTGGGGCTAGATATTTTAATTAAGTCTCTTCCCTCACACACCCCGAAAGTTAATATAGCAACAAGAATTATCACCTAAATTGTGGATGTAGGTAGCTAGTATTATTTGTTAAAACTCATACCAAGCAACTAAAAATTGCTAAAACCAATTAGAGGACGTCTAAGTTAGTTTTGCGGGGTATGCGTATGATGCGGTATAGCCTTTGTCATGATAATGAGCTTACGTATGAGATGATTATTGATACGTCTCCAACGTATCGATAGTTTATGATGTATTCATGGCATATTTACATAAGGTCTACATGGTATTAGTGCACTTTTATATGATTTTTATGGACTAACCTATTATCTTAGTGCCCAATGCGAGTTCTTGTTTTTTGGCTATTTTTGTTTTTCCAGAAAATCCATACCAAACGAAGTCCAAACGCAAAAAAACTTTTTGGTGATTTTGTTGGAACACAAGAGAACCCCCAAGCTTCAAGAAAGGACCAAACGAGGGAGCCAAGAGCCTACATAGCGCGCCCTGGTGGATAGGGTGTGCCATGCGAGCTCGTTGCTCCCTCGTGCCCCCTGACTTGAAACCAACGCCAAAAATTCTTATAAATAGGGAAAGCCCTAGAAAAAAACCTAGAACTTCCACACCGCCAACGCAAGCCTCTATTACGAAGTGATATCATCCAAAGCCCTTTTCCAGCGCCTTGCCAGAGTTGGAAATCATCACCAGAGGCCATATTCATCATCCCGGTGGTCTCCTTGGAAAGGAAGGAGTAGTTCATGATCGGGGTTGAGGGTATGTATTAGTAGCTATGTGTTTTATCTCTCTCTCTCTCTCGTGTTCTTGATTTGGCACGATCTTGATGTACCACGAGCTTTGTTAATATAGTTGGATCTTATGTTCTTCTTTGCTCTCTATCTCGTGTGATGAATTGAGTCTTTCCCTTTGAGGTTTCATGGTTACTGGGTTGAATATTTTGGATTTGAGAACACTTGATGTATGTCTTGCATGTGGATACCAATGATGATAATGGGGTATTCTATTGAGTCACTTGATGTATGTTTTGGTATTCAACTTGCATTTTTGTCCTACTTCCTCCGATAGAAACTTTGGGGTACTCTTTGAAGTTCTTTGTGTTTGATTGAATATGATGAATCTTAAAATGTTTGATGCATGTCCAATAATTAACTCATGGATACTCATGGTGACATTGGAGTATCTAGGTGACATTAGAGTTGATTGATGTGTATCATATGGTGTTATTTTAGTATGAACTCTAGGGTTGTTTGTGACACTCACGGGGATGGCTCAATAGATTGATCAGAAAGGATGACTTTGAGGTGGTTTGCTACCTACAAAAAATTCATAGTATTTTCTCCACTATCGATAAGAACTTTGGAGTGATTCTTTTCTGCACGTTGAGGGGTGGTTATATGATCCAATTATGTTAGCATTGTTGAGAGATTGCACTAGTGAAAGTGTGAACCCTGGGCCTTGTTTCTAAGCATTGCAATACCATTTGTGCTCACTTTTCTCACTTGTTACCTTGCTGTTTTTATAATTTCAGATTACAAAAACCAATATCTCTTATCCATAGTACACTTGTATCACCATCTCTTCGCCGAACTAGTGCACCTATACAATTTGACATTGTATTGGGTGTGTTGGGGACACAAGAGATTGCTTGCATTTTATTGCAGGGTTGTTTGAGAGAGACAACCTTCATCCTACAACTCTTGCAGATTGATAAACCTTAGTTCATCCACTTGAGAGAAATTTGCTACTATCCTACAAAACTCTACGCTTGGAGGCCCAATAGAGTCTACAAGAATAAAGTTGTGTATTAGACATCAGTTACATGTTGCAATGATAAGTGGCCTGCGGGTCACAACATGATAGCTGGAGCCACGAGATTACCACGTTAATGTAACTATCATAGAGATAGCCTACATGTTATAGTTAACGATGGCAAGCGTACACAAAGTACCTCGACGTGGAGAAGGTGTACTAGGCGCGGAACGAGGAGCTATAATTTCGTGCCATGATGGAATTTCTGAATTTGGTGCCACGACAACATTTTTGAAACGGTTTCCACGACAAAGTTTTTTGAAATTGACGCCACTACATCATTTTTGAAACGGCTGCCATGGCAATGAATTATTGGCCGTCACAACACTTCAACTTAAGATTCAAGATGGTCATGAAGGATTCTCGATGCACAGGGCTATACCATATTATACTTTTATGAATTTCCTAAGATGGTTATCCCTTTGTTGTTTGAACCCTTTAATTGTGTAGTAGTCAATTATTAGGATGATATCTCACTGAAAATATCAAGTTAATACGTGCTCTCCCTAGTGTTGAAACCGTATATAACACGTAGCTTTCTAGAGTGCGTCATGTCCACATGAGTACAAATGGAATGTGAGGTGTAAGGCTAGGCAGACCAAGCAAGCAAATAACACTCGGTTGTCTTGAAATTATTGCATAATTGTTCTAAGCTCGGAGCATGAAGCATCGAAAGATGAACAAGAGGCATATGGAGATATGATTGGCAAAATATTGCCTACCATTTAAGTTCATGTCATTAGTGATGCACACACCAATGGTTATGAATAAGATTAGGATCTTAAATCACATAAAATCAATTATGAGAGATATTGATTTGATTGGGAGCACAATTTTGAATTAATTAAGTTTAATCACTAGTGTAATTAATTATGAACAATGTCTATGTGTAGTTTGCATTACAGTTGTAGAATAATGTCTCACGATTCCACCTTTTCTGTTGAATTGATTAGCTATTTTTATTTTATGCTTGAATCTTTATGATCGGTAAACGTAATGAGAGGATCGTCCTCTAGAGTGACAAGAAGTATCTTGTCCTACTACATGCTTATAATACTCTCCCACTAATGCTATGGATGACGACTCGCGTCCTATAATCCAAAAGGATCGAATCCTATGACAATCTACTTGCTTTTGAGAAACCCAAACTTCAAAATGTTTGGGACAGTTATGTGATATTCTTGGAACTGGAAATTGTTTTCAGAAACAAACAAAGGTTACAAGATATGATATCTAAAGTAAGTGTTTTATTTGCAAGATCAAGTGAAGAGTTCGGCTATGTTTAAGACTAAAATACATAGGACCCGGGAGAACATGAGTCATGAGTTGATGGTGAGAACTTGAAGAGAAAGGAAAAATATGAAGGATATAGTGAGACTTATATGCCTTAGGATATTTGGGGATCACACACTCTTAAAGTTAAATGCTTCTCCTTTGAGTAGGAGAAATATTGGAAGTAAACTATAAGAAGTTAAAAGGCAGAAAGAAAAAGACTAGAATGTCGAGCTCCAGTATGAATGTCATATAAGTTATGAGATGAAGAAAAGGTTGGTCAAGTAATAGTAACCCTTGTGAATTGTGATTAAATCCTTGATCACAAATTCTTCGACATTGTGGTTAAAAGTTGATCACAAGGAAATCGACTGGATTGCATATTGTTGCGACTGATGAAAGAACTATTGTGGACTAAATGATCAACAAATAATGAGGCGAAAATATGTTATGGAAGTTTATAAAAGTTATGATACTTTTTGAAAGTGCTAGTTATCGACTAAAGGGGGTGAATAGGCGATTTTTATGAAAAGTTTCGAAATAGTAGATGTATTCAAAGTATGCAGAAGCGAAACATGGTCAGTTAGGGATAACAATCAAGGGACTAAGCATATTATGGAATATGAAAAAGATATTCAGGCAAGTATAGCATAGTCATCATGTACACTAAGATGTATCAAAGATAAACTTAGATAGTACGAAGACAAATGACAATCAGGGGGATGTCTTTGATGAATGTCTTCACACAAAGATGAGCAAGCGGTAGCTTCATCATATGTCTCCAACATATAGATAATTTATGAAGTATTCATGCCACATTTGCCTATGTTTACAATACTTTTAAATGGTTTTAATGCACTTTATATGTTTTATTTAGAACTAACCCTGACTCACGCTGTTTTCAACGGAATTACCGTGGTGTTGTTTTTGTGCAAAAAATAAAAGTTCTCAGAATCGCCCGAAACTTTTTTATGATTTTTTCTAGAGAAAATGAGAAATTCTAGAGCGAAGAACCATCAGAGGGGAGATACCTATGGGCCACAAGCCAACAGGGCGCGCCCACTGAGGGAGTCCTGGATTAGGGGGTCCTCGGATAGCCGGTCTATTGTTCATGGGTCAGACTGTATGGGCCGCAAAGCAGGCATCGGATGATCGAAGACCACCTGCGGCAGATGGAAGCTTCGAGGAGTCATGAAGTATTCTCCAAGTTATTAGCTGTAGTTAGGCATGTTATCTCTTCGGCATGTAACCAACCATGTGTAATCCTAGGGCACCCTCGGCATCTATATAAGACGGAGGTTTTAGGGTATAGGGATAGAACAACTCATCTAGGGTTAGCTATACGATCTTGAGGTAGATCAACTCTGTAACCCCTTACACCATCAATACAATCAAGCAGGACGTAGGGTATTACCTCCATAGGAGGGCCCGAACCTGGGTAAACTTGTGTCCCCTTTGTCTCCTGTTACCGTCGATCCTAGTCTCACAGTTCGGGACCCCCTACCCGAGATCCGCCGGTTTTGGCACCGACATTGGTGCTTTCATTGAGAGTTCAGTTGTGAGCGCCGAAGGAATTGATGGCTCGCCCCATCACAAGTAGTGAGATATGTATCGAGGGGACTCTTGCCCTCGATTAGAGTTTCATCGGAAACGACAACTCGTCGCATGCCGGCCCGATCGGTCGTCATGGCCAGATCGAAAGGTTCCCCCCCCAATCAGAGTATCAAATTCGGAACCCTAGAGTTTGTGGTTGATTCACGGGGAACATTCGTTCCAATGGAACCCTCAGTCTTCGAAGTAAATCATGTAAGTACGGATACTTTGACGTCCAAGACATCAGGTCCCACGATGGAATGGAACACAGATCCGCTTCGGCGTAACTCTGGAACCATCACACCACTTGACGAATACACTCGTATCAGCGACACGCATCCTGCCATTGCCTCATTCTTAAATGACTTGTTCGATCGGATCGAAGCTATGCGCATATCGTATGACCAGGTTCTGATCTATGTTCGGCTCGGTATCAGACCCGATGATAGGGAGATTCATGTCCCTCCGGTCACCCACCTTGTTGCTACCATCAAGTGTCCTACTGCGGATTCTGCCCGATAGTCGGAATTGAAAACCGTCTATACTTCGGTCCTCGATCTCCAAGACCCCATCGGTGAATCAGAGGCGGGGAATCGCTCTAAAACTAGACCGTCACCGGTCCAGGATCCGTCGCACGATTTGGGAACTGCAATTTCGAACACTCGTTGTGATAGGGAACCAAGTTTTTTCCACCCACCGCCCAAGATGATCATCCAAGTACCGCGCCAAAGCCCATGTCTTCGGACTTTAGGGATATCAAGCAAATATAAGGAGAATCAGTCCACCACTTTTCGGCAAGACTCCTACTCGCTAGGAGCAGAGTAAAAGGTCTTAGTGACCAAGATGTAATGGCAATCTTCATTCGCAATTGCCATGATGAAGGGATTCTCAATGCCCTGGCCCGCTAGCGCATAAGCGCCTTTTCGGAGTTATTCGAATTGGTACAGAAGTATTATGCCATGGAGAGTGTCTCGCAATCCGGATGATTGTTCTCGGAACCAATCTTCTCCGAACACCCTAGAGGAGCTCGAAAAAAGAGGATACCTCCAAAGCGGCCAGCCAGGTATGAACCCGTCAAAAAAGAAACACGTCCCTTTCTGGGACCGACACCATCCTCGACTGACTCTTGGATAAACCCTGCCCCATTCATTCTGTGTTGTTGAACACAAACCCTACTCATAGCCTTTGAGCTTGCTAGGTCGTCAAGCAAGTCGCAAAAAGTGGCGAGGCCATCCTCGACACACCTCCGTCGAACAGACGCTCTCCTTCGCCAACCGGATTTAATGATGAAGTCCGGACGGTCTATGAGATATTCCCCTCGAGCAGGCGTAAAAGAGCTCTTAGGGATCACGAGCAAGTCTACCATGTGGCAGCTACTAGCCCATGGGTAGATGTACCGATTACTTTTGGGGACACTGATCAGCCTCCCATCCTTCCCGGTGATTCACTGGCCGCTCTAGTATTGAATCCCATCATTGATGGATACATGCTACATAAAGTGATAATGGACAACGGTAGTGGTCTTAACCTCATATACGAGGCCACTCTGGAAAAAATGCAGTTTGACTGATCCCACATCGAACATAGCAACACAACCTTCTGGGGAATTATCCCAGGGAAAGAGGCACGTTGTTCCGGATGTATCATCCTGGACGTTGTGTTTGGCACGCCTGAAAACTACCGATTCGAAGAACTTCTCTTCCACATCATCCCCTTCCCAAGTGGCTATCACGCCCTATTGGGACACGATGCCTTTACAAAGTTCCAGGCTATACCCCATTACGGGTACATGAAACTCAAAATGCCAGGACCAAATGGAGTGACCACGATCGCCAGTGATCCGAATATAGCCATTCGGGCCGAAGACAAAACAACAACACTCGCCCTCGAGGCATTAGCGGAAACTTTTGCCGCCGAAGAGTTGACCGCTCTACAGTCGACAACCAATAGGGACAATGTGATCCTTAGCAAAAGGCCCAAGTCCACGTCCTTTAAACCCGCAGAGGAAATCGTCAAATTTCAGGCGCATCCAACGAGCTCTAGTAAAACAACGCCCATCGGAGCCCAGCTCGATCCCCTTATGGACGAAGCATTCCGGAATTTCCTCCGTGAAAATTGGGACATTTTTGCTTGGCATCATTCCGATATACCTGGAATCCGACGGCGGCTCGCCAAACATAGCTTAAACATTATTGCGGGCTTTAAGCCCGTGAAACAGACCCCGCGCTATTTCTTCGAGCCCAAACGGCAAGCCATGGGTGAAGAATTATCCAAATTTCTCGAGGCCGGATTTATTCGGGATATTAAACACCCCGAGTGGCTAGAAAACCTAGTGATGGTACGTAAGAAAGACAAGTCCTGGCGGCTGTGTGTAAGACAAGTCCTGGTGGCTGTGTGTCGATTTCAAAGACCTCAACAAAGCATGCCCCAAGGACCCTTTCCCCTTACCACACATAGACCACATCATTGATGCCACAACCGGACACTATTTGTTGTGCTTCCTCGATGCTTGCTTCGGATATCATCAAATTAAAATGAAGGAATCCGACCAAGCGGCTACTGCATTCATCACCCTCTATGGGCCATTTTGCTTCAACACGATGCCCTTTGGGCTAAAAAACTTCGGGGCCACATACCAGCGCATGATCCAAACCTGCCTCGAGACACAAGTCAGAAAGATCGTCGAGGCATATGTGGATGATGTGGTAATCAAAACCAAACACGTCGACCAATTGATTGACCACTTACGTCAAACTTTCGCTAATCTACGCGAATATGATATACGGCTCAATCCAGAAAAATGTGTATTCGGAGTTCCATTTGGTAAGCTGCTTGGATTCATCGTCTCCCATAGAGGAATAGAGGCAAATCCAGCTAAAATTCGTGCTCTATCAGAACTTCTAATCCCCATAGAGCTGAAGCATGTCTAGAGGCTAGCCGGGTACATTGCGGCATTAAGCCGCTTTATCTCCCGCCTTGGAGAAAAGGCTCTCTCGCTCTATAAGCTACTGAAACAGACCAACAATTTCAAATGGACCGATGAAGCAGCGGCTGCGTTGGAAGAAATCAAAACACTACAGGAAACCAACCCCATACTCACGGCACCAGGCGCCGGTGAGCCCATGTTGTTATACATATCAGCCACCAACAAAGTCGTCGGTGCGATGCTCATCGTTGAACGAGATGAGGAGGGACATAAATTCCAAACTCAGAAGCCGGTATATTATGTGTCAGAGGTGCTAACGCAGTGCAAGTCCAAATACCCACATTATCAAAAAATAGCCTATACAATATTCATGGCATCGAGGAAACTCAGACACTACTTCCAGGAGTGTGTGGTAACGGTGGCATCGAAAGTCCCCCTTAATGATATAATCAACAACAGGGATGCCACCGGTCACATAGCCAAATGGGATATTGAGCTCCTTCCCTTTTGAAATAACCTACAAGCCACGCCGCTCCATTAAATCTTAGGTACTGGCAGACTTCTTGGCTGAATGGACAGAGGTCGAGCTCCCTAAGGGATATAGTGCATACTCCCATTGGACAATGTACTTTGATGGATCCAAGGCCTTGGCCGGTCTGGGGGCCGTAGTTATCCTCACACCCCCACAGGAGACAATGTAAGATACACATTGCAAATCATGTATGCCGACTCCAACAATGCCGCCGAATATGAAGCTCTTCTTCATGGTCTTCGGATGGCGATGTCAATGGGCATACGACGGCTAGAGGTATGGGGAGACTCAAACCTGTCCATATCCCAAATTAGCGGCGAGTTCGACGCCAAAAATCCGAAGATGGCGGCATGTAGAAACGTCATACTCAAGATATCTACTCGGTTCGAGGGGTTGGAATTCCACCACGTTGCTTGAGACAACAACCAAGTTGCCGATGTACTGGCCCGTATGGGAGCCAAGCACGATCCCATCCTGAGAAACACCTTCCTGGAGAAGCTCTTCATGCCCTCCGTAGTGTGGTAGGACGACGATAATGGCGTCGGTCCAAATACGGCGGACGAAATAGTTCCCCCTATAAATAGCCAGATCATGGCATTATCGACGGCTCAATGATGAATGAGACGCCCTTGGCTCATGAGGTAATGGTAGTAATTGCACCATGGATAGAGACCTTCCTCGCTTATCTTCTTCACAAGGAACTCCCCGACGATCAAACTGAGGCATGGCGCATAGTTCGGCAATCCGAGGCCTATAAAGTACACAAGGGTGAGTTATACAAGAAAAGCACCACTGGAGTATTACACAGGTGTATATCCAAGGAAGAAGGACGGGAGCTCCTCGCCGAAATCAATGCAGGCATGGGCGGTCATCACGCCGTGGCAAGACCCCTTGTTGGCAAGGCCTTTCGAGCCGGTTTCTTTTGGCCTGTAGCTCGAACGGACACCTAGTCACTTGTTCAACATTGCATCGGGTGTCAACTCTTCGCAAATCAAAGTCACATGCCCCCAACAGCTCTTCGAACTATTTCAATCACCTGGCCTTTTGCGGTCTGGGGGTTGGACATGGTCGAACCCCTTAAAGGGGGAACCAAGAAAAATAAATACCTACTGGTCATGGTTGACAAGTTCACCAAATGGATAAAAGCAAAGCCTGTTAAATCAGCTAAATCCGGACCAGTGATTGACTTTATATATAGCGTAGTACACCATTACAGTGTCCCGCATAGTATAATAATGGATAATGGATCCAACTTCACGGCCTAAGAGGTCAAGGATTGGTGCGCAAAAATGGGCATAAAGCTTGATTATGCATCAGGCTATCATCCGTAGACCAATGGTCAGGTCGAGCGAGCAAAGAGTCTCATTATGAGCAGCATCAAGCCATGTTTGGTCCGAGCTCTTCACGAGTCCGACTGTCATTGGGTGGAGGAACTCGACTCTGTTCTATGGGGCCTGCGTCCCACCCCGAACAGATCAACGGGTTACACACCGTTTTTATGGTCTATGGGGCAAAGCCAGTTCTCCCCTACGATATTATCCATGACGCACCAAGAGTGTGCATCTACGAGGAAAAGGAGGTCGAGTTAGATCGGCAGGATGACTTAGACGCCTTGGAGGGGGAGCAGGACATAGCTCTGGCTCGATCCACTCTTTATCAACAACAAGCTCGGCGGTACCAAAGTAGGGAGGTCAGGGCAAAAGCATACAACGTAGGAGAACTCATCCTACGGCTCCCAGAGAAATAGAAGCACAAACTCAACCCCAAATGGGAGGGTCCTTTCATCATCGATGAAGTGCTCGCGGGAGGTGCCTATCGTTTGCAGAGTCCATACGATAACCGCCTTGAACCGAAAACATGGAAGGCAACTCGTCTTCGGCGCTTCTACGAATAAACCGGTGTCGTCTAAACTCCCCTATATCTTTTCCTTTTCATTATTTTTTGCCTTTTTTGCCTTTTCCCTTCCCACTTTGCTATTCTATAGGGGAAATTTCTTTTCTTACCCTATGTTCGGCTGAACCAATCTTGTACTACATATAATCAGCATACACCATAAAAGTGTTAAATTCGAACACATCACGTGGGGGCTTCTTTCAAGTAGCCAGAATTTTATTTGCTTGTACTTATCGGGCGCGCATGTTTCTTTAGTCATGTTCTAGCCATCATATTCATCAATTTGAACTAAGACTTTGCCAAGCTGGGTTGCCTCGCTCTTGTGGTTACTCTCTATGTTCCCGATTGTTCGGCTAGAGAGTAAAGGGAGCACCTCTGCGATTGTTACGACAGAGTCATCCGGACACGTACCTCAGACGGGTGAAGCCGAAAGCTAGCTATATTACGTAGACAATTGGTCGGCTATGACGAAAACACCTCATACGGCTCTAGCTGCAATTACCGCTGTTTGGGTTTTTTCTTCCCAAAGAACAATTAGCCGCATACTACAAGTATGCGGATTTCTATCTATGCTCTTCGTAGAACCCCGACAAAAGGTATCGATAGAGGTACTATTTTCATCGGAAGATGTTTCTTATGTTACGTCGTAATATAGCATATATTTCTGTGTGCTTTCTGTCTGTTCGCACCACATGGTTGGATTGCCTGGTTCCCCAGATGCAATTCACTCTTTTGTGAGGGAATAATAAGGAGGAACACTTTCGAGCTCTTCGCACGGAAGGGAGAAGCCGATGGCCGGTTAAGACAAAGTTTACAACACAGATTGTTTATACACATGTACATATAAATTACATGTGCGGCTACTGTTCGAGATAATTGATTATTGTGTTGAGGGGGCAGTCTGCTTGCGAAATACGGGCGGCTGGCATCACATGATCATATACCAAGTGGAGTGGCACTTCTTTTCCATCCGATCCCACAAGACCAACCCGCGCCATATGCTCGGGGTTAAGTCCGGTGAAATGGATCTTGACCATTGGCCACGCCTCCCGTGCTCCCTTGCGGTAGGCCGAAGTCTTCCACAACTCGAACCTATCTCGAGCCCCCCTAAATCAGTCCACAAGTGCGGCTAGCCCTTCAGGTGGCTGTTCGGTGGGCCATAGTGCCTTCACCATCCCTTCCATCACTTTTTGCACGCGCTTATGGAGAGAGGTCAGCTACTTCAGTAGGTCCCCTTGGTACGATTTGATCTCCTCTTCGGGATGTCCGGACAGGAGACCTGCACATAAGATAACAACGTGGTTACTATCATTCCCTACATCGGAAATATTTACTCATAGTAGAACTGTACTTATCGAATATGCCCCTCTGAAGCTTTCGATTCTCTTCTTGAGCTTGGGCCATTGAGTCTTTAAACTCTTTATTTCCTCAGCCTATTCTTATATAACAAGGCAGCCAGCCTGATGCTGGGATTCCGCATACCTTTGAGAATCCCGGGCTTCTTCCAGCTGCCTTTCCATATGTCCTATTGATTCTGCGATGCACGGAATCCATATGTCAAGCACGATGATATAAAAAGATTAGCAGTAAATGCATACTCACCATGGGCTTCTCGCATGAAGATCTCCACTTGTGCTAGTTCGGCCTTCACGGATTGTACTTCCGTGCGGTTCTCCTCAAGTTCCTTGGCCAATTGCTCGGATTGTTGCTTTGAGTCATGCGTCAGCAGTCAAACAGTGCGGAGATCCTTAATTCGTTTGTTCTAAAACAAATTAAGGCTCGGGGGCTACTAGGCTTACACAAGTATGCAGATTCTATAAAATCCGATAACTTACCTGAATGTTGGTTGTTATCAGATTCATAGCTTCGCTGAATCCAGCTCGGGCGGCCCCGAGGTGTGCATCCGTCGAGCATAGGGTGCCGAACTCCTGGTCAGAGAAAATTGGGTGCCGCATGGCCTCCCATCAGTGCCGATGATACATGGCACTCTCCACCTCCGATTTGGTGACGGATACTCCATCACCAGATTCGACGGGTGCCGAATTGGCCATGGGGGCTTCTATAGCAGAAGCTGCATGGGTCGTGGCCCGGGAGCATCGGGCGTCTCCTGACACCCGGGCAGCCCCCTCGGTAGGAGAGGATTGGGTGTTTCGCCTAGGTATTTCAATAAAACGAGCTGCTATGAGTCTCTACTGACTACGACGATAAAGAGGATATCCGAACAATGTACCTTTGGGACGAGCGGACGGGTGGATTCGTCCCCATGTCCGGCTGCTTCGCAGGGTCCCGGTTGGCCTCTGATTCGCTTGCAACTTCGGCTGCCGGCGGATGGCGCACGGATCGGCGGCGCTTGGGGGTCAGGACCGGCACTTTTGGGCGCTCTTGGTAGCGGGCCTCTTGCGGGAGGAACTTTTCTTCTTGCCCATGGCAGGAATGGAGAATGACTCGGGGTAATCAGTTATGATAGCCACCGGGGTCTATACGACGCTGTCCTAGAAATAGACTCCATTTTTGAAGTCAAGGAGAAGATCCGGGTCCTCGTTGAAGCCCGGATTGTTGTCGCATTAATGGTTCTCTGGCTGAGGAGCCATTTCTGTTTTTTTCTGTGTTTTTGAGTATTGCAGATAAGGAATATTAAAGAGATTCCAAACGGAATAAAATTTTCAGAATAATTTTTCTTGGACCAAAAGCAAGCCAGAAGACTTGGAGATGAAGTCGGGAGAGCCGCCGTGTGGCCACAATCCACAGGGGCGCGCCCAGGGGGGTATGGCGCGCCCCCAAGCTTGTGGGCCCATGACAGCTCTCCTAACCCTATTTCTCGGCCTATAAATTCACAAATATTTTCTGTATACTGAAGGGAGCCACGAAAACACTTTTCTGTCATTGGAAGCCTCCGTTCCTGAAAGATCCAATCTTGGAGCCTTTTTCGGCAATCTGCCGGAGGGGGATTCGATCACGGAGGGCATCTACGTCAACTCCATTGCCCCTTCGATGATGCGTGAGTAGTTCACCACAGACCTTCGGGTCCATAGCTAGTAGCTAGGTGGCTTCTTCTCTCTTTCCTCTTCAATACCATGTTCTTCATGATCTTCATGGAGATCTATCCGATGTAATACTCTTTTGTGGTGTGTTTGTCGAGATCCAATGAATTGTGGGTTTATGTTCAGATTATCTATGAATATTATTTGAGTCTTTTCTGAATTCTTATATGCATGATTTCATATCTTTGCAAGTATCTTCGAGTTATTGGTTTGGTTTGGCCAACTAGATTGGTAATTCTTGCAATTGGAGAAGTGCTTAGTTTTGGGTTCAATCTTGCGGTGTCCTCACCCAGTGACATAGTAGGGGTAGCGAGGCACATATTGTATTGTTTCCATCAAGGATAAAAATATGGGGTTTTCATCAGATTGCTTGAGTTTATCCCTCTACATCATGTCATCTTACCTAATGCGTTACTCTATTCTTCATGAACTTAATACTCTAGATGCAGGCAGGAGTCGGTCGATGTGTGGAGTAATAGTAGTAGTTGCGGAATCGTTTCGGTCTACTTGACACGGACGTGATGCCTATATGCATAGTCATTTCCTTAGATATCTTGATAATTATTCACTTTTCTATCAATTGCTCGACAGTAATTTGTTCACCCACCGTAATACTTGCCATCATGAGACAAGCCTCTAGTGAAACCTATGGCCCCCGGGTCTACTTTCCATAATATATTTTTAGATCTATAAACTAAAAATACCAAAAATACTTTGATGCAATTTATTTACCTTTTACTTTCCATTCTCATTTACAACTATCTCTATTGGATCTAATCTTGCAAATAACCGTGAAGGGATTGACAACCCCTTTATAGCGTTGGGTGCAAGAGTTTGATTATTTGTGTTGGTTCATTCATTGGTAACTTGCTTGTTCCTCCTACTGGATTGATACCTTTGTTATCAACAACTAAGGGAAATACTTATGTACTTCGCTGCATCACCCTTTCCTCTTCAAGGGAAAACCAACACATGCTCAAGAGGTAGCAAGAAGGATTCGTGGCGCCGTTGCCGGGGAGGATACACATCAAGCCTACCAAGTACCCATCACAAACTCATCTCTTGCATTTATATCATTTGCCATTTGCCTCTCATTTTCCTCTCCCCCACTTCTAAAACAATTTTCAGGAAATACCAAAAAGATTTGCCTTTTTATTCGCCCTTCTTCCGTTCGTCTTTTTCGTTTGCTTGTGTGCTTGATTGCTTGCTTTGTCAAGATATCTTAAAATACCAAGTTGTGTCACTTCTCTAATACTAATAATAATGATTTTATTAGAACTCCAATTGCTCCCGCCACTAGTGCGGAATCTTATGTAATTAATGCTGCTTTGCAAAATCTTGTTATGAAAGAACAATTTTCCGGCCTTGCTAATGAAGATGGTGCATTTCATCTAAATATTTTAGTTGAGTTGTGTGATATGCATAAGAAGAAATATGAGGATAATGATATTGTTAAATTGAAGCTATTCCTGTTCCCACTACGAGATCATGCTAAAACTTGGTTTTCATCTTTGCCTAAAAATAGTATTGATTCATGGAATAAGTGTAAAGATGCTTTTATTTCCAAGTACTTTCCGCCCGCTAAGATCATCTCCCTTAGGAACGATATAATGAATTATAAGCAACTTGATCATGATCATGTTGTACAATCTTGGGAGAGGATGAAATTAATGATTAGGAATTGTCCTGCACCTAGTTTGAGTTTATGGATGATTATATAAATTTTCTATGCGGGATTGAATTTTGCTTTTAGGAATCTCTTAGATTCTGCCGTGTGCGGTACTTTTATGGAAATCACATTAGGAGAAGCTACTAAACTCCTATATAATATTATGGAAAATTACTCTCAATGGCATACCGAAAGATCTCCTACTAGTAAAAAGGTGCATGTTATTGAAGAAATTAATACGTTGAGTGAAAAGATGGATGAATTGATGAAATTGTTTGCTAGTAAGAGTGCTCCTATTTATCCTAATGATATGCCTTTGTCTTCCTTGATTTGAAATAATAATGAATCTATGGATGTGAACTTTGTTGGTAGGAACAATTTTGGTAATAACGCCTATAGAGGTAATTTCAATGCTAGACCGTTTCCTAGTAATTCCTCTAATAATTATGGTAATTCCTACAACAATTCTTATGGAAATTATAATAATATGCCCTCTTATATTGAGAATAATATTAAAGAATTTATTAGTTCACAAAAGGGTTTCAATGCTATGATTGTAGAAAAATTGCTCAAGATTGATGATTTGGCTAGGAACGTTGATAGAATTTCTCTTGAGATTGATTTTTTGACAATCATATCTATTTCAACTAAGCATGATATTAATGAGTACTTAAAATCTATTAGGATTTCTATTGATGAGTGTAAGGAAAGAACCGCTAGAATACGTGCTAAGCGTGAATGGCTTGAAAAAGTGTGTTCTCGTGATAATATTGATGAAGATCTTAAAGTGATAGATGTGACTCCTATTGAATATTTGTTTTCTAATGTAAATCTTGATAAAGATGGGACTGGAGATGAGTCAACTTTAGTTAAAAGGCGTCCCAATGATTCGGAGTTTATAAATCTTAATGCTAAGATTGATAAAAGTGGGATTGAAGAGGTCAAAACTTTAAATAGAAATGAACCCACTCTTTTGGATTTCAAGGACTTTAATTATGAAAGTTGCTATTTGATTGATTGTATTTCCTTGTTGCAATCCATGTTGAATTCTCCTCATGCTTATAATCAAAACAAAGCTTTTACTAAACATATTGTTGATGTTATGATGAAATCTTTTGAAGAAAAACTTGAGTTGGAAGTTTCTATACCTAGAAAGATTTATGATGAGTGGGAACCTACTATTAAGATTAAAGTTAAAGATTATTATTGCCATGCTTTGTGTGATTTGGGTGCTAGCATTTCCACGATTCCAAAAACTCTATGTGATGTGCTAGGTTTCCGTGAATTTCATGATTGTTCCTTAAATTTGCATCTTGCGGATTCCACTATAAAGATACCTATGGGAAGGATTAATGATGTTATAATTGTTGCAAATAGGAATTATGTGCCCATATATTTCATTGTTCTTGATATATATTGCAATCCTATATGTCCTGTTATTCTTGGTAGACCTTTCGTTAGAACGATTGGTGCAATTATGAAGGAAGGAAATATTAAATTCACATTCCCATTAAGGAAAGGCATGGAACACTTTCCTAGAAATAAAATAAAATTACCTTATGAATCTATTATGAGAGCTGCTTATGGATTGCATACCAAAGATGACAATACCTAGATCTATTATGTTTTGCCTAGCTAGGGGCGTTAAGCAATAGCGCTTGTTGGGAGGCAACCCATTTTTTGCTTTCTATTATTTTTGTTTCTATTTTTGTGTGTTTTGCACATTATTACATCTATAATTTTTGTATTTTGGTGTTTTTATTAGTGTTTGATCCAAGTAAAACCATTGGGGTGACTATGGTAGTTGTTGATTTGAGCTTGCTGAAAAACAGAAGCTTTTGCGCCCAGTCTAGGAATTTTGTCATTTTTAAGAGCGTTGAATTGATCTAAAATTTTTACACAGAATTTATATCCAAATTTCCCTGATTTTCCTAATTGTCTAGAATTGTCAGGGTTTCAGAACTATTCGAAGTCTACAGTTTGCTACAGACTGTTCTGTTTTTGACAGATTATGTTTTCATTGTGTTGTTTGCTTATTTTGGTGTATCTATGGGTTGTATCGGGGGGGGGGGGGTATGAACCATGGAAAAGTTAGAATACAGTAGTTATTACACAAATATAAATAAAGAATGAGTTCACAACAGTACCTAAGTGGTGATTTATTTTTCTTATACTAACAGATCTCATGAGTTTTCTGTTGAGTTTTGTGTTGTGAAGTTTTCAAGTTTTGGGTGAAGATTTGATGGACTATGGAATAAAGAGTGGAAAGAGCCTAAGCTTGGGGATTCCCAAGGCACCCCAAGCCATATTCAAGGATACCAAAAATCCTAAGCTTGGGGATGCCCAGAAGGCACCCCCTCTTTCGTCTTCAATCCATCGGTAAATTTCTTTGAAGCTATATTTTTATTCACCACATGATATGTGTTTTGCTTGGAGCGTCTTGTATGATAGGAGTCTTTGCTTTTCAATTTGCCACAATCATGCTTGCTGCACACATATTTTTGAGAGGGAGACGTTGAATAGTGAATTTATTAGAATACTCTATGTGCTTCACTTATACCTTTTGAGCTAGGAATGTTGCTCTAGTGCTTGACTTATATCTTTTTAGAGCATGGTGGTGTTATATTTTATAGAAATTGTTGAACTCTCGTACCTCACTTATATTATTTTGTGAGTCTCTTAAAAACAGCATGGTAATTTGTTTAGATTATGGTTTTAGTCCTAATATAATGGGCATCCAAGAGGGATATAATAAAAACTTTCATATTAAGTGCATTGAACACTATGAGAAGTTCGATTCCTTGCATAAAGTTTTGATATAATAGAGGTGGTAATATGAGATAATGCTAGTGAGTAGTTGTGAATTGGAAGAGATACTTGTGTTGAAGTTTGTGATTCCCGTACCATGCACGTATGGTGAACCGTTATGTAACAAAGTCGGTGCATGATTTGTTTTATGATTGTCAACCTTTGTGTGAGGGTCGGGAGCACGCGATGGTTAACTCCTACCAACCTATCCCCTAGGAGGATGCGTCTAATGCTTTTTTTTTGATAACTAATAGACTTCTTAAATAAGTATGTGAGTTCTTTTATGAGTAATGTTGAGTCCATGGATTATACGCACTCTCACCCTTCCACCTTTGCTAGCCTCTCTAGTACCGCGCAACTTTTGCCGGTACATCAAACCTACCATCCTCAAAATAGCCACCATATATTTTCCTCAAAACAGCCACCATACCTACCTATTATGGCATTTCCATAACCATTCTGAGATATATTTCCACGCAACTTCCACCATTCCGTTTTTCATGACATGCACCATCACTTTCATCCTGCATATAGAGTCATATTTTGTTCTAGGTATCGAGTTGTAATTTTCTTTTTGAGTTGTAAGTAAATAAAAGTGTGATGATTTTCATTATTAGAGCATTGTCCCGTGTGAGAAAAGGATGATGGAATCCATGACTCCCTCACAAGTTGGGACGAGTATTCCGTACTTTATGAAAAAAATAAAAGAGGCGAGTGAAGCCCAAATAAATAAAAAAGAGGCCAAAGATGCCCACCAAAAAAATAAAATTAAAAAATTAAAAAAAGGAAAAAAATAAAAATGAGAGAAAGAGAGAAGGGGCAATTGCTACTATCTTTTTCCGCACTTGTGCTTCAAAGTAGCGCCATGATCTTCATGATAAAGAGTCTCCTATTTTGTCACTTTCATATAGCTAGTGGAATTTCATCTTGCACAACCACTTAGTTTTATTTTTGAGCTTTCATACACTTATAGCTCTAAGTGCATTTGTTGCATGGCAATCACTACTCACTCACATTAATATCTATCGATGGGCATCTCCATAGTCCATTGATATGCCTAGTTGATGTCAGACTATCTTCTCCCATTTTCCTTGCAACCTCCACCATATTCTATTCCACCTATAGTGCTATATCCATGGCTCACGCGCATGTATTGCGTGATAGTTGAAAAGGTTTGAGAACACCAAAAGTGTGACACAATTGCTTGACTTGTTCATCGGGGTTGTGCATGATTTAGATACTTTGTGTGGGGAAGATGGAGCATATCCAGACCATATGATTTTGTAGGGATTATTTTCTAAGGCCACGTTATTTCGAAAGGACACGATTGCCTTGTTGGTGTGCTCGAAGTATTACTGTTTTTATGTCAATATTATACTATTGTTTTGAATCTTATGGATTTAAATATTCATGCCACAATAAAGAATATTACATGGATAAATATGTTAGGTAGCATTCCACATAAAAAATCCTGTTTTTATCATTTACCTACTCGAGGACGAGCAGGTATTAAGCTTGGGGATGCTTGATACATCTCCAATGTATCTATAAATTTTGATTGTTCCATGCTATTATATTATCTGTTTTGGATTATTAATATGCATCAATATGCTATTTTATATTATTTTTGGGACTAACCCATTAATCTAGAGCCTAGTGCCAGTTTCTGTTTTTTCCTTCTTTTTGAGTGTTGCAGATGAGGAATATTAAAGGAAGTCCAAATGGAATAAAATCTTCAGAATAATTTTTCTTGGACCAGAAGCAACCCAGAAGACTTGGAGATGAAGTCGGGAGAGCCGCTGTGTGGCCACAAGCCACAGGGGCGCCCCCTAGGCTTGTGGGCCCACGACAGCTCTCCTAACCCTATTTCTCGGCCTATAAATTCACAAATATTCCCTGTATATCGGAGGCAGCCATGAAAACACTTTTCCGCCGCCAGAAGCCTCCGTTCTCGAGAGATCCAATCTTGGAGCCTTTTTTGATAATCTGTCGGAGGGGGATTCGATCATGGAGGGCATCTACATCAACTCCATTGCCCCTCCGATGATGCTTGAGTAGTTCACCATAGACCTTCGGGTCCATAGCTAGTAGCTATATGGCTTATTCTCTCTCTTTGCTCTTCAATACCTTGTTCTTCATGATCTTCATGGAGATCTATCCGATGTAATACTCTTTTGCGGTGTGTTTGTCGAGATCTGATGAATTGTGGGTTTATGTTCAGATTATTATGGATATTATTTGAGTCTTTTCTGAATTCTTATATGCATTATTTTGTATCTTTGCAAGTCTCTTCGATTTATTGGTTTGGTTTGGCCAACTAGATTGGTAATTCTTGCAATGGGAGAAGTGCTTAGTTTTGTGTTCAATCTTGCGGTGTCACCCAGTGACATAGAAGGGGTAGCAAGGCACATATTGCATTATTGCCATCAAGGATAAAAAGAGAGGGTTTTCATCATATTGCTTGAGTCTATCCCTCTACATCATGTCATCTTACCTAATGCGTTACTCTGTTCTTCATGAACTTAATACTCTAGATGCAGGCAGGAGTCGGTGGATGTGTGGAGTAATAGTAGTAGATGCAGAATCGTTTCGGTCTACTTGACACGGATGTGATGCCTATATGCATAATCATTGCCTTAGTTATCTTGATAATTATTCGCTTTTCTATCAATTGCTCGACAGTAATTTCTTCACCCATCGTAATACTTGCCATCATGAGAGAAGCCTCTAGTGAAACCTATGGCCCCTCGGGTATATTTTCAGATCTATAAAATAAAAATACCAAAAATACTTTGCTGCAATTTATTTACCTTTTACTTTCCATTCTCGTTTACATCTATCTCTATTGGATCTAATCCCTGCAAATAACCGTGAAGGGATTGACAACCCCTTTATAGCGTTGAGTGCAAGAGTTTGAATATTTGCGTAGGTGCATTCATTGGTAACTTTCTTGCTCTTCCTACTGGATTGATACCTTGCTTCTCAACAACTGAGGGAAATACTTATCTACTTTGCTGCATCACCCTTTCCTCTTCGAGGGAAAACCAACGCATGCTCAAGAGGTAGCATAGAACCACTCCAAGGTCCATTCTTCGGATTTCCTGGGTGTGCTAGCCGGATACCCCGTTCCTACTATGCGGCATACTTCGGCCCCGCCGACCTCTAAGATTGTCTTGTCCCAAGTTCGGGGGACGAGGCAGAAGTATTTCCTCCACAGATCAAAATGAGCTTCACACCCTAAGAATATCTCATAGAGGGCGACAAAGCCCGAGATGGGTAAAATTGACCCTGGAGTGAGATGGTGGAGTTGGATCCCGTAGAACTCCAGTAACCCCCTCAGGAACAGATGGATTTGAAACCCAAGGCCCCGAAGGAGGAAGCGGACGAAGCACATGCGCTTCCCCTTTTTTGGATTAGGGAGGCGCTCGTCGAAAACCTCGTCACCATAAGAGAGCAGACCTGCGCGGGTCGCCACCAGATCTGATGATGGAAGATATCCTTGGGTCTCTAGATTACGGAGCCACAGGAGTGTGACAGAGCAGCTAGTCTAGTCCCCTGGGAGTTGGCTGTAAGGGCGTGCAGAGGAGCTAGGAGAGTTAGCCATGTTTTGCGTGAAGCTTCCGCTAGGAGTTTCTTTCGATGAGAGGGAAGGAGAAGATGTGGTCTGAACCACAATTTTGTTTGGTTAAATGGGTTGGTGCCTCCGTTGCGGAGGGGTAAGATTGTAAAATTGCTGGCCGCTCACCTCCTCATGACGCACGAAAGTCGAGGAACTCACGCAGTTATTATAATACCCTGCACCCGTGACGCCTGGGATCTTACGGAAGACTGGTCGGTAGCTGAATGAAGAAGGATGAGGGACTCGCCTTGCACACCGAAGATGATGACATAAGGATATTGGATGAATATATATCGGCATTGAAGGCCAGTCCGGGGGCTACTGAGGGCGTCCTGGATTAGGGGGTCCTCGGATAGCTGGCCTGTTGTTCATGGGCCGAACTGTATGGGCCGCAAGCAGGCATCGAATGATCGAAGACCACTTGCGCCAGATGGAAGCTTCAAGGAGTCATGACTTATTCTCCAAGTTATTAGCTGTAGTTAGGCATGTTATCTCTTTGGAATGTAACCAACCATGTGTAAGCCTAGAGCACCCTCGGCATCTATATAAGCCGGAGGGTTTTAGGGTATAGGGACAAAACAACTCATCAAGGGTTAGCTATACGATCTCAAGGTAGATCAACTCTGTAACCCCTTACACCATCAATACAATCAAGCAGGACGTAGGGTATTACCTCCATAGGAGGGCCCGGACCTGGGTAAACTCGTGTCCCCTTTGTCTCCTGTTACCGTTGATCCTAGTCTCACAGTTCGGGACCCCCTACCCAAGATCCGTCGGTTTTGACACCGACACTAACCCCCCTAGGCACGCCCTGATGGCTTGTGGGGCTCGTGGGGCTCCGTTTAGAGTGATTCCAATGCCAAAAAATCCCATATATGTGTAAACCCTCAGAAATAAACATCGAACTTCCGCTCCTCCGCCACAACTCTCTGTATCCATGAAAAACCCATCTGAAGCCGGATACTCGTGATCTATGTTGGGTTTTCCATTAAGAGGAACGGGTAATCTCAGCACAAAGTGGGTAAGTATTTCCCTTAGTTATGAAACCAAGGTTTATCGAACCAATAGGAATACCAATCCTCAACCGCCTTCAGTGGCTTCACACAAAAGAACAAACAATTTGCACCCAACGCCGGCAAGAGGGTTGTCAGTCCCCTTGATCTCGTTATTTGCAAGCAAGTGTGTTGTGTAGATAATTGTAGATAATAGTAAAATGCAAAATAAAATAAAAGATAATAAATAAAAGCAAGGTAATGACAGCGTTTGTGAATTTATAAGTGAATAGACCTGGGGGCCGTAGAGTTCTCTAGTAGCATTTCCCATAAGCAAAGCATACGGTGGGTAAACAAATTACTGTTGGGCAATTGATAGAAAAGCGAATAATTATGCGATGTTCATGGAAATGATCATGTGTATATAGGCATCACGTCCATAAGCAAATAGGCCGACGCCTGCCTGCACCTACTACTATTACTCCACTTCAAGATCGCTTCTATGCTTGCCTCTCTATGTATTAAGTTCCTGACAAATGGAGTAATGCTTGGAGAATGATGACATGATGTAGACAAATTAGACTCAACTAATATGAATAAACCCCATTGTTTTATACTTAGTAGCAACAACACAAAGACGCAACTTGTCCCCTTCTATCACTGGGATATAGAAACTCGTCAGGTTGAACCTACTACAACGCACCACTCCCACTGAAGAAATATCAATGTAGTTGGCCAAACTATCTCAATAGATCAGAGAGCATCATGAAGCTATGATGATCATGAAAATAAGAATCATATTAATCAGGTTTTACTCAAATAATTTTCATGAATAATATGAACATAAACTCACAATTCATCGGAACCCAACAAACACACCATACAAAGGGATTAGATCGGATAGAATCAAGGCAAAGATGTGATAAACATTGTATTGAAGATCGAGAGAGAGAGAGATTGCCATATAGGTACTACCTAAGGACCTTTAAGTCTGTGGTGAACTACTCACACATCATGGTGAGGGCAGGAAGGGTTGATGAAGAGGCCCTCCGTGTTCGATCTCCCCCCCGGCAGGGTGCCGGAACGGAGGTGTAGATGGCCTCCCATTGGAACAGAGACTTGCGGTGGCGAAAAAGTGTTTTGGGAGCGCTTCTAGTGTTTCTAGGGTATATGTTAATTTATAGGCCAGAGAACGACATCGGGAGACGCTCCAGAGGGCCACCACACATCTGCCCCCCTAGGCGGTGGATGGATATGTGGTGGGGCCCTGGTGCACCTCCTAGTCCTCCTTCGAATCTTCTACGTCTTGTATTGGTCCAGGAAAAATCACCAAAAAGTTTCGTGGGAATTGGACTCCGTTTGGTATGGTAACTCTGAAAAGGAAAAAACACGCAAAAAACAAGAACTGACACTCGACACTGTGTAGGTTAGTGCTCAAAAATATTATAAATTGGTAAATAAATACCCCAAAAGTATCCTAGAATGATAATATGTCAGCATGGATCAATAAAAAAATTGTAGATACGTTGGAGACGTATCAGCATCACCAAGCTTAATTCCTGCTCATCCTCGAGTAGGTAAATGATAAAAACAGAATTTTTGATTTGACATGCTATCCATTATGTAATCCTTGGTATGTATACTCATTGAGAAATGATGAATCAACAAACAACAACATAGGAATATTTATAAGTATAAGAAACAAAATCAGTGATCATTCAAAGTATACGATCCTAAAAGAATGTTTTACCTCTATTCATCTTATTATATTAGCAAGGCATGACTCCATCTTCACCACATAGATACAAATATTAAGCACCACAATGTCCAAGTCAGGCAATTGGATTGTACTTATTCAATATGCATCAACTTTTTATTCTTCACGCAATACATGAGCGTGAACCATTGGACACAACATATAGGTGGAATAGAATATGGTGGTAGGTATCAAAGGGGTAAAAAGTGGATAAGATAGTCTCGCATCAACTCAGCATACCAATGAGCTATAGACATGCTCATCTATAGATATCACTGCGAGGAGTAGGGATTGCCATGCAAATTATGCACTAGAGCTATAAGTGTATGAAAGCTCAACTGAAGCTAAGTGGGGTGTGCATCAAACTTGCTTGCTCATGAAGACCTCAGGCATTTGAGGAGGCCTGTTGTAGGAATATACAAGCCAAATTTATTATACGAAAACACAATTCCCACTAGCATTTGGAAGTGTCAACATAGGGGACTCTCTATATGAAGAACATGGTGCCACTTTGAGGCACAAGTGTGGTAAAGGATAGTAGCAAAGTCCCTTCTCTCTTTTCTCTCATCTCATTTTTCTTTTTGCCTCCCCCATTTTGTCTTTTTTATATGATGGGATCATTTGGCCTCCCTCATTTTTATTTCATTGTTCGTTCGGAGTCTCTTCCCGACTTGTGGGGGAATCATAGTCTCCATCATCCTTTCCTCACTGGGACAATGCTCCAACAATGATGATCATCACACTTTTATTTACTTACAAATCAACATGAAGGACTGGTAGGAAGATATGACTCTGTATGAATGCCTCTGGCAGTGTACCAGGATGTGCAATGATCTAGCATCACAGGTATAAAAAATATGACGAATGGTGGCTTTTCCACAAATACTATGTCAGCTCTATATGATCAAGCAAAACATTATGATGGTGAACGAACTAGTCATGTGAAGTGACAATGGAATTTGCATGGCAATATATCTCGGAATGGCTATGGAAATGTCATAATAGGTAGGTATGGTGGCTGTTTTGAGTAGGATATAATGAGGTTTATGTGCAACAGAGCATATCATGTCATGGGATTTGGATGCACCGGCGAATATTTACGCCGATCCTCGAGGTGAGAATGGCCTATGCATGGTACCAAAGAGGCTAGCAAATATGAGAAGGTGAATATGCGTATGTCCATGGTGTCACATTATTCATAAATAAATCACATACTTATTGCAAAGTTTTATTAGTTTGATCACAAATCAAAGTACTCCTCGCATGCCCTGAGGGAGGAGGTTGGTAGGAGTTAACCATCGTGCGCCCCCGACTCAAAACAACAATAGGATTTCAACGCAGAATATAAATGCTCACACATCATCACCATGCCTCTTTAATTTTTAGATGAATAACAAATTAACACCTGTTAATCTCGATACTTCTACAAATCAACAATTTTGGACTCACACCTTTTTCATATTACCACATCAATGTCATTAACCCACAATTTATCACATGTGCTACACGATGGTTTGATTACCATTCATTGAATACCTAATATTCTTGGACTAGTATTATGCTCCATGAAAATTACCGTCACTATTACTCAGCTCTAAAACAAATATACGTGAAGAAGGAGAGCATATTATTTCTATAAAATCTACACGCCACTGTGCTCAAAAAGATATAAGTGAAGTACTAGAGCAACTGCCTAGCTCAAAAGATATAAGTGAAGCACATAGAGTATTGTAGAAAATTATCATGAATGTGTGTCTCTCTAAAATAGGTGTGTCCAGAAAATGATGATTGTGACAAACTAAAAGTAAAAGCAAACGACACTCCGAGCAAAACACATATCATGTGATGAATAAAAATATAGCTCCGAGTGACATACCGATGGATTGGGACAAAAGAGGGGATGCCTTCCAGGGCATCCCCAAGCTTAGATGCTTGAGTATCCTTAGAATTATAATTGGGGTTCCTTGGGCATCCCTAATATTGGGCTCTTGCTACTTCTTATTCCATAGTCCATCGTGATCACACCCAAAACTTAGAAACGTTAGTATAAGAAACATATTGCATACTTGAGGTACTGAGATAAATTGATTAAAATTCATTTTTGCATAATAGGTACTGTATTCTAACTTCACCATGACTTACACCCCCGATACAATCCATGGCATAATGAAAACAAGCAAACTATGCAAGCAAAACAAAATCTGTTTAAAACAGAATAGTCTGCCGCAATCTGTAAAGATCCCATACTTATGTAACTCTAAAAATTCTGAAATATTAGGAAAAATTAAAAAATATATATGTAAATACTATGTTACAATATCAGATCATTATCATTCTCCAGTAAAAAATCAAATTTCCTGCATTGGAGTCAAAGTTTTTGTTTCAGATTCAGCACCGTTTCTACTCATCTTGTGAGTTATCCCAAAGGATTTACTTGGCACATATACTAATTAAAATATAAAAACATAATCATTACAGAGGAAAAAATCATGTTATCACACAAAAATAGGAAGTAAAAACAAAAACAAAGATACATATTGGGTTGCCTCCCAACAAGCGCTATTGTTTTATGCCCCTAGCTAGGCATATTACATAGTTTCAAGTGTTGTCATCTTTGACATTCAACCCGTAGGTAGCTATCATGAATGATTCATAAGGTGGTTTAATTCTCTTCCTATATAAGTGTTACATCCCCTTCTTTAATGGGAATTGGAATCTTATGTTTCCCTCTTTCATATCAATAATTGCACCTATAGTTCATAAAAATGGCCTTCCAAGTATTATGGGACAAGAAGGATTGCAATCAATATCAAGCACAATTAAATCTACAGGAACACAATTTTTTTTTCAATAATAAGAACATCATTAATTATACCTAAAGGTTTCTTGATGGTAGAATACGCAAGATGCAAGTTTAGGGAACACTCTTCAATATTAGTGAGACCAAGCACATAACATACAATTTTTGATATGGTTGAAACATGATACGTCTCCAATGTATCTATAATTTATGAAGTATTCATGCCATGTTTACAATAATTCTATATGATTTTGGTATGATTTTATTAGAACTAACCCGAACTGACGCTGTTTTCAGCAAAACTACCATGGTGTCGTTTTTTGTGCAGAAATAAAAGTTATCGGAATGGTTTGAAAATTTATGGAGAATATTTTTGGAAAATATAAAAAATACTGGAGAAAAAAGATACCGGAGAGGAGTCCCGAGGAGACCGCAAGCCCCTAGGGTGCACCCCTGGCTTGTGGGCCCCTCGGGAGTCCCCTTGACGTGATTCCAATACCAAGTACTCCTATAAATCCAGAAACCTCCAAAAAGAAACCTAGATCAGATGTTCTGCCGCCGCAAGTCTCTTTAGCCATGAAAAACTAATCTTGTCCCTCTCCACCACCCTGCAGGAGGGGGTCACCATCACTGGAGACCATGGAGGAGGAAGACGGAGGGGCCATCATCACCATGGAGGCCAAGGACCAGAGGGAGAACCTCTCCCCACCTAGGGGGGAGGCCGTGGAGGAGGAAGCACAAGGGGGAGACCCTCTCCCTCTCTCTCTTGGTGGCGCCGAAGTGCCACCGAGGGAACCATCGTTGTGGTAATCGTCTTCATCAACATCACCTTCTTCATCACCATCCTCATATCTTTTCAGCGGTCCACTCTCCCGCATCCCGCTGTAATCCCCTACTTGAACATGGTGCTTTATGCCATATGATCCAATGATGTGTTTCCATCCTATGATGTTTGAGTAGATTTCTTTCGTCTTATGGGTTGATTGATGATCTAGATTGGTTTGAGTTGTATGTTTATTTTGGTGTTGTCCTATGGTGCCTTTCGTGCCACGCACACATGAAGGATTCCCACTGTAGGGTGTTGCAATACGTTCATGATTCGCTTATAGTGGGTTACTAGAGTGACTGAAGCTTAAACTCGAGTTAGGGGGTTGTTGCGTATGGGATAAAGGGGACTTGATGCTTTAATGCTATGGTTGAGTTTTACCTTAATGATCTTTAGTAGTTGCGGATGCTTGCTAGAGTAGCAATCATAAGTGCATATGATCCAAGTAGAGAAAGTATGTTAGCTTATGCCGCTTCCTCATATAAAATTGCTAATGATTTTCTATCTTGTTAACAATTGCCTAGGATAATTCCGCACACTGACATATCATTATTCCACACTCTCTCTTTGTAATATACAGTAATATATTCTAACTTTATGTTAATAACACCTATTTTTATATTTTAGTTCTCTGATATCATGCAAAGCTTTCCTCTTCATACCCACAATGTAGTTTTATTTCTCATTGGAAGCAAACGTTTGGTGTACGTAGAGTCGTATCAGTGGTAGATAGGACTTGAGAGAACATTGATCTTACCTTTAGCTCCTTATGGGTTCGACACTCCATACTTATCACTTCCACCTTTGGAAATTGCTACGACGATTCCTTGCACTTGGGGATTATCAAAAAACCAGCACCAAGTTCACAAAAAGCATTGAATTCATATTTATTATCTTTATTTTGATAGTAGGTTCCCACTCATCATGCAATTTTCTATGAATAGAAATCTCAAGCTCAAGTTTCTCATCATAAGCTTTTATCATAGCTTCTACTATATGTTCGGTAAAAGCTTTGTTTTTTTCATAAGAATTAGGTGAGCTAATAATGGATTGCAGCAACAAAATAAATTCTACTAAAGATAATTTATCATAATTAAAGTCCTTGCAATCTAAGATAGTGGGCACATCACTAGTTAAGATTTTGACCTCTCCAAACCCACTTTTTTTTCAATTTTAGCATTAGAATCATCACCCTCCAAGCAAAAGGGACGCTCCTTAACTAAATTTGACTCATCTCCAGTCCCTTTATAATTCATATTCAGAGATCTAAACAAATATCCAATAGGAGAAACATCAATCATTTTAAGATCTTCATCATGATTCCGGTAAAAACTAGGTGGAAGAGCTTTTTCTAAAAATTCTTGCTTAACTCTCAACTTAGTGGTCCTATCCTTACTATAATTAATAGATAATTGTATAGATTTAATTGTCTCATTAACATCATGCTTGGGTAGCAAAGACATATTTTTAAGAGTTTCAACATCAAGAGCAATTATATCCATGTTTTTAGCCAAAGTATCAATCATATGCAACTTTTCTTCTACCGTAGTGTTGGAAACCTTTTGAGAATTAATAAATTCTTTAATTGTGTTCTCAAGATAATAAGGTATCCTATTATAATTTGTATAAGTATTTCCATGAATTACCTTAAGAATTTTCATAGTTTTTAGAGGAATTACCGGAATACGGTCTAGCATTGAAATTTCCTCTATAAGCATTGTTGTTGAAATTATTTCGTGAGATGGAGTTCACATCAATAGCATAATTATTTTTCTCAATAAAACTAGACAAAGGCATATCATCGGGGTCAACATTAGCATTTTTATTAGCAACCATATTCATAAGAGCATCCACTTTTGCACTCAAAGTAGTAATTTCTTCAACAGAATTTACCTTCTTACCAGTTGGAGCTCTTTTGGTATGCCATTGAGAATAATTTGTCATAATGTTGTACAAAATTTTTGTGGCCTCTCCTAAGGTCACATCCATGAAGGTACCACCTGCGTCAGAATCTAGAAGATTTCTAGACACAAAGTTTAGTCCGACATAGAAATTTTGGATAATCATCCACAAGTTTAAGCCATGAGTTGGACAATTTCTTATCATCAATTTCATTCTCTTAAAATCTTGAGCAACATGTTCTTGATATTTCTATTTAAAATTCATTATTTGATTTCTAAGGGAGATAATGTTAGCAGGAGGAAAATACTTGGCAATAAAAGCATCTTTACACTTATCCCATGTTCCAATACTATTATGAGGTAAATATGAAAACCAAGCTTTAGCTTTGTCCCTTAGTGAAAAAGGAAATAATTTTAATTTCACAATATCATTATCCATATCATTTTTCTTTTGCACATCACATAATTCAACAAAGGTATTAAGATCTGATGCGGGATCCTCATTAGGACTTCCCGAAAATTGATCTTTCATGACAAGATTGAGCAATACAGCATTAATACCATATGCCTCCACATTAGTGGCGGGTGGTATAGGAGTACTAATAAAATCATTATTATTAGTATTTGAGAAATCACACAACTTAGTAGTATCTTGAGACATGGTGACCACATAAGCAAAACTAGCAAGACAAGCAAACGAGCAAGTAAAGCAAACTAGAAGCAAACTAGTAACTAGTAAAGGTAAATATTTTTGTATTTTTGATTTTTATAAAATAAACTAAATATAACATTATATAATAAGAATAACAAGTGAATGAAATTTTATGCGAAGTTACTTGATAGTTAGTGATGGTATTCCCCGGCAACGGCGCTAGAAATCCTTCCTGATACTCGTGATCTGCGTTGGGTTTTCCATGAAGAGGAATAAGTAATCGCAACACGAAGTGGGTAAGTATTTCCCTCAGTTATGAAACCAACATTTATCAAACCAATAGGAATACCAATCCTCAACCGTGTTCAGTGGCTACACACAAAAGAACAAACAACTTGCACCCAATACCAGTGAGAGGGTTGTCAGTCCCCTTGATCTCGTTATTTGCAAGAAAGTGAGTTGCGTAGATAATTTTCAATAATATTAAAGTGCAAAATAAAATATAAGTTAATAAATAATAGAAAGTTAATGATAGCGTTCGTGAATTTATAAGTGAATAGACCCGGGGGTCGTAGAGTTTTCATAAGCAAAGCATACAGTGCGTAAACAAATTACTGTTGTGAAATTGATAGAAAAGCGAATAATTATGTGATGTTCACGGAAATGATCATGTGTATATAGGCATCACGTACATAAGAAAATAGGCCTAGTCTTGCCTGCACCTACTACTATTACTCCACTTCAAGAGCGCTTCTATGCCTGCCTCTCCGCGTATTAAGTTCATGACAAAGGGAGTAATGCTTGCAAAACGATGACCTGATGTAGACAAAGTAAACTCAACTAATATGAATAAACCCCATTGTTTTATCCGTAGTAGCAACAACACAAAGATGCAACTTCTCCCCTTCTATCACTAGGATATAGAAACTCCTCAGGTTGAACCTACTACAACGCACCACTCCCACTGAAGAAATATCAATCTAGTTGGCCAAACTATCTAAATAGATCGGAGAGCATTATGAAGCTATGATGATCATGCAAATAAGAATAATAGTAATCAGGTTTGACTCAAATACTTTTCATGAATAATATGAACATAAACTCACAATTCATCAGATCCCAACAAACACACCATACAAAGGGATTACATCGGATAGATCAAGGCAAAGATGTGATGAACATTGTATTGAGGATCGAGAGAGAGAGATTGCCATCTAGGTACTACCTATGGACCCATAGGTTTGTGGTGAACTACTCACACATCATGGTGAGGGCAGCAAGGTTGATGAAGAGGCCCTCCATGATCGATCTCCCCTCCGGCAGGGTGCCAGAACGGAGGTGTAGATGGCATCCCATCGGAATAGAGACTTGCGGTGGCAAAAAAAGTGTTTCGGGAGCGCTTTTGGTATTTCTAGAGTATATGTGAATTTATAGGCCAGAGAACGACTTCAGGAGACGCTCCAAGGGGCCACCACACATTTGACCGTGGCCCACCCAGGCAATGGCTGGATATGTGGTGGGCGGTGGTGCACCTCCTGGCCCTCCTCCGAAGCTTCTAGGTCTTGTATTGGTCCAGAAAAAATCACCAAAAAGTTTTGTGGCAATTGGACTCCATTTGGTATGGTAACTCTGAAAAGGCAAAACACGTAGAAAACAAGAACTGGCACTAGGCACTGTGTCAATAGGTTAGTGCTCAAAAATATTATAAATTGGTAAACAAATACCCCCAATGTATCCTAGAATGATAATATGTTAGCGTGGAACAATAAAAAATTATGGTTTCATTGGAGACATATCAGAGCTTTTCCAGTACCCTATTGGAGGGGGAAAATCATCTCCGGTGGCCATCTACATCATCCCGACCGAGGCCATGACGAGGAGGGAGTAGTTCACCCTCATGGCTGAGGGTATGTGTGAGTAGCTATGTGTTTAATATATATATATATCGTGTTCTTGAGATGGCACGATCTTTACGTATCACTGGCTTTGTTAATATAGTTGGATCATATGGTGTTCTTCCCTTGCTATCTTGTTGCGATGAATTGAATCTTTCCCTTTGAGATCTCGTTATGTTGGATTGAATATTTTGGTCTGAGAGCACTTGATGTACGACTTGCATGTGGATACCCTTAGTGACTATGGGGTATTTTGATATATGTTATGGCATCAACTTGCGGATTCTCGTGACCTTGGGGGTCTATGCATAGGGGTTGATTGCACGTTTTCATATCACGTTCTCCTATAGAAGTCTTTGGGTACCCTTTGAATTCCTTGTGTTGGATTGAATATGATGAATCTGAAATTGTTTTATGCACGTCGAATAATTAACCCACGGATACTTGAGGTGACAATGGAGTATCTAGGTGACATTGGTGTTATTTTAGTATGAATTCTAGGGCTGTTTGCAACACCGATAGAAATACCCCAATAGATTGATCGGAAAGGGGTAACTTTGAGGTGGTTCTTACTACCTACAACAATTTCATCTTATGTTCTCCGCTACTTATGAACTTTGGAGTGATTCTTTGTTACACGTTGAGGAATGATCATATGATCCTATTATGTTAGCATTGTTGAGAGATTGCACTTGTGAAAGTATGAACCCTAGGCCTTATTTCCAAGCTTTTATATAATGTTTTGCTTGTTGTTTTACACTTGCTACCTGGCTATTTTTATATTTTCAGATTACAAAAACCTATATATATCATCCATATTGCACTTGTGTCACCATATCTTCGCCTAACTAGTGCACCTATACAATTTACCATTGTATTGGGTGTGTCGGGGACACTAGAGATTTCTTGTATTTGATTGTTGGGTTGTTCGAAAGAGACCATATTCATCCATCACCTCCCATGGATTGATAAACCTTAGATCACCCACTCGAGGGAAAATTGCTACTGTCCTACAAAACTCTGTGCTTGGGGGCCCAACATAGTCTACAAGAATAAAGTTGTGTAGTAGACATCAAGCTATTTTCTGGCGTCGTTGCTAGGGAGGTGATTGCTTAAAGGTATACATTTAGATCTTGCAATTAAATATTTTAGTTTCTTGTTTTTTCACTAGTTTGGTTTCATAAAATAAAACTACAAAAAAATGGAATTTAGGTTACCTCATATGCTTCATCTTTATAATGTCTTTCGTGAAAATGATGGTTCGGAAAATTGTGCTCAGTTGTTAGAGGAAGAATTTATAAAAATGCTTAATGTGAATTCCTTGAATGATGAGTATGATAGAAATGCTGTTACTATGTATTCTATGAATACCCATGATGCTAATGGTATGCAAAGCCACGAGATTGAGGATGCTATATTTGATGAACATGATATTTTTAGTCCCCCAATTTTGATGAGAACATTTATTATGATGATAGCATGCCTCCTATTTATGATGATTATATTGAGGAGAGTGGATTTGGAAGAGTGTCAACTCTTGGTACTAATGATCCCACTATTTTGGAGGGTGTTCAATCTTATTGTACTACTTATAAAAGTGGATTTGGAGAGGTCATGACTTTATTTAGTGATGAGTCCACTATTTTGGAAGAGGTTTCAGTTGACTATGACAACAAAGTTGCTATCTATGATGATTATGGTGATGACATGTATGCTATAAGGAGTGATATTAACCATGAAACTTGTCATCGTGATTTTAATATTCAATGTGGTTATGTCAATCAAGTGTCTCATGATAGTTATTTTGTTGAGTTTGCTCCCACTACTATGAATGAGAGGAAATTTGCTTATGTGGAGAGTAAGGAAAATTCTATGCTAATAGATCATGAAAAGAATGCTCTATTTGATGGTTATATTGTTGAATTCCTTCATGATGCCACTGGAAATTATTATGGGGGAGGAACATATGCTTGTAGGAATTGGAATAATACCAAGTTTCCTCCCTATGTGTTCAAAGTTTTAAAGTTATGCTTGTTTTGCCTTCCTATTTTAACATCCCAAAATTCCATTTTGGAATGTTATGATTATAGCTATGCATCTAGCAGCATCATTGCTTGATTGTATGTGTTTGTTGAAATGTCTCTTCTGGATTTCAGAAAGCTCTTTCTACTTTTCACTAAGTTGCTTTCACCTATTTGAAATTTTGGTTAAAAGTTCAAATAAGAGAGGAGGAACATGACACTCCACACCAGGGACTAATTGGTGGTTTATTTGAACAAAAATAACCAGGGGGTTATTTTGAAAATATTTGCAAAAAGGGTTTAAAAACAATTAGGCAATTTCTGAAAAAATTATTTTTTTCAAATTGTTCAAATGACAGAATAGAAATGTTCATTAAATAGCATTTATTATTCTGTTAATTTTGATATATAATACCCCTATATTTAGAGACGATTTGAATGCTCTAAAAGCTTTTGATGTCTCTGGAATATTATTAAAAAGAAACGGTAACCGTTTCCGGTATTAAACGGGCCGGCCCACGGCAGTTATTTCGCGCATTAACTAGAAGCTGGCCGACCGACGCGTAACGAAAGTTTTCCCTCTTGCTGACACTGGACCCCACCCCGACCGACAGTTTCGCCCGCGCGGTCGCCCTCTTCCTCTCGCCCGACCTCGTCGCCGGCAGTTACTCCACCGGATCTCTCTCCTTTCTCCTTCCCCTGCATCTCCCCGCACCCTCTATAAATAGCGCTGCCTCTCCTCTCTCCATTCACCCCGAGCCCCCTCTCTCCCTCGCCGAGGCGCTGCGCAATTGCTCGCCGGAGTAGCGCCACCACCGAATCTCGCCGTCGAGCGTAGCCACCATCTCCGTCCATCCCTCGCCCCTCCGACCTCACCAATCGACGCCGGACGTCAAGCCCCGTCGCCCGGGCCACTTCGCTACATCCCTCGACCACCGGAGCGCCAACACCGACAACGTCGCCGTCTCGGACTCGCCGGAGATCCCTCGCCGACGACCTCTTAACACTGTGAGCTCTCCCAACCCTCGGATCCAGAATCAACGCCCGAGATTAGATCGGAAATAATTCCGAACCGGTACCCACTACCGATCGGTCGCCCGCCCGTAATCCTCGAGCGCACACACCCCTTAGCCAATCGGACAGCGCCACGTAGCCCCCTGACCGTCGCAAATCATTTTTACTTTTTCAGTTTTGTTTTAATTAACAGAATGTTTTCAAATTTTGTTTTGCTTATAACTTTTAATATATTTAGTGTTTTGAGTTGATTCTTTTTGCAATAGCTCACAATTTTCATGTAGTTTCACCCTGTACTTTTAAGTTTCAAATTTGAACTATAAAATTTGAATTGAATCAAATTTGCTTAAAATCTTCAAATCTGAATAACTAGAGTTTGAAAATAGATTTTGATATGAATCTTTTTGCTACTGTTTGGTATTAGTTAGGACTACCTTCATGCTTAGTTTGAAGATTTTTAGGATATATTTGATTAATGTTTTAACCAAAAACAGAATCTGCCTAGTATTACAATATAGTTTTATATACTCAATTTTAATTAGTTTGATTTAGAATTGGTTTTATTTGTTTATTAGGTTCTGTTAGTAAACATTTAGTGTTTTCACTCACTGATAATAAAAATATAAATTTGCTTAGTTTAATTTTATTTAACATAGGAATCACAATGTATTTTTCAAACAGGCATAATTTGATTAAAACAACTAACTAGTAATAGTTTTGTTTTCAAACAAAGTTTTGTATATTTTAATTCTGTTTTCTAAGACAGATTTAATTGTAAATTATTTCCTGTTAAGAACATGTTTTACAAATAAATAATAAGTTTAGTTTTTCTTTCTTTTGTTAATATAACTATAGTTGATTCATATAGTGTTTATCACAAACTTGTATAAACTTTATTAAACTTTTCCCAACAAACTTAAATTGATTATATTCTGTTTATTAATAAAATATTCTATTGTTTCCTTGCTGACAACAATTGTTTTGTTATTACAAATGGTTTCATTATGTCAGTAGTGATTTCATTCCTCACCTTTTGAAAACAAAACTTTGGGTGTTTTCTTACTTGAGATTTGTGCATTGTTTTGTCTTGATTGTTTACTAGTTCTTGGTTGATGTTTGTGAGTTACAATTTTCTGTTGTATGCTTATTGAGTGCTTGTTTGCTTCGTTAGATTATCCGGAGTGCGAAGCTTGTTACTTAGAGTCACTCACGTACGAAGATCATCAATCAGGCAAGTCACCTTGATCATACTTTTACCCATGTTTTATATGCGTTAGTTCTACCATCTCCCCAATTGCATGCAAGATAGGTTAGTTGGAAACTTGGTTACATTGTAGTAGTATCATGTGGTAGGTACCCCCACCTCAACCTCTTTGACACATTGGCCCCGGGAAACGTTGTTTTACCTTTTGCTATGCTATTAGTAGACGGGGTTGGTTGTGTGATTCATGAGAGTTGAGAGAGTTAATAATTTCAAGACCTACATAATGAACAAGATTCAATACTCCGAGTTTTCAACATACCTCTGGGTGGATGATGGTTGAACGGCACCCTGGAGAAACCAGTGGATTTGCCTAGGTGATGCTGGAGATGGCCAGTATTCATGCGGAAAGGTCCACCCAGGCACAAAGAGATGGATGGATGCTTTAAAACCCAAGGCTTACCTGCACAGCCACAAGTCATTATGGGCTCTGGCTTGGTTGGATATCGTGGTGACCCTGGACAGGCGGTGCTACGAGAGGTAGAAGAACGGTAGGAAAGGATGGGCACCGACAGAGTCACAGGGAAACCCTTTGGAAGACCATGTTTTGGTCATCCGTTTCTCAAACACCCTGAAGTGCGAGAAATCAAACGGAGGCGACCAAATCTTGTGGGGAATGTGTGCAAAACTCTGCAGAGTATTCCAAACCTAATCGATTAGCCGTGTCCACGGTCATGGACGACTTGAGCCAAAGGAATTGAAACTTCCGGAACTCTCAACACAATTAATATGATGATGTGGGTATTTAATAATTTTGGGTATGAGAATTGGTTGGTGGAACCATCTCATTAATCAACCAACTTAGTAATATTTTGCTTAGCCCCTCTCTTGATGTAGGAAAAACTTGGCTTTGCGCAAAAACTTACACCACCACCTGCCATATAAGCATATAGACTAGCTGATTATTTTCACCCCTCTCTTGTGACTTTGCCGGCATATTCCATATGCTGACCTACACGGCTGCAACGTATCATGTTGCAGAGTATTTTTCCGACCAGGAGTGAGGACGCGTTCTATGCTCAGTGAGATGCCCTTGGAGTCGGATGGACTCATCTACCGTCGACGCTTCCGCAAGATTTAGATATTCTCATGAGTTGGCCTTTGGCCACTTTATTGTAATATTTATTGTAATAAAGGACTCGATATGAGATTTCGATTAATATAATGCTGTGTGATTTCCCTTTGATATATACATTGATGTACCGTGTGTGTACCAGCATGATCTTGGGATGGTACGGAAACACCGGAGACTTGACCTTTCAGGTCGGGTCGCTACAGAAATGGTATCAGAGCACACGCTAACCGTAGGACGTAACCTCTAGGATTAGAAAGCCTTAGGATTGTTTCTCTTTGTCTTTAAATATCTTATACTCTCATCTATTCGTTTCTGACTCCTCTCCGATTATTTCAAAGTTTATAGATGGCCACCTTCATCCCAGTGTTGATCACGGAGTTTTGCCAGCCTGACGCAACGATGCCCTTTGGTAAGGAGCTGATGAGGATTGTCAAGGACGTAAGGATTGCTTTGCCGAGCATCACTAGGACTCCTATCATGTCATTTCCACAAGATGGACGCTACAGGATCGAGGTGCATATTCCAGGGAAGACTTTTGGGAACCGGAAGGAACCCATCGACCTCAAGTTCGTGGCACCCAGCTGGATACTTGGAAGAGACATGGCCATTCATCGTGCCCTTGGACGTATTCAGGAGGAATACAGAGGTGGAACCATTTCACCAGGACTCAGCGTGGTTTGTCCCAGAGATGCCAATGGAAACATCATAACTCCTCCCACTGCAGACACCACTATTTCCTATATCCAGACCCTGGAGACTCACATCAGGACTCTGGAGCTTCGAGTTCGTGCTGATACGAAGACAATCAAGAATCTGATGAACCGCGAGCTGGACCTTGAAGCTGATCTGCGAGAGGCCAACTATGAACACGAGCATGAAGTGAAGGACTTCCTAGAGAGGATTGATGAGCAGAATGCACGCATCGCAACTCTGGAGGAGCATCTAGACATGGGGAAAAACCTTCATCCCGAAGGAGACATGGCACCCTTCATCAGCGACGATGAAGACTATGAGGAAAGCACCACCGGAGGACCTACGACTATGCACTTCTGAGGAAAAACATTAGTTATGCCCTCCATGTATCTTTTATTTTCGTCGTTAAAGCGTAGGTTGATGCTTAGTTGTTTGAGATTTGTATTCCCGATGTTTGACGTTGATTGAATAAATGAATGAGTGTTTGGTGTGATATGTTTGTTGCATTGCATATGGGTAGTGAATTTCTTCTAGACCCTTGTTCTATTCTAATTCTCATCCCTCTGAAAACAGCAAGATGCCTCCACGACGTGAGACCGACTTCACTTTCCCACCGGAACTCACTCAACTTCTTCAGCAGCAGAATGCACTGATGTAGTTATTGATTCAGAATCAGACCAACAATCAGAACAACAATAACCACAACCACCATCCACCCCAGTCTGACAATCTCACCCGTTTTCTGAGGTTGAACCCTCCAATTTTCTCCAGCAGCACTGAGCCCATTGTGGCAGATGACTGGCTCCGTAAGATGGAGAGAGAACTTGTCACCGCTGGATGCACTGACGCTGAGAAGGTGCGATTTGCCGCACATCAACTGGAAGGACCAGCAACTTCATGGTGGGAGAACTACACCACCACTTATCCTATTGCAGAAGTGACTTGGGAGCAGTTCAAGCTTGCTTTCCGCACCGCTCATGTTTCAGCTGGAGCCATGAGTCTAAAGAAGCGCGAGTTTTGCAACTTGCGCCAGGGTAATCGCTCTGTGGCCCAGTACGTGGACGACTTCAACACATTGGCACGTTATGCACCAGGAGACGTGGCCGATGATGCGGCCAAGCAAGAGAAATTTCTGGAAGGACTCAACGATGAGTTGAGCATGCAGCTGGTAGTGGCTAATTTCAACAACTACCAAGAGCTGGTGGATAAGGCACTTATTCTGGAAGGTAAACAGCAGCAGATTGAGAACTGTAAGAGGAAGTACACTCAGGGGAAGTTCAACTCTGGAGCTCATCAGAAGCTTCGCTACTCCCCGTACTCAGGGAATACCGGATCAGGAAACAGTAAGTTTGGAAAACACACTCATTTTGTGCACAACCATGGAGGCCACCATCATGGAGGAAATGGGAACAACCGTCCCAACATGGCAACTTCAAGACTGACAATGGGAACAACAACCAGCACCGTCAAGTTCCTGCTCAGAAGGATCTGAGTCACATTACCTGTTTCAAGTGTCAGAAGACAGGGCACTATGCTACTGAGTGTCCCCAGAGCAAGCAAGGCAATGGAAATGGCAACAACAACGGCAACTCCGCAGCCAAGAAGCCAAACCCTTTTCCTCGTGCCCAGGTGAACCACCTTGACGTGGAAGAAGTCTATGATCAACCCGAGACTGTGGTTGGTAAGTTTTTATTGCATTCACGTCCTGTTACAGTACTTTTTGATTCCGGTGCAACTCATTCATTCATATCAAGGGTAGTTGTGGATAAGTATGGTTTGCCCACCAAAACCCTTAGTCAGCCCATTAAGGTCAGTTCCCCAGGAGGTATGATGATGGCAGGGATAGGATGCCATGCCTTGAAACTCAATATAGGAAATCATGTTTTTCCCACCGACCTCATCGTCTTAGAATCCCAGGGATTGGATGTAATCCTAGGCATGGATTGGATGACCAAGTATGAAGGAAATCTTGATTGCCCTAGCAAGTCTATTTCACTCACCACCCCGGAGAACAAGAGGATTAAGTATGTATCCCGACGCACACGTATGAGTGCTAGGTTAAATGCCCTCACAGGAGTTGTTCAGGAGGAAGTACCTGTGGTAAAAGATTATCTGGATGTATTTCCGGAAGAATTACTAGGCATGCCACCAGATAGGGAGATTGAGTTCCTAATAGAGCTACAGCCAGGGACAGCCCCAATTTCCAAGAGACCCTATCGGATGCCCGCAAATGATCTGTTGGAAATCAAGAAGCAAATTAAGGAGTTATTGGACAAAGGATATATACGCCCAAGTTCTTCACCTTGGGGAGCCCCAGTTCTTTTGGTGGAGAAGAAGGATAAAACCTTGAGAATGGTAGTCGATTATCGTGCCCTGAACGAGGTGACTATCAAGAACAAGTACCCTCTGCCGATGATTAATGATTTGTTTGATCAGCTAGTAGGAGCCAAAGTATTCTCCAAGATCGATCTTCGATCAGGGTATCACCAGTTGAAAATTCGTGAACAGGATATACCCAAAACAGCTTTCACCACGAGGTATGGCTTGTATGAGTATACGGTCATGTCTTTTGGATTGACTAATGCTCCTGCCTACTTAATGAATTTGATGAACAAAGTATTCATGGAATACCTAGACAAGTTTGTTGTGGTGTTCATCGAGGACATTCTGATATTCTCCAAGAACGAGGAAGAGCATAAGGAACATTTGCGTTTAGTTCTGGAGAAGCTGAGAGAGCATCAACTATATGCCAAGTTCAGCAAATGTGAATTTTGGCTGACGGAAGTCGGATTCCTTGGACATGTTATTTCCGGAGATGGAATAGCAGTGGACCCTGCTAAGGTTGAAGCCATCACCGAGTGGAAGTCCCCTACCTCAGTTAAGGAGATCCGCAGTTTCCTCGGACTTGCAGGATATTACGGGAGATTCATTGAGAATTTCTCAAAGATTGCCAAGCCCATGACAGAGTTGTTGAAGAAAGAATCTAAGTATGTTTGGACTGAGGAATGTGAAGCCAGTTTTCAGGAGTTGAAGAAACGTTTGGTCACAGCCCCAGTATTGATCTTGCCCGATATTCGGAAGGATTTCCAAGTTTATTGTGATGCCTCACGTCAAGGACTTGGAGGAGTACTTATGCAGGATGGAAAAGTTGTAACCTATGCATCCAGACAACTACGACCTCATGAGTTGAATTATGCCACGCATGATTTGGAACTAGCAGCCGTAGTGCACGCACTCAAGACTTGGAGACATTTTCTTATCGGAAATAGTTGTGATGTTTACACCGACCATAAGAGCCTGAAGTATATCTTCACGCAGAAAGAGTTGAACCTCAGACAGAGGAGATGGTTAGAGTTAATCAAGGACTATGACATGAGATTACACTACCATCCAGGTAAGGCTAATGTCGTAGCCGATGCCTTGAGTCGGAAAACTTATGTGAACACACTCACAGCTGGAGGATTACCTCAAGAGTTAGTCGATGATCTCAGAGAGCTCAAGCTAGAGATAGTTCCAAGAGGATATGTTGGTACACTGGAAATTCAGTCCACCTTGACCGAAAAAATTCGTGAAGCCCAGAAATTGGACAAGGAGATAGCTGAGATAAAACAGAGAATGGAAGATGGTAAAGCTAAAGGTTTTCGTGAGGATGAACACGGAACTTTGTGGTTTGAGAACCGAATCTATGTGCCCAATGACCCAGAGCTCAGGAAGTTGATAATTCAGGAAGTCCACGATTCACCTTACTCGATACACCCAGGCAATACCAAGATGTATCTAGATTTAAAGGAAAGTTATTGGTGGACAGGTATGAAGAAAGATATTGCGGAACATGTTGCAATATGTGATGTTTGTCAGAGAGTAAAGGCAGAACATCAGAAACCAGCAGGGTTACTCCAACCTTTGCCGATACCCGAGTGGAAATGGGAAAAGCTTGGTATGGACTTCATCACAGGATTACCCAGGACCCGTTCAGGTTATGATTCCATCTGGGTAGTGGTAGATCGCTTGACCAAGGTAGCTCATTTCATTCCAGTGAAAACCACTTATACCAGTGCTAAGCTAGCCAAGATATTTATGACCAGGATCGTATGTCTGCATGGAGTTCCGAGGAGTATCGTGTCGGATAGAGGAACACAATTTACCTCAAAGTTTTGGCATCAATTACATGAAACTTTGGGTACAAGGCTAGAGTTCAGTACAACCTTTCATCCGCAGACAGATGGACAGACTAAGAGAGTCAACAAGATTCTGGAAGACATGTTGAGAGCTTGTGCGCTAGATTATGGATCTAGTTGGGACGATAACTTGCCTTACGCAGAATTTTCGTACAACAACAGTTATCAGACCAGTCTGAAGATGGCCCCTTTCGAAGCTTTATACGGAAGGAGGTGCAGAACACCGTTGACATGGGATGGTGTTGGAGACCGACAACTTTTTGGTCCCGACCTTATCCGAGATTCTGAAGAGAAAGTCAAGTTGATTCGTGACAGACTCAAGATAGCTCAATCTCGACAGAAGAGTTATGCTGACAGCAAACGTAAAGAAGTGACATATGAAGTGGGAGACAGAGCATATCTTCGTGTATCCCCGCTTCGAGGAATCAAGAGATTTGGTGTTAAAGGAAAATTAGCACCCAGATTCATAGGCCCCTACAAAATTCTTGAACGTAGAGGCGAAGTTGCATACAAACTGGAATTGCCGGAAGGATTATCCGAAGTTCATGATGTGTTCCACGTGTCCCAGCTGAAGAAATGCCATGCTGAGATGGCTGATATCCCTTTGAGAGACACCGTGCCCCTAGAGGCCATACAGCTTGAAAGTGATCTGACTTACGAGGAGAAGCCTGTCAAGATCCTCGAGACATCGAACCGAGTTACCCGCAGCAAGATTATCAAGTTCTGTAAAGTTTTGTGGAGTCACCATACCAAGGAAGAAGCCACCTGGGAACGCGAAGAAGATCTTCGTGGAGACCATCCGCACCTATTTTCTAGCCAACCCGAATCTCGAGGGCAAGATTCATCTTAAGGTGGGTAGGTTTGTAACATCCCAAAATTCCATTTTGGAATGTTATGATTATAGCTATGCATCTAGCAGCATCATTGCTTGATTGTATGTGTTTGTTGAAATGTCTCTTCTGGATTTCAGAAAGCTCTTTCTACTTTTCACTAAGTTGCTTTCACCTATTTGAAATTTTGGTTAAAAGTTCAAATAAGAGAGGAGGAACATGACACTCCACACCAGGGACTAATTGGTGGTTTATTTGAACAAAAATAACCAGGGGGTTATTTTGAAAATATTTGCAAAAAGGGTTTAAAAACAATTAGGCAATTTCTGAAAAAAATATTTTTTTCAAATTGTTCAAATGACAGAATAGAAATGTTCATTAAATAGAATTTATTATTCTGTTAATTTTGATATATAATACCCCTATATTTAGAGAGGATTTGAATGCTCTAAAAGCTTTTGAATGTCTCTGGAATATTATTAAAAAGAAACGGTAACCGTTTCCGGTATTAAACGGGCCGGCCCACGGCAGTTATTTCGCGCATTAACTAGAAGCCGGCCGACCGACGCGTAACGGAAGTTTTCCCTCTCGCTGACACTGGACCCCACCCCGACCGACAGTTTCGCCCGCGCGGTCGCCCTCTTCCTCTCGCCCGACCTCGTCGCCGGCAGTTACTCCACCGGATCTCTCTCCTTTCTCCTTCCCCCGCATCTCCCCGCACCCTCTATAAATAGCGCTGCCTCTCCTCTCTCCATTCACCCCCGAGCCCCCTCTCTCCCTCGCCGAGGCGCTGCGCAATTGCTCGCCGGAGTAGCGCCACCACCGAATCTCGCCGTCGAGCGTAGCCACCGTCTCCGTCCATCCCTCGCCCCTCCGACCTCACCAATCGACGCCGGACGTCAAGCCCCGTCGCCCGGGCCACTTCGCTACATCCCTCGACCACCGGAGCGCCAACACCGACAACGTCGCCGTCTCGGACTCGCCGGAGATCCCTCGCCGGCGACCTCTTAACACTGTGAGCTCTCCCAACCCTCGGATCCAGAATCAACGCCTGAGATTAGATCGGAAATAATTCCGAACCGGTACCCACTACCGATCGGTCGCCCGCCCGTAATCCTCGAGCGCACACCCCCCTTAGCCAATCGGACAGCGCCACGTAGCCCCCTGACCGTCGCAAATCATTTTTTCTTTTTCAGTTTTGTTTTAATTAACAGAATGTTTTCAAATTTTGTTTTGCTTATAACTTTTAATCTATTTAGTGTTTTGAGTTGATTCTTTTTGCAATAGCTCACAATTTTCATGTAGTTTCACCCTGTACTTTTAAGTTTCAAATTTGAACTATAAAATTTGAATTGAATCAAATTTGCTTAAAATCTTCAAATCTGAATAACTAGAGTTTGAAAATAGATTTTGATATGAATCTTTTTGCTACTGTTTGGTATTAGTTAGGACTACCTTCATGCTTAGTTTGAAGATTTTTAGGATATATTTGATTAATGTTTTAACCAAAAACAGAATCTGCCTAGTATTACAATATAGTTTTATATACTCAATTTTAATTAGTTTGATTTAGAATTGGTTTTATTTGTTTATTAGGTTCTGTTAGTAAACATTTAGTGTTTTCACTCACTGATAATAAAAATATAAATTTGCTTAGTTTAATTTTATTTAACATAGGAATCACAATGTATTTTTCAAACAGGCATAATTTGATTAAAACAACTAACTAGTAATAGTTTTGTTTTCAAACAAAGTTTTGTATATTTTAATTCTGTTTTCTAAGACAGATTTAATTGTAAATTATTTCCTGTTAAGAACATGTTTTACAAATAAATAATAAGTTTAGTTTTTCTTTCTTTTGTTAATATAACTATAGTTGATTCATATAGTGTTTATCACAAACTTGTATAAACTTTATTAAACTTTTCCCAACAAACTTAAATTGATTATATTCTGTTTATTAATAAAATATTCTATTGTTTCCTTGCTGACAACAATTGTTTTGTTATTACAAATGGTTTCATTATGTCAGTAGTGATTTCATTCCTCACCTTTTGAAAACAAAACTTTGGGTGTTTTCTTACTTGAGATTTGTGCATTGTTTTGTCTTGATTGTTTACTAGTTCTTGGTTGATGTTTGTGAGTTACAATTTTCTGTTGTATGCTTATTGAGTGCTTGTTTGCTTCGTTAGATTATCCGGAGTGCGAAGCTTGTTACTTAGAGTCACTCACGTACGAAGATCATCAATCAGGCAAGTCACCTTGATCATACTTTTACCCATGTTTTATATGCGTTAGTTCTACCATCTCCCCAATTGCATGCAAGATAGGTTAGTTGGAAACTTGGTTACATTGTAGTAGTATCATGTGGTAGGTACCCCCACCTCAACCTCTTTGACACATTGGCCCCGGGAAACGTTGTTTTACCTTTTGCTATGCTATTAGTAGACGGGGTTGGTTGTGTGATTCATGAGAGTTGAGAGAGTTAATAATTTCAAGACCTACATAATGAACAAGATTCAATACTCCGAGTTTTCAACATACCTCTGGGTGGATGATGGTTGAACGGCACCCTGGAGAAACCAGTGGATTTGCCTAGGTGATGCTGGAGATGGCCAGTATTCATGCGGAAAGGTCCACCCAGGCACAAAGAGATGGATGGATGCTTTAAAACCCAAGGCTTACCTGCACAGCCACAAGTCATTATGGGCTCTAGCTTGGTTGGATATCGTGGTGACCCTGGACAGGCGGTGCTACGAGAGGTAGAAGAACGGTAGGAAAGGATGGGCACCGACAGAGTCGCAGGGAAACCCTTTGGAAGACCATGTTTTGGTCATCCGTTTCTCAAACACCCTGAAGTGCGAGAAATCAAGCGGAGGCGACCAAATCTTGTGGGGAACGTGTGCAAAACTCTACAGAGTATTCCAAACCTAATCGATTAGCCGTGTCCACGGTCATGGACGACTTGAGCCAAAGGAATTGAAACTTCCGGAACTCTCAACACAATTAATATGATGATGTGGGTATTTAATAATTTTGGGTATGAGAATTGGTTGGTGGAACCATCTCATTAATCAACCAACTTAGTAATATTTTGCTTAGCCCCTCTCTTGATGTAGGAAAAACTTGGCTTTACGCAAAAACTTACACCACCACCTGCCATATAAGCATATAGACTAGCTGATTATTTTCACCCCTCTCTTGTGACTTTGCCGGCATATTCCATATGCTGACCTACACGGCTGCAACGTATCATGTTGCAGAGTATTTTTCCGACCAGGAGTGAGGACGCGTTCTATGCTCAGTGAGATGCCCTTGGAGTCGGATGGACTCATCTACCGTCGACGCTTCCGCAAGATTTAGATATTCTCATGAGTTGGCCTTTGGCCACTTTATTGTAATATTTATTGTAATAAAGGACTCGATATGAGATTTCGATTAATATAATGCTGTGTGATTTCCCTTTGATATATACATTGATGTACCGTGTGTGTACCAGCATGATCTTGGGATGGTACGGAAACACCGGAGACTTGACCTTTCAGGTCGGGTCGCTACAGAAATGGTATCAGAGCACACGCTGACCGTAGGACGTAACCTCTAGGATTAGAAAGCCTTAGGATTGTTTCTCTTTGTCTTTAAATATCTTATACTCTCATCTATTCGTTTCTGACTCCTCTCCGATTATTTCAAAATTTATAGATGGCCACCTTCATCCCAGTGTTGATCACGGAGTTTTGCCAGCCTAACGCAACGATGCCCTTTGGTAAGGAGCTGATGAGGATCGTCAAGGACGTAAGGATTGCTTTGCCGAGCATCACCGGGACTCCTATCATGTCATTTCCACAAGATGGACGCTACAGGATCGATGTGCATATTCCAGGGAAGACTTTTGGGAACCGGAAGGAACCCATCGACCTCAAGTTCGTGGCACCCAGCTGGATACTTGGAAGAGACATGGCCATTCATCGTGCCCTTGGACGTATTCAGGAGGAATACAGAGGTGGAACCATTTCACCAGGACTCAGCGTGGTTTGTCCCAGAGATGCCAATGGAAACATCATAACTCCTCCCACTGCAGACACCACTATTTCCTATATCCAGACCCTGGAGACTCACATCAGGACTCTGGAGCTTCGAGTTCGTGCTGATACGAAGAAAATCAAGAATCTGATGAACTGCGAGCTGGACCTTGAAGCTGATCTGCGAGAGGCCAACTATGAACACGAGCATGAAGTGAAGGACTTCCTAGAGAGGATTGATGAGCAGAATGCACGCATCGCAACTCTGGAGGAGCATCTAGACATGGGGAAAAACCTTCATCCCGAAGGAGACATGGCACCCTTCATCAGCGACGATGAAGACTATGAGGAAAGCACCACCGGAGGACCTACGACTATGCACTTCTGAGGAAAAACATTAGTTATGCCCTCCATGTATCTTTTATTTTCGTCCAGTGCAGAATTTCTCTGATTTTCGGGAGTGTCAAAAAATTCTAAATTTTTTACACAGTTTTTCTATACAAATTCTATGGGTTGTAGTAATGTCTTAGAATTTTTTGAGTCACGTAACTATGGTGTTCATTCAAATCTTCACAAACTGTTACGTTTTTGACAAATTCTGTTTTGCATGCATAGTTTGCTTGTTTTAAGTGTTTCTATAGCTCATATTGAGTGATATAAATATGGTAATGTTGGAATACAATTGGTAGTATGTTAGAACAATTATGAATCTTATCTTGACATTACCTAAGCGAATGATGTATCTTTATTACACTAACTGATACTTGTGATCTGCGTTGGGTTTTCCGTGAAGAGGAACGGGTTATCGCAGCACAATGTGGGTAAGTATTTCCCTCATTTATGAAACCAAGGTTTATCGAACCAATAGGAATACCAATCTTCAGCCGTGTTTAGTGACTGCACACAAAATAACAAACAACTTGCACCCAACGCCGGCAAGAGGGTAGTCAATCCCTTTGATGTCGTTATTTGCAAGCAAGTGAGTTGTGTAGATAATTGTAAATTGCAAAATCAAATAAAAGAAAATAAATAACAACAAGGTAGTAGTAGCGTTGTGAATAGACCCGGGGGCCATAGTGTTCTCTAGTGGGATGTCTTGTAGAAATAGCATATGGTGGGTAGACAAATTACTTTTTTGCAATTGATAGAAAAGCGAATAGTTATGCTATTTTCACGACAATGATCATGTGTATATAGGCATTACGTCCATAAGCAAATAGGCCAACTCCTACCTGCACCTATTACTATTAATCCACTCATCGACTGTCATCCAACATGCATATAGAGTATTAAGTAAAACAGAGTAATGCTTGGAGAACGATGACATGATGTAGACAAAGTAAACTCAATCAATATGAATAAACCCCATAGTTTTATCCTTGGTAGCATCAACACAAAGACACAACTTGTCTCTTTTCCGTCACCGAGATATAAAAACTCGCCAGGTTGAACCTACTACAACGCATCACTCCCACCGAAGAAATGCCAATCTAGTTGGCAAAACTATTCCAATAGATCGGAGAGCATTACAAAGCAATAATGATCATGCAAATAAGAATCTTAGTATTCAGGTTTGAGTCAAATACTTTTCATGAATAATCTCAACATAAAATCACAATTCATCAGATCCCAACAAACGCACCATACAAAGGGATTACATTGGATAGATCAAGCAAAGATGCGATTAACATTGTATTGAAGATCAAGAGAGAGAGAGAGAATGCCATCTAGGTACTACCTACGGACTCGTAGGTCTGTGGTGAACTACTCACACATCATCATGAGGGTAGCAAGGTTGATGAAGAGGCCCTCCGCGATCGATCCCCCTTCAGTAGGGTGCCAGAACGGAGCTCTGGATGGGCTCCCGTCGGAACAGAGACTTGCGGTGGTGGAAAAAGTGTTTCAAGAGCTCCCTTAGGGTTTTTGGGATATTAGAGAATTTATTGGTCAGAGAGGAACATCGGGAGACGCCTGAGGGGGCCACCAGATATCAGGGCGCCACCCAAGGCACACCCTAATGTGTGGTGTGTCCCTCGTGTGCCTCCCGGCCTCCTCCTAAAGCTTCCAGGTCTTCTTTTGGTCTAGAAAAATCATCAAAAAATTTCGTGGAAATTGGACTTCGTTTGGTACTGTAACTGAAAAATTCAAAAACATGCAAAAAATAGCAACTGGCACTGGGCACTGTTTCAATTGGTTAGTGCTAAAAAATATTATAAATTTGTAAACAAATGGCCAAAAAGTATCCTAGAATGATAGTATATCAGCATGGAACAACCAACAATTGGAGAAGTATCAACATCTCCAAGATTAATTCCCACTCGTCCTCGAGTAGGTAAATGGTAAAAACAGAATTTTTGATTTGACATGCTACCCATTATGTAATCTTTTGTATGTATGCTCATTGACAAATGATGAATTAACAAACATTAGCATAGCAATATTTATAACTATAAGAAACAAAATCATTGATTTTTTAAAGTATACGATCCTAAAAGGATGTTTACCCCCATTCATATTATTATATTAGCAAGGCATGACTCCGTCTTCACCACATCAATACAAATGTTAAGCACCATGGTGTCCAAGTGAGGAAATTGGATCGTACTTTTTCAGTATGCATCAACTTCTTATTCTTCACACAATACCGGAGCATGAACCATTGGACATAGCATGTTGGTGGAATAGAATATGATGGTAGATATCAAAGGGGTAAAAAAGGAGAAGATAGTCTCACATCAACTAGGCATACCAACGAGCTACAAAGATGCTCATCGATAGATGTTAATGCAAGGAGTAGGGATTGCCATGCAAATGATGCACTAGAGCTATAAGTGTATGAAAGCTCAACTAGAGCTAAGTGGGTGTGCATCCAACTTGCTTGCTCATGAAGACCTCGGGCATTTGAGGAATCCCGTCATCGGAATATACAAGCCACGTTTATAACGAACAGTTAATTCCCACTAGCATCTGGAAGTGACAAAACAGGAGACTCTCTATATGTAGAACATGCTGCCACTTTGAGGCACAAGTGTGGTAAAGGATAGTAGCAAAGTCCCTTCTCTCCTTTTCTCTCACTTTTTATTTTATTTTTTCATGGTGGGTTTTCTCTCTTTTTTGCCTCCCCCATTCATATTTTTATATATGGTGGGCTCATTTGGCGCCCCCATTTTTCTTTTATTTTTGTTCTGGAGTCTCATCCCTACTTGTGGGGGAATCATAGTCTCCATCACCCTGTCCTCACTGGGACAATGCTCTAATATGGATGATCATCACACTTTTATTTACTTACAACTCAATATGAAGAACTGATAGGATGATATGACTCTATATGAATGCCTCTGGTAGTGTACCAGGATGTGCAAGATGTAGCGTGACATGAATCAAAAAATATGATGAACGGTGGCTTTGCCACAAATACTATGTCAGCTCTATATGATCATGCAAAGCAATATGATGATGAACGAACTAGTCATGTGATGACGATGGAATTTGCATGGCAATATATCTCGGAATTGCTATGGAAATTCCATGATAGGTAGGTATGGTGGATGTTTTGAGGAATATATAATGAGGCTTATGTGCAATAGAGCGTATCATGTCATGGGGTTTGGATGCACCAGCGAAAGTTGCACCGATCCTCGAGGTGAGAATGGGCTATGCAAGGTACCGAAGAGTCTAGCAAATATGAGAAGGTGGAGATTTGTATGTTCATGGTGTCACATTAGTCATAAAGTACTCATATACTTATTGCAAAGTTTTATTAGTTTTTATCACAAATCAAAGTACTACAAGCATGCCATGAGGGAGGAGGATGGTAGGAGTTAACCATCGGGTGCCCCCGACTCGAAACAACACTAGGATTTCAAGGAGGAATAGAAATGCTCACACATCATCACCATGCCGCTTTAATTTTTAGATAAATAACAAGTTAACACCTCTGAATATCAACACATCTACGAAACAATAATTATGGACTCACACCTTTTTCATATTACCACATCAATGTCATTAACCCGCAATTTCACTTTATATGCTACATGATGGTTTTGATTATCACTCATTGAATACCTATAATTTTTGGACTAGTCTTGTGACTCAGGAAAATTACCATCACTATTTATCAGCTCTCAAACAAATATAAGTGAAGAATTAGAGCATAATATTTCTATAAAATGTACACGCCACCGTGCTCAAAAAGATATAAGTGAAGTACTAGAGCAACTGCCAAGCTCAAAAGATATAAGTGAAGCACATAGAGTATTCTAATGAATTATGATGAAGGTGTGTCTCTCTCAAATAGATGTGTCCAACAAATTATGACCATGACAAATTGAAAGTAAAAGCAAACGAAAGAAAATGACGCTCCAAGGAAAACACATATCACGTGATGAATAAAAATGTAGGTAGGCATTATGCATAGTTTCAGGTGTTGTCATCTTTGACACTCAACCCATAAGCGACTCTCATGATTGATTCATAAGGTGGTTTAATAATATTCTTAGGTAAGTGTTCCATTCTTTTCTTCAATGGGAATTGGAACCTTATGTTTCCCTCTTTCATGCCAATAATTTCACCTATATTTCGTAAGAAAGGCATTCCAAGTATTATGGGACAAGAAGGATTGCTATCAATATCAAGAACAATGAAATATGCAGACATATAATTTTTGTTTGCAATAATAAACACGACGTTAGTTCTACCCAAAGGTTTCTTAATGGTAGAATCGGCAAGATGCAAGTTTAGGGAACACTCTTCAATATTAGTAAGACCAAGCACATAACAAAAAGTTTTATGTATGGTTGAAACATGTTGGGTTCTACCGTAGGTGCATCACATGCCAATTAAAATTTTCCTACGCGCGGAACATAAAAGAACTTGCTACGAAGATGGATCACAGATCATTACCGCTAGACGCGCAGTGCCATGCATCGGAAGTAGAGGTTGGGCAGCATGTTCGTGTGGTCCATCTCCTCCTCATCCGATCTCCCTCGAACAGCCGTTCCGATCTCCCTCGAACAGCCGGTAGCCAGATCCCACGTATAGGTTTGCCGGAGCGGCGCAAGTGCACCGCCTCTAACGGTATCTACGCGTGCAGGAGGAACACCCGTGCAACGGACTGCTAGGTCCGATCACACGGTCGGCGGCGGCGAGTGGAGGTGGCTAGTTTCAACTCATGCAAAGCCCTAATGACGCCGCCAAAGTGATCAACCAGATTGGTGTGCCGCACCTCCACTATATATAGGCATTCGGCGCGGGCTCAACTCTTAGGCCTCGCACGGATCCTAAAGCCCACATGTTCCTTCCCTTAAGCGCGTGACCCTTTAGGTTCTCGTCCACTTGGTCGCGAGTCAGATGACTTCCGACTCGACCGTTCGGTAGCGGCCTCTAGCAAGATGTGCCGACTCCAAGTGTTCGATGAAGCTGGTTAGGCGAACTTGTACTTCACACTTCTATTCCCTTTGCCGCACGATATATGTTGTCATGCACAAGGTGACATGGTCATCCTTGTTGCAGCACGACCTCTTTCTCGTTCCGGTGAATCCGACCAACATTCGGATTATCTTATAATCCTCATCGCATGGCCATGCTTATCCAAGTTGGATCACCTGAGGGGCCCAGAGTATATCTCTCCTGATCGGAGGGGCAAATCCCATCTTGCCTGACCATGTCTCGCAGCATGGGTATGGACAAGCCCGAAACCTACCTTTGTAAGTACCCAGTCACGGAGTAGCATTTGGTCGGCCCAAAGCAAGTCTGTCACCATCCCGAGTACATGCGCCAGCTCAGGTCTTAGGACATAGAATGTATGTTGTACTAGAGACTCACAAATGACCTATCGTCGCGTCTCATAGTTGGGTCTGTCCAACTCAGACCTTATCTCGACTCAGATCCGACTATGTCGAATCTGACCAGACCTTTTTGAGTCCATATTATCCGGCTAGCATCCAATGCTACATGGTCAGTGAGACCGAACCATCCACCGTGTCATATGCTAGTCTGATTAGTTGCGCCTCCACACAACCCTTTTGACTAGGGACCTTTTAGGATAGTAATCATACAATGCATAGTCTCACAAACAAGTCATGTACTTATTAATACACATCACTGATAATGTCCAAGGACTATCTTTATTCATAAAAACATAGGAAATATCATCATACATGATTGCCTCTAGGGCATCTCTCCAACAAAACACTAGCACCAAGGTCACACAAAGCATTGCATTATTATTTATTTATCTTTATTTTGATAGTAGGTACCCACTCATCATGCAATTTTCTAGGAATAGAAACTTCAAGTTCATGTTTCTCATCATAAGCTTTTTTCATAGCTTCTACTATAAGTTCGCTAAAAGCTTTGTTTTGTTCATAAGCATTGGGTGAGCTAATAATGTATTGCATCAAGGAAATACACTCTACTAGATATAATTTATCATAGTGAAATTCCTTGTAATCCAAGATAGTGGGCACATCACTAGTTATTGTTTTGACCTCTCCAAACCCACCTTTTTCAGTTTTAGCATCAAAATCATCACCCTCCAAGCAAACGAGAAGCTTCTCAACTAGAGTTCACTCATCTCCAGTAACTTTATAACTTATATTCATAGAACTAAAAATATATTAAATATGATAAACACCAATCATTTTAAGATCTTCATCACGATTCCGATAAAAACCGGGTGGAAGAGCTTTTTCTAAGAATTCCCGCTTAGCTCTCAAGTTAGCAGTCCTCTCCTTACTTTCATTAATAGATATTTGGATAGATTTAATAGTATCCTTTTTATTTTGCATATCACATAATTCAACAAAGGTAATAAGATGTGATGCGTGATCTGTCGGTGTCAAAACCGGCGGATCTCGGGTAGGGGTTCCCTAGCTATGAGACTAGGATCGATGGTAATAGGGGACGAAGGAGGCGATGTTTACCCATATTCGGGCCCTCCTATGGAGGTAAAACCCTAAGTCTTGCTTGATTACATTGATGGTATGAAGGTTACAGAGTTGATCTACCTCGAGATAGAATAGCTAAAACCCTAGACGAGTTTCTCTTCCCTACAATCTAAAACCCTCCGGCTTATATAGACGCCGAGGGTACCTAGGGTTTACACATGGTCGGTTGCACATGGAAGGGAAAAACATGCCTATCTACTATTTCAAACTCGAAGGACATGCCACGACTCCTGAAGCTTCCTCCCTAGAGACGGGGCCTTTGATCTATCCAATGCTCAACAAGTGGCCCACATAGTCTAGCCCATGAGAAACAGGTCGGCCATCCGAGGAGCCCTTAAACCAGGACTCCCCCAGTAGCCCCCGGACTAGTCTCCAATGCCGAGGTATAATATCCAAACAATCTTGCGCGTCGAAGTCTTCGGCTTGTGAGGCAAGTCCCTCTATCCCTTCTTGTTCGGCAACCATCCCATCATCGACGAAATCCAAAGCATCACGAACTTGTAGGGCCCATTGTAATAACTTTCAGCGCTTCTCGATCCTAGTGTGCCGAGGGGAGACAAGCGGTTTAGCAACTTTTTACAAGACTTCCCCTCCCACAAAGGAGGCACTGCCCATTTAAACAAGCTGAATCATGGTCTGGGCCACATCTTCTTCCTCTCCATCAGAAAAACCTTTAGCAAGATATCACCCCAAGAACATGGCGAGCGCCCCCAGCTATTCCTCGCACCCTTATGTCTCTCGTCTTGGGGATTGGGCAAGCTACTATGTATCCCTCCTTCGACTGCTCAACCTCGAGACCCAAGGGTATCTTCCTTCCTCGGATCTAGCGGTTACCTGTGCCGGTTTGACTTCAATGGCGAAGCCTTCACGAAAAAATTCCCTAATCCTCAAAAGGGAGAGCGAGTATGCTTTGTGCCCTTCCTCTTGCGGGGTCTCGGGTTCCCCATTCATCCTTTACCGAGGGGATTATTGGAGCTATATGGGATCCAGCTCCATCATCTCACCCCTAGGTCCATTCTGCATATCTCGGGTTTCGTCGCCCTTTGCGAGATGTTTGTGGGCTGCGAGGCACACTTTGAATTGTGGAGGAAGTACTTCTGCCTCGTCCCTCGTACTCGGGGTAAGACAATTCTAGGGGTCGGAGGAGCCAAAATATGCCGCATAGACCGGACGGGGTATCCAGTGGGGACACCGAAGAAGGGGTCCGAAGAATGGTCTTCGGAATGGTTATATATCGAGGACGTTCTCCTATTCAATCCAGCTCGGAGGGCTTTGCCTGAATACTCCAACGCACCCTTGAAGAAAAGGTACAACTGGCAACCGAAGAGCTCATCCCAAGAGGACAGCGTCGAAGTGCAACGCTTGGCTGCCCACGTGAGGCTACTAGCTCATCACAAGTTGACCATGATAGACTTGATGGCCACCGCCATCACCCGATGTGTTCAGCCTCTTCAGCAAAGAATACACCCTTTGTGGTGTTAAAACGGGACAAGCGACACCACTCACTCCCAATGGACAGGACCTGCCAATCAAGCATCATTAGCAGCCACACTTGCCGACCTATACAAAGGGGTGAAACAAGATTTTGTTTGGCTACCAACCAATGAGGGCTACTCAAGTCATAATCCCATCAAATGGGTGAGCTTTTCGACTCTGTGACCCAAATTCATGTTTTACATTTGTCCCTTTTTGACCAAAGCCTTTGATCCGTGTGAACAGGAATGGAGGAGCTTTGTCGAGACAGTTAACTATCCGCCCCCAACCCGAGAACTATTCTCGTGACGACGATCCAGGATTTCATGATGACCTGGAGCTGTCAGTTGAGTTCAAAGACAGGGTCTTCTACCAAGAGAGCCTCGACTGCTCCAAGGTGGCTATCATAGCTGAATACCCCGGATCATTCCCTTCCCCTACTACAGGCAAGAAGAAGAAAAATTCGTCCCGCAAAAGGCAAGTATCCTCCATCGACCCAAATGCGCCGGCTCCTGCTCCCAAGCATCATCGGTCCATGTGACAAACAACGACTACGATGGTAATGCCTGGAACGGGTAGCAATAGGGATCCGTCAAGTGAGCCGGTCGTGGGGACAGGCCCGACCACTTGTTCAACTCAAAGATACTTTGTTCGGCTACTTAATTTATTATTACGACCGATAGGGCCTCACAAGAGATCTCATGTCGAAATACTCAGGCAACGAGTTTAGCCATCTGCTGCCGAGGATGTTGCCAGGGTGTCCGGTAATGCTCATGATTCTAGATCTTCTGCTCATGTTGAACCCACTACGGAAGTCCCTATGGTTAATCAGGCCCGTGAAGACTCCGAGGACGCGGTAGCAGTTACTAAATCCGAGGTAGATGATGACCCACAAGTATAGGGGATCTATCATAGTCCTTTACATAAGTAAGAGTGTCAAACCCAACGAGGAGCATAAGAAAATGACAAGCGGTTTTCAGTAAGGTATTCTCTGCAAGCACTGAAATTATTGGTAACATATAGTTTTGTGATAAGGTAATTCGTAACGGGTAGCAAGTAATAAATGTAGCAAAGGTGCAACAAGGTAGCCAAATCCTTCTTGTAGCAAAGGACAAGCCTGGACAAACTCTTATATAAAGCAAAGCGCTCCCGAGGACACATGGGAATTTCTGTCAAGCTAGTTTTCATCATGCTCACATGATTCGCGTTCGTTACTTTGATAATTTGATATGTGGCTGGACCAGTGCTTGGGTGCTGCCCTTACTTGGACAAACCCCACACTTCTGATTAAACTCTCTCGCAAGCATCTGCAACTTCGAAAGAAGAATTAAGATAAATTTAACCATAGCATGAAACATATGGATCCAAATCAGCCCCCTATGAAGCAACACATAAACTAGGGTTTAAGCTTCTGTCACTCCAGCAACCCATCGTCTACTTATTACTTCCCAATGCCTTCCCCTAGGCCCAAATAATGGTGAAGTTTCATGTAGTCAACGTTTACATGATACCACCAGAGGATAGAAAACAGACATCTCATCAAAATATCGAACGAATACCAAATTCACATGATTACTTATAACAAGACTTATCCCATGTCCTCAGGAACAAACGTAACTACTCACAAAACATGTTTTTGTTCATAATAAAAGGAGTATTAATTATCTTAAAGGATCTGAACATATGATCTTCCACCAAGTAAACCAACTAGCATCAACTTCAATGAGTAATCAACACTGCTAGCAACCCACATGTACCAATCTGAGGTTTTGAGACAAAGATTGGATACAAGAGATGAACTAGGGTTTGGAGAGGAGATGGTGCCGGTGAAGATATTGATGGAGATTGACCCCCTCTCGATGAGAGGATCGTTGGTGATGACGATGGCTTCGATTTCCCCCTCCGGGAGGGAATTTTCCCCGACAGAATAGCTCCGCCGGAGCTCTAGATTGGTTCTGCCCAAGTTCCGCCTCGTGACAACAACACTTCGTCCCGAAAGCTCTCCCTTGATTTTTTCCATGTCAAAAACCTTCATATAGCAGAAGATGGGCATGAGAGGCCTGCCAGGGGGCCCACAAGACACGAGGGCACGACCAAGGGGTAGGCCGCTCCCAACAGGCTTGTGAGCTCCTGGTGGGTCCCCTCTGGTATTTGTTTCGCCCAATATTTATTATATATTCCAAAACAATTCTCCTAACATTTCAGGACTTTTGGAGTTGTGCAGAATAGGTCTCTCAAATTTGCTCCTTTTCCAGTCCAAAATTCTAGCTACCAGCATTCTCTCTCTTCATGTAAACCTTGTAAATAAGAGAGAAAATGCATAAGTATTGTACCATAATGTGTAATAACAACCCATAAAGCAATAAATATCAATATAAAAGCATGATGCAAAATGTACATATCTACTCCCCGAAGCTTAGACATCACTTGTCCTCAAGTGAAAGCCGAGATCAATAAATATGTCCACATGTTTAGAGATAGAGGTGTCTATAAAATAGAATACAGACATGAGGGCATCATGATCATCTTTAGAACAACAAAATATATTGACATATAATTTCTTATGCTAGAGTAACTGTTGGAGATATGCCCTAGAGGCAATCATGTATGATGATATTTCCTATGTGTTTATGAATAAAGATAGTCCTTGGACATTATCACTGATGTGTATTAACAAGTACGTGACTTGTTTGTGATACTATGCATTGTATGATAACTATCCTAAATGGTCCCTAGTAGAAAGGGTTGTGTCGACGCGCATCCAATTAGACTAGCATATGACACGATGGATGGTCCGGTCTCACTGACCATGTATCATTGGATGCTAGCCGAATAATATGGACTCAGAAAGGTCTGTTTGGATTCAACATAGTCGGATTCGAGTCGAGATAAGGTCTGAGTTGGATAGACCCAACTATGAGATGCAATGATAAGTCATCTGTGAGTCTCTAGTACAATATACGTTCTATGTCCTAAGACCTGATCTGGCACATGTACTTGAGGTGGTGACAGTCTTGCTTTGGGCCGACCAAACGCTACTCCGTGACTAGGTAGTTACAAAGGTAGGTTTCGGGCTTGTCCAGACCCATGCTGCTAGACATGGTCGAGCAAGATGGGGCTTGCCCCTTTGATCGGGAGAGATATCCTTTGGGCCCCTCGGGTGATCTGACCTGGATAAGCATGGCCATACGATGAGGATTATTAGATAATCCGAAGTGTTGGTCAGGTTCACCGGAACAAGAAAGATGTCGTGCTGCAACAAGGACGACCATGTTGCCTTGTGCACGACAACATATATCGTGTTGCAAAGGGAACAAAAGTGTGAAGTACAGGTTCACCTAACCAGCTTCATCGGACACTTGGAGTCGGCACGTTTTGCTAGAGTCTGCTACCGACTGGTCGAGTCGTATGTGATTCGACTCGTGACCAAGTGGACGAGAACCTAAAGGGTCATGCGCTTAAGGGAAGGAACACGTGGGCTTTAGGATTCGTGCAAGGACCAAGAGTTGAGCCCGCACCGTATGCCTATATATAGTGGAGGTGCGTCACACTAATATGGTTGATTGCTTCGGTGCCGTCATTAGGGCTTTTCATGAGTTGCAACTAGCCACCTCCACTCGCCGCCGTCGACTATGTGACTGGACCTAGGATTCCGCCGCACGGTGTTCCTCTTGCATGCGCGAATACCATTAGAGGTGGTGCACTTGCACCGCGCCGGTGAACCTGTATGTGGGATCCGGCAACCGGATGTTTGAGGGAGATCGGGTCGGCTGTTCGATGGAGATCGGACAAGGAGGATACGAACAACACGAACGCGCTTCTCTAACTCTACTTCCGCTGCTCGACACTGCACGTCTAGTGTTAACGAACTGTCATCCATCTCCGTAGCATGTTCTTGGATGTTTTGCATAGGAAAATTTATTTTGCATGCGATGCACCTACAGTAGAACCCAACAGTAACAATTCATTCACAAGGTAAAGTATGAATCAAGAACTCTATTGAGAACCAACAAATATGCTCTCAGTCATCGAAGCAATTGCAATTTATCACAACATCGGAGAGAGTCAATGTAAGAGTTTGTAAAGCAGATCCACATACTCAATCATCTTTTAGTCTTTCATAATTTCTAACACTCATGCGATACTCATGAGGTCAAAGCTTCAATCGGACACATAGAAAGATAGGGGCTTATAGTTTTGCCTCCCAACTATTTACCTCTAGGGTAATGTCAACAAAGATAACTCATGATCACCGACATCCGAGTGGATATATGTGTCTAGATCATTCCCCAACAAATAATGCTAGCCAAGAAAGAAAGGCAAAATATACGAAGTGGTGAAGATCACCATGACTCTTGCATAAAGGTAAGTACTTATAAAGGAAAAGTAATAGATAGACCCTTTCACAGAGGGAAGCAGAGGTTGTCATGCAATTTTTGTTTTTGGATATGCAAACCCTTAATGCAAAGGAACACCGCATTCTATTGCCCTTCTAATAGCAACCTTTACTCTGCAGTCCGTCGCTTTTATTTCTTTACTATCACAAGTTCGTACAACACTTATTTTACCTTATAACAAAAGATCATACATATTTAGGAGCAATTCTTATTGCTTTTTTGCACTGATGACAACTTACTTGAAGGATCTTACTCAATCCATAGGTAGGTACGGTGGACTGTCATGGCAAAACTGGGTGAAGGGTGTTTAGATGCACAAGTAGTATCTCTACTTGGTGCAGAAGTTTTGGCTAGTATGAGGTGGAATCAAGCACAACATGTTGGAGGATCTATAACCATATAAGGTCTATTCGCAAATAACCAAACATAACCCATTATGTTGTCTTCCTTGTCCAACATCAACTTCTTAGCATATAATATTTTAATGAGTGCTCACAATCATAAAAGATGTCCAAGATAATATATTTATATGTGAACCTCTCTATCTTTATTACTCTGTTTTAATTGCACCAATGACCAATGGCTATGTTTGTCAACTCCCAACAAAATTCAATCGATATACCTCTTATATGTGAAGTCATCACTCCCCATAAGATCATCATATATACTCTTTGCTTTTATTCTATTCTTCTTTTATTACCTTTTTTATTTTTCTCAAGATCATCTCAACAAGCAAAGCCCTCACATCAAAACTACTTTTTATTATATAACTCTCGGACTTGCTTACATAAGGGGAACACAAAGCAAAACTCAAAGCTAGACCACACTAAAAACTTTATTCTACTAGATCAAGATATAACCAAGAGGATCGAACTAAGAAAAATGAGAAAAGTAAAAGATGTGATGGTGATACGACACCGGGGCACCTCCCCCAAGCTTGGCACAAGCCAAGGGGAGTGCCCATACCCATGTGTTTAGTTGTCTTTCTTCGGAGGTGGTGATGTTATATTCTTGGCGATGATGCCCCTCAGAATGCGATTCTCCTCCTCAAGCTTGTTATTTTGCTGTCTAAGATCCATTATTTCCTTGAGAAGTTTTCTAGTGACGGTTAGAGATCCCAACACCCATGGATGTTTCATTGCTGCGGGGCAAGAAACAACACTCTTTTTCATGTTTTCATAAGTAAGAAATTTAGCATTGGGAGGGATGACCAAATTTGGGATTGTTGAGCTCCGAAGTTCCTCCAACATGGCTCCAGGTTGTAGATGAGAGTTAACTTCTTGGTCTTCCTCCATGGCATCCACCCTTTTCAAGTCAGCCTCCATATCCTCCTTCGTGGCCCACCCAAAGTGGTTGGCTCCGCTGTATGCTCCGGGCCCCGATGTAAGGTGAGAGACACGGCTCTCCCCGACTGACTCTTGCAAAGACATCTTGCTCTAAATCTGCTACAAAAATAGCTCGAAAAGAAAACAAGAGGTATTGTCATGATACGAAGGTCCAAACCTTCGGGAGATTATATAATGAATTTTTACCGACCTAAAGGAGTATCCTGCAAGAAAACAGAGTCCGGAGGGTGCACGGGGTGGCCACAAGCCACAGGGGCATGACCAGGGGGTAGGCCGCACCCTGTAGGCTTGTCGCCTCCTCGTGCACCTTTCGGGCTACTTTAAATTTTCCTAATTTATTAAATATTCCGAAACTGAGAAAAATTGCTATTGGGAAAGTTTTGGAGTCGGTTTGCTTACCATACCACATACCTATTCCTTTTCGGAGTCTGAAACATTCCTGTAGGTCTCCCTAATGTACTCCTATGGAGTTATGGTATTGATAATATTGGTTTCAACATTTATGGGAGTACCTTAGATATAATGTTTGATTCTTTGCCCGTTTACCACCTTTGGATTTGTGCCTTCGGCGTTGTTGATCTTGATGGCACTAGAACAATATACTTCCTCGACAATGTAAGGCCCTTCCCATTTAAGAGAAGTTTTCCTGCAAAAAATCTTAAACGAGAATTGTATAGCAATACATGGTCACCTACATTGAATTCACACTTTTGTATCCTTTTATCATGCCATCTCTTAACTTTTTCTTTAAACAACTTGGCATTCTCATAGGCCTGGGTTCTCCATTCATCAAGTGAGCTAATGTCAAATAACCTCTTCTCACCAGCAAGTTTGAAATCATAGTTGAGCTCTTTGATTTCCCAATAAGCTTTATGCTCTAGTTCTAGAGGTAAGTGGCATGCTTTAAAATAAACCATTTTATACGGAGACATACCCATAGGGTTTTTGTAAGCAGTTCTATAAGCCCATAATGCATCATCAAGTTTCTTAGACCAATTCTTTCTAGATCTATTAACAGTCTTTTGCAAGATCAATTTAATTTCTCTATTGCTTAATTCTACTTGACCCCTAGACTGAGGATGATAATGAGATGCAATCCTATGATTAACATCATACTTAGCAAGCACTTTACGGAAAGCACCATGAATAAAGTGTGAACCACCATCCATCATTAAATATCTAGGAACTCCAAATCTGGGGAAAATAACTTCTTTAAGCATTTTAATAGAAGTGTTATGATTAGTACTACTAGATGAAATAACTTCTACCCACTTAGTAACATAATCAACAACAACTAGAATATTAGTATACCCGTTGGACTTTGGAAGAGGTCCCATAAAATCATAACCCCAAACATCAAATGGTTCAATAACAAGGGAGTAATTCATAGGCATTTCCTGATGTCTACTAACATTACCAATTCTTTGACATTCATCACAAGACAAGACAAACTTATGAGCATCCTTGAAGAGAGTAGGCCAATAAAAAATAGATTGTAATACCTTGTGTGTAGTTCTTTCTCAAGTGTGGTGTCCTTCGTAGGCCTCGGAATGACACTTGTGTAGGATATGTTCCTGTTCATGCTCAGGTACACAACGTCTAATAACACCATCTACTCATTTATAAAGGTGTGGATCATCCCAAAATTAATGCCTTAAATCATAGAAGAACCTTTTCTTTTGTTGGTATGTGAAATTAGGCGGTTTAAATTTAGCAACAATGTAGTTAGCATAATCAGCATACCATGGAGGAGTATTACGCGAAGCATTTATTACAGCTAATTGTTCATCAGTAAAGCTATCATCAATAGGTAGTGGGTCATTAAGAACATTTTCTAACCCATAAAAGTTGTCTACTACGGCGTTTCTCAGCACCCTTTCTATCAATAATATACAAATCAAATTCTTGAAGCAGAAGAACCCATCTAATAAGTCTAGGTTTAACATCTTTATTTTCCATAAGATATTTAATAGTAGCATGATCAGTGTGAACAGTTACTTTGGAATCAACAATATAAGGTCTACACTTGTCACAAGCAAACACAACTGCTAAAAATTCCTTTTTAGTGGTAGCATAGTTTCTTTGAGCATCGTCTAGAGTTTTACTAGCGTAATGGATAACATTTAATTTCTTATCAACTCTTTGTCCTAGAACAACACCAACGACATAATCACTGGCATCACACATAATTTCAAAGGGTAGGTTCCAATCAGGTGGTTGAACAACAGGTGCAGAAATCAAGGCATTCTTAAGGATTTCAAATGCTTCTACACAGTCATCATCAAAAACAAAAGGAACATCTTTTGCAAGAGGTTAGTGAGAGGCTGAGAAATTTTAGAGAAATCATTAATAAATCTCCTATAGAAACCAACATGACCAAGGAAACTTCTTATACCCCTGATATTCGTGGGACACAACATTTTTTCAATAGCATCAACTTTAGCTTTATGAACTTCAATACCTCTTTCGGATATTTTGTGTCCCAAGACAATACCTTCATTAACCATAAAGTGGCACTTCTCCCAATTCAACACAAGATTAGTTTGTTTGCATCTTTGCAAAACTTGATCAAGGTTGTCCAAGCAATCATCAAAAGAAGCTTCATAAACAGAAAATCATGCATGAAAATGTCAACAATCTCTTCACAAAAATCAGAGGATATAGCAGTCATACATCTTTGAAAGGTAGCAGGTGCATTGCATAAACCGAAAGGCATACGTCTATAAGCAAAGGTACCGAAAGGGCAAGTAAAAGTGGTCTTCTCTTGGTCCTCTTTTGATACACGTATTTGAGAGAATCCAGAATAACCATCTAGAAAGCAAATGTATGTGTGTTTGGATAGTATTTCTAGCATTTGATCAATAAAAGGTAGAGGGTAATGATCTTTCCTATTAGCTTTATTTAATTTCCTAAAATCAGTTACCATTCTATATTGTGTAACAATTCTTTGCGTGACCAATTCATTTTTATCATTAGGAACTACAGTAATACCTCCTTTCTTAGGGACACAATGAATGAGACTAACCCATCTACTATCAGCAATAGGATAAATTATACCTTCCTCCAGAAGCTGTAATATTTTATTTCTTACCACTTCTTTCAATTTAGGATTTAACCGTCGTTGGTGATCAACAACTAGTTTAGCATCAGGCTCCATATTAATTTTATGCTAACATAGAGTGGGACTAATGCCCTTACGATCATCGAGAGTATATCCAATAGTAGCACGGTGCTTCCTCAGAGTTTCCAATAATGTCTTTTCTTCTTGCTCTGAAAGGTTAGCACTAATAATAACATGATATATCTTCTTTTCATCAAGATAAGCATATTTCAGAGTATCCGGTAATTGTTTAAGCTCAAACGCGGGATCACCCTTGGGTGGAGGAGGATCCCCAAGTATTTAAACAGGCAAGTCGTGTTTCAAAATAGGATGCTGATAAAAGAAAATGCTACCTATTTCATTCCTTTCATTCATATGCATATCATTTTCATGGTCTAGCAAATATCGTTCTAAGGGATCGGTAGGAGGCACATCAATAGAAGCAAGACCAATAATTTTATCCTTACTAGGAAATTCTTTAGCATGGGGTTGTGTACGAAATTTAGAGAAATTAAACTCATGGGTCATATCCCCAAAACTTACGGTAACAGTTTCTTTCTCAAAATTTATCTTAGCATTAACAGTATTCAAGAAAGGTCTACCAAATATAATGGGACAAAAGTCATCTTGTGGGGAACCAAGGACAAGAAAATCAGTAGGATATTTTATTTTCCGACACAAGACTCAACATCTCTAACAATCCCAACTGGTGCTATAGTATCTCTATTAGCAAGCTTAATGGTAACATCAATTTTTTCTAGCTCAACTTGTGCAATATCATTCATAATTTCTTTATATAAGTTAAAGGGAATTGCGCTCACACTAGCACCCACATCACATAAGCCATGATAACAATGATCTCCTATTTTAATAGAAACAATAGGCATGCCAACAATAGGTCTATGTTTATCTTTAGCATCAGGTCTAGCAATTCTAGCAGCTTCATCACAGAAATTAATAACATGCCGATCAATATTATCAACCAAGAGATCTTTAACCATAGCAATACTATGTTCAACTTCTAACATTGCTCTTACGAACCACAATTGAAGCTTTGGCATGTTCCTTTATTCGAACAGGGAAAGGTGGTTTCTCAATATAAGCAGCAGGAATAACAAGATCAACATTACAAGTAATAGTTTCTTCTTCAACTTTAATAGTTTCAACTACTTTCACTTAAATGGGAGGATGATATTAAAACCACTTCTACTTAGGGAGATCAACATGAGCAGCAAAAGATTCACATAAAGAGTCTACTATCTCAGACTCAAGTCCATATTTAGTGCTAATTCACGAAAAGCGTCGGTGTCTATAAAGGATTTAACACAATCAAACTTAAGGTTTATACCTGACTCCCTACCTTCGTTGAGTTCCCAATCTTCAGAGTTGTGTTTAATTCTTTCTAATAAATCCCATTTGAATTCAATATCTTTCTTCATAAAGGAACCAGTACAAGAAGTATTGAGCATGGATTGATCATTAGGAGAAAGCCGAGCATAAAAATTCCGAATAATAATTTCTCTTGAGAGCTCATGATTGGGCCATGAATATAACATTGACTTAAGACTCCCCCAAGCTTGAGCGATAGTTTGTAACATCCCAAATTTTGGAATGTTATAATAAATATTAGAAGGAATGCTTGTTTGCTTGAGTGATTGAAATTGAGTAAAAATTTGAAACTTTTGAAAACTTTTGAATGAGAGGGAATAAAATGACTTTCCCCTTTGTGTTTGAATTAAAATTACTACATTTCAAATCAGTGAGAGAAGATGACATGACTTCTTCATTATAAAAGGATTTGAAAAGTGAATTTTGAAGACTATTTGAAAATTTTCGGATATGGAGACCACCTTCATATTTGATTTTCCTATTTCAAATTTGTAAGCATTCAAACCCCTTGACAAATTTTTTGAGAGGAGTAATATGACACTCCAAACCAGGGGTATTTTTGTGAAGTTCTTGAACCATAAAACCCAAGGGTTTATTTGAAAAATATTTGCAAAAATAAATAAAGCAATTTAGGCATTTTCTGAAAATAATTTTTTAAAAGTATATATTTTGGCAGTAGAAAAATGTTCATTAAATGGAATTTATTTCCCTGATCATTTTGATATATAAAACTTTATTTTTTGGACTGGTTTTGAATGTCTTAATGTTGTTTTTAATGCCCTGTATATTAATAAAGGAAAATAGTTACGCGTGTATTAAACGAGCCGGCCCACCTGCCCCTGATTCCTCCCCGAAACCTCTTCGCATCGGCCACCGCTGAGCACGACTTCTCCCTCTCTCTTGCTGATGCCCTGGACCCACCGACCGCTCCCACTCACCGCGCGCTCACCTTCCTCCTCCCGCGCACCGACATCGCCGGAGATCCCTCTGTCACCGGATCTATCGCACCTGCCTTTCTCTCGCTCACCCGCGGCCCTATAAATACCCCGACCTCCCTCCACGCTCCATTCCACCCCGAAACCCCCTCTGCCCTCGCCAGAATCACCCCACAGCTCCTCGCCGGAGTTCGGCACCCCACCGAAGCTCCGAGAGCACCTGGCCGTCGCTCCACCCACCCCACTCCCCTCCGACGCCACCTACGCACGCCGGAGAGTCTTTGCCGCCATTTGGAACCCTCGGACGCCACCCTCGACCACCACAATGCCGTCTCCGACCACCTCCGCCTTCCGGCCGCCGTCGACATCGCCGGAGACTCCGACCACCCTCCTCTGTAAGCCCCATGCCCCCTCTGTAGCCGTCGGATCTAAAGCCAACGATCTAGATTAGAATGATTTAAATCCCAAACCAGTACGCACTAGGATTCGGTCAACCGCTCGCAAAACCCCGCACGCACATGGCCTCAGCCAACCACAAACTACCACGTAGCCCCTGTCTGTTAGCTAAGTTTTTTTTTCTTTTTTCTGTTTGTTTTAGAAAACAGAATAGGTTATGTTCTTATTTTTGTTATATCTTTTATGTTTCTAAGTGTTTTAATTTGATTATTTTTGCATTAGTTCAAAAATTTGTTCTAGTTGCTGTAGATATCAAGTTTGACCAAATTTGAATAATTTAAAATTGATTTCGAACAGATTTGATTCAAATCTTATTTTCTGAATATCTTGAGTTTAAAAATATATTTTGAGTTGATTCTTTTTGATACTTGTCACTAGTGACCTTAGTTATCAGTAGGTAGTGTTTGGAGAATTTTAGAAATATTTTATAGTAGTCTTTTCAAGCAAAACAGATTCTGTTTAGTTCTATTAGGTCTATTTATATTCCCTTTTTTTAAAATTATTTAAAATTATTTTATTTTATATTAGTGATAGACTTTTATAAAGTTTTTCTGTCAGATAATAGTATCCCTTCAAAACAAATAATATTTTATTAGTTGGTTGCATGAAAATCAATTCTAGTTCAACTATAACTTGCAATTGGATTTTCATTGCTATGTTGATCTTCTATTTGAAAATAGTTCCACAAATTGTTTTATAAGTTTGATTTTCTGTTAATCTAAGTTTAGACCAGAAACAATTTGTATTATAGTTGAGATTGTTTGTGGTTTAAGCCAAGGATGACCTTGTTTTATATCAAAATAAGAACCTTTACAAAAGCTTTTCAATTAGTTCTTTTGCAAAATAAAGATTTATGAGAAAAATACTTTCTGTTAATTATTTGCTTTAAAATTTGTTTTTCTTTTATTAACTTAGTGTTTTTCTTGTTGATATGTTCTAGTAGTTAAAAACTTAAGTTGCTAGAGTATTGTTTTCTTAGTTCCTAGTTGTTCTTCAAAAGTAATTATTTTTGCTAAGTAAAATATTTACTAAACTACTTTTGAATATATTTTACTTTGTTTTGAGTTTGTACTTTTGAAAATGTTATGTACTTGTAGAGAAGACCAACTTTGGTTGTGTTGATGAAGTTTTGTTAATTTTTGTCTTAAGTATTTCCTTCATCAATTTTTTTTTTGCTTTTGGTTTGGTGTTACTTTTGATTGTTAGAATTGATTGCTAGTATGATTGCTTATAAGAATGCAATGTTTGATTATATAGATTTTCATCGGAGAGTGACGAATAGTCTATCTGTTATCTCTGAGAGCGATATTACTTCATCAAGAGTACAGGCAAGTCACTTTGACCATGTATACCTATGTTTTATTGCATTAGTTCTTCCATCTCCCCAATTGCATGCAAAGTAGGTAAATTGGAAACTTGGTTACTTGATGTAGTATCATGTGGTAGGCACCCCTCAACCCTTTGACACATTGGCCCCAGGAAATGTTGATTTAAATTTTGCTATGCTATTAGAAGACGGGGTTGGTTGTGTGATTCATGAGAGTTGTGAGTTAATAATTTTAAGACCTACATGATGATCAAGTCTTCAAGACTCCGAGTTTTCAACATACCTCTGGGTGGATGATGGTTGAACGGCGCCCTGGAGAAACCAGTGGTTAGCCTAGGTGTTGCTGGGGAAGTGCCAGTATTCACGCGGAAAGGTCCACCCAGGCATAAAGAGATGGATGGATGCTTCAATACCCAAGGCTTACCTGCATAGCCACAAGTCATTATGGGCTCTAGCTTGGTTGTATATCATGGTGACCCTGGACAGGCGTTGCTACGAGATGTAGAAGAATGGTAGGAAAGGATGGGCACCGACAGAGTCTCGGGGAAACCCTTTAGAAGACCATGTTTTGGTCATCCATTTCTCAAACACCAGGAAGTGCGAGAAATCCAACGAAGGCGATCAAATCTTGTGGGGAACGTGTGCAAAACTCTGTAGAGTACCCAAACCTAATCGATTAGCCATGTCCACGGTCATGGACAACTTGAGCCAAAGGAACTGAAACTATCAGGAAGTCTCAACACAAAAAAATTTATAATGATGTGGGTATTAATGACAACTTGGGTATGAGAATTGGTTGGTGGAACCATCTCATTAATCAACCAACTTTGTAGTAAATATTTTCTGCATTACCCCTCACTTGTTGTAGGAAAAATTTGCTTTGCGCAAAAACTTAAACTTATAGCCCCTCCTGCCATATATGCATATAGTATAGATGATTATTTTTTCATCCCCTCTTCTGTGACTTGTCGGCATATTCAAAATGCTGACCTACACGGCCGCAACATCTTATGTTGTAGATAAGCTCTACGATAGGTAAGAGTACGATTCAGGGTTATGGTCTACACTCAACCTGCCGTTGGTGTTATTGGGACTCCACTCCCGTTGACTGTTTCCGCTGAGATTTTAAGGTATATATTAGTTTTATGTTAATTACATGTGGTTGCACTTTGATATATACATTGATGTACTGTGTGTGCCAGCATACTGATCCAGGGATGGCACAGAACACACAGAGGCTTGACTCGTTTTGAGTCGGGTCGCTACATAGTTTCTCCTTCATGAGGCCAAAAATTATAGATATAATTCCGATCACGATGAACCAGATGCATAGGGTAAAACTCCCGATGAAATTCCATTTTCAATCGGTTGTAGCTCCATGATCCAATATCATCACATAGCCTATATCATGTCAATGACTTCTCCTTCAAAGATAAAGGAAAGAACTTCTTCTTGACATGATCCTCAGGCAGACCTGCAAACTTAAATAATCCACAAACTTCATCCACATAGATTAGATGCAAATCAGGATGTAGTGCTCCATCTCGTGCATAAGGATTAGCTAGTAGTTTCTCTATCATACTAGAAGGAATTTCATAATAAATATTTTCAGTAGGTTCAGTAGGTTGAGGAGCAACTATTTGTGCTTCTGATCAAGTTGAAGATACCCCGAACAAGCCCCTCAAAGGACTATTTTCCATAGTAACAAGTGACAGTAAATTTCAGCACACTATATAAAATTTTCCTTACCAAATTCCACTCACCAAAGGCGCTTCACTCCCCGGCAAAGATGCCAGAAAAGAGTCTTGATGACCCACAAGTATAGGGGATCTATCGTAGTACTTTCGATAAGTAAGAGTGTCGAACCCAACGAGGAGCAGAAGGAAATGACAAGCGGTTTTCTGTAAGGTATTCTCTGCAAGCACTGAAATTATTGGTAACAAATAGTTTTGTGAGAAGGTAATTCATAACGGGTAGCAAGTAATAAATGTAGAAAATGTGTAGAAAGGTGTCCCAATCCTTTTTTTAGCAAAGGACAAGCCTGTACAAACTCTTATATAAAGCAAAGCGCTCCCGAGGACACATGGGAATTTCTATCAAGCTAGTTTTCATCATGCTCATATGATTCACGTTCGTTACTTTGATAATTTGATATGTGGGTGGAACGGTGCTTGGGTGCTGCCCTTACTTGGAAAACCCTCCCACTTATGATTAATCTCTCTAACAAGCATCCGCAACTACGAAATAAGAATTAAGATAAATCTAACCATAACATGAAACATATGGATCCAAATCAGCCCCTTACGAAGCAACGCATAAACTAGAGTTTAAGCTTCTATCACTCTAGCAACCCATCATCTACTTATTACTTCACAATTCTTTCCCCTATGCTCAAATAATGGTGAAGTGTCATGTAGTCGACGTTCACATGACACCACTAGAGGATAGACAATAGACATCTCATCAAAATATCAAACGAATACCAAATTCACATGATTACTTATAACAATACTTATCCCATTTCCTCAGGAACAAACATAACTACTCACAAAACATGTTCATGTTCATAATCAGAGGAGTATTAATTATCTTAAATGATATGAACATATGACCTTCCACCAAGTAAACCAACTAGCATCAACTACAAGGAGTAATCAACACTACTAGCAACCCACAGGTACCAATCTGAGGTTTTGAGACAAAGATCAGATACAAGAGATGAACTAGGGTTTGGAGAGGAGATGGTGCTGGTGAAGATGTTGATGGAGATTGACCCCCTCTCGATGAGAGGATCGTTGGTGATGTCGATGACTTTGATTTCCCCCTCCGGGAGGGAAGTTTCCCCGATAGAATGGCTCCGCCAGAGCTCTAGATTGGTTCTGCTCAAGTTCTGCCTCGAGACGGTGACGCTTCATCCCAAAATCTCTCCCTTGATTTTTTCCAGGTCAAAACCCTTCATATAGCAGAATATGGGCACTGAAGGCCTGCTAGGGGGCCCACAAGCGACAAGGGCGCGACCAGGCGGTAGGCCGCGCCCAACAGGCTTGTGACCTCCTCGTGGGTCCCCTCTGGTATTTGTTTTGCCCAATATTTTATATATATTCCAAAACAATTGTCCTAACTTTTTAGGACTTTTGGAGTTGTGCAGAATAGGTCTCTCAAATTTGCTCCTTTTCCAGTCTAGAATTCCAGCTGCTGGCATTCTCCCTCTTCATGTAAACCTTGTAAAATAAGAGAGAAAATGCATAAGTATTGTAACATAATGTGTAATAACTGTCCATAAAGTAATAAATATCAATATAAAGGCATGATGCAAAATGGACGTATCAGTAGAGAGCGCGATGAACCGGTGGCGACAAGAAGCCCTGCACCACCCGGCGTTCTCTGAACAAGAGTTTAATGCTCTACGCTCGGCTGATGCACACATCAGAGCTGCCCGAGGTGGGTTCAGGGAAGCCATGAAACTGATATCGTCCATCCTGCGGGTGGGTGATCGACTATAAGAATCCTAACACACATGCAAACCCAGTAGCCCCCGAGCCTTGAATTGGTCAGAACGACCGAATTAAGGGTCCACGTATTGTTTTACTGATGATGCAGGCCTCAAGGAAGCAGAACGAGCAACTGGCCAAGGAACTAGAGGCGAGCCAAACACCGGTGGAAAACGTGAAGGACAAACTTGATCATGTGAAGAATTTTACCCAAGAGGTGCATGATGAGTATATCTGTTCTGCTGATCTTAGTATATAATCCCATGTTGACGCAAGGATACTTTGTAGCAGCTGAATCAATAGGGCAGTTACAAAAAGATTTAGATGCACCCCGAGAATCTCAGAGGTATGCCGAGTCCCAGCATGAGGCCGACTGCCTTTCGTTGCAACGAAACCTAGAAGAGAAGAAACGCCTCTAGGCGGAGAACAAGCAGTAGGCCAAAGAGATTGAGAGTTTAAAATCTCAATTGGCCGAGACCCAAGAAGCGAACCAGAAATTACAGAGGGGCATCTTTGGTAAGTGCAATTGTAACATCCTAGGATACCTCTCATACGTTAGGTGTAATGGATATGCCTTGTCTCATGTATAGGTCTCCTAACCGGATGGCATAAAGAAGAGACCGGATCCTACCGGGAAGCCTTTTGAAGGAACTATTTGCACTTCATGAGCGGGCTCGGAAGGCCATGAAGAGCATGATAAAAGTGCTATGGCCCGCCGAGCAGCCTCCGAAGGGGATGACCGAACTGGTTGATCGGTTCAAGGGAGCCCGAAGTTGGTTCGAGTTATGGAAGACATTGGCATGCCGGGAGGGAGCGCGAGAGGCATGGGAGATGATCAAGACTCGGTATACTGGCCTTAACCCCAAGCATATGGCTCGGGTTGGGCCAGTAGGGCCTGATGGGCAAGAAGTGCCACTTCATTTGGTTTACGCCAAGTGATGCCCGCCACTCGTCTCTCACAGGAAGATTGCACCCTAGATGCATTAATAGACAATCTCGACCAGCAGCCAGATGAGTGATTTTATGTAACTATGTACTTTAAATCAAAAATTGCTCCGTCTGTGCTGTAAACTCTGTCTTAACCGGCCATAGGCTTCGACCTCCCATGCAAAGTGCTTGGAAGTGTTCCTCATGAAATATCCCTTGCTAGGAAGTAATTCCTTCATGGAACTAGGCAATCCGACCATTTGGTGCGAACAGACAGAAAAATGCACACGGAGATATGTTATATTACATTTTAGCATAAGAAACATCTTCCAAAGAAAATAGTACCTCTATCGATACCTTTCTTGGTAACATCCCAAATTTTGGAATGTTATAATAAATATATTAATGATTGTTTGTTTGATTGAGTGATTGAATTTGAGTGAAAATTTGAAACTTTTAAAAACTTTTGAATGAGAGGGAATGCCATGACTTTCCCCTTTTGATTTTGAATTCAAAATTCATCCAATTCCAAATCAGCGAGAGAAGATGACATGACTTCTTCATAATAAAACATTTGAAAAGTGAATTTTAAAACTATATGAAATCTTTCTATTATGGAGTTCATTTCATATTTGGTTCCATTTTAAAGTTTGAAAAAATTCAAATTTCCTTGACAAAATTTTGAGAGGAGTAATATGACACTCCAAACCAGGGGCCATTTGAATCTTATTTGAATTTATAAAACTTGGAAAACTATTTCTGAAATATTTCATATTAGGTTTCAAAACCATTTTTAAAATTGGTTTAAAATTTATTTTTCTCCAAAAATAAAATATATGGAATATAGGGTAAAATGATTCCCTTGAGTATAAAAATGGAGATAAATGAATTAGAAGCCATTTTGGTATTTTTAAAATGTTTCATTTGCATTTTATTTAAAATAGTAGCACTGTTTGAATTTACTGATTTTGTAGGAATTTTGTTTGACAGTGAAAATATGTTCATCTTTTAGAGTTTATTTTTTTGGTAATTTTCATATATAATATGTCTATATAAAACTATTTTATATTTTCATTTATTTATGTTTACTTTTATGTTTTGTTTTGATAAAAGGAAAAAAAATCCTTTAATAGGTAACCCCCGAAGCCCAACTAGGAAGGTTTCGGCTCGCACTCCTGCACGCCAGATCCGAAACAGATTCGGATCGGCCACTGATCCCCTCGCCGCCCTCTTTCTCTCACTGACATGGCGAGCAACCGCCCTCTTTCCCCACCAAATCCTGTCGCCGATCGGTCATCGTCACCAGGAGATCTCCACATTCCTTTCTTGTCGGCGCCGCCGATCCCTTTCCGATTTCTCGTCGTATCCGATCTTCCCTTGCCTTATTCTTGCAACCGACGCCTCCTATAAATAGCGAAGCTCCCACCGCGTCGTTTTTCGCCGTCAGACCAAAACTCCCACGCCTCCGTGCCAGAGCATCCACCTCGCCGGAGTTTTGCCACTTGCCGCAGCAACTCGAGCTCGTGTCGCTAATTTCCGACGCCCCCAAGCTCCTCTGACGCCGAAGATCAACGCCGGTGAATCACCTCCGTCTTCTGAACCCCTCAGCCACCGCCAAAGACAACCGGAGACCCCTCCCCGACACCTCGTCAGAGTTCGGCTCAAACCTGAAGCTCCTTGAGCTCCTAGAGCTCATCCCTGACGTCCCCAAGCTCGCCTTCGACCACCACTGGACGCGCCGCTCCGCGATTTATCATCTGGTGTCGTCACCATTGCCGGTTACCCACCGGAGCTCCCTCCCCGACGACCCCGAGCTCCGTGTCGCCATCGCCGCCTCGCCGGAATTCCCTCGCCAGCGACCTTGCATTGTAAGCCACCCCTTCCGTTCGATCTTAAGCCTATGGCGTAGATTAGAATCCCGCGTACCCCTTTGGTTTATTCAGCTAAACCGACCAGTGTTATTTTATTTTATTTTAGCCATAGCGTTTTATTTATAGTGCGACCATTCGCTGGTTAGTAACCATAGCGCACACCGCGTAGCCAATCAGAAACTGCCACGTCACCCACTGTTCATTAGAGTAGTTGTTTTTTTCTATTTTAGTTTCTTTTACAGAATTAGTTCTGTTTTTGTTTTCTTTATATATTTTTTGTTTTTTATTTTTTTATTTTATTCTTCTTGCATTGTGTAATTTTTTTTGTCTAGTTTCTTCATCTACTAAGTTTGACCATATTTGATTTTTTAAAAATTGAATTCATTGAAATTTACTCAAATCACTAGAATATGAATAACTTGAGTTTACAAATATATTTTTGAGTGATTATTTTTGGTACTGGTTTGTATTAGTTCTATTTATCACTATGTTCAATTTTGGATTTTTTATAATATTATGAATTAGGGTTTTAAGCAAAACAGATTCTGTTTTAGTTCTTTTTAGGTTTATTTCTATTTCTTTTGTTTTAATTGTTTTTAATTTGTTTTCTTTTATACTAGTTGACAAATTTTACCTTGTGTTGTGTTAGTTAGTAGTTGTACATCAACCAAATTTATTTTTATGTTATTTATTATTTTTGATAGCATGAAATCAATTCTGTTTCATAATAACTTGCAAATTGATTTCACTGCCAGTTGGATTTCCTATTTAAAATTATTTTCATAAATTATTTTATAAGTTTACTTTCTGTTAACTTAGTTATTATATATTTTTGTTTTCTCTTATTTTTGTATTTTATTGTCTTTCTTGTTGCTAAGTTTATTAGGCAAAAACTTATGCTGTTTAGAGTATTGTTTTCTTAGTTCTTAGTTGTTCTTCAAAAGTAATTCTTTTGCTAGTAAAATATTTACTAACATACTTTTGTTAGGTTTTACCTTGTTGTTGTCTTACTAGTTGAAAACATGACTTTTTGTAGAGAAAACCAACCCTTGGTTGTGTTGATGAAGTTTTGTTGTTTTGAGTTTTGTCTTAAGTATTTCTTCATCACAAACTTGTTGTTTTTTGTTTTGTGTTTCTTATTGATTGTTAGTATTGATTGCTAGAAGTGTTTGCTTATGAATGCAATGATTGGCTATATAGATTTCCATCGGAGAGTGACGAATAGTTCTATCAAGTAAATTTCTAAGAGCGATTCTAGCTTCATCAACCTTACCAGGCAAGTTCACACTGACCATGTTATTACCTATGTTTTCAATTTGCATTAGTTCAACCTTTCCACCCATTGCATGCAAAGTAGGTACTTGGAAAGTTGGTTACTTGAGTAGTATCATGTGGTAGGCCACCCTATTACCTTGTTACTTTGGCCGGGACGTTATTTTATTTTGCTATGCTTTTAGTAGACGGGGTTTTGGCTGAGTGTCTACCATGTGAGTTGTGAGACTTAATTGATGATTAAGACCTCAAGACTTCAAGAATTATTTTTCAAGACCTCATGATGCAATACACCTCTGGGTGGATGATGGTTGAACGGTGCCCTAGAGAAACCAATGGTTAGCCTAGGTGTTGTTGGAGAAGTGCCAGTATTCACGCGGAAAGGTCCACCCAGGCACAAAGAGATGGATGGATACTTCAAGACCCGAGGATTACCTGCACAGCCACAAGCCATTATGGGCTCTGGCTTGCTTGGACATTATGGTGACTCTGGACAACTAGTGCTACGAGATGTAGAAGAACAGTAGGAATGGATGGGCACCGACAGAGTCTTAGAGGAACCCTTTGAAAGACCATGTTTTGGTCATCCGTTTCTCAAACACCTTGAAGTGCGAGGAATTCAACGGAGGCGATCAAATCTTGTGGGGAACATGTGCAAAACTCTGCAGAGTACTCAAACCTAATTGATTAGGCGTGTCCACGGTCATGGACAACTTGAGCCAAAGGAACTGAAACTATCTGGAATTCTCAACACAAATAATCATATTGACGAGGGTATTATTGTTAACTTGGGTATGAGAATTGGTTGGTGGCACCATCTCATTAAACAACCAACTTTTTAGTAATAATTTTTACTTTTGCCCCCTCTCTTGTTGTAGAAAAAAATTTGCTTTACCCAAAACTTAAACTTATAGCCCCACCTGCCATATATGCATATAGTATAGATGATTATTTTCACCCCCTCTCTTGTGACTTGCTGGCATATTCAAAATACTGACCTACACGGCTGCAGCGTCTCATGTTGCAGATACTCTTCTACGACGAGTAAGAGTACGATTCAGGGTTACGGTCTACACCCAACCTACCGTTGGTGTTTATTGGGACTCCACTCCCATTGACTGTTTCCGCTGAGATTTCGAGGTATATATTAGTTTTATGTTATTTACGTGTGATTGCACTTTGATATATACATTGATGTACTGTGTGTGCTAGCATACTGATCCAGGGATGGCACAGAACACACAGAGGCTTGACTGGTTTTAGTCGGGTCGCTCCAGAAATGGTATCGGAGCACATGTTGATTGTAGGACGTGACCCTAGTCAACTGGAAACCCCATAGGACAGAATATCTCTCAAACCTTATTCTCAAAAAAATCTTTGACTTCTTATCCTGTGTGAGATTTATCAAATAGTTAGACAATACCCTTGTCCCTTTGACCACTTGGAGGAATCAACTAATTGTCACTTCAACCAGGAAAAGATATCAGATAACTGATGACCAACTCAGATGAAGATGTATTCCACTATGGAAAGAGCTGCAAACAGATTGAAGACTATAAAGACCCGAAGAAATTGAAGACCCTGAAGAAATTTCCAAGATATTATGCCCCCTAGAAGACCAAACCCCTATTGCATACTCACATTAGATACGATGATTTGTGAGTTGTCATTTGAGTGTATTTTTTTCTTTTTCTGACAGCCACAAATAAAAAAAATCTATTTTCAAAACCATTCTTTGTATTGTGTGTATCTCCCTCTATTTCCCCAGTATCTCATCCTAAAACCCTTGGACCCAATAGATGGTGAATGAAGCTGGACTTGAATTCTCTGGACCAATGACCCAGCTCGAGGCAGAAGTATGGATTCAAAACATGGAGAATAGCTTCGGGAGCAACTCGATTGCAAAGAAGTATGAGGTTCAATACGCTATTCAGTATTTACCCAAAGTGCTGCAACATGGTGGAAAATGCATCAAGCCATACAAGGAAGTAATGGAGCAAAGACTTGGGAAGAATTCAAGAAGACTCTGTTAAGATCCTATCTCATTTGGAAGCTATGTGATAGCCCTATAAAGAATACTTGTGCATGCAAGATCTATGGAGAGATAGGACACACCCAGGAGGAACACAAGGATGGATGCTGTCATTGTGAAGAAAATCGCCCAGCTGAGGAGTGCCCAACTAGTCAGGTGACTTGTTCTTGTGTGAAGGAACCACCCACTACCCACCTGAGTGCTACATTTATCCTAAGGTACGACAAGTTGTCAAGAAACAGAAAGAGGCCCTCAGGGAAAACTTTGATGAACCTTTGATGAGGATGCCCATGCCAATGACGACAAAAGATGTACCATTTGGAGATACCTCAATAGAGAACTACACCACGTCATGTTATTCATGTGGAGAAGAAGGACATATCTCACAGGATTTTCCAAAGGAATACCTAGAAGAATTCCCGACAAAAATGTTTGTGTATGATCCTCAGGAAATTGAAGCTATTATTTGTACGCAAGGGTCTAGGAAGAAGAGAAAGCGCATCAGGAAGAGATAAGCCCCTGAACAGAAGGACCTGAGTCATATCAGATGTTTCAAGTGTAAGGATATGGGTCACTACGCCAATATGTGCCCAGGAAAGGAACCAAGAACCCAAGGATCAAACACCAACATCAAGAAGCTCCTAGACTTTTCAGAAATCATCTGTTTTCATTGCAAGGAAGCAGGGCATTATGCTAGTGAACGTCCAAAGGAGAAGAAAGCAAGAATGGAGTAGTTACTTTTGAGGATGGCAATACGTGTAACATGAAACACTCCTGTTTTCATGATATTATTTTGTTATGGAAGTCTCTGATATTGTAATAACTTCATAAATCAATGAAATTTATTGTGTCCCAATTTTTCCATGTTGGTATATATGAGTTGTTACTCTATGAACAAAGATCTCCGACCATTTTCGAGGATATGAGAAAATATGGTCTATGCAGGCATATGTACATTTCATTTTAAGTGTGGTAGTAACCGGTAAAACCACAGGATCCATGGAATAAGAAAGTGCCATATTGCCAAGGAGTCTGGATCAAATGAAAAGAATTAAAGGTAATGTTGTACAATATCAAACTATGTGGATGACAACATTTGTGACAAAGTACTTTTGAAGTTGGAATATTGGGAAAAGGGAATGATTGTGATGAAACAATACCCAAGGTTAAACAGACCAATGGAAAGGAAAATGAATTCCATAGAGTGGAATCTAGACAAGAATAAGTCTATGATTTATTACCTCAGGGGTATGATGGAGTGAACTGAAGGTAATGCTAGAATATGAAACACTAGTAACCTTAAGGGTGAGTTAAAGCTGTGAGCCCACAGAACCACAGACCTCAGGATTGATAAGGATCAAGTACTACATTTATGAAGGAAGAAAGTTGTAAGAAGCTACGACTGATCAACAAACGTTTTCCTTAGGAGGATATGAAAACCTGAGAGATGTGAAGAAACGATAGATCGTTTGTTTAGCTTGCAGAATCAAAGGATTTATCCGAACTCCATTCGTTGACAAGAGAAATTTCTACAACGTTTGTGAGGAAGCCCAAGTGTTAGAATAGGAGATTCGCTAAACCTTATACAAGGTGATGATTTTAGTGCGACATGGCTTGGCCACCATGACGACTTACTCTTATCATTTCTCTTGTTATTTGGAATGGTAAATCTAAGTGACTTACCCATAGTAAAGAGACGATGTTCTTTGAAGCTTTTGTTTAAGCCTTAGAATGGTATGATGAAAACCCTTGTACATGGCAGTTGTTGCCACACGTAGGAATTTTTATTCGGTGAGGAATGAAGCCAAGACCCATTTCACTGCATGATAACCACTAATGGTAGACCACCATGAGATCTTCGATAAGTTATTTAGAATGATCACGAGACCTGTCAGTTAAGAAGACCCACTATCGGAGGAAATACATTTTGTTATGAGAACACAAGATTTTGATTTAAACGGAAGAGCATCACCGAAGGAGCTATCGTAAATAATGTGAAGAGACAGATGCACCCAGAGGACTGTCATGATTTTGAGGGACCAATAACTCTCATTTTAAGTGTGGTAGCCCCACACTCTAGAGGTTAATGGATTTGTTAGAAGACCCCCAAACCCTAACCTATTCTTTCTAGCCTCTTTGAATCTCGACGACGAGATTCATTTTAAGTGTGGTAGGTTTGTAATATCCCAAATTTTCGAATGTTATAATAAATAGATCAATGATTGTTTGTCTGATTGAGTGATTGAATTTGAGTGAAAATTTGAAACTTTTAAAAACTTTTGAATGAGAGGGAATGACATGACTTCCCCCTTTTGATTTTGAATTCAAAATTCATCCAATTCCATATCAGTGAGAGAACATGACATGACTTCTTCATAATAAAACATTTGAAAAGTGAATTTGAAAACTATTTGAAATCTTTCTATTATGGAGTTCATTTCATATTTGGTTCCATTTTAAAGTTTGAAAGAATTCAAATTTCCTTGACAAAATTTTGAGAGGAGTAACATGACACTCCAAACCAGGGGCCATTTGAATCTTATTTCAATTTATAAAACTCAGAAAACTATTTCTGAAATATTTCAGATTAGGTTTCAAAATCATTTTTGAAATTGGTTTAAAAATTTATTTTTCTCCAAAAATAAAATATATGGAAAATAGGGTAAAATGATTCCCTTGAGTATAAAAATGGAGATAAATGAATTTGAAGCCGTTTTTGTATTTTTAAAATGTTTCATTTGCATTTTGTTTAAAACAGTAGCAGTATTTGAATTTACTGATTTTGTAGGAATTTTGTTTGAGATTGAAAATATGTTCATCGTTTAGAGTTTATTTTTGTGGTCATTTTGATATATAATATGTCTATATAAAACTATTTTATATTTTCATTTATTTATGTTTCCTTTTCTGTTTTGTTTTCATAAAAGGAAAAAAATCCTTTAATAGGAAACCCTCCAAGCCTAACTAGGAAGGTTTCGGACCGCACTTCTTCACGCCAGATCCGAAAAAGATTTGGACCAGCCACCGATCCCCTCGTGCCCCTCTTTCTCTCACTGACATGGCGAGCCCACCCATCGAATCCTGTCACCGATCGATCATCGTCACCAGGAGATCTCCACATTCCTTTCTCGTCGAGGCCGCCAATCCCTTTCCGATTTCCCGTCGCATCCGATCTTCCTTTGCCTTATTCTTGCAACCGACGCCTCCTATAAATAGCGAAGCTCCCACCACGTCATTTTCCGCCGTCAGACCGAAACTCCCATGTCTCCCCGCCACCGCATCCACCTCGCCGGAGTTTTGCCACTTGCCGCAGCAACTTGAGCTCGTGCCTCTAATTTCCGACGCCCCCAAGCTCCTCTGACGCTGAAGATCAACGCCGGTGAATCACCTCCGTCTTCTGGACCCCTCAGCCACCGCCAACGACAACCGGAGACCCCTCCCCGACTCCTCGTCGGAGTTCGGCTCGAACCTGAAGCTCCCTGAGCTCGTGGAGCTCATCCCCGATGTCCCCGAGCTCGCCTTCGACCACCAATAGACGCGCCACTCCGCGACTCATTGTCTGGTGTCGTCACGATCGCCGGATACCCACCGGAGCTCCCTCCCCGACGACCCAAAGCTCCCTGTTGCCATCGCCGCCATGCCGGAATTCCCTCGCCGGCGACCTTGCACTGTAAGCCACCCCCTCCGTTCGATCTTAAGCCTATGGCGTAGAGGAGAATCCCGCGTACCCCTTCGGTTTATTCAACTAAACCGACCGGTGTTTTTTTATTTAATTTTAGCCGTAGTGTTTTACTTACAGTGCGACCATTCTCTAGTTAGTAACCGCAGCGCACACCATGTAGCCAATCAGAAACTGCCACGTCGGCCACTGTTCATTATTTCTTTTTTTCTATTTTAGTTTCTTTTACAAAATTAATTTTGTTTTTGTTTTCTTTATATATTTTATTTTTTTATTTTTTGTTATTTTATTCTTCTTGCATTGTATCACAAATTTTGTCTAGTTTCTTTATCTACCAAGTTTGACCATATTTGATTTTTTAAAAATTGAATTCATTGAAATTTACTCAAATCACTAGAATATGAATAACTTGAGTTTACAAATATATTTTTGAGTGATTATTTTTGCTACTGGTTTGTATTAGTTCTATTTATCACTATGTTCAATTTTGGATTTTTTATAATATTCTGAATTAGGGTTTCAAGCAAAACAGATTCTGTTTTAGTTCTTTTTAGGTTTATTTCTATTTCTTTTGTTTTAATTGTTTTTAATTTGTTTTCTTTTATACTAGTTGACAAATTTTACCTTGTTTTCTGTTAGTTAGCAGTTGTACATCAACCAAATCTATTTTTATGTTATTTATTATTTTTGATAGCATGAAATCAATTCTAGTTTCATAATAACTTGCAAATTGATTTCATTGCTAGTTGGATTTCCTATTTAAAATTACTTTCATAAATTGTTTTATAAGTTTTACTTTCTGTTAACTTAGTTATTATATATTTTTGTTTCTCTTATTTTTGTATTTTATTGTCTTTCTTGTTGCTAAGTTTATTAGGCAAAAACTTATGTTGTTTAGAGTATTGTTTTCTTAGTTCGTAGTTGTTCTTCAAAACTAATTCTTTTGCTAGTAAAATATACACACTTTTGTTAGGTTTTACCTTGTTGTTGTCTTACTAGTTGAAAACAGTTTTTTTGTAGAGAAAACAAAACCCTTGGTTGTGTTGATGAAGTTTTGTTGTTTTGAGTTTTGTCTTAAGTATTTCCTTCATCACAAACTTGTTGTTTTTTTGATTTGTGTTGCTTATTGATTGTTAGTATTGATTGGTAGAAGTGTTTGCTTATGAATGCAATGATTGGCTATATAGATTTCCATCAGAGAGTGACAAATAGTTCTATCAAATAAATTTCTGAGATCGATTCTATCTTCATCAACCTTACGAGGCAAGTTCACATTGACCATGTTATTACCTATGTTTTCAATTTGCATTAGTTCAACCTTTCCACCCATTACATGCAAAGTAGGTACTTGGAACTTGGTTACTTGAGTAGTATCATGTGGTAGGCCACCCTATTACCCGTGTTACTTTGGCCGAGACGTTATTTTATTTTGCTATGCTTTTAGTAGACGGGGTTTTGGCTGAGTGTCTACCATGTGAGTTGTGAGACTTAATTGATGATGAAGACCTCAAGACTCCAAGAATTATTTTTCTAGACCTCATGAGGCAATACACCTCTGGGTGGATGATGGTTGATCGGCGTGCTGGAGAAACCAGTGGTTAGCCTAGGTGTTGCTAGAGAAGTGCCAGTATTCACGCGGAAAGGTCCACCCAGGCACAAAGAGATGGATGGATACTTCAAGACCCGAGGCTTACCTGCACAGCCACAAGCCATTATGGGCTCTGGCTTGGTTGGACATTATGGTGACTCTGGACAGCAGGTGCTACAAGATGTAGAAGAACGATAGGAATGGATGGGCACCGACAGAGTCTTAGAGGAACCCTTTGAAAGACCATGTTTTGGTGTCCGTTTCTCAAACACCCTGAAGTGCGAGGAATTCAATGGAGGCGATCAAATCTTGTGGGGAACGTGTGCAAAACTCTGCAGCCTAATCGATTAGCCTTGTCCACTGTCAGGGAAAACTTGAGCCAAAGGAACTGAAACTATCTAGAACTCTCAACACAAATAATTATATTGATGAGGGTATTATTGTTAACTTGCATATGACAATTGGTTGGTGGAACGATCTCATCAAACAACCAACTTTGTAGTAATAATTTATGCTTTTGCCCCCTCTCTTGTTGTAGAAAAGAATTACTTTACGCAAAACATAAACTTATAGCCCCACCTGCCATATATGCATATAGTATAGATGATTATTTTCACCCCCCTTTCTTGTGACTTGCCGGCATATTCAAAATGCTGACCTACACGGCTACAACGTCTCATGTTGCAGATACTCTTCTATGACGAGTAAGAGTACAATTCAGGGCTACGTTCTACACTCAACCTGTCGTTGGTGTTTATTGGGACTCCACTCTCGTTGACTGTTTTTGCTAAGATTTCGAGGTATATATCAGTTTTATGTTATTTACATGTGATTGCACTTTGATATATACATTGATGTATTGTGTGTGCCAGCATACTGATCCAGGGATGGCACAGAACACACAAAGGCTTGACTCGTTTTGAGTCGGGTCGCTGCATTCTTCAAGCTGCTACGTAAATCGTAGATAATAAGGCCGTATACAGCTAGTATGTGACTAATTGCTCTTTTTGAAAAAAATATCCCGAGTAATGGCGATGATAACCATACTTTTTGTTGTTTCTGTCGTAGCCGACCAATTTTCTAATGAAGATAGCTAGCTTTTGGCTTCACCCGTCTGAGATACATATCCGGATAACCCAGTCGCAACAAGCACAGAGGTGCTCCCTTTACTCTCTAGCCGAACAATCGGGAACATAGAGGGTAAACACAAGAGCAAGGCAACCCAACTTGGCAAAAATCTTAGTTCAAATTGATGCATAGAATGGCTTAAAAATTGACAAGGAAAACATGCATATATGATGAATGTGAATAGATGCTTAGAATATAAAATCATTGGCTTTGGGATGAAGCCCCCAGGTGTTGTGTTCGGATTTAACAGTTAAGGATGTATGCGAAAAATCTTAATACAAGATCGATATATCCAAACATAGACTTGGGAAGAAAATAAAATCCAAACCTACCAAAAATCAAGGTGGGAGGGAAAGGAAAAAATAAAGAAAAAGGAAAGAAAAGGAAGTAAAGGGTAAAGAGTATGACGACACCAGTCTATCCGTAGAAGCGCCGAAGAAGAGCTGCGTTCCATGGGTTTGGTTCAAGGCAGTTATCCGACAGGTTTCGAAGACGGTAAGCCCCTCCTGCGAGTACTTCGTCAATTATGAAGGAGCCCACCCATTTGGGGTTGAATTTATGCTTCTGCTTCTCTGGGAGCCATAAGACGAGTTCACCCACATTATACGCTTTTGTCTTGACCTCCCTACTCTGGTAACGTCGGGCCTGCTATTGATAAAAAGTAGATCGAGCCGAAGCTATGTCGTGCTCTCCTTCTAAGGCGTCCAGGTCGTCCCGGCGATATAACTCGGCCTCCTTTTCCTCGTACATGCGCACCCTTGGTGCATCATGAATAATGTCACAGGGGAGGACTACTTCGGCCCCGTAGACCATGAAGAACGGTGTGTATCCCGTTGATCTATTCAGGGTGGTGCATAGTCCCCTTAGAACAAAGTCGAGCTCCTTTACCTAATAGCAGTCGGACTCATGCACAAATCAGACCAAACGTGGTTTAATGCCACTCGTGATGAGGCCGTTTACCCGTTCAACTTGTCCATTGGTCTACGGGTGATACACCGATGCGTAATCGAGCTTGATGCCCATTTTTGTGCACCAGTCTTTGACCTCTTGGGCTGTGAAGTTGGATCCATTGTCCGTTATTATACTGTGCACGATGCCATAACGGTGTACGATGCTGGATATAAAGTCGATTACTGGTCCAAACTTGGCTTATTTGGCAGGTTTTGCCTCTATCCATTTGGTGATTTTTTGAACCATGATCAGTAGGTATTTATTCTTGGTCCCACCTTTAAGTGGTCCGACCATATCCATCCCCCAGACCACAAAGGGCCAGGTAAGCGGAATAGTCCGAAGAGCTATTGGGGGCATGTGACTTTGATTTGCAACAAAGTTGACACCCCACGAAGTGCTTGACAAGTGACTAGGCATCCGCTTGAGCAATGGGCTAGAAGAAACTAGCCCGAAAGGGTTTGCTTACTAAGGCCCTTGCCGCAGCGTGATGGCGGCCCATCCCTGCGCGGACTTTGGCTAAGAGCTGCCATCCTTGTTCCTCAGATATGCACCGTTGTAGTAATCCGGTGGTGCTATTCTTGTATAGCTCACCCTCGTGGACTTTATTAGCTTTGGATCGTCGAATTATGAGTCATGCCTCTATCCGATCGTCAGGGAGTTCTTTGCGAAGAAGGTAGGCGAGGAAGGGCTCAGTCCATGGCGTGATTACTGCCATGACCTCATGAGCCGAGGGTGTTTCGTCCATTACAGAACCGCCGATGATTTGGTTGTCTGGTTCGTTTATAGGGGGAACAACCTCTTCCATGCTGATGAGACCGACGCCCTTATTATCGTCCTGCCAAACCACTGATGGCTTAAAGAGCCATTCCAGGAAAGTGTTTTTTGGGACAGGGTCGTGTTTGGCCCCCATGCGGGCCAATATGTCAGTGGCTTGGTTGTTGTCTCTCACGACATGGTGGAATTCTAGCCCCTGGAACCGTGAGGATATCTTGAGGACAACGTTTCTGTATGCCGCCATCTTTGGGTTTTTTGCATCAAATTCTCCGTTGATTTGGGAGATGGCCAGGTTGGAGTCTCCCCATACCTCTAGCCGTTGTATGCCCATTGAAGCTGCCATCCGAAGACCGTGCAAGAGTGCTTCGTATTCGGCTGCATTGTTGGAAATGGTTTACATGATTTGCAAAACGTATCGGACGTTGTCGCCTGTGGGGGATGTGAGAATAACTCTAGCCCCAAGTCCGACCAAAGTTTTGGATCCATCGAAGTACATCGTCTAATGGGAGTCTGTACTATATTCCCTAGGGAGCTTGGCCTCTGTCCATTCGATAAGGAAATCTACCAGCACCTGAGATTTAATAACTCATCGTGGCTTGTAGGTAATTTCAAAAGGAAGGAGCTCAATGGCCCATTTGGCTATGCGGCCGATGGCGTCCCTGTTGTTGATTATATCGTTCAAGGGTACTTTGGATGCCACCATAACCAAACACTCTTGAAAGTAGTGTCTTAGTTTCCGTGATGCCATAAATACTGTATAGGCTATCTTCTCGTAATGCGGGTATCTGGACTTGCACTATGTTAGTACTTCTGACATGTAATAGACCATCTTCTATATCCGGAATTTGTGTCCCTCCTCCTCTCGTTTGACGACGAGCACTGCGCTAACGACTTGGTTGGTGGCCGATATGCACAATAACATTGGTTCACCAGCGCATGGTGCTGTGAGTATGGGGTTACTTGCCAGTAGTGTTTTAATTTCTTCTAACTCAGCCGCTGCTTCATCGGTCCATTCGGTATTGTTGGTCCGTTTTAGCAACCAGTAGAGCGTCAAAGCCTTTTCACCGAGGCGGGAGATAAAGCGCCTTAATGCCGCCACGCAACCCGCCAACCTCTGGAGATCCTTTAGCTCTATGGGAATTGCAAGTTCTGATAGGGCGCGGATCTTAGCCGGATTCGCTTCTATGCCTCTATGGTAAACGATGAATCCGAGCAGCTTATCAACGGGAACTCCGAATACACATTTCTCTGGATTGAGTCATATATCGTACTCACGTAGGCTGGCAAAGGTTTGCCTCAAGTCGTCAATCAGTTGGCTGACGTGTTTGGTTTTGATGACCACATCGTCCATGTATGCCTCGACTATCTTACCGACCTGTTTAGCAAGACAAGTCTGGATCATGCACTGGTACGTAGCCCCAATGTTTTTAGCCCAAAAGGCATCATGTTGAAGCAGAATGGCCCATAAGGGGTGATGAATGCAGTTGTGGCTTGATCAGCTTCCTTCATCTTAATCCGATGGTATCTAGAATAAGCGTCGAGGAAACACAGTGAGTCATGTCCGGCTGTGGCAACAATAATCTGGTCTATGCATGGTAAGGGGAAAGGGTCCTTAGGGCAGGCCTTGTTGAGGTTTTTAAAGTCGACGCATAGCCGACATGATTTGTCTTTCTTTGGTACCATCACCAGGTTTGCCAACCATTTAGGGCCCTTGATCTCCCGTATGAATCCGACCTCTAGCAGTTTGGCTAATTCTTCACCCATACCTTGTCGTTTGGGCTCGGAAAAGCGGCGCAGAGTCTTCTTAACGGGCTTGAAGCCTGTGATGATGTTCAGACTATGTTCTGCTAGCCGTCATGGGATTCCAGGCATATCGGAAGGATGCCATGCAAAAATGTCCCAGTTTTCTCGTAAAAATGCTCGCAGTGCTTCATCCACCATGGGGTCCAGCTGAGCTCCGATGGATGCTGTCCTATTGGGGTCTGTTGGGTGTACCTAAAATTTAACGATTTCATCTTCAGGTTTAAAGGATGTGGGTTTGGGCCTTTTGCTAAGGATCACATCGTCCTTGTCTACTGTTGACCAGAGTGCAGTCAGTTCTTCTAGAGCGAAGGTCTCAGCTAGTGCCTCGAGGGCGAGCGCTGCTGTTTTGTTTTCAACTCGAAGGGCTATATTCGGATCAATGGCGACTATGATTACCCCATTTGGGCCTGACATCTTGAGATTCATATACCCGTAATGTGCTATAGCCTCGAATTTTGTGAAGGTGTTACGCCCCAGCAGGGCGTGGTAGCCGCTGGGGAAGGGCACGATATGGAAGAGAAGTTCTTCAGATTGGTAGCTTTCGGGCGTGCCGAACGCTACGTCTAGGGTGATATGTCCTGAACAATGCCCCTCCTTCCCAAGAATGATCCCCCGGAATGTTGTGTTGCTATGCTCGATGCGAGATCAGTCGAGCTGCATTTTTTCTAGGGTATCTTCATAGATAAGGTTTAAACCACTGCCGCCATCCATTAGCACTTTATGCAACCTGAAGCCATCAACGATGGGGTTTAAGACCAGTGCGGCCGGTGTATGACCGGGTTGGATGTTTGGTTGGTCAGTATCTCCGAAGGTGATGGGTATGTCTGCCCATGAACTTGTTGCTGCCACATGATAGACCTGTTCGAGTTCTCTAAGATCTCTTTCCCTCCTGTTCCTTGAGGGGAATGTTTTGTAGAACGTCAGGACTTCAGCGTTGTATTCTGGTAGCAATGTGGAGCGCCTGTTCGGCGGTAGTGCCTCAAGGATGGATTCACCACTTTTTGCGACATGCCTGACGACCCAGCAAGCTCTAAGGCTATGAGTCGGGCTTGTGTTCAGCAATACACAATATATAGGGCATGGTTTACAATAGTCCGTCAAGGACAGTTCTGACCCCTGTAAGGGGTCTATTTCTCTTTTTGGCGGATTCGAGTTCGGCTAGCCGCTTCGGAAGTATCCTCTTTTCCCGATCTCCTCTAGGGTACACGGTAAAGGTTGGTCCGAAAGTAGCCGTTCGTCTTGCCAGGTGCTCTCCGTGGCACAATATTTTTGTACCAAGTCTGACATCTTGGTGAAGTCGCAAATGTGTCGACGAGCCAGGGTGTTTAGAATCCCTTCATCATGGCAATTGCGATTGAAGGTTGCCATTATCTCCTGGTCACTAGAACCTCGTACTTTGTTTCTAGCAAGGAGTCTAGCCCAAAAATGATGAACCGACACTCCTGGTAATTGTTTAACATCTCGTAAGTGCGAAGACTTGGACTCTCATGTGATGCTTGAGTGGCCGACTTGGGTGGTGGGTGGGAAAAACTTTGATTCCATGCCATGATGTGAGTCTAGAATTACGGGTTCCAAGTTGTGTGCTAGATCAGGGACCGATACCGATCTATCTCCAGAGCAAACTCCAGGGTCTGGGTTATAAGCGAGGTCTCAGTGATCAGACATTAGGGTATAAACCATTTTTAATTCCGGTCTTTGGGGGACGAGTGTTGGGGAACGTTGCATGGGAAACAAAAAATTTCCTACGCACACGCAAGATCTATCCATGGTGATGAGCATCTACGAGGGGGAGAGAGGATCTACATACCCTTGTAGATCGCTAAGTGGAAGCGTTAAGAAACGCGGTTGATTTAGTCGAATGTCTTCACGATCCAATCACGATCCATCCCGCGATCTCATCATGAGCCGTCCTAAGATCCCATAGTGGTCCTTCCGATCTAGTGCCGAACAGACGGAGGCTCCGCGTTCAGCACACGTACAGCTCGATGACGATCTCCGCCTTCTTGATCCGACAAGAGGGAGCAGATAGGTAGATGAGTTCTCCGGCAGCATGACAATGCGGTGGTGGTGGTGGAGCTGATCAGGCAGGGCTTTGCCAAGCACTACGGAATCAATCTAGAGGAGAAACGGATCTAGACGGAGAGAGAGGGCAGCACGTGGCAATTCTTAGGTGCGGCTGCCCTCCCTCTCCTCATCTATATATAGCGGGAAGGGAGGAGGGGTGGCGCCCCCTAGATCTAATCTAGGGGGCGGCGGCTAGGGCAGATGGGGCGCCCCTAGGGAAACCCTAGGGTGACTTGGCCCCCAAGCCAAGTGGAGGGAACCCTAGATGGGGCACCCCACCTCTCCTGGTTACGTGGGAAAGGGTGAGGGGGAACATAGCCCCTCAGTGGGCTGGTTTGCCCCTTCCCCTTGGCCCATGAGGCCCCCCAACACTTGCCGCCCACCGAAACCCCTTTTAGTACTCTTGGTCACAACCCTGTACTCCCAGAATGCTTCCGGACTCTGATTCCATTCGTCCTATATATCGATCTTCACCTCCGAACCATTTCGGAGAATCTCTTGATGTCCGGGATCTCATTTGGGACTCCGAACAACCTTCAGTCACCAACATACATAACTCAACTACACCGAAACGTCACCGAACCTTAAGTTTGCAGACCCTGCGGGTTTGAGAACTCTGTAGACATGACCGAGACACCTCTACGATCGGTAACCAATAGCAGGACCTGGATGCCCATATTGGATCCTACATATTCTACAAAGATCTTTATCAGTTGAACCTCTATGTCAAGGATTCAGATAATCCCGTATGATGTTCCCTTTGTTCTTTGGTATGTTACTTGCTTGAGATTCGATCATCGGTATCTCTATACCTAGTTCAATCTCGTTACCGACAAGTCTCTTTACTCATTCCATAATACAAGATCCCGCGGCTAACACTTTAGTCACATTGCTTGCAAGGCTTGTTGTGATGTTGTATTACCGAGTGGGCCCTAAGATACCTCTCCGTCACACGGAGTAACAAATCCCAGTCTTGATCCATGCCAACCCAACAGACACCCTCAAAGATACCTATAGAGCACCTTTATAGTAATCTAGTTACGTTGCGATGTTTGATACTGAGAAGGTACTCCTCCGGTGTCAGTGAGTTGCATGATCTCATGGTCATAGGAATAGATACTTGGCATGCAGAAAACTGTAGCAATAAACTGACACGATCATATGCTACGTTTATAGTTTGGGGCTTGTCCATCACATCATTCTCCTAATGATGTGATCCGTTATCAAATGACATCTCCTGTCCATGGCTAGGAAACCTTAACCATCTTTGATCAATGAGCTAGTCTATTAGAGGCATACTAGGGACATGGTGTTGTCTATGTATCCACACATGTATCTGAGTTTCTGATCAATACAATTCTAGCATGGACAATAAACGATTATCATGAACAAGGAAATATGATAATAACTAATATATTATTGCCTCTAGCTCATATTTCCAACAACAAGCCCCTAGCCGGACACTTGATGGTGGTGACTAAGTGAGTGACCATGGGGATGCGAATTTCCCTATCGTCGGGTTTAAGCCCGATCCGGTCATAGACCGGGGTCTGGTTATCAATCATATGCATGGGCTGAATCTGATCAAACAACTCATCTAGGGATGATGCATCGGTAGGATGCGTGTCGCTGAAGCGCGTGGGATCGATCTGCAACGGCGCCATTTCGGAGTCGCCTGAAAGCGGATTCAGGTCCTGTTCGGCCATAGTAGATCTTGGCACAACGTCTGGATTCGGCGTTCTAGACAGCTTCAAGACAAGTTGAGGGTCCAATGTCTTTGGCATCAAGGCGTCGGGATCTACGGGCTCCCCCATGAGAGTTGAGGGTCTCATCAAGACAAGTTCTCCCCGTGAATCAGTGACGAACTCTAGGGTTCGGAATCTGATTCCTTGATCGGGGCGAAGCTTCCTATCTGGCAAAGATGGCCGGTCCGGTTGGCGTGTTACAAGACGTCGCCGCCTGTGAAGATCTGACAAGAGATGAGAATATCCTCGCTACAGATCTCGTTGCTTATGACAAGGTGAGCCATTGATTCCTTTGGCGATAATAGTAGAGCTCTTAATGAAAGCACCAATGTCGGTGTCAAAACCGATAGATCTCGGGTAGGGGGTCCCGAGCTGTGAGACTAGGATCGATGGTAACAGGGGATGAAGGAGGCGATGTTTACCCAGGTTTGGGCCCTCCTATGAAGGTAAAACCCTACGTCCTGCTTGATTATATTGATGGTATGAAGGTTACAGAGTTAACCTACCTCGAGATCAAATAGCTAAAACCCTAGACAAGTTTCTCTGCCCTACAATCTAAAACCCTCCGGCTTATATAGACGCCGAGGGTACATGGGGTTTACACATGGTCGGTTGCACATCGAAGGGAAAACATGCCTATCTACTATTTCAAACATGGAGGACATGCCATGACTCCGCAAGCTTCCTTCGTGGCGACGGGGCCTTTGATCAATCCAATGATCAGCAAGTGGCCCACATAGTCCGGCCCATAAAAAATAGGTCGGCCATCGGAGGACCCCTTAAACCAGGACTCCCTCGGGATCCTCATTAGGACTTCCTGAAAATTGATCTTTCATGACAAGATTTAGCAATGCAACATTAATATCAAAAGCATTAGCGCTAGTGGTGGGTGGTATAGGAGTACTAATAAAATCATTATCATTAGTGTCGGATTTCGGGGTACGCAAAACCCTTGAGGTTCAAACAAAGGGGAGTATGCAAAAGTTTCCCTGCGGCCTCACCCAACCTAGCTCGCTACTCGATGGACACAACGGAGAACTTGTTTGATGACAAGGAAGAAGATGAACACGACAGTTTACCCAGGTTCGGGCCGCTGCGAAGCGTAATACCTTACTCCTGCTTTGGTGGATTGCCTCTCATGGAGGTTTTGGTGGATTAACTAGTACAATGAGCTTGAGCCTCGCAAGGGGCGGGGGGGCTCAAGGTGTGTTCTTCGCCCTCTGCCTTGCGGTGGTGTGTTGAGTGGCTAAATATTGGATCGGGTTGCCGGATCCCCTCTATGGTGCGGCCTAGCCTCTGTATATAGCGGTGGCCCGAGTCTTCTTCCCTTATCACAATGGCGGGAAGGAATCCCACAACGGCCAATTTTGAAGGAGGACAGGAGTACATCCATGCCTTGTCCAAAGGTGGTCTTTGCCTGCCAAGTACCTAATGGTGATGTAGTGGTGGGCTCGGCGATGACATCCGCCCTGTGCGGCTGGTGGTCGTGGTGTTGTTGCACCGGAATGGAAACTTTTGGGTGGTGCTTTGGGAACCCGCGTATGTCCTTGCTCCCTTTGCACCAAAGAGGAAACTGTGCCGCCTGGCACGCTGGCGCCTGCCTGTCCTTCCTTGCATCATCCTTGACTCCTGAGGCCGGGCTTTGCATAGAGATCTCTGCCTCTGAGGAGGGGGCCTAAGGAGGCCCATCCTTGCTGGTCTTGATGCCATTCTTCCTCGCGAGCCCAGGGTCCTCACAAGGGCCTTGTCTTGAGTAATGCTGCGCCAGGCCTCACCTGGCTGACACAATGCACCATGTCCTGGGCTGCACGTGGGGAGGACAGAGTACTCCCATTCCCAGAACGCCGACAGTAGCCCCCGGGCCAAAGGTGCACTCGAGCTGGCTTCAGAGCGAAGCTTTGAGGGCGCCCTGAAGCGCCACGGGCCCTGATACGTCTCCAACGTATCTATACTTTTTGATGATGACATGCGATTATATTATCTGTTTTGGATGTTTAACATGCATTAATATGCTATTTTATACTATTTTTGGGACTAACCTATTAATCTAGAGCCAAGTGCCGGTTTCTATTTTTTCCTTGTTTTTGAATTTTGCTGACATGGAATATTAAACGCAGTCCGTTCGTAATAAAACCTTAGGAAGGAACTTCTGGAAATAAACAAGTCATCCAAGCTTGGTGTGCACATCAGGGGAGGTGCCAGGGCGCCACAAGCCTGCTAGGCGTGGCCCCCCTGGTCGCGCCTGGTAGGCTTGTCGCCTCCAAGCAGGTCTCCTAACCCTATTCTTTTGGCCTATAAATACCCAAATATTCCCGCAACATCAAAAAGAGCCACGCAAATACTTTTCCCTCGATGGAAGCCTCCGTTCCCGAGAGATCCAATCTTGGAGCCTTTTGCGGTAATCTGCTGGAGGGGGTTTCGATCACGGAGGACATCTACATCAACTCCATTGCCCCTCCGACGATGCGTGAGTAGTCCACCATAGACCTACGGGTCCATAGCTAGTAGCTAGATGGCTTCTTCTCTCTCTTTGATCTTCAATACCATGTTCTTCATGATCTTCATGGAGATCTATCCGATGTAATCTTCTTTTGTGGTGTGTTTGTCAAGATCCGATGAATTGTGAGTTTATGTTCAGATTATCCATGAATCTTATTTGAATCTCCTCTGATTTCTTATATGCATGATTTCATATCCTTGCAAGTATCTTCCAGTTATTGGTTTGGTTTGGCCAACTAGATTGGTAATTCTTGCAATGGGAGAAGTGCTTGGTTTTAGGTTCAATCTTGCGGTGTCCTCACCCAGTGACAAAGTAGGGGTAGCGAGGCACGTATTGTATTGTTTCCATCAAGGGTAACAAGATGGGGGTTTTCATCATATTTCTTGAGTTTATCCCTCTACATCATGTCATCTTTCTTAATGCGTTACTCTGTTCTTCATGAACTTAATACTCTAGATGTAGGGAGGAGTCGGTCGATGTGGTCGAAGTGTGGAGTAATAGTAGTAGATGCAGAATCATTTCGGTCTACTTGATACAGACGTGATGCCTATATGCATGATCATTGCCCTGGATAACTACATGATTATTCGCTTTTCTATCAATTGCTTGACAATTATTTTTTACCCACCATGATATTTACCTTCAAGAGAGAAGCCTCTAGTGAAACCTATGGCACCTGGGTCTATTTTCCATCATATATTTTCAGATCTATACTTGCTGGAATTTATTTACCTTTTACTTTCCACACTCATTACATACATCTCTATCGGATCTAATCCTTGCAAATAACCGTGAAGGGATTGACACCCCTTTATAGTGTTGGGTGCAAGAGTTTGATTATTTTTTTAGGTGCATCAATTGGTGACTTGCTTGTTACTCCTACTGGATTGATACCTTGGTTCTCAAAAACTGAGGGAAATACTTATCTACTTTGCTGCATCACCCTTTCCTCTTCAAGGGAAATCCAACGCATGCTCAAGAGGTAGCAGGCCCCGAACGCGTGCAGGCCATGCTTTACATGTGTCGAACCCGGATGGGCCTGAGCCTACCTTTCCTCCGTGCCAGCTCAGTTGTTGTCTGGTTTGTTAAATTACTTGATGCACACAGCCAAGTCACCTTTGCTCTTCCTCGATCTTGCCGCCCGTCTTCCCCTCTTCTACAATCCTCACCCTTTCTACTGAGTCCCTACGCGCGCCGCCCCGCCCCCTTCGTCATGGCTTCCAAGTAGGAAGAGGGTGAAAGCCCGAGGGTGCCGACCAGTGCATCCGTGCCCTTGCCCATGCTGGGCCAGTCTTTGGTGGTGAACCTAGAGGGGTTGGTGAAGGTTCAGCTGGTGGTCGCTGCCGGCTCCAACAAATGGGGAGCGACAGTAATCTGGCCGGGCTCGCGACCTCAGGGCGATCTTGTAGCTTTCGTCGTTCCTCTCCATTTCCATTCCCTTCTCTCGAGCTTGCTGCCACCGTTCTTAGACTTCTTCTCCATCGTGTTGTTGCATTATCAGATCCATGCGCTCCACCTTGACCCTGGCTCCCTCGTCCTCCTTTTGGCCTTTGCGTTCTTGTGCAAGGCCTTTGTGGGCATCGCCCCCTCCGTGGCCCTGCTGCACCACTTCTTATCCCTCGAGCATACCTCAGGGGAAGAATGTTCTGGGTGTGTGTGTCCTTGAGAGTGGCTGATGCACCGGCCGGAGGGACACTTGGCACGGGGCTTGCTACAGAGGCCACAGGGTTTCAGTGGTAGTGGGTGTACGTCAATGCCGTTGGGGTCGGTCCTTTGTTCCATCTCTCGCTGTCCCCCGTGATGGCACGCCATGGGTGGGCGCGCGAGGAGCTCACCAACCCATGGTGCGCACGCGTCTTAGCCAAGCTGGCGAGGCTGAAGGGGGCAGGCATGACGATGGCGATGGTGGTGCAGGAGTTCGTGCACCGAAGAATCGCCCCCCTGTAGTGCCACTCGCGTCCAATGTGGGCCTTCAGGGGACCCTGTGATCCCTTGAGGATCCAAGCCTCCTCCCTTTCCCTAGATGTGCTGCGCGAACTGCTCCGCCGCCTGACTGGTGGTGAGCCCGGTGAGCTTCCTCAGGTCGGCCTCCCCTAGTAAAACTACAAGGGCCAAGAAGCCCTTGTTATGAAGATGCCACGTTTTGACAAGTGGGGGCTCCTTCCTCCTGAGAGTGCTCCTCCTCCTGAGGCTTGCTCATACATCAAGGGCCCCCACGTGGGAGCCCCTTGTGATCTTCTTCACCCACAGTCTTCATCTTCCCGGAATGGAGTGGCATCCTCCGCTGGTGCCCTTCCTTGGAGATACGCCGTGCACCGTCCGTGGATCCCCTCTGCCCGACACCGCGGGGCTTCGGGGGGGCATGCTATTCTTTCGGGGTGGCTACGAAGGAGCCCCCAGCCCCGGGGGAAGCGCCGGGGCTGAGAGGCAGCTCGCACACCTCCCCTCCCTCCTGAAGGAGGGGAGGAGTACGACCGGCCCTCGGACTCGTGAGTGACCAGAGGGCCGAGCGGTGGGGCTTGCTCCAGACTTCGGCGAGGGCGCTGGAACGCTTGGGAGTGGAGCTCACTCGTAGCAACCCTCACCTGGGGGCGGAGTGCCAATGCCTTGTGCTGGAATGCCGCCGCCTAGAGGTCGTGGTGAACCTCGGGCACCTACGCCAAGGCCGGGGAGTCCCTTGCTGTGGCGGCGGAGGCCCGCGAGTGCGCCCTTGCCGAAGCTCAGGAAGCTGACTATCGGCCTGAGGCCTCAGAGGAATGCCTCGAGGAGCTTTAGGCCGTCAACGCTGCCCTCGAGGGGCAGATCCTGGCATGGAAGGCTGTGCTTGATGGTGCGGCTCCCGAGTTCCACCCGCCGACACGAACCCCGGCGTGCCTCCTGACATGATGGCGATGGAGGCGCTGGAGCAGATCTTGGAGCAGGAGAGGCTGGAGACAAGGGAGCGCCAGACGTTTCTTGCCGAAGAGTCCCTTGCCTCCCGCAATGCGAGGTTCTAGGAGGAGGTCGACAACATGGTGGCCGAGGCTTGGCGCTCCCTTGTCCGAGACTATCGCGCGAAGTTGCAACTCCAGGACACCCGATTCTGAAAGCGGCGTGATTTCCTGAAAGGCGAGGTTAAGGACCTCAAGAAGACGTTAGATCAAGAAGAAGGGCGTCGGCGTGCCATGATGGACACTCAAGCCGCCGCTAAAGCCGAGATGGATTTCATTTACAAACAAGTAAATGGCGTGGCTTCCCTAGCAAAGAAGACTTTGGATGAGGCAGCCCGGGCTCGCGACCTCCAGCATATGCGCTCTCAGATGTTCCAGTCTCTCGAAGGGAGGGCTAGGCAGGCCTTGGACGACATCTACGGTGCGAGCGTCTCGAGGCCCTTGGTTCCGGACGATGCCGAGTACCTGGGCTTCTTTTCCAGGGTCGTGGAGTGTCTTGAGGGGGGCGCAGAGAAGATCCACGCATTGGTGGAGGAGAAGGCCATGACCTCCTCACGCAGGCGGCCTCACGCATCTTCAGCCACCTGCTTCTTCTCGATCCACACTTCGACTTCGGCGTGGTGCTCGGCCCAGTACCTAAAACGATGCGCACCGCCCTTGCCGAGCGGGTAAGCGGCCACATGGAGAACCTGATAGCGAAATTTTCCTCCGGCAAGGCCGAAGACCAGATTGCGCCCGTGATGCTCGAGGCCGCCGACGGAGGTGATGGCGAGGGTAGCAGCATCTACGTGTCCCCTTGAGAAGCCTTCTTGTTTCCCTGGCAGTCTCATGTATGCAGCCTAACAACAACTTCATATGTACCTTTGAGGATTACCCTTGAACTTACTTCCGAACGACGAGGTGTGTTGCGTCGAGCCTCCTTTCTTGCGTGTGTATTGGGTCGTGAGTCCTTTTAGCACTCTGCATCTAGAGGCCCTAGTCCCGCTCATTTTCGTAGTGCCGTGGCTACGCCTGGCCAAAGGCGCACCCATAGGGCAAGGCATCGACACCCTCGATGCCGTCCGGATCACCAAGGACGGCATCGAGGCTGTCAAGTGGCTATATGATCGGTAAGGCTCATGAGACGCGCCGCTCAGGAGCCTCCCTTTGATGCTGAAGTAGCTCTACATCGGCAGATCCCAGTCCCGCGCAGTTCCTTACCTCCATGGTATATGACCGGATCACCAAGGACGCAACCCCGAGGTGAGGCCCTAACACCCTCGATGCCGACCGGATCACCAAGGACGGCATCGTGGCTGCCAAGTGGCTTTGTGACCGGTAAGGCTCGTGAGGCCCATTGCTCAAGAGCCCCCTTTGACGATCGAGCGACCCCCATTTCGCTCTGTTGGGTTCTGCCTCAGGAGGCCTAAGCACTTGCCCCCCTGAGACTCCATGTTGCGGCACCGCGCTATGTTCGGAGCCCCCGAGCAGGGTTCGACTACCCAAAGGTGCGAGCCCTTGAGGCGACAGGGGCTTGCCATCGAGCCCCATGGGGCTCCATGGTGGTCTAGAGCGCACAACGTCTTATGTAACGCCAATCCAAAGAAGAAGGTTGAAGACCGGTAAAACGAGAGAAATGAGAGAAAAAGTCCCCGCCCCTTTTCTTTTAAATTTGGAATTCTGAACTCTTCAAACTTCATTCCAAAAAGTGGCAATTCAAACACAAAAAGAAACAGGAAAACGCCACATCCGGCACCTAGGTTAGTCTTGCTCTTCCCCCAGCGCTAAGGGTAGGGCATCCACATTGCGGCATAGCCATTGATGGGCAATGTTGACTTCTCCGCCAGCACGGAGCTGTTGCTGCCACATTGCATGGGTGCTGCGTCCTCGAGGGCTCCGGGCGTATACTACCCGCTCATTATTACCTGAGAGTGTCACGGGTTGGTGAAGTAGGGCCTGCCTAGAACTGGACCTCGGGCATAGGGGTAGCCCCCCACACCCCAGAGCCCGTGCCTGGGTGTCGTCATCGAAGCAAAGGTGTAACCCCCAGCGCCGTGGGACGGGCTAGGCGAGGCCCGTCCGCTACGCATGAGGTCAACACCTTGACCGGTGCCCCAGCAAGCCTTGTTGGGGTGCCTCGGGTCCCCTTGCAAGTGCTCGTGGCCCAACCCCCATGTCGGGCTAGCCGGGCCTGGGGGCATGGGCGAGAACAGGATCGCCCGCTAGTGACCGAGCGACATTCGGCTCGGAGACATGGGCGTATGTTCCACCCTCCGTGTCCAAGCGGGCATCACACGCCCGGGGGATAGGGCAGCGTGCGCTACCCTTTCCCCCCAGGTTGGGATCATCCGACCCGGAGACATGGGCGTATGTTCCACCCTCCGTCTCCAAGCTGGGGCCACTAGGCCTGGGAACGGTGGTGGGTGTGCCCCCCTCCGTTCCCGGGCCAGTGACCCCCGGTCCCCAGACCCAGATGCCTGCTCATGACAGCTCCCTACCAACAGGTGTGCCCTGTGAGGGCGCTCACGCCCGTCACCCCCACGATGCCAGTCGATTGAGCCGCCCTCGTGAGGACCACTCATGAAGCCGTGCACGTACCTCCTGCAGCCACGGTGGCCGGCGTTGTCTCCTCTCCTGCCCGGACGCTCGTCAACACGGTCGATGTAGGGTTGCCCGAGCCCCCGGGCATTGGCGTAGCCGAGTCTTAGGTCTTCCTTCCAGGATCCGGGGAAGCAACGAGGGGCGTGAAGGGACGTGCCCCTCATATGGGAAACACCTCCCATTAGCGTCCAATGGTGTCCGCATTCACCTCCCGCGACTCCGGTGCCCTAAGCCAAGCTCCTAGCGGGCATAGATCGCCGCAGACGCCCCGGATGCGCCCGTGTGGCCCGACCGCCGGTTTTGTCAGCTGAGCGGGTTCTCGATCGCGACCCCCACTGAGGTACATTGGGGCCTCCGGAGTGGCTGAGGCGTGCCTGAGGGCGTACCTGGCCCAAGCATCGCAACTAACTCGTGCTGCGCTGTGGCACCGCAGCTCGTGCGCTATGAGTTAGTGTGACGTGCCTGTGCGTTGGGTCTTAGCAGGTCCGGAAGGGCTGCGGTGCACTCCTGGCATGGGGGAGAGCCAGGGCGGCTGGGGCTTGCCGTGTGGCTGATGACGGCGGCAACCCCTGGCGCCTGTTTAAGGCCTGGCTGGTGAAGGGACCCGCCAACAGAGAGGCGGCACGACATGGTGCTTGGAGGTCCGCCTGTGCCGCCCACCACATGCGCAGCTCGATGCTCGGCCCAGGCCCGCCGTCCTTTCGCCATGAGCGCGGCAAGCGGAGGCGAGGTGAGGTGAGGTTCAAGGCAAGCTTCCACACGCCCCTACTTGGCGCGTCAAATGTTGGATTTCAGGCTCCGCAAAACCCTTGAGGTTCAAACACAGAGGCATGTGCGAAGGTTTCCATGCGGCCTCACCCAACCTAGCTTGCTAATCGATGGACACAACGGCGAACTCATTCGATGAAGAGTAAGAAGATGAACACTATAGTTTACCCAGGTTCAGGCCGTTGCGAAGCCTAATACCCTACTCCTGCTTTGGTGGATTGCCTCTCATGGAGGTTTTGGTGGATGAACTAGTACAGTCAGCTTGAGCCTCGCAAGGGGGGCTCAAGGTGTGTTCTTGGCTCTCTGCCTCACAGTGGTGTGTTGAGTGGCTAAATGTTGGATTGGATCGCCGGATCCCCTCTATGGTGCGTCCTAGATTCTATATATAGCGGTACCCCAGGTTCTCTTCCCTTATCACAATGGCGGGAAGGAATCCCACAACAGCCAATTTTGAAGGGGGACAGGAGTACATCCACTCCCTATCCGAAGGCGGTCTTCACCTGCAAAGTAGATTATGGTGATGCAGTGGTGGGCTCAGCGATGACATCTGCCCTACAGGGCTGGTGGTCGTGGTCTTGTTGCACTGAAATGTAAACCTTTGGGTGGTGCTTTGGGAACCCGCGTACGTCCTTGCTCCCATTGCACCAAAGAGGAAACTGTGCCACCTGGCACGCTGGCGCCCGCCTATCCTTCCTTGCGTCATCCTTGACTCCTGAGGCCGGGCCTTGCATAGAGATCTCCGCCCCTCAGGACGGGGCCTGAGGAGGCCCGTCCTTGCTAGTCTTGATGTCGTTCTTCCTCGTGAGCCCAGGGTCCTCGCGAGGGCCTTGTCTTGTGTAATGCCGCGCCAGACCTCGCCTGGCTGACAAAGTGGGCCTTGTCCTAAGCCGTAGGCAGGTAGGTCTGGGTACCCCCATTCCTAGAACGCTGACAATTAGTATTTGAGAAATCACACAACTTAGTAGTATCTTGACACATGGTGACCGAACAAGCAAAGCAACAAGCGAGACAAGTAAACTAGCAGGTAAAGCAAGAAAAGAAGTAAATTAGTAACAAGCAAAGATAAATATTTTTGATTTTTGATTTTTATGAGACAAATAAAAATAAGAACAAGTGAATGAAAATTTGTGTGAAGTTACTTGATAGTTGGTGATGGTGTTCCCCAGCAACAGCGCTAGAAATCCTTCTTGATACTTGTGATCTGCGTTGGGTTTTCGCATCACAACATGGGTAAGTATTACCCTCATTTATGAAAACAAGGTTTATCTAACCAATAGGAAAACCAATCCTCATCTGTATTCAGCGGCTGCACACAAAAGATCAAACAACTTGCACCCAACGCCGGCAAGAGGGTTGTCATTCCCCTTGATCTCGTTATTTGCAAGCAAGTGAGTTGTGTAGATAATTGTAAATTTCAAAATAAAATAAAAGCAAATAAATAGCAGCAAGGTGGTAGTAGCGTTTGTGAAAATATAACTGAATAGACCCGAGGGCCGTAGTCTTCTCTAGTTGCATCTCTCCTAGAAATAGCATACAGTGGGTAGACAATTTACTGTTGGGCAACTGATAAAAAAGCAAATAGTTAAGCAATTTTTGTGGCAATGATCATGTGTATATAAGCATCACGTCCATAAGAAAATAGGCCGACTCCTGCCTCCAACTATTACTATTACTCCACTCATAGACCGTTATACAACATGCATCTAGAGTAATGCTTGGAGAACGATGACATGATTTAGACAAAGTAAACTCAATCAATATGAATAAAACCCCGTCGTTTTATCCTTAGTAACTGCAACCCAAAGACGTAACTTGTCGCCTTCCATCACTGGGATATAGAAACTCGCCAGGTTGAACCTACTACAATGTACTACTCTCACCGAATAAATATCAATCTAGTTGGCCAAACTATCTCAATAGATCAGAGAGCACTATGAAGCTATAATGATCATGCAAATAAGAATCTTAGTATCCAGGTTTGACTCAAATACATTTCATGAATAATCTGAACATAAACTCACAATTCATTGGATTCCAACAAACAGAACATACAAAGGGATTACATCAGATAGATCAAGGCAAAGATGAGATGAACATTGTATTGAAGATCAAGAGAGAGAGAGAGAGATTGCCATCTAGGTACTACCTACAGACCTGTAGGTCTGTGGTGAACTACTTACACATCAACATGAGGGCAACAAGGTTGATGAAGAGGCCCTTCGTGATCGATCCCACCTCCAGCAGGGTGTCGGAACAGAGCTCTAGATGGGCTCCCATCGGAATAGAGACTTGCGCTGGCAGAAAAAGTGTCCCGGGAGCTCCCTTAGGGTTTTTGGGATATTAGAGAATTTATATGTCAGGGAGGAATGTCGAGAGACGCCCTAGGGGCCACCACATATTAGGGCGCACCCTGATGTGTGTTGGGGCCCTTGTGTACCTCCTGACCTCCTCCCGAAGCTTCGAGGTCTTCTTTTGGTCCATAAAAACCATCAAAAAGTTTCGTGGCAATTGGACTTCGTTTGTATTGTAAACCTAAAAAGTCAAAAACATGCAGAAAATTGCAACTAGTAGTAGGCACCGGGTCAATAGGTTAGTGCTAAAAATATTACAAATTGGTAAACAAATGCCCAAAAAGTATCCTAGAATGACAATATATCAGCATGTAACAATCAAAAATTGTAGGTACGTTAGAGAATTATCCCATCTCATGAAATTCCGTTAAGTTTTGTGTGATTGAAGTTTGCAAGTTTTGGGTGAGATACCGATATGAGGATAATATGGAGAAGCAAGACCCTAATATTGGGGATTCCCAATTCACCCCCAAGTTAATATCCAAGGAATACTCAAGCGTCTAAGCTTGGGGACGCCCCGGAAGGCATCCCCTCTTTCGTCTCCTACACTATCGATATACCTTACTTAATATTTTTATTCGTCACATAATATGTGATTTGCTTTGATCACCATTATATTTTGTTTTTTGTTAGGTGTTATTTATAATCCCTTTTTCAATAAAAAGTTCCAAGAATTGCCTTTTTAGGATGCCTGAATTTTATGTTTGATGTTTGCTGTGTAAAAACAGAACTTTTGTTGTAGTGTTTGAATTTTAAAACTTTACTAGAACCTATAAAGTTTCTGAATATTTTACATAATATTTTCATATAATTTTTTTATCATGTCCTATTTTTTTTAAAAAAATGGAGTTATAGAAGTGCACTTGGTAAATTAATTGCTATAGACTGTCCTGTTTAGACACATTGTTGTCATAGTTTTGTTATCTACTTCTCCTATAGTTTTCATGACTTATATTGGTAGATATAAATTGTGGAAATGATAGTATACAGTAGATAATGTTCGAAAATTATTGTGCAACTTGTTTTGACTTTACATAAAGATTTGATTTATTCTTACGTGTACTAACCTATCTCATGAGTTCTTTTCAAGTTTTGTGTGGATGAATTTTTTGAGACATAAGTGAAACTGGGACATGTGAGGATTGAAAGAGATACAAAAGCTGAAGCTTGGGGAATACCAAGGCCCCCCAAGACAATATTATAGGAAGTCTCAAGAATCTAAGATTGGGGATGCTACGCATGCCACCTCTCTTCATCAATAAATATCGGTTAGCCCATGTTCATGCTAAGTTTTTATTCGCTGCCATGATAAGTGCTATTCCTGGAGTGCCATTTTTATTGTGATAGCTGTTTGAATAAAATAATCCGATCTAAAAATATTTATTGAGAGAAAGTCCTCACGTAGCTACTTAGATGTTTAACTACTCATTGATCTTCACTTATATCTTTTTGAGAGTAGTTTGATGTTTACTCTCGTGTTACACTTATATCCTAAGAGTAAATTGTGAATGAATGAAATGTCATAAATCTAAAATTACTAATGTGCTTTATGATTATTAGTAGTTTCACTTTTGGTTTAGAAAATAAAATCTATTGAAGTTTGACAATCATAGTATTGGTCACACAAGCAATTCATGAATGATTAGTATAAGAAAGAGGACTTTCACATACAAATATATTATACTAGACATCTTTTATGATTGTGAATACCCATTAATTATTATCAACCATGATCAAATAGTTGAAGTTTGACAAGAAAGACGACATAATGATTATGTTGGGTATATTTGCATAGAATTTATATTGTTACGGATCCTCCAACATGTGGTTCTTGTTTAGGACCTTTTGCTAGACTAAACTTCATACTAAGTAGAAATACTACTTGTGCATCCAAACCCTTGAGATGCTTTTCTTCCATGAGAGTCCACCATACCTACCTGTATATGATATTACAATGCCATTCCAAGTAAATTTGCATGTGCCACCTCTAAACATTCAAATAAACTTCTATTTTGTATGCTCGTACCGCTCATGAAGGGATGGGGCAGTCATTATCTTCCATTCTAAGTGGGTTATTATCAAAATGAGTGTTTATTAAATTGTCATTGCAAGAGAGAGGATGGTAAAAAGGATGCCCAGTCCTGCATAATACAAAAATAAATAAACAAGAACTCCCCCTAGAAAGTTGATTGTTCGGAGGGCAAACATGGATTCAGCCAGCGAGGGAATGTGTTTGAGGGGGAATAAAATTTCAATTCTATTTGGGAACCACCAATAATGTGTTTATCATTATATTGAAAACTCTGTTGTGACGTTGATAGGAAAAGTACACCACTCGAAATTACATATTCATCTTTGTTTTAAACAATGAGCTCTGGCACCTTTACAAATCACTGCTTCCCTCTACGAAGGGACAATCTATTTACTTTCATTTTGTTTACTTTTCATATTGAGTCAATTTCTTATTCCATCATCAATATATTAGTTGTCAAGCATCATGTGGTGGGGAAAGATCCAAACACATATATCCAATCAAATATATTTTATCATGATTCATTATTGTTGACAATTATCTTCACGATAAGTATGTTGGGAGGCGAAACATTAAGCCCCTACCTTTCTTTGTGTTCGAGGATGTTGTTTATTCTAAAAATATTCTTTGAGTATTAGCAATCATAGAATAATATATGACAATTGAGTATGTGGAGCTCTTACTTTGACTTGATGATGCATTGAAGTTGTTTGGTGACTAAGAACATGGGTTGTTAAGTTTCAAGGTAATGCACTCTTTAAACCATGACATGTGAATTGTTTGCTACTCAACCATGATGATTTTTATGAAAAGGTTATTTTTTATGATGCTGGAAAAAGTTTTTGGAATTATCATTGATCAAACTTATATACTATGCTAGCATTCACACTTCATAAATTATTTCTTTTATAATTTAGCTACTCGAGGATGAGTAGGAATCAAGATTGGGGATGCTGATACGTCTCCAACATATCGATAATTTATGAAGTATTCAGGCCATATTTGCCTATGTTTATAATACTTTTATATGGTTTTGATGCACTTTATATGATTTATTTAAAACTAACCCAGAGTGACGTTGTTTTCAACAGAATTATCGTGATGTTTTTGTGCAGAAAATAGAAGTTCTCACAATCGTCCGAATTTTTTTATGATTTTTTCTAGAGAAAATAAGAAATATTGGAGCGAAAAACCACCGGGGGGACTACCTGTGGGCCACAAGCCAACAGTGCGCGTCCTCCCCCCTGGGCGCACGCTGATGGCTTGTGGGGCCCACGTGGCTTCGTTTAGCATGATTCTAACGCCAAAAAAATCATAAATACACAAAAACCATCAGAAATAATCAGAGATCGTTCTCTCTGCTGCCATAACTCTCTGTATCGATGAAAAACCCATATGGAGCATTTCTAGTACCCTGTCGGAGGGGGAAATCATCTCCGGTGGCCATCTTCATCGTCCGGCGGAGCTCATTGCGAGGAGGGATTAGTTTACCCTCAAGGCTAAGGGCATGTACGAGTAGCTATGTGTTTAATCTCTCTCTCTCTAGTGTTCTTGAGATGGCACGATCTTGATGTATCACGGGCTTTGTTAATATATTTGGATCATATGGTGTTCTTCCCTTGGTATCTTGTTGTGATGTATTGAATCTTTCCCTTTGATATCTCGTTATGTTGGATTGAATATTTTTGTTTGAGAAGACTTGATGTACGTCTTGCGTGTGGATACACGTAGTGACAATGGGGTATTCTATTGATTCACTTGATATATGTTATGATATCAACTTGTGGATTCCGATCACCTTGGGGATCTATACATAGGAGTTGATTGAACGTTTTCATACCACATTCGGCGGTATAAATCTTGGGGTACTCTTTGAAGTTCCTTGTGTTGGACTGAATATGATGAATCTAAAATTGTTTGATGCATGTCGAATAATTAACCCATGGATACTTGAGGTGACAATGGACTATCTAGGTGACATTAGGGTTGATTGATATGTATCATTGGTGTTCTTTTAGTATGAACTCTAGGGTTGTTTGTCACACCTATAGGAATAGCCCAATAGATTGATCGGAAAGGGGTAATTTGAGGTGGTTCTTACTACCTACAACAATTTCATCTTATGTTCTCCGCTAGTTATGAACTTTGGAGTGATTCTTTGTTTCATGTTGAGGGGTGATCATATGATTCTATTATGTTAGCATTCTTGATAGATTGCACTAGTGAAAGTATGAACCCTAGGCCTTATTTACAAGCATTTATATAATGTTTTGATCGATGTTTTACACTTCTACCTTGCTATTTTTATACTTTCATATTACAAAAACCTATATCTACCATCCATATTGCACTTGTATCACCATCTCTTCGCCTAACTAGTGCACCTATACAATTTACCATTGTATTGTGTGTGGGGGGGGGGGGGACACACCAGAGATTTATTGTATTTGATTGCAGGGTTGTTCAAGCTAGACCATCTTCATCCTACACCTCCCACAGATTGATAAACCTTAGGTCATCCACTTGAGGGAAAATTGCTATTGTCCTACAAAACTCTGCGCTTGGAGGCCCAACAGAGTCTACAAGAATAAAGTTGTCTAGTATACATCACTCCATGATACAACAAGTAAAGGTGTAAAGATAGAACCAGTTGCTTGACGAAGACACGTGATTTGTTGGACGAGCTCTAGTTGTTGTGACAACTGTACCTCTAGTTAGGGAGGATGGGAGTTAACTCTGAAGTCCTCGTCTTCACCTTATTCCCTTGGAGCCAAGGTCACTTAGACCTCGCCCAATCACTCCGGCTAGTCTTCAGGGTAGACTCCCGAAACCCGTACAAACTTGGTCACTCGGCAATCCACAATGACCCTTGGATGCTCTAGACCATGACGTCTAACCATCTGGAAGATCACAATCTTCAAGTGTAACTAGTCTTTGGTTCTCTCAAAACAAAATGACTTCGGTGATGCTCAAACACACTGGCTTTAGGTGTTTGGGTTTATCCTCACAAGATAGCTCTGTCTCAATGTCTTCAAGGTTGGTTTCTCCAAAACAACAACAACCAAATAATAACTCTGGGCAGCCGCCAACTTATGGTGGAGGGGATGAGATATTTATAGCCAACATGAAACCCGACATGATATGAATGAAATGACACTGGGCCAATAGCCAACCGACATGTGTCACAATGATGGGATTTCAACGACTCATGCGGAAACATTAATTGGGCTACAAGCAATGTTAACTCAACCAACTCTGGAAGAGATTGCCTCTCACTGTCTTCACTGAAACACATAGGTATATGGGTTGAGCATCACGTCAACTTGTAACTTTGATCACCTCGACCCGACTTAACAGTACTGTGATTCCTATGACTCAGCAAAGAAGAAACAAAACTATCAAAAGACATCTTCTTCATGTTTTATTATCTTCAAGCTTATATCTTCACGCACCACCCTTGTATTCAACTATCTTCAATGCCTTCAGACTTTTTTAGGGGTAATCTTCGATGGTTAATCTGTATCTCCAGGGACTTCTATATGTGTTATTCTATGAACTCTCACAAGCACATTATTCCCTCAACCACGTTTGTCTTCAGTACTGCAAAACCAACAAGGGGTGGCACTAGATGCACTTACAATCTCTCCTTTTTGGTGATTGATGGTGAACTGGTTGAAGTTTTCAACAGGGATACAAATATTTGAAGATAAAGACTTGGAGATTATGGTAACAAGATATAAAGAGCTCCCCCTGAAGATGTGCTTCTAAAGATTTTGCTTTGAATGCAAAAGCACATGACATGTTTTAATTGTGGAGATATCCCCCCTATATCTTGGAATCGAATTACAGTGCATTTAACTGATTTTATGAAGATAGTGAAATGCACAGTGAAAAATGGGCGTCCAATGAATGACTCTGGGCGCATAAAATAGAATTTTGAGAAACGCCAAAAGTATGGTAAAACATCAAATGTGCAGATGTCCATCAGGATTAAGTTTTACAACCCAAAATAGCAAATGTTTAGAATGAGAGTTGTACATTTAACAATATTAGCAACCCAACCCATTGACCCGTTTGAACACTATCAGTCCTTATCCCCCTTTGGCATCGAACAACCAGAATGGGTGAAGACACTGAAACACTACACATCCCCAACTTGAGTCAAAGACATTTGTGCAGCAGGGTCGTTGTTGGGCGGTGTAGATGGGCCTGATGTAGTGTCGGTTTGTAGAACAATAGATGGTGGAGAAGTGCCATCTTCATCTTCATCATCAATAAGATTAGCATGAACACTCTGTGCTGAAGAGGAATAATCACTGTCTTCAAGGGATAACATCTTCCGCCACTTCTCCGTGGAAGGAGGAGCACAACTTGAAGTTTCGCGTGAAGACCTCCGCATGAAGATAATCTTGAGGAAAGATGGTCAATGTATTCTAGGTAAGCTTGCTTGTCCCATGGGAAACGAATGTATTCTTGGTGGAGAGGTTGCGAATGCGATTGATATCAGACATAAGATTATGCATCTTCCTCTTGGTCCATTCATGATGCATATCCCGCCTTTGATGTAGTGAGACAAGAAGCCCTTTATTTATCATGAAACGAACCCTACTAGGTGGAGGTTGTTGAAGCACAGTGCTAGCAGTGGCTTTGGTGGCAGTGGCACTAGGCTGAGGCTGGCGAATGGCAACAATAAGTCTGGCCTTGGGTGGATCATTATGAATGAGAATCCCTTCATCATTTGCGGTGCCACTTGTGCCTTCCACAATTGGGTTATTTCTCTTTGAAGGATATATGTCTTCATGAATGACTTGAACTTTAGGGAGGAACACAACATGGTTACGGGCAGATGGCAAATAGTTGGTGTTTGTCTGCCGCTTGATGAATCGCGTGATCCATGGAGCATATATCTTGGGATAAAAAAGATCCATGCCAAAAGCTACGACGTTGCGCAATAATCAGTCTTGAAGATTAAACCTTATGCCATAGAAAATATTGGGGACCATTATCTTCACGACACCAACCAACTTGCTTGCAGATGAATGCCCCTTGATATGCCATAGAGTGTGATGAAGAATATGACAGATAGTCTTCGGCAAATACTGAAGATGTTCAACAAAGAATGCAGTGGGGCATGGAGCATTAGGAGCCATTGGTTTCATAAGTGTCACAATCTAAGTCATATTTGGTTATGGCACATGGAAGATTCTCTTGATGGCTCCAGTATAAGTATAAGTAGCAGATTGAGGATGAAACTATTCTTGATATATTGCCAGACGAGTGGTGGCAAAGAGTCCACTTGCGGGAGCCTTAATGTGCTCATCACTTAGCATGAAGTCCAAAGCCCATGTCTTCAAATCTTTGTTGTAGCCTCAGCTGTGAAGAGTTGCATAGAATTGAAGAAAGAGTTCTTCATTCCAGTCTTCCTTGTTGACGACAAAGGGCAACAGTCCAACATATCAAAGACAATCAAGTGCTTGTTCAAAGCAAGGCATTCCACTCATAGCTTCAAAGTCTAATCGCATGTCAGGAAAGATCCTACTGTGGCCATAGAGCACACACATATAATAGCTTCGCATGTGGTGGCTCCAGAAGCGATCGAACTAGATCTTATGATAAGCATATGGATTGCAATCAGAATCAAAGAAGGTATTGTCATGTTTGAATCTTTCTCACTCAAAACCATCCAATCAACTCGGCCTTACTTGTCCTCGCACAAGACACCGGTTCCACCAATTGACATGCAATTAGTTTTGCATATAGGTGGCCGACGGTTGTCTGTCTCTCCCACTTTAGTCGAATTGGATTTGACAAAGGTGGTCCTTGTAGAAGGTTAAAAGGCAACTTTATTATCACCATTGAGGCTTTGCATGGGTAAGAACGGTTCTTACTAGTTACGCATAATAGCCACATAAAACTTGCAACAACAAAGTAGATGATGTATAACTTGTTTTTGTAGGGTATGTTGTGATGTGATATGGGCAAGACATGATTTGATATATGTGATGTATGATATAATCATATTATGTAATAGTTATCATGACTTGCATGTCGATGAGAACAACAACCGACAAGAGCCATAGGGTTGTCTTCAATTTATTTTATGTCATTGCTTTACTTTATCGCTATGTGTTAGCAATAGTTGGCGAGACAACCACATGATGACATGATGATGGAGATCATGGTGTAATGTCGGTGATGATGAAGATCATGTCGGTGCTTTGAAGATGGAGATCAAAAGCACAAGACGATGATGGCCATATCATGTCACATATTTGATTTTCATGTGATGATTATCTTTTATGCATCTTATTTTTCTTAGGATAACGGTAGCATTATAAGATGATACCTCACTTAATTTCAACATAAAATATGTTCTCCCCAAGTATGCACTATTGCGAAAGTTCGTCGTTTCAAAGCACCTCATGATGATCGAGTGAGATAGACTCTTCATTCACATACAACGGGTGTAAGCCAGTTTTGCACATGCAAAAACTTGGGTTAAACTTGACGAGCCTAGCATGTACTTACATGGCCTCGAAACCCAGGAGACCGAAAGGTCGAACATGAGTCATATAGTAGATATGATCAACATGGAGATGTTCATCATTGAAACCACCTCATCTCATGTGATGATCGGACTTGGGTTGGTGAATTTGGATCATGTTATACTTAGACTACCTGAGGGATGTTGACTCGAGTGGGAGTTCTTTAGTAATTTGATTAACTGAACTAAGTATCATGAACATAGTCAAAATGTCTTTGCAAATTAGGCTGTAGATCAATAGCTCGCGTTGTAGCTCCCCTGCTTTATTGATATGTCCTAAAGAAAACTAAGTTGAAAGATGATGGTAGCAATTATGCGGTGTTGGTCCATGATATGAGGATTATCCTCATTGATTCACCGTAGGCTTATGTCCTTGATGCACCTCTCGATGTGCCAACACCCTCAAGCATCGTCTTTGCTATGAATGGTAGGTACATTCTAATGACTACTCGATAGTTTAATGCGCCATGCTTTATGGCTTAGAACCGGGGCTCCGAAGATGTTTTGAATGCTATGGAGCATATGAGATGTTCCAATAGATGAAATTAGTATTTCAAGCTCATGGCTGTGTTGAGAGGTATGAGGCCTCTGACAAGTTCTTTGCGTACAAGATGGAGGAGAATATCTCAGTCAATGAGCATGTTCTCAGAATGTCTAGGTGCTACAATCACTTGAAGCAAGTGGGAGTTAATCCTCTGGATAATACATTGATTGATGGAGTTCTCGAGTCACTATCACCAAGCTACAAGAGCTTTGTGATGAACTATAACATGCAAGGGATGGATAAAATGAGCCTCAGCTATTCGCGATGCTTAAAGCCACGGAGGTAGAAATCAAGAAGGAGCATCAAGTGTTGATGGTTGATAAGACCACTAGTTTCAAGAAGGTCAAGGGCAAGAAGGGAAACTTCGAGAATGGCAAGCCAGTTGCCTCTCTAGTGAAGAAAACTAGTGTTGGACCCAAACCCAAGACTGAGTGCTTCTATTATAAGGGGAACCATCACTGGAAGCGGAACTGCCCCAAATACTTGGCAGATAAGAAGGTTGGCAACGTCAACAAAAATATATTTGATATACATGTTATTGATTTGTACCTTACTAGTGCTCATAGTAGTTCTTGGGTATTCGATACCGGTTCGGTTGCTAATATTAGTAAGTCAAAACAGGAGCTACGAAATGAACGAGATTAACTAAGGACGAGGTGACGATGCGCGTTGGAAGTGTGTCCAAGGTTGATGTGATCGCAATGGGAACGTTTGGTCTACCTTTGAGATTAGATTAAACAACAATAAATGTTATTTGATGCTTGCTTCAAGCATGAACAATATATTTGGATCTTGTTTATTGCTAGACGATTATTCATCTAAGTAAGAGAATAATGGTTATTCTATTTACATTAATAATACCTTATTGATCATGCACCCAATGTGAATGGTTTATTGAATCTCGATCGTGGTGATACACATGTTCATAATATTGATGACAAATGATGCAAAGTTAATAATGATAGTACCACTTACTTGTGGCACTGCTCCTAAAGGAGGAATATGTGGTTGTGATGGTCTGTTTCATTTCATTTGTTTTATTCATTCATCTCTCCTATCTCTCGCCCCCTCGAACTCGATGCATGCACACTAAGCAAGCCCATGAGAAAAAGCCCACCTTGATCAGCCGCCGCTCTCCTCAGACCCGTGCATATCATTCCAAAGGAAAATAAGAAAATTCACCATGCGCATGAGCCACCGCTGACGAGGATCTCGTACACACCTGTCGCTACCGCGGGCGCACGAGCCACCGCCGTCGGAGATGAGCGAGCGCCATAGGCGCACGGGCCACCGCCGTTAGAGATGCATGAGACACTTGTCGCCACCACGGGCCACCGCCGTCAGAGATGCCGAGACATTTGCACGGGTGCAAGATCCACCGCCATTGGAGATGCACAAGCACCACGGGTGCATGGGGTACCACTATCAGAGATGCGCGAGACACTTGCCATCGCCATTGGCCCATGAGTCATTGTCGTCCGACACATGTCCCCGTCCCGTCATTGGATCTTACAATTTGCGGAGCCTTCCACCTAGTCACCAATCCCTCGATGGTTTGTCCTGTCTCTCCTCTTTCCTGATGGAATGATGGATCACATTGACATCTGAATTCTTTCCACCTTCTCTTCTATTGATGTGCATGTATCTGAATTCCTTCCCCTTTTATTCTATGGAATAGACTACACTAATTGCTGAAGTACACGGCTGAACGGAATTCATCGAAGTCATTACAGTTATAGCATCCTATATTCTGGGAACCTATAATGTGCTCAAGAAATCCATGTTTATACTTTACAAATTTCACATGCATGTTTCCCTTCTATTGATGTTGTGGCTGGTAAGTGCCCATCTCTATGGAGTATAGGTTGTAGTGGAGTAAGTGAAAAGTGTACATGATTGTAGGTTGAAACTTTCTAATTATGATGGAGAAGATGGACCCTGATGCCCGCAATTATACTGCCAAAGTCAGAGGCTGCATGCCATGTGCTTCCGGCCACCCTAGACCCTCGTCCTCATGATCATGTCAACCAACAGGGTCAACGACAAGGATGCTTATGATGTAGTAGGTCAGGATGTCACGCCTTTCCTAAATTTGTTTATGTATGATGCATTTCATAGTGTTTCTTCTAGCACGTTAACAAGAACCTCCACATATTTTATTGGTGTATTATCAATGTATTGGTTAGGAATTGAGGTTGAATACCAATATACACACATACAACAACAATGGTTGATGACAATAACGACCTTGTAGCTTCAGGTATGAGACTAACAAAAGGTTCACAACTTTTGCCTAATATTAGTTTATGGCACCCCTTTCTCTTATGTTCATGTGTACAAGCAACTTCACAACAAGATTTATACGAGTGGCTTGTTTTACCTTCTTTGATTTAAAAATAGTTTATGGTACCCCTTTTTTATGTTCACGTGTAGAAGCAACTTCGCAGAAAGATTTATATGATTTGTTCATTTTGCCTTCTTTGATTTAAAAATTGCTAAGGCGAGGGGGGCTTTGGGTCACGGTGGGGCATGGTGGAGGGCTCTGGGTTGTGGCGGGCAAGGAGCGGAGGAATTGTGCATCTGGAGATGCAGCGGCCACCAATCCTAGCTGTCACACTGTTGTCTGATGAGTCACATGATCACGAAGGCCTGTGACAACATATTCATGCCCAACTCTCAATCCATTGTCGCCCATTCAACACACTCACCGAGGCTAGGGGTGGATGGTTCTTTGATGCTGGCATAGCTCGAGATGGCCAAAAGCAGAGCGAGGGAGGCTATCGAGTTGAAGAAGACGCCGACACCCTGACAACGGAAATGTGGTTTCTTGGAGCTAGCGGGAAGGAGGCCGATGGCTTCCTATTGTAGTAACACGATACTAAGTCGACAACACACCAGGTTCTATTCTTTAAAAAAAATCTAACCAGGTTCTATTTTAAACAATTTTTCTACTACCAGTAATTACTCGAGTATGTGAATAAAATCTGGTGTGAACAAAATTTGAACCGTAATTTGTGACATTCGAGATGTCTATAAAAATACAAATAGAAAGGCAATGATGTTGGGTTCTACCGTATGTGCATTGCATGCAAATTAAAAAATTCTACATGGAGAACATCCAAGATCATGCTATGAAGATGGATCACAGATTGTTACCACTAGACGCGTAATGTCGTGCAGCGGAAGTAGAGTTGGGGCAGTGCGTTTGTGTGGTCCGTCTCTAATGGTATCCGCACGTGCATGAGGAACACCGTGTGGCGGGCTGCTAGTTCTGATCGTATAGTTGGCTAGTTGGAACACATGCAAAGCCTTAATGATGATGGTGAAGTGATCAAACAAATGAGTGTTCCGCACCACCACTATATATAGGCATCCGGTATGGGTCAACTATTGAGTCTCCCACGGATCCTAAAGCCCACTTGTTCCGCGTGACCCCTTAGGTTCTCGTTCACTTGGTCGCGAGTCAGGTCACATCCGGCTCGACCAATCGGTAGCGGCCTCTAGCAAAGCATACCGACTTCAAGTGTATGATGAAGCTGGTTAGGCGAACCTGTACTTCATACTTCTGTTCCCTTTGCCACACGATATATGTTGTTGTGTCCAGGACAACATAGTCATCCTTGTTGCAGCACGACCTCTTTCTCGTTTTGGTGAATCCGACCAACATTCAGATTATCTCATAATCCTCATCGCATGGCCATGCTTATCCAGGTCGGATCACCCGAGGGGCCTAGAGTATATCTCTCCTAATCGGAGGGGCAAATCCCATCTTGCTCGACCATGTCTCGTAGCATGGGTCTGGATAAGACCAAAACCTACCTTTGTAACTACCCAGTCATGGAGTAGCATTTGGTCAGCCCAAAGCAGGTCTGCCACCATCCCGAGTACATGTGCTAGCTCATGTCTTAGGACATAGAACTTATGTTGTACTAGAGACTTGCAGATGATCTATCATTGCGTCTCATAGTTGGGTCTGTCCAACTCAGACCTTATCTCGACTCGGATCCGACTACATCAAATCCGACCACATCTTTCCGAGTCCATATTATCCTGCTAGCATCCAATGCTACATGGCTAGTGAGACCGGACCATCCACCGTGTCATATGCTAGTCTAACCGGTTGCACGTCCACACAACCCTTTCGACTAGGGACTCTTTAGGATAGTCATCATACAATGTATAGTCTCAAAAACAAGTCATGTACTTGTTAATACACATAATTGATAATGTACAAGGACTATCTTCATTCAGAAACACATCAGAATTATCATCATACATGATTGCCTCTAGGGCATATCTCCAACAACTAATTCAATTGATTTGTTAGATATAGAATAATATGTGTGTAGTAGTTGATGTCTCAATTTTGTTTTTATGTGGTTTATGTTTGAATTAATTAAAATGTTGGCCAACATGTTTGTTCAACTTGCAAGGTGATTGGCACTCAGTAAACTATTGGAAGTATGTTTGTACCTCGTTATCAAGCTTTGAAGACATGTACATTCAAGAATAGGTATGGCTACATGCTTTCTATACCTGTCAGCTTCATAAAGCATTTTGGAGGGGTGCATCTTGTTCGATAGGTCTGGTATGCGTATTTAACAAACAAAACAATTTTTTATATATAATAAAGATTGATGAAAATTTGGACTTTAGACTATATCAGGGACAATTTTCATGATAAATTACACAAAGTTTGTATCTTGGGACATCTTTATGCCAACTTACCATCAATATTATGATGTCCCCTCATGTGCCAGTTTTGATACCTTGTTAGAAGTTCATGATCTGTTCTTTATTCCCTCATAATTTTTTACCTTTATGTAGAGATTTGAGTATAACTTAAATTTATAGATGCATATGTGCTTGTGAGTTAAATAAATCCCACTTGATGGTTCTAAAAAAATTCTGCAAAAATATGATCATGACAAAAAGAGAAATGGAGGTTAAGATGCAGAGTGGATGCCTACACCAACAACTTTATAGATTGAACTACGTTTTGATAGATGACTCAAATTTTAGAATGCGAGCATTATCATTTGGGAATGCAATTAACAATAGTATCAAGTCAAGTTGAAAACAAGAGATCTATTGTTCGATGTTGAATTTAGTTCCTTTATTGCAAAAGCACCAGATATGAGCAAGGAGATTATTCAATACAACCTCAACAACAACAAAGCCTTTAATCCCAAACAAGTTGGGGTAGGCAAGGAGATTATTCAATATTGAATTTAATTCCTTTCTTGTACCCATGGTCAATCTATTGTTCCATACTACGGGCTTGCACGCGATCATGCTTCTAACTTAATTCAGTTTTTTAGATCCGTCGATGAAGAAAACAACACATTTCAAGATATGATAGTTGGTACTTCCAACTTTGATGTACTCTGTCATTTTACTTTGTGGGAACGATACTAATCTATTGCTTGCTTATTTAAGATCATGGTAATCATGTTTGCTAGCCCATGTGTATTCTATTTTTCCCCCTTATTGTTGCAGGTTAGAGTGGAACTTTCAAATAACTTTCCTTCCTTGGGATATTTTGAATACTATGACTAAATATACAATGGTAATGTTATCAATGTTAGGCCCTTCTATGATTTATGTTTAGCATGTCTAGTATATTAGTGACAATTTGAGCCTCTTAGAAGTGAAGTAGGTTTGTAGGGAATTCTTCCTTTTTTTGCTGGGGGTAGGGAATTGCTTCAACTCTTTGAATGATCACAAGTGGCACGCTGACTGGCAATTCAAAGAGAGTTTAACATAAGAGCTTGTGATCTCTACATTTGAATGGTAAACTGCTAGTTTTCTACTTTACTATATATTATACATCAATAAAATAAGTAATTGCATCATGGTATCCGTGGATTAATTATTTTTATGTGCATCAAACTATATATTTTGAAGCACTTATAGTATCTTGCATAGAGGATCTAGAACTCTTGCCAATTTAATGTACAAAGTTGTTCTTTTCTAAAAAACTTTGCTGGGTTTCTCTTTGCCTCTCAATGTTATCATTAGTCAATGGAATTGTTGACAACTTACCAAAAAAGAACAATCATCTGCGGATGCCCAAGCACATAAGTCGTACATAAATAATTATATGTTAAAGGAGGGACTTGGAACTGTACCTAAAATACAAAATGGTAACTGGAGGGGCTCTCATATTGCAATAAAAATAAATGACACATATTTCACTAGAAAGCAAACTTATCAAGACAAAATAGTATAATCTATATTTTCAGATTTGTATTATTTGCTTATCCATGTCTTTGTATGGATTGGTCCTGAATGTTTGACTTCTCCAAGAAATGAAGTTGCATATCCCCAACCTCAATTCTTGTGTCACCATCGAGCACATCTAGCTGCTTGTTGTTCTTCAATTACTGTTGCTCCTAAGATTCATGTCTTAAATATTCTTGTGAGAGAAATTATATGGAATTTAATGATCATTCATTTCAAAAAATATAAGTGATATTTCCTTGTAAAAGGTTGCCTTCCCAATTTAAGTCCTACTATTAAAGGGGAGTTAGTTTGTTGTTTTGTTTCCACCACCTCGATCGATACTAACTTTGTCGTGGTTTTGTCATGGCAGATGTCCTAGTGAGAGGACTTAGGTTCGAGGCCATCGCTGCAACGGCGAGTTTGAAGGGATTGATCGGGATGAGAGACAAAGGTTTACCCAGGTTTGCTCCCTCGGGAAGAGGTAAAAGCCTACATCATTCTTTGTGTTGTACTGATTGTATATCGATTTCAAGGGAGCGGATTCGCTTAACCTAGTAATTGACATATTGTTTCGTGCCCTAAGCTGTCATAGAGACTCGCCTTTAAATAAGTAGGATGAGGACCTGGGCTTACAAGAGTCCAGACTGGGTTAGACTAATTATCCGATCACGTCTCTAAGTCGTCTTGCCTTCCTAGGCAAGCCATCTTCCGGGCGGCTCACGCGCTCGGGTCTCGCACCATCTTCCGGCTCTGGGCCTCCATCCGGCCCACCTGGCGAGTCGCCTCCGGGTTTGTCTTCAACCTTTGGGACCACTTAGCACCTTAAGTATGAGCCGCCAGCTGTGACCCGGCCCCTCCTGGGCGGGTCATACCACGGAGTTATATCCCCAACATTAGGCCCCAGATTGATTTGAACCTGTTCATGTCAATCTTCAAATCCATTTTGCGGCGAGTCTCATACCTTTCTCGCCTGAAAATAAACCTTCATAACCCGCCATATAAAATGGATGATGTCACCCCGGATGTATCCAAAAGATCTCCATGACATCACAATGGATCTTTGCATTAAACGGTCAACCCAAAAATCAAGTCGTCTTCTTGGTCAATCATCATTGCATCTCCTCGATTCTCGCGTGGACTGTTGTCGTCCTATCTCCTCGTAAATAGGTGGGGGGAGGGGATCCCATTTATTTTACTTTTACTTGTCGTCGCTGTCTATCTTCTTCCTCCTCCAACGCTCGCGCGACTGAAGCTCCGCCGCCGTAACCGGACCTTCCTCATCTTCACTAGCAAAGGTCGCTACATCAACCTGACTTTGACCAGAGTTTGCCAGCGCACGATCACCTCCCCAGCATCCTTTAGGTTCCTTCCTCTTCACTTTGTAGACCCGCATTAGTTCATCGGAGTTATTCTGAGTCCACCACCACTCGTCGGAGTATTCATTGCAGATCGGAAAAGAATACATCTTTAGGCTCTGAAAAGCTAGCCAACTCATGCGGTGCTCCGATTAACATGTATCCCCTACTCAATGTAGATTGTTTTTGCGGGATCACTAGAAGAGTATGTCTAGAGGGGGGGTGAATAGGCTACTTGCAGGAATTTAAAATCTACACATGGGCAAAGTTAAGTGTTGGCAGATTTTAGCATTTATGGCAAGTCTAGTACACCCTACACGTGCAAGTCATCAAGTATAGCAGCGGAAAGTAAAGACATTGCATATGGAAGTAAGGGGTAGAGATAGGAAGATCAAACACATGAAGGGCACGAAGAATTTTCCCGTGGTTCCGATAGGTGGTGCTATCGTATGTCCACGTTTATGGAGTCTTCAACCCACGGAGGGTAACAGTTGCGAGAGTCCACGGAAGGCTCCACCCATAAGGGTCCACGAAGTAGAAACCTTGACTATTCCATAACGGCTTCCGTCCACGAAGGACTAGCCTCACTATGGGTATATCTTCATGAAGTAGGCGATCTCCTTTCCCTTACAAACTTCTTGGTTCACTTCACAACACGAAGTAGGAGGCTCCCAAGCGACACCTAACCAATCTAGGAGGCACCACCCTCCAAAAGGTAATAGGCTCGATAATGTCGATGAACTCCTTGCTCTTGTGCTTCCAGATGATAGACTCCTCAACACACAATCACTCTCTCACATATTTGGCTTTGGTGGAAGAGATTGATTGGGTGGAAAGCAACCTGGGGAGGCTAGGGATCAAGATTCATATGGTTGGAATGGAATGGCATGATCTCAACACATGAGTAGGTGGCTCTCTGTCAGAAAATCTGATAGGATAGGTAGGGATCTGTTCTGAGTGCTTCTCTTTCGAGTGAGTGGTGGTGGAAGGGTATATATAGGCATCTCCAAAAATCCAACCGTTACACCTAATAAGTCAGACTCGGTGACACCGATGTGTTAATCTCGGTGGTACTGAGTTGCCTCAAAGGTAGCAACTTTTGAATCTCGATGAGACCGATACATAAAACTCGGTTGCACCGATAAGGTGACCAACGGTCAGATTGCCAAACTCGGTGACGCCGATCCAACAAACTGGGTGATACAGATTTTTTGAATTTGCGTGACAGAAAGTTGGCAACCCAAACTAGGTGGAACCGAAGCAGAATCAGTTGCACCGAAGGACTAGTGTTTGGCTCAGTCTGTCTCAGGCTGAGCATCGGTGGCACCGAGTGGAAAGTGTTGGTTTCACCAATTTTGGATATTTGGCTTTGGACAGACTTTTGTGGAAGAGCTTGTGGGTGTACGTGGTGACTATCACTTGTGCACGTACGGGCATTTTGTTCACCAATAGTACCTTACCCCCTTTTAATAGTATTGCGTTTCCTATGGACTCGAGGTGATTTCTCACAAGGTAAAATGTAGAGTCCTCTTGCTTGAATCTTTTCCAATGCTATTCCTTCTCCTTCTTCTTCATGGGGATATTCTCCACACTCCTTTTTGCCTACCCATCTCTCTCTATGGACTTTATCTGAAATACACTAGATGATAGTATTAGTCCAAGAGACAATGTATGTTGTCATGAATTGTCAAAACCACCAAGGGAGAACATTGTGCTTTCAATCTCCCCCTTTTTGATAATTGATGACAACATACAATCAAAGCTTCAAATAAAGATATGGATATATATAATGAAGACTTTGAGAGACACATGACTTAGACTTGCTCCCCCTAAATGTGTGCAATCCCTTTAAGGGATAGTTGCTTTGGAATGCATGGACACACATATAGTAGCAGGGATATGATAAGTGATGTGTATCTTGGCTATATGCATCAAATGTATATTAATGAGGTGCATCCTGGATCAAGACTTCACTCTTGCAAACAATATGTTCAAGAAGCAAGAGATCATCTTGTACAAGAATATAATGCATATAGTTACCTTGAGCTCTTGAGCATTCTAGTAGTAGAGATACACTTGATCAAACAATGTTAGGAAACACAACAGTATTCTACCAATAAAAAGCAATAGAACTCAAAAGTTCCAAGATATGGAGAACATATAGAAGATAGTATTTCTTAAGATTGATATGTCTCCAAAAACATTTAGAAATTTCTCTGCTAGATATAAAATAATGGGTCATCCTCTCCCCCTGAATCTTAGCATGTAAATATTGGGATTGGATAGGGTGAGAAAATTCTAATATGAGAAATCGAATGCAATAAACACATCCTCCTTTGTGAAAGTTCCCCCTACTTTGGTATTCTCCCCTTGCCTATATAAGTATAAACTTTTAATATTCTCCTCTCCCCCTAAATTATATCTCCCCCTTGCATAAGCATGTATCTCCCTCTTTAGCTTTGAAGCTTAGTATATTTCTCCCCCTTTGGCATTAATTTCCAAAAAAGGTCAAATATAGGGTTAGATATAGGGATCATTGATAAACAAGGGATCCTTGAGAACAAGGGTCATAGAATGTAGGATTCATGAAAATCATGAGAAAAATGGGGGAATCATTGAAAATAATTTCTCTCCCTTTGGCTAAACTTAAAATTTGTAGAACTTCTCCTCCTTTGAGTTAGGGACTGTTGAATGTATTTCTCCCTCTTTTTCAAGTTTTTTTTAAATAAAAGGGATCATCGAAGAAATGAAAACATCACAGAGGGATTACAAAGATTTTTAGATACAGACACAGAGTGAAATATGATAGTAAGTCGGTGGCTCTAAGACAAATTTGTCGGTGATACCGATTTGATGTTATGCATCTCATTCGCTAAATCGGTAGAACCGAGTCCTTTGAATCAGAGGCTCTGAGGCTAAAACAGAAACTTGGAGAAGTTTGAGAAACTTGAAAATTTGTAAGAGAAATGCACATAATTTGTACAAGGAGATATCAACTAGAGAAGATTTGAATGGTTCCAAGAAGGCTTGCAATAGAGAATGAACCCAACATGATTCTTAACTAGATGATGGGCGGTGACTAGGTCACCTATATTAGAGTATATTGACTCAGGAGCCATGCAAGAATACTTGCTCATAGGTCATACTCATCGTTAAACTCAGAATGGGGTTACCATTTTTCAATTAAGCATTTTAATTTTTCATCTCTTGAGTTGCTTTATCTCATGACTTGGAGTAAAGCTATATCAAGGATATGAGTACATACCTTTGAGTGATGTTGATGACATAGCTTGTAGGTGAACTTGATGAGGATGCTTGCAGTTGATGAAGATCATCTTGAGTTGGGAGCAATCCTTGTTGATTGCATTCACTTTTTACCTACATGGGCTAGTAATGCAAGGAAGAACATGATATATCCAAATGACTTGATACCAATTGAGAAATATATGTCAAGGATATGTTTTGTTGTCTTCTTCCTTTCATCATCAAAGTGAGGTTGTGGATACTTGGTCATGACAAGATTGCTTAAGATGTGAGTTGTTGGCAATCTTGTTGTGTGTTGTTCTTCCAAGTACCTACAAAAGGGTTCGATGCAAGACAAGGGAGCATAGAATTCCAAGATATATGATATTAAAGATAATAGCATGGAATAAACAATTAAGCTCATTCCCTAGCATGGATCCGAGTGAGCTTAGCTCAAGTTTGAAGCATTAATGATGTTCAACTCACTCCTCAAATGACAAAACACTTTTTCATCAAGTGGCTTAGTAAAGATGTGAGCCAATTGCTTATTAGTATGAAAATGCTTAAGATTAATATGTCCTTTGACAACATGATCACGAATGAAATGATGTCGAACTTGAATATGCTTGGTTCGAGAGTGTTGCACACGATTATGGACAATCTTAATAGAACTTTCATTGTCACAAAGTAATGGCAGATTTTTAACATAGATTCCATAATCTTTAAGCATTTGTGTCATCGATAATAATTGTGCACAACATGATCCAACGACAATGCATTCCACTTCGGCAATAGATAGAGATACCGAGTTTTGTTTCTTGGAGGACCAAGACACAAGAGAACTGTCAAGAAATTGACATGTACTCAAGGTGGATTTTCTATCAACCTTGTCACCGACATAGTCTGAGTCGGAGTAGCCAACAAGATTAAAAGAAGATCCATTGGATACTAAATGCCAAAGTTTGGTGTATGTATCAAGTATCTTAAAATGCGTTTCATGGCTTTAAGATGACATTCTTTGGGTGCAGCTTGATATCTAGCACACATGCAAACACTAAGCATAATATCAGTACGGGAGGCACATAGATATAGCAATGAACCAATCATTGATCGATAAACCTTTTGATCAACTAGTTCACCCTCCTTAGTGAGATCATCCTGTCCGGTAGTGGGCATGGGAGTTTTCATACCTTTGCACTCTTGCATGTTGAACTTCTTGATCAAGTCCTTGGTGTACTTGGTTTGAGAGATGAATGTACCTTCTCTCATTTGCTTGATTTGTAGACCAAGGAAGAATTTCATCTCACACATCATAGAAATCTCATACTTCTCTGACATTAACCTTCCAAATTTCTCACTAAATTGTGGGTTAGTAGATCCAAAGATAATATCATCCACATAAATTTGGCACACAAATAGTTCAACATTAACTCTCTTTGTGAATAAGTTTGCATCAATTTTACCAATTTCAAAACCTTTTTCAATGAGAAACTTTGTTAGGCATTTATACCAAGCACGAGGAGCTTGCTTAAGACCATATAAAGCTTTGTGAAGTTTGTAAACGTGGTCAGGTTTCTTAGGATTTACAAAACCAGGTGGTTGCTTAACATAGACCTATTCTTCGTCACCATTTAAAAAAGGAATTTTAGTATCCATTTGGTAAAGCGTGATATCATGGTGATTAGCATAAGCAAGAAGAATTCAAATGGCTTCTAGTCTAGCAACGGGGGCGTAGGTCTCATCGTAGTCCATACCTTTGACTTCCGTATATCCTTGGGCTATGAGATCGTCTTCATCTTGCTTGTTCTGAAATACCCATTTCATGCCGATGATGTTTTGCTCGTCCTTGGGCTTCTCCATGAGTGTCCACACTTTGTTCCTTTTGAAGTTGTGAAGCTCTTCATGCATAGAGTTCACCCAATCCGCATCTTCAAGAGCTTGTTCAACCTTCAAAGGTTCAATGCTAGAGATGAAAGAATAATTCTCACAAAAGTTAGCCAAGCGAGTTTTAGAGCGAGTGATCCTCCCTGTTTGTATAGCACCAAAGATTTGGTTTAGGGGATGTTCTTGGTCACTTGTGCTCGAACTCGGGGTAGCTTTGGTTGTTAGTTGGTGAAGCTTCTTCCTTTTCATCATCTCCTTCATCTTTGTTGTTGTTGAAGTGGTCGATACCTTGAGGTGGTGGTGAAGGAGGTTGTGGTGGATCTTCATGATGTACTTCCTCCTCCTCTTCATCTTGTCGTGTACCACTTGTGGATGCTTCCATGTCGTTTTATCGGTAGCCTTGATCCGAAGTAGGAGCTTCTACTTGGGTTGATGAAGTACTTTCCTTCACCTCCATGGGACGAATCTTGCCGATGGGAAAATCTTGGATAGCTTCCAAAGGATCTTTATCACCTACATCATTTGGCAATTGTTTGACTTGTGAACCATTAGACTCATCAAACTTCACATCTACCGTCTGTTCAAATTTTCGAGTGATGTAGACACGGTAGGTGTGAGAGTTTGATCCATAACCAAGTAGGAAACCTTCATGAGATTTGGGAGCAAATTTTGCATGACGATGCTTATCAATAATGTAACACTTAGAGCCGAATACCGGAAAGTATCCAACTTGGGGTTTGTTACTGGTGATAAGCTCGTATGCCGTTTTACCGAGAAGCTTGTGCAAGTAGAGTTGGTTTGTCGCATGCCATTCTATTTCCACGGCTTCTGCCCAAAAATGTCTTAGCATACTGTATTCGTCAAGCATCATTCTTGCCATCTCAATGAGGGTTCGGTTTCTGTTAGGGATATACCACGCGGTATGACCCGGCCTGGCGACTCACACGAGACCCGGAAAAAACATGACATTTTATTAATGCCACGGCAGGCGGATCACAGGACGACCAGGCCCAAGACTCGGCATGTAAGACGGCGCTAGGCGGCTCGCAAGAGAAGGCTCAAAGAGAGAAAGACTCCCATGCCGAAGGTTACAAGACCCGGAATAGGATTCTAGAGAGACTAGTCCTAATCCTACTCCTAGTAGGACTCTATTTGTAAACCTACCCTCTCCACTTATATAAGGAGGGGTAGAGCACCCCTAGAGGGACAAGATACACAAGTCCACAAGTTTAGACAACACAAGAGATTAGAGATAGACAGATTAGAGGCTCTCGTGATTAGAGGTAACAAACAACACCCTTGTAATCGAGAGATCTTCCTCATCATCAATACCAAACAAGCAGGACGTAGGCTTTTACCTCCATCGGAGGGGTCGAACCTGGGTAAACTCCGTGTCTCTCAATTCCGACCAACCCCTTCAAGCCGCCACATAGTTGCGCTTCGCCCCGAACCTAAGTCCGTTCACCCGGACATCTGCCGGGACAAATCCACGACAGTTGGTATGCCAGGTAGGGGGCGACACACGATGGCTTTGTATTTTTTGTGGAAACTCTTCAGGAATCGAGAATCTCGGGATGCGTCAAAAAAAGAATCGGGCGAAAGGATCTACGTCATGGATGAGTGGTCGGTAACTACGGGTATGAGATACAAGATTTGAGACAAGAGATTACGGTTCCAATGTGTGCACCGCTGCATGCGTCTCTGGCGATCCGCCGATCCGAAGCCAAATTGTTTTTCGGTGTGCCGCCATAGCAAGCCAAGAACGACAGGAGTTCTGCTACAACCGCTGTTTGTTCAAATCGTAGAAGCCATCAAATTTCACTACTACATCATCAAGTGATCGTGCATGCGTCACGGGAAGGCTCATCAATAGTCCAATTATTTTATTCATCGGAAGTTGCGACGTAAAGGAAACCTGGCCACAAACGGCTGATTAATATGTCAAAATAAAAAGAAAATAAACAAATAAAGATGGAGTGGACGCGGACACGGCTTCGTCCAACCAGCCACGATCCGGAAACAGACTCACATGCCGTGGCATCGTCTCCGCCTCGGCTGGCCTATCCTGGAGCCGGCCTTCTCCGATGTTACAACCTTCGCCTCTGCGCAGCCCCATCGACATGCCTATGAGTCGGCCTGCTCCGTGCCTGCTCACCCGCCTCCGACCGACCGAGCTCTTGCTCCGGCTCGCCATGGCCGCGCCTCACCCGAGTGACCACCGCATGATCCTGCGCCTGCGCCCGCATCCATGGCCAGCCTCACCCCGAGACGGCATGGGCTCCGTCGCTGGGGGCACTTCACCTTGAGCCAGCATGGACTTTGGTCGCCCCGCAGCCGATTCGGATTCGCCCCGCTCACCATGTTCGTCCACTCGCCCCGTCGTCTCGGACATGGCCTCACCTTGCTGCTACCGCCGGCCACAGCCGCACCCCACATGCCAGTTCATCCGCAGCCAGCCCACCGCGCCTGCCCGCCCGCATCTGAGCTACCGCATGCCGGTCTCGCTTCTGCTCGCACCTACCAACACGGTCATGAGCCGCCCCTTGGTCGGCGTGCGCCTCGGCGCACCAAACATTGTCACCATCGCTGTGCCATGCATTTGCTCCACACCGCCACCGCTGTCGCAGCTAGACGAAGAGCCGCTTGAGTGCCCGGTGTGCCTCTCCCCTTTCGCTGTCGCCTCCGGCCTCCGTCGTGTCACGCGCACGGGCACTCCCTTTGTCAGCTGCGGCTCCTGCATCTCCCCCTCCACAACGCTGTCTGAAAGATGGGCTAAGTTTTCCTTGGACATTCAGATCCAACCGTGGCTTTGTGATGCATTATGGATATGATATGAAAAACAAGAAAAATCAACCATGGAGAAACATCACTGGAAAGGAAGTTTGACTCAACAGAATAAAAAACGGTAGTATGCCCAGTATTATTCAGCACCGGTGTCCATATTCATCCGACAAAAAATCCAGGATAATTGGCATTAAAATGCAAGGAAGGAGCGTGTACCAGTATCATTCTGCACTAGTGTTTGTCCGTGTCGCATTACTCAATAGACTCGTGCACCGGCTTACAACGCCATGGCCGTCTATCGCCACCGCACCGGCTTATAACATCGTGGCCATCTATCACTGCTGCGCCGACTTACAACGTCGTGGCCGTCTCTCACCACTGCCCCGTCTTACAATGCCGTGGCCGTCTCTCGCCATCCGCGCCGGCTTACAACACTAAGGCGTCTTTGAGAACAACACCGACTTACAATGCCGCGGGTGTTTGCTATGTCTACATCAACCCAACAGTGGCTGCATGCAGTAGTACGAATCGCCCAACTGACGGTTCTGAATCGCTGGCCCGCGGTCCAATCAACATTGACATATCAATGCAGTGCTCGCCTATACGAGCCACCCAATGGATAGGCGCACAAGTCGCTGCCACTATAATTTGGTTAAAATTCAACAACCAGCCGGAACGAACCATCGACCGGATCATTGAAACAATTCATACGGGATTATCTATAACCCGCCACGGCCAACCTCAACTTTCAGTGGAGATTCTCAAGCTGCCTCTTCAAGTCAACTTAAGACTCGGGGGCTACAGACATAACAAGACTCGTTTGGTCATTTTTCAACAAGAATCCCAGGTCTTTGCAAGAGAAAACCCAATCCTGGGGGCTATTACATTATTGGCGGATGATTAAAAGTTGCCCAAGAGGACGAACCGCCGTGATGCACCAATCAAACATAGGTGCCTGAATTTATTTGGAGCTTCTGCCGTTCCTTCATACAAGATGGAGGCTTACAAGATGGCGACTTACAAGAAGAATTCACAAATATTCCAGTTGACATGTCAACTGTGACAGCTGAAGGTGGCTTCTTACCTCTGGGTATCGCTTCTAACGCCTTATTGGCCGACTTTATGCCAAATTCCGGTTAACATGATTAGCCGCGGTTGAGGGTGGCTTCTTACCTCCGGGTATCGCTTCTAACACCTTATCGACCAGCGTTTATGCCATATTGCTGAAGGGGGCTTCTTACCGACGGGTGTCGCTTCTAAGACCCTATCGGCTGGCTTTATGCCAAATCTCTGGCTAACATGATTAGCCGCGGTTGTAAGGTTTTTTTACCGACGGGTATCTAACACCCTAACAACCGGCATTTACGCCATATTGCTGAAGGTGGCTTCTTACCTCCGGGTATTGCTTCTAACACCTTATCGCCCGGCTTTATGCCATCTCCGGCTAACACGATTAGCCATAGTTATCAAAGGGGGCTTCCCACCTCCGGGTGTAGCTTATCTAACCCTAACAACCGGCGTTCGCGCCACATTGCTGAGGGTGGATTCTTACCTCCCGGTATCGCTTCTAACACCTTATCGGCCGGCTTTATGCCATCTCCGGCTAACACGATTAGCCATGGTTGTCAAAGGGGGCTTCCCACCTCCGGGTGTAGCTTATCTAACCCTAACAACTGGCGTTTGCGCCATACTGCTGAGGGTGGCTTCTTACCCCGAGTATCGCTTCTAACACCTTATCGACCGGCTTTATGCCATCTCCGGCTAACATGATTATCCATGGTTGTCAAAGGGGGCTTCCCACCTCCGAGTGTAGCTTATCTAACCCTAACAACTGGTGTTCGTGCCATACTGCTGAGGGTAGCTTCTTACCTCCGAGTATCGCTTCTAACACCTTATCGGCCGGCTTTATGCCATATCTGGCTAACACGATTAGCCATGGTTTTCAAAGGGGGCTTCTCACCTTCGGGTGTAGCTTATCTAACCCTAACAACCGGCATTCGCGCCATACTGCTGAGGGTGGCTTCTTACCTCCGGGTATCGCTTCTAACACCTTATCGGCCAGCTTTATGCCATCTCCGGCTAACACGATTGGCCATGGTTGTCAAAGGGGGCTTCTCACCTCCGGGTGTAGCTTATCTAACCCTAACAACCGACGTTCATGCCATACTGCTGAGGGTGTCTTCTTACCTCTGGGTATCGCTTCTAACACCTTGTCGGCCGGCTTTATTCCATCTCGGGCTAACACGATTAGCCATGGTTGTCAAAGGGGGCTTATCACCTCCGGGTGTAGCTTATCTAACCCTAACAACCGGCGTTCGCGCCAAAAATGTTGACAAGTTAAACATTGCATCATACATTGCATCATACATTGCATCATACTTTGCATCATATATTGCATCATATTCACATGACATATCATGACCGGCTTATCCAGCTGGGTCAGAGCAAGATTATGAAAGAAGGAGCAATGTTATAACATCTCCGGGTTGTGCTTTTTCAAGCCGCCCTTACAACAATGCAGAATTTATTCTGTCTTGTTCATTTTTGCAGGTTTTATCTCTTAAAGATGAGCCACCATTAAGTACTCTGCAAGAGCAAATGTATCTTTAATAGCCAAACCTGGCTGGATCCTCATGGTTTATCATAACCAGTACTAAATGATTGGGGTTTTCAAGCCAGCTCAGAGAATTCATTATTTTTCAAAGAGCCTCCCTATGAGATATAATGTCGTGTCATCTAATTAATCAGTTCTCGGATTTCTTCAATTGTGCTCTATGGTAATCTACAACACTCATGGATTTCTCCAATATACATTTGCCGGGTTACATCACAACCACGAGCAGGGATTTCAGGTCAAGGACGAAGGAATTATTCTAGGATATTCATGTCGGGTTCTATTACAACCACGGTCAGGGATTCATTCAACAAATTGTGGGGAGTCATATTATAGTCCCAAGTCGCCGCAAGCAGACGACCCGGCACTTGGGGGCTACATTATTCAAGATCAGTTTATATAAAATATGCAAGTCCCATGTCGCTGCAAGCATGCACCATGACACTTGGGGGTTAATGCAAGCCGGTTTTTCAAATCATTACATTGTCAACAGGACCCTATTATCTCAAGGAGATGAGCTGGTGTTTCTATATTTTCCGAAGTCCCAGCCCAGTAATTCTTACTGGCCCGGCACTTGGGGGCTACACCACTCAGAACAAATTTTCTAAAGTCCCAAGTCGCCGCAGGCGTGTGACCCGGCACTTAGGGGCTACAGTATTCAGCTATTCCAACAGATTAAGAGATTCAAATTGAAGACCCGGCGCATCACGTTCCAATGAGCCGGCCCTTGGGAGCTACACCCGCTGAAGCTTTATAAAGGTATAAGGCAGTTATAAGTCCCAGGTTGCTGCAGGCAGGACAACCCGACACTTGGGGGCTACACAATCCAAAATATTAATGCAAAGCACCAAGTTATCACGGATAATCTCGGAGCTTGGGGGATACAGGTAATATGGACATATCAAAAACTTTGAGGAGAATTTTGAAGATGTTAATTATGGAGTTCAGTTGTTAGACCCGACATCACCAAACATTAATGACCCGGCGTTATCAAAAGATCATAACCCACCGGATTTTATATAAGCCACCCTACTTCACAACAATGGAAGTCTGGTTTTACATCATATGCATTTTCATCCCAATATTTTTATCAAGTCAGCTGGATTCTAGTTATTTGACCCGGCTTCACCAACGATAATGACCCGACATCATCAAAGATCATGACCCGGCGGAAATTACCCGCCAAGAGTATTGGAAGCCCACTCAATGGCATATGGGTGTTCTATTCTCAATATTTTTCAAAGGACATTGACAAGCAAGATGATTATCAAATACGACTATTTCATATGCAGAAAAGACCCGGATTTCTGAGGAGCCATTTCATAAGCTGGCCAAAGGAGCAAGCCGGCTACTTAACATATTTATTATTCTCATTTCAGGAGATTAGCATGAACAAATTCAAACTAATCTGGGGGCTAATGTCGGGGATATACCCCGCGGTATGACTCGGCCTGGCGACTCACACGAGACACGGAAAAGACATGACATTTTATTAATGACCCGGGAGGCGGATCACAGGATGACAAGGCCCAAGACCCGGCATGTAAGCCGGTGCCAGGCGGCTCACAAGATAAGGCTCAAAGAGAGAAAGACTCCCTGCCGAAGGTTACAAGACCCGAAATAGGATTCTAGAGAGACTAGTCCTAATCCTACTCCTAGTAGGACTCTATTTGTAAACCTACCCTCTCCACTTATATAAGGAGGGGTAGAGCACCCCTAGAGGGACAAGATACACAAGTCCACAAGTTTAGAAAACACAAGAGATTAGAGATAAAAAGATTAGAGGCTCTCGTGATTAGAGGTAGCAAACAACACCCTTGTAACCGAGAGATCTTCCTCCTCATCAATACCAGACAAGCAGGACATAGGATTTTACCTCCATCGGAGGGGCCGAACCTGGGTAAACTCCGCGTCTCTCAGTTCCGACCAACCCCTTCAAGCCGCCACATAGTTGCGCTTCGCCCCGAACCTAAGTCCATTCACCCAGACATCTACCGTGACAAATCCACGACAGTTTCGTTCTCTCAACAACTCCATTTTGTTGAGGCGTGTACGTAGCCGAGAACTCATGTGAAATACCCTCTTCGTCAAGAAAGGTACCCACATGGGTGTTCTTGAACTCTGATCCGTTATCGCTTCGAACCTTCTTGATCTTCACTTCAAATTGATTTTGCGCTTTGCGTGCGAAGTTCTTCAAGATCTTTTGAACCTTCGACTTATCATCAAGAAAGAATACCCATGTAAATCTGGAAAAATCATCAACTATAACTAAACCATAAGAGTTTCCACCGAGACTCTTGTAAGCATTGGGACCAAAAATATCCATATGAAGTAACACGAGTGGTCTCCTAGTGGTCATGATGTTCTTGATCGGATGACTTCCACCTACTTGCTTTCCTGCTTGACAAGCGCTACAAAGTCTATCTTTGTCAAAAATAACATCTTTAAACCAAGAATGTGATCACCCTTGATAAGCTTATCTAGATTGCACATGCCTACATCTCCTAGACTTCTATACCATAGCCAACCTTTAGATGATTTTGCAATGAGACAAGTACGAGGCTGGGCCTTTTTAGTGAAATCGATAATGTATAGATCACCTCTATGAATACTGGTAAAGACAATTTTATGATTATCAAATCGAAACACTTCGCAATCTACTTTAGTAAATAGCACATTGAAACCAAAGTCTGCTAGTCTAGATACGGAAAGAAGATTGTAGCCAAGGGATTCAACAATCACCACATTTTGAATAGAGCTATCATGAGATATGGCCACCTTACCAAGGCCAAGTACCTTACCCTTAGAGTTGTCTCCAAAGGTCACGTACCTTCGAGGACCTTGATTAGGCGTGATCTCTTGGAACATGTATTTATCACCAGACATGTGATCCGTGCATCCATTGTCGAGAATCCACTCTTTTCCATCGGACATGTAATCCTTGAAGTTTTCCATTATACTTAGATTCTTCATGATCTTTTCATGCTCGATGTCGAACAACTCATCTTCATCATAGTAGCCATGTTCTTCATTGTCATCATTTGGTGGAATCTCCTCGTCATAGAAACCAAGAGACTCGTTAGAATCGTAACCATGACAATATTAAAGTTTATGAATGTGAATGGCTTCAATAATAATGTTGTTGATAGTTGTGACATCTCCTTTAGAACGCATCAAATCATAGGGCGCAAATAGGCATTTATCAAAGTTTGGATCACTAGGCATCATTTTGTGAAAAGCAACAGTTTTATGAAGAATCTCATCAAGATTACTTAATGAAAGATTTTGATATCGTTTCTCCAAATCATTCCACAAAGTATAAGCACATGCAAAATTCTTCAATTGAGAAAGCACGAATCTTGCTAAACCTCTAACAATTAGATTGATAGTTCTAAGGTTACTAAGCATGTTAATTTCCTCTTTGTGTGTGGGATGCAATTTATCAATGGGGAGCACATAGGGCTTTTCATTATGTTTTCTCAAATGGATTTTGTCAGATAGATCAATTGTAGCAATATTCCATCAACTATAGTACTCCCCATCAAGAATGGGAACTCTACAATACAAACTCTCCACACTAGACACATCCATCTTCTTCCACGGTGATGAAACAAAAGCAATGGAGACCGAAGCTCTGATACCAATTGTGGGATCACTAGAAGAGTATGTCCAGAGAGTGGTGAATACACTACTAGCAGGAATTTAAAATCTACACATGGGCACAGTTTAGTGCTGGCAGATTTTAGCATTTATAGAAAGTCTAGTACACCCTAGACATGCAAGTCATCAAGTATAGCAGCGGAAAGTAAAGACATTGCATATGGAAGTAAGGGGTAGAGATAGGAAGATCAAATGCATGAAGGACACGGAGATTTTTCCCGTGGTTCCGATTGGTGGTGCTATCATATGTCCATATTTATGGAGTCTTCAACACACGGAGGGTAACAGTCGCGAGAGTCCATGGAGGGCTCCACCCATAAGGGTCCACGAAGTAGCAACCTTGATGATTCCATAACAGCTACCGTCCATGAAGGACTAGCCTCACTATCGGTACATCTTCATGAAGTAGGCAATCTCCTTGCCCTTACAAACTTCTTGGTTCACTCCACAACATGAAGTAGGAGGCTCCCAAGTGACACCTAACCAATCTAGGAGGCACTACCCTCCAAAAGGTAATAGGCTCGATAACCAATCTAGGATGAACTCCTTGCTCTTGTGCTTCGAGATGATAGACTCCTCAACACACAATCACTCTCTCATAGTTTTGGCTTTGGTGGAAGAGATTGATTGGGTGGAAAGCAACTTGGGGAGGCTAGAGATCAAGATTCATATGGTTGGAATGGAATGGCATGATATCAACACATGAGTAGGTGGCTCTCTCTCAGAAAATCTGATAGGATAGGTAGGGATCTGTTCTGAGTGCTTCTCTTCTGAGTGACTGGTGGAGGAGGGGTATATATAGGCATCTCCAAAAATCAAACCATTACTCCTAATAAGTCAAACTCGATGACACCGATGTGTTAATCTCGGTGGTACCGAGTTGCCTCAAAGGTAGCAACTTTTGAATCTCGATGAGACTGATACATAAAAGTCGGTTGCACCGATAAGGTGACCAACGGTCAGATTGCCAAACTCGTTGACGCTAATGCAACAAACTCGGTGATACCGATTTTGTGACTTTGCGTAACAGAAAGTTGGCAACCCAAACTCGGTGGCACCAAAGGAGAATCTGTTACATAGAAGGGCTAGGGTTTGGCTGAGTCTATCTGAGGCTGAGAATCGGTGGCACCGAGTGGAAAGTGTTGGTTGCACCGATTTTGGATATTTGGCTTTGGATAGACTTTTGTGGAAGAGCTTGTGGGTGTATGTGGTGACTATCACTTGTGCACGTATGAGCATTTTGTTCACCAATAGTAACTTACCCCCTTTTAATAGTATTGGCTTTCCTATGGGCTCAAGGTGATTTCTCACAAGGTAAAATGTAGAGTTATCTTGCTTGAAGCTGTGCCAATGCTATTCCTTCTCCTTATTCTTCTTCATGGGGATATTCTCCATGCTCCTTTTTGCCAACCGATCTCTCTCTATGGACTTTATCTGAAATACACTAGATGAAAGTATTAGTCCAAGAGACAATGTAAGTTGTCATGAATTATCAAAACCACCAAGGGAGCACATTGTGCTTTTAGTTTCTTGAACATAATCCATACACGAACTGCCTATTCTTCCACTAACTTTTTAGCTTTAGAACATATTTCCTTTTTATCTTCGTCCGTAGATCTTATAGTTTCCGCCATAGTTGGTGGAATCTGTTTGTCCACACTTAGTAAAATTTCCGACATTAATTGTCTTTTGACCCAGCATTGCATTGCCGGCTCTTCTAGTGGTAATTTAAATCGCCTCGGTCCCATAGAAAACAGCGGCTTAGAATATAACCATGATCCACCGAAGATCATTGCCATCTCAGCCATAGCTGCCGTTGTTGTGAGGTTTTATTAACCTGCCACATCCTTGTGTCTTTCTACAAAGTCTAAGCCACCACCATGGCCAAAGTCCCCGCCTCTTGCGACTGGATAAGTTCCTGGGTCACTGAGGAATTTTTAAAGGAGTTTATAACCATGGGAGCCTTTCCGGCTCAAGAGATTATCCACTCACGGGTTCCTGGTAACGAAACCAGGCCCGAGACTCAAGAAGGGCAAGTGGTCGTATTCATGGATCACCTTCTCCATAGCTTCTCACCACCTGGATTAAAAAAAATCCGGGACGCCCTACAATTCTACAAGCTCCATCCTCAAGACATTGGCCCCAACTCTGTTACCAACTTGTGCCAATTTCAAGTCCTCTGTGAAGGCTATCTGCAAGAAGAACCCACTATTAACCTCTTTAGGGATTTCTTCTATATCAACTCCCAGACCGAGTTGGCAGCTGGGCCAAGTCTTGAGCTCGGAGGCGTCTCAATCCAGAGGCGAAGATACATGTCTTTCCCTACAACCGTCCTGCCTAGCCATCCCAAGGACTGGAATCGAACCTGGTTCTATTGTAGAGATACCTCTCGGGCCGAAGAAAATCCGTTGCCGGGTTACTGTCCTTTCTGGCTCAGCACCAACACTGAGCTCCCTGACTGGATGAGTGCTGCGGAGCATGTCCAACACGCTCCGGCCTTTCTAAAGATCCAGGCTCTACTAGCCAATGGATTAACTCGTGTGTATCTGACCTGCTACTGGGTCTCCTGAAGGATTATGCCGTTGAGCTGACGTGATAAACTATTATGTGAATATTCTGGTGAAGTGGATGATCCAATGCGATTCAACCGGACGCCCTTGACTGATAAGGACCTAAACTCCATCGTCAAGTCCCTGCTCGGAGAGCCTCAAGCAGCGTGCAACTAGACCGGGTTAAAGCCATTTTGTGTTTGCAACCCGGCTCTAGAGGTAGAAATCACTTGAACAAACTGTTTGTTTTCTCCAAACTTTGCATTTCATATTTGTTTTGATCCTTTTGTAACTCATATGCATGCCAAGTTCCCCTTCTGGAAGAAGAAACTAACAACCGTTTCCAAGAAAAACCCTAAGGTGACTAAGACCCGTGTTTCGGGTCATAGAGGAAAACATCCGCCCAAGAGCTGCTCGAGCTTGATAACTCGAAGGTAGAACTTGACTCCCTTGGTCTACTCTTTATGCAACTCATTGACAATCATTACTCTCAGGAATAAGCGGAAACAAGCCATGCTGATGTTGCATAGGTAACTATTGTCTCCTCTGATTCAAAACCTTTACCAATAAAGAAAGTATGGCGGGCTGTCTGGAAGGTAAAACGTTCACACCCCTTTGCTCACTTGGATACCAACTTTCTTTTTAGGAAGCAGCAAGATGATAACACACATTAGACCCAGAGCACCGGCTATGAAGATCTTGTGGTGGGCTTACCAAATGCTCCGGCTCCTCGGAAACGGCACACTGAGGTATTTCCTTGCCTTGAATTCATTTCTTATGTATGCTAATTTGTGTTGCAACTTACTTATATTTACAAATTTAATTTCGCAGGAATCGCCTCCTTCTTCTGGTGACTCAACCGCCAAGAAATTTCCTCCTCTTGTTATCAACCCGGGGTGAACATCTTTACATCTCATACTGTGTGTTAATATTCTATCCTTACTTATGTTCTATAATGCCACCTTTGCTCATAGGGCTCAAGCTAAACGAAGGAAAGTAAGTGGGTCATCTGCTACTCCTGATGCCCTGGAGTCGGAGAACCCAAAGCCTAGTACCCCTAAAGCTCGCGCTGAGCCCTCTGGGGCTGACAAAGACGCCCACAAGGAGACTCCTCAGCGTGCTGAGCCGGATGATGTTGACAAGTAAGCTCCCGAAGCCCACCCGGACGCTGATCCTAAGCCGCCCAGCCCACAATCAACAACTCAAGACACAACTTCTCAGGAAGAGGTTACTGTCACCGGGGCGGCTTATAAATCTCCAGCTCCTCCAATGTGCTATCCAAACATACTAGCAAGGATGAGACAGCTTCTCTTGAGGAAGATAGACTCAGTTTGATCTTCGTAACCTAGAAAATCTTACTGCTAATGAGTTACACTCTGGCTATCTGAGCCATGTCTCCGCAAGCCGGGACATGGAGGCTAACTTGGTTGGTATGATGAAGAAAAAAAATATAAGGTACTCCACTTCCCTTGCCTTCCATATATCCTTACGTAGCCCCCAAGAGCTAGTTTATTTTGCAAAAAATCAGCCGGGTCTTCAATCACTTGTAGATTTCAATGAATCGCCTTGTAGCCCCCAAGGGTCGGGTCATTATTTAAATAATGAGCCGGCACTTAACATAGAGTAAGAGCCAAGTGTATCCCCCAAGGGTTGGGTCATTATTTAAATAATGACTCAGCACTTAACATAGAGTAAGAGCCAAGTGTAGCTCCCAAGGGTCGGGTCATCTTCCTGAAGATGATTTGGGTCTTATTTGAATTGTAACCCTTGAAACAACTGATACACATTAGGCCCCAAGTGTCAAGTATATTTCCTGCAATCTGCTTGAGACTTGTAGTGTCTTTCTTCATTGCCCCCAAGTGCTTATTGTACCTTGCTCTGGCAGCTTAAAAATGAAAGTAATCTTGTTCTTGACTATTTGTACTTTACAAGAATCCTTAAACGCGTCCGAGACTAGCTTGACCGACCGGAAGAAGGGTTTGGCTTTTCAATAAGACGCCCGAGCTAAGGCTGAGGCAAAATGGCAACTCTCCTGCTCGAAAAGGTCAAGGCGGACTTCGAAGCTTACAAACAAATTTCTTAAACTGAACAAGCCACCTTAAACAAATGCGCAGAAGACGTCGAGGGTAAACTCCAACCCATCACGGAAGAGCTTAACAATCTGAGATGCCATATATCTCGGATGACTGGAGCCATCTTTGGTAAGTATAACTGCCTATTAATACTACTTGCAAAATAGTCTTTTTGTTGAAAATGTTCTCCAGACAGCTTATAATATTTGACTGTTTGTAGGTTAACGAAGTCGCCAACTTTCAGATGGCAGTCTGCTAAAGCTGAAAGCTTTATACTCTTTCACTGAGCAGCTCTATGTTGGAAGCCTCTTTACTATCAAGGTTGTTATGACTAAAAGGGGCATTCCAAAATTTATCAAAGGTGTGCTGGAGTGCCTCTCTACTCTTCCAAAACAGATAGAAGAACTAAAGAGATTGGCCACCCGTAAAGGTGAATGTCTGCTTTGAGCCGGCCGCTGGCTTATGCGCCCGAGCTTAACCCGGCAGAGATGATGGATGGATTTCCTCAGCTAAAGGATGATGGCTTGGATTTTTCTCAAGACGACTATGCCCGTTGCATGAAGGCATCACGAATATTGGCAAGCTGGCTGGCCACAGAAACTGACCTGTCATCCTATCAGGCAGCTTACTCTAAAGATAACAAAGGAATTTGAGGGCCCACCTTTGAAGCAAAAAAATTGATTCCTCAACGCCGTAAGCAACTCTTTGCCCGTGATGTTGACCCATCTCCAATCATGTATGATGAAGCCGAATTTGAGGCCTTAACATACTGTAACTGGGATGTGGACAACCTTCAGATCCAGGAGACCAAAGACCCTACGCAGGATGATCTGGCAATGAGTTAAGTAAGGAGTTGGCTCCATAGGAAGGTAGCACGACCCTGTTGATTTGCCAGGTTATAATTTTTGTGAAAAACTTAAGTCCATAGACTTTGGGCTCTTTGACATTTTCCTCTTGTTTTCCTCTCCACCATTTCTAAAATGATTTTCAGAAAATACCAAAGAGATTTGCCTTTTTATTCGCCCTTCTTTTGTTCGCCTTTTCGTTGCTATGTTTGCTTGTGTTGCCATGTGCCTTCTATTTGCTTGCATATTCGCTTGCTAAAAATCTATTGATATGGATCCTCATCCACTTGCTAATATTTCCAAAAGATCAAATTATGATAAACCAATTGGTAGTGAGTTGAGTGCACTTGATTATCTCTATGAAGTTTTGTTTGAAAATCATGAATATGAAAATTTTGATGAAGTGTTGAAAGAAGAAATTTATAAGGTGATTCATGATAGTTCCTTGAATGGAAATCATAATTGCCATGTTTTTATTATGAATACTCTGAATATCCATGATGCTAATGATATGGGAAACCAGACGCTTGGGTATGCTATGCTTGATGAAGATATATTTTTTGTTCCCCAAGTTTTGGTGATGACACGTATGCTATAATTGATCATGAAAAGAATGACTTATGTGAAAGTTATATTATTGAATTCCTTAGTGATGCTACTGAAATTTATTATGAGGGAGGAACATATGCTTGTAGGAATTTCAATAATATCAAGTTTCCTCTCTATGTGTTCAAAGTATTGAAGTTATGCTTGTTTTGCCTTCCTATGCTAGTTGATTGTTGCTCCCATAAATTGTTTGCTCACAAAACCCCTATGCATAGGAAGTGAGTTAGACTTAAATGTGATTGTCATGAGATTCATGATGCTCTCTTGCATGTTTCAGTTACCACTTTTTATGTGAGCATCATTGAAATCATTATGCCTAGCTAGGGGCATTAAACAATAGCGCTTGTTTAGAGGAAACCCAATTTTATTTTTGTGTTCTATTTTTGCATCAGTTTTTGAGTGTTTCCCACATTATTACTTCTATAGTAATTGTATTTTGGTGTTTTAATTAGTGTCTGAGCCAAGTAAAACCTTTGGGGTGACCTATGGTAGTTGTTGATTTGATCTTGCTGAAAAACAGAAACTTTTGCGCTCAGTCCAGGAATTTGCTAAATTTTCCGAGAGTCGAATGAGTCTGAATTTTTTACATAAGATTGGTATATCAATTTCTCAGGTTGTGCTAATGTTTCAGAATTGTTTGCGTTACAGAAGTATACAAAGTTTTCAGATTGCTACACACTATTATGTTTTTGACAGATTCTTTTTCTTTTAGTTCTTTGCCTATTTTTGATGAATCTATGGGTTGTATCATGGGGTATGAACCATGTAGAAGTTATAATACAGTAGGTATAACACCAATATAAATAAACAATGAGTTCACCACAGAACCTAAAGTGGTGATTTATTTTCTTATACTAACGGATCTCATGAGTTTTCTGTTAAGTTTTGTGTTGTAAAGTTTTCAAGTTTTGGGTAAAGATTTGATGGATTATGGAATAAGGAGTGGCAAGAGTCTAAGCTTGGGGATGCCCAAGTCACCCCAAGTCATATTCAAGGATGCCAAAGAGCGTAAGCTTGGGGATGCCCCGGAAGGCATCCCCTCTTTCGTCTTCAATCCATCGGTAAATTTACTTGAGGCTATATTTTTATTCACCACATGATATGTGTTTTGCTTGGAGCATCTTGTATGATACGAGTCTTTGCTTTTTAGTTTGCCACAATCATCCTTGCTGCACACATGTTTTGAGAGAGGCACACTGAATCGTGAATTTGTTAGAATACTCTATGTGCTTCACTTATATATTTTGAGTTGGGCAATTTTACTCTATGTGCTTCACTTATATTTTTTAGAGCACGGTGGTGTTTGCGTTTTACAAAAATAATTGAACCCTCGTACCTCACTTATATTATTTTGAGAGTCTCTAAACAGCATGGTAATTGTTCTAGGTTATGAATTTAGTCCTAATATGATAAGCAGCCAAGAGGGATATAATATAAACTTCCATATTAAGTGCATTGAGTATTTATGAGAAGTTTGATTCCTTGCATAAAGTGTTGAGATATGAAGATGGTAATGTTAAGAGTCATGTTAGGAAGTAATTGTGTTTTGGTAAAAATACTTGTGTAAAGGTTTGTAATTCCCGTAGCATGCACGTATGGTGAACTGTTACGTAAGGAAATCAGAGCATGTGTTGTTTATAGATTGTCGACCTTTGTCTGAGGGTCGAGAGCGCGCAATGGTTAACTCCTACAAACCTGTCCCGTAGGAGCATGCGTTTAATACTTTGCTTCAATGAGTAATAGGCTTTTGCAATAAGTATGTGATTTATTTTTGACTAATGTTGAGTCCATGGATTGTACGCACTCTCATCATTCCACCTTTGCTAGCCTCTCTAGTACCGCGCAATTTTCGCCGGTACAACAAATTCCTTCCTCAAAAAAGCCACCATATACCTTCCTCCAAACAGCCAACATATATATTTCCTCAAAACAGCCACCATACCTACCTATTATGGCATTTCCATAGCCATTCCGAGATATATTTCCATGCAACTTTCACCGTTTCCTTTTATGACTTGAACCATCACTTCCATATTGCATATAGAGTCATATTTTGTCATAGGTATCGAGTTGTAATTTTCTTTTTGAGTTGTAAGTAAATAAAAGTGTGATGATTGTCATTATTAGAGCATGTCCCATGTGAGTAAAGGATGATGGAAGATATGATTCCCTCACAAGTGGGGATGACATTCCGGACTTTATGAAAAAAAGAGGCCAGCGAAGCCCAAATAAAAAATAATAATAAAGGAGGCCTTATGTCGGTGCACTAGAGTTTTGGGCTCTCCAGTGCCCCTTACTCGTGCATGGGCAATAGTAGACACCCTAGCGACGAGGCCCGGCATGGAGATGCTAGATACAAGTACAGGAGAATCAAGACCAGAGGCAAGACCTTGCCAGGATGGCCTTCAGGCCCCCGGCAAGGCAAAGCCCCAGCAGGACACGACAAGGCTAAGACCCGGCAAGGCGAAGCCCCGACAAGAACCCCCCAGTGTAGAGGCCAGGTGTCGACCCACCTGGGCACATGCCGCGGCGCCGGCGATGGAGGGGCTAAGAAGTGCCAATGGGACGGGCTCCTGTCCCGCCCCGACGGTGCATTAAGTGCGCTTGTCTTACACCGTTAGTGTTAGGTATGATAGCATTGTAGCTCTGTACACCCAATGTACGCACAGTATGCCACTATTGGGATCCCCTTGGTCGTATAAAAGGAGGCCCAGGGCGTTACAGTAAGGGACTTTTTTCGACTTTTCGATTGGTGGGACCTTGGACTCCCACCTTCTAGCTCACGCGCATAGCAGCTATTCATAGCGCTTCTATGGCCAGAACCCTAAAAACACCCAATATAACCAAACAAGAGTAGGTTTTTACGCATCTTTGCGCCCCAAACATGGGTAAATCCCCGTGCGCTGGTCACTTGATCTGCTCTTTGTGCGATCCTTCCTCCCTGCCGAACCGTAAAGGGACCCCTCCGATCCCATAGGTGTCGATTCCCCCAACATCTTTGGCATGCCAGGTAGGGGGATAGGTCACGTGAACCTGATCTGGTGATCAGCGTGCCAGTTCCTTCATAATCATCATCACCATGGCCCCTAAGAAGAAGGGCCCGACGGCGGTTGGCCCATCCGCGTCCACTGTCCCTGTAGCTGCACCGACAGGTGACGGTGTAGACACGGGTGGAGGAGGAGGCGGAGGTTTAGAGCTTTCGTAACATTCCGGTGAGCAAGGCCAAGGAAGCGGCGACGCCCACCGCGGAGACGCCCATGGCGGTGATGGGACCCCCCATGCCGTTGGGTCTCAGGATGGAGCTATACTACCTGCGGGTGGTACGGTCAACTTCGGGGATGGAAGGGTACCTTCCAATTTGCCCACGCCGACACCTATGCCACGACCTTCCCATGACGCGCGCGAAGAGCAGCGCCACAGTGCCCATGGTTCCCAGTGTCCCCACGGAAAAGGTCCTGCGCATCACTCCCTTGGTGCACGGGACCGGCATGCTCGCCAGCATGCTAGTGGGAGTGGCGTGCCATCGCAAGACTATGATAGAGCTCCTTCTAACATGGTTAGGAGTCAGAGCACCTCACGTTCCTCAGGCCATTCATTGCCGACTACGTCGGAAGAAGCAATGGCGCAGACACAACTACTCCTGAACTTCCCTCTTGCTACAGAGAAGCTGGACAAATGGAGAGCCACCATTCAGAGTCTCCTCAGCCTCGCAGACAAGTTTCGGTCCACCGAGCCGGATCATGCCAATGGTGAGAAGGCTGGAGGCGGTGCGACCATGGTGCACTCTCCTCCACAGCAACAACGTCGGTCACCGACTCGACGGACCGACGCTTGCGATGGTTACTCGACTGCGTCGTCTGATCCATGAACATACCGTGATCAGCGTCAAGTTCTTTGGGAGCAGAGCAAGGAAGACGCTCGAACTACAATCGAGCGGCGGCGGGAAGCGCGTCATCAATCTGATAGGCACGCAGGGCCCATTGTTGACAAAACTGCGCCAAGGCATCCTGCCAGTCTACCTTATGAGGTGGGTTGTCCTCCGTTTACCCGTGAGCTGCGGCAAGTCCAGTGGCCCAACTCCCACACGTTCAAACCGGAGGTCCCGGAGAAATTTGACAGCAAGACTCACCCGTCAAAGTTCTTGAGCATCTACACCATCACTGTGCAGGCTGCCAGGGCTCGCGACGACAAGATACTCGCCAACTACTTCCTGTTGGTGATTAAGCCCAATCTCAGGAGCTGGTTGATGCACCTGCCGGAGTATTCCATCGCGTCTTGCGCAGACCTGTGCAACCAGTTTGATGGCGCCTTTACCGGAGGCCACCAAGCTCCTGGTCAAGAAAGCAATTTGCACATCATCCCCCGGAAGGAGGGCGAGACTTTGCGCAAGTACGTCCAAAGGTCCAGCCGCGTGCACCACAACATTCCAAACATTCATCCTGTCGTTGTTATCAGCGCGTTCCATCAGAACGTGCACAATCACAGGATGCGGGAAGAGCTGGCGATGAACAAGGTCAGGGATGTTGCCGATCTTTATGCTCTGGCAGATAAATGTGCTAGGGCTGAAGAAGAGAGGAGGCTCCCCGGCGAGGACACTACCGTAGGGGTCGACTCTGAGGAAGGAGACACCGCCACCCCGACAAAGAAGGTCCGATGGCGTAACAAGAAGCGCAAAGGCAAGGCCGTGCTTGCTGTTGAGGGATCCGGCAACCCCGGTACTACCAAGAAGGGCAAGGTCGATGACCCCATCAAGGATGTTTCCGGGTGCACCTCCTGCCAGGCTATGGTGGCTGCCGACAAGCCAGAAGGCTTCATCAAGCAGTATTGCAAGATCCATCGCACCAAGGTCCACGATCTCTAGGACTACCGACAAGTTGAGCAACTTGTTGAGAAGCAAAAAGCCGAGTACGAGAGGCGAGACAAGCAGAAGGGCCAGGATGATGTGGAGGGGTCCAGCAAGAAGTGCGTTGGCCGAGGGGGCCATCGTGGCAAGCCCAAACAACAAAAAGACCGACGCGCTCGTGGCCACAACAAGCAAGAGGGTGATTATGTTGACGCTGAAGGCGACGACGAGTCCTGCGAGCATGAGTTTTAGAAGGCTATAGAGATGATGTGCATCGAGGGAGGTGCCTCATCGCATTCCTGAAAGCACATCATGCTCCCTTTGTGGGTTTGATAATTCATGACAACATACATTGTCTCTTGGACTGATACTTTTACCTAGTGTATTTCAGATACAGTCTATAGAGAGGATTGGCAAAAGGAGATTGTGGACAAGGAAATAGGTTGGCCAAGATTCAAGAAAAATGACTCTACATTTTATATTCGCGAGAAATCACTTTGAGTCCATAGGAAAGCCAATACTATTAAAAGGGGGTGAGGTTTTGTTGGTGAACAATACGCTCAAATGTGCACAAGTGATAGTCGCCAAAAACATCCACAAACTCTCCCACCTAAGTCTATTCTATACCCAACACTCAAAATTGGTGCAACCAACTTTCCCATACCGGTGCCACCGATTCCAGAACCTAGACAGACTCTGCCAAACCCTAGCCACTTCGGTGCAACCGATTCCATACTGGTGCCACCGAGTTTAGGTTGCCAACTTTCTGTTATGCAAATTCACATTTTCGGTCCCACCGATAATGTTGGATCGGCGTCACCGAGATTGGAAATCTGGCCATTGGTCACCTTATCGGTGCAATCGAGTTTCCTATATTGGTCTCACCGAGATTCAAAAGTTGCCACCTTTTGGTCACTTCGGTACCACCGAGATTAACACATCGGTGTCACCGAGTTGGTCATTTTGTGTGTAACGGTTGGATTTTTGGGGATGCCTATATATACCCCTTCACCACCACCTACTCGAAAGAGAAGCACTCAGAACTATTCGATACCTATCCTATCAGATTTTCTAAGAGAGAACCACCTACCCTTGTGTTGAGGTCAAGATCTTCCACTCCAATCATATGGATCTTGATTTCTAGCCTCCCCAAGTAGCTTTCCACCAATCCCATCTCTTCCACCATGCCAAATCTATGAGAGAGTGATTGGATGCTGAGGAGTCTATCATCTTGAAGCACAAGAGCAAGGAGTTCATCGTCATTACCGAGCCTATTACCTTTTGGAGGGTGGTGCCTCCTAGATTGGTTAGGTGTCGCTTGGGAGCCTCCTACTTCGTGTTGTGGAGTGAACCAAGAAGTTTGTAAGGGCAAGGAGATCGCCTACTTCGTGAAGATCTACCCGTAGTGAAGCTATTCCTTCGTGGATGGAAGCCGTTATGGAATAGTCAAGGTTGCTACTTCGTGGACCCTTTTGGGTGGAGCCCTGTGAGAGCTTGGCTTAATAGGAATGATAGACTACTCATATCAACAAGGAATTCCTTCTTTTCCATGAGCCCACTCGAAAAGAACTACAAAGTTAAGCGTGCTTGGCTTGTAGCGATTCTAGGATGGGTGACCGACCGGGAAGTTGGTCCCGGGTGTGCATGAGTGAGGACAAAGTGCGCAGGAAAGACTAGTGTTGGTCTGTGGGGCCAGTCTAGATCCCGCCAGGTGTAACGGGGTGTTACAAGCACTCTGTGGACTCTCGCGACTATTACCCTTCGTGGGTTGAAGACTCCATAAACGTGGATGTACGATAGCGCCGCCTATCGGAACCACGGGAAAAATCGTCGTGTCTACAACTGCGTTTGATCTACCTATCCCAACACTTTACTTCATATGCAATGTCTTTACTTTTTGCTGCCATATCTGTTGACATGCACGTGTAGGGTTGTTAGACTTGCTAGCTTTGCTAAAACTGTTAAAATCTGCCAACCAATTAACTTGGGAAAGGTTAGGTTTTAAATTCCTGCTAGTAGTCTATTCACCCCCCCCCTCTAGACACACTTCTAGTGATCTTTCAATTGGTATCAAAGCGTTGGTCTCCATTGCTTTGGTTTAATCAACGAGGAGGAAGATGGATGTGTCTAGTATAGGGAGTTTGAGTTGTAGAGTGCCCATTCTTGAGGGAGAGTACTATAGTCAATGGAAATCTTTGATGCTTGAGCTGTTTAATGAATTTCAGTTGAGAAAATATGTTATGCGCCCCTATGAGCCTCCTATTGATGAATTTCATCCCACACACGAAGAGGAAATTAACATGCTTGGTAACCTAAGAACTGTCAATCTTATTGTTAGAGGTTTACCAAGATTCATGCTTTCTCAAATGAAGAACTTTGCATGTGCTTATACCTTATGGACTAATTTGGATAAACGATATCCAAATCTTTCCTTAGGGAATCTAGATGAAATTCTTCATAAAGCCATTGCTTTTCACAAAATGAAGCCTAGTGATCCAAACTTTGATAAATGCCTATTTGAACTCCGTGATCTTATGCGTGCCAAAGGAGATGTCACCACGATCAACAACATTATCTTTAAAGCCATCGCACTCATAAACTTGAACATTGTCATGATCACTAATCTAACGAATCTCTTGTTCTTTATGACAAGGATTTCCCACTTGATGATGACAATGTGGAACATGGCTATTATGAAGAAGATGAGTTGTTTGACATCGAGTATGAGAAGATCATGAAGAATCTGAGTCTTATGGCAAACTTTAAGGATTACATGTCCAGAGAAAAAGAGTGGATTCTCGACAGTGTATGCACGGATCATATGACTGGTGATAAAGACATGTTCCAAGAGATCATGCCTAATCAAGGTTCTCGACGGTACGTGACCTTTGGAGACAACTCTAAGGGTAAGGTACTTGGACTTGGTAAGGTGGCCATATCCCATGATAGCTCTATTCAAAATGTTATGCTTGTTGAATCCCTTGGTTACAATCTTCTTTTCGTATCTAGACTTGCCGACTTTGGTTTCAATGTGTTATTCACGAAAATAGATTGCCAAGTGTTTCGTCATGATAATCATAAAACGGTCTTTCCCGGTATCCCTAGAGGTGATCTATACATTGTCGATTTCACTAAAAGATCCAAACCTCACACTTGTTTAATTGCTAACTCTTCTAAAGGTTGGCTTTGGCATAGAAGATTAGGACATGTTGGCATGCGTAATTTAGACAAACTTATCAAAGGTGATCATATACTTGGTGTTAAAGATGTTGTCTTTGACAAAGATAGACTTTGTAGTGCTTGTCAAGCTAGAAAGCAAGTAGGTGGAAGTCATCCTATTAAGAATATCATGACTACTAGGAGACCACTCGAGTTACTTCACATGGATCTTTTTGGTCCCAATGCTTACAAGAGTCTCGGTGGAAATTCCTATGGTCTAGTTATAGTTGATGATTTTTCCAGATTTACGTGGGTATTCTTTCTTGATAATAAGTCACAGGTTCAAAAGATCTTCAAGAACTTCGCTCGCAAAGCGCAAAATCAGTTTGAAGTGAAGATCAAGAAGGTTCAGAGCGATAATGGATCGGAATTCAAGAACACCCATGTGGATACCTTTCTTGACGAAGAAGGTGTCTCGTATGAGTTCTCAGCTACATACATGCCTCAACAAAATGGAGTTGTTGAGAGGAAGAACCAAACACTCATTGAGATGGCAAGAATGATGCTTGACGAATACAAGACGCCAAAACACTTTTGGGCAGAAGCCGTGGAAATAGCATGTCATGCCACAAACCGACTTTACTTGCACAAGCTTCTCGGTAAAACGACATACGCGCTACTCACCGGTAACAAACCCCAAGTTGGATACTTTTGGGTATTCGGCTCCAAGTGCTACATTCTTGATAAGCATCGTTGTACTAAATTTGCTCCTAAATCTCATGAAGGATTCCTACTTGGTTATGGATCGAACTCTCACACCTACCGTGTCTACAACAACTTCACTCGAGAAGTTGAAGTGATGGTAGATGTGAAGTTTGATGAATCTAATGGTTCACAAGTCGAACAATTTCCAAATGATGTAGGTGATAAGAACCCTTCAGAAGCAATCCTAGATTTACCCATCGGCAAGATTCGTCCCATGGAGGTGAAGGAAGGTACTTCATCAACTCAAGTGGAAGCCCCTACTTCACGACAAGGTGAACCACAACATGACATGGAGGCATCCACAAGAGGTACACGTCAAGATGATGAAGAGGAGGAAGTGCATCATGAAGATCCACCACAACCTCCTTCACCACCACCTCAAGGGAACGACACCTTTAACAACAACGAAGATGAAGGACATGATGATGAAGAAGAAGCTCCACCAACCAACAATCAGAAGCTGACCGGAGTTCAAGCACAAGTGACCAAGAACCATCCCCTAAACCAAATCTTTGGTGATATACAAATAGGAAGGATCACTCTCCCTAAAACTCGTCTAGCAAACTTCTGTGATCATTATTGTTTCATCTCTAGCATTGAGCCCTTGAAGGTAGAACAAGCTCTTGAAGACGCGGATTGGGTAAACGCTATGCATGAAGCGCTTCACAACTTTGAAAGGAATGAAGTGTGCACACTCATGGAGAAACATGAGGATGAACACAACATCATCGGAACCAAATGGGTATTTCGGAACAAGCAAGACGAAGACGGTCAAGTCGTGCGCAACAAGGCTTGCTTCGTAGCTCAAGGATATACGCAAGTCGAAGGTATGGACTACGGTGAGAGCTATGCACCCATCACTAGACTTGAAGCTATTCGCATTCTTCTTGCTTATGCCAATCACCATGATATCACGCTTTATCAAATGGATATTAAAAGTGCATTTTTAAATGGTGAGATTGAAGAAGAGGTTTATGTTAAGCAACCACCTGGCTTTGTGAATCCTAAGAAACCTAATCATGTTTACAAGCTTTGTAAAGCTCTTTATGGTCTTAAGCAAGCCCCTCGTGCTTGGTATAAATGTTTAACGAAGTTTCTTATCGAAAAATGTTTTGAAATTAGTAAAATTGACGCAACCTTATTCACTAAGAGAGTTAATGGTGAATTATTTGTGTGCCAAATCTACGTGGATGATATTATCTTTGGTTCCACTAACCCTCAATTTAGTGAAAGGTTTGGAAGGTTGATGTCCGAGAAGTATGAGATGTCCATGATGTGTGAGCTGAAATTCATTCTTGGGTTGCAAATCAAGCAATCAAAAGAAGGAACTTTCATCTCTCAAACTAAGTATACCAAGGACTTGATCAAAAAGTTCAACATGCAAGACAAAGGTATGAAAACCCCTATGCCTACTAGCGGACATGTTGATCTTACCAGAGAGGATGAGCCGGTTGATCAAAAAGTTTATCGATCTATGATTAGTTCACTATTATATCTATGTGCATCTCGTCCTGATATTATGCTTAGTGTTTGCATGTGTGCTAGATATCAAGCTGCACCGAAAGAATGTCATCTTTTAGTTGTAAAATGCATTGTGAGATACTTGATACAAACGTCAAATTTTGGCATTTGGTATCCCAAGGGATCTTCTTTTGACCTTGTTGGCTATTCTGATTCGGACTATGCCGGTGACAAGGTTGATAGAAAATCCACCTCGGGTACTTGTCAATTTTTGGGCAGATCTCTTGTATCTTGGTCCTCTAAGAAACAAAACTCGGTATCTCTATCGACTACCAAAGCTGAGTATATTGTTGTTGGATCTTGTTGTGCGCAATTACTATGGATGACACAAACACTTAAGGATTCTGGAATTCATGTTAAAAATGTTCCATTACTTTGTGACAATGAATGTGCTATTAATATTGGTCATAATGCTGTGCAACATTCTCGAACTAAGCATATTCAAGTTCGACATCATTTCATTCGTGACCATGTGGCCAAAGGAGATATTAATCTTAAGCATGTTCGCACTAACAAGAAGTTGGCCAATATCTTTACTAAGCCACTTGATGAGAAGACATTTTGTCACTTGAGGAGTGAGTTGAACATCACCGATGTTTCAAACTTGAGCTAGACTCACTCGGTTGCATGCAAGGGCATGAGCTTTCTTGATATTTCCATGTATGTTAACATTTCATCTTATGCCATGGAATTCTATGCTCCCTTGTATTGCATTTAATCTCTTGTAGGTACTTGGAGAAACTTCATTCCACAAGATTGCCATCAATTCCAATCATAAGCAATCTTGTCATTAACAAGTATCCACAATCCCTCTTGATGATGGAAGGAAGCAGACCACTCAACCATATCCTTGACATATACTTGATCAAAATTGCACACTCTCAATTGGTATCATATCAATTGGATATATCTATTGTTCTTCCTTGCATGACTAATCTTTGTAGGTAACCAGTGTACTAGAACAAGAAGGATTGCTCAAAACTCAAGGTGATCTTCATCAACCTCGAGCATCCTCAACAAGTTCATCTACAACCTAAGTCCTCAACATCACTCAAAGGTATGTACTCATGTCCTTGAAAAGGCTTTACTTGAAGAAATGAGCTAAAGCGACTCAAGTGATATGAAAACATTAAAATGCTTAATCAAAAAATGGTAACCCCATTTTGAGCTTAACGTAGAGTATGACCTATGATCAAGTATTCTTGCTTGGCTCCTAAGTCGATATACTCTAATATAGGTGACCTAGTCACTGCCCATCATCTAGTTAAGAATCTGGTGTGGTTTTCTCTCTATTGCATGATTTCTCATAACTACTCCAATCTTATCTAGTTGATGTCCCTTGTAAAAACTTCACAATTCATTGAAAATCTTTCTCTTAACTTTGTAAAAATAGAAACTTGGTTTCTCTTTCGGAGACGCTGACTCAGATATCTCGGTTCTACCGAAATTGCAGACAAGCTGCACTACAATATCTCGGTACCATCACCTATCTATCTCGGAGTAACCAATTTTCATTCTGTTTCATTTGAATTCATTTTTTTTACCAATTTTGTGTTTTCTGAGTGATCTTTCTTGTAATTCTTCCGTTACTTCCTTGATCCCCTTTTTTTTTTAAAAACTTTTTATTACTTAGGGGGAGAAGAACTAAAGGTAATCTTGAGGAGAGAATTTTTGGTCCTCAAGGATCCCTATCTTCCATGAAGAAAGGAGGAGAAGAACAAGTCATTTTCAATGACTCTCTCAGTTTTCACTTCTATGAATCCTACATTTCAATGACCCTTGTCCTCAAGGATCCCTTCTCAGTCAATGACCCTTGTATCTATCCCTGTTTTTAACCTTTTTGGAAATTAATGCCAAAGGGGGAGAAGACCAAAGCTTCATGCTAAAGGGGAGATACATGCTTATGCAAAGGGGGAGATATGATCAAGGGGGAGAGCCAATATTAATACTCATACCTTTATAAACAGGGGGAGAATATCAAAGTAGGGGGAGAAGAATTTTTTTGACCTTTCTCACCTTATCCAATCCTAATATCTACATGCTAGGATTGAGGGGGAGAGGATAATCTATTTTCATATATACCGTGAGCAAATTCTCAATGATCTTGGAGACATATCAATTCTAAGGAATACTATCCTCTATATGTCCTCCATATCTTGTTAATTTTGAGTTCTATTGCCTTGTTGTTTGGTAGAATACTCTTGTATTTCCTAACATTGTTTTCTCAAGTGCGTTTCGATTACCAGGATGCTCAAGAACTCAAGGTAAGTATATGCATCATATCCTTGGTCAAGATGATCTCTTGCTTCTTGAACATATTGTTTGCAAGAGTGATGTCTTGAACAAAGATACATCTCATTCATATATATTTGATGCATATAGCCAAGATACACATGACGTGTTATATCCCTTCTACCTTATGTGTGTTCATGCATTCAAAAGCAACTAGCCTTTAAAGGACTGCACACATTTAGGGTGAGCAAGTCTAAGTCATGTGTCTCTCAAAGTCTTTAGTATAACCATGCATATCCTTATTTGAAGCTTTGATTTTATGTTGTCATCAATTACCAAAAAGGGGGAGATTGAAAGCACATCATGCTCCCTTGGTGGTTTTGATAATTCATGACAACATACATTGTCTCTTGGACTGATACTTTTACCTAGTGTATTTCAGATACAGTCTATAGAGAGGATTGACAAAAGGAGATTGTGGACATACCCCAAGATGCAAGGAAATAGGTTGGCCAAGCTTCAAGCAAAAGGACTCTACATTTTATATTCGTGAGAAATCACTTTGAGTCCATAGGAAAGCCAATACTATTAAAAGGGGGTAAGGTTTTGTTGGTGAACAATATGCTCAAACGTGCACAAGTGATAGTCGCCAAAAACATCCACAAACTCTCCCACCTAAGTTTGTTCTATACCCAACACTCAAAATCGGTGCAACCAACTTTCCCATACCGGTGCCACTGATTCCAGAACCTAGACAAACTCTGCCAAACCCTAGCCACTTCGGTGCAACCAATTCCATACCGGTGCCACCGAGTTTAGGTTGCCAACTTTCTGTTACGAAAATTCACATTTTCGATCCCACCGAGCATGTTGGATCAGCGTCACCGAGATTGGAAATCTGACCGTTGATCACCTTATCGGTGCAACCGAGTTTCCTATATTGGTCTCACCGAGATTCAAAAGTTGCCACCTTTTGGTCACTTCGGTACCACCGAGATTAACACATCGGCGTCACAGAGTTGGTCATTTTGTGTGTAATGGTTGGATTTTTGGGGATGCCTATATATACCCCTTCACTACCACCTACTCGAAAGAGAAGCACTCAGAACTATTCCATACCTATCCTATCAAATTTCTAAGAGAGAACCACCTACCCTTGTGTTGAGGTCAAGATCTTCCACTCCAATCATATGGATCTTGATTTCTAGCCTCCCCAAGTAGCTTTCCACCAATCCCATCTCTTTCACCATGCCAAATCTATGAGAGAGTTATTGGGTGCTGAGGAGTCTATCATTTTGAGCACAAGAGCAAGGAGTTCATCATCATTACCGAGCCTATTACCTTTAGGTGTCGCTTGGGAGCCTCCTACTTCACGTTGTGGAGTGAACCAAGAAGTTTGTAAGGTCAAGGAGATCGCCTACTTCTTGAAGATCTACCCATGGTGAGGCTAGTCCTTCATGGACGGAAGCTGTTATGGAATAGTCAAGGTTGCTAGTTCATGGACCCTTTTGGGTGGAGCCCTCTGTGGACTCTCGTGACCGTTACCCTCCGTGGGTTGAAGACTCCATAAAGGTGGATATACGATAGAACCACCTATCGGAAACACGGGAAAAATCATCGTGTCTACAACTATGTTTGATCTACCTATCCCAACACTTTACTTCATATGAAATGTCTTTACTTTCCGCTACCATATCTGTTGGCATGCATGTGTAGGGCTGTTAGACTTGCTAGCTTTGCTAAAACTGTTAAAATCTTCCAACCAATTAAGTTGGGAAAGGTTAGGTTTTAAATTCTTGCTAGTAGTCTATTCAACCCCCTCTAGACACCACCAACTTAAATAGTAGGTGCGCAAGGTTAACATAGCGGAGCCGTCTATCGGTGCCCAGAGACCTCCGAAGTGGTCCAACACTCCTATCATTTTCAACGCTGAGCATCGCATAATTGCGGTTGGGTGCCTGCCATTGTTGGTTTTGCCAACAATTCGCAACCTCAAGGTGACGAAGATGCTAGTCGGTAGTGGGGCCAGCCTGAACCTGATCTCGCGTGATGTCATCCAGAGGCTGCAAATTCCTGATGAAGATCTCGAGCCCACATGCGCTTTCTAAGGGGTCAATTCAGGGAGGACTCAACCAAGGGCAAATCACATTGCCGGTGACATTTGGCAGTGATATAAATTTCAGGAAAGAGAAGATCGTTTTTGACGTCGCCAAGATCTCATTGCCGTACAACGGTATCCTTGGTCGCCCAGTGCTGGCCAAGTTCATGGTGGCCACCCACTTCACTTACAATGTGCTGAAGATGCCCAGGCCGATGAGCGTCATCATGATCAACTCCGACAAGAAAGGCGCACTTATCTACGCCAACCAACTCTACTGGGAGGCAGTTGCAGCACCTGCCGCCAAGGCACTTGCTCCTGCCGCTGAAGCCCCCGGGGGGAAGAAGACCGGCAAGGCCTCTAGTGCACATTCCGGCAAGCGCACCCCCTCGGAGAGCTGCGCTCCCATTGACGATGTGCTAGAGAGCTCCACCGGAAAGAATAAGAAGTCCAAGGCAGCTCCACTGGAGGCTAAGAAGGTGCCTGCCAAGGAGGATGGTACGGGAGGAACTTTCACCATAAATTCCACCCTTGACAACAAATAGGAAAGCTGTCTCGTCACCTTCCTGTGGGCGAATGTCGATGTGTTTTCATGGCAACCATGTGATATCCACGATGTTCCCAGGAAGGTGGTTGAGCACCACCTTGCCATCTGTCCACACGCGCGGCCCGTCAAGCAGAAGGTCAGGAAGCAGGCTTTGGAGTGGCAACAGTACATTGCCGAAGAGATCAAGAAATTAGAAGGGGCTGGCTTGATCAGAGGAGTACTTCATCCAACATGGTTGGCCAATCCAGTTGTAGTGCGCAAGGCGAATGGAAAATGGAGGTTGTGTATTGACTTCACAGACATCAATAAAGCCTGCCCCAAAGATCCTTTTCCCTTGCCGCATATCGACCAGATTGTGGACTCCACCGCCGTCTGAAACTTGTTGTCATTCCTTGACGCCTATTCAGGCTATCATCAGATTTTCATGGCCAAGGAAGACGAGGAGAAGACCACATTTATCACCCCATGTGGTACATATTGCTTTTTGCGTATGCCTTTCGGGTTGAAAAGTGCTGGTTCTACATTTGCAAGAGCAGTTCAGATTGGTTTTGAGCGCTAGCTACATAGAAATATGGAGGCTTATATGGGTGACATAGTGATCAAAACCTAGGACAAGGCTACGCTCATATCATACCTAGAAGAAACATTTGCAAATGTGCGCAAGATCAACATGAAGCTCAACCCTTAGAAGTGTGTGTTCGGCGTCCCATCCAGCAAGCTTCTAGGGTTCTTTGTATCTCAATGGGGAGTTGAAACAAATCCCAACAAGATCAAAGCAATTGAGCAAATTGATGCACGAAGATGTGTCAAGGATGTGCGTCGTCTCGCCAGCTGTGTTGCTGCTCTGAGTAGGTTCATCTCAAAATCTGCTAAGCATGCCCTGCCCTTTTTCATAATCTTGAAGAAGGCAGGTCCGATGAAATGGACTCTGGAAGCGGAGGCAGCGCTGCAAGATTTGAAGAAGTACCTCTCCTCTCTGCCATTCCTAGTCGTGCCAAAACCACAAGAGTCGTTGCTACTATATCTAGCGGCAACAAATCAAGTGGTGAGTGCTACATTAGTGGCTGAAAGAGAAGTTGATGAAGAAGCAGAGATAGCGGCAGGACCGCCAAGCGACAAGCCAAGACATTCCCCGACGGGTTCTGGTGCCGACAAGGAAGGATCCGTGCAGTTGAATGAGACAATTCAGAAGAAGAAGGTGGTGCAGCGCCCAGTCTATTTTGTCAGCTCCCTTTTGCAGGGGGCTAGGTCAAGATACTCTGGCATGCAAAAGTTTCTCTTCGGCCTCCTTATGGCCTCGAGGAAGCCGCGCCATTACTTCCAAGCACATGAGATCACCGTCGTCACTCGCTTCCCGCTGCAGCGGATTTTGCAGAACCCAGAAGCTACCGGTAGGATTGTGGAGTGGGCTTCGGAATTGTCAAGCTTTGGTCTCAAGTTTGAAAGAACTTAGACCATTTAGAGCAGAGCCTTGGCGGATTTCATTGCCGAATGGACCCCAGTGCTATATGAGGAAGTTCCAGAGTCAACTCTCGCCGACAAGGAAATCAACCAAGAGTGGATCATGTATTTTGACTGAGCTTTCTCGCTGCAAGGCACTGGTGCTGGAGTGCTGCTTGTCGCACCCACTGGAGAGCACCTCAAATATGTTGTCCAGTTGCACTTTCCCCAGGAGAGGTCAACAAAAAATATAGCTGAATACGAAGGACTGCTTGCCAGTCTCAGGATCACGACAGACCTCGGGATCAAGAAACTTATTGTTAGGGGTGATTCTCAGCTTGTCGTCAGGCAGGTGAATAAGGATTATCAGAGTCCATTGATGGAAGCTTATGTAGATGAAGTGAGGAAGTTAGAATAACATTTTGATGGTATGCAAATGGAACACATTCCGCGTGCAGAGAACAACGTTGCTGATGGCCTGTCAAAGTGTGCTGCCCTTAAGTTGCGTGTGGAACCAGGAACTTTCGTGCTCCGACTGACTCAAGCATCCGTGACACCATCGACTGGACAACAGAAAAGAAGAAAGTTGAGTTCCGGAAAGTATTTCCCGACACAGCTTCCAGAAGTCGCCGGTGAGGAGGTTGCCGGGGACAACGTCATGCTTGCCGGTGAGCGCCATGCTCCGACAGGGCCTCAAGTTCTTGCCGTGGAAGCACACGCGCCCAACAAGCTTGCCAGGGGGCAGTAGGCTCCTACGGGGCATCGGGCCCTTACCGTTGAGACAAATGCTTCCCCAACAGAGGATATGCCTTTAGTCCTTGTTGTCGAGCCCCAGGCTCCAGCATGGGCACAACACATCGTCTATTTCCTTCAAACAGGAGAACTCCCTGAGGAACAAGAAGAAGCGGCAAAAGTAGCCCATCGGTCTAATGTGTACTAGTTCTTGGACAACGTCCTATATAGAAAGAGACCGAATGGTGTGAAACTCAAGTGCATTTCTCGGGAAGATGGACTAGAGCCGTTGGTGTAGATACATGGAGGCATATGTCGCTCCCACATAGGATCAAGAGCACTTGCCGATAAGGCATTCTGGCAAGGTTTCTTTTGGCCCACTGCCCTCTAGGATGCAACTCCGCTAGTAACCAAGTGTGAAGCATGCCAGTTTCATTTGAAGAAATTGCATCAACCGGCTCAAGCCCTTCAGACAATCCCTCTCTCCTGGCCATTTTCGGTCTAGGGGCTCGACATCTTGAGCCCCTTCCCCCGTGCTACCGGGGGCTTTGAGTACTCGTACGTGGCAATCGACAAGTTCACAAAGTGGCCGCAAGTGGAAGAAGTGAGAAAGGTGACAGCACAGTCATCCGTCAAGTTCTTCAAGGGACTAGTCTGCCGCTTTGGTGTTCCCAATAGGATCATCACTAACAACGGCACACAGTTCACAAGCTGCACCTTCATGCAGTATGTCCAAGACCTTGGCAACAAGATCTTTTTTGCTTATGTTGCCCACCCGAGGAGCAACGTCCAAGTGGAAAGGGCTAATGCTGAAGTGTTGCGAGCCCTCAAGACAATAACTTTCGACAATCTGCACAAGTGCGGAAGGCGCTGTATTGATGAGTTACCGGTGGTTCTTTGGTCAATCAGGACGACTCCAAATCGAGCTACTGGCCAGACACCTTTCCCCTTGTATATGGGGCGAAAGCAGTTCTCCCCACGAAACTCATATACGGGTCACCTTGAGTGCTCTCTTATGGTGAGCTTGAGCAAGAGCAGTTGCGACAAGATGACGCGACGCTCCTTCAGGAAAACCGTCTTCAGGCTGCTGTGAGAGCTGCACGCTACCAGCAAGCTTTGCACCACTATCATAACCGTATGTTAATGCTCGAAGTCTTGAGGAAGGCGACCTTGTTCTTTGGCGCGTTCAGTCCGCCAAGAATTCCAACAAGTTGACGCCAAGGTTGGAAGGCCCTTATCGGGTAGTGCGAGTCACCAGGCCTAGCGCAGTTTGCATGGAGACCAAAGATGGCATCCCAGTGAGCAACTCCTGGAATATCGAACATCTTCGTAAGTTCTACCCATGGGGCACTGTTGTCGGGTCTCCCGGCAGCCACCTCTTGTACAAGTCTTGCCGCTAAAGCATGTAATCCTTGGTACAAAGCTAGGCGCGGACCCTGTGCGTAGTTGAAAGAAGCTAAGTGTTCCGCAAATCTTGTTGATTCTCATGTTTATTATGTGCATGTTTGTCTAAGATATTGCATTGCGCTTACTCCCAACAAGACCTAATGGACTGCCAAGGTTCCACATCCATTTTTCTCTTCTTTCTTTTTCTCAAAGGACAGAAGGTTACTTCACGTGCAGCTTTGGCCGGGGGGGGGGGGTGGTGATATGGATACCTACGGGCGATGTTCAAAAAAAATCTTGCCGGAAGGAGTACGGCAACGAAAAGATAAGTTGCAAAACCCCAAGTGAATTCTTGTTGTGGAGTTATTTTCCTTGGGCAATTTTGACTCTTGTATGGAAAACCTGCACGCGAAGAAACCTTGTTGCGATTGGTTGCGCCCTTATTTTGTTTCAAGTCCGCTCAATAGTCTAGGTGGGTGAACTAAAAACACCAGGGTCTTTTGCCGGCAGCAGCCCCGCCAGCAGGCTGCTAAAGTCCCGCACCTAGAGCTCGCGGCAGGGGTGTGCGTGCCGGCAAGTCTCCAATCAAGCGTAAGGTGAATGCATACATAAAGAAATTAAACAAGGAGGATAACATAACATTTGTGCAAAGCATAGAAAGCTATATTACATCGGTCTTGCCGTGATTCTAACATAAGATAAACTGTTGTTGGCATGGATGCTGGCAAGAAATAAGGCAGCTAATCCCGGCGATCGCCTTCAACCCGCTTGACTTGACTTACCCTATCGACGATGGGCGCGACAAGTTCTACAACCGCCTTGACGTCTATGTCCTTCGGCAAGCAGTCGAGGACGTTCGAGAGGTTGATGCCGGGGTTCTTGTGTGCCACTTTGACGTGCACCTTGCGGAGGACGGCCTGACAGAGTTTGCGTGATTCGCTGGCCAGACAGGATGTTCGGTCGGAGTGAAGCTGCTCCAGGGCTTCAAGCATGTGGTCGAGGAACATGGTTAGCTTCACGCTCATGGACATTCTGTCGTCAGAAGAGTAACTAAAACCTTCCAGGCCCATGGCAGACAGTTGTGCGGCAAGCTTCCGTAACATCCCAAAATTTCATTTTGGAATGTTATGATATATAGCCATGCATCATCATCATATTGTTTGAATGAATATAATGGTTGAAGTGCTTCTTTTGAATTTCTGAAATGTCACTTTCATCTTTCCCTTTTTCTTGTATCACCTATTTGAAAACCTCTGGAAAAGTTCAAAGAAAAGAGGGGAGTAACATGACACTCCACACCAGGGGCATCTTGGTGAATTATTTGAACAATAAAACCAGGGAGCTATTTGAAAAATTATTGCAAAAGGATTTAAAATCAAATAAGCATTTTCTAAAAAATATTTTTTTCAAAGTATTCAATATGACAGAGGAAAAATGTTCATTGAATAGCATTAATTCTCCTGATCATTTTGATATATATATTTCCTATATTTGGAAATGTTTTGAATACTTTAAAATGAGTTTTACTTCTCTGGATATTAAAAAAGGAAACAATTTAATTAGAAACGGGCCGGCCCACAGCAGTTAATTCCCGAAACCGCTCCGAGCCGACCGACCGACACGCTGACACCGCCCTCCCTCTCTCTGACGCCCCGGCCCCACCGCCCGATCCCGAAGACGTCGCGGTCGCCTTCCTCCTCGTGTCGACAGGACATCGCCGTAGATTCCTCCGCGACGGATCCGCCTCCTTTTTCCTTCCCTCGACCACCCGCGACCCTATAAGTACCCCGTCGACTCCCCGCACTAATTTCCACCCCGAGCCCCCACTCTACCTCACCAGAGCGCTGCACCACACCCTTGCCGGAGTTCGGATCCCCACCGAAGCTCCCGGAACTCATGCCCGTCGCCTCTGTCGTCCCCACTCCCCTCCGACACCACCAGAGTACGCCGGAGACCCGCCGCCATCGTTTGAAGCCCTCGGACGCCATCCCCAACCATTGGAGCGCCGCCCCCGACGACCTCGCCGCCTCGGCCTCGCCGGAGAACCCCCTCGCCGGCAACCCCCTTCTCTGTGAGCCCCCTCCCCCTCACCCTGTCCGTTCGATCAGTTTTTTCTTCTTTTCTTTTCTATTTAAGAAAACAGAATGTTTTCTGTTTTTGTTTTTGTTATATCTTTTAAACTATTTAGTGTTTTTAGTTGATTCTTTTTGCATTACTTCACATATTTGATGTAGTTTATGTCTGTATGCTTAGATTTCAAATATGAGCTTTAAATTTTGAATTTAATCAAATTTGTTCAAATTACTAAAATCTGTATAACTATAGTTTAAAAATATATTTTTGAGTGAATCTTTTTGCCACTGTTTGGTATTAGTTAAACCTATCATTCTACATGATTTGAGTATTTTTTGAATAAATTTAGTTACTGTTTTTAACAAAAAAAGAATTTGTTTAGTTCCTAATGTAGTTTAGTTTTCCTAATTTTAATTTAATTTGAACCTGATTTAGTTTAACTTTTGTTAATAGCTTTCATGAGTTTCTGTTGTTTCAAATATTTAGGTAACATTACATGCTAATATTTAGAATGATTGTTTAGTTTTATACCATGTTGTTATAGGAATCTTTATATATTTTCATTAGGTATAGTTTTATAAAACAATTTAGTTTTACTTTCACAAACTAGTTAGATGATTAAGATAGATTTCTAATAAATAATTTTAGTAATTCAATTATGTTAAGTAATATGATGATAATAATATTAGTGTTTATAATATCATTGTTTTGGTTTCCTATTCCAAAGTTATAGGAACATTCTAGTTATTTTCATTTTAGTAGTGTTTCTTTACACAAAAGTTTTAGTGAAATTTATTCCGTTTAGTAAAATTGATTTTCTTACTATTTCTTTTTCTACTAGCTATTTCTTGGTTGTGTGTCTTAAAGTAGTAGTAGTAGAAGAAGTTTTTGACACTAAAAATATTTTTTGTGAGTCAAAATATTTTTATTTTGATTTCTTTCTCTTGATTGATACTATTGAATGGTTTTAGTATTGTTTGTTTAACCCTGCTGAATTGTGTGACTTGTTTTGTACTTATGCTTATGGTGTGCTCTTGTTTGATTCGTTAGATCATCTGGAGTGCGAAGCTTGTTATCTAGAGTCACTTGATTACGAGGATCGTCAGCAAGGCAAGTCACTTTGATCATGTATACCTATGTTTTATTGCATTAGTTCTTCCATCACCCCAATTGCATGCAAAGTAGGTAAATTGGAAACTTGGTTACTTGTTGTAGTATCATGTGGTAGGTACCCCTCAACCCTTTGCCACATAGGCCCCGGGAAACTTTGTTTTACATTTTGCTATGCTATTAGTAGACGGGGTTGGTTGTGTGATTCATGAGAGTTGTGAGTTAATAATTTCAAGACCTACATGATGATCAAGTCTTCAAGACTCCAAGTTCTTCAACTTACCTCTGGGTGGATGATGGTTGAACGACGCCCTAGAGAAACCAGTGGTTAGCCTAGATGATGCTGGAGATGTGCCAGTATTCATGCAGAAAGGTCCACCCTGGCACAAAGAGATGGATGGATGCTTCAAGACCCAAGGCTTACCTGCACAGCCACAAGTCATCATGGGCTCTGGCTTGGTTGGATATCGTGGTGACCCTGGACAGGCGGTGCTACGAGATGTAGAAGAACGGTAGGAAAGGGTGGGCACCGACAGAATCCCAGGGAAACCCTTTAGAAGACCATGTTTTGGTCATTCGTTTCTCAAACACCCTGAAGTGCAAGAAATCAAACGGAGGCGACCAAATCTTGTGGGGAACGTGTGCAAAACTCTGCAGAGTACCCAAACCTAATCGATTAGCCGTGTCCACAGTCATGGACAGTTTGAGCCAAAGGAACTGAAACTATCTGGAACTCTCAACACAATTAATTATATTGATGTGGGTTATTAATGTCAACTTGGGTATGAGAATTGGTTGGTGGAACCATCTCATTAATCAACCAACCTTGTAGTAATTATGCCTTTGCCCTCTCTTGTTGTAGGAAAAAAATGGCTTTATGCAAAAACTTACTACCCCACCTGCCATATTTGCATATAGACTAGATGATTACTTTACCCCCTCGCTTGTGACTTTGCCGACATATTCAATATGCTGACCTATACGGCTGCAATGTATCATGTTGCAGAGTACTTTTCCGACCAGGAGTGTGGATACGCTCTACGCTCGGTGAGATGCCCTTGGAGTCAGATGGACTCATCTACCTTCGAAGCTTCCGCAAGTTTATGGTTTAGTTAATCTCATGAGTTGGCCTTCAGCCACTTTATTGTAATCATTATTGTAATAAAGGACTCGATATGAGATTTCGAATAATTTATGCCGTGTGATTTCCCTTTGATATATACATTGATGTATCGTGTGTGTACCAGCATGATTTTGGGATGGTACAGAAACACTGGAGATTCGACCTTTCATGTCGGGTCACTACAGAAATGGTATTAGAGAACACGCTGACCGTAGGATGTAACCTCTAGGATTGGAAAAGCCTTACTATTTATTTCTCTTTGTCTTTAAAATTCTTATACTCTCATCTACTCGTTTCTGACTTCCCTCCGATTATTTCAAAATTTATAGATGGCCACCTTCATCCCAGTTTTGATCACGGAGTTTTGCCAGCCTGACGCAATGATGCCCTTTGGCAAGGAGCTGATGAGGATCGTGAGGGACGTGAGGATTGCTTTGTCGAGCATCACCGGGACTCCTATCATGTCTTTTCCACAAGACAAACACTACAGGATCGAGTTGCACATCCCCGGGAAGACCTTTGGGAATCGGAAGGAACCCATCGACTTCAAGTTTGTGGCACCCAGCTAGATACTTGGGAGAGACATGGCCATTCATCGTGCCCTTGGACATATATTGGAGGAATACAGAGGTGGAACCATTTCACCAGGACTCAGCGTGGTTTGTCGCAGGGACGCAAATGGAAATATCATAACCACTCCCACCAAAGACACCACCATTTCCTATATCCAGACCTTGGAGACGCACGTCAGGACCTTGGAGCTTCGAGTACGTGCCGACACGAAGACGATCAAGAGGCTAATGAACCGCGAGATTGACCTCGAAGCTGACTTACGGGAAGCTGAGTACGAGCATGAGTATGAGGTGAAGGATTTCTTAGAGAGGATCGACAAGCTGAACACTCGCATCGCAACTCTGGAGGAACAGAGGGACATGGGTGAAAATCTTCATCCCGAGGGAGACATGGCTCCTTTGATCAGAAACGATGATGACTATGAGGAGAGCACCACTGGAGGAGGCTCCGTCACCATGCACTTTTGAGGAAAACTTTAGTTATGCCCCCATGTATCTTCATTTTCGTCGTTAAGGCGTAGGTCGATGTTTAGTTGAATGAAGATTTATATCTCGATGTTTGACCTTGAGTTGAATAAATGAATGAGTGTTTGGTGTGATATGTTTGTTGCATTGCATATGGGTAGTGAATTTCCCTTTTAGGTCATTGTTCTATTCTAATTCTCACCCCTCTGAAAACAGCAAGATGCCTCCGCGACGTGAGCCCGACTTCACTTTCCCGCCAGAGCTCACCCAACTTCTCCAGCAGCAGAACACCCTGATGCAACTGTTGATTCAGAATCAGACCAATAACCACAACAACCACCCAACACCTCAAGGCGACAACCTCACCCATTTTCTGAGACTAAATCCCCCAACCTTCTCCAGCAGCACAGAGCCCATTGTGGCAGATGATTGGCTCCCTAAGATGGAGAGGGAACTCACCACCGCAGGATGCACTGAGGCTGAAAAAATGTGTTTTGCCGCCCATCAACTAGAGGGCCCAGCAGCTTCATGGTGGGAGAACTACACCACCACATACCCCATTGCTGATGTGACTTGGGAGCAGTTCAAGCAAGCTTTCCGCACCGCACATGTCTCAGCTGGAGCCATGAGTCTGAAGAAGCGTGAGTTTTGCAACTTACGCCAGGGGAACCGTTCCGTGGCCCAGTACGTGGACGACTTCAGCATGTTGGCTCGTTATGCACCAGGAGATGTGGCCGATGATGCAGCCAAGCAGGAAAAGTTCTTGGAAGGACTCAATGATGAGTTGAGCGTCCAACTTATGGTGGCTACCTTCAGCAACTACCAGGAGCTGGTAGACAAGGCCCTCATCTTGGAGGGGAAGCAGCAGAAAATTGAGAACCGCAAGAGGAAGTATGCACATGGGAAGTCTACCTCTGGAGTTCATCAGAAGCCCCGCTACACCCCGTACTTAGGAAATACTGGATCAGGGACTAGTAAGTATGGAGGACACACTCATCCCATGCACAACCATGGATGCCACCACCATGGAGGAAATGGGAATAATCGTCCCAACAATGATAGCTTCAAGAATGGAAGTGGGAATGGCAACCAACACCGTCCCGCTCCAGCTCAGAAGGATCTGAACCATATCACCTGCTTCAAGTGTCAGAAGACATGGCACTATGCCACTGAATGCCCTCAGAACAAGCAAGGGAATGGAAACGGCAATAGAAGGAATAGCAGTAGATCCCGCTAAGGTTGAAGCAGTCACTGAGTGGAAGTCACCCACCTCAGTTAAGGAGATCCGCAGTTTTCTCGGACTTGCCGGATATTACCGGAGATTCATTGAGAATTTCTCAAAGATTGCCAAGCCCATGACAGAGCTATTGAAGAAAGAGTCTAAGTATATCTGGACCGAGGAATGTGAGGCTAGTTTCCAAGAATTGAAGCAACATTTGGTCACAGCCCCAGTGTTGATACTACCAAACAATGGGAAGGACTTCCAGGTTTGTTGTGACGCATCCCGTAAAGGACTTGGAGGAGTACTCATGCAAGAGGGAAAAGTTATAGCATATGCATCCAGACAGCTACGACTCCATGAGTTGAAATATGCCACCCATGATTTGGAACTAGCAGCCGTAGTGCACGCACTCAAGACTTGGAGACATTTCCTTATCGGAAATAGTTGTGATGTGTATACTGATCATAAGAGCCTGAAGTATATCTTCACGCAGAAGGAGTTGAACCTCAGACAGAGGAGATGGTTAGAGTTAATCAAGGACTATGACATGAGATTACATTACCATCCAGGAAAGGCAAATGTTGTGGCAAATGCTTTGAGTCGGAAGAGTTATGTGAACACACTCATAGCTGGAGGATTACCCCAGGAGTTAACCAAAGATCTCAGAGATAGTTCGGCAAGGATATGTTGCCACACTAGAGATTCAGTCCACCTTGACCGAAAGAATTCGAGAAGCCCAGAAATCAGACAAGGAGATAGCTGAGATAAAGCAGAGAATGAAGGAAGGCAAGGCTAAAGGCTTTCGTGAAGATGAACAGGGTACTCTATGGTTTGAGAACTGAATCTATGTGCCCCATGACCCAGAGCTCAGGAAGTTTATACTTCAAGAAGCCCACGATTCACCATACTCGATACACCCAGGCAACACCAAGATGTACCTGGATTTGAAGGAAAGTTAGTGGTGGACAGGTATGAAGAAAGATATTGCCGAACATGTTGCGGTATATGATGTTTGTCAGCGAGTAAAGGCGGAAGATCAGAAACCAGCAGGGTTACTCCAACCTTTGCCGATACCCGAGTGGAAATGGGATAAGCTCAGTATGGACTTTATCACAGGACTACCTAGGACCCGTTCAGGATATGATTCCATTTGGGTAGTGGTCGATCGCTTGACCAATGTGGCTCATTTCATTCCAGTGAAAACCACTTATACCAGTGCTAAGCTAGCCAAGATATATATGACCAGGATCATATGTCTGCATGGAGTTCCGAGGAGTATCATGTCAGATAGAGGAACACAATTTACCTCAAAGTTTTGGCATCAGCTACATGAAACTTTGGGTACAAGACTGGAGTTCAGTACAAATTTTCATCCACAGACCGATGGACAGACTGAGAGAGTCAACCAGATTCTGGAGGACATGTTGAGAGCATGTGCGCTAGAATATGGGTCCAGTTGGGATGACAACTTACCTTACGCAGAGTTCTCATACAACAACAGTTATCAGACCAATCTGAAGATGGCCCCTTTCGAAGCTTTCTATGGAAGAAGGTGCAGAACACCATTGACGTGGGATGGTGTTGGAGACCGAATTTTTTGGGGTCCCGATCTCATCAGAGATTCTGAAGATAAGGTCAAACTGATTCGAGACCGACTCAAGATAGCTCAATCCCGACAGAAGAGCTATGCTGATAACAAACACAAGGAAGTGACATATGAAGTAGGGGATCGAGCATCTTTCCGTGTGTCCCCACTTCGAGGAATCAAGAGGTTTGGTGTTAAAGGAAAGTTAGCACCCAGATTCATAGGCCCCTACAAAATTCTGGAACGTAGAGGCGAAGTTGCATACAAGCTGGAATTGCCGGAAGGACTGTCCGGAGTTCATGATGTTTTCCATGTTTCCCAGTTGAAGAAATGCCATGCTGAGATGGCTGATATTCCTTTGAGAGATACACTGCCCCTAGAGGCCATACAACTTGACAGTGACCTGACCTACAAGGAGAAGCCTGTTAGAATCCTCGAGACTGGCAACAGAGTTACCCGAAGCAAGATCATCAAGTTCTGCAAGGTTCTGTGGAGTCACCACACCGAGGAAGAAGCCACCTGGGAACGCGAAGAAGATCTTCGTAGAGACCATCCGCACCTATTTTCTAGCCAACCCGAATCTCGAGGGCGAGATTCATCTTAAGGTGGGTAGGTTTGTAACATCCCAAAATTTCATTTTGGAATGTTATGATATATAGCCATGCACCATCATCATATTGTTTGAATGAATATAATGGTTGAAGTGCTTCTTTTGAATTTCTGAAATGTCACTTTCATCTTTCCCTTTTCTTGTTTCACCTATTTGAAAACCTCTGGAAAAGTTCAAAGAAAAGAGGGGAGTAACATGACACTCCACACCAGGGGCATCTTGGTGAAATATTTGAACAATAAAACCAGGGGGCTATTTGAAAAATTATTGCAAAAGGATTTAAAATCAAATAAGCATTTTCTGAAGAAAAAAATTCAAAGTATTCAATATGACAGAGGAAAAATGTTCATTGAACAGCATTAATTCTCCTGATCATTTTGATATATATATTTCCTATATTTGGAAATGTTTTGAATACTTTTAAATGAGTTTTACTGCTCTGGATATTAAAAAAGGAAACGATTTAATTTGAAACGGGCCGGCCCACAGCAGTTAATTCCCGAAACCGCTCCGAGCCCACCGACCAACGCGCTGACGCCGCCCTCCCTCTCTCTGACGCCCCGGCCCCACCGCCCGATCCCGAAGATGCCGCGGTCGCCTTCCTCCTCGTGTCGACAGGACATCGTCGGAGAGTCCTCCGCGACGGATCTGCCTCCTTTTTCCTTCCCTCGACCACCCGCGACCCTATAAGTACCCCGTCGACTCCCCGCACTCCATTCCACACCGAGGCCCCACTCTACCTCGCCAGAGCGCTGCACCACACCCTCGCCGGAGTTCGGATCCCTACCGAAGCTCCCAGAGCTCGTGCCCGTCGCCTCTATCGTCCCCACTCACCTCCGACACCACCAGAGTACGCCAGAGACCCGCCGCCGTCGTTTGAAGCCCTCGGACGCCATCCCCAACCACCGGAGCGCCGCCCCCGACGACCTCGCCGCCTCGGCCTCGCCGGAGAACCCCCTCGCCGGCGACACCCTTCTCTGTGAGCCCCCTCTCCTCTCTTAACCATTCGATCATAGATCAACGTCTAGGATTAGATCGTTTTAAAACCTGAACAGGTATCCTCTACAGCTCGGTCGTTCGCTCGAAACGTCAGATCTCGCACACCCCGTAGCCAACCAGAGAACGCCATGTCACCCTGTCCGTTCGATCAATTTTTTTCTTTTCTTTTCCGTTTTAGAAAACAGAATGTTTTCTGTTTTTGTTTTTGGTATATATTTTAAACTATTTGGTGTTTTTAGTTGATTATTTTTGCATTACTTCACATATTTGATGTAGTTTATGTCTGTATGCTTAGATTTCAAATTTGAGCTTTAAATTTTCAATTTAATCAAATTTGTTCAAATTACTAAAATCTGTATAACTATAGTTTAAAATATATTTTTGAGTGATTCTTTTTGCCACTGTTTGGTATTAGTGAAAACTATCATTCTACATGATTTGAGTATTTTTTGAATAAATTTAGTTACTGTTTTTAACAAAAACAGAATCTGTTTAGTTCCTAATGTAGTTTAGTTTTCCTAATTTTAATTTAATTTGAACCTGAATTAGTTTAACTTTTGTTAATAGTTTTCATGAGTTTCTGTTGTTTCAAATATTTAGGTAACATTACTTGCTAATATTTAGAATGATTGTTTAGTTTTATACCATGTGTTATAGGAATCTTTATATATTTTCATTAGGTATAGTTTTATAAAACATTTTAGTTTTACTTTCACAAACTAGTTAGATGATTAAGATAGATTTCTAATAAATAATTTTAGTAATTCAATTATGTTAAGTAATATGATGATAATAATATTAGTGTTAATAATATCATTGTTTTGGTTTCCTATTCCAAAGTTATAGGAACATTCTAGTTATTTTCATTTTAGTAGTGTTTCTTTACACAAAAGTTTTAGTGAAATTTATTTCGTTTACTAAAATTGATTTTCTTACTATTTCTTTTTCTACTAGCTATTGCTTGGTTGTTTGTCTTAAAGTAGTAGTAGTAGTAGAAGTTTTTGACCCTAAACATATTTTTTGTGAGTCAAAATGTTTTTATTTTGATTTCTTTCTCTTGATTGATACTATTGAATGGTTTTAGTATTGTTTGTTTAACCCTGCTGAATTGTGTGAATTGTTTTGTATTTATGCTTATGGTGGGCTCTTGTTTGATTCGTTAGATCATCCGGAGTGCGAAGCTTGTTATCTAGAGTCACTTGATTACGAGGATCGTCAGCAAGGCAAGTCACTTTGATCATGTATACCTATGTTTTATTGCATTAGTTCTTCCATCACCCGAATTGCATGCAAAGTAGGTAAATTGGAAACTTGGTTACTTGTTGTAGTATCATGTGGTAGGTACCCCTCAACCCTTTGACACATTGGCCCCGGGAAACGTTGTTTTACATTTTGCTATGCTATTAGTAGACGGGGTTGGTTGTGTGATTGATGAGAGTTGTAGTTAATAATTTCAAGACCTACATGATGATCAAGTCTTCAAGACTCCAAGTTCTTCAACTTACCTCTGGGTGGATGATGGTTGAACGGCGCCCTAGAGAAACCAGTGGTTAGCCTAGATGATGCTGGAGATGTGCCAGTATTCATGCAGAAAGGTCCACCTAGGCACAAAGAGATGGATGGATGCTTCAAGACCCAAGGCCTACCTGCACAACCACAAGTCATTATGGGCTCTGGCTTGGTTGGATATCGTGGTGACCATGGACAGGCGGTGCTACGAGATGTAGAAGAATGGTAGGAAAGGATGGGCACCGACAGATTCCCGGGGAAACCCTTTAGAAGACCATGTTTTGGTCATCCGTTTCTCAAACACCCTGAAGTGCGAGAAATCAAACGGAGGCGACCAAATCTTGTGGGGAACGTGTGCAAAACTCTGCAGAGTACTCAAACCTAATCGATTAGCCATGTCCACGGTCATGGACAGTTTGAGCCAAAGGAACTGAAACTATCTGGAACTCTCAACACAATTAATTATATTGATGTGGGTTATTAATGTCAACTTGGGTATGAGAATTGGTTGGTGGAACCATCTCATTAATCAACCAACCTTGTAGTAATTATGCCTTTGCCCTCTCTTGTTGTAGAAAAATTTGGCTTTATGCAAAAACTTACTACCCCACCTGCCATATTTGCATATAGACTAGATGATTACTTTACCCCCCTCTCTTGTGACTTTGCCTGCATATTCGATATGCTGACCTATACGGCTGCAACGTATCATGTTGCAGAGTACTTTTCCGACCAGGAGTGAGGATATGCTCTACGCTCGGTGAGATGCCCTTGGAGTCAGATGGACTCATCTACCTTCGAAGCTTCCGCAATTTTATGGTTTAGTTTATCGCATGAGTTGGCCTTCAGCCACTTTATTGTAATCATTATTGTAATAAAGGACTCGATATGAGATTTCGATTAATTTATGCCGTGGGATTTCCCTTTGATATATACATTGATGTACTGTGTGTGTACCAGCATGATCTTGGGATGGTACAGAAACACTAGAGATTCGACCTTTCAGGTCGGGTCGCTACAGCTTCTCCGTGACGTCGACGAGCTTCTCAGTCTAGACTTGTACTCCCTGCACATAGTCATTGTGGACTATAGTGGCACTCTTGACCAGCTCCTTCTCATCTCGGAGATCCTTGGCTAGAGCCTTGTCGTGGGTCCGGGCAGTCTCAAGAGTCTCGGTTAGGGTTGCCAGCGTCGTTTGCAGATCATCAATGGATTCACTGGCCGAAGAGAGCTGTTTGGTATTGTGAGACATGGCGAGTTGCATATCCATCAGGGTGTGGAGGGCTTTGTCCCTGTCGCTCTCGAGTGACGAGATCTTCTAGCCGTGATCCTCAAGATCTCCTTCTAGCTGCTTCACCCTCTCATCCAACAAGTTCTTGGCATCCTCTGCATCTTTAGTAGCATCGACGGCCTCCTTCAGCTTGCCGGCGTGATCTGTAGTTAGAGCTTCCATCGTATCCTTGTGTTTCTGCTCCAACTCCCAGGTCCACCGCTGAAAGCACATTTGCTCCGTTGGTGGTTTTGGTAATTAATAACAACATATAAGTCATTGAACTAATGTTTCCACCAAGTATATTTCAGGAATTGTTCAATGATAGGATTGGCAAAAGGAGATTGTGGACATACCCCAAGATGCAAGGAAATAGGTTGGCCAAGCTTCAAGCAAGAGGAATCTACATTTTATATTTGTGAGAAATCACTTTGAGTCCATAGGAAATCCAATACTATTAAAAGGGGCTAAGGTTTTGTTGGTGAAAAATATGCCCAAACATGCACAAGTGATAGTCGCCAAAAACATCCACAAACTCTCCCACCAAAGTCTGTTCTATACCTAACACTCAAAATTGGCGCAACCAACTTTCCCATAACGGTGCCACCGATTCCAGAACCTAGACAGACTCAGCCAAACCCTAGCCACTTCAATGCAACCGATTCCATACCGGTGCCATCGAGTTTAGGTTGCCAACTTTCTGTTAAGCAAATTCACATTTTTGGTCCCACCGAAAATGTTGGATTGGCGTCATCGAGATTGGAAATCTGACCGTTGGTCACCTTATCGGTGCAACCGAGTTTCCTATATCGGTCTCACCGAGATTCAAAAGTTGCCACCTTTTGGTCACTTCGGTACCACCGAGATTAACACATCGGTGTCACCGAGTAGGTCATTTTGTGTGTAACGGTTGGATTTTTGGGGATGCCTATATACCCCTTCACCACCACCTACTCGAAAGAGAAGCACTCAGAATAATTCCATACCTATCTTATCAGTTGTCTGAGAGAGAACCACCTACCCTTGTGTTGAGGTCAAGATATTCCACTCCAATCATATGGATCTTGATCTCTAGCCTCCCCAAGTAGCTTTCCACCAACCCCATCTCTTCCACCATGCCAAATCTGTGAGAGAGTGATTGGGTGCTGAGGAGTCTATCATCTTGAAGCACAAGACCAAGGAGTTCATCGTCATTACCGAGACTATTACCTTTTGGAGGGTGGTGCCTCCTAGATTGGTTAGGTGTCGCTTGGGAGCCTCCTAGTTCGTGTTGTGGAGTGAACCAACAAGTTTGTAAGGGCAAGGAGATCGCCTACTTCGTGAAGATCTACCCATAGTGAGGCTAGTCCTTCGTGGACGGAAGTCGTTATGGAATAGTCAAGGTTGCTACTTCGTGGACCCTTTTGGGTGGAGCCCTCCTTGGACTCTCACGACTGTTACCCTCCGTGGGCTGAAGACTCCATAAACGTGGATGTACGATAGCGCCACCTATCAGAACCACAGGAAAAATCATCATGTCTACAATTGCGTTTGATCTTCCTACCCTATCCCTTTTATACATGCTTGTTGTTACTTTCCGCTGCTATATACTCTTAGATTTGCATGTGTAGGGTGTACTTGACTTGCCATGAAGTGCTAAAAATTGTCAACCCTAAAACTTGGTATAGGCAAAACTTTTATTTGGTCAAGTAGTCTAATCACCCCCCCTCTAGACATACTTTCGATCCTACAAGTGGTGTTAGAGCATTGGTCTCCATTGCTTTGGTCTCACAACCTAGGAGAGTATGGCGTCTAGTGAGGGAAGTTATCACCATAGAGGTCCATACTTTGATGGCACTAATTTTGCTAGTTGGAAGCACAAAATGAGAATGCATATTTTTGGTCATAACCCCGCCGTTTGGGCTGTTGTTCGTGTTGGCTTGCAAGGTGAGTTCTTTGCGGATCGACGGGAACCGGATCGTGAAGCGACCGCAGATGAGTTGAAGATGTTGCAACTCAATGCTCAAGCATGCGAAATTCTCTTCAACTGCTTATGCCCCAAAGAATTCAACAAAATCAGCCGTCTTGAGAATGCAAAATAGATTTGGGATACTTTAGTTGATATGCACGAAGGAACCGAGTCTGTGAGTGAATCCAAGTTAGATGTTCTTCAAGGTTAGCTTGACAAGTTCAAGATGAAGGATGGTGAAGGAGTCGCAGAGATGTACTCTAGGATAGCTCTCATCACCAATGAGATTGCCGGCTTAGGAAGCGAAGAAATGACCGACAAATTCATCATTAAGAAGATACTTAGAGCTTTGGATGAGAGATATGACACTGTGTGCACATTGATCCAAATGATGCCAAACTACAAAGATCTCAAGCCCACGGAAGTCATTGGAAGGATTGTTTCTCATGAGATGACACTCAAAGATAAGGAAGAACTTCATCACAAGTCTAGCGGTGCTTACAAAGCCACAAGTGATGCTCCCACAACTTCAAGCAACAACCTTGTCACCAATGAAGAGATAAGACTCATGGTCAAGAAATTCAACAATTTCTACAAGAATAGAGGCAAAGAAAGAAACTCCAACTCAAGATATGAAGAGAAGCGTTCATCAAGTCGTGACCGCAATTGCTACAATTGTGGGAAGCCCGGACACTACTCAAATGAGTGCACGGCTCCCCACAAAAGAAGAGAAGATTCACCTCGAAGACGAAGCTCAAGGAATGAATCACCACAAAGAGATAGAAGGAGTAGAGATGATCATTATGAACGAAGACACTCAAGTAGAAGTAGAGATTCAGAGAAGAAGGACAAGTACACCAAGAGCTACACAAGAAGAAAACATCAAGCTCATGGTGGTGAATGGGATTCTAGCTCCGACTCCGACAACAACTCTAAGAGAAGCTATCACTCCGACTCTGACTATATTCAAGATGATGGTGTTGCCGGAATTGCTCGAGTGACTACCAACTCCTACGATCTATTTGATTCACCAAATGAAGGGAGTGGAAGTTGCTTCACAGCTAAAGGCCCCAAGGTATCATACCCCGAGTATCTTGATTTTGATAGTGATGAAGATGATTTGCTATGTGATAAAACTAGTGATGTTGATCAAAATGAACTTGATAATTCTCATGCTAGTCAAGATGAGTCATTTGATGATGATAAGATGAAAATAGAACAACTATCTAAAGAACTAAACACTCTTAAGTTAGCTCATGAGTCTACTCTCGAAGATCATAGAGAGCTTATGAGAACTCATGAGAAGCTACGCTTCGAGAAGCTCAACTTGGAGCAAGAGCATGAGTTTCTCAAAGCTATCAATGATGATATCCGAAAGAAGACTTCATCTTATCTAACCGAATGACTACTCTTGTCTACTTTCATGCCTCAAGTTAAAACTAAGTAATCTAGTAACAAAGGCGAGAAAGGTTCTTCATCTAGTAGCAACAATAATAATGCTAAACCCAATGATGTTGTTTCTAGTAGTTCTATTGATTCCACTAATGATGATGCTCTTAGGCAAGTTACACTTGAGCAAGAAAATGCTTTATTGAAAGGAATTATAGAAAAAGGTATCTACAAGAGTCTTGCCGGATGTAAGCAATTTGAGGAAATTGTACGCAAGCACGGAGGATACAGGAAGAATCGTGGTGTTGGCTACTTCAAAGGTAATGGAGTTGAGTGGGAAGAAGGTCAATATCCCAAGCCCAAGTTTGTTCCTCAAAAGGAGAAGTATGAAAATACTCTTCCCAAGGGGACAAACACTCAAGATGACCTTCCACCACAAGACCACAAGCTCAAGGGCAAGAACAATCTTGAAGAGGACATTGACTCATATGAAGATGAACCCCTAGCTTTGGTGGAGTGGGTTCACAAGGCTACTTCAAGCTCTACTACTACAAAGGCTACTTCAACACCAAGGATCCCCATCAACTTGATGTGGGTCCCAAAGAAGAAGAACTAGTAAGTTCTTGAGGGGTGACTCCGCCAATGAAATTCACTCACATTCATTATTGGCAAAGACTTTTTGCACTCAACATCAACTCAATGCAATAGTTCAAGGAGTCATACATTCCCTCAAAGGTAAGCAAGGGACAACGTAATCAACTAATGAATGGACATCATAACATATGCTTTGCACTCCATGTCCATAGATATCCTTGTATTTGTCTCTTGTGTGTTGGGACTAACCCATGTAGGTGAGAGGACTAAGGAAGAAACACGGATGCTCCCAACTCTTGGTGATCTTAATCAGCATTGAGCATCCACAACTACCTCACCAACATGAAGTCTTCATCGACAAAACCCAAGGTTAGTTTATCCCTCTTATGGGGGGATCTCACATTAAGGGGGAGCTTTACTCTAAGACTTGAGTCAAAGCATCTCTTAGTATGTGACAACATTAAATGCTTTATGTAAAAGTGGTAACCCCACTTGTGCTTAAACAATGAGTATGACCTATGATCAAGTACTCTTACTTGGCTCCTAAGTCAAATAATCATATATAGATGATTTTGTCATCACCCAAGTGCTTGTTAGATGCTAGTGTGTTTGTGCATGTTTGTCATGATTTCTTTTGACATCTTATTGTGTGAGCATGTTGGTCTGCATTTATTTTCTCATTCAAGGACATCCAATTGTTGCTATTTGGTTATTGATTTTCTCTTTTGCCAATTGGATGGACAAGAATGCCTAGGACCACTCTTTAGATATCTATGCTTTCTCACCTCATATTCCATTCATGCTGCATCACAACATTTGAACAAGTGCTTTTCGATCCCTCTGTGTGTGGAGCACTCGGAGTTCCTCATCGACAAGGACTGACCATTAAAACCTCCCAAGTGCATCTCGGTGGAACCTACCCCACAATCTCGATCTCACCAAATGCCTAGGGTTGATTTCTTTTTCAATCTCGGTACTACCGATTTCATATTATCAGTTACACCGAGTTTCCGTGTAAGCTGACGGTTGTGGAACTCGGTGACACCGAAAACATAAAATCGATATCACCGACAGTGGAGGGTATATATACTGTGATCCCTGATGTTTTGAAATTCATCCTCAGAACCGTCGTGCCTCAGAACCCTAAGCTGTCGCTTCGAGACCCCTGGTCATCGCCCTTGTCTTCCCGTGCTCCTCCGCCGCTGGGAATCGTCACCGTCGATGAAATCTGCTCCATCGTCGCTGTCGTAGCAGATCCTCACCAAGTTAGGGTATGGATTCGACCTCCTTTGCGATCCCTTCTGATTCTTGCGCATTGGATTTGATTTTATCTATAAGCCACCCATTGCACGTATTCCTATCCACACAAAATCCCATAGGCTAGCGAACCATTGATTTTATAGGGTTTTGCCTTCCGCCCGATGCAACTCGGTAGAACCGAATCAAGAAAATCGGTACCACCGATTTTCGTTTCTGCGTTGCTGAGAACTATCTTGGTGAAACCGAGCACTCCTTTTTGGTCTCACCAAAAAGGGTGCCAAGTTTCTGTTAAAAGGGACAGTCAGTCTCGGTGTCACCGAAATTTTTGCTTCGGCCTTACCGATTTGTTTCTGACAGAATCTAAAACTTTGAAAATCTTTTGTTCAAAATTTCAAAAACCACCTGATAATTTTGTGATGACTCATCTACTTCTGCTTAGCTATATTCCATTCACAGGGTTAGTATGTCAGATGTAGAGGACAGGCAGAACTTGCCAGAGCACGGTGCTGACATGAGTTCAGGCACAAGCCCAGAGTCCAATTCATTTTCAGATCCAAGCACCCCCATCTCCCATGGGATGCCCAAAGCTGCTACAAGGACCAGAAATAAGCTGAATTTTGATGAAGAAGATTCAGACTTCGTTCCAGAAGAGATTCTTGCTAAGAAGCAAGAGAAAGCTGCTAAGAAGTCTCCTACTGAAGCCACTTCTTCTAGGAGAGTTGTCAGCAAGATCTATGCACCTGCTTCAACCTTCAAGGCTCATGAGACTGCCAGAGCAACTATTTCAGTTGAGGTCCCCAGGAAAGCTATGCCTAAGAAGGTAGGAGAGAACAAAGCAAGAAAGAGGGTTATTCATGTTATTGGCAGAAGAACCTCCATGTTTGAGGGTCCAGAAGAAGCTGCTGGTGCTGATGCTGAAGAGGAGGAAGAGCATGTTGAGAAGGCCCCTCCCAAGAAAAAGAAAAAGAAGCTGATGGTTGATGCTATGCCCAAGACTAGCACATCCAAGAAGGCTATTGCTGAGAAGCCTAAGAGGACATCTAGGTAGATTCCAGCTTCTAAGAAGAACAAAGGGACTGCTTCCAGAGTTGAAGATGATGATGACTTGACAACTTTGATGAAGCTCAGACCACACCTTCCGGCACACAATTCCAGCTACCCACTAGCTGAAGATATGAAGAAGAGGAAGGATTCAGGCTTGAGATCTTGGAGAGCTATAGATCCATATGCCCAGAGGAAGAAGACAACTGTGGACTACAGATTTTATACCAAGGAGAAACATGATTTCTACGAGACTGTGCTTTTTGACAAGAGTCCAGCTGTGAGTGATATGCGGTATGTTGACTGGAAATTCATTCAGGAGAATGAGGACTACTTTCCAAGTGTCCAAGACAATTTCCACTTCATAGGTTTGGATGAGTTAGTTGGCAGAGAATTCACTGCTTGGAACGATGAGATGTTCATGCAATTCTACTCCACTGCACATTTCTATGGAGATGGTAGAATTGTATGGATAACTGAAGGTGTAAGGTATGAATCGACTGTTGAAGAATGGGCTGCTATCTTAGGAGTTCCTGAAGCACAGGTGGTGACTTGGATGTATACTCACAATCCAAGGAGAGCCACAATGCTATGGAAAATATGTACAAGGAGATCTCTGCTACCAATGTGAAGTCTCACAGGCTAGGATCTATCTACTTTATTCATGTTGGCCTCTGCACAATGAACAACATCCCGAGGCACACTTTGATGCCCAAGTCAGGAGATGACAAGATGATTCGAGGCCACTCCATCAATATGTTGATCCACCTTGACAGACACACCAGGATCAGAGTCATGGATTTGATTGTTGAGACAATCAAGAGAGTTGCTGCTGACCAGAAGCGCTCTTGCTGTTATACACCCTACATCCAGATGCTTATCAATTCAAAGTTGGAGAAGCACATTTTTTCTCTAGATCGTCCACATTTACCCCTACAGCCAGATCTCGAGGACAATGTTGTGGTGATGGATGTTGAACATCCCACATCTGCTACAGCTCAGGCAGATGCAAAGGCAGTTAGAGCCACTAGTGCTCAAGTCCCTAGATCCAGAAATGAGCAAATGGATCTTTTGATATCATCAGTTCAGGGTATGTAGAAGGACATTAAGGGGATTCTGGACAACCAGAAGAGTCTTGTGAGGATCTTTGAAAACAGGATCAAGACCCTTAGTGATAAGGTGGATGGCCTGACTAAGACAGGCAATGAGCTCAAAAAGGAAGTTGACTCAGTGCCTCTTTCTCAGACTAATTCTTTAGATGGTGATGATGATGAGGATGAATCACCTCTCAGTACAGGCACATAGTTTCATACCCAGGCCAGATCAACCAATGTGCTAGTTCCAGACTTGGTGACCTCTTCATCAGCTCCTGCTGCTGTCACCTCAGCTCCTACTCCATCTGTTCCAGTTCCTCCAGCTGCCACTCCAACTCTATCCACGACATCTGCAGAGATCTTCGCCGACGTTGTTCTCTCGACTCCTTCATCAACAATCGGAGGAGATCAACCCAAGAATGATTAGATGTATGCCTTTGAACTCTTTGGTAACTTGTTTCCAAAGGGGAGAAGTGTATATAGATCTTTAGGCTTCGAGCGAGAGAGCATTTTGGTGTTTTTTGCTTTTCATAACATTTGGTCTTTTGGTTACTTGTGTTGAATGTATAATCATGTGTTTTATGCTACTATTTTATGCCTTATGTGTGATGCAACTATTTCCTATCATGTTAATGCTTATGAGATGATCATTCACCTTGGCTTCATTGTGTTGTGCTTTGTTTTAATTATTCTCACACACTACCAAGTTGTATGTGACATAGAAGAAGTGCCCCATATACCTAATTATTGTGCATTTGCATTCAAACGCAAATTCAAAATAATGCACAAATTTAGGGGGAGCTCTTGCTTACCACATACCTCTCAAAGTGACAATTATATTCATTGATTTCAACATATGTCGAAGCTTTGATCTATATGTTGTCATCAATTACCAAAAGGGGGGAGATTCGAAGCACATTTGCTCCCTTGGTGGTTTTGGTAATTAATAACAACATATAAGTCATTGAACTAATGTTTCCACCAAGTATATTTCAGGAAATGTTCAATGACAGGATTGGCAAAAGGAGATTGTGGACATACCCCAAGATGCAAGGAATTAGGTTGGCCAAGCTACAAGCAAGAGGACTCTACATTTTATATTTGTGAGAAATCACCTTGAGTCCATAGGAAAACCAATACTATTAAAAGGGGGTAATGTTTTGTTGGTGAACAATATGCTCAAACGTGCACAAGTGATAGTCGCCAAAAACATCCACAAACTCTCCCACCAAAGTCTCTTCTATACCTAACACTCAAAATCGGCGCAACCAACTTTCCCATACCGGTGCCACCGATTCCAGAACCTAGACAGACTCAGCCAAACCCTAGCCACTTCGGTGCAACCGATTCCATACCGGTGCCACCAAGTTTAGGTTGCTAACTTTATGTTACGCAAATTCACATTTTCGGTCCCACCGAGAATGTTGGATCGGTGTCACCGAGATTGGAAATCTGACCATTGGTCACCTTATTGGTGCAACTGAGTTTCCTATATTGGTCGCACCGAGATTCAAAAGTTGTCACCTTTTGGTCACTTCGGTACCACCGAGATTAACACATCGATGTCACCGAGTTGGTCATTTTGTGTGTAACGGTTGGATTTTTGGGGATGCCTATATATACCCCTTCACCACCACCTACTGGAAAGAGAAGCACTCAAAACTATTCCACACTTGCCCCATCTACTTTTCTGAGAGAGAACCACCTACCCTTGTGTTGAGGTCAAGATATTCCACTCCAATCATATGGATCTTGAGCTCTAGCCTCCCCAAGTAGCTTTCCACCAATCCCATCTCTTCCACCATGCCAAATCTGTGAGAGAGTGATTGAGTGCTGAGGAGTCTATGATCTTGAAGCACAAGAGCAAGGAGTTCATCGTCATTACCGAGCCTATTACCTTTTGGAGGGTTGTGCCTCCTAGATTGGTTATGTGTCACTTGGGATCCTCCTACTTCGTGTTGTGGAGTGAACCAAGAAGTTTGTAAGGGCAAGGAGATCGCCTACTTCGTGAAGATCTACCCATAGTGAGGCTAGTCCTTGGTGGATGGAAGCCGTTATGGAATAGTCAAGGTTGCTACTTCGTGGACCCTTTTGGGTGGAGCCCTCCTTGGACTCTCGCGACCGTTACCCTTCGTGGGTTGAAGACTCCACAAACATGGATGTACGATAGCGTCACCTATCGGAACCATGGGAAAAATCATCGTGTCTACAATTGCGTTTGATCTTCCTACCCTATCCCTTCTATGCATGCTTGTTGTTACTTTCCGCTGCTATATACTCTTAGACTTGCATGTGTAGGGTGTACTTGACTTGCCATGAAATGCTAAAAACTATCAACCCTAAAACTTGGTATAGGCAAAACTTTTATTTGGTCAAGTAGTCTAATAACCCCCCCCCTCTAGACATACTTTTGGTCCTACAACCGCGCGACAAGTTCCTTGACCTCCACTTCCTTTCCGCGAAGCTTCTCGGCAAGCGCCTTCTCACGAGCAACAAGGTCTTCCTCATAGATGACAAGCCCAATACGGCGCTCCGTCAAGCGAGCATCGTCTGCAGTAGCCTGTTGTGCGGCCTCCTCCTATGCCTGCTCGACATCGGACTACTGCAAGAAGAGTTTGCTCCAGCCTTGGCTCAGTTGCTCTTGACCAGACTTCAGCTCCTGGGAAGCTTAGGCGAACTAGGCATGTGTTTGTGCAATGCACTCTTGGAAGTTGGCCTCAGTCGCTTCCATAACTGTTGTCGTGGAGTCTAGTTTCTCCTTTCGTGTGCGGTGAAACGCTTGGAGCTTTCAGAAGTTGTCGCCCATGGTTTGGAGGAGTTGCTCTTCTTGGGATTTTCTGCTGCTGGCACTTGGTTCATCAACAATCTCGAGCCTGGCAGTAGTAATGATCCCCTCGTTAAAAAGTTCCCCTTCAGATGGCACCCTAGTGTTTGCCATGCCGGGGATGCTGGCAAACAAATTATCGCCAACCCTGAAGTACCTGCTCGGCGAAGGGCTTCGGATGTGGGTGGCTGTCCTCGATGGCCGCCTCCCCGGCAGCTGGGGACTCTGTGGCCGGTGTAGCGCCCGACGCTCCTGTGGCAGGAATGCCGTCAGTACAGTCACTGGCCTCCTCACCGGCCTCCTCAGCAGACCTCTTGACGACCTCTTCCCGTGCAGCCTTGGCAGCCTCAGCACTAGCAGCCTCGGCGGCAACATTCTTGGCGGCTTCAGCGGCCTTGGCGGCGGCACTCTTGATGGCCTCCTCAGAAGCGATCCTGTCGGCCTCAGCGGTAGCATCCCTGGTGGTCTCCTCGATGACGGTGTCAACATCCATGCCCTCCATCGAGGGAATGTCTGAAGGCCAAGAAAACAAACCAAACGAAGCTGAGGTGGAAGTTCAAGAAGACAAAAACAAGAACATTAACGAGTACCTACACCAACATCTGTTGCCGGCGAAGACCTAGCGGTTCCCATGCTTGTCTGCTCTCCCTCGTCGCGATAAAGCGCACTGGAGGAGGTCCTTACCGGGGATCCATTTTTGGGCGGCATACATAATGGAGGTGGTATATCAGGGATGACCTCTGATGGTTATCTTTGTCGCCGCTCTCCTCCTGCACGTCCGGTGATGTCAGCAGCAAAGATGCACACCCCGGCACTTGCCAACGAGAAGTGAGTAATTGGCTCACGCTGGGGGATGCACCGGGGGCTGAGTCGAGGACTACGTCGCGGGCTGGCCTCCGGGTTGATGGTGATCGTATCTGGCGCACCTGAAGTGCTTGTCGGAAGCTCCTCACCCATCGAGGTATTCGCTCTCTTTGCTACCCTTTGCGCCAGTGTTTCCGCTCCCTTGTTGAGACAAGCCAAGGCAAAGCAAATGAGTTAAGTAAAACCAGAATTTTGAAACGCTAAAGATGTGGCAAGATCCTTACTCCTCATCTTCTTCTCCCGAGCTAAGGGCAGAGAGGTCGAACGCGACTTCTGCCATGGTGCCCATGGGGGGAGGTGGAGGGGTGCTCCTGGGTCGCTTGGCCGCAGCAAGCGCAGGTTGCTAATGATCTTCTTGCCGCCGTGTGGCCTTGCTGGCTGCCCCTTGCTGGGGACTGCGCTGCACACCAGTCCTTGACCCCTTGGGCCGTGAAGTTGGATCCGTTATCCGTTATTATACTATGTGGGACACTGTAATGGTGTACTACATTCGATATAAAGTCGATCACTAGTCCGGATTTAGCCGACTTTACGGGCTTCGCTTCTATCCATTTGGTAAACTTGTCCACCATGACCAGTACGTATTTATTTTTCTTGGTTCCCCCTTTAAGGGGTCCGACCATGTCCATCCCCTAGACTGTGAAAGTCCAGGTGATCGGAAGAGTTCAAAGAGCTGTTGGGGGCATGTGACTTTGGTTTGCGAAGAGTTGACACCTGACGCAATGTTGAACAAGTGACTGGGCGTCCGTCTGAGCTGTAGGCCAAAAGCAACCAGCTCGGAAGGCCTTGCTAACAAGGGATCTTGCCACGGCGTGATGCCTGCCCATGTCTGCATGGATTTCGGCATGGAGCTCCCGTCCTTCTTCCTCGGATATACACCTGTGTAATATTTCAGTGGTGCTTTTCTTGTATATCCCACCGTCATGTACTTTGTAGGCATTGGATCATTGAACTATGCGTCGTACCTCAGTTTGATTGCCGGGGAGATCCTTGTGAAGAACGTAAGCGAGGAAGGGATCTATTCATGGCGCAATTACTACCATTACCTCATGATCCGAGAGTGTCTCATTGATCGTGGAGATGCCAATAATGCCATCGTCTGGCTCGTTTATATGAGGAACAACTTCGATCGCCGTACCATTGTCCTCGTCCTGCCACACTACGAAGGGCTTAAAGAGATGCTCCAGGAAGGTGTTTCTCGGAATGGGATCGTGCTTGGCTCCCATAAGGGCCAGTATGTCAGCGGCTTGGTTGTTGTCGTGAGCGATGTGGTGGAATTCGAACCCCTCGAACCGAGCAGATATCTTGAGGATGGCATTTCTATATGCCACCATCTTCAGATTTTTGGCGTCGAACTCGCCGTTAATTTGGGATATGGCCAAGTTTGAGTCTCCCCGTACCTCTAGCCGTCGTATGCTCATTGAAACTACCATCCGAAGACCATGGAGAAGAGCTTCATATTCGGATGCATTGTTGGAGTTGGCATACATGATTTGCAACACATATCGCACATTGTCGCCTATGGGTGATGTGAGAATAACTCCAACCCTCAGACCGGCCAAGGTCTTGGATCCATCAAAGTACATTTTCCAATGGGAGTATGCACTGTATTCCTTGGGGAGCTCGACCTCTATCCATTCAGCCAGGAAGTCCGCCAGTACCTGAGATTTAATGGGGCGGCATGGCATCTAGGTTATTTCAAAGGGAAGGATCTCAATGTCCCATTTGTCTATGCGGACGGTGGCGTCCTTGTTCTTGATTATATCATTTAGGGGGACTTCCGATGCCACTGTTACCACACACTCCTGGAAGTAGTGTCCGAGTTTCCTCGACGCCATGAATATTGTATAGGCTATTTTTTGGTAATGTGGGTATCTAGACTTGCACTGTGTTAGCACTTCTGACACATAATATACCGGTTTCTGAGTCCGGAATTTATGTCCCTCCTCATCTCGTTCAACAACAAGCACCGCACTGACAACTTTGTTGGTGGCCGATATGTATAACAACATGGGCTCACCAACGCCCGGTGCCGTGAGTATGGGATTGGTTGCCAGCAGTGTTTTGATTTCTTCTAATGTAGCCGCTGCCTCATTGGTGCATTCGAAATTTTTGGTCCATTTCAGTAGTTTATAGAGCGGCAAAGCCTTTTCTCCGAGGCGGGAGATAAAGTAGCTTAGCGCCACTACGCACCTGGCTAGCATCTGGACATGCTTCAACTCTGTGGGGATCGCAACTTTTGATAGAGCACGGATTTTAGCCGGATTTGCCTCTATTCCTCTATGGGAGACGATGAATCCAAGCATCTTACCACAGGGAACTCCGAATACATATTTTTCTGGATTGAGCCGTATATCATATTCGCATAGACTAGCGATGGTTTTCCGTAAGTCGTCGATCAACTAGCTGACGTGTTTGGTTTTGATTACCACGTCATCCACGTATGCCTCGTCAGTCTTACCGACCTGTGTCGTGAGACAGGATTGGACCATGCGTTGTTATGTGGCCCCGGCGTTTTTTAGCCCGAAACGCATCGTGTTGAAGTAGAATGGCCCGTAGGGGTGATGAATGCAGTAGGCGCTTGATCGGATTCCTTCGTTTTTTTATAGTATCTGGAGTAAGCGTCGAGGAAACAAAACAAATGGTGTCCGACTGTGGCGTCAATGATCTGGTCTATGCATGGTAGGGGAAAGGGTCATTCGGGCAGTCCTTGTTGAGGTCTTTGAAGTCGACACACAGCCGCCAGGACTTGTCTTTCTTAGGTACCATCACCAGGTTTGCTAGCCACTCAGGGTGTATAATATCCCGAATAAATCTGGCCTCAAACATTTTATCTAATTCCTCACCCATGGCTTGCCGTTTGGGCTCGAAGAAGCGGCCGCAAAGTCTGTTTTACGGGCTTAAAGCCAGAGATAATGTTTAAGCTGTGTCGGCGAGCTGACGTGGGATTCCAGGCATATCGGAAGGATGCCAGGAAAAAATGACCCAATTCTCGCAGAGGAAATTCCGCGGTGCTTCATCCACAAGGGGATCAAGCTGCACTCCGATGGATGCTATCTTATTAGGGTCCGTTGGATGTACCTGAAATTTGACAATTTCCTCTACGGGTTTAAAGGACGTGGACTTGGGCCTTTTGCTAAGGATTAGATGTCCTTGTTAACTGTCGACCGTAAGGCGGTCAACTCTTTGGCGGTGAAATTTTCCGCTAATGCCTCGAGGGCGAGCACTGTCGTTTTATTTTTGGCCTAAAGGGCTATGTTTGAATCATTGGCAATTGTGTTCACTCCATTTCGTCCTGGCATTTTGAGTTTCATATACCCATAATGGGGTATAGCCTGGAACTTTGTAAAGGCGTCGCGTCCCAATAGGGCGTGATAGCCGCTTGGGAAGGGGATGATGTGGAAGAGAAGTTCTTCAGATCGGTAGTTTTCGGGCGTTCCGAACACAACGTCTAGGTGGATACATCCAGAACAACGTGCCTCTCTCCCTGGGATAATTCCCCGAAAGGTTGTGTTGCTATGTTCGGTGCAGGATCAGTCGAACTGCATTTTTTCCAGAGAGGCCTCGTATATGAGGTTAAGACCATTGCCGCCGTCCATTAGCACTTTATGTAGCCTATATCCATCAATGATGGGATTCAACACTAGAGCGGCCAGTGACTGACCGGGAACAATGAGCGGCTGGTCAATGTCTGAAAGCACATTTGCTCCCTTGGTGGTTTTGGTAATTCATAACAACATATAAGTCATTGAACTAATGTTTCCATTAAGTATATTTTAGGAAAATTCAATGATGGGTTGGCAAAGAGACCGTGGAAACACCCCAAGAAGCAAGGAAATGGATTGGCAAAGCTTCATGGAAGAGGACTCTACATTTTATATTTTTGAGAAATCACCTTGAGTCCATAGGAAAGACAATACTATTAAAAGGGGGTAAAGTTTTGTTGGTGGACAAAAATCTCATACGTGCACAAGTGATACTCACCATATACACCCACAAACTCTCCCACCAAAGTCCGCTCTAAGCCATACACTCAAATCGGTGCAAACAACATTTCCATCCCGGTGCCACACATTCCAAACCCTAGACAAACTCCGCCAAACCCTAACCCTTCGGTACAGCCGATACTGTTTTCGGTGCCACCGAGTTGGGATACCAACTTTCTGTTATGCAAGTTCACTATTTTGATCCCACTGAGAATGTTGAATCGGCATCACCGAGAATGGGCAATCTGACCGTTGGTCACCTTATCGGTGCAACCGAGATTCATATATCGATCCCTCCGAGATTCAAAAGTTGCCACCTTTTGGTCACTTCGGAACCACCAAGATTAACACATCGGTGTCACCGAGTTGGTCATTTTGTGTGTAACGGTTGGATTTTTGGGGATGCCTATATATACCCCCCAACACCACCTACTCGAAAGTGAAGCACTCAAAACCATTCCATACCTATCATATCAGTTTTCTGAGAGAGAGAACCACCTACCCTTGTGTTGAAGTCACGATCTTCCACTCCAACCATATGGATCTTGATTTCTAGACTCCCCAAGTTGCTTTCCACCAATCCCATCTCTTCTACCAAGCTATATCTGTGAGAGAGTGATTGTGTGTTGAGGAGTCTATCATCTTGAAGCACAAGAGCAAGGAGTTCATCGACATTACCGAGCCTATTACCTTTTGGAGGGTGGTGCCTCCTAGACTGGTTAGGTGCCGCTTGGGAGCCTCCTACTTCGTGTTTTCGAGTGAACCAAGAAGTTTGTAAGGGCTAGGAGATCGCCTACTTCGTGAAGATCTACCCTGAGTAAGGCTAGTACTCCGTGAACGTAGGCCGTCATGGTATAGTCAAGGTTGCTTCTTCATGGAACCCTCCATGGGTAGAGCCCTCCGTGGACTCTCGTGACCGTTACCCTCCGTGGATTGAAGACTCCATGAACGTGGACGTACGATAGCACCACCTATCGGAACCACGGGAAAAATCATCGTGTCACCAATTGTGTTTGCTTTCCTTACCCTCTCTTTACTTACATGTGCAATGTCTTTACTTTTCGTTGCAATACTCTTAGACATGCATGTGTAGGGTGTACTTGACATACTATGAATGCTTAAACTTGCCAAGAATTAAAATTGGGAAAAGCATTGTTTTATTTGGTCAAATAGTCTAATCACCCCCCTCTAGACCTACTTTTGATCCTACAAGTGGTATTAGAGCTTTGGTTTCCATTGCATTGGTTTCAAAACCTAGGAGAAGTATGGCATGTAGTAAGGGAAACTATCACCGCAGAGGTCCGTACTTTGATGGCACAAATTTTGCTAGTTGGAAGCACAAAATGAAAATGCATTTGCTTGGTCATAATCTTGTCGTTTGGGCTGTTTTTCGTGTTGGATTGCAAGGTGAATTCTTTGCGGAAGGAAAGGAACTCGATCGTGAAGCAACCGCGAATGAATTGAATATGTTGCAACTCAATGCTAAAATATGTGATATTCTCTTCAACTGCCTATGCCGCAAAGAATTCAACAAAATCAGTTGTATTGAACACGCAAAAGAGATTTGGGATACTTTGGTTGATATGCATGAAGGAACTGAGTCTGTGAGAGAATCCAAGTTAGACGTTCTTCAAGGACAGCTTGACAAGTTCAAGATGTACTCTGGGCTAGCTCTCATCACCAATGAGATTGTCGGCTTAGGAAGCGAAGAAATGACTGGCAAATTCATCATCAAGAAGATACTTTGAGCTTTGGATGATCGATATGACACCGTTTGCACATTGATGCAAATGATGCCCAACTATAAAGATCTCAAACCAACAAAAGTGATTGGTAGAATTGTTGCTCATGAGATGACACTCAAAGACAAAGAAGAGATTACAAAGCCACAAGCGATTCTCCCACTACCTCAAGCGACAACCTTGTCACAAATTAAGAGATAAGCCTTATGGTCAAGAAATTCAAAGAGTTGTACAAGAATAGAAGCAAATATCAGAGCTCCAACTCAAGACATGAAGAGAAGCATTCGTCAAGTCGTGACCGAAACTGCTACAATAGGGGGAAGCCCGGACACTACTCCAATGAGTGCATGTCTCCTTACAAACGAAGAGAAGAGTGACTGAGAAGACGAAGCTCAAGAGATGAGTCACCTCGAAGAGAGAGAAGGAGTAGAGATGCATCTCGTTATGAACGAAGACCCTCAAGGAGAAGTAGGGACTCGGAGAAGAAGGACAAGTACAGCAAGAGCTACTCAAGAAGGAAACATCAAGCTCATGTTGGTGAATGGGTTTCCGGCCCCGACTCCGACAACCACTCCGAGAGAAGCTAACACTCCAACTCTGACTATAATCAAGATGAAGGTGTTGCCGGAATTGCACTAGTGATAACCAACTCCTATGATCTATTTGATTCACCAAATGAAGGGAGTGGAAGTTTCTTCATGGCTAAAGGCCCCAAGGTATCACACCCCGAGTATCTTGATTTCAATAGTGATGAAGATGACATGTTAATTGAAGATGACTTGCTATTTGACAAAACTAGTAATGATAGTCAAAATGAACTTTCTTGTACTCACTCTAATATAGATAAGTCGTGTGATGATGATAAGTTGGAAATAGAACAACTAACTCAAGAACTAAAAACTCTTAAGTTATCTCATGAGTCAACTCTAGAAGATCATAGAGAGCTTGTAAGGACACATGACAAGCTACGCTTTGAGAAGATCAATTTGGAGCAAGAGCATGAGTTCGTTAAAGCTATCAATGACGATATCCGAAAGAAGACTTCCTCTTATCTAGCCAAATGACTTCTCTTATCTACATTCATGCCACAAGTTAAATCTAAGGAAGCTAGTAACAAAGGAAAGAAAGGTTCTTCAACTTGTAGCAATAAAAATGATAAATCCAATGAAATTGCTTCTAGTAGTTCTCTTGATCCCACTAACTCTTCTCTTAGACAAGTTCACTTGAGAAAGGAAATGAACTCTTGAAAGGGATTATAGAGAAAGGTATCTACAAGAGTCTTGAAGGATGCAAACAATTTCATGAAATTGTACGCAAGCATGGAGGATACCGGGAGAATCGTGGTGTTGGCTATTTCAACGCTAATGGAGTTGAATGGGAAGAAGGTTAATACCCCAGTCCGAGTGTTGTAGCATCTCTGCAGGCCACATACTATCTTAGATGATAATGACCTTAAAAGAAAAGTTGACCGTTTCGAAGTTATGAACAACTTTCATGTTTAACACTTTTCCATCCTAGGCTATTTTGAACTTACACTCGACCGACACTTAGACTCGGCCGGCAATTTTCAATCGGACGACACTTTTACTCGGCCGGACAACAAGCTTTTCACTCGGTCGACAATTTTTCACTCGGCCGGACGGAAAACTTTTCACTCGACCGTACGACAAACATTTCACTTGGCCAGATGGCAAACATTTCACTCTGGCCGGCAAACTTCCACTCGGATATCCCAAGTGAAACTTCATTCGAGGTTGTCTTGGAGGCGTAATCGACCCTAAAAGCACTCAGAACATCTACATGACAACCCAAGTGTAATTTGGCCCTTGAAACGATGCTGAATGGTGATGGCCTAAACAACAAGGTTGTTTCACTCGGCAATATGAACTTTCTCGTAGAAAAAACCATCTCGTTTGAGTCCATCTTTACTACATTTTGCACCGTGCCAAAATCAGGTGTCAACACATGCCCCCCTGTTTTTCGGCAAAGCTAGCATGCCGAAAAATAATTTGCACCATGTTTGTTCTAAGGACGTTGTCAACACTCCATCGTCCATCTATATTTCTTAGGGCGATAATTATGTATTGGCCATGTTTATGCTAAGGGCGATAATCATATATCGACCATTGCCTAGTTAGGCTTCTTGCCACACACTCGAGTGGTACTTCTTCAGATATCTGCCATTGAGATCTCGGGGTAATAATACTCCTTGCATGGATTCCACCAAATATGAATTTCCAGGAACTATTCTTGCAATCCTGAAAGGACCTTCCCAGTGTGGATACCACTTCCCGAATTTTCTACCTCTAGAACCAATCGGCAGAATCACTTTCCACATAAGGTCGCCAACCTGAAAATTCTTCAACTTGACCTTTTTATTGTAAGCTCTCACTACCCTCAATTTGTCCTTCTCTATGGACTTTAATGCAGCCAAACGTTTATTAGTAACCTCATCAATATTGTCCATCATCAAATCATAAAATTCCACTGCCGATAAATCATTTTGTTTGGCTATTCTGAAAGCACTCAAATTCACCTCCACTGGTAAAATAGCCTCTTAACCGTATACTAGCTCATACGATGTTACCTTTGTATCACCATGCCATGATATTGTATGTGCCCATAAAGCCTCAAACAATAACTCATGCCATTTTCTTGGATTATTCTCAATTGTTTTCTTGATGAGCTTAATCAATATTTTTTTTGCTAGACTCAGCTTGTCCATTAGCTTGGGCATAATACGGAGATGAATTGAGCAACTTTATGTTATATGATTCGGCAAATTCTCTAACTTGATGTGACATAAAAGATGAACCTTGATCTGTAGTTAACGTCCGAGGAATGATGAATCTTTGAATAATGTGTTCGGTTATGAATTGAATTACCTCCATATGTGTCATGTTCTTGAGAGGTACTGCTTCAGACCATTTAGTGAAATGATCGGTTGCCACCAACATGAACCGATGCCCCTTTGAAGAAGATGGATGAATTTGTCCAATGAAGTCTAAATCCTATCCTCTAAAAGGCCATGACTTGATAATAGAATGTAACATAGCAGTAGGAGCCAACTGAATATCACCAAATTTTTGACAAGCTTCACAACCTTTATAATACTTGAAGCAATCATTGATCATAGTCGGCCAATAAAATCCAGCACATTGTAAGAGCCATTTCATTTTGGGTGCCGACTGATGAGTACCATAGATGCCTTCATGTACCTCTCCCATAGAAACTCTTGCTTGGTCCTCGTCCAAACACTTCAAAAGAACATCTTCAACCGTTCGGTGATAAATACCATCATCTCTCAATGTATATTTGAAAGCCATATGTCGAACAGCCCTGTCCACCCTTTCACTCGGATTGCACAAGTAATCAATAATGGGCTTCCTCCAGTCATGATTTTCACTTGCACTAGATTTCTTGTTAGTGGCCGAATCAGTGGGATCTGGTTCGGCTTCTCCCATATTAGCAGGACAAGACATCGGCTTCTGAGAAATATGAAACATGCCATTGTGAATATGATAGCCGGATGCTTGTCGTGCCAACTCATTTGCTCTCCAATTGTCATGTCTAGATATATGAGCAATGCTAAAATAATCCAAAGTAGAAATCGTATCTAAACACTTATCAAGATAAACATTAAGTGATTCGTCTAAACATTGAAAGACTTTGGACACTTGGTGCACTACTAATAACGAATCACCAAAAGCCTCAACATGTGTAGCACCTATAGCGAGCAACATCTCCAAACCGAATAACAATGATTAATATTCGGCTTGATTATTTGTGCAAAAATATTCTAGTTGGCATGAGGCTTTATAAATAGCACCATGAGGAGATATATAAATAATACCAGCACCCTGGCCATTGCTACAAACTGAACCATCAAAATATAACCTCCATGGCACTAATGAGACAAGGTTTATATCAACATCATGCTTGTCATTAATCTGATTCTCTAGCAATAATTTGGCCTTCCATAGATTTTAGAGATTCATAAGCCAAAGCATAGTCAATTAAAGCATAAGCCCACTTGCCAATTCTACCACTAAGAATTGGCCTATGCAACATGTACTTAATGACATCGGTTTGACAAGTTACTATGTAAGCACTCGACACTAGGTAATGTCTCAGTTTTGTGCAAGCATAATATAAATAGAGGCATAATTTTTTAATAAATGTATACCTTGTCTCGACATCCAATAAGCGTCGGCTTAGATATGTAATAGTATGATCTCTTCCTTTGGTTTCTTGAGTCAATACAACACCAATAACAACTTCCTCCGCCACAATGTAAAGCCTAAACGGCTGTTTATGTTTGGGTGCTTTCATCACTGGAGGTGTGCTCAAATCAGTGTTGATCATGTTGAATGCCTCTTGCTGTTTTGCCCCCCCCCCCAAGTAAAATCAGCATCATTCTTTAACCAAAGGATAGGAGTGAATGCATTAACCTTCCCTGACAAATTAGCTATGAACCTTCTCCAATAATTGACATTGCCAAGGATTTTTTGCATGATGGAGCCTCCACTTTTTGTATAGCCTCTATCTTTTTGGGATCAATTTCTATGCCATTCTCATGCATAATGAAACCCAAAAACTTTCCATCCAAGATGCTGAATGCACACTTCAAAGGATTCATCTTCAGTCCGTATTTTTTCATCCTTTCAAAGGCCAAACACAAATTGGCTAGATGGGATTCAAAAGCATCAGATTTGACAACAATATCATCAATATAAACCTCAAGTATAACACCGAGTAAATCATGAAATATTAAATTCATAGCCCTTTGATACGTGGCTCCAGCATTCTTTAACCCAAAGGTCATCACTGTCCACTCAAATAAACCAAGGACTCCAGGGCACCGAAAAGCCGTTTTGGACATGCCCTCTTCGGCCATGAAAATCTGGTTATACCCCGCATTGCCATCAAGAAAGCTAATGACCTTATGTCTAGAAGCATCATTAATAATCATATCAGCTATGGGAATGGGATACTCATCTTTGGGCATAGCTCTATTCAAATCTCTGAAATCAATGCACACCCTTAGCTTGCGAGAGCCCTTCTTCTCCAATGGCACAATGTTAGAAATCCACTCGGCATACCTGCAAGGTCTAATAAAATTAGCTTTAAGTAAACGACCAATCTCTTCTTTGATCCGGTCATATGTTTTTGGATTAAACTTCCTGGCCCATTGCTTACAAGGTCTAAAACAAGCTTTTATAGGTAACCGATGCTCCACTAACTCTCGGCTTAAACCGGGCATCTCATGATACTCCCATGCAAAGCAGCAAACATATTCTTTCAACAACTCGATCAACCTAGCTTTATGATCGGCTCTTAAGTTCTCATTTACAAACGTCGGCCTGGGAACTGAACCATCCCCTATATCTATTTCTTCTAATGGATCTGTCTATTGAAAACCCTGTCCTAATTTCCATGTCATCCAACTCCTCTACAGATTCATACATATCGTTCTCGCTAGACTGATATTTTGTAAGATCTTTCTGCAACCACACGGAATTAGAATCCATTTAAACATATCATACCTTGGAGCCAATTGCCACTAATCGGCTTTAAAGATATGGGCACAAAGCCATTCTTTGTTGCGCTAAGGAAATCAAATTCTGACAAGTCGCGTCTCGTCAAGCAAGTAGCATTGGGATGTTGCCAATCCACCGATGCATCGGCCAAAGCAACACAAGCCGAGTTATCCGCATGAATGACATTCACCTCATCATCAACCCATAGATCAAAAACTGGTGCATGGTAGATGGCACACACTGATTTGCATGAACCCAATCATGGCCTAGTATGATGTTGTAGTTACCTTGCACCTCGGCGACAAAGAATGCACTAGCCAAAGTTTTGCTCCTGACTGTCAGCTCCACATACATCACACCTTTGGCTTCAGTTTTCTCTTTGCCTTCAAACCCATTAAGCACCATATTGGTCTTGATTAATTCATCATCAGGCAAACCCAATTTCTTGTAGACCGAATAGGGCATGAGATTCACCACAGCACCATCATCAACAAGCATCCGAGTGAGTGGTGATCCATTGATATGACCTCTAAGGTACAATGGTTTCAAGTGCATCACTGGTTCTTTTGGCTTCTCGAATATTGCATTTCTGGGGCCAAAATCCAGCTGAGCCACTTCCCCTTATTCATCCACAACATGGAATTCAGCGGGTAAGTAATAAAACATATTGATACCCATACCTTCATGAACCGGTGTAGACTCATAGTCCAACAGATAGTCTTCCTCCTCGTGCGCGTCCACCAAATATGAATTATGTCCGAGTGAAGGAGAAGTAATAGGCGACTGAGACAATGTCATAGCTACATCGTCCTCTTTTGGTGGTGTAATTTCTATTGTGATAGATGTTGAAGACACTATGTCTTGCATTGGTTTAGGCCTCCACACTTGCTTCGCTGATATCATGGGCCGTGTGACATTGAACAACTTGTCCCTTTGCTTCTCGACCTCTTTCTCTGCCTTCTCTTGATTCCTCAACCTCAGTAATTTCCTATTTTGTGTCTTTGCTAGCCCTAGGTAACACCACCTTGGCCGAGTGTATTTAGGATCAATTGGATTCACTTGGCTGGTAGTTGCTTCATGATCATTGGTCGAGTGCTTTGGCACGATAACAAGTATTGGCTCAGTTGGGTTGCTACGCACAGTCGGCTGTCACGTGGTGAACGTTTCAGTGCCCAAGACGAGTGAGTCAACATTGATATTTTCCTTGCCTTTTCCTGACTCCAGTGCTGCAACACTTGGCAACTTGACCCGCCACTCTTGTCAACTTTTCTAGCCTACGAAGTTTTCACTCGGACGCACCTTTTTACTCGGATGAAATCCACACGGACGTATTCTTTCATTCAAATAACTTCCACCCGGGTGCATTCTTACACTCAGATAGTTTTCACTCGGAGGCATATTTTGACCAACCGAGTGATGGACACCAATGTTTAATCATTTTTCATACGAGCATCCAAGTCGATCCCAAACAGGTTATCCTTGTTGTTGTGGAAATGACGCCCTTGATCCAGTCGGTTTTGCATGTCGACTGAACATATCAACTGATGGTGACGTTGGTCGCTTCAGGTACGATGACCGATTAGAGCTAGAACCGGCCGACTGATTTGCATATTTGGACAGTAGCATATCAAAAGTTGGCTTGATTCGCTTATGCTGTACCTTGGCTTTATTCCTCTTCCACTTGCCAACTTCCGTAATCTTGGGTTTAACAAATTTAACACAAGTTTCTTGTTGCACCTGTATGGAGACGGAGTATATTAGTACCAATCTTCAAGAACAAGGGGAATGTTCAGAGTTGTACTAAATACCATGGAATTAAGCTGATGAGCCATACAATGAAGCTATGGGAGAGAGTCATTGAGCACCGTGTAAGAAGAATGACAAGCGTGACCAAAAATCAGTTTGGTTTCATGCCTGGGAGATCGACCATGGAAGCCATTTTCTTGGTACGACAACTTATGGAGAGATATAGGGAGCAAAAGAAGGACCTGCATATGGTGTTCATTGACTTGGAGAAGTGCTATGATAAGATTCCGCGGAATGTTATGTGGTGGGCCTTGGAGAAATACAAAGTCCCAACAAAGTACATTACACTCATCAAGGACATGTATGATAATGTTGTGACAAGTGTTCGAACAAGTGATGGCGACACTAACGACTTCCCCATTAAGATAGGACTGCATCAAGGGTCAGCTTTGAGCCGTTATCTTTTTTCCTTGGTGATGGATGAGGTCACAAGGGATATATAAGGAGATATCCCATGGTGTATGCTCTTTGCGGACGATGTGGTGCTAGTCGATGAGAGCCGAACGGGGGTCAACAGGAAGTTGGAGTTATGGAGGCAAACCTTGGAATCGAAAGGTTTTAGACTTAGTAGGACTAAAACTGAGTACATGAGGTGCACTTTTAGTACTACTCGGAACGAGGAGGGGGAGGATGTTAGCCTTGATGGGCAAGTGGTGCCCAGAAGGACACCTTTCGATATTTGGGATCAATGTTGCAGAAGGATGGGGATATCGATGAAGATGTGAACCATCGAATTAAAGCCAGATGGATGAAGTGGCGCCAAGCTTCTGGCATTCTTTGTGACAAGAGGGTGCCACAAAAGCTAAAAGGCAAGTTCTATAGGACGGCAGTTCGACCCGCAATGTTGTATGGCGCTGAGTGTTGGCTGACTAAAAGGCGACATGTGCAACAGTTAGGTGTGGCAGAGATACGCATGTTGAGATGGATGTGTGGCCACACAAGGAAGGACCGCATCCGGAATGATGATATACGAGATAAAGTTGGGGTAGCGCCAATTGAAGAGAAGCTTGTCCAACATCGACTGAGATGGTTTGGGCATATTCAGCGCAGGCCTCCAGAAGCCCCAGTGCAGAGCGGACGGCTTAAGCATGCTGATAATGTCAAAAGAGGTCGGGGTAGAACGAACTTGACATGGGAAGATTCCATAAAGGGAGATCTAAAGGACTAGAGCATCACCAAAGAACTACTCATGGACAGGGGTGCGTGGAAGCTTGCTATCCATGTGCCAGAACCATGAGTTGGTCGCGAGATCTTATGGGTTTCACCTCTAGCCTACCCCAACTTGTTTGGGACTAAAGGCTTTGTTGTTGTTGTTGTTGTTGTTGTCTTGTTGCACCTGTGATTGACTCCCAAGTGTAGGATTCTTGATGGTGACTTGATTACTTCCTTGCCATTGGGTTGCTTGTCAAGCACAACCTGCATCCCCAAGACCTTGCTGTCCTCCTTGCTTTTCCTAGGCTCACCAACAATGACATTAGTTTTATTAGTAGATTTGGCTACCTCCGGTAGAATGACCAACTTTTCCCCCTCCAAATCCAGAGTGTTCATTGGGAAGGGCTGCTTATCAACTTGCATCTCAAAAAAGTTCAATCGTCCGTCATTAATGGCCGATTGTATCTACCGTCAAAAAACATTGCAATCATTAGTAGCATGAGAAAAAGAATTATGATATTTGCAATAAGCATGCCGTTTTAGCTCTTCAAACGATGGTAAAGTATGAGATATCCTAATGATCTTAGCTTGTAGCAAATCATCAAATATTTTGTCACACTTGGCAATGTTAAAAGTAAACTTCATCTCTTCATCATGATTCTTATGAATCGGTTTCAGATCATAGCAAGTAAACAGTTTGGCCTTAGATGGCCAAACAAATTCAGCAGCATACATATCACCTTCATCGTCCGAGTGATCACTACCATACTCAACCATATTCATCTTAGGATGATTAGTTCTATATCTATGCACCTCCTTGAGATCTTTGCTTCGGTTCTCCTGAGCAAAAGCTGTTTGCAGGACTTGGTTGACACTTAAGAACTCATATCCTTCTAGCTTTTCCCTAATGTGAGTTTTCAAACCACTGAGCACAAAGTCAGCCAAGTCGCTCTTGGTTATCACCAAACTATAGCACCAGTTCTTTGTATCTCTAAATCTCTTGACGTAATCGGAGACCGATTCATGATTTTTCTGCTTAACCGATGTAAGATGTGATAATTTAAGTTCGTTGTTACCGCTATAAAAGTGATCATGAAATTTCTGTTCTAGCTGCAACCACACACGGATAGAACCATGTGGTAAAGAAGAAAACCATGAAAATACAGTACCAGTCAATGATAAAAGAAATAAGCGCACTTTCAATTCATTCAGAAAGCATGACTCACCCAGTTGTGCTAAGTATTGACTAACATGCTCCCATGTGGTTTTTGTGCCTTCTCCATTGAACTTAACAAAATCTGGAATTTTATATCCCGGAGGGCACTAGATAGCGTCAAAGTAGTCGGGGTACGGTTTTAGGTAAATCTGATTCCGAGGTAACTCAACTCGAAAATTCTCTCAAAGCATCTTAGCCATCTCCTCTCTAAAGTTAACTAAAGCATCGTCCGTAGTAGATGGTGAAGCTTGTTGTTGTGGGATGGGAGGAGTAGAGTTACTAGCAGTAGGCAGGAACTGTGGCACATATGCCGAATCATAGTTCAGCTTTGGCCAAGTGCTTGCACCTATAGGTACAACTTGGGTCGGTATTGGTACCAAACTTGGCATGCTCATGTTGGAATTAGCGGGTGCAGCCATGATCTGGTTGGTGTGGGTAGGATAGTAATTCATCAGCATAGGAGGTGTCGATGAAAGGGGTAAAGACAGATTAGGGTTTTCTACACTAGCAGCCACACCAATATTACCACTAGACGATTGAGGCATATTTTTCTGTGCATTGGTATTTTCTATGAAAGTTTGATAGACCAAATTATTACCATCAGCAATACGACTCTCAATCTTAGCCCACTGCTCGGGAGAAAAGGTAGTACTTACAGGAGGTTTAACCTACTCGGCTTGAAGAGGAGGGAACTTGATTTCTCCAATCAGAGTGATATTGCCTTGGCGATCTTTCTTGAAGTTTCCAAGGAACTCCTGCCACTCCTTCTCTTCATGCGTCTTCTTGTACTCCTCATAAGCTTCACGAGGATCAGCCGATAGTTCATCAAGCTTGTGTTTAATGATGTTATCGACATCTATCTCAGATGGCTTGGGAAGATCACACATGATAGTTGATGAGGATGATTGATCTTTGATCCCCCGTGGAGTTGCCAAAAAGTGTGTTGACACACGAACATGTCACCGTGTACCCTCGATGCCAGGGGTGATGCACCGCAGCTCACGTCGAGGGAGGTCCGTCCGGCAGCGTGATACGCAAGACAACCGACAGACGCTTTTGCAGACCTGAAACCCTGCACGCCCGGGAGGGACCCCATCAGCGAGTGCGGCAGCTATGGGTTGCACTAGGTTGATTCACTCGCCCCTAGAGCCTCGGGATTCGCAGCTCTCAAACACGAAGAACAATGAAGAACGAGAGAAAAACGAAGAATGTAGATGAAAAGAGTAGTATAAATTGATTTGTTCGATTGTGTGTTGTTCAATCGGCCATCACCCCAAACATATATAAGAGGCGGATAGACTTCCCGTACAAGCAAAGGATTCATCTAGGCTTTCCTTACAAGAAAATTACATCAATTCACGTCCTAGAGTCCTAGTTCTAGTCCCACTCGGATTCAGCCCAAATCTGACCCAATCCTCTCTTGCTCCTTGCATGGGCCGTGGAATCTGCATATGACCTCCGATGGAGACGGTCTAAACATCAATTTTGGGTGCCTCAATGATGCCAACAATCCATATGCCAACCACTTCCAAATAAAGCCATCTTGAATACTCTACGAGTTCATCTTTAACTTTGAATCGGACTCGGTCACGTAGCGGACTGGACTGTCCGAGTGTTGTAGCATCTCTGCAGGCTGCATAGTATCTCAGATGATAATGACCTTAAAAAGCAAAGTTTACCGTTTCTACATTACGAACAACTTTCATGTTGAACACTTTTCCATATGAGGCCATTTGGAACTTTCAGTCGACCGACACTTCCACTCGGCCGATAATTTTCACTCGGACGACACTTTCACTCGGTAGGACGGCAAGCTTTTCACTCGGTCAGCGATTTTTCACTCGCCAGATGGGAAACTTTTCACTCGGCCGCATAGAAAACTTTTAACTCGGCTGGACGGAAAAAAATTCACTCGACCGGACAAACATTTCACTCGGCCGGGCGGCAAACTTTTCACTCGGCCAACAAACTTCCACTCGGATGTCCACAGTGAAACTTCAGCCAGATTTTGTTTTGCCTATCTAGGTCGCATACGACCTGGGATTGAGGAGAATTATATATCAAAATCAATAAGCTCGACGACGTATAAATTTTGCAAGTCGTAATTTTTTCCATCCAAGGATGTCTTGAGGGTCGAATGACTCGCGCGACCCATCAGACATGTGTCTGATCCCCTGCGCCATATTTTGCCTTGTGGTAGGGCTGCACTCTGGTTGCTCTAACTTTTGCGTACAACCTCGAATTGAGATGATTTGTATATCAAAATCGATCATCTTGACGAGACGAAGAAAATACATGTAGAACATTCCTTCATTCGAGGTTGTGTTGGAGGCGTAATCGACCAAAAAGCACTCAGAACATCTACATGACAATCCAAGTGTAATTTGGCCCTTGAAACAATGCCAAATGGTGATGGCCTAAACATCAAGGTTGTTTCACTCGGTAATATGAACTTTCTCGTAGAAAAAACCTTCTCGTTTGAGTCCATCTTTACTGCATTTTGCACCGTGCCAAAATTAGGTGTCAACACATTCGTCAAATCGTTGCGCCCAAAGCCCTAAGCTGCCGCAGAAGGACCCTCTGGTCATCGCCCTTGTCTTCCCGTGCTCCTCCACCGTTGGAAATCGCCACCGTCGATGGAATCTCGCCCCCGTCGCCGCCATAGCGGATTCCTCACCGAGCTAGGGTACGAATTTGGCCCCTTTTGCGCTCCAACCGCTGAATCTTGCGCATTAGGGTTTCACCATTATCTTACCACAGTCTGAGATCATTCTATCCACTGATTAATTCCATAGACTAGAGAATCAAAAAAATTAGGTTTAGTTGCCCGTAAAATTGCATCTCGGTGAGACCGAGTCGTAAAAATCGGTTCCACCGATGTCCTTTTTGTGCTACTAAGGACAAAACTTGGTGAGACGGAGTGACAGTTTTCGGTCCAACCGAAACTGTTACCAAGTTTCGGCCAAGGGTTTTGTGAGTCTTGACAGCACCAAAATGGTTGACTCGGTGACACTGAAATCAAATTTGGAGTGAACTACATCTATAATTTTTTTGTTCAAACTTTCAAAAACCAGCTAAATATTTTCTGATAACTCAACCTATTCCACTCTTCTATACTCTATTCATAGGGTCATCATGTTAGAGTCAGACAGTCAGAATCTGCCAGAGCAGGGAGTTGACATGAGTTCATGCACAAGCCCATAGCCTAGTTCACTTATAGATCCAGGCACCCAAGCTCTCATGGGTTCCCCAAGGCTGCCACTAGGGCTAGGAAGAAGCTGAATTCAGATGAGGAAGATTCATACTTCGTGCGAGAGGAGGTTCTTGCCAAGAAGCAAGAGAAAGGTCCCAAGAAGTCAACAAATGAGGCCACCTCATCCAGGAGGGTGGTCAGCAAAATTTATGCACCTGCTAAAACTATCAAAGCACATGAGAGTGCTAGGGAAACAGTGACCATTGATCCCCCAAGGATGTCAATGCCTAAGAAGGCAGGGGAGAAGAAAGCCAGAAAGAGGATAATCCATGTGACTGGCAGGCCTACATCTATGTATGAAGATCCAAAGGAAGCAGCTGCTGCTGAAGAGGAGGATCAGCCAATTACAAAGGCTCCTCCCAAGAAGAAGGCGAAGAAACTTCTAGCTGATGCTATGCCTAAGACAAGCACATCCAAGAGCACCAAATGTGCATGCAAGAAGGTTGTTGCTGAAAAGCCTAAGATGACATCTAGGTAGATTCCAGCTTCTGAAAAGAACAAGGGAACTGCTTCCAGAGCTTAAGATGATGATGACTTTACAACCTTGATGAAGCTTAGACCACATCTTCCAGTAGATGATGTCAGCCACCTAGTTGCTGAAGATATGAAGAAGAGGAAAGACTCAGGTTTGAGGGCATGGAGAGTTGTTGATCCATATGCCCAGAGGAGGAAGACTGTTGTTGATTACTGATTCTACACCAAAGAGCAACATGACTTCTATGAGACAGTCCTTCTAGACAAGAGCTCAGCAGTTAGTGACATGAGATATGTAGACTGGAAATTCATTATGGAGAATGAGTACTACTTTCGAAGTGTCCAAGACAATTTCCACTTCATTGGTTTGGATGATTTTATTGGTAGAGAATTTACTGCATGGAATGATGAAATGATCATGCAATTCTACTCCACTGCACACTTCTATGGAGATGGTAGGATTGTATGGATGATAGAAGGAGAAAGATATGAGTCCACTATTGATGAATGAGCTGCTATTCTAGGAATTCCAGAGGCACGGGATGGTGATTTGAATGTCTACTCAGAGTCCAAGGAGACACACAATGCTATGGCCAAAATGTACAATGAGATCCCTGCTGCTAATGTGAAGTCTCACAAGCCAGGATCCATCTACTATCTTCAGGCTGGCCTTCGTACCATGAACACCATTCTGAGGCATACTTTGATGCCCAAGTCAGGAGATGAAAAGATGATCCGAGGATATTCCATCAACATGTTGATCCACCTTGACAGACACACCAGGATCAGAGTCATGGACTTGATTGTTGAGACAGTTAAGAGGGTTGCTGCTGATCAGAAGCGCTCTTGCTGCTATGCACCCTACATCCAAATGCTCATCAACTCCAAGTTGGAAAATCACATATTTCCTCTAGATCGTCCCCATTTGCCCCTACAACCAGATCTCGAAGACAATGTTGTGGTGATGGACCCAGATCATCCCACATCAGTTGTAGCTCAGGCAGAGGCAGAGGCAGTTCGAGCCACTAGTGCTCAAGGTCCTAGATCCATAAGTGAGCAAATGGATCTATTGATTTCTTCAGTTCAGAACATGCAAAAGGACATTAGGGGATTCTAGACAACCAGAACAATCTTGTGAGGATCTTTGAAACAAGGATCAAGACTCTTAATGATAAGGTGGACAGGGTGACTAAGACAGTCATAGAGCTTCACAAGGAAGTTGACTCAGTGCACATACCTCATGCTTCTTCTTCTTCTTCTTCTTCTTCTTCTGATGATGATGAGGATGGATCACCTCTCAGGATAGGCACACAGATTCCTACGCAGGCCAGATCAGCCACACTACCAGCTCCAGACTTGACGCCCTCTTCATCAGCTCCTGCTGCTGTCACCTCAGTTCCTGCTCCATCAACTTTAGTTCCTCCAGTATCCACTCCATCTCCATCCATGACATCTGCAGAGATTTTCACCGATGCTGTTCTCTCGACTCCTTCATCAACAATCGGAGGAGATCCTCCCAAGAACGCTTAGATATATGCCTTTGAACATTTTGGTAACTTGTTGTCAAAGGGGGAGAGAGTATATATAGATCTTTAGGCTTCGAGTGAGAAAGATTTTTGGTGTTTATTGATTTTCAAAACAAACTATTGTCTTTTGGTTGCTTGTGATACACTTTTGTGTGATGCTACTATTTCCTATCACCTTATTACAAAGGGGGAGAAATATGCTTCATGAAGTGATCTTTCTACATTGCTTGATTGTGTTGTGCTATGATGTTCACTCTAATTATTCTTGCACACCACCAAGATGTATGTGACATGGAAGAAGTGACCCATATACCTAATCGATTGTGCATTTGCATTCAAACACAAATCCAAAATAATGCACAAATTTAGGGGGGCGCTCTTGCTTATCACATACTTCTCAAAGCGACGATTATATTCATTGATTACATCATATGTTGAAGCTTTGATCTATATGTTGTCATCAATTACCAAAAAGGGGGAGAATAAAAGCACATTTGCTCCCTTGGTGGTTTTGCTAATTCATAACAACATATAAGTCATTGAACTAATGTTTCCATCAAGTATATTTCAAGAAAAGTTCAACGATGGGTTGGCAAAGAGATTGTGGAAACACCCCAAGATACAAGGAAATGGATTGTCAAAGCTTCAAGAAAGAGGATTCTACATTTTATATTTGTGAGAAATCACCTTGAGTCCATAGGAAAGCCAATACTATTAAAAGCGGGTAAAGTTTTGTTGGTGAACAAAAAGCTCATACATGCACAAGTGATACCCACCAAAGACAACCACAAACTCTCCCACCAAAGTCTTCTCTAAGCCATACACTCAAATTGGTACAACCAAAATTTCCATCCCAGTGCCATCGATTCCAAACCCTACACACACTCAGCCAAACCCTAACCCTTCGGTACAGCCGATACTCCTTTTGGTGCCACCGAGTTGGGCTGCCAACTTTCTGTTACGCAAGTTCACTATTTCGGTCCCTTCGAGAATATTGAATCAGCGTCACCGAGAATGGGCATTCTGACCATTGGTCACCTTATTGGTGCAACCGAGATTCGTATATCGGTCCTTCCGAGATTCAAAAGTTGCCACCTTTTGGTCACTTTGGTACCACCGAGATTAACACATCGGTGTCACCGAGTTGGTCATTTTGTGTGTAATGGTTGGATTTTTGGGGATGCCTGTATATACCCCTTCACCACAACCTACTCAAAATAGAAGCACTTAGAACCATTCTATACCTATCCTATCAGTTTTCTGAGAGAGAACCACCTACCCTTGTGTTGAGGTCAAGATCTTCCACTCCAACCATATGGATCTTGATTTCTAGCCTCCCCAAGTTTCTTTCCACCAATCCCATCTCTTCTACCAAGCCATATCTGTGAGAGAGTGCTTGTGTGTTGAGGAGTCTATCATCTTGAATCACAAGAGCAAGGAGTTCATCGACATTACAGAGCCTATTACCTTTTGGAAGGTGGTGCCTCCTAGATTGGTTAGGTGTCACTTGGGAGCCTCCTACTTCGTGTTGTGGAGTGAACCAAGAAGTTTGTAAGGGCTAGGAGATTGCCTACTTCGTTAAGATCTACCCCGTGTAAGGCTAGTCCTCCATGGACGTAGGTCGTCATGGTATAGTCAAGTTTGCTTCTTCGTGGAACCCTCCATGGTAGAGCCCTGCGTGTACTCTCGCAACCATTACCCTCCGAAGGATGAAGACTCCATGAACGTGGATGTACGATAGCACCACCTATCGACCACGGGAATGATCATCATTTCACCAATTGTGTTTGCTTTCCTTACCCTCTCTTTACTTACATGTGCAATGTCTTTACTTTCCGCTGCAATACTCTTAGACATGCATGTGTAGGGTGTACTTGACATACTATGAATGCTAAAACTTGCCAATAATTAAAAGTGGGAAAAGCATAGTTTTATTTGGTCAAGTAGTCTAATCAGCCCCCTCTAGACCTACTTACGATCCTACGGTGTCCCCGAAAGAAACTGGTATGTCTGCCCATGGGCTAGTGGCTGCCAAGTGGTAGACTTGCTCGTTCTCTCTAGGATCTATTTTATGCATGTTCCTCGAGGGGAAGGTCTCATAGACCGTCAGGACTTCGGCATTGAATCCGGGCGGCGAAGAGGAGCGCCTACTCGACGAAGGTGTTTCAAGGATGGCCTTGCCGCTTTTTGCGACTTTCCTGACGACCCAACAAGCTCAAAGGCTTTGAGTTGGGTTTGTGTTTAACAACACTGAATGTATGGGGAAAGGTTTATCCAATAGTCCATTGAGGATAGTGCCGGTCCCTGAAAAGGGCTTGTTTCTTTTTTCGATGGGTTTGTACCTAGCTAGCCGATTTGGAGGTATCCTATTTTTCCGAGCTCCTCTAGGGTGTTCAGGGGGAATTGGTTCCGAGAACAATTGTCCAGATTGCCATACGCTCTCCATGGCACAGTGTTTTTGTACCAATTTGGATAACTCCGAAAAGTTACTTACGCGTCGGCGGGCCAGCGCACTAAGAATCCCTTCATCATGGCAATTGCGAATGAAAATTGCCATTCTATCTTGGTCATTAAGACCTTTTACTCTGCTCCTAGCAAGTAGGAGTCTGGCCCAAAAGTGGTGGACTGATTCTCCTTGTATTAGCTTGATATCCCGAAAATCCTAAGACATGGGCTTTGGTGCGATACTTGGATGGTCGTCTTGGGCGTAGGGTGGGGAAAAAAATTGGTTCCATGTCGCAACGAGTGTTTGGAACTACAGGTTCCAAATCGTATGAAGGATTCTGGACCGGTGACGGTCCGGCTTTAGAATGATTCCCTGCCTCTGATTCACCAACAGGGTCTTGGTGATCGAGGACTGAAGTGTAGACGGTTTTTAATTCTGTCTATCGGGCAGAATCCGCAGCCAGACACTCGATGGTAGCGACAAGGTGGGTGACCGGAGGGACATGAATCTCCCTGTGATCGGGTTTGATCCTGAGCCAATCATAGATCGGAACCTGGTCATCCGATATATGCATAGCTTCGATCTGATTGAACAACTCATTTAAGAACGAGGCGATGGCAGGGTGCACGTTGCTGATACGAGTAGATTCGTCAAGTGGCGTGATGGTTCCAGAGTTACGTCGAAGCGGATATGTGTTCCGTTCCACCATGGGACCTGATGTCTTGGGCGTCAAAGCATCCGGACTTACAGGTTTTTCTTTGCAGGTTGAGGGTTCCATTAGAACGAGTGTTCCCTCTGAACCATCCACGAACTCTAGGGTTCTGAACTTGATACTCTGATTGGGGGAAAACCTTCCGTTGTGGCCATGACGGCCGATCGGGCTGTCATGCGACAAGATGTCATTGCCGATGAAGCTTTGATCGGGGGCAAGAGTCCCCTCGATGCAGATTTTGCTACTCGTGATGAGGTGAGCCATCGATTCCTTCGGCGCTCAGAGAGGAACTCTCAATGAAAGCACCAATGTTGGTGTCAAAACCGGCAGATCTCGGGTAGGGGGTCCCGAACTTTGAGACTAGGATCAACGATAACAGGAGACCAAGGGGACATGAGTTTACCCAGGTTCGGGCCCTCCTATGGAGGTAATACCTTACATCCTGCTTGGTCGTATTGATGTTTGTGAGGGGTTACAGAGTTGATCTACCTCGAGATCGTACAACTAACCCTAGATGAGTTATCCTCCCTATACACCTAAACCCTCCGGCTTATATAGATGATGAGGGTGTCCTAGGTTTACACATGGCTGGTTTCATGCCAAAAGATAAACATGCCTAACTACAGCTAATAACTTGGAGAATACGTCATGGCTCCTCAAAGCTTCCATTTTGCATAGGCGGTCCTTCATTGTCTGATGCTCGCCCTGCGGCCCATACAATCCGGACCATTAACAATAGGTCGGCTATCCGAGGACCCCCTAATCTAGGACTCCCTCGATATGCTTCATCTTTTTAATGTCTTTCGTGAAAATGATGGAAAGGAAAATTGTGCTCAAGTGTTAGAAGAAGTTATTAAAATGTTTGGCACTAAATATTTGAGTGACGAGCATGATTGCAATATTGTTACTATGAATTCTTTGAATATTCATGATGCTAATGATATGCAAAGCCACAAGCCTGGGGATGATATGTTTGATGAATATGATATTTTTAGTCCCCCAAGTTTTGATGAGCAAAACTATTATCATGATGGCATGCCTTGCCTCCTATCTATGATGATTACTGTGATGACATGTATGCTATAAAGAGTAATGACAACCATGAAACTTGTTATCATGATTTTAATATTGAATTTAGTTATGTCAATCAAATGTCTCATGATAGTTATTTTGTTTAGTTTGCTCCAACTATTATGAATGAGAAGAAAATTGCTTATGTGGAGAGTGACAAATTTTCTATGCTTGTGGATCATTAAGATAATGCTTTATGTTCTGGTTATATTTTAGAAATCCTTCATGATGCTACTAAAATTATTATGAGGGAGAAACATATGCTTGTAGGAATTGCAATAATATCAAGTTTCCTCTCTATGTGCTCAAAGTTTTGAAGTTATGCTTGATTTGCCTTCCTATGCTAGATGATTCTTGTTCCCATAAATTGTTTTCTCACAAAATCCCTATACATAGGAAGTGGGTTAGACTTAAATGTGCTTGTCATGAGATTCATGATGCACTTTTTCATGTTTCAATTATTATTCCTATGTGAGCATCATTGAAATCATCATGCCTAGCTAAAAGGCATTAAGGAAAAGCGCTTGTTGGGAGAAAACCCAACACTTTTACTTTCGATTTTGATGTGTTCACATGATTAAGCTGCTGTATTAATCATGGTTTGTGTCTATTATTTCAATAAAGTGCCAAGTAAAGCCTTTGGGATAGTGTGGAAACTTGTTTGTTTGATTCTGTGCAAAAACAAAAAGTTTTGCGTCCAGTACATGAATTATCTGATTTTACTGGAGCGTCAAAATATTCTGCAATTTTTACAAATCTTTTATATTCACATTCCTTGAGCTTTCCTAAGTTTTCAGAATTTTTAGAGTTAGGGAAGTATGGTGATCATTCAGATCTTTATAGACTGTTCTGTTTTTGTCGGATTTTGTTTTGCATGCATAGTTTGCTTGTTTCAAGTGTTCCTGTAGCTTATATTGAGTAATATAAATTGTGGGAATGATGGAATATAGTAGGTATTATGTGATAACAATTATGAATCTTGTCTAGACAGTACCTAAGTGAATGATCTATCTTTACTACACTAACCCATCTCACGAAGTTCCGTTAAGTTTTGTGTGATTGAAGTTTTCAAGTTTTGGGTGAGATACCGATATGAGGTGAATAAGGAGCAGCAAGGACCTAAGATACCGATATCTTACTTGGAGCTATATTTTTATTCGTCACATAATGTGAGTTTTGATTGGAGCGTTATTTTATTTTGTTGTTATCTGTTAGTTGTTATTTATAATCTTGTTTTTCAATAAAAAGTTCCAAGAATTGCCTTTAGGATGCTTGCAGTGCATGTTTTGATATGTGCTGGGTAAAACCAGAAACTTATGCTGTAGTGTTTGAATTTTCATATTTTACTGCAACGTGTAAAGTTTCTGAAATTTTTACACAGTGTTGTCATAAAATTTTTGTAGCATTTACTAAATTAGCATAATTTTATGAGTTAGATAAGTACACTGGTTTAATAAATTTCTACAAAGTGTTCTGTTTAGACAGATTGCTGTCATAGTTTTGTTCTCTACTTATCCTATAGTTTCCATAGCCTATATTTGTAGATATATATTGTGGAAATGATAGTATACAGTGCCTAATGTTTGGAAATTATTGTGCAACTTGTCTTGGCAGTATATGAAGTGTTGATTTGTTCTTATGTGTACTAACCTATCTCACGAGTTCTTTTTGAGTTTGGTGTGGATGAAGTTTTTGAGAATAGGTGAAACCGGGATATGAGAGTGTCGGTGCACGACACCTATGGGACCGCGAGGATCCCTTTGTGGTTCGGTGGGGAGAAGGTATGTACAAACAGAGGATCAAACAAACGGCACAGATGGGGGGGGTTACCCAGGTTCGGGCCGTTGTGGAGCGTAAAACCCTACTCCTGCTTCGATGTATTATGGGTGTTTTTGAGGTTTGAGCTACAGGAGCACTACGAGGAGCTGCTACGCACGTGAGCTAGAAGTTGGGAGCCAAAAGTCCTCTCTCGTAACGCCTTGGGCCTCCTTTTATACGACTAAGGGGATCCCAACAGTGGCGTACAGTGCGCCCACGGGGAGCATAGTGTTATAGTGCTATCATAACTAACCCTGACGGAGTGGGACAAATGCCTTTAATGCTCCATGAGGCGTCCCTGACCTTCTACGGGACGGTACAGGGGCCCGTCCCATCTGCATCGCTCAGCCTCTCGATTGCCAGCGCCTTGACACGTATCCTAGGGGTCGACACCTGGCCTCCGCGCTGGCAAGGTGGCGAGGCCTTGCCAAGTGCCCTCCTTGCCGGGGATCCGCAGGTCACCCCCGGCAAGATATTGCCGGGGTTCCAGCCCCTGGCCTTCGGTCTTGCGTTTATTGACTTAAACGTTCCTTTGACGTCTTTGTGCTTGCTTCCAGTAGTCCTCCGGCGGGCCTTGCCGCGGGCATGACTTCAACTGCCTGTGCACATGTAAGGGGTACTAATGGACCCGATCTTTAGTACACCAATAGGAGCCTCTGGGCCTAGGCCACACATGGTGCAAGGCGTTGTTGGGCTAGGCCCAAACAGTGCACAGGCACACGTGGCAAGAGTCTGCAGTTGCAATCATTCCGCTTACTACGCCTCCCCACAATGCCCGTTAAGTGCGCAACAAGGGAGGCGTGCGCGGAGCGGCCGTAGTTATTTCAATTACTGTGTCAGGCTGTTTCCGCCACGCGTGCCGCATGCATAGCAGGGAATCATCAATGGGCGCTCGTGACTTAAAGTCCTGGCCGTGGCAGAAACCGCAGCGCCATGGATTGGGGGAACGGGGCGACCGCATGTTCGCCCTGTGATCGTGGGCGGCGCTATTGGTGGAGATGGCCAGTGACCCTTGGAGTGAGAGAGAGCCATCCCTCGTGCTTCTCCTTATAAATTGGAGGGGGCGGAGGTGAGGCTCACCTGCCTTTCTTCCTCACTGAGTGAAGACCCCCAAAGTCTGCCCTTCCACACCTTCTCGATCTTGAGTTTTACCCGCCCTTTGCCATGGCTGGGCGGCAAGGGCGACCTCCGTCCTCTGCCCATTAGGCGAGAAGTTCCCATCAGGATCATGCCACTGCTTCAGCTGCGGAGGCGGAGGGCGGCTTGAGCGCGCGTGGCAGAAGGGGCGCGAGGGGTCGTGGACGGCGTGGAGGCCGAGCCAGAGGAAGGCAGAGCACCGTCCCACCTTTTCCTCCGACGCTGGACCCCCTCCTTGAAGAGACCCATGCCGAGGGACGGTGCTAGAGTTCGTCCTCGAACTGCACAGTCCCCTTTGAATCCATCTACACCTCCCTCACCACTTCGCCAGGGTGATGGAGGTTGACAAGCCACCTGCCCTATGGTTGCGGGCACATGGTTGCTGCAATGGCGCCACGCGGGTGGATGTCGAGTATGCGGAGCATCACGTCATGTTCCTCAAGCGTGCTTGGAAAACCTTCGCCCGCGCTGACAGCCTCCAGGATGGGCATGTCCTCCGCTTCAAGATGACGAAGGCCAATCTGCTCTTCGTCAAGAACTATGGGCGCTCAAGCGACCATCTTAGCTGTTGCGAAGAGAGCTCGAGCAACGCTGGAAGCTCCTCCTCGAGCAATAGTGATGAGTGGGATAGTGGTGAAGATGACGACGACGAGTCCGAGCTCCAGGCCGTCAAGTAGGAATACGACGACCTGAGCTCTGACTAGTCGCCGGCCGCACCATCATCACCAGCTCACACCTCTCCCCTCCCGGTGGAGCGACCTTGCTAGGGGTCCTTGTCCCGGGTGCTACCTCATCCTCTAGCTGGATCCTCTGGCAGCCTCATGGACTTTGGCTTCATCCTCCCTTTTGGATGATCTGACCTCCACGCAGTGCTGGTCCAGAAGGGGTCGGGCCGTGCTTCTGCCGGGGGCCTCTCCCTATCTTTTTCTTCTTGTAATCTGCCCCTAGGGGAGAAAATCAAATAAAGATGTACTTAGGAAAAGGTATTGTCCCGTGTAAATTTTATTCCCTTTAAATGAATGCATGTTACTCCTCTTGTCTGATTTTCCTCTGTATGGTGTATTCCCTACGCTTTATCGGAAAACTTGTCATCGTGTGCAACACCGCCGCGAGCACTTTAAGGAATGGATCCTTAGTAGCCTGCTGGTGATGCCGCCGCTGGCAAGATGTCTTGACAGTTTTAGTGCAGCCACGTAAACTGTTGAGCGGACTCGAAATAGAGCAAGGGCACGACCAATCATGACAAGTTACCTTAACGTTTTCAGCGCAGCCACTTAAACTGTCGAGGAGACTCGAAACAGAACAAGGGAGCAACCGATCTCGGCAAGGTTCCCTTGCGTCCAGGTTTTCCATACAATAGTTTAAATCGTCCAGACAGAGATAACCTCGTAGTAAAATTTTACTTAGAGTTTGGCAACTTATCTTTTCGTTGTCGTACTCCTTCCCGCAAGGTGCCAACTTTGAACGTCACCCGGTCCACACCACCTCTTCCCCCCGGCAAAACTTGTGCGCAAGGGAACCTTCTATCCCTTAAGAAAAATAAAGAAGATAAAATAGATTATGTAACCTTGGCGGTTCATTAGCACTTGCTGGGAATAAGCGTAATGCAATGTCTTAGATAAACATGCATGTAAAGAAAACATGGGAATCGACAAGAGTTGCAAGACGCCTGGTCTTATTCAACTATGCATAGGGTCTACGCCTGGCTTTGTACATAGGATGACATGCCCTGCCGGGGGGGCCGGCAAACGTGCCTGATGGATAGAACCTTGCCGGGGATGCCATCTTCGGTCTCCAAGCGGACTACGCCAGGCCCGGTGACTCATACTACCCGATAAGGGCCTTCCCAGTTTGGCGTCAACTTGTTTGAATTCTTGGCCAACTGAACGCGCCGAAGAACAAGGTTTCCTTACTCAAGACTCCGGGCGTGAACTTTGCGGCTATGGTAGCGGCGCAAAGCTTGCTGGTAGCGTGCAGCTCGCACAGCAGCCCGAAGACGATCTTCCTCAAGGAGCGTCACGTCGTCTTGGCGCAACTACTCTTGCTCAAGCTCATCATAAGCGAGCACTTGAGGTGACCCGTATATGAGATCTATGGGGAGAACTGCCTCCGCCCGTACACCAGGGAGAAGGGTGTCTGGTCAGTGGTTCAATTTGGCGTCATTCTGATCGACCAAATAACCACCGGCAGCTCATCAATCCACCGTCTTCCGTACTTGTGCAGACTGTCGAAAGTTCTCGTCTTAAGTCCTCGCAACACTTCAGCATTTTCCCTTTCCGCTTGGCCGTTGCTCCTTGGATGAGTGACGGAAGCAAAGCAGATCTTGCCGCCAAGGTCTTGGATGTACTGCATGAAAGTGTGGCTTGTGAACTGTGTGCCGTTATCAATGATGACCCTGCGTGGTACACCAAAACGGCAAACTAGTCCCCTAAGGAATTTGATGGCTGATTGTGCTGTCACCTTTCTACCTGCTTCCACTTCCAACCACTTTGTGAACTTGTCGATCACGACGGACAAGTACTCAAAGCCCCTGGTGGCACAGGGAAAGGGGCCCAAGATGTCGAGCCCCCAGACCGAAAATGGCCAGGAAAGAGGGATTTTCTAGAGAGCTTGAGCTAGTTGATGTAGCTTCTTCGAATGGAACTGGCACGCTTCACACTTGATTACTGGTGCAGTTGCATCCTGGAGAGCAGTGGGCCAAAAGAAACCTTGCCGGAAGGCCTTCTCGACAAGAGCTCTTGATCCTATGTGGGAGACACATATGCCTCCATGTATCTCTGCCAACAGCACTAGTCCATCCTCCCGAGGAACGCACTTCAATTTCACATTGTTTGGTCTCTTTCTGTATAGGACGTCGTCCACAAACTGGTACATACTAGACTGACAAGCTATTTTCTCTGCTTCTTCCTGTTCCTCCGGGAGTTCCCCCATTTGAAGGAACTGGACTATGTGTTGTGCCCATGTTGGAGCCTGAGGCTCAACGGCAAGGACTAAAGGCATGTCTTCTTTCATGGGGGTGCTTGTCTTGACGGCAAGGGCTTGAGGACCTACCGGAGCCAGTTGCCCCCGACAAGATTAACGCTGATCCCGGCAACTTCCTTGTCGGCAGCTTCTGTAAGCTCTGCTGGGAAGTACTGGCCAGAATTCAACTTCCTCCTTTTGTTCTGCTTTGCCTGCGGCAACACGGATGGTTGAGTCAGTTGGAGCATGAAAGTCCTTGGTTCCACAGGCAACTTGAGGGCATCATGCTTTAACAGCTCGTCGGCAACACTATTCTCTACACGAGGAATGTGCTCTGCTTGCAGACCGTCAAAGCGCTCCTCCAACTTACTCACTTCATCTAGGTAAGCCTCCATCAACGGGCTCTGATAATCCTTATTTACTTTCTGGACAACAAGCTATGAATCTCCTCTGACAATGAGCTTCTTGATCCCAAGGTCCTCCACGGTTCTGAGGCACGCAAGCAGCCCCTCATACTCTGCGGTGTTGTTTGTCGACTCCTCCCAGGAAAAGTGCATCTGAATTACATACTTGAGGTGCTCTCCGGTGGGTGCGACAAGCAGCATGCCAGCACCAGCTCCCTGCAGGGAGAAGGCCTCCTCAAAGTACATAACCCATTCTTGGCTTGTTTCCTTGCCAAGGATGGTCGTTTCCTAGATCTCTTCGTCTAGTGTTGGAGTCCATTCTGCAATGAATTCTGCCAAAGCTCTGCTCTGAATGGTTGAAGTGATTTCAAACTTGAGGCCAAAGCTTGACAACTCCAAGGCCCACTCCACAATCCTATCGGTAGCGCCCGAGTTTCGCAAAATCCGTTGCAGCAGAAAGCGAGTGATGACGGTAATATCATGTGCTTGAAAATAATGGTGTAGCTTCCGTGAGGCCATGAGGAGGCCAAAAAGTAACTGTTGCACACCATAGTACCTTGACCTGGACCCTTTCAAAAGGGATCTCATGAAGTACACTAGGGGCTGCATCATTTTCTTCTTCTGTGTGGTTCATTCGTCTGTGCGGGCCCTAACTTTCCGGCACTAGACCTTGTCGGGGAAGCCCCCAGTTCGTCGCTTGGTGGTCCTGCTTCAGTAGCTTCTTCTATGTCGGCCTCCCTCTGCGCTACCAACACAGCACTAGCCACTTGATTCGTTTCTGCCAAGTACAAAAACAACGGCTCTTGTGTTCTAGGCGGGACTAGTATCGGCAGAGAGGAGAGGTACTTCTTCAAGTCCTGGAGCGCTGCCTCCACTTTTGGAGTCCACTTCATTGGACCCGCCTTCTTCAAGATTTTGAAAAAGGGCAAGGCGTGCTTAGCAGACTTCAAGATGAACATACTCAGATCCTTGACGCATTTTGGTGCTTCAATCTGCTCAATTGCTTTGATCTTGTCAGGGTTCACCTTGGTCCCGCGCTAAGATACAAAGAACCCGAGAAGCTTGCCGGATGGAACACCGAACACGCATTTCTCAGGATTGAGCTTCAAGTTCATCTTGCGCAGATTCACAAACGTCTCTTCCAGGTCCTACACGAGCGTTGCTTTGTCCTTGGTTTTGACCACTATGTCATCCATATAGGCTTCCATATTTCTATGTAGCTAGGGCTCAAAACCAATCTGGACTGCTCTTGCAAATGTCGAACCAGCACTTTTCAACCCGAAAGGCATACACACAAAGCAATACGTACCACATGGGGTGATAAATGCAGTATTCTCTTCATCTTCCTTTGACATGAAGATCTGGTGATATCCTGAATAAGCATCGAGGAATGACAACAAATCATAGCCTACAGCGGAGTCCACAATCTGGTCGATGCGTGGCAAGGGGAAAGGATCTTTTGGACATGCTTTGTTAAGATCTGTATAATCAATGCACAACCTCCGTTTTCCATTCACCTTGCGCACCACAACTGGATTGGCCAACCATGTTGGATGAAGCACTCCCCTGACCAAGCTTGCTGCTTCCAATTTCCTGATTTCCTCGGCAATGAATTCTTGTCGCTCCAAGGCTTGCTTCCTGACTTTCTGCTTGACGGGACACGCATGGGGATAGATGGCAAGGTGGTGCTCAATTACCTCCCCGGGAACTCCAAGGACATCAGATGGTTGCTATGCAAACACATTGACGTTCGCCCGTAGGAAGGCAACAAGAGTGCTTTCCTATTTGTCATCGAGGGTGGAACTTATGGTTAAAGTTCCCCCATGCCATCTTCCTTGACGAGCACCTTCTTGGTTTCTGGCAGAGCTGCCTTAGATTTCTTGTTCTTGCTGGTGGAGCTCTCTGGCACATCGTCGATGAGAGCGCAGCACTCCGAAGAGGCGTGCTTGCCGGAGTGTGCACCAGAGGCCTTGACAGTCTTCAACAGGATCCGTCTTGAACGTTCGGGAATTGGGCCACTGGACTCGCCGCAGCTCACGGGTAAACTCTGGACAACCTACCTCATAAGGCAGGTTGACAGCATACCCCGGCGCGGGCTTGTCTACAATGAGCCCCCCGTGCTTATCTGATTGATGGTGTGTTTCCCGTCGCTGCTCGATGGTGGTCCTGGCGTCCTCCTTGGTATGCTCCCGGATAACTTGACGTTGATCGTGGCGAGTTTGCGGATCAGACAACGTAGTGGAGTCATCACCGCCAACAGCTACCGGCCGAGTCGGCAACCGCCGCTGTCGCCGCGAGTGAGAGTGCACCGTGGTCGTGCCACCTCCAGCTTCGTCGCCATTAGCACGTGCTGACTCGACGGACCGCTATTGTGAGGGCTCTGCCCGCTACGGTCCACCCTTGTCGGCGAAGCTGACGAGGCTCTGGGTTGTAGCTCTCCACTCATCAAGCTTCTCCGCCGCTGGAGGGTAGTTTAGGGGCAGTTTTGCTCGCGCTAATGATTTCGCTAACGAGGTTGGCAGCGGGAGGTGCGACAAACGCGAGATGCTTTGACTCCTAACGGTGTTAGAAGGAGCTCCGTCATGGTCCCGCGACCACGTGCCACCTCTGTCAGCATTTTGGCGCACATGTTGGTCCCGCCACTACTAGGGAAAACCCTAGTAGTAGCGCTCGAAATATGCATAGTAGTAGTGCTGGGTCCAGTGCTACTGCTTTTGCGCTACAGCTAAGTTTTAGTAGTAGCGCTGGCCTGGCAACCGCTACTACTATGTGTTGTTACTAGTAGCGCTTGCCAGGCCAGCGCTACCGCTAACTATCTATAGCGCTTGGACAAATGAAGCGCTACTGCTAACCCAGCGCTTGTTGGAAATATGCCCTAGAGGCAATAATAAAATGGTTATTATTGTATTTCCTAGTTCATGATAATTGTCTGTTATTCATGCTATAATTGTGTTAAAGGAGGGAGTCTGGATGGAGGAGTTCATCACCGACCTAGGAGTGATTCCGAATGCGTCGGGCCCGATGACTCTACTCTGTGACAACACTGGAGCTATTGCCCTTGCGAAGGAGCCCAGGTTTCACAAGAAGACAAGACACATCAAGCGCCGTTTCAACTCCATCCGTGATTACATTCAGGAGGGAGACATAGATATTTGTAAAGTGCATACGGATCTGAATGTCGCAGATCCGTTGACTAAACCTCTCTCACGAGCAAAACATGATCAACACCAGAATGCTATGGGTGTTCGATTCATCACAATGTAACTAGATTATTGACTCTAGTGCAAGTGGGAGTCTGTTGGAAATATGCCCTAGAGGCAATAATAAAATGGTTATTATTGTATTTCCTAGTTCATGATAATTGTCTGTTATTCATGCTATAATTGTGTTAACCGGAAACCGTAATACATGTGTGAATACATAGACCACAACGTGTCCCTAGTGAGCCTCTAATTGGCTAGCTCGTTGATCAATAGATGGTCACGGTTTCATGACCATGGACATTGGATGTCGTTGATAACGGGATCACATCATTAGGAGAATGATGTGATGGACAAGACCCAATCCTAAGCATAGCACAAGATCGTGTAGTTCGTTTGCTAAAGCTTTTCAATGTCAAGTGTCGTTTCCTTGGACCATGAGATTGTGTAACTCCCGGATACCGTAGGAATGCTTTGGGTGTGCCAAACGTCACAACGTAACTGGGTGGCTATAAAGGTATGCTACGGGTATCTCCGAAAGTGTCTGTTGGGTTGACACGAATCGAGACTGGGATTTGTCACTCCGTGTGACGGAGAGGTATCTCTGGGCCCACTCGGTAAGACATCATCATTATGAGCTCAATGTGACTAAGGAGTTAGTCACGGGATGATGTATTACGGAACGAGTAAAGAGACTTGCCGGTAACGAGATTGAACAAGGTATGGGGATATCGACGATCGAATCTCGGGCAAGTACCATACCGATAGACAAAGGGAATTGTATACGGGATTGATTGAATCCTTGACATCGTGGTTCATCCGATGATATCATCGTGGAGTACGTGGGAGCCAACATGGGTATCCAGATGCTGTTGGTTATTGGCCGGAGAGGTGTCTCGGTCATGTCTACGTGTCTCCCGAACCCGTAGGGTCTACACACTTAAGGTTCGATGACGCTAGGGTTATAGGGAAATAGTGTACATGGTTACCGAAGGTTGTTCGGAGTCCCGGATGAGATCCCGGACGTCACGAGGAGTCCCGGAATGGTCCGGAGACGAAGATTGATATATAGGAAGTGAGGTTTTGGTTACCGGAAGTGTTCCGGGTGTCTCCGGTAGTGTACCGGGACCACCGGAAGGGTTCCGGGGGTCCACCAAGTGGGCCCACCTGCCCCGGAAGGTTCCATGGGCCAAGAGTGGGAGGGATCCAGCCCCTAGGTGGGCTGGTGCACCTCCCACCCCAGCCCAAGGCGCAGCAAGGGTGGAGGGGGGCAAACCCTAGGCTTAGATGGGCCTTAAGGCCCACCCTAGGGCGCCTCCACCTCTCCTTGCCCTGGCCGCCGGCCAGATGGGTTTCTGGAGGCTGCCGCCACCCCTAGGGTGGAACCCTAGGGCGCAGCACCTCTCCTCCCCTGCTCCTATATATAGTGGAGGTATTTGGGGCTACACAACACACGAGTTCATCTCCTCCCTGGTGCAGCCCTACTCCTCCCTCTCCTCGTTCTCCGTAGTGCTTAGCGAAGCTCTATTGGATTACCACGCAGCTCCACCGCCACCACGCCGTCGTGCTGCCGGAGCTCTCCCTCAACCTCTCCTCCCTCCTTGCTGGATCAAGGTGTAGGAGACGTCACCGGGCTGCACGTGTGCTGAACGCGGAGGTGCCGTCCGTTCGGCACTTGATCGGATCTACCGCGATCTGAATCGCTGCGAGTACGACTCCATCAACCGCGTTCTAGCAACGCTTCCGCTTAGCGATCTTCAAAGGTATGAAGATCCAATCTCTCCCTGCTCATTTGCTGGTTTCTCCATAGATAGATCTTGGTGACACGTAGGAAAATTTTGATTTACTACTATGTCTCCCAACAGTGGTATCAGAGCTAGGTCTAGGTTTTGGCGTAGGTAAGAAACGTTCTTGCTAGAAACCTATAGCAACCACGTAAAAACTTGCAACTACAAATTAGAGGACGTCTAACTTGTTTTTGCAGCATATGCCTTGTGATGTGATATGGCCAGAAGGATGTGATGTGATGCATTGTGATGTATGAGATTGATCATGTTCTTGTAATAGGGTTCACGACTTGCATGTCGATGACTATGACAACCGGCAGGAGCCATAGGGGTTGTCTTATATTATTGTATGACCTGCGTGTCAATCATAAACGCCATGTCATTACTTTACTTTATTGCTAAGCGTTAGCCATAGTAGTAGAAGTAATAGTTGGCGAGACAACTTCATGAAGACACAATGATGGAGATCATGATGATGGAGATCATGGTGTTGTGCCGGTGACCATGATGATCATCGTGCCCCGAAGATGGAGATCATAGGAGCAAGATGATATTGGTCATATCATGTCACTATATTGATTGCATGTGATGTTTATCATGTTAACATCTTATTTGCTTAGAACGACGATAGTAAATAAGATGATCTCTCAATAAAATTTCAAGAGAAGTGTTCACCCTAACTGTGCACCGTTGCTAAGGATCGTTGTTCCGAAGCACCACGTGATGATTGAGTGTGATAGGTTCTAACGTTCGCATACAACGGGTGTAAGACAGATTTACACACGCGAAACACTTAGGTTGACTTGACGAGCCTAGCATGTACAGACATGGCCTCGGAACACGGAAGACCGAAAGGTCGAACATGAGTCGTATAGAAGATACGATCAACATGGAGATGTTCACCATGGATGACTAGTCCGTCTCACGTGATGATCGGACACGGGCTAGTTGACATGGATCATGTGTCACTTTGATGAGTAGAGAGATGTCTATCTGAGTGGGAGTTCATTGAATAATTGGATTATGTGAACTTGATTAACATGAACTTAGTCTAAAATTGCCTTTAATATCTATATTGTAGATCCAATGGCCAACGCAAATGTCAACCTCAATTTCAACGCGTTCCTAGAGAAAACCAAGCTGAAAGATGATGGAAGCAACTATGCGGACTGGGTCCGTGGCTTGAGGATCATCCTCATAGCTTCCAAGAGATTGTATGTCCTTGATGCACCACTAGGTGACCCACCCATTCTCCCAGCGGACCAAGACGTTACGAACGCTTGGCAGTCGCGCTGCGATGATTACTCCCTTGTTCAGTGCGGCATGCTTTACAGTTTAGAATCGGGGCTCCAAAAGCGTTTTGAGCAACACGGAGCATATGAGATGTTCCAAGAGCTGAAACTGGTTTTCCAAGCTCATGCCCGAGTCGAGAGATATGACATCTCCGACAAGTTCTTCAGCTGTAAGATGGAGGAGAATAGTTCTGTTAGTGAGCACATCCTCAAGATGTCTGGGCTTCACAACCGCTTGACTCAGCTGGGAGTTAATCTCCCGGATGACTCAGTCATTGACAGAATCCTCCAGTCGCTTCCACCTAGCTACAAGAGCTTTGTGATGAACTAGAACATGCAGGGGATGGAGAAGTCCATTCCCGAGTTGTACTCGATGCTGAAATTAGCGGAGGTCGAGATCAAAAAGGAGCATCAAGTGTTGATGGTAAACAAGACCACTAGTTTCAAGAAAGGCAAGGGTAAGAAGAACTTCAAGAAGGACGGCAAAGATGTTGCCGCGCCCGGTAAGCAAGTTGCCGGGAACAAGAAGAACAAGAATGGACCCAAGCCTGAGACTGAGTGTTTCTATTGTAAGGGTACCGGTCACTGGAAGCGGAACTGCCCCAAGTATTTAGCGGATAAGAAGGACGGCAACATTAAAGGTATGTGTGATATACTTGTTATTGATGTGTACTTGACCAGCGCTCGTAGTAGCTCCTGGGTATTTGATACCGGTGCAGTTGCTCACATTTGTAACTCCAAGCAGGAGCTGCGGAATAAGCGGAGGCTGGCCAAGGACGAGGTGACGATGCGCGTCGGGAATGGTTCCAAGGTCGATGTGATCGCCGTCGGCATGCTACCTCTACATCTACCTTCGGGATTAGTTTTAAACCTTAATAATTGTTATTTAGTACCAGCTTTGAGCATGAACATTGTATCTGGATCTCGCTTGATGTGAGATGGCTACTCATTTAAATCCGAGAATAATGGTTGTTCTATTTATATGAGAGAAATGTTTTATGCTCATGCCCCGCTGGTCAATGGTTTATTTTTGATGAATCTCGAACGTGGTGTTACACATATCCATAGTGTGAGTACCAAAAGGTGTAAAGTTGATAACGATAGTCCCACTTACATGTGGCACTGCCGTCTTGGCCATATTGGTGTCAAACGCATGAAGAAGCTCCATGCTGATGGACTTTTGGAGTCACTTGATTTCGAATCATTTGACACATGCGAACCATGCCTCATGGGCAAGATGACCAAGACTCCATTCTCCGGAACAATGGAGCGAGCAACTGATCAAGATTCCTGCTTTCACATATTTACATCCTCTATGTATTTGTGATGTATTTATATAGGATCTATACAGTAGTTTCATCAGATCATACTAAACATACACTATTATCATCATATCATAGGCATACAGTACTCTCGTCATACCATCATCATCATTCAACACAAGTATCATCACATCTCGAAAATAGCGATACACAAGAGTGATCATGTCATGTCTTGAATAAGTGCAAATGCATGGTCATGGCACAAACACAAGTTTTCATCATCTCTATCTAAACCATGTTGTAGTGGAGAAGAGCGATCAGATGAGCAAGAGCGCGACAATGTAGCACTTGAGGCACCGGCGGTCCCGCCCTCGCTCATGCCGGAGTGTCCACCTCAAGTAACTACTTTCCGCTTTGGCTCTGCTGTCAAACCCTCTGTGGCTAGTGCCCGGGTACCTGTACACCTAGGCTTGAGCATGTGGCCAGTTGTCGTAGACTCCTGGAACCCTCCCAACGAACACGACGTGCCAGTCCTTTGCCATCTCTGATCTATGTACCCGCATTGACAGGTGATCAATTGAACAATAATATGCAACATAATGTACTTAAGAAAACAAAGAGGCATAATTAGCAAAATACAGGCAACTTATAGTAAACATAAGTGACGAAGTTCCTCATATATACCCAAACTAATTAAATAGCAAAAGCGATCAGTCCTCCATGTCGGTGGTCCAATCTTCATAGTCAGGGATGAAGCACCCGAGCTTCGTGAAAGGCTTAAGGTCCAGACGCTGAGCGAGTAGCAGTGCTCGGACATCATCCCGCGTCATTGTTGGCCCATGGTAGAACATCCCTGTTGGTTCGAGGACCTACTTCATCATCACTTGGGCAAGTTCACACTGTACGTGATAAAACTCAGCTCAGAGTCGATGATCCGGTGTATGTCCTATGCTTCTGGCCCAGCTGACAATCTCGGCATGTTCGGTACTAGGTGACATGCGAAGGCGTTGATTATCCCTTCTATACTCGAGCAGGTGATGCATGAGGTAGAATCCATCAGCCTGACTGGTGTGTGGTTGCTAGATGCAGCAGAAGTCGGTCTTATGGCGGAAAACCAGCCCGTCCTTCCTGTTCCTTTTCACCTTTATATATCCACCAGATATGCTGAAGGTAAACAGGGCACTATTGAGAACTCTCTTTACGTGTGTGTAATCCTTTTTCTTGATGTTCTTTGATGAGTCCAAGTATATAGCATGGGAGTATTCCGAGTACAGAACGATGAGCACGACGCCGCCCCCATTGCGCAAATGAAGTACACACCTCTAATTAGCCTCCATGCTTGAAAGGAATGATTAACGACACTTACGAATGGATATGCGCGGATGACTTATGTGGGATGATAAGGCAAGAGAATCGCTTCCTTGTGTTTATTAGCGATCATCAATCTGCCGAGGTACTTGCTCGCATAGTCACGGTGCTCTTTGCAAACTGCCAAGTAGCTCGAGTGCATATAGAATGGGTCGCGACGCAGATATATCGTATGTTCTCGATCCTGATGAAGTAGTTGAGATACATCGCATACATGCAGATGAACTGGAAATCTAGCTTGGTCATGTGGAACATGTTGTAGATGTAGTCGAATCGCAGGATGAACTGATTTGCAGGCCAGGTGTCGACGTACAACTTCCCACCCGGCACCTGAGCCGCGTAAAGCGGGTATACTGGTTTTTCCGTGATTAGAAGGCTTTTTTCTCTGGCCAACACATCTTCATGGAGTCTCCTTAGATCATTGTTCAGTATGTTATCTAGCACTTTGGGGGGTAGGATCGGCTCGCCGGCGACATGGAAACGATTCTTACCTTCGACAGGTATTCTGTCTACCACCCGGGGCTTCAGAGGCGGCTGGCTGCTTGAAGCAGATCTGGCGCCTTTAGGGCCTTTCTTTTCTGGTCTCCTGCTTGGCTTCTTGGTGGGTGGTAGCGGTAGTGATCCCAACATACCTTCCCTAACCACCCCAAGTGTTGTTGGGCTAAACATTGGACGGGCCACGGGGGTTGCTGGGTAGAGGCGGCATCTGGATGCGTCTCCTACGAGGATTGCTTGAAGAGAGACTTTTTGCATTCCGCCTTAGGATGTTCCGGCTCCGGCAAATCAGGCAACATCAAGTCATCATGTCCATGCTCATAGACCGAGTCTTCGTTGTCCTAAGCCATCAACCTTCCATCATCGTAGGCGGTATTGAAATACCTATCTAGGTCATCATCCTCCTCCTCCATGTCATCAACATTTGCTTCTTCGACAGTGGGGGAGAGATGATCTGGCACTAATGGAGGTTCTCCCTCGCGTCGTCCGCTACCACCCGCCACGACAGGTGCTGGTAATGTGGTAGGTGGGGTGGTGTTCATACCTTCTTGAGAAGGTGGCGTCGGCATGATACTGGGTGCCTCAAGACGAAGAAGAGACTTCGGCCAAGGCAAGAACCAGCTCTTGCATGTGCCAATCCTTAGGGGGGTCTCTTCGTCATTGGTTGGTACTGGAGGAGGCAAATCCTTGAAGCCCGCAAAGACACTGGCCACGTTAACCTTGAAGATGCCATCGGGCATCTCTCGGTTGTGGAACATGCGGTCCTTCGGCTTCATGATCGTTGCCTTTCCCACGACCACCTTCTGGCCCTTGATGTCGTACAGTAGGGTGCATGGGGTATCGTCGACCTACGAAGAAGACATGTCTGCGACGTCAAACATCTGAAAGGCCACTGAAATGGAAGACTATAGACATGATGGTGAAAAGGGTATGACACATAATTACCGTGAGGGCGTCGAGCTCAGCCAACAATGAAGGCCCGCCGAGCATGCAAGGGACGGAGGTCGGGCTGCTATGAACAGGAGCAGGACCTTTTGCGGTTGCTTGAGCAGGTGCCGGTGCAATGGTGTTCGCCGAATTCCTCCAGACAAAGCTGGGAAGGGGAAAGTCCTCCGGTGTGCATTTGGATAGTTCTTCGTGAAATCGAAAATTGCCGGAATCAAGCTGGCCACCGCGTTATTGACCGCTACATTGACGGCCCTGCGCAACTCTTCTTTGGTCTCAACTTTGGTCTTATTGACCGCAATCGTGATCTTCTCGTCGATGGTCTGCTCAGTGACGATCGACCGTCTCTTCCTTCTTTCCTCTGGCACCTCGATGTAGCACGTCTTCCATGAGGCGCCATCTTCGACGCCGTGCCCATGTCCATAGGACGGCGGCTTGTCCATCGGGACCTTTTTAGTATGTTCAGGGCCCGGTTGAACGGGGTGTCCCACTTGGGCCTCGCCGGCGACAGTGACAACTCGTCGCTTTTGGCTGCCTTTTGGTGATGCTCTTTCTGCAAAAGCGACATGGATGGTTTACTAATGTGACAAAACTTGTAGTCGAACTGATTGGAAGCTAATATGATAATGTGTTAATATAACAATTACCAGAAGTCTCATGAACTCCCTCGTGTTCGGGTCCGTGTAAAAGATCTTGTTGACTTTGTCCCACTTGTACCAGGCCCTGATCCAGTCATGCTTCAGCGGGTCGGTGAACTCCACCAAGGGGTCTGGGATTCCATGACTTTCACGTTCGGCGTCCTCCTTGGCCCATACGTGCCTATTCCCCTTGTAACCATGGCTTCCGAGGCAGTGGGGAGGCGTGTTCCTGGCCTGGAGTGCCTTCAATTTCTCCGACCTTGCCTTGACTTCTTCTTTACCGCAATTCTCCTTGAATTATTCAAAGTCCTCTTCCGTTATTGACGAATTATCAGCATGAATCTTGGACCACTTCATTCTTTGCAATAGCTTTTTCACCCGAACTTTCCAGGAGGACAAGTCATTGCTAAACGTCACCATCGCCTTGGCATTTATCTTTGTCATTGCGACGTCGTCCCACGGGTCTTTAAATGTTCTTTCATCCCGACCGGGGAACAGGAACCTATTGTGCAACTTCTTTAGGAGCACGTGCTCCATATGTGCTATCTTCTTTAATAGAACGTCATTCATGTTCGCGGTTTCCCTAAGGATGCATCCTAGTTGATTGCCCCAGCACGAGCGCGCTTCCTCCGGCGTTGTTGGCTCTAACTTCTTGGGGTGCATCTTCGTGACCACAGTTTGTTCGATGCCGAACTCATTTGGTTTTTGTGACCTCTTCTTCTTTGGTGCTTTATCGGCTACGACAGCATCGTTGCCGGTCTTGGGGGTGGTGTCAGTGTCGGTGCTAGTGCCGGTGTCGGTGTTAGGGTTGGTGCCACTGCCGCCACCATGCAACCCCATCTGGTGTTCGTCCAGGTAATCGAAATAGTGATTGCTACCTCGTGGGGGTCTACTATGAGGCGAGCAGAACCCCCGGTTTCGGCGTTGGTACACATGTTTCCTATTCAACAATTGTAAATAAAAGATATAATGAAGAGAAAAAAGGGGCCTATATATATTTGGTCGGAATGTTGATTCATTCCCCTTCCAGCAAATCCCGAGTACTCCATATGTCCTAGTTTCTAGCACAAGTTGCGCCTGAAATTTTTGGCATGACCTTTGCTAAAAAGTGGACATATGGAGCGCCTGAAATTTGCCGGAACAGAAATGAATCAACATTCCGGCAAAACATAGGCCACTCGGATATTTTTTGACATTCAACCAACATTGCAAACCATCATTGCAAAACCAACATATAACTGTTTTTTAGTTGCTCCAAAACATCTTATATTTGTGAATGGAGAGGGAGTACTAAAGCTTTTTCATCCAATTCATCCATCCATGGAGTGCATTAACTAGTCTAGGTCATGGAGTATAACTCTTTATCATGCGAAAAACAAAAAATAGACATTTGAAGATTCACGGTGATGCTTTTGTCATTGCGCTATATATATTTTCTCGAGAAACTGCAATCTTTACCCAGGAACTCATTTTTTCAAATCCTAGCTGCAAGTGCAATCATATATGCATGAATTTGTTATGAAATCTGGGTTAGTTGGAGAGATGCAGTTAACAGGGTTGGAATTGGGAGTTGAAATATCAACATATTGTGGGAGCAAGCCAACAAACACCATGTCTTTCTCTATGATGAAGTTCTGTCATTTGTTTTAATGCTTGGTTATGAATTTGGATTGGACACAGGCAATTAAGAAGGCTGGAATTTGAAACTGAATAGCAGTATTACCTTGCGAAATAGCTTCACCGGAAGGAGGGGGCGTCAGAGCTCGGGAGGAGGAGTGAAAGGAGGGCCATTGCACCGCTACGCCGGCGAGATAGGGTTTGCCTGGGGGGCACGCGCGGGGGTGGGAAGCCGGGGCGGAGGCGGCGAATCGGTAGAGGGCGCCGAGGGGGAGCTGGGCCGGTGAGCTGCGGCACGGGGTGGCGTCGGAGCTGGCCGGAATCAGCCGGCGACGGCGGCGGCAGAGGGGGGCCGGTGAGCTGTTAAACCCAATAGCAGAAGCACTGGTTTAGTAACCAGCGCTATAGCTACCTTAGCTATAGCGCCGGTTCCTAAACCAACGCTACTGCTACGGGGGAGCCTGCATGGGGGTTAACCCCAAATAGCAGTAGCGCTGATTTAGGAACCAGCGCTATAGCTAAGGTAGCTATAGCGCTTGTCACCCTCTCGCACACTTCGCGAATATTGTCACCGGAACCATGTATGTGGTGTAACATATTAGTTGACCGATAATGGTTACTTAAGTGCGTACACAAAGTAGATACATATATATATATATATGATGGTTTCTGATCAGCTACGTGGACGACGTTTCTCATTGAGCTTCTTCCCTTTCTTGTTCGTTGCCGAGTAATTGAGCCCCTCCTTGTGACCTTTCCGTAGCCATGGAGTACAATCTTTCTTAGGTAATGTAGTATTTATTCTTCTTTTCACGTATGCTTCATCATCATCGTCATCTTCCCTCATTGGGTTGCCATATTGGTCGTAGTCTTCCTCGTTGGTGACTCCATCCATTTCGATGATACTCCTTTTGGATCTCCTCACGACAACACGACTGGGATTGGCCGGGTCGATTATGAAGAAGCATTGTGTCACGTGCTTAGCGTGTACCCATGGCTCATTTTTGGCAGTGAAGTTAACGTTCATGGGAGTGCTCTTCGCGTCAGGTATAGACATGGTGGTGAAATACTTTTCTCTTACGATGTCCTTGGCCCATCTGACACGGAACATCGTCGCATCGTGCATTCCAGCATAGTCAAGCTCCTAGATCTCTTTGACCCTTCCGTAGAATCTTTCAGTTCTGCCGTTGGCATCGGTCACGCATTGAATTGTGACCCCGGAGTTCTGGTAATCACTGTCCATGTCTTTGGCCTCCATGTAGAACGCGTACCCATTGATATCGTAGGACTGATAGGTTGCGAGCTTGGGCGTGGGGCCATGTGCTAAGGCGTGTATTAGCAATCCGTTCGAACTGCCCTCTTCCGGGGGATTTTAAAGAACTTGCTCTTTGAACCAACACAAGAAAGTGGTGTTGTGCTCTACAGTAACTTCGTCCGCCGTCTTGAGCATCCCCTTATCACGGTACTTCTTTGTGATGCTTTCTTTATGCCGTGCCACATAATCATCTACCACATCTAGGTGTTGTAGCACTACTAAGTTAGCCATGTCAAAGTCGTTCTGTCGATGTGTGTAGTCCACGTGCAATTCCCTCTGGCCATTGTTATGACCATCTCCTTCGAGCTTCCCCATCGTGCTTCTTGACGGGCAAACCAACAACAGGGTCTCCGACGCCTATATAATTCTTGCAAAAGGAGACACGCTCATGCATCAGATACCCCTGGACGATGCTCCCTTCGGGACGGGACATGTTACGAACGAATCCTTTGATGACCCCATTCATCCTCTCGAACGACATCATGCTGTGAAGGAATGTCAGCCTGAGGTCGATGATGTCGTACACAATGTGGACACATAGATGCACCATGACGTCAAAGAACGCAGGCGGGAAGTACATCTCAATCTCACATAGTATGACAACGATCTCTTCCTGTAGCCTTCGGAGCTGCTTCACGCTTATGGACTTTCGGGAGATAACGTCGAAGAAGTTGCAGAGACCAGTAAGCGTGTCACGGTTGTGCTTATCCATTATCCCTCTAATGGCAACTGGGAGTATCTGCGTCATCATCACGTGACAGTCATGAGACTTCATCCCGCTGAACCTTTTCTTCTTGGGGTCTAGAAATCTGCTTATCTTCCCACACAAATCGGAACAGATTTTGATTCCCATAAGTCACTTGATGAATTGATCGATCTCCTTCGCACTTAAGATGAAGCAAGAAGGGGGGAAATAATTCTCCTCCTTCCTGTTGACTTTTCTGCCCCTTTCCCCCTCCTCCGTCTCTGTCTCCGTCTCCTCCGATGACTTTTTGCGGTGGAGATCTTTCCTGATCTTCAAATCTTCCAAGTCTTTCCTTGCCTTCGGCCCATCCTTGGTCTTCTCCCACATGTTCATCAGTGTGCCAAGCAAGCTCTCAAGGACATTCTTCGTGATATGCATTTGATCAAGGCAATGAGGCATGTCGTGATTGGGCCAGTACTCCAAGTCCTAGAAAACAGCTATGTTTTCCATACCTTCAGCAGCGGCTCCGGTGTCTTTTTGATCTTTCCTAGCGCGGGGCATTGTTCCTAGTTTCTCAATAGCTTGTCGATTTCTGTGCCACTCCTCTTATGTGGAGGTACTTGAAGCTCATCCAACCCATTGAATATATCTCCACGCTTTCTCCATGGGTCATCCTTCTCAAGCCATCTACGATGGCCCATGTACACGATTTTCCCGGATCCGCCATCTTTCGTTGACGTAAGCTGCTGAGACGTTGTATCATCCATGCACCTCGTGCATTCGCAGTATCCGTGGCACACCTGGCCTGAGGTGTACTCGTAATCGAGATAGTTGTGCATCGTCGTCATCAGCGCGACTCTCATATGTAAATACTCTCCTTTGCTGGCGTCCCATGTCCATGCCGGTGTTTTCCACAACGTGTCTAGATTCTCTTGCACAAGCCCCATATACAGGTTAATACTATTTCCCAGTTGTTTTGGCCCTTGAATCAGCATGCTCATGTGTACGTACTTTGTCTTCATGCACTTCCATGGGGGGGAGGTTGTACGTCCATACAAACACGGTCCATGTGTTGTGGTTAGTGTTCTGGTTTCCAAACGGATTCATGCCATCGGTACTCGCACCAAGCACGATGTTCCTTGGATCTTCTACAGCAAATCCATATATGGCATTGAATGCTCTCCACTGGCTACCATCTACTTGGTGTCTCAGCTTCGGATCATCTCCATCGTCGGGCTTCTTCCTCTCCGCGTGCCAGCGCATGAGATTTGCTTCCTTAGGATCTACGAAATACTCCTGTAGACGAGGAGTGATCGGAAAGTACCATACAACTTTTTGAGGAACTTTCTTTCCTGCCTTCTTGTATCGAGAAGCATTGCACACTGGACAACTGGTTTTTTCCGCGTGTTCCCCCCGATAAATGATGCAATCATTGATGCATGCGTGGTACCTAATGTGCGGAAAATCAAACGGGCAAACAATTTTTTTCGCCTCCTCGACATTAGTAGGACATAGGTTCCCCGCGGGAAGAACTTTATTATGTAGATACTTCAAATGCTCATCGAGGATTTTGTCTGTCCATTTGTTTTTGGCCTTCGTCTTCAGAAGTTCGAGCGTGAAACTCAAGCGGGTCACCTCGGGATCGCAACCGTCATACAATGGAGTCTTCGAGTCTACTTCAAGTTGCACCAACTTGGCCTCCTCTCTAGAAGCAGATCTCTCGCTAGTCGTACTCTTGTGAAGGAGGTCTCGAACATGAGGGTCCTGCACGACTGCACTTAGTAGCATCAAAGGCTGTGGCGTGACTTCTTCTCCGCCATGATTGGACTCTTCTTCATCGTGTCCGGAATCTTCTATGATGCTGTCATTTCCAGACTCTTCCCTAGTGCCATCGTCGTGTTGATCAGTGATCTCTTCATCGAGCCCCATGTCGTTATTCCCTGCCATGTGGACGTCCTCATCATCATCAGCTTCTTCACTTATCCAGTGAGTATAGCCATCCAAGAAACCATTCTTCAGCAGGTGCGCCTTCAAAGTGCCATGATAAAAAGGGTCCAAAAGGACTCCTTCCTTGCATCTTGCACACAGACATCTAATCCTAGTCCGATTATTTGCGTACATGTCCATCACCGCGGATTGCATGTACCGCTCCACCTTCCATGCACTCACCTTCATGACCGACTGCACGGTATAACAAGCAAAAGGGTTATAAAATAAATAATGCATGCATGCTTCAAAGTCATATAAAATTTTGGCATGACCTTGCCTAAAAAGAGGACATATTGAGTTTCCTCGAAATTCACCAAAAAGGAAATAAATAGACATCTCGGCGAAACATAAGCAACTCGAGGGCATGTCACTCACACAAATCTCTCCATATATCCCAAACACACATATTCGCATTCACACACATATTCCCATTCTTGAAATGAATAACTTTTTACTCACCTATATATCTCCTGAGGGCGATACCTATCGAGAGAGCACGCCATTAATTAGATGATGAGAGAGACCGATCAAGACGTGTGGATGGCTAAATAGCTAGCTACATCTAGTTATTGGGAAGGAGAGGTGAATCTAGCTAGCTAACTAATGGAGAGGGAGTTATGTTGGAGGGGGACATTAATGGGGGGAGAGGAAGAGAGGTAGGAGAAAGAGAGATAATGTGAGAGAGGCCATTTATGGAGGAGAGTTATGGTGGAGGGGGACATTAATGAGGTGAGAATTAGAGAGGTAGGAGGAAGAGAGAAGAAGAGAAACAATGGTGGAGAGTGGAGAGGGGAAAGGAGGGGAGAGAGGGAAAAGTGGGGGAGAGAGGGAGGGGGTGAAAAGGTGGCAGCAACTGCAACTAGCAGTAGCGCTGCTTACAAAAAAAGCACTGCTACTATGTGTGGCACATTAGCAGTAGCGCTTGCATGTCAGAAAGCGCTACTGGTAGTGGCCTTAGCAGTAGCGCTTCCTACCACCCAGCGTTGTTACTATAAATAGTGTCGGCGAGGTCGTCGGGGCCACCTTATCAGTAGCGCTTCCTTAGCGCCCAGCGCTACTGCTAAGCCCTAAGTTTTAGCGCTGCAGGAATACAACGCTACTGGTAATTAGTAGTAGCGGTTTTATTTTTCCAGTGCTACTAGTAGGCTCTTGTGTATAAGGTTTTCCCTAGTAGTGCACGCATCTCGGGGGTAATTCGCTGGGGCCTTTCCAAGGGTGCTCCTGGAACCGCCATCGTTGTGGGACTATTCGTCGCACGCAACCTGAGAAGGCTGCAGCATATGCGCCGGCGCAATTGTCTTGGAGGGAGCCCCACCGTCTCTGCAGTTCGTCGCGCCGCCTGCAGGCTGCACAACTTCGTCTTGAGGTCCAACGGCGCGTGGGTTGCCACCATCATTGCGGACGACACCGTTGGCTTGGCCTTGATCTCTAGAATGTCATTGAGGCTTGAGGCCTCCACCCGCATCCACACCCATGCCGGTCTGAGTGGCCACAGGCGCGCATGATGTGGACGGGTCGACCACCGTGAAACCCTTCTTCTTGGGGGCCATGGCGATGGATGAACTGGTGCATAGATCGCGTGATCAGGTTCGCACCACTTGGCCCCTACCTGGCGTGCCAAATGTGTCGGTGCACAACACCTATGGGACCATGAGGATCCCTTTGTGGTTCGGTGGGGAGAAGGTATGTACAAAGAGCAGATCAAATGAACGGCGTGGGGGGAGGGGGTGCCCACGTTCGGGCCGCTGTGGAGCGTAAAACCCTACTCCTGCTTCGATGTATTATGGGTGTTTTTGAGATTCTAGCTACAGGAGCGCTACGAGGATCTACTACTCGCGTCAGCTAGAAGATGGGAGCCAAAAGTCCTTTCTTGTAGCGCCTTGGGCATACTTTTATATGACTAAGGGGATCCCAACAGTGGCATACAGTGCACGCGCGGGGTGCACAGTGCTACAGTGTTATCATACCTAACCCTGACAGAGTGGGACAAATGATTTAATGCTCCGTCAGGCGTCCCTGACCTTCTACGGGATGGGACAGTAGCCCATTCCATCTGCACCGCTTAGCCTCTCCATTGCCAACGCCTTGACACGTATCCTCGATGTCGACACTTGGCCTCCGCTCTGGCAAGGTGGCGAGGCCTTGCCAAGTGCCCTACTTGCCGAGCCTCCGCAGGTCACCCCGACAAGATCTTGCCGGGGTTCCATCCCCTGGCCTTCGGTCTTGCGTTTGTTGACTTAAACGTTCCTTCGACGTCTTCGTGCTTGCTTCTAGTAGTCCTCTGGTGGGCCTTGTCGCGGGCGTGACTTCAACTGCCCGTGCACAAGTAAGGGGTACTAATGGACCCAATCCTTAGTACACCGACAGAGAGGATTGAACAAGATTACAAAAGCTCAAGCCTGGGGATGCCCAAGGCACCCCAAGTAAATATTTTAAGAAGTCTCAAGCATCTAAGCTTGGGGATTCTACACATCCCACCTCTCTTTGTCAACTACCAGTTAGCCTATGTTCGGCCAATTTTTTTTATTCGTTCACATGATGTTTGCTATTCTTGGAGTGCTATTTTTGTTTTGGTTGCTGTTTAAATAAAGTACTCAGATCTGAAAATATTTATTGAGAGAGAGAGAAATTCCTCACATAGCTACTTAATTGTTTGACTACTCATGGATCTTCACTTATATGTTTTGGAGTAGTTTTTTCATTTACTCTCGTGCTTCACTTATATCCTATGAGCAAATGGTTGAATTAATTGAATATCTTAAATATGAAATTATATATGTTTTATATACTTATCCCATGGGTAGTAATGACTTCACATATAAGAAGTATAGGTGGTAAAATATATTGAAAGTTAGCAAACACCACATTGGTCACTTGAACAATTCATGAAAGAATACTGAAGGAAGAGATATTTCACATATAAATATACTATTTTGGACATCTTCTATGATTGTGAGCCCCATTAATTGTTTTCAAACTTGAGAAAATTAGTTGAAGTTGGACAAGGAAGACAATGTAATGAGTTATGCTTGGGTATATTTGTCTAGAAGTTATATTGTTATGGATCCTCCAACATGTGGTGCTTGCTTCCACCTCATACTAGCCAAAAGTTCCGCACCAAGTAGAAATTCTACTTGTGCATCCAAACATCCTTAAACCGGTTTTGCCATGAGAGTCCACTATACCTACATATGGATTGAATAAGATCCTTCAAGTAAGTTTTTATCGGTGCAAAAAGCAATAAAAATTGCTTCTAAATATGTATGATCTTTTATTGTAAGGGAAAATAAGCGTTGCACGAACTTGTGATGGTAAAGAAATAAAAGCGACGGACTGCATAATAATGGTTGCTATCACAAAGGGCAATACAATGTGACATTCCTTTGCATTAAGAATTGGCACATCCAAAAACAAAAAGCGCATGAAAACCTCTGCTTCCCTCTATGAAGGGCATATATTTTACTTTCTAGTACTTACCTTTATACAAGAGTCATGGTAATCTTCACCATTTCCTATATTTCACCTTTTTCTCTTGGCAAGCATGATGTGGTGGGGAAAGATCCAAGCATATATGGCCATTCAAACATATTTGAGCATGAATTATTATTGTTGACAATTATCTACACGATAAATAAGTTGGGAGGCGAAACTTTAAGCCCCTATCTTTCTCTGTGTTCGACGGATGTCATTCGCTCTAAAAATATGCTTTGAGTGTTATCAATCATGGAAGACTATATGATGGTTGAGTATGTGGAATTTGCTAAATCAAAGCTCTTACATGGACCCTTCTTGAAAATAAGATGAATTGCAAATGTTTGGTGACTGAGAGCATAGTTTGTTAGTTTTCAAGAAACTTTATGGTCTATACTTTAACATGTAAACAGCTTGTTACTTTATCATGAGAAGTTTTATGAGATGAGCTACTGTTTATGATATATAACGATGCTAGAAAAAGTGTTTGGAACTATCATTGATCAAATTTATGCACTATGCTAGCATTCACACTTCATAAATTATGAGATGAGCAGGAATTAAGCTTGGGGATGCTGGTACGTCTCCAACGTATCTATAATTCATGAAGTATTCATGCCATGTTTACAATAATTCTATATTATTTTGGTATGATTTTATTAGAACTAACCCGGACTGGCACTGTTTTCACTAGAACTACCATGGTGTCGTTTTTGCACAGAAATAGAAGTTCTCGGAATGGGCTGAAAATTTATGGAGAATATTTTTGGAAAATATAAAAAATACCAGAGCAAAAAGATACCGGAAAAGAGTCTCGAGGGAGTCACAGGCCACCAGGGCGTGGCCACCCCCCTGGCCGCGCCTAGCTGGCTTCTGACCTCCTCGGGAACCTTCTAGATGTGGGACCAACACCAAATACTCCTATAAATACCCAAACCTCCAAAAATAAACTTAGATCGGGAATTCCACCGACGCAAACCTCCAGAGCCACGAAAAACCAATTGGGAGCCCGTTCCAGCACCCTGTCGGAGGGGCACACCATTACTGGAGGCCATCTTCATCATCTCGACGGTCTCCGTGATGAGGAGGGAGTAGTTCACCCTCAGGGCTAAGGGTATGTACCAATAGCTATGTGTTTGATATCTCTCTCTATCTCTCGTGTCCTTGAGATGATATGATCTTGATGTACCGCGAGCTTTATTGATATAGATGAATCATATGGATTTTCTCTCTCTCTGTCTTCTTGTGAATAATCGAGTTTTCCCTTTGAAGTTTTCTTATCGGATTGAGTATTTAAGAATTTGAGAACACTTGATGTATGTTTTGTAATGGGATATCCGTAGTGATAATGGGATGTTCTATTGATCTACTTCATGTATGTTTTGGTGATCAGCTTGCGGGTTCCGTGACCTTGGGAATCTATGCATAGGCGTTGGCACACGTTTTCATCTTGAATCTCCAGTAGAAACTTAGGGGCACTCTTCGAAGTTCTTTGTGTTGGATTGAACATGATGAATCTGAAATTGTGTGATGCATATCGTATAATCAAGCCCATGGGTACTTGTGGTGACATTGGAGTATCTAGGTCACATTAGGGTTTTGGTTGATGTGTATCTTAAGGTGTTACTTAGTACAAACTCTAGGGCTGTTCATGACACTTGTAGGGATAGCTCATAAGATTGATCGGAAAAGATAACTTTGAGGTGGTTTCGTACCCTACAATAATTTCTTCGTTTGTTCTGCGATATCTGTGACTTTGGAGTGAACTCTTTGTAGCACGAGAGGTATTTACATATTCAACTATGTTAGTATTGTTTAGAGAACTTGTTGTTGGGGAATGTTGCATGGGAAACAAAAAAATTCCTTAGCACATGCAAGATCTATCCATGGTGATGAGCATCTACGAGAGGAACAGTGGATATGCATACCCTTGTAGATCGCTAAGAAGGAAGCATTAAGAAATGCGGTTGATGTAGTCGAATGTCTACGCGATCCAAATCACCGAGCGTCCCGCAATTCAATCATGTTCCGTCCCGATCTAGCACCAAACGGACGACACCTCCACGTTCAGCACACGTATAGCTCGATGACGATCTCCGACTTCTTGATCCAGCAAGAGGGAGCGTAGAGGTAGATGAGTTCTTCGGCAGCGCGATGGCATGGCGGTGATGGTGGTGGACCTATTCCAGTAGGGCTTTGCCTAAGCACCGCTGAAAAAATCTAGAGGAGAAACTAAAATCAAGAGGAGAGGGTAGCACATGGCTGATTTTCTCTGTTGAAATACCCTCAATACCTCTAATATATATATAGGAGGAGGCAGGGAGGAGACTTGTCCCACAAGGGGCCAACCCTAGCTTCGGCCGAAGGGGAGAGAGGAGGAGTCCTCCTCTAATCCTAGTAGGATTAGGACTCCTTCTCTCCCACTTGGACCTCCTTCCACCTGTGGGTTTCTCCACCCCAGTCGCATGGGCCTCTAGTGGGGCTTCGGCTAGCCCACTAGGGGCTGGTTTACCTCCTCCCACACCCCATGTAGCCCCTTGGGTCAAGACACCCATCCCGATGGTCCCCCGGTACCCTCCCGGCACTCCCGGTACACTACCGATGAGCCTGAAACTTTTCCTATGACCAAAACAGGACTATCTATATATCAATATTTACCTCCGCACCATTTCGGAGCTCCTCGTGACATCTGGGATCTCATCTGGGACTCTGAACAACCTTCGGTCACCACCATACATAATCTATCCTATCGAAATGTCACCGAACCTTAAGTGTGCAGACCCTGCTGGTTCGAGAACTATGTCGACATGACCGAGACACCTCTACAGTCAATAACCAATAGCGGGACCTAGATTCCCATATTGGTTCCTACATATTCTACGAACATCTTTATCGGTTGAACCTCCATGTCTAGGATTCAGTTAATCCCGTACGATGTTCCCTTTGTTCTTCGGTATGTTACTTGCCCGAGATTCGATCGTCGGTATCTCTATAACTAGTTCAATCTCATTACCAGCAAGTCTCTTTACTCGTTCCATAATACAGTATCTCGTGGCTAACACTTTAGTCACATGGCTTGCAAGGCTTGTTGTGATGTTTTATTACCGAGAGGGCCAAAGATACCTCTTCGTCACACGGAGTAACAAACCCCAGTCTTGATCCATGCCAACCCAATAGACACTCTCGGAGACACCTGTAGAGCACCTTTATATTCACCCAGTTACGTTGCGATGTTTGATACACACAAGGTACTCCTCAAGTGTCAGTGAGTTGCATGATCTCATGGTCATAGGAATAGATACTTGACATGCAGAAAAATATAGCAATAAACTGACATGATCATAAGCTATGTTCATAGTTTGGGTGTTGTCCATCACATCATTCTCCCAATGATGTGATCCCGTTATCAAATGACATATCATGTCAATGGCTAGGAAACATTGACCATCTTTGATCAACGAGCTAGTCTACTAGAGGCATACTAGGGACAACGTGTTGTCTATGTATCCATACATGCAATGTGTTTCCAGTAAATACAATTATAGAATGGATAATAAACAATTATGAGGAACAAGGAAATATAATAATAACCATCTTATTATTGCCTCTAGGGCATATTTCTAATAGTCTCCCACTTGCACTAAAGTCAATAATCTAGCTCACATCACTATGTGATTTACATTGTAATGAATCGAACATCCATACAGTTTTGGTGTTGACCATGTTTAGCCCTTGGAAGAGGTTTAGTCAACGGGTGCGCAACATTCAGATCCGTTTATGTCCTCCTCCTTGATGTACTCACGGATGGAATTGAAGCGTTGCTTTATGTGTCTGGTCCTCTTGTGAAACCTTGGTTCCTTGGCCAGGGCAATGGCACCAGTGTTATCACAAAACAGATCCACTGGATTCAACCGTAGGGCACAACTCCAAGATCTGACATGAAATCCTTCATCCAGACACCTTACTTCGCCGCCTCCGAGGCTGCGATGTACTCTGCTTCGCATGTAGAATCGGCTACCACTCTCCGCTTAGAACTGCACCAGCTTACCACTCCCTCATTGAGAATAAATACGTATTCGATTCGCGACTAAGAGTCATCCATATTAGTGTCAAAGCTTGCATCGACCTAACCCTTTACGAAGAGCTCTTGATCACCTCCATAAACGAGAAACATTTCCTTAGTCCTTTTCAGGTACTTAAGGATATTCTTGACCGCCGTCCAGTGCTCCATTCCTGGATCACTTTGAAACCTTCCGGCTATACTTATGGCAAGGCTAATATTGGGTCTTGTGCACAAAATTGCATACATGATAGAGCTTATGGCTGAAGCATAGGGGATGACACTCATCTTCTCTCTATCTTCTGAAGTCACTAGGCATTGAGTCTTACTGAACTTCACACCTTGTAACATAGGCAAGTACCCCTTCTTGGACTGATCCATTTTGAACTTCTTCAAAACTTTATCAAGGTATGTTCTATGTGAAAGTCCTATTAAGCGTCTTGATCTATCTCTATAGATCTTAATTCCCAATATGAAAGCAGCTTCTCCTAGATCCTTCATTGAAAAACTCTTGTTCAAATATTCCTCCATGCTTTCCAGCATTTCTATATTGTTTCCAATCAGCAATATGTCATCCACATATAATATTAGAAACACTATAGATCTCCCACTCACTTTACTGTAAATACAAGCTTCTCCATAAACTTCTATAAACTTGAACACTTTGATCACCTCATCGAAGCGCATATTCCAACTCCGAGATGCTTGCACTAGTCCATAAATGGATTGCTAGAGTTTGCAAACTTTTTCAGCATTCTCTGGATCGACAAAACCTTTCGGTTGTATCATATACAACTCTTCCTTAAGGAAACCGTTAAGGAACACTGTTTTCACATCCATCTACCAAATTTCATAGTTGAAATATGCAGCTATTGCTAACATGATTCTGACGGACTTAAGCATCGCTACGGGTGAGAAAGCCTCATCGTAGTCAACTCTGAAAAGCCCTTTGTCACAAGTCGAGCTTTATAGACGGTGAGATTACCGTTCGTGTCCATCTTCCTCTTAAAGGTCCATTTGTTCTGAATGGCCTTTCGCCCTTCAGGTAATACTTCCAAAGTCCATACTTTGTTTTCATACATGGATCCCATCTCGGATTTCATGGCCTCTAACCATTTATCGGAATCCAGGCCCATCATCGCTTCTCCATAGCTCATAGGTTCATCGTTGTCTAACAACATGACCTCCAAGACAGGGTTGTCGTACCACTTAGGAGCAGTATGTGCCCTTGTCGACCTACGAGGTTCAATAGTAACTTGATCCGAAGCTTCATGATCATCATCATTAACTTCCTATTCAACTACCATAGGCTCCATAGAAACATCTTTCTGCGTTGCGCTACTCTTTGGTTTAATCAAAGGTTCAACAACCTCATCAAGTTCCATCTTCATCCCACTCAATTCTTTCGAGAGAAACTCTTTCTCAATATATGTTCTATTTTTAGCCACAAACAATTTGCCTTCGGATCTAAGATAGAAGGTATACCCAACTATCTCTTTTGGGTATCCTATGAAGACGCATTTCTCCGCTTTGGGTTCCAGCTTTTCAGGTTGAAGCTTCTGACATAAGCATCACATCTCCAAACTTTAAGAGACAACAACTTTGGCTTCTTGCCAAACCACAGTTCATGTGGCGTCATCTCAACGGATTTTGATGGTGCCCTATTTAAAGTGAATGCAGCCGTCTCTAACGCATAACCCCAAAACAATAGTGGAAAATCGGCAAGAGACATCATAGAACACACCATATCTAATAAGGTTCGATTACGACGTTCGGACACACCATTACGCTGTTGTGTTCCAAGCGGTGTCAATTGTGAAACAATTCCACACTGTCTTAAGTGACTACCAAACTCATAACTCAGATATTCACCTCTTCGATCAGATCATAGGAATTTAATCCTCTTGTTATGATGATTCTCAACTTCACTCTGAAATTGCTTGAACTTTTCAAATGTTTCAGACTTGTGTTTTATTAAGTAAATATACCCATATCTACTTAAGTCATCGGTGAAGGTGAGAAAATAACGATATCTGTTGCGCGCCTCAATGCTCATTGGACCACACACATTAGTATGTATGATTTCCAATAAGCCACATGCCCGTCCCATTGTTCCAGAGAACAATGTTTTAGTCATCTTATCCATGAGGCATGGTTCACATGTGTTAAGTGATTCAAAATCAAGTGACTCCAAAAGTCCATCAGCATGGAGCTTCTTCATGCATTTTACACCAATATGACCTAAACAGCACTACCACAAGAAAGTCGTACTATCATTATCAACTCTACATCTTTTGGCATCAATGTTATGAACATGTGTATAATCACTATCGAGATTCAATATGAATAAACCCCTCACATTGGGTGCATGACCATAAAAGATATTACTCATATAAATAGAACAACCATTATTATCATATTTAAATGAGTAACCGTCTTGCAATAAACAAGATCCAGATAAAATGTCCATGCTTAACGCATGCAATAAATAACAATTATTCAGGCTCATTACTAATCCCGATGGTAATCGATGAGCGAGCATGCCGACGGCGATCACTTCCTCCTTTGCCAGCCTTCATCTATTCCATAGCTCCTATTTTGAGTTGAAAATGTGAGCAACCGAACCGGTATCAAATACCCAAGCACTACAACAAGAGTTGGTAAGGTACACATCAATAACTTGTATATCATATATACCTTGTTTGGTGTTGGCCGCATTCTTGTCGGCCAGATACTTGGGGCAGTTCCGCTTCCAGTGACCAGTTCCCTTGCAATGAAAGCACTCAGTTTCTGGCTTGGGTATAGCATTGGGTTTCTTCATGGGAGGGGTAACTGCTTTGCCACTCTTCTTAGAGTTACCCTTCTTGCCCTCTGCCTTTTTCTTCGAACTAGTGGTTTTATTGACAATCAACACTTGATGCTCCTTCTGAATCTTAGACTCAGCAATTTTTAACATCGCAAACAGCTTAGTGACTGACTTGTTTATCCCGTGCATGTTATAGTTCAACACGGAGCTCTTGTAGCTAGGTGGCAATGATTGAACAACTATGTCAGTGAGCGCCTCTGCCGGAAGGGGCATCCCCAATTCAGCCAGACGGGTAGAATACCCAGACATTCTGAGTATTTGTTCACTGACAGACCCGTTCTCCTCCATTTTGCAAGCATAGAACTTATCAGAGGTCTCAGAACTCTCGATCTGGGCATTCTTCTGAAAGATAAACTTCAACTCCTGTAACATATCATGTGCTCCATGACGCTCAAAACGTCTTTGAAATCCCGGTTCTAAGCCATACAACATTGCACATTGAACTATTGAGTAATCATCAGAACGTGTCTGCCAGGCGTTCGCAACGTCTGCAGACTCACCTGGAGCGGGTGGATCTCCAAGCGGTGCATCAAGGACATAAGCCTTCTCAAAATCCGTGAGGATAATCCTTAGATTATGGGCCCAGTCCACAAAGTTACTTCCATCATCATTGAACTTAGATTTCTCTAGGAGCGCATTAAAATTCAGGGTTGCTACTGCGTGAGCCATTGATCTACAACATAAATATGGAAAGGTTCACTAAGAGTATTGTTCAAGATAATGAGTTTAGTTAATCAAATTACTAAAGCTCCCACTCAAATTGACATCCCTCGGGTCATCTGAGTGATACATGATCCAAATTCACCAACTCAAGTCCGATCATCATGTGAGTTGAGGTGGTTTCAATGGTGAACATCATCATGTTGATCATATCTACTATATGACTCATGTTCGCCCTTTTGGTCTCTTGTGTTTCGAGGCCATGTCTGTACATGCTAGGCTCTTCAAGTTTAACCCGAGTGTTCCACACGTGCAACACTGGCTTGCACCCGTTGTATGTGAACATAGAGTCTATCACACCTTATCATCACGTGGTGTCTCGACAGGACGAAATTTCGCAACGGTGCACACTCAGGGAGAACACAATTCATCTTGAAATTTAAGTGAGGCATAACCTTATAATGCTATGGTCGTCCTAAGCCAAAAAAGGTGCATAAAAGGATTAACATCACATGCAAATCATAAGTGACATGATATTGCCATGAACTTGTGCTTTTGATCTCCATCTCCAAAGCACCGGCATGATATCCATCATCACCGGCATGACACCATGATCTCCATAATCTTGATCTCCATCAACGTCTCTCCATTGGGGTTGTCATGCTAACTGTTTCTTCAATGACTATTGCTAACTCATAGCGATAAAGTAAAGCAAAAGGGTGAAAATAATTAAAGACAACCCTATGGCTCCTGTCGGTTGCCGTACTCATCGACATGCAAGTCATGATATTCTATACAATACATGATCATCTCATACATCACATATATCTCATCATGTAATTGGCCATATCACATCCCAACATACCCTCCAAACACAAGTTAGATGTCCTCTAATTGTTGTTGCAAGTTTTACGTGGCTGCTACGGGTATCTAGAAAGAACAATTCTCACCTACGCATAAACCAAAACAGTGATACTCAAATTTATATTTAACCTTCTCAAGGACCACCTTTGTCGTATGTGATCCAACTAAAGTAGGAGAGACAGACACCTGCCAGCCATCTTTGTGCAACAAAGTTACACGTCAGTTGATGGAACTGGTCTCTCGTAAGCGTACAAGTAAGGTTGGTCCGGGCCACTACATCCCACAATACTGCTGAATCAAAACATGACCAAGGGAGGAAGTAATCTAAGCATCAATGCCCACAAAATCCTTTGTGGTCTTCGTGATCTCATTTAGACCTAGCTCATGATGCCACTGTTGGGGAACGTTGCATGGGAAACAAAAAAATTCCTATGCACACGCAAGATCTATCCATGGTGATGAGCATCTATGAGGGGAAGAGTGGATCTAGATAACCTTGTAGATTGCTAAGTGGAAGCATTAAGAAACGCGGTTGATGTAGTCGAACATCTTCGCGATCCAAATCGCCAAGCGTCCCACGATCAAATCACGATCCGTCCCAATCTAGCACCAAACGAACAACACCTCCGCGTTCAGCACACATATAGCTCGATGAAGATCTCTACCTTCTTGATCCATCAAGAGGGAGAGGAGAGGTAGATGAGTTCTCTGGCAGCACGACGGCGTGGCGGTGATGGTGGTGTAACTATTCCAACAGGGCTTCGCCTAAGCACCGCTAAAACAATCTAGAGGAGAAACTACGATCTAGAGGACAGGGTAGCACGTGGCTGATTTTCTATGTTGAAAAACCCTGAATACATCTAGTATATATAGGAGGAGGGATGGAGGAGGCTTGGCCCCCAAGGGGCCAACCCTAGCTTCGTTCGAAGGGGAGAGAGGAGGAGTCCTCCTCCAATCCTAGTAGGACTAGGACTCCTTCTCTCCCACTTGGACCTCCTTCCACCTTTGGGTTTCTCCACCCCATTCGCATGGGCCTCAAGTTGGGCTTCGTATAGCCCACTAGGGATTGGTTTACCTCCTCCCACAGCCCATGTAGCCCCTTGGGTCGAGACACCCCTCCCGATGGTCCCCGGGTACCCACCCGACATTATCGCTACACTATCGATCAGCCGGAAACTTCTCCGGTGACCAAAACAGGACTTCCTATATATTAATCTTTTCCTTCGGACCATTCCGGAGCTCCTCGTGATGTCTAGGATCTCATTTGGGACTCCGAACAACCTTGAACCACCATACATAACTCTATACTACCGAAACATCACCGAACCTTAAGTGTGCAGACCCTGCAGGTTCGAGAACTATGTAGACATGGCCCAGACACCTCTACGGTCAATAACCAATAGCGGGACCTAGATGTCCATATTGGTTCCTACATATTCTACGAAGATCTTTATTGGTTGAACCTCTATGTCAAGCATTCAGTTAATCTCGTACGATGTTCCCTTTGTTCCTCGGTATGTTACTTGCCCGAGATCCGATCGTCGGTATCTCTATACCTATTTCAATCTCGTTACCATCAAGTATCTTTACTCGTTCCGTATTACAAGATCCCGTGGCTAAAACTTTAGTCACATTGCTTGCAAGGCTTGTTGTGATGTTGTATTACCGAGTGGGCCCTGAGATACCTCCCCGTCACACGGAGTAACAAATCCTAGTCTTGATCCATGCCAACCCAACAGACACTCTCGGAGACACCTGTAGAGCACCTTCATAGTTACCCAGTTATGTTGCGACGTTTGATACACACAAGGTACTCCTCCAGTGTTGGTCAGTTGCATGATCTCATGGTCATAGGAACAGATACTTGACATGCAAAAAACTCTAGCAATAAACTAACACGATCATATGCGATGTTCATAGTTTGGGTGTTGTCCATCACATCATTCTCCCAATGATGTGACCCCGTTATCAAATGACATCTCATGTCAATGGCGAGGAAACCTTGACCATCTTTGATGAACGAGCTAGTCTACTAGAGGCATACCAGGGACAAAGTGTTGTCGATGTATCCACACATGCAATGTGTTTCCAGTCAACACAATTATAGCATGGATAATAAACAATTATCATGAACAAGGAAATATAATAATAACCATCTTATTATTGCCTCTAAGGCATATTTCCAACACTTGCACTATTGAAAGTATGAACCCTAGGCCTTGTTTTCAAGCACCGCAATACCGTTTGTGCTCACTTTTATCATTAGCTACCTCGTTGTTTTAATATTTTCATATTATAAAAACCTATATCTACCACCAATATTACACTTGTATCACCATCTCTTTGCTTAACTAGTGCACCTATAAAATTTGCCATTGTATTGGGTGTGTTGTGGACACAAGAGATTTCTTGTATTTGATTGCAGGGTTGTTTGAGAGAGACCATCTTCTTCCTACACCTCGCACGGATTGATAAACCTTAGGTCATCCACTTGAGAGAAAATTGCCACTGTCCTACAAAAATCTGCACTTGGAGGCCCAACACGAGTCTGTAAGAAGAAGGTTGTGTAGTAGACATTAGTTTCACGCGGAGATGGGCCACGAGGTGGGCACACACCACCAAGGCACGGGTAGGGGGCCTGGCGCGTCCTAGTGGAGGGTGGCCACCTCGTGACTCTTATGTCCCTCCCAAAAAGCGTCTGATGCCTCTTTTGTTCCAACAAAATCATCCAAAAGTTTCGGGCGATTCCGAGAACTTTCATTTTCTGCACAAAAAACAACACCACGGTAGTTCTGCTGAAAACATCGTTAGTCCGGGTTAGTTCTAAATAAATCATATAAAGTACATCAAACCCATATAAAACTATTGTAAACATAGGTGAATATGTCATGAATACTTCATAAATTATCGATACGTTGGAGCTGTATCAATGGAGAGGACCCGACCGTAAGCATAGCATATGACTGTATCACTTACTTTGTTGCTAATGCTTTCTTCATGTCAAGTATCTGTTCCTGAGACCATGATATCATGTAACTCCCTCAGACCATAGGAATGACTTGTGTGTATCAAATGCAACTTCGTAACTGTGTGATCATAAGTGTGCTCTATAGGTATCTCCGAGGGTGACTATTGGGTTGGCATGGATCAAGATTGGGATTTGTCACTCTGTATGATGGAGAGGTATCTCTGGGCCCTCTCGGTAATACAACATCACAACAAGCTTACAAGAAATCTGAATAAGGAGTTAGTCATGGGATCTTGTATTGTGGAACGAGTAAAGATACTTTTAGGTAACGAGATTGAACTAGGTATGGAGATACTGACGAATCTCGGGCAAGTAACATACCGTTGAACGAAGGGAGTTGCATACGGGATTGACTGAATCCTTGGCATCGTGGTTCGACCAATAATGATATTCGTGGAATATGTGGGAACCAACATGGGCATCCAGGTCCCACTATTGGTTATTGACCAGAGAGGTGTCTCGATCATTTCCACATGATTCTCGAACTCGTTGGGTCCGCATGCTTAACGTTCGGTGGCTCTAGAGTGGTATTGGGATCTTCACGTTTGTGACCAAATGTTGTGCGGAGTCCCGAATGAGATTCCGTACGTCACGAGGAGTTCCAGAATGGTCCTGGGGTAAAGATTTATGCATGGGAAGTCCTATCTTGGTCACCAGAAAAGTTTCAGGCATTACCGGTAACGTACCGGGGTGCCAAAATGGTTCTTAGGGTCTACCGGGGGGCTCACCTGCATCATGGGCCCACATGGGGTGTAGGGTAGTGCCCTAGACAACCTAGGCAAGGGGCACCAGCCCCTATAGGGCGCATGGGGCTTGGGTCAAGAGTTCCAAAGGGACAATGCGCCCTAAAGGTGCCTTGCAGGAGGGGAACTCCTCCCTAGCCGCCGGCCCTCCTTGGAGGAGGGGCGAAGGACTGCGCCCCACCCCTACCCCTTACCTTCTATATATAGTAGAGGAGAGGGGGGGGGCTACAAACAACAATTCCCACGCCCCGGCGGTAGCCCTCTCCCTCATGTTATCCCGTTCCTCCGCATATCGGTTATTCAGTAGTGCTTGGCGAAGCCCTGCTGAAACCTACGCCGCTCCTACCTCTTGATCATTTGTTGGTTTTCCCTTGAAGAGGAAAGGGTGATGCAGCGAAGTAGGTAAGTATTTCCCCCAGTTGTTGAGAACCAAGGTATCAATCTAGTAGGAGGAACAAGCAAGTCACCAATGGATGCACCTACACAAATAATCAAACTCTTGCACCCAACGCTATAAAGGGGTTGTCAATCCCTTCACGGTTATTTGCAAGGATTAGATCCGATAGAGATAGATGTAACGAGTGCAGAAAGTAAAAGGTATTTAAATTGCGACAAGTATAGATCTGAAAATATATGATGGAAAATAGACCCGGGGGCCATAGGTTTCACTAGAGGCTTCTCTCTTGAAGGCAAATATTATGGTGGGTAAACAAATTAATGTCAAGCAATTGATAGAAAAGCGAATAATCATGTAGTTATCTAAGGCAATGATCATGCATATAGGCATCACGTCCATATCAAGTAGACCGAAACGATTCTGCATCTACTACTATTACTCCACACATTGTCCGACTCCTGCATGCATCTAGAGTATTAAGTTCATGAAGAACAGAGTAACGCATTAAGAAAGATGACATGATGTAGAGGGATAAACTCAAGAAATATGATGAAAACCCCATCTTGTTACCCTTCATGGCAACAATACAATACGTGCGTTGATACCCCTACTATGTCACTGGGTGAGGACACCGCAAGATTGAACCCAAAACCAAGCACTTCTCTCATTGCAAGAATTACCAATCTAGTTGGCCAAACCAAACCAATAACTCGACAAGACTTGCAAGGATATGAAATCATGCATATGAAAAATCAGAGGAGATTCAAATAAGATTCATGGATAATATGAACATAAACTCATAATTCATCGGATCTTGACAAACACACCACAAAAGAGGATTACATGAGATAGATCTCCATGAAGATCATGAAGAACATGGTATTGAAGATCAAAGAGAGATAAGAAGCCATCTAGCTGTTAGCTATGGACTTGTAGGTTTGTGGTGGACTACTCACGCATCATCGGAGGGGTAATGGATTTGATGTAGATGCCCTCCGTGATCGAGACCCCTCCGGCAGATTACCTAAAAAGGCTCCAAGATTGGATCTCTCAGGAATAGATGCTTCCGGTGGTGGAAAATTATTTGTCTGGCTCTTTTTGATGTGGGGGGAATATTTGGGTATTTATAGGCCAAGAATTAGGGTTAGGAGACCTGCCAGGAGGCAACAAGACTGATAGGCGCGGCTAGGGGGGCCCGCGCCTAGCAGGCTTATGGCGCCCTAGCACCTCCCCTGATGTGCACTCCAAACAAGGATTCCTTCCAGAAAAACTTGTTTCCTTCCAGAAAAATTCCTTCCGAAGGTTTTATTCCGTTTGGACTCATACCGGCAAAACTCAAAAACAAGGAAAAAACAAAAACTGGCACTTGGCTCTAGATTAATAGGTTAGTCCCAAAAATAATATAAAATAGCATATTAATGCATATAAAACATCCAAAATAGATAATATAATAGCATGCCATCATCAAAAATTGTAGATATGTTGGAGACATATCAGCATCCCCAAGCTTAATTCCTGCTCGTCCTCGAGTAGGTAAATGATAAAATAAAATTTTGATGTGGTGTGCTGCCTAACATATTTATCCAAGTAATATTGTTTATTGTTGCATGAATATTCATATCCATAAGACGCAAAACAAAAGCTTAATATTGATATAGAAACAATAGCATTTCAAGCATACTAGCAAAGAAATTGCATCTCTTCAAAATATAATGGCAAAAGAAAGTTAGCCCTACAATATCATATGGTCTGGCTATGCTCCATCTTCCCCACACAAAGTATTTATATCATGCAGAACCCCGATGAAAAGTCAAGCAATTGTTTTCACACCTTTATTTTCTCAAACTTTTTCAACACTCACGCAATACATGAGCGTGAGCCATGGATATAGCACTATAGGTGGAATAGAATATGGTGGAGGTTGTCAAGAAAAGGGAGAAGATAGTCTCACATCAACTAGGCGTATCAACGGGCTATGGAGATGCCCATAAATATATATCAATGTGAGTGAGTAGGGATTGCCATGCAACGAATGCACTAGAGCTATAAGTGTATGAAAGCTCAAAAGGAAACTAAGTGGACGTGTATCATCAAGAAAAATTCCACTAGCTATATGAAAGTGACAAAATGGGAGACTGTCTATCATGAAGATCATGGTGCTACTTTGAAGCACAAATGTGGAAAAAGGTAGTAGCAATGTACCTTCTCTCCTTTCTCTTATTTTTTTGGTGGGCATCTAAGGCCTCTTTCATTCATTTTTTCATTTGGGCTTCACTAGCCTCTTTTATTTTTCATAAAGTCCAGAATCTCATCCCCACTTGTGAGGGAATCATAGCTTCCATCATCCTTTACTCACATGGGACATGCTCTATAATGAAAATCATCACATTTTTATTTACTTACAACTCAAAAGAAAATTACAACTGGATACCTATGACAAAATATGACTCTATATGCAATATGGAAGTGATGGTGTATGTTATAGAAGGAAACGATGGAAGTTGCATGGCAATATATCTCGGAATGGCTATGGAAATGCCATAATAGGTAGGTATGGTGGCTGTTTTGAGGAAAGATATATGGTGCCAATTTTGAGCAAGGTATATGGTGGCTGTTTAGAGGAAAGTGTTTGTTGCACCGGCGAAAGTTGCGCGGTACTAGAAAGGCTAGCAAAAGTGGAAGGGTGAGAATGCATATAATCCATGGACTCAACATTAGTAATAAACAACTCATATACTTATTGAAAAATTGTATTAGTCATTGAAGCAAATCATTAAACGCATGCTCCTAGGGGGGGAGGTTGGTAGGACTTAACCATCGGGCGCCCCTGACCCTCACACAAAGGTCGACAATCTATAAACAAGTCATGCTCCGACTTCCTTACATAGCAGTTCACCATACGTGCATGCTACGGGAATCACAAACCTTTACACAAGTATTTTTACCAAATCAAAATTTAATTCCTAACATGTCTCTTAACATTACCATCTTTATATCTCAAAACTTTATGCAAGGAATCAAACTTCTCATAAATACTCAATGCACTTAATATGGAAGTTTTTATTATATCCCTTTTGGATGCATGTCATATTAGGACTAAATTCATAACCTAGACCAATTACAGTGCTGTTTTAGAAACTCTCAAAATAATATAAGTGAGGTATGAGAGTCGAGTATTTCTATAAAATGCAAAGACCACCCTGCTCTAAAAGATATAACTGAAGCATATAGAGCAAAATTGCCCAACTCAAAAGATATAAGTGAAGCACAAAAAGTATTCTAATAAATCCATGATTCAGCGTGTCTCTGTCAAAATATGTGTGCAGCAAGGATGATAATGGCAAACTAACAAGAAAAGAATCATATCATACAAGACACTCCAAGCAAAACACATATCATGTGGTGAATAAAAATATAGCCTCAAGTAAATTTACTGATGGATTAAAGACGAAAGAGGGGATGCCTTCCGGGGCATCCCCAATCTTAGGATCTTTGTAATCCTTGAATATTACTTGGGGTGCCTTGGGCATCACCAAGCTTAGGTTCTTGCCACTCCTTATTCCATAGTCCATCCAATCTTTACCCAAAACTTGAAAACTTCACAATAGAAAACTTAACAAAAAACTCGTGAGATCCGTTAGTTTAAGAAAATAAATCACCACTTTAGGTACTATTGTGAACTCATTCTTTATTTTTATTGGTGTTAAATATACTGTAATATAACTTCTCCATGGCTCATACCACATGATACAACCCATAGATTCATCAAAATAGGCAAACAACTCAAAGAAAACAGAATCTGTCAAAAACAGAACAGTCTGTACTAATCTGGAAACTTCATATACTTATGTAACTCAAAAAATTATGAAAACTTAGGAAAACCTTATAAATTTATATATAAATCCTGTGTAAAAATTTCAGATCAATTCGACGCGCTGAAACAATTAGAAAATTCCTGTAATGAGCGCAAAAGTTTTTGTTTTTCAGCAAGATCAAATCAACAACTACCATAGATCACCCCAAAGGTTTTACTTGGATCAAACACTAATTAAAACACAAAAACACAATCACTACAGACTTAATAATTAGGTAAACACTCAATAACATAAGCAAAAAACATAACACAAAAAATAAAATTGGGTTGCCTCCCAACAAGCGCTATTGTTTAACGCCCCTAGCTAGGCAAAACGCAATAGATCTAGGTATTGTCATCTTTGGTATGCAATCCAAACTTGATAAAACCATCAAAAGATTTTCTTAATAGATCTATAATTTCCCTTATTTCCTTCCTAGTATATTAACGTAAATCTTGAAAAGGACTTTGGCTAGTGATTTTAACATTCATGAACTCGTAATCTAGATCATCGCCGTAGACATCATCATATAAAACACGTATCATATTTCTGATGGGTTCCTTAATCATTTTTTCAATAAAATCGTCCTTATACCACATGTATATTCCCATAGTAATCCAATCAAATTCCTCAGAGGTCTCTAAATACAAGGCTTGTGAGTCTTCAGCATGGGGAGCTCTTCTCCTAAGATTTTCACTATAAGATTAGTAGTCTCTAGCTTCTAGACTATGCAAAGTTTCTTTATCCTGGAGATTTTCTTCAATTGGAGGGTGTTCAACATCTTTATCATAGAAAGCAAAAATCTCCCTAGCTTCTTGTATGATGAAATCAAATTCTTGCATAAGGATAATAGTAACAATCTTCTTAGCCTGAGGGTGATTAATATTGGGAAGTTCATAAAATACCTTTTGCAAAGCGGGATGAAGGTGCACAAATTTTCTTTCCAATTTTTCAATGAGCATGAAAATAGCATCCACATAACTATTTGTGCTAAGTACAAAAGACCTCTTACTCATAGTCATTACCCCCATACAATCATAGAATGCTTGAATAACACTCTTCCAAATAATATTCCCATCTCCTACTTGAAAAGTTTTAGTTTTATAATTAGGTGGAGATTCAGGTTCATGTTCTAAAGAGCAAGATTCGAATTTTTCTTAAGGATTAGTACTAGCAATAGCCTCTAGATTTTCAATGATAACCTCCCTTACTTTAGAGATGGTGGCAAAGCAAGCAATCGGGCAAACAAGCAAACAAAAGGCAAACGAAAGAAGAGCGAACAAAAAAGGCAAAACTTTTTGGTATTTTCTAAAAATCATTTTAGAAGTGGGGGAGATGAAAACGAGAGGAAAATGCAAAATAAAGTAAATGCAAGAGATGAGTTTGTGATGGGTACTTGGTAGGCTGGATGTGTATCCTCCTCGGCAACGGCGCCAGAAATCCTTCTTGATACCTCTTGAGCATGTGTCGGTTTTCCCTTGAAGAGGAAAGGGTGATGCAGCGAAGTAGGTAAGTATTTCCCTCTGTTGTTGAGAACCAAGGTATCAATCCAGTAGGAGGAACAAGGAAGTCACCAATGGATGCACCTACAGAAATAATCAGACTCTTGCACCCAATGCTATAAAGGGGTTGTCAATCCCTTCACGGTTATTTGCAAGGATTAGATCCGATAGAGATAGATATAATGAGTGCGGAAAGTAAAAGGTAATTAAATTGTAGCACGTATAGATCTGAAAATATATGATGGAAAATAGACCCGGGGGCCATAGGTTTCACTAGAGGATTCTCTCTTGAAGGCAAATATCATGGTGGGTAAACAAATTACTATCAAGGAATTGATAGAAAAACGAATGACCATGTAGTTATCCAAGGGAATGATCATGCATATAGGCATCACGTCCGTATCAAGTAGACTGAAACGATTCTGCATCTACTACTATTACTCCACACATCGACCGACTCCTGCCTGCATCTAGAGTACTAAGTTCATGATGAACAGAGTAACGCATTAAGAAAGATGACATGATGTAGAGGGATAAACTCAAGCAATATGGTGAAACCCCCATCTTGTTATCCTTGATGGCAACAATACAATACATGCCTCGCTACCCCTACTATGTCACTGGGTGAGGACACCGCCAGATTGAACCCAAAACCAAGCACTTCTCCCATTGCAAGAATTACCAATCTAGTTGGCCAAACCAAACCAATAACTCGAAGAGACTTGCAAGGATATGAAATCATGCATATAAGAAATCAGAAGAGATTCAAATAAGATTCATGGATAATCTGAACATAAACTCATAATTCATCGGATCTTGACAAACACACCACAAAAGAGGATTACATCAGATAGATCTCCATGAAGATCATGAAGAACATGGTATTATAGATCAAACAAAGACAAGAAGCCATCTAGATACTAGCTATGGACTTGTAGGTTTGTCGTGCACTACTCATGCATCATCGGAGGGGCAATGGATTTGATGTAGATACCATGATCGAAACCCCCTCCAACAGGTTATCGGAAAAGGCTCCAGGATTGGATCTCTCGTGAACCGAGGCTTCCGGCAGCGGAAAATTATTTGTGTGGCTCTTTTAGATGTTGGGGGAATATTTGGTATTTATAGGCCAAGAATTAGGGTTAGGAGACTTGCGAGGAGGCGACAAGGCTGCTAGGTGCGGCTCAGGGGGGGCGCGCCTAGCAGGCTTGTGGTGCTCTGGCACCTCGCCTAACGTGCACTCCAAGCTTGGATGACTTGTTTCCTTCCAGAAAAATTCCTTCCGAAGGTTTTGACTCCATTTAATATTCCATACCTCCAAAACTCAAAAACAAGGAAAAACAGAAACTGGCACTTGGATCTAGATTAATAGGTTAGTCCCAAAAATAATATAAAATAGCATATTAATGCATATAAAACATCCAAAATAGATAATATAATAGCATGCCATCATAAAAAATTATAGATACATTGGAGACGTATCAACCGCCACCATCACCATCAAGTCGGTGTGCTAGTAGTGATCTCATCTACTTCTCCTCCCTCGCTTGATAGATCATGAAGGAGGATACATCATCGAGCCACTCGTGTGCTGAACGTGGAGGTGTCGTCCGTTCAACGCTTCATCAGATTGGATCAAGATCGGATCGTGAAGAGTATGACTACTTCAACCGTGTGATACAAGCTTCCGCTTAACAGTCTACGAGGGTATGTAGGCACACTCTCGCCTCTCTTTACTATGCATATCCATAGATAGATCTTGAGTGTTTGTAGGAATTTTTTTGTTTCCCATGCAACATTCCCCAATAGTGTCATCGGAGCCATTGTACTTAGATAGTGGATGTCGGCACCGCTAGAGAGGTTGGACTCTTCGGATGATTGTAGTCGCCGTCACATCTGTGATGGTCCTGCCGGAATTGGTTAGGCACTTCACTTAGTTTGCAACACATGCCACCTCGGGGTCGGCTTTTTGGGCGATGCTTTGGGGTCTCCATCTGAAATGCTTCTTCGGAAGGTCTGAGGAGAAGGCATGAAGCACAGGCTGAACTGGGTCGTGCAAAGGGACATCAGCCATATAAAACCATTCGGATACACAAGTGTCATGTTATCGGGGTGTACCGATGGTATAGCCAGTCCCTGCTATTCTGCATACTTCGGCGGTGCCTACTTCAAGTAATTTATCATATCGAGAACATGGCATCATGCGGAAATATTTCCTCCACAATCTGAAGTGTGCTTTGCAGCTGAGGTATATTTCGCATAGGGCAACGAACCCTGCAATATGTAATATTGAGTTGGGAGTGAGATGGTGTAGTTGGATCCTATAGAATTTGAGCAAACACCAAAGGAATGGATGGATGGGGAACCCCAAGCCATGAAGGAGAGAGGGGAAGAAACATACGCACCCATCCCCATTGGGGGGCAGGATGGTTGTTCGCATGCACTTGACTATCAATGAATATCAGATCCGGGCAGTTTGCTACCAAATATGTATCTCGGAGATAGCCCTTGGTTGCAAGACGTTGCACCTAAAGGCGTGTCACGACACTGCTTCCCTAGTCTCCCTTGAGGGGACCATGGGGGCGCTTGTAGGATCCTACAACAGTGGCCATGGTTGTAAGCTTTCGAAGCTGAGCTTTGAGGAAGAAATGTAGAATTGGGTAGCAGGGAGAAGGTCGAGTTGCATTTTGATGCAGACATGAGGCCGTGAACTGGGTTAATGAAGGTAAAATGAAACTGACGCTTCGGCGTCTGGTCATAAAGGTGGCTTAATTCCCCATATGGTGCGACACTCGAAGCGGCATGGGGTGGGGCTGGGGCCGAAGTGAACCTCAGTATTCAACAACTGAGATGATTGTAAGGAGGTCAAGAACTTACGTGTCGAACCGAAGACTACCCAAAGCCGAAGTTGGAACGTACGAAGGAGATTGTCATCCTTGACACCGAAGGCTAGGTCAGCGACTACTGATGGTGTCCTAGACTAGGGGGTCCCAGTCGAGATGATCTAGTCCATGGGCCAGACTCGGGGTGATACTTGTGATCTACGTTAGGTTTTCCGTGAAGAGGAATGGGTAATTGCAACACAATATGGGTAATTATTTCCCTTAGTTATGAAACCAAGGTTTACCGAACCAATAGGAATATTAACAACAACCATCTTGAGCGGTTGCACACAATAGAGAAAATAACTTGCACCCAACGCGAGCAAGAGGGTTGTTAATCGACTTGTTCTCATTATTTGCGAGGAAGTGAGTTGTGTAGATAATTGTAAGTTGCAAAGTAAAATAAAATCAAGTAAATGGTAGCATGTTATTGTAGCGTTTATGACTATATAGGTGAATAGACTCGGGCGGCCATCGTTTTCCATAGCAGCATCTCTCATGAAAATAAGCAAACGATGGGTAAACAAATTACTGTTAGATAATTGATAGAAAAGAGGATAGTGATGAGATATTCACTGCAAGGACCATGTGTATATAGGCATCATGTCCAAGACAAATAGGCCGACTCCTGCCTGCACCTATTACTATTACTCCACTTCAAGAGCGCTTCTATGCTTGCCTCTCTACGTGTTAAGTTCATGACAAACATAGTAATGGATGGAGAACAATGACATGATATATACAAATGAAACTCAAGCAATACGAATAAACCACATCACTTTATCCTTAGTGGCAACAACATAAAGACACAACTTGTCCCCTTGTGCCACTAGGATATAGTAACTCGTTAGGTTGCACCCACCACAACACACAACTCTCACCGAAGAAATATCAATCTAGTTGGCCAAACTATGTAACATCCCAAATTTTGGAATTGTATAATAAATAGATGAATGATTGTTTGTTTGATTGAGTGTTAAACTGAGTGAAATTTGAAACTTTTTGCAACTTTTGAATGAGAGGGAATAAAATGACTTTCCCCTTTGTGTTTGATTTCAAATTTATCCAATTCAAATCAATGAGAGAAGATGACATGACTTATTCAAATAAAAGGATTTGAAAAGTTGATTTTGAAAATCTCTGAAATATTCTATTTGGAAATCCATTTCATATTTGGTTCTATTTCAAAATTTGAAAGAATTCAAATTCCCTTACCCAAATTGAAAATCTTGAGAGGAGCAATATGACACTCCAAACTAGGGGCAATTGGAATTATATTTGAATAATAAAACTCAAAAAAATATTTGGAAAATATTTGAATTTCAAATTCAAAGCCATTCTTGAAATATTTTCAAATTTATTTTCCTCCAAAAATAAAATATATGGAAAATAGGGTAAAATGATTCCCTTCAATATAAAAATGGAGAAATATGAATTTGAAGTCATTTTGGTATTTTCAAAATGTTTTATTTCCATTTTATATGCAAAACAGTAGCATTATTTGATTTTTGTGAATTTTTCTGTGCATTGTTTGACTCTAAAAATATGTTCGCGTTGTATGATTTATTTGTGTGATAATTTTGGTATATAAAACTTTTATTTTTGGATTTTAATTGATTCTCCGAATCGATCTTTTCTTTCCTGTTTTTAATAAAAAAAGGAAAAAGGACTTTAAAACGGAAACGTACCCGAGGCCATTTGGAATAGTTGCGGCCAAGATCGCCTTCGCCAGATCCGAAGGGATTTCGGATCGGACACCGATCCTGTCGCCCCTCCCTCTCTCCCACTGACCGCCCAGGCCCACTAGACAATCCCACCTCACTCGCGGTCTCCTTCTTCCTCCTTCCTTCCTGTCACTCATTTTCCTTCCTCGCCGGAGCCGGCCGAATCCGCCCCGAATCTCTCTATCCTTTCCCTCCCTGAGCCCCCCGACCCCTATATAAACCCCACCCCTCCCCGCACTCATACTCCCCCCAAACCCCACAAGCTCTATCGCTACGCCTCGTCGAAGCTCCACGCCACCACCGAAGCTCCGGGAGCTCGAGCAGCTTGCCCTCGTCATCCCCAACCCCTACTGATGCCCCCAAACGACGCCGAAGGTCCTCCGGAGTCAATTGGACCTCCCCACCGCCGCCGAAGCCATCGGAGCACCGGCCTGGTCCTCACCCGAGCCGCCATCTCTAGAAACCTCACCGAAGTTGACCTCCACCCCCGGTGAGTTTTCCTCCGCCGTTAGATCTATAGTAGACAGCCAAGATTAGAAGCCGCGTGCCCCTTCGGTTTATTTTTAGTGAACTGACCGGTTTTCTGTTTAGTTATTTTAGCCAAAACGTTATCTCTTAATTAGCGATCGTCCGTTCGTTTAGCCCACGCATGCACACCACGTAGCCAATCAGAAACTACCACGTCACCACCCTATGCGTTAGGTGAGATTTTCTTTTTCTGTTTTCTTTTCTGAAACAGATTTGTTTCTGTTTTTAAAATAGTTGTAACTTTTATGTTTTAATTGTTTTTGAGTGAATCTTTTTGCATTGTGTCACAAATTTATTCTAGTCTATGTAAATATCAAGTTTGACCATGTTTGGAAAATTTAAATTTGAATTCAAACAGATTTGATTTAAATTTTGTTTTGTGGATAACTTGAGTTTAAAACAGACTTTTAGTTGATTATTTTTGCTACTAGTCACTAGTGACCTTATTTATCAGTAGGTAGAATTTGAGAAATTTTAGAATATTATAAATTAGGGTTTCAAGCAAAACAGATTATGTTTTAGTTCTTTTTTGGTTTATTCCTATTTCTTTTGTTTTAAATTGTTTTAATTTATTTTATTTTATGTTAGTTGACAAGTTTATTTTGTTTTATGTTAGTTAGCAGTAGTATTTCAACCAAGTTATTTTATGTGAATTATAATTTTTATAGCATGAAATCAATCCTAGTTTCATAATAACTTGCCAATTGATTTCATTGCTAGTTTGATTTCCTATTTGAAAATATATTTATAAATTGTATGATAAGTTTTACTTTCTATTAACTTAGTTGTTTTATACTTTTTTTCTTATTTTTTTACTTGTTGTTAAGTTTATTAACTAGAAAACTTATGGTGTTTAGTGTGTTGTTTTTCATAGATCTTAGTTGTTTTTCATAGTTCTTAGTTGTTAGCCTAGGTGTTGCTGGAGAAGTGCCATTATTCATGTGGAAAGGTCCACCCAGGAACAAAGAGATGGACGGATACTTCAAGACCCGAGGCTTACCTGCACAGCCACAAGCCATTATGGGATCTGGTTTGGTTGGACATTGTGGTGACTCTGGACAGCCGGTGCTACGAGACGTAGAAAAATGGTAGGAATGGATGGGCACCGACAAAGTCTCAGAGGAACCCCTTGAAAGACCATGTTTTGGTCATCCATTTCTCAGACACCGTGAAGTGCAAGGAATTCAACAGAGGCGATCAAATCTTGTGGGGGACATGTGCAAAACTCTCCAGAGTACTCAAACCTAATCGATTAGCCATGTCCATGGTCATGGACAACTTGAGCCAAAGGAACTAAAACTATCAGGAAGTCTCAACACAAATAATTATAATGATGAGAGTATTATTATAAACTTGGTTATGAGAATTCGTTGGTGGAACCATCTCATTAAACAACCAACTTTGTAGTAATAATTTTTGCTTATATGCATATAGTATAGATGATTATTTCTTCCACCCCCTCTTTACGCAAAACTTAAACTTACAGCCACCTACCATATATGCATATATTATAGATGATTATTTCTTCCACCCCCTATTTTGTGACTTGCCGGCATATTCAGTATGCTGACCTACACGACTGCAACGTCTCATGTTGCATATACTCTTCTACGGCGGGTAAGAGTACGATTCAAGGTTACAGTCTACACTCAACCTGTCGTTGGTGTTTATTGGGACTCCACTCCCGTTGAATTTTTTCTCTGAGATTTTGAGGTATATATCAATTTTACATTATTTACATGTGATTGCACTTTGATATATACATTGATGTACTGTCTATGCCAGCATACTGATCCAGGGATGGCACAGAACACAAAGAGGCTTGACCTTTTCAGGTCGGGTCGCTACAGAAATGGTATCAGAGCACATGTTGACTATAGGACGTGACCCTAGGAAATGGCTTAGAGATATGAAGACCTTGATTGGAACAACTTTTGTTTTCACTACTCTCGTAACTTCTAAATTCTTTTACTAAACCCTCCCTGTTTCAAACTACAGATGGAGAGCTACACTCTGAACAAAAGAGAAGACTTTGAGGATGTTCTCGGAGGCCCTTTCCTCATGGAGCTGATATAGATGGTGAAGCTATCGATACCTGAGATCAAGGTGACTAAGAGGAAGTCTGGATTTTGGGGTGTCCGAACTAAAATATTTGGACGTAAAGAAGACCCCAAGACTAAAGACATCAACTATGGCACACTGAATCATGAATGTGAGATGGGTATGAACACCACCGTCCATGATGTTATCGCACGTTTGAGCTATCGTCATTGTGTTGAGTTAAGTGCCCACTACTTTGAAAGCTCGGATGGCAGAAGCCTGATGAAGCACACATCATCCTGACAGATGAACAGAAGATGAAGTTGTCACCTGTACTAGTGTAAAATCAAGAACTAGAGCACTACATCAAGAGCCTTCAAATGGGACCTTCTCTCAGAGTTATTTGAGAATGAAACACTTCGTGAGAACCTCAAGAATGAGAAGTTGAAGGTAGCTAATCTAAAGAAACATGATCCCGAGATTCAGAAGCTTCGTCAAGACTTGAAAAATAGTCAGGCAATGGCCCATGACGGAGGTGTTGAAATTCAGAAGCTCAAGAACCAACTCCTGGAACTACAGGGACGACATCGGAAACTCTGAGTTAACAGGGATAATCTGGCAGAAGAACTTGAGAAGATCAAGCAGAACCAAAAGAAGCCCATTGAAGATGAAGACATGATATAAACTAGCCTAGTAGTAGCCCCACCATGAGAGAAATAAAGATAACGTTTTGCGATTTGTGTGATCGACCATACCAACCTTATGTGGGTGGCGATACTATAGTATTGATTGAAATTTATGACTGTGTGGACTTGAGTTTTGATACTTTTGTGTCGTTGAGTTATTTGTATTTGTTTCTCCCTCTCTTACCCATATCATCCCCAAAACCTTGGACCCAATAGATGGCATATGACGCTGGTCTTGTATTCTCTAGACCAATGACCCAGCTGGAGGCTGAAATATGGATTCACAACTTGGAGGAACATTTTGAGAGCTACTTGATTTCAAAGAAGTATGCAGTTGCACATGCTCTTCAGTACCTTACCCAAAGTGTTGCTATCTGGTGGAGAATGCATCATGCCATTCAAGGATTTAATGGAGCAGAAACTTGGGAAGAATTCAAGAAGATTTTGTTAAGATCCCGTCTCATTCGGAAGCTATGTGATAGCCCTATAAAGAAGACTTGTGCATGCAAGATCTGTGGAGAGATAGGACACACCCAGGAAGAACACAAGGATGGATGCCATCATTGTGAAGAAAACCACCCAACTGAGGAGTGCCCAACTAGTCAGTTGACTTGTTTCTTGTGTGAAGGAACGACCCACTACCCAGTTGAGTGCTACATTTATCCTAAGGTACGACAAGTTGTCAAGCAACAAAAAGAGTCCCTCAAGGAAAACTTTGAGGAACCTCTGATGAGTATTCCCGTGCCAATGACGACAAAAGATGTACCATTTGGAGATACCTCAATAGAGAATTGCACCAAGTCATGTTATTCATGTGGAGAAGAAGGACATATCTCACAGGATTGTCCAAAGGAATATCTGGAAGAATTCCCAATAGAAATGTTTGGGTATGATCCTCAGGAAATAGAAGCTATGATATGTACGCAAGGGTCTAGGAAGAAGAGAAAGCATATCAGGAAGAGACAAGCCCCTGAACAGAAGGACCTCAGTCATATCAGATGTTTCAAGTGTAAGGATATGGGTCACTACGTCAATATGTGCTCAGGGAAGGAACCAAGAACCCAAGGAGCAAACACCAACATCAAGAAGCCTCGAGACTTGTCAGAAGTCATCTGCTTTCGTTGCAAGGAAGCAGGACATTATGCTAACAAATGTCCAAAGGAGAAGAAAGCAAGAATGTAGTAGTTAAGTTTTGATGATGGCAATAAGTGTATCATGAAGCACTCTTGTTTTCATGAGATTATTTTGTAACAGAAGTCTCTGAGAATGTAATAACTTCATAAATCAATGAAATTTATTGTGTCATGATTCCTATGAGTTGTTACTCTATGAACAAACATCTCCGACCATTTTTGAGGATATGAGAAAATATGGTCTATGCAGGCATATGTACATTTCATTTTAAGTGTGGTACTAATTGGTTAAACCACAGGATCTATGGAATAAGAAAGTGCCATATTTCCAAGGAGTCTGGATCAAATGAATAACGTAAAAGGTAATATTGTACCATATCAAACTATGTGGATGACAACATTTGTAACAAAGTACTTTTGAAGTTGGAATTTTGAGAATAGGATAAGGATGAAGGAATGATTGTGATGAAACAATACCTAAGGGTAAACAGACCAATGGAAAGGAAAATGAATTCCATAGAGTGGAATATAGACAAGAATAAGTATGTGATTTATTACCTTAGGGGTATGATGGAGTGAAATGAAGGTAATGTTGGAATGTGCAACGCTAGTAACCCCAAGGGTGAGTTAAAGTTGTTCAAGTATTCAAGTGAGCCCACGACTCATAGACCCCCAGGATTGTTAAGGATCAAGCACTACCCTTATGAAGAAAGGAACTTAGAAGAAGCTATTACTGTTCAGCAAATGTTTTTCTTAGGAGCATACGAAAACCTGAGAGTTGTGGAGAAATGATAGATGTTTTTGTTCAGCTTGAAAAATCAATAGATTTATCTGAACTTCGTTCGTTGACAAGAGAAATTTCTACAACGCTTGTGAGGAAGCCCAAGTGTTAGAATACGAGATTCACTAAACCTTGTACAAGGTAATGATTTCAGTGCGACATGGCTTGGCCACCATGACGACTTACTCTTATCATTCTCTTGCTATTCGGCATGGTAAATTTGAGTGACTTACCCATAGTAAAGAGACGATGTTCTTTGAAGCTTTTGTTTAAGCCTTAGAACGGTATGATGAAAACCCCTTGTACATGGCAGTTGTTGCCACACGTAGGAATTTTACGGTGAGGAATGAAGCCAAGATCCCATTTCACTTCTGGATAACCACTATTGGTAGACCACCGCGAGGTCTTCGATAAGTTATTTAGAACGGTTACAAGGCTTATCAATTAAGAAGACCCAGTAACAGAAGACCTTTGTATTGACCAAGGAAACACTGGATTTAGAAGAAAACGTTATGATTATAACGGAAGGTCATCACCAAAGAAGTTACTATGAAGAATGTGAGGAGAAAATATTACCAAGGACCCCATAGGATTGTCGTAATATTAAGGGACCAGTAACTCTCATTTTAAGTTTGGTAGCCCCACACTTCCAAGTCAATGGATTTGCTAGAAGACCCCCAAACCCTAACGTTTTCTTTCTAGCCTTTTCAAATCTCGAGGACGAGATTCATTTTAAGTGTGGTAGGTTTGTAACATCCCAAATTTTGGAATGTTATAATAAATAGATGAATGATTGTTTGTATGATTGAGTGTTTGAAACTGAGTGAAATTCAAAACTTTTTGAAACTTTTCAATGAGAGGGAATAAAATGACTTTCCCCTTTGCGTTTGATTTCATATTCATCCAATTTAAATCAATGAGACAAGATGACATGACTTCTTCAAATAAAAGGATTTGAAAAGTGGATTTTGAAAATCTCTGAAATATTCTATTTGGAAATCCATTTCATATTTGGTTCTATTTCAAAATTTGAAAGAATTAAAAATCCCTTACCCAAATTCAAAATCTTGAGAGGAGAAATATGACACTCCAAACCAGGGGCAATTGGAATTATATTTGAATTCATGAAACTCAGAAAATTATTTGGAAAATATTTGAATTTCAAATTCAAAGCCATTCTTGAAATATTTTAAAATTTATTTTCCTCCAAAAATAAAATATATGGAAAATAGGGTAAAACGAGTCCCTTCAATATAAAAATGGAGAAATATGAATTTAAAGTCATTTTGGTATTTTCAAAATGTTTTATTTGCATTTTATATGCAACAGTAGCACTATTTGATTTTTTGTGAATTTTTCCATGCATTGTTTGACTCTGAAAATATGTTCATGTTGTAGGATTTATTTGTCTGATAATTTTGGTATATAAAACTTTTATTTTTGGATTTTATTTGATTCTCCAAATCTATCTTTTCTTTCCTGTTTTTAATAAATAGGAAAAAGGACTTTAAAACGGAAACGTACCGGGGGCCATTTGGAATAGTTGCGGCCTAGATCGCCTTCGCCAGATCTGAAGGGACTTCGAATCGGCCACCGATCGTGTCGCCCCTCCCTATCTCCCACTGACCGCCCGGGCCCACTGGCCAATCCCACCTCGCTCGTAGTCTCCTTCTTCCTCCTTCCTTCCTCTCGCTCCCTTTCCTTCCTCGCCGGAGCCGGCCGAATCCGCCCCGAATCTATCTCTCCTTTCCCTCCCCGAGCCCTTCGACCCCTATATTAACCCCCACCCCTCCCTGCACTCGTCCTCCCCCCAAACCCCACGAGCTCCATGCCACGATCCACCGCTATGCCTCACTGGAGCTCCACGCCACCACCAAAGCTCCAGGAGCTCGTGGAGCTTGCCCTCGTCGTCCACAACCCCTACCTGAGCCGCCACCGCCAGCACCCTCGCCGGAGTTGACCTCCACCCCCGGTGTGTTTTCCTCCGCCGTTAGATCTAGAGTAGACGGCTAAGATTAGAAGCCCCGTGCCCCTTCGATTTATTTTTAGTGAACTAACCGGTTTTCTATTTAGTCATTTTAGCCGAAACTTTATCTCTTAATTAGCAATCATCCGTTCGTTTAGCCCACGCGTGCACACTACTTAGCCAATCAGAAACTGCCACGTCACCCCCCTATGTGTTAGGTGAGATTTTCTTTTTCTGTTTTCTTTTCTGAAACAGATTTGTTTCTGTTTTTAAAATAGTTGTAACTTTTATGTTTTTAATTGTTTTTGAGTGAATCCTTTTCAATTGTGTCACAAATTTATTCTAGTTTATGTAGATATCAAGTTTGACCATGTTTCGAAAATTTAAGAATTCAAACAGATTTGATTTAAAAAAATTGTGGATAACTGGAGTTTAAAAATAGATTTTTAGTTGATTCTTTTTCCTAATAGTCACTAGTGACCTTATTTATCAGTAGGTAGAATTTGAGAAGTTTTCGAATATTATAAATTAGGGTTTCAACCAAAACAGATTATGTTTTACCTATTTTTAGGTTTATTCCTATTTCTTTTGTTTTAAATTGTTTTTATTTATTTTCTTTTATGTTAGTTGACAAGTTTTATTTTGTTTTATGTTAGTTAGCAGTAGTATTTCAACCAAGTTATTTTTATGTCAATTATTATTTTTATAGCATGTAATCAATTCTAGTTTAATAATAACTTGCCAATTAATTTCATTGCTAGTTTGATTTCCTATTTGAAAATATTTATACAAATTGTATGATAAGTTTTGCTTTTTGTTAACTTAGTTGTTTATATTTTTTTTGTCTTATTTTTATTATTTTTTTTGTTTTACTTGTTGTTAAGTTTATTTACTAGAAAACTTATGGTGTTTAGTGTGTTGTTTTTCATAATTCTTAGTTTTTTTCAAAAGTAATTCATTTTGCTAGTAAAAAATTTCCTAGGATACTTTTGTTAGATTTTACTTTGTTGTTGTCTTACATTTGAAAATAGGATTATTTGTAGACAAAACCAACCCTTGGTTGTGTTGATGAAGTTTTGTTGTTTTGAGTTTTGTCTTAAGTATTTCCTTCATCCCAACCCTTTTTGTGTTGCTTCTTGTTTGATAGTATTTATTGCTAGAAGTATTTGCTTATGAGTGCAATGTTTGATTATATAGATTTCATCAGAGAGTGACGAATAGTTCTATCAAGGTATTTTCTGAGGGCGATTCTATCTTCATCAACCATACGAGGCAAGTTCACATTGACCATGTTATTACGTATGTTTTCAATTTGTATTAGTTCAACCTTTCCACCCATTGCATGCAAAGTAGGTACTTGGAAACTTGGTTACTTGAGTAGTATCATGTGGTAGGCACCCTAATACCCTTGTTACCTTGGCCGGGACGTTATTTTTTTTGCTATGCTTTTAGTAGACGGGTTTTTTGGTTGAGTGTCTACCATGAGAGTTGTGAGACTTAATTGATGATGAAGACCTCAAGACTCCAAGAATTATTTTCAAGACCTCATGATGCAATATACCTCTGGGTGGATGATGGTTGAACGGCGTCCTGGAGAAACCAGTGGTTAGCCTAGGTGTTGCTGGAGAAGTGCTAGTATTCACGCGGAAAGGTCCAGCCAGGAAAAAGAGATGGACGGATACTTCAAGACCCGAGGCTTACCTGCACAGCCACAAGCCATTATGGGCTCTGGCTTGGTTGGACATTATGGTGACTTTGGACAGCCGGTGCTACGAGATGTAGAAGAACGGTAGGAATGGATGGGCACCGACAGAGTCTCAGAGGAACCCCTTGAAAGACCATGTTTTGGTCATCCGTTTCTCATACACCCTGAAGTGCGAGGAATTCAATGGAGGCGATCAAATCCTATGGGGAACATGTGCAAAACTCTGCAGAGTACTCAAACCTAATCGATTATCCATGTCCACGGTCATGGACAACTTGATCCATAGGAACTCAAACTATCAGGAAGTCTCACACAAATAATTATGATGATGAGGGTATTAGTGTTAACATGGGTATGAGAATTGGTTGGTGGAACCATCTCATTAAACAACCAACTTTGTAGTGATAATTTTTGCTTTTGACCCTCTCTTGTTGTAGGAAATTTTTGCTTTACGCAAAACTTAAACTTACAGCCCACCTACCATATATGCATATAGTATAGATGATTATTTCTTCCACCCCCTATTTTGTGACTTGCCGGCATATTCAATATGCTGACCTACACGGCTGCAACGTCTCATGTTGCAGATACTCTTCTACGACGGGTAAGAGTACGATTCAGGGTTACGGTCTACACTCAACCTGTCGTTGGTGTTTATTGGGACTCCACTCCCGCTGACTGTTTTCGTTGAGATTTTGAGGTATATATCAGTTTTCTGTTATTTAAATGTGATTGCACTTTGATATATACATTGATGTACTATGTGTGCCAGCATATTGATCCAGGGATGGCGCAGAACACACAAAGGCTTGACCTTTTTAGGTCGGGTCGCTACAAACTATTTCAATAGATCGGAGAGAACTACGAAGCTATAATGATCATCCACATAAGAATCATATTAGATCTTAAAGAAGACTCAAATATTTATCATGAATAATCTGAACATAAACCCACAATTCATCGGATCCCAACAAACACACCGCACAAAAGTATTACATCGGATACATCAAAGCAAAGATGCGATGATCATTGTATTGAAGATAAAGAGAGAGAGATTTCCATCTAGGTACTAACTACGGACCCGCAGGTCTGTGGTGAACTACTCACACATTATCATGAGGGCAACAAGGTGTATGAAGAGGCCCTCCTTGATCGATTCCCCCTCCGGCAGGGTGACGGAACATAGCTCCAGAAGGCCTCTCGTCAGAACAGAGACTTGCGGCGGCATAAAAAGTGTTTCAGGAGTACCTGTAGGGTTTTTAGGATATATGAGGATTTATAAGCTAGAGAACAGGGTCGGGAGAGCCACAAGGGGCCCACAAGCTATCACGGCTCCCCCAGGTCGCGTCGAGTTGGCTTGTGGGGCCCTCGGGTGGCTCCCGACCTTCTTCCGAATCTTCTAGGTCCTCCTTTGGTCCAAAAAAATCATCAAAAAGTTTCAGGACGATTGGACTTCGTTTGGTATGGTAAACCTGAAAAGTGTAAAAATGCAGAGAAAAACAACTAGCCCTAAGCAGTGGGTCAACAGGTTAGTGCGGAAAATAATATAAATTGGTGATTAAATACCCAAAAATTATCCTAGAATGATAATATATCAACATGAAACAATAAAAAAATAGATACGTTGGAGACATATCAAGCATCCCCAAGGTTAATTCCTGCTCGTCCTCGAGTAGGTAAATGATAAAACAAATTTTTTGATGTGACATGCTACCAATTATGTAATCTTTTGCATTATTATCATTGAGAAACGATGAATTAACAAACATTAACATAGCAATACTTATAAGTACAAGCAACAAAATCATTAATCTTTTAAAGTATATGATCCTCAAAGAATGTTTACCCCCATTCATCTTATTATATTAGCAAGGTATGGCTCCATCTTCACCACATTAATACAAATGTTAAGCACCACAGTGTCCAAGTCACGCAATTGGATCATACTTTTTGAATATGCATCAAATCTTTATTCTTCATGCAATACATGAGCGTGAACCATTGGACATAGCATATAGGTGGAATAGAATACGGTGGTAGGTATAAACAAGGGTAAAAAGTGGGGAAGATAGTTTCACATCAACTAGGCATATCAATGCGCTATGTAGATGTCCGTTGATAGATGTTGATGCAAGGAGTAAGGATTGCCATGCAAATGATGCACTAGAGCTATAAGTGTATGAAATCTCAACTGAAGCTAAGTGGGGTGTGCATCCAACTTGCTAGCTCATGAATACCTGTGTAACATCCCAAATTTTGGAATATTATAAAAATTATTAGAATGTTTGTTTGTTTGCTTGAGTGATTGAAAGTGAGTGAAAATTTGAAACTTTTGAAAGTTTAATGAGAGGGAATGAAATGACTTTCCCAAAACATTCACTCTGCATTTTGATCACTAGGAATTCAAATTCATTTCAAAACCCTAGAGTGAAGATGACATGACTTCTTCCACTTAAAGAAATGAAAAGGGATTTGAAAATGGTTTGAATTTCCATTTGAAAATATTTCAAATTCAGAAACTTTATGCAACTCAATGATTTTCATGAGAGAGGATAATATGACTTCTTCAATTTATATGAAATATGAGTTGGGAGTTTAAAAGGATTTGAAAGTGCCTGTGAATTATTTTGGAATCCATTTCATATTTGGTTCCTATTCAAGTTTTCAAAGTATTCAAATCCCTTGTCAAAAATTTGAGAGGAGTAAATATGACACTCCAAACCAGGGTCATTTTGTGAAGTTTTTGAATCATAAAACCCAAGGGGTTATATGAAAAATATTTTGCAAAAATAAATAAAGCCAATTTGGCAATTTTTTGAAAAATATTTTTTAAAAAGTATTTAATTTGGTCAGGTAAAAATGTCCATTAAATGGAATTTAATTCCCTAGTCATTTTGGTATATACATTTAATTTTTTTCGGACTTGATTTAAAGGTCTTAATACTGTTTTTAATGTTCTCGTATTAATAAAAAGGAAACCTTTTAAAGGCTTTTAAGACTGCCGGCCCAGCCCCCCCTAATCTCGCTCCTCCTTTCCTATTCTACCACCCGAGGCCGTCTATAAGAAGCCCTGCCACCCCTCTCCTCCATACCCTCCCCTCACCTCGCCGGTGAATCCGCGCCGGAGATCTCTCCCCATCCCCCTCCCTCGACCCATCCCCATCTTTGCCCTGACCCCCGTGCTCTCCCCTCGCCGGAATCCCTCGCCGGACCTGAGCGTCGCCGCCGCGCCCCTCCTTCCCTAGCGTGTTACCCCGACCACCCCACCACCACCCGAGCCCTCCAACGACCTCGCCGCACTCTCCCGCACCTCCCCATCCCCCTGCCCAAGCCCCGGACCATCCAGAGCCCCACACCATAACCTCGCCGGAGCTCCACCTCCACCGAACCGCCCCCGAGCTCGTGCCGCTTGTCGCCGTCGTCCCCAAGCTCGTCCGACACCACCACTAGATGCGCCACTCATCGCCGCGTCGACCAGTGCCAACGCCGTCGTCGGAGACCCACCAGAGAGCTCGCCTGCATCACGCCATCACCGTCGCCGTCGCCGGAGACGCCCATCACCGGCAAACCTCCCCTGTGAGCTCCCCCTCTATCCCCGTCCGTCCGATCTTAGATTAATTAATAGGATTAGAATAGTTTATAACCCCGAGGCATTTTCGTCTAAGGTTCGGTCACCCGCTCGTATTCGCCCGCACACACACGGCCACAGCCAACCAGAGCGCGCCACGTCACCCCCCTGTCCGTTAGTATTAGTCTTTCTTTTTTCTGTTTTGTTTTAGAAAACAAAAATAGTTCTGATTTTTTTAGCATATCTTTTATGTTTTTTAAATTGATTCTTTTTGCATTAGGTCACAAATTTATTCTAGTTTCTGTAGATATAAGTTTGGCTATGTTTGAAAATTTAAATTTGAATTTAAACAGATTTGATTTAAATTTTGTTTTCTGAATAACCTGAGTTTTATAATATATTTTTGATTGATTCTTTTTGCTACTTGTCACTAGTGATCTTAATATAATTAGGTAAAGTTTGAGAATTATTTGGATAAATTTGATTAGTGTTCTTAACCAAAACAGAATCTGTTTTAGTTTCCTATTAGTTTAATTAGTTTGATTTCTTTTGGTTTAAATTAAAATCTGATTTGATTTAACTAATGTTTTAGATTTCATTTAGTTTTGTTGTTCTAAACTTAGTAATTTTCTTGTTGTTAACAAAATATATTTGTTTAGTTTATAAAATTTTATTGTAGGGACCTATACCCTTTTTCAAATAGGTATAGTTGATTTCAAGCAAATTAGTTAGTAATAACTCTTTTAACAAAAGTTTTAAGTAATTAGATTCTGTTTTCGAATAAAGTTTTAATAAATCTTTTTTTGTTAAGAAATGTTTTGTTAAAAAAAATAGTTTAGTTATTATGGGAAACCATATTCTTCATCATTAGGTAATGTTTATAAAACAACTTAGATTTAGTAGAAATCCTTTTCACAAAAAAAATAGATGATTTAATTCTGTTTTATAATAAATATTTTATTAATTCTTTTCTGTTAACTATTAGTTTGGTTACAAAAATATAGTTTTGTTTAAGTAATGGTTTAGCCACCTAAAATTTAGAGTCCATTGCTTTGCTTTGTTATGTTTTGATATGTTGCTCTAGTATTGCTAGTCGGAACACTTATGTTGTTTAGGATGTTGTTTTCATAGTTTTGCTTGTTCTTCAAAAGTAATTCTTTTTGCTAGTAAAATATTTACAAAAAAATCCTTTTGTTGAATTTTACTTTGTTATTGTTTTTGTTACTATTGAAAATTGTTGTTTGTAGAGGAAAACCACCTTAGTTGTGTTGATGTAGTTTTGTCATTTGAGTTTTGTCTTAAGTATTTCCTTTCATCACCACCATGTTGCTTTTGGTTTGGTGTTGCCTTGTGATTGTTAGAATTGATTGCTAGTATGATTGCTTATATGAATGCAATGTTTGTTATATAGATTTTTTTTCATCGGAGAGTGACGAATATACTATCAAGTTATTTCTGAGAGCGATCTTTCTCTTCATCAACAATACAGGCAAGTTCACTTTGACCATTTTGTTCATACCTATGTTTTATTGCAATGCTATGCTAAAGTAGACGGGGTCTGGTATCAGTGTTCGTGAGTGGTGTGAAGAAGGACTCCACGTCAAAACGACGACTTCATGAAGGCTTCTTCAAGACCTGCATATTCAAGACCTCAAGACTTCGAGACTCGAGAAACAAGTTTTTCAATACACACTACTGGGTGAGGGATGGTTGAAACGGTACCCTGGAGAAACCAGTGCATTTGCCTAGGTGTTGCTGGAGATGGCCAGTATTCACGCGGAAAGCCTCACCCAGACTCAAAGGGAAGGATGAATACTTCATGCCCGGAAGCTTACCTGTGTAGCCACAAGTCATTATGGGCTCTAGCTTGGTTGATCTTTGTTGTGACTCTGCTGGGCAGTGCTACGAGATGTAGTCGACGTTAGGATTGGATGGGCACTGTCGGACAGTCAGGGAAACACTTTGAAAGACCATGTTTTGTTCATCCGGTTCTCAAACACCAGGCAGTGCGAGGACTTACCAGGAGGGAACGAATCTTGTGGGTAAAGTACACAACACTCTGCAGAGTTAAACCTAATCGATTAGCCGTGTCCCCGGTTACGGACAAATTGAGCTTCTAGACTTGGATCTATCTCTGAACTCTCAACACTGGACTGATAACTAATTGTTGGCAACTTATGATACTTATGGGCATTGAGACATTGGTTGGCGGAACCATGTCATGATAGGTAACTCCATAGTGAAATTCCTGATATTCCTTTTTTGTAGGAAAATAAAATCAGCTTTTACGCAAAAAAAACTCCGACATAGAGCCACAAAGCCTTTGCATATAGAATAGTCTTTATTCTTCTGTTCTACTATGGTGATCTTGCTAGTACATTCCATGTACTGACCTACACGGCTGCAACGTCTTATGTTGCAGATACTCTTCTACGACGGGTAAGAGTACGATTCAGGGTTACGGTCTACACTCAACCTGCCGTTGGTGTTATTGGGACTCCACTCCCGTTGACTGTATTCCGCTGCTATTTTAAGGTATATATCAGTTTTACGTTATTTTACATGTGATTGCACTTTGATATATACATTGATGTACTGTGTGTGCCAGCATACTGATCCAGGGATGGCACAGAACACACAGAGGCTTGACTCGTTTTGAGTCGGGTCGCTACAGAAAATGGTATCAGAGCACATGTTAACTGTAGGACGTGACCCTAGAAACTGGAAAGCCCTTAGGAAATGATTTCTCGAAAACTTTGTTTTCAAAAGACCTTCTACTTCTCATCCCTTCCGAGTTTTATCAAAGTGTTAGAAAATACCCTTTTCCCCTTGACCACACGAAGGATCAACTGAAGCCCTCCAAGAAGGACAAGATATCAGACAACTGCTGACCAACTCAGACAAAGATGTATTGCATTATGGAAGAGCTACAAAAAGGATTGAAGATTAAACAGACCTGAAGAAATTGAAGACCATGAAGAATTTCCATGATATTATGCCCTAGAAGACCAAACCCCTGATGTAAACTTACGTTAGATATGATGATTTGTGAGCTGTCATTTGTGTGTAATTTTTGACAGCCACAACAAAAATCTATTTTCAAAACCATTGTTTGTAGTGTGTGTATACTCTCCTTTCTCTCTCCTACCCATCTCATCCCCAAAACCTTGAACCCAATAGATGATGAGTGAAGCTGGACTCGTGTATTCTGGATCAATGACTCATTTAGAGACAGAAGAATGGATTCAGAACATGGAGGATCATCTAAGGAGTAACCATGTTGCAAGAAAAGATATGGTCCAGTATGCTTTTCGGTACTTTGCAGAAGGTGCTGCACATTGGTGGAAGATGCATGAAGATATCCATGATAGGCAAGCATCAATCACTTGGGAAGAATTAAAGATGACTCTGCAAGAATCTCATGTTGTTACCAACACCCATAAGCCCCGTGGCAAAGATGTGAAGAAGATTTGTGCATGCAAGATATGTGGAGAGATAGGACACACCCAGGCAGAACACAAGGAAGGATGCCCTCATTGTGAAGAAAATCACCGAGCTAAGGAATGCCCAACTGGGCAGGTGACATGTTTCTTGTGCGAAGGAACTACGCATTACCCGGCTCAATGCCAAATGTACCCCAAGGTACAAGAAGTCATCAAGCAGCAGAAGGAAGCCATGAAGGAAGCTTTCAGAGAAAATTTAGGAGAACTTGTGATGAAGGAAGATGTTGAAGACCCTAATGGAGAAGGCCTAACCAGATTTTACTCCAATGTTTGCTATTCATGTGGGGAAGAAGGACATTTCTCACAGGATTGTACGAAGGAAAGAAAAGAGTATCTGGGAAACTTCCCGACAGAAGAAGTGGAGTTTGATCCACAGGAAATTGAAGTATTGATCGGAACAAAGCACCTCAGGAAGGGACAAGCCCCTGAACAGAAGGACCTGGGTCATATCAGATGTTTCAAGTGTAAGGATATGGGCCACTACGCCAATAAGTGCCCAAGAAAGGAACCAGAATTCCAAGGAGCAAACACCAACATCAAGAAGCCCCGAGACTTGTCAGAAATCATTTGTTTTCGTAGAAAGGAAGCAGGACATTACGCTATTAAATGACCAAAGGGGAAGAAAGCTAGAATGAGTTAGTAAATTTTTGAAGATGGAAATAAGTGTATCGTGAAGCACTCTTGGTTTCATGACATTATTTTGTAACGGAAGTCTCTGAGATTGTAAGAACTTCGTAAATCAATGAAATTTGTTGTGTCATGATTTTTCTATGAGTTGTTACCCCATGAACAAAGATCTCCTACTATTTTTGAGGGTGTCAGTACTCTGCAACATGTTCGGAAGTATAAGTTTGGTTTGGATGATAAGGATGCTTACCCAAGAAGAAACACATGTTAATTTTTGAGTACTTTTTCTGATACCTACAGATGACTACCCTCAATGAGTCTTTTCTCAAGGTCCGGAGACGATCATGACCCTGACTAGTGACCATGATTACCCAAAGATCCTGAAGGATATGATGAAGCACATCAATCTGGAAGGAGATGCAGTCTATAAAGACTACCCATTCATGGAAACTGGAGTGGAAATCTGGTATGTGGAGGTACACCTCCACCGGGAGAAAGGAGTATGCCCAAAGACTATGGGACAATACTTTTTCATATCTCGTGTACCACGATCAACGTTCTTTGACGTTGTTCGTGAAGCTGCCATGAAAGCCATACGGCAGATTGGAGAAATACTTGAAGCAAGACTCCGTCAAACTCAGGAATACCTGCATGAGGTGCATACGGAGATGATGGAGATGAAGCTCAAGTCCACCCTGATCAAGGAGAAGATGGGTGATTTCAAGGAGCACATCGCAAAGTTCCAGTGGTACTAAAATATCTCCAAGAGGGGATAAAGGAATAAAGTTGGAAGTGAAGCTGAACCATACCAAACTATGTGGATGGCAGCACTTGTAATAAAGTATTTTGGAATTTTAAGAAGATATTGAAGTTATGTAACAGAAGTCTCAGTGTCTGTAATAAAATTCATGAGATCAATGGAATTTATGATGTCATGACTCTCCTGTGTTGAACTATATGAGTTGCCATTCTAAGAGCAATAGTCTCCGACCAATTTTCGAGGATACGAGAGAAAAATTTGGTCTAAGCAGACCTGAGTGCATTTCATTTTAAGTGTGGTAGTGACCACAGGTACCTCCCGGTTAAGGAATTTGGATCAGTGAATACGGATGAAGAGAATGTGGAACCACCGCAAACTATCCGGATAATAACCTTTGAGACAAAGAGTTTTCGAAGCTGGAATGCTGAGAAACGGAATGATTGTGATGAAACCATACCCAAGGTTAAACAAACCAATGGAAAGGAAAATGAATTCCATGGAGTGGAATCTAGACAATAATAGGTCTGTAAATTGTTACCTCAAGGGTATAATGGAGTGAACTGAAGGTAATGCTGGAATATGGATCGATAGTCACCCCACGGGTGAGATGAAGTTGTTCAAGTATTCAAGTGAATCCACAAGTCACTGACCTCAGGATTGATAAGGATCAAGCCCCACCTTTGTGAAGGCAGAGACTTGGAAGAAGCTATGACTGATCAGCAAACATTTTTTTAGGAGTATACGATAACCTGAGAGTTGTGAAGAAACGATAGATGTTTTTGTTCGGCTTGCAGAATAGATGGAATTATCCGAACTTTGTTCGTTGACAAGAGAAATTTCTGCAATGCTTGTGAGGAACCCCAAGTGTTAGAATACGAGATTCACTAAACCTTATACAAGGTAATGATTTCAGTGCGACATGGCTTGGCCACCATGACGACTTACTCTTATCATTCTCTTGCTATTCGGAATGGTAAATCTGAGTGACTTACCCATAGTAAAGAGACGACGATCTTTGAAGCTTTTTGTTTAAGCCTTAGAATGGTATGATGTAAACCCCTTGTACATGAAAGTTGCTGTCACACGTAGGAATTCTACAGTGAGGAATGAAGCCAAGACCCATTTCACAGCAGGGTAACCACAAATGGTAGACCACCATGAGATCATCGATAAGTTACTTAGAATGAAGCGAGACCAGTCAATTAAGAAGACCCAGTATCGGAGGAGATACATGTTGTTATGAGGACACAAGATTTTGATATAACAGAAGAGCATTATCAAAGGAGATATCGTGAAGTATGTGAACAGACAGATGCACCCACAGGACTGCCAAAATTTTGAGGGACCAGTAACTCTCATTTTAAGTGTGGTAGACCCCACACCTTCCAGGTCAATGGAGTCTTGTTGTAAGACCCCACACCTTCTTGGTCGGTGGATTTGTTAGAAGACCCCCAAACCCCAACCTTTTCTTTCTAGCCCTTTCGAATCTCGAGGACGAGATTCATTTTAAGTGTGGTAGGTTTGTAACATCCCAAATTTTGGAATGTTATAATAATTATTAGAATGTTTGTTTGTTTGCTTGAGTGATTTAAAGTGGGTGAAAATTTGAAACTTTTGAAAGTTTAATGAGAGGGAATGAAATGACTTTCCCAAAACATTCACTCTATATTTTGATTACCAGGAATTCAAATTCATTTCAAAACCCCAGAGTGAAGATGACATGACTTCTTCCAGTTAAACAAATGAAAAGGGATTTGAAAATGGTTTGAATTTCCATTTGAAAATATTTCAAATTCAGAAACTTTATGCAACTCAATGATTTTCATGAGAGAGGATAATATGACTTCTTCAATTTATATGAAATATGAGTTGGGAGTTTAAAAGGATTTGAAAGTGCCTGTGAATTATTTTGGAATCCATTTCATATTTGGTTCCTATTCAAGTTTTCAAAGTATTCAAATCCCTTGTCAAAAATTTGAGAGGAGTAAATATGACACTCCAAACCAGGGTCATTTTGTGAAGTTTTTGAATCATAAAACCCAAGGGGTTATATGAAAAATATTTTGCAAAAATAAATAAAGCCAATTTGGCAATTTTTTGAAAAATATTTTTTAAAAAGTATTTAATTTGGTCAGGTAAAAATGTCCATTAAATGGAATTTAATTCCCTAGTCATTTTGGTATATACATTTTATTTTTTTTGGACATGATTTAAAGGTCTCAATACTGTTTTTAATGTTCTGGTATTAATAAAGGCTTTTAAGACTGCCGGCCCAGCCCCCCTAATCTCGCTCCTCCTTTCCTATTCTACCACCCGAGGCCGTCTATAAGAAGCCCTGCCACCCCTCTCCTCCATACCCTCCCCTCACCTTGCCGACGAATCCGCGCCGGAGATCTCTCCCCGTCCCCCTCCCTCGACCCATCCCCCATCTTTGCCCCGACCCCCGTGCTCTCCCCTCGCCGGAATCCCTCGTCGGACCCGAGCGTCGCCGCCGCGCCCCTCCTTCCCTAGCGTGTTACCCCGACCACCCCGCCACCACCCGAGCCCTCCAACGACCTCGCCGCACTCTCCCGCACCTCCCCATCCCCCTGCCCAAGCCCCGGACCCTCCAGAGCCCCACACCATAACCTCGCCGGAGCTCCACCTCCACCGAACCGCCCCCAAGCTCGTGCCGCTCGTCGCTGTCGTCCCCAAGCTCGTCCGACGCCACCACTGGACACGCCACTCATAGCCGCGTCGACCAGTGCCAACGCCGTCATCAGAGACCCACCAGAGAGCTCGCCTGCATCACGCCGTCGCCGGAGACGCCCATCGCCGGCAAACCTCCCCTGTGAGCTCCCCCTCTATCCCCATCTGTCCGATCTTAGATTAACGCATATGATTAGAATAGTTTATAACGCCGAAGCGTTTTCTTCTAAGGTTCGGTCACCCGCTCGTATTCGCCCGCACACACACGGCCACAGCCAACCAGAGCGCGCCACGTCACCCCCCTGTCCGTTAGTATTAGTCTTTCTTTTTCTGTTTTGTTTTAGAAAACAGAAATAGTTCTGATTTGTTTTTAGCATATCATTTATGTTTTTATGTGTTTTAAATTGATTCTTTTTGCATTAGGTCACAAATTTATTCTAGTTTCTGTAGATATAAAGTTTGGCTATGTTTGAAAATTTAAATTTGAATTTAAACAGATTTGATTTAAATTTTGTTTTCTGAATAACCTGAGTTTTATAATATATTTTTGATTGATTCTTTTTGCTAATGATCTTAATATCATTAGGTAAAGTTTGAGAATTATTTGGATAAATTTGATTAGTGTTCTTAACCAAAACAGAATCTGTTTTAGTTTCCTATTAGTTTAATTAGTTTGATTTATTTTGGTTTAAATTAAAATCTGATTTGATTTAACTAATGTTTTAGATTTCATTTAGTTTTGTTCTTCTAAACTTAGTAATTTACTTGTTGTTAACAAAATATATTTGTTTAGTTTATAAAATTTTATTGTAGGGACCTATACCCTTGTTCAAATAGGTATAGTTGATTTCAAGCAAATTAGTTAGTAATAACTCTTTTAACAAAAGTTTTAAGTAATTAGATTCTGTTTTCAAATAAAGTTTTAATAAATCTATTTTTTGTTAATAAATGTTTTGTTAATAAAAATAGTTTTGTTATTCTAGGAAACCATATTCTTCATCATTAGGTAATGTTTATAAAACAACTTAGATTTAGTAGAAATCCTTTTCACAAAAAAATTAGATGATTTAATTCTGTTTTATAATAAATATTTTATTAATTCTTTTTTGTTAACTATTAGTTTGGTTACAAAAATATAGTTTTGTTTTACTAATGGTTTAGCCACCTAAAATTTAGAGTCCATTGCTTTGCTTTGTTATGTTTTGATATGTTGCTCTAGTATTGCTAGTCGGAACACTTATGTTGTTTAGGATGTTGTTTTCATAGTTTTGCTTGTTCTTCCAAAGTAATTCTTTTTGCTAGTAAAATATTTACAAAAAAAATCCTTTTGTTGAATTTTACTTTGTTATTGTTTTGTTACTATTGAAAATTGATGTTTGTAGAGGAAAACCACCTTAGTTGTGTTGATGTAGTTTTGTCATTTGAGTTTTGTCTTAAGTATTTCCTTTCATCACCACCATGTTGCTTTTGGTTTGGTGTTGCCTTGTGATTGTTAGAATTGATTGCTAGTATGATTGCTTATATGAATGCAATGTTTTTTATATAGATTTTTTTCATCGGAGAGTGACGAATATACTATCAAGTTATTTCTGAGAGCGATCTTTCTCTTCATCAACAGTACAGGCAAGTTCACTTTGACCATTTTGTTCATACCTATGTTTTATTGCATGTAGTGACATCATTCAACAAATCCCTCCCGTAGTGTTATTGGAATTCTTGTAGTTGAGTAGAATGCATGAGGTAGGAACCCACCACTTGTTACTAAAGCCCCGGGAACGCTAGTTAGTGCAATGTTATGCTAAAGTAGACGGGGTCTGGTATCAGTGTTCGTGAGTGGTGTGAAGAAGGACTCCACGTCAAAACGACGACTTCATGAAGGCTTCTTCAAGACCTGCATATTCAAGACCTCAAGACTTCGAGACTCGAGAAACAAGTTTTTCAATACACACTACTGGGTGAGGGATGGTTGAAATGGTACCCTGGAGAAACCAGTGGATTTGCCTAGGTGTTGCTGGAGATGGCAAGTATTCACGCGGAAAGCCTCACCCAGACTCAAAGGGAAGGATGAATACTTCATGCCCGGAAGCTTACCTGTGTAGCCACAAGTCATTATGGGCTCTGGCTTGGTTGATCTTTGTTGTGACTCTGCTGGGCAGTTCTACGAGATGTAGTCGACGTTAGGATTGGATGGGCACTGTCGGATAGTCAGGGAAACACTTTGAAAGACCATGTTTCGTTCATCCGGTTCTCAAACACCAGGCAGTGCAAGGACTTACCAGGAGGGAACGAATCTTGTGGGTAAAGTACACAACACTCTGCAGAGTTAAACCTAATCGATTAGCCGTGTCCCCGGTTACGGACAAATTGAGCTTCTAGACTTGGATCTATCTCTGAACTCTCAACATTGGACTGATAACTAATTGTTGGCAACTTATGATACTTATGGGCATTGAGACATTGGTTGGCGGAACCATGTCATGATAGGTAACTCCATAGTGAAATTCCTGATATTCCTTTGTTGTAGGAAAATAAAATCAGCTTTTACGCAAAAAAAACTCAGACACAGAGCCACAAAGCCTTTGCATATAGAATAGTCTTTATTCTTCTATTCTACTATGGTGATCTTGCCAATACATTCCATGTACTGACCTACACGGCTGCAACGTGTTATATTGCAGATACTCTTCTACGACGGGTATGAGTACGATTCAGGGTTACGGTCTACACTCAACCTGTTGTTGGTGTTATTGGGATTCCACTCCCGTTGACTGTATTCCGCTGCTATTTTAAGGTATATATCAGTTTTACGTTATTTTACATGTGATTGCACTTTGATATATACATTGATGTACTGTGTGTGCCAGCATACTGATCCAGGGATGGCACAGAACACACAGAGGCTTGACTCATTTTGAGTCGGGTCGCTACAACCTGGGACATTTGAGGAAGCCCGTCATTGGAATATACAAGCCAAGTTTATAATAATGAAAAAACGATTCCCACTAGCATATGAATGATATAACACGAGACTCTCTATATGTAGAACAAGGTGCCACTTTGAGGCACTAGTGTGGTAAAACATAGTAGCAAAGTCCCTTCTCTCATTTTCTCTCATTCATTTTTTATGGTGGGCTCATTTGGCCTCTCCCATTTTTATTTCCTCACTGGGACAATGCTGTAATAATGATGATCATCACACTTTTATTTACTTACAACTCAATATGAACAACTGATAGAATGATATGACTTTGTATGAATGCCTCTAACAGTGTACAGGATGTGCAATGATCTAGCGTGACATGTATCAAAAATATGATCAACAGTGGCTTTGCCACAAATACTATGTCATCTCTATATGATCATGCAAAGCAGTATGATGATGAACGAACTAGTCATGTGAAGTGACGATGGAATTTGCATGGTAATATATCTCGAAATGGATATGGAAATGCCATGAAAGGTAGGTAGCTGTTTTGAGGAAGATATAATGAGGGTTATGTGCAACAGAGCGTATCATGTCACGGGGTTTGGATGCACTGGCAAAAGCTACACTGATCCTCAAGGTTAGAATGGGCAATGCACGGTACCGAAGAGGCTTACAAAATATGAGCAGGTGAGATTGCATATGTCCATGGTTTCAAATTAGTAATAAAGAACTCATATACTTATTGCAAAGTTTTGTTAGTTTTATCACAAATAAAAGTGCTACTCGCATGCCCCGAGGGAGTACGTTGGGAGGAGTTGACCATCGCGTGCCTCCGACCCGAAACAACATTAGGATTTTAACGAGGAATAGAAATGCTCACACATCCTCACCATGACAGTTTAATTTTTAGACAAACAAGAAGTCCACACCTCTTAATACTTACACTTATATGCATCAACAATGATGCACCCACACCTTTTTCATATTATTACATCAATATCATTAACTCACAATTTCTCTATATGTGTTACATGATGGTTTTAATTATCACTCATTGAATACCTATTATTTTTGAACTACTCTTATGACCCATGCTAATTACCTTAACTATTTATTTAAATCTCAAAAAAATATAAGTAAATAACAAGAGTTTGATTATTTCTATAAAATCTATACGCCACCATGCTAAAAAAGATATAAGTGGAGTACTAGAGCAACTGCTAAGCTCAAAATGTATAAGTGAAGCACATAGAGTATTCTAACAAATCATAATCATAGCATGTCTCTCTCAAATAGGTGTGTCTAGCAAACAATGATTGTGGCAAACTGGATGTAAAAGCAAACAAAAGCAAATGGCGTATCATGTGACGAATAAAAATATAGATCCAAGTGACATACCGATGGATTGAGACGAAAGAGGAGATGCCTTCCGGGGCATCCCCAAGCTTAGATGCTTGAGTCTTCCTAGAATATTACCCTGGGGTGCCTTGGGCATTACCAAGCTTAGGCTCTTGTTGCTTTCTTATTCCTTTGTACATCATGATAACACCAAAATCTTGAAAATTTCAATCACACAAAACTCAAGAAAACCTTGTGAGATCCGTTAGTATAAGCAACATATCAAATACTTTAGGTATTATTATAAATTGATTCATATTTCATTATTGCATAATAGGTATTGTATTCTAACTTCTCCATGGCTTATAGCCCGCAATACAATATATAGCATCATCAAAACAAGCAAACTATTCAAGCAAAACCAGAATCTGTCTAAAACAGAACAGTCTATAATGATCTGTAGAGATCCTATACTTATGTAACACTAAAAATTCTAAAAACTTAGGACAAACTGAAGAATTTGTATACCAATACTCTGTCAAAACTTCAGATCAAAAACACATTCCAGTAAAATCAGAGAAATTCTGCATTGGACACTAAAGTTTCTTCTTTTGCACTGTATCAATTCTACTCATCTTGTGAGTCATCCCCAAGGCTTTACTTGGCACAAACACTAATTAAAACATAAAACACAATTATTACCGAGGAAAAAATCTTGTTATCACAACTGACAGTGTCCTCGACTAGTGGTTACTCACCACGTCGTCTCCCGACCAGTGGGTCAGGCCGAGGACAGCCGAAGGGCCCATGATGCATACAAGGGAGATTCCACAAGACTTGGCACACAAGACAATGACTCCTCTAGACCCTGGGCCTACGGTGCATTATATAAACCGAGGCAGGCTAGTCAATTGATAATCTCAATCTCATTCTCAATCTCATATTCACTACATCTCGTGGTAGATACCTGTACTATGTACTATCCCCCAAATGAATACAATCAAAAGCAAGAGATAGAGTATTATCTCCTTGAGAGAGCCCAAACCTGGGTAAAATCTTGCCTCCATGTTACCGCCGCTCTAAGACACCTAGCTTAGGACCCCTACTACGAGACATGTCGGATTTGATGCCGACATTAGTGCTTTCATTGAGATCCTGCTGGGTAGTCGCCGCGGTGCGATGGGAATTCAGATCGGCTCCATCGCGATCTATGCATCGGAACCGAGCTACATCGTCGACCTCGGTATCTTCGTTGCCGGCTAGACTGGTCACCTTGGCTATGCCGAGGACTATGCTACACATCAGATCATATAGATCGTACGGGTATCTTCATCAATATCAACTCCAATCTCAACCAAGATCCTGGAAGAATCCTCCATGGTTCTTCGGGGCTCAACATCAACATTGCCCTCACGCGATCATGCAATTTTTCTGGACAGCGGATTCGTGTTCTTCATCCCCGCCTCCCGGAGTGTTGTTTTGACGATTGCTTTGATGGAATTGTGTGTAATTGTGTCTAGAACAACCCTGCAAAAATTCATCGCATTCCAATGGAGGAATCTCCGATGATCTACAATCTACCGATGCCCTGTCGAATCTGGATGAGTTTAGGGCAAGGAGTCCACCGTATAGCTCGGACGTCCGTTGGAAAATCCCGCCGTTCATCGGCTACAGAATTCCTATACCAATCACCCTCAAAATTTCAGCTTGATCTGATCGTCCAAACACCGGGAAACATCCGATTTGTACAACGAATTTTAGATCTATTTTCTGTGTGAAAACGAATCCGACCCGAGTTCATCTTTTTCATGAACGGGTTGTCGGACATCCTTTTTGAAGGAAATTTTCTCATCATCTCGGTCATCTGACCAAGAGTTCAGCATTGCGAGGGTCGAATAATCATCAAGTGAACCTCGTCATCCGCGGGTTGTACGGGTCGGGCGCTCTGTTGCTTCATCAAGCCAGCATCGACCTTGTCACAAATTCCGACCTACGTCGACATCGCCATGTCGTTACTTTTTCAAGATGACGTCCATTGCATCGACCTGCTTTGACACGTCAGCTGGCATGAGGCTCTAGCATCACCCAGCTGACCTGCTCCATCACCTCGGCTAGACCGGGGCTTTGGCATCCCTTCATCAACCTGCTCCGGGGACTTCAACGTAACCAGCCGACCTGCTTCAACACCTCGGTTGGCATGAGACTTTGGCATCACCAGCCGGCCTGCATGAGACTTCGGCGTCCGCCGATCACAGCTTTGCCATGTTAACTAGCCCGAGGACTTCATCTCGCCACATCGACCGTGTAGTGTCGCCAATTCGTCAAGCCGAACTCTTTGTTCAGGCACCTCGACGCCCAGGCCATATTCCTTTACTTATTTGCTTCACTTAAATTAAATAAGTAGAATAATTTTTTTAAATATATATTATTATCTTTCTTTGTTATTACTTTTGGCTCGCACTATTTTATGAGTGCAGGAAATTGACTTTGATGGCCGTCACCCCGGCGTCACCTTGCCGACCTACTCCACAACCTCGGAAGGACCGGGGGTTTCGCCTCACCGCATCAACCGTGTTGTGCTGCCATTTCTCGACCTGATCTCTTGGCTCAATTAACTCTTGCTTGGGGGCTAGAAACTCGGCCAGGCCGAGGACTACGTCTCCATCCCGCCACAACCCTGGACCGCACCGAGTACATTAACCAGCTAAGTCGCTTTCATGCTCAAAAACTTTCAGTTTTGAATTTTGTTAGGTTCGACCAAGCATTATACTTTTTTGACAAAAAGTTGTTTACGAAAAACTTTGTTTGTTACAAACAAATTCAAATACCCCATTTACTTGGGGGCTTCCTCTATGAAGCCATTCCTCTTGCATATGATTATTAATGTATCGCACCCTTCCTTGTTCGTGTTTATGCAAATATATGCATCATGTTGACGTAAGTGTTCCGCAAAGTTGGGTTTCCTCGCTCCCATGCTTACCCCTATGTTTTCGATTGTTTGGCTAAGGAGTAAAGGGAGCACCTCTGCGATTGTTACGATCGAGTCATCCGAACTCGTACCTCAGACGAGTGAAGCCAAAAGCTAGTGCTCTTACTATTTTCAACTATGGCCGGCCACAACGGAAGACAAACATACAGAAATCTATTGCACACCCCTCATGGTAATCATGAGAACCCAAAGAAAGGAACTGTTTGCGGAAATATTTTCTTTGAAGATGCTTCTTATGTTAAATAGTAATATAGCATAAGTTCCCTGGACACGCTTTGTCTGTTATAGACTAATGGCCTGATTGCCTAGTTATTCGAAACACCTCCGATATCCTCGGATGGCGTAGTAGATAACACTTTTTGGCCCTTGACCGAAGAGGGAGAAGCAGACGGTCGGTTAAGACGCGTTTAAAGTTCAGGCGAACACATATATGATATAAGTACTTCGTTACATACAATCATTATACATAAAATTATTTTACCCAAGTCACTTGGGGGCTCTTAAATTTGTATGAGTCGTTTAATAATAAATGTTTTCTTCTTAGTCATTGCAAAGTCTTTTTCTACCACTCCTTTCTCGACTCGAGTGCTTGATCAATAGCGGGGTAGCCTAGTTTCTCTTTAAAGCCGCTCGACTGAAAAACTGGCATGAGAAACACTCCGCCTTCGGGATAGGGAGGTTGAAGCTGAAGACTGACCCACCTGAAGTCCAGAGATCAAATGTGTCATGTTAAATCACGACGGAAGCACAATTTTAGGACCAATTTTGTATTGGCACCAAAAAACTTGATTCAATTGAGACATACAGTTTTCACATAAGTTTTTTAGGTTTTTGTGCTTATAACTCCTTTAGACTATTTTATGTTTTCCTTTCAGGAAGCGGGACATCCTCTTGGTTGAGGTGTTCGGCGTGATGGTCTTGCCTGGAATTTCTTTTCCGAACTACGATTTGGCATCTTTCTTGCCGAACTCCACCTCGGCGTTTTCAAAATGTACATGACGGTTGAACTAGTTCCCAAGGAGATACAATACTAGGGTCAGCCATAGGGGCTACTGAATTGACAATTCAATGCAAAAAAATTAAGTGCAATATAGTTTCTGAGGAGAATATGATCCTTAGGTTGGTCGGCCACACCCAACCTGAGTCTCGAGGTCTGTGCACACCGCTTTTGTGTTCCAAAGTATGTTGCCGAGCTAGGAGTTCATCCTTAGGCCGATTTTGAGAATCGACATGAATCTCATGGGCTACTGGGATCAACGGTTTTATGTCATCCTTAAGGTGCATCTCGGGTTTTAGACTGACACACACCTTCAGGGCTACTGGCTATATATCTCGACAGAGAATAAATTGCACCAATTGAAAATATCCACAAAAAATCAGCCCACGGTCGGGGAGGTGCACCACCTCGAAAGTAGTTCGGCATAAAGCTTGGGCGCAAGTGGTCGGCTCCATAGAGAGCATTTCCGACATTAAGCTCGAATGAATTCCTTCAATTTTTTAAGGTCCAAGTTAGTTTGTGATACCTCAGATGCTGACCATCGTTAGAGCTTGGATGCAGTCCGATGTTGGAGCTCGGAAGTTGTCTGACATAAAGCTCGGATTCGAATGGTTCGTTCCATAGAAGACTATTCCGGCATTTAAGCTTGGATGGACTCATTCAAATTTTCAGAGTTCAAGGTAATCTATGATACCTCGGATGCCGATCATCGTCGGAGCTCGACTGCAAAAGACACCTCAGATATAGTCCGAGGTTGGAGCTCGGACGCAACATGATACCTTGAACACCGAATAGTGTTGGAGCTCGGCTATGAAAAGACGCCTCGAATAAAGTTCGGCGCTGGATCTCAGACGCAAGAGGACGCCACCGCATGGGAAACACTTGAAACCCCAGGTGTGGTGTAAAAAATTACAAGTCATTGATAAAGGTCGATTAGTTAAAGGGGCTCCTAGGATGCCCGGTGTGTGAACTCTTCAGATACACCTCGGCGATCCTTAAGATCGGAGATGAGAAGATTTGTTGAACCCGTTTTCAAGACTGATGGCTCAAGATGAAGAACAGTTCGAAAGAACCAAGGAGCATCCCCAACTTGAAGACCGATTCAGGGGGCTACTAATGGTGTCCTGGACAAGGGGGTACTCACCACGTCATCTCCCGGCCAGTGGGTCGGGCCGAGGACCGCTAGGGCTATTCAATAATGGGCCAGTTCAGAGAGCGCATGATGCATACAAGGGAGATTCCACAAGACTTGGCGCACAAGACAAGGACTCCTCTAAACCCTAGGCCTATGGCGCATTATATAAACAGAGGCCAGGCTAGTCAATACGCAATCTCAATCTTAATCTCAGTCTCATATTCATTACATCTCGTGGTAGATACCTGTACTATGTACTATCCCCCATATGAATACAATCAAAAGCAGGACGTACGGTATTATCTCCTTGAGAGAGCTCGAACCTGGGTAAAATCATGTGTCCATGTTACCATCACTCCAAGACGCCTAGCTTAGGACCCCTACTAAGAGACATGCCGGATTTCATGCTGACAACAACTAAATAGAAAGTAAAAAAGTAAAAATAAATATAACCATTGGGTTGCCTCCCAACAAGTGCTATTCTTCTTCCCCTAGCTAGGCAAATTGCATAGTGATATGTCTCCATCATATCTATAATTTTTTATCACTTCATAGCAATATTCTACAACTTTCATATACTTTTGGCAACTTCTTATACTATTTTTGGGACTAACATATTGATCCAGTGCCCATTGCCAGTTCCTGTTTGTTGCATGTTTTTTGTTTCGCAGAAAATCCATATCAAACGAAGTCCAAACGCGATAAAAACTTACAGAGATTTTTTTGGAATATATGTGATTTTTGGGAAAAGAATCAACGCGAGACGACGCCCGAGGGGCCCACAAGCCAGGGGCCAGGCCTACCCCCTGGCCACGCCAGTGTGGCTTGTGGTCACCCCTTAAGGCGGTTGGTGCCCTTCTTTCACCACCAAAAATCTAATATCCGGATAAAATTGTGTTAAAATTTCAGCCCAATCAGAGTTACGGATCTCCGAGAATTTAAGAAAGAAAGGTCAGAATGTGGGAACTCAGAAACAGAAGGAAACAGAGAGAGAGATCCAATCTCGGAGGGGCTCCCTCCCCTTCGCCGCCATGGAGGTCAATGACCAGAGGGGAAAACCTCCTCCCATCTAGGGGGAGATCAAGGAAGAAGAAGAAGGAGGAGGGGGCTCTCCCCCTCTCTCCTGGTGGCACCGGAATGCCGCTGGGGCCATCATCGTGACGATGATCTACACCAACAACTTCGATGCCGTCATCACCAACTCTCTCCCCCTCTATGCAGAGGTTCAACACCTCTTATCCCTACTGTAATCTCTACTTAAACATGGTGCTCAACGCTATATAGTATTTCTCAATGATGTATGTATGCTATCCTATGATGTTTGAGTAGATCCATTTTGAACTATGGGTTGATTGATGATCATGATCGGTTTGAGTTGCATATTTTATTATTGGTGTTGTCCTATGGTGCACTCCATGTCACGCAAGCATGAGGGATCCCCGTTGTATGGTTTGCAATATGTTCATGCTTCGCTTATGGTGGGTGGTGTGAGTGACCTAAGCACAGACCCAAGTAAGTAGGTTGTTTGCGTATGGGAATAAAGAGGACTTGGTACCTTATAATCTATGGTTGGGTTTTACCTTAATGATCTTTAGTAGTTGCATATGCTTGGTAGATTTCCAATCATAAGTGCATATGATCCAAGTAGAGAAAGTATGTTAGCTTATGCCTCTCCCTCATATAAAATTGCAATAGTGTTTATCAGTCTAGTTATTGATTGCCTAGGGACAAATAACTTTCTTGTGACAAAAAGCTCTCTACTAAGACTAACTTAGTTGTTTCTTCATCTCAGCAGCCCCTAGTTTTTATTTACGTGCTCTTTATTATCTTGCAAACCTATCCTATTACACCTACATAGTACTTCTAGTTTCATACTTGTTCTAGGTAAAGCGAATGTTAAGCATGCGTATAGTTGTATCGATGGTCGATAGAACTTGAGGGAATATTTGTTCTACCTTTATATCCTCATTGGGTTTGACACTCTTACTTATCGATAAAGGCTACAATTGATTCCCTATACTTGTGGGCGTTGTTGAGGAAATCATTAACTGCTAGCTGCTCGGTTGGTTGGAGAGTAGGGTATTAATAGGATCTTCGACAAGTTAATCGGCCATTTAATCAATTAATCGGGTGATTAATTACTTAATCGGCTACTCGGTGACTCTACGAGTAGGGATTAATCGGCAAGATAACTGGTTAACCAGACGAATTCTTGAACAAGGCTTGTGGGTTATCACATAGTTTCAAGTATTGTCACCATTGACACTCCACCCATAAGTACCTCTCATAATTGATTCATAAGTTGGTATAATTCTCTATCTAGGGAAGTGTTCCATCCCTTTATTTAATGGGAATTGAAACCTTATGTTTCCCTCTTTCATATCAATAATTGCACCTATAGTTCATAGGAATGGTCTTCCAAGTATTATGGGACAAGTAGGATTGCAATCAATATCAAGCACATAATTTTTATTTACAATGATAAGCACATCATTAATTCTTCCTAAAGGTTTCTTGATGGCAGAATCCACAAGATGCAAATTTAGGGAACACTCTTCAATATTAGTGAGACCATGCACATCACATAAAGATTTAGGTATAGTTGAAACACTAGCACCAAGGTCACACAAATCATTGCTTTCATATTTATTTTCTTCAATATTAGTGAGACCAAGCACATCATATAAAGATATAGGTATAGGAGTACTAATAAAATCATTGTTATTAGTATTTGACAAGTCACACAACTTAGTAGTATCTTGATACATGGTGACCGGGCAAGCAAAGTAACAAGTACGACAAGTAAACTAGCAAGAAAAGAGTAAACTAGTAACAAGCAAAGATAAATATTTTTGTATTTTTTATTTTTATGAGTCAAGCTAAATATAAAAGAAAATAAAAATAAAAACAAGTGAATGAAAATTTGTGTGAAGTTACTTGATAGTTGGTGATGATATTCCCCAGCAACAGCGCCAGAAATCCTTCCTTATACTTGTGATCTGCATTGGGTTTTCTGTGAAGAGGAACGGGTAATTGCTGCACAATATGGGTAAGTATTTCCCTCAGTTATGAAACCAAGGTTTATCAAACCAATAGAAATATCAAAAACAACCGTCTTTAGTGGCTATACACAAAAGAGCAAACAACTTGCACCCAACGCGGGCAAGAGGGTTGTCAATCCCCTTGATCTCGTTATTTGCAAGCAAGTGAGTTGTGTACATAATTGTAGATAATTAAAAATTTCAAAATAAAATAAAAAAGTAAATGGCAGCAAGGTATTGTAGCGTTTATGAATATATAGGTGAATAGACCGAGGGGCATAGTTTTCCCTAGAGGCATCTCTCATGAAAATAAGCATACGATGGGTAAACAAATTACTGTTGGGCAATTGATAGAAAACCAGATAGTTATGTGATATTCACGATGAGGATCATGTGTATATAGGCATCTCGTCCAAGACAAATAGGCCAACTCCTACCTGCACCTATTACTATTACACCACTTCAAGAGCGCCTATATGCTTCCCTCTCTATGTATTCAGTTAATGACAAACAAAGTAAAGCATGGAGAATGATGACACAATGTAGACAAAGTAAAATCAAGCAATATAAATAAAACCCATTGTTTTATTCTTAGTGGCAACAACACAAACACACAACATGTCCCCTTTTGTCACTCGGATATATAAACTCGTCAGGTTGAACCCACCCAAACGCACCTCTCTCACCGAAGAAATATAGAATTATGAAGCTATAATGATCATGCACATAAGAATATATTAGATTTTAGAGGACACTCAAATATTTATCATGCATAATCTAAACATAAACCCACAATTCATCGGATCCCAACAAACACAGCGCACAAAAGTGTTACATCGGATAGATCAAAGCAAAGATGTGATAACCACTATATTGAAGATCAACAGAGAGAGAGATGGCCATCTAGGTACTAACTATGGACCCGTAGGTCTATGGTGAACTACTCACACATCATCATGAGGGCAACAAGATTGATGAAGAGGCCCTCCATGATCAATCCCCTCTCCGGCAGGGTGCCGAAATGGAGCACCAGATGAGATCACAGTAGAACAGAGACTTGCGGCAGCGAAAAAGGTGTTTAGGGATGCCCTCTCGGGTTTTTCAAATATATGTGAATTTATAGACCAGAGAATGGGGTCGGGAGACCTGCCAGGGAGGCACAAGCCATCAGGGCATGACCACCCCCTGGCGACGCCCTGTTGGCTTCTAGCCCCCTCATGTGGCCTCCAGTCTTCTCTCGAAGCTTCCAAGTCTTCTTTTGGTCCAGAAAAATCATAAAAAAGTTTTAGGGCAATTGGACTTCGTTTGGTACTGTAAACCTGAAAAGTAAAGAACACATAGAAAATAGCACCTAGCACTGGGCACTGGGTCAATAGGTTAGTGCTAAAAAATATAAATCGGTAAATTATTACCCAAGAAGTATCCTAGAATGATAATATAATAGCATGGAACAATCAAAAATTATAGATACGTTGGAGACGTATCAAGCATCCCCAAGATTAATTCTTGCTCATCCTCGAGTAGGTAAATAATAAAAACAGAATTTTTTATGTGACATGCTACCCATTATGTAATGTTTTGCATGTATGCTCATTGAGAAATGCTGAATTAACAAACATTAACATAGAAATACTTACAAGCATAAGCAAAAAAATCATCGATCTTTCAAAGTATACAATCATCAGAAAATGTTTCACCCCATCCGCCTTATAATATTAGCAAGGCATGGCTCCATGTTCATCATATTCATAAAAATGTTAATCACCACGGTGTCCAAGTCAAGCAATTGGATCGTACCTTTTCAATATGCATCAACTTTTTATTCTTCACGCAATACATGAGTGTGAACCATGGACATAGCATACAGGTGGAATAGAATTTGGTGGTAGATATAAAATGGGTAAAAAGTGGAGAAGATAATATCACATCAACTAGGCGTACCGACAATCTATGGAGTTGTCCACCGATAGATGTCAACGTAAGGAGTAGGGATTGCCATGCAAATGATGCACTAGAGCTATAAGTGTATGAAGGTTCAACTTAAGCTAAGTTGGGTGTGCATCCAACTTGCTTGCTTATGAAGAACTCATGCATTTGAGAAATCCTGTATTGGAATATACAAGCCAAGTTTATAATAAAGTGATTCCCACTAGCATATGAAAATGTTGTAACATGAGACTCTCAATATGAAACAAGGTGCCACTTTGAGGCACAAGTGTGGTAAAGGATAGTAGTAGAGTCACTTCTCTCTTTTTCTATCATTTTCATTTTTTCACATTTTTTGAAAGGTGGGCTCATTTGGCCTCCCCCATTTTTTATTTCGTCACTAGGGCAATGCTCTAATAATGATGATCATCACACTTTTATTTACTTACAACTCAATATGAGAACTCGACATGAAGGACTATGGAACAATATGACTCAATATGAATGCCTATGGCACTTTACTAGGATGTGCAATGATATGTCATGACATGCAGAAAATATGATGAACAGCGGTTTTGCCACAAATACTATGACAGCTCTATATGATCATGCAAAGCAATATGATGATGAATGAACTGGTCATATGATGTGACGATGGAATTTGCATGGCAATATATCTCGGAATGGCTATTGAAATGCTATAATATGTAGGTATGGTCGCTGTTTTGAGGAAGACATAATGAAGTTTATGTGTGACAGAGCATATCATGTCATGGGGTTTGGATGCATCGGTGAAGGTTGCATCGATCCTCTAGGTGAGAACGGGCAAAGCACGGTACTGAAGAGGCTAGCAAAATATGAGATGGTGAGATTGCGTATGTCCATGGTTTCACATTAGTCATGTTAGATCCCAAATTTTGGAATGTTATAATAAATATTAGAATGAAATGTTTGTTTGCTTGAGTGATTGAAATTGAGGGAAATTTGAAACTTTTGAAAAACTTTTGAATGAGAGGGAATAAAATGACTTTCCCCTTTGTGTTTGATTTCCAATTTAATACTTTTCAAATCAGTGAGAGAAGATGACATGACTTCTTCAATATAAAAAGATTTGGAAAGTGAATTTGAAAATTCCAGAAATGGAGTTCTTTTCATATTTGAATTCCCAATTTGAAGTTTGAAAGAATTCAAACCCCTTGACAAAATTTGAGAGGAGTAATGTGACACTCCAAACCAGGGGGTATTTTGTGAAGTTTTTGAATCATCAAACCCAGGGGGTTATTTGAAAATTTATTGCAAAAGAATTAAAACCAATTTAGGCATTTTCTGAAAATAATTTTTTTAAAAGTATTTAATTTGGCCGTGGAAAAATGTTCATTAAGTGGAATTATTTCCCTGGTCATTTTGGTATTTAAAACTTTATTTTTGGAAAGGTTTTGAATGCCTTAATGAGAATTCAATGCTCTGGAAATTATTAAAAGGAAAAATGTTATTATTAGGAAAGTCCACTGGCCCACCAGCCTTTAACCCCTCCCCGAAACCCCTCCGAACCGGCCACCAATGCCGCGCCCTCTCTCGCTCTCTCACTGACGCATGGTCCCACCGCCCGATCCCACTAACCCCGCGGTCACCTCCTTCCTCTCGCTCCCCTTACCTCGCCGGCGACCATCGAGCCGAATCTCCCTCCCCTTGCCATCTGGAGCATCCCTGACCCCTCCTATAAAAGCCCTGTCGGGACCCCGATTTTAAGCCATAAGAATCCAGCAAGTAACACATCACATCACTTTGTGGTCTCACGCACAGTTATCTCCACGGCTGCCACCTTACCTAGGCCGGGACCGTTTGCGTCTTTTGACTCACGTATGTGAAAGTGTCGCTAGCATTCAACTGTCAAAGAACCCAGGCCGACATGACTAGTCGTAGAACCCAAGTGGCACATCCGTACAGGGACAGGCATACGTAACCCAGCAATGCAGGTGTCGATCTCTAGCGTGTGTAGACGAGTCATAGCAAGCTACAAGGACTCCATTACGCCGTGGGACATAAATGTCATCACTGCACGTAGACGAGTCGTAGAAGGCTACAAGGACTCCATTACACTGCGAGACATTTCCCCGAAGGGACGGACACAGCAGCAAAGAAGGATACATGCCGGTCAATCAATGTGTCCGGAGCAGTAGCAAGCTACCAAGCTCGGTGGAAGCACAAAGAGGCAGTTCCCCGTAAAGAGTACTACTAAAGGCACACAACTAGGTGTCGGATCCCATACATACCGTTGCACGTCACATGTACGCATGACATGCCCGATATGCATAGATACAACTATGGCATCACAACATAACCATACAACATTACAACATTTATTTAGAAGGCTCGGAAGAGCCATTACAATAGGATGTTAATAGCAGGGATCACAAGACCCAACATACATAGCATTCAAACAAGCAAGCGGAAGTTAAACATGTCTGGGTACAGACATCTACAAAAGTGGCTAGATGAGCCTGAAAAGCTACAACGACCCTACCAAAGGAACCAGACCTCTGTCTGGGATTCCCAAGCTAACCCGGTCAACATCGAACTTCACGTCATAAATACCACTAATGAGACTGACGTCTCCTCTGCAAAAACATAAATTAAGCAAACGTGAGTACAAGAGTACTCATCAAGACTTACATCAGAACTAACTACATATGCACAAGTATCAATGAAGGGGGTTGTGGAGTTCATTGCAGCAAGCCAGCTTTGACTCTTGGCTAACCTATACTACGACTACAAGTGCTTTGTTTGAGGTTGGATAGCGCACACGAGTCCACATATTCACCAATCAATACACCACTATGGATCCACTTCCGTCTCCCTACGAGAAGGCCATCCATAACACTCACGCTTATCTTGCGTATTTTAGAGTATCCACTTTCAGTTATCTATGAACCACATAAGTTCTCCAAGTAGTCCATATCGGAGGACGCGGCTATTCGAACAGATTATTTCACCCTGCAGGGGTATACTTCTTCACACATGCTCTCGCCACTTAGCACCATATGCACGTCATGCATCTCGGCAACCTTCAAGCGGAAGCACTAGCGTGGGCGTCGGCCACGACCGTCAACCACACAAGACCCTAGTCCAGGTTTATCGCCTATCCGAGGTTGAACCCGTACGGAAGTCCGGCCGAAGTTTCCGATACGGCCTAAAACGATGTGCGCAGGGTTCCCAAGCCCACCGTTCTGGTGCCACTTGGTACACCATGCCACTGTGCCTGCACCGCATCATAGTCCACCCCGTCGGGCAGCACTATGCACGGTCGCCATCACTTTTCCTACAAACAACAGAAACTAGTTGCAACTCCTGGACAGAGGTCTAGGCGATTAATAAGTCGAGAGGGGTCGAGTTATCGGAACCCAATGTTTGGTAGTATCTTGTCTTGGATAACATACACAAAACTCAGTTCTTAAAGACGGTCCCGATGAGACAACCCGCCATGTACTCCTACATGGCCTCTCATCGCTGCCTTTACCAAATCGTGTTCACACACTTAGCTTTCACACAGTAGGACATGAACACTGCCATTCCGATCCATCACCCAGATGTATCAGTCCCGACACGACACGACTCTAAGCATAGCAGGCACAGTAAGTAAGCATGCATGTATGAGTAAGCACAACAAGGCTCAAACAGTTGCTACTCATGCTAAGTGGTTTCAACTATTGACTGTGGCAAAGACAGGTCATGCAAGGAATGGGTTCAACTACCGTTGACATGTAACAGTTGAATCGTTGTTGTCCTAATGCAGTAAAAGAGAGCAGGAGCGAGAGAGTGGGTTGATATCAGTATGCTCAAGGGGGTTTTGCTTGCCTGACAATCCTGAAGATATACTTCTCTTCATTAGTGTCAACGTTCACATCGTCGGAATCATCGTCTACCGAGAGGGAATAACCACCGGCAAACAGAAAGAAAGAATATATTCAATGCAATGCAACAATCATGATGTATGACATGGCATATTGAGTTACTTAACTAACCTAGAGGAGTGGTTAGTCAAATTGGTTGAAGTGGAATTCAAACAAGTTTGAATTTCCAACTCCAAATGATATTTCATATATTGGCCTAATCATAAAATGTCCTACTTGGTGATGTTAACTTGTTCAAACATGCATGATCATGGCATAAACAGGTTCATTGGATTTTTCTGATCATTTTTCATATATAAATTATTTTCATCTGAGCTGTAGATTATTTTCTATGATTTTTAGAAGTTTTAAGCATTTTCTGGAATTATTTTATTACAGAAAATTATTATTATGTCATGCTGAGGTCATGCCTACGTCAGCAGGACAACTGGACCAGGTCCAGGTCAAACCTGACCAGTGGGACCCACTGGTCAGTGACACAGACACTAATAGGGTTAATTTTATTACTTAATACTAATTAACACCGCAAGGCCCACCAGTCAGTGATACATTAAGCTAACAGGTTGATTTAGCATTTGTTTAACACTAACTAGTTTTATTAGTTGTCGGCCCACATGTCATTGACCCGGGTCTAATCCCCGGTCAACCAGGGGCTAATTGAGCTTTGACCCCCCCCTGTGGGGCCCTCTGGTCAGCGACTAAGGGGGTGGTTAGTGGCTAACTAACCTGGCCACGTCAGCACGCCGAAGGAAGGCCGGCGGCGGCAAGCCGAGACGGCGGGGGTCGCCGGAAATGGCCCTCCGGCGACCATTTGAGCGGCGGAGACCACCTACGGACAGCTAGGGAATTGCCGCATCCATCTAAGGCAACGGGAGGGCATGGGGTCGCCGGAGTCGACGGCCACGACGACTTTGGCAGCGGCCGGAGCGTCAGCGATGGCGGGGATGGCAGCTAGAGGACGGGGAGGACCACGGGGAGAGGGGGAGAAGGACGGGAGCTCACAGAGAAGCTCGCTGGCGTCGTAGGCGGCTCGGAGAGGCGACGACGCGAGCGCAGGGTCGCCGGCGATCTTCGGCGCCCGGAGTCGGAAACGGCGACGGGACGATGCCACGGGGCCTTTTGCCTCGATTCCTTCGGCGGGGAGGAGCAGCAGGACGGGGCGGAGCTTCTGGACTAGCTGGAGAGGCGAGGGGAGGCCGATGGCCATGGGGCGACGGCGGCGATCCTCTCGAGTCCGACGCGGGAGAGGGAGCAGGGGAGGAGGAAAGAGAGCGAGGGAGTGGGGAGAATGGTCGAGAGGAGGTCTCTGGGCATCCTCGTGGCGTCTTGGGAGGCCGGGGAGTGCCACGGCGAAGCAGGAGGTGGCGGCCTCCGTGCGCGCGCGTGCGTCACTTTGCCTCTGCCTACTGGCAGAGGTTCAAGATGACCTCGTGGCCCCTGGTGGGCTGGGCCGGTCTGGGCCAGGTAAGCGCCAGGTAATACTTTCCTTCTCTGTTCTTATTTCCTGTTTTCTTTATTCTGACATTCTTCTTTTATTTGTGAGGCCAAAATACCTAGTACAAAATGCCCAATATTTCATAAAATATAGTCTGATTATTTCAAATTTCCACAAAAAGATTTGGACATTTTTAGACAACTATCACATTTATAATGCTTTATTAATTGATTTCAGTAGCATTAATGGGTATTTTAAAATGCTAAATTTGTTCTGAAAATTAAGATGTCACCTAATATGTTATTGCCAACATTTATCAGAAACAGTGAACATTTTTGAAGAGTATTTTGAAATCATTGAAAATTCAATTGTTGGAATTTGGATTAATTAATGAGGTGCTAGGGTTTGGCAATCCACATTTCAAGTTTCATTTAAATTCTAGCATGATGACATGATGCACATGATGCAACTAATGCAATCAACTTCCAGGGCTGTGACAAGCCCCGACGACCCCGCACCTTGTTTCCCCCATTTCCCTCTCTGCCCGTGCCCTCTTGCTGCCATAATAGCTCATCGGAGTTTCGGTCACCGCCGCGCCATTACTGAGCTGCCGCTCACCCCTGACCCCCTCCCCGCCTCCCAAGCCCACCAACCGTTTCCCCACTCTCGTGCGCACCTCCCCATCCCCTCGCCTGGACCCCAGACCCACCAGAGCACCCACGTCGACGACCTCGCCGGAGCGGGCCACCTCCCGAAGCTCTAAGAGATCGTGCCACTCAACTCCGACGCCCCATCGCCTCGCCATCACCACCAACGGACGCCAGAGGTCCGCCTCCATCGACAGGACCTCTCAGACACCGTCCCCGACCATCAGAGCCACCTCCCCGTGCACCGCTGAGCCCCTGCCTCGCCGGAATCCTCCATCGCCGGTGACCTAACCTTGTGAGCTCACCCCCTCTCCTCTGTAGACGTTGGATCTGGATCCAACGATCCATATCAGATGACTTAAATAGCGAAATGTTTTCTTCTAAGGCCCGGCCGTCTGCTCGTTAGCACCCACGCGCACACACCCGTAGCCAATAAGAAACTGCCACGTGTACCCCTGTCCATTAGGATAATTTTTCGTTTTCTTATTTTAGTTTCTTTTACAGATTTAGTTCTGTTTTTGTTTTAATCATATCTTTTATGTTTTTAATTGTTTTAATTTGATTCTTTTTTCATTGTGTCACAAATTTTATGTAGTTTCCGTAGATATAAAGTTTGATCATATTTGAATAATTTAAAATTTGAATTTAAAACAGATTTGATTCAAACCTTATTTTCTGAATATCTTGAGTTTAAAAAATATTTTTTTAGTTGATTCTTTTTGCTACTTGTCCTTAGTGATCTTAGTCATTAGTAGGTAGAATTTGAGAATTTTTAGAATATTTTAAATTAGTATTTTTAACAAAACAGATTATGTTTTAGTTCCTTTTAGGTTCATTTATATTTCTTTTGTTTTAAATTGTTTTGAATTTTTTTCTTTTATATTAGTGATAGATTTTATAAAGTTATCTGTTAGATAACAGTAGCCCTTCAAACAAATATTACTTTATTTGTGTTACTTGCATGGAATCAATTCTAGTTAATTATAACTTGTAAATGATTTCCATTTGCTAGTTTGATTTCCTTTTTGAAAATTGTTTTATAACTTGTTTTATAAGTCTACTTTCTATTAACTTAGTTGCTTTATAAATTGTTTTCTCTTATTCTATTATTTTATTTATTTCACTTGTTGTTAAGATTATTAGCTAGAAAACTTATAGTGTTTAGTGTGTTATTTATCTTAGTTCTTACTTGTTCTTCAAAAGTAATTATTTTTACTAGTAAAATATTTACTAAAATACTTTTGCTATATTTTTCTTTGTTTTGTTTTGTTACCTTTGAAAATAGGATCATTTGTAGAGAAAACCAACCCTTGGTTGTGTTGATGAAGTTTTGTTGTTTTGAGTTTTGTCTTAAGTATTTCCTTCATCACAACCTTGTTGCTTTTGGTTTTTGTGTTACTTTTGATTGTTAGAATTGATTGCTAGTATGATGGCTTATATGAATGCAATATTTGATTATATAGATTTTCATCAGAGAGTGACGAATAGTCTAACAAGTTATTTCTGAGAGCGACATTATTCTTCATCAACAGTACAGGCAAGCTCAGTTTGACCATTTTGTTCATACCTATGTTTATTGCATGTAGTGACATCATTCAACAAATCCCTCCAGTAGCGTTATTGAAAATTCTTGTAGTCAAGTAGAATGCATGAGGTAGGAACCCACCACTTGTTACTAAAGCCCCGGGAACGTTAGTTATTTTAATGCTATGCTAAAGTAGACGGGGTCTGGTATGAGTGTTCGTGAGTGGTGTGAGAAGGAGGACTCTACGTCAAGACGACAACTTCATGAAGGCATCTTCAAGTCCTGCATCTTCAAGACCTCAAGACTTCAAGACTCGAGAAAAAAGTTTTCAATACACACTACTGGGTGAAGGATGGTTGATTGGGCATCCCTGGAGTAACTAGTGGATGGTCGGGATGCATGGAGAAGCGCTATGACATCTTGCGGAAAGCTTCACCCAGACTCAAAGAGACGGATGAATACTTCATGCCCGGAAGCTTACCTGTGTAGCCACAAGTCATTATGGGCTCTGGATCTTTGTTGTGACTCTAGCTGGGCAGTGCTACGAGATGTAGTCGACATTAGGAATGGATGGGCACTGACAGAGGTCAGGGAAACACTCTGAAAGACCATGTTTCGTTCGTCCTGTTCTCAAACAACCGACAGTGTGAGGACTTACCAGGAGGGAATGAATCTTGTGGGTAAAGTACACAACACTCTGCAGAGTTAAACCTAATCGATTAGCCGTGTCCCCGGTTACGGACAATTTGAGCCTCTAGACTTGGATCTATCTCTGAACTCTCAACACTTGACTCATAATTAATTGTGGGAAACTTATGATACTTGTGGGCATTAAGACATCGGTTGGCGGAACCATGTCATGTTAGGTAACTCTGTAGTGAAAATTCCTGATATTCCTTTGTTGTAGGAAAAGAAATAAAATCAGCTTTTATGCAAAAACTCAGACACAGAGCCACAAAGCCTTACTACATATAGAATAGTTTTTATCTTCTGTTCTACTATGGTGATCTTGCCGATACATTCAATGTACTGACCTACACGGCTGTAACGTCTCATGTTGCAGATACTCTTCTTCGACGAGTAAGAGTACGATTCAGGGTTACGGTCTACACTCAACCTTTCGTTGGTGTTATTGGGACTCCACTCCCGTTGACTATTTTCGCTGAGATTTTTGAGGTATATATCAGTTTTACGTTAATTACATGTGATTGCACTTTGATATATACATTGATGTACGGTGTGTGCCAGCATACTGATCCAGGGATGGCACAGAACACACAGAGGCTTGACCTTTCCAGGTCGGGTCTCTACAAGTCATAAAGAACTGGTTACTTATTCCAAAGTTTTATTAGTTTTATCACAAATCAAGGTACTACTCGCATGCCCTAAGGGAGGAGGTTGGTAGGAGTTAACCATCGCATGCCTTCGACCCGAAACAACACTAGGATTTTAACAAGGAATTGAAATGCTCACACATCCTCAGCATGACTTTTTAATTTTTAGACAAACAAGAATGTAACGCCTATTGAAATTGTGTTATATCGACTAGAGGGGGTGAATAGGCGATTTTTACAAATTCATCACTGAGGAATTTGAAATGTGATGAATAACTAGCAGCAGAATAAGTACTCAAGTGCATGAGAAACATAGCAGAAGCATAGTCATCATGATGAAATAAAGCATGCATAGATTACAGGTAGCGTGATACAGGATAAGCAGGTGAGGAACAAGGTAACTTGAAGAATTTGAGGTGAGGAAATTGAGAAAGTATTCAGTCAAATTCTTCAAACAGTAACGATCAATTTCATCAACAAGTATATGACGAAATGAAAGGGTTGAGGAAATAAACCAGATAGATCGATGAAGACAATGGTTTGATGACCTGGTTCCAACTGTTGTGACAGTCGTACGTCTGGTTTGGAGCGGTCTGGTCTTTAAACCGGAGGACACACAGTCCCAGGACACACAGTCCTTACTGTATTCTCCTTGAGATAAGGTCACAAAGTCCTCCGCCAACACTCGTGGTGAGTCTTGAGGGTGGACTTCCAAAACCCTCACAAACTGGTCACCCGGCGATCCACAATTGACTACTGGATGCTCTAGACCAAGGTCGCTCCATGATCCCCAATTGACTACAGGATGCACTAGACCATGACGCCTAACCGTTTGGAAGATACATAGTCTTCAAAGGTAACAAGCGTTCGTTCCACACAGGAACAATCTCTTCAGTGATGCTGAATCACTTTGGGTTTGGTGGTTTAGATTTGGATTTTCCCTCACTGATGATTTTCTCTCAAAGTCCTTGGAGGATGGGTTTCTCTCAATTGACAAGTGTCAGTTCTCTCTCAGAGCAGCCAACCAACTAGTGGTTGTGGGGGTGGCTATTTATAGCCAGGGTGCAACCTGACATGATAAGACATAAATGCCCCCAATGATATGACCATTATGTGGATAAGATGATTAGGGACAGCTGGCGCAAAGCACAACAATGGTCGGAATTTCGAACTATGAAAGTCCTCAGGCTTATCATATTCCTCACTTGTAGGCAATTATCACTCGCGAAATCCTAACTCCTTAGTCAGACCAATTTCTCAGAGACCATAAGAACTTCGTCTCTGTCACTGAAGAACTTGACTGAACTGTAAGAGATTTCCAAAGGCTTCACTCGAAGGATTGGATAGGTTGAGGCTTTTGAGTTGAGCACCAGTTGAAAAAAATTCTTAGTATTACCTCGGCCCCCTTTAACAGTACGGTGTTTCCTATAACTCAAAGAAAGGAAATGAAACTACGAAAACAAAAGTCTTCATGCTTCATAGTCCTCATTCATATCTTCAAGGTCATACCAACTTCTTCATTTTCAAAGTCTTCAGTGAATACCAAAGTCTTCAACTAAGCCTTCACAAAAGTCTTCAGTTGAAGACATACATTTTTAGCGGTCGACAATCTTCGAATATATCAAACTCCCCAGCGACTTATAGAGCCCGTGTACACTTACAAACGCATCAGTCTCTTAACCTATAAGTCTTCAGTACACCAAAATCAGTAGGGAGCACTAGATGCACTTACAATCTCCCCCTTTTTGGTGATTGATAAAAAATAGGTTAAGTTTTCAACAGGGATAAACATATGAAGTTTAAGTACTGAGTTTGAGGAATTTGATTGCAAGATATAGAAGAACTCCCCCTGAAGATGTGCATATTTGAGGAATTTGCTTTGGACTGCAAATAGACATGACAGGTTAAAAACATGGAAAACTCCCCCAATATCTTGTAATTCATACACGCATTTAACATATGATGTGAAGAATTTGAAATGCATGATGAAAATGGTGTCTGACAAAATTCAGCATGCATCCATTAAGGTACTTGAGGAAATAAACATGCGGAAAGCAGTTCAAAAGAGTCAGACCACCATCAAACTTAAGTTTACAACTCAACCAACAAAAGCTTCAGAAGAGAGAGAGTTGTAACTAAAACAAAAACAACCCATATAACGAGACCCGCTTGAAGACTAACTCAAATTTTCTACCCCTTTGTCATCAAAGACTAAAAGGGATGAAAACTGAGGACTAACACCCCTTGAAGAATTTCATCTTGAAGGTGATGGAGGAGCGCGAGCATTGTCAGGGTCGTTTGTTGATGCAGGGCCCACCACAGAGTTGTCAATATCCTCAGCTTCATCCGCCTCGCGGGATGAAGAATATGAACTTTTAACCAGCTAAAGAACTTGAACTTTCTTGAATTTCTTCTGAGGAGGACGAGCCCAGTTAAGGTTCTGCTCAAGGTTCATCTCCTTTAGTTCTTCAAGAGTGTTGAGATGAGATAGAATGACCCAAGTGCGGTTGAAGACTTCATGAAGGTAGTATTGGTTCCTCATCACACTGTTGTGCGTGACAGTCATGTCTCGAAGAAGTGAACCAAACTGACGCTTGGCCCACTTGTGATTGTGGTCAACTTTTTGATGAAGACTTATAAGAAGCTCACGATCAGTCATCACACGAGGGGCAGACTCTTGAGGCTTTTGCGCTGAGGCTTTTACAGTTGAGTCTTGGGTAGCAGTGCCATCATTGGTGGAATAAGATGCAGCTTTGCGAAAATGGCCATCCAATGGACGAGTACCTTCATCAATGACAGCCTTGCCTTTGCCCTCAACTGAAGTAAGTGTGTGCTTGAGGACTTCAATAGGAGGCAGAAAGCCGAAGTGATTTTGAAAATCTGCCTTGAAGGGAACTGAAGACCTTGATCTGATGAATTTCATGATCCAGGGAGCATAAGGCATCAATTCAAAGGGGGCTGAAGCTACATTTGCCAAAGTCCTCAGGTAGAAATCATGGTAGTTGATGGGAATCCCATCAATGATGTTGAATAGCATGTTCTTCATGATTCTCTCCACTTCTTCTTCTTCAGAGTTGTGACCCTTCTGAGGACTGAGGGTTTTGCTCAGAATGCGATAGACTGCCCTGGGAACGTAGAGAAAGTCCTTCACAAGGAAGGTAGTCCTTTGATGTTGTACAGGAGCCAAAGGCTTCATTAGCACTTGCATCATGTGGTTGGGTAGAGCAGGTTCATCAAATAGGCATCTTGCACCTTCTGACAGAATTGGAATTGGGACTGATCGAAGTAGTTTAGAGGCTGGAGCAGTGTAGGGTGTTGATCCAGTCATCTAGTCCAAGACCCAAGAGCTGATATCAGAGGCATCACCTGTGATGTGCAAAGTGGCATAGAATTGAAGAATAAGCTCTTCATTCCAATCACAGATATCCATGCAGAATGGAAGAATTCCTGCATCATGAAGAACTATGAGCACCGGTGAGAGGCATGGAATAGTTTCCATGTCCGCATGAGGAATTTGCTGATACTCGAAGACTTTCTCCTTGTCAAACATCACAGATGCATAGTAGTTCATTTGCGTGGGTGTCTAGAATCTGGTGCGATGGCCCCTTTCTGAGTCATAAGGATTTGGCCAAGTGAAGAAGATGTGCTCATTGAAGAAGTTGGTCTTGAGGAATTTGGGGCGCTTTGAGCCTTTGAATGGCATCTTGGGCTTCGCTCAAGGTTTGGTTTGAAGCGTCCCACAATTTTCTTAGGCATTGGAGGAACTTCTTCAGACTAAGGAATTTGAAGAGCAGTTTCCTCAATTGCAGTTGGACCAGCAATTCCTTCAGCTATTGTAGCTGGAATTTCTTCAAGGACAGGTGCAGCCAAGTCATCAGATCCTGTATGAATTTCTTCAGTCTGGGCTAGAGACTAGGGAATTTTTGATAGAGGAGTGGTCATTAGAGAATTTGGGTGTGCAGCTTCCCAATGTTCATCATTGATAAGTGGATTTGTGTTTCCTATGTCCACATCCTCTTCCATTTCTTCAATGTCGGCCTCTTGAGCAATCAACTGAGGCTGGGGCGATGATACCAGTGGGGTTGAAGCATTTTCTTCCACTTCAATTTCTTCATCAATCTACTCTGAGGAAGTGGCAGACTGATCTTTTCATATGGTCCATCATTTGGGTTGACATAGTCAACACCAAATGGTACTAACTCATAGGCTGGCACGGAGGTAATGGGAGTTGCATCAATCGGCTCAGTTCAAGAACTTGGCAGTGTCTTCAATTTCTTCACTCCTGAGGAATCTGAAGTTGATGCTTTTATTTTCTATGCCTTCTTCTCTGCAGCTTTGGTTTCTTCACTTCCGATGCAGAAGCAAGGTTGATGTTTTTCACCCTTGAGGATTTTGCAGTTTCTGCAGAGGGTGAAGGAGGAGCATTTTCTTCAGGCACGACTAATGCAGTCGTCCTTGTGGTCTCAATTTCATCAGGCGTAGCAAAAGCTTCAGCTGGCCTGGCAGTTTCTTCAGGCGCAACACTGGAGGTTGCCCTGACAGGTTCTTCAGCATCTCAAATTTCTTCAACTACGCTTGCAGTTTCTTCAGCAAGCTGAGTAGATTCCTCAGCCTGAGGAATTTGAGGTTGCGATCAAGCTGCAACCCTCTCGTTATGATCCTTGATGGGTCTTTTAGCCACTTTGACTAAACGAACCTTGGCGCCTTGCCAATCAGCATAGTATCGATTGCATTCATCACTGAGGCCTTTGATCTTAGTTTGCATAGTCACAAGTTGTTCTGGAGAAAGCTTCAGAATGTTGTTCTTCACGAAATGTTCCTTCTTGTACTGAGCCATCTTCATTTGTCGAGCCTTCTCACACTTCCACTTTTCTTCAGCTATGAAGGCAGTGAGGACATGGCTTGGACCAGGAGGCAGATTCAAATCGTCAATTGGTGTGTTTGGGTCCTGGTGCCAAATGTCAATGAAGTTGAGCACAGTCTTTCGGTCCATCATCACAGGAATTTGAGTTCCATTGGCTTGAGCAACCCTTTCTTGCTTGTTTCTGATGATTGCCTCAAGTTCCTCATCATCAGCTTCATCATCTAAAGAATCTGATGGTATTTTGAACATTTGAGGAATTTGTTCCAAGTGAAGACTTTGGTCCATATGAGGAATTTGATTTGGGGTTCCTTTTCTTCATGAGTGGTGTCATGAGGACATTCACTTGAAGATTTTGTAAGTAGCTCTTAGGAACCCAGATTTTCTTCATAGGTGAATCGTTCCTGCAGTTAGTTCCAACAAATCTGATAAATACTTCACCTTTCTGATTTTTGAAGAATTTGTAGTTGGAGACAAGTGACTCATCATAGGAATATGAAGTTGCACAAGTAAATCCATATAAAGTGGATGGATCTATAGGAGGTCCTTTTGCAGTAACCCATGAGGTTTTGGGGTATTGCTCAGGTGTCCAGTAAGATCCATCAACATTGAGTTTCCTCTCAAATGCAATACCCTCTTTCCTAGGGTTCCTGTTCAGAATCTGCTTTTTGAGCACATCGCAAAGGGTTTGATGCCCTTTGAGACTTTTGTCCATGCCTATCACATACAATTCCTTCAACCCTGCATTTTCATCAGAGATGCTTGTTGTATCCTGACATGAGGAATTTGTGACCGTTGGGTTCTACCGTAGGTACATCACATGCCAATTAACATTTTCCTATGCGCAGAACATCCAAGAACTTGCTACGGAGATGGATCACAGATTGTTACCACTAGATGTGCAGTGTCGTGTAGCGGAAGTAGAGTTGGGGTAGCGCGTTCGTGTGGTCCGTCTCCTCCTAGTCCGATCTCCCTCGAACAACCGTTTTGATCTCCCTTGAACAGTCGGTCTCCGGATCCCATGTACAGGTTCGCCGGAGCGGCGCAAGTGCACCGCCTCTAATGGTATCCGCGCGTGCAGGAGGAACACCCATGCAGTGGACTGCTAGGTCCATTCACACGGTCGGCCGCGGTGCGTGGAGGTGGCTAGTTCCAACTCATGCAAATCCCTAATGACGGCGCCGAAGCGATCAACCGGATGGGTGTGCCGCACCTCCACTATATATAGGCATCTAGTGCGGGCTCAACTCTTGGGCCTCACACCGATCCTAAAGCCCATGTGTTCCTTCCCTTAAGCGTGCGACCCCTTAGGTTCATGTTCACTTGGTCGCGAGTCAGATCACATCCAATTCGACCAGTCGGTAGCGGCCTCTAGCAAAGCGTGCCAACTCCAAGTGTCCAGTGAAGCTGGTTAGGCAAACATGTACTTCACACTTGTATTCCCTTTGCCTCACAATATATGTTGTCATGCACAAGGCGACATGGTCATCCTTGTTGTAGCACGACCTCTTTCTCATTCTAGTGAATCTGACCAACATCTGGATTATCTCATAATACTCATAGCATGGCCATGCTTATCCAGGTCGGATCACCCGAGGGGCCCAGAGTATATCTCTCTTGATCGGAGGGGCAAATCCCATCTTGCTCGACCATGTCTTGCAGCATGGGTCTGGATAAGCCCGAAACCTACCTTTGTAACTACCCAGTCACGGAGTAGCGTTTGGTCGGCCCAAAGCATGTCTATCACCATCCCGAGTACATGCACCGGCTCGAGTCTTAGGACATAGAACGTATGTTGTACTAGAGACTCACAGATGACCTATCGTTGCGTCTCATAGTTGGGTCTGTCCAACTTAGACCTTATCCCGACTCAGATCCGACTATGTCAAATACGACCAGACCTTTCTGAGTCCATATTATCTAGCTAGAATCCAATGCTACATGGTCAGTGAGACCGGACCATCCATCGTGCCATATGCTAGTCTAACTGGCTGCGCGTCCACACAATCCTTTCAACTAGGGACCATTTAGAACAGTCATCATACAATGCATAGTCTCACAAATAGGTCACATACTTGTTAACACACATCAGTGATAATGTCCAAGGACTATCTTCATTCATAAACACATAGGAAATATAATCATACATGGTTGCCTCTAGGGCATATATCCAACAGTCTCCCACTTGCACTAGAGTCAATCAAATAGACATCGAATGCACATAGCTCTAACGTGCCCCTCATGCTTGGGTTGTGGAAGCGGCTTAGTCAATGGATCTACAACATTTGCATCTATATGAATCTTGCACAAATTGGAATCACCTTTCTCTACGAGCTTTCATATCAACTGATATTTTTGGTCTATGTGGCTGGTCTTGTGGTGTTGTCTCGGCTCCTTGGCCTATGCGTTGGCACCTGAATTATCGCAATAAAGGTCCAACGGTTTTTTCCAGCCCGGGAACACACCAACATCTTCCAGGAACTTCCGAATCCAAACACCTTCCTTTGCAGCTTCACAAGCCGCAATGTATTCGGCCTCTATTGTGGAGTTAACCACTGTATCTTGCTTAGAACTCGTCCAGTTTGGAAACTAGCATTAGCATAACCCTTTATGCAGAGCTCCTCCTCACCTCCATAAACTAGGAACATCTCTTTAGTCCTTTTCAGGTACTTCAAGATAGTTTTCACCGCTGCCCAGTGACTCTCACCTGGGTCGGCCTGGTATCTGCTTGTTAAGCTTATTGCATATGCAACATCAGGCCGTGTACATAGCATGGCATACATGATGGATCCAATTGTCGAGGCATGTGGAATCCTACTCATCAGGTTTTGCTCATCAGAAGTCGTAGGACTCTGATTCTTGCTTAGCCTTACAACATGTGATATGGGCAAGAACCCTTTCTTGGCCTCACTCATGTTGAACCTCTTGAATACTTTGTCTATGTACGTGCTCTGGCTTAAGCCGAGCAGCCTCCTCGATCTATCTCTATAGATCTTGATGCCTAAAATGTACACTGCCTCTCCAAGGTCTTTCATTGAAAACTTGCCATTCAATGATTCCTTGACTGAGTTCACCATCGAAACATCATTTCCGATCAGCAGTATGTCATCCACATACAAGATCAAAAATACTACCGAGCTCCCACTAGACTTCTTGTATAAACAATAGTCCTCTTTGTTCTTGATGAAACCAAAGTCAACGATGACTTCATCAAAACGAATGTTCTAACTCCGAGCTGCTAGCCTCAATCCATAAATGGATCTCTTGAGCTTGCATATTTTACCAGCGTTAGTTGGATCAACAAAACCTTCGGGTTGTATCATGTATACATCCTCTTTTAGATTTCCATGGAGGAAAGCCGTTTTGACATCCATCTGCCATATCTCATAATTGAAATATGCAGCTATAGCTAGTATGATCCTCACTGACTTTAGCATCGCTACCGGCGAGTAGGTCTCCTCGTAGTCAATTCCTTGCACTTGTCCATAACCTTCAGCAACAAGCCGAGCTTTGTGGATCTGAACATTTCCATCCACATCGGTTTTCTTCTTAAAGACCCATTTGAAACCAATGGCAACTACGCCAGGTGGCGGATCAACCAAGTACCAGACTTGATTCTCATCCATGGACTTTAACTCGGATCTCATGGCCTCTAGCCATGCCTCGAAATCTGCGCTCACCATTGCTTACGCATACGTGGCCGGCTCTTTGCTTTCTAGCAACAAAACATCACGCACTCTGCGCAATCTTTCCGACCTCCGTGGCTCCGGTGCTGACTCCACTACAGGTTCCCTCATCAACTCCGGTATGATCTCATCACCAGCCAAGTCGTCCCTGAGTGGCTCATGAATTTCTTCGAGTCACATCATTCTCCCACTGGCCTCCCGATTGAGAAACTCTTTCTCTAGGTAAACCCCGTTCTAAGAAACAAACACTTTGTTCTCTTCTCGATTGTAGAAGCTGTATCCCAAGGTTTCCCTCGGATATCCCACGAATATGCATTTATCTAACTTGGGTGTAAGCTTGTCCGAAATGAGACACTTGACAAATGCTTCACAACCCCAAATCTTTAGAAAAGACAAACTAGGAGTCTTACTAGTCCACATCTCATGTGGTGTCTTGTCAACGGATTTTGATGGTACCCTATTAAGTGTGAAAGTTCCGGTTTCTAGAGCGTATCCCCAGAATGACAAGGGTAAATCCGATTTGCTCATCATCGACCAGACCATGTCCAACAAGGTTTCTCTATGGCGTACCCGGAGGTGTGAGCTGAGGTACTATACCTCGGCTTTTCAGATGATTATCAAACTCTTGGCTCATGTACTCAACTCCACGATCTAATCATAAAAGTTTTATCATCTTGCCGAGCTTATTTTCAACCTCATTCTGAAACTCTTTGAACTTTTCAAAAGTTTCCGCCTTGTGCCTCATCAAATAGATATATCCCTATCTACTCAATTCGTCGGTAAAAGTCAAAAAGTATTGATAGCCACCTCTGGCCGTTGTGCTCATTTGACCACACACATCACTGTGTATAATCTCCAACATCTCGCACGCCCTCTCGCAACTCTTTGCAAAAGGAGACTTAGTCATCTTGCCTAGCAAGCATGATTCGCATGTCTCGAACAACCCGAAGTCGGACGAAGTTAGGAGTCCATCATCATGGAGCTTCTTCATGCATTTCAGACTAATGTGTCCAAGCCGGCAATGGCAGAAGTATGTCAGATTTATCTCATTACCCTTATGCCTCTTGACATTCACATTATAGACTGGTTCTGTTTCTAGATTTAAAATAAATAGCCCATCTACTATGGGTGCATAGCCATGGAACATTCCATTCAAATAAAATGAACAACCATTGTCCTTTATATTGAATTCATAACCTTGACTCATCAAGCATGAGGCAGAAATAATGTTCCGACTAAGTGTGGGAATGTAATAACAATTATTCAATTCCAAAATAAATCCAGTAGGAAGCTTGAGCTGCATCGTGTCGAACTCCAACGCAGCAACTCTTGCTTTGTTGCCGACGCTGATGTCAATCTCCCCTTGTGGCACACGCCTAGTTCTTACCAACCCCTGCATTGAGTTGCAAATATGAACAACCGATCCGGTATCAAATACCCAAGAGCTACTAGGTATGTTAGCAAGGTAAATGTCTATAACATATGTAACAAGTGTACCTTTGCCTGAAGAAGCATCTCCGGCCTTCTTGCCATGCTCAACAAGCCACTTGCTACAGTTCCTCTTCTAGTGACCATCTTCCTTGCAGTGAAAGCAAATGGTCTTTGAGTTCGGTCTGGACTTTGGCTCAGCAACAGAGACAACCTTCTCTGTGCCCTTTGCCTTACCCTTTTTCTTGGACCAAATCTTCTTGAACTTAGCCGAGTTTTGCACCATCAACAGTTGATGCGTTCCTTTCTTAATATCTTGCTCTACCACCTTGAGCATCCCATGCAATTCAGTGAGCTTCTTATCCATGCCGTGCATATGATAGTTCGAGACGAACGTCCCATAGCTAGGTGGAAGAGAACCCAAAATTGCATCCATGGACAGCTCGTCCCCAAGTGGGAAGCCTAACCGATCCAAAGCTTGCACGTACCCGATCATCTTGATCACATGCGGGCCTAGTGGATCACCCTCCTTCAGCTTACAATCCGTCAAGGACTGTCAGACGTTGAACCTTTCGGTCCTAGCCTACACCTGAAACATGCTTTTCAAACTCTCGATCATATCGAAAGCCTGAATGTTTTCGAAATGTTGTTGCAAATCGGGCTCCATACAAGCCAGCATGAGGTAGCTGATCTCGTTTGATTCATCAACGAGTTTCTGGTGGGCATTCTTGGTTGTGGCGTTAGCATTCTTGGTAGGTTCCTCTGGAAGTGGATCCTCTATAACATGTTCCTTTTTATCGTGCTTGAGAACAATTCTCACATTTCTATACCAGGTGGTAAAGTTTGTTCCATTCAGTTTATCCTTTTCCAGAATTGATTTCAATGCAAAGTTGGGTTGAGAAGGTGGTGCCATTGATCTACAATAGAAAATATGCAATCACTAAGCAATGTGTTTATGTAGAGTAATTCAAGCCTTAAAAAGAACTACTCCCACTGAAGTCAGCATCCCTCTGCAAACTCTCAGTGATTCAGGACCCGTCTAGCGCGAGCGACTAGTGAGCTTTAGCATCACTGCTAGCCAACTTGCCTATTTGGTAAGCAACTCCTTGCTAATCGTATCTCTATACGACTCCTGTCGGTTGGGTAGGTATCTCATACCCCGGCTCCCAACCTTCTCTGCCACAAGGCCCAAAACCGTTTTGATAGCCTCGTCAAGTTAACCCTATGCAGTGCATGTCCGTGTCTGACACGAACTCTCCAGTTCAAGGACACCTAGTAGCACGTCAATTTTATGAGCCCACTACTAGACATACTTGACGTACGAAGGTGCAACATCCGAATGGCAATATACTTGATATTAATGAGGGATCTTTCTAGCATTATAACATGCATAGAAACAAGAAGCAATATCAATCACATATAAACATAAATATGTGAAATAGTATGGCTCCTTCATGGGTGTCCTTCCATGGCCGGCTCCTACTCCGATGACCAAGGCGGAACTCCATCTTGTCCGTCACGCCAGGACGCCAAAACCTCGAACTTGATCTCTGTCCTCCAACTACTACAACTAGTAATGAATTTACAGAGAATCACAAGTCAACACGCAGGTCGTTATACAATATAATGACAGCACTTTGGCTCCTGTCGGCTGACCATCATGGCACGCAGGTCATGTTAAATTACACACATGCATCACATACATATGAGCCATACTATTCACATCAAACCTGCAAAACAAACTTATGCATAGAATCGCATTCTACCTGTTTGTGTGATCATGTACGAAATACAAGGCACTATGCACACGGCGGTCCTGCTAGCCGGTTAGTGGGCGGGGTTCGAAGGGGCAACACATTTTCGGAAATCGCAGATCACATCTGCACTCCGATCATGCCGAATTTTCTGATCTGACCGATCTCATTGATCATCGCGAACCCAATTCATTACGTTTCACGGTTAACCCCGGTGGAAGATACTGACCAATAGGGGTAGGTTGTGTCACGACCTCATCGATTCTGATTGACAGAAAACATTGCCTCAACGATCCCGATGTGCAGTTGATCTCATCAACCGTGCACATAGTCGATCTCATGAACGACGACGGATCTCATCTGCTACCTCCACATATCAAATATGCATCCGATCTGAATCCAAATCCTATAACACAGGCTCTGATACCATTGTTCAGGTTCTATCGTAGGTGCATCGCATGCAAATTAAAAAAATTCCTATGCACAGAACATCCAAGAACATGCAACGGAGATGGATCACAGATTGTTACCACTAGACGTGCAGTGTCGTGTAGCATAAGTAGAGTTGGGGCAACGCATTTGTGTGGTCCGTCTCCTCCTCGTCCAATCTCCCTCGAACAGTCGTTCCGATCTCCCTTGAATAGCGAGTCACCGGATCCCACGTACATGTTCGTCGGAGCGGAGCAAGTGCACCGCCTCTAATGTTATCCGCGCGTGCAGGAGGAACACCCATGCGATGGACTGCTAGGTCCGATTACACGGTCGGCGGCAACGAGTGGAGAAGGCTATTCGCAACACATGCAAACCCTAATGACAATGTCGAAACGATCAACCGGATGGGTGTGCCGCACCTCCACTATATATAGGCATCCGGCGCGGGCTCAACTCTTGGGCCTTGCACGGATCCTAAAGCCCATGTCTTCCTTCCCTTAAGCGCGTGACCCCTTAGGTTCTCATTCACTTGGTCGCGAGTCAGATCACATCCGACTTGACCAGTCGGTAGCGGCCTCTAGCAAAACATGCCGACTCCAAGTGTCCAATGAAGCTGGTTAGGCGAACATGTACTTCATCCTTCTGTTCCCTTTGCCACACAATATATGTTGTCGTTCACAAGGCGATATGGTCACCATTGTTGCAGCACGACCTCTTTCTCATTCTGGTGAATCCGACCAACACTTCGGATTATCTCATAATCCTCATTGCATGGCCATGCTTATCCAGGTCGGATCACCCGAGGGGCTCTAGAGTATATCTCTCCTGGTAGGAGTGGCAAATCCCACCTTGCTCGACCATGTCTCGCAGCATGGGTCTGGACAAGCCTGAACCTACCTTTGTAACTACCCAGTCATGGAGTAGCGTTTGGTCGGCCCAAAGCAAGTCTGTCACCATCTCGAGTACATGCGCCAGCTCAGTTCTTAGGACATAGAAAGTATGTTGTACTAGAGACTCACAGATGACCTATCGCTGCATCTCATAGTTGGGTCTGTCCAACTTAGACCTTATCTCGACTCGGATCCAACTATGTCGAATCCGACCGGACCTTTCTGAGTCCATATTATCTGGCTAGCATCCAATGCTACATGGTCAGTGAGACCAAACCATCCACCGTGTCATAGGCTACCTTGGCGGCGCGCAGGTTGGCCGCCGGGGTGTCATAGACGGGGAAACGGCCGCCGAGGATTTCCGCAACCACGCGACCGTGTTCTCGCACAGCACCACGCTGGCTGGGCTCGGGGCCAGCCGGGGTGAGACCGTACGCGGAGTTGTATTCCCGCTGCGCGGCGTCCATCCGACGCCGCTCGGCAACGAGGGCGCTGGCGTCTTCGAACAGCAGGCGATGGGCTGCCTCCAGCTCGGCTCTGGTGGCGACCGGGTCCGCCGTCATAGCGATAGGAGTGCCCAGACCCTGGAGGGTGGCGGCGAGTGGGTCAGACGTGCCGGCGCGAGCGGTGGCTACGTCGGCCTCGGCCGCTCGCACACGGCCCGAAGTGGTGGAGGAGACGGTGACCATCACTCCCACGCGGGTGTGGGGCCGATGGCCTCGCCCGTGGCGAGTGTGCCCACGGACGAGGGCGGGTCGGTGCAGTCGAACACCTGACTAGGGTACTCGTCAACCTCCGGTTCTTCGGCGAGGCTCAGCTTGACAAACCGCCCGGCGAGCGCAGCGGCGGCGAGCGCTAGGTCACGACCGAGGCACTCGTTAGAGATGCCGGCCGCGTTGCCCGCAAGGCTCGCTGGAGCAAGCCCCACGAGCATGCGGTTCTACCCAGACGCGAGGTGGTCGGGGGAGGCGGTGAAGGGTCCTGCCCAGAGCGTGACTCCGGCCAGCGCCGCGGACGTCCCCACGGTGGGCGCCAACTGTCGTGGTTTCGTCACGGCAGATGCCATAGGTAGGCTTATCGAGAGGGGTCAAAGGACGCCGGCGGGCTCCGGGAGCAGGATTAGGCACAAGCGGTGGCTGGCACGCGATGTACCCAGGTTCGGGGCCCTCCGTGGGAGGTAATACCCCTAGTCCTGCTCGGTTTAGTTGAGACAATGGTCGGGTTACAATGGTGCTCCTCAAGATGTATGGAGCAAGGAGGAAGAAGGGGCTAGCCCGCTCTTCCGCCTCTCTACGTGTGTGTGTGTGGTGGGAACTCCCAGAGAGCAGTTGATCGATCCCCCCTGCATGGGGGCGGCCCGGGGAGTTTTATAGACCAACCCCCCGGAATACAATACGAGTAGAAGGCCAAAGGGGGCCCCAGCCGGCAGCCTCTCCTGCCGGCTGTGTGGGCCCGGCTAGGGGGACTTGTCACCGGTAGGTCCCGCCGACTGAAGAGTCTCGTCAGGAACCAGCGGGGCCCGCGAGGCGGGCCCTGACGCCGGTCACATCGCGGCACGGGTCACGCCTTGCGACGTCGTCTTGCGGCTGCCGGCCGGGGTCAACGGTACGGCCGGCCACCCTATAGCCTCGCCAGGGTAGGTAACGGAGTGGTTGAAGGCATGCCAACACTGTTGGAAGCCCGGTCGCCATCCGCCAGGGTCAGAGGCCCTGACGCCTTCGCTGTAGCCATATCGGCGCTGACCCTCGACGGGATGCGGGCCACTATTGCCACGCACGCCCTGCAGACGGTATCCAATGCCCAGCCGGCTGGCCACAGTCGGCGGACCACCTCCGACAGGGCATAGCCGGACTGCAGGGGGAGGCGGCCCGCCCATTAGTCGAGTTAGGAGGCGGGGGAAAAGGGGCGCTTGAGGCTACCCCGGGGTCATCCCCCCATCAAGTTGATTCACAGGAGGAGTGATGCTTGTGTACTTTGGAATCTTTAGACATGAAGTGATAGGTGGGAGCATAGTCATCATTGCTGACGTCAGAGTTGTTGGAGTAGTCATTTTCTTCATTGTTGAAGATGGGCTTGCTTACAAAAGCAGTGGCAAGACCAAGGCTAGCAACACCAGATTCAGACTCCACCTCAGATTCTTCCTCTTCTTCATATTCTTCAGATTCTTCTTCAAAATCCATTTCCTTGCCAATGAAAGCTCGAGCCTTTCTAGAACCTTCTTCTTATGTGTTGAGGACTTTGAAGATGAGGACTTTGAAGATTTCTTCTTTTTCTTCGAGTCATCAGAACTGTCGTCCTTGTACTTCTTCTTTTTTGATTCTTTTTCCTAGAGAGGATAGTCAAAGATAAAGTGACCAGATGTCTTGCACTTATGACAAGTTCTTTACTTGTAGTCGCTTGAGGGATCTGATTCCCGCAAACCACTTTTTGATGACTTTACAAATCTGCCTCTCCTTGAGAACTTCTAGAATTTCCTCACGACCATTGCCAGCTCCTGACTCGGTTCTTCAGGATCACCAAGGCTACTATCAGAATCTTCGCCTTAGGATGAGGAAATTGCTTTTGCCTTATGAGCACGAGATCTTCCATAGCTTGGCCCGTAGAGGTCTCTCTTCTCAGCTTGTTGGAATTCATGAGTATTGAGTCTCTCAAGAATATCATCAGGATCAAGTGACTTGTAGTCTCCACGCTCTTGAATCATCAAAGCCAGAGTATCAAATGAGGAATCAAGAGATCTTAGCAGTTTCTTCACCATTTCATGGTCAGTGATGTCAGTGGCACCCAGTGCTTGAATCTCGTTGGAGATATCAGTGAGACGATCAAAAGTTTGCTGAACATTTTCATTGTTGAGTCTTTTGAAGCGGTTGAAGAGATTGCGAAGAACATCAACACGTGAGTCATGTTGAGTGGAAACACCTTTGTTGTCTTTGGATAGCCTATCCTAGATAAGCTTAGCAGACTCCAAAGCACTCACTCTGCCATACTAACCTTTGCTCAGATGGCCACAGATGATATTGTTCGCTTGTGAATCAAGTTGCTTGAATCTCTTCGCATCAGCAGCGTTGATCGTGGGAGTAACAGAGGGAACACCATTTTCCACAACATACCAAAGATTGTTGTCAATTGCCTCAAGATGCATGTGCATCTTGTTCTTCCAGTAGGGATAGTCCGTCCCATCGAAGGTAGGACAACCTGTGGAAACCTTGATCATACCTGCAGTCGACATAACTAGAACTCTAGGTGGTTAAACCAAAATCACACATAACAAGGGAGTATTGCTCTGATGCCAATTGAAAGTGCGTTATATCGACTACAGGGGGTGAATAGGCAATGTTTACAAATTCATCACTAAGGAATTTCAACTTGAGGAATTTGAAATGTGATGAATAACTAGCAGCAGAATAAGTACTCAAGTGCATGAGAAACATAGCAGAAGCATAGTCATCATGATGAAATAAGTCATGCATAGATTACAGGTAGCATCATACAGGATAAGCAGGCGAGGAACAAGGTAGATTGAAGTATTTGAGGTGAGGAAATTGAGAAAGTCTTCAGTCAAATTCTTCAAACAGTAACGATCAATTTCATCAACAAGTATATGAGGAAATGAAAGTGTTGAGGAAATAGAACCAGATAGCTCGATGAAGAAAATGGTTTGATGACCCAGTTCCAACTGTTGTGATAGTTGTACGTCTGGTTTGGAGTGGCCTGGTATTTAAACCAGAGGACACACAGTCCCAGGACACACAGTCCTTACCGTATTCTTCGTGAGCTAAGGTCACAAAGTCCTGGCCCAACACTCATGGTAAGTCTTGAGGGTAGACTTCCAAAACCTTCACAAACTGGTCACTCAATGATCCACAATTGACTGTTGAATGCTCTAGACCAAGGTCACTCCTTGATCCCCAATTGACTGTAGGATGCACTAGACCATGATGCCTAACCGTCTGGAAGATACACAATCTTCAAAGGTAACAAGTATCGGTTCCACACAGGAACAATCTCTTAAGTGATACTCAATCACTTTGGGTTTGGTGGTTCAGATCTGGGTTTTTCCCCACTGATGATTTTCTCTCCAAGTCCTCGGAGGATGGGTTGCTCTCAAATGACAAGTGTCAGTTCTCTCTAGGAGCAGCCAACCAACTAGTGGTTGTGGGGGGTGGCTATGTATATCCAGCGTGCAACCTGACATGATAAGACATAAATGCCTCCAATGATATGACCGTTATGTGGATAAGATGATTGGGGACAGCTGGCACAAAGCACAGCAACGGTCGGAATTTCGAACTATGAAAGTCCTCAGGCTTATCATATTCCTCACTTGTAGGCAATTCGCACTCGTGAAATCCTAACTCCTCAGTCAGACCAATTTCCTCAGAGACCAGAAGAACTTCATCTCTGTCACTAAAGAACTTGATTGAACTATAAGAGATTTCCAAAGGCTTCACTCGAAGGATTGGATAGGTTGAGGATTTTGAGTTGAGCATCAGTTGGAAAATTTCCTTGGTATTACCTCGTCCCCCTTTAACATTACGGTCTTTCCTATGACTCAAAGAAAGGAAATGAAACTACAAAAACAAAAGTCTTCACGCTTCATAGTCCTCGTTCATATCTTCAAGGTCATACCAACTTCTTCATTTCCAAAGTCTTCAGGGAATACCAAAGTCTTCAACAAAGTCTTCAACAAAGTATTCACCAAAGTCTTCAGTTGAAGACATACATTTTTAGGGGTCGATAATCTTCGAATATATCAAACTCCTCAACGACTTATAGGGCCTGTGTACACTTACAAATGCATCATTCTCTTAACCTATAAGTCTTGAATACACCAAAATCACCAAGGGGCACTAGATGCACTTACACCTATTAATAGTTAATACCGACACATCTACTAATCAACAATGATGCACTCACACCTTTTCATATTACCACATCAATATCATTAACCCATAATTTCTCTTTTATGTGCTACATGATGGTTTTGATTATCACTCATTGAATACCTATTATTTTTTGACTAGTCTTATGGCCCATACAAATTACCATCACTATTTATTAACTGACAAGCAAATATAAATGAGTGCAATTATTTCTATAAAATCTATACGCCACCATGCTCAAAAAGATATAAGTGAAGCACTAGAGCAACTACTAAGCTCAAAGGATATAAGTGAAGCACATAGAGTATTATAACAAATTATGATGAAGGAGTGTCTCTATCAAATAGGTGTGTCCATCAAACTACGACTATGGCAAACTAAATGTAAAAGAAAACAAAATCAAACGATGATCCAAGCAAAACTCATATCATGTGTCGAATAAAAATATAGCTCCAAGTGACATACCGATGGATTGATACAAAAGAGGGGATGCCTTCCAGGGCATCCCCACGCTTAGAAGATTGAGTCTTCCTAGAAAAATACCTTGGGGTGCCTTGGGCATCCCCAAGCTTAGGCTCTTGCTTCTCCTTATTCCATTGTCCATCGTGATACCACCCAAAACTTGAAAACTTCAATCACACAAAACAAAACAAAACCTCGTGAGATCCGTTACTATAAGCAACATATCAACTACTTTGGGTACTATTATAAATTGATTAATATTTAATTATTGCATAATAGGTACTGTATTATAATTTCTCCATGTCTTATACCCCCCCCCCCCTCCATAGCATCATCATAACAAGCAAACTGTGCAAGCAAAAATAGAATCTATCTAAAACAGAACAATCTATAATGATTTGTAGAGAGCCTATACTTCTGTAACTCATTTTTTTGAAAAATTAGGACATCCTGGATAATTTTTATAGCAATATTGTGTAAAAAGTTCAGATCAAAAATTCATTCCAGTAAAATCAGATAAATTCTGTACTTGATGATAAAGTTTTTGTTTTTGCACCATATCATTTCTAATAATCTTGTGAGTCATTCCAAAGGCTTTACTTGGCACAAACACTAAATAAAACATAAAACCACAATCATCATAGAGGCAATAATCATGTTATCACACCATGATAGAAATAAATGATAACTATTGGGTTGTCTCCCAACAAGCTCTTTCCTTATAGCCATCAAGATAGGCTTAGGATAATAATGATGCTCACATAAAAGATAATAGTTAAAGCACAAAGAGAGCATTATAAAACATGTGAAAACACATTTAAGTGTAACATAATTCCTATGCATAGGCATTTTATAAGCAGAGAAATTATCAAGACAAGAAGTGTCTCACATGTGCAAGTAGGAAGAGTGAAGCATTAACAATTTGAACATCAAGAGAGGTAATTGAAGATGAAAATTTCTATAACCATATTTGCCTCTCTCATAATAATAATTACACGTAGGATCATAATCGAACTCAAAAATGTCACTATCATGTAAAATATTGTCTCCATGATCCACATGCACAAAAGTTTTATAATCTTCCAAGATAGTGGGATTAACGTCAACTAAAGTCATGACCTCTCCAGACCCACTTTCAATAGTATTGCAAATATCATTATCAATAATAGGTTCAACATGAAGCTCAAAACTGACATTAGCCGAATTGACATTCATAGAATCTATACTAACAAAATTGAAATCATGCTTTTCATTCAAGAACTGTCATGAATCACTTTATAAATTTCCCAATTTTTAGATTCATGAATTTCAAGCAAGACCTCATAAAGATAATCTAGTGAACTCTCACTAGCAATTGTTTCAACATAATCGGGTCTTTTGAAAAGACTAGAAAATGGATGAGGATCCATTTATCTTTATTTCTTGTTTTTACTTTCTGTCTTGGTGTGACAAAGATAGAGATAACATAGCTAGGCAAGCAAGAAAATAGAAATATTTTTTGTATTTTTGATTTTTCTGAGACAAACTAAATATAACAGCAAATAAAAAGAACAACAAGTGAATGATAATTTGTGTGAAGTTACTTGATAGTTGGTGATGATATTCCCCAGCAACGGTGTTGGAAAATATGCCCTAGAGGCAATAATAAATTAGTTATTATCATATTTCCTTGTTCATGATAATCGTTTATTATCCATGCTAGAATTGTATTGATTGGAAACTCAGATACATGTGTGGATACATAGACAACCAAGTGTCCCTAGTAAGCCTCTACTAAACTAGTTCGTTGATCAAAGATGGTTAAGGTTTCCTAGCCATAAACATGTGTTGTCATTTGATAATGGGATCACAACATTAGGAGAATGATGTGATGGACAATACCCTAACTATAAACGTAGCATATGATCGTGTTAGTTTATTGCTACACTTTTCTGCATGTCAAGTATCTGTTCCTATGACCATGAGATCATGCAACTCACTGACACCGGAGGAGTACCTTGTGTGTATCAGACGTCGCAAAGTAACTGGGTGACTATAAATGTGCTCTACATGAATCTCCGAGGGTGTCTGTTGGGTTGGCATTAATCAAGACTGGGATTTGTTACTCCGTGTGACGAAGAGGTATCTCAGGGCCCACTCGGTAATAAACCATCACGACAAGCCTTGCAAGCAGTGTGACCAAAGTGTTAGCCACAGGATCTTGTATTACATAATGAGTAAAGAGACATGCCGGTAACGAGATTAAACTAGGTATGGAGATGCTGACGATCGAATCTCGGGCAAGTAACATACCGAAGAACAAAGGGAACAACATGCGGGATTAACTGAATCCTTGACATAGAGGTCCAACCGATAAAAATCTTCATAGAATATGTAGGAATCAATATGGGCATCCAGGTCCCGCTATTGATTATTGACCGTAGAGGTGTCTCGATCATGTCTACATAGCTCTCGAACCCGTGGGGTCTGCGCACTTAAGGTTCGGTGATGTTTCGGTAGTATAGAGTTATGTATGGTGGTGACCGAAGGTTGCTAGGAGTCCCGGATGAGATCCCGGACGTTGTGACGAGCTCCGGAATGGTCCGAAGGTAAATATTGATATATAGAAGTCATGTTTTGGTCATTGGAAAAGTTCCAGGCTCATCAGTAGTGTAGGAGTGCCGGGAGGGGTACCGGGGACCATCGGGCCGGGTGTCTAGACCCAAAGGGCCTCATGGGCTGTGGGAGGATCAAACCAGCCCTTAGTGGGCTGTCCGAGACCCCCACTAAGGCCCATGCGGCTAGGGGTGGGAAAACCCCAAAAGGTGGAGACATGGAAAGAGTTTCCAAGTGGATAGGAGGAATCCTACTCCTAATAGGATTGGAGTAGGACTCCTCCACCTCCAATTTCGGCTAACTCTTGAGGTTTTGAGGCTGCCTCCTCCCCTCCCTCCCTCCTCTATATACTAGAGGATTTAGAGGGAAAAGCTTACCCTAATTGCCACGTGCTCCCTCTACTTCATCTAGATCTTAATTTCTCCTCTAGATCGTTTCAGGGTGCTTAGGCGAAGCCCTGCTGGAATAGCTCCACCAACATCGCCGCAACGTTGTCGCGCTGCCGGATAACTCATCTACCTCTATGCTCCCTCTTGCTGGATCAATAAGGCCGAGATCATCACCGAGCTGTATGTGTGCTGAACACGGAGGTGTCGTCCGTTTGGCGCTGGATCGGAAGGACCGTGATCAAGATCACGAGACGATTCGTGATTTGATTGTGGTACGGATCGTGTTGAGATAGCGGGACGGATCGTGATTGGCTTGCGAGATGGATCGTGATGGTATTGCGGGATGCTCGACGATTTGGATCGCCAAGATGTTTGACTACATCAACCGCGTTTATTAACGCTTCCCGCTTAGCGATCTACAATGGTATGTAGATTCACTCTCCCTCTCGTAGATGCTTATCACCATGGATAGATCTTGCGTGTGCGTAGGAAAATTTTTGTTTCCCATGCAACGTTCCCCAATAGTGGCATCATGAGATAGGTCTATGTGTAGATGATCTCGAGTAGAACACAAAGGAGTTTGTGGGCATTGATGCATAGATTGCTTCCTCCCTTGGTCATGTTTTGGTTGAGCAGTATTGTGGGATGAAGCGGCCCGAACCAACCTTACTCGTACGCTTATGAGAGACCGGTTCCATCGACTGACGTGTAACTTTGTTGCGCAAAGATGGCTGGCGGGTGTCTATTTCTCCTACTTTAGTTGGATCTGATTCGACAAAGGCGGTCCTTGAGAAGGTGGAAAACCAACTTATGTATCACCATTATGGTTTTTGTGTAGGTGAGAATTTTTCTTGCTAGATACCCGTAGCAGCCATGTAAAACATGCAACAACAATTACAGGACGTCTAACTTGTTTTTGCAGGGTATGTTGTGATGTGATATGGCCAATTACATGATGAGATATATGTGATGTATGATATGATCATGTTTTGTATAGAATATCACGACTTACATGTCGATGAGTATGGCAACCGGCACAAGCTATAGGGTTGTCTTTAATTATTGTATGACCTGTGTGTCAATCATTAAGCATTATGTAATGCTTTACTTTCTCGCTAAACGGTAGCAATAGTAGTAGAAGCGTAGTGGGCGCAACAACTCCGATGGTGACACGTTGATGGAGATCAAGATGATGGAGATCATGGTATCATGTCGGTGACGATGGAGATCATGACAGTGCTTTATAGATGGAGATCAAAAGAAAAAGTTCATGGCCATATCATGTCACTTATGATTTGCATGTGATGTTAATCCTTTTATGCATCTTGTTTTGCTTAGGACGACGGTAGCATTATAAGGTGATCCTCACTAAAATTTGAAGATAAATTGTGTTCTCCCCGAGTGTGCACCATTGTGAAAGTTCGTCGTGTCGAGACACCACGTGATGATCGGGTGTGATAGACTCTATGTTCACATACAATGGGTGCAAGCCAGTGTTGCACATGCGGAACACTCGGGTTAAACTTGATGAGCCTAGCATGTACACACATGGCCTCGGAACACAAGAGACCGAAAGGTCGAACATGAGTCATATAGTAGATATGATCAACATGATGATGTTCGCCATTGAAACCACCTCAACTCATGTGATGATCGGACTTGAGTTGGTGAATTTGGATCTTGTATCACTCGAATGACCGAAGGGATTTCAATTTGAGTGGGAGTTCTTACGTAATATGATTAATTGAACTCATATCATGAACATAGTCAGTAGTGTCTTTGCAAATTATGTTGTAGATTACTAGCTCACGTTGTAGCTCCCTTGAATTTTTATATGTTCCTAGAGAAATACAGTTGAAAGATGATGGTAGCAATATTGCGGACTAGGTCCATGATCCGAGGATTGTCCTCATTGCTCCATAGAAGGCTTATGTCCTTAATGCACCGCTCGGTGCGCCACCCCCTCTAGCGTCGTCTATAGATGTTGTGAACATTTTACAGGCATGTTCCGATGACTACTTGATAGTTCAGTGCATCATGCATTACGGCTTAGAATTGAGGCTCCAATGTTTTGAACGTTACAGAACATATGAGATGTTCTAAGAGCTGAAATTGGGATCTCAGGCTCGTGCCCATGTTGTGAGATATGAGATCTCCAACAAGATTCTTTGCCTGCAAGATGGAGGATAATAGCTTAATCGTTGAGCATGTGCTCAGATTGTCTGGGTGCCACAATCGCTTGAATCAAGTGGGAGTTGATCTTCCAGATAAGAAAGTGATTGATATAGTTTTCCAAGTCACTGTCACTAAGCTACTAGAGCTCCGTGATAAACTATAAAATGCCAGGGATGGAAATAATGATCCCTAAGCTATTCGTGATGTTTGACACCGCGAAGGTGGAAATCAAGAAGGAGCATCAAGTGTTGATGCTTAGTAAAACCACTAGTTTCGAGAAGGGCAAGGGCAAGGAGGGAAACTTCATGGGCTGCAAGACAGTTGCTGCTCCAGTGAAGCAACCCAAAGTTGAACCCAAACCCGAGTCTTCTATTATGAGGAGAGCGGTCACTGAAGTGGAACAACCCTAGATACTTGGTAGATAAGAAGGTTGGCAACGTCGACAGAAGTATATTTGATATACGTGTTATTGATGTGTACCTTGCTAGTACTCCTAGTAGCACCTGGGTATTGGATACCGGTTCGGTTGCTAAATGTTTGTAACTCGAAATGAAAGCTACGGAATAAACGAAGACTAGCTAAGGGTGAGGTGGCAATGTGTGTTTGAAATGTTTCCAAGGTTGATGTGATCAACATTGCATGCTCTCTCTGCCTTTGGGATTAGTAATGAACCTAAATAAATGTTATTTGGTGTTTGCGTTGAGCATGAACGTGATTAGATCGTGTTTATTGCAATACGGTTATTCATTTGAGTTAGAGAAAAATGGTTATTCTGTTTACATGAATAATACCTTCAATGGTCATGCACCCAATGAGGATGTTTTACTGAATCTTGATCGTAGTAATATGCATGTTCATAGCATTGATGCCAAAAGATACAAAGTTAATAATGGTAGTACCACATACCTGTGGCACTACCGCTAAATGTCATATTGGTATAAATCGCATGAAGAAACTCCATGCTGATGGATCTTTGGACTAATTCGATTTTGACTCGGTTGAGACATGCAGACCATGCCTCTTGGGCAAGATGACTAAAACCCCATTTTCCAGCTTGATGGAACGGGCAAGTAACTTATTGGAAATGATACATGTTAATGTATACGGTCCAATGAGTATTGTAGAGTGCGGTGGATATCGTTATTTTCTTACCTTCACTGATGATTTGAGTAGATATAGTGTATATTTACTTAATGAAACACACGTCTAAATCGTTTGAAAAGTTCAAGCAGAATCAGAGTGAAGTCTGAGATCATCGTGACGAGAAGATAAAATGTCTACGATATGATCGTGGAGGTGAATATCTGAGTTACGAGTTTGGTGTACAACTTAAGACAAAGTGGAAGTTGTTTCACAACTCACGCCACCTGGAACACCATAGTGTGATGGTGTGTCCGAACGTCATAGTCGTGCTCTCTTGGATATGGTGCATACTATGATGTCTCTTATCATTTTGCCACTATTGTTTTGGGGTTATGCACTAGAGACAACAACATTCACTTTAAATAGGGCACCATCTAAGTCCATTGAGATGACACCGTATGAATTTTGGTATGGCAGAAACCTAAGCTGTCATTTCTTAATGTTTGGGGCTGCAACCCTTACGTGGAAAAGGTTTTCACCTAATGAGCTCGAACCTAAAGCGAACAAATGCATCTTCATAGAGTACCCTAAGAATAGTTGGGTATGCCTTCTATCTCAGATCCGAGTGCAAAGTGTTTGTTGCTAAAATGGGTCCTTTCTCGAGAAAGAGTTTCTCTCGAAAGAATTGAGTGGGAGGAAGATAGAACTTGATGAGGTTGTTGAACCTTTGTTTCAACCAGAAAGTAGGCAGCATAGGAAGATGTTTCTGTGGAGCCTGCATTAGTTGAAGAGGAAGTTAATGATGATGATCATGAAACTTCCGATCAAGTTACTATCAAACCTCATAGGTCGACAAGGACACGTAATGCTCCTGTGTGGTATGACAACCCTGTCTTAGAGGTCATGTTGTTGGACAACGATGAACCTACGAGCTATGGAGAAGCGATGATGGGCCCGAATTTCGACAAATGGTTAGAGGCCATGAAATCAAAGAAAGGATCCATGTATGAAAACCAAGTATAGACTTTGGTAGAATTGCCAGTTGGACGGCAGGTCGTTGAGTACAAATGGACTTTCAAGATGAAGACAGACACTGATGGTAGATGTCACCATTTATAAAGCTCGAGTTGTCGCAAAGAAGTTTCCTACAAGTTCAAGCAGTTGATTGCAATGAGACTTTCTTACTCGTAGCGATGCTAAAGTCTATTGGAATTATGTTAGCAGTTGCTGCATTTTTCAATTATGAAATCTAGCAGATGGATGTCAAAACATCATTTCCTTAACGGTTTACTTGAGGAAAGGTTGTATGTGATACAACGAGAAGGTTTTGTCAGTCCTAAGGATGCTAAAAGCTGTGCAAGCTCCAGCAATCCTTCTATGGGCTGGAGCAAGCATCTCGGAGTTGGAATATACGGTTTGATGAGGTGATCAAAGTTTTTGAGTCTATACAAAGTTTATGAGAAACTTGTATTTACAATAAAGTGAGTGGGTGCACTATAGAATTTCTGATATGTATATGTGGTTGACATATTGTTGATCGGAAATAATGTAGAATTTCTGGAAAGCATAAACGGTTGTTTGAAAAGAGTGTTTCAAAGGAAGACCTGGATAAAGCTACCTAATTGTTGGGCATCAAGATCTATAGAGATAGATCAAGATGCTTGATGAGACTTTCAATGAGTACATACCTAGACAAGATTTTGAAACAGCTCAAAATGGATCGGTCAAAGAAAGAGTTCTTGCCTGATTTATAAGGTGTGAAGTTGAGTGAGACTCAAAGCTCGACCATGGCAGAAGAAGGAGAAAGGACGAAGGCCATCCCATGTACCTTATCCATAGGCTCTATATAGTATGTCATGTTGTGTACCGCACATGTGTGTGCCTTGCCATGAGTCCCTCAAGGGGTACAAAAGTGATCTAGGAGTGGATCGCTGGATAGTGGTCAAAATTATCCTTAGTAACTAGAGGACTAAGGATATGTTTCTCGATTATGGAGGTGATAAAGAGTTCGTCGTAAAGAGTTACATTAACGCAAGCTTTAACACCAATCCAGATGACTCTTAGTAGCAATCCAGATACGTATAGTGGAGCAGCCATTTGGAATAGGTCCAAGTGCAGTGTGGTAGCAGTGTTTACAATATGACATAGATATTTGCAAAGCACACACGGATCTGAATGTCACAGACCCATTGACTAAAAGACCTCTCTCACATGCAAAGCATTCTCAAGCCCCAGAACTCATTAGGTATTAGATTCATAACAATGCGAATCACATGGTGGTGTGAACTAGATTATTGACTCTAGTGCAAGTGGGAGACTATTGGAAATATGCCCTAGAGGCAATAATAAATTAGTTATTATCATATATCCTTGTTCATGATAATCGTTTATTATCCATGCTAGAATTCTATTCATCAGAAACTCAGATACATGTGTGGATACATAGACAATACCATGTCCCTAGTATGCCTCTGGTGGACTAGCTCGTTGATCAAAGATGGTTAAGGTTTCCTAGCCATGGACATGAGACGTCATTTGATAACGGGATCACATCATTAGGAGAATGATGTGATGGACAAGTCCCAAACTATAAATGTAGAATATGATCGTGTCAATTTATTGCTACAGCTTTCTGCATGCCAAGTATTTGTTCCTATGACCATGAGATCATGCAACTCACTAACACCGGAGGAGTACCTTGTGTGTATCAAACGTCGCAACGTAATTGGGTGACTATAAAGGTGCTCTACAGGTATCTCTGAGGGTGTCTGTTGGGTTGGGATGGATCAAGACTGGGATTTGTTACTCCGTGTGACGGAGAGGTATCTCAGGGCCCACTCGGTAATACAACATCACAATAAGCCTTGCAAGCAATGTGACTAAGTGTTAGTCACGGGATCTTGTATTACAGAACGAGTAAAGAGACTTGCCGGTAACAAGGTTGAACTAGGTATGGAGATACCGACAATCGAATCTCGGGCAAGTAACATACCGAAGAACAAAGGGGACATTATAAGGGATTAACTGAATCCTTGACATAAGGGTTTGACCGATAAAGATTTTCGTAGAATATGTAGGAACCAATATGGGCATCCAGGTCCTGCTATTGGTTATTGACCGTAGAGGTGTCTCGGTCATGTCTACATAGTTCTCGAACCCGCAGGGTCTGCACACTTAAGGTTTGGTGACGTTTCGGTAGTATAGAGTTATGTATGGTGGTGACCGAAGGTTGTTCGGAGTCCCGGATGAGATCCCGGACGTCATGAGGATCCCTGGAATGGTCTAGAGGTAAAGATTCATATATAGGAAGTCATGTTTTGGTCACCGTAAAAGTTTCGGGCTCATCGGTAGTGTACCGGGAGTGATGGGAGGGGTACAGAGGACCATCGGGAGGGGTGTCTCGACTCAAAGGTCCTCATGGGCTGTGGGAGGAGTCAAGACAGCCCTTAGTGGTCTGGCTAAGCCCCCCACTAAGGCCCATGCGGCTAGGTGTGGGAAAAACCCAAAAGGTGGAGAGGTGGAAAGAGTTTCCAAGTGGAAAGGAGGAATCCTACTCCTAATAGGATTGGAGTAGGACTCCTCCACCTCCAATTTCAGACAACTATTGAGGGTTTGAGGCTGCCTCCTACCCTCCCTCCCTCCTATATATACTAGAGGACTTGGAGGGAAAGCTTACCCTAACTTCCACGTGCTCCCTCTACTTCATCTAGATCGTAGTTTCTCCTCCAGATCGTTTCAGTGGTGCTTAGGCGAAGCCCTGATGGAATAGCTGCACCACCATCGCTGCAACACCACCGTGCTGCCAGAGAAATCATCTACCTCTCTGCTCCCTCTTGCTAGATCAAGAAGGCGGAGATCGTCATCGAGCTGTATGTGTGTTGAACACGAAGGTGTCGTCCGTTCGGCGTTGGATCGGAAGGACCGTGATCAAGATCGCGAGACGATTCGTGATTTGATCATTGGACGGATCGTGATGAGATCACGGGACGGATCGTGATTGGGTCGCGAGATGGATCGTGATGGGATCGCGGGATGCTCGGCGATTTGGATCGCAAAGACGTTCGACTACATCAATCGCGTTTATTAACGCTTCCCGCTTAGCGATCTACAAGGGTATGTAGATTCACTCTCCCTATCATAGATTATCATCACCATGGATAGATCTTGCATGTGCGTAGGAACTTTTTTGTTTCCCATGCAACATTCCCCAACAAATGTGCCATAAATCCTTCCTGATACTTGTGATCTGCGTTGGGTTTTCCGTGAAGAGGAACGGGTAATTGCAGCACAATATGGGTAAGTATTTCCCTCAATTATGAAACCAAGGTTTATCGAACCAATAGGAATATCAATCCACAACCATCTTCAGCGGCTGCGCACAAAAGAGCAAACAACTTGCACCCAACACGGGCAAGAGGGTTGTCAATCCCCTTGATCTCGTTATTTGCAAGCAAGTAAAGTGTGTAGATAATAGTAGATAATTGTAAATTGCAAAATAAAATAAAAATAAAATAAGAATAGCAAGGTATTTATAAGTTTGTAAATATATAAGTGAATCGACCCGGGGGGCATAGTTTTCCCTAGCGGCATCTCTCATGAAAATAAGCATACACTGGGTAAACAAATTACCGTTGGGCAATTGAAAGAAAAGCGGATAGTTATGCGATGTTCACGCCAATGATCATGTGTATATAGGCATAATGCCTACACATAGTACTATTACTCCACTTCAAGAGCGCTTCTATGCTTGCCTCTCTATGTATTAAGTTCATGACAAATAGAGTAATGCATGGAGAACATGTTGGGGAACATTGCATGGTAAACAACAAAATTCCTACGCTTCACCAAGATCAATCAATGAGATGAGAATCTATGAGAGGAGAGATCGTATCCACATACCCTTGTAGATCGCTAAGCGGAAGCATTAAGAAACACAATTGATGTAGTCGAACGTCCTCGCGATCCAAATCACAGGCCGTCTCGCGATCCAATCACGATCTAGCACCGAACGGACACCACCTCCGTGTTCAACACACGTATAGCTTGATGACATCCTCGCCTTCATGATCCTGCAAGAGGAGTGAAGTAGTAGATGAGTTCCAGTAGCACGATGACATGATGATGATGATGGTGAAGAACAATCTCCGCAGGGCTTCGCCAAGCACAGCGGAAATTATGATGGAGGGTAAACTAGAGGGGTGAGGTTACTGGCACACGGCTTGGGGAAATCTTGATGTGTTTTGGGTGCTAGCCCTGTCCCTCTATTTATATGTTGAGCCCTGGGGTCGAAACTTGGAGAAAGAGCCTTCTCAAAGTCGGTTTAGCACTCAAGGCAAGAGTCCTCCTCGGACTCCAGGACCAGATGCTAGGGTCCTTGGCATTTGACACCAGACGCCAGGGCCCCTGGCGTCTGGCCCCTGGCCTCCGCAAAACTCATTTTTGCACCTTCCTAAAGCCTCGTGGGCTTTACCCCTTGGCCCAAATAAAGCGTTCTTGTACCCAGAACATTTCGGGAAACATCTGAATCCCCTTCTGGTGAATTCCGGAACCCTTTCGGAGACCAAACACTATTATCCCATATACAATCTTTACCTACGGACTATTCCAGAGCTCCTCGTCATGTCCGAAATCTCATCCAGGACTCCAAACATCTGTCGGTCACCAACATAATAACTCAACTATACTTATAGCATCACCAAACGTTAAGTGTGTTGACCCTGCGGGTTCGAGAAGTATGCAGACATGACCGAGACGCCTCTACGACTAATAACCAATAGCGGGACCTGGATGCCCATATTGGTTCCTACATATTCTACGAAGATCTTTATCGGTTGAACCTCTATGTCAAGGATTCAATTAATCACGTATGTAGTTCCCTTTGTTCATTGGTATGTTACTTGCCCAAGATTTGATCGTCGGTATCTCCATACCTAGTTCAATCTCGTTATCGGCAAGTCTCTTTACTCATTTCTTAATACAAGAACTAGTGGCTAACTCTTTAGTCACTTTGCTTGCAAGGCTCATTATGATGGTGTATTACCGAGTGGGCCCTGAGATACCTCTCCGTCAAACAGAGTAACAAATCCCAGTCTTGATCCATGCTAACCCAACACACACCCTCGGAGATACCTGTAGAGCACCTTTATAGTCACACAGTTACGTTGCGATGTTTGATACACACAAGGTACTCCTCCGGTGTCATTGAGTAGCATGATCTCATGGTCATAGGAATAGATACTTGACATGGAGAAAACAATATCAATAGACTGACACGATCATATGGTACAGTTATAGTTAGGGTCTTGTCCATCACATCATTCTCCTAATGTTGTGATCCCGTTATCAAATGACAACACATGTCTATGGCTAGGAAACCTTAACCATATTTATTCAATGAGCTAGTTTAGTAGAGGCTTACTAGGGTTGTCTATGTATCCACACATGTATCTGAGTTTCCAATCAATATAATTATAGCATGGATAATAAACGATTATCATGAACAAGGAAATATGATAATAACTAATTTATTATTGTCTCTAGGGCATATTTCCAACAGTCTCCCACTTGCACTAGAGTCAATAATCTAGTTCACATCACCATGTGATTTACACCCAATTAGTTCTGGGGTTTGATCATGTTTTGCTTGTGAGAGAGGTCTTAGTCAATGGGTCTGCAACATTCAGATTCGTGTGTACTTTGCAAATCTCTATGTCATACTGGAGATGTTGCTACCATGCTCCACTTGGAGCTATTCAGAATGACTGTTCCACTATATGTATCTGGACTGCTACTCAGAGTCATCTGTATTGGTCTCAAAGCTTGCATCGACGTAACCCTTTACGACGAACTCTCTATCATCTCCATAATCGAGAAACATTTCCTTATTCCTCTAGTTACTAATGATAATTTTTGATTCCTGACCAGTGATCCACTCCTAGACCACTCTTGTACCACTTGACACACTCATGGCAAGGCACACACCAGGTGCGGTACACAGCCTGGCATACTATATAGAGCCTATGGCTAAGGCACAGAGGACCACCTTCATCCATTCTCTTTCTTCTGTCGTGGTCGAGCTTTGATTCTCACTCAACTTCACACCCTACAAATCATGCTAGAACTCCTTCTTGGACTGATCCATTTTGAACTCTTTCAAAAGCTTGTCAAGGTATGTGCTCGTTGAAAAATCTTATCACGCGTCTTGATCTATCTCATTAGATTTTGATGCCCAATATTCAAGTAGCTTTATCCAGGTCTTCATTTGAAAAACTCCTTTCAAACAACCAATTATGCTTTCCATAAATTCTACATTATTTCTGATCAACAATATGTCAACCACATATACTTATCAGAAATTCTATAGTGCTCCCACTCACTTTCTTGTAAATACAAGTTTCTCATATACTTTCTATAAACGCAAAAACTTTGACCACATCATCAAAGCGTATATTCCAATTCCGAGATGCTTTCTCCAGCCCATAAAAGGATCGTTGGAACTTGCATACCTTTTAGCATCCTTAGGACTAACAAAAGCTTCTAGTTCTATCACATACAACCTTTCCTCAAGCAAACCGTAAAGGAAACGATGTTTTGACATCCATCTGCCAGATTTCATAATTGAAAATGCAGCAACTGCTAACATAATTCCAAAAGAGTTTAACATCTCTACAAGTGAGAAAGTCTTATCATAGTCAACTCCTTGAATGTCACACCCAAGATGCGACCCTATCCTTATTTTGGCTTGAGGGCCTCGACAGGGATAGGAGTGCATCTCATCGTGTTGCAAGAATGTATATCATTACAAGTACATGTATAGAAGAGATGAGTATATGGAATTTTCTTACACTCGCCACAAGCTACATCAATACAACAACATATTCAAACATCATACAGAAGAGCAGGGTCCGACTACGGACGAAACCAAACGATAAAATGACATCCATCCTTGCTATCCTAGGCTGCCGCCTGGAACCCATCCTAGATTGATGAAGAAGAAGAAGAAGAACTCCAAACAAACAAGCATCACGGTCCCGTCAAATCATCACATTACATGTACCTACAACTGTTGTTGTAGTAATCTGTGAGCCACAGGGACTCAGCAATCCCATTTCCAAGGGTATCAAGACTATTAAAGCTTAATGGGTGAGGTATGGTTAGGTGGTGAGGCTGCAGCAAGCTATTAAGCATTTTTTGAGTGGCTAACTTACGAATACAGAAAGTAAAGTATGGTGGTCTACGCATAATGGATGTGAAATAGTAATGGTCACTAAGTGATCCTGAACACCTACTTACGTCAATCATAACCCCACCGTGTTCTCTCTCGGATAAGAACTCATGAGAAGAGACAGTCACGGTTATGCACACGGTTGGTGTATTTTATTTGAGTTTACTTCAAGTTTTCTATGACCGAGTGTTAAACAAAGTTTTCCAAGTTGCCACATAACCATGGGAACGGCTTTCCGAAAGGTTTAACCCTACATGGGTGCTCCAACTCATCCATCACAAATTAACCACACGCAACGGGAATAACCTCGACCACGGATATTGTGATCTTCCTAGGCAATTCCACAGGAAATCCGCCACCTCGAGATAGCCCAAAGAAAATCAGAATTCCTCACTCAAGACATTCAAGAAAGGTAAAAAAAATCCAGGAAGGCCGCCCGACGTGCCGACAATCCCAATAGGAGTCGCGTATCTTGTTCTCAGGGCACGACAGATGAGCTACGCGTATAGTGGCCTGATAGAAATCTCCCGAGTTGCCCCGGGTTGGCCCCGCACAGTGCTCTATTTTGGACCAACACTCATGAGGAGCACCGGTCCGGGGGTTGATTAAATTATCCGCGGGTGCCGGTGGGTCCCTATGCATTTTATTAGTTATTAGGCAAATGTAGTACCAATGTTGGGCCTTGCCAGACAAGCTTTATCCTAAAACAAAAGAATGTTCATGTTGACACATGGAAGCAATGGCACCTGCAGCTAGAAATGCTATAAGAAGGGCTGAGCAAGCGGTAACATAGCCACACAATAGTTTGCTAGGAGGTGGAGGTTAGAGGCTTATCATGGCAATGTTGGGAGGCTTGACAACAAGTGGTAGGTAGCATGACATAACAATAAATGTGAGACAACTAGCATAGCAATGATAGTAGTGGTATCCAGGGAAATGTGTCATCTTGCCTGAGATCCCGCTTGGAAGAAGAACGAGTCCATAAAGAAGACGAGTCAACAAATAACTCCTACATATTAAATGAAGTTCAATATGCAACGAGTTGCATATTGACGAAACTCCATGTTCGAATTATTTAGTTCACTCCCATTTAGGTACTCATCAATATTAAATGTTGTTAGACATGGCAAGAGGTGAAGGACAAACAACTACATCACCCAGGCATTGTAAATGAGGCCAGAAGCAACATATAGCATTTCTGAAATGACCCCACATGCATATTATGAATTTGGTCTAGATCTGTCCTAACACAATTTTAGAGTTGTTAAACAGCATAAATGTCACTTATGTGATTCTACACATTTTTCTAGACAAGTTTCATATATGGAACATTTAAACGGAGCTACGGTTATCTAGTTATGCAATAAACCGTTTTTAACATGGCATTGATGCAAATTAATGCAAACAGCAAGTTTAAGTATTTTATCATGTGTGAAAGTTGGATATTATGAATCTATGCAAAATTGTGAACATTTTACATATCAAGAGTATTTTCATCCGATGCACGGTTCTCAAGTTATTAAATGCATGAAGTTTGGGGGTGCAATCTGTAAAATAGTTTTTCTCAATAATTATTAAATTCGCAGCACTAGGGAAAAAACATGTCGGCTGAATCTGGAACAAGGGCGAGCTCTGGGGGGCTGCTCACATTGGGCCAAAATCGGCCTGCTGGATGAGCGGGCTGGGCCGACTGGGTCTTGGCGTGGCCTCGCACTGGCTTGCACCAAGCAAGCTAATCTGGCGGCACGGTCAATGAAAAGGATGCGGTCATCGTCTGTTTGCGAATAGAGACGAGCGATGCACAAGCTCATGCACAGGGGCCGCGACGCTAGGCATGAACGGGCGGCGAAGAATGGCGCGGGAGTGGCCGGATCCGACGAGGGAAGGCCGGGGACGGCTGGTTCTGGCCTGAGTTGAGGCAAAGCAGGGGCGTCGGCGGCCATGGGTTGTTGCTGCCAAGTCAAAGAGAGACATGAGGTGAGAGAGAAAACGAGGTCTATAGTGGAGAGAAAATGAGAGGGAGAGGGAACATGCCGGCGGGGTTGAGGCCGACGGGACCCTGCTGGTCGCCGGAGCTGCTGGCGGAAGCGGTGGTCATCTCGATGAGGAAGGAGCAGGATATGGGCTCGAGCAAGAGACGGCGAAGCGCTCCTCCTGGCTGCGTTCGACGCGGGCGAGCAGAGGATGAAGTTGGGACCTACGGGGCGGCTGAGCAACACTCTGGCAACAACGGAGCTCGCCGGACGCGAGGAGCTGAAGGACGACGAGGATGCGGCCATGGTCGCAACAGATGGAGCAGGGTGACGGCGCCATGGGGCTCCTCTCCCGATCCGGATTGGACCGAGGAGGCTGTGGCATGGGTGCTGGAATGCGCCTCGGCCGTTTGATGCCAGATCCGACGGTCCGGAGAGGGTTGGCTTGCTGGATCTGGATCGAGGAGAGGAGGTGGTGGTTGTGGTTGGCTGCGCACGGAAACTGAGGAGCGGTGGTGGCGGCTGATGATGGGACAAGCTCCTAGGTTTTAGGGTTTTGCATCTATTTATAGCAGGGTCCTGGGGTTAGCTGATTTCATCCATTTTTCGGACCGTCGGATCTCGATCCAGCGGTCCGAAACGGAGGGGTTGGCTAGGTGGGTCTAGTGGGCTGTGTAGAGTGGTTGGGCCAAGAAGAGAGGGAAGTGGCAGCCCGTGACAGGGGTTTTATAGACTGAAAACGTCCGATAATTTGACTGGCTAGTGCCGCTATATATTTAACCGCTGGGTACCAAACGACCTCTGACGGTGACGAAATTATGGTTGACGGTCTACCTACAATAAAACAAGACCGCATGCCAACTTCTGACCCAATCCGATAAAGTTTTATACGCACTTTAAAAACAACATTTCTATCAATGTCGTGGGCGCGTGCGTGTGTTTTTGGTCTCGAAATGGTCAACGACATGAACGAAGAGAACCAGCAACTATGAACGGATGTAAGCTTTCAAAAACGAGTGATGATGCTATGCAGATGATGCGAATAATGCTATGATGAATGCGACAACCAGACAAAACACATGACCAGAATGGAATAAAAGCGGAATCTTCTAGAGCGTCGGTCCTGGGCTGTTTCAACTCTACTCCACTACACGAGGATCTCGTCCTGAGATCTAGAATGAGAAGGGGAAGATAAAGAGCAAGAGGTAAACTTAGTTGCTTCTCTGACAAACGAGTGAAACCAATGAAACATGAAGGTTGTAAAAAGATGAAGAATTACATGAGGAACAAGCAAGAATTCACAAGAAATCTAGGCAGCACTTCAGTAGGAAAGGGAGGAAAAACTTGATAAGAAGGAAAATAACTTGAACATAGGACACAACACTCCGGTAAAATGAATAGCAAAGAAATAACCTGATCTTAATCAAACTAGATGTGAGTTGAAAAGATCAACACCACAATGCCTCTGGAACAAAAGAATAGAAGCTAGATCTTTGGAGAGAAGAGAACGGAGAAGAAAATGACAACATGTACCAACAATGAATTTTAGAAGCATAGGTTGAACGGAGTTGTTGAAAAATGAACAACGAAAAGAATAAGCTTGTTGTGGGCTTAAAGTCAACATCTCAAAATAAAGATGTGATAACCAGCCACTGACAAAACAAGGATTACTTGGGAGAAAAAGAGATGAAAAACTTCTTTCAGCAAGAGGAGAAGGAGGAAACTTGGATCATTTATGACACCATGATAGCAACAATCCTTAGGAAATGCTTTAGGTGAAATCTAACCCAAGATAACTCCGAGAAAGGAATGATTGGTTTACTTACCTTATTCTTGACAATTTTCCTTCGAGACTCCTCATAATCAAGAATTTAATAACACCATCTCAAAAGACAATGGAGAAGGAATTGAACTTAGAAATCCAAGATAAAGACCACTTGAGCACCTCCAACAAGAATCTTGAAGAACACTTCGAGAAGAATTACATCCTTAACAAACCACCATGAAGAAGCATCAAGATGGACTCCGGAATGAAAGGATGATAGAAAAGAAGTGAAGGTTGAAAATACCAAGATTGGGGCCTTGCTATGATTAGATGAAGCTTAGCGACAAGATACTTGAGAAAACTAGGAACTATGGAAAAGGAAAGATGAACAAGTTAGAATCGATAATTTGATATCATGAACAACTCCGGAATAAGGATTGAGATCCCCTCGATGAAACAAGAATAAGAATTATGTTATGCTTATCCTTCATCAAGTTAAATTGATGACAAGCAATGGATTTGGCATACTACTTATTCTTCTTGCAAAGATTTGAAGAGAAAGCGAGAGATAGAATAGAAACTTGAAGAAGTATTGCACGAGAACACCGGTAAGAATTCACAACGAATGAGGATACTACGATTGAACGAAGATACATGGGAACGAAGAGATCATGATCCACCTAATGGAAAACTTCACAAGGCACCAGAATAATTGCGATACACACGAAGAGAGAACAATTGAGAAGATATTGAGCACGAAAGCTAAAAGCTGAGAACAAGAAATCTTCTGAAATGATGGCCTTCGGGAGGATCAAGAAATGAAAACAACTCTAAATGCAACAAATACATATGGGAGAAATTTCTCATGAATAGAAACAATTTGAGAGGAAAGCATCAAGATGAGATGACAAATCTTCAAGAGAATGGATCAAGATTAAGAGAAACTCTCCTTCGGTCTTCAATACTAAGAATAATGATGAGAACAACATCCGGAATTACTGAGACACTCCGAAACAATGAATGAGGAAAGGTTGAGCTAATGATGAAAATAATTCAAAGTGATCTGGGAGAACGAATATGACTGATGAAAGACATTCTTACGTCATATTGAGAGAACTTTGAGGATATCTCCAAAAATATTAGAAGAGCTAGGTAAGATCCTGGGGAAAAACCTATGGGTTATGGGCCCACTAGAAAGAAACCACCGTTGAAAGAATGCTTAGAAAGAGAGATTGCACCGTTACAACGAAAACATGATGAGGTGAGAACCTCGAAATAATTTGAAATGATTTTGGAACAGGAACACGAATCTTCTGAGATATACTGAAAACTCCGTATAGAATTGAGAGAGGTCAAAAAAACAAGAGAGGCTTGAATAGGAATTCCCAACATGTGCAATCATTGAACAAATGAGAAAGGATATGATGAATACCGAGAGCTTGAATTGATCGCGCCGGGAATGAAAACAAGAATGAAGAATGATGAACTTGAAGCACTTGAGGATCTTCATAAAGAATCACCGGATACGATACAAAAGAAAAGATATAGCGGAAGCATCACATGAATAGAAAAGACACTTGGATGAGAATTTAATCACTGAATAAAAAGGGCGGGAGGGTGGGGAAAACAAAGACAACTTGGGATAGAGATGAACTTCGGGAAGAAACATGAGGATTGATATTGCAAATATTGGAGATGATTGAATATCTTGAAGAGGAGCACACCGGTTGAAAATAATTTCATGACAACTCTAGTTGAACAAAAGGATTAACGTTACCGTAAAATATGAGAACCCTACTTAAAAAAGATATGACATCACCACTTGACATCAAAGCAACATGAATTACCATATTCAAAAAAACTAACAAAGGATGAGGCTTACAAAACAAGCCAGAACAAATACATAATAGAGATTTCATCCGATATTTTCGTGGTAAGGTTTGCACAGGCTCGATCTTATAGTAGCCATCATGTACAAGGTAGTGCACATGACATACGAAGTGTCCCCGAGTCGTAGCAAGCTACAAAGAATCTTTAAGACACAATGAGAACCGTTGAAAGAAAGACTGTGAACAAACAAATCCACTAGATGTCGAACCCCAACCTCACATCATGATCTGTTGCAAGATAACCTAGGTAACTACTTGAATTCCCACCTAAGAACTCTCGAAATCTTCCGGTTATGCAATCGGGTGTTGGGGATACAGGGAGGCAAAATATCTCACACAACTAACAAGCCCTACACTCCAACTGTATCCATCCGTCAACACATAACCAGAGGCTTCAGAACTCCATCTATCTTAGACCCTCGAAAACACAACGATACCAAACATGGCAGTACCCCGGACGCCTCCCCAGTACTAGGTGACTCTGACCTTATCTTACCATGAGAAGTATTGAAGCAATTTTGAACATCCTCCGTCCTGAGATACTAAGGAAACTGAACGATGACGATGTGTCAAGAATCCCCTAGAGCTCAACTCCCCGGAAGAAATCAAGTCAGACAGGAGGCACCAAGACAGAACTCCATCACATCGGCATCATATAGTTTCCAAAATACCCGCGTGATCCTAAAGAAAATTGAGCGAGAAGAGGAGTAGAATTAAAATTCCTAAGTCGTAATTCCTCACCAGAGCATAGAAGAGAAGTAAAAAGAATCCTACTCTCCAATATAACTAGACTCAAAATAGTTTTTCACTAGACTCGACTAGGCCAAGTTCGATCAATCAAGGGGGCTCCTAGGTCGGTACAGGCTCTGATACCAACTTGTCAGGCCCAAGATGCGACCCTATCCTTATTTTTGCCCGAGGGCCTCGACAGGGATAGGAGCGCATCTCGTCGTGTTGCAAGAATGGGTATCATTACAAGTACATGTATAGAAGAGATGAGTACATGGAATTGGCTTACACTCACCACAAGCTACATCAATATCACATCAATACAACAACATTTTCAAACATCATACAGAAGAGTAGGGTCCGACTACGGACGAAACCAAATGATAAAATGACATCCATCCTTGCTATCCTAGGTTGCCGCGTGGAACCCATCCTAGATTGATGAAGAAGAAGAAGAAGAAGAACTCCAAACAAACAAGCATCATGCTCACGTAAAATCATCGCATTACCTATACCTGCAAATGTTGTTGTAGTAATCCATGAGCCATAGGAACTCAGCAATCCCATTTCCAATGGTATCAAGACTATTAAAGCTTAATGGGTGAGGTATGGTTAAGTAGTGAGGCTGCAGCAAGCGACTAAACATTTTTTTGATTGGCTAACTTACAAATACAGAAAGTAAAGTATGGTGGTCTACGCATAATGGACGTGAACTAGTAATGATCACAAAGTGATCCTGAACACCTACTTACGTCAGTCAGAACCCCACCATGTTCTCTCTCGGATAAGGACTCACGAGAAGAGACAGTCATGGTTACGCACATGGTTGGTGTATTTTATTTGAGTTTACTTCAAGTTTGCTATGACCGGGTGTTAAACAAAGTTTTCCATGTTGCCACATAATCGTGGGCATGGCTTTCCGAAAGATTTAACCCTGTAGGGGTGCTCCAACTCATTCATCACAAGTTAACCACATGCAGCGGGAATAACCTCGACCACGGATCTCGTGATCTTCCTAGGCAATTCCATGGGAAATCTGCCACCTCGAGATAGCCCGAAGAAAATCGGAATTCCTCACTCAAGATGTTCCAGAAAGGTAAAAAAATATAGCAAGGCCACCAGACATGCCGACAATCCCGATAGGAGTCGCATATCTCGTTCTCAGGGCACGACAGATGAGCTACGATTACAGTGGCATGATAGAAATCTCCCGAGTTGCCCCGGGTTGGCCCTGCACGGTGCTCTATTTTGGACCAACACTCATGAGGAGCACTGGCCCGGGGGGTTGATTAAATTATCCGCGGGTGCCGGCGGGTCCCTATGCATTTTATTAGTTATTAGGAAAATGTAGTACCAATGTTGGGCCTTGCTAGACAAGCTTTATCCTAAAACAAAAATCAAGGGGGTCCCCATAACAACCCCAAGCATGTTAGGAGCGCTCAATTATTGAACATAACACCGGTTCACAAGTAACTTGGGGCGACAAGAGTGGAACAAAACACCGAGCAAAAGGCAAAGCCTTCCACCCTTTACCAAGTATATATGTGCATTAAATTAAATAGCAATAATATTGTGATAACAAAAGAATGTCCATGTTGACACATGGAAGCAATTGCACCTGAGATCCCGCTTGGAAGCAGAACGAGTCCATAAAGAAGACGAGTCAACAAATAACTCCTACAAATTAAATGAAGTTCAATATGCAACGAGTTGCATATTGACGAAACTCCATGTTCGAATTATTTAGTTCACACCCGTTTAGGTACTCATCAATATTAAATGTTGTTAGACATGGTAAGAGGTGAAGCACGAACAACTACATCACCTAGGCATTCTAAATGCGGCCGGAAGCAACATATAGCATTTCCGAAACGACCCCACATGCATATTATGAATTTGGTCCAGATATGTCCTAACACAATTTTAGAGTTGTTAAACAGCAAAATAAATGTCACTATGTGATTCTACACATTTTTTCTAGACAAGTTTCATATATGGAACATTTTAAATGGAGCTACGGTTATCTAGTTATGCAATAAACCGTTTTTAACATGGCATAGATGCAAATTAATGCAAACAGCAAGTTTAAGTATTTTTATAATGTGTGAAAGTTGGATATAATGAATCTATGCAAAATTGTGCACATTTTACATATCTAGAGTATTTTCATCTGATGCACGGTTCTCAAGTTATTAAATGCATGAAGTTTGGGGTGCAATCTGTAAAACAGTTTTTCTCAATAATTATTAAATTCGCAGCGCTAGGAAAAAACATGGGGCTGAATCTGGAATAGGGGTGAGCGCTGGGGGGCTGCTCACATTGGGCCAAAATCGGCCTGCTGGATGAGCGGGCTGGGCCGACTGGGTCTTGGCGTGGCCTGGCACTAGCTTGCACCAGGTGGGCTGATCTGGCGGCACGGTCAACGAAAAGGATGCGGTCATCGTCTACTTGCGAACAGAGATGAGCGATGCACAAGCTGGTGTACAGGGGCCGTGACGCTGGGCATGGACATGGTGGCGTAGAATGGCGCGGGAGTGGCCGGATCCGACAAGGGAAGGCCGGGGACGGCTGGTTCTGGCTTGAGTTGAGGCGAAGCAGGGGCGTCGGCGGCCATGGGTTGTTTTTGCCAAGTCAGAGAGAGACATGGGGTGAGAGAGAGAACAAGGACTATAGTGGAGAGAAAATGAGACGGAGAGGGAACATGCCGGTGGGGTTGAGGCCGACGAGACCCTGCTGGTCGCCGGAGCTGCTGGCGAAAGCGGTGGCCGTCTCGGTGAGGAACGAGCAGGACATGGGGCGAGCAGGAGACGGCAGGGCGAATGAAGCGCTCCTCCTAGCTGCGTTCAACGTGGTCGAGCAGAGGAGGAAGTCGGGACCTGCGGGGCGGCTGAGCAACACTCTGGCGACGGCGGAGCTCGCCGGATGCGACGAGCTGAAGGACGACGAGGACGCGGCCATGGTCGCAATGGACGAAGCAGGGCGGAGGCTCCATGGGCCTCCTCTCCCGACCCGTATTGGACCGAGGAGGCTGTGGCATGGGTACTGGGGCGTGCCTGGGCCATTTGATGGCAGATCCAACGGTCCGGAGAGGGTTGGCTTGCTGGATCTGATCGAGGAGAGGAGGTGGTGGCTGTGGTTGGCTGCGCATGGAAACTGAAGAGCGGCGATGGCGGCAGATGATGGGACAAGCTCCCTAGGGTTTAGGGTTTGGCATCTATTTATAGCAGGGTCCTAGGGTTAGCTGATTTCATCCATTTTTCGAACCGTTGGATCTCGATCGGGCGGTCCAAAACGGAGGGGTTGGCTAGGTGGGTCTAGTGGGTTGTGTAGACTGGTTGGGACAAGAAGAGAGGGAAGTGGCAGCCCGTGATAGAGGGTTTTATAAACCGAAAACGTCCAATAATTTGACCAGCTAGTGCCGCCATATATTTAACCGCTGGGTACCAAACGACCTCTGACCGTGACGAAATTTTGGCTGGCGGTCTACGTACAATAAAACAAGATCGCATGCCAACTTCTAACCCAATCCGAGAAAGTTTTATACACACTTAAAATCAATATTTTTATCGATGTCACGGGCACGTGCGTGTGTGGTTGGTCTCGAAACGGGCAACGACACGAACGGAGAGAACCGGAAACTACGAACGGATGCTAGTTTTCAAAAACGAGTGATGATGCTATGTAGATGGTGCGAATGATGCTATGATGAATGCGACAACAAGACGAAACACATGACGAGAATAAAATAAAAGGGGAATCTTTTGGAGCGTCGATCTTGGGTTGTTACATTGAACTTGTCAGAAACTTATTTGCGACAAGTCAAGCTTTATAAATGGTGACATTTACCATCAGCGTTTGTCTTCTTCTTAAAGATCCTTTTGTACTCAACGGCCTACCATTTCAACGGGCAAGTCTAGTTTTCATACATGGATACTTTCTCGGGTTTCATGGCTCCTAGCCATTTGTTGCAATCTGGGCCCATCATCACTTCTCCATAGCTCGTAGGTTCATCGTTGTACAACAACATGACCTCTTAGACAAGGTTACCATACCACCCAAGAGAAGTACGTTCCATTGTCGACCTATGAGGTTCGATAGTAACTTGATCTGAAGCTTCATGATCACCATCATTAACTTCCTCTTCAACCGATGGAGGCTCTGTAGAAACATCTTTTTGCGCTGCGCTACTCTCTGGTTAAAACAAAGGTTCAACAACCTCATCAAGTTCTATCTTCCTCCCACTCAATTCTTTCGAGAGAAACTCTTTCTCGAGAAAGGACCCGTTTTTAGCAACAAACAGCTTGCCCTCGGATCTGAGATAGAAGGTATACCAAACTGCTTCCTTGGGGTATCCTATGAAGATGCACTTTTTCCTCTTTGGATTTGAGCTTATCAGACATAAGCGTCACATTCCCAAACTCTGAGAAATGACAGCTTAGGTTTCTGCCAAACCATAATTCATACGGTGTCATCTCAACGGATTTAGATGGTGCCCTATTTAAAGTGAACGTATTTGTCTTTATGCATAACCCCAAAACGATAGTGGCAAAACGATAAGAGACATCATAGTATGCACCATATCCAATAGAGCACGACTATGTCGTTCGGACACACCATCACACTATGGTGTTCCAGGTGGCATGAGTTGGGAAACAACTTCCACATTGTCTTAAGTTGTATACAAAACTCGTAACTCAGATTTTCACCTCCACGATCATATCATAGACATTTTATCTTCTTGTCATGATGATCTCAATCTTCACTCTGAATTTTCTTGAACTTTTCAAACGTTTCGTACCCGTGTTTCATTATGTAAATATACCCATATCTACTCAAATCAACAGTGAAGGTAAGAAAATAACAATATCCACCGCATGCTACAACACTCATTAGACCACATACAAGAACATGTATCATTTCCAATAAGTCACTTGCCCGCTCCATCATAACAGAAAATGGGGTCTTAGTCATCTTGCCCATGAGGCATGGTGTCGTGGGAACGAGCCTGAAAGTAGATGGTAGGGGTACGAAGGGAGAGGGCGGAGTCCTAGCTACGGCAAGGGTGTACACACGGATGTATGAGTTCGGGCCCCTCTCATGGAGGTAACAGCCCTACGTCTTAGTGCTCGGGAGCTTTATATCATGTGGAATGTAGAGATTACAGTAGTTGAGAACCCTTGTGCAGGAGGGGAGGGGCGGCTTATATAGAGTTTGCCGCCCCTCATAATTATCCCGCATCTAAGGGCCTCGTCGTGGGGTTTAAAGTCTGCCGTTACAGGTAACATACGTAATAAAAGCTACTAATGACCATTGAACCAGCGTCTTCCCGTTGGGCTCTTGATGATGGCTCCTGGTCTTCTGGTGTCGAGTGAAAGCGAGGTCTTCCCAGTGACACGCGACTGCCGAGTGAGAGCGGGAGTCTCTAAGTGGATTACTGTCGAGTGACTTTGAACATCTCCACGGATCCACTCGGAAGTTCATGCTTGATATTTAAGTCCTCCCATGTGGTGTCCTTAGGTAGGGTATGTGTGCCTTGCCTAGGACCCTACCCTAGGTACATATCCTCGTCATTAGCCCCCGAATGGATCGGGGTTTGAGTGGTGGAAGGAGGTATCGATGTACACCTTGAGTTAGTGCATCAAATCCTCCGAATGATATTTGGGATTTCCATGGAACTTGCGTTGATTGAACTCTGAGCATTAGCGTTCATTCAGGATCGACACGCAAAATCTTCCGAATGATATTCGGGGCTTCAACGAAACTTGCGTCGATTGAACTCTTCTCCGCTCGCTCGGATCCATTCAGCCTTAAAAGTGCCCGAGTGGATGTTTAGCATTTGTTTTGCTCCAAGTGAACTGACGGTATATTGGAAGGCGACGGGTCGGTCTGACAGACCCGGATTTTCCGAGATACGAAAATTTGGGAAGCACGCGCGCGCGATGATGACACCACGATCAGGGCAAGTGGAGGCACGACGCCTTGATTTTTGCGCTGGTCTTATCGCCACATACTGGGCGCTGTCAGCGGTTGATGTGCACGGTAACCTTGTGGGTCCACTGTCGATGGGACACTCGGCAGTGTATAAAGCTTTCCGCGCTGCGGTTCGCACAGTACTTCCGGTAGTTCTTGTTGGAAATATGCCCTAGAGGCAATAAATAAAGTGTTTATTATTATATTTCCTTGTTCATGATAATCGTTTATTATCCATGCTATAATTGTATTGATTGGAAACACATTACATGTGTGGGTAAATAGACAACACTTTGTCCCTAGTATGCCTCTAGTGAACTAGCCTGTTGATCAAAGATGGTCAAGGTTTCCTATCCATTGACATGTGATCTCATTTGATAACGGGATCACATCATTACAAGAATGATGTGATGGACAAGACCCAAACTACAAACATAGCATATGATCATGTCAGTTTATTGCTACTGTTTTCTGCATGTCAAGTATATGTTCCTATGACCATGAGATCATGCAACTCACGGACACCGGAGGAGTGCCTTGTGTGTATCAAACGTCGCAACGTAACTGGGTGACTATAAAGGTGCTCTACAGGTATCTTCGAGGGTGTCTGTTGAGTTAGCATGGATCAAGACTGGGATTTGTTACTCCGTGTAACGGAGAGGTATCTCAGGGCCCACTCGGTAATGCAACATCACAATAAGCCTTGCAAGCAATGTGACTAAGTGTTTGTCACGGGAGTATTATGGAACGAGTAAAGAGACTTGCCGGTAATGAGGTTGAACTAGGTATGGAGATATCGACGATCGAATCTCGGGCAAGTAACATACCGAAGAACAAAGGGGACATTATACGGGATTAACTGAATCCTTGACATAAGGGTTCGACCAATAAAGATCTTCGTAGAATATGTAGGAACCAATATGGGCATCTAGGTCCCACTATTGGTTATTGACCGTAGATGTGTCTCGGTCATGTCTACATAGTTCTCGAACCCGTAGGGTCTGCACACTTAAGGTTTGGTGACGTTTTGGTAGTACAGAGTTATGTATGGTGGTGACTGAAGGTTGTTCGGAGTCCCGAATGAGATCCTGGACGTCATGAGGAGCTCCGGAATGGTCCGGAGGTAAAGATTCATATATGGGAAGTCCTGTTTTGGTCGCCGGAAAAGTTTCGGGCTAATCGGTAGTGTACCGGGAGTGCCGGTAATCTACCGGGAGACCACCGGGAGGGGTATTTCGACCCAAGAGGCTTCATGGGCTGTGGGAGAATGAATACCAGACCTTTGTAGGCTGGTGGAAATCCCACACAAGGCCCATGTGGCTAGGGAAGAAAAGCCCAAAGGGAAAACGGTGGAAAAAGGCCAAAAAGGGAGGAATCCTAGTCCTACTAGGATTGGAGGAGGAATCCTTCTCTCCTCCCACTTCGGCCGAACCAAGGAGGACTTTGCCCTTGCGACAAGGCCTCTCCTCCCTCTCTCTTATATATACTGGAGGTTTTAGGGGTTTTACACAGAATTTTTAGCCACGTGCTACCCGTTCCTCTAGTGCATAGTTTCTCCTCTAGATCAGATTTCTGTGGTGCTTAGGCGAAGCCCTGCCGGAATAGCTCCACCAGCATCGCCGGAGCACCGTCACGCTGCCGAAGAACTCTTCTTACTCTCCGCTCCCTCTTGCTGGATCAAGAAGGCGGAGATCGTCATCAAGTTGTACGTGTGCTGAACGCGGAGGTACCGTCCGTTCGGCGCTAGATCGGAAGGACCGTGATCGTGTTCGCGGGACGGATCATGATTGGATCGCACGAAGGATCATGATCGTTTTCGCAGGACGGATCGTGATTTGATCGTGGGACGGATCGTTATTGGATCGCGCGACGCTCGGCGATTTGGATCGCGAAGACGTTCGACTACACCAACCACGTTTCTCAACGCTTCCCGCTTAGCGATCTACAACGGTATGTAGATCCACTCTCCCTCTCGTAGATGCTCATCACCATGGATAGCTCTTGCGTGAACGTAGGAAAATTTTTGTTTCCCATGCAACGTTCCCCAATGGTGGCATCATGAGCTAGGTCTATGTGTAGATGAGATCTCGAGTAGAACACGAAGAGTTTGTGGGCGTTGATGCTTAGATTGCTTCCTCCCTTGGTCGTGTTTTGGTTCAGCGGTATTGTGAGATGAAGCGGCCTGGACCAACATTACTCGTACGCTTACGAGAGACCGGTTCCCTCAACCGCAACTTTTTGCATGGATGGCTTGCGGGTGTCAGTTTCTCTCACTTTAGTTGGATCGGATTCGCCAAAGGCGGTCCTTGAGAAGGTTGAAAAGCAACTAGTGTATCACCATTGTGGGTTTTGCATAGATGAGAATTGTTCTTGCTAGATACCCATAGCAGCCACGTAAAATATGCAACAACAATTAGAGGACGTCTAACTTGTCTTTGCAGGGTATGTTGTGATGTGATATGGCCAATTACATGATGTGATATATGTGATGTATGAGATGATCATGTGATGTATAGATTATCACGACTTGCATGTCGATGAGTATGGCAACCGGCAGGAGCCATAGGGTTGTCTTTAATTATTGTATGACCTGCGTGTCAATCATTAAGCGCTATGTAATGCGTTACTTTATCGCTAAACGGTAGCAATAGTAGTAGAAGCATGTTGGGCGCGACAACCCCGATGGCGACACGTTGATGGAGATCAAGATGATGGAGATCATGGTGTCGTTCAGGTGACGATGGCGATCATGCCGGTGCTTTCTAGATGGAGATCAAAAGCACAAGTTCATGGCCATATCATGTCACTTATGATTTGCATGTGATGTTAATCCTTTTATGCAACTTGTTTCGCTTTGGACAATGGTAGCATTATAAGGTGATCCCTCACTTAAATTTCAAGATGAATTGTGTTCTCCCCGAGTGTGCACCGTTGCGAAAGTTCGTCGTGTCGAGACACCACGTGATGATCGGGTGTGATAGACTCTACGTTCACATACAATGGGTGCAAGCCTGTGTTGCACGTGCAGAACACTCGGGTTAAACTTGACGAGCCTAGCATGTATAGACATGGACTCGGAACACAAGAGACCGAAAGGTCGAACATGAGTCATATAGTAGATATGATCAACATAATGATGTTCACCATTGAAACCACCTCAACTCACGTGATGATCGGACTTGAGTTGGTGAATTTGGATCATGTGACACTCAGATGACCTAAGGGATGTCAATTTGAGTGGGAGCTTTAGTAATTTGATTAACTAAACTCATTATCTTGAATAATAGTCCAAGTAACCTTTGCATATTTATGTTCTAGATCAATGGCTCGCGTAGTAGCACCCCTGAATTTTAATGCATTCCTAGAGAAAGCTAAGTTGAAAGATGATGGAAGTAACTTTGCTGACTGTGCCCGTAATCTGAGGATTATCCTCACGGCTTCCTAGAAATCATATGTCCTTGATGCATGGCTTGGTGACCAACCAGAAGACATGACCTCCGAAGACGTTAAGAACGCTTGGGAGGCACGTTCTGGAGATTACTCAATAGTTCAGTGTGCAATATTGTATGGCTTAGAACCAGGACTTCAAAGACGTTTTGAGCGTCATGGAGCATATGAGATGTTCCAGGAGTTGAACTTTATCTTTCAGAAGAATGCCCGAATCGAGAGGTATGAGACCTCCGATAAGTTCTATGCTTGCAAGATGGAGGAGAACGGGTCTATCAGTGAGCATATACTCAGAATGTCTGGGTATTCAACTCGTCTAGCAGAGTTGGGAATTGCCCTTCCGCCAGAGGTGATCACTGACAGAGTTCTTCAATCACTACCACCTAGTTACAAGAGCTTTGTGATGAACTATAACATGCACAGGATGAACAAGTCAGTCGCCGAGCTGTTTGCGATGCTAAAAGTCACTGAGTCTAAAATCCAGAAAGAACATCAAGTGTTGATGGTCTATAAAACCACTAGTTTCAAGAAGAAAGGCAAGGGCAAGGGCAAGAAGGGTAAAACCAAGAAGGATGGCAAAGCAGTTGCTACTCCTGTAAAGAAGCCTAAGCATGGACCTAAGCCAGAAACTGAGTGCTTTCATTGCAAGGGAACTGGTCACTGGAAGCGGAACTGCCCAAGTACCTGGCTGACAAGAAAGCGGCCAACGACAAACAAGGTATATGTGATATACATGTTATTGATGTGTACCTTACTAGCTCTCGTTGTAGTGCCTGGGTATTTGATACCGGTTCGGTTGCTCACATTTGCAACTCAAAACAGGAACTAGAGAATAGAGGAAGGTTGGCAAAGGATGAAGTGACGATGCACGTGGGAAATGGTTCCAAGGTTGATGTGATCGCCGTCGACATGCTCTCTCTTCGATTACCATCGGGATTAGTGATGAACCTGAATAATTGTTATTTAGTGCCCGCGTTAAGCATGAACATTATATCTGGATCTTGTTTATTGCGATACGGTTACTCATTTAAATCAGAGAATAAAGGTTGTTCTATTTATATGAGTAATATCTTTTATGGTCATGCACCCAATGTAAGGGGTTTATTCATATTGAATCTTGATAGTGATGACACACATGTTCATAACATTGATGCCAAAAGATGTAGAGTTGATAATGATAGTACCACTTTCTTGTGGCACTGCCGTTTAGGTCATATTGGTGTAAAATGCATGAGGAAGCTCCATGCTGATGGAATTTTGGAGTCACTTGATTTTGAGTCACTTGATACATGTGAACCATGCCTCATGGGTAAGATGACTAAAATGCCATTCTCTGGAACAATGGAACGGACGAGTGACTTATTGGAATTCATACATACTGATGTGTGTGGTCCAATGAATGTTACAGCGCGTGGTGGATATCGTTATTTTCTCACCTTCACTGATGACTTAAGTAGATATGGGTATATTTTATTTACTTAATGAAATACAAGTCTCAAATGTTTGAAAAGTTCAAGCAATTTTAGAGTGAAGTTGAGAATTGTCGTAACAAGAAGATTAAATTCCTGCGATCTGATCGAGGAGGTGAATATCTAAGTTATGAGTTTGGCAGTCACTTAAGACAGTGTGGAATTGTTTCACAGACACCGCCTGGAACACCATAGCGTAATGGTGTGTCCGAACGTTGTAATCGAACCTTATTAGATATGGTGCCTTCTATGATGTCTCTTGCTGATTTGCCACTATCGTTTTGGGGTTATGCATTAGAGACAGCTGCATTCACTTTAAATAGGGCACCATCAAAATCCGTTGAGATGATGCCATATGAACTATGGTTTGGCAAGAGGCCAAAGTTGTCGTTTCTTAAAGTTTGGGGAAGTGATGCTTATGTCAAAAAGCTTTAGCCAGAAAAGCTCGAACCCAAAGCGGAGAAATGTGTCTTCATAGGATACCCGAAAGAGACAGACGGGTATACCTTCTATCTCATATCCGAAGGCAAAGTGTTTGTCGCTAAGAACGGAACATTTCTTGAGAAAGAGTTTCTCTCGAAAGAATTGAGTGGGAGGAAAATAGAGCTTGATGAGGTTATTGAACCTTTACTTCAACCAGAAAGTAACGCAGCACAGAAAGATGTTTCTGTGGAACCTATGATGGTAGAAGAGGAAGTTAATGATGATGATCATGAAGCTTCGAATCAAGATACTATTGAACCTCGTAGGTCGACAAGGGAGCGTACTACTCCTGAGTGGTATGGCAACCTTGTCTTGGAGGTCATGTTGTTGGACAACAATGAACCTACGAGCTATGGAGGAGCAGTGATGGGCCCGGATTCCAAGAAATGGTTAGAGGCCATGAAATCCGAGCTGGGATCCATGTATGAAAACAAAGTATGGACTTTGGAAGTATTACCTGAAGGGCGAAAGTCCATTCAGAACAAATGGATCTTTAAGAAGAAGACAGACGTGGACGGTAATGTCACCGTCTATAAAGCTTGACTTGTGGCAAAGGGTTTTTCACAGGTTCAAGGAGTTGACTATGATGAGACATTCTCACCCGTAGCGATGCTTAAGTCTGTCAGAATCATGTTAGCAATAGCTGCTTATTTCGGTTATGAAATTTGGAAGATGGATGTCAAAACGGCGTTCCTCAGCGGTTTCCTTGAGGAAGAGTTGTATATGATGCAACCAGAAGGTTTTGTCGATCCAGAGAATGCTTACAAAGTTTGCAAACTCCAGCGATCCATTTATGGGCTGGTGCAAGCATCTCGGAGTTGGAATAAGCTCTTTGATGAGGTGATCAAAGCATTTGAGTTTATACAAGTTATGGAGAAGCTTCTATTTACAAGAAAGTGAGTGGGAGCTCTATAGCGTTTCTAATATTATATGTGGATGACATATTGCTGATTGGAAACAATATAGAAATGCTGGAAAGCATGAAGGAATATTTGAACAAGAGTTTTTCAATGAAGGACCTAGGAAAAGCTGCTTTCATATTAGGCATTAAGATCTATAGAGATAGATCGAGATGCTTAATAGCACTTTCACAGAGCACATACCTTGATAAAGTTTAGAAGAAGTTCAAAATGGATCAGTCCAAGAAGGGGTTCTTGCCTGTGTTACAAGGTGTGAAGTTGAGTAAGACTCAATGCCCAGTGACTGCAGAAGATAGAGAAAAGATGAGTGTCATCCCCTATGCTTCAGCCATAGGCTCTATCATGTATGCAATGATGTGCACAAGACCCGATGTCAGCCTTGCCATAAGTATGGCTGGAAGGTTTCAAAGTGATCCTGGAATGGAACACTGGACAGCGGTCAAGAATATCCTTAAGTACCTGAAAAGGACTAAGGAAATGTTTCTCATTTATGGAGGTGATGAAGAGCTCGTCGTAAAGGGTTACGTTGATGCAAGCTTTGACACTGATCCGGATGACTCTAACTCACAAACCGGATACATATTTATTCTCAACGGGGGAGCGGTAAGTTGGTGCAGTTCCAAGCAAAGCGTGGTAGCCGATTCTACATGCGAAGCGGAGTACATCGCAGCCTCGGAGGCGGTGAAGGAAGGTGTCTGGATGAAGCAGTTCATGACAGATCTTGGAGTAGTGCCCAGTGCACTGAATCCAATGAACTTGTTCTGTGACAACACTGGTGCCATTGCTCTGGCCAAGGAACCAAGGTTTCATACGAGGACCACACACATAAAGCGACGCTTTAACTCCATCCGTGATTACATCGAGGAGAAGGACATAAATATTTGCAAAGTGCACACGGATCTGAATGTTGCAGACCCGTTGACTAAACCTCTTCCAAGGGCTAAACATGATCAACACCAAAACTGCATGGGTGTTCGATTCATTACAATGTAGATCACATAGTGATGTGAACTAGATTATTGACTCTAGTGCAAGTGGGAGACTGTTGGAAATATTATTATTATATTTCCTTTTTCATGATAATTGTTTATTATCCATGTTATAATTGTATTGATTGGAAACACATTACATGTGTGGGTAAATAGTCAACACTTTGTCCCTAGTATGCCTCTAGTGAACTAGCTCGTTGATCAAAGATGGTCAAGGTTTCCTAGCCATTGACATGCGATGTAATTTGATAACGGGATCACATCATTAGAAGAATGATGCGATGGACAAGAACCAAACTACAAACGTAGCATATGATCGTGTCATTTTATTGCTACTGTTTTCTACATGTCAAGTATATGTTCCTATGACCATGAGATCATGCCAATCATGGACACCGGAGGAGTGCCTTGTGTCTATCAAACATTGCAACGTAATTGGGTGACTATAAAGGTGCTCTACAGGTATCTCCGAGGGTGTCTGTTGAGTTGGCATGGATAAAGACTGGGATTTGTTACTCCGTGTAACGGAGAGGTATCTCATGGCCCACTCGGTAATGTAACATCACAATAAGCCTTGCAAGCAATGTGACTAAGTGTTAGTCACGGAATCGTGTATTACGGAACGAGTAAAGAGACTTTCCGGTAACGAGGTTGAGTTGGTATGGAGATACCGACGATCGAATCTCGGGCAAGTAACATACCGAAGAACAAAGGGGACATTATATGGGATTAACTGAATCCTTAACATAGAGGTTTGACCGATAAAGATCTTCATAGAATATGTAGGAACCAATATGGGCATCTAGGTCCCACTATTGGTTATTGACCGTAGAGGTGTCTCGGTCATGTCTACATAGTTCTCGAACCCACAGGGTCTGCACACTTAAGGTTTGGTGACGTTTCGGTAGTATAGAGTTATGGATGGTGGTGACCGAAGGTTGTTTGGAGTCCCGGATGAGATCCCGGACGTCACGAGGAGCTCCGGAATGGTCCGGAGGTAAAGATTCATATACGGGAAGTCCTGTTTTGGTCGCCGGAAAAGTTTTGGGCTAATCGGTAGTGTACCGGGAGTGTCGGCAATGTACCGGGAGACCACCGGGAGGGGTATTTCGACCCAAGAGGCTTCATGGGCTGTGGGAGAAGGAATACCAGACCTTTCTGGGCTGGTGGAAATCCCACTCAAGGCTCATGCGGCTAGGGAAGAAAAGCCCAAAGGGAAAAGGTGGAGAAAGGCTAAAAAGGGAGGAATCCTAGTCCTACTAGGATTGGAGGAGGAATCCTCCTCTCCTCCCACTTCGGCCGAACCAAGGAGGACTTGGCCCTTGCGCCAAGGCCTCTCCTCCCTCCCTCTTATATATACTGGAGGTTTTAGGGTTTTTGCACAGAATTTTCAGCCACGTGCTACCCGTTCCTCCAATGCATAGTTTCTCCTCTAGATCGGATTTCTGCAGTGCTTAGGCGAAGCCCTGCCAGAATAGCTCCACCACCATCGCTGGAGCGCCGTCATGCTACCGGAGAACTCTTCTTCCTCTCCACTCCCTCTTGCTGGATCAAGAAGGCGGAGATCATCATCAAGCTGTGCGTGTGCTAAACCTGGAGGTGCCGTCCGTTCGGCGCTAGATCGGAAGGACCATGATCGTGTTCGCGGGACGAACCGTGATTGGATGGCGGGTCAGATCGTGATCGTGTTCGCAGGATGGATCGTGATTGGATGGTGGGACGGATTGTGATTGGATCTACGGACGCTCGGCGATTTGGATCACGAAGACATTCGACTACACCAACCGCGTTTCTTAACGCTTCCCGCTTAGCGATCTACAAGGGTATGTAGATCCACTCTCCCTCTCGTAGATGCTCATCACCATGGATAGCTCTGGCATGAACGTAGGAAAAAAATTGTTTCCCATGCAATGCTCCCCAAAAGTTCTTTCTCTCTTTTCCTCTGCTCCCAGTGCCCCACTCCGATCTTCCTCGACGAGAGCCGTCGTACCGACAATGAAGAACACGACGGAGAAGCTGGAGCAGGCGAAGAAGGGAGCTATGAATCTCAAGGGCAGGAAGCCCTCGACCGCCCGGTTCACCATGCCGGCGGGTTGGATGCAGGGGGATTTTCTCCCCTCTGTAGTCACTCATGAGGACATGGAGGGCCTCGTCTCCGACGGGATCGTGGCGGATGGCGCTTGGAGGTTGTCAGGGGAGGAGCACGAGCTGGAGCCACGTGACGGGGAGCGGATTCTTCTTCCCTCCCATGTCGAAAGAGGTTTTTCCATGCCTCCCCACCCGTTCTTTAGGGGCTTTCTGAACTTTTTTGGTGCTCAACTGCACCACCTCTCGCCAAATACCATCGCCTATCTGTCTGCATTCGTCACTTTGTGCAAATGTTTCCTGGGCTGCTCTCCCCATTGGGGGTTGTTCAAGCACCTCTTCATGGTCAGATCCCAGACCGTGAAGAAAGCTCTCCCTGCTGATGGGAAGACTCATGTGCTCCAATTGTGTGGAGGCTTAGGGGTTCAGAAAAGAGCCCGTAGTTCCTTCCCTGCCATGACCTTTCCCGAGTCTGTCAGAGGCTGGCAGTCGACTTGGTTCTGTTGCAAAGATGTTGCATCACCCAATATGTCGACTGGCCTTCCCCCCTATACACCTGACCGTCCTGTTGTTCCCCAATCTTTGAGGGTGACCGAAGAGGAGCATGTCCAAATGGGTCTCCTGGTCGAAGTTGTGGTGCAATTGATCCGGGGCGGAGTGATAGGAATGGATTTGCTTGAAATGTTTCTCGGTCGACGTATCCAGCTACTACAGGCCAGAGACCACACCATGTGGCATTATGCGGGCCCAGAGGACACGACCAGGATGCATCCAAAGGAGGTTCCACAAAAAACTATCGAGCAGTGGCTTCGTAGCATCACTGGAGCTTGCGACAATCCTTTGGGAGCCAAGAGGATCTGACCTTACTCGGCCAAAAACCCGCTGAAGAATCTGGTGAGTTATGAGGTGTCGACTGATGTTGTACTATCGAGTGATACTTTGACTTATAAACTGATTTACTCCCTTGAATCATACAGGAGTGGACAAACATGCACTCGCCCGTTCCCAACGGGAACCATGTGGAAGATGGCATGGTGAGCGAGGGTGGCAGTGTGGATGGTGACGGTTCTTCCGACACCAAGGACGAATACGAGGACTCCGGCAAAGGGGAAGAGGTCGATTCGCCTCCCCGGTGCGAAGGTCGCACCAAGGCCCGCTAGGATCCGATGGCTGTTGAGGACAGGGCTCCGAGCCCTAGCAAGAAGAACCCGAAATGGAGCCGCCCTTCAACCGTTGAGTCGAGTGAAAGACTGGCCAAGCAACCCAAGCAATCCATCACCAAGCCTTGCAAAGCTCTGCCTCGCATGAGAGTGGTCGTACCTGTCGTCTCCACGTAAGTGTTTATTTCCAAAAAAATTCTATCGACTGAAGTCTGGAGTTGTATCTGACTGAATGCCACTCAATCCGCCAGAGCTGCTACATCTGTGACCTCGCCTCATCGGGATGGAGAGGAAGCGATGGATGTTGACACTGCTGATGCTGCCACTTCTCATAGAGGTAAGAAAGTTGTTGGTTCGTCCGGATGGGACTCGACATATGTAGATGTTAACACTGTCGGTTGTCATTGCAGAGGTCATTCAGGTGGAGGACGACGAGGAGCAACTAGACACTTCGCGCGCTCGTACCCGGAGGGCATCATCAGCGCAAGCGCTTCAGCGCTCGACTGCAGAGTCTTCCTAGGGGAGAGGTGGCTCGACACAACCCAGGGCTGAACCCGCAGCACCTCTGTCGCATGCTCCTCCAGCCATCTCGACCGTTGTGACATCGAATCCAACTGGACCCCCTCAGACTGCTTCAGCTGCCCTAGCGATCATGCCGACTCCACCTGTGACGGTCTTCTCTCTGCATCTCACCCCAGAAGAGCAGACCGGAGCTGCGAAGGAAGCCATGATTCAGGTGGAGCAGCTCATGCTGAGAACCAAGGAGGTGTTCAAGACCAGCAAACTAGCTTTTGATGTCAGCACAGCCCTCCGTACCAATGTCCGAGTAAGTTCGATTGTAAGTCCATTGTCGATTGAATTCCTATCTTCTCTTGGTTGTTGTACACCCAGTGGGTGATTGCTGTAGAATGTTTGAACTTTCTCCACTCGAATAGACCGGATCGTAGTCGAGTAGGACTGGGATTTATAGTACGCGTGGTACTAGGGTCACTCGACATGTCGAGTGTATTTTCTGACGAGTTGCTCGACGGATCGAGAGTTAACCGTCTCAGTGGGGGCGCTCTTAGCGCACCCACTGGGTGTAGTCCCCGAGACCGTTGTCGAGTGCTTGCATCGGTAGGGGTTTTAGAGTATGTTGTATATAGGATACATTTCGTCTTGAATCACGCCACTCCATAGCTACCTTGCAGGTTTCATGGATATTATTGGCAAACCATGATATTACGCTGCATAAGGATAGACTGCACTTCATAGAGTAGGGAGGTGCGGCATTCGACGGGTCGAGTGTCGTGACAGGGTTGACCTTGTCGAATGTATATTTTTTTCTCACGAGTTACTCGACAAATAGAGAGTTAACCGTCTCAGTGGGGCGCTCATAGCGCACCCACTAGGTGTAGTCCCCGAGACCACCCTTGAGTGCTTGCATCGGCAGGGGTCTTAATAGAGACAGCTTTTGAATTTGTTTATGGCGCGCGGAGCGCCAGAGACACTCGACATGTTGAGTGGACTTTCTGCTTGAATTCTTCTAAGATGGTCATTCACCGGCGTTCGATACCCAGACGACTATTCCAAGCATCACCCGCCGATTGAATTCCTGTCTTGTGTTGATTCCAGAGGGCTTGTGAGCTTGGGCCGGAGTACAAGGACGTGGAAGATGAAAGGAACCGGTTGCAGGTGGATCTGGCGGTCACCAACAACGCTCTAGAGTGAGCGCGTGCTGAGATGAAGACTTTGGGTGGTAATTACTTCTGATTTTCTGCATTCTCCTCTTCACTCTTCATGTTTTGAACCGAGTGCTCTCACTCGAACAGACGTATGCAATGAAAACCATCGACTCCAAGCACGACTCAACAATGTTGTTTCTTTAGATTCCATGAAGAAGGCGCTGGAGGAGAAGGACAGGGCGCTTGCTGACGCTCAACAAGTGGCCAAGGACAAGACTGAAGCTGCAGATCGGAAGCTGGAGGCCGCTAAGAAGCTGGAGGATGAGAACACCAAGCTGAAGCAGGAGTGTGCGGACCTTGTCAAGAAGGCTGAGCAACTAACCAAGGGGGGTAATGGCCTGCAGAAGCATCTGGGCGAATTCTCGAGGAAGATGTATCTTCTGCTCGACGGTGAGTATTTCTTGTCGACTGACATTTGCAAAAAAATTGAGGGTCGCAGTTCACCGATTCTCTTCCTATTTCCCCTTCTTCAACAGAATTCTGCCAGGACTTTGAAAAGGAAATAGAAGAGATTGAGACCATGCTTGACCCTACCAAGTCGCCGGTTGCTGATGCGGTGGTGATGAACATGCTGTAGCTCAACATCCAGCTCCAGGGTGCCAAGGCCTACATCACTCGACTAAAATATGCCATGGAAAGAATCGATAAGGAGATATGGCCTAAGGACACTCTTCAGCTCGACCTCAACTCCATGATGGCTCGCCTGAACGAACTTCCCAGTCGAGTGCAAGCTTGGAAAAAATCTGCTGCTTGCTAAGGGCCGACGTGGCGTTGTCACTCATCAGGGTCCACTATAGGGACGCGAGGGAGGAGAAACTGAAGGAGCTCCAGGTGGTAAACACGAAGAAACTCCAATTCGAGGACTTCATGGAAACCTTCAACGAGGCAGCTACCAGAATCGCTGACGACATCGACCTAGACACTTTCGTCGAGCCCGCCAGTCTGTCCCTTGCTTAAAAAACTTGGGTCTTTAGAAAAAAACAGTTAAATTTGCCTCGGTATGCCGAGTGGAACTGTATCTCCTAAAACTTCATTCAGGCCTTAGGCTTGAGCACATTTGCTTCTGCACAAGACGTTTATCTGCGATTTTACCTTTCAGAACTTACTCGTGCTTTGGCTTTCAATCATTTGTTCGACTAGTTTTGTTTTTAACTTTAGGCGAAATTCTTTCATAGCTAAGCCTCCGAGTGTGAGGATTACTCATCGATCGGAGTATTATTGATCTTAGGCGAATGTCGATTCGTAGCTAAGTTGTCGAGTGAATGGATTACTATCCACTCGCCGAGGTTTTTAACTTAGACGAAACGTGTTTCGCGGCTAAGTCCCCGAGCGTGAGGATTGCTCATTACCCGGAGTATTTTTGAACTTAGGCGAATGTCGATTCGCAACAAAATTGTCGAGTGAATTGATTACCATCCACTCGACGAGGTTTTTAACTTAGGTGAAACGTGTTTTCGCAGCTAAGCCCCCGAGCATGAGGATTGCTCATTACCTGGGGTATTTTTGAACTTAGGCGAATGTCGATTCGTAGCTAAGTTGTCGAGTGAATGGATTACCATCCACTCGACGAGGTTTTTAACTTAGGTGAAACGTGTTTTCGCAGCTAAGCCCCCGAGTGTGAGGATTGCTCATCACTCGGAGTATTTTTTTTAACTTAGGCAAATGTCGATTCGCAGCTAAGTTGTCGAGTGAATGGACTGCTATCCACTTGATGAGGTTTTTAACTTAGGCGAAACGTGTTTCGCAGCTAAGCCCCCGAGTGTGAGGATTGCTCATCACTCGGAGTATTTTTGAACTTAGGCGAATGTCGATTCGCAGCTAAGTTGTCGAGTGAATGGATTACTATCCACTCGATGAGGTTTTTAACTTAGGCGAAACGTGTTTCGTAGCTAAGCCCCCGAGTGTGAGGATTTCTCATCACTCGAAGTATTTTTTTTTTGAACCTTAGCGAAGACGGATTCGCAAATAGACCGTCGAGTGAATGGACTGGTATCCACCCGACAGGGTTTTTAACTTAGATGAAAAATGTTTCGCAGCTAAGCCCCCGAGTGTGAGGATTGCTCATCACTCGGAGTATCCCCAAGAATGTAACTACACGGTTGGAATCGACGAAGTATATATCGTAGAAATGTGAATTTCATTGATGAAGTATTCTTATTACATCAGAAAACTCTTGTCTCAAGTGTAATAACGCCGGAGCAGATCTGCGTTCCAGGCTCATGGCTCATCTATCTGTTTCATGAGATTACACAGGTGATAGGATCCATTGTTTAGCACCTTAGTGATGAATAAAGGGCCTTCCCATGTAGGAGCAAGCTTGTGAGGTCGGTGTTGATCCACCCGGAGCACCAAATCTCCCTCATGGAACGTTTGACTCTTGACATTCCTTGGATGGAAGCGCCATAGGTCTTGCTGATATGTAGTGGTCCAGATCAGAGCCATCTATCGCTCCTCCTCTAGAAGATCTACCCCATCCTGTCTGGCTTGTTCAGCTTCAGCCTCAGAATATAGCTCCACTCGAGGAGAATTGTGGGCCAAGTCACTCGGCAACATGGATTCAGCGCCATAGACAAGGAAGAAAGGAGTTCGTCCAGTCGACCGATTAGGCGTTGTCATCAATCCCCACAAAATAGACGACAGCTCAGTTACCCACGCACTGGCGGCATGATCCAAATCACGCATGAGATGAGGCTTCAGACCTTGCAGAATGAGACCATTAGCCCGCTCAACTTACCCATTGGTTTGAGGATGTCCAATAGAAGCATAATCCACTCGGGTGCCTTGGGAGTTACAGAATCTCCTGAATTCTTCCGAGTCAAAATTAGTGTCATTGTCCGTGATGATGCTGTGCGGAATGCTGTATTGAATAATGATCTCTCTCATGAACGTGACCGCCGTACGGGAGTTAAGCTTCTTGATGGGCTTGGCTTCAATACACTTGGTGAATTTGTCGACTGCTACCAACAGGTGGGTGAATCCTCCTTTTCCGGGTCGGAAGGGACCAACCATGTCGAGTCCCCAAACTGCAAACAGCCAGGCGAGAGGAATTGTATTCAGAGCAGATGCTGGCTTGTGCGACAGATTCGCATAGAAATGACAGCCCTCACAGTGATCAACGATGTCCTTAGCCATCTCGTTAGCTCGTGGCCAATAAAAACCAGCTCGGTATGCTTTAGCGACAATCGCCCTCGAAGACACATGGTGGCCACAAGTTCCTAAGTGGATTTTGTCTAGAACCATCCAACCTTCCTCGGGGGAAATGCAGCGCTGGGTGACACCAGTCACACTCTCTCTGAATAGCTGATCTCCCATCATAGTGAAAGCCTTGGACCTGCGCACAATCTATCGAGCCTCTGCTTCATCTTCAGGGAGCTCTTGTCTGAGGATATAGGTAATGTATGGCACGGTCCAGTCGGGAATGATAACCAAAATCTCCATGACCAGGTCAATCACAGAAGGAACATCGACTTCAGTCGAGTTAAAGGAGCTCAAAGCTTGTGGGGGCTCTTCGATGAAGGGATCCTCTTGAACCGAAGGAGTGTGCAAGTGCTCTAGAAACACACCGCTGGGGACAGGCCGTCGAGTGGAACCAATCTTGGATAGCTCATCGGCCGCTTGATTTTTCAGTCGGGGAACATGATGAAGTTCCAGGCCTTCAAATTTCTTCTCCAACTTCCGGACTACATTGCAGTATCCGGTCATAGCGGGGTTTCTAACATCCCACTCTTTCATCACTTGATTCACCACCAAATCTGAGTCGCCATAAACCATCACGCGCTTGACGCCGAGTGAGATAGCCATGTGTAACCCATACAAAAGTGCTTCATACTCTACCTCATTGTTGGAGGAATCAAAGTGAATTTGCAAGACATAGCTGAGCTTGTCGCCTCTGGGGGATATCAAGACAACACCAGCACCGGACCCATTCAACATTTTGGAGCCATCGAAGAACATTGTCCAATGCACCGAGAGAACTTGGATGGGTTGTTGCTGTTCGGTCCACTCGGCCATGAAATCTGCCAATGCTTGGGACTTGATTGCTTTCTTGTCCTTGAATCTGATGTCAAAGTGTCCAAGATCAATTTCCCATTTAGCCACTCGACCTGATGCGTTGCGATTATTGAAAATCTAGGACAAAGGAGCATCACTGACGACTAAAATCGAATGGTCCTGGAAATAATGCGCCACCTTCTTTGCTGACAGGTAAATACCATACACCAGCTTCTGATAGTGTGGATATCTTTGCTTTGAGGGGTACAATACTTCTAAGACATAATAAATAGGCCGCTGGACTTTATAGGTTTTACCCTCCTCTTCTCGCTCGACAGTCAGCATTGTATTGACGACCTGATTTGTGGCCGCGATGTACAGGAGCAAGGGCTCTTTGCTGGCAGGAGCGGCAAGCACCGACTAGGTGGAGATCAAGGCTTTGAGCTCAACAAATGCTGCTTCGGCTTCGGGAGTCCAGTCGAACGTATCAGACTTCTTCATCAATTGATATAAGGGCAGAGCCTTCTCACCAAGACGAGAAATGAATCGACTCAATGCTGCCAAGCAACCTGTGAGCTTGTGAACGTCGTGCACTCGCACGGGAGTCTTCATACGGGTAATGGTGCTGATCTTCTCGGGATTGACATCAATTCCTCGCTCGGAAACGAGAAAACCGAGCAACTTGCCACCAGGGACACCGAAGGTACATTTGGTCGGATTCATCTTTATGTCGAATCGCCTCAGATTGGCGAATGTCTCGGCCAAGTCAGCCAGCAGGTCGGAACCTTTGCGGGACTTGACCACTATATCATCCATGTACGCCTCGACATTCCGAGGGATCTGGTCGAGTAAACATTTCTGAATCATGCGCATAAAAGTAGTGTCGGCATTCTTTAGACCAAAAGGCATGGTGATGTAGCAAAAGCACCCAAATGGGGTGACGAAGGCTATCTTTATTTTGTCCAGGCCATACAGACGGATCTGATGGTACCCAGAATAAGCATCCAAAAACGATAAACGCTCGCACCCCGCTATCGAGTCAACAATTTGATCTATGCGGGGGAGCGGAAAATGGTCTTTTGGGCACACCTTATTGAGATGTTTGAAGTCAATGCACATGCGCAATGACTTATCTTTCTTTGGCACCATCACATAATTCGAGAGCCACTCAGAGTGGTAAATCTCCCGAATGAACTTGGCTTGCAAGAGATGGGCCACTTCTTCTCCGATCGCCTTGCGCTTCTCCGCCGCTGATCGATGCAAATGCTCCCTGATGGGCTTGGCTTTCGGATCCACTCGTAGACGGTGCTTAGCCAGCTCCCTGGGAATCCCCGACATGTTAGAAGGCTTCCATGCAAAGATATCCCAGTTCTCACGGAGGAACTGGATGAGCTCGGCTTCCTATTTACTGTCGAGTGTTGTTGAGATATTCGTCGGGGCAGCAGTTGGATCCGTCGGGTGGATGTGCACCTTCTTCACTTCCCCTACTGACTGAAATGCCGACTCGGAAGCCGGCTTCTTTGCGCAGAGCAAATCAGTAGGGTCAGCGGTTTTTGTTGTATTCCTCCAGCTCGACCATGGCCATCTGTTGATCGTGGAGACACTCTTCGGCCTGCTGTCGATTGCCAGTGACTGTGATCACACCCTTAGGGCCTGGCATTTTCAACTTGAGATACACGTAACATGGTCGGGCCATGAAACGTGCATAAGCGGGTCGACCCAAGATGGCGTGGTAAGCACTCTTGAAATCGACGAGTTCAAATGCCAACTTTTCTTTTTGGAAATTTTTGTCATCTCCGAATGTCACATCCAATGCTATCTGGCCGAGTGACTTGGCTTTCTTTCCTAGGATGACCCCGTGAAACTGCATGCTGCTCTCACTCCGACGGGACATCGGAATGCCCATCCCTTTCAGGGTATCCACATAAAGGATGTTCAGGCCGCTGCCACCGTCCATGAGGACCTTTCTGAGTCGAGTCCCTTGTACCACCGGATCAACTACTAGCACCTGCCGACCAGGAGTGGCCACACGAGAAGGATGGTCTGTCTGGTCGAATGTGATAGCATATTGAGACCATTTGAGGTAGGTGGGGGTGTCTTGCATAGCCATGTTGATTTCTCTATTGATGACTTTTAGACGACTCTTGCTCTCGACATCAGCAAAGATCACCAGTGTAGCAGTGACATACGGGAATGTTTCCTTTTCCTCATCTTCATCTCCCTTTTCAGGAGATTTCTCACTCGACTGGTCTCCCTTGAATTTCTAGATAAGGGTTCAACACTGTCGAGTGGTGTGCTTGGGCAAAATTAGGTTGCCTTCTGCGCCTTTCCTCGTGTGAATCACATACGGCTGATCCATGATATCAGTTCCTGACTGACCTTTTCACTTCTTGGGGGCATACTGAGCCTTGGCTTTGCCCTTGTTCTTTCACTGAGTCGCCAGCGCCGCTGCCTCTGCCAGAGCCGGGTGTTTAGCCTTCCGCTTCTGTTTCCGATTGTTGTCGCCGCCAGACTCGTTGGCGACATCTCTTCCTTTGCCGCTAGGGAGGCGGTCTTCTTCCTTGCCATTGGCATACCGGGTGGCAATCTCCATCATCTTCCCGAGTGAAATATCACCAGTGCGCCCAAACTTTAGGTACAGCTCCCTGTATCTCACACCGGCCTTGAAAGCACAAACAACCTGGTGTTCCGACACATGCTCCACCGTATGATGCAGGGTGGACCATCACTGAATATAATCCCTTAAGGTTTCACTGGGCTTCTGGACGCAGTGTTGTAAGTCGACCACACCTGTCGGGCGCTTGCAAGTGCCCTCAAAGGTCCGAACAAACACTCGGGCAAGATCTTCCCAACAACGTATGCTAGAAGGAGCCAAACGATTTAACCAAGCTCGAGCTGAACCATCCAACATGAGGGGCAGGTGCTTCATTGCAACATTGTCATTTCTGCCGCCAATCTGCACAGCTACTCGGTAATCATCTAACCAAGTCTTTGGCTTTGTTTCACCAGAAAACTTTCCGATCCCCGCCACCATTCTGAAGTTGGGGGGAATCTCTGAAAAACGTATAGCTCTGCTAAAACACTCAGGACCAGACACCACAGCTGAGCTTCCACTCGGAACATCTCTGCCGAGTCCTTCTCTATAGGCTCTGCTCTTGTTGATCCGCTTCTGAACAAGATAGGCGCGGACGTCAAAGTCCGCATCCCGCTCATCACCGAAGGAGCGCCTGTCGTCCTGGCGCCGGAGCGCATACGGACCACTCCACGGAGGAGTGGACACTCGACGGTGGTCTTCGCGGTGATGCTGATCTCTGTCTTGCCCTTCACAAAAACCGCTGCCTCGACGACACAAGGGCGATCCAGGGTTGTGTGTCGACTGAACGGTCTCCGCCTTGGGTGAATTGATGTATATCCTATTTCGGGACTGAGAAACTGCTGAATTCTTACGCTACGCTGCATCCAACGTCGCTCTGATCTGCAACAGCCCTCTACCAGCCTCTAACCGGGACGACTGAATGGAATCCCTATCCTAGCAGTAGCAACAACATTTAGCATAGGAGTTCAGTATAGCTCAACGTCGTCATGAGATCCAGTCGGAAACAGTTGTCGATGACGTTGACTGGGGCGTGGCGGGCGCTGGCGAGCGCGCTCGTCAATCTTTGCCTGGAGCTCTTCCAAACGAACGTGTGCAGCCTCCAAAGCTTGGGTCTCGGCAGTCGCACCGACGATGGGAGTATGAAGAACCTCCTTGTCGCGACGCGGCTGCTCTTTCGACGGACCTCCAGCCTCACGCTTGCCATAGCCGAAGCCAGGTGGTGAACTCTGATGAGAGCCCGCCATCAAGACCTCAGCTTTCGCACTCGGAAGGCACGTCGGATGGATCAGAATCCGACTCGAACACGCCATGAAGGGACTCGGCGGGATCGAGCGCTGCAATCTGCGGAGAAGTTTGGCGTGCTGCTGCATGTTCAACCCAACGCTGAAGTCGTGGGCGGACGGACCGCTTGCGACTGCGAACAGCAAGAGGGGCCGACGCGTAAGGAGTCAACGGTTGACGCAGCAACATGCTGTAGGGACTCGCACGGAAGTGCGTGGCCCCGCGGACCGGGAGCGCCTCGACATCAAGAGGCGCCTCCTGGAGCCATGCCGAATCATCGGTGATGAAGGTGAGGGCTCCGAAACGGATCTCGTGGCCCAAAGCAAAAACACCGCTGGAAGACATGTCGAAGGATGAAAATCGCAACCTCGCCGAAAGTCGCTTAGACGCCTGCCCCACGGTGGGTGCTAACTGTCGTGGGAACGAGCCTGATAGTGGATGGTAGGGGTACGAAGGGAGAGGGCAGAGTCCTAGCTACGGGGAGGGTGTACACACGGATGTATGAGTTCAGGCCCCTCTCATGGAGGTAACATCCCTACGTCTCAGTGCTCGGGAGCTTTATATCGTGTGGAATGTTGAGATTACAATAGTTGCAAACCCTTGTGCAGGAGGGGAGGGGCGGCTTATATAGAGTTCGTTGCCCCTCATAATTATCCCGCGTCTAAGGGCCTGGTCGTGGGGTTTAAAGTCTGCCGTTACAGGTAACGTACGTAATAACAACTACTAATGACCATTGAACTAGCATTTGCCCGTTGGGCTCTTGATGATGGCTCCTGGTCTTCTGGCGTTGAGTGAAAGCGAGGTCTTCTGAGTGACACGCAACTACCGAGTGAGAGCGGGAGTCTCCGAGTGGATTACTGTCGAGTGACTTTGAACGTCTCCAGGGATCCACTCGGAAGTTCATGCTTGATATTCAAGTCCTCCCATGTGGTGTACTTAGGTAGGGTATGTGGGCCTTGCCTAGGACCCTACCCTAGGTACATATCCTCGTCACATGATCCGCACGTCTCAACCGATTCGAAATTAAGTGAGTCCAAAAATCCATTAGCATGGAGTTTTCTTCATGCGCTTTACACCAATATGACATATAGCGGCAGTGCCACAAGTATGTGGTACTATCATTATTAACTTTGCATCTTTTTGGCATCACTATTATGAACATGTGTATTTTCTACGATCGAGATTCAATAAACCATTCACATTGGGTGCATGGCCATTGAAGTTTTATTCATGTAAACATAATAAATATTATTCTTTGACTTCAATGAATAATCGTATTGCAATAAACACGATCTAATCATGTTCATGCTCAACGCAAACACCAAATAACATTTATTTAGATTCAACAATAATCTCGAAGGTAGAGGGAGCGTGTGATGGTGATCACATCAACCTTGGAAATACTTCCAACACACATCGTCATCTCACCCTTATCTAGTATCAGTTTCTTTCGTAGATTTTACTTCGAGTTACTAACATTAGCAATCGGACCGGTATCTAATACTCAGGTGCTACTAGGAGTAGTACTAAGGTACACATCAATAACACGTATATCAAATATACTTCTGTTGATGTTGCTAGCCTTCTTATCTACCAAGTATCTAGGGTTGTTCCGCTTCAGCGACCATTCTGCTCATAATAGAAGCACTTAGTCTCGGGTTTGTGTTCAACCTTGGGTTTCTTCACTAGAGCGGCAACTGACTTACCATTCATGAAGTTTCCCTTCTTGCCCTTGCCCTTCTCGAAACTAGTGGTTTTACTAACCATCAACACTTGATGCTCCTTCTTGATTTCAACCTTTGCGGTGTCAAACATTGCAAATAGCTCAGGGATCATCCTTTCTATCCCTGGCATTTTTATAGTTCATCACGAAGCTCTAGTAGTTTTGTGGTAGTGACTTGGAGAACTATATCAATCACTATCTTATCTAGAAGATCCACTCCCACTCGATACAAGCAATTGTAGCACCCAGACAATCAGAGCACATGCTCACAGATTGAGCTATTCTCCTTCATCTTGCAAGCAAAGAATCTTGTTGGAGGTCTCATACCTCTCAACACGGGCACGAGCCTGAAATCCCAATTTCAGCTCTTAGAACATCTCACATGTTCCGTGACGTTCAAAACATTTTGGAGCCTCAATTCTAAGTCATAACGCATGACGCACTGAACTATCAAGTAGTCATCAGAACGTGCATGTCAGATGTTCACAACATCTACAGACGAAGCTGGAGGGGGTGGCGCACCGAGCGGCGCATTAAGGACATAAGCCTTCTATGCAGCAAGGAGGACAATCCTCAGATCACGGACCCAGTCCGCATTATTGCTACCATCATCTTTCAACTCTATTTTCTCTAGGAAAGTAAAAAAAACACAAGGGAGCTACAGTGCGAGCTATTGATCTACAACATAATTTTGCAAAGACAACTTTAGACTATGTTCATGATAAGGAGTTTAGTTAATCATATTACGTACAAAAACTCCCACTCAAATTGACATCCCTCCGGTCATCTAAGTGCTACATGATCCAAATTCACCAACCCAAGTCCGATCATCACGTGAGATGAGGTGGTGTCAATCGTGAACATCTCCATGTTGATCATATCTACTATATGACTCATGCTCGACCTTTCGGTCTCTTGTGCTCCGAGGCCATGTTTGTACATGCTAGGCTCGTCAAGTTTAACCCGAGTGTTCCGCACGTGCAACACTGGCTTGCACCCGTTGTATGTGAACGTAGAGTCTATCACACCCAATCATCACGTGGTGCTTCGAAACGATGAACTTTCGCAACGGTGCACACTCGGGGAGAACACAATTTTATCTTGAAATTTTAGTGAGGGATCACCTTATAATGCTACTATCATCCTAAGCAAAATAAGATGCATAAAAGGATTAACATAACATGCAAATCATAAGTGACATGATATGGCCATGAACTTGTGCTTTTGATCTCCATCTCCAAAGCACCGCCATGATCTCCATCATCACCGGCATAACACCATGATCTCCATCATTATGTCGCCATCAGGGTTGTCATGCCCACCATGCTTCTACTACTATTGTTGTCGCTTAGCGATAAAGTAAGGCATTACATATTGCTTAATGATTGACACGTAGGTCATACAATAATGAAAGACAATCATATGGCTCCTGCCGGTTGTCGTACTCATCGACATGCAAGTCTTGATATTCTATACAAAACATGATCATCTCATATATCACATATATATATCATCATGTCATTGGCCATATCATATCACAACATACCCTACAAAAACAAGTTTGACGTCCTCTAATTGTTGTTGCATGTTTTACATGGCTTCTATGCGTATCTAGCAAGAATGATTCTTACCTACGCAAAACCACAATGGCGATACACAAATTGCTATTCAACCTACTCAAGGACCACCTTTGTCGAATCCGATCCAACTAAGGTGGGAGCGACACACACCCACCAGCCATATGTATGCAACAAAGTCACATGTCAGTCAATGGAACCGGTCTCTCGTACGTGGACGAGTAAGGTTGGTCTGGGCCGCTTCATCCCACGATACCGCTGAATCAAGAAAAGACCAAGGGAGGAAGCAATCTGAGCATCAACACCCACAAACTCCTTTGTGTTCTACTCGTGATCTCATCTACACATAGACCTAGCTCATGATGCCACTGTTGAGGAATGCTGCATGGGAAACAAAAAAATCCTACGCTTCACCAAGATCAATCTAGGACATGAGCATCTACGAGAGGAGAGATTGGATCCACATACCCTTGTTGATCGCTAAGAGGAAGCGATAAGAAACATGGTTGATGTAGTCGAACGTCTTCATGATCCAAATCGCAAGTCGTCTCGTGATCCAATCACGATCTAGCATCGAATGGATGGAAGCTCCACGTTCAACACACGTACAGCTTGATGACGTCCTCACCTTCCTGATCCAATAAGAGGGGTGAAGTAGTAGATGAGTTCCGGCAGCACGACGACATGGTGACGGTGGTGGTGAAGAACAATCTTCGCAGGGCTTCACCAAGCACAACGAAAACTATGACGGAGGATAAACTAGAGGGGCGGGTTGCCAGCACACGGCTTGGGGAAATCTTGACGTTTTCTGGGTGCTAGCCCTGCCCCTCTATTTATATGTTGAGACCTAGGGTCGAAACTTGGAGAAAGAGCCTCCTCAAAGTCGGTTTGGCAAGCAAGGCAAAAGTCCTCCTCGAACTCCATGACTAGACGCCAGGGTCCTCGGCGTCTGGCACCAGACGCCAGGGTCCCTAGTGTCTGCCCCTAGCCTCCACAAAACTCCATTTTGCACCTTCCTAAAGCCTCGTGGGCTTTACCCCTTGGCCCAAATAAAGTGTTCTTGTACCTGAACATTTCGGGAAACATCCGAAACCCCTTTCGGTGAATTCCGGAACCCTTCCGGAGACCAAACACTATTATCCCACATATCAATCTTTACCTCCAGACTGTTTCGGAGATCCTCATCATGTCCGGGATCTCATCCGGGAATTTGAACAACTTTCAGTCACCAGCATAATACCTCAACTATACTTATATCGTCACCAAACGTTAAGTGTGTAGACCCTGTGGGTTCAAGAACTATGCAGACATGATCGTGACACCTCTACGGCCAATAACCAATAGCGGGACCTGGATGCCCAATTGGTTCCTACATATTCTATGGAGATCTTTATTGGTTGAACCTCTACGTCAAGGATTTAGTTAATCCCGTATGCAGTTCCCTTTGTTCATCGGTATGTTACTTGCGCGAGATTCGATCGTCGGTATCTCCATACCTAGTATAATCTTGTTACCGGCAAGTCTCTTTACTCATTCCGTAATACAAGATCCCATGGCTAACTCTTTAGTCACTTTTCTTGCAAGGCTGATTATGATGTTGTATTACCGAGTGTGCCCGGACATACCTCTCCATCACACGGAGTAACAAATCTCAGTCTTGATCCATGCCAACCCAACAGACACCCTCGAAGATACCTGTAGAGCACCTTTATAGTCACACAGTTATGTTGCAATGTTTGATACACACAAGGTACTCCTCCGGTGTCAGTGAGTTGCATGATCTCATGGTCACAGGAATAGATACATAACATGGAGAAAACTATAGCAATAAACTGACATGATCATATGCTATGTTTATAGTTTGGGTCTTGTACATCGCATCATTCTCCTAATGATGTGATCCCATTATCAAATGAAAACACATGTCTATGGCTCGGGAACCTTAACCATCTTTGATCAACGAGCTAGTTTAGTAGAGGCTTACTAGGGAAACTTTGTTGTCTATGTATCCACACATGTATCTGAGTTTTCCAATCAATACAATTATAGCATGGATAATAAACCATTATCATGAACAAGGAAATATGATAATTACTAATTTATTATTACCTCTAGGGCATATTTCCAACAGAACGATAACATGATGTAGACAAAGTAAACTCACGAAATATGAATAAACCCCGTCGTTTAATCCTTAGTGGCAACAACACAAAGACTCAACTTGTCCCCTTCTGTCACCAGAATATACAAACTCGTCAGGTTGAACCCACTACAATGCACCTCTCTCACTAAAGGAAGATCAATCTACCTGTCCAAAGCAAATCAATATATCAAAGAGAATTAAGAATCTATAATGATCATGCAATTAAGAATCATAATAATTTCAGAAGACTCAAATACTTTTCATGAATAATCTGAACATAAACCCACAATTCATCAAATACCAAATGCGCCACACAAAAGTGTTACATTGGATGGATCAAAGCAAAGATGCGATGACCATTGTATTGAAGATCAAAAAAGAGAGAAAGATAGCCATCTAGGTACTAACTATGGACCCGTAGGTCTGTGGTGAACTACTCACACATCGTCATGAGGGCAGCATGGTTGATGAATATGCCCTCCGTGATCGATCCCCCCTCCGGCAGGGTGCCGGAACAGAGCTCCAGATGAGATCACGGTGGGAAAAAGACTTGTGGCAGTGGAAAAACTGTTGCGGGATGCCCTCTAGGTTTGGGAATATAATTAAATTTATACGCCAGAGAACGGGCTCGAGAGACCTGCTAGGGAGGCACAAGCCATCAGGGAATGACCTCCCCCTGACCATGCCCTATTGGCTTGTGGCCCCCTCGTGTGCCCTGTGGTCTTCTCCCAAATCTTCCAGATCTTCTTTTGGTGTAGAAAAAATCATAAAAAAGTTTTAGGGCAATTGGACTTCGTTTGGTACTGTAAACCTGAAAAGTTAAAAACACGTAGAAAACAACAACTAGCACTAGTTCAATATGTTAGTGCTAAAAAATAATATAAATTGGTATATAATTACTCAAAAAGTAAAAAGAACTATAATATAATATCATGGAACAATATAAAATTATAGATACATTGGGACGTATCATGTCTCTTTGTTAATGAGGTCATTGAGGAGAACCTCACATGCCACTGTCACTTAGCATTCTTGAAAATAATGCCTCGGTTTCCGGATGCCATGAATACTACGTATGCTATCTTTTGATAGTGGGGATACCTCATTTTGCATGGGGTGAGTACCTCGGAGACATAATATACATGCCTTTGGACTTGGAACTTGTGACTCTCCATGTCTCGCTCAACGACGAGGACTGCGCTGGCGACCTGGATTGTGGCCAATATGTGTAATAAGATCGGCTCGTTTGCGCCACGTATGGCTAATATGGGGTTTGTAGACAAGAGGTTCTTGATCTCCTCCAAGGCCGCCCCTGCTTCACTGGTTCACTTGAAGTTTTTGGTCTTCTTTAGAAGCCTGTATAGGGATAGTATCCTTTCTCCAAAGGGGGATATAAATCGGCTAAGAGCTGCCACGCATCCTACCAGCCTCTAGACGTGTTTCGATTCAGTGGGTACCTCGAGGCGGGCAAGAGCTCAGATTTTATTAGGGTTAGCCCCCATCCCCTCCTAGGATATGATGAATCCAAGCAACTTTTTGGCTGGTACACCAAAGATGCACTTCTTCGGATTAAGCTTAATCTGATATGTTCCAAGGTTGGCGAATGTTTCGCAGAGGTGATCAACCAAATGGTTGACGTTTCTGATTTTGACAACCACGTCGTCCATGTAGGCCTCTACTATTTTTGCCGATCTGTTTTCAGACATGTTTGAATCATGCGCTGGTATGTTGCACCTGCATTCTTCAACCTGAAAGGCATTGTGTTAAAACAAAATGGCTCGTACTGTGTGATGAATGTCGTGGCAGATTGGTCAGATTATTTCATATTTATCTAATTATAACCTAAATAAGCATCCTAAAAGCACAACAAGTCATGCCTAGCCATTGCGTTGATGATCTGGTCGATTAGAGGTCGTGGGAAGGGGTCCTTAGGACATGCTCGATTGACATCTTTGAACTCAATGCAAAGGTGCCAAGATTTATCCTTCTTCGGCACCATAACCAGGTTAGCTAGCCATTCAGGGTACTTTATATCTCAGACGAATACAATTTCGAGTAATTTTGTCAGTTCCTCGCCCATGGCCTCACGCTTGGCTTTAGAAAATCGGCGGAGGCCCTGCTTGATAGGTGTGAAGCCTTTTATTATATTCAAGATGTGCTCGGCTAGATTTCAAGGGATTCCTGGTATATCAGAAGGGTGCCACGCGAAAATGACCCAGTTTTCCCTAAGAAAATTGCGCAATGCCTCGTCCATTTCGGGGTCCAGTCGTGCTCCTATGGATGTCATCTTATTTGGGTCCATTGGATGCACTTGGAACTTTACAATCTCGTCGGTTTGTTTGAACAAGGTGGATTTTGACCTTTTGTTGAGGATTACGTCGTCTTTGTTTATGGTGGCTCTAAGGGCCGATAATTCCTTGACCGCGAATGTTTCAGCCAATAGCTCCAGGGCCAATGTTGTCGTTCTGTTTTCGTCCTAAAGCGCTCTGTCTGGATTGCTAGCAAGGTTAGTAACCCCGTTGGGCCCTGACATCTTGAGCTTTATGTAACCGTAGTGTTGGACAACATGGAATTTGATGAACGCTTCCCTCCCTAGTAGGGTGTGGTAACCACTCTAGAAGGGCACGAAATGGAAGGTCAACTCCTCGGATCGATAGTTCTCAGGGAGCTCCGAATACTACATCTAGTGTCATTTTTCCAATGCATCACGTCTGTTTTCCTGGGATAATCCCCTAAAACATTGTATAGTTCTGCTCGATTTGACTTTTGTCAATCAGCATTTTATTCAATGTGTCATTGTATAATAAGTTGAGGCTGCTTCCACCGTTCATTATCACCTTTCGTAATCGACAATCGCCGACAATTGGCTCTAGCACCAGGGCAGTAGGACATCGGTTGAAGCCGGAAATCGGTTGGTCCTGTTCTCCAAAGGTGATCGGTGTTTCTGGCCAGGCGTCTGATGTTGATATAGGGTGTACCTGGCTTAATACACGAAGGGATCTTTTCCGTTTGCTCTTGGACGTCCAAGTTTCACAGATCATCGAAAGTTCCTCCTCATCCGAGGATGTGATCGGGTACTTGGGTGCGGTCTACGCAACTTGTCTAACCACCCAACAAGCTCGAAGGTTATGAGTGGGACTGGCGTTCAGGAGAATCGAGTGTATGGGGCAGGGCTTGTCCAGGAAGCCGTCAAGGACGGAGCCGGATCCTTAATCGTTTTCCTCTTTTTCTGAGGTTTCTTACTTGGCACGACGGAACGAGCTTGCTCTTTTAAATGCCTATTTTGATTCTGTCTTGACTCCTCATCGTAGACTAAGTCTGTCGGCTCCCATGTAGCTATCCAAGCGTCCTCTTTGGTGCATAATCTTTCCATCATGCCGAAGAGTTCTGAGAAGGTTTGGACATGACGCCGGTCAAGGGTGTACAAAAGTCCTCTGTCATGGCATTTATATAGGAAGGTTGCCAAGACCTCAGTGTCATGATAGTTATTTATCTTGTTCTTAATGAACAGGAATCTACTCCAGAATTGCCGGACGGACTCATCGGCATTCTGTTTAACATATGCTAGGTCAAAGATATCGGATGGCCTAGAGTTATTTGGGTAATACTCGATGTGGGTGGTGGGTTGGATTAAAATTTTGATCCTAGATGAACACGTGCCCGTGGACCCTAGGCACTCGCCAGGAGAGGCACGTGAGATCGTCATGTCTCTTGGGTGACCTTGGATGCCTGAGCCCCTAGACTCCTTCAGCTCACCGAGCTCTACAACCTCCGTTGTTTGGTATATTAATAGGTTTTTATCCGGATCCGAGGAGAGTGCTTGAGGTGTTGATGGTGGTTCTTCTTCTCCTCCGCTCTTTAGATCACGAGGAAGGTGGCGTGAAGCTTTCTCCTCGTCGGTTGACCCTATTGGTCAAAGATTGGTGCTTCCATTGATCCGGATCGATCACACATCGGGACCTACATGGGCCACCAATGTCGTAATTAAAACCGAAGGATCTCGAGTAGGGTGTCATGTGCTATCGATCTAGGATAGATGGTAACAAGGAGAGTAGGGAGACGATGTTTACCCAGGTTCAGGCCCTCTCGAAGAGGTAAAATGCTATGGCCCGCTTTGATTGTATTGACGTGGGGTATCGAGTACAGGTTGACGATCTAGATCGAGATCGTTGTGTAAGATCTAAACCCTAAGGCGACTGTACCTTGGGCTTATATAAATACCCAGGGGGACATAGGTTACATGCTTAGGTCAGTTGGAGACATGCCAAACATAGACACCCTTGGGATACATGTCAATTCTTGGGAGGTTTCCTTCTTGCACGGGGGTGAATCTTGATGCTTTATCGTCCTCCACGAGGTGACTTAACAGGCTCCCAGTTCGGCCCACCTCGGGCTTGCACCCCCTAATCCAGGACACCCTCAGACGGTGACGATGTTCAAGAGATTAACATGTCGAGGCGATCGGCGTTAGTAGCAACGTGTAGGTGGTCTGCACCTCAACACGGTGTTCTTGACTGCTCTCTAGGCTATACTGGTGTGTGTTTGTGTGTGTGAGTTGCAACACATGATTCACCTGCCTACACGATACAATCAAGTAAGTGATGTACACATCAGGGGTAGTCTGGCCTTTCAAGGTGCATGTAAATGGGAAAACAAAAAGGAACAGGTAGAAGAGAAAAAATGGCATGGTAATCAAGATGTCTAGAAGCCAAGTGGCATTTTTTTGCGAAGCCCGCCTTCCCTGGCATTTTTGCGAAGCCACGTGTTCAAAATGACAAATATGTGATTTTCTTGTTTCCAAAGACATCCCAGACACATCATATCATGATCTATAAAACACCCAAAGAGCGGGTACAGAAGGCAACATAAGTTGTTGAGGTCGCAACCCCTTTATGAAGGCAACAACCGTCAGTTGTGTGTACCTTTGAGCCGAATTTGCTTTAGTAGAGACACGATGGGAAACAAAGCATCAACACCAACATGTGAAAACTAAACAAGTTCACGATGCTAAGACCACCATATCTCTCAAAATAGACTTCCATCCCATTTTATATATAAAGCACACAAACGATACATGGTGTTAAGAAAATCTTCAAAAACTGATCAAAAGGGAAAAAAATACAAGAGAACACACCAAAGACGCAAAAAAATGCAGCAAAATGCACTAGCAAACACCGCCAAAGTGCCATCGAGGAAAAGTGCAGGAGATACACCGCCATGACTGATAGCCACCCACACTCATTGACGACGCCCCAGGCGCCAACACTGCCATGTCAACCAAAGTGAACGAATGCTTTCACCCTAAGTGCCGAGGGTGCGGGAGAGGACCAAGGTGGCGCCCCAAGAGGAACGCAACACCCGCCGCGGGTGTTGAGACACTAAGCTTTCACTCTCCACCCACCTAGCATGCCGCGGGAACATGCCATGGACCAACCCTGATGATGGACCACCACGACAAGCCGACTACTCCAAATCTAGATCAGGGCTAACCCACCACCGCCGACGAAAGCCCTGCCACCGCGCACCCCACCACGCATATGCCAAAAAAACACCCATCTTGCCTCCTTTTATTTTAGGGTAGGGGTTATATAGGGCACTCTATTGCATGCCCAACTCCCACCTCCCGCTGTGGTCACATTGTCACACCAACCACCACACCCCGCCAAATCACCCCGCGTCTCACCATCGTTCCGTTATTATAGTTGCACACCCTTGTATTGGCTTAGTTCTAGCCCCGTCATCGCCGCTGAAGACAGACACATACATCACTCCTCCATTCCATTATTGTTGTTGCCCGCCCTTGCATTGCCTCAAGTTCCAACCCCATCATCGCCGTTGAAGGCAGACACATACATCACTCCTCCTTCCCTTGTTGGCGCAACACTACCTCCTCCTTCCTTCGTTGGCCCAACACTACCTCTTCCCGTTGTTTCCACCTTTGTAGCTATCCCCATCCATGTGCATTCGTGTTGCCACCGAAGATGGTGCATGCAATGCTCCTTCTCCCCTCGTCGACGCCTCCCATTTGTCACCACCCAAAAACCATCACCCCCATCTCTACACAAACATAGTGTTGCACGTGCCCAAGGTGCCAGGACACAGTTAGCCGTGTAAAAAGGCAACGGCCCCAATGAGCTCCTCTCCTATGTAGGTTGGACAATGAGAGCGAGAAAATGAAGAAAGGAAAAATAGGTAACCAACCGAGTGTGTTCCATGTGAAAGAAGAATTATAGAGGTTGTAGTTTGGGGAGTCGGCCCTCTAAAACCATCATAGAGCCTTTGAGAATTTGTTAGACCAGCTCATCCTGCAATCCGATGATACAAATACCGGCCCAGAAATCAATCCTAGCATGCACTATAGGGCCCTATATTGAACATGTCCTAATAGGCCGATCTGGCACATCAATTATCTCTAAACCATAACAACATAGGGGCAGTAGCTTCCTCAATAGTTAGGAAGAACACATCTAGTAAAGTGGCCTGAACAGCTTGGACTTGAGATGATCTACATGGTTTCAGAGATATAGTCTAATAAGAGTATACGACGAGGGTGACACCAGGTCTACCTTTTAATCTCTACAGACTCTTCGAGAAATTAAAATATATGGAGATACCTTGCAAACTTTCAGTGGTCATCCTTAAACACAAGCAACAATAAAGCAACAAAATCCTAAGACCAAAAAATTCATGACGTCAAGAGGAATAGCAACATATTAAAGTCACCAGAAGTCATTTATTCTCTATAGATTCATTCATAGGATGTCATAATAATAATAAAACTCGCAAGGTTCTAGCTAAATCCAATATATTTTATTCCGTAGTAACAAGTCACTCATAAGTCCAATCGGTAAAAGCTCCACAAACTAAAATAAGAAAGAACAGCTATCTAGTTGCCAAAAATCCCTGTCCAGAAAAGAAAATGGAAGGTTCTTGGCCTTGTTGTTAATTATGGAGAAACCTTGCGGACTTTCAGTGATCATCCACAAAAAAAAAGCAATAACAAAGCAACAAAATCCATAAGGCGGAATTTTTCATAACGTCAGAGGAAGAGCAACATATTGAAGTCACAAAAAGTCATTTATTCTCTATAGATTCATTCATAGGATGTCATAATAATAATAAAACTCGCAAGGATCTAGCTAAATCCAATATATTTTATTCCGTAGTAAGAAGTAACTCATAAGTCCAACCAGTAAAAGCTCCACAAACTAAAATAAGAAAGAACAACTATCTAGTTCCCAAAAATCCCTGTCCAGAAAAGAAAAATGGAAGGTTCTTGGCCTGGTTGTGAACCCTCTCAGTTGGCGTTTACACCGGTAGAGTCGAGGAAGCCAGGGTGCAGAGCCTCCAGATCCTCAGGCTTATTTTTTGTCGATTGCTGCCCTTGGAGAGCTTGCACACACTCATTAACTTTTGCAGCCAAGGTATCCTGCGAATTCAGCATCGAGAGCAGATAAGAAGTATCAAGCTCCAACAACATTCCAGTGATCTTACTGGCCAGATCAGGCTGCAACAGACAGGGCATACCAAGTTAGTGCAACTGCTATGTCCCTCGATTATTAGTTTTGAAAGAAGCAAAATAAGGGACCAAACTAGAAGAGGAATTACATGATATCTCTCAACCAGTGGATATATCCTGTTTCCGAGCATATCTCTTTGTTGATCAGGCGGAGCAGCAGCAAGCAAGCTGGCGAAAGAATCATTCACTGATGAAATAGGGCCACCATGATGGATGGCCAGGCCATTGCTCATAACATCAGGTGGAATGTACTTTGCATGGCCGAATTGCTGCATAACAGGTAGCGATTTAAACTCTCCAGAAGGGAATAAATTAAGCATAACTGGATCAGATAATGTTAACTATGTGCAACGTAGTTCCCTGCCTAGCAATCCATGCTAGTCAAGTTCTGTCACAAGACAACGTCTATGCAGTATGATTGAATTGGGAATAGTAACAGATGGCAACTTAAACTCTTCAGAAGGAAAGAATTATCAAACACTCTTACAGTAATTAATAAACTGCTAGGTGGTAGCCTAGCACTCCTTGTTAGTTCTGTCACAAGACAACGTCTACTTAGCAATAGTAATGGGGAGGAGAACTAACTAAAGGAACAAGGATATACGTTAAAATAAGCCACAGAAAACAAAACATTACCCTCCTGTTCCTTAAAAGTTGTTGTTATGCTCATACATTTCTTTATAAAAATCCTTACTACCATCAACTCTCAGTTTTACTTAGATACTTGAAATTATACATACGTATTTGTCTCAAAAAGTATGTTCACACTATATAGTTTTGCTGAATTATACAGTAATAAAAATTAGTGGTCAGAGTAATCCATGCCAGTGTAAAAAAAACTTTGCAATAAGTTTGTTAGCCTAACCACAATTTGAATAGGGACTAAAAAGTGAAACATTTGTTTTCTCGACAAGAAAACAGGTTAAAATTCGTTAATGTTAGATATAAGAAAATGAAGTAATAATTGTACCTGCCGGGACATGGACATGAAATCTTTAGCTGTCTGAGGGTGTGATACATAGTTAACAGCGTGGGGAAATGTCATCATATTCCCGGTCATGCGTCCCCTGTTGTTTCTGTACTGCCTTGGAGTATTTGGCATCTATGCAAAAATTAAACAAGTTTAACTAGGTTTTTGCACTTAAAAAAATGAATTTTGAGTAGAACGAGTCAATGACATACGAGTGGTGCATGAATTTGTTGGATACTATGCGGTGAAGGGTACACATTCTGCCTCCATTGTTGGCCGAGCCCAATGGGTGGATACATGAATCCTTGCCTTGAAGAACCCTGAGGAAAGTGTGTACTGGGATGGGCAAAGTACACATGAGGATAACCTGTGGGGATCACAGGGCTTGCAGTTCCAGCCATCGTAGCAAGTTCAGCAAAACGCTGCTCCAGCCTAGCTTTTCTGTCCTCTTTCCTTTGAGCAATAGCAACATATAATGGTTTGCCATAAAACATGACACCTGTTTATTTCAAACAAAACAAAACATTCTCAGTATCGTGATGTCAATGTATAACAATGACGATTCAGTGCAAAATAAATAGAGGATTACCACGCATGCTGCTTACGGCACACTTTGCTTCATCGGGTGTGCTGTAACATACAAATCCGAATCCTTTGCTAATGCCCTTGTCATCACGCATAATCTTTACTGATGTAATGTTTCCAAATTCAGCAAAGCACTCGCGTAGAGTGTCATCATCAACTTCATCACTAATATTTTTGATATACACATTGGACCCCTGTCATAATTAAATACACATTCATAAATGAAAGATGTGAATGCATATACGTGAATATATATAAAAAAGAGAATGATGGAACTTGCATTGCTCTTAGTGATTATTTCATTCCGCTTTTCCTCATGTAAGAGCTGCAAATATTGCTTTCTTTCAGCCTTTTTTTGAGCTCTTGCCACGTACAAAGTTTTCGCTCCTAATAATCAAAAATAAGATTAACATTTTTAAGCAAAAATGCATGGACCATTAGAAGTTCTTTGTGAAATGAAATGAATGGCAGTGATATTACCCAGAGCCATCCCATTCAAGGCCTCTTTTGCTTTCTTGGCACTTTCTGGGTTTTTGAAACTGACGAACCCAAAGCCCTTGGATGTCCCGTCTTCTCTTTTCATTATCTTCACGCTAGTTACTTGACCATACTGAGAGAACTTTAATTTAATAAGTTCTTCTGTCATGTCATCATCTATATTCTTCATATACAAGTTAGTGTACTTGTCATCGTTATTGGCTGATCGTTCGCTCTTCTTAACAAAATGAGCAACAAGCCTACACAAGTTTAATCATTGTAAAACAAAACCATGTAAGTAGCAGTGTTTAAAAATAAAAAATAAGGTAAAATCAAATTAAGTTATGTACTAGTTGTATTCCAAAAACATTAACTTACAATTCTCTGCCTTCAAAGTAAGAGTTGTTAAGAGTCTCTATTGCAATGTCTGCCGGCTCTTGCGCTGCAAACTGAACAAAACCGTAACCTCTACTTGTGCCATCCTCATTTCTAACAACTTTACAAGATAATATCTCTCCAAACTTGGAGAATAGTTCTTGAAGAATTACGTTGTCAACGTGATCGCCCAAGTTCTGTCAAGTAATACCATATTGTGTTAGTACTTGCGTATGGCAACACAAAGTGAGGAATATTAAAATGAATAACATATTTATCCTTGTACCTTAACAAACACATTTCCAACACCACTCCTCCTGGCATCAGGATCACGATTAGACCACATTACTCTAATTGGCTTGTCCAATATGAGGCTATGATTCATCTGCTCCAAAGCAGTCGTTGCTGTCAACAGTTAAAAAACAAGTCAAAGGCCAATCAATTACCCCTCCATACAGAACTAGTTTGTGCAAAGGCCATTTGTTGAACAATGAAATCAACGATAAGAAAATGAAGAAAAGAGAGGACGGAGAAATAGGAAACTAGACAAGTTGTTTACAAAACATACAATATATTTATTTAAAAAGGAGTAACAGTATACAACAAGCTTAGGCAAAACAGAAGAGAGCTGCAACAAGACAGTGGCTGTCAACTTATTCATTCACATTCCCATGGAACGGGCATTAATTTAAAAATTGGAAATTGTGCGATTGCAAGACATTGTAAACAGTATACAAAGAAGGGAGTACGGCAAAGTTTCACTAAATTATTATTTCTACCTTCTTCAATGGAAATATAACTTGAATTTAGATAATACTCCCTCCGTCCCAAAAATAAGTGACTCGACTTTGTACTAGAGTTAGTGCAAAGTTGAGTCATTTATTTTGGAACGGAGGGAGTAGATAACAAATCTTTTGTTCCACATCACAGTATATCACCATGCATCGTACTAGAAAGACCACTCTTAAAACGATCAAGAAACATGTACAATGTAGGTATACTACACACATATATGGACAGTTTTTCTAATGATACTTGATTTCTCTTGCCAGGGTGCACATACACGCACAAACGAACTGGTTCCTCAGCTAGCATCAGAACCAAGCATGAAAGCCTAAAAAGGAAAAATAAGTAAAACATTGTTTCCTGGCTAACACTAGTGAAATCTCTAGTTTTGGAAGAGATGCAAATTCATGCTCCTAAAAACATCAAACACATGTAAAAAGAATGCGTTGTAAACCCAAACATGGTCAGCTTTTTTAATGATATACTCCCTCCGTTCCTCTATATAAGGTGTATTTGTTTTTTGATAAAATTTCAGAATGTAAGGTGCATTTCTTCTAATTCTCTATAATTCCCTTGTTAGCCCTTTTAAAAAAAGGAAAGTATTTCTTTCTGATTGTCTGTATCTCTCTTTATAGCAAAAGAAGGAAACCATCTCTTTGTCGATTGCATGTATCTCATATTTTTCTGGACTAATTGATTCACCTTTTCACTAACCAAAAAATTTGTCAAGGATAATTTAGTCTTAACATGTTCATAATTATGTGCCTTGATCACCGTACCGAAAATAATACACCTTACATAAAGGAACGGAGGGAGTACAAGATCTCTCTCTCACACCCCCACACACAAAACACATAATCCATACATGGTAAAATTAAAATATAATCAATTAAATTGCATGCGACATACAAGCTCAAGAGTAAGCAATGCATGACAGTTATGTGATGGGTGCACTAGTTGCATGCTGATGGCTATCACAACAAAAGTGCAAGGACAACAACAAGCATAGCTTGTTCAAACGTCATGCAAAGATGTCTGCTATATAATTATAAACATAGCTACTTTGATGCCATGCAAAGATGTTTGATTAAACAAAGCATGCCTATTCTGAACAAATCCATGAAATTAAATCGCAATAGATAAATAAATAAAAACAGGGGGAAAAACATGTCACCGCGAACCGTCATCAAGCGGTTACCCTATGGAGCGGATTGGGGAAAATCGAAATTGAAGACACATAAGCAAGCTGCATTGTATCGTAGAAAAGGAAGGGGAAATAACGAGATGGATGGATGGAGACAGTGTGCAGGCGTGTACCATCGGCTTGGGAGAAATAGTTGACATAGCCATATCTGAGCGACCGGCTGGTGGCGTTGTCGCGGCAGACACGAACGGAGGTGACGGCGCCGACCTTGCTGAAGGCGTCGAAGATGTGTTCCTCCTGCGCGTTCTCGTGCAGATCGCCCACGTATAGCGCGGGCACGGTGGCGTTGGTCCCCGCCGCGGCCGCGGCTGGCGCCGCCTGATCCTCGCTCGCGGCGGCCACGGGCGTCTCCTCCGTGGTCGGCACCTCGACCGCCTCCGGCGCTGCCGCCATGATCGATCGGTATCGACGATCGGCCCGGGCGTTACTGCGTGCTAGGGCAGGAGGGCTCTCGACGCGTCGTCCTAACTACGCGCAGGTGCCGGGAAACGCAAACGACGGGTCAAAAACCCGCGAGGCGATGGGAGGGGTCGGTTTTTGTTCGCCCGAGCGACGGCCCCGCGTGCGTTTCGGCCCGCCCCGACCCCAAACCGCCCGGGTGGCCGCCCGCCTCTATCGCGTGCAGCGCCCACCCACCCACCCGAGCCCTAACCCGACCCGACTCGGCTACGAGTAGAGGACTCCTGACTCCTCATCCCTCCTCCAGTTCGTTTCCTCCTCTCGCCCGTCCCGCCCGGCTGCTGCTGCGCTGTGGGCCCGGGCTGTCGGCGTCGCGGGTTGTTCGGTTCGGTCGCTCGGCCGCGCCAACCAGGAGGAGTCCCCGCCCTGCCCTCCCGCCGCGGGGAGGAATTACGGGCCTGCCATCGGCGCGGCCCCGGCGCGCCCAGTGGCAAAAGCGTCCACCGCACGGTATTTGACCTCCCCCTCTCGCTCGCTCGCTCGCTCCGCGTTCCGTGTCGGCGAGCCCTCCTCCACCACCACCTCCTTTCCCCCTCGCCCCGCGGCCACCAACCGACCCCGATCCCGGATCCGGCGCGGCAGATCCGGACCCGGCGATGGCGTCCACGGCGGCGAGGCGGCTCAGGGAGCTGCAGGGGCAGCCGGGGAACAAGACGTGCGTCGACTGCGCGCAGAGGAACCCGCAGTGGGCCAGCGTCTCCTACGGCGTCTTCATGTGCCTCGAGTGCTCCGGCAAGCACCGCGGCCTCGGCGTGCACATCAGCTTCGTCCGCTCCGTCACCATGGACTCCTGGACCGAGCCGCAGCTCCGCAAGATGGAGGCCGGGGGCAACGACCGCCTCAACGCCTTCCTCACCGCGCGGGGCGTGCCAAAGGAGACGCCGCACATCCCCAAGTACAACTCCAACGCCGCCGCCGCATACCGCGACCGCATCGTCGCCCTCGCCGAGGGCCGCGCGTGGAACGACCCGCCGGTCGTTAAGGAGACGCCCGGATCTGGCGCGCCCGCCCCCGCCAGGAGGCCGCCCTTGCCCGCGGGAGGAGGGGGCGGCGGCGGAGGCGGCGGCGGCGGTGGCGGTGGATGGGACGACTGGGACGACGAGGTCCGTCCGGATATGCGGAGGAACCAATCGGCCGGATCATTTGCTGGCGCTGGAGCCGATTCGGGGAGACAGCCGACTAGGTCCAAGTCCACCCAGGACATGTACACCAAGCAGGAGCTGGAGGCGTCGGCGGCCAGCAAGGAGGATTTTTTCGCTAGGAGGATGGCGGAGAACGAGTCCAAGCCTCAGGGGATCCCTCCCTCTCAGGGCGGCAAGTACGTCGGCTTCGGATCCACCCCGCCGCCGTCGGCGAATAGAAACAACAACGGTGCTGCCCAGGGCGATGTCATGCAGGTCGTTTCCCAGGTAAACGAAACAGATTATTGCTTTTTATGCTATATGTATCAACTGTTCCCGAATACATACCACTAGTCCATGGAGTATGGTATTGAAAGAGCATATACTTGTTTTCAAAAGGGAAAATCTACTATTTCATGAAATTGCTTTCTTGCGGGGATCCTATTAAGTCATGAATGGCTATATTGTCACCACTGTTAAACTATGCATCACATATAGTCCCCGTTAGAGTACTGGGACATCCATCTTATACTAAATTGGATTTGTGTACCTCCCCTCACATGTAGTTAAAAGTGCCCCGTCTACCGTGTCTTCACTAAGCTATGCATATTGACATAGCCGTGGCCTGTGGGATCGCCTTTTGTAGCCTGATCCTGATCATCAAGGACTTCTCATTGTAGACTTAATATGGTCACTGTGTCCCAGCAGCACTCCTTCAAATTATAGTAGCAAAGTAAATCTGCAGTCATCATTGGTTAGGTTATATTGTGTTTGGTGCCAACTGCCAAGCTTGAGATGTCATACTTGGGTCATGTGCATATATGGTTAGACAGTCGTGTCAGAATCAGACATTGTTTTGATTTCTAATTTAATCTCATGAGTATATGTTCTTTACCATTTTACCTTTTCAGGGATTTGGACGCCTTTCGCTTGTTGCAGCATCTGCTGCCCAGTCTGCTGCTACTGTTGTCCAAGTTGGCACAAAAGAGATTCAATCAAAGGTACCTTTAATGCTTTGCCTGATTTGTGATATGCAAGAGTTGAATTTCCATAGTCTAGTTAATCATGAAAAATGCTCTTTATTCACTGTGTTTACCTAGTGTAATGATTAAATCTGGTTAGACTCACCTGAATACTAATATGATAGGAAGGTGTCCTCCAAGCAAGATTTGACATTGTAATAATTATGAACTGTCTTCTCTGTTTCGGGCAGTCTTAACTCAAGAACATTATTCTCTTCATATTTATTTCTACTGCGCATGAAGTTCAGTACCTTCTTGTCTTATTTCACACTTCCACCCATGACTAGACGATGAATGAACATATCTTGTGATATAGTGCATGCTGAATTTTAGATTATTTGTCAGTGTTCCTTATTCTTGTGTTACATCGTGATTTGTCTTTAAGAATGGTGCTTGTCTGGAATGCAGATGAGGGAAGGGGGTTATGATCAGAAGGTGAACGAAACTGTGAATGTTGTTACCAATAAAACTGCAGAGATTGGAAGCAGAACCTGGGGGATTATGAAAGGAGTGATGGCATTGGCCACACAAAAGGTAGAGGAGTATGCCAAGGAAGGCGGCGGTGGCTGGGGTGATGATTGGCAACAAAGGGAGCAGCAGAACAACAGCAACGAGCCTTACTGCAGGTATGAGCAGGAGACCAGCAACGGCAACGGCAACAGCAACGGTTGGAATTCTCCGCAAGATGGATCAGCGAAGAACCACAATTCCAATTCTTGGGATGATTGGGATGACCAGGACAAGAAGGATGAGCCTGCCAAGACAAGTCAGAGCAGTGACTCGTGGGCTGGCTGGGATGATGCGAAAGATGACGGTTTTGATAGTTACAGCCATCACAGCCCCGCCAACAAGGGTGGGAGCAATCAGAATGGAACCGCCGGCGGGTCATATTGGGCTGACGGCGGATTCCGTTGATGCTGGTCTCGTTGTGAGAGCCATATACTTTGCAGAGTTGTTATATGCCAGAAAAATGTGAGCGTCCGGTGGTGGTTATTATTTCAGGATACCGAAGTGAGAGTAAAAGAGTTTTGTTTTTTTGTAAGTTGTCTACAATTGTTATGTCTAGTGGCATGTTCATATGGCCAAGCCTCATTTGAAACTGCCATCCCCAGCTATTAAGATCCCCAGCTATTAAGAAATGTCAAATTGAAATTGTAATCTACACATACATAGTACTTCCCTGCAGATTCTTTATTCCTTGTGTGGATTTGTCATAGTTGCAAGTGGCAACAGGGGTGGCACACGCGTTGCCAATTCTGTTGTATTATATGTTGTGATCTTGTTGCCACTGCTTTTCGGACGCGGATCCACCATCTGATAAGGCACTGAGGCCTTCGATGGCTTTCTGGCCTTTGGTGCTACATGATTTGCCTTTCGATAGTTGATTCCAGGCAAGGGCTGACTGTGTGTTTCCACTTTTGGAAGATCCTATAATGGTAGCACTGAAAACTCTTATGCCCTTGTAAATGTCTCAGGTTATTGCCCTGGTAATCCTGGTGTTATTTAGGCATATATAGTATGATGGACATAAATACAATATTCTACTCTAGCACAACGCAACACTGTGAGGCTATAGTTTTGGCCTAGCGCAGAGATCTTTAGGTGGTAGTCAACTTGCCCCATTTTTTGTAGTTGTGGATGCACTCCAGCATGCAATGATCATGATCCTATGTATTATCAGTCCTCATGTGGAGAGACAGAGAGGGTACAGCGAGGAAGTGCACATGCTGGGGCTTTTGCTTAGTTGGAGCATGTGCATGCCAACTTGTATCCAGAATTCGACCATGTGGTCCATGTGGGTCACTACCTTCAACTCTCTTTTTTGTGTATATGGACGATGGATTCTCTATCACTGGATCCAGTATAAATCTTCTCAATAACCATTTGGTAGTGCAATAGGATTCTTAGAGTTCACTCAGTATTGAGTAAGTTGGTGTAATCCTTATATGATATGGATTATGAGTTTCAAAAAACCTGATGATTATGCGTGTGCATTGCTCTGTTCTAGAAAACCCGAGTAAGTTATGTGCATCGCTCTGTTCTAGAAAACTCGAGTAAACTTATGATAAAATTCAAACCGAAGGTCATGTGTAAAACGTACTCTGTAGATGCATTAGAGATACTATTTTTTTAGGAAATTGTTAGATGTAACCCAAGGCAACATATTGAGTAAGAATCTTTAGTTGCTCCAAATTTGAACATAAATTTGCAACATTGAACTAGAGTTCCAAAATATTCATAAGCTTATGTTACAAAATTAAAAGAAAAAATAGTGAAGTTTGAACTAAAAAAGTATTGAAGCATTGATTTGGCGAGCTCTAGCCAAACAATTTTAGACCTAGGTGAGAATCAATCTTGGCATCACACTATTCTCACTGAAAAATGCATTTCCAAATAAACACATAGCTTTATCAATTGGCAGTGGGCGCATCTTAGATGTATTCAACACTTAATATGTTGAATGGACTAGGACTCACAACTAGTTACCAGCGGGTGATGTTAGTTGGGATCGACTGTCATCGTCAACTCCTTCACATGGCGCTTGTTCTCATGGTCTAGTGGACCCTACTTGCGGAGATAAGTCAATCTCAACATCACCCGAGGTATAATTTCCCTTATCATGGTTCCATGTGCATTAATGGCAAGTGCCATCACGATGAGGAAAAAAATCGTGAGTCAACACACATAGCAAGGGTATGAAGGAAGTTACCGCACTCAAATGTCAATTACTCCCTCCGCCCGGTTTGAAGAGTGTACATAGAGAAAATTTAGGACAAATTATGGAGTGGAATAAAATATGCATTGGAGTAGATACAACGTGGGTACTTAGAGCATCTCTAACCCTCCCCTAAACAGTTTTGTCCCTGAAATAATTTGTTTGAAGAGTTAAGCCATACACAACCATTCTCTTAAAAGCTCTCCAAAAAAAATTGACCCTCAAAATTGCCCCCTCCTGCCTAAATTTGAGCACAATGGTTACAATCTCCTCAAATTCTCCCTCCCCTCGCAACTCTTCTCGTCCCCATCGATGGCACGGCTATGCTGCTCCCCACCCTCCCCAGGCACGGGCCTGGTAGTCCTTCACCCCCGCCGGCCTGATTTATCACCGCCCCCGTCCTCCTTTAACCTACATGCCTACTTCAGTTGTTCGGCGCTCAACTTCAGTCGCAACCATCATGTCGCTCAACTACGTGCCTTAGGTTCAGTAGAAGCGATGACCAAGATGAGGACGTAGCAGAAAGTGAAGATGGCAAGAGCGGCAGCCAGATGCCATCTCACCCTTCTCACACACATTCCCATCCAGTGCATGTTGTTGGTGCTAGTAAGAGGGGGTGTTTGGGTTGGTGGCGGTGGTCGTATGAGCGGGTGTTTGGCCATTATCCCGCTAGGCAAAAGCCCACCTCGCTCGACCTGTTGAAGTTTATCACTAATGCATGACGAGTGAAATTCATAGTCTGTGTTGTGCCTGACTCCAACTCTTCGTTTTTCCTATTATATCAGCCAGAGGATGAACGATCTTTGTGCATCGTTTCTTGACCTCATCGCACACGAATAACAGTCTTACTTAACTGGCAAAAAGAACAGGGGCAACAATTATTCATATAGTTATTCTCGGCCAAGAGCATCTACAACAACCCTTCCCTTTCGCATAAACATCTGGGCGAACAATTGGACACTGCCCCGACCGAAAATAGCCACCCAACCAGACCCCCCAAAACCAACCCATATGTCGACGGTCTAGAAGCGCTAGTCATGTAGGATCCAGCCTGCATTGGCCCACCCCGACCCAACAAAACCTCGACCAAGACCAAATCCTAGCCACACTCCTCTTCACTCCCGCGTCTACTCCACTTTCACACTCCACTCCCTCGTCCACTCAACTTGTTGGTAAACGTAGTAGAAAACAAACAAAAATCCACCCTATGATCAACCAGGAGCACTATGAAGATACGATAAAAGTTGGGATCACGATCACTACCATCACCGAGTTGCAGCGGAAGAAGAACATGACGACGTAGATCATACTTGGAGTGCCTCGAACCGTTGATGACCTCGTGTACTGCCCACGAAAGATCCCTTGAACTGAAGACCGAAAGCACAACATCTCTACTTGGTTGCAAGCGTGCAGTCTTCACGACCTGACAGCACTTCGCTGTCCGGAGCTAATCGTCACCCGAGCATTAGAGGAGGGAGATTAGAACCACACTAGGCTTCTAATTATGAGGAATAGAGGAACTAGACCTAGCTCTAATTAGTCATCTAGGCCAACTAGAACTAGAAGAACTATAGGAGGCTCCAAAGCTTGTGTTCAATAGGTGCCAATACCTCAAGTATATATAGGTTGAAGGGGAGAGGGAGGGCGCCACAAGGGGAGGGAAAGTTCCTCCCCTTTGGCCAGCCAAGGGAGAAGGAGTTGGACTCCTCCCCCCTCCTCAATTTGGCCCCCTTCCTTAGGAAAGGGAGGCGCCTCCCACTTGGGCCCTTGTGGCCCAAGTTGCCTTCCACCTCTTGGCCTTTTAAGGCCCGTTGATATTTAATTAAATATAAAATTATTCTAAATACTTTCAGACAATTTGATATATAATTTAACATCCTCGAAAACATTTTCCACCTATATATTATGAACCCTTCCGGGGACCCCAAAACGCTTCCGGATCCTCTCGAAACTATTTCATATATTAATGAAACAATTTCACAAACATGTTCCGATCACTCCCGTCCTACAAACACTTAGAAAATCGTGATTACCTTAAGCTTGTGACCCCGTAGGTTCGGTAACTCATCGACATGAACGAAACCCCTTCGTCTAATGACCGATAGTGGAACCGTGGATGTCCATATCGATCCCTATGAGCACACGAATGATATCGAGTGAAGATTTGGTTACCATGTGACATTCCATTTGCTTTGCGATACTCTACAAAACCCGAGAAGCATCGTTATATGATACATCTTCGTCTTATCTATAATTTTTGATTGTTTCATGTCAATACTCTACAACTTTCATATACTTTTGACAACATTATATATTTTTTGGGGACTATCATATTGATCCAGTGCTCAGTGCCAGTTCCTATTGTTTTTGCATGTTTTGCAGAAAATCCAACGGAGTCCAAATGCAATAAAAATTTACACCAATTTATTTTGGAATATATATTAATTTTGGGAAGAAGAATCAGTGTAAAACGGTGCCCGAAGTGCTTCCAAGCCAACAGGGTGCGACCAGGGGTGGTCACACCCTGATGGCTTGGGACCACCTCATACGTCGGTTTGCGCCCTTCTTCCGCCACAAGAAAGATAAGTTTCCGAGAAAAATCCTCTCAAAATTTCAGCTCAATCGGAGTTATGGATCTTCGGTTATTAAAGAAACGGTGAAGGGGTGAGAAAACAATCACGAAAATAAAAAAACAGAGAGAGATCCAATCTCGAAGGGGCTGGTGCCCTCCGGGATCCATGGCGGCCATGGAACAAAGGGGGAACTCTCCTGCCATCTAGGAGGAGAGACCAAGGAAGAATAAGGAGGGGGACTCTCTCTCCCTCTCTCCCGGTGGCGCCAGTACACCTCAGGGGCAACCATCGTGACAGTGATCTAAACCAACAACTTCGCCGTCGTCACCACCAACTCCCCCCTCTATGCAACGGTGTTACACCTCTTTTCCATGTTGTAATCTCTACTTAAACATGGTGCTTAATGCTATATATTATTATCGAATGATGTGTGGCTATCCTATGATGTTTGGGTAGATTTCTTTTGTCCTATGGTTTGATTGATGATCGTGATTGGTTTGACTTGTATGTTTTATTTTGGTGCTGTCCTATGGTTCCCACCGTGTCGTGCAAGCATGTGAGATTACTATTTTAGGGTGTTGCAATGTGTTCATGATCCGCGTTGGGTGCAAGTTATTTGTTCTTTTGTGTGCAGCAGCTGAAGACGGTTGTTGTTGATATTCCTATTGGTTCGATAAACCTTGGTTTCATAACTGAGGGAAATATTTACCCACATTGTGTTGTGATAACCCATTCCTCTTCACGGAAAACCCAACATAGATCACAAGTATCATTTACCCTAGAAGGATTTTGTGTGACGAGGTGCCCTGGAAGAACACATCTCACAAAAATCTATCACAAATTTGAAAAATTACATAAAACATAGTTTCCCTCTACATAGTTCATCATCATACATCACCGAAGTTCATCATACATAGAAAAACCATACATACAAACATAGATCTAGCTACGGGAGCGGCGGCGGCTTAGTGCTTCACGCTAAGGAAGAATGCCTATGTCAACTTGTGGCAAGCGTGGACGAAGGCGTGCTCCTCCTTCACCGCGGTGGCATCTCGGCTTCTGTCGGTATCAAAACTAGCAGATCTCGGGAAGGGGGTCCCGATATGTGAGTCTTTGATCGATAGGTAACACGGAACGAAGGGGACAATATTTACCCAGGTTCGGGCCCTCGTGCAGAGGTAAAACCCTACGTCCTGCTTGATTGTATTGATGTGTATAGAGATTACAGAGTTGATCTACCTCGAGATCGTCTAAGCTAAACCCTAGATGAGTTCACCTGTCCTCTACGAATGGGGACCTTCGGTTGATATAGACATCGGGGTCCCTAGGGTTACACACAACCGACCTTTTACAAGGGATAGATACGAAGATCGTATCTTCGGAACTTCGAGGCCACGCCATTCTACAGAGCCTCCCTTCTTGGATACAGGATCATTCACAGTTCAGTCTTCAACAGATCAGCCCAACAGGTCGGCCCATGAGGAATGATCCGACGACCCAAGGACCCCTTAGTCCCGGACTCCCTCAGTAGCCCCCGAACTAGTCTTCAACGCCGAGGAATGTAATCTTCGGCAGCTTCATGTGTCCATGGTATTCGGCTTGAAAGGGGAGTTCCTTCCATGTCGGCAGAACCCAACTCGGTCCTTGACGACACCCTGTCTTCCGAAATATGCATTTTTTATCCTGAAGGCCAAATGCCCGAGTGTGAATAGTACCCTACCTGACAACCTTTGTGACGAAAAGCCACAATGGCCAGTCATGGAAACTCAATTCGCGACTCGAGGCCGCCCTTTTATTGGCACATATTATCAACATGGAGATCGTGTCCCGTATTTCATGCGATATGAGTAATGATCTGGGCAACCATGCGCGTGCATAACAGCATGATTGCTTCGGGAAGTGCCACATCCTACGACGATAAAAGAGGACTCTTGGTATTACGGCCCCCATAAAAGGGAGAACCCCCCCTAAGGCCTCCATACACATCCAGACCTGATTCCATTTTGCTCCCCGGCTTCGAGCGCCTAGATCCTTTTCCTCCTTCCCTTCCAAGTCTCCCCTCCCGAAGTCAATCCATGACGGGCTCGGGATCAAAAGGAAAGTGGGAGGCCTCGAGCATAACTGACAAGGACATCCGGGAGCTAAAGGCCGCCGGATACTTCTCACCTGACATCGTCCATCGTCCTCCCGAAGAGGGCCAAGTGGTGCCAACTCCGCGGCCAGGCGAGAGAGTGGTATTTATCCTTCATTTCATCCAGGGGTTAGGGTTTCCCCTCCACATCTTCGTTAGGGGTTGATGTTCTTATACGACTTGGACTTCCATGACCTCCCCCCAAACTATTTTATGCACATCTCGGCCTTCATCATCGTCTGTGAGGCCTTCCTACGAGTCCAGCGGCACTTCGCCTGTGGCTCAAGATCTTCAATCTGAAGCCAAAGACGGTCAATGGTCAACATGCCGACTACGGCGGGGTAGTGATCAGCAAGCTCCCGTGGGTCAACTGGTCGGACAACACCTTCATCGACACTATGAAGGTCTGGCAAAAGGAGTTGTTATATATCGCTGAACTACGGGAGACGGATTGGTCGGTGCCAGCCGAATTCAGATCCAAACCCCCTGCGAGGCTAACCTCGTGGATGAAAAATGGCCTTGATTGGGGGTCTGCATCCGAAGTGAAGATGCTACAAAGGTGCATCACTAAAATGGTGGAGGCAATATCGCGCTGACCAACGTGGTCTAGGTTATGCTCCACCAGCGTCTCCTACCCTGCTAGTGTCGGGAGACCTCGATATGGGCCTACAGGCCTGGGGACCCGACCACCATGCACAAGTTCTTTCACACAACTCATGAGAAGTTGTGGAAGGCACTTTTCAAGCCCCAGGAGGAGTGGCCGGTGATACGTCCATTTTGCATCATGCTTTTATGTTCATATTTATTGCATTATGGGTTGTTATTACACGTTATGGTATAATACTAATGCCTTTTCTCTCTTATTTTACAAGGTTTACATGAAGAGGGAGAATACCGGCAGCTGGAATTCTGGACTAGAAAAGGAGCAAATCTGAGATACGTATTCTGCACAACTCCAAAAGTCCTGAAAATTTATGGAGAACTATTTTGGAATATAAAAATATTGGGCGAAAAAGATGCCAGAGGGGGGCCACCAGGAGGTGGCAAGCCTGCCAGGCGCGGCCACCCCCTGGCCACGCCTAGCAGGCTTGTGACCCACCTGGCAGGCCCTCGACACCCATCTTCTGCTATATGGAGGGTTTTGACCTGGAAAAAAATAGAAGAGAGCTTTCGGGATGAAGCGCCGCCGTCTCGAGGCGGAACTTGGACATAACCAATCTAGAGCTCTGACAAGGCTGTTCTGTCGGGGAAACTTCCCTCCCAGAGGGGGAAATCGAAGCCATCGTCATCACCAACGATCCTCTCATCAAGAGGGGGTCAATCTCCATAAACATCTTCACCAGCACCATCTCCTCTCCAAACCCTAGTTCATCTCTTGTATCTGACCTTCGTCTCAAACCTCAGATTGGTACATGTGGGTTGCTAGTAGTGTTGATTACTCCTTGTAGTTGATGCTAGTTGGTTTACTTGGTGGAAGATCATATGTTCAGATCCTTTATGATAATTAATACTCCTCTAATTATGAACATGAACATTCTTTGTGAGTAGTTACGTTTGTTCCTGAGGACATGGGATAAGTCTTGTTATAAGTAATCATGTGAATTTGGTATTCGTTTGATATTTTGATGAGATGTATGTTGTCTCTCCTCTAGTGGTGTTATGTGAACGTCGGCTACATAAAAATTCACCATTATTTGGGCCTAGGGGAAGGCATTGGGAAGTAATAAGTAGATGATGGGTTGCTAGAGTGACAGAAGCTTAAACCCTAGTTTATGCGTTGCTTTGTAAGGGGCTGATTTAGATCCACACGTTTCATGCTATGGTTAGATTTATCTTAATTCTTCTTTCGTAGTTGCGGATGCTTGAGAGAGGGGTTAATCACAAGTGGGAGGTTTGCCCAAGTAAGGGCAGCACCCAAGCACCGGTCCACCCGCATATCAAACTATCAAAGTAACGAACATGAATCAAATTAACATGATGAAAACTAGCTTGACAGAAATTCCCATGTGTCCTCGGGAGCTCTTTGCTTTATATAAGAGTTTGGACAGGCCTGTCCTTTGCTACAAAAAGGATTGGGCTACCTTGCTGCACCTTTGCTACTCTTGTTACTTGTTACTCGTTATGAATTATCTTATCACAAAACTATATGTTACCGATAATTTCAGTGCTTGTAGAGAATACCTTACTGGAAACCGCTTGTCATTTCCTTCTGCTCCTTGTTGGGTTTGACACTCTTACTTATCGAAAGGACTACGATAGTTCCCCTATACTTGTGGGTCATCAGCTAGCCGAAGAAGAAGACACCGGTTTGGATGTCGATAACCCACCCTTGAAGGTATGATAGGACTTCCTTAACTGCATGCCGAATTGTAACACTCGGCCAGGATTCCCCTTCTTCCCTTTGACTTTGCAGGGATGGTTGGAGAAGGCTATGCAAATCAACGTCCCAGCCCCCTTGCCTGAAGACCCCATGTCTCCCCTGCTGATGGCGATGCTGATCGTGGTGTCGTATGTGGCGCTAGAGAAGAAGGAGAAGAAGAAGGAGGAGGTCCGCGGGGGCCTCCGCTCTAGGGGTCATCCGGATACCAAATCCGAAGAAACCTCGACCTCCTCCACACATGAGGAGGAGCATGAGGAAGACGGGGGAGAGATTGACTCTCCCAAGACAAAGAAGAGGGCCGCACTCGAGGTCGCCGAGGAGGATCTTACCCCCTGGCCCCAAGGAGGGCATGTAGGCCCAAGGTGACTCTGGCAGATGATAGCCCAGATTACGATGAGGATTCTGGAGCTTTCGAGAGGGTCCCCCGAAGGAACCCTAGGGTCAAACCCCCAGCTGAGAGGTATTGAATCTAGACACCATTCGGCTTATCCTCATTAGTTTCATAGAGCTGACTTGTTTAATTGCTTTCATGATATAGTCTGGCATGAGACCTCTCGACCGATCAGGTCTCAGGGGAGTCTCCGTCGGCCGAGCTAGCGGAGAGTGGGACAGCGTCCTGCACCAGCCCCCTTGGTTGCAGGTGAGGCCGCAGAGGCGGTGTCCTGTCGGACCCTCCTTGCACCAAACACCGGGGGTGAGACGGTGATGGCTGAGGCGCACACCTTGGCCACCGAAGACGTGTTGGCCAACAATTATGCCTTGGTCGCTCAGGTCTAGGAGGTCGAACCCCTCTTGCGATAAGGAGGGGGGCGTAAGTCACTCGAGCTCCCTTCGCAGCCGACTCCGGAGGCTTCAACACCTCCCACGTCGTCGACCCTGCCTTCCCAAGGAGGGGGGAGAAGTGCCACCACCGGTGCCGCCCACAACCGAGCGGATCGTGGCCGGGTGGCCGGCCATGACGAAGGAGGCATTGTATAACTCCTCCATTGCCGAAGATCACCACACCCTTATGGGTGTAGTTCTAAAAAGTATTTAGTCCGTTGACAGCGGACTAAAGGAAACCTTTAATGGTTTACTGGCAGGCTTAAAGGTAAGCCATGCTCTTGTTCATAATGATGAATTTTGTTTACGTTGTCATGAATTCCTTATGGGTATAGTAGCCCCCGAGCCATGGGTGAGTTTGAATAACTCATCCGGGGTCCGATAAATGTAGGCATATAGTTCGGCATCGAATAGACCAACCTCTTGGTTATGGATAAGTTTGTTTTTTGCAGGCCTCGTCCTTGGCCCGGGCATCCAACGCCCTTGAACTGGCCGAACTGAATCGGAAGCTTCAGAGCTCCGATGAGGAATTGGACCATTTGAACGAACGGTTTGCCGAAGTACAAGGTCGGTTTTTAGCTGTAGTTGCCTACTCTATTGCTTTTTTCATTAATGTGGATTATCCTGATTTTGGGTCCTGATCTTGTGTCTCTTTATGCCCTTAGCTTCAAGCGTAGAGGTTGAAGACCTCAAGGCTGAGCTCAGGAGGGCCAAACAGGAGGCTATCGACTAGAAGGCGGCGGCCGATAAGGCAACCGCCGAGCTAAACTCGCTGAGGGTGGAGAGCGGCATGCATGAGGCTCGAGTAGCTGAGGTTCAAGGGAGCTCCAGGATGCTAGCGCTAAGTGTGAGACCCTAGAGCAGCAGGTCAAAGACCAGGCGACCCAGCTGACCGCGCTTACCTTCGACCTAAAATTGGAGTGCGTTATTCGAAGAGATTCGCCAAGTCAAGCTGATTGCGGATGGTAAGCCATACATACTATAATGTGCCTTTGGTGGAAACAGGTTCGCCTATCTTACACGGCTGTGGTGTTCCCCATGTGCCTTTGTGGACCTCCCGAAGAGTGCGGCGGATGCGGTGAAGCACTATGCAGTGTGGGATGGAGTAGGATCGAAAGTAGGTCTAGAGGGGGGGTGATTAGACTACTTGACTAAATAAAAAGTCTACGTTTTCCCAATTTGAAGTGTTGGCAGATTTTACATTCATATCAAGTCAAGCACACCCAACACATGCATGTCTAAGAGTATAACATCGGAAAGTAAAGACAAGCATTTGTAGTAAAGGAAGGGTAGGAAGATCAAACACAATTTGGAGACACGAATTTTTTTCCCGTGGTTCCGATAGGTGGTGCTACCATACGTCCATGTTTATGGAGTCTTCAACCCACAGAGGGTAACGGTCGCGAGAGTCCATGGAGGGCTCTACCCACGGAGGGTTCCACGAAGAAGCAACCTTGACTATACCATGATGGCCTATGTCCATGGAGGAATAGCCTAACTCGGGGTAGATCTTCACGAAGTAGGCGATCTCCTTGCCCTTACAAACTTCTTGGTTCACTCCACAACACGAAGTAGGAGGCTCCCAAGCGACACCTAACCAATCTAGGAGGCACCACCCTCCAAAAGGTAATAGGCTCGATAATGTTGATGAACTCCTTGATCTTGTGCTTCAAGATGATAGACTCCTCAACACACAATCACTCTCTCACGGATTTGGCTTTGGTGTAAGAGATTGATTGGGCGGAAAGCAACTTGGGGAGGCTAGAGATCAAGATTCATATGGTTGGAATGGAATGGCATGATCTTAACACATGAGTAGGTGGCTCTCTCTTACAAAATCAGTTGGTATGAGTGGGGATCTGTTCTGAGTGCTTCTCTTGTGAGTGAGTGGTGGTGGAGGGGTATATATAGGCATCTCCAAAAATTCAAACCGTTACACCTTAAGTGACCAACTCGGTGACACCGATGTGTGAATCTTGGTGGTACCAACTTGCTCCAAAGGTAGCAACTTTTGAATCTCGGTGAGATCGATATATCAAACTTGGTTGCACAGATTAGGTGACCAAAGGTCAGATTGCACAACTCGGTGACGCCGATCCAACAAACTCGGTGGGACCGATTTTGTGGATTGAGATAACCGAATGTTGGCAACCCAAACTCGGTGGCATCGAAGCAGAATCGGTTGCACCAAAAGGCTAGGGTTTGTCATGGGTCTGTCTAAGTTTAGGAATCGGTGGCACCGAGTGGGAAGTGTTGGTTGCACCGATTTTGGATATTTGGCTTTGGGCAGACTTTTGTGGAAGAGCTTCTGGGTGTTTTTGGTGACTACCACTTGTGCATGTATGAGCATTTTGGTCACCAAGAATACCTTACCCCCTTTAAATAGTATTGTCTTTCCTATGGACTCAAGGTGATTTCTCACAAAGTAAAATGTAGGGTCCGCTTGCTTGAAGCTTTGCCAATCCATTTCCTTGCATCTTGGGGTATTCCACAATCCTTTTGCCATCCTTACCATTGAACTTTTCCTGAAATATGCTTAGTGGAAACATTAGTTCATTGACATATATGTTATTTTTAATTACCAAAACCACCAAGGGAGCAAATGTGCTTTCAATCTCCCCCTTTTTGGTAATTGATGACAACATATAGATCAAAGCTTCGATGTATGATATAATCAATGAATAATCGTCGCTTTGAGAAGTATGTGATAAGCTAGAGCTCCCCCTAAATTTGTGCATTATTTTAAATTTGCGTTTGAATGCAAATGCACAATCGATTAGGTATGTGGGGCACTACTTCCATGTCACATACATCTTGGTGGTGTGCAAGAATAATAAGAATGAATATCATAGCACAACACAATCAAGCAAAGTGAATGATCATTTCATAAGCATCAAAAGGATAGGAAATGGTAGCAAAACACATTAAAGCGTATGATCAAACACCAACAAAGTTTAACACAAGCAAACCAAAAGACCAAATGTTTTTGAAACAGCAATAAAAACCGAGGCTCTCTCACTCGAAGCCTGAAGATCTATATACAACTTCTCTCCCTTTGGCAACAAGTTACCAAAAATTTCAAAGAGATATAACTAATCGTTCTTCTGGGACTGATCTCCTCCAGTAGTCGATGTCGGAGTCGAGAGAACCACGTCAGCGAAGACCTCTGCTGGTGTCATGGATGGACTTGGAGTAGCAACTGGAGGTACTGGAGGAGCTGATGGAGCTGAAGTGACTGTAGCAGGAGGTGATGAAGAAGGCCTCAACTCTGGAGCTGGCACTGTGGCTGATCTGGCCTGGGTAGTGAAGTGAGTGCCTGGACTAAGAGGAGAGTCATCCTCATCATCATCATCATCATCATCATCTGTAGAATGAGGAAGAGGCACATAATCAAATTCCTTCTTGAGCTCGTTCACTGTCTTGGTCAGCCCATCCACCTTGCCATTGAGGGTCTTGATCCTATTGTCAATGATCCTCACAAGACTATGTTGATTCTCCAAAATGTCCTTGATGTCCTTCTGCATGCCCTGAATGGTAGTGATCAAAAGATCCATTTGCTCGTTCCTGGATCTAGGGACTTGAGCACTAGTGGCTCTAGCTGCCTCTGCCTCTGCCTGTGCCTATGTTGCAGCTGATGTGGGATGATCTGGGTCCATCACCACAACATTGTCCTCAAAGTCTGGTTGTAGGAGCAAATGGGGTCTGTCAAGAGCAAAAATGTGCTTCTCCAGCTTGGAGTTGATGAGCATCTAAATGTAGGGTGCATAACATCATGAGCTCTTTTGATCAACAGCAACCCTCTTCACAGTCTCCACAATCAGATCCCTCACTCTGATTCTCTAATGCTGGTCAATAAGAAGTAGCAAGTTCATGGAGTAGCCTTGGATCATATTCTCGTCTCCTCACTTGGGCATCAAAGTATGCCTCAAAATGGTGTTGATGGTGCGGAGACGTGCCTGGAGGTGATAGATAGATCCTATCTTATGAGACTGAAGATGTGCAGCAGGGATAGCATTGTACATGTCCTTTGTGATATTGTGGCTGGCCTTTCGCTCTGAGTACACATAGACATCTCCATCTTGCACCTATGGGACTCCTAAGATGGCAGCCCATTCATCAACAGTGGACTCATATCTTGCTCCTTCAGTCATGCACACAATCGTACCATCTCCATAGAAGTGAGGAGTGGACTAGAATTGCATGATCATCTCATCATTCCATGCAGTAAATTATTTGCCAAAAAATTCATCTAGGCCAATGGAGTGGAAGTTGTCTTGCACACTTGGAAAATAGTCTTGATTTGCCTTGATGTACTTCCAATCAACATACCTCATGTCACTAACAGCTGGACTCTTAACAAGCAGCACAGTCTCATAGAAATCATGTTGCTCCTTAGTATAAAATCTGTAGTCCACAGCTGTTCCCTTCTCTGAGAGTAAGGATCAATAGTTCTCCACTCTCTCAGACCTGAATCCTTCTTCTTCTTCATGTCCTCAGCAAGCAGGTGGCTGGTATTCTACTCTACAAGGTGTGGTCTAAGCTTCATCCATGCATCCATGTCATCCTCATCTACATCTCTAGAGGTGGATCCCTTGTTCTTCTCAGAAGCTGGATTGTCTCTGGTAGTCCTCTTGGACTTCACAGTAGCAGCCTTCTTGGGTGCAGACTTGGTGCTCTTGGATGGATCTTGCTTTGGCATAGCATCAGCCAAAAGCTTCTTCTGCTTCTTCTTGGGAGGAGCCTTAGCAGCTGGCTCTTCCTCCTCCTCCTCAGCAGCAACACCAGCAGTCCCTTCTGGGTCCTCATACATGGAGGTAGCCCTGCCAGTAACACAGACAATTCTCTTCCTGGCTTTCTTCTCACTAGCCTTCTTAGGCATGGACTTCCTGGGAGGCTCATGTTGGGGAACGTCGCATGGGAAACAAAAAATTTCCTACGCGCACGCAAACCTATCCATGGTGATGAGCATCTACGAGAGGGAGAGTGGATCTACGTACCCTTGTAGATCGCTAAGCGGGAAGCATTGAGAAACGTGGTTGGTGTACTCGTACTTCTTCGCGATCCAAATCGCCGAGCGTCCCGCGATCTCATCACGATCCGTCCCGCGATCCAATCACGATCCGTCACGCGAACACATCATCATCCGTCCCGCGAACTCATCACGATCCATCTCACGATCTTGATCACGATCTGTCCTGCGAACTCATCACGATCCGTTCCGTGATCTCATCACGAATTGTCTCGCGATCTCGATCACGGTCCTCCCGATCTAGCGCCGAACGGACGACACCTCCGCGTTCAGTACACGTGCAGCTTGATGACGATCTCCACCGTCTCGATCCAGCAAGAGGAGGTGGAGAGGAGAGAGAGTTCACCGGCAGCATGACGGCGCTTCGGTGATGCTGGTGGAGCAATTCCGACAGGACTTCGCCTAAGCGCTGCACAAAACCGATCTAGAGGAGCACCGGTGAAACGGGTAGCACGTGGCCATAAACTATGTCCAAACAGCACCCAATCCACTAGTATATAAAGGAGGGAGAGAGAGGAGGGCTGGCGCAAGGAGAAACCCCAATAGGAGTCAGCCGAACTAGAGGGGGAGGAGTCCTACTCCTCCTCCACTCCTAGTAGGAGTAGGACTCTTCCTTTTTAGCCTTTTTTTCCACCTTTTCCTTTAGGACTTTTGCCTCCTGCGCCATGGGCCTTGGTGTGGCTGTTTCTCCATCCCACTAAGGGCTGGTTATCACTCTCCACAGCCCATGGACCCTCTGGGGTCCAAATACCCCTCCCGGAGGTCTCCCGGTACACTACTGGCACTCCCGGTACACTACCGATGAGCCCGAAACTTTTCCGGCGACCAAACTGGGACTTCCTATATGAATCTTTACCTTCGGACCATTCCGGAGCTCCTCGTGACGTCCAGGATCTCATCCGGGACTCCGAACAACCTTCGGTCACCACCATACATAACTCTACACTACCGAAACGTCACCGAACCTTAAGTGTGCAAACCCTGCGGGTTCGAGAACTATGTAGACATGACCGACACACCTCTACGGTCAATAACCAATGGCGGGACCTGGACGTCCACATTGGGTCCTACATATTCTACAAAGATCTTTATCGGTCGAACCTCTATGTCAAGGATTCAATTAATCCCGTATAACGTTCCCTTCGTTCTTCGGTATGTTACTTGCCCGAGATTCAATCGTCGGTATCTCCATACCTTGTTCAACCTCGTTACCGGCAAGTCTCTTTACTCGTTTCGCAATACAAGATCCCGTGACTAACACTTAGCCACATTGCTTGCAAGGCTTGTTGTGATGTTGTATTACCGAGTGGGCCCTGAGATACCTCTCCGTCATACGGAGTAACAAATCCCAGTGTCGATCCATGCCAACCCAACAGACACCATCAGAGATACCTGTAGAGCACCTTTATAGTCACCCAGTTACGTTGCGACGTTTTATACACACAAGGCACTCCTCCGATATCCGTGAGTTGCATGATCTCATGGTCATAGGAACATATACTTGACATGCAGAAAACAGTAGCAATAAACTGACACGATCATATGCTATGTTTGTAGTTTGGGTCTTGTCCATCACATCATTCTCCTTATGATGTGATCCCGTTATCAAATGACATCTCATGTCCATGGCTAGGAAACCTTAACCATCCTTTGATCAACGAGCTAGTCCATTAGAGGCATACTAGGGACATGGTTTTGTCTATGTATCCACACATGCATTTAAGTCTCCGATCAACACAATTATAGCATGGATAATAAACGATTATCATGAACAAGGAAATATGATAATAACTAATTTATTATTGCCTCTAGGGCATATTTCCAATAGTCTCCCACTTGCACTAGAGTCAATAATCTAGTTCACATCTCCATGTGATTCGCATTGTTATGAATCTAACACCCAATGAGTTCTGGGGCTCGATCATGCTTTGCATGTGAGAGAGGTCTTATAGTCAACGGGTCTGTAACATTCAGATCCGTGTGTACTTTGCAAATCTCTATGTCAAACCGTAAACACTGCTACCACACTCCACTTGGTACTTTTCCAAATGGCTGCTCCACTATATGTATCCAGATTGCTACTACGAGCCATCCGGATTGGTGTTAAAGCTTGCATCGACGTAACTCTTTATGAAGAACTCTTTATCACCTCCATAATCAAGAAACATTTCCTTAGTCCTCTGGTTACTAAGGATAATTTCGACTGCTGTCTAGTGATCCACTCCTGGACCACTCTTGTACCCCTTGACAGACTCATGGCAAGGCACACACAGGTGCGGTACACAGCATGGCATAATATAGAGCCTATGGCTAAGGCATAGGGGACGACGTTCGTCCTTTCTCTTTCTTCTGCCGCTGTCGAGCTTTGAGTCTCACTCAACTTCCACACCTTACAAATCAGGTGAGAACTCTTTCTCTGACTGATCCATTTTGAACTCTTTCAAAATCTTGTCACGGCATGCACTCATTGGAAGTCTCATCAAGCATCTTGATTTATCTCTATAGATTTTGATGCTCAACAATTAGGTAGCTTTATCCAGGTCTTCCTTTGAAAATCACCTTTCAAACAACCATTTATGCTTTCCAGAAATTCTACATTATTTCCGATCGACAATATGTCATCCACATATACTTATCAGAAATTCGATAGGGCTCCCACTCACTTTATTGCAAATACAAGCTTCTCGTAAACTTTGTATAGACTCAAAAACTTTGATCACCTCATCAAAGTGTATATTCCAACTCCGAGATGCTTGCTTCAGTCCATAGAAGGATCACTAAATCTTGCACACCTTTTAGCATCCTTAGGACTGACAAAACCTTCTGGTTGTATCACATACAACCTTTCCTCAAGCAAACCGTTAAGGAAACGATGTTTTGACATCCATCTGCCAGATTTCATAATCGAAAAATGCAGCAACTGCTAACATAATTCAAACAGACTTTAGCACCGCTACGAGTGAAAAAATCCCATCGTAGTCAATTCCTTGAACTTGTCACAAACAACTTTGCAACAAGTCGAGCTTTACAAATGGTGACATTTACCATCAGTGTCTGTCTTCATTTTAAAGATCCATTTGTACTCAACAACCTGCCGTCCAACGAGCAAGTCCACCAAAGTCTATACTTGGTTTTCATACATGGATCCTATCTCGATTTCATGGCCTCCAACCATTTGTCGGAATCCGGGCCCATCATCGCTTCTCCATAGCTCGTAGGTTCATCGTTGTCCAACAACATGACTTCCAAGACAGGGTTGTCATACCACTTAGGAGCAGCACACATCCTTGTCGACCTACGAAGTTCGATAGTAACTTGATCCTGAAGTTTCATGATCATCATCATTAACTTTCTCTTCAACTAACGTAGGCTTCACAGAAACATCTTTCTGCGCTGCGCTACTCTCTGGTTGAACAAAGGTTTAACAACCTCATCAAGTTCTATCTTCCTCCCACTCAATTCTTTCGAGAGAAACATTTCCCCGAGAAAGGATCCGTTTAAGCAACAAACACTTTGCACTAGGATCTGAGATAGAAGGTTCACCCAACTGATCTTAGGGTATTCTATGAAGATGCATTTGTCCGCCTTGGGTTCGACCTCATTAAGTGAAAACATTTTCACCACAAATGTCGCAACCCCAACTATTAAGAAATGACAGCTTAGGTTTCTATCAAACCATAATTCACACGGTGTCATCTCAACGGATTTAGATGATGCCCTATTTAAAGTGAATGTAGTTGTCTCTAATGCATAACCCAAAATTATAGTAGTAAAACGATAAGAGACATCACAGCACGCACCATGTCAATAGAGCATGACTATGATGTTCGGACACACCATCACACTATGGTGTTCCAGGTGGCGTTAGCCGTGAAACAAATTTCACATTGTCTTAAGTTGTATGCCAAACTCGTAACTCAGATATTCATCTCCACGATCATATCGCAGTCATTTTTATCTTCTTGTCATGATGATCTTTAAACTTCACTCTGAATTTGCTTGAACCTTTCAAACGATTCCGACTTGTGTTTCATTAAGTAAATATACACTATATCTACTCAAATCATCAGTGAAGGTAAGAAAATAATGATATCCACTGCACGCTACAAGACTCACTAGATTGCATACAAAAGCATGTATCATATCCAATGAATCACTTGCCCGCTCCATCAACGGGGTCTTTTAGTCATCTTGCCCAAGAGGCATGGTTCGCATGTCTCAATCGATTCGAAATCGAATGAGTCCAAATATCCATCAGCATGGAGTTTCTTCATGCGCTTTATACCAATATGACATTTTGCGGCAGTGCCACAAGTATGTGGTACTATCATTATTCAACTTTGTATCTTTTGACATCAATGTTATGAACATGTATATTACTACGATCAAGATTTCAATAAACCATTCTCACTGGGTGCATGACCATTGAAGGTATTATTCTGTAAACAGAATAACCATTATTCTCTAATTTAAATGAATAACTGTATTTGCAATAAACATGATCTAATCATGTCCATGCTCAACGCAAAACACCAAATAACATTTATTCAGGTTCGTCACTAATCCTGAAGGTAGAGAGAGCGTGCGATGTTGATCACATCAACCTTGGAAACATTTCCAACACATATCGTCACCTCACCCTTAGCTAGTTCTCCGTTTATTCCTAGCTGTTATTTCGAGTTACTAACATTTAGCAACCGAACCGGTATCCAATACCCAGGTGCTACTAGGAGTACTAGCAAGGTACACATCAATAACTCGTATATCAAATATACTTCTGTCGATGTTGCCAGCCTTCTTATCTACCAAGCATCTAGGGTTATTCCGCTTCAGCGACCGCTCACCTCATAACAGAAGCACTTAGTCTCGGGTTTGAGTTCAACTTTGGGTTGCTTCACTGGAGCAGCAACTGACTTGCTATCCATGAAGTTTCCCTCCTTGCTCTTGCCCTTCTCGAAACTAGTGGTTTTGATTAACCATCAACACTTGACGCTCCTTCTTGATTTCTACCTTCGTGGTGTCAAACATCCCGAACAGCTAAGGAATCATTATTTCTACCCCTGGCAATTTATAGTTCATCACCAAGTTCTAGTAGCTTTAGTGACAGTGACTTGGAGAACTATATCAATCACTATCTTATCTGGAAGATCAACTCCCACTTGATTCAAGCGATTGTAGTACCCAGACAATCTGAGTACATGCTCAACGATTGAGCTATTCTCCTTCATCTTACAGGCAAAGAATCTTGTTGGAGATCTCATATCTCGCAACACGGGCACGAGCCTGAGATCACAATCTCAGCTCCTAGAACATCTCATATGTTCTGTGATGTTCAAAACGTTTCGGAGCCTCAATTCTAAGCCGTAATGCATGACGCACTAAACTATCAAGTAGTCATCAAAACGTGCCTGTCAGATATTCACAACATCTACAGACGACGCTAGAGGGGGTGGCACACCGAGCGGTGCATTACGGACATAAGTTTTCTGTGCAGCCAAGAGGACATTCCTCAGATCATGGACCCAGTCTGCAATATTGCTACCATCATATTTCAACTCTATTTCTCTAGGAACATATAAAAATTAAGGGAGCTACAGCGCGAGCTAGTAATCTACAACATAATTTGCAAAGTCACTATTGACTATGTTCATGATAATGAGTTCAATTAATCATATTACTTAAGAACTCCCACTCAAATTGACATCCCACCGATCATTCGAGTGATACATGATCCAAATTCACCAACTCAAGTCCGATCATCACGTGAGTTGAGGTGGCTGCAATGGTGAACATCATTATGTTGATCATATCTACTATATGACTCATGTTCGACCTTTCGGTCTCTTGTGTTCCGAGGCCATGTCTGTACATGCTAGGCTCGTCAAGTTTAACCCGAGTGTTCTGCACGTGCAAATCTGGCTTGCACCCGTTGTATGTGAACGTAGAGTCTATCACACCCGATCATCACGTGGTGTCTCAACACGACGAACTTTCGCAACGGTGCACACTCGGAGAGAACACAATTTATCTTGAAATTAAGTGAGGGATCACCTTATAATGCTACCGTCGCCCTAAGAAAAACAAGGTGCATAAAAGGGATTAACATCACATGCAAATCATAAGTGACATGATATGGCCATGAACTTGTGCTTTTGATCTCCATCTAGAAAGCACTGGCATGATCTCCATCATCACCGGCATGACACCATGATCTCCATCAACGTGTCACCATCGGGGTTGTCACGCCCTGCATGCTTCTACTACTATTGCTACCGTTTAGCGATAAAGTAAAGCATTACATAGCGCTTAATGATTGACACGCAGGTCATACAATAATTAAAGACAACCCTATGGCTCCTGCCGGTTGCCGTATTCATCGACATGCAAGTCGTGATTATCTATACATCACATGATCATCTCATACATCACATATATCACATCATGTAATTGGCCATATCATATCACAAGATACCCTGCAAAAACAAGTTAGACATCATCTAATTGTTGTTGCATGTTTTACGTGGCTGCTACGGGTATCTAGCAAGAACAATTCTCACCTACGCAAAAACCACAACGGTGATACACTAGTTGCTTTTCAACCTTCTCAAGGACCGCCTTTGTCGAATCCGATCCAACTAAAGTGAGAGAAATTGTCACCCGCAAGCCATCTAGGCAACAAGTTGCGTCGAGGGAACCGGTCTCTCGTAAGCGTACGAGTAATGTTGGTCCGGGCCGCTTCATCTCACAATCCCACTGAACCAAAATACGACCAAGGGAGGAAGCAATGTAAGCATCAACGCCCACAAACCTTTTGTCTTCTACTCGAGATCTCATCGAACCATCAACCTAGCTCATGATGCCACTGTTGGGGAACGTCGCATGGGAAACAAAAAATTTCCTACGCGCACGCAAACCTATCCATGGTGATGAGAATCTACGAGATGGAGAGTGGATCTATGTACCCTTGTAGATCACTAAGCGGGAAGCGTTGAGAAACACGGTTGGTGTAGTCGTACTTCTTCGCGATCCAAATCGCCGAGCGTCCCGCGATCTCATCACGATCTGTCCCGCGATCCAATCACGATCCGTCCCGCGAACACATCATGATCTGTCCCGCGAACTCATCATGATCCGTCTCACGATCTTGATCACAATCTGTCCCGTGAACTCATCATGATCCGTTCCGTGATCTCATCATGAACCGTCTCGCGATCTCGATCACGGTCCTTCTGATCTAGCGCCGAACGGACGACACCTCCGCGTTCAACACACGTGCAGCTTGATGATGATCTCCACCGTCTCGATCCAGCAATAGGAGGTGGAGAGGAGAGAGAGTTCACCGGCAGCGTGACGGCGCTCCGGTGATGGTGGTGGAGCAATTCCGGCAGGGCTTCGCCTAAGCGCTGTAGAAAACCGATCTAGAGGAGCACCGGTGAAACGGGTAGCACGTGGCCGTAAACTGTGTCCAAACAACACCCAATCCACCAGTATATAAAGGAGGGAGAGAGAGGAGGGCTGGCCCAAGGAGAAACCCCAATAGGAGTCGGCCGAACTAGAGGGGGAGGAGTCCTACTCCTCCTCCACTCCTAGTAGGAGTAGGACTCTTCCTTTTTAGCCTTTTTTTCCACCTTTTCCTTTAGGACTTTTGCCTCCTGCGCCATGGGCCTTGGTGTGGCTGTTTCTCCAGCCCAATAAGGGCTTGTTATCACTCTCCACAGCCCATGGATCCTTTGGGGTCGAAATACCCCTCCCGGAGGTCTCCCGGTACACTACCGGCACTCCCGGTACACTACCAATGAGCCCGAAACTTTTCCGGCGACCAAACTGGGACTTCCTATATGAATCTTTACCTCCGTACCATTCCGGAGCTCCTCGTGATGTCCAGGATCTCATCCGGGACTCCGAACAAGCTTCGGTCACCACCATACATAACTCTACACTACCGAAACGTCACCGAACCTTAAGTGTGCAAACCCTGCGGGTTCGAGAACTATGTAGACATGACCGAGACACCTCTACGGTCAATAACAAATGGCGGGACCTAGACGTCCACATTAGGTCCTACATATTCTACAAAGATCTTTATCGGTCGAACCTCTATGTCAAGGATTCAATTAATCCCATATAACGTTCCCTTTGTTCTTCGGTATGTTACTTGCCCGAGATTCGATCGTCGGTATCTCCATACCTAGTTCAACCTCGTTACCGGCAAATCCCTTTACTCGTTCCGTAATACAAGATCCCGTGACTAACACTTAGCCACATTGCTTGCAAGGCTTGTTGTGATGTTGTATTACCGAGTGGGCCCTGAGATACCTCTCCGTCATACGGAGTAACAAATCCCAGTCTCGATCCATGCCAACCCAACAGACACCATCGAAGATACCTGTAGAGCACCTTTATAGTCACCCAGTTACGTAGCGACGTTTGATACACACAAGGCACTCCTCCGATATCCGTGAGTTGCATGATCTCATGGTCATAGGAACATATACTTGACATGCAGAAAACAGTAGCAATAAACTGACACGATCATATGCTATGTTTGTAGTTTGGGTCTTGTCCATCACATCATTCTCCTAATGATGTGATCCCGTTATCAAATGACATCTCATGTCCATGGCTAGGAAACCTTAACCATCATTTGATCAACGAGCTAGTCCATTAGAGGCATACTAGGGACATGGTTTTGTCTATGTATCCACACATGCATTTAAGTCTCCGATCAACACAATTATAGCATGGATAATAACCGATTATCATGAACAAGGAAATATGATAATAACTAATTTATTATTGCCTCTAGGGCATATTTCCAACAGTCTCCCACTTGCACTAGAGTCAATAATCTAGTTCACATCACCATGTGATTCGCATTGTTATGAATCTAACACCCAATGAGTTCTGGGGCTCGATCATGCTTTGCATGTGAGAGAGGTCTTATAGTCAACGGGTCTGTAACATTCAGATCCGTGTGTACTTTGCAAATCTCTATGTCAAACCGTAAACACTGCTACCACACTCCACTTGGTACTTTTCCAAATGGCTGCTCCACTATATGTATCCAGATTGCTACTACGAGCCATCCGGATTGGTGTTAAAGCTTGCATCGACGTAACTCTTTACGACGAACTCTTTATCACCTCCATAATCAAGAAACATTTCCTTAGTCCTCTGGTTACTAAGGATAATTTCGACCGCTCTCCAGTGATCAACTCCTGGACCACTCTTGTACCCCTTGACAGACTCATGGCAAGGCACACACAGGTGCGGTACACAGCATGGCATAATATAGAGCCTATGGCTAAGGCATAGGGGACGACGTTCGTCCTTTCTCTTTCTTCTGCCGCCTCTAAGGTTAGGGTTTTGGTTGGGCAATATTTGAAGAAAATTTTCAAAGGTCGGGTCCGCCTCTATATATGCCCGCGGCTGTCAGTGACACCGATTCTAAATTTTCGGTGTCACCGAGTTCCTCAACTGTCAGTTGACAGGGAATCTCGGTGTAAACAAGAATATGGAATCGGTGGTATAAAGATTGAAGACAAGATCAACCCTCAGCATTTGGTGAGACCGAGATTTTTGTGTTGGTTCCACCGAGATGCTCTTTGGAGGTTTTAATGGCCAGTCCTTTGTCGATACAGAACTCCGAGTGCTCCTCACACAGAGGGATCGAAAAGTACTTGTTCAAATTTTGTGATGTAGCATGAATATAATTTGAGATGAGAAAGCATAGATAGCTAGAGAGTGGTCCTAGGCATTCTTGTTCATCCAATTGGCAAAAAAAATCAAAAGTCAAATAGCAACAATTGGATGTCCTCGAATGAGTAAATAAATGCAGACCAACATGCTCACTCAATAAGATGCCAAATGAAATCATGGCAAACATGCACATACATACTAGCATCTATCAAGCACTTTGGAGATGACGGATTCATCTATATATGAGCATATTGACTTAGGAGCCAAGTAAGAATACTTGATCATAGGTCATACTCATCGTTTAAGCACAAGTGGGGTTACCACTTTTACATAAAGCATTTAATGTTGCACATACTATGATATGCTTTGACTCAAGTTTTAGAGTAAAGCTCCCCCTTGATGTGACATCCCCCCATCAGAGGGATAAACTAACCTTGGGTTTTGTCGATGAAGACTTCATGTAGGTGAAGTAGTGGTGGATGCTCAATGTTGATGAAGAACACCATGAGTTGGGAGCATCCTTGTTGTTTCCTTACTCTTGTCACCTACATGGGTTAGTCCCAAGACACAAGAGAAAAATACAAGGATATCTATGGACATGGAGTGCAAAGCATGGATGATGATGTCCATTGACTTGTTGATCACCTTGTCCCTTGCTTACCTTTGAGGGAATGTGTGACTCCATGAACTATTGCATAATGTTGATGTTGGTTGCAACTAGTTCCTGCCAATAATGAATATGAGTGAATTTCATTGGCGGAGTCACCCCTCAAGAACTTCTCTAGTTCTTCTTGTTGGGGACCCACATCAAGTTGATAGGTATCTTTGGTGTAGAAGTGGCACTTGTAGAAGTTGAGATTGTAGTAGCTTTGGGAAACCACTTCACCAAAGCTTGGGATTCATCTTCATATGAGTCAATGTCCTCTTGAAGCTTATTCTTGCCCTTGAACTTGGGGTCTTGTGGTGGAAGGTGTTGCCTCTTGATCTTGCTTTGGTTTTCCCTTGAAGAGGAAAGGGTGATGCAGTGAAGTAGACAAGTATTTCCCTTAGTTGTTGAGAACCAAGGTATAAATCCAGTAGGAGGAACAAGCAAGTCACCAATGGATGCACCTACACAAACAATCAAACTCTTGCACCCAACACTATAAAGGGGTTGTCAATCCCTTCATGGTTACTTGCAAGGATTAGATCTGATAGAGATAGATGTAAAAGATTGCGGAAAGTAAAAAAGGTAAATAAAGTGCAGCAAGGTACTTTTGGTATTTTTGGTATATATATATATGAAAATATAATAGGGAAAATAGACCCGGGGGACCATAGGTTTCACTAGAGGCTTCTCTCTTGAAGGAAAATAACACGGTGGGTGAACAAATTACTGTCGAGCAATTGATATAAACGCACATAGTTATGACGATATCCAAGGCAATGATTATGCATATAGGCATCACATCTGTGTCAAGTAGAGCGAAACAATTCTGCATCTACTACTATTACTCTAGACATCGATCGACTCCTGCCTGCATCTAGAGTATTAAGTTCATGAAGAGCAGAGTAACGTATTAAGTAAGATGGCATGATGTAGAGGGATAAACTCAAGCAATATGATGACAATCCCATATTTTTACCATTTATGGCAACAATACAATATGTGCCTCGCTACCCCTACTTTGTCACTGGGTGAGGACACCGCAAGATTGAACCCAAAACTAAGCACTTCTCCCATTGCAAGAATTACCAATCTTGTCGTGGTTTTGTCATGGCAGATGTCTGAAGACTTAGGTTAGAGGCCATCACTATGGCGGTGGACTCAAAGGGGTTAGTCGGGACGAAAGACACGGATTTACCCAGGTTCGGCCCCTCGAGATGAGGTAAAAGCCTACGTCCTGCTTTGTGTGTATTGATTGGAGTATCGATTACAAGGGAGCGTATTCGCTTGACCTAGCTCTCGATCAATTGGTTTCTGTCTAAGCTGTCTCTGGGTCTCGCCTTTATATAGGAGGTCATGACCACGGGTTACACAAATCTCATACTGACTCTTACAATGTGTCTGACTCTGTCTCTAAGCCACCTTGCCGACTCTCGCAGGCTATCTTCGGGCGGCTTACGCACCCGGGTCTTGCGTCTTCTTCCTGACTCTGGGCCTCCGTCTCAGCCCGTCTGGTGAGCCGCCATGCAGCCCAATCTTGTTCTTCTAGCCCATATGCTAACGAGCCACCAGGTATGACCCGGCCCCTCCTGGGCGGGTCTTACCACTGAGTTATATCCCCAACATTAGGCCCCAAATTGATTTGAGCTTGCTCATGTCAATTTCGACTTATACCCAGCGGCGAGTCTAACACCCTTGTCACCTGAAAGGGAAAACACATAACCCGCCATGACATCACCTTCATACATGTCGAAAAGATTCCGTGACGTATGCCGTAGATCCTCTCATTAAACGGTCGGCCCGAAAATCGAGGCGTCCGTCTCGGTCGGTCATCATTTCTCGCCTAGATTCCCGCACACTCGTTTTGCCTACCACCCCTTTAAATAGGAACACGAGGGGGTCTTTTCATTTTCTCCGCCGCCACTACTCTTCTTCGTCCTCTCGACGCTAGTTCTCCCGAGCTCCATCGCGCCGGTGGAGTCCCGTCGCCGTCGTCGAACTTGGCCGCTGCATCAACCTAAATGCTTCCAGACTCTCGCCTGCGTCCGCCGCATCCTTAAGGTATGTTCTTCGTCCTCTTTCAGATCTGTTACTTCCCACTTGAATCTTGTCGAGTTCATCAGAATCCATTAGCATGCCTGTTCATCGTTATAATGTCAACTGATGAGTAGCTCCTTAAATCTTGTGGTATTGTTTAATCCACCGCGGTCATCCATGCAAAATTTAACAACGTTTTATCTTAGATCCATATATTTCTCCCCCACTTGCGCGAACTGCCTATTCTTCCTTAGCCCCTTTTTAGGGTTAGAATATATTTGTTTTTTTCTTGCCTGTAGATCTTGTAGTCTCAGCATAATATGTAAAACCTGTTTGTATGTCCTTAGAAATTTTTGCATCATGTCCTTGTTAACTTAACCCGCCATCAACTTTCCGGCTCTTCCAATAAACTGTATCGGCGGCTTAGTATCACAACATTTTATTTCATCGGTCGTCTCTGTTGTCTAGTCACTTTCTGACCCGCGGTGTACTGCCCCCTTTCACAGCCTTGACCCACCATCATGTCTTGTGCATCTTCTTCCTGTGACTGGGTTGGCTCTGGAGTCTCCGAACAGTTCCTATAGGATTTTGTAGAGGCAGGAACATTGCCGGCTCAGAACGTCATTCATTGGCGGGTTCCGGGGCTAGAGAAGAGACCCATCCCACAAGAGGGTGAAGTTTTTATCTTCGCCGACCATCTTATGTGTGGTTTTAGCCCATCCGGATCTAAGTTCTTCTGAGACGTCCTCTGTTTATTTAAATTGCATCCTCAAGACATTGCCCCGAACTCTGTCTCCAACTTGTGCAACTTTCAAGTCTTGTGTGAGGTTTACCTGCAAGAAGAGTCGTTTGTCGATCTATTCTGTGATTTTTTTCTATGTCAACCGCCAAACGGAAGTGGCAGCCGAACCAAGCTTGGAGATCGGCAGAGTCTCCATCGAAAGACAAAGAGATGTAGTTTACCTGGCTGTTCAAATGTCAATCCATCCCAAAGACTGGAACAGAACTTGGTTCTGTTGTAGAGACACGTCTCCAGAGGGTGAAAAAACCCTGTCGGGTTACCGTCCTATCCAGCTATGTACTTCTACTGAACTTGTAGATCGGATGTCAGCTGCAGCATGAGCAAACTATGCTCCGGCTTTCACCAAAATCAAAGCTCTTCTGGCGAACGGATTGACGGGAGTGGACTTAACCCGTTGTTGGATCTCATGGAAGGTCTTACCATTGAGCCGGCGTGACCGGCTTATGTGTGATTACACGGGCGACGCAAATGATCCTCTCTGCTTCAACCACACAACCTTAACAGAAAAGAACATCACCTCTGCTATCAGGGGACTTACTCGCGAATGCCAAGAAGCTTGCCATTCAATCGGGTTAAAACCTTTCTGCGCCACAAACCTGACTCCAGACGTAAGGGCGGCTTTCAAATTTACTTTCTCTTCGTCTTGATTTTTGTAAACATGGCACTTTTAACTCTTTTGACAACTTCACCTACAGGCCAGCTCCAGCTTCTGGAAGAAAAAATATACTCCCCCTGCGAAGAAGAAGACTCAGGTGGGTAACACCCGCGGCCGCAGACCAAAATCATCAGCTCAGAACCTGCTTGAACTTGACGATTCAGAGGTAGAACTTGATTCCCTTGGCCGTTTTATGCAACTTATTGACAATGACTGTACAGAGGAGGAAACAGAGATGAGCCATGTTAACGCCCCTGAGGTAGCTTATCTTTCTTCTGACTCAAAAATCTTCCCACAACCGAAGATATGGCGGGTCGTCCGAAAAGTTCCTTTCTCGCATCCTCTTGCTTACTTAGATCCCGAATTTTCCTTGAAAAAATAGCATGACTCTCGACATCAGACACGGAGCACCGGCTCTAGGGATCTTATGGACGGCTTACCTAACGCCCCGGCGCCACAAAAACGTCCCGCTGAGGTACTTATGAGGAAACCAATATATGTCTTATATTTCCATAATGCTGCCTTACTATTATGTCTAACTGTCTTAGTTTGTAGGAGTCACATCCTTCTTATGGCGACTCAACTACCTCTAAACTTCCTCCCATGAAGGTCAACCCAGTGTATGTCTTCACCTCTGTCGTGTGTATATTACCTGTATTACCTTTGTATTATGTGCCGATTCTTTGCTCTTTTGGGGCGCAAGCCAAACACAGGAAAGCAGGCGGGTCTACCGTTGCTCCAACCATTCAACAGTTGGATACTGCTAAGCCGTCCCTCTCTCCTGCTAAACCTTCTGAAGCTAACAAAAAAACACCTGAGCCATCTCCCCCGCCTTCAGATTTTGTGGGTCATCATTCAGCGGCTTCCGATAGCTCAGCGGCTAACCCTAAGCCGCCCAATCCTACCACTGAAGATTCGTCCCTCCCTGACGTTACCATCACTGGGACAGGTTATCAATCTCCCACACACCATACCCTGACAAGGCATTCCAGCAAAGTTGCTACTTGCTCTCCCGAGAAGCTTGACTTCGAATTCCCTGCCTTGGAGAAGATGACTGCAGACGACTTACATGCTGGCTATTTGAACCGTCTGTCTGCCAGTCGCAACATGGAGAGCAAGCTTGTTGGCTTGATGAAGAAAAAATATGAGGTATCTTTCATCTTCTATCTTTCTCTTATACCCGTACATAGCCCCCAAGAACCAGGTTAATATTGCAAATAATAGACCCGGTCTTCCAAACCTTCAATCATATGGTATAGGGCCTAACTTGTGACCCCTGAGTACCGGGTTAAATTTCATATAAGATGGTACTTCATACTAAGTCATAGATCCAATTGTAGCCCCCAAGTCCGGAGCATTATGATAATGATGAGCCAGATCTTCCATATTTGAAAAGCTCGCCAACTGTATCCCCCTAGTCCGGTTCATTATGCTAATGATGAGCCGGAACTTCATCGCAGATTTTAGAATGAAAACAGAGACATTAGCCCCCAAGTGCCAAGTATATTGCTTGCAATGTGCTTGGGACTTGTAAGAATAATTCCATCCTGGCGACTTATCATTGATAATCTTTCACTTGTGAAATGCAGGAGGCATTAGATACTGCTGAGTCTGGGCGGGCTGTCTTAAGGGAAGACCTGATAACTCAACAGACCGCCCGAGTCATAATAGAAGAGAAGTTACGGGCGACTGTTGAAAAGCTTGAGAAAGTCCAGGATGAATTTACTGATATAAAAAGACTGCCGAAATTGAATAAGCCACCCTGGTGAAGCATGCGAGTGATACAGAGGAACAACTCAATCTTGCATCAACAGAGCTGAAGACTCTCAAGGATCATATCTCCAAGATGGCCGCCGCTATCTTTGGTAAGTACATATGGCTTAAAGAATACTTTCATGAAATAAATACCCGCCAGGTGGCTTATACCTTCGACCTTTCCTTGCAGGCGAAAGGAGTCGCCAGCTATCCTCTGATAGTCTTGTGAAGTTGAAAGCAGTCTATACTTTGACGGAACAACTCTAGAGCGGCATCCTCTGTACTATCAAGGCCACGATGACAGCCAAGTACGTCCCCAAGTTTATGAAGGGCATCATAGAAGTCTTATCAACTTTGCCCAAGCAAGTGGATGAAATAAGGCGATCAGCTGCCAAAAGAGGGACCATAGCTGCGCTGAGCCGGTCCTTGGCCTTCGCTCCTGAATTAACCGCTGAAGAGATGATGAACGGCTTCCCTTCAAAGAAGGACGACGACTCAGACTTCACCGAAGCAGATTATGCCAAGTGCATTAAGGCCTCTAGGTGGCTTGCCTCCATACTGGTTTATGAGACAGACCTGGTTACTTATCAGGCGGCTTATGACGAAAATAACCAACGGCTGTGCTGCCCGACCTTTGAAGCCAGAGACCTAGTCCCTACACGTCGTAAGCCGCTCTTCGCCCCTGACGTTGATCCGTCTCTACTTTTCGATGATGCACAATTCGAAGCCTTACTAAACTGCAACTGGGATGTGGATTGTCTTCAGCTCGAAGAGCCCGAAGACCCGGCGCAGGATGACCCGCCGGCCAGTTAAAATCTTTGTTCCCAATTGATTGTAACCCAGCCAGCTGAGCCGAACAAATGCAAAAACTTTTAAGTCCTCCGTCTTTTGAGCTCCTGGAGAGCCTTGCAATATAGATGGTCATGGTTTCCTGGCCATGGACATTGGATGTCGTTGATAACGGGATCACATCGTTAGGAGAATGATGTTATGGACAAGACCCAATCCTAAGCATAGCACAAGATCGTGTAGTTCGTCTGCTAGAGATTTTCTAATGTCAAGTATCATTTCCTTAGACCATGAGATTGTGCAACTCCCGGATACCGTAGGAATGCTTTGGGTGTATCAAACGTCATAACGTAACTAGGTGACTATAAAGAACCACTACAGGTATCTCCAAAAGTGTCTGTTGGGTTGGCACGAATCGAGACTGGGAGTTATCACGGGATCATGTGTTGCGGAACGAGTAAAGAGACTTGCTGATAACAAGATTGAACAAGTTATAGGGATATCGACGATCGAATCTCGGGCAAGTAACATACCGATGGACAAAGGGAATTGTATACGGGATTAATTGAATCCCCGACATCGTGGTTCATCCGATGAGATCATCATGGAACATGTGGGAGCCAATATGGGTATCCAGATCCCGCTATTGGTTATTGGCCGAAGAGGTGTATCGGTCATGACTACATGGTTCCCTAACCCGTAGGGTCTACACACTTAAGGTTCGGTGATGCTAGAGTTGTAATGGGAATTGTATATGGTTACCGAAAGTTTTTCGAAGCCCCGAATGAGATCTCGGATGTCACGAGGAGTTCCAAAATGGTCCGAAGGTGAAGATTTACATATGGGAAGTCCAGCTTCAGTCACCGAAAAGGCTTCGGGGTTTATCAGTATTGTATGGGGACCACCAAAGGGGTTCCTGGGGTCCATCGGGAGGGTCCACCTGCCCCGGAGGACCTAATGGGATGTAGTTGGGTGGGAACCAGCCCCTTAGTGGGCTGGTGAGCCCCCCAAGGGCCCAAGGTGACTAGGGGTTGCTGCCTCCGGGGGGGCCGATGCCCCCCTTCTAGGGTTGGAAACCCTAGGGGGCTGATGCCCCCGGGGGGCGATGCCCTCGGGGGGCCGATGCCCCCTCTAGATGGATCTAGGGGGGGCGTCCCCCTCTCCCCTTCCCCCTATAAATAGTGGGGGGAGGACAACCACACCCCTTCACTTGGCGCAACCCTCCCCCCTCCTCTGTAGCGCTTAGCGAAGCTTTGCCGGAGAACTGCAAACTCCACCACCACCATGCTGTCATGTTGCCGGAGCTCTCCTCAACTTCTCCTCCCCCCTTGCTGGATCAAGAAGGAGGAGACATCCCCAGGATGTACGTGTTTGAACGCGGAGGTGCCATCCGTTTGGCGCTTGGATCGGATCTTTCCATGATTTGAATCACCGCGAGTACGACTCCATCAACCGCGTTCAACATACCAGAATTTACAGCGGGGTGAGTGCCCCTAGGCCCATAAGCTACTTCTCATGTGACATAAATCTGTCGTTTGAACCTTAATCAACGTCACTTGTTAAGAGTACGACGGGGCACTTGGCGGAGAGTATGTTGCAGATGAGAGAGTTTCCCTCGCCGTTGTGTGAGGCCCTCGCAGGAGGTGAGTTGATAGCTCGCTGCACCCCTGGATGAGCGGCAGCTACATACAGGCATGTATAACCCAGTCTTACAACGGCTAAAAGGCCAACCAAGAGTGAGGGCGACCTTCACCCACTCTTGAACTTCCTCTAGGTCCGCGACCCGTCTTGCATCATGGCACCTATGTTTGAACGGCTCGCATCATGGCGGCTCATCCTCTTTGGCATCCATGGCACCCATGTTTGAACGGCTCGTATCATGGTGGCTCGCCCTCTTGAGAGACTTGAGATCTTTCACCCGTAAGGTAGGGCACCCATGTTTGAACGGCTCGCAACGTGGCGGCTCATCCTCTTGAGTGACCTTGAATATTTTGCCAATGATTCGGCGCACCCATGTTTGAACGGCTCACAACGTGGCGGCTCATCCTCTTGAGTGACTTTAAATCTTTCACCAATAAGGCGGTGCACCCATGTTTGAACAGCTCGCAACATGGCGGCTCGTCCTCTTGAGCGACCTTAAGCCTTTCGCCACCTTGCACGCCACCATCACGTGGGCCGCCGATTTGTAAGCCGCCATCTCGCCGACCGCCATCTTGTAAGATGTCGCACAATGGTGCTATTTTGGCTAAAGAGCCGGTCAAAAAGGGTGAGCAAGCTAAACCCGGCGAGTTGGAAGCCCCCAAGTGACCATGTAGAGGTGTTCATCTTTGCACAAATCTGCAATGCAAAAGAGAAAAACGGCAGAGGCCCTGTCTTGTAGGGATGCCAACTTTATTATATATGAAGTATAAATACAATGAAATTTGTATGTACAAAGATAAGAGTCGATGACTCAAGTATAGTAAGGCCGAAGATGAATGATGTTCCACGGCCGGTGAGTTTCTTGCCCGAAGGTACGTGACTCGTCTTGCACGTTGATGAGATAATAAGACCCATTGTTTTGATTCCTGCTAACCACGAAAGGTCCTTCCCATGGGGGTGATAACTTGTGCGCATCTGTTCTATCTTGAATCACACGTAAAACCAAGTCGCCTTCTTGGAACGTGCGGGTGTTGACCCTACGGCTATATGTCCTCCGCGCCCGAATAATTGATAGAAATATCAATATATGCAGTTTGGGCTTCATTCAGGATGTTGCTAGTGCCCTGCTATGTCCATATTATCCTCATCATTTAGCAGATTGAAGTCATATTTTTGATCACATTCGCTCTTTATTTCTTCAAATTTTTCATGCATTTCACGCCTTAATTCTTTTAATATTTCTTCTTTTAATTCCTTCTTTATTATTTTTGAAAATTCTTGAAATCTTTTATCCAATTCTTGATCTATGTATTCACTGTCTAAAGGGTCAAGTCCCTTTAGAAGGCATTCTTGATATGTTTGATATTTTGGAGATTCCTCCTTCTTTATATTCTTATAACTTGATGCTTCCCCCTTTGTTGGAGTTGGTGAAGCAGGTATGCCTCTTCTCATTTGGATATAGTCTTTAGCTTTTGGGTCATTATAATAATCTGGTCTGAATACCTTTCTTGCCCAAGATAAGGCATCATCTATATTATCATATCTTTTGAATGTTAAATCTTTTCCTTCTCTTTTTGCATCTAATTTTTGAATCATAATGTTTTCCCATTCCAGATATATGCCAGGCTTATTTCCATCAAATATGACATATAGTATTTCTCCTTTTGGTATTTCAGTCTTTCCTGGCTTTGGAAATTTTTTGTTTAGTTCGTTGAAATATTCTGCCAACCTATTCAGAATTGAAAGCATATATCCCTTTTCCTCTCTTTTGGTGGTATATTGGAACCAGAAATTATCCAATATGCAGCGGTGAACTTCATCAAGCTTGATATGAACCTTTGGCTTGAAATTGAATGTATTTGGCTGAAATACTTTCAGCCTATTTTCTTCTCCAAAGATGATATATTCCTCCTTGGTGTGGAATAATCCTTTCCTCATCATATCTGCAAATTTGATGCACGAGAAAATATGTCAGGCAAGGTATTATCCTTTTCCCTTAATATGCTCAAAAATAACTTTATATCCATTCCCAGCTATGGTGTCTTCAAATAAGACCCATCTTCTGGTTGAGATTTTCTTACTATTAATTTTATTGTAATATCGACATATGGCTTCACAGTCTATTCACACTGTAAATTCTTTGAATCCTAGATATAGCCTAAATGCATTTGTTGCATTTACAACTGCAAGAATTTCTCTATCAATATTATTTACTGTCTTTAACTTATAACTTCCTGAAGCATATCTGCATATTTTTTCATCTGCTTTTGGAGAGTATTTATTAGGTTTTTGTTTTAATATAGCACCCCATCCTACGTTAGATGCATCTGTTTCAATTATAAAATAATTGTCTTCTAGAGGCAATTCTAGGGGTTTTAAATTCCTGACCTTTTCCTTGATGGCTTTTACTAATTTTATATCTTCAGAATTGAAATATTTTTGACCATTTTTTCTTAATTTAGCATATAAAGGTCCCGCTAGCTTTGCTAAGTTATCTATATAATTTCGTGCATAATTTACAATTCCTAAGAACTGTTGTAAAACCTTTTTGTCACTCATATTATCAGGAAACTCTAATATTTTCTTTGCAATATGATCTTGTAAATAAATCTTTCCTTCCCCTATTTCATGACCAAGGAAATTTATTTTTTCTTTGCAAATTTCCATCTTCTTTTTGGATAATATGAGCCTATTTTGTTCTACTTTTCGAAAGAATACTTCAAGATGGGCTATATGCTCTCTGTATGATTTTGGGAATACTAACAAATCATCTACGTATACCAATATAAATGCTTGATTCTCATTAAATATATTTTGCATTTTTCTTTGAAATAGTGCAGGGGCATTTTTTAGACCTAATGGCATTACTAGCCATTCATAATGGCCTTGTGGACAAGTAAATGCTGTCCAGGGAATAGATTCTTCAGCCATTTTTACTTGCCAAAATCCTGCCTTTAAGTCGAATTTAGAGAAATATTTACTTCCTTGTATTCTGTTAATCCATTCCTTCTTATTGGGTATATTGTATGCATCGTCAACCGTATTATCATTAAGCCTCTTAAAATTAATCACCATTCTAGATTTACCTCTAACTTCTTCAGCATGATTTGTAACGATAAAGGCAGCAGATCGATGAGGACTTCTGCTTTCTCTTATAGCTTTTAATTTTAATAACTCTTCAATATGCATTTTGAATTCTTCAATATCCTTTGGGGTAGCTTCTATTGGTCCTGATTTAATTATATAATCTGGATTTATGATATTAATTTTGCAAACTATAGAGTTCTTTTCCCAATGTTTCATTGGTATTTCCCCAATAATCTGTATGCTTTCTAGCCTTTGCACAATCTTATCTATATCTTTTTTGGACTTTATATCTCTATACCAGTTTGGCGAAAATGATTGTAACCCAATGCATTCTGTACATGTATTTTCTATATGATATTCTTCTATGGTCTCACTAAGTTCTTTGTCTTTACAGAATTCAAGGGGATCTGGACTTGTGCTATACTTGTCATCTAAATTAGATATTTCAACATATTTCAAGGACTTTCTTTGTTTTCGTACTTCAGATATGTATGGAACATTATCTTGATAAGGGATAAATGTTACCCCTTCTTCATGTATGATTGTGGTTTGTAAAGATTGTTGTAAAAATCTTAACCCTATTATCATGTCATCATTAATTACTGACAAATATCTTATTGTAATTTCATCTATTATATATTTTGTGCCATTTATGTAAGCTTCAATATTATATGCCAACTGGTTATGGATTTTCTTTATTCCTGACATATCAGTAGATACTTCAGCCTTATTATCATCTATAGTTTCAACTATTTCAGGACATCTCATAAAATATTTATCATGGATGATGTTCTTAGTGCAACCAGTATCTAAAAGTGCCAGTATTTTATATGAAATATTTGGCTTCAGAACAACCCTAACTGGGTTCCTTATCCCTAACACTTCTTTGAATGGTAATCGAACAATATATTTGTTTCCAAAACTAGTAATTGCATCTTTCAATTGTATTAATTTGTCACCTTATTTATCTCTTACTGTTACCATCTGCTCTTTCATTTCCGTGTTTTTTGCAACATTATTATTTTGCTCTTTACTATTCTCTATCTCATCTTTAAGTTTTTCTAGCTCTGCTTCTAGCTTATTTATTCTGTTTTCTAAATTTCTAACCCTGCTGGATAGTATTTGTTCTTCTGGTTCTAGTGCTATTTCTTGTCTCCACTTTTGATTATTCGCTTTTAAACATGAGGTACGGGCTTGTTTTAAGCACAAGCTACATGTGAACCTATTATCTTGGCTTGGATAATATATACAAAAAACACATTTTATATTATAATCACCCTTTCCTCTAATCCAATCATGTTCACAATCTACTTGGTTCATCATTTCAATTTTTAAACCGGCTAAATCATCTATTAGGTCTATTTCATCTTCACTTGATTCATATTCTGGAGGCTCATTTTCTAGCTCATATGTCTCTATGATTGAATATATTGACTCATCATCTTTTATTTCATCATCACATACTAATATATTCTCATTGACACTATCTATAATTAAAACTCTCTCTTGTTCTTCATATTTACTGGAGTACCTTTTCTGGTCTTTATTGGGGGCAAGTTCTACTTAGATAATCAGGAGAGTTGCATATGAAACACCTGCATGTTTTATCATAGGTTTTCTTAGGATTATATCTTCTTACATTTCTTTTATGCAAGAATGGGGCTCTATTGTCTGACCTTCTTAAGAAATATCTTTTCTTTGTTCTAAAATTTCTATTATCTCTCCTTTGTGGTTTATAATATTTGTTTTTCCTATGCCTTTCTTCTCCATATGTTAGTGGTATTTGGACTATATTATTGCAGAAATTATAGTCTGATTTCTTCATAGATCTTTGGGCTTGAATACTAGTACATACCTTTCTTAATTGTTTGAAAACAAATGTTATGGCCTGAGATATATTTACCACATTTCCTGTTGTTTCTTTTTTATATTCCTCAAATATTATTGACCCTAAAGGATCTGGCAACTTATTAAAGTATCTTTCTACTACACCTACATTAAAACCTTGTTTTGCGGTAGTAGAATTATATAGGTAATGCTGGGAAAATTCTTTTATTCCTTTCCAGCTTGTTAATGTTAGCTTTTCAATCTCTCTTAGTCTTTCATTTTGTAATGAGGTGTGTCCTAACTCTGGATCTTCTGCTATGATCATATTTGAGATAACATTCGCAAAGTTATTAGGATTACTTCCTGCCCTTTTTAATTCTTCATATTGATTAGGGTATGATTCCACCCATTGTTCCCATAAAACTTTTACAGATTCTCCTAAAAATGTTTCAAGATATGTTAACATATCTTCTACCTTAGTGCCTATATTATACTGGTTTTGTATATATTTTTGCACTATTAAACCTTTCCATATGCTAATTATATTTGGCCAATCTATTGGGTCATGAGCGGCTAAGTTTAATATAGCGCCATCATTTTTATAATTTTGAAATTGCACTGGTTTTTCAAAATCTCTTCTTTTAGTACCCATATATCTATATTGTCCTGGGATATATATGTAGGTTGATAATCATCTTTTTCTGGAGGCCATTGTCCAGCTGATCTAGTAGGTCTCTCTCTTTCTCCTTCTCTTTTTACTGAGGACTCTCCATATCCCTTTCTTCTTTTATTACTACTTTCTACTTCCATAGCTTCCATTGCATTATCTAAATTATGAAGCTCCACGTCATCTAGTGAGTTATAAAAATCACTATTTTGTTCTGAATCATCATATATTTCATCTTCTAACCACATTAATTTCTCCTCCTCCTCATAACTTTCTAGTAATAACTTATTATTAATATCCCATTGCTCTTCTTCACTAATAACTTCTTCTTTTTGAACAATATTCTTATATTTATTATTATTATTAATGGTAGCATTTTTATTAATAATAGCAGCTGCCTTTCTTTCTGCAGATGCTATAATTTTATCTTCTATGGTTGAACTACTAGTGGCAAACTTTTTATCATTTTTTAGTTTCTTTAACCTTGCAATTTCTCTAATAATAAACAGTTCTCTTTCCCTTATTTTAGGCCAATCATTTGTCATAGAATGACTATATTCCCATTCAATGTGCTTTAGCTTCTTTTCCCAATGATTTATTTCATCATCTAAATTAGCCTTTTCCATGCATTCAGATACACCTTTATTTTTATCATCATTAATTTTTGATTCTGACATAAAAGATTCAGAGTCTTCTATTGATGCAGCTTTATAATTCATAAATCGAATACTGCTACTTCCTTCACAATTTTGATAGCTTATGTAGCTTTCCGGTTGCCTTAATTCTTTCTTCTCTATTAATTCACCTATTTTCCATTCTTCGCCTGCTCTTTCTTCAGAGCCAATTTTAAGAGGATTCATAAATTTATACCTTTAGATTGCATACTATTAATTACGTCATTCACATTTACTCTATATCTGGAGCTACTTCTATTAGTAAGCCTTCCTATAAATTCTATGCTTACTAGCAAGTTTGTTCCTTTAAATTCTTCATAACCTTTAGTTTGAAAACCAAAACTCATTTTTTCAATAAATTCTTTTACATGCATCATTAGGTCTGGAGCTATATAGGTTATTAATCTATTTTCGTTCATGTCTCCTTCCAAAAATCCTAATGCTGCTTCTTCTATTGATTCCCATCTTCTGTCTAATAGGGTTATTAAAACCTTTGCACCTAATTTCTTCCTTGTCATACCTTTTAATCCTATGATATACATACCTTGATGAATGTATTTATAACCACAATATTTTAGCTCATTTTCAATATTTTTGCTTACAATTCTTAAATCTACCGGATGTGTTAACACACTTAACTCCACTTCTCTGGATATTCTATATAGACCACTCTTACTCTCAAACATACCCATGTGATATACTTGTTGCGGCTTTATTTTTCTTAGGGTATCTTTCTGGTATCTTTCTAGATCTCTTTGTATATCTATAACTTCTTCAATGCTATCAATATCATCAGCTTTGCATGATAGTCTATGCTTCATGGCTAGAGGTCTTGAATCTTGCCTTACTAATTGGAGGGTTTTGTCTCTTCTAAGGAAGCCTTTAGATACATCCATTTTTCTGAATTAATATTTCTAGCAGAGGCAACTATTTCGGATGATGAAAGCACAATTTCTTTCTTGTTTTGAACGTTATTGAGTTTATTTAAAATCTAGATTAGCAATTGGAGGATAGTGTTATTTTGTCTTATTATAATTTTGGAGTCTTCTTTTGGCGAATCGTGATCAGAGAATCCGACAGGAGGTGACAGGTATTTGGCTACTTCGTTTAGTGCTTGAGTATATTCAGTCATATAATTATGAGATAATCAAAGTTTTAACCTCTTGCACCAACTTTTTTATTTCAAGTATATCTTGTCTTGTTTCAGTGCGTGGGAGTGGTTCTTTACCTTTACTTAGGTAATGGCCTATTGACAACACTTCTTCTTTAATATAATCGTTATTTTTAAACACTATATTCTGTCTTGCTTTTGCTTCCTCTAGCTTATGTAAAGCTAGATCAATTTTAGTATTCAACCCTGAATACTTATCAGCAAGTTTCTGGTATTCTTTAAATAGATTTTCAAATTTTTGGTCTAAAATATCTTGTCTTTTTCCCCAAGATATGTAAAAGTTATATATCAAATCGACGACTGTATTTAACTGGCTATGAGATGTATGCCAGATATGCTCTTCAGATGGGTTTACTCTACACCTTATATTTAGATTTTCTTTAGTATTTATTACTTTACCTGCGCTAACTTCTAAGTTTAAATATTTGAATCTTTCAATGATTAAACGCTGGACCTGATACCAACAATTTAGGGAATAAATTTATTAATACTTTATTTAGGTTAATATTTGATTAGGTGAAAGTGGTAGACAGATGCTTTTTATCTTGAATAGTATTTACTATTCACTAGGTAGGGCACTATTCACAAAAGCGCTTTACTATTCAATACACTATTTGGAATAGTATTGTACTATTCTCAGCAATATTTAATTCTTTGGTATTATATGCTCATTCTGTTGTCAGTAAGCAGATTATATCTTAATGTAGGATCTATTTAGGGGCTGGCGAGGCCAACAATACGTCCAAACGGTGTGCGCAGTGATGTAAAAATCCTACTCAGTACTCACCATATTTTTCATTATGTTGTATCAGATGTAGCTAGTTACGTTCACTTAGTAGTTTTAATTGCAAATTTACGGGGTAAATTCCTATCGTCTTCCCAAGCAGTTCCATCCGAAGGGAACACTTCTCTACGGCCATAAGGTTCTCATTCAAACGCCACTCTGGGCTACACAGAGAACTAAATACGCAGAGGTTTCTCCTATAGGATCCCAAGCATAAGAACTCATCCCATAAATTCATAAATAAAAATACCAAGTGAAACCAAGAAACTACATCATTTCAACAACATAATTTACATATGGCTTTCCCTTTCGGGAGGCCCCGAAGGGATTACACAAGCTAAAGGAAATTACCTTCTAACTACCTTCTTGAGCCTTACAATGCTCTGGATATTGTCGCTCTTATGGCAGGACTACTACTACTACTACTACTACTACTACTACTACTACTACTACTACTACTACTACTACTACTACTACTACTACTGAGCAATGAGCTTGCTAGTCGGGTTGCAATTCTTTGCTATATCGGTGGCTGGTTCTCCTCCGTCGGGTGTTCTGTCCTCCTCGCAGCAAATGTCTCCTTTTATAGGCGAGAGGGGAGCTCTCTGGATGTCTTCCGGGAGAATGCACCTATTTATTTTATTTGTAGTAGGGATGCATGCGTGTCCCTCTAGGCTATGGATAAGAGAGATAGTGCCCCGATAAACTTCAATCTTCAGGAATCTATCAAGTCTTTGCTTTGTTCACGTGGGCAATGTCTCTCCGTGAATAATTTGTTGGCTCTTCTTTTCTTCTTCGCTTGCCAGCGATGCACTTCTTCATGCCTTCAGATAGATAGCTCCTCCTTAGGAATCCTTCTGTCAGTGTATGCGTACATACATGCCAAGCTCCTCCTTAGGAATCCTCGTGTCAGTGTCTGCGTACATACATGCCAAGCTCCTCCTTAGGAATCCTTGTGTCAGTGTATGCGTACATACATGCCAAGGCTGCTTAAATATTCAACATTGCTTATTCATTTAATTTAAATTGCTTAAATATTCGACATTGTTTTTTTACAGGGGGTCCTCCCTGCCCATATAATTGATAATACCTTATCAATATTTGGAATTTCTATCAATATTCGGGTATGTCCTCCGCGCCCGAATAATTGATAGCAATATCAATATATGCAGTTTGGGCTTCATTCAGGATGTTGCCCGTGCCCTGCTATGTCCATATTATCCTCATCATTTAGCAGATTGAAGTCATATTTTTGATCACATTCGCTCTTTATTTCTTCAAATTTTTCATCCATTTCACACCTTAATTCTTTTAATATTTATTCTTTTAATTCCTTCTTTATTATTTTTGAAAATTCTTGAAATCTTTTATCCAATTCTTGATCTATGTATTCACTGTCTAAAGGGTCAAGTCCCTTTAGAAGGCATTCTTGACATGTTTGATATTTTGGAGATTCTTCCTTCTTTATATTCTTAGAACTTGATGCTTCCCCCTTTGTTGGAGTTGGTGAAGCAGGTATGCCTCTTCTCATTTGGATATAGTCTTTAGCTTTTGGGTCAATATAATAATCTGGTTCGAATACCTTTCTTGCCCAAGATAAGGCATCATCTATATTATCATATCTTTTGAATGTTAAATCTTTTCCTTCTCTTTTTGCATCTAATTTTTGAATCATAATGTTTTCCCATTCCAGATATATGCCAGGCTTATTTCCATCAAATATGACATATAGTATTTCTCCTTTTGGTATTTCAGTCTTTCCTGGCTTTGGCAAATTTTTGTTTAGTTCATTGAAATATTCTGCCAAGCTATTCAGAATTGAAAGCATATATCCCTTTTCCTCTCTTTTGGTGGTATATTGGAACCAGAAATTATCCAATATGCAGCATTGAACTTCATCAAGCTTGATATGAACCTTTGGCTTGAAATTGAATGTATTTGGTTGAAATACTTCCAACCTATTTTCTTCTCCAAAGATGATATATTCCTCCTTGGTGTGGAATATATATATATATATATATATATATATATGGGAAGTCCAGTTTCAGTCATCAGAAAGGTTTCAGGGTTTATTGGTATTGTACCGGGACCACCGAAGGGGTTCCAAGGGTCCACCGGGAGGGTCCACCTGCCCCGGAGGACCTAATGGGTTGTAGTTGGGTGGGAACCAGCCCCTTAGTGGGTTGGTGCGCCCCCAAGGGCCCAAGGTGACTAGGGGCCGCTGCCCCCCGGGGGGCCGCTGCCCCCACCTCTAGGTGGATCTAGGGGGGCCAGCCCCCTCTCCCCTTCCCCCTATAAATAGTGGGAGGCGGGAGGGCAGCCACACCTCTTCCCTTGGCACAGCCCTTCCCCCTCCTACACCTCCTCCTCCTCTGTAGCGCTTAGCGAAGCTCTGATGGAGAACTGCAAGATCCACCGCCACCATGCCATCGTGCTGCCGGAGCTCTCCCTCAACTTCTCCTCCCCCTTTCTAGATTAATAAGGAGGAGACGTCCCCGGGCTATACGTGTGTTGAACGCGGAGGCGCCGTTCATTCGGCGCTTGGATCGGATCTTTTCACAATTTGAATCGCCGCGAGTACGACTCCACCAACCGCGTTCTTGTAATGCTTCAGCTTAGCGATCGTCAAGGGTATGAAGATGCACTCCCCCTCTCTCGTTGCTAGCATCTCCTAGATTGATCTTGGTGACACGGAGGCAATTTTTGAATTGTTACTACGTTCCCCAATAGTGGTATCAGAGCTAGGTCTATGTGTAGATTCTATGCACGAGTAGAACACAAGTAGTTGTGGGCGATGATTTGGTCAATTTGCTTGCCGTTACTAGTCTGATCTTGATTCGTCGGCATTGTGGGATGAAGCAGCCCGGACCGACTTTACACGTATGCTTACGTGAGACTGGTTCCACCGCCTGACATGCACTTGTTGCATAAGGTGGCTATCGGGTGTCTGGCTCTCCCACTTTAGTCGGATCGGGTTCGATGAAGAGGGTCCTTATGAAGGGTAAATAGCAAATTGGCATATCACCGTTGTGGCTTTTGCGTAGGTAAGAAAGGTTCTTGCCAGAAACCCATAGCAGCCACGTAAAACTTGCAACAACAATTAGAGGGCGTCTAACTTGTTTTTGCAGGGTATGCTATGTGATGTGATATGGCCAAAAGGATGTGATGAAATATATGTGATGTATGAGATTGATCATATTCTTGTAATAGGGATCACAACTTGCATGTCGATGAGTATGACAACCGGCAGGAGCCATAGGAGTTGTCTTACTTTATTGTATGACCTGCGCGTCAATCAAAAACGCCATGTAATTACTTTACTTTATAGCTAACCCTTATCCATAGTAGTAGAAGTATTAGTCGGCGAGACAACTTCATGAAGACACGATGATGGAGATCATGGTGTCGTGCCGGTGATGATGGTGATCATGCCGCGCCTAGAAGATGGAGATCAAAGGCGCAAGATGATATTGGACATATCATGTCACTTTATGATTTGCATGTGATGTTTATCATGTTCTTACATCTTATTTTCTTAGAACAACGGTAGCATAAATAAGATGACCCTTCACTAATATTTCAAGAAATGTGTTCCCCCTAAGTTTGCACCTTTGCGAAGGATCGTTGTTTTGAAGCACCATGTGGTGATCGGGTGTGATAGATTCTAATGTTCGCATACAATGGTGTAAGCCAGATTTACACACGCGAAACACTTAGGTTGACTTGATGAGCCTAGCATGTATAGACATGGCCTAGGAACACGAGCGACTAAAAGGTCGAACATGAGTCGTATAGTAGATGCGATCAACATGGAGATGTTCACCATTGATGACTAGTCCGTCTCACGTGATCATCGGACACGGCCTAATCGATGTGGATCATGTATCACTTAGATGACTAGAGGGATGTCAATCTGAGTGGGAGTTCATTAAATAATTTGATTAGATGAACTTAATTATCATGAACTTAGTCTAAAATTGTCTTTACAGTCTATCTTGTAGATCCTATGGCCCACGCTAATGTTGCCCTCAACTTCAATGCATTCCTAGAGAAAACCAAGTTGAAAGACGATGGAAGCAACTATATGGAGTAGGTTCATAACTTGAGGATCATCCTCATAGCTTCCAAGAAATTATATGTCCTTGATGCACCGCTAGGTGATGCACCCGTTTTCCCAGCAACTCAAGACATTATGAATGCCTGGCAGTCGCGTAGTGATGACTACTCCCTGATTCAGTGAGGCATGCTTTACAGCTTAGAACCGAGGCTCCAAAAGCGTTTTGAGGAACACGGAGCATATGAGATGTTCCAAGAGCTGAGAATGGTTTTCCAAGCTCATGCCCGGGTCGAGAGATATGAAGTCTCCGACAAGTTCTTCAGTTGTAAGATGGATGAAAATAGTTCTGTCAGCGAGCACATACTCAAACTGGGTTGCACAACCGCTTGTCTCAGTTGGGAGTTAATCTTCTGGATGACTCGGTTATTGATAGAATCCTCTAGTCGCTTCCACCTAGCTACAAGATCTTTGTGATGAACTACAATATGCAAGGGATGGAGAAGTCCATTCCTGAGTTATATTCAATGCTGAAATCAGCGAAGGTGGAAATCAAAAAGGAACATCAAGTGTTGATGGTGAATAAGACCACTAGTTTCAAGAAAGGCAAGGGTAAGAAGAACTTCAAGAAGGACGGCAAAGCAGTTGTCGTGCCCGGTAAATCAGTTACAGGGAAGAATCCCAAGAATGGAACCAAGCCTGAGATTGGGTGCTTCTATTGCAAGGGAACCGGTCACTGAATCGTAACTGCCCCAAGTACTTAGCGGATAAGAAGGCTGGCAACGTCAAAGGTATATATGAGATAGATGTTATTTATGTGTACCTTACCAGCGCTCATAGTAGCTCTTGGGTATTTGATACCGGTGCAGTTTCTCACATTTGTAACTCAAAACAGGAGCTGCGGAATAAGCGGAGACTGGGCAAGGATGAGGTGACGATGCGTGTCGGGAATGGTTCCAAAGTCGATGTGATCGCCATCGGCACACTACCTCTACATCTACCTTCGGGATTAGTTTTAAATCTCAATAATTGTTATTTAGTACCAGCTTTGAGCATGAACATTGTATCTGGATCTCGTTTGATGCGAGATGGCTACTCATTTAAATCTGAGAATAATGGTTGTTCTATTTATATAAGAGATATGTTTTATGGTCATGCCCCGCTGGTCAATGGTTTATTTTTATTGAATCTCGAACGTGATGTTACACATATTCATGGTGTGAATACCAAACGATGTAAGGTTGATAATGATAGTCCCACATACTTGTGGCACTGCCGCCTTGGTCATATTGGTGTCAAACGCATGAATAAACTCCATGCAGATGGACTTTTGGAGTCTCTTGATTATGAATCATTTGACACGTGCGAACCATGCCTCATGGGCAAGATGACCAAGACTCCGTTCTCCGGAATAGTGGAGTGAGCAACCAGCTTGTTGGAAATAATACATACCGATGTATGTGGACCAATGAGCGTTGAGGCTCGCGGTGGCTATCGTTATGTTCTCACCCTCACTGGTAACTTAAGTAGATATGGGTATGTCTACTTGATGAAACACAAGTCTGAGACCTTTGAAAATTTCAAGGAATTTCAGAGTGAGGTAGAGAATCAACGTGACAAGAAAATAAAGTTCTTACGATCTGATCATGGAGGGGAATATTTGAGTCACGAGTTTGGCACGCACTTAAGGAAATGTGGAATTGTTTCACAACTCACTCCGCCTGGCACACCTCAGCATAATGGTGTGTCCGAACGTCGTAATCACACTCTATTGGATATGGTGCGAATCTATGATGCCTCTTACTGATTTACCACTGTCGTTTTGGGGATATAAATTAGAGACTGTCGCATTCACTTTAAATAGGGCACTGTCTAAATCCGTTGAGACGACACCGTATGAATTATGGTTTGGGAAGAAACCTAAGCTGTCATTTCTGAAAGTTTGGGGATGCGATGCTTATGTCAAGAAACTTCGACCTGAAAAGCTCGAACCCAAATCGGAAAAGTGTGTCTTCATAGGATACCCTAAGGAAACTATTGGGTATACCTTCTACCTCAGATCCGAAGGCAAGATCTTTGTTGCCAAGAGTGGATCCTTTCTAGCGAAAGAGCTTCTCTCGAATGAAGTAAGTGGGAGGAAAGTAGAACTTGATGAGGTAATTGTACCCCCTCTCGAACCGGAAAGTAGCGCGGCGCAGGAGAATGTTTCTGTGGTGCCTGCACCGACTAGGGAGGAAGTTAATGAGGATGATCATGAAACTTCTGATCAAGTCACTACTGAACTTCGTAGGTCCATGAGGACACGTTCTGCACTAGAGTGGTACGGCAACCCTATCCTGGAAATCGTGTTGTTAGACAACGGTGAACCCTCGAACTATGAAGAAGCCATGGCGGGCCCAGATTCCAACAAATGGCTTGAAGCCATGAAATCCGAGATAGGATCCATGTATGAGAACAAAGTATGGACTTTGGTGGACTTACCCGATGATCGGAAAGCCATAGAAAATAAATGGATCTTTAAGAAGAAGACTGACGCGGATGGTAATGTTACTGTCTATAAGGCTCGTCTTGGCTCTAAGGGTTATTGACAAGTTCAAGGAGTTGACTACGATGATACCTTCTCACCTATAGCGATGCTAAAGTCCGTCCGAATCATGTTAACAGTTGCCGCATTTTATGATTATGAGATTTGGCAAATGGACGTCAAAACGGCATTCCTTAACGGTTTCCTTAAGGAAGAATTGTATATGATGCGGCCGGAAGGTTTTGTCGATCCTAAGAATGCTGGCAAGGTATGCAAGCTCCAACGCTCCATCTATGGACTAGTGCAAGCATCTCAGAGTTGGAACATTCGCTTTGATGAGGTGATCAAAGCATTTGGGTTTATACAGACTTATGGAGAAGCCTGTATTTACAAGAAAGTGAGTGGGAGCTCTATAGCATTTCTCATTTTATATGTGGATGACATATTGTTGATGGGAAATGATATAGAACTTTTGGAAAGCGTAAAGGCCTACATGAATAAGTGTTTTTCAATGAAGGACCTTGGAGAAGCTGCTTACATATTAGGCATCAAGATCTATAGAGATAGATCGAGACGCCGCATTGGTCTTTCACAAAGCACATACCTTGACAAGATATTGAAAAAGTTCAATATGGATCAGTCCAAGAAGGGGTTCCTGCCTGTATTGCAAGGTGTGGGATTGAGCACAGCTCAATGCCCGACCTCGGCAAAAGATAGAGAAAATATAAGTGTCATCCCCTATGCCTTAGCCATAGGCTCTATTATGTATGCCATGTTGTGTACCAGACCTGATGTGAACATTGCCATAAGTTTGGTAGGGAGGTACCAAGGTGATCCCGGAATGGAACACTGGACAGGGGTCAAGAATATCCTTAAGTACCTGAAAAGGACTAAGGATATGTTTCTCGTTTATGAAGGTGTTGAAGAGCTCGTCGTAAAGGGTTACGTCAATGCTAGCTTCGACACAAACCGGATGACTCCAAGTCACAAACCGGATATGTGTATATTTTGAATGGTGGGGCAGTCAGCTGGTGCAGTTGCAAGCAAAGCGTCATGGCGGCATCTACATGTGAAGCAGAGTACATAGCTGCTTCAGAAGCAGCGCATGAAGGAGTCTGGATGAAGGAGTTCATTACCGACCTAGGAGTGATTCCCAATGCGTCAGAACCGATGACTCTCTTCTGTGACAACACTGGAGCTATTCCCATTGCCAAGGAGCCCAGGTTTCACAAGAAGACCAAGCACATCAAGCGCCGCTTGAAATCCATTCGTGGTTACATTCAGGATGGAGATATAGATATTTGTAAAGTACATGCGGATCTGAATGTCGCGGATCCGTTGACCAATCCTCTTTCACGATTGAAATATGATCAGCACCAGAACTCTATGGGTGTTCAATTCATCAGAATGTAACTAGATTATTGACTAGTGCAAGTGGGAAACTGTTGGAAGTATGCCCTAGAGGCAATAATAAAATGGTTATTATTATATTTCCTTGTTCATGATAATTTTCTATTGTTCATGCTATAATTGTATTAACCGGAAACTGTTATACATGTGCGAATACATAGACCACACCATGTCCCTAGTGAGCCTCTAGTTGACTAGCTCGTTGATCAATAGATGGTCATGGTTTCCTGGCCATGGATATTGGATGTCATTGATAATGGGATCACATCGTTAGGAGAATGATGTGATGGACAAGACCTCCTAAGCATAGCACAAGATCATGTAGTTCGCCCGCTAGAGCTTTTCTAATGTCAAGTATCATTTCCTTAGACCATGAGATTGTGCAACTCCTGGATACCATAGGAATGCTTTGGGTGTATCAAACGTCACAACGTAATTGGGTGACTATAAAGGTCCACTACAGGTATCTCCAAAAGTGTCTGTTGGGTTGGCACGAATCGAGACTGGGATTTGTCACTCCGTGTTACGGAGAGGTATCTTTGGGCCCACTCGGTAAGACATCATCATAATGAGCTCAATGTGACTAAGTATTTAGTGATGGGATCATGTGTTGCGGAACGAGTAAAGAGACTTGCCGATAACGAGATTTAACAAGGTATAGGGATACCGACGATCGAATCTCGGGCAAGTAACATACCGATGGACAAAGGGAATTGTATACAGGATTAATTGAATCCCCGGCATCATGGTTCATCCGATAATATCATCGTGGAACATGTGGGATCCAATATGGGTATCCAGATCCCGCTATTGGTTATTGGCCGGAGAGGTGTCTCGGTCATGACTGCATGGTTCCCTATGGGTTCCCTATGGGTTCCTTAAGGTTTGGTGATGCTAGAGTTGTAATGGGAATTGTATATGGTTACCAAAAGTTGTTCGGAGTCCCGAATGAGATCCCGGACGTCATGAGGAGTTCCGGAATGGTCGGAAGTCCAGTTTCAGTCACCGGAAAGGTTTCGGGGTTTATCGGTATTGTATCGGGACCATCGAAGGGGTTCCGGGGGTCCACCTGCCCCGGAGGACCTAATGGGCTGTAGTAGGGTGGGAACCAGCCCCTTAGTGGGGTGGTGCGCCCCCAAGGGCCCAAGGCAACTAGGGGCCACTGGCCCCCCTCTAGGGTTGGAAACCCTAGGACCCCCTTCTAGGGTTGGAAACCCTAGGGGGCCGATGCCCCCGGGGGGCGCCCCCCTCTAGATGGATCTAGGGGGGTCGTCCCCCACTCCCCTTCCCCCTATAAATAGTGGGGGTGGGAGGGCAGCCACACCCCTTCCCTTGGTGCAACCCTTCCCCCTCCTACACTTCCTTCTCCTCCGTAGCGCTTAGCGAAGCTCTGCCAGAGAACCGCAAGCTCCACTGCCACCACACTGTCGTGTTGTCGGAGCTCTCCCTCAACTTATCCTCCCCCCTTGCTAGATCAAGAAGGAGGAGACGTCCCGGGCTATACGTGTGTTGAACGCGGAGGCGCCATCCGTTTGGCGCTTGGATCGGATCTTTCCGCAATTTGAATTGCCGCGAGTACATCTCCATCAACCACGTTCTTGTAACGCTTCCGCTTAGCGATCTTCAAGGGTATGAAGATGCAATCCCTCTCTCTCGTTGCTATAATCTCCTAGATTGATCTTGTTGACACGTAGGAAATTTTTGAATTGTTACTACGTTCCCCAACATCTTGCACGGCTCAGGGTCTCTAGGCGAGATTAACTGTGAAGGGCACAACATACCAGAATTTGCAGCGGGGTGAGTGCCCCTAGGCCCATAAGCTACTTCTCACGTGACATATCCATCGTTTTCACCTTAATCAACATCATTTGTTAAGAGTACGATGGGACACTTGGCGAGATTACATAGCAGATGAGAGAATTTCCCTCGCCGTTGTATGAGGCCCTCACAGGAGGTGAGTTGATAGCTCGCTGCACCCCTGAACGAGCGGCATCTACATACAGGCAGGTATAACCCAGTTTGACAACGGCTAAAAGGCCAACCAAGAGTGGGGGCAACCTTCACCCACTCTTGAACTTGCTCTGGGTCCGTGACCCGTCTTGCATCATGGCACCTATGTTTGAACGGCTCGCATCATGGCGGCTCATCCTCTTTGGCATCCATGGCACCCATGTTTGAACGGCTCGCATCATGGTGGCTCTCCCTCTTGAGCGACTTGAGATCTTTCACTCGTAAGGTAGGGCACCCATGTTTGAACGGCTCGCAACGTGGCGGCTCATCCTGTTGAGTGACCTTGAATCTTTTGCCAATGATTCGGCGCACCTATGTTTGAATGGCTCTCAACATGGCGGCTCATCCTCTTGAGTGACCTTAAATCTTTCACCAATAAGGCGGGAAACCCATGTTTGAACGACTCGCAACGTGGCGACTCATCCTCTTGAGCGACCTTAAGCCTTTCACCACCTTGCACGCCACCATCGCGTGGGCCACCGATTTGTCAGCCACCATCTCGCCGACCGCCATCTTGTAAGCCGTCACACAATGGTGCTATTTTGGCTGAAGAGCCGGTCAAAAGGGTTAGCAAGCTAAACCCGGCGCGTTGGAAGCCCCCAGGTGACCATGTAGAACTGTTCATCTTTGCACAACTCTGTAATGCAAAAGAGAAAAACGGCAAAGGCCCCGTCTTGCAGGGATGCCAACTTTATTATATGAGAAGTATAAATACAATAAAATATGTATGTACAAAGATAAGAGTTAATGACTCAAGTATAGTAAGGGCATAGATGAGCGATGTTCCACGACCGATGAGTTTCCTGCCCAGAGGTACGTGACTCGTCTCGCACGTCGATGAGATAATAAGACCCATTGTTTTGATTCTTGTTAACCACGAAAGGTCCTTACCATGTGGGTGATAACTTGTGCTCATTTGTTTGATCTTTAATCAAACATAAAACCAAGTTGCCATCTTGGAACGTGTGGGTCTTGACCCTGCGGCTATGGTAGCGACACAGGTCCTGTTGATAAGTGCCAAATGTCGTGATTTTGTCACGGCAGATGTCCGAAGACTTAGGTTTGAGGCCATCACTAAGGCGGTGGACTCAAAGGGGTTGGTCGGGACGAAAGACACGGATTTACCCAGGTTCGGCCCCTCAAGATGAGGTAAAAGCCTACATCCTGCTTTGTGTGTATTGATTGGAGTATCGATTACAATGGAGCGTATTCGCTTGACCTAGCTCTTGATCAATTGGTTTCTGTCTAAGCCGTCCCCGGGTCTTGCCTTTATATAGGAGGTCAAGACCACGGGTTACACAAATCTCATACCGACTCTTATAGCGTGTCTGACTCTGTCTCTAAGCCGCCTTGCCGACTCTTTCAGGCTATCTCCGGGTGTCATACGCCCCCGGGTCTTGCGTCTTCTTCCTGACTCTGGGCCTCTATCTCAGCCCATCTGGTGAGCCTCCGTGCAACCCAATCTTCATCTTCTAGCCCATACGCTAACGAGCCACCAGGTATGACCCAGCCCCACCTGGGCGGGTCTTACCACTGGGTTATATCCCCAACAAATCTAGTTGGCCAAACAAAACCAATAAATCGAAGAGACATGCAAAGATATGAAATCATGCATATAAGAATTACGATAAGAACCAAATAATATTCATAGATAAGCTGATCATAAACCCACAATTCATCGGATCTCGACAAACACACCGCAAAAGAGTATTACATCGGGTAGATCCCCATGAAGATCATGGAGAACATGGTATTGAAGCACAAAGATAGAGAAGAATCCATCTAGACACTAGCTATGGATGAGGGAGTCCTGGATTAGGGGCTCCTCGGATAGACGACGTATTGCTTATGGTACGAAATGTATGGGCTGCAAGGTGAGCATTGGATGATCAGGGTCACCGTCGCCAAGACGGAGACCTCAAGGAGCCGTGACGTATCCTCCAAGTCATCGACCATATATAGGCATGTTTATATCTTCGGCATGTAACTGACCATGTGTCAACCCTAGGTACCCTCGACGTCTATATAAGCCGGAGGGTTTTAGGTTGTAGACACAGAAACACTCATCTAGGGTTAGCTATTCGATCTCGAGGTAGATCAACTCTGTAACCCCCATACCATCAATACATCCAAGAAGGACGTAGGGCATTACCTCCATAGGAGGGCCCGAACCTGGGTAAATCCGTGTCCCCTTTGTCTCATGTTACCATCGATTCTAGTATCATAGTTCGAGACCCCCTACCCGAGATCCGCCGGTTTTGACACCGACATTGGTGCTTTCATTGAGAGTTCCTATGTGAGCACCTAAGGAATCGATGGCTTGCTTTGTCACGAGCAACGAGATCTGCATCCAGGGGATCCTTACCCCCAATCAGAATCTCGCAGGCGGTGACATCTTGTCACACGCCATACCGATCAGCCACCATAGTCTGATTGGAAGCTTTTTCCCAGATCAGAGGATCAAGTTCGGAACCTTAGAGTTCGTCATTGATTCACGGGGTATACTCTCTTTAAAGGAACCCTCGACCTTGGAGGAAAAACCTATAAGTCTGGACGCGTCGACGCCGAAGACATCAGCCCCACTTCCATACGGAACACGGATTTGCTTTGTCGTAGCTCGAGAGCCGTCTCACCGTTCATAGAATGTACTCGCCTCAGCGACGCACATCCTACCATTACCTCGTTCTTAAATGAGTTGTTCGATCAGATCGAAGCCTTGCGTATGTCGGATGACCAGGTTACGGTCTATGATCGGCTCGGGATCAGGCCCGATGATAGGGAGATCCATGTCCCTCCAGTCACCCACCTTGTCACTACCATCGAGTGTCCGGTCGAGGATTCGTCCCGACAGCCAGAACTGAAGACAGTCTACACCTCGGTCTCTGATCACCGACACTTCATCGGTGAATCAGATGCCGGAAATCACCCTCAAGCCAAATTGTTATCGGCTCGGGACCTACCACACGATTCGGAATCTGCAATTACAAACATTCAATGTGGCGTGGAATCGAAATTTTTCCCACCCACCACCCAAGACGATCATCCCTGTATCGCACCAAAACCCACGTCCTCAGACTTTTGAGTTATCAAGCAATTACAGGGAGAGTCGTCCCATCACTTTTGGGCCAGACTCCTACTCGCTAGAAGCAGATGTAGGATCGAAAGTAGGTCTAGAGGGGGGGTAATTAGACTACTTGGCCAAATAAAAGTTTTGCCTTTTTCCCAATTTTAGTTCTCGGCAAGTTTTAGCATTCATAGCATATCAAGTAACACCCTACACATGAACGTCTAAGAGTGTAGCAGCGGAAAGTAAAGACATTGCACATGTAAGTAAAGAGAGGGTTAGGAATGCAAACACAAGTGATGACACGATGATTTTTCCCATGGTTCCGATTGGTGGTGCTATCGTACGTCCACGTTCATGGAGTCTTCAACCCACAGAGGGTAACGATCGCGAGAGACCACGGAGGGCTCTACCCATGGAGGGTTCCATGAAGAAGCAACCTTGACTATTCCATGTGGCTTCCGTCCACAAAGGACTAGCCTCACTATGGGTAGATCTTCACAAAGTAGGCAATCTCCTTGACGTTACAAACTTCTTGGTTCACTCCATAACACGAAGTAGGAGGCTCCCAAGCAACACCTAACCAATCTAGGAGGCACCACCCTCCAAAAGGTAATAGGCTCGGTAATGACGATGAACTCGTTGCTCTTGTGCTTCAAGATGATAGACTCCTCAACACACAATCTCTCTCTCACAGATTGGCATGGTAGAAGAGATGGGATTGGTGGAAAGCAACTTGGGGAGGCCAGAAATCAAGATCCATATGGTTGGAGTGGAAGATCTTGACCTCAACACAAGGGTAGGTGGTTCTCTCTCAGAAAACTAAGTAGGATAGGTATGGAATAGTTCTTAGTACTTCTCTTTTGAGTGGGTGGTGGTGAAGGGGTATATATAGGCATCCCCAAAAATCCAACCGTTCACACAATAAGTCAGACTCGGTGAAACTGATGTGTAAATCTCGGTAGTACTGAAGTGACTAAAAGTGGCAACTTTGGAATCTCGGAGGGATCGATATACAATTCTCGGTTGCACCAACAAGGTGACCAACGGTCAGATTTACCAAACTCAGTGATGTCGATTCACCATTCTTGGTGAGACCAAAAATGAGAACTTGCGTAACAGGAAGTTGGCAACCCAACTCGGTGGCACCGAGTGTAGTGTCGGCTGCACCGAAGTGTTAGGGTCTGGCTGAGTCTGTCTAGGGTTTGGAACTCGTTGGCACCGGGATAGGAATGTTGGTTGGACCGATTTTGCATATTTGGCTTAGGACAGACTTTGGTGGGAGAGTTTGTGGATGTTTTGGTGACTGTCACTTGTGCACGTTTGAGCATATTGTTCACCATCAAAACTTTACCACCTTTTAATAGTATTGCCTTTGCTATAGACTTAAAGTGATTTCTCACAAATGTAAAATATAGAGTCCTCTTGCTTGAATCTTGGCCAACCTATTTCCTTGAATCTTGGGGTAATTCCACAATCTTTTAGCCATTCCCATCATTGAACTTTCCCTGAAATATACTTGGTGAAGACATTAGTTTAGTAACTTATATGTTGTTATTAATTACCAAAACCACCAAGGGAGAAAATGTGCTTTCAATCTCTTCCTTTTTGGTAATTGATAACAACATATAGATCAAAGCTTCGACAAAGATATAATCATGGAATATAATCGTCGCTTTGAGAAGTATGTGATAAGCAAGAGGTCCCCCTAAATTTGTGCATTGTTTTTAAATTTGCGTTTGAATGCAAATGCACAATCGATTAGGTACATGGGTAACTTCTTACATGTCACATACCACTTGGTGGTGTGCGAGAGTAATTGGAATGAATATCGTAGCACAACACAATCAACCAAAGATGAATGATCATCACATAAGCATTAATATGATAGGAAATAGTAGCATCACACATTAAAGTGTATGATCAAACATCATCAAGCGTGTATCACAAGCAAGACAAAAGAGTATCACGGCAACAAAAAGCAATTGTTTTTTAAAAAGCAACAAAATACCAAATACTTTTGAAAAAGCAACAAAATATGAAACGCTCTCTCTCTCTTGAAGCCTAATGATCTATATACACTTCTCCCCCTTTGGCAACAAGTTACCAAAAAGTTCAAAGGTATCTATCTAAGCGTTCTTGGGCTTATCTCCTCTAGTTGTTGATGAAGGAGTCGAGAGCACGGCATCGGCGAAGATCTCTGCAGATGACATTGATGGAGCTGGAGTAGACACTGGTGGAATAGGAGCTGATGGAGCAGGAGCTGATGAAGAAGGCCTCGATTCTGGTACAGGCACTGTGGCTGATCTCATCTGAGTGGTGAACTGGGCGCCTGACGCGAGAGGTGAGCCTTCCTCCTCCTCATCATCAGAAGAAGAAGTAGAAGAGACCCGAGGGATGTGCACGGAGTCAACTTCCTTCTGGAGCTCTATCACTGTCTTTGTAACCTTGTCCACCTTATCACCAAGAACCTTGATCCTTAACTCAAAGATCCTCACAAGGTTGTTCTGGTTCTCCAGAATCCCCTTAATATCCTTCTGCATGCCCTGGACGGCTGAGATCAGAAGATCCATTTGCTCGTTCCTGGATCTGGGGGCTTGAGCACTAGCGGCTCGAACAGCTTCTGCCTCTGCGTGTGCTGTAGCAGATGTGGGATGATCTGGGTTCATCACCACAGAATTATCTTTGAACTCTGGCTGTAGGGGCAGATGTGGACAATCAAGAGCAAAAATATGCTTCTCCAACTGATAGTTGATGACCAACTGGATGTAGGGTGCATAGCAGCAAGAGCGCTTTTGGTCAGCAACAACCCTCTTGATTGTCTCAACAATCATATCCATGACTCTAATCCTGGTGTTCCTGTCAAGGTGGATCAGCATGTTGATGGAGTAGCCTCAGATCATCTTGTCATCTCCTGACTTGGGCATCAAGGTATGCTTGAGAATAGTGTTCATATTCCGGAGGCCTCCTTGCAAATAATAGATGGATCCTAGCTTGTGTGATTGCACCTTGTCTGCGGGGATCAGAGTATACATGTCTTTCATTGCATTGTGACTTGCCTTGGGTTCAGAGTATACATCCAGATCTCCTTCCCGAGCTTCTGGAACTTCCAGAAGAGCAGCCCATTCCTCAACAGTGGATTCATATCGTGCACCTTCAGTCATCCATACAATTCTACCATCTCCGTGGAAATGAGTAGAATTGCATGATCATCTCATCATTCCATGCAGTAAACTCTCTGCCAATGAACTTGTCCATACCAATGCAATGGAAGTTGTCTTGGACACTCGGGAAGTAGTCCACGAACTTCCAATCGACATACCTCATGTCACTAACAGCTAGGCTCTTGTCAAGCAACACGGTCTCATAAAAATCTTGTTGCTCTCTTGTGTAAAACCTGTAGTCAACAACAGTTTTCCTCCTCTGAGCATAAGGATCTATGGCTCTCCACACTCTCAATCCTAAGTCTTTCCTCTTCTTCATGTCCTCAGCAACTAAGTGGCTGGCATCATGCACTGGAAGATGTGGTCTGAGCTTCATCAAGGTAGACAAGTCATCATCATCTTCGACTCTGGAGGCAGTCCCTTTGTTCTTCTATGAAGCTGGGATGTCTCTGGTATTCCTCTTGGACTTCTGTGCAGCAACTTTCTTGGAAGTAGACTTGGTGCTCTTGGAGGTGCCAGTCTTTGGCATAACATCAGCCATAAGCTTCTTGGCTTTCTTCTTAAGAGGAGCAATCTCAACATGTTCTTCCTCCTCCTCCTCAGCAGCAGCACCAGCAGCCTCCTCTAGATCTTCAAACATAGAGGTAGGCCTGCCAATCACACGGACAATCCTCTTCCTGGACTTTTTCTCCCTGCCTTCTTAGGCATAGCTTTCTTGGGGACCTCAACTGACGCAGTTGCCCTAGCACTCTCATGTGCTTTGAAAGTTTTAGCAGGTGCATAAACTTTGCTGACAAATCTCCGGGAAGAAGTAACTTCAGATGCTGACTTCTTGGCAGACTTTTCTTGCTTCTTAGCAAGAATCTCCTCAGGAATGAAATCTGAATCTTCTTTATTAAAATTGAGCTTCTTCCTGGTCCTGGTGGCAGCCTTGGGCAACCCATGAGAGCTGGGGGTGCCTGGATCTGAGAAAGAACTGGCTTTTGGCCTTGTGCGAGAACTCATGTCAACTCCCTACTCTGCCAAATTTTGGATGTCCTCTACATCTGACATACTGACCCTGTGAATAGAGTATAGGAGAGCAGAAGTAAATGAGTCATCACAAAATGAGGCTGGTTTTTGAAATTTGAGCAATGAATTTTCAAGATTTTTGCGTTCTGTCAAATAAATATCGGTGCAGACGAAACAAAATTTTCGGTGAGACTGAGACTGACTGACTCACTAAACGAAACTTGGCACCCTTTTCGGTCGGACCGAAAAGTGGTACTCGGTTCCACCGAGTCACTTCTCAGCCACACAAAAATCCACATCGGTGAGACCGATATGTCCGTTTTGGTTCCACCGAGATTTATTGGGCAGACGGCAAAACCCTAGAAAATTCATCTTTCGCGAGATTTCGGTGTTATGAGATGATACGAACATGTGCAAAGGGTGTATCAATGATAAACAAGGATCTAATGCGCAAGAATCGGATGAGGAGTGCAATAGAGATCGAATACGTACCCTAGCTTGGCGCAGATCCTCTACAGCGGCGACGAGGGAGAGGAATTCGTCGGCGACGGCGATTCCCAGCGGCGAAGGAGCACGGGGAGACAAGGGCGATGACTAGGGGTCTTTGGAATGGCAGCTTAGGGGTTTGGAGCGCGACAAATGAGATATAAATTCAAAGTGTCGGGGTCCATGGCCTTTACACCTACCACTGTTGGTGACCGATTCTAAGTTTTCGATGTCACCGAGTGCCTCAACTGTCAACTAACAGGGATACTCGGTGTAATCGAGAAAATGGAATCTGTGGTATCGAGATCTAAAAACCAGATCAACCCTAGGCATTCGATGAGACCGAGATTTTGTGGTTGGTTCCACCGAGATGCACTTGGGAGGTTTTAATGGTCAGTCCTTGTCGATACGAAACTCCGAGTGCTCCACACATAGAGGGAGCGATAAGCACTTGTTCAAATTTTGTGATGCAGCATGAATGGAGTATGAGGTGATAAAGCATAGATAGCTAAGGAAGTGGTCCTAGGCATTCTTGTATATCCAATTGGCAAAAGATAAATCAAAAGCCAAATAGCAAAAATTGGATATCCTCGAATGAGAAAATAAATGCAGACCAACATGCTCACACAATAAGATTTCAACTGAAATCATTACAAACATGTACAAACACTCTAGCATCTAACAAGCACTTGGGAGATGACGGAGTCATCTATACATGAGTATTTGACTTAGGAGCCAAGTAAGAGTACTTGATCATAGGTCATACTCATCGTTTAAGAACAAGTGGGGTTACCACTTCTTCATAAAGCATTTAATGTTGTCACATACTAAGAGATGCTTTGACTCAAGTATTAGAGTAAAGGTCCCCCTTGATGTGACATCCCCCCATAAGAGGGATAAACTAACCTTGGGTTTTGTCAATGAATACTTCATGTTGGTAAGGTAGTGGTGGATGCTCAAGGTTGATAAAGATCACCAAGAGTTGGGAGTATCCTTGTTGTTTCCTTACTCTTCTCACCTACATGGGTTAGTCCCAACACAAGAGAGACAAATACAAGGATATCTATGGACATGGAGTGCAAAGCATGTGTGATGATGTCCATTGATTTGTTGATTACCATGTCCCTTGCTTACCTTTGAGGGAATGTGTGACTCCTTGATCTATTGCATTGGGTTGATGTTGATTGCAAATAGATCTTGCCTATAATGAATGTGAGTGAATTTCATTGGCGGAGTCACCCCTCAAGAACTCTCTAGTTCTTCTTCTTGGGAATCCACATCAAGTTGATGGGGATCCTTGGTGTTGAAGTAGCACTTGTAGAAGTTGAGTTTGTAGTATCCTTGGGAACCTACTTCACCAAAGCTTGGGATTCATCTTCGTAAGAGTCAAAGTCCTCTTGGAGCTTGTTCTTGCCCTCGAGCTTGGTGTCTTGTGGTGGAAGGTCATCTTGAGTGTTTGTACTCTTGGGAAGTGTAGTTTCATACTTCTCCTTTTGAGGAACAAATTTGGGATTGGGATATTGACTTTCTTCCCATTCAACTCCATTAGCATTGAAGTAGCCAACACCAAGATTCTTTCGGTATCCTCCGTGCTTGCGTACAATCTCATCAAATTGTTTGTACCCTTCAAGACTCTCGTAGATACCTTTCCCTATAATTCCTTTAAATATAGCATTTTCTTGCTCAAGTGTAACTTGTCTAAGAGAATCATCATTAGTGGAATCAATAGAACTACTAGGAGCAACATCATCGGGTTTAGCATTTTTATTGTTGCTACTAGATGAAGAACCATTCTTTCCTTTGTTACTAGTTTGCTTAGATTTGACTTGTGGCATGAATGTAGACAAGAGTAGTCGTTTGGCAATATAAGATGAAGTCTTCTTTCGGAGATCGTCATTGATAGCTTTAAGAAATTCATGTTCTTGCTCCAAATTGAGCTTCTCGAAGCGTAGCTTCTCATGAGTTCTTACAAGCTCTTTATGATCTTCAAGAGTAGATTCATGAGATAACTTAAGAGTGTTGAGTTCTTTTGTTAGTTCTTCTATTTTCATCTTATCGTCATCAATTGACTTATTTTTACTATTATGAGAAATATCAAGTTCATTATGATCACTAGTTCTATCACATAGCAAGTCATCATCGTAAAGCAAATCATCTTCATCAGTATCGAAATCAAGATATTCGGGGTGAGATACCTTTGGGCCTTTAGACATGAAGCAACTTCCACCTCCTTCATTTGGTGAATCAAATAGATCATAGGAGTTGGTTGTCACCAGTGCAATTCCGGAAACACCATCATCTTGACTATAGTCGAAGTTGGAGTGATAGCTTCTCTCGGAGTGGTTGTCGGAGTCGGAGCTGAAAACCCATTCACAAACATGGCTTCATGCTTTATTCTTGAGTAGCTCTTGGTGTGCTTGTCCATCTTCTCCGAGTCCCTACTTCTCCTTGAGGGTCTTCCTTCATAACAATCATCTCTACTCCTTCTCTCTCTTCGAGGTGTTTCGTCTCTTGAGCTTCGTCTTCTTGGTGACTCTTTTGTAGGGAGCCGAGCACTCATTTGAGTAGTGTCCGGGCTTCCCACAATTTTAGTAGTTTCAGTCATGACGTGACGAACGCTTCTCTTCATATCTTGAGTTGGAGTTGCGATCTTTGCTTCTATTCTTGTAGAACTTGTTGAATTTCTTGACCATGAGGCTTATCTCTTCATTTGTGACAAGGTTGTCGCTTGAGGTAGCGGGAGCATCACTTGTGGCTTTGTAAGCACTGCTAGACTTGTGATGAAGGTCTTCCTTGTCTTTGAGTGTCATCTCATGAGCAACAATTCTACCAATCACTTCCGTTGGTTTGAGATCTTTGTAGTTGGGCATCATTTGGATCAATGTGCACACGGTGTCATATCTCTCATCCAAAGCTTGAAGTATCTTCTTGATGATGAACTTGTCAGTCATTTCTTCGCTTCCTAAGCCGGTAATCTCATTTGTGATGAGAGCTAGCCTAGAGTACATTCCAGCGACTCCTTCACCATCCTTCATCTTGAACTTGTCAAGTTGACCTCACTAGACGCCATACCCTCCTAGGTTATGAAACCAATGCAATAGAGACAAAAGCTCTGATACCACTTGTAGGATCGAAAGTAGGTCTTGAGGGGGGGTGATTAGACTACTTGACCAAATAAAACTCTACTTTTTCCCAATTTTAAGTGTTGGCAGATTTTAGCATTCATAGAAAGTCAAGCACACCCTACACATACATGTCTATGGGTATAGCAGCGGAAAGTAAAGACAAGCATGAGTAGTAAAGGAAGGGTAGGAAGATCAAACACAATTTGGAGACACGAAGATTTTTCCCGTGGTTCCGATAGGTGGTTCTATTGTACGTCCATGATTATGGAGTCTTCATCCCATGGAGGGTAACGGTCGCGAGATTCCATGGAGGGCTCTACCAACGGAGGGTTCCACAAAGACGCAACCTTGACTATACCATGATGGCCTATGTCCACGAAGGACTAGCCTAACTCGGGGTAGATCTTCACAAAGTAGGCGATCTCCTTGCCCTTACAAACTTCTTGGTTCACTCGACAACACGAAGTAGGAGGCTCCCAAGCGACACCTAACCAATCTAGGAGGCACCACCCTCCAAAAGGTAATGGGATCAATAATGTCGATGAACTCCTTGCTCTTGTGCTTCAAGATGATAGACTCCTCAACACACAATAACTCTCTCACAGATTTGGCTTTGGTGGAAGAGATTGATTGGGTGGAAAGCAACTTGGGGAGGCTAGAGATCAAGATTCATATGGTTGAAATGGGATGGCATGATCTCAACACATGAGTAGGTAGCTCTCTCTAAGAAAATTAGTTGGTATGAGTGGGGATCTGTTTTGAGTGCTTCTCTCGCGAGTGAGTGGTAATGGAGGGGTATATATAGGCATCTCCAAAAATCCAACTGTTACACCTTAAGTAACCAACTCGATGACACCGATGTGTGAATCTTGGTGCTACCGAGTTGCTCCAAAGTTAGCAACTTTTGAATCTCGGTGAAACTGATATATAAAACTCGGTTGCACCGATTAGGTGACCAACGGTCAGATTGCGCAACTCGGTGGCACCGTTCCAACGAACTTGGTGGGGCCAATTTTGTGGATTGAGGTAACGAAATGTTGGCAACCCAAACTCAGTGGCACCAAAGCAGAATCGGTTGCACCGAAAGGCTAGGGTTTGGCATGGGTTTGTATGAGTTTGGTAATCGGTGGCACCGAGTGGGAAGTGTTGGTTGCACCGATTTTGGATATTTGGCTTTGGACAGACTTTTGTGGAAGAGCTTGTGGGTGTTTTTGGTGACTATCACTTGTGCATGTATGAGCATTTTGTTCACCAACAATACCTTGCCCCCTTTTAATAGTATTGGATTTCCTATGGACTCAAGGTGATTTCTCACAAAGTAAAATGTAGATTCCTCTTGCTTGAAGCTTTGCCAATCCATTTCCTTGCATCTTGGGGTATTCCACAATCCTTTTGCCATCCCTATCATTGAACTTTTCCTGAAATATGCTTAGTGGAAATATTAGTACAGTGAAATATATGTTGTTATTAATTACCAAAACCACCAAGGGAGCAAATGTGCTTTCACTGAGCCACATCCCCTCCTCAGCTACTAGATGGAGCAACTGATGCAGCTGCACCGGATGGTGGAGCCGGCCTTGCAGGAACTTGATGTCTACTACGCAACTTTATTCGTGTAGACTCTGTTGGGCCTCCAAGCGCAGAGTTTTGTGGGACAGTGGCACTTTTCCTTCAAGTGGATGACCTAAGGTTTATCAATCCATGGGAGATGTTGGATGAAGATGGTCTCTCTCAAACAATCCTGCAACCAAATAACAAAGAGTCTCTTGTGTTCCCAACACACCCAATACAATGGTAAATTGTATAGGTGCACTAGTTTGGTGAAGAGATGGTGATAAAAGTGTAATATGGATAGTAGATATAGGTTTTTATAATCTGAAAATATAAAAAAAGCAAGGTAAATAATGATAAAAGTGAGCACAAATGGTATTGCAATGCTTGAAAACAAGGCCTAGGGTTCATAGTTTCACTAGTGCAATTTCTCTCAATGATACTAACATAGTTGAATCATATGTAAATACCTCTTAGGTGACAAAGAGTTCACTCCAAAGTCACAAATAGCTGAGAACTAACAAATAAATTATTGTAGGGTATGAAACCACCTCAAAGGTATCTTTTACGATCAATCGACATTATCCTATAAGTGTCACAAACAGCCCTAGAGTTCGTACTAAAATAACACCTTAAGACACACATCAACCAAAACCCTAATGTCACCTAGATACTCCAACGTCACCACGAGTAACCATGGGCTTGATTATACGATATGCACCGCACAATTTCAGATTCATCATGTTCGATCCAACACAGAGAACTTCAAAGAGCGCCCCAAAGTTTCTACCGGAGATTCAAGACGAAAACATGTGCCAACCCCTATGCATAGATTCCCAAGGTCACACAACACGCAAGTTGATCACCAAAACATACTTCAATTGGATCAATAGAGCATCCCATTGTCACCACGGATATCCCATCACAAGACATACATCAAGTGTTCTCAAATCCTTAAAGACTCAATCTGATAAGAAAACTTCAAAGGGAAAACTCAATTCATCACAAGAAGGTAGAGAGGGGAAAACTCCATATGATTCATCTATATCAATAAAGCTCGCGGTACATCAAGATCGTGTCATCTCAAGAACACGAGAGAGAGAGAGAGAGATCAAACACATAGCTACTGGTGCATACCCTCAGCCCCGAGGGTGTACTACTCCCTTCTTGTCATGGAATCCACCGGGATGATGAAGATGGCCTCCGGTGATAGTTTCCCCCTCCGTCAGGGTGTCGGAATAGGCTCTCGATTGGTTTTTCATGGCTCTGGAGGCTTGCGGCGGCAGAACTCCTGATCTAGGTTTCTTTTTGAAGGTTTCTATATTTATAGGAATGTTTGGCGTCGATCTCACGTCAAGGGGTGCCACGAGGCGATGGCAAGCCTGCTAGGCGCAGCCAGGGGGTGGTCGCGCCAGGCAGGCTTGCCGCCTCCTCTTGGCTCTTCTGGCCCATCTCCAATGCTTCTCGGGTCTCTTTTGGTCCACAAAAAATCATACTAAATTTTCAGCCCATTCCGAGAACTTCTATTTCTGCACAAAAAAACGGCATCATGGTAGTTCTGCTGAAAACAACATCAGTCTGGGTTAGTTCTAATAAAATAATACCAAAATCATATAGAATTATTGTAAACATGGCATGAATACTTCATAAATTATAGATACGTTGGAAACGTATCAGCATCCCCAAGCTTAATTCCTGCTCGTCCTCGAGTAGGTAAATTGTAAAAGAAATAATTAATGAAGTGTGAATGCTACCTAACATATTTATCCATGCAATCCTCTTTATTGTGGCAAGAATGTTCAGATCCATAAGACTCAAAACAAAAGCTTAATGTTGATATAAAAACAGTAATATATCAATATATCAAGCATACTCACAAAGCAATTGTGTCTCTTCCAAATAACATGGTAAAAAAAGTTATCCCTACAAAATCATATGGTCTGGCTATGGTCCATCTTCCCCCACACAAAGTATTTATATCATGCACAACCCCAATGACAAGTCAAGCAATTGTTTCACACCTTTTATGTTCTCAAACCTTTTCAACTCCCATGCAATACATGAGTGTGAGCCATGGATATAGCACTATAGGTGGAATAGAATATGGTGGAGGTTATGAAGAAAAGGAGAAGATAGTCTCACATCATCTAGGCGTATCAACAGGCTATGGATATGCACATTAATAGATATCAATGTGAGTGAGTAGGGATTGCCATGCAACAGATGCACTAGAGCTATAAGTGTATGAAAGCTCAAAAAGAAACTAAGTGGGTGTGCATCCAACTCGCTTGCTCGCAAAGACCTATGGAAATTTGAGGAAGCCCATCATTGAAATATACAAGCCAAGTTCTATAGTGAAAAATTCCCACTAGTATATGAAAGTGACAATATATGAGACTCTCTATATGAAAAACATGGTGCTACTCTGAAGCACAAGTGTGGTAAAGGATAGTAGCATTGCCCCTTCTCTCTTTTCTCTCATTTTTTTATTTCATTTTTTTCAAAAAAACATTTTTTGGTGGGCATCTTTGGCCTCTTTTTTTATTTGGGCTTCTCTGGCCTCTTTTATTTTTTGTAAATTCAAGAGACTCATCCCAACTTGCGAGGGAATCATAGCTTCCATCATACTTTCCTCACATGGGACAATGCTCTAATAATGATGATCATCACACTTTTATTTACTTACAACTCAAGAATTACAACTCGATACTTAGAACAAAATATGACTCTATATGAATGCCTTTGGTGGTGTACCGGGATGTGCAATGAATCAAGAGTGACATGTATAAATAATATGAATGGTGGCTTTGCCACAAATACGATGTCAACTACATGATCATGCAAAGCAATATGGCAATGATGATGCGTGTCATAAACGGAACGTGGAAGTTGCATGGCAATATATCTCGGAATGGCTATGGAAATGCCATAATAGGTAGGTATGGTGTCTTTTTTGAGGAAGGTATATGGTGGGTTTAATGCACCGGTGAAAGTTGTGCGGTACTAGAGAGGCTAGCAAAGGTGGAAGGGTGAGAGTGCGTATAGTCCATGGACTCACATTAGTCATAAAGAACTCACATACTTCTTGCAAAAGTCTATTAGTCATCAAAGAAAAGTATTAGATGCATGCCCCTAGGGTAGAGGTTGGTAGGAGTAAACCATCGCGCGCTCCCGACCCTTACACAAAGGCTGACAATCAGTAAACAAATCATGCTCCGACCTCCTTACATAACGGTTCACCATACGTGCATGCTACGGGAATCACAAACCTTTACACAAGCATTTTTACCAATTCACAATTACTTCCTAACATGATTCTTAATATTACCATATTTATATCTCAAACTTTATGCAAGGAATCAAACTTCTCATAGTATAGAATGCACTTTATATGAAAGTTTTTATTATATCCCTCTAGGATGCCCATCGTATTAGGACTATTCATAACCTAAGAAAATTACCATGTTGTTTATATACTCTCAAAATAATATGAGTGAAGCATGAGAGTTCATCAATTTCTATAAAATGAAACCACTGCCATGCTTTACAAAGATATAAGTGAAGCACTAGAGCAAATTGACAAACTACTCCAAATAGATATAAGTGAAGATCGATGAGTAGGTAAACAATCAAGTAGCTATGTGGGGTATCTCTCTCTCAATAAATATTTTCATATCTTATTATTTTGTTCAACAACAAGCAAAATAAAAATAGCACTCCAAGAATAGCACGCATCATGTGAACGAATTAAAATTTAGGCTCAACACATAGGATAACCGATAATTGTTGATAAGAGAGGTGGGATGCATAGCATCCCCAAGCTTAGATGCTTGGGACTTATTGAAATATTTACTTGGGGTGACTTGGGAATCCCCAAGCTTGAGATTTAGTATCTCGTTCAATCCTCTCATATCATGGTTTCACCTATTCTCAAAAACTTCATCCACACAAAACTCGAAAAGAACTCATGAGATAGGTTAGTACACATAATAATAAATCAACTATTTATGTACTTCCATTAAAAGTTGCAAAATAATTTTCAAACATTAGGTACCGTATACTATCATTTCCACAATTTATATCTACCAATATAGGCTATGGAAACTATGGGATAAGTAGATAACAAAACTATGACAGCAATCTGTCCAAACAGAACAGTCTATAGAAATTTGTGAAAACAGTGTACTTATGTAACTAAACAATATACTAGAATTTAGTACATGCTATTAAATTTATATGAAAAAACTTTGTAAAAATTTCAGAAACTATACACGTTCCGATAAAATATGAAAATCCAAACACTACAACAAAAGTTTCTGTTTTTTACACAGCACACATCAAACATGCAATGCAAGCATCCTAAAGGCAATTCTTGGAAATTTTTATTGAAAAACAAGATTATAAATAAAACCTAACAAAAAAACTGACGCTCCAAGCAAAACTCATATTATGTGACGAATAAAAATATATCTCCAAGTAAGATATATCGATAGTGTTGAAGAAGAAAGAGGGGATGCCTTCTGGGGCATCCCCAAGCTTAGACACTTGATTATTCCTTGGATATTGCCTTTGGGGTGACTTGGCAATCCCCAAGCCTAGGTTCTTGTCACTCCTTATTCTCCTCATATCGGTGTCTCACCCAAAACTTAAAAACTTCAATCACACAAAACTTAACGGAACTTTGTGAGAAGGGTTAGTGTAATAAAGATAGATCATTCACTTAGGTACTGTCAACAAAAGATTGATAATTTTTTTAACATGATAAATAATTTGTTCCATAATTAACACAATTTATATTACTCAATATAAGCTATAGGAATGCTTGAAACAAGCAAACTATGCATGCAAAACAGAATCTGTCAAAAACAGAACAGTCTGTAAAGATCTGAATTATCACCATACTTACCTGACTCTAAAAATTCGGAAAATTTAGGAAACCTAAAGGAATTTGCATCTAAATGTTTTGCAAAAATTTCAGAATTTTTGACACTCCAGTAAAATCATATAATTCATATACTAGATGCAAAAGTTTATGTTTTTGCACAGAATCAAACAAGCAAGTATCCACACTACCCCAAAGGCTGTACTTGGCACTTTATTGAAATAAAAGACACAAAACATGATTAATACAGTAGCTTAATCATGTGACCAAATCAAAACAGAAATTATAAGTGTTGGATTTTCTCCCAACAAGCGCTTTTCTTTAATGCCTTTTAGCTAGGCATGATGATTTCAATGATGCTCGTATAGGAATAATAATTGAAACATGCAAAAGAGCATCACGAATCTCATGACAAGCACATTTAAGTCTAACACACTTCATATGCATAGGTATTTTGTGAGCAAAAAATTTATGGGAGCAATAATCAACTAGCATAGGAAGGCAAAACAAGCATAACTTCAAAACTTTCAACACATAGAGAGGAAACTTGATATTATTGCAATTCCTACAAGCATATGTTCCTCCGTCATAATAATTTTCAGTAGCATCATGAAGGAATTCCACAATATAACCAGCAAATAAAGAAATCTTTTCATGATCTACACGCATAGAAATTTTACTACTCTCCACACAAACAAACTTCTTCTCATGCATAGTAGTGGGAGCAAACTCAACAAAATAACTATCATGTGACACTTGATTGACATAACCACATTGAATATTAAAATCATGAGGAAAAGTTTCATGGTTACTATCACTCTTTATTTCATACATGTCATCACCATAATCATCATATATAGGAGGCATTCCATAATCATAATTAATTTTCTCATCAAAACTTGGGCGACTAAAAATATCATCTTCATAAAACATAGGATCCCCAAGCTTGTGGCTTTGCATATCATTAGCATCATGGATATTAAGAGAATTCATACCAACAACATTGCAATCATGCTCATCACTCAAAGATTTAGTGCCAAACATATTAATAACTTCTTCTTCTAACACTTGAGCACAATTTTCCTTTCCATCATTTTCACGAAAGACATTAAAAAGATGAAGCATATGAGGCAACCTCAATTCCATGTTTTGTAGTTTTATTTTATAAAACCAAACTAATGATAAAATAAGAAACTAAAAGATTCAATTGCAACATCTAAAGATATACCTTCAAGCACTCACCTCCTCAGCAACGGCGCCAGAAAAGAGCTTGATGTGTACTACGCAACTTTATTCCTGTAGACTCTGTTGAGCCTCCAAGCGCAGAGTTTTGTAGAACAGTGGAACTTTTCCCTCAAGTGGATGACCTCAGGTTTATCAATCCATGGGAGGTGTAGGATGAAGATGGTCTCTCTCAAAAAACCGTGCAACCAAATAACAAAGAGTCTCTTGTGTCCCCAACACACCCAATACAATGGCAAATTGTATAGGTGCACTAGTTCGGCGAAGAGATGGCGGTACAAGTGTAATATGGATGGTAGATATAGATTTTTGTAATATGAAAATATTAAAACAGCAAGGTAACTAATGATAAAAGTGAGCACAAACAGTATTGCAATGCTTGAAAACAAGGCCTAGGATTCATACTTTCACTAGTGCACTTTATCTCAACAACACTAACATAGTTGATTCATATGTAAGTACCTCTTGGGTGAAAAAGAGTTCACTCCAAAGTCACAAATAGCGGAGAACTAATGAAGAAATTATTGTAGGGTACGAAACCACCTCAAAGTTATCTTTTTCGATCAATCTTATGAGCTATCCCTATAAGTGTCACGAACAACCCTAGAGTTCATACTAAAATAACACCTTAAGACACACATCAACCAAAACCCTAATGCCGCCTAGATACTCCAATGTCACCACGAGTACCCATGGGATTTATTATACGATATGCATCACACAATTTCAGATTCATCATGTTCAATCCAACACAAAGAACTTCAAAGAGAGCCCCAAAGTTTCTACCGGAGATTCAAGATGAAAACATGTGCCAACCCCTATGCATAGATTCCCAAGGTCACGGAACCCGCAAGTTGATCACCAAAACATACATCAAGTGGATCGATAGAATATCCCATTGTCACCACGGATATCCCAGCGCAAGACATACATCAAGTGTTCTCAAATCCTTATAGACTCAATCTGATAAGAAAACTTCAAATGGAAAACTCAATTCATCACAAGAAGGTAGAGAGGGGAAAACTCCATATGATTCATCTATATCAATAAAGCTCACGGTACATCAAGATCGTGTCATCTCAAGAACATGAGAGAGAGATCAAACACATAGCTACTAGTGCATACCCTCAGCCCCGAGGGTGCCCTCCTCATCATGGAGTCCACTGGGATGATGAAGATGGCCTCTGGTGATGGTTTCCCGCTCCGACAAGGTGCCGGAACAGGCTCCCGATTGGTTTTTTGTGGCTCTGGAGGCTTGCGGCGGCGGAACTCCCAATCTAGGTTTCTTTTCGGAGCTTTCTATATTTATAGGAATTTTTGGCGTCGGTCTCACGTCAAGGGGGCCACGAGGCGATGACAAGCCACCCAGGCAAGGCCAGGGGGTGGCCGCACCCTCCTGGCTTGTGGCCTCTTCGTGGCTCTTCTGGACCAACTCCAATGCTTCGGGGGTCTCTTTTGGTCCATAAAAAATCATACTAAATTTTCAGCCCATTTCGAGAACTTTTATTTCTGCACAAAAAACGACACCATGGTAATTCTGCTGAAAACAGCGTTAGTTCGGGTTAGTTCTAATAAAATCATACCAAAATCATATAGAATTATTGTAAACATGGCATGAATTCTTCATAAATTATAGATACGTTGGAGACGTATCAGACCTCTACATCCAGTTGTGGCCTACGGAGCCATTGTCGAGCAACTACTTCGGCCTACTACAAAAGCTTCGCGACATCGTGCCACAAATTGGGGTTGTGAAGCATTTGGTTTGAATCGAGGGAGCATGGATGGGCTTTGCGGGGACCATGATGCAACTGTCGCGGATCAAGCCAATTGAGATGGCCACCGCGCGCCCGCCTCTTGGGAAGGAGCACAGATTCCCCGAGTTGTACTCCTGTGCCGCATTAGAGGGTGCTCGGTCCATAGAGACCCATTGCCCGAAAAATGTAATGTATGAGTGAGGGTGTTATCATTATACCCTGAAAAAAATTATGTTTTATTATACTTGTCCAAATATATCGTGTTAGGTATTGTTTTGACTCCTGCTTGGCCGGTTTAATCTGAAAGTTGTGAGTCGTCTGCTTCAGCCCCCGCGTAGATACTACGAGGGGTGTTTCGGCCTCCGCGCTAGGTCCTTAACCGATATATCAGTGTCCCTAGGCGGTAATGGGGGAAACTAGGCAATCAGACTTTTTGCTTTAGTGCATTCACTTAGCCTTAGGAGCACGAATGCGGGGGGTGGTAACCATCCCCTAATGTTTTGTGGCAGTCTGTTCGACCTAAGCTTAAGACTGGTACCACATGGTTTGGAAAGGTACAAACCCTTCGTATGACACGGGAGAACCTCCATCGATTCTTAGTTTTACACTTTTGCTCGGATTGCAGACCGGTTCTCGCTTATTATGACAATCTTTTTTGGCTTTCTCCACGGAGGTATTCACCAGGCCAGCTAGGGATACAATTGCAGTGGTTCTCCCTATTACCCCTTGAGGGAGTCCTGGATTAGGGGGTCGTTGGGGAGCCCGCCTATTATTATGGGCCAGACTATATGGGCTACTTACCAAACACCAGAAGATTTGAAGGCCCAGTCTCCAAGATGGAAGCTTCAGGAAGTAGGGCTTTCTCTCCATGTTTGATGTAGCAAATAGGAATGTTTATCTCTTCGGCATGTAACCGACCATATGTAAACCCTAGGACTCCTCAGCATCTTGATGTCGCTTGAACCTACGTCGGTATTTCCCCAAAGAGGAAGGGATGATGCAGCACAGCGGCGGTAGGTATTTCCCACAGATATGAAACCAAGGTTATCGAACTAGTAGGAGAACCAAGCAACACAACGTAAACAGCCCTTGCACACAAATAACAAATACTCGCAACCCGACGTGTTAAAGGGGTTGTCAATCCCTTTTGGGTAACGGCGCCAGAAAGGCACGTGGACGGGAGATAAGTTGTAAATATTGATAGATCGAACGCCAAATAAAATAAAGTGCAGCAAGATATTTTTGGGTTTTTGGAAATATAAATCTGAAAACAAAAGCAAAGGAAAAGTAGATCGCAAAGCCAAATAATGAGAAAGAGACCCGGGGGGCATAGGTTTCGCTAGTGGCTTCTCTCGGGAAAAATAGCAAACGGTGGGTGAACAAATTACTATTGGGCAATTGATAGAACTTCAAATACTCATGACGATATCCACGCAATGATCATTACATAGGCATCACGTTCAAGGTTAGTAGACCGACTCCTGCCTGCATCTACTACTATTACTCCACACATCGACCGCTATCCAGCATGCATCTAGTGTATTAAGTTCATGGAGAAACAGAGTGATGCAATAAGAACCATGACATGATGTAGACAAGATCTATCTATGTAGAGATAGACCCCATCGTTTTATCCTTAGTAGCAACAATACATACGTGTCGTTTCCCTTTCGGTCACTGGTATCAAGCACCATAAGATCGAACCCACTACAAAGCACCTCCTCCCATTGCAAGATAAATAGATCAAGTTGTCCAAACAAAACCCAAATATCATAGAAAATAAATACGAGGCTATAAGCAATCATGCATATAAGAGATCAAAGAAACTCAAATAACTTTCATGGATATAAAAAGATAGATCTGATCATAAACTCAAAGTTCATCGATCCCAACAAACACACCGCAAAAGAGTTACATCATATGGATCTCCAAGACACCATTGTATTGAGAATTCAGCGAGAGAGAGAAAGCCATCTATCTACTAACTACGGACCCTAAGGTCTACAAAGAAATACTCATGCATCATCGGAGAGGCACCAATGGAGGTGGTGAACTCCATCTGAGATGGTGTCTAGATTGGATCTGGTGGTTCTAGACTCTACGGTGGCTGGATGAATATTTCATCGCTTCCCCTAGGGTTTCTGGAATATTGGGGTATTTATAGAGAAAAGAGGCGGTCCGAGTGGCACCCGAGGTGGGCACAACCCACCAGGGCGCGCCAGGAGGCGCGCCCTGGTGGGTTGTGCCTCCCTCGGGGCACCCCCAGGCACAGCAAGGGCCCGTTGTGTTCCTTCTGCCCATAAAAAATCATCGTGAAGTTTCGTGGCATTTGGACTTCATCTGGTAGTGATTTTGTGCGATGTAAAAAACATGGAAAAAACAGCAACTGGCACTTGGCACTATTTCAGTAGGTTAGTACCAAAAAATGATATAAAATAGCAATAAAATGATTATCAAACATCCAAGATTGATAATATAATAGCATGGAACAATAAAAAATTATAGATACGTTGGAGACGTATCACGTCTACATAAGCCAGAGGGTTTTAGGGATAGACACAGAACAACTCATCTAAGGTTAGCAATTCGATCTCGAGGTAGATCAACTCTGTAACCCCCGACATCATCAATACAACCAAGCATGACGTAGGGTGTTACCTCCATAGGAGGGCCCAAACCTGGGTAAATCTGTGTCCCCTTCATCTCCTGTTACCGTCAATTCTAGTCTCACAGTTCGGGACCCCCTACCCAAGATCCGCCGGTTTTGACTCCGACATTGGTGCTTTCATTGAGAGTTCCACTGTGATCAAGATAGAGTCGATGTCTCGCCTTGCCATCAACAAAGAGGTCCGCAACATGAACACTTTCGTCCTTGGACAGATCTTCGCCTTTGGCAGCATTGTGCTGCACGCTGATCCCACTGGCCATCTAGGCCGTGTTAAAAGCTTCGCCCCTGATCGAGAGGTCAGATTCGGAAACTTAGAGTTCTCCGTAGACTCTTGGGGTGATTTGTCGTTAACCAAGCTCGCAACCTCGCCTGTAGCCCCCGAGGACTCTGAGGCATTGACCTCGAACCCCTTCTTCGGACATGCCAATGGGGTCACCCATGGCGATGGGCCGAACTCCTATCCCGGCCCAGCCATTAAGCCAGATGACTGGACACGTGTTCTTGCCAAACACTCCCCATGTACGAACGCCTTGGAGGTTAACTCTGCAAGTTCCGAACAGCTGGATCCGATCGGGCCCTCGGCGGTTGACGAGGCCCTAGATCGGATCTCGTTGATGAAGATCACCGACGATCTAGCCCTGATCTATGCTCAGTTTGGTTACGGTGCGGGTGAGGACAAATTTTTTGACCCACCCACCACACACTTGATAACCACTGTCGAGGATTTAACCGACATGCTGGACTATGGCTCCGAGGAGGCAGAATACATGGATGAAGAAGACTATGCTCCCACCCTCGTTAACACGGGGAGGTGGGTCGCCACTTCCACATATGATGGCTGCATCATAGATACTCTTGCCACTAATAGCGACAATACGCCTAATAACGATGGCTACAAGTTGGGCAATGCGCCATCAAGGCACCAGAAACCGCATAAGCAGTCAAAGGCAAAAAGGGAAGGAAAGATATTATCAAGCAACGGGGACGGTAATACCCCCGCTGACCATGGCAATCCCGATATCCCCGAGCACCCGTTAGAGGGTCTGAAAGGGCCTAAGGACCAAAAAAACTGATAATGTCAACAACTCCAAAGACAATAATTACCTTCCCCTGTCGGGGAGGAAGATATACCGGAAGCCGATGACTTGTACAATCCTAATAACCTCGAAGATCAGGAAGAAATCAGGCAACATCTCATAGCAAAGGCTTGCAGCCTAAAGGCTAAAGAATGGCAACTCAAAGCTGAACAGGATGACCTTAATGATCGATGGACAAAAGTCCTCTCAACCAAGGAAGTATACGGCACCAGTCTGTCGAACCAGCCCAAAATTTACCCTCAAAGGAGGTTATTGCCGCAATTTGATGATGAACTCACTGATACTCCGTCTCCAAACCGTACTCCATACGACAGGCCGGACCGTCCCCCTCGTGGTCGGGACAGGACGGCTGACAACACCGGTTATATACCGGTAGTGCCCCAAAGACGGGGTAAGGAGCCATTAGAGACCAATGATAGGTTTGACCTGCGAAATGACCTGGATCATAGAGCAGGCCGTACAAGATCCATCTATGGATCCAGAGAGTACTCGCCCGACAGACGGGGCGGATATAGACCATGGTTTGACCAAAACAACAGAGTCTGGGAATGCAACCGGACCCACACAGACGGCGAATACAAGCGTGACATAGCACAGGTCAAGGGCACCGCTCACCCAATGTGCTTCACAGATGAGGTATTGAGACATCAGTTCCCCAAGGGGTTTAAACCCGTGAATATAGAACAGAATGATGGAACCACTGATCCAGCCATATGGATTGAGGACTTCCTCCTCCATATCCACATGGCACGAGGAGACGATCTCCATGCCATCAAATATCTACCTCTTAAGCTTAAGGGGCCAGCTCGGCACTGGTTAAACAGCCTCCCCGAAAAGTCCATTGGATGCTGGGAAGACCTGGAAGATGCGTTCCACTCCAACTTCTAGGGAACCTATGTCTGCCCACCAGACTCTTCCGATCTCAGCAACGTCGTCCAGAAGCCCGACGAGTCTACTCGGCAATTCTGGAATTGGTTCTTGACTAAGAAGAACCAAATCGTCGATTGTTCGGATGTTGAGGCCATAGCCTCCTTCCGACATAATATTCGGGACGAATGGCTGGCCTGCCAGCTAGGCCAGGACAAACCTCGGACCATGTCCGCCCTTACCTCCCTCATGACACGCTTTTGCGCGGGCGAAGACAATTGGCTGGCAAGACGCAACCACAATTCCTAAGATTCCGTAGCATCTGAAGCCTGGGATGGCAACTTAAAACCAAAGCGCAATAAGAATAAGCGTCGGCACAATAATAGCGATGCCAATGACACGGCTGTAAACGCCGGATTCCGCAACTCCCGACCTGGGCAGCGGAAGAAACCTCCTAAAGGCAATCATGACGGACCCACTCAACTGGAGAAGATCATGGAAAGGCTTTGCCAAATCCATGGGACTTTGGAGAAGCCGGCCAACCACACACACTGCAACTACTAGGTGTTTAAAAGGCCGGCAAGATACCACCCGAGGACGATGGCAAAAGCTCTCGAGGATGAGCCTCGGGGTCCAATTGGTTGCAGACAAAAGAAATTCCCACCCGAAGTAAAAAACGGTGAACATGATATACGCCACCCATATACCTAAGAAGGAAAGGAAGCGCACCCTTCGGGAGGTGTATGCTGTGAAACCCGTTGCCTCGAAGTACAACCCATGGTCGGCATACCCGATTGCCTTTGATCGGCGCGATCACCCGACCAGTATCCGTCATGGGGTTCGGCGGCCCTCGTCCTAGACCCCATTATAGATGGGTATCACCTCACAAAATTCCTAATGGACGGAGGAAGTAGCCTTAACCTGATTTACTCAGATACGGTGAAAAAGATGGGCATAGATCCATCAAGGATCAAACCCAGCAGCACTACCTTCAAAGGAGTGATCCCAGGCGTTGAGGCCCTATGTACGGCTTCCGTAACCCTGGAAGTTGTGTTCGGATCGCCCGATAATTTTTGCAGCGAAGACTTGATCTTCAACATTGTGCCCTTCCGAAGCGGCTATCACGCGCTGCTTGGTCGGACAACGTTCGCTCGTTTCAATGCAGTCCCACACTACACATACCTCAAGCTCAAGATGTCGGGGACCAAGGGGGTCATTACTGTTAACGGCAATATAGAGCGCTCCCTTAGAACTGAGGAACATGCATTGGCCCTAGCAGCAAAATTCGGCTACAAAGAAGATCGGCAAGTTCCAACATCCGCCATAAAGGCACACAAGGCTGGGAAGCGAGTTCGGCTTTAGACCGAAAACTCAGATCCTTCCTCCTCCCCTCTATAGGGACTCGCCCCCCACCGCACAACCTTAAGACCAGCAAAGTACGTGCCGAGGAGGCACAACTTCGCACTTAAGATTCCATGGGTAGCGATGGGGAAACAAAGATGGGTGTTCGGCTGGTCCGAACCTCTATCATCAACATGTCTTCGGACTAAATGCAGGCGCTCCTAAAAGAGCCTGCCTATGGCGTGAAGCTCACCTACAATTCTGCGGTCTCTCAAGACCTTGCTTGCAATATCCGTCCGCCAAACACTAACACCCATCAAGGTGCATCTAAAAGCAGGAGTCAACTAGCAATGGGGCATATCTACGACGTCGGGTTATCAACTGAAGACCCCTGGTACAAAAACTCATGTATATTTTTATCTCTTTCGCATACCTGTAAGCAGTTGCTTCGGCAATCTGAGCTATAAGAGTTGTTGAGAACATGTAAATTGTGTGGCACAAGTTTGCCTCATCTATCCTTTTTTTGGCGCACATTTTTTCCTCTCTCCCTCTTCTCGTGGACATGTTCGGATTGATGCAAGGTAACCGGCTAATAGATCGGGGGCTCAAGTTCAAAAACAAATCGCCTTATCTATCATGTGTTCGGCGTCTTGGTGTTCGCTTTATATGCATCGGCTCTGAACTATGTCTTTGGTCAATAAATTGGGTTACTCGGCTCCTGTGCTTGCCCCTTTATGCTCTGCTCGTTTGGCTAAAAGGGCAAAGGGAGCACCCCTGCGATTGTGCTTCCGGATAGTCTGGTCAAGCACCTCAGGGGAGAAAGCTGAAAATGGACTGTCATAGTATGCGTGATCCGATCTGTGAACCCCGAGCTGGAAGTATTATACTTCAATCCTCATAAGCGGTTACTCCGTGTTATACGAGGAACTTGCCCTTTGAGAAAACATTGTGATACCGGCTTTGGCCACGGTTCGTCCGAACATCACAACACTTTGGTGGCTGATCGTACGCTTTATGTAGTCCTTTCGCGCCCCTACAGCTAAGTGAAAGAAATAAAGCACTATAGTCTGATTGCCTAGTCTGCCGCACTGTACCGCATTAGGGTTCCGATAATTCGGCTAAGGGACATAGTGCATTGGCATAGACACCCCATGTAGTATCTACATGGGGGCTGAAGCTGACGACTCACATCTTTCAGTATTAAACAACCATATAGGAGTTATAAAGGAATGCAAAACCATATAAGAACAAATACTAATATCACCAAAAGTTTGGACAAGTCTTCGGACACGTTACAACTCATTCAAACATGTTATCACCCGAGCACTGTGACGCTATCACCCAAGCACTCTCCATCACTCCATCGAAGTATAGCTCGGGGAGTCGATGCTCCTTTTCGGGTGGTGGTGCTGGGTCGGTGGCTACCTTCACCTGATTTAGCCCCGGTCAGTGCACCTTGGCCTTGGCAAGGGCCATCCGGACTCCCTTGATACAGGAGGAGCGCTTGATAGCGTCGAGGCGGGGCAAAGCAACAATCAACCACTACACCAGGACAAAGTAGTTGCCAGGCAGTGGCTCCCTGGGCCATAAGCAGATGTAGAGGTCCTTCACGGCTGGCTCCGCCATCTGGTGCAGCTCCATCAGTTGTTTCAGCTCCTCCCTAGAAGATGAGTACGCTCGGGGGCTCCGAACTGTGCCCAGAACAACCGAGCTTCATCTCCTTCTCCCCGCAAGGCAAACAGCTGATTGGCGTCCGCCACGCTCTTCTGGAGATCGGAAGATGCACATGAGGATCGCCACACCCGGGTAAGCAATGCGAATTTGCTATCCCCGAATACACACTTTAGTGAGTATGGCTTACCATCTGCTATGTCCTTGGCTTGGCGCACTTGCTCCTCGTAGAACCGTCTGTCCATCCGCTCCTTCTGGAGTTCGGTTTTTAACGTGGACAGTTCAGCCGAGCTCGCCTTATTCTTCTGCTCCAAGGCCTTGCATCTTCCAATGGCATCCTTGAGCCCCTGCTAGACCTCTGCCACACGAGCCTCATGCTTGCCGCTGGTGGCCCACGTGACGGAAAGGGCGACAGTCGTTTCTTTAGCAGTCGCCCTCTCGGCGGCCTTTTTGTCCTACGCGCGCTGGAGCTCGGCCTTGAGCCTCTCCATCTCCTTCACCGAGGCTGCACGTCCATTATATAATGTGAAAAAGCTGCATTGACAGTATTCGTACGATAGAGTTCAAAAAAGGCATTCGGATTCTGTTTTGACATACCTTGAGCCTCGTCGAACCTTCGGTTAAGGGCCTCAACTTCGTCTTCGGAGCGCTTAAGCTTCCGATTTATCTCTTCCAGCTCGGCGCCATTTATTGCCTCCGCCGATGACGAAGCCTGCATTAGACACATAGTTGATATATTACATGGGCTATCAATTCTTGAACTATAGACAATCAGATCATATGTCGAGTTATTCTAACATACCGGACACTTAAAGTGCATCTAGTTCAATATCGGATACAAACGTGACCCCTAGGTGAGCTTTTTCACCTCACCTAGGGCTCGGGGGCTGCCATGTATATAACATGAATAAATAAAAACTTTGCAAATAAGAACATCAGGTGACTTACTTGAAAACCTATAAGGAGAGCTTTGAAGGCCTCCTTCGGTCCGTTGTCAACGGACTAGATGCTCTGCAGTAATGCACCCATAAGGGTGCGGTGATCCTTGGGGATGGAGGCGCTCAATAGAGCCTCCTCCATGACCGACCACCTATTGGTCGGTGGTGCCGGTGATGATCGGATTCCTCGATCACCTACCGAGGATTGAACCGGTGCCTCTAGAGGCATAGTGTACTCTAGGGATGTTCTCGGAGAGGACTGAGCGCCCGCTCGTCCAGCCTCCTCGGTGTGCGGGTGGGGTCTTGCCCCCCGGTCTTCAATGCCGGAGGCGTTAGCCCCAGCCACGGTACGGTCTCCCTCGCCACCGATGTCCACCTCCATAGGAGTGTGCTGGGACGACACCTCCACGGTGTCCCTCGTGGCACCTAGAGTGGTGGGATGCGAGGCATCCCTGCTCTCCGCCAGTTCGGCGGGCGGGGTATCCCCGTCTGATATCACCTCGGTGGGGATAACGCGTGGGGGGCTGCAAGGCCAATAACCTGCATGTTATCAAACTCTAAATCTATTCATAATGAATGGGAGGGTCTTCGGATCCTAACCTTTTCGGAGGGGGCTTGACCCATAGGCTCCTTCGCGGAACCGCCTCGAGGTCTTGGGACGTGGTGTCTGAGTCTGAACTATCGTCGGACAGAATCACCCGTGCTCGATGCGCCCTCTTCTGGGTAGGAGGAGGGACCTGCTCCAGAGCATCCGAAGACGCCACTCTCTTACTAGCGCGGGGGGGATTACCTTCCCCCTTGCCATCAACCTCGGCCTCCTCCTCCTCCTCTTCTTCTTCTTCCTCCTCCTCAACCTCCTCTTGATTCGAGGAGGCGGGGGTATCCTCGGATGCAGCGTCAGGCTGGTCCCTGATGCGGATGCCAGCCTGGCCTGGTTTCTTCTTCTTCTCTTTCTTCGTGGGAGCCTCGTATGGCTTTACCACGAGCATTTTTGCTAACAGCCCGGTCCTCTCGTCTTCGGGCAGAGGCGCCGGACTGTTAATGTTGACGGCTTTCTTCAGCCATCTCTGTAAAGACAGATCGGATAAGGGGTTATGAGATCTTCTTATGTAATGAAGCCAACCAAACTAGGGTGTATCGTACCTCGGATTCGGGCTTGGCGGTGTGCAAACCCTTGTCCTCCTCCTCGGATGGACGGCTCTTCTGTGATTTGAAAAGCGCCTTCCACAACTTCTCTCGCGTAGTGCCGAAGATTCCGGACTGTGGGCTCGGCGTCAAGCTCATGAGCTCACAGGGGGGGGTGTCCCGGTGCTGGCAAGGGAGGATGCGTCTTCGGAGCATCACCTGGACCACATCGGTCAACTTGCTGCCCTCCTCGACCATGGAGCAGATGCACTTCTGCAGGTTGCTCACCTACTTGCCTGGTCCCCAGACGAGGCCCTTTTCGAGCCATGAAGCCAGTCTAGTGGGGGGACCGGATCTGAATGCGGCAGCGGGATACTGACCTTCTTCTTATGGTTCAGTGACGTAGAACCACTCCTTCTACCACCCATTAATGGTGTCAATAAGGGTGCCCGATAGCCACCCGACGTGGGTGAGCTTGCCGATGATGGCCCCGCCGCAATCTGCATGCTTGTCGCCAACGCACTTGGGCTTGATGTAGAACACCTGAAGCTAGAGCCCGAAGTGTAGCTCGATGCACAGGAAGGCCTCACAGACGAGCATGATCACCGATATGTGCATGATGGAATTCGGCGGGAGGTCATTAAAGTCGAGGCCATAGAAGAACATCAGCCCCCTAACAAAGGGGTGGAGGGGAAAGCTCAGCCCCTTAATGAAGTGGGGGATGAACACCACCCTTTCGCCTGGCTTGGGCGTGGGGATCACTTGGCCCTCCTCCGTCGCGTGGTGAGGGATGTCAGCGGAGAGGTAACCAGCCTTCTTAAGGTCGAGAATGTCCCGATTGGTGACCGAGGAGGCCTCCCATTGGTCATTGGAACCCGCCATTGATGAGTTCAGAGGTGGGGATAGGAAGACCTAGATCTGTGCTTCGGAGGCACAGAGGAATGGAAGGTGGAGAAGTTGAATGGAGAGCTTGAATAGCCTTCGGGGTTTTCTTCCTCTTTTTATGAGGCCTACCGATTAGGTCTCCCCTTGTTACGCCATGAATCCCTCCACTTCCCAAGATGTATGAGTCGTTGTGCGCACGTGATTGAATATAACCCGTATAAAATGGGACACGATCGGTATATTGATAGATCATTACTATTAAAACGGCCTCAAACCGCGAATCGAGTCCATGTAACTGGCCTAGCGGTCGTAGTGGGTCATGACCTTTCGTCAGAGAGGTCGTCAGGGGATCATTGTTTACCCCATGACGTTTGGCCTTCAAGGCCAACCAATTTGCAGTGTTCGTACGTGCCACTATGCGGAAAACTACTTATCATCTAAGGCCAAACTATGATTCGGCGGGAAGGAACTCACCTCGCAAGCCGAAGACTCTATTCACGAAGCAATTGGAGTTGAAGACCCTTGGCATTGGAGGCATGTTCGAGGACTACTGAGGGAGTCTTGGATTAGGGGGTCCTCGGGGAGCCGGCCTATTATTACGGGCCGGACTATATGGGCTACTTACCGAACACTACAAGATTTGAAGGCCCAGTCTCCAAGATGGAAGCTTCGGGAAGCAGGGCTTGCGCTCCATGTTTGATGTAGCAAATAGGCATGTTTATCTCTTCGGCATGTAATCAACCATATGTAAACCCTAGGCATCCTCGGCATCTATATAAGCCGGAGGTTTTTAGGGTATAGACACAGAATAACTCATCTAGGGGTTAGCTATTCGATCTCGAGGTAGATCAACTCTGTAACCGCCCAAATCATCAATACAACCAAGCAGGACGTAGGGTATTACCTCCAAAGGAGGGCCTGAACCTGGGTAAATCTGTGTCCCATTCGTCTCCTGTTACCGTTGATTCTAGTCTCATAGTTCGGGACCCCCTACCCGAGATCTACCAGTTTTGACTCTGACATCCCTTTAGCCGAACAGGCGGAACGTAAAGGGGCAAGCACAGGAGCGGGCGATCCAACTATTGACCTAAGACATAATTCGGAACCAATGCATATAGTGTGCTATCCGAGAAGACGAATGAGTAAGACATAGTGACGGGATCATGCTTGGGGTGTTTTAGTTATACCCCAGCCCCCGGTCTATGACACGGCTTGAGACTGCGTCGGTATTTCCCCAAAGAGGAAGGGGTGATGCAGCACAGTGACGATAAGTATTTCCCTCAGTTATGGAACCAAGATATCAATCCGTAGAGGAAGATCACGTACCCACGTAAACAACACTTGCACACAAATGAAAAATACTTGCAACCCGATGCGAAAGAGAGGTTGTCAAGCTCTCTACGGTAAAAAAGATAGATTAGATGATGATAGTTTTGGCAAATAGATATTGCAAGAACACAAAATAAAATAAGTGAACAAAAAGTGCAGCAAGGTATTTTTGGTTTTTTTGGATTAATAGATCTGAAAACAAAAAGGCAAAATAGTAGATCAGAAAGCAATATGTTGGAAAAGGTAGACTCGGGGGGTCGTAGGTTTCACTAGTGGCTTCTCTCATGAGTATAGCGCACGGTGGGGAACAAATTATTGGTGGGCAAATGATAGAAGATCAAATAATCTTGATGATATCCACGCAATGATCATTATATAGGCATCACTTCCAAGACAAGTAGACCGAAACGATTCTGCATCTACTTCTGTTACTCCACATATCGACTGTTATCCAGCATACATCTAGTGTATTAAGTTCATGGAGAAACGGAGGGATGCAATAAGAACGATGACATGATGTAGACAAGATCTATTCATGTAGGAATAGACTCCATATTTTTATCCTTAATGGCACCGATACATGCGTGTCTTGCTGCCCCTTCTATCACTAGGAAAAAACACCGCAAGATCGAACCCATCACAAAGAACCTCTTCCCATGGCAAACAAATCGATCTAGTTGGCCTAACTAAACCAAAATTCGAAGAAGAAATACGATTCTATAAGTAATCATGCAAATAAGAGATCAAAGAAGAATCAAATCATATTCGTGGATAGAAACTAATCATGAACTCAAAATCCATCGGATCCCAACAAGCACATCGCAAAAGTCATTACATCAAATAAATATACAAGCTACCATTGTATTGAGAATCAAAAGAGAGAGAGGGAGCCATCTAGCTACTGCTTACGGACCCATAGGTCTATGGTGGAGTACTCACGCATCATCGGAGAAGCACCCATGAAGACGATGCACCCCTCCATGATGGTGTTAGATTGTATCTCGCGGTTCTAGAACTTGCGGTGGCTGGAATTGTGTTTCGTTAACTCCCTTAGGGTTTTCTAGATATTTGGGAATGTATAGGGCGAATAGTCGGTGGAGTGGAGTCCCGAGGTGGGCACGTCTCACCAGGCCGTGCCAGGGGCCTCTAGCGCACCCTGGTGTCTCATGCCCTCCTTGGCCTTCCTCTCTCGCACTTCTTTGGCCCACTGAATGTCTTCTGGACCAAAAAATCTCCAAAAAGTTTCACGGCGTTTGGGCTTCATTTGGTACTAATTTTCTGCAAAGTAAAAAACAAGCAAAAATAGCAGCTGGCACTTTGGCACTATGTTAATAGGTTAGTCTCAAAAAATGATATAAAGTTGCTATAAAATGATTGTAAAACATCCAAGAATGATAATATAACAGCATGGAATAAGCAAAAATTATAGATACGTTGGAGACGTATCAGCATCCCCAAGCTTAATTCCTACTCGTCCTCGAGTAGGTAAATGCTAAAAACAGAATTTTTAATGTGGAATGCTGCCTAACATGTTCATCACATTTTTTTTGTTTGTAGCATGGACATTTGGACTTTTAAATGATTCAAAGCAATAGTCTAGTTTTGACATGAAAACTTTAATACTCAAGCATATCAACAAGCAACCATGTCTTTCAAAATATCAACACTAAACCAACTTATCCTAGCCCATCATGCTCAATCATTGATCCATTCATGATACACACTCAAATATTAGCCACTCCTAATGCTCAAGTATGATCAAAGTGCCTCCTAGTTGGTGCTTTATAAGAGAAGATGGAGACTCAAATTGAAAAATAAAAATTGCATAAAGTAAATAGGTAGGCCCTTCGCATAGGGAAGTAGGGATTTGTAGAGGTGTCAGAGCTCAAATGTTTAAATTGATAGAGAAAAATACTTTGGGTGGCATGCCTTTCCTGTCAATGAAAACGACCGATAGTTTTCAATATCTTTCCACATTAGATACATAATAGGAGGTTCCCAAACAAAAAATAAAGTTTATTCCTTTTTCCACCATACTTTCACTTTTCATGGCTAGCCGAATCCATGGTTTCCTTCCATGCCAACACTTTCCAAGGAATTTATTATTTGACAACATAAAGTAATTTCTTTCTTTCTTTTCATTTCATTTCGAGAATGGGCATCCCTCGTGCAATGATTAGTGAATAAACATTCATCTTGAGAATAACACATCTAGCATGGAAAAATATCGGTCACCCCCTACCGTTTCATGAGCAGTACGAGCACACAAAAAGGAAAAATTATTTTGAAATTTAGAGATGGCACATACAAATTTGCTTGGAACGGCACAGAAATACCATAAATAGGTAGGTATATGGTGGACTCATATGGCAAAATAGGGTTTAAGGATTTTGGATGCACAAGTAGTATTTCTACTTAGTACAAGTGAAGGCTAGCAAATAGATTGAGAAGCATCAAACTAAGAAACGAAAAATGACATAGGCGAGCATTAAGCATAACTAACACCAAATGATGCACCATAAGTAGGATGTAATTTTGTAGCACAACTATTGACTTTCATGCTTGCATAGGGAATCACAAACCTTAACATCAATATTCTTACTAAGCATAATTACTCACTAACATAACTCACATATTACTATTGTCATGTCTCAAAACAATTACAAGGAATCAAGCTTAATTTGTCCAGTGATCTTCATGGAAGTTTTTATTATATCCCTATTGAATATATATCACTCTAGGACTAGTTTCATATATTACCATTGCTTTTGATAAGCTCACAAATATATAAGTGAAGATCATGAGCATAAAAGTGAAGCATGAGAGGATTTCTTCAAAATTACTAACTCTCACATTAATACAAGTGAAGTATGAGAGGATTTGTTCAAAATTACTAACTCTCAAAATAATATAAGTGAAGTATGAGAGGATTTCTTCAAACATGTAAAAGCACGTCGTGCTCAAAAAGAAAAGTGAAGCACTAGAGCAATTCCTTTGCTCAATAGATTTAAGTGAAGCATATAGAGCAATTCTATCAAACCATAGCATATTTTGGATCTCATAAATAGGTGTGTGCATCAAGGATAAAAAAGAAAATAAGCAAATATCCAAGACGCTCCAAGTAAAATGTGACGAATAAAAATATAGTTCCAAGTAAAATACCGATGGTTGTTAGAAGAAAGAGGGGATGCCACTCGGGGCATCCCCAAGCTTAGTTGCTTGTTACTCTTTGAATATTACCTTGGGGTGTTGTATAATCCCCAAGTTTAGGCTCTTCTTACTCTTTATTCCTTCATCCACTGTGATCTCACCCAAAACTTGAAAACTTCAATCACACAAAACTTGACAAAATTCTCGTGAGATCCGTTACTATAATAAAGCAAATCACCACTCTGGGTACTGTTGTAAATCAATTCATATTTTATTATTGCATTATACCTACAGTATTTTAACTTTACCATGACTTATACCCCCAATACAAGCCAAAGATTCATCAAAACAAGCACACAATGCAACGAAAACAGAATCTTTTCCAAACAGAATTGTCTGTAATAATATGTACTCTAACCATAATTCCGGAATTCTAAAAATTCTTAAAATTTAGGACAACATAAAGAATTTTTATAGCAATATTGTGTTAAAATTTCATCTCAATATAATGTACCAGTAAAAAATCAAAATTCGTGCACTTGGAACAAAGTTTCTGTTTTAGATTTAGCATTGTTTCTACTCATCTTATGAATCATCCTAAAGGTTCTTCTTGGCACAAACACTAAATAAAACATAAAAAACACAATCATAACAGAAAAATAATTGTGCAAAGACTAAAATCAGAAAGAAAAAGATAAAAAAATTATTCATTTGGTTGCCTCCCAACAAGCTCTTTCTTTATAGCCATTAAGATAGGCTTGAGATTTCAATGATGCCCTCATGAAATATAATAATAGCAACACAAAGAGAGCATCATGATGCACATGGAAAACACACTTAAGTCTAACATACTTCCTATGCATAGGAATTTTATAAGCAAACAAAGTATCAAGGCAAGCAAACACTAGCATATGCAAGGAAGAATAAAGAGACAATAGCAATCTCAACATGAAAAGAGGTGATGTAGTATCATGAAAATTTCTACAACCATAATTTCCTCTCTCATAATAATTACATGTAGTATCACAAACAAATTAAACAATATAGCTATCATCATTACAACAATACTCTCTTTATGATCAACATGCATAAAGTTTTTATCATCTTCCAAAATAGTGGGATTATCATCAACTAAAGTTATGACCTCTCCAAACCCCCTTTTACCATAAAATTCATAAGATCGAACACTCTCCAAATATGTGGGATTCTTTTTACATAAAGTTAATGCTCTCCCAAACCCACTTTTGGTACTATTGCAAACACTATTATCAATAACATATTCAACATGAGGCTTAAATAAATTTTCAAGATCATAAGAAGCATTATCACCCCAATCATGATCATTGCAATAAGAAGTGGACATGACAAAATTATCATCCCCAAGCTTGTAGTTTTGCATATCATTAACATAATTGACATTAATAGAGTTTATAGTAACATAATTGCAATCATGCTTTTCAATGAAGGAGCTATCACGAATCACGTTATAAAGTTCTTCTTTCAACACTTCATCAAAAAATTAGATTCATGATTTTCAAACAAAACTTCATAGAGATAATCAAGTGCACTCAACTCACTAGCAATTGGTTCATCATAATTTGGTTCTTTGAAAAGATTAGCAAGTGTATGAGGATCCATATCAATAGATTTTTAGCAAGCGGAGATGCAAGCAAATAGAAGGCACATGGCAACACAAGCAAAGATAGCAAACAAGCAAAAAGGAAAACGAAAAAGAGAGAGAATAAAACGGAAAATTTTGTGAAGCAGGGAGAGGAAAACGAGAGGCAAATGGAAAATAATGTAAATTGCAAGGAGATAAGATTTGTGATTAGGAACCTGATAGATGAGATCGCTTCGTCCCCGGCAACGGCGCCAGAAATTCCTTTGACATGGCTTGAGACTTCGTCGGTATTTCCCCAAAGAGGAAGGGATGATGCAGCACAACAACGGTAAGTATTTCCCTCAGTTTTGAAACCAAGGTATCAATCCATAGAGGAAGATCATGGACCCACGTAAGAAGCACCTGCACAGAAATAACAAATACTTGCAACCCGACGCGAAAGAGAGGTTGTCAAGCTCTCTACGATAAAAAGATAGATTAGGTGATGGTAGTTTTCAGAAATAGATCTCGCAAGAACACAAAATAAAATAAGTAAACAAAAAGTGCAGCAAGGTATTTTTGGATTTTTTGGATTAATAGATTTGAAAAAACAAAAAGGCAAAATAGTAGATCGGAAAGCAATATGTTGGAAAAGGTAGACTCGGGGGCCGTAGGTTTCACTAGTGGCTTCTCTCATGAGTATAACGCACGGTGGGTGAACAAATTACTGTTGGGCAATTGATAGAAGATCAAATAATCATGACAATATACAGCAATGATCATTATATAGGCATCACGTCTAAGACAAGTAGACCGAAACGATTGTGCATCTACTTCTGTTACTCAACACATCGACCGCTATCCAGCATGCATCTAGTGTATTAAGTTCATGCACAAATGGAGTAATGCAATAAGAATGATGACATGATGTAGACAACATCTATTCATGTAGGAATAGTGTAACAGCCCGGGACCGACGTTCCAGAAGATTCCCCTTTTATTTCCATTCTCGTATGTGTTTCGTCTAGTTGATGCATTCATCATTGCATCATTCGCATCATATACATAGCATCATCACTCGTTTTCGAAAACTTGCATCCGTTAGTAGCTGTCGGTTCTCTCTATTCGTGTCGTCTACCGCAGACCAGCCACACATGCAAGCGCCCATGGCATCGATAAAAATTATTTTAAAGTGCATATAAAATATTCTCGGATTGGGTCGAAACTTCGTGTGCGGTCTTATTATAGTGTAGGTAGGCTGCCTGCCAAATTTTGTCGCATTCCGAGTTTGTTTGATACCCGAACGGTTAACCGTAGTAGCGCGGTCATCGGTTTATTATTGCATGTGTTTTCAGTATTTCAAAACATGTCACGGGCCTCACTCTTCCCTCTCATCTTGGCCCAAAACCCCTCTTCACATCCCAACACCAACCCACCTAGCCTACCCCGCGACCGGAGCCGTCCGATCGCGATCGGAGAGTCCAAAAATGGGCTAAAATCCCTAACCTAGACCCCATTTCCTATGTAAACACCCCTAGCCTACCCTGCCCTGAAATCTGCGCCCTCCAAACCCTAGTCGCCATTTGGCGCACCTCCCAGCCGCCTCCCACTTCGTGCAAGCCCGCCCGAGCCCATCGGAGCCCGCCCCGGGCCCGAACTAGGCCGCTGCCACTCGCGAGAGCCCAAGGCGCCGAGCCGCTCCCGAGCTCCTCTGCCTCCCGAGCCTCCCAGCCCTGCTCCCCCCGTCGGGCGAGCCCGCGCCCGTCGCCGCCGACCGTCGCCGGAGCCCTGGCGAGCCGCCGCCGGCGAATCCCTGCCGCCCCTTGCCCCGTGCTCCTCCCTCTCCTTCTTCTCTCCCTCTCCTCACCAGCTCTCTCTCTCCCGCTCTGTAGGTCCCCATGGAGCCGCGCCGGCCGTCCCGACCTCGCCTTGCTTCGATCCGGTCGGAATGAGCCCCTGCCGGCTTGCCATGCTCGGATCTGGTCGCCCCGAGGCTTGCGCCCCCCGGATCCGGCGAGCCCTCGCCGTGCTGCGGCCTCCTCCAGCCGCGTTGACCCGCACCGCCGCTCGCTCGTCCCACTCAGGATCAAACAGAGAGACGAGGCATCGGCCTCCTGTGCACGTGGGCCTCGCTCTGGCCCAGGTCGCCCGACCCACCAGCTCGGCTCTGAGCGCTTCGGCCCAGCCCCGCCATTGACCGCCCCACCAACCGGCCCATGGCCACGCAAGTGAGCGCGCCCCACCTATCCAGCGCCCAGTGCATGCTCTGCTAAGTTTCGCCCATGTCTTGTTGGGCCAGATCCCAGATTCGGCCCAATATAGTTTTTCCCTACTGTTGCGATTTTACTAATTAACGAGTAAAACAGATATACAGAAAAACCCTCTTTTTAAAATGCTCATATATAATTAACCTTGCATCATATGTAAAAACTTAATATATGAAAAATGCTTAGAATTTCATGTAGATTCATAATATCCAACTTTTACACATGATAAAAATAATTAAACTTGCTGTTTGAAATAATTTGCGTCAATGCCATGTTAAATGAATTGTTTCATAACTAATAAACCGTAGGTCCGATAAAAATGTTTTACATATGTAACTTGACTAGAAAAACATGTAGAATCTCATGCCACACTTTATTTCCATGTTTAATAAATATAAAATTGTGTTAGGACAGATCTGCACCAAATTCATATTATGCTTATGAGGACGTTTCGGAAATACTATAAGTGGTTTCCGGCCTCATTTAAGATGCCTAGATGTTGTAGTTTACTTATACTTCACCTCTTGCCATGTTTAACAACATTTAATATTGATGAGTAACTAAACGAGAGTGAACTAAATAATCGAACGTGGAGTTTTGTCAATATGCAACTCGTTGCATATTGAACTTCACTTAATGTGTAGTAGTTGTTTGTTGTTCTTGCCACGCCATGCCTTGCATAATTAAACCGGACATGCATCATATTGCTTTGTGCATCATGTCATGCATATGTTGTGGTATACCATGTGTTGATTGTTGTTTCCGGATTGTTCCTTCTCGATAGTGTTCCGAAAGCATTTAGAGTGTGAGGATTCGTTCGACTACGTCTTGTTCGTCTACTTCACGGACTCGTTCTTCTTCCAAGCGGGATCTCAGGCAAGATTACACATTTCCCTGGATACCACTACTATCATTGCCATGCTAGATGTCTCGTTTTCTATCGCTATGCCACGCTACCTAGCACTTGTTTGACAAGCCTCCCAACATTGCCATGAAAGCCTCTAACCCCTCCACATGCCAGCTAACCTTTGTTTGGCTATGTTACCGCGTGCTCAGCCCTTCTTATAGCGTTTCTAGCTGCAGGTGCAATTGCTTCCATGTGTAAACATGGACATTCTTTTGTTATCACAATATTATTGCTATTTAATATAATGCACATATATACTTGGTAAAGGGTGGAAGGCTTGGCCTTTTGCTCGGTGTTTTGTTCCACTCTTGCCGCCCCTAGTTACTTGTGAACCGGTGTTATGTTCCATAATTGAGCGCTCCTAACATGCTCGGGGTTGTTATGGAGACCCCCTTGACTTTTGTTTTGGGATAAAACTTATCTGGCAAGGCCCAACATTGGTACTACATTTGCCTAATAACTAATAAAATGCATAGGGACCTACCGGCACCCATAGATAATTTAATCAACCCCCGGGCCAGTGCTCCTCTTGAGTGTTGGTCCAAAATAGGGCACTGTGCGGGGCCAACCCAGGGCAGCTCGGGAGATTTCTATCAGGCCACTGTACGCGTAGCTCATCTGTCGTGCCTTGAGAACGAGATATGTGGCTCCTCTCAGGATTGTCGGCATGTCGGGCGGCCTTGCTGGATTTGTTTTACCTTTCTCAAATGTCTTGAGTGAGGAATTCCGAAAATACTTTGGGCTATCTCGAGGTGTCGGGTATCCTCTGGAATTGCCTAGGAAGATCACGAGATCCGTGGTCGAGGTTATTCCCGTTGCGTGTGGGTAATTTGTGATGGGTGAGTTGGAGCACCCCTGCAGGGTTAAATCTTTCGGAAAGCCGTACCCGCGGTTATGTGGCAAACTTGCAAACTTTGTTTAACACCCGGTCATAGTAACCTTGAAGTAAACTCAAATAAAAAACACCAACTGTGTGCGTAACCGTGACAGTCTCTTCTTGTGAGTCCTTTATCTGAGAGAGAACATGGTGGGGTTATGTTTGACGTAAGTAGGTGTTCGGGATCACTTAGTGATCATTACTAGTTCACGTCCGTTATGCGTAGACCACCATACTTTACTTTCTGTATTCGTAAGTTAGCCACTCAAATATATGCTTAGTTGCTTGTTGCAGCCTCACCACTTAACCATACCTCACCCATTAAGCTTTATAGTCTTGATACCCTTGGAAATGAGATTGATGAGTCCATGTGGCTCACAGATTACTACAACAACAGTTGCAGGTACGGGTAATGCGATGCTTGAACATGAGAGTGATGCTTGTTTGTTTGGAGTTCTTCTTCTTCATCAACGATCTAGGATGGGTTTCAGGCAGCAGCATGGGATAGCAAGGATGGATGTCATTTTATCATTTGATTTCGTCCGTAGTCAGACCCTACTCTTATGTATGATGTTTCAGTATGTTGTTGTATTGATATGACTCTGATGTAGCTTGTGGCGAGTGTAAGCCAATATCATATACTCATCTCTTCTGTACATGTACTTGTAATAATATCCAGTCTTGCAACACGACGAGATGCGCTTCTATCCCTGTTGAGGCCCTCATGCCAAAATAAGGATAGGATCGCATCTTGGGCATGACAAGTTGGTATCAGAGCCTGTACCGAACTAGGAGCCCCCTTGATTGATCAAACTTGGCCGAGTCGAGTCTAGTGAAAAACTATTTTTGAGTCTAGTTATATTGGAGAGTAGGATTCTTTTTACTTCTCTTCTATGCTATGCTGAGGGATTACGACTTAGGAATTTTGATTCTACCCTCTTCTCACTCAAAAAAATTTAGGATCACGCGAATATTTTGGAATCTATATGATGCTGATGTGATGGAGTTATGTACTTGGTGCATCTTGTTATCGAGGAGTAGAGCTCCAAGGGATTCTTGACACATCATTATCATTCATTTTCCTTCATATCTCGGGACGGAGGATGTTCGAAATTGCTTCAATACTAGTAGTGGCGAGAGGAGTCCGACATCCCCAGTACTTGTGGAGACAGTTCGAATATACTGCCATTCTTAGTATTGTTGTGTTTTTGAGGGTCCAAGATACATGGAGTTCCGAAGCCTCTGGTTATGTGTTGAAGGATGGATACAGTTGGGGTGTAGGGCTTGTTAGTTGTATGAGATATTTTTCCTCCTTGTATCCCAACACCAGATTGCATAACCAGGAAGATTTCGGGAGTTCTTAGGTGGGAATTCAAGTAGTTACCTAGGTTATCTTCCAACATATCATGATGTGAGGTTGGGGTTCGACATCTAGTGGGTTCGTTTGTTCACGGTCTTTCTTACAAAGGACAGTCTTGATTTATGCTTCGTCAAGCCTTGTAGTTCACTATGCCTAGGGAGCATATTCGAGCGGCATTTCAATATGACAATCAAATGTACGATCGAGCCCGTGCGAACCTTACCACGAAAATATTGAGTGGAATCTCTATCATGAATTTGTTCTAGCTTGTTTTGTAAGCCTCATCCTTTGTTTTGTTTTTGAATAAGGTAATTCGAGTTGCTTCGATGTAAAGTGGTGATCTCATATCTTTCCTAAGAAGTGTTCTCATATGTCTATGGGATTGCTAATTCTTTTGCTCAACCGGAGTTATGATATCAATTCTCTTTATCCGGTGTGCTTCTCTTCAAGGCAATTCAATCCTCTCCAATTTTTGCAAGATCTATCCTCATATTCTTCTCCGGAGTTTGTCTCATTTGTCCCAAGTTTCTTTGTTTTCCCCACCCTCTCGCCCTTTTTTCTTCAATGATTAAATTCTCATCCAAGTGCCTTTTCTATTCATGAGATGCTTCCACTACCATTTCGTCATATTGTATCTGGTGAGGTTTTGTGGAGATTCTCAAGAGTTTCAATTTCAAGATCTATCCTCATATTCCTAGTTCTGTATTTATTTTCTTGTGTGGATTAAATTCAAGCTCTTGGTGTTCATCGTATCCTTTCTCATTCGTTCAATGGTTTCCATGTTGGAATTTCTTTTCCAAGCCTCTCTTGTTTATTCATCTATCTCTATTCTTTCCGGAGTGCTGAAGATATCTCAGAAGATTCATGTTTTCTTTCAATCCTTCCAAATTATTTCGAGGTTCTCACCTCATCAAGTTTTCATTTGTACCGGTGCAATCTCTCTTTCTAAGCAATCATTTCAACGGTGGTTTCTTTTCAGTGGGCCCATAACCCACAGGTTTTTCCCCATGATCTTACCTGGCTCTTTTAATATTTCCAAAGAAGTATTCTTGTTCTTCTCAATATGACGTAAGAATGAATTCAACAGTCATATTCCTTCTCCAAGATCGCTTCTAAATCATTTTCATCGTTGGCTCAACCTTTTCCTATTCATTGTTCCGGAGTGTCTCAGTAATTCGTGATGTTGTTTCTCATCATCATTTTGTGCGTTGAAGACCGAAGGAGTGGTGCTCTTAAATCTTTGCTCATTCTCTTGATGTTTCATGGTTTCAGCTTGTTGCTATCACCTCAAATTGTTTTTTATCATGAGTAATTTCTCCCATATCTATCCGGTGCATTTAGAGTGGTATTCATTTATCGATCCCCCGAAGGACATCATTTCAGAAGATTTCAGCTTTCAGCTTTCATTCTCAAATTCTTGTCAATTGTCGTCTCTTCCTTCATATCTCAATTATTCCGGTGCTTCGTTCAAGTTTTCTATTAGGTGGATCATGCTCTCTTCGTTCTCATGTTATATCATTCATTGGTATTATCCTCTTTAGTTTCTAATTCTTACTGGTGTTCTCGTGCAAGACTTCTTCAAGTTTGTGATCTCTCTCTCTTTCTCTTCAATTCTTTGCAAGAAGAATAAGTGGTGTGTGAAATCCATTGCTTGTCATCAATATAACTTGATGAAGGATAAGCATAACATAATTCTTATTCTTGTTGATCAAGGTGATCTCAATCCTTCTTCCAGAGTTGTTCATGGTATCAATTCTCAATTCTAAGTTGCTTATCTTTTTCTGTTTGGAGTTCCATGTTTTCTCAAGTATCTCGTCGTGAAGCTTCATCTAAATCATAGCAAGGCCTCAATCTTGTTTTTTGCAACCTTTAATTCTTTTCTATCATCCTTTCATTCGGGAGTTCTTCCCGATGGTTTTTATGGTGGTTGTTAAGGATGTAATTCTTCTCGCATTGTTCTTCAAGATTCTTGTTGGAGGTGCTTGTAACACCCCGTTACGCCTGGCGGGATCTAGACTAGCCCCACAGACCAACAAGGTGATCTCAATCCTTCTTCCAGAGTTGTTCATGGTATCAATTCTCAATTCTAAGTTGCTTATCTTTTTCTTTTTGGAGTTCCATGTTTTCTCAAGTATCTCGTCGTGAAGCTTCATCTAAATCATAGCAAGGCCTCAATCTTGTTTTTTGCAACCTTTAATTCTTTTCTATCATCCTTTCATTCGGGAGTTCTTCCCGATGGTTTTTATGGTGGTTGTTAAGGATGTAATTCTTCTCGCATTGTTCTTCAAGATTCTTGTTGGAGGTGCTTGTAACACCCCGTTACGCCTGGCGGGATCTAGACTAGCCCCACAGACCAACACTAGTCTTTCCTGTGCACTTTGTCCTCACTCGTGCGCACCCGGGACCAACTTCCCGGTCGGTCACCCATCCTAGAATCACTCCAAGCCAAGCATGCTTAACTTTGGAGTTCTTTTCGAGTGGGCTTTCGGAAAAGAAGGAATTCCTTGTTGATATGAGTAGTCTATCATTCCTATTAAGCCAGGCTCTCACATACACCCCCACTCAAAGGAACCGACATCCTCGTCGGCCCATCAGGAACATTCCCTTTTGGCACACATATGCGCATCCAGTCTAGCACATGTGCCATGATGTGTGCCACGACGGGCCACACACGCCATGCCCCACATGCCCGTGCACCTGGCCCGCGCATGCCCATGTAACCGCAAGGGTCGGCTCTGATACTAATTGTAACACCCTGTTACGCCTGGTGGGATCTAGACTAGCCCCACAGACCAACACTAGTCTTTCCTGTGCACTTTGTCCTCACTCGTCGCACCTAGGACCAACTTCCCAGTTGGTCACCCATCCTACAATCGCTCCAAGCCAAGCATGCTTAACTTTGGAGTTCTTTTCAAGTGGGCTTTCGGAAAATAAGGAATTCCTTGTTGATATGAGTAGTCTATCATTCCTATTAAGCCAGGCTCTCACAGTGCTCAAGTGTTATTCATCTTGGATGTGTAAGTTCAATTCCTTCTCCATTATCTTTTCATATGGTGTTATTAAATTCTTGATTATGAGGAGTCTCGAAGGAAAATTGTCAAGAATGAGATAAGTAAAACCATCATGTCTTCTCGAAGTTATCTTGGGTTGGGTTTAACCTTAAGCATTTCCTAAGGATTGTTGCTATTATGGTGTCATAAATGATCCAAGTTTTCTCCTCCTCTTCTTCATGAAAGAAGTTTTGCATCTCTTTTGCTCCCAAGCAATCAATTGTTTCTGTTGTGGCAGGTTGTCACCTCATAATTTTGAGATGTTTTCCACAAGCCCATAACAAGCTATTCTTTTCATTGTTGATTCTCCATCAACTCCGTTCAACCATGCTTCCAAATTCAATGGTGGTATAAATGTCATTTTCTTCTTCGTTCTCTTGTCTCCAAAGATCTAGCTTCTATTATTTTGTTCCAGAGGCATAATGGTGTTGCTCTTTTCAACTCACATCTAGTCTGATTAAGGTCATGTTCTTTCTTTGCTTATTCATTAGCCGGAGTGTTGTGTTCTCTGTTCAAGTTCTCCCATCTTATGAATTTTGTCCCTCTATCCTACCGAAGTGCGGCCGAAATTTCTTTTGAATTTTTGCTTGTTTCTCATGTTGTTCTTCATCTCTTGCCAACCTTCATGTTTCATGGGTTTCACTCGTTTGTCGAAGAAGCAACTAAGTTTTACCTCTTGCTCTTTCTCTTCCCCTTCTCATTCTAGATCTCGGGACGAGATCCTCGTGTAGTGGAGGAGAGTTGTAACAGCCCGAGACCGACGCTCCAAAAGATTCCCCTTTTATTTCCATTCTCGTATGTGTTTCGTCTGGTTGCTACATTCATCATTGCATCATTCACATCATCTGCATAGAATCATCACTCGTTTTCGAAAACTTGCATCCATTAGTAGCTGTCGGTTCTCTCTGTTCGTGCCGTTGACCGTTTCGAGAGCAACCACACATGCACGCGCCCATAGCATCGATAAAATAGTGTTTTTAAAGTGCATATAAAATGTTCCCGGATTGGTTTGAAACTTCACGTGTGGTCTTATTATAGTGTAGGTAGGCTGCCTGCCAAATTTCGTCGCATTCCGAGTTCGTTTGATACTCGAACGGTCAACCGTAGTATCGCGATCATTGGTTTACTATCGCAGACGTTTTTGGTATTTCAAAACATATCATGAGCCTCACTCTTCCCTCTCATCTTGTCCCAAAACCCCTCTTCATAGCCCAACACCAACCCACCTAGCCTACCCCATGACCGGAGCCGTCCAATCATGATTGGAGGGTCCAAAAATGGGCTAAAATCCCTAACCTAGCCCCCCATTTCCTATATAAACACCCTAGCCTACCCCGCGACCGGAGTCGTCCGATCGCGATCGGAAGGTCCGAAAACGGGCTAAAATCCCTAACCTAGCCCCCCATTTCCTATATAAACACCCCTAGCCTACCCTGCCTCGAAATTCGTGCCCTCCTAACCCTAGCCGCCACTTGGTGCACCTCCCAACCGCCTCCCACCTCGCGCAGGCCCGCCCGAGCCCATCGTAGCCCGCCCCAGGCCCGAACTGGGCCGCCGCCGCTCGCAAGAGCCCGAGGCACCGAGACGCTCCCGAGCTCCTCTACCTCCCGAACCTCCCAGCCCCGCTACCCTCCTCGGGCAAGCCCACGCCCGTTGCCGCCGACCGTCGTCGGAGCCCCAGCGAGCCGCCGACCGCGAACCCTTGCCGCCCCTTGCCCCGTGCTCCTCCCTCTCCTTCTCTCCCTCTCCTCACCAGCTCTCGCTCTCCCGCTCTACAGGTCCCCATGTAGCCGCGCCGGCCGTCCCGACCTCGCCTTGCTTCGATCCGACCGGAATGAGCCCCTGCCGGCTTGCCATGCTCGGATCCGATCGCCCCGAGGCCTGTGCCCCTCGGATCCGGCGAGCCCTCGTCGTGCTACGGCCTCCTCCAGTCGCATTGACCCGCGCCGCCGCTCACTCGTCCCGCTCGGGATCGAGTAGAGAGACGAGGCATCGGCCTCCTATGCGAGTGGGCCTCGCCCTGGCCCAGGTCGCCAGGCCCACCAGCTTGCCTCTGAGCGCTTCGGCCCAGCCCCGCCATTGACCGCCCCACCAATCGGCCCATGGCCACACAGGTGAGCGTACCCCACCTATCTACTCTGCTAAGTTTCGCCCATGTCCTATTGGGACAGATCCCAGATTCGGCCCAATATAGTTTTTTCCCTAGTGCTGCGATTTTACTAATTAACCACTAAAACAGATTTACAGAAAAAACCCTCTTTTTAAAATGCTCATATATAATTAACCGTGCATCATATGTAAAAACTTAATATATGAAAAATGCTTAGAATTTTATGTAGATTCGGAATATCCAACTTTTACACATGATAAAAATACTTAAACTTGCTGTTTGAATTAATTTGCGTCAATGCCATGTTAAATGAATTGTTTCATAACTAATAAACCGTAGGTCCGATAAAAATGTTTTACATATGTAACTTGACTAGAAAAACATGTAGAATCTCATGCGACACCTTATTTCCATCTTTAATAAATATAAAATTGTGTTAGGACAGATCTGCACCAAATTAATATTATGCTTATGAGGACATTTTGGAAATACTATAAGTGGTTTCCGGCCTCATTTAACATGCCAAGATGTTGTAGTTTACTTATGCTTCACCTCTTGCCATGTTTAACAACATTTAACATTGATGAGTACCTAAGAGAGAGTGAAATAAATAATCGAACGTGGAGTTTCGTAAATATCCAACTCGTTGGATATTGAACTTCACTTAATGTGTAGTAGTTGTTTGTTGTTCTTGCCATGCCATGCCTTGCATAATTAAACCGGACATGCCTCATACTGGCTTGTGCATCATGTCATGCATATGTTGTGGTATACCGTGTGTTGATTATTGAATCCGGATTGTTCCTTCTCGATAGAGTTCCGAAAGCATTCGGAGTGTGAGGATTCAGTCGACTATGTCCCGTTCATCTACTTCACGGACTCGTTCTTCTTCCAAGCGGGATCTCAGGCAAGATGACACATTTTCCTGGATACCACTACTATCATTGCCATGCTAGATGTCTCGTTTTCTATCACTATTCCATGCTACCTACCACTTGTTTGAAAATCCTACCAACATTGCCATGAAAGCCTCTAACCCCTCCACATCCCAGCAAATCTTTGTTTGGCTATGTTACCGCTTGCTCAGCCCTTCTTATAGCGTTTCTAGGTACAGGTGCAATTGCTTCCATGTGTCAACATGGACATTCTCTTGTTATCACAATATTATTGCTATTTAATTTAATGCACATATATACTTGGTAAATGGTGGAAGGCTTGACCTTTTGCTCGGTGTTTTCTTCCACTCTTGCCACCCCTAGTTACATGTGAACCGATGTTATGTTCCATAATTGAGCGCTCCTAACATGCTCTGGGTTGTTATGGGGACCCCCTTGACTTTTGTTTTGGGATAAAACTTATCTAGCAAGGTCCAACATTGGTACTACATTTGCCTAATAACTAATAAAATGCATAGGGACCCGTCGGTACCCGTGGATAATTTAATCAACCCCCGGGTCAGTGCTCCTCATGAGTGTTGGTCCAAAATAGAGCACTGTGCGGGGCCAACCCGGGGCAACTCGGGAGATTTCTATCAGGCCACTGTACGTGTAGATCATCTGGCGTGCCCTGAGAACGAGATACGTGGCTCCTATCAGGATTGTCGACACGTCGGGCGGCCTTGCTAGATTTGTTTTACCTTTCTCGAACGTCTTGAGTGAGGAATTCCGAAAATAGTTCAGGCTAACTCGAGGTGTCGGATTTCCTGCGGAATTGCCTAGGAAGATCACGAGATCCGTGGTCGAGGTTATTCCCGCTGCGTGTGGTAATTTGCGATGGATGAGTTGGAGCACCCCTGCAGGGTTAAAATTTTCGCAAAGTCGTGCCCGCGGTTATGTGGCAAACTTGGAAACTTTGTTTAACACCCGGTCATAGTAAACTTGAAGTAAACTCAAATAAAATACACCAACTGTGTGCGTAACCGTGACTATCTCTTCTCATGATTCCTTTATCCGAGAGAGAACATGATGGGGTTATGTTTGACGTAAGTAGGTGTACAGGATCACTTAGTGATCATTACTAGTTCACGTTCGTTATGCGTAGACCACCATACTTTACTTTCTGTATTCGTAAGTTAGCCACTCAAATATATGCTTAGTTGCTTGTTGCAGCCTCACCACTTAACCATACCTCACCCATTAAGCTTTGCTAGTCTTGATACCCTTGGAAATGAGATTGCTTAGTCCCTGTGGCTCACAGATTACTACAAACAAAAGTTGCAGGTACAGGTAATGTGATGCTTGAACGTGAGAGCGATGCTTGTTTGTTTGGAGTTCTTCTTCTTCATCATCGATCTAGGATGGGTTCCAGGCGGCAGCCTGTGATAGCAAGGATGGATGTCATTTTATTGTTCGATTTCATCCGTAGTCGGACCCTGCACTTATGTATGATGTTTCAATATGTTGTTGTATTTATATGACTCTGATGTAGCTTGTGGCGAGTGTAAGCCAATACCATATACTCATCTCTTTTGTACATGTACTTGTAAGGATATCCATTCTTGCAACACGATGAGATGAGCTTCTATCCCTGTCGAGGCCCTCGTGCCAAAATAAGGATAGGATCACATCTTGGGCATCACAAATAGACCCCAACTTGTTATCCTTAATGTCAATGATACATGTGTGTCTTGCTGCCCCTTCTGTCATTGGGAAAGGACACCCTAAGTTCGAACCCATCACAAAGCACCTCTGCCTATGGCAAGAATAATCGATCTAGTTGGCCTAACTAAACCAAAGATTCAAAGAAGAAATACGAGGCTATAAGTAATCATGCAAATAACAGATCAAAGAAGACTCGAATCATATTCATGGATAGAAATTGATCATGAACTCAAAATTCATCAGATCCCAACAAACACACGCAAAAGTCATTACATCAAATAGATCTCCAAGAGACCATTGTATTGAGAATCAAAAGAGAGAGAAGAAGCCATCTAGCTACTGCCTACGGACCCGTACGTCTATGGTGGACTACTCACGCATCATCGGAGAAGCACTCATGAAGACGGTGCATGATATGTCTCCAACGTATCTATAATTTATGAAGTATTCCTGTCATGTTTACAATAATTCAATATGATTTTGGTATGATTTCATTAGATCTAACCGGACTGATGCTATTTTCAGCAGAACTACCGTGGTATCATTTTTTGTGCAGAAATAAAAGTTCTCGGAATGGGCTGAAAATTTAGTAAAAAAATTGTGGACCAAAAGAGACCCCCGAAGCATTGGAGTTGGGCCAGAAGAGCCACGAGGAGGCGGCAAGCCTGCCAGGCGTGGCCACCCCCTGGCTGCGCCTAGCAGGCTTGCCGCTGCCTCGTGGCACCCCTTGACGTGAGATCGACGCCAAAAAATCCTATAAATATAGAAACCTCCAAAAAGAAACCTAGATCGGGAGTTCCGCCGCTGCAAGCCTCCAAAGCCACGAAAAACCAATCGGGGGCCCGTTCCGGCACCCTGCTGGAGGGGGAAACCATCACCAGAGGCCATCTTCATCATCCCGACAGCTTCCATGACGAGGAGGGAGTAGTTCACCCTCGGGGCTAAGGGTATGTACCAGTAGCTATGTGTTTGATCTCTCTCTCTCTCTCGTGTTCTTGAGATGTCACGATCTTGATGTACTGCGAGCTTTATTGATATAGATGAATCATATAGTTTCCCCTCTCTATCTTCTTGCGATGAATTGAGTTTTTCCTTTGAAGTTTTCTTATCGGATTGAGTCTTTAAGGATTTGAGAACACTTGATGTATGTCTTGCGATGGGATATCCATGGTGACAATGGGATGTTCTATTGATCTAGTTGATGTATGTTTTGGTGATCAACTTGCGGGTTTCGTGACCTTGGGAATCTATACATAGGGGTTGGCACAAGTTTTTTGTCTTAACTTTTCGGTACAAACTTTGGGGCACTCTTTGAAGTTTTTTGTGTTGGATTGAACATGATGAATCTGAAATTGTGTGATGCATATCGTATAATCAAGCCCACGGGTACTTGTGGTGACATTGGAGTATCTAGGTGACATTAGGGTTTTGGTTGATGTGTATATTAAGGTGTTATTTTAGTACAAACTATAGGGTTGTTTGTGACACTTATAGGGATAGCTCATAAGATTGATCACAAAAGATAACTTTGAGGTGGTTTCGTACCCTACAATAATTTCTTCGTTTGTTCTACCTATTTGTGACTTTGGAGTGAACTCTTTGTCGTGCGTGAGAGATTTACATATGATTCAACTTTGTTAGTATTGTTGAGAGAGATTGCACTAGCAAAAGTATGGAACCTAGGCCTTGTTTTCAAGCATTGCAATACCGTTTTTGCTCACTTTTGTCACTTGCTACCTTGCTGTTTTTATAATTTCAGATTACAAAACCTATATCTACCATCCATATTGCACTTGTATCACCATCTCTTCGCCGAACTAGTACACCTATACTCCCTCCATTCCTTGATATAAGGTGTATATATTTTTAACAAAAAATCCAAAATATAAGGTGTGTTGCATTGCACCACTCGTTTGGGTATTTATTTTAGCGATTTGACTACATTTCCTTATATCATGCAAGCTCCTCTATTTTCCAATGTCAATTAGTCAGGTGTAATCTCACCCAAAACTTGTGAAATTTTCCCTCCATGTGCGTTCTTTAATTTCCGTGCCAAAAACAATCCATCCTATATTTAGGAACGGAGGGAGTACAATTTACCATTGTATTGGGTGTGTTAGGGCTACAAGAGACTCTTTGTTATTTGGTTGCAGGGTTGTTTGAGAGAGACCATCTTCATCCTACACCTCCCATGGATTGATAAACCTTAGGTCATCCACTTGAGAGAAAATTGCCACTGTCCTACAAAACTCTGCACTTGGAGGCCCAACACGAGTCTACAAGAAGAAGGTTCTGTAGTAGACATCAAGCTCTTTTCTGGCGCCATTGCCAGGGAGGTGAGTACTTGAAGGTATATCTTTAGATCTTGCAATTAAATCTTTTAGTTTTGTTGTTTTTCACTAGTTTGGTTTGATAAAATAAAACTACAAAAAAAGGAATTGAGGTCGCCTCATATGCTTCATCTTTTTAATGTCTTTTGCGAAAAATGATGGAAAGGAAAATTGTGCTCAAGTGTTAGAAGAAGAAGTTATTAAAATGTTTGGCACTAAATCTTTGAGTGATGAGCATGATTTCAATATTTTTAGTATGAATTCTCTGAATGTTCATGATGCTAATGATATGCAAAACCACAAGCTTCGGGATGCTATGTTTGATGAAGATGATATTTTTAGTCTCCCAAGTTTTGATGAGCAAATTTATTATTATTATGGCATGCCTCCTATATATGATGATTATGATGATGACATCTATACTATAAAGAGTGATAGTAACCATGAAACTTTTCATCATGATTTTAATATTGAATGTGGTTATGTCAATCAAGTATCTCATGATAGTTATTTTGTTGAGTTTCCTCTCACTATTATGAATGAGAAGAAAATTGCTTATGTGGAGAGTAGTAAAATTTCTATGACTTTAGATCATGAAAATAATGCTTTATGTTCTGGTTATATTGTGGAATACCTGCATGACGCTACTAAAAATTATTATGAGGGAGGAACATATGCTTGTAGGAATGGCAATAATATCAAGTTTCCTCTCAATGTGTTCAAGGTTTTGAAGTTATGCTTGTCTTGCCTTCCTATGCTAGTTGATTCTTGTTCCCCATAATTTTTTTGCTCACAAAATCCCTATGCATAGGAGGAGGGTTGGACTTAAATGTGCTTTTCAAGAGGGTCATGATGCTCTTCTGCATGTTTCAATTATTATTCCTACACGAGCATCATTGAAATCATCATGCCTAGCTAAAAGGCATTAAAGAAAAGCGCTTGTTGGGAGACAACCCAAAACTTTTACTTTATGTTTTTGTGTGATCACATGATTAAGACACTGTAGTAATCATGTTTTGTGTCTTTTATTTCAATAAAGTGCCAAGTAAAGCCTTTGGGATAGTGTGGATACTTGCTTGTTTGCTTCTGTGCAAAAACATAAAGTTCTGCATTCAGTATATGAATTCTCTGATTTTATTGGAGCATAAAAAAATTCTGCTATTTTTACACAACATTTATATGCAAATTATGTGATATGTCCTAATTCTTAGAGTCAGGGACGTATAGTGATCATACAGATCTTCACAAACTATTCTGTTTTTGACAGATTCTATTTTCCATGCATAGTTTGCTTGTTTCAAGTGTTCCTATAGCTTATATTGAGTAATATAAATTGTGGTTATGATGGAATACAGTATATATCATGTGGGAATAATTATGAATCTTGTCTTGATAGTACCTAAGTGAATGATCTATCTTTATTACACTAACTCTTCTCACGAAGTTTCGTTAAGTTTTGTGTGATTGAAGTTTTTAAGTTTTGGGTGAGACACCAATATGAGGAGGATAAGGAGTGAAAATAACCTAAGATTGGGGATTCCCAAGTCACCCCCAAGGTAATATCCAAGGAATACTCAAGCGCCTAAGCTTGGGGATGCCCTAGAAGGCATCCCCTCTTCGTCTTCAACACTATCGGTATATCTTACTTGGAGCTATATTTTTATTCGTCACATAATATGAGTTTTTCTTGGAGAGTCATTTTAATTTATTTTTATCTATTAGGTGTTATTTATAATCTTTTTTTAGTAAAAATTTCCAAGAATTGCCTTAGGATGCTTGCATTGCACGTTTTGATGTGTGCTGTGTGAAAACAGAAACTTCTGCTGTAGAATTTTAATTTTAATATTTTACTGGAACATGGAAAGTTTCTGAAATTTCCACACAGTGTTATAATAAAAAATTTATATCATGTCCTAAATTTTCATAATTGTTTAAGTTACAGAAGTACACTATTTTCATAAATTGCTATAGACTGTTCTGTTTGGACAGATTGATGTCATAGTTTTGTTATCTACTTATCCTATAGTTTCCATAGCCTATATTGGTATATATAAATTGTGGAAATGATAGTATACAGTACCTAATGTTTGAAAATTATTGTGCAACTTATCTTGGCAGTACATGAAGTGTTGATTTGCTCTTATGTGTACTAACCTATCTCACAAGTTCTTTTTGAGTTTTGTGTGGATGAAGTTTTTGAGAATAGGTGAAACCGGGATATGAGAGGATTGAACAAGATAAAAAATCTCAAGCTTGGGGATTCCCAAGGCATCCCAAGTAAATATTTCAATAACTCTCAAGCATCTAAGCTTGGGGATGCTACGCGTCCCACCTCTCTTCATCAACAATTATCGGTTAGCCTATGTAGAGCCTAAATTTTTATTTGTCCACATGATATGTGCTATTCTTGGAGTGTTATTATCCTTTTGCTTGATGTTTAAATAAAATACTCAGATCTGAAATTATTTATTGAGAGAGAGAGCCCTCGCATAGCTACTTAATTGTTTGACTACTCATTGATCCTCACTTATATGTTTTGGAGTAGTTTTGTCATTTACTCTCGTGCTTCAATTATATCCTATGAGTAAATGGTTGAATGAATTGAATATCATAAATCTGAAATTATATATATTTTATATGCTTATCCCATGGGGAGTAATGACTTCACATATAAGAAGTATAGGTGGTAAAATTTATTGAAAGTTAGCAAACACCGCATTGGTCAATTGAACCATTCATGAAAGAATATTGAAGGAAGAGAGATTTCACATATAAATATACTATCTTGGACATCTTCTATGATTGTGAATACCCATTAATTATTTTCAAACTTGAGCAAATTAGTTGAAGTTGGACAAGGAAGACAATGTAATGAGTTATTCTTGGGTATATTTCTTGGGGAACGTTGCATGGGAAACAAAAAAATCCTACGCACATGCAAGAACTATCCATGGTGATGAGCATCTATGAGAGGGAGAGTGGATCTACATACCCTTGTAGATCGCTAAGCGGGAAGTGTTAAGAAAAGCAGTTGATGTAGTCGAACGTCTTAGCGATCCAAATCGCCGACCGTCCCGCAATCCCATCACGATCCGTTTCGCAATCCAATAATGATCCGTCCCGCGATTCTAGCACGGTTGTCTCGCGATCTTGATCACGGTCCTTCTGATCTAGTGCCAAACGGATGGCACCTCCGCATTCAGCACACGTACAGTTCGATGGAGATCTTTGCCTTCTTGATCCAGCAAGAGGGAGCGTATAAGCAGAAGAGTTCTCCTATAGAGCGACGGCGTTGCGGCGATGGTGGTGGAGCTATTCCAGCAGGGCTTTGCCTAAGCACCGTTGAAAACCGATCTAGAGGAGAAACTGCGATCTAGAGGAGAGGTAGCACGTGGTTGTTTTCTGTCTCCAAAAACCCTCAAACCTCTAGTATGTATAGGAGGAGGGGAGGAGGAGGCTTGGCCCCCAAGGGGCCAGCCCTTTGCTTCGGCCGAAGTGGGAGGGAGGAGTCCTCCTCCTCCACTCCTAATAGGATTAGGACTCCTTCCTTTTTCCCACTTTGGCCTTCTTTCCACCTTGGGTCTTCTTCCCTAGCCGGATGGGCCTTCTGTGGGACTTTGGCCAGCCCACTAAGGGCTGGTATTCCTTCTCCTATAGCCCATGTAGCCTCTTGGGTCAAAATACCCCTCCCGATGGTCCCCCGGTACCCTCCCGACACTCTCGGTACACTACCGATGAGCCCAAAACTTTTCCGGAGACCAAAATGGGACTTCCTATATATCAATCTTTACCTACGGACCATTACGGATCTCCTCATGATGTCCGGGATCTCATCCGAGACTCTAAACAACCTTCGGTCACCATCATACATAACTCTATACTACCAAAACGTCACTGAACCTTAAGTGTGTAGACCCTGCGGGTTCGAGAACTATGTAGACATGACCGAGACACCTCTACAATCAATAACTAATAACGGGACCTGGATGCCCATATTGATTCCTACATATTCTATGAAGATCTTTATCGATCGAACCTCTATGTCGAGGATTGAGTTAACCCCGTATGATATTCCCTTTGTTCTTCGGTATGTTACTTGCCCGAGATTCAATCGTCGGTATCTCCATACCTAGTTCAATCTCATTGTCGGCAAGTCTCTTTACTCGTTCTGTCACACAAGATCCCGTGGCTAACACTTAGTCATATTGCTTGCAAGGCTTATTATGATGTTGTATTACCGAGTGGGCCCTGAGATACCTCTCCGTCACACGGAGTAACAAATCCCAGTGTTGGTCCATGACAACCTAGCAGACACCCTTGGAGATACCTGTAGAGCACCTTTATAGTCACCCAGTTACGTTGCGATGTATGGTACATACAAGGTACTCCTCCAGTGTTAGTGAGTTGCATGATCTCATGGTCATAGGAACATATACTTGACATGTAGAAAACAGTAGCAATAAACTGACACGATCATATGCTACGTTTATAGTTTGGGTCTTGTCCATCACATCATTCTCCTAATGATATGATCCCGTTATCAAATGACATCTCATGTCCATTGCTAGGAACCTTAACCATCTTTGATCAACGAGCTAGTCTATTAGAGACATACTAGGGACATGGTGTTGTCTATGTATCCACACATGTATCTGAGTTTCCAATCAATACAATTATAGCATGGATAATAAATATTATCATGAACAAGGAAATATGATAATAACCAATTTATTATGGCCTCTAGGGCATATTTCCAACAGTCTCCCACTTGCACTAGAGTCAATAATCCAGTTCACATCACCATGTGATTCACATTATTATGAATCTAACACCCAACGAGTTTTGGGGCTCGATCATGCTTTGCATGTGAGAGAGGTCTTTTAGACAACGGGTCTGCGACATTTAAATCCATGTGTACTTTGCAAATCTCTATGTCATACTATAAACACTCCTACCACGCTCCACTTGGAGCTATTCCAAATGGCTACTCCACTATACGTATCCAGATTGCTACTAAGAGTCATCCTGATTGCTTTTAAAGGTTGCATCGACGTAACTCTTTACGACGAACTCTTTATCACCTCCATAATCGAGAAACATCTCCTTAGTCCTCTGGTTACTAAGGATAATTTTGACCGATGTCCAGTGATCCACTCCTGGATCACTTTTGTACCCCTTGACGGACTCGTGGCAAGGCACACACAGGTGCGGTACACAGCGTGGCATACTATACAGAGCCTATGGCTAAGGCATAGGGGCCGACGTTTGTCCTTTCTCTTTCTTCTACCATGGTCGATCTTTGAGTCTCACTCAACTTCACACCTTACAAATCAGGCAATAACTCTTTCTTTGACTGGTCCATTTTGAACTCTTTCAAAATCTTGTCAAGGTATGTAATCAATGAAAGTCGTATCAGCCGTGTTGATCTATTTCTATAGATCTTGATGCCCAACAATTCAGTAGCTTTATCCAGGTATTCCTTTGAAAAATTCTTTTCAAACAACCCTTTATGCTTTCTAGAAATTCTACATCATTTCCGATCAACAATATGTCATCCACATATGCTTATCAGAAACTCTAAATTGCTCTCACTCACTTTATTGTAAATACAAGTTTCTCATAAACTTTGTATAGACTCAAAAACTTTGATCACCTCATCAAAGCGTATATTCCAACTCCGAGATGCTTGCTCCAGCCCATAGAAGGATTGCTGGAGCTCGCACACCTTTTAGCATCCTTAGGACTCACAAAACCTTGTGGTTGTATCACATACAACCTTTCCTCAAGTAAACTGTTAAGGAAACGATATTTTGACATCCATCTGCCATATTTCATAATTGAAAAATGCAGCAACCGCTAACATAATTCCAACAGACTTTAGCATCGCTACGAGTGAGAAAGTCTCATTGCAGTCAACTCCTTGAACTTGTCAGAAACTACTTTGCGACAATTCGAGCTTTATAAATGGTGACAATTACCATCAGCGTCTCTCTTCATCTTAAAGGTCCATTTGTACTCATTGACCTACCGTCCAACGGGCAAGTCTACCAAAGTCTATACTTGGTTTTCATACATGGATCCTTTCTCGGATTTCATGGCCTCTAACCATTTGTCAGAATTCAGGCCCATCATCGCTTCTTCATAGCTCGTAGGTTCATCGTTGTCCAACAACATTACCTCTAAGACAGGGTTGTCGTACCACTCAGGAGCAGGACGCATCCTTGTCAACCTGCGAGGTTCGATAGTAACTTGATCCGAAGCTTCATGATCATCATCATTACCTTCCTCTTCAACTGACATAGGCTCCACAGAAACATCTTTCTATGCTGCGCTACTCTCTTGTTGAACAAAGGTTCAACAACCTCATCAAGTTCTATCTTCCTCCCACTCAATTCTTTCAAGAGAAACTCTTTCTCGAGAAAGGACCCAGCTTTAGCAACAAACACTTTGTACTCGGATCTGATATAGAGGGTATACCCAACTGTTCTTAGGGTATTCTATGAAGATGCATTTGTCCGCTTTGGGTTCGATCTCTTTAGGTGAAAACTCTTTTCACATAAGCGTCGCAGCCCAAAACATTAAGAAATGACAACTGAGGTTTCTGCCAAACCAAATGGTGTCATCTCAACGGATTTATATGGGGCCCTATTTAAAGTGAATGTAGTTGTCTCTAACGCATAACCCAAAACGATAGTGGTAAAACGATAAGGGACATCATAATTTGCACCATATCCAATAGAGCACGACTATGACGTTTGGACACACCATCACACTATGGTGTTCCAGGTGACGTGAGTTGTGAAACAACTTTCACATTGCCTTAAGTTGTATACCAAACTCGTAACTCAGATATTCACCTCCACGATCATATCGTAGACATTTTATCTTTTCGTCACGATGATCTCAAACTTCACTGATTTTGCTTGAACTTTTTAAATGATCCAAACTTGTGTTTCATTAAGTAAATATACACTATATCTACTCAAATCATCAGTGAAGGTAAGAGAATAACGATATCCATCGCAAGCTACAACACTCATTGCACCGCATACATCAACATATATCATTTCCAATAAGTCACTTGCCCGTTCCATCAAGCCGGAAAACGGGGTTTCAGTCATCTTGCCCAAGGGGCATGGTCTGCATGTCTCAACTTATTCAAAATCGAATGAGTCCAAATATCCATCAGCATGGAGTTTCTTCATGTGATTTATACCAATATGACATTTAGTGGCAGTGCCACAGGTATGTGGTACTATCGTTATTAACTTTGTATCTTTTGGCATCAATGTTATGAACATGTGTATTACTACGATCAAGATTCAATAAACCATCCTCATTGGGTGCATGACCATTGAAGGTATTATTCATGTAAACAAAATAACCATTATTCTCTAACTTAAATATATAATCGTATTGCAATAAACACGATCTAATCACGTTCATGCTCAACGCAAACACCAAATAACATTTATTTAGGTTCATTACTAATCCCGAAGGCAGAGAGAGCGTGCGATGTTGATCACATCAACCTTGGAAACATTTCCAACACACATTGTCACCTCACCCTTAGCTAGTCTCCGTTTATTCCATAGCTTTTATTTCGAGTTACTAACATTTAGCAACCGAACCGGTATCCAATACCCAGCTGCTACTAGGAATACTAGCAAGGTACACATTAATAACACGTATATCAAATATACTTTTGTCGATGTTGCCAGCCTTCTTATCTACCAAGTATCTAAGGTTGTTCCGCTTCAGCAACCGCTCTCCTCATAATAGAAGCACTTAGTCTCGGGTTTGGGTTCATCTTTGGGTTGCTTCACTGGAGCAGCAACTGACTTGCCATCCATAAAGTTTCCCTCCTTGCCCTTGCCCTTCTCAAAACTAGTGGTTTTACTAACCATCAACACTTGATGCTCTTTCTTGATTTCTACCTTCACGGTGTCAAACATCACGAACAGCTCAGGGATGATTCTTTCCATTCCTGGCATAATTATAGTTCATCACGAAGTTCTAGTAGCTTAGTGATAGCGACTTGGAGAACTATATCAATCACTCTCTTATCTGGAAGATCAACTCCCACTCGATTCAAGCGATTGTAGCACCCACACAATCTGAGCACATGCTCAACTATTGAGCTATTCTCCTTCGTCTTGCAGGCAAATAATCTTGTTGGAGATCTCATATCTCAAAACACGGGCACGAGCCTGAGATCCCAATTTCAGCTCTCAGAACATCTCATATGTTTTGTGACGTTCAAAATGTTTTGGAGCCTCAATTCTAAGCCATAATGCATGATGCCCTGAACTATCAAGTAGTAATCGGAACATGTCTGTCAGATGTTCACAACATCTATAGACGACACTAGAGGGGGTGGCGCATCGAGCGGTGCATTAAGGATATAAGCCTTCTGTGCAACAATGAAGACAATCCTAAGATCAGGGGCCCAGTACGCAATATTGCTACCATCATCTTTCAACTCTATTTCTCTAGGAACATATAAAAAATTCAAGGGAGCTACAGCGTGAGCTAGTAATCTACAACATAATTTGCAAAGACACTACTGACTATGTTCATGATAATGAGTTCAATTAATCATATTACTTAAGAACTCCCACTCAAACTGACATCCCTCTGGTCATTCGAGTGATACATGATCCAAATTCACCAACTCAAGTCTGATCATCACGTGAGTTGAGGTGGTTTCAATGGTGAACATCATCATGTTGATCATATCTACTATATGACTCATGTTCGACCTTTCGGTCTCTTGTGTTCCGAGGCCATGTTTGTACATGCTAGGCTCCTCAAGTTTAACCCGAGTGTTCTGCACGTGCAACACTGGCTTGCACCCGTTGTATGTGAATGTAGAGTCTATCACACCCGATCATCACGTGGTGTCTCAACACGACAAACTTTCACAACGGTGCACACTCGGGGAGAACACAATTTTACCTTGAAATTTAAGTGAGGGATCACCTTATAATGCTACCGCCGTCCTAAGCAAAACAAGGTGCATAAAAGGATTAACATCACATGCAAATCATAAGTGACATGATATGGCCATGAACTTGTGCTTTTTATCTTCATCTTGAAAGCACCGACATGATCTCCATCGTCACCGGCATAACATCATGATCTCCATCATCATGATCTCCATCACTGTGTCGCCATCGGGGTTGTCGCGTCCACCATGCTCATACTACTATAGCTACTGTTTAGCGATAAAGTAAAGCATTACATAGCGCTTAATGATTGACACGCAGGTCATACAATAATTAAAGACAACCCTATGGCTCCTGCCAGTTTTCATACTCGTCAACATGCAAGTCATGATATTATACACAACACATGATCATCTCATACATCACATATATCTCATCATGTAATTGGCCATATCACATCACAACATACCCTACAAAAACAAGTTAGACATCCTCTAATTGTTGTTGCAAGTTTTACGTGGCTGCTACGGGTATCTAGCAAGAACAATTCTCACCTACGCAAAACCACAACGGTGATACATAAATTGCTTTTCATCCTTCTCAAGGACCGCCTTTGTCGAATCCGATCCAACTAAAGTAGGAGAAACAGACACCCGCTAGCCATATTTGTGCAACGAAGTTACATGTCAGTCTATGGAACCGGTCTCTCGTAAGCATACGAGTATGGTTGGTTCGGTCCGCTTCATCCCACAATACCGCTGAACCAAAACACGACCAAGGGAGGAAGCAATCGAAACATCAACGCCCACAAACTCTTTGTGTTCTACTCGAGATCTCATCTACACATAGACATAGATCACGATGCCACTATTGGGGAATGTTGCATGGGAAACAAAAAAATTCCTACGCACATGCAAGATCTATCCATGGTGATGGCCATCTATGAGAGGGAGAGTGGATCTACATACCCTTGTAGATCGCTAAGCGGGAAGCGTTAAGAAACGCGGTTGATGTAGTCGAACGTCTTCGCGATCCAAACCGCCGAGCATCCCGCGATCCCATCACGATCCATCTCGCGATCCAATCACGATCCGTCCCATGATCCCATCACGATCGTCTCGCGATCTTGATCACGGTCCTTCCGATCTAGTGCCGAATGGACGGCACCTCCGCGTTCAGCACACGTACAACTCGATGACGATCTCCGCCTTCTTGATCCAGCAAGAGGGAGCGGAGAATTAGAATAGTTCTCCAGCAGCGCAACAACGTTGCGACGATGGTGGTGGAGCTATTCCAACAGGGCTTCGCCTAAGCACCGCTGAAAACCGATCTAGAGGAGAAACTACGATCTAGAGGAGAGGTAACACGTGGCTGTTTTTCTGTCTCCAAAAACCCTCAAACCTCTAGTATATATAGGAGGAGGGGAGGAGGAGGCTTGGCCCCCAAGGGGACAGCCCTTTGCTTTGGCCGTAGTGGGAGGGAGGAGTCCTCCTCCTCCACTCCTAGTAGGATTAGGACTCCTTCCTTTTTCCTACTTTGGCCTTCTTTCCACCTTGGGTTTTCTTCCCTGGATGCATGGGCCTTACGTGGGACTTCAGCCAGCCTACTAAGGGCTGATATTCCTTCTCCCACAGCCCATGTAGCCTCTTGGGTCGAAATACCCCTCTCGATGGTTCCCCGGTACCCTCCCGGCACTCCCGGAACACTACCGATGAGCCTGAAACTTTTCTGGTGACCAAAACGGGACTTCCTATATATCAATATTTACCTACGGACCATTCCGGATTTCCTCGTGACATCCGAGATCTCATCTGGGACTCCTAACAACCTTCGGTCACCACCATAGATAACTCTATACTACCGAAACGTCACCGAACCTTAAGTGTGCAGACCCTGCGGGTTCGAGAACTATGTAGACATGACCGAGTCACGTCTACGGTCAATAACCAATAGCGGGGCCTATATTCCCATATTGATTCCTACATATTCTATGAAGATCTTTATGGGTCAAACCTCTATGTCAAGGATTCAGTTAATCTCGTATGATGTTCCCTTTGTTCTTCGGTATGTTACTTGCCCGAGATTCGATCGTCGGTATCTCCATACCTAGTTCAATCTTGTTGCTGGCAAGTCTCTTTACTCATTCCGTAACACAAGATCTCTTGGCTAACAATTAGTCTCATTCCTTGCAAGGCTTATTATGATGTTGTGTTACCGAGTGGGCCCTGAGATACCTCTCCGTCACACGGAGTAACAAATCCCAGTGTTGATTCATGCCAACCCAACAGACACCCTTGGAGATACCTGTGGAGCACCTTTATAGTCATCTAGTTATGTTGTGACGTTTGGTACACACAAGGTACTCCTTCAGTGTCAGTGAGTTGCATGATCTCACGGTCATAGGAACAGATACTTGACATGCAGAAAACTATAGCAATAAACTGACATGATCATATGCTACGTTTATAGTTTGGGTCTTGTCCATCACATCATTCTCCTAATGATATGATCCCGTTATCAAATGACATCTCATGTCCATGGTTAGGAAACCTTGACCATCTTTGATCAACAAGCTAGTCTATTAGAGGCATACTAGGGACATGTTGTTGTCTATGTATCCACACATGTATTTGAGTTTCCGATCAATACAATTATAGCATGGATAATAAACAATTATCATGAACAAGGGAATATGATAATAACAAATTTATTATTGCCTCTAGGGCATATTTCCAACAATATTTGTATAGAAATTATATTGTTATGGATTCTCCAACATGTGGTGCTTGCTTCGACCTAATACTAGCCAAAACTTCCGCACCAAGTAGAAATACTACTTGTGCATCCAAACATCCTTAAACCCAAAGTTGTTCCATATGAGTCCCCCATATTACCTACCTATATGCGGTATTTACCTTCCGTTCCAAGTAATTGTATGTGCCAAACTCTAAACCTTCAAATAATATTCTGTGTTGTATGCCCGAATCGCTCATATAGTAACTAGGGGATGTCAGTATCTTCGATGCTAGGTGGGTTATTCTCACGATATGTGTTGATTCACTATCATTCATGCAAAAGTGGCTGGTAATAGGGATTCCGAGTCCCAAAATAAAAAATGCAAATAATTAAAAAAAACTCCCCCAGGAATGTTCTTGGTATGGACGGTACCCGTGGATTCGGCTCGCTATGGAGTGTGATTGATTGGTGTAGGGGGGGTAAAAACTTTACCATTCTATTTGGGAACTGCCTATAATGTATCGAGCATGGAAGATACCGAGATCTCGCGGTTGTTATGGTGACAATGAAAGCATACCGCTCAAAATTATTATTCATCTCTGTTTTAAAAGCTCGAGCACTGGCACCTCTGCAAATCAATGCTTCCCTCTACGAAGGGCCTATCTTTTACTTTATAGTACTTAGCTTTATGCAAGAGTCATGGTGATCTTCACCACTTCCTATATTTTGCCTTTTTCTCTTGGCAAGCATCATGTGGTGGGAAAGATCCAAGCATATATGGACAATTAAACATATTTGATCATGAATTATTATTGTTGATAATTATCTATGTGATAAATAAGTTGGGAGGCGAAACTTTAAGCTCCTATCTTTCTGTGTGTTCGACGAATGCCATTTGCTCTAAAAATATGCTTTGAGTGCTAGCAATCATGGAAGACTGTATGATAGTTGAGTATGTGGGATTTGCTAAATCAAAGCTCTTACATAGACCCTCCCTAAAAATAAGATGAATTGCAATTGTTTGGTGACCGAAACCATAGTTTGTCCGTTTTCAAGAAACTTTATGGTCTATACTTTAACATGTGAATAGCTTGTTACTTTATCATGAGAAGTTTTATGAGATGAGCTATTGTTTATGATATATAATGATGCTAGAAAAAAGTGTTTGGAACTATCATTGATCAAATTTATGCACTATGCTAGCATTCACACTTCAGAAATTATTTCTTTTATCATTTACCTACTCGAGCACGAGCAGGAATTAAGCTTGGGGATGCTGATACGTCTCCAACCTATCTATAATTTATGAAGTATTCCTGCCATGTTTACAATAATTCTATATAATTATGGTATGATTTTATTATAACTAACTCGGACTAATGTTGTTTTCCGCAAAACTACCGTGGTGTCGTTTTTTGTGTAGAAATAAAAGTTCTCGGAATGGGTTGGAAATTTAGTATGATTTTTTGTGGACCAAAAGAGACCCCCGAAGCATTGGAGCTAGGCCATAAGAGCCACGAGGAGGCCGCAAGTCTTCCAGGCGTGCCCCCCTGGGCGCGCCTAGCAGGCTTGCCACCGCCTCGTAGCACCCCTTGATGTGAGATCGACGCCAAACATTCCTATAAATATAGAAACCTCCAAAAGAAACCTAGATCAGGAGTTCCACCACCGCAAGCCTCCAGAGCCATGAAAAACCAATCGGGAGCTCGTTCTGACACCCTGTCGAAGGGGGAAACCATCACAAGAGGCCATCTTCATCATCCTGACGGCCTCCATGATGAGGAGGGAGTAGTTCACCCTCGGAGATGAGGGTATGTACTAGTAGCATTGTGTTTGATCTCTCTCTCTCTCTCATGTTCCTGAGATGGCACGATCTTGATGTACCATGAGCTTTATTGATATAGATGAATCATATGGAGTTTCCCCCTCTATCTTCCTGCGATGAATTGAGTTTTCCATTTGAAGTTTTCTTATTGGATTGAGTCTTTAAGGATTTGAGAACACTTGATGTATGTCTTGTGATGGGATATCCGTGGTGACAATGGGATGTTTTATTGATCCACTTGATGTATGTTTTGGTGATCAACTTGCGGGTTCCGTGACCTTGGGAATCTATGCATAGGGGTTGGCACACGATTTTTTTCTTGACTTTTGGTATAAACTTTGGGGCACTCTTTGAAGTTCTTTGTGTTGTATTAAACATGATGAATCTGAAATTGTGTGATGCATATCGTATAATCAAGCCCATGGGTACTTGTGGTGACATTGGAGTATCTAGGTGAGATTAGGGTTTTGGTTGATGTGTATCTTAAGGTGTTATTTTAGTAGAACTCTAGGGTTGTTCGTGACACTTATAGGGATAGCTCATAAGATTGATCAGAAAAGATAACTTTGAGGTGGTTTTGTACCCTACAATGATTTCTTTGTTTGTTCTCTGCTATTTGTGACTTTGGAGTGAACTCTTTGTCATGCGTGAGAGATTTACACATGATTCAACTATGTTAGTATTGTTGAGAGAGATTACACTAGCGAAAGTATGGACCCTAGGCCTTGTATTCAAGCATTGAAATACCATTTTTGCTCACTTTTGTCACTTGCTAACTTGTTGTTTTTATAATTTCATATTAAAAAAACCTATATCTACCATCCATATTGCACTTGTATCACCATCTCTTCGCCGAACTAGTGCACCTATACAATTTACCATTGTATTGGGTGTGCTGGGGACACAAGAGACTCTTTGTTATTTGGTTGCAGGGTTGTTTGAGAGTGACCATCTTCATCCTACACCTCCCACGGATTGATAAACCTTAGGTCATCCACTTGAGGGAAAATTGCCACTGTCCTGCAAAACTCTGCGCTTGGAGGCCCAACATGAGTCTACAAGAAGAAGGTTGTGTTGTATACATCAGCGAACCCCTTCGTGGATGTTAGATTGGATCCCGTGATTCTGGAACTTGCGGCGGCTAGAATTGTGTTTTGTCGACTCCCTTAGGGTTTTCTGAATATTTGGGAATTTATAGGGCAAATAGTCGATGAAGGGGAGTCCTGAGGTGAGCACGTCCCACCAGGTCGTGCCAGGGGCCTCTGGCGCACCCTGGTGTCTCGTGCCATCCTCGGCCTTCCTCTCCGACACTTCTTTGGCCCACTGGATGTCTTCCGGCGCAAAAAAACTCCAAAAGGTTTCACGGTGTTTGGGCTTCATTTGGTACTGATTTTATGCGAAGTAAAAAACAAGCAAAAACAACAACTAGCACTTTGGCACTATGTCAATAGGTTAGTCCCAAAAATTATATAAAGTTGTTATAAAATGATTGTAAAACATCCAAGAATGATAATATAATAGCATGGAACAAGCAAAAATTATAGTATCATTGGAGACGTATCGGTCTATCAGCGGATCGCACCTGTCCTATAATCGGACGATCTATATGGTACATGTAGGCAGAAAACAAGTAGAAAAATCGTCGCATACGTAATAATCTTATGATTCCTGCTACTAGACGACTATTACAGGTAATTGTTTATTACGGGAAACATAAAAAAGCAATCTTTTACATGATAGCATTTTTATTCTAGGTTCTTGATGGGTGGCTTGACATCCGCCTTGAGCCCGGCTGCGCGCTGTTGCCCTCGAGCGGGGAGCTGCGGAACCTATTGGGTGTGGTTGTTGCATGGCGGACGTACCTTGAGGGGGGCGTGAGAAGCCGCCGTAGATAGAGTCGGCCTGACGTTTTGTAGATCCTTAATGGTATCTCACCTCTGACCGGAGAAGAAGTTGGACTGTACTTCGATTAAGCCGGATATCCAGTCCTCGGAAGTAGATCCCCACAGCTGCCCATGGTATTTTAAGAGTGAAACTATGTTCTCGAGGGACATACCTGACGGGTAGCTGGGTCGTGCTATGGGGATCGTGTCCCTATTTGCCCTGAGCGGGAGGTGGAGGTGGAAGGTCCGATTGGGCTCGACCTCTCTTCCCCGCCTGTCGCATCTTGGAGGCAGGCTGGGATACTAGGGCTTTGTTGTCGTATTGGCATTCGGCCGCTAGGGTCGTGGTATGTTCTTCTATTCGAAGGGGGTGCTTAGTATTGCCGTTAACAGTGATGACCCCCTTTGGTTCGAGCATCCTGAGCTTCAAGTAGGCATAGTGAGGGATGGCGATGAAGCGAGCGAATGTTGTGCGACCGAACGGCGCGAGGTAATCATTGTGGAACGGCACAATATCGAAGATCAAGTCTTTGTTGCGGAAGTTATCAAGAGATCTGAACGCAACTTCTAGTGTTATAGTGCCGGGACAGCGGGCTTCAACGCCCAAAATAACTCCCTTGAAGATAGTGTTACTGGGTTTAATCCTGGACGGATCTATGCCCATATTTTTCACCATATCTAAGTAGATCAGATTAAGGCTACTTCCTCCATCCATGAGAACTCTAGTGAGGTGGTATACATCGATGATGGGATCTAAGATGAGGGCCGCCGAACCTCCGTGATGGACACTAGTCGGATGGTCCCTCGTATCGAAGGTGATCGGGAAAACCGACCATGAGTTGAACTTTGGGGCTACAGGCTCTACGGCATAGACTTCCCAAAGGACGCGTTTCCTTTCCTTCTTCGTATATGTGTGACATATATTATGTTCACGGTTCTTACCTCTGGAGCGAATTGCTTTCCGCCTCCATTGTTAGGGCCGTGAGGCTCCTCATCGTCATCGTTGCGTGGACCTTTGCCCTGTTCCTCGGCTCCTAACTTGCCAGCCTATCGACACACCCAACATTGACGGTTGGTGTGTGTGGCAGGCTTGTTCAGGGTGCCATGGATCTATCAGGGTTTCTCCATTATTTTGTCCAGTGTAGTAGGTCCATCCCTGTTCCCTTTAGAGGGCTTCCTTCGTTGGCCGGGCTTCGAGCTGTGGAATCCGGCATTTACCATCATATCATCGGCGTCCCCATTGCTATGACAGCGCTTGTTTTTGTTGCGTCTGTTGGGGAACGTCGCATGGGAAACAAAAAAAATTCCTACGCACATGCAAACCTATCCATGGTGATGAGCATCTACGAGAGGGAGAGTGGATCTACGTACCTTTGTAGATCGCTAATCGGGAAGCGTTAAGAAACGCGGTTGGTGTAGTCGAACATCTTCGCGATCCAAATCGCCGAGCGTCCCGCGATCTCATCACGATCCGTCCCGTGATCCAATCACGATCCGTCCCGTGAACTCATCACGATCCATCCCGCGATCTTGATCACGATCTATCCCGCGAACTCATCACGATCCGTTTCGCGATCTCATCACGAACCGTCTCGCGATCTCGATCACGGTCCTTCCAATCTAGCGCCGAACGGACGGCACCTCCGCGTTCAGCACACGTGCAGCTTGATGATGATCTCCACCGTCTCGATCCAGCCAGAGGAGGTGGATAGGAGAGAGAGTTCACCGGCAGCGTGACGGCGCTCCGATGATGGTGGTGGAGCAATTCCGGCAGGGCTTCGCCTAAGCGCTGCAGAAAACCGATCTAGAGGAGAAACTATGCACCGGTGTAACGGGTAGCACGTGGTCGGAAATTCTGTCCAAAAACCACCCAATCCACTAGTATATATAGGAGGAGAGGAGAGGAGAGGCAGCCAAGGCCTTTGGGTCGGCCGAAATAGGAGGTGGGAAGCAATCCTACTTCACCTCCAATCCTAGTTGGAGTAGGATTGCCTCCTATTGGCTGATTTTCCACTTTTTGCTTTAGGGCTTTCTCTCCTGCGCCATGGGCCTTTGTGGCTGTTTTCCCAGCCCACTAAGGGCTGGTTATTATTCTCCCACAGCCCATGGACCTCTTGGGGTCGAAATACCCCTCCCGGAGGCCTCCCGGTACACTACCGGCACTCCCGGTACACTACCGATGAGCCCGAAACTTTTCCAGAAACCAAACTGGGACTTCCTATATATGAATCTTTACCTCCGGACCATTCTGGAGCTCCTCGTGACGTCCGGGATATCATACGGGACTCCGAACAAACTTCGGTCACCACCATACATAACTCTACACTACCGAAACGTCACCGAACCTTAAGTGTGCAGACCCTGCGGGTTCGAGAACTATGTAGACATGACCGAGACACCTCTACGGTCAATAACCAATGGCAGGACCTGGACGTCCACATTGGTTCCTACATATTCTACGAAGATCTTTATCGGTCGAACCTCTATGTCAAGGATTCAGTTAATCCCGTATAACGTTCCCTTTGTTCTTAGGTATGTTACTTGCCCGAGATTCGATCGTCGGTATCTCCATACCTAGTTCAACCTCGTTACCGGCAAGTCCCTTTACTCATTCCGTAATACAAGATCCCGCAACTAACAATTAGTCACATTGCTTGCAAGGCTTATTGTGATGTTGCATTACCGAGTGGGCCCCGAGATACCTCTCCGTCACACGGAGTAACAAATCCCAGTCTCGATCCATGCCAACTCAACAGACACCATCGGAGATACCTGTAGAGCACCTTTATAGTCACCTAGTTACGTTGCGACATTTGATACACACAAGGCACTCCTCCGATATCCGTGAGTTGCATGATCTCATGGTCATAGGAACATATACTTGACATGCAGAAAACAGTAGCAATAAACTGACACGATCATATGCTATGTTTGTAGTTTGGGTCTTATCCATCACATCATTCTCCTAATGATGTGATCCCGTTATCAAATGACATCTCATGTCCATGGCTAGGAAACCTTAACCATCCTGTGATCAACAAGCTAGTCCATTAGAGGCATACTAGGGACATGGTTTTGTCTATGTATCCACACATGCATTTAAGTCTCCGATCAATACAATTATAGCATGGATAATAAACGATTATCATGAACAAGGAAATATGATAATAACTAATTTTTTATTGCCTCTAGGGCATATTTCCAACAGTCTCCCACTTGCACTAGAGTCAATAATCTAGTTCACATCACCATGTGATTCGCATTGTTATGAATCTAACACCCAATGAGTTCTGGGGCTCGATCATGCTTTGCATGTGAGAGAGGTCTTATAGTCAACGAGTCTGTACTTTGCAAATCTCTATGTCAAACCGTAAACACTGCTACCACACTCCACTTGGTACTATTTCCAAATGGCTGCTCCACTATACGTATCCAGATTGCTACTACGAGTCATCCGGATTAGTGTTAAAGCTTGTATCGACGTAACTCCTTACGACGAACACTTTATCACCTCCATAATCGAGAAACATCTCCTCGGTCTCTTAGTTATTGAGGATAATCTTGCCCGCTGTCCAGTGATCCACTCCTGGTTCACTCTTGTACCCCCTGACGGACTCATGGCAAGGCACACACAGGTGTGGTACACAGCATGGCATAATATAGAGCCTATGGCTAAGGCATAGGGGACGACGTTCGTCCTTTCTCTTTCTTCTGCCGTTGTCGAGCTTTGAGTCTCACTCAACTTTCACACCTTACAAATCAGGCGAGAACTCTTTCTCTGACTGATCCATTTTGAACTCTTTCAAAATCTTGTCAAGGTATGCACTCATTGAAAGTCTCATCGAGCATCTTGATCTATCTCCATAGATTTTGATGCTCAACAATTAGGTAGCTTCATCCAGGTCTTCCTTTGAAAATCACTTTCCAAATGACCGTTTTATGCTTTCCAGAAACTCTACATTATTTCTGATCAACAATATGTCATCCACATATACTTATCAGAAATTCTATAGTGCTCCCACTCACTTTATTGCAAATACAAGTTTCTCGTAAACTTTGTATAAACATCAAAACTTTGATCACCTCATCAAAGCGTATATTCCAACTCCGAGATGCTTGCTTCAGTCCATGGAAGGATCACCGAAGCATGCACACCTTTTAGCATCCTTAGGCCTGACAAAACCTTCTGGTTGTATCACATACAACCTTTCCTCAAGTAAACCGTTAAGGAAACGATGTTTTGACATCCATCTGCCAGATTTCATAATTGAAAACACAGCAACTGCTAACATAATTCCAACAGACTTTAGCACCACTACGAGTGAGAAAGTCTCATCGTAGTCAACTCCTTGAACTTGTCACAAACATGTTTGCAACAAGTCGAGCTTTACAAATAGTGACATTCACCATCAGTGTCTGTCTTCATTTTAAAGATCCATTTGTACTCAATGACCTGCCGTCCAACGAGCAAGTCTACCAAAGTCTACACTTGGTTTTCATACATGGATCCTATCTCGGATTTCATGGCCTCTAACCATTTGTCGGAATCCGGGCCAATCATCGCTTCTCCATAGCTCGTAGGTTCATCGTTGTCCAACAACATGATCTCCAAGACAGAGTTGTCGTACCACTTAGGAGCAGTACACATCCTTGTCGACCTACGAAGTTCGATAGTAACTTGATCCTGAAGCTTCATGATCATCATCATTAACTTCCTCTTCAACTAACGTAGGCTTCACAGAAACATCTTTCTGCGCTGCGCTACTCTCTGGTTGAACAAAGGTTTAACAACCTCATCAAGTTCTATCTTCCTCCCACTCAATTCTTTCGAGAGAAACATTTCCTCGAGAAAGGATCCGTTTAAGCAATAAACACTTTGCACTAGGATCTGAGATTGAAGGTTCACCCAACTGATCTTAGGGTATTCTATGAAGATGCAATTTGTCCGCCTTGGGTTCGACCTCATTAGGTGAAAACATTTTCCACACAAGTGTCACATCCCCAAATATTAAGAAATGACAGCTTAGGTTTCTATCAAACCATAATTCACATGGTGTCATCTCAACGAATTTAGATGGTGCCCTATTTAAAGTGAATGTAGTTGTCTCTAATGCATAACCCCAAAAATATAGTAGTAAAACGACAAGAGACATCATAGCATGCACCATGTCCAATAGAGCATAACTATGATGTTCGGACACACCATCACACTATGGAGTTCCAGGTGGCGTTTAGTTGTGAAACAACTTTCACATTGTCTTAAGTTGTATGCCAAACTCGTGACTCAGATATTCACCTCCACGATCATATCGCAGTCATTTTTATCTTCTTCTCACGATGATCTTTAAACTTCACTCTGAATTTGCTTGAACCTTTCAAACGATTCAGACTTGTGTTTTATTAAGTAAATATACACTATATCTACTCAAATCATCAGTGAAGGTAAGAAAATAACGATATCCACTGCACGCTACAAGACTCACTAGATTGCATACATCAACATGTATCATTTCCAATGAATCACTTGCCCGCTCCATCCAACGGGGTCCTTTAGTCATCTTGCCCAAGAGGCATGGTTCGCATGTCTCAACCGATTCGAAATCGAATGAGTCCAAATATCCATCAGCATGGAGTTTCTACATGCGCTTTATACCAATATGACATTTAGCGGCAGTGCCACAAGTATGTGGTACTATCATTATTAACTTTGTATCTTTTGACATCAATGTTATGAACATGTGTAATACTACGATCAAGATTTCAACAAACCATTCTCACTGGGTGCATGACCATTGAAGGTATTATTCATGTAAATAGAATAACCATTATTCTCTAACTTAAATGAATAACCGTATTGCAATAAACATGATCTAATCATGTTCATGCTCAACGCAAAACACCAAATAACATTTATTTAGGTTTGTCACTAATCCTAAAGGTAGAGAGAGCGTGCGATGTTGATCACATCAACCTTGGAAACACTTCCAACACATATCGTCACCTCACCCTTAGCTAGTTCTCCGTTTATTCCGTAGCTTTTATTTCGAGTTACTAACATTTAGCAACCGAACCGGTATCCAATACCCAGGTGCTACTAAGAGTACAGCAAGGTACACATTAGTAACTCGTATATCAAATATACTTCTATCAATGTTGCCAGCCTTCTTATCTACCAAGTATCTAGGGTTGTTCCGCTTCAGCGACCGCTCACCTCATAACAGAAGCACTTAGTCTCGGGTTTGAGTTCAACTTTGGGTTGCTTCACTGGAGCAGCAACTGACTTGCTATCCATGAAGTTTCCCTCCTTGCTCTTGCCCTTCTCGAAACTAGTGGTTTGATTAACCATCAACACTTGACGCTCCTTCTTGATTTCTACCTTCGCGGTGTCAAACATCGCGAACAGTTGAGGGATCAACATTTCTTTCCCTGGCATTTTATAGTTCATCACCAAGTTCTAGTAGCTCGGTGACAGTGACTTGGAGAACTACATCAATCACTATCTTATCCGGAAGATCAACTCCCACTCGATTCAAGCGATTGTAGTACCCAGACAGTCTGAGCACATGCTCAACGATTGAGCTATTCTCTTTCATCTTGTAGGGAAAGAATATCGTTGGAGATCCTATATCTCGCAACTCGGGCATGAGCCTGAGATCACAATCTCAGCTCTTAGAACATCTCATATGTTCCGTGACGTTCAAAACGTTTCGGAGCCTCAATTCTAAGCCGTAATGCATGACGCACTAAACTATCAAGTAGTCATCGAACGTGTCTGTCAGATGTTCACAACTTCTACAGACGACGCTAGATGGGGTGGCGCACCGAGCGGTGCATTAAGGACATAAGCCTTTTGTGCAACAATGAGGACAATCCTCAGATCACGGACCCAGTCCGCAATTTTGCTACCAACATCTTTCAATTCTATTTCTCTAGGAACATATAAAAATACAAGGGAGCTACAACGCGAGCTAGTAATCTACAACATAATTTGCAAAGACACTTTGACTATGTTCATGATAATGAGTTCAATTAATCATATTACTTAAGAACTCCCACTCAAATTGACATCCCTCGGGTCATTCGAGTGATACATGATCCAAATTCACCAAATCAAGTCCGATCATCACGTGAGTTAAGGTGGCTTCAATGGTGAACATCATTATGTTGATCATATCCACTATATGACTCATGCTCGACCTTTCGGTCTCTTGTGTTCCGAGGCCATGTCTGTACGTGCTAGGCTCGTCAAGTTTAACCCGAGTGTTCTGCGCATGCAAATCTGGCTTGCACCCGTTGTATGTGAACGTAGAGTCTATCACACCCGATCATCACGTGGTGTCTCAACACGATGAACTTTCGCAACGGTGCACACTCGGGGAGAACACAGTTCATCTTGAAATTCAAGTGAGGGATCACCTTATAATGCTACCGCCGTACTAAGCAAAACAAGGTGCATAAAAGGATTAACATCTCATGCAATTCATAAGTGACATGATATGGCCATGAACTTGTGTTTAAGATCTCCATCTTCGAAACACCGGCATGATCTCCATCGTCACCGGCACAACACCATGATCTCCATCATCTTGATCTCCATCAATGTGTTGCCATTGGGGTTGTGGCGCCAGCCCTGCTTCTACTTCTATATCTACCGCTTAGCGATAAAGTAAAGCATTACATAGCGCTTAACGATTGACACGCAAGTCATACAATAATTAAAGACAACCCTATGGCTCCTACCGGTTGCCGTACTCAACGACATGCAAGTTGTGAAATTCTATACATCACATGATCATCTCATACATCACATATATCCCATCATGTAATTGGCCATATCACATCACAACATACCTGCAAAAACAAGTTAGACGTCCTCTAATTGTTGTTGCATGTTTTACGAGGCTGCTACGGGTATCTAGCAAGAACGATTCTCACCTACGCATAAACCACAATGGTGATACATAGATTGCTTTTCAACCTTCTCAAGGACCACCTTTGTCGGATCCGATCCAACTAAAGTGAGAGAAACTGTCACCCGCAAGCCATCTAAGCAACAAGTTGCGTCGAGGGAACCGGTCTCTCGTAAGCGTACGAGTAATGTTGGTCCGGGACGCTTCATCTCACAATCTCGATGAACCAAAATCCGACCAAGGGAGGAAGCAATCTAAGCATCAACGCCCACAAACCTTTTGTGTTCTACTCGAGATCTCATCGAACCATGAACCTAGCTCATGATGCCACTGTTGGGGAACGTCGCATGGGAAACAAAAAAAATTCCTACGCACACGCAAACCTATCCATGGTGATGAGCATCTATGAGAGGGATAGTGGATCTACGTACCCTTGTAGATTGCTAAGCGGGAAGCGTTAAGAAACGCGGTTGGTGTAGTCGAACATCTTCGCGATCCAAATCGCCGAGCGTCCCGCGATCTCATCACGATCCGTCCTGCGATCCAATCACGATCCGTCCCGTGAACTCATCACGATCCATCCTGTGATCTTGATCACGATCTATCCCGCGAACTCATCACGATCCGTTCCGCGATCTCATCACGAACCATCTCGCGATCTCGATCACGGTCCTTCCGATCTAGCGCCGAACGGACGGCACCTCCGCGTTCAGCACACGTGCAGCTTGATGACGATCTCCACCGTCTCGATCCAGTGAGAGGAGGTGGAGAGGAGAGAGAGTTCACCGGCAGCGTGACGGCGCTCCGATGATGGTGGTGGAGCAATTCCAGCAGGGCTTCGCCTAAGCGCTGCAGAAAACCGATCTAGAGGAGAAACTATGCACCGGTGTAACGGGTAGCACGTGGCCGGAAATTCTGTCCAAAAACCACCCAATCCACTAGTATATATAGGAGGAGAGGAGAGGAGATGCAGCCAAGGCCTTTGGGTCGGCCGAAATAGGAGGTGGGAAGCTGGGAAGCAATCCTACTTCACCTCCAATCCTAGTTGGAGTAGGATTGCCTCCTATTGGCTGATTTTCCACTTTTTGCTTTAGGACTTTCTCTCCTGCGCCATGGGCCTTTGTGGCTGTTTTCCCAGCCCACTAAGGGCTGGTTATTATTCTCCCACGGCCCATGGACCTCTTGGGGTCGAAATACCCCTCCCGGAGGCCTCCCGGTACACTACCGGCACTCCCGGTACACTACCGATGAGCCCGAAACTTTTCCGGAAACCAAACTGGGACTTCCTATATATGAATCTTTACCTCCGGACCATTCTGGAGCTCCTTGTGACGTCCGGGATATCATACGGGACTCCGAACAAACTTCGGTCACCACCATACATAACTCTACACTACCGAAACGTCACCGAACCTTAAGTGTGCAGACCCTGCGGGTTCGAGAACTATGTAGACATGACCGAGACACCTCTACGGTCAATAACCAATGGCGGTACCTAGACGTCCACATTGGTTCCTACATATTCTACGAAGATCTTTATCGGTCGAACCTCTATGTCAAGGATTCAGTTAATCCCGTATAACGTTCCCTTTGTTCTTCGGTATGTTACTTGCCCGAGATTCGATCGTCGGTATCTCCATACCTAGTTCAACCTCGTTACTAGCAAGTCTCTTTACTCATTCCGTAATACAAGATCCCGCAACTAACAATTAGTCACATTGCTTGCAAGGCTTATTGTGATGTTGCATTACCGAGTGGGCCCCGAGATACCTCTCCGTCACACGGAGTAACAAATCCCAGTCTCGATCCATGCCAACTCAACAGACACCATCGGAGATACCTGTAGAGCACCTTTATAGTCACCTAGTTACGTTGCGACATTTGATACACACAAGGCACTCCTCCGATATCCGTGAGTTGCATGATCTCATGGTCATAGGAACATATACTTGACATGCAGAAAACAGTAGCAATAAACTGACACGATCATATGCTATGTTTGTAGTTTGGGTCTTATCCATCACATCATTCTCCTAATGATGTGATCCCGTTATCAAATGACATCTCATGTCCATGGCTAGGAAACCTTAACCATCCTTTGATCAACGAGCTAGTCCATTAGAGGCATACTAGGGACATGGTTTTGTCTATGTATCCACACATGCATTTAAGTCTCCGATCAATACAATTATAGCATGGATAATAAACGATTATCATGAACAAGGAAATATGATAATAACTAATTTATTATTGCCTCTAGGGCATATTTCCAACAGCGTCGTGGCTTGCCATTTCCATCCCGTGCTTCCGAGGTGCCCGAATCTTCGGGATTATGACTACGGCGGGCTAGCCAGTTGTCCTCGTCTACGCAAAAGCGGGTCATGATTGTGGTAAGGGCAGACATTGTCCTCGGTCTATCCTGACCGAGATGTCGGGCCAACCATTCGTCCCAGATATTGTGCCCAAAGTAGGCTATTGCCTCAGCATCCGGACAGTCGACAATCTGTATTTTCTTGGTTAAGAACCTGTTCCAAAACTGTCGGGCAGACTCTCCTTCCTTCTGGACGACATTGCTTAGGTCGAAGGAGTCTGGAGGTCGGACATAAGTGCCCTACAAGTTAGACCGGGAGGCGTCCTCAAGCTCCTCCCAACTTTCGATGGAGTTTTTGAGGGGGGGGTTGTTTAACTAGTGTCTAGCTGGCCCTTTAGCTTTAGCGGTAAGTACTTAATGGCATGGAGATCGTCTCCCCTAGCCATATGTATGTGTAGGAGAAAATCTTCTATCCACACGGCAGGGTCTGTGGTCTCGTCGTACTGTTCGATATTTACGAGTTTAAATCCTTCGGGGAAGTGGTGCTGCATGACCTCGTCTATGAAGCACGGTGGGTGGGCAGCGCCTGTGACTCGAGCCACATTGTGCCGGAATTCAGCTTCTGGTGCCCGTTGTTCCCGTTCTCGGTTGTTATGGTCGAACCAAGCTTGTTCTCTGTTCCGTCTGGCGGGGGAGTACTCTCTAGATCCATAGATGGATCTAGTGTGGCCTATTCTATTATTCAGGTCCTGACGTAGGTCATGCCGATCCCTATACCGCATTGGATCCTTCCCCCTCCTACGGGGCAATTCTGGTGTGTATTCGGGGTCCTCAACCACTTTGTCTCTTCCTCGAGGGGGGGCGATTTTGTTGATCATGATTTGTGTACCTAGGAGGTGTGTGCTCGAGAGCCTCGTCCTCAAATTGGGGAAGAAACGTCTGCATGGGTAGCTCCTGGTTTGGTCCAGATGCTCATTGCCGTACCCTTCTTCGACTACTGGGACCTCTGTCCATCTATCATTGAGGGTGTCCTTCTCACCTTGAAGCTGCCGCCGCATGGCCTTTAGGCTCTGGGCTGTGGCTAGAAGCCATCGCCTGAAGCGTTCTTGGTTTTACGGATCCTCCGGGATGTTGAAATATTTGTCTTCGAGGTTATCGTCCTCATCGGTTGGGGGGAGATAGTTATCATCCTCGGAGTCATCAGGGTCCTCGGGGTCGCAAGGCTTCTCGATGTTTTCATGTGGTTTCCCTAGGGCTTCGAGGTCCTAGGGGTCTGCGGTGTATCATTTTCTTCGGTGCCCATGATGACTCCCCTTCCTTTGTTTGCCTTGGACCGCTTGTGTTGCTTCTGGCGTTTCGACGACTCCTCGGATCTGTTGTCGTTCTACTCGGGGGTGATATCATCTATATTAGCGGGCGTATCCACCATATAGACGTCGTAAGAGGAGGTGGCAGTCCAACGTCCCGTATTGAGAGGGGTCAGGGTGTCGACCTCGTCATACATGTCCTCCGTCCCATCGGAGGTATAATCTAGCATGTTGGTTAAGTCTTCGACGGTGGCTACCAAGTGGGTGGTGGGTGGGTGATGAAATTTTTCATGATCCGACCTCAGCCCGTACTAAACATGTATCGGGCTTCAGTCGTTCACGATCACCAACGACTGGATCTGGTCTGGCATCTCGTTTATCATCGAGAGACTGTCCGGGTCTGTATCTTGGAGGTTTTCCGGAGTACTGTCCGGAGTGTCCTCGAGGTACGGGTTTTCGGCGAGAGCCGGATCAGGGTGTTCAGGATCTATGGCCGGATCCGAACACAGGCGCAGCTCCCCGATGAAAGGAAAGTTGGGCAAAGACCCCGAAGTTAAGGCTTCGAAGTTGCCAGACTCATCAAGCGAGACTAAGAGACCGACGGAGGTGAGATCAGCAGAGAATTCCAGGTCCTCGGGCCTGGTTCTCCGATTGATGGAAAATTTTCCGATCTGGCCCAGATGGCCAGTCGGGTCAGCTTGCAACGTGATGCTACTGAAGGTGAAAACCTGCCGAGGGACGAAGACGTCTCTACAGCCGAGCTGATCGCTGACGACCAAGCGATCCATTGACCTTTTCTTGATCTCACAGCAGAACTCTCAATGAAAGCACCAATGTCAGTGTCAAAACCGGTAGATCTCACGTAGGGGGCCCCGAGCTATGTGCCTTAGATCGATGGGTAACAGGGAACGAAGGGGACAATATTTACCTAGGTCTGAGTCCTCATGAGGAGGTAAAAGCCTACGTCCTGCTTGATTGTATTGATGTGTATAGAGATTATAGAGTTGATCTACCTCGAGATCGTCTAAGCTAGACCCTAGATGAGTTCACCTGTCCTCTATGAATGGGGACCTCCGGTTTATATAGACACCGGGGGTCCATAGGGTTACACACAACTGACCTTTTACAAGGGATAGATACGCATATCATATCTTAGGAACTTGGAGGCCACGCCATTCTACAAAGCCTTCCTTCTTGGATACAGGATCATTCACATTTCAGTCTTCAGCAGATCAGCCCAACAGGTTGGCTCGTGAGGAATGAGCCGACGGCCCGAGGACCCCTTAGTCTCGGACTCCCACAACTTCCCTTGCATCTCTGACGTCGACGGAGGCCGCCACGGCAAGGAGCTTCCCATACTCCCTGTGGCAAGCCACGGTCTACGAGGTAGAGCTCCTCGTGGAGTCGCTCGAAGCTGGCCCAAATTGAACGCTCGCCACTGCGGGAGATACAACCACACTTGCTCTGATCGCCAAGCTTTGAAGGGGTGGGATGGAGTTGTTGTCCTCCAAGTCGACGCAAGAGATCTTGCGCGGCGGTGACCTGCGAGGGTCATGGTATCCACGCTCGTGCATGGATCCCAGCATGGGTCGCCAGAAAAATGCTCTGTGTGAGGTCAGATATTTTGTCAGAGTTAGAAAGGGAGGCAGTGGAGGAGAAGAGAGATGGCCAAATACGGGCCGGCCAAATACATCACATTTGTTCGGGCCGCAAAAACGTGAAAATGCTAAATCCGTTGGAATTATGCGGGTCAGCGAGGTTATACGTCATTTGATAGAATTGCTCTAATGTCATACAAAGCCACTCCCATGGTTGGATAAGGGCATCTCCAAGGGGGACCCGCAAACCTCCCGCAACCGTCTAGACTGCGCTATCCAGACCACAGAAGCCATCCAACGCGGTCATGTATTTGTTCTCGGAGCGGTCCAGACGTGATTTATCCCGCAAACCGAAGAAACGTGGGGGAAATTTGCGGGAGTCTGGACTGCTACTTCACACGATTCTAGCCGCCCTGGCCCACCTCGCTCCCCCGTGCGCTTCCAACCTGCCGCCAACTGCCCACATTCATGCCGCTGTAGAACGCGTTGATATGTCTCCAATATATCTATATATTTTTTATTGTTCCATGCTATTATATTATCTGTTTTGGACGTTTTATATGCATTAATGTGCTATTTTATATTATTTTTGGGACTAACCTATTAACCTAAAGCCTAGTGCCAGTTTCTGTTTTTTCCTTGTTTTGAGTATTGTAGATAAGGAATATTAAACAGACTCCAAACGGAATAAAATCTCCGCGATGATTTTTCTTGGACCATAAGACATCTACTAGACTTGGAGAGGAAGGCAGGAGACCCGCCAGGAGGTCACAAGCCACCCTGGCGTGGCCAGGGGGAGCCCCTGGCTTGTGGCCCCCCTAGTAGGTCCTCTAACCCTAATCTTCGGCCTATAAATTCCCAAATACTCCTTCAATACTAAAAAGAGCCACGATAATACTTTTCTGCCGCTGGAAACCTCCGTTCCCGAGACGTCCAATCTTGGAGCCTTTTCCGATAATCTGTCGGAGGGGGATTCGATCACGGGGGGCATCTACATCAACTCCATTGCCCCTCCGATGATGCGTGAGTAGTCCACCACAGACCTATGGGTCCATAGCTAGTACCTAGATGGATTCTTCTCTCTCTTTGTGCTGCAATACCATGTTCTCCATGATCTTCATGGGGATCTATCCGATGTAATACTCTTTTGCGATGTGTTTGTCGAGATCCAATGAATTGTGGGTTTATGATCAGCTTATCTATGAATATTATTTGGTTCTTCTCTGAATTCTTTATGCATGATTTCATATCTTTGCAAGTCTCTTCGAGTTATTGGTTTGGTTTGGCCAACTAGATTGGTAATTCTTGCAATGGGAGAAGTGCTTAGTTTTGGGTTCAATCTTGCGGTGTCCTCACCCAGTGACAAAGTAGGGGTAGTGAGGCACGTATTGTATTGTTGCCATCAAGGGTAAAAAGATGGGGTTTTCATCATATTGTTTGAGTTTATCCCTCAACATCATGTCATCTTACTTAATGGGTTACTCTATTCTTCATGAACTTAATACTCTAGATGCAGGCAGGAGTCGGTTGATGTGTGGAGTAATAGTAGTAGATGCAGAATCATTTCGGTCTACTTGACACGTACTTGATGCCTATATGCATAATCATTGCCTTGGATATCGTCATAACTATGCGCTTTTCTATCATTTGCTCGACAGTAATTTGTTCACCCATCGTGTTATTTTCCTTCAAGAGAGAAGCCTGTAGTGAAACCTATGGCTCCCGGGTCTATTTTCCATATTATATTTTCAGATCTATATAACAAAAAAATCAAAAATACCTTTCTGCAATTTTATTTACTTTTTACTTTCCGCAATATTTCACATCTATCTCTATCAGATCTAATCCTTGCAAGTAACCATGAAGGGATTGACAACCCCTTTATAGCGTTGGGTGCAAGTGTTTGATTGTTTGTGTAGGCGCATCTAGTGGTGACTTGCTTGTACCTCCTACTGGATTGATACCTTGGTTCTCAACAACTAAGGGAAATACTTATCTACTTTGTTGCATCACCCTTTCCTCTTCAAGGGAAAACCAACGCAAGCTCGAGAAGTAGCAAGAAGGATTTCTGGCGCCGTTGCCGGGGAGGATACACATCAAGCCTACCAAGTACCCATCACAAACTCATCTCTTGCATTTACATTATTTGCCATTTGCCTCTCATTTTCCTCTCCCCCACTTCTAAAACGATTTTCAGAAAAAAAAACAAAAAGATTTGCCTTTTTATTCGCCCTTCTTCCGTTCACCTTTTCATTTGCTTTTTGTTTGCTTGCGTTCTAGATTGATTCGTTGCCACCATGTCTGAATCTAGGGAGGTTTTCGTTGAAAATAATAGTAATAATCTTGAGGGGAATTTTGATGAATTTGCTAATAACAACCCTCACGAAGAACCTACTATCACACATACAAAAAAATCCGCATAGGTAGGGGTAATATTATTAGAAAAGGTGTTATTCAAGATTTCTTTACTTGTGCAAATACGCTACCTACCTTAGGAGGGTCTATTCTCAATAAAACTAATAGTCTTGCGGATGCAATAACACTGCTAATATTTGAACTTGAGAGGCAATTTGTTCATATGCACCCTTGCATACAAAGTATTTTTCTAGAGTTCTCCAATATTCAGCATTCTTCTGTTAAGCGTGCCACCACTATATTTCTAGCCTACGAGTTTAGATTTATCATGGAAGAGGCTAGCGAAATTTTGCTCATTATAAAATTATTGGTGGATGTCCCCCCATAGAGGAGATCCTTTTTAATCTAGAAGAAATGATGAGATTGCAATCTTCGGATTATGTCGCTTATAATGCAAATTGAGAAAAAGGGTCCCTACCGAGGTTTTGGTTGATAAGATTTCTAAACTCAATGATAATTTTGCTATACAAAACAACGGATTAGAGTTTATATTAAGAGATAGGCTTATGACTTTCACCCAAAGGAAAGCTTACAATGATGAATTGATTATACACTCTGGGGGGCGAAGGAGGAACCTATCCTTATCCTATTAAATTTAGCCCCTTTGATTATTTTTGCTTGCCACAAAGGAAACTTGCTGCTGAAAGAAGGGAGTATGAGATGATCATGGATGATCTCCCTTACTATTATGACACTACATAGATCTATTGCGTTATGCCTAGGTAGGGGCGTTAAACAATAGCTTTTGTTGGGAGGCAACCCAATTTTAGTTTTATGTTCTGTTTTTTGCTTCTGTTTTTGAGTGTTTCACACATTATTACCTCTGTAGTAATTGTGTTTTGGTGTTTTAATTAGCGTTTGATCCAAGTAATACCTTTCTGATGGTCTATGGTGATTGTTGATTTGATCTTGCTGAAAATCAGAAAAATTTGCGCCCTGTCCTGGAATTTTATAAATTTACTAGAGAGTTGAATGAGTTTGAAATTTATACACAATATTAGAATACAAATTTCCCAGGTTGTCCTAATGTTTTAGAATTTTTTGAGTTACATAAATATATGAAGTTTCCAGATTGCTACAGACCATTCTGTTTTTGATAGATTCGGTTTTCTTTGTGTTGTTTACCTATTTTGATGTATCTACGGGTTGTATCGGGGGTATGAACCATGGAGAAGTTGGAATATAGTAGATATTACACCAATATAAATAAAGAATGAGTTCACAACAATACCTAAGGTGGTGATTTATTTTCTTATACTAACGGATCTCACGAGTTTTCTGTTAAGTTTTGTGTTGTGAAGTTCTCAAATTTTGGGTAAAGATTTGATGGACTATGGAATAAGGAGTAGCAAGAGCCTAAGATTGGGTATGCCCAAGGCACCCCAAGGAATCAAGGATGCCAAAAATCCTAAGCTTGGGGATGCCCCGGAAGGCATCCCCTCTTTTGTCTTCAATCCATCGGTAAATTTACTTGAGGCTATATTTTTATTCACCACATGATATGTGTTTTGCTTGGAATGTCTTGTATTATATGAGTCTTTGCTTTTTAGTTTGCCACAATCATCCTTTCTGGACACATCTTTTGAGAGAGACACGCATGAATCATGAATTTATTAGAATACTCCGCGTGCTTCATTTATATCTTTTGAGCTAGGCAATTTTGTTGTGGTGCTTCACTTATATCTTTTTAGAGCACGGTGGTGTTTTGTATTATAGAAATAATTGAACTCTCGTACCTCACTTATATTATTTTAAGAGTCTTTAAACAGCATGGTAATTGGTTTAGGTTACGAATTTAGTCCTAATATAATAGACATCCAAGAGGGATATAATGAAAACTTTCATATAAAGTGCATTGAATATTATGAGAAGTTTGATTCCTTGCATAAAGTTTTAAGATATAAAGATGGTAACATTAGAGTCATGTTAGGAAGTAATTGTGAATTGGTAAAAAATACTTGTGTAAAGGTTTATGATTCTCGTAGCATGCACGTATGGTGAACCGTTATGTAAGGAAGTCGGAGCATGATTTGTTTATTGATTGTCAACCTTTGTCTGAGGGTCGGGAGCGCGTGATGTTTTACTCCTACCAACCTCTCCCCTAGGAGCATGCGTCTAATACTTTGCTTCGATGACTAATAGACTTTTGCAATAAGTATGTGAGTTCTTTATGACTAATGTGAGTCCATGGATTATACACACTCTCACCCTTCCACTTTTGCTAGCCTCTCTAGTACCGCGCAACTTTCGTCGGTGCACTACACCCACCATATATTCTTCCTCAAAACAGCCACCATACCTACCTATTATGGCATTTCCATAGCCATTCCGAGATATATTGCCATGCAACTTCCACCGTTTCGTTTATTATGACACGCACCATCACTTGCATATTGCTTTCCATGATCATAATATAGCTAGCATGATGTTTTCATAGCTTGTCCGTTTTTTATGTCATTTGCTATGCTAGATCACTGCACATCCCGGAACACCGCCGGAGGCATTCATATAGTCATATTTTGTTCTAGATATCAAGTTGTACTTCTTGAGTTGTAAGTAAATAAAAGTGTGATGACCATCATTAATAGAGCATTGTCCCATGTGAGGAAAGAATGATGGAAGCTATGATTCCCTCACAGGCTGGGATGAGACTCCAGACTTTATGAAAAATAGAAGAGGCCAGCAAAGCCCAAATAAAAAAAGGCCATTGATGCCCATCAAAATAAAATAAAAAGAGAAAAGAGAGAAGGGACAATGCTACTACCTTTTTTCCCACACTTGTGCTTCAAAGTAGCAGCATGATATTCATGATAGAGAGTCTCCTATTTTGTCACTTTCATATACTAGTGGGAATTTTTCATTATATAACTTGGCTTGTATATTCCAATGATGGGCTTCCTCAAATTTCCCTATGTCACAGCCCTAGAATTTATTGCAATTAATTTTATTAGATGCATCAGAGAGAATCCATGCATCATGTTAAATTCAAATGAATTTGAAATGAGGAATGAATCAAGCCTCGGAGAGATTTTTTGTCAAAAGAGCAATATAAAAATTACCTCAAATAAGTCCAAGAAAATGTCCCTGCTATCCTAAGAAAATATTGGCATGAGGAAAAGTCCAAACCAATATTTTAGGAATCATAGAAATATTTATATTGGGATTGGAGTTAAACCACCAATTGTTTGAATTGGATTTATATTATATTTATATTAAATATAAATGTGAGAGCCTGGTTTAATATGAATCATAGACTACTAATATCAACAAGGAATTCCTTCTTTTCCGGTGCGCACGAGTGAGGACAAAGTGCGCAGGAAAGACTAGTGTTGGTCTGTGGGGCCACTCTAGATCTCGCTAGGCATAACGGGGGTGTTACAATTGGTATCAGAGCCGACCCTTGCGGTTACACGGGCATGCACGGACATGTGGCGCATGGCATGTGTGGCCCGTTATGGCACACAGCATGGCACATGTGCCGGACTGGACGCGCATATGTGTGCCAAAAGGGAACGTTCCTGATGGGCCGATGAGGACGTCGATTCCTTTGAGTGGGGGTGTATGTGAGAGCCTGGCTTAATAGGAATGATAGACTACTCATATCAACAAGGAATTCCTTCTTTTCCGGAAGCCCACTCGAAAAGAACTCCAAAGTTAAGCGTGCTTGGTTTGGAGCGATTCTAGGATGGGTGACCGACCAGGAAGTTGGTCCCGGGTGCGCACGAGTGAGGACAAATTGCGCAGGAAAGACCAGTGTTGGTCTGTGGGCCCAGTCTAGATCGCGCCAGGCGTAAAGGGGTGTTACAATAAATCCAAATATTCTGGAAATTCTTATGTGGCTCTGGATATTGTACTTCCACCCACATATCTATTTTCACAAGATTTTAAAATGATTTGGTTTTTGAATCAAATCAAAACAAATTAAATAAACACAAAGCAAAACAGAAATAAAAAAGGGGGAGCCACTTACCTGGCCCAAAAGGTGGCCCAGCCCACCAAGGGCATCAATGTCTTCTTCCTCTTGCTAGGAGGAGAAGCACCTGCGTGCCGGGCATGCCTGCGCCGCGGCCACCTCCTCCCTCTGTGCTTGGCCCCCCTGTGCTCTTCTCCTCGCTTGTGTAGGTGCCCCGCAACCCCGTCTCGTTCTCCCCTCACCCTCCGGTCCCTCTCCTCCTCTCCAACGGTCGCCCTCGAGCTCACCTAAGCGCTCCATCGGCGCCGTTCACCATAACTATAGCCATTGACCTCACCAAGCCCCGTAGCCACGTCCGAAAGCTCCAGACCATCGTCATCGTCTTCTCCATCGAGCAGAGCAATGCGAGAGGCACTACATTGCCGTCAGCGATCTCGCCTTCAACCTCGGGCACTGACAATCCTCATCATCGATTCGCTGCGCACATGGCATCCCCGACCTTGCCGTCTTCGCGAGAAGCTCCATGGTGAGCTTATGCATCTCCCCCCTGCCGCACCGTCGCTCCTGTCCCCTAGCCGCTGACCTCGCCATGGCTGAAAGCTCCAGCCGTCGCAAAAGTCGCCATGGCCATCATCTCCAGCCACCCTGTAGCCTCCCGTGTGCTCCCCTGGATGTGCGCGGGGATGGGCTCCCCTCTGGTGCCCTTAGCACCGCTAGCCACCCCCTGTAGTGCCGCCCCGAGAAACGCAGGCGAGCCACCGCCGTGGGATTTGGTCACCGGCGGCTAACCACCGGCCTCGCTAACGTGTTCCATTTAATTGTCGCTAATGACTTGGTTAGCTAGGCTCTAAGACATTGACAAGCGGGACCCACCAGATAATTAAGTTAGTTAACCTTCTACTTAGGATTAGTTTAACTCCAGTGGCCCCATGCGTCAGCTTTGACTTTGCTGACGTGGCTGTTGACTGGACCCACCAGTCAGTTACTGACAGGGTCCCATGTTGAGTGCTAAGTCAGCAGTTGACCAGGCCCACTGGTCAGCCTCAGTAGCTGAGCCTGTTACACTGACACGTGGGCCCTGTTAGTCAGGTTTGACCCTGGTCAGCTCTGCTGACCCGCTAATGTCACTATGACGTAATGATGACGCATTAATTGATTTATAGTAATAAAATAATTCAGGAAATTCCAGAAAATGTTTAAAACTTCTAAAAATCATAGAAATTCAACCGTAACTCAGATGAAAATAATTTATATATGAAAAATGATCAAAAAATCCAATGAATCTGTTCATGCCATGATCATGCATGTTTGAACAAGTTAACTTCACCAAGTAGGACATTTTATGATTAGGGCAATATAGGAAATATCATTTGGAGTTGGAATTCAAACTTGTTTGAATTCCACTTCAATTAACTTAGCTGATTATTCCTCTAGGCCAATTCAGTACCTTAACTTGTCATATCATACATCATGATTGTGCATTGCATAAGTTGAATGCTGGTTCTTCTTGTTTGCTGGTGTTTGTTCCTCTCGGTAGACAATGGTTCTGATGATGTGATTGTTGACACTAATGAAGAGAAGTAATATCTTCAGAATTGTTAGGCAAGCAAACCCCCTTCAGCATACTGATATGAACCCACTCTCTTGCTCTTGCTCTCTTTTACTGCATTAGGACAACAACGATTCAATTGTTACATGTTCTCGGTAGTTGAACCCATTCCTTTGCATGACCTGTCTTTCCCACAGTAAATAGTTGAAACCACTTGGCATGAGTAGCAATTGCTTGAGCCTTGTTGTGCTTACTCATCCATGCTTGATTACTATGCCTATTATGCTTAGAGTCATGTCGTGTCGGGTCTGATCCATCTCGGCGATGAATCGGAATAGCAGTGTTCATGTCCTACTATGTGAGAGCTAAGTGTGTGAACACAATTTGGTAAAGATAGCGATGAGAGGCCATGTAGGAGTACATGGCGGGTTGTCTCGTTGGGACCGTACTTAAGAACTGAGTTATGTGTATGTTATCCAAGACAAGATACTACCGCACATTGGGATACTTAACTGACCCTATCGGCCTATTAATTGCCCTAACCTCTGTCCAGGAGATGCAACTAGTTTTTGGTGTTTGCAGGAAAAGTGTTGGCGGCCGTGCATAGCACTGCCCGACGGGGTGGGCTGTGATGCGGTATAGGCACAGTGGCACGGTGTACCAAGTGGCACCCGAACGGTGGGCTTGGGAACCTTGCGCACATCATTTGAGCCCGTAGCGGAAACTTCGACCGGACTTCCGTGCGGGTTCAGTCTCAAATAGGCGATAAACCTGGACTAGGGTCTTGTGCGATTGACGGTCGTGGCCGACTCCCTCGCTGGGATTCCGCTTGAACGTTCCTGAGGTGCCTTTTATGTGCACATGGCGATAAGTGGCGAGAGCGTGTGTGAAGAAGTATACCCCTGCAGGGTGAAATAATCTGTTCGAATAGCCACGTCCTCGAATATGGACTTCTTGGAGAACTTATGTGGTTCATAGATAACTGGAATGGATACCTCTAAAATACGCAAGATAAGTGTGAGTGCTATGGATGGCCTTCTCGTGGGGAGACAGGAGAGGATCCATAGTGGTGTATTGGTTGGTGAATATGTGGACTCGTGTGCGCTATCCCACCTCAAAATAAAAGTACTTGTAGTCGTAGTACAGGTTAGCCAAGAGTCAAAGCTGGCTTGCTGCAATAACCCCACAACCCCCTTCATTGATATTGATGCATATGTAGTTAGTTCTGATGTAAGTCTTGCTGAGTACCTTTGTACTCATGTTTCCTTAAATTATGTTTTTGCAGAGGAGACGTCAGTCTCATTAGTGATCGTTACAACGTGAAGTTCGATGTTGACCGGATTAGCTTGGGAATCCCAGACAGAGGTCTGGTTCCTTTGGTAGGGCCGTTGTAGCTTTTCAGGCTCTTCCAGCCACTTTTAGTAGATGTCTATACCCAGACATGTTTTGCTTCCGCTTGTTGCTGGTATGACTTGAGTGTTGGGTCATGTGACCCCTGTTTGTAATACCACATTATGTTGGCTCTTATGAGTCTTTAATAAATACTTGAGTCATAGAGTTATGTTGTGATGCCATGTTGTATCTACACATATCGTGCATATTGTGTGTATGTTTGAAATGCATTGGTATGTGTGGGATTCGACACCTAGTCATGTACCTTTAGTAGTACTCCTTACGGGGAAATGCCTCTTTGTGCTTCCATCGAGCCTTGGTAGCTTGCTACTGCTCCGGACACATTGATTGACCAACATGTATCCTTCTTTGTTGTTGTGTCTGTCCCTTTGGGGAAATGTCTCGCAGTGTAATGGAGTCCCTCTAGCCTGCTACGACTCGTCTACGTGCAGTGATGACATTTATGTCCCACGGCATAATGGAGTCCTTGTAGCTTGCTATGACTCGTCTACACACGCTAGAGATCGACACCTGCATTGCTAGGTTACGTATGCATGTTCCTATACGGATGTGCCACTTGGGTTCTACGACTAGTCATGTCGGCCCGGGTCCTTTGACTTTTGAATGCTAGCGACACATTCACATAAGTGAGTCAAAAGACACAAACGGTCCCGGCCCAGGTAAGGTGGCAACCGTGGAGATAACCGTGCGTGAGACCGCAAAGTGATGTGATGTGTTACAGGCTGGATTCTTATGGCTTAGGATTGGGGTCCCGATAGCGCTGGTATCAGAGCTTGACTGCCTGTAGGACTACCAAGCCAAACTAGTCGATGTTGAGTCTAGAACTTCTTTAGTTATATAAGGGAATTGATTGTGGAAGGGAACGTAAGGCTCTTTTTACTCCTTTCCTTGTGTCATTATAATTCTGAGTCACCCTCTTTTTTTCCTACGGGGATTAAGAACTAGGCTTTCTTATCTATATATCAGGATGACGAGTTAGTATGCTGGAGACCTATAGGAAAGTTGTTGTCTTCCTGGATCAGTGTCTCCATAAGAATTCAATGTTATGTTGTTAGTTGTCTTGTAGGTTGCCTCATATTTCATGCCCGTATAGCCATTATGTTGTCCGAGTTATCCAAGGTTTCTAAATTATCTGATGCAATTGCAAAACTCTTTCATCTTGAGTCAATGTATTTCAGGCCAGACAAAACACACTAATTGTTGAGTTGAGGTACTATATTACCTCGACGTGTTTGTTGAAGTGTTAGGAAACCATGTTGTTTTAGTGAACCACCCAACGGTTTAGCTATGTCTTCTGTTCCTAGTGTGATAATTCTAGCCATCGTTATCAAAAGCATGTTGTGATGCTACTTAGTCAATAGGTATTGTATTTCTGGGTTCTTGAACCCAAGTCTCATCCTGCTTAGTCATGTTGATAGCATTTGCTCGTCCCCTTAGGATGCTTAGTAATCTGGTTATAGTCTTCAAGGTTCGTGGTATATCATTCTTCCAATACCATGATCCATCATGGCAGAAGTTCCTTGTGATCAAAATATCACAACAAGAGTGCTCGTGATGAGTCCTCCATTTCATAGTTGTGAGTCTGCCAATTCTTTCATTTTTGCATGGATTATCTCAAAGAAACATGTTGAACTCCGTCTGATATATTCAATCCATGCATCTACAACTCAAGAAAAATCAGGTGCTCTTGAGTTGTCCTTCTTCAATTGTATTTTGACCTTTATCTATCAATGGATAGTCAAGGGTATGTCATGCATTGTGTTATCGATGTCGACTATTCTTGTGGTCTGTCAAGCCATTCTATTTCAGAATGACTAGGAGAAGCAAAACTCTCGTACCTCATCCATTCTTGGATTGGGTCAAAGCAGTTGTATTCCGCAGATCAAAATGCCAATTCAGCTTTTGCTCTGTTCTACCTTGAGGTATTACCCTCTTCATATCAAGATTGTCATGAGAACTGTACTCCCTCTTATGAAATCTTGATGTAGTGGTACTTCTCGCCATCATCATTCATTCCCTGGTCTCTGTGTTGTCTGTAACCAGAACACCGACAAGAGAATCATGATGTGTGAAATCAATACTCCTAGCAACTTTGTTGCTTGGTAGTTAATGGACAATAATATCACTCTTGGTGTGGTGGTCATTGAATTGTCATACTAAGATTGATCGTGCTACCTAGTCCATTTTCCTTGGTGCACATTTCGGTCAATGAGTTAGGATTGTGTCAATCCTTCGCTCTGTTGATCGTATCATCTTGCTTTGAAAAGCAAGATTGTTCTCGAGATTGATAACATATTGGTGGATCGTGATTTTCCGAATATCTTCTCGGAAGTATCACCAGGCTGTCCCCTGACCGTTATGTTGAGTTCGTGATTAAGATGATTTTTCTATAAACCACATTTCTCCAAGAATCTATATTGGATACCCATGAACTAGTTGGTTAAGGTAAACAACAACTTCGAGAGTTGAAAGATAAAAGCTTGATCTAACTTATCTCATGTCAAAGGGATATCTTTGTGTTTTTGTGCATGTGTGTAGAAGAAAGATGATATCTTGATAGGTTAATCCTTGTGATCAATTGTTGTATTTATTGTCTTCTTCAATCTTTGATTTGAGTTTGGGCTATCGTCAAATCAAAATCAGAACCAAAGATCTTCCTAATGTTGTTTTACTCGTGGATGTATCCTCGAGCATACAACATTATATCCTTTGGTCTGACCAATGCTATCACCTTGTTCTCATAGTTGTGGAATTCCATCTATATGGATATCTCGATGAATTGTTGTTGGGCCCATCGATAACATTTTCATCTGTTCCATGATTCATGTTGGACATTAAGCTAGTGTTGGAAACTTTGTAGGTAATATGTTCGTGTCGTGTACATGAAGCGTATGCATGGTGTAAGAAGTGACTTACTCTTAGTTCATGTGCATATGGTGCAAGTTGCTGCCATGAACTTGAGAAAGGTCGTTTTGTTTTCATTGGAATCATCCCAAGTCAGTCATGCACATGCGAAGTATTCTATGGTTTGGTAGACTGATCATCTCCATTCCACATGCAATCCCTAGCACACCAAGCCACTGATTGATTTGTTTAAGGAAAAGAAGTTAAGTGTTACTCCTGAAGGGCCCTGACGGACGTGCACAATACTTTGCTACCTCCAATGATGGTTCCATCCAAAACTCGGTAGTGTTTTGTTGTAAGATTTCTATGTGGTCATAATTGTCTTGGATAGTGTGTTCACATGTGTCTTGCAATCCAGATCATGTTTTGGAGTTGGCTTCCACAGTTCATTTCCCGAGAATCTTGCAACGTCATCTCTTCGACTTGTGTTGCAACCTTTCACTTTCAGACATGCTGAGTCTGGGATATCCCAGCACCAACTAGATCTGAATCTCAGGCAGATATAATGGTTGGGACATTTTCCAAGAATTATAATATTGGTCCCGATCTAACTGGTAAAGTGATGTTGTCGCTAACACACCTAGCCGGAAGACCTATTATTATAGTATCTTGTATCAGCAACATTAGCCACTTCCCTACGAGGTTTTCATACGACTTGTCCTAGACGTTGTTCCTCATGGACCCTTGGAATCCCCGAAGTCCAACCTTCATTTGATGTTCTAGATGTTAGACATTTCCGATTATTGGTTATGCTAGCACATCAAGGATAACATTAGAAGCGGAGTGCTAAATGTCTCTCGATCGATCATCCAGATTTCGTTTCCTTGGCATAGCTAAGGAGAAATTTGAGAAAGTGATGTCTTCCTTTGCATCTGCATCCTCCATCGCTATTCATCATAGTAGTATGATGTGTTGCCAGAATCCTTGGCATGGATATTGGTAAAAGTTTGATGAATATGGAAATGCTGAAGTTCCTGAGAGCACGCTCAAACACTAGGTTATTTCTCGGTATCAATTGGGAAGTGCCTTCCATTACCGAGCAGTTCTATAACTCTAGTTTTCCTTCCGATCTGAGTATGCCATTCTTTTGAATTTCTTCAGTTGTGAATTGCCTTAGGCTGGTGTAAAGAGTTTCAATGATCTCTATATCAAAAGTAATTCTTTTGCCACTTAAGGGATAAGTCTATGAGTCACCTTCCCCAAGGTGTCTGTTATGGTATTATGGCAATTAACTCCTCGCTACTTTGAAACCCATTCAACATATGCTTTAGCATGGGATTGTTGCCTACCAATTGAACCTCCGTCATCTACCCCATTTCATCGTTCTCAAGGTGTGATTGTGTCTTAGCTTGAGAGATGTTATCACATCTCATTCCGCGAGTTGATCATGAGTTGCTCGATCTCCGAGAAGATCGATTCTTTTAGAGCTTTTCATTCCTTGTCGTTGTGTTGGGTGGATCTTCCAAAGCAAAGGTGTCAACATCAACATGATGCAATGAATCAAGATCTTCGAGAAGAGCAATTGGATCGCAAAGATTGTGATAGTTTGTTTTCCTCTGTCCTCTTAACCTACGCCTGAATCTCGGGATGAGATTCTTGTTTAGTGGGGGCGAGTTGTCACAGCCCTAGGATTTATTGCAATTAATTTTATTAGATGCATCAGAGAGAATTCATGCATCATGTTAAATTCAAATGAATTTGAAATGAGGAATGAATCAAACCTCAGAGAGATTTTTTGTCAAAAGAGCGATATAAAAATTACCTCAAATAAGTCCAAGAAAATGTCCCTGGTATCCTAAGAAAATATTGGCATGAGGAAAATCCAAACCAATATTTTAGGAATCACAAAAATATTTATATTGGGCATTTGAGTTAAACCACCAATTGTTTGAATTGGATTTATATTATATTTATATTAAATATAAATCCTAATATTCTGGAAATTCTTGTGTGGCTCTGGATATTGTACTTCCACCCACATATCTATTTTCACAAGATTTTAAAATGATTTGGTTTTTGAATCAAATCAAAACAAATTAAATAAACACAAAGCAAAACAGAAATAAAAAAAGGGGGAGCCACTTGCCTGGCCCAAAAGGTGGCCCAGCCCACCAAGGGCATCAGTGTCTTCTTCCTCTTTGCCAGGAGGAGAAGCACTTGCGTGCCGGGCATGCCTGCGCTGCGGCCACCTCCTCCCTCTGTGCTTGCCCCCCCCCCCCCTGTGCTCATCTCCTCGCATGTGTAGGTGTCCTGCAACTCCGTCTCGTTCTCCCCTCTCCCTCCGGCCCGTCTCCTCCTCTCCAATGGTCGCCCTCGAGCTCACCCGAGCGCTGCCATCGGTGCCGTTTGCCATAGCTGTAGCCATTGACCTCGCCAAGCCCCGTAGCCATGTCCAAAATCTCCATACCGTCGTCTTCCTCTTCTCCATCTAGTAGAGCAACGCGGGAGGCACTACATCACCATCAGCAATCTCGCCTTCAACCTTGGGCGCCGGCAATCCCCATTGTCAATTCGCTGCGCACAGGGCGTCCCTGACCTTGCCATCTTTGCGAGAAGCTCCGTGGTGAGCTTCTGCATCTCCCCCCTGCTGCACCATCGCTCGCATCCCCTAGCCATTGACCTCGCCATGACCGAAAGCTCCGATCGTCACAAAACTTACCGTGGCCATCGTCTCCAGCCATGTCGTACCCTCCTGCGTGCTCCCCTGGATGTGCGTGGGGATGGGATCCCCTCTGGTGCCCTCAGCGCCGCTAGCCACCCCCTATAGCGCCGCCCCGAGAAACGTCGGCGAGCCACCGCCATGGGATTTGGTCGCCGACGGCTAACCACCGGCCTCGCTGACGTGTTCCATTTAATTGTCGCTAATGACTTGATTAGCTAGGCTCTGAGATGTTGACAAGCGGGACCCACCAGATAATTAAGTTAGTTAACCTTCTGCTTAGGATTAGTTTAACTCTAGTGGCCCCATGCGTAGCTTTGACTTTGCTGACATGGCTGTTGACTGGACCCACTAGTTAGTGACTGAATGGGTCTCATGTTGACTGTTGAGTGAGCAGTTGACCAAGCCCACTGGTCAACCTTAGTAGCTGACCCTGTTACACTAACTTGTGGGCGCTATTAGTCAGGTTTGACCCTGGTCAGCTCTGCTGACCCGCTGACGTCACTATGACGTAATGCTGATGTAATGATGACGCATTAATTGATTTTCTAGTAATAAATAATTCAGGAAATTCTAGAAAATGTTTAAAACTTCTAAAAATCATAGAAATTCAACCGTAACTCAGATGAAAATAATTTATATATGAAAAATGATCATAAAAATCCACTGAATCTATTCACGCCATGATCATGCATGTTTGAACAAGTTAACTTCACCAAGTAGGACATTTTATGATTAGGGCAATATAGGAAATATCATTTGGAGTTGGAATTCCACTTTAATTAACTTAGCTGATTATTCCTCTAGGCCAATTCAGTACCTTAACTTGTCATATCATACATCATGATTGTGCATTGCATAAGTTGAATGTTGGTTCTTCTTGTTTGCCGGAGTTTGTTCCTTCTCGGTAGACGATGGTTCCGACGATGTGATTGTTGACACCAATGAAGAGAAGTAATATCTTCAGGACTATCAGGCAAGAAATCCCCCTTGAGCATATTGATATGAACCCACTCTCTTGCTCTTGATCTCTTTTACTGCATTAGGACAACAATGATTCAATTGTTACATGTTCTCGATAGTTGAACCCATTCCTTTGCATCACCTGTCTTTGCCATAGTAAATAGTTGAAACCACTTAGCATGAGTAGCAATTTCTTGAGCCTTGTTGTGCTTACTCATCCATGCTTGATTACTGTGCCTGCTATGCTTAGAGTCATGTCGGGTCGGGTCTAATCCATCTCGGCGATGAATCGGAATGGCAATGTTCATGTCCTACTGTGTGAGAGCTAAGTGTGTGAACACAATTTGGTAAAGGTGGCAACGAGAGGCCATGTAGGAGTACATGGCGGGTAGTCTCATTGGGACCGTCCTTAAGAACTGAGTTGTGTATGTTATCCGAGACAAGATACTACCGCACATTGGGATGCTTAATTGACCCTCTAGGCCTATTAATTGCCCTAACCTCTGTCCAGGAGTTGCAACTAGTTTCTGGTGTTTGTAGGAAAAGTGTTGGCGGCCGTGCATAGCACGGCCTGACGGGGTGGGCTGTGATGTGGTATAGGCACAGTGGTACGGTGTACCAAGTGGCACCCAAACGGTGGGCTTGGGAACCCTGCGCACATCGTTTGAGGCCATAGCGGAAACTTCGGCCGGACTTCCATGCGGGTCCAGTCTCAAATACGCGATAAACCTGGACTAGGGTCTTATGCGATTGATGGTCGTGGCCGACTCCCTCATTGGGCTTCCGCTTGAAGGTTGCCGAGGTGCCTTTTATGTGCACATGGCGATAAGTGGCGAGAGCGTGTGTGAAGAAGTTTACCTCTACAGGGTGTAATAATCTGTTCGAATAGCCGCGTCCTTAGATATGGACTTCTTGGAGAACTTATGTGGTTCATAGATAACTGGAATGGATGCCTCTAAAATACGCAGGATAAGTGTGAGTACTATGGATGGCCTTCTCGTAGGGAGACGGGTGAGGATCCATAGTGGTGTATTGGTTGGTGAATATGTGGACTCATGTGCGCTATCCCACCTCAAAAGAAAAGTACTTGTAGTCGTAGTACAGGTTAGCCAAGAGTCAAAGCTTGCTTGCTGCAATAACCCCATAACCCCCTTCATTGATATTGATGCATATGTAGTTAGTTCTGATGTAAGTCTTGCTGAGTACCTTTGTACTCACGTTTGCTTAAATTATGTTTTTGCAGAGGAGACGTCAGTCTCATTAGTTATCGTTACAACATGAAGTTCGATGTTGACCGGATTAGCTTGGGAATCCCAAACAGAGGTCTAGTTCCATTGGTAGGGTCGTTGTAGCTTTTAAGGCTCCTCCAGTCACTTTTAGAAGATGTCTGTACCCAGACATGTTTTGCTTCCGCTTGTTGCTGGTATGACTTGAGTGTTGGGTCATGTGACCCCTGTTTGTAATACCACATTATGTTGGCTCTTATGAGTCTTTAATAAATACTTGAGTCATAGAGTGTAGGACCGAAAGTATGTCTAGAGGGGGCTGATTAGACTACTTGACCAAATAAAAGTTTTGCCTATACCAAGTTTTAAGGTTGACAGTTTTTAGCATTTCATGGCAAGTCAACTACACTCTACACATGCAGTCTAAGAGTATATAGCAGTGGAAAGTAACAACAAGCATGTATAGAAGGGATAGGGTAGGATATCAAATGCAGTTGTAGACACGATGATTTTTCCCGTGGTTCCGAAAGGTGGCGCTATCGTACATCCACGTTTATGGAGTCTTCAACCCACGGAGGGTAACGGTCGCGAGAGTCCACGGAGGGCTCCACCCAAAAGGGTCCACGAAGTAGCAACATTGACTATTCCATAACGGCTTCCGTCCACGAAGGACTATCCTCACTATGGGTAGATCTTCACGAAGTAGGCGATCTCCTTGCCCTTACAAACTTCTCGGTTCACTCCACAACACGAAGTAGGAGACTCCCAAGCGACACCTAACCAATCTAGAAGGCACCACCCTCCAAAAGGTAATAGGCTCGGTAATGACGATGAACTCCTTGATCTTGTGCACTCATTTGAGTAGTGTTCGGGCTTCCCACAATTGTAGCAATTGCGGTCATGACTTGACGAACGCTTCTCTTCATATCTTGAGTTGGATTTTCTTTCTTTGCCTCTATTCTTGTAGAACTTGTTGAATTTATTGACCATGAGGCTTATCTCTTCATTGGTGACAAGGTTGTTGCTTGAAGTTGCGGGAGCATCACTTGTGGCTTTGTAAGCACCGCTAGACTTGTGATGAAGTTCTTGTTTATCTTTGAGTGTCATCTCATGAGCAACAATCCTTCCAATGACTTCCGTAGGCTTGAGATCTTTGTAGTTTGGCATCATTTGGATCAATGTGCACATGGTGTCATATCTCTCATCCAAAGCTATAAGTATCTTCTTGATGATGAATTTGTCGGTCATTTCTTCGCTTCCTAAGCCGGCAATCTCATTTGTGATGAGAGCTAGCCTAGAGTACATCTCTGCGACTCCTTCACCATCCTTCATCGAACTTGTCAAGCTGACCTTGAAGAACATCTAATATGGATTCTCTCATGGACTCGGTTCCTTCGTGCAATACAACCAAAGTATCCCAACTCTCTTTTGCATTCTCAAGACAGCTGATACTGTTGAATTCTTCAGGGCATAAGTAGTTAAAGAGAATATCGCATGCTTGAGCATTGAGTTGCAACATCTTCAACTCATCCGTGGTCACTTCATGATCCGGTTCCCGTCCATCCGCAAAGAACTCACCTTGCAAGCCAACACGAACAACAGCCCAAACGGCGGGGTTATTACCAAGAATATGCATTTTCATTTTGTGCTTCCAACTTGCAAAATTAGTGCCATCAAAGTACGGACCTCTATGGTGATAACTTCCCTCACTAGACGCCATACTCTCCTAGGTTGTGAGACCTAAGCAATGGAGACCAAAGCTCTGATACCACTTGTAGGACCGAAAGTATGTATAGAGGGGGGGTGATTAGACTACTTGACCAATAAAAGTTTTGCCTATACCAAGTTTTAAGGTTGATAGTTTTTAGCATTTCATGGCAAGTTAAGTACACTCTACACATGCAAGTCTAAGAGTATATAGCAGCGGAAAGTAACAACAAGCATGTATAGAAGGGATAGGGTAGGAAGATCAAATGTAGTTGTAGACACGATGATTTTTCCCGTGGTTCCGATAGGTGACGCTATCGTACATCCACGTTTATGGAGTCTTCAACCCACGGAGGGTAACGGTCGCGAGAGTCCACGGAGGGCTCCACCCAAAAGGGTCCACAAAGTAGCAACCTTGACTATTCCATAACGGCTTCCGTCCACGAAGGACTAGCCTCACTATGGGTAGATATTCACGAAGTAGGCAATCTCCTTGCCCTTACAAACTTCTTGGTTCACTCCACAACATGATGTAGGAGGCTCCCAAGCGACACCTAACCAATCTAGGAGGCACCACCCTCCAAAAGGTAATAGGCTCGATAATGACGATGAACTCCTTGCTCTTGTGCTTCAAGATGATAGACTCCTCAGCACCCAACCACTCTCTCACAGATTTGGCATGGTGGAAGAGATGGGATTGGTGTAAAGCTACTTGGGGAGGCTAGAAATCAAGATCCATATGATTGGAGTGGAAGATCTTGATCTCAACACAAGGGTAGGTGGTTCTCTCTCAGAAAATCTGATAGGATAGGTATGGAATAGTTCTGAGTGCTTCTTTCTCGAGTAGGTGGTGGTGAAGGGGTATATATAGGCATCCCCAAAAATCCAACCGTTACACACAAAATGACCAACTCGGTGACACCTATGTGTTAATCTCGGTGGTACCGAAGTGACCAAAAGGGGGCAACTTTTGAATCTCGATGAGACCGATATAGGAAACTCGGTTGCACCGATAAGGTGACCAACGATCCGATTTCCAATCTCGGTGACGCCGATCCAACATTCTCGGTGGGACCGAAAATGTGAATTTGCGTAACAGAAAGTTGGCAACCTAAACTCGGTGGCACCGGTATGGAATCGGTTGCACCGAAGTGGCTAGGGTTTGGCTGAGTCTGTCTAGGTTCTGGAATCGGTGGCACCGGTATGGGAAAGTTGGTTGCACCGATTTTGAGTGTTAGGTATAGAACAGACTTTGGTGGGAGAGTTTGTGGATGTTTTTGGCGACTATCACTTGTGCACGTTTGAGCATATTGTTCACCAACAAAACCCTACCCCCTGTTAATAGTATTGGCTTTCCTATGGACTCAAAGGGATTTCTCACAAATATAAAATGTAGAGTCCTTTTGCTTGAAGCTTGGCCAACCTATTTCCTTGCATCTTGGGGTATGTCCACACTCTCCTTTTGTCAATCCTATCATTGAACATTTCCTGAAATATACTTGGTGGAAACATTAGTTCAATGACTTATATGTTGTTATTAATTACCAAAAGCACCAAGGGAGCAAATGTGCTTTCAATCTCCCCCTTTTTTGGTAATTGATGACAACATATAGATCAAAGCTTCGACATATGATAAAATCAATGAATATAATCGTCGCTTTGAGAGGTTTGTGATAAGCAAGAGCTCCCCCTAATTTTGTGCATTATTTTGAATTTGCGTTTGAATGCAAATGCACAATCGATTAGGTATATGGGGCACTTCTTCCATGTCACATACAACTTGGTGGTGTGCGAGAATAATTAGAATGAATAACAAAGCACAACACAATCAAGCAAAGGGTGAATGATCATCTCATAAGCATTAAGATGATAGGAAATAGTTGCATCACACAGAACAACGTATGATCACACATAAACCCAAAAGTATCTCACGTCAAACCAAAAGAACCAAATGTTTTGAAAAGCAACAAACACCAAAACGCTCTCTCGCTCAAAGCCTAAAGATCTATATACACTTCTCCCCCTTTGGCAACAAGTTACCAAAAAGTTCAAAGGTATACTCTAAATGTTCTTGGGTTGATCTCCTCCGGTTGTTGATGAAGGAGTCAAGATGACAGCGTCGGCGAAGATCTCATCAGATGTCGTGGATGGAGTTGGAGTGACAGCTGGAGGAACTGGAGCAGATGGAGCAGGAGTTGTGCTGACAGTAGCAGGAGCTGATGAAGATGGCCTCAAGTTTGGTGCAGGCACTGTGGTTGATCTAGTCTGAGTGGTGAACCGAGTGCCCTGGCTTAGAGGTGATTCATCCTCCTCCTCATCATCATCATCGTCATCTGAAGTAGAAGAGACCCGAGGGATGTGCACTGAGTCAACTTCCTTCTAAAGCTCTATGACTGTCTTAGTCAGCCTGTCCACCTTATCATTAAGGGTCTTGATCCTAGTTTCAAAGATCCTGACAAGATTGTTCTGGTTGTCCAGAATCCCCTTAATGTCCTTCTGCATGCCCTAAACTGATGATATCAACAGATCCATTTGCTCATTTCTGGATCGAGGGGCTTGAGCACTAGTGGCTCTAACTGCCTCTCCTTCTGCCTGAGCTGCAGCTGAAGTGGGATGATCAACATCCATCACCACAACACTGTCCTCGAGATCTGGCTGTAGGGGTAAATGTGGATGATCTAGAGCAAATATGTGTTTCTCCAATTTTGAATTGATAAGCATCTGGATGTAGGGTGCATAACAGCAAGAGCGCTTCTGGTCAACAGCAACCCTCTTGATTGTCTCAACAATCAAATCCATGACTCTGATCCTGGTGTGTCTATCAAGGTGGATCAACATATTGATGGAGTGGCCTCAGATCATCTTGGCATCTCCTGACTTGGGCATCAATGTGTGCCTCATAACGGTGTTCATTGTGCGGAGGCCAACCTGAAGAAAGTAGATAGATCCTAGCCTGTGAGACTTCACATTGGTAGTAGGGATCTCCTTGTACATATTTGCCATAGCCTTGTGGCTCCCCTTGGATTCTGCGTATACATCCAAGTCACCATCCTGTGCTTCAGGAACTCCTAAGATAGCAGCCCATTCTTCAACAGTTGATTCATACCTTGCACCTTCAGTCATCCATACAATTCTACCATCTCCATAGAAATGTGCAGTGGAGTAGAATTGCATGATCATATCATCATTCCAAGCTGTGAATTCTCTGCCAACAAACTCATCCAAGCTTATGCAGTGGAAATTGTCTTGGACACTTGAAAAGTAGTCCTCATTTTCCTTGATGAATTTCCAAGCAACATATCGCATATCACTAACAGCTGGACTCTTGTCAAAGAGCACAGTCTCATAGAAATCCTGTTGCTCCTTGGTATAAAATCTGTAGTCCACAGTTGTCTTCTTCCTCTAGGCATAAGGATCTATAGCTCTCCAAGATCTCAATCCTGAATCCTTCCTCTTCTTCATATCCTCAGCTAGTGAGTAGCTAGCATTGTGTACTAGAAGATGTGGTCTGAGCTTCATCAAAGTTGTCAAGTCATCATCCTCTTCAGCTCTGGAAGCAGTCCCTTTGTTCTTCTCAGAAGCTGGAATCTGCCTAGATGTCCTCTTAGGCTTCTCAGCAGGAACCTTCTTGGATGTGCTAGACTTAGGTATAGCATCAGCCATAAGCTTCTTATGCTTTTTCTTGGGAGGGGCCTTCTCAACATGCTCTTCCTCCTCTTTAGCATCAGCATCAGCAGCTTCTTTAGGATCCTCATACATGCAGGTTTTTCTGCCAATGACATGAATAACCCTCTTTCTAGCTTTCTTCTCTCCTGCCTTCTTAGGCATAGCTTTCTTGGGGACTTCAACTGAGATAGTTGCTCTGGCAGTCTTATGAGCCTTGAATGTTGAAGCAGGAGCATAGATCTTGCTGACAACCCTCCTGGAAGAAGTGGCTTCAGTAGCAAACTTCTTAGCAGCTTTTTCTTGCTTCTTATCAAGAATCTCCTCAGGGGTAAAGTCGGAATCCTCTTCATCTGAGTTCAGCTTCTTTCTGGTCCTTGTAGCAGCTTTGGGCAACCCATGGGAGCTGGGGATGCCTGGATCTGAAAATGAACTGGGCTCTGGGCTTGTGCCTGAACTCATGTCTGCACCCTGCTCTGACATGTTCTGACTGTCCTCTGCATCTGACATACTGACCCTATGAATGGAACATAGATGAGCAGAAGTAGATGAGTCATCACAAAATTATCAGCTGGTTTTTGAAATTTTGAACAAAGCATTTTCAAAGTTTTGCATTCTGTCAAAAACAAATCGACAAGGCCAAAGCAAAAGTTTCGGTGACACCGAGACTGACTGTCCCTCTTAACAGAAACTTGGCACCCTTTTTGGTGAGACCAAAAAGGAGTGCTCGGTTTCACCGAGATAGTTCTCAGCACACAGAAACGAAAATTGGTGGTACCGATTTTCTTGATTCGGTTCTACCGAGTTGCGTCGGCCGGAAGGCAAAACCCTAGAAATCAATGTTTCGCTAGCCTATGGGGATTTCTTGTGGATAGGAATAAGTGCAATGAGTGGCTTATAGAGAAAATCAAGTCCAATGCGCAAGAATCAGAAGAGAGCGCAAAGGAGGTCGAATCCGTACCCTAACTTGGTGCGGATCCGCTACGGCGGCGACGATGGAGCAGATTTCATCGACGGCGGCGATTCCCAGCGGCGGAGGAGCGCGACAAGGGCGACGACCATGGGTCTCGAGGCGGCAGCTTAGGGTTCTGAGGCACGACGTTTTAAGATAGAATTTCAAAGCGTTGGGGTCCATAGCATATATACCCTCCACTGTCGGTGATACCGATTTTATGTTTTTGGTGTCACCGAGTTCCACAACTGTCAGTTGGCAGGGAAACTTGGTGTAACCGAGAATATGAAATCGGCAATACCAAGATTGAAAGACAGATCAACCCTAGGCATTCAGTGAGACCGAGATTGTGGGTTGGTTCCATCGAGATGCACTTGGGAGGTTTTAATGGCCAGTCCTTGTCGATACGGAACTCCGAGTGCTCCACACACAGAGGGATCGAAAAGCACTTGTTCAAATTTTGTGATGCAGCATGAATGGAATATGAGGTCAGAAAGCATAGATAGCTAAAGAGTGGTCCTAGGCATTCTTGTCCGTCCAATTGGAAAAAGAGAAAATCAATAACCAAATAGCAACAATTGGATGTCCTCGAATGAGAAAATAAATGCAGACCAACATGCTCACACAATAAGATGTCAAAATAAATCATGACAAACATGCACAAACACACTAGGATCTAACAAGCACTTGGGCGATGACGAAGTCATCTATATATGAGTATTTGACTTAGGAGCCAAGTAAGAGTACCTAATCATAGGTCATACTCATCGTTTAAGCACAAGTGGGGTTACCACTTTTACATAAAGCATTTAATGTTGTCACATGCTAAGAGATGCTTTGACTCAAGTCTTAGAGTAAAGCTCCCCCTTGATGTGACATCTCCCCATAAGAGGGATAAACTAACCTTGGGTTTTGTCGATGAAGACTTCATGTTGGTGAGGTAGTTGTGGATGCTCAATGTTGATGAAGATCATCAAGAGTTGGGAGCATCCTTGTTGTTTCCTTACTCCTCTCACCTACATGGGTTAGTCCCAACACACAAGAGACAAATACAAGGATATCTATGGACATGGAGTGCAAAGCATATGTTATCATGTCCATTGATTAGTTGATTACCTTGTCCCTTGCTTACCTTTGAGGGAATGTGTGACTCCTTGAACTATTGCATTGAGTTGATGTTGAGTGCAAAACGTCCTTGCCAATAATGAATGTGAGTGAATTTCATTGGCGGAGTCACCCCTCAAGAACTTACTAGTTCTTCTTCTTGGGGAGCCACATCAAGTTGATGGGGATCCTTGGCGTTGAAGTAGCCTTTGTAGTAGTTGAGCTTGAAGTAGCCTTGGGAACCCACTCCACCAAATCTAGGGGTTCATCAACCCAATATGAGTCAATGTCCTCTTGAAGCTATTTCTTGCCCTTGAGCTTGTGGTCTTGTGGTGGAAGGTCATCTTGAGTGTTTGTCCCCTTGGCAAGAGTATTTTCATACTTCTCCTTTTGAGGAACAAACTTGAGCTTGGGACATTGACCTTCTTCCCACTCAACTCCATTAGCGTTGAAGTAGCCAACACCACGATTCTTCGGGTATCCTCCGTGCTTGCGTACAATTTCCTCAAATTGCTTACATCTGGCAAGACTCTTGTAGATACCTTTTTATATAATTCCTTTCAATAAAGCATTTTCTTGCTCAAGTGTAACTTGGCTAAGAGAATCATCATTAGTGGATCAATAGAACTACTAGAAGCAACATCATTGGGTGTAGCATTTTTATTGTTGCTACTAGATGAAGAACCTTTCTTGCCTTAGTTACTAGATTGCTTAGTTTTAACTTGAGGCATGAAAGTAGACAAGAGTAGTCGTTTGGCTAGATAAGATGAAGTCTTCTTTTGGAGATCGTCATTGATAGCTTTGAGAAACTCATGCTCTTTCTCCAAGTTGAGCTTCTCGAAGCGTAGCTTCTCATGAGTTCTCACAAGCTCTCTATGATCTTTAGTTAGTTGTTCTATTTTCATCTTATCATCATCAAATGACTCATCTTGACTAGCATGAGAATTATCAAGTTCATTTTGATCAACATCATTAGTTTTATCACAAAGCAAGTTATCATCACAAAGCAAATCATCTTCACAAAGCAAATCATCTTAATCACTATCAAAATCAAGATACTCGGGGTGTGATACCTTGGGGCCTTTAGCCATGAAGCAACTTCCACTCCCTTCGTTTGGTGAATCAAATAGATCGTAGGAGTTGGTAGTCACTAGAGCAATTCTGGCAACACCATCATCTTGACTATAGTCGGAGTCGGAGTGATAGCTTCTCTTAGAGTTGTTGTCGGAGTCGGAGCCGGAAACCCATTCACCAACATGAGCTTGATGTTTTCTTCTTATGTAGCTCTCGGTGTACTTGTCCTTCTTCTCTAAATCTCTACTTCTCCTTGAGTGTCTTCGTTGATAACGATCATCTATACTCCTTCTCTCTCTTTGTGGTGACTCATTCCTTGAGCTTCATCTTCGAGGTGACTCTTCTCTTCTTTTGTAGGGAGCCGTGCACTCATTTGAGTAGTGTCCGGGCTTCCCACAATTGTAGCAATTGCGGTCACGACTTGACGAACGCTTCTCTTCATATCTTGATTTGGAGTTTCTTTCTTTGCCTCTATTCTTGTAGAACTTGTTGAATTTCTTGACCATGAGGCTTATCTCTTCATTGGTGACAAGGTTGTTGCTTGAAGTTGCGGGAGCATCACTCGTGGCTTTGCAAGCACCGCTAGACTTGTGATGAAGTTCTTCTTTATCTTTGAGTGTCATCTCATGAGCAACAATCCTTCCAATGACTTCCGTAGGCTTGAGATCTTTGTAGTTTGGCATCATTTGGATCAATGTGCACATGGTGTCGTATCTCTCATCCAAAGCTCTAAGTATCTTCTTGATGATGAATTTTTCGGTCATTTCTTCGCTTCCTAAGCCGACAATCTCATTTGTGATGAGATCTATCCTAGAATACATCTCTACGACTCCTTCACCATCCTTCATCGAACTTGTCAAGCTGACCTTGAAGAACACCTAATTTGGATTCTCTCACGGACTCGGTTCCTTCATGCATATCAAACAAAGTATCCCAAATCTCTTTTACATTCTCAAGATGGCTGATATTGTTGAATTATTCGGGGAATAAGTAGTTGAAGAGAATATTGTATGCTTGAGCATTGAGTTGCAACATCTTCAACTCATTCGTTGTTGCTTCACGATCCGGTTCCCGTCCATCCGCAAAGAACTCACCTTGCAAGCCAACATGAACAACATACCAAACGGCGGGGTTATTATCGAGAATATGCATTTTCATTTTGTGCTTCCAACTAGCAAAATTAGTGCCATCAAAGTAAGAACCTCTATGGTGATAACTTCCCTCACTAGATGCCATACTCTCCTAGGTTGTGAGACCTAAGCAATGGAGACCAAAGCTCTGATACCACTTGTAGGACAGAAAGTATGTATAGAGGGGGGTGATTAGACTACTTGACCAAATAAAAGTTTTGCCTATACCAAGTTTTAAGGTTGACAGTTTTTAGCATTTCATGGCAAGTCAAGTACACTCTACACATGCAAGTCTAAGAGTATATAGCAGCGGAAAGTAACAACAAGCGTGTATAGAAGGGATATGGTAGGAAGATCAAATGCAATTGTAGACACGATGATATTTCTCGTGGTTCTGATAGGTGGCGCTATCGTACATCCATGTTTATGGAGTCTTCAACCCACGGAGGGTAACGGTCGCGAGAGTCCACGGAGGGCTCCACCCAAAAGGGTCCACGAAGTAGCAACCCTGACTATTCCATAACGGCTTCCGTCCACGAAGGACTAGCCTCACTATGGGTAGATCTTCACGAAGTAGGCGATCTCCTTGCCCTTACAAACTTCTTGGTTCACTCCACAACACGAAGTAGGAGGCTCCCAAGCGACACCTAACCAATCTAGGAGGCACCACCCTCCAAACGGTAATAGGCTCGGTAATGACGATAAACTCCTTGATCTTGTGCTTCAAGATGATAGACTCCTCAGCACCCAATCACTCTCTCACGGATTTGGCATGGTGGAAGAGATGGTATTGGTGGAAAGCTACTTGGGGAGGCTAGAAATCAAGATCCATATGATTGGAGTGGAAGATCTTGATCTCAACACAAGGGTAGGTGGTCCTCTCTCAGAAAATCTGATAGGATAGGCATGGAATACTTCTGAGTGCTTCTCTCTCGAGTAGGTGGTGGTGAAGGGGTATATATAGGCATCCCCAAAAATCCAACTGTTACACACAAAATGACCAACTCGGTGACACCGATGTGTTAATATCGGTGGAACCAAAGTGACCAAAAGGTGGCAACTTTTGAATCTCGGTGAGACCAATATACGAAACTCGGTTGCACCGATAAGGTGACCAACGGTCAGATTTGCAATCTCGGTGACGCCGATTCAACATTCTCGATGGGACCGAAAATGTGAATTTGCGTAACAGAAAGTTGGCAACCTAAACTCGGTGGCACCGGTATGGAATCGGTTGCACCAAAGTGGCTAGGGTTTGGCTGAGCCTATCTAGGTTCTGGAATCAGTGGCACCGGTATGGGAAAGTTGGTTGCACCAATTTTGAGTGTTAGGTATAGAACAGACTTTGGTGGGAGAGTTTGTGGATGTTTTTGGCGACTATCACTTGTGCACGTTTGAGCATATTGTTCACCAACAAAACCTTACCCCCTTTTAATAGTATTGGCTTTCCTATGGACTCAAAGTGATTTCTCACAAATATAAAATGTAGAGTCCTTTTGCTTGAATCTTGGCAAACCTATTTCTTTGCATCTTGGGGTATGTCCACACTCTCCTTTTGCCAATCCTATCATTGAACATTTATTGAAATATACTTGGTGGAAACATTAGTTCAATGACTTATATGTTGTTACTAATTACCAAAACCACCAAGGGAGCAAATGTGCTTTCATCTAGTTATGTTGTGATGCCATGTTGTATCTACATATATCGTGCATATTGTGCGTATGTTTGAAATGCATTGGTATGTGTGGGATTCGACACCTAGTCATGTACCTTTAGTAGTACTCCTTACGGGGAAATGCCTCTTTGTGCTTCCACCAAGCCTTGGTAGCTTGCTACTGCTCCAGACACATTGATTGACCGACATGTATGCTTCCTTGTTGTTGTGTCTATCCCTTCGGGGAAATGTCTCGCAATGTAATGGAGTCCCTCTAGCCTGCTACGACTCGTCTACGTGCAGTGATGACATTTATGTCCCATGGCGTAATGGAGTCCTTGTAGCTTGCTATGACTCGTCTACACACGCCAGAGATCGACACCTGCATTGATGGGTTATGTATGCTTGTCCCTATACAGATGTGCCACTTTGGTTCTACGACTAGTCATGTCGGCCCGGGTTCTTTGACTTTTGAATGCTAGCGACACATTCACATACGTGAGTCAAAAGACGCAAACGGTCTCGGCCCAGGTAAGGTGGCAGCCGTGGAGATAACCGTGCGTGAGACCGCAAAGTGATGTGATGTGTTACAGGCTAGATTATTATGGCTTAGAATCGGGGTCTCGACACCCTAGGTCTTCATGAGCAAGCAAGTTGGATGCACACCCACTTAGTTTCTTTTTGAGCTTTCATACACTTATAGCTCTAGTGCATCCGTTGCATGGCAATCCCTACTCACTCACATTGATATCTATTAATGGGCATCTCCATAGCCCATTGATATGCCTAGTTGATGTGAGACTATCCTCTCATTTTCCTTCACAACCTCCACCGTATTCTATTCCACCTATAGTGCTATATCCATGGCTCACGCTCATGTATTGCGTGAGAGTTGAAAAGGTTTGAGAACATAAAAGGTGTGAAACAATTGCTTTACTTGTCATCGGGGTTGTGCATGATATAAATGCTTTGTGTGGGGAAGATGGAGCATAGCCAGACTATATGATTTTGTAGGGATAACTTTATTTTGCCATTATATTTTGAAGAGACACAATTGCTTCATTATTATGCTTGAAATATTATTGTTTTTATGTCAACATTAAGCTTTTGTTTTGAGTCTTATGGATATGTACATTCATGCCACAATAAAGGATATTACATGGATAAATATGTTAGGTAGCATTGCACATCCAAAAATCTATTTTTATCATTTACCTACTCAAGGACGAGCGGGAATTAAGCATGGGGATGTTGATACGTCTCCAGCGTATCTATAATTTTCGATTGTTCCATGCTATTATATTATCTGTTTTGGATATTTATATGCATTAATATGCTATTTTATATTATTTTTGGGACTAACCTATTAACCTAGAGCCTAGTGCCAGTTTCTGTTTTTTCCTTGTTTTTGAGTATTATAGATAAGGAATATTAAATGGACTCCAAACGGAATAAAATATCCGTGATGATTTTTCTTGGACCATAAGACATCTACTAGACTTGGAGAGGAAGGCAGGAGACCCGCCAGGAGGTCACAAGCCACCCTGGCGTGGCCAGGGGGAGTGTCGGGACCCTGATCCTAAGTTATATGATTCCATACTGTAACAAGCCACATCACTTTGCGGCCTCACGCATGGTACTCCACGGCTGCCACCTTACCTTGGCCGGGACCGTTTGCGTCTTTTGGCTCACGTATGTGAACATGTCGTTGGCAATCACACAACAAAGAACCCGGGCCGACATGACTAGTCATAGAACCCAAGTGGCACATCCGTACGGAAACAAGCATACATAACGCAGCAATGCAGGTGTCGGTCTCAAGCGTGTGTAGACGAGTCATAGCAAGCTACAAGGACTCCATTACATCGCGAGACACGGATGTCATCACTGCACGTAGACGAGTCGTAGCAGGCTACGGGGACTCCATTACACTGCGAGACATTTCCCCGAAGGGACAGACACAGCAGCAAACAAGGATACATTCCGGTCAATCAATGTGTCCGGAGCAGTAGCAAGCTACCATGGCTCGGTGGAAGCACAAAGAGGCAGTTTCCTGTAAAGAGTACTACTAAAGGCACACGACTAGGTGTCGGATCCCATACATACCGTTGCACGTCACACGTACGCACGACATGCCCGATATGCATAGATACAACTATGGCATCACAACATAACCATACAACAACATGATTTTTATTTAAGAGGCTCAGACGAGCCTTGCATAATATGTTCTTACAGATAGGGGTCACATGACCCGGCACTCAAGTCATACAAACATAGTCATACAAACCAGCGGAAACTTAAGTTGTCTGAGTACAGACGGCCAAATATAAAAAGAGGCACACGGCCTGACTATCTACAGCCCACCACACGGGCAAGATCGTAGCTGGGACACCAGCTATTCGGCATCGTCAACGTCTAGATAGAACCCACCTGATGGGTCCTGGTTCTCTTCTTCAACATAAATTAAGCAAGGATGAGTACAATCATACTCAGCAAGTCTTTAAAACAGACCTAGTCTATTTATGCTCATGTATCAACAAGGGGTGGTGGAGTTTTTGCAGAAAGCCAGCTTTGACTCATGGCTAACCTACACTACTCAGTTTTAAACTCTTTGTTACAATTCTATTTATCGCACATGAGTCCACTAACTCCATCACAATACACCACCATGGACTCACCTTCCCCTTCCGGAAGAGTGCCATCCACGGTACTCACACTTGTCTTGAGATTTTTAGAGGTATCCATTTGGTTATCTATGAACAGCATAAGTTCTCCAAGTAGTCCATATCCGAGGACGCGGCTATTCGAATAGTTTCATAACCCTACAGGGGTGTACTTCTTCACACACGCTCTCGCCACTTATCGTTGTGTGCCATAAACCATGCACCTCGGCAACCTTCAAGCGGATGCCCAGCAAGGGAGTCGGCCACGACCGTTAATCACATAAGACCTCTAGTCCAGGCTACCACCTATTTGAGACTGACCCGCATGGAAGTCCGGCCGAAGTTTCCACTACGGTCCCAAACGATGTGCGCAGGGTTCCCAAGCCCACCATTCGGGTGACCCTTGGTACACCGTGCCACTTCCTACCGCGTCGTAACCCACCCCGAGGGTCAGCGCTACGCACGGCCTCCAGCACGCTATAAACACCAGAAACTACTTGCAATACCTGGACCAAAGACTAAGCGACTGATAAGTCGAGCGGGGTCATATTTCAGGGCCCAGCATGTGGTAGTATCTCGTCTTGGATCGCAAACACGGAACCAAATTCCTAAGAACGGTCCCAATGAGACAACCCACTATGTACTCCTACATAGCCTCTCATCGCTACCTTTACCAAATCGTGTTCATTATATGCTCATCACATCGGACAACACTGTTTCACTCAGTTCATCACCCAGATGAAACAGACCTGACACAACTTTAAGCATAGCAAGCATAGCAAGCAAAGTAAGCTAAGCACATCATGGCACAAGCATCTACCAGGAAAGCTAGGTTGCAAGGTTTAGCTATTTACTGTGACAAGATCAGGTCATGCATAAGAATAGGATCATCTACCGTGAATGACTGACATGTGATCGTTTGTCCTAATGCAATAAATGAGAGCAGGAGCGAGAGAATGGGATGTTGTCGGAATGATCAATGGGGTTGCTTGCCTTGCTGGGTTGCGGAAGAGTTCTCTCCTTCGTCGGGGTACGGAGTAGTATCCTTCGGATTAGGGCCTACCGCAACGCAGATGAAACATTCAATACAAGCAGATGCAACAATATGATGCATGATCATGGCATGATAGTATGCATGGACAAGCTAATGTAACTAGTGATCATGCCAATTTGAAATGCATTTGAATATAGGTTCAAAGTTGTTCTCATTTCAAATTCTATATATTGACCTAATGCTAAAATGTCCATGTTCACCTATTTAGCTTGCTCTAACATGCATGAGAATAGCACCATTGGATTCATTGGATTTTTCTGATAAATTTTCATATATAAATTATTTTCATCTGACTTACAGATTAATTTATATGTTTTTTCAAAGTTTTAGATATTTTCTGGAATTATTTTTAAATAAGAAATTGAATTATGACATCAGTCGGTCAGCTGACCCGGCCCAGAGTCAAACCTGACATGTGGGGTCCACATGTGAGTGACTGGTTAACTTAACTAACTAATTAAAACTAATTCTGTTTTAGTTAACTAACTGGGCCCACCTGTTAGTGACACATTAACCTAATTAATAATTAAACTAATTACAAATTATCCTAAACTAATCAGGGCCGGGGCCCCACCTGTCATTGACTCACAGAGTCAAGCCAGGGCCCACCTGAGGTCAAACTCGTCGGAGTTGGCCGGCGGTTCGACGCCGGTGACCATCAGGGACGGCGGCGTCCATCGGGTTTCTCCTACAGGGGGTTATTTGGCGCGCTGAGACCACCGGCGTGTAGCCCGTGCACGACCGCATCCATCTGGGGCCATGGGAGGTCATGGGGTCGCCGGAGCTCGCCGGAAACGGGCTCGTGGCGGCGGCCGGAGCTCGGGCTCGGACGCAAACGTGACACAGGGCACCGGGCGATGCTACGATGGTCTCTACGGGCTCCTGGGAACTCCAGGAGTTCAACCATGCATGCGCACGTGAGCTTGGAGGGCTCTATGCACGGCGGCGACCATCGACAGCGGCGGAAGGTTCTCGGGTCCGGCGACGCAGCTAGCTAGGGGACGCCAGAGAGAGGGAAAACTCACGGGAGAGGAAGAGGGGCTCACTGCGGATCCAGGGAGCTGGTCAGCGGGCTCGGGGAGACAGTGACGGCGACGAATCGACGTCCGGCGACGACGGCCTTCGGTAGGGGATTGGGAGAGAGAGCAGAGGAGAGAGGAAGGGGGAGAATGAGCTCGGGGGAGAGGGCTCGCGCGTCTTCCAGGCACGAGGGAGGCAGGGACGCAGCCTGCTGCGTGGAAGCAGGAGGTGGAGGCTGGCGACGGCTCGGTCGCCACCTCGATGCCTACTGGCGCGAGGTGGAAGATGACCCTTCCACCCCTGTGGGCTGGGCTGGGCCTCCCACTTGCCACGTAAGCTCTCTTCCTTTTTTTCTTTTATTTCTGCTTTCTGATTTCTTCTGACATTTGTTTATTTCCTGCAGGTCCAAATACCCCTTCAATAATTCTAAAACTTTTTATAACTTCAAGTTTGAATATTTCAAACGTGTATCAAAAGTTTCAGATTATTTTGAAAGCAGTGATAATGATAATGTTTTTATTTGTCATTTTCAGAGACATAATTCATTAATTTAAAATATTTCCAATGTTCAAATAATTGAAATGGTCCCTGGTATATCCATGCCTTTAATTATCAGACATAGGGAACATTTTTTATGGGCATTTTGGATTTGTTGAAATTTCATTTGTTTGGAATTCCTTTAATTCATAAAATGCTTAGGGTTTCTTTCTTTCTCCCCATTTCATATTGATGCAACGATGATGATGATGCAAACACAATGCTAGCCTAGACACTTGCTAGGGTTGTGACAACTCACCCCCCACTCAAAAGAATCTCGTCCCGAGATTTTGAAGTCGTCGGGAAGAGCGCGGGGTACTCTAGTCGAAGACGATCTTCTCTTTCCCATGTCGCCTCCTTTTCAGAATGATGTGACCACTGAACCTTAAGAAACTTGATGTTCCGACGTCGAGTGGTACGCTCAGCTTGGTCGAGAATACGAACAGGGTATTCCCGGTATGAAAGGTTATCTTGGAGATCAAGCGTTTCGTGGTCCACTTCTCGGACAGGGTCCGAAAAGCAACGCCTGAGTTGAGAGACGTGGAAGACATCATGAACTTTGGAAAGATGCGAAGGAAGTTCCAATTGGTAGGCAACCTCTCCTTGTTTAGCAAGAATGCGAAAAGGTCCAATGTAATGAGGAGCCAACTTGCCTTTGATACCGAATCGATGGGTACCCTTCAGAGGTGTAACCCGAAGGTAAGCCTTCTCGTCAACTTCATAAGTCACAGACTTATGATGACGGTCATATTGACTCTTTTGATGGGATTGGGCTGTTTTCAACTTTTCACGAATAATGCGGACTTGTTCCTCTGCATCCTGGATCATGTCCGGACCAAAGAGTTGCCTGTCTCCGGTTTCTGACCAGTTAAGAGGTGTTCGACATCTTCGTCCATAGAGAACTTCAAAAGGGGCTTTGCCCAAGCTTGATTGATAACTGTTGTTATAAGCAAATTCGGTAAATGGAAGGCAGGTCTCCCAATTCATACCGAAAGATATAACACAAGCTCGGAGCATGTCTTCGAGAATTTGATTGACTCGCTCAACTTGACCACTTGATTGAGGGTGGAAAGCAGTGCTAAAGGATAGATGAGTCCCCATGGCAGATTGAAAACCTTCCCAAAAACGAGAAGTAAAGATACTTCCGCAGTCTGAGTTAATCTCCAAAGGAACACCATGAAGAGAAACTATTCGACAAACATATAACTCCGCTAGCTGACTAGCAGTAATGCTTTCACGAACAGGAAGAAAATGAGCCACTTTGGAGAGACGATCAATGACTACGAATATAGCATTGTTCCCACTCTTGGTCCTCGGAAAACCGGTGATGAAATCCATACCAACCTTATCCCATTTCCATTCAGGAATAGCTAAGGGTTGAAGGGTGCCAGCAGGCCGTTGATGTTCTGCTTTCACACGACGACAAACGTCGCAATTAGCAACATACTGAGCAATTTCTCTCTTCATCTTGGTCCACCAGAACCTCTGGCATAGGTCCTGATACATCTTGGTACTACCCGGATGAATTGTGAGAGGAGAGTCATGAGCCTCCTTAATAATCAGCTGCTTGAGATTTTGGCTTTTAGGAACCACTAAACGGCCCTGAAAAAGCACTACACCTTGATCATCTATATAGAAGTCCTTAGCACAACCGCTAACGAGGTTCTCTTTGATCCGGAAAATTCCCTTATCACGCCTTTGGCCAGCTATGATTTGATCCTTAAGAGTAGGTTTCGCCACCAAGTTGGATAGGAATCCTTGAGGAACAATGTGAAGATTTAACTTCCTGAATTCCTCATGGAGAAGCGGTTGACCTTGTTGTAACATCAAATTGTTACAATAGGACTTACGACTTAGTGCATCAGCCATGACATTGGCTTTCCCCGGGGTGTAAGTTATCCCTAAGTCATAATCTGTAATCGACTCTACCCACCGTCTTTGCCTGAGATTCAAATCCGGCTGGGTGAAAATATATTTCAGACTTTGGTGATCAGTGTAAATCTCGCAACGATTACCCAGAAGGTAATGTCGCCATGTCTTTAGTGCATGGACTATAGCTACAAGCTCAAGATCATGTGTTGGATAATTATCCTCATGTGGACGCAACTGTCGAGATGCATATGCAATCACATGACGATCTTGCATGAGAATGCAACCTAATCCTTGTCACGAGGCGTCGCAGTAGATAATAAAGTCCTTAGAAAAATCTGGTGGCACCAGAACGGGAGCAGAGGTCAGTCGTCTTTTCAACTCCTGAAAACTATGCTCACATTGTGGGGTCCACTCGAACTTTTTATCTTTCTTGAGGAGTTCAGTCAGAGATTTCGCAACCTTGGAGAAGTTCTCAACAAAGCGGCGACAATAGCTCGCTAAGCCAAGGAAACTCCGAACTTGCTTAACCGATTCAGGTTGAGTCCAATCAAGGACGTCCTGAACTCTCTCGGGGTTGACAGCAATACCTTTGCCAGAGATCATGTGGCCCAGATAGGTCACTTCCGGCAACCAGAATTCACACTTAGAGAATTTGGCATACAGGCGGTGCTCTCGAAGTTTCATCAATACCAGCCTCAGATGCTCGGCATGTTCTTGTTCGTTCTTCAAGTAAATGAGTATGTCATCGAGGTAAACCACGACGAACTTATCCAAATACTCCATGAAGATCGAATTCATTAGACGAGAGAAGGTAGTTGGGGCATTGGTTAAACCGAAGGACATGACGGTGTACTCGTATTGGCCATAACAAGTGACAAAAGACGTTTTTGGAATGTCCCCATTTCTAATTCTGATTTGATGGTATCCCAACCTCAAATCCATTTTGGAAAAGACAGAGGATCCAGCGAGTTGATCATACAAATCGTTGATCCTGGGGAGCGGATACTTGTTCTTGATAGTGACCAAATTCACTGGTCGGTAATCCACAACCATCCGATCCGATCCATCCTTCTTCTTAACAAAGAGGATGGGGCAAGCCCAAGGAGAAGAGCTAGGACGAATGAAACCTTTCTTCAAAGCTTCATCGAGTTGGGTTTTTAGCTTGGCTAGTTCTAAGGGTGCCATCTTATAAGGTCTTCTGGCTATTGGGACTGTCCCTGGAATAAGTTCTATCACGAACTCAACATCTCTAACAGGTGGAATACCTCGCAGTTCTTCTGGAAAGACATCCGGAAAATCACGGACTACCGGAATATCTTCTAGCTTAGGGAGAGGGCTAGCATTTAAGGAATAGAGTTGGCGCTTGGTTGTTCGAGTAGAGACATTAACTATCTCACCCGAGGGATGTGTAAGTTGAACATTCCTAGAATGAGTATCAATCTTGGCATAGTGGGCTTTCATCCAATCCATACCTAGAATGATATTGATGTCCGAAGACTTAAGAGCTATCAAGGATGCTAGGAATACTAGTCTATCCACCAGAATTTCATTGTCATGGCTCACTCTAGAAGTTTGCCATTTTGATCCAGGAGTCTGAACTACTAAAGGAGTGGGCATGTCACAGAAAGACATGTTATGCAACTGTGCATAACTTTCTGAGATGAATGAATGAGATGCCCCAGTATCAAATAGAACAGATGCTGGATGGCTGTTAACAAGAAGCATACCTAGAATGACATCAGGGTCTTCAAGAGCTTCTTCAGCAAACACATAATTAACTCGCCCACGGGCAGGAGTTGGCTTCACATAGAAGGCTTTCCCTGGTTTTCCGCGTCCAGCGGGCTTGGCATTGTTCTGGGGACATTCACGAGAATTATGTCCCGGTTCTCCACACTTGTAGCATACCATTGTAGCACGAGGGGCAACATTTACTTGTGGTCCTCCAAATGGTCTGGGTGGAGGGTTGGACTGAACTGGACGAGGTGCCTGGAAAGATGGCCTCGCAGTGTATCTTGGCGGCAAAGCTGCATTGGGCACCCACACTCGGCGTTTATTGGGGCCTGAACCCGATGCAGGGTTGAAGTCACGGTTATGCTTCCTCGTAGCCTCATAGTCAGTTTGTCCGGACTCAGCATTGATGGCCTTATTGACGAGAGCCTGGAAGGTGGTGCACTCGTGCAAGCGAAGATCTCGGCGAAGCTCAGCATTAAGTCCCTTGCGGAACCTAGCCTACTTCTTGGCATCAGTTGAGACTTCCTCTAGAGCATAGCGAGCAAGGTTTCCAAACTCGCGGCTGTATGCATCCACTGACAATCTGGCCTGTGTGAAGGCACATAATTCTTCTCTCTTGCGGTCCATTAGCCCTTCCGGGATGTGATGGAGATGAAATGCGGCGCTAAACTCTGCCCAGGTTGGCGCAGGTCCTTGGGGACGCATAGCCTCATAGCTTTCCCACCACAAGTTGGCAGGTCCCTCCAGAAAGTATGTCGCAAAGGTCACCTTGTTGGCCTCTGAAACATTTGCAGCTCGAATCTTGCGTGACATACTGGTCAGCCAATCATCTGCATCGAGGGGATCGATCGAGTGATGGTACTTAGGCGGACACAGTTTAATGAAGTCACCAAGTGACACTCCATCATGGTGATCATTGCGGGGAGCACGAGTTGTGTTCTGTTCAATCCTCTCCAACAGCCTGTTGGTCTCCCTCTTATTCCGTTCAGCTTCTAGCATCACTTCTGCTAGGGATGGTGCATGTGGTAGCTCCTCTTGCCTTGGCTGGCTACTCTCGCCTTGCTCATGAGCATGCACGGGGTTGTTCCTGGTTGACACCATCCTGAGGAAAACAATCCATAGCTTAGACATGGGGAACAACAACTCTAGGGCATGAATTAAGGAATGCACTGATCAACATGGCATGTAAGATAAACACCAATCAACATGGTAAAGCAACTACCATATGAACATTAGGTTTCATACACACCATGGCTTAGTTCAGTACAAACCCAAGCTGAAAACAACTATGGAGAGATGACACAACTCATCGGAGGCATTACAAGCATCCTATACATTATCTATCTACACCTCCGGAACTCAACTCTCGACCTTGATCATATCCCACAAGACACACAGGACTGTGGCGATACGTCTACTACCATACTAGATCTAACATCCACGCACTCAAACGTCACCGTAGAATGCCTCGTACAGGTTACCCCCGTGACCTGGGAGTTGAACCTGAGGATCTGGAAACACTCTAGCCTGGGATCCCTGGAACCCATAAGGACACGGGTGTGGCCTTGGTCCCCTTGTCGGCGGCAACAGCAGTCCTCGAAGAGGGGTGATGCCTCCAACAACAGGCCAGTCTACGTGTGCTGGCAAATGAGTCCGCGATGGGGTCAGCATCTCCAAATCTCCATAGCCTGTCTGCACGACAGGTGCCAACTGCGTCAAGGTTGTCCAAAGACGAGCACGGGTAGCATAGAGCTCCATGCGAAGGGCACGTGCATCACGATCCCTGTTCTCCAACATCTGAGCGGTCACCTGCAGTCTAGGGTCTTCATGAGAATGATCAGAGTAGGCTGTACTGAGATATCCATTCTCTCCTCCCATGGAAGCAGGAACATAGCAGAACTCCGTGGTGAAACCTCATAATAGTCAGCATAGTGTAAGCGGCTTCCTGAACGGCCATATCCATGGTAACTCCCAATCCATGAGTCCAGTGAAGCGGCTCTGCAGCTCCAGGATAGGAAGGATATATCCTAACGGTACACAGATACTGACTCTGGTTGAAATCTCGATACTGCTCCTCCACTGTGTACTCTGGGTACCAACGATATCCAGCCTCCATCATCACTCTAACCAACATGGCCATGTGACCCGGCACATCGATGCACCTGGTCAGACGGACCACCTGACGGAAAGGACGAGAGGGCATCTGAAACAGAGAATGATGCAAAGACATTAGAGATCCTAGCAGAAATTGGACAGCATAACAGCTGTAATTGCTCAAGAAATTTTTTGAGACAATTGATAAGATATTGGAAAGGCATGACCACTCGACTATCTAGACTCAAATCTCTTCTCCATCTGTTTGTCACACCAATCAACACTAGAGTAACTGCACTTACTCACAAGCAAGCTAGCTATTGGTCCATGGCTAGTAACTCGTCATCCTAAGCAATAGATGAGGATCCTAGTTCCTATCCCCATAGAAAAGATAAGAATGACCCAGCATAGAATCACTTGGGAAGAGGAGTAAAAAGAGCCTTACGTTCCCTTCCACAATCAATTCCCCTACTTATCTATAGTGTTTCTAGACTCAACTTCGGCCGGTTTGGCTTGGTAGTCCTACAGTCAGTCAGGCTCTGATACCAACGCTGTCGGGACCCCGATCCTAAGTTATATGATTCCATACTATAACAAGCCACATCACTTTGCGGCCTCACGCACGGTACTCCACGGCTGCCACCTTACCTTGGCCGGGACCGTTTGCGTCTTTTGCCTCACATATGTGAACATGTCGCTAGCAATCACACAACAAAGAACCCGGGCCGACATGACTAGTCATAGAACCCAAGTGGCACATCCGTACGGAAACAGGCATACATAACCCAGCAATGCAGGTGTCGGTCTCAAGCGTGTGTAGACGAGTCATAGCAAGCTACAAGGACTCCATTACGTCGCGAGACACGGATGTCATCACTGCATGTAGACGAGTCGTAGCAGGCTACGGGGACTCCATTACACTGCGAGACATTTCCCCGAAGGGACAGACACAGCAGCAAAGAAGGATACATTCCGGTCAATCAATGTGTCCGGAGCAGTAGCAAGCTACCATGGCTCGGTGGAAGCACAAAGAGGCAGTTTCCCGTAAAGAGTACTACTAAAGGCACACGACTAGGTGTCGGATCCCATACATACCGTTGCATGTCACACGTACGCACGACATGCCCGATATGCATAGATACAACTATGGCATCACAACATAACCATACAACAACATGATTTTTATTTAAGAGGCTCAAACGAGCCTTGCATAATATGTTCTTACAGATAGGGGTCACATGACCCGGCACTCAAGTCATACAAACATAGTCATACAAACCAGCGGAAACTTAAGCTGTCTGAGTACAGACGGCCAAATATAAAAAGAGGCACACGGCCTGACTATCTACAGCCCACCACACGGGCAAGATCGTAGCTGGGACACCAGCTATTCGGCATCGTCAACGTCTAGATAGAACCCACCTGATGGGTCCTGGCTCTCTTCTTCAACATAAATTAAGCAAGGATGAGTACAATCATACTCAGCAAGTCTTTAAAACAGACCTAGTCTATTTATGCTCATGTATCAACAAGGGGTGGTGGAGTTTTTGCAGAAAGCCAGCTTTGACTCATGGCTAACCTACACTACTCAATTTTAAACTCTTTGTTACAATTCTATTTATCGCACACGAGTCCACTAACTCCATCACAATACACCACCATGGACTCACCTTCCCCTTCCGGAAGAGTGCCATCCACGGTACTCACACTTGTCTTGAGATTTTTAGAGGTATCCATTTGGTTATCTATGAACAGCATAAGTTCTCCAAGTAGTCCATATCCGAGGACACGGCTATTCGAATAGTTTCATAACCCTGCAGGGGTGTACTTCTTCACACACGCTCTCGCCACTTATCGTTGTGTGCCATAAACCATGCACCTCGGCAACCTTCAAGCGGATGCCCAGCGAGGGAGTCGGCCACGACCGTCAATCACATAAGACCTCTAGTCCAGGCTACCGCCTATTTGAGACTGACCCGCATGGAAGTCCGGCCGAAGTTTCCACTACGGTCCCAAACGATGTGCGTAGGGTTCCCAAGCCCACCATTCGGGTGACCCTTGGTACACCGTGCCACTGCCTACCGCGTCATAACCAACCCCGAGGGTCAGCGCTACGCACGGCCTCCAGCATGCTATAAACACCAGAAACTACTTGCAATACCTGGACCAAAGACTAAGCGACTGATAAGTCGAGCAGGGTCATATTTCAGGGCCCAGCATGTGGTAGTATCTCATCTTGGATCACAAACACGGAACCCAATTCCTAAGAACGGTCCCAATGAGACAACCCACTATGTACTCCTACATAGCCTCTCATCGCTACCTTTACCAAATCGTGTTCATTATAAGCTCATCACATCGGACAACACTGTTTCACTCAGTTCATCACCCAGATGAAACAGACCTGACACAACTTTAAGCATAGCAAGCAAAGTAAGCTAAGCACATCATGGCACAAGCATCTACCAGGAAAGCTAGGTTGCAAGGTTTAGCTATTTACCGTGACAAGATCAGGTCATGCATAAGAATAGGATCATCTACCGTGAATGACTGACATGTGATCGTTTGTCCTAATGCAATAAATGAGAGCAGGAGCGAGAGAATGGGATGTTATCGGAATGATCAATGGGGTTGCTTGCCTTGCTGGGTTGCGGAAGAGTTCTCTCCTTCGTCGGGGTACGAAGTAGTATCCTTCGGATTAGGGCCTACCGCAACGCAGATGAAACATTCAATACAAGCAGATGCAACAATATGATGCATGATCATGGCATGATAGTATGCATGGAAGAGCTAATGTAACTAGTGATCATGCCAATTTGAAATGCATTTGAATATAGGTTCAAAGTTGTTCTCATTTCAAATTCTATATATTGACCTAATGCTAAAATGTCCATGTTCACCTATTTAGCTTGCTCTAACATTCATGAGAATAGCACCATTGGATTCATTGGATTTTTCTGATAAATTTTCATATATAAATTATTTTCATCTGACTTACAGATTAATTTATATGTTTTTTCAAAGTTTTAGATATTTTCTGGAATTATTTTTAAATAAGAAATTGAATTATGACATCAGCATGATGTCATGATGACATCAGCCGGTCAGCTGACCCGGCCCAGAGTCAAACCTGACATGTGGGGTCCACATGTGAGTGACTGGTTAACTTAACTAACTAATTAAAACTAATTCTGTTTTAGTTAACTAACTGGGCCCACCTGTTAGTGACACATTAACCTAATTAATAATTAAACTAATTACAAAATATCCTAAACTAATCAGGGCCGGGGCCCCACCTGTCATTGACTCACAGAGTTAAGCCAGGGCCCACCTGAGGTCAAACTCGTCGGAGTTGGCCGGCGGTTCGACGCCGGTGACCATCAGGAACGGCGGCGTCCATCGGGTTTCTCCTACAGGGGGTTATTTGGCGCGCTGAGACCACCGGCGTGTAGCCCGTGCACGACCGCATCCATCTGGGGCCATGGGAGGTCATGGGGTCGCCGGAGCTCGCCGGAAACGGGCTCGTGGCGGCTGCCGGAGCTCGGGCTCGGACGCAAACGTGACACAGGGCACCGGGCGATGCTACGATGGTCTCTACGGGCTCCTGGGAACTCCAGGAGTTCAACCATGCATGCGCACGTGAGCTTGGAGGGCTTTATGCACGGCGGCGACCATCGACGGCGGCGGAAGGTTCTCGGATCCGGCGACGCAGCTAGCTAGGGGACGCCAGAGAGAGGGAAAACTCACGGGGGAGGAAGAGGGGCTCACTGCGGATCCAGGGAGTTGGTCAGCGGGCTCGGGGAGACAGTGACGGCGACAAATCGACGTCCGGCGACGGCGGCCTTCGGCAAGGGATTGAGAGAGAGAGCAGAGGAGAGAGGGAGGGGGAGAATGAGCTCGGGGGAGAGGGCTCGCGCGTCTTCCACGCGCGAGGGAGGCAGGGACGCAGCCTGCTGTGTGGAAGCAGGAGGTGGAGGCCGGCGACGGCTCAGTCGCCACCTCGACGCCTACTGGCGCGAGGTGGAAGATGACCCTTCCACCCCTGTGGGCTGGGCTGGGCCTCCCACTTGCCAGGTAAGCTCTCTTCCTTTTTTTTCTTTTTTTTCTGCTTTCTGATTTCTTCTGACATTTGTTTATTTCCTGCAGGTCCAAATACCCCTTCAATAATTCTAAAACTTTTTATAACTTCAAGTTTGAATATTTCAAACGTGTATCAAAATTTTCGGATTATTTTGAAAGCAGTGATAATGATAATGTTTTTATTTGTCATTTTCAGAGACATAATTCATTAATTTAAAATATTTCCAATGTTCAAATAATTGAAATGGTCCCTGGTATATCCATGCCTTTAATTATCAGACATAGGGAACATTTTTGATGGGCATTTTGGATTTGTTGAAATTTCATTTGTTTGGAATTCCTTTAATTCATAAAATGCTTAGGGTTTCTTTCTTTCTCCCCATTTCATATTGATGCAATGATGATGATGATGATGCAAACACAATGCTAGCCTAGACACTTGCTAGGGTTGTGACAGGGAGCCCTTGGCTTGTGGCCCCCCAGCAGGTCCTCTAACCCTAATCTTCGGCTTATAAATTCCCAAATACTCCTTCAATACCAAAAAGAGCCACGATAATACTTTTCTGCCGCTGGAAACCTCCGTTCCCGAGAGATCCAATCTTGGAGCCTTTTCCGATAATCTGTCGGAGGGGGATTCGATCATGGAGGGCATCTACATCAACTCCATTGCCCCTCCGATGATGCGTGAGTAGTCCACCACATACCTATGGGTCCATAGCTAGTAGCTAGATGGCTTCTTCTCTCTCTTTGTGCTTCAATATCATGTTCTCCATGATCTTCATGGGGATCTATCCGATGTAATACTCTTTTGCGGTGTGTTTGTCGAGATCCGATGAATTGTGGGTTTATGGTGAGCTTATCTGTGAATATTATTTGGTTCTTCTCCGAATTCTTATATGCATGATTTCATATCTTTGCAAGTCTCTTCGAGTTATTGGTTTGGTTTGGCCAACTAGATTGGTAATTCTTGCAATGGGAGAAGTGCTTAGTTTTGGGTTCAATCTTGCGGTGTCCTCACCCAGTGACAAAGTAGGGGTAGCGAGGCACGTATTGTATTGTTGCCATAAAGGGTAAAAACATGGGGTTTTCATCATATTGCTTAGGTTTATCCCTCCACATCATGTCATATTATTTAATGTGTTACTCTGTTCTTCATGAACTTAATACTCTAGATGCAGGCAGGAGTCGGTCGATGTGTGGAGTAATAGTAGTAGATGCAGAATCATTTCGGTCTCCTTGATACGGACGTGATGCCTATATGCATAATCATTGCCTTGGATATCGTCATAACTATGCGCTTTTCTATCAATTGCTCGACAGTAATTTGTTCACCCATCGTGTTATTTTCCTTCAAGAGAGAAGCCTCTAGTGAAACCTATGGCCCCAGAGTCTATTTTCCATATTATATTTTAAGATCTATCTACCAAAAATACCCAAAATACCTTGCTGTAATTTTATTTACTTTTTATTTTCCGCAATCTTTCACATCTATCTCTATCAGATCTAATCATTGCAAGTAACCGTGAAGGGATTGACAACCCCTTTATAGCGTTGCGTGCAAGTGTTTGATTGTTTGTGTAGGTGCATCTATTGGTGACTTGCTTGTTTCTCCTACTGGATTGATACCTTGGTTCTCAACAACTGAGGGAAATACTTATCTACTTTGCTGCATCACCCTTTCCTCTTCAAGGGAAAACCAACGCCAGCTCAAGAAGTAGCACGCGTCGCTCGACATCGAAGGCAGCTTAGGGCGGACGTGGCATGTGACTGCCTCCCCAATTGAAGCGGCCCGCCAACTGAGGGCACCGCCCGCTGCACGCCCGGCTGAACACGCCTTATCACTGCATTGAAACGTCTCCACTAAACCCGCGTTGAAATCAACAAACCTACTTTGGCCACACGTCCGTTCATGAGCGGTCCAGCATTAAACGCAACGTCGGCCGAGGTCCTCCTATCCGCCCTCTATTTATACGAGGCCATATGTCGACAAGAATCACACCCCTCCATTGCTTCCCCATCTCCTTCACCATTTTCTCCACTCATTCGATGGCTTTCGAAGAACAATTCTCTGACATACATGTCGACTGGGTGGCCCATCGAGCCTGTTGGATACGAGCAAGAGCGAGACATCTTGGTGCTTCGCCTTCCTCGTCTCCCTCGCCTAGCCTGACGGAGCCAGTTGCCTCCCTAAGTCGGTGCATGGTTCAACAACTCGCCGCTTGAAGCTAGCTCAATGAGGAGGGCGAGTTGCTCCATGCCGACATGACGAGGAGCATGACGGCAACCATGCCTATCGTGCCTTCGACCACGCCATCCGCCATCAACGCACGCGTAGTCATGCCATGCAGGCAGAGAAAGAATCCGGTTGCATGGAGAGCAATGACTAGGTGACCTGCGTGTCCACGTCTGGCGACATCATCGAGGAGAAGTAGAACACGGGAGTCTGTCGCCACTCGAGTCCCATGAAGGCCAACATCGGGGCGATGCCGGCTTACACAACCGATGTCTTGCCCTGTTCTTCTCTTGCGAGGACCTTCATCGACCCTGCACGGGTTGCACAGAAGCGGAGGTGCCTGCTTCCCCTCCCGCTGAAGCATCAGTCGAGGGTTGAGCTACAATGAGCGGTGTGGTATTGGAAATATGCCCTAGAGGAAATAATAAAATGGTTATTGTTCTATTTCCTTGTTCATGATAATCGTTTATTACCATGTTATAATTGTATTGATTGCAAACTCAAATACATGTGTGGATACATAGACAACACCGTGCACTCATTTGAGTAGTGTCCGGGCTTCCCACAATTGTAGCAATTCCGGTCACGACTTGACGAACGCTTCTCTTCATATCTTGAGTTGGAGTTTCTTTCTTTGCCTCTATTCTTGTAGAACTTGTTGAATTTCTTGACCATGAGGCTTATCTCTTCATTGGTGACAAGGTTGTTGCTTGAAGTTGCGGGAGCATCACTCGTGGCTTTGTAAGCACCGCTAGACTTGTGATGAAGTTCTTCTTTATCTTTGAGTGTCATATCATGAGCAACAATCCTTCCAATGACTTCCGTAGGCTTGAGATCTTTGTAGTTTGGCATCATTTGGATCAATGTGCACATGGTGTCGTATCTCTCATCCAAAGCTCTAAGTATCTTCTTGATGATGAATTTTTCGGTCATTTCTTCGCTTCCTAAGCCGGCAATCTCATTTGTGATGAGAGCTAGCCTAGAGTACATCTCTACAACTCCTTCACCATCCTTCATCGAACTTGTCAAGCTGACCTTGAAGAACATCTAATTTGGATTCTCTCACGGACTCGGTTCCTTCATGCATATCAAACAAAGTATCCCAAATCTCTTTTGCATTCTCAAGACGGCTGATATTGTTGAATTCTTCGGGGCATAAGTAGTTGAAGAGAATATCGCATGCTTGAGCTTTGAGTTGCAACATCTTCAACTCATTCGTTGTTGCTTCACGATCCGGTTCCCATCCATCCGCAAAGAACTCACCTTACAAGCCAACATGAACAACATCCCAAACGGCGGGGTTATTATCAAGAATATGCATTTTCATTTTGTGCTTCCAACTAGCAAAATTAGTGCCATCAAAGTACGAACCTCTATGGTGATAACTTCCCTCACTAGACGCCATACTCTCCTAGGTTGTGAGACCTAAGCAATGGAGACCAAAGCTCTGATACCACTTGTAGGATAGAAAGTATGTATAGAGGGGGGTGATTAGACTACTTGACCAAATAAAAGTTTTGCCTATACCAAGTTTTAAGGTTGACAGTATAGAGGGGGATTTGTTACTCCGTGTGACGGAGAGGTATCTCAGGGCCCACTCGGTAATACAACATCACAATAAGCCTTACAAGCAATGTGACTAAGTGTTAGTCACGGGATCTTGTATTACGGAATGAGTAAAGAGACTTGCCGGTAACGAGGTTGAACTAGGTATGGAGATACCGACAATCGAATCTCGGGCAAGTAACATACCGAAGAACAAAGGGAACATCATACGGGATTAACTGAATCCTTGACATAGAGGTTCGACCGATAAAGATCTTCATAGAATATGTAGGAACCAATATGGGCATCCAGGTCCCGCTATTGGTTATTGACCATAGAGGTGTCTCGATCATGTCTACATAGTTCTCAAACCCGCATGGTCTACACACTTAACATTAGGTGACGTTTCGGTATTATTGGGTTATGTATGTTGGTGATCGAAGGTTGTTCAGAGTCCCGAATGAGATCTCAGACGTCATGAGGAGCTCCGGGTCCGGAGGTAAAGATTGATATATAGGAAAGTTGTATTTGGGTTCCGTAAAAGTTTCGGGTACTACCGGTAGTGTACCGGGAGTGAAGAATGGGTTTCGGGGGTCCACCGGGTGAGGCCCACCCACCGCAATGGCTGCATGGGCCTAGGAGGTGGCGCACCAAGCCCTGGTGGGCTGGACAGCTAGCCCCTAGGGAGCCCTTGCACAAGGGGTTGAGAATGTCAAGTGGGGAGGGACTCCTAGTAGGACTCCACCTCCCTTATGGGAGGTGGACTCCTCCCCCTTGTGCCGGCCAAGCCCCTAGGGGAAACCCTAGGGCACCGCACCTACCACCCTTCCTCCTATATATATGTGGGGGAGGGAGGGCTGCAACACCTTAGCCACGGTGCAACCCTCTCCCTCCACCTCTAGATCTATTCGGTACAGCTTAGTGAAGCTCTGCTGGATTAGCTCCACCACCACCGCCACCATGCCATCATCTTGCCGGAGAACACATCTACCTCTCATCCCTCGCTTGTTGGATCAAGGAGGCGGAGATCGTCATCGAGTTGTACATGTGCTGAACGCAGAGGTGTCGTCTGTTTGACGCTAGGTCGTGATTGGATCGCGGGACAACTTGCGATTTGGTTCGCAAAGACGTTCGACTACATCAACCACGTTTCTTAATGCTTCTCGCTTAGCTATCTACAAGAGTATGTGGATCTGATATCTCCTCTCATAGATGCTCATCTCCATGGATAGATCTTGTATGTGCATAGGAATTTTTTTTGTTTCCCATGCAACATTCCCCAACAGTGGCATCATGAGCTAGGTCTATGCGTAGATGAGATCACGAGTAGAACACAAAATAGTTTGTGGGTGTTGATACTTAGATTGCTTCCTCCCTTGGTCTTTTCTTTATTCAGCGGTATTGTGGGATGAAGCGGCCCGGACCAACCTTACTCGTTCGCATACGAGAGACCGGTTCCATCGACTGACATGTGACTTTGTTGCATAAAGATGGCTGGTGGGTGTATGTCTCTCCCACCTTAGTTGGATCGGATTCGACAAAGGCGGTTCTTGAGAAGGTTGAATGGCAATTTGCGTATCACCGTTGTGGTTATGCGTAGGTAAGAATCGTTCTTTCTAGATACCCATAGCAGCACGTAAAACATGCAACAACAATTAGAGGACGTCTAACTTGTTTTTGCAGTGTATGTTGTGATATGATATGGCCAAAGACATGATGAGATATATTTGATGTATGAGATGATCATATTTTGTAATAGTTAACATCAACTTGCATGTCGGTGCATACGGCAACCGGCAGGAGCCATAGGGTTGTCTTTAATTATTGTATGGCCTGTGTGTCAATCATTAAGCGCTTTGTAATGCTTTACTTTATCGCTAAGCGGTATCAATAGTAGTAGAAGCATGGTTGGCGCGACAACCCCGATGGTGACACAATGATGGAGATCATGATGATGGAGATCATGGTGTTATGCCGGTGATGATGGAGATCATGCCGGTGCTTGGGAGATGGAGATCAAAAGCACAAGTTCATGGCCATATGATGTCACTTATGATTTGCATGTGATGTTAATCCTTTTATGCATCTTATTTTGCTTAGGATGGTGGTGGCATTATAAGGTGATCATTCACTAAAATTTCAAGATAAAATTGTGTTCTCCCCGAGCGTGCACCATTGCGAAAGTTCGTCGTTTCGAAGCACCATGTGATGATCAGGTGTGGTAGACTCTATGTTCACATACAACGGGTGCAAGCCAGTGTTGCACATGCGGAACACTCGGGTAAAACTTGACGAGCCTAGCATGTACAGACATGGCCTCAGAACACAAGAGACCAAAAGGTCGAGCATGAGTCATATAGTAGATATGATCAACATGGAGATGTTCGCCATCGAAACCACCTCATCTCATGTGATGATCAAACTTGGGTTGGTGAATTTGGATCATGTAGCACTCGGAGGACTAGAGGATGTCAATTTGAGTGGGAGTTTTATAAGTAATATGATTAACTAAACTCATTATCTTGAACAATGGACTTAGTAACCTTTGCAAATTTATGGTGTAGATCAATGGCTCGCCCAGTAGTTCCCCTGAATTTCAATGCGTTCCTAAAGAAAGCCAAGTTGAAAGATGATGGAACTAACTTTGTAGATTGGGCCTATAATTTGAGGATTATCCTCACAGCTTCCCAAAAGGCTTATTTCCTTGATGCACCGCTCGGTGAACCACCCGCTCCAATGTCATCTGCAAACGTTGTGAACGCCTGTCATGCGCATTATGATGATTACTTAATAGTTCAATGTGCAATGTCTTATGGCCTAGAACCGGGACTTCAAAGGCGTTTTGAACGTCATGGAGCATATGAGATGTTCCAGGAGTTGAAGTTTATCCTTGAGAAGAATGCCCAGATTGATAGGTATGAGACCTCCGATAAGTTCTATGCTTGAAGATGGAGGATAACGGGTCTGTCAATGAACACATACTCAAAATGTTTGGGTATTTGAACCGTCTGGCTGAATTAGGGATGCCCCTACCGCTAGAGGCGATCATTGACATAGTTCTTCAATCACTGCCACCTAGCTACAAAAGCTTCATGTTGAACTAAAACATGCAAGTGATGAACAAGTCAGTCGCCGAGCTGTTTGCGATGCTGAAAGTTGCTGAGTCTGAAATCTAGAAGGAGCATCAAGTGTTGATGGTCAATAAAACCACTAGCTTCAAGAAAAATGGCAAGGACAAGAAGGGTAACTCCAATAAAAGTGGCAAAGCAGTTGCCCCTCCCGTCAAGAAACCCAAGGTTGGACCCAAGCTAGAAATTGAGTGCTTTCATTACAAGGGAAATGGTCACTGGAAGCGGAACTGGCCCAAGTGAAAGGATCGATATGGTTTACTCGAGGGGGGTGAATAGGCAACTAACACTTTTTAACTTTTCCTTAACAATTAAGGTTTAGCATCAAATAAGTTAGCTAGATGTGCAACTAGGTGAATAACCTATATGATGCTAATCGCAACAAGTGCACAAGCAAGCAAGGGATATAACACAATAAAAGCTTGCAAGAAGTAAAGATGCAAGATAACCAAAAGTGGAGCCGGTGGAGACGAGGATGTGTTACCGAAGTTCCTTCCCTTGTGGGGAAGTACGTCTTCGTTGGAGCGATGTGGAGGCACAATGCTCCCCAAGAAGCCACTAGGGCCACCGTATTCTCCTCACGCCCTCACACAATGCGAGATGCCATGATTCCACTATTGGTGCCCTTGAAGGCGGCGACCGAACCTTTACAAACAAGGTTGGGGCAATCTCCACAACTGAATTGGAGGCTCCCAACGACACCATGAAGCTTCACCACAATGGAATGTGGATCCTAGGTGACCTCAACCGTCTAGGGTGCTCAAACACCCAAGAGTAATAAGATCCACAAGGGATTAGTGGGGGAATCAAATTTCTCTTGGTGGAAGTGTGGATCGGGGCCTTCTCAACCTATCCTTAGGAAATCAACAAGATTGATTGGCTAGGGAGAGAGATCGGACTAAAATGAAGCTTGGAGCAACAATGGAGTTTGGGAAGGAAGAGGTAAGCTTCTTGGGGAAGAAGACCTCCCTTTTATAGTGGGGGACAAGATCCAACCGTTATCCACTCCCTCAGTCCCGTGCGTCGCGGTACTACCGCAATAGACATGGTACTACCGTGACGTCTTGCGGTACTACCGCAGCCACGTGCGGTACTACCGCTCGTGCGGAAGTAACTGCTCTGGCCATTTGCACAGGACAACAAGTGGTAGAACCGCCGGAGCGGTACTACCGCGAGCCCGTGCGGTACTACCGCACGGTCAGCAAAGGTAGCCTACTGGAGGTGCACGGAAGTAAAAAATTACTTCCGTGCCTACCTCCGTAGGGGGAAACTCTGCGAAAAAGTCTGGCATGGTAGTACCGGATGTGAATCACGGTACTATTGTAGTAGGGTGGATGTAAAAAATTACATCCGCGCCTACTACCGCAGGTGTAGGGGCCAGGGCAAAAGACAACGGTACTACCGCTCCACCGAGCAGTACTACCACTGGCACCTGCGGTACTACCGCTCCTTTGAGCGATACTACCACAGACCACTGAACACAAACACCCAGCAGGCTTTCCTTTTGCACAGAGAAGGAAAACGAGTTGGGGCTCCATTGAAGAGAGGGAAAGGTGGTGCAAAGGAATAGATGTGTACGTGTTGATTCCACCCAGACCTTTCTGAAGTGGACCCCCTCTTAATAGTACGGCTTTCCTACGAATCAAATCCACCGAAAGGAAACGTAGAGAACAACCGCCTTCGAGAGATTCCGAGGGGCACTAAATCGTCTTGTGCCTAGACCTGAGATATCTGAAATGCTCAATGCACATGATTGGTCCGCAAAGGCATTGTCATCAATCACCAAAACCACTTAGGGAGAAATATGCCCTTACAATCTCGGATTGATGACAATACAGGATTTGCACATAAGGATATAAAATGAGCATATGCAAAACCAAAGACCTACAAAATATAGAAGAGCTCCCCCTAGATGTGTGCATATTCTAGATATGCTTTGGACTGGAAGGCACACACACTAGGATCAACACTCCCCCTATATTTTACACGCAATGCAATCTTTGCAATAGAAAGAACAGAACTAAGTATGGAAACTAGGCATAGCATGTGAGCATTAAGATAAGGGTACGTAATTGACAGACTCACAAGCTACGAATCATACTAGACAATAATAAGGTAGTAGTGATAACATATGTCTCACACCAGATGATAGAGGAAGTCTCCTGGTCACACACACACACAAACGACATAAACCAAAGTTCAACGAAAGCAGAGAGACGACGAAAAGACAAACACAAATACGCGCAAATCCTACACTCTCTCCCCCATTGGCATCGAGAAGCTAAAAAGGCTGAGAGGACACCTAACACATAGGTGGTAGCTCCCATGCAGAAAGATCAGTCATCTGACTCCTCTGAAGCGTCTGGGATGGACTCCGCATTTGACTCAGCCCACTGGAACTGCTGCTTAGCCATCCAAGTGGCCTCAGGGGTGATGTCCTTCTCAGACCCACTCGAGATGGTCTCGCCAAGCTTCCTCAGAATACGCTTTTCATGCTGGCGACTCTCCTTCTGAGCAACGTGAGCCTGATACTGACCCTTGGCCTGCATGCAGAACAAAGTCCTCATATTGTGAGAGAGCTTCTTGGCCCAAGATGGCTCAAAAGATGGTGTCACATAGGACTCAGAGTTGTTATCTTCCTCCTCTTCGATCTCAACCTCATCGACCTCCATACGAGCATAAGTGGGCTTGGTGGTGGTGTTGTCCCACTTGTCCTTCATACGCAAACAAATGGGCTCATAAAGAAACAAGTGCTCCGGCATGTCTTGACCAGGAAAGGTCTTGTCCCAAGTAGCATGAATCGGTAGAACAAGTATGGCCCATAAATGGGGACCTTACGATGAAACACAGCAGTGCAAAGCTCAGACCACATAATGTGAGACACATCAAGGATGCCAAGGTCTTCATTTCTTCCTTTCTCACATAGCAGTAACATATCCACCAGATAGGAGTGTACCTTGTCCTTGTCTCCCATGCGAAGAAACAGAGAGTTGCGAAAGATCCGGTGCATGACATCAAGGAAAGGTTTGAGCACAGGAATTTGCTCACCAGATCGTAAAGTCTTCAGAATATAGAAAGGCACGAGCTGCTCCTTACGTGTTGGCTGAGGGTTGCCATGAGGGCGCAGTCCAATTGGCACATCAAGCCCAGAATCAGGAACATGCAACAAGTCCATGAAGTCCTTCCAGGTGGCAGACAGTTGCTTGCCATGGGTCATCCATGTCATGGTCCGTAGCTCATCAAAGTGAAAGTGGACAGAGGCAAAGAACTGACCCACTATCTCGGGATCAAAGTCAAGGTGGAATGAAATGATGTATGCAATAGCAAATTGCTGTACCAACTCCAGAGCCTCACCGAAGTATGTTGGATGCTTCCTCATGTGTTCCAGATCAATGTATTGGACAGGAACATAGAGATTTTTCTTGCCCTTGATCACATCAATGTGAATAAGATACTGCTGGTTGGACCAAAACAAGTCATTGGCCTTGGAAACTTCCCTTGGCTTGTCGTAGGGATTGATCAACCGTTGAGCCAGAAACTCAGCTTGGGGCATGACCTCATAGTTCTCAACTGGTCGCTTGAGCTTGGATGCGGTTCTCTTGAAATGCGGGGTGGATCATTGGATCCCTCGGGAGCATCAGGATTGCGGAGCCGCTTGGAGCTTGTGTCACGAGACGGATTGGAACGTCTTGGAGTAGAGCTGGAACCAGAGCCACCACCTATGGCACACAACGCAAACACAATGGACAAATGGAAAAAATAAGGCAAGGACGAAAGGACACACGAAAACCATGTAGAAGGGAGAATAGACAGGACAAAACGAGGTAGTTGTGGATCGAGCGGTAGTACCAGCATTTCTTGCAGAAATAAAAATTTACTACCGCTCCAGACGCGGTAGTAACGCTGGGAGCGGTAGTACCGTGGCTGGAGCGGAAGTAAAGTGTTACTACCGCCCAGTCAGCGGAAGTAAAAAGTTAGTACCGCTATAGACGCGGTAGTACCGCTAGGAGCGGTAGTACCATGGCTGGAGCGATAGTGAGATTTTACTGCCGCCCAGCGGACGGAAGTAAAAAATTAGTACCGCCCACGACGCGGTAGTACCGTGGCGTCAGCGGAAGTAATATTTTACTTCCGCCCGATGAGAGGTAGTACCGCACAAGGTGCGGTAGTACCGCACGGGGCGGAATTTGCAAGAACACAAATCTACATATCGTATTGGTACTGCCCTAGATCGAAAATTATCTCGTTTTATCCTATCAATACGCACTTCTACTGCAATAACACCCTCAAAACATCTCCTCTTGCATAGATTGGATCAAACAAAGCTAGACCATCTCATATTTCCCCAAAAACCTAGATTCAAAAATAGAGAAGCAAAACAAGAAGGGATTGGGGAAATACCGGGGTCCATTGCAAGAGGACGAGGTGGGGAACGATCCCACCGGAGCAAATAAGAAGTGGGTGGCCGGAGACGGAGATCCGGCGAGGTGCTCCGGCGTCGGTTGAGAGGAGGAGAGAGAGACGTGAGGGGAAGAGAGAAAATGGGGTATGGGGAAGATGGGAACCCCCCCTACCAGCTCTTAACCCCCACGTGCACTCGTTGTTATGGTAGTGTTGGAAATATGCCCTAGAGGCAATAATAAATTAGTTATTATCATATTTCCTTGTTCATGATAATCGTTTATTATCCATGCTATAATTGTATTGATCGGAGACTTAAATGCATGTGTGGATACATAGACAAAACCATGTCCCTAGTATGCCTCTAATGGACTAGCTCGTTGATCAAAGGATGGTTAAGGTTTCCTAGCCATGGACATGAGATGTCATTTGATAACGGGATCACATCATTAGGAGAATGATGTGATGGATAAGACCCAAACTACAAACATAGCATATGATCGTGTCAGTTTATTGCTACTGTTTTCTGCATGTCAAGTATATGTTCCTATGACCATGAGATCATGCAACTCACGGATATCGGAGGAGTGCCTTGTGTGTATCAAATGTCGCAACGTAACTGGGTGACTATAAAGGTGCTCTACAGGTATCTCCGATGGTGTTTGTTGAGTTGGCATGGATCGAGACTGGGATTTGTTACTCCGTGTAACGGAGAGGTATCTCGGGGCCCACTCGGTAATGCAACATCACAATAAGCCTTGCAAGCAATGTGACTAATTGTTAGTTGCGGGATCTTGTATTACAGAACGAGTAAAGAGACTTGCCGGTAACGAGGTTGAACTAGGTATGGATATACCGACGATCGAATCTCGGGCAAGTAACATACCGAAGAACAAAGGGAACGATATACGGGATTAACTGAATCCTTGACATAGAGGTTCGACCGATAAAGATCTTCGTAGAATATGTAGGAACCAATGTGGACGTCCAGGTCCCGCCATTGGTTATTGACCGTAGAGGTGTCTCGGTCATGTCTACATAGTTCTCGAACCCGCAGGGTCTGCACACTTAAGGTTCGGTGATGTTTCGGTAGTGTAGAGTTATGTTTGGTGGTGACCGAAGGTTGTTCGGAGTCCCGTATGAGATCCCGGACGTCACGAGGAGCTCCGGAATGGTCCGGAGGTAAAGATTCATATATAGGAAGTCCCAGTTTGGTTTCCGGAAAAGTTTCGGGCTCATCGGTAGTGTACCGGGAGTATCGGTATTGTACCGGGAGTGCCGGTAGTGTACCGGAGGACCTCCGGGAGGGGTATTTCGACCCCAAGAGGTACATGGGCTGTGGGAGAATAATAACCAGCCCTTAGTGGGCTGGGAAAACAGCCACAAAGGCCCATGGTGCAGGAGAGAAAGTCCTAAAGCAAAAAGTGGAAAATCAGCCAATAGGAGGCAATCCTACTCCAACTAGGATTGGAGGTGAAGTAGGATTGCTCCCACCTCCTATTTCGGCCGACCCAAAGGCCTTGGCTGACTATCCTCTCCTATCCTCCTATATATACTAGTGGATTGGGTGGTTTTTGGACAGAATTTCTGGCCACATGCTACCCGTTTCACCGGTGCACAGTTTCTCCTCTAGATCGGTTTTCCGCAGCGCTTAGGCGAAGCCCTGCCGGAATCACTCCACCACCATCACCGGAGCGCCGTCACGCTGCCGGTGAACTCTCTCTCCTCTCCACCTCCTCTTGCTAGATCAAGACGGTGGAGATCATCATCAAGCTGCACGTGTGCTGAACGCGGAGGTGCCGTCCGTTCGGCGCTAGATCGGAAGGACCGTGATCGAGATCGCGAGACGTTTCGTGATGAGATCGCGGAACGGATCGTGATGAGTTCGCGGGACAGATCATGATCAAGTTCGTGAGACGGATCGTGATGAGATCGCGGGACGGATCGTGATGAGTTCACGGGACGTATCGTGATTGGATCGCGGGACGGATCGTGATGAGATCGCGGGACGCTCGGCGATTTGGATCGCGAAGATGTTCGACTACACCAACCGCGTTTCTTAACGCTTCCCGCTTAGCGATCTACAAGGGTACGTAGATCCACTCTCCCTCTCGTAGATGCTCATCACCATGGATAGGTTTGCGTGTGCGTAGGAAATTTTTTGTTTCCCATGCGACGTTCCCCAACAGTGGCATCATGAGCTAGGTTGATGGTTCGATGAGATCTCGAGTAGAACACAAAAGGTTTGTGGGCGTTGATGCTTAGATTGCTTCCTCCCTTGGTCGTATTTTGGTTCAGCGGGATTGTGAGATGAAGCGGCCCGGACCAACATTACTCGTACGCTTACGAGAGACCGGTTCCCTCGACGCAACTTGTTGCCTAGATGGCTTGCGGGTGACAGTTTCTCTCACTTTAGTTGGATCGGATTCGACAAAGGCGGTCCTTGAGAAGGTTGAAAAGCAAACTAGTGTATCACCGTTGTGGTTTATGCGTAGGTCAGAATCGTTCTTGCTAGATACCCATAGCAGCCACGTAAAATATGCAACAACAATTAGAGGACGTCTAACTTGTTTTTGTAGGGTATGTTGTGATGTGATATGGCCAATTACATGATGAGATATATGTTATGTATGATATGATCATGTGATGTATAGATTATCACGACTTGCATGTCGATGAGTACGGCAACCGGCAGGAGCCATAGGGTTGTCTTTAATTATTGTATGACCTGCGTGTCAATCATTAAGCGCTATGTAATGCTTTACTTTATCGCTACGGTAGCAATAGTAGTAGAAGCATGCAGAGCGTGACAACCCCAATGGCAACACATTGATGGAGATCAATATGATGGAGATCATGGTGTTGTGCCGGTGACGATGGAGATCATGCCGGTGTTTCGAAGATGGAGATCTTAAACACAAGTTCATGGCCATATCATGTCACTTATGAATTGCATGAGATGTTAATCCTTTTATGCACCTTGTTTTGCTTAGTACGGCGGTAGCATTATAAGGTGATCCCTCACTTGAATTTCAAGATGAACTGTGTTCTCCCCGAGTGTGCACCGTTGCGAAAGTTCGTCGTGTTGAGACACCACGTGATGATCGGGTGTGATAGACTCTACGTTCACATACAATGGGTGCAAGCCAGATTTGCACGCGCAGAACACTCGGGTTAAACTTGACGAGCCTAGCATGTACAGACATGGCCTCGGAACACGAGAGACCGAAAGGTCGAACATGAGTCATATAGTAGATATGATCAACATAATGATGTTCACCATTGCAGCCACCTCAACTCACGTGATGATCGGACTTGAGTTGGTGAATTTGGATCATGTATCACTCGAATGATCGGAGGGATGTCAATTTGAGTGGGAGTTCTTAAGTAATATGATTAATTGAACTCATTATCATGAACATAGTCAAAGTGTCTTTGCAAATTATGTTGTAGATAACTAGCTCGCGCTGTAGCTCCCTTGTATTTTTATATGTTCCTAGAGAAATAGAATTGAAAGATGTTGGTAGCAAAATTGCGGACTGGGTCCGTGATCTGAGGATTGTCCTCATTGCTGCACAGAAGGCTTATGTCCTTAATGCACCGCTCGGTGCGCCACCCCCTCTAGCGTCGTCTATAGATGTTGTGAACATCTAACAGGCACGTTTCGATGACTACTTGATAGTTTAGTGCGTCATGCATTACGGCTTAGAATTGAGGCTCCAAAATGTTTTGAACGTCACGGAACATATGAGATGTTCTAGGAGCAGAGATTGTGATCTCAGGCTCGTGCCTTTGTTGCGAGATATGAGATCTCCAACAAGATTCTTTGCTTTTAAGATGAAGGAGAATAGCTCAATCGTTGAGCATGTACTCAGATTGTCTGGGTACTACAATCGCTTGAATCAAGTGGGAGTTGATCTTCCAGATAAGATAGTGATTGATATAGTTCTCCAAGTCACTGTCACTAAAGCTACTAGAACTTAGTGATGAACTATAATACACCAGGGATAGAAGTATTGATCCCTGAGCTGTTCGCGATGTTTGACACCGCGAAGGTAGAAATCAAGAAGGAGCGTCAAGTGTTGATGGTTAATCAAACCACTAGTTTCGAAAAGGGCAAGAGCAAGGAGGGAAACTTCATGGATAGCAAGTCAGTTGCTGCTCTAGTGAAGCAACCCAAAGTTGAACTCAAACCCGAGACTAAGTGCTTCTATTCTGAGGTGAGAGGTCGCTCAAGCGGAACAACCCTAGATACTTGGTAGATAAGAAGGCTGGCAACATCGACAGAAGTATATTTGATATACGAGTTATTGATGTGTACCTTGCTAGTACTCCTAGTAGCACCTGGGTATTGGATACCGGTTCGGTTGCTAAATGTTAGTAACTCGAAATAAAAGCTACGGAATAAACGGAGAACTAGCTAAGGGTGAGGTGACGATGTGTGTTGGAAATGTTTCCAAGGTTGATGTGATCAACATCGCACGCTCTCTCTACCTTCAGGATTAGTGACGAACCTAAATAAATGTTATTTGGTGTTTTGCGTTGAGCATGAACATGATTAGATCATGTTTGTTGCAATACGGTTATTCATTTTAGTCAGAGAATAATAGTTATTCTGGTTACATGAACAATACCTTCAATGGTCATGCACCAAGTGAGAATGGTTTGTTGAAATCTTGATCGTAGTAGTACACATGTTCATAACATTGATGTCAAAAGATACAAAGTTAATAATGATAGTACCACATACTTGTGGCACTGCCGCTAAATGTCATATTGGTATAAAGCGCATGTAGAAACTCCATGCCGATGGATATTTGGACTCATCGATTTCGAATCGGTTGAGACATGCGAACCATGCCTCTTGGGCAAGATGACTAAAGGGCCCCGTTGGATGGAGCGGGCAAGTGATTCATTGGAAATGATACATGTTGATGTATGCAATCTAGTGAGTCTTGTAGCGTGCAGTGGATATCGTTATTTTCTTACCTTCACTGATGATTTGAGTAGATATAGTGTATATTTACTTAATGAAACACAAGTCTGAATCGTTTGAAAGGTTCAAGCAAATTCAGAGTGAAGTTTAAAGATCATCGTGACAAGAAGATAAAAATGACCGCGATATGATCGTGGAGGTGAATATCTGAGTTACGAGTTTGGCATACAACTTAAGACAACGTGAAATTTGTTTCACAACTAACGCCACCTGGAACACCATGGTGTGATGGTGTGTCCGAACATCATAGTCATGCTCTATTGATATAGTGCATACTGTGATGTCTCTTATCGTTTTACTACTATGGGGTTATGCATTAGAGGCAACTACATTCACTTTAAATAGGGCATCATCTAAATCCGTTGAGATGACACCGTGTGAATTATGGTTTGATAGAAACCTAAGCTGTCATTTCTTAATGTTTGGGGCTGCGATGCTTGTGTGGAAAATGTTTTCACATAATAAGCTAGAACCCAAAGCGGACAAATGTATCTTCATAGAATACCCTAAGAACAGATGGGTATGCCTTCTATCTCAGATCCGAGTGCAAAGTGTTTGTTGCTAGAACTGGGTCCTTTCTCGAGAAAAAGTTTCTCTCAAAAGAATTGAGTGGGAGGAAGATAGAACTTGATGAGGTTGTTAAACCTTTGTTCAACCAGAGAGTAGCGCAGCGCAGAAAGATGTTTCTGTGAAGCCTACGTTAGTTGAAGAGGAAGTTAATGATGATGATCATGAAGCTTCAGGATCAAGTTACTATCGAACTTCGTAGGTCGACAAGGATGTGTACTGCTCCTGAGCGGTACGACAACTCTGTCTTGGAGGTCATGTTGTTGGACAACGATGAACCTACGAGCTATGGAGAAGCGATGATGGGCCCGGATTCCGACAAATGGTTGGAGGCCATGAAATCTGAGATAGGATCCATGTATTAAAACCAAGTGTAGGCTTTGGTAGACTTGCTCGTTGGACGGCAGGTCGTTGAGTACAAATGGATCTTTAAAATGAAGACAGACACTGATGGTGAATGTCACTATTTGTAAAGCTCGACTTGTTGCAAAGATGTTTGTGACAAGTTCAAGGAGTTGACTACGATGAGACTTTCTCACTCGTAGCGATGCTAAAAGTCTGTTGGAATTATGTTAGCAGTTGTTGTGTTTTCAATTATGAAATCTGGCAGATGGATGTCAAAACATCGTTTCCTTAATGGTTTACTTGAGGAAAGGTTGTATGTGATACAACCAGAAGGTTTTGTCAGGCCTAAGGATGCTAAAAGGTGTGCAAGCTTCGGTGATCCTTCCATGGACTGAAGCAAGCATCTCGGAGTTGGAATATACGCTTTGATGAGGTGATCAAAGTTTTGATGTCTATACAAAGTTTATGAGAAACTTGTATTTGCAATAAAGTGAGTGGGAGCACTATAGAATTTCTGATAAGTATATGTGGATGACATATTGTTGTTCAGAAATAATGTAGAGTTTCTGGAAAGCATAAAACAGTTATTTGGAAAGTGATTTTCAAAGGAAGACCTGGATAAAGCTACCTAATTGTTGAGCATCGAAATCTATAGAGATAGATCAAGATGCTTGATGAGACTTTCAATGAGTGCATACCTTCAGAAGATTTTGAAAGAGTTCAAAATGGATCAGCCAGAGAAATAGTTCTCGTCTGATTTGTAAGGTGTGAAGTTGAGTGAGACTCAAAGCTCGACAACGGCAGAAGAAAGAGAAAGGACGAACGTCATCCCCTATGCCTTAGCCATAGGCTCTATATTATGCCATGATGCGTACCGCACCTATGTGTGCCTTGCCATGAGTCTGTCAAGGGGTACAAGAGTGGTCCAGGAGTGGATCACTGGACAGCGGTCGGAATTATCCTTAGTAACCAGAGGACTAAGGAAATGTTTCTTGATTATGGAGGTGATAAAGAGTTCGTCGTAAAGAGTTACGTCGATGCAAGCTTTAACACCTATCCGGATGACTAGTAGTAGCAATCTGGATACGTATAGTGGAGCAGCCATTTGGAAATAGTACCAAGTGGAGTGTGGCAGCAGTGTTTACGGTTTGACATAAAGATATGCAAAGTACACACGGATCTGAATATCGCAGACCCGTTGACTATAAGACCTCTCTCACATGCAAAGCATGATCGAGCCCCAGAACTCATTGGGTGTTAGATTCATAACAATGCGAATCACATGGTGATGTGAACTAGATTATTGACTCTAGTGCAAGTGGGAGACTGTTGGAAATATGCCCTAGAGGCAATAATAAATTAGTTATTATCATATTTCCTTGTTCATGATAATCGTTTATTATCCATGCTATAATTGTATTGATCGGAGACTTAAATGCATGTGTGGATACATAGACAAAACCATGTCCCTAGTATGCCTCTAATGGACTAGCTCGTTGATCAAAGGATGGTTAAGGTTTCCTAGCCATGGACATGAGATGTCATTTGATAACGGGATCACATCATTAGGAGAATGATGTGATGGATAAGACCCAAACTACAAACATAGCATATGATCGTGTCAGTTTATTGCTACTGTTTTCTGCATGTCAAGTATATGTTCCTATGACCATGAGATCATGCAACTCACGGATATCGGAGGAGTGCCTTGTGTGTATCAAATGTCGCAACGTAACTGGGTGACTATAAAGGTGCTCTACAGGTATCTCCGATGGTGTTTGTTGAGTTGGCATGGATCGAGACTGGGATTTGTTACTCCGTGTAACGGAGAGGTATCTCGGGGCCCACTCGGTAATGCAACATCACAATAAGCCTTGCAAGCAATGTGACTAATTGTTAGTTGCGGGATCTTGTATTACGGAACGAGTAAAGAGACTTGCCGGTAACGAGGTTGAACTAGGTATGGATATACCGACGATCGAATCTCGGGCAAGTAACATACCGAAGAACAAAGGGAACGATATACGGGATTAACTGAATCCTTGACATAGAGGTTCGACCGATAAAGATCTTCGTAGAATATGTAGGAACCAATGTGGACGTCCAGGTCCCGCCATTGGTTATTGACCGTAGAGGTGTCTCGGTCATGTCTACATAGTTCTCGAACCCGCAGGGTCTGCACACTTAAGGTTCGGTGATGTTTCGGTAGTGTAGAGTTATGTATGGTGGTGACCGAAGGTTGTTCGGAGTCCTGGATGAGATCCCGGACGTCACGAGGAGCTCCGGAATGGTCCGGAGGTAAAGATTCATATATAGGAAGTCCCAGTTTGGTTTCCGGAAAAGTTTCGGGCTCATCGGTAGTGTACCGGGAGTATCGGTATTGTACCGGGAGTGCCGGTAGTGTACCGGAGGACCTCCGGGAGGGGTATTTCGACCCCAAGAGGTCCATGGGCTGTGGGAGAATAATAACCAGCCCTTAGTGGGCTGGGAAAACAGCCACAAAGGCCCATGGCGCAGGAGAGAAAGTCCTAAAGCAAAAAGCGGAAAATCAGCCAATAGGAGGCAATCCTACTCCAACTAGGATTGGAGGTGAAGTAGGATTGCTCCCACCTCCTATTTCGGCCGACCCAAAGGCCTTGGCTGCCTATCCTCTCCTCTCCTCCTATATATACTAGTGGATTGGGTGGTTTTTGGACAGAATTTCTGGCCACGTGCTACCCGTTTCACCGGTGCACAGTTTCCCCTCTAGATCGGTTTTCCGCAGCGCTTAGGCGAAGCCCTGCCGGAATCACTCCACCACCATCACCGGAGCGCCGTCACGCTGCCGGTGAACTCTCTCTCCTCTCCACCTCCTCTTGCTAGATCAAGACGGTGGAGATCGTCATCAAGCTGCACGTGTGCTGAACGCGGAGGTGCCGTCCGTTCGGCGCTAGATCGGAAGGACCGTGATCGAGATCGCGAGACGTTTCGTGATGAGATCGCGGAACGGATCGTGATGAGTTCGCGGGACAGATCATGATCAAGATCGTGAGACGGATCGTGATGAGATCGCGGGACGGATCGTGATGAGTTCACGGGACGTATCGTGATTGGATCGCGGGACGGATCGTGATGAGATCGCGGGACGCTCGGCGATTTGGATCGCGAAGATGTTCGACTACACCAACCGCGTTTCTTAACGCTTCCCGCTTAGCGATCTACAAGGGTACGTAGATCCACTCTCCCTCTCGTAGATGCTCATCACCATGGATAGGTTTGCGTGTGCGTAGGAAAATTTTTGTTTCCCATGCGACGTTCCCCAACAGTGGCATCATGAGCTAGGTTGATGGTTCGATGAGATCTCGAGTAGAACACAAAAGGTTTGTGGGCGTTGATGCTTAGATTGCTTCCTCCCTTGGTCGTATTTTGGTTCAGCGGGATTGTGAGATGAAGCGGCCCGGACCAACATTACTCGTACGCTTACGAGAGACCGGTTCCCTCGACGCAACTTGTTGCCTAGATGGCTTGCGGGTGACAGTTTCTCTCACTTTAGTTGGATCGGATTCGACAAAGGCGGTCCTTGAGAAGGTTGAAAAGCAAACTAGTGTATCACCGTTGTGGTTTATGCGTAGGTCAGAATCGTTCTTGCTAGATACCCATAGCAGCCACGTAAAATATGCAACAACAATTAGAGGACGTCTAACTTGTTTTTGCAGGGTATGTTGTGATGTGATATGGCCAATTACATGATGAGATATATGTGATGTATGATATGATCATGTGATGTATAGATTATCACGACTTGCATGTCGATGAGTACGGCAACCGGCAGGAGCCATAGGGTTGTCTTTAATTATTGTATGACCTGCGTGTCAATCATGTAATGCTTTACTTTATCGCTACGGTAGCAATAGTAGTAGAAGCATGCAGGGCGTGACAACCCCAATGGCAAAACATTGATGGAGATCAATATGATGGAGATCATGGTGTTGTGCCGGTGACGATGGAGATCATGTCGGTGTTTCGAAGATGGAGATCTTAAACACAAGTTCATGGCCATATCATGTCACTTATGAATTGCATGAGATGTTAATCCTTTTATGCACCTTGTTTTGCTTAGTACGGCGGTAGCATTATAAGGTGATCCCTCACTTGAATTTCAAGATGAACTGTGTTCTCCCTGAGTGTGCACCGTTGCGAAAGTTCGTCGTGTTGAGACACCACGTGATGATCGGGTGTGATAGACACTACGTTCACATACAATGGGTGCAAGCCAGATTTGCACGCGCGGAACACTCGGGTTAAACTTGACGAGCCTAGCATGTACAGACATGGCCTCGGAACACGAGAGACCGAAAGGTCGAACATGAGTCATATAGTAGATATGATCAACATAATGATGTTCACCATTGCAGCCACCTCAACTCACGTGATGATCGGACTTGAGTTGGTGAATTTGGATCATGTATCACTCGAATGATCGGAGGGATGTCAATTTGAGTGGGAGTTCTTAAGTAATATGATTAATTGAACTCATTATCATGAACATAGTCAAAGTGTCTTTGGAAATTATGTTGTAGATAACTAGCTCGCGCTGTAGCTCCCTTGTATTTTTATATGTTCCTAGAGAAATAGAATTGAAAGATGTTGGTAGCAAAATTGCAGACTGGGTCCGTGATCTGAGGATTGTCCTCATTGCTGCACGGAAGGCTTATGTCCTTAATGCACCGCTCGGTGCGCCACCCCCTCTAGCGTCGTCTATAGATGTTGTGAACATCTAACAGGCACGTTTCGATGACTACTTGATAGTTTAGTGCGTCATGCATTACGGCTTAGAATTGAGGCTCCAAAATGTTTTGAACGTCACGGAACATATGAGATGTTCTAGGAGCAGAGATTGTGATCTCAGGCTCGTGCCTTTGTTGCGAGATATGAGATCTCCAACAAGATTCTTTGCTTTTAAGATGAAGGAGAATAGCTCAATCGTTGAGCATGTACTCAGATTGTCTGGGTACTACAATCGCTTGAATCAAGTGGGAGTTGATCTTCCAGATAAGATAGTGATTGATATAGTTCTCCAAGTCACTGTCACTAAAGCTACTAGAACTTAGTGATGAACTATAATACACCAGGGATAGAAGTATTGATCCCTGAGCTGTTCGCGATGTTTGACACCGCGAAGGTAGAAATCAAGAAGGAGCGTCAAGTGTTGATGGTTAATCAAACCACTAGTTTCGAAAAGGGCAAGAGCAAGGAGGGAAACTTCATGGATAGCAAGTCAGTTGCTGCTCTAGTGAAGCAACCCAAAGTTGAACTCAAACCCGAGACTAAGTGCTTCTATTCTGAGGTGAGAGGTCGCTCAAGCGGAACAACCCTAGATACTTGGTAGATAAGAAGGCTGGCAACATCGACAGAAGTATATTTGATATACGAGTTATTGATGTGTACCTTGCTAGTACTCCTAGTAGCACCTGGGTATTGGATACCGGTTCGGTTGCTAAATGTTAGTAACTCGAAATAAAAGCTACGGAATAAACGGAGAACTAGCTAAGGGTGAGGTGACGATGTGTGTTGGAAATGTTTCCAAGGTTGATGTGATCAACATCGCACGCTCTCTCTACCTTCAGGATTAGTGACGAACCTAAATAAATGTTATTTGGTGTTTTGCGTTGAGCATGAACATGATTAGATCATGTTTGTTGCAATACGGTTATTCATTTTAGTCAGAGAATAATAGTTATTCTGGTTACATGAACAATACCTTCAATGGTCATGCACCAAGTGAGAATGGTTTGTTGAAATCTTGATCGTAGTAGTACACATGTTCATAACATTGATGTCAAAAGATACAAAGTTAATAATGATAGTACCACATACTTGTGGCACTGCCGCTAAATGTCATATTGGTATAAAGCGCATGTAGAAACTCCATGCCGATGGATATTTGGACTCATCGATTTCGAATCGGTTGAGACATGCGAACCATGCCTCTTGGGCAAGATGACTAAAGGGCCCCGTTGGATGGAGCGGGCAAGTGATTCATTGGAAATGATACATGTTGATGTATGCAATCTAGTGAGTCTTGTAGCGTGCAGTGGATATCGTTATTTTCTTACCTTCACTGATGATTTGAGTAGATATAGTGTATATTTACTTAATGAAACACAAGTCTGAATCGTTTGAAAGGTTCAAGCAAATTCAGAGTGAAGTTTAAAGATCATCGTGACAAGAAGATAAAAATGACCGCGATATGATCGTGGAGGTGAATATCTGAGTTACGAGTTTGGCATACAACTTAAGACAACGTGAAATTTGTTTCACAACTAACGCCACCTGGAACACCATGGTGTGATGGTGTGTCCGAACATCATAGTCATGCTCTATTGATATAGTGCATACTGTGATGTCTCTTATCGTTTTACTACTATGGGGTTATGCATTAGAGGCAACTACATTCACTTTAAATAGGGCATCATCTAAATCCGTTGAGATGACACCGTGTGAATTATGGTTTGATAGAAACCTAAGCTGTCATTTCTTAATGTTTGGGGCTGCGATGCTTGTGTGGAAAATGTTTTCACATAATAAGCTAGAACCCAAAGCGGACAAATGTATCTTCATAGAATACCCTAAGAACAGATGGGTATGCCTTCTATCTCAGATCCGAGTGCAAAGTGTTTGTTGCTAGAACTGGGTCCTTTCTCGAGAAAAAGTTTCTCTCAAAAGAATTGAGTGGGAGGAAGATAGAACTTGATGAGGTTGTTAAACCTTTGTTCAACCAGAGAGTAGCGCAGCGCAGAAAGATGTTTCTGTGAAGCCTACGTTAGTTGAAGAGGAAGTTAATGATGATGATCATGAAGCTTCAGGATCAAGTTACTATCGAACTTCGTAGGTCGACAAGGATGTGTACTGCTCCTGAGCGGTACGACAACTCTGTCTTGGAGGTCATGTTGTTGGACAACGATGAACCTACGAGCTATGGAGAAGCGATGATGGGCCCGGATTCCGACAAATGGTTGGAGGCCATGAAATCTGAGATAGGATCCATGTATTAAAACCAAGTGTAGGCTTTGGTAGACTTGCTCGTTGGACGGCAGGTCGTTGAGTACAAATGGATCTTTAAAATGAAGACAGACACTGATGGTGAATGTCACTATTTGTAAAGCTCGACTTGTTGCAAAGATGTTTGTGACAAGTTCAAGGAGTTGACTACGATGAGACTTTCTCACTCGTAGCGATGCTAAAAGTCTGTTGGAATTATGTTAGCAGTTGTTGTGTTTTCAATTATGAAATCTGGCAGATGGATGTCAAAACATCGTTTCCTTAATGGTTTACTTGAGGAAAGGTTGTATGTGATACAACCAGAAGGTTTTGTCAGGCCTAAGGATGCTAAAAGGTGTGCAAGCTTCGGTGATCCTTCCATGGACTGAAGCAAGCATCTCGGAGTTGGAATATACGCTTTGATGAGGTGATCAAAGTTTTGATGTCTATACAAAGTTTATGAGAAACTTGTATTTGCAATAAAGTGAGTGGGAGCACTATAGAATTTCTGATAAGTATATGTGGATGACATATTGTTGTTCAGAAATAATGTAGAGTTTCTGGAAAGCATAAAACAGTTATTTGGAAAGTGATTTTCAAAGGAAGACCTGGATAAAGCTACCTAATTGTTGAGCATCGAAATCTATAGAGATAGATCAAGATGCTTGATGAGACTTTCAATGAGTGCATACCTTCAGAAGATTTTGAAAGAGTTCAAAATGGATCAGCCAGAGAAATAGTTCTCGTCTGATTTGTAAGGTGTGAAGTTGAGTGAGACTCAAAGCTCGACAACGGCAGAAGAAAGAGAAAGGACGAACGTCATCCCCTATGCCTTAGCCATAGGCTCTATATTATGCCATGATGCGTACCGCACCTATGTGTGCCTTGCCATGAGTCTGTCAAGGGGTACAAGAGTGGTCCAGGAGTGGATCACTGGACAGCGGTCGGAATTATCCTTAGTAACCAGAGGACTAAGGAAATGTTTCTTGATTATGGAGGTGATAAAGAGTTCGTCGTAAAGAGTTACGTCGATGCAAGCTTTAACACCTATCCGGATGACTAGTAGTAGCAATCTGGATACGTATAGTGGAGCAGCCATTTGGAAATAGTACCAAGTGGAGTGTGGCAGCAGTGTTTACGGTTTGACATAAAGATATGCAAAGTACACACGGATCTGAATATCGCAGACCCGTTGACTATAAGACCTCTCTCACATGCAAAGCATGATCGAGCCCCAGAACTCATTGGGTGTTAGATTCATAACAATGCGAATCACATGGTGATGTGAACTAGATTATTGACTCTAGTGCAAGTGGGAGACTGTTGGAAATATGCCCTAGAGGCAATAATAAATTAGTTATTATCATATTTCCTTGTTCATGATAATCGTTTATTATCCATGCTATAATTGTATTGATCGGAGACTTAAATGCATGTGTGGATACATAGACAAAACCATGTCCCTAGTATGCCTCTAATGGACTAGCTCGTTGATCAAAGGATGGTTAAGGTTTCCTAGCCATGGACATGAGATGTCATTTGATAACGGGATCACATCATTAGGAGAATGATGTGATGGATAAGACCCAAACTACAAACATAGCATATGATCGTGTCAGTTTATTGCTACTGTTTTCTGCATGTCAAGTATATGTTCCTATGACCATGAGATCATGCAACTCACGGATATCGGAGGAGTGCCTTGTGTGTATCAAATGTCGCAACGTAACTGGGTGACTATAAAGGTGCTCTACAGGTATCTCCGATGGTGTTTGTTGAGTTGGCATGGATCGAGACTGGGATTTGTTACTCCGTGTAACGGAGAGGTATCTCGGGGCCCACTCGGTAATGCAACATCACAATAAGCCTTGCAAGCAATGTGACTAATTGTTAGTTGCGGGATCTTGTATTACGGAACGAGTAAAGAGACTTGCCGGTAACGAGGTTGAACTAGGTATGGATATACCGACGATCGAATCTCGGGCAAGTAACATACCGAAGAACAAAGGGAACGATATACGGGATTAACTGAATCCTTGACATAGAGGTTCGACCGATAAAGATCTTCGTAGAATATGTAGGAACCAATGTGGACGTCCAGGTCCCGCCATTGGTTATTGACCGTAGAGTTGTCTTGGTCATGTCTACATAGTTCTCGAACCCGCAGGGTCTGCACACTTAAGGTTCGGTGATGTTTCGGTAGTGTAGAGTTATGTATGGTGGTGACCGAAGGTTGTTCGGAGTCCTGGATGAGATCCCGGACGTCACGAGGAGCTCCGGAATGGTCCGGAGGTAAAGATTCATATATAGGAAGTCCCAGTTTGGTTTCCGGAAAAGTTTCGGGCTCATCGGTAGTGTACCGGGAGTATCGGTATTGTACCGGGAGTGCCGGTAGTGTACCGGAGGACCTCCGGGAGGGGTATTTCGACCCCAAGAGGTCCATGGGCTGTGGGAGAATAATAACCAGCCCTTAGTGGGCTGGGAAAACAGCCACAAAGGCCCATGGCGCAGGAGAGAAAGTCCTAAAGCAAAAAGTGGAAAATCAGCCAATAGGAGGCAATCCTACTCCAACTAGGATTGGAGGTGAAGTAGGATTGCTCCCACCTCCTATTTCGGCCGACCCAAAGGCCTTGGCTGCCTATCCTCTCCTCTCCTCCTATATATACTAGTGGATTGGGTGGTTTTTGGACAGAATTTCTGGCCACGTGCTACCCGTTTCACCGGTGCACAGTTTCTCCTCTAGATCGGTTTTCCGCAGCGCTTAGGCGAAGCCCTGCCGGAATCACTCCACCACCATCACCGGAGCGCCGTCACGCTGCCAGTGAACTCTCTCTCCTCTCCACCTCCTCTTGCTAGATCAAGACGGTGGAGATCGTCATCAAGCTGCACGTGTGCTGAACGCGGAGGTGCCGTCCGTTCGGCGCTAGATCGGAAGGACCGTGATCGAGATCGCGAGACGTTTCGTGATGAGATCGCGGAACGGATCGTGATGAGTTCGCGGGACAGATCATGATCAAGATCGTGAGACGGATCGTGATGAGATCGCGGGACGGATCGTGATGAGTTCACGGGACGTATCGTGATTGGATCGCGGGACGGATCGTGATGAGATCGCGGGACGCTCGGCGATTTGGATCGCGAAGATGTTAGACTACACCAACCGCGTTTCTTAACGCTTCCCGCTTAGCGATCTACAAGGGTACGTAGATCCACTCTCCCTCTCGTAGATGCTCATCACCATGGATAGGTTTGCGTGTGCGTAGGAAATTTTTTGTTTCCCATGCGACGTTCCCCAACAGGTAGTACCACGGTCATCGCGGTAGTACCGCTCAACGGGCGGAAGTAATTTTTTACTTCCGCGCGGTAAGCGGTAGTACCGCTCCAAGCGGTAGTACCGTGGTCCTCCAAGGTAGTACCGTGCTGCCCTCTCAGTGCATAAAATCGAAAAACAGTATGAGAGAGACAGAGATTTCCACAAAAAAAGAGACAAGATAAACTATGATCCAAGACAAAAACACGAGCATGGTCCATTAGGGAAGAGAGAATAAAAGAGGACCAAACAGTGAGCCTCTACTTCACATGAAGAGAGGGCGGTGGCCCTAGAGCCACCTATGTTTGAGTCAGATGGTATGGCACCGCGAAGAATTATCCTTGGGCCCATGACCAAGACTCGTCTTCTGAAGCACAGTAACCATCAAAAATGGCAAGTGTGAAAGACTTTGATTAGTTTATGCATAATAGGAGGAGGGATAGTTCATTGAGAGAACTAGACTCCCCCTAAATCTATGCCTACACCTAGACAAGACATAACGATGAGTGTGGGGAGGTGTGCACTAAGTCAATCCACATTACTCGAATCAATGATATTTAGCTCATGCCTTAACTCGCGAAATCTTGCTTCATCTAATGGCTTTGTAAAAATATCTGCAAGTTGTTCGCTAGTGCTCAGATGAATAAGATTGATGCCTCCATGCTTGACGTGTTCCCGAAGAAAGTGATGACGAATATTAATATGCTTCGTCTTGCAATGTTGAACTGGGTTGTTGGAGATCATAATGGCACTTTCATTATCACAGTAAAGAGGCACTTTGTCACAATTGACACCGTAATCCTTTAAAGTTTGCCTCATCCATAGAATCTGAGCACAACAACTGGCAACAACTACATACTCGGTCTCGGTGGACGAGAGAGAAACACAATTTTGTTTCTTTGAAGACCAACTTACCAAAGACCGACCAAGAAATTGGCAGCCTCCAGAAGTGGACTTTCTATCCACACGGTCTCCCACCCAATCCGATTCAGTATATCCAACGAGATCAAACGAAGCCCCCTTGGGATACCATAAGCCAAAGTTTGGGGTATGATCCAAATATAGAAAGATTCGTTTGACAGCCACATGGTGACTCTCCTTAGGTGCAGATTGAAATCGTGCACAAATACCCACACTTAACATGATATCCGGTCTAGATGCAAAAAGGTAAAGCAAGGATCCAATCACGGAGCGATATACCTTTTGATCCACCGCTTTACCATTGGGATCGCTGTCAAGATGGCATTTGAGTGGCATGGGAGTGTTGGCCTTGGGAGGATTGAGCTCATCCATCTTGAACCTCTTGAGCATGTCTTGAGTGTATTTGGCTTGATTGATGAAGGTACCTTGACTTCGTTGCTTGACTTCGAAACCAATGAAGAACTTCAACTCTCCCATCATGGACATCTCAAACTTGTTCGTCATCAAAGTGGCAAACTCTTCATTGAAAGCTTTGTTAGGAGAACCAAAAATAATATCATCAACATATAGTTGGAATATGAACAAGTTCCCGTTAACCCTCTTTGTATAAAGAGTGGGGTAGATTTTCCCAATTTCAAACCCACGGTCTTGCAACATCTCGGTAAGGTGCTCATACCACGCACGTGGGGCTTGTTTAAGGCCATAGAGAGCCTTATCGAGAAGTATACATGATTGGGGAACTTGGGATCTCAAACCCCGGGGGTTGCTTGACATATACCAACTCCTTAAGAGGGCCATTAAGAAAAGCACTCTTGACATCCATTTGATATAATTTAAAATTATGATGAGAGGCATATGCAAGCAACATGCGAATAGATTCAAGGCGAGCAACAGGAGCAAAGGTTTCACCGTAGTCGATACCCTCGACTTGGGAGTATCCTTGTGCCACCAGTCTTGCCTTGTTGCGAATGACAATACCGTTTGCATCTTGCTTGTTTTTGAAGATCCATTTCGTTCCAATGACATTGTGATTCTCCTTAGGTCTTGGCACCAGTCGCCACACTTGGTTGCTCTCGAAGTTGTTGAGTTCATCATGCATAGCTTCAACCCACTCCATATCCTCGAGCGCATCTTGAACCTTAAGGGACTCAATGCAAAAAACAAACACGTGATGTTCACAAAAAGTTTGTTAATTTTTTACGAGTGGTTACCCCTTTTTGCAAGTCACCGTAGACGTTCTCCAACAGATGTTGTCTAACTTTGATCTTGGCGGCATTCTTGGCGGCTTGTCTCTCTAAGATTTCTTCCATGGAAGGTTGAGGGACAACATTCTGTGATTCATCATCTTGATGATCTTGAGCGCCTTCTTGAGCTTGCTCTTGATCTTGAAGAAGATCTTGATCTTGAGATTGCTCACATACAGGAACTTGATCTTGGGCATCACTTGGCGAGACACCATCATTAGTGAATTGATCTTGCCCTTGATCTTGTTCATGTGGTAGAGGACCTTCAGTTTGTTCTTCGGAAGCGTGTGGGTCTTGCGTCGGTGATGGTTCTACTAGAGTGGAACATTGTGCTTCTCCTTCGGCCACAAGGGGTTCATCAACGGGTAGGAAGTATCCCACACCCATTCTTCTTATGGCTTGGGGAGGAATTTCATCACCTACATCACAGAGACCACTTTGCTCCACTTGGGAGCCATTATTTTCATCAAACTCTATGTTACTCGTCTCCTCAATGAGTCCCGTGGACTTGTTGAGGACACGGTAATCATGAGAGTTTGCAGCATAACCAACAAATATGCCCTCATGGGCTCTAGATTCAAATTTGGACAAACGAGCACCTTTCTTGAGAATGAAACACTTACAACCGAACACCCGAAAGTATGTGAGGTTGGGCTTGTTCCCGGTAAGAATCTCATAAGGGGTCTTGTTCAAACCTTTGCGAAGATAGAGCCGATCGGATGCATGGCATGCCATGTTGATGGCTTCGACCCAAAAGTTGTACGGAGATTTAAACTCCGCCATCATGGTTCTTGCCGCATCAATCAACGTATGGTTCTTCCTCTCAGCAACACCGTTTTGTTGAGGGGTGTAAGGTGTGGAATATTGGTGCTTGATCCCTTCGTCACTAAGAAACTCATTTAGGGTGTAATTCTTGAACTCAGTGTCGTTGTCAATTCTAATCATCAAAATCTTTGCATCATGTTGGCGTTGGACTTCATTTGCAAAGTCGATGACGGTCTGTTGGGTCTCACTCTTCTTCTTGAAGAAATAAACCCAAGTATATCTCGAGTAATCATCCACAATCACCAAGCAATATTTTCTTCCGCCAAGACTGTCAAAAGATGGAGGACCGAAGAGATCCATGTGAAGGAGCTCTAAGGTCCTCTTAGAGTATATTGTAGTGGTTGGACGATGAGCCTTCTCATGTAGCTTTCCTTCGATACAAGCACGGTCTTTGGCAAAATTCACATTTGTTAGTCCAAGGATTTGATCCCCTTTGAGGAGACTTTGCAAAGATCTCATATTAACATGGGCTAGACGGCGATGCCAAAGCCACCTCACATCAACTTTAGCCATTAAGCAAGTCGCAGTCTTAGTGGGTTGCTCCGAGAAGTTCACCACATAGAGACCGTTCTCGACATTGAGGCGTGCAGTGGATATCGTTATTTTCTCACCTTCACTGATGACTTAAGTAGATATGGGTATATTTACTTAATGAAACACAAGTCTGAAATGTTTGAAAAGTTCAAGCAATTTCAGAGTGAAGTTGAGAATCATCATAACAAGAAGATTAAATTCCTATGATCTGATCGAGGAGGAGAATATTTGAGTTATGAGTTTAATAATCACTTAAGACAATCTGGAATTGTTTCATAATTGACACCGCCTGGAACACCACAGCGTAATGGTGTGTCTGAACGTCATAATCGAACCTTATTGGATATGGTGCGTTCTATGATGTCTCTTGCCGATTTGCCACTATCATTTTGGGAGTTATGCGTTAGAGACAACCGCATTCACTTTAAATAGGGCACCATACAAATCTACCGAGACGACGCCATATGAACCGTGGTTTGGCAAGAAACCAAAGTTGTCATTTCTTAAAGTTTGGGGATGTGATGCTTATGTCAAAAAGCTTCAGCCTGAAAAGCTAGAAGCCAAACCAGAGAAACGTGTCTTCATATGATACCCAAAAGAGACGGTTGGGTATACCTTCTATCTCATATCCGAAGGCAAAGTGTTTGTCGCTAAGAACGGGTCATTTATTGAGAAAGAGTTTCTCTCGAAAGTATTGAGTGGGAGGAAGATAGAACTTGATGCGGTTGTTGAACCTTTGTTCAACCAGAGAGTAGCGCAGCGCAAAAAGATGTTTCTGTGGAGCCTACGTCAGTTGAAGAGGAAGTTAATGATGATGATCATGAAGCTTTGGATCAAGTTACTATCGAACCTCGTAGGTCGACAAGGACGCGTACTGCTCCTGAGTGGTATGACAATCTTGTCTTAGAGGTCATGTTGTTGGACAATGATGAACCTACGAGCTATGGAGAAGCGATGATGGGCCCGGATTCCAACAAATGGTTAGAGTCCATGAAATTCGAGATGGGATCCATGTATGAAAACAAAGCATGGACTTTGAAAGTATTACCTGAAGGGTGAAAGGCCATTTAGAGTAAATGGATCTTCAAGAAGAAGACGGACGCGGACGGTAATGTCACCGTCTATAAAGCTTGACTTGTGGCAAAGGGTTTTTCACAAGTTCAAGGAGTTAACTACGATGAGACCTTGTCACCCGTAGCGATGCTTAAGTCCGTCAGAATCATGTTAGCAATAGCTGCATTTTTCGATTATGAAATTTGGCAGATGGATATCAAAACAGCATTCCTTAACAGTTTCCTTAAGGAATAGTTGTATATGATGCGACCAGAAGGTTTTGTCGATCCAAAGCATGCTGACAAAGTTTGCAAACTCCAGTGATCCATTTATGGACTGGTTCAAGCATCTCGAAGTTGGAATCTTCACTTTGATGAGGTGATCAAAGTGTTCGGGTTTATACAAGTTTACGGAGAAGCTTGTATACAAGAAAGTGAGTGAGAGATCTATAGCGTTTCTAATATTATATGTGGATGACATATTGCTGATTGGAAACAATATAGAATTGTTGGAAAGCGTGAAGGAATATTTGAATAAGACTTTTTCAATGAAGGACCTAGGAGAAGTTGCTTTCATATTAGGCACCAAGATCTATAGTGATATATCGAGATGCTTAATAGGACTTTCACAGAGCACATACCTTGACAAAGTTTTGAAGAAGTTCAAAATGGATCGGTCCAAGAAGGGGTTCTTGCCTGTATTGCAAGGTGTGAAGTTGAGTAAGACTCAATGCCTAGTGACTTCAGATGATAGAGAAAAGATGAGTGTCACCCCCTATGCTTCTGCCATAGGCTCTATCATGTATGCAATGCTATGCACAAGACCCGATGTCAGCCTTGCCATAAGTATGGTCGAAAGGTTTCAAAGTGATCCATTAATGGAACACTGGACGGCGACCAAGAATATCCTTAAGTACCTAAAAAGGACTAAGGAAATGTTTCTCATTTTATGGAGGTGATCAAGAGATCGTCGTAAAGGGTTACGTCGACTCAAGCTTTGACACTAATCCGGATGACTCTAAGTCTCAAACCGAATACGTATACATTCTCAATGGGGGAGCGGTAAGCTGGTGCAGTTCCAAGCAAAGCATGGTATTTGATTCTACATGCGAAGCGGAGTACATCACTGCCACAGAGGCGGCGAAGGAAGGTGTTTGGATGAAGTAGTTCATGACGGATCTTGGAGTTGTGCCCAGTGCACTGGACCCAATGACTCTGTTCCGTGACAACACCAGTGCCATTGCTCTGGCTAGGAACGAAGGTTTCACAAGAGGACCGGACACATAAAGCGACACTTCAATTCCACCCGCGATCACATCAAGAGGAGGACATAAATATTTGCAAAGTACACACAGATCTGAATGTCGCTGACCCGTTGACTAAACCTCTTCCACTGGCTAAACATGATCAACACCAGAACTGTATAGGTGTTAGATTCATCACAATGTAAATCACATGGAGATGTGAGCTAGATTATTGACTCTAGTGCAAGTGGGAGACTATTGGAAATATGCCCTAGAGGCAATAATAAAATGGTTATTATTATATTTACTTTCTCATGATAATAGTTTATTATCCATGTTATAATTGTATTGATTGGAAACTCAAATACATGTGTGGATACATAGACGACACGATGTCCCTATTACGCCTCTAATAGAGTAGCTCGTTGATCAAAGACGGTCGAGGTTTCCTAGCCATGTACATGAGATGTCATTTGATAACGGGATCACATCATTAGGAGAATGATGTGATGGACAAGACCCAAACTATGAAAGTAGCATATGATCGTGTCAGTTTATTGTTATAGTTTTTTGTATGTCAAGTATCTGTTCCTATGACCATGAGATCATGAACCTCACTGACACCAGAGGAGTACCTTGTGTGTATCAAACGTCGCAACGTAACTAGGTGACTATAAAGGTGCTCTACAGGTATCTCTGAGGGTGTCTGTTGAGTTGGCATGGATCAAGACTGGGATTTGTTACTCCGTGTGATGGAGAGGTGTCTCGGGGCCCACTCGGTAATACAACATCACAATGAGCCTTGCAAGCAAAGTCACTAAAGAGTTAGCCACGAGATCTTGTATTACGGAATGAGTAAAGAGACTTGCCGGTAATGAGATTGAACTAGGTATAGAGATACCGACGATCGAATCTCGGGAAAGTAACATACCGAAGAACAAAGGGAATTGCATACGGGATTAACTGAATCCTTGACATAGAGGTTCAACCAATAAAGATCTTCATAGAATATGTGGGAACCAATATGGGCATCCAGCTCGTGCTATTGGTTATTGACTGTAGAGGTGTCTCGGTCATGTCTACGTAGTTCTCGAACCCGCATGGTCTGCACACTTAACGTTAGGTGATGTTTTGGTATTATTGGGTTATGTATGTTGGTGATCGAAGGTTGTTCGGAGTCCTGGATGATACCCCAGACGTCACGGGGAGCTCTAGAATGGTCCAGAGGTAAAGATTGATATATAGGAAAGTGGTATTTGGGTTCCGAAAAAGTTTCGGGTACTACTGGTAGTGTACCGGGAGTGACGAATGGGTTCCAGGGGTCCACGGGGTGGTGCCTACCCACCCCAGGGCCGCATGGGCCTAGGATGTGGCGCATCAGTCCCTGGTGGGCTGGGCAGCTAGCCCCTAGGGAGCCCTTGCGCAAGGGGTGGAGAAGACCAATGGGGAGGGAGTCCTAGTAGGACTCCATCTCCCTTGTGGGAGGTGGACTCCTCCCCCTTGCGCCGACCAAGCCCCCAGGGGAAACCCTAGGGCGTCGCACCTACCACCCCTTCCTCCTATATATATATATATATATATATATATATATGTGAGGGGAGGGAGGGCTGCAACACCGTAGCCATGGTGCCACCCTCTCCCTCCACCTCTAGATCGTTTCTCCTCTAGATATATTCGGTACAACTTAGCGAAGCTTTGCCAGATCAGCTCCACCACCACCGCTGCCACGCCATCATGCTGCCGGAGAACCCATCTACCTCTCAGCCCTCGCTTGCTGGATCAAGGAGGCAGAGATCGTCATCGAGCTGCACGTGTGCTGAACACGGAGGTGTCGTCCGTTCGGCGCAAGATCGTGATTGGATCGCGAGACGGTTTGCGATTTGGATCGTGAAGACATTCGACTGCATCAACCGCGTTTCTTCCCGCTTCCGGCTTAGCGATCTACAAGGGTATGTGGATCCGATCTCTCCTCTCGTAGATGCTCATCTCCATGGATAGATATTGTATGTGCGTAGGAACTTTTTTATTTCCCATGAAACGTTCCCCGATATGTGGAAGCGAGGCGTCCTTTGCGATGAAGAATATGCCTCCGAGCCTCCTGGTAGTCCGGTGAACGGATTGCCGAACATTGGAAAGACAAAGGATCCACCGCGGCCGACCGTAGACTAGTGTAGTGTATCCATGTCGTATGAGTGATGCTCCGCGTGACTGTGCACATAATCTTACCTTTTTAGTTAAAATATGTTCGAAATGTAATGAACTCTACCATGTTTGTATGAAACTCGTCGTATTTGTATGAAATCCGACCGTGTTTGCATGAATTTCGTCCGATTAGTCTGAGTTGTTGCCAAAATGTATGTGACTACGGTGGATGTTGTCCTTATGCATACATGTTCACGGACTGATTCCCTAAAAAGAAATTTACGAGTTATTGTTGGAGATACCATAAAGATGCTGAGTACAACTCGGAGAAGGTAAGTGGAAGACATATCCCGATTTGGATAGTTTCCCTTTTTTTCACGCACAACAGAGAGTTCTGCTTTTTTTCTTGTTCTCGAGTTCGAGTAAAATGCATCTTTGGTACTTAAAGTCGTTGGCGATGTCTACAATGGTCCCCAAACTCACAAACTGATTTAATACAATCCTGGAACTTGCAAATACGCGCTCAGTACAGTCCTTAATCTTGGCAATCCGGTCCTGGGCTACGGCTCACATACGTTTCGCGTACGCCCAGCGTACCGCATCAGCCACGTCAGCTTAGGTTGTCTCAGAAAAAAAACGTCAGCTTAGGAGTAGTTTGCGGGCATCAAGCGCGAGTCGTGAGCATATTCAGTTATTCCAATTACAGTTGAAACTTTGCGATCAGGCTGTGGCGGCGTTCGCGGATCATCGACGACAAGCCGGCCGGTACCTGAGCGCCCCGGCGACGGCAGAGGAGGGAAGGTCCTCATAGCCATAACTACCGGCGGCTGTCTGCGGTGCCAATGGGTGCCCCGATACGACGTCTGGATGAAGTGGCGGCGCCGATGTATAGTAAGGCCAAATATTCCGGGCATGAGAACGATTTTTGTTAAGATTGCAATGTTGTAGTTGCAGCGCGAGAATATAAGCTAGCCATCGTACATGTTTACACTGGTTACTGCAGGATGCTAGAGTTGCATAAATTGTGGCTTCTCAAACGATTGCATGAAACAAATGTATTGGAGTGATTGTGTGTCTGCATATGAAAAATATAATTATGTACTATTGGCACTCATAACAAACATGACAATATCCCAGAACGTGAATGTATCTTTGAATCCTTGCTCTTACAATTTTTTTATATAGTAGCATCAATACACAGATTTCCTTCTTTTCAGTTAAATGTTTAGTTTTCCTTCTTTTCAGGCAAAGACAGTCCCTTTTTCACCGTGGAATTGATTCATGGAGGATATTTTCATGGAAGCTGTAACAACATGTCATATCTGAATGGTGCAAAGGCTTGTTATGATTTCTGTGATGCTAGTTGTGTATGCATGAAAATGTTTGATGATTTGATAGAGGACATCGGTTATGAAACTGCTGGTAGGATTCATCTGTATTGGTTGCTGCCTGGATGTCAACTGAATGAAGATGGTGCTAGGTTGTTGTCCAGTGATGAACAAGCTGAGAGCATTGCGAGAATGGTAAAGAATGGGCACAAATTCCTGATGTTTTATGTGGATCATCAGGATAGCTACAATGGTGGGGGAGGAAAAGAATGGGATGATGTAGTTGCTAATACCATATCTCACTCACCACATGTTTCCGGTCCTAAGAAGGCAAGCCTTGGTCATGTTGAGCAAAGCGCCACTGATTGCAGTTCTGTTGACGATAACAATGTCAGTGCAACCATTGAACTTGAAAGCAATGAGCGACCGAGAGTTAAGATGAGACCAAGAGGAAAGAAAGATGATATTGAGGAACATGATTGTGACACCGATGATGACTCTACCGACAGTGATTATGTGCCAGAAATAGTGGACAATGATTTTGACGTAGAGGATGGGGATGATGACTTGGCCCAGGATCAATTACGTTATCTCAGTGACAAGAAAGGCAAGCATGTAGTAGAAGATTCCAACTCTGAAGATGAAAAACTAGAAGCTCCAGATTCGGATGAGGATGAAATGAAGTTTAATTTCAAATCGTTTACAGCAGAAGATATGCATGACCCCAAATTCCACGTGGGGCAGTTGTTCTCATCAGTTGATCTGCTTAGGAAGGCAATTAGGGAATATAGTATGAAAGAGAGAGTGAACATCACATTTCCCAAGAATGACCGAACAAGGCTTGGAGGTAAGTGTACAGAGCATGGATGCCCATGGTATATTTATGCATCTTTGGACAACAGGACAAATTCCATTATGGTGAAGACATTTAATGGCGAGCATAACTGTAGCAAGAAGTGGCAGGTGAGGGCATTTACTGCTAGGTATATTGCTCACAAGTACGTGGAAAAAATAAGAGCAAATGAGAAGATGACATTGAAGGGCTTGGCAGCACTTGTGCAAGAAGATTTCAACATGACAATCAAAAGGGGCAAGCTAGGGAGAGCCAGGACATTAGCTTTCAATATGATATATGGAGACGAAATTGCCCAATATGACATGTTGTGGGACTATGCAAATGAGCTTAGGAGATCAAATCCTGGTAGTACTTTTTTTGTAGAACTTGCAGATGATGGCCAGTTTCAGAAATGTTATTTCTCTTTTGATGCTTGCAAGAGGGGTTTTCTATCTGCCTGTAGGCCTGTTATTTTCCTAGATGGATGTCACTTGAAAACACAATTTGGAGGCATTCTACTTAGTGCAGTAGGAATGGATCCGAATGACTGCATTTTTCCTATTGCACATGCAGTGGTTCAGAGGGAAGACACAAAAGCTTGGAGGTGGTTCTTGACAGCTCTAAAGCAAGACCTTGGCATTAGAAACACTTCTCCTTGGACAATCATGTCTGACAAGCAAAAAGTGAGCATTTCACGTATCAAAATACATATATCATTAATTGTACTACTGCATATCTAATTATTTTATGTTTTCTTACTAGGGTTTAATTAAGGCGGTTAGAGAATTGTTCAGTGACTCCTCACATAGATTCTGTGTCAGACATTTATGGCAGAATTTCAACAAAAACTTTAAAGGTGAGGCCTTGAAAAACCAACTCTGGAAATGTGCTAGAAGTAGCACAGAAGGACAATTTAGACAGAGCATGAATGAGATGTTAGTTCTTAATAAGGAGGCCCATGATTGGCTAGAGGAGTTGGCACCTGAAACGTGGGTAAGGGCCTATCAAAATGATTTCCCTAAGTGTGATGTTCTGTTGAACAATAATTGTGAGGTGTTCAACAAATACATATTAGATGCAAGGGAAATGCCCATTATAAGCATGTGCCAAAAGATTAAAGGGCAGTGTATGGGGAGAATTTATACCAAGCAGCAAGAGCCTCTTAAGTGGCATGGTACAATATGTCCAAAGATAAGGAAAAAGTTGGATAGGAATATTGAATCAGCAAGAACTTGTCTTTCTTCACCTGCTGGAAAGGGCGTGTTTGTAGTAAATAATAGAGGTGTGGATTTTAGTGTTGACACCGTATTGGCGAAATGCAGCTGCAGGAGATGGGACTTATCTGGTATTCCCTGCTGTCATGGAGTATCTGCCCTTAGGTATGACAACATTTCTCCGGAACATAGGGTCAACTCATGCTACTCAATTGCAACATATTGCAAGGCCTATGAACACATAATTTTGCCATGTAGAGATGTTAGTGAGTGGACTAAAATGAATGGCAGGCATATCACACCACCACCATTGCTTAAACAGAAAGGTAGGAGGAGGAAAAATAGGAGAAAACAACCAGAGGAGAAAGAAGGGAAGAAAGGAGTGAAAATTAGTAAGAAAGGGGCAATAATCCATTGCGGTTACTGTGGATTAGCTGGTCATAACAAAGGTGGTTGTTTGGACTACAAGTTAGGCCTCAAACCTAGGAAAAAGCTTGGCAAGGTAAAAGTTAGGGCTGAGCCGGATGTTTCCTCCTCAGATGAGGACGAACCTATTATAACTCAGGTAAATGTGGATTTATTAGCACTGTTTGAGTATTTCCTAATTATTTAGCATTGGTTGATCATTACATATTAATTTCATATGTGTAGGAACAAAACCAGCAAACTGAACGAATAGTGACGCATCAGCAACAACATTATGAGCCTGAGATCATTGCTACCTTAACCCAAGAGGTATGGAATTCAATCCAGATACAGTTTGTATGTAATGTTTTTTTCCAAGAAGAGTAGTTTACATCTTTATATCCTCTTTTTGTACAGAGGGTTTCTAGCCAGAGGAAACCAGTTGCACATGGGCCATTACCGGAAAATTCTTTCATCGAGATGCATGCAATGTCTCAACAACCAGTTCTTCCAACTACTGCAACAAATGTGGGGAATGTGCATAGGAAGAGGGGGGTTATTGCACTTGCAAAGCTCAAAGCTGCAGCAGAGAGAAGGGAGGTAGCTGATCAAGCCAAGTTTGATGTAGCAATGGCAAAGCTGAAAGAAGAAGAAGAAAAATTGTTGCAAGCAGCTGAGAAGAGAAAAACTGAATTACTAGCGAAAAAAATAGTTGCTGAGGAGAGGAAGAAAGCAATACTGGAAGAAAAGAGAATTGCCGCAGAGGAAAAAAGAAAAGCTAGTGAGGAGAAAAAGAAAAAAGCCCAAGAAGAGAAACTTGCAATGGCAAAGAAGAGAAGGCAAAGCATGGCTGAAAGAAAAAGAAATGCGGAAATAGAAAAACAAAGGAAGGCTGAGGAGAAAAAAAGGCTTGCTGCTGAGAAGAGAATGATTGCACATACATCATTCCAGCAGGAGGAAGCAAATTTTCTTATACATCAAGCAGAGGAGGAGGAGAGGCGGCAGACTTGGCAAGAATATTTGCAAACTGAGGAGGCTGCAAGGCAACAAGCTTGGGAGAAGCAGAGTCATTCTCAGGACACACAAAGGATTGCTGACTAGGAGGAGAGAAAGAGAATAGCTGAAAAAGGATGTTTAGTAATGCAGCAAGCCATGGATGAGAACAATGAGAAAAAGAAGGCTGAAGATGCACCAAAAGTTAAGGCAGTAGATGAGCAAGGCAGCATGAAACATTGGCAAATTCAGACACAAACATCAATAAGGGCACCATCCAATCAGGAAAGGTCAAGTTTTAAAAAACCAAGAAAAGTTAGCATGTTTGATGAGCTAAGGAGTGGTTGAATTCCATGTGTGAACTTGTCAGGGATAGATAATAATTTTGTTAATGAACTAGTAATGTCAGCTGCATAATTTGTAATCAGTTATTTATGTACCGTTGAGATCATATATCCTCGATGTTCAGATCATATATGCTGGGTCTGCTTCTCCTAAATTTAGTTAAATCGTCTTTATATTTGTTTTCTGTGGTCCTCTCGAATGCAGTTACATCTCACAGAAAACCAACTATGGAGATGTTACATTTGTGTTCTGCGAGTTCTGCAAAATGCGCCTACATCTTGTGAAAATTCAGCCAAGGAGATGTTTTATTTGTGTGTTCTGTACTCCTGCAAAATTCATTCAAATGTATGCCCAATTGCTGGTTCAGGTTGGTCTCACTACTGTACAAACTGCGCTTCACATGCATGTAATACACAAGGATAGATCAAGACAACACTTTCTGACATTAACATAGTTCTCATGCATAGCTGACATTACATTTCATAACTAATAAAAGAGGCACATACTGTTGCCAGTAAGCACAGTTCACGGAATAACTGACCACCAAGTTCACTAATCTAACATACATAATACGGACAAATACATAGCTTGATATTCACAAGTTCAGAACTAGCCACTGCTCAACTTTGCCCAGAACATGGTTGTTGCTGTGCACACGCATCAGGTCGATGCCCACCTCTCGACGGTACGCAGCAGAATGACCACCTCGAACGGCAGAGCACCCACCACTGATCGATGGCAGCTAAAAGTACGGCCGGCGTCGCCGCATCGCTGCCATCTCCGACTGCCGTTGCCGTCAGCACGCGCTGCCGTTATCGTGCCTCCAGCGCATCCATGGCGAATGTGCGCGCAAGGCACATAGCCATACCTCCTGCGGAGTTGACCTCCTGCGCGCAAGCTCCGGCTGGAGACACCGGCGGCGCAGACTTGGCAGAGCCGAAGACACCCTCACCATTGATGGAGAACTCACTCTCGCTGCCCATACCGAGGAAGAAAAGTGGGGATTTGGGATTTGGGGAGGGAATCGGTGCCGCGAGCAAGTTAATCGGCTGGCCGTGGGTCCTATACTGACATGGCGGGTGTGTGGCGTACACCATACGTACGCGTTGTCGTAGCCCAGGACCGGATTGCCAAGATTAAGGATTGTACTGAACCCGTATTTGCAAGTTTCAGGATTGTATTGAATCAGTTTGTGAGTTTGGGGACCATTGTAGACATCGCCAACGACTTGAAGGACCAAAGATGCATTTTACTCTCTCGAGTTCTGAGCAGAACAAAAATTTCTGTTTTTCTTGAAAAAATGGGTTCTGCTTTTAAACTGGTTTGGCATAACGGAATTTGTAGGAAGGAAGAACGAGCCCAGCAAGCAGAGTCCGGTCCGACCGCGAGTCCCGAACCGACCCAGCCAAACAATCCCCATCGCGCCCGCGTGGGTCGTGACCACCACGCGTTCCCCCTACGCGTCCCCCCCCCTACTATTTTATCGCGCCCGCCTCCCGCAAAAATATCTCCCAAATTCCCCAACACCCCACGACTTGGCAACCCTAATCAGCTCCCCCCACCAATTCGATTCCCCATCGCCGAGCTCCCCCTCCCAACCCTAGCGCCAGATCCGCCCGCCCGACCGCGCAGCCAGCCATGGCGGAGACCCTCGACATGTCGCTCGACGACATCATCAAGAGCAACAAGAAGGGCAACTCCTCGTCCGGCGGGGGCGGCCGCCGCCGCGAGGGCCGCCGCGGATCTGCCTCTGGCGGCAGCGGCGCGCCCCCTTCATCCGCCTCCGCTGCCGGAGGCGTCGGCCCCAACAGGCGCGCCTTCAAGAGGTCGGGGAACAGGGCGGCGCCCTACCAGCCGCCGAAGGTACGAACGAATCGCACGGGCTACTAGGCTTTGCGCCGTCGGCGAAGGGGGTGAATGGCCTTCCGTTTTCGCCGAGGCGCGGGAGGATGATCCGGTGGTTTTCTCACTCTGGTGTGACGCGATCCAGGCCCCGGAATCGGCGTGGCAGCACGACATGTACTCGGACGCCTCTGCGAGAGGCGGCGGCGGCGGGAGAGTCTCGGCTATCGAGACCGGCACCAAGCTCTTCATCACCAATTTGGACTTCGGCGTCTCGACCGAGGACCTCAAGGTATATACGTCGGCGGATCTACATGTCCAATTGTTGCTCTCGTGTAATTTGGTTGTTTCTGAGTAGTTGGTCTCAAAAATCTCATATAGTTTGCCTGGATGTTGTGTTAGTTAAGCTATTTCTAGATCTGGCACAGGCTGAGTACTATAACTGTGATTTGGTTGTGCTGGCAGAATCGCGTGGTCGTATTGCACCGAGCTTATCTTTTGGTGGTTTTCTTTGCTTGCTTGGGTGAATAGGACTTGGTTTAGTTCTCAGCTGTAGTTAAACTGCTAATGGTTGTTCATAAGGGTGTGGTCTCTTTGAAGGTGTGGTTATTTTCTAATTTGCACTGCTGTAATCTTGATTTGATACGTTTAATTGATGATGTGGATTTTTTTCACATCTTACTGCTTAATACTTCATAAGTTGACTAAACTGCTCGCATGGTGTCCTTTTCTTGTTATGGTTTCTTAGTTTGTATAGTTTATCTGAGTGTTCTATAGAATGCTCTTGCAGTTTCGTGTTCATAGGGTACTCTTCCTGAGTTATTCTTTCTTTGAATGGTTCAGGAACTTTTCTCCGAGCTGGGTGATCTGAAGCGATGCTCGATTCACTTTGACCGAAGTGGGCGCTCTAAGGTACAGATTCAGTCTTATGTTTTTCTTTGTTCCATTTGTGTGTTCTCTGCGATGCCTGACAGTACTTGTGTGTTGCAGGGAACAGCTGAAATTATATTTGCAAGGCGTGGTGATGCTGTTGCAGCGATAAAGAAATATAACAATGTTCAACTTGATGGCAAGCCTATGAAAATAGAGATACTTGGGACTAACACTCCTACTGCTTCAGCTGCACTACCAAGCAATAATGGAAGCTATGCTAGGAATGTTGCTAAGAGGTATGTTAGATTTGGCGCTTTATTTATTTGTGGATTCAATCCATAGCAATTCAAACATCCAAATTTGCCTGTTTGCTAGAATTGGTCATTAACTCTTATGTGATGTTAAATGTTGTGGATGATGATAAGACAATTGTTTACTGTAATTGCTATTATATATAGCAGAAGTGTTCCATTGCACTACAGCCCAGATACCTGTCCATCAGCTTGCTAGGCAAATGCAATCCCCAATATTTCAGGAGACATCATGTAACATAGGTGCTCTCCATGTTGCAATGGCATCCCATTTAGTTTGTTCTTAGTTTGTGGGGCGTATTAACAGAAGCGAGTGAATTATGAATTTCAGTTTCAAGAATTCATCTTTGTCTACATAGTTAGCCTGTTAGGTCATCTAGCATATTGATCATGTTCCACCATTTTTCTGAATGTTTATAGGTACTTTTTGTTGCTTTTGTCTGTTATAGTAATAGATTTTCCCACCTTACCGTACCCCACTTCGTTTGTTACAGTGCACCAAGGGGTGTCTCAGCTAGTTTGCCACCGAACAGACCCCGTGCAAGGGGTGGGAGGGGTCGTCGTGGCGGTGGCGGAAGCAGTGGATCTGGCGGTCGTCGTGGGAAAGAGCGTAGTCAGCCAAGGTCTGCTGAAGAACTCGATGCTGAGTTGGAGAAGTACCATGCCCAGGGTACGGCGCCGATGCAGACCAACGAATAAGTCGACATCTTTGCAGTGTTGATATTTTCAACATGAAATTTGAAGGACACCCCTTTGTTCCTGCTTTTTGTGCTACTATGTTCAAGGGACAACAAAACCTTTTACGTGTCAGGTTCATGGCTTACTGAATTGTATGGGTTATGTGTCTACATAGAACTAGAGTTGAGTGGATACCAGTGAACACTACTGTTATGAACATTACTTGATTGCCTTTAGTTTCTGCCTTCCTTGAGGAGCGCAAGGACTAAGGACCACCCAAGTGCTCCGTATGTGAAAGTTATTGAAGATGTATGAGGTGCTCACATTCCTTTGCCACCCAATTATCACGAGGCTGAAATTCAGATGTGCCATGGTGATCGAGTTAAACCCTTACTTTGGGTGGTCTTTGGGCGTTGTTTCCCTGCTGAACGAGCTTTTAAGCTTCAGCCATCTTTAGTAAGAGGTATGTTTTCCCATCTGTTTGCATATCTTCTGTTAATTGGTTTATTACTTTCACATGATATATAGTTCATGAGTTTAATGATCCTTCTCTCTCAAATTGCAGGTGGCTGCTAATCTTTTGTTATTATTATGCTAGCATTGCTTTTGGTCTAGCAATATTCTCTTGCCCATACTGAGCCACATGCCAACTGGAGAGATCGTGTTCTTTTAGAAGTTGTGTGATCTTCCTTCGTCAGGTGCCCAAGAAGTTGCCTGTGGCTTTGCTAGTTGTGCTTCTTCCTAAAGAAGCATTGAGGTGCAAATCTAGCAATACTCTCTTGCACATACAGAGTCACATGCCAGCTGGAGGGATGGATTGCTCTTTCACGTCATCTTCCTTCTTCAGGTGGTCAACGAAGTGCCTGATATGGTTTTGGTGGCTTCGCTAGATGTGCTTCTTACCGAAGAAGCATTAAGGTGCTAATCTTGCTTTGCCATCTGCTTTAACAGTTAAGGGTTGTCTATTGGTTTGATGGTACACATGGATTTTGCCATCCTTTGGATGCCCTTTTGGCCCCTTTGCGGCTGCTGACTTTATTTGTGGTGGTTGGTGGGCCTTCCAGTTTGAAGTCCAACTAGGTGTCAAACTATTTTCTGGAACCCAACTAATCTGTCTGGTCTTTGTTCCTCGCTGGGTATTTGAAGCGTATGGCTGACTAGTTTCAACCCCTTGAATTTTGCTCTTGGGTTGCATGACTGTAGATGAATGATGGCTAAAGTTGGCCATTTTTGGTGGCATGAGTTCAACCACTGAAATATTGAGTTGCTTGTTTTAGTTTTTCAAGTATTCCAGGCACCATAACTGGTTATGCAATGTGGTAAGTGTTGCATTGGTGGACGTTCTGGTGTTCCAGTATTGTTTGGAACTGCCATATGTAGCATATAGATTGTGTTGTCGTATTTTATGCTTTTGAGGAAATGCCATTTTGCTGTGGTTCTTTTCTGCAATAAAAGAAGCATGCCTTTTTCAGTGTTACTTATCTGTGTGTCTGTTTTACTTATTACAAAATGGTTTTGCTAAAGTTCAGTTGACACTATAATCGGTTGATCTTGCATCAAGATTTGTGCAAACAATTTTTTTCAGCTTTGTTTTTTCTTCTTGTAGCGTACTATACCTAGACACTCCCATTACAAAATGTGGTGTTGTATCTGAGTTTTCTGGTGAATAGGTTTCCAGTTAGTGAGAGCCTGAAAGGATAGTGACGCTGTTGCAGATTGCATGTAGCACCAGTGTGCCCGGTTTTAATCTCTGGACCTCTTCCTTCCTTGTTTGATATTTCTTATGGCATTGTCATATGTTTGAAACAATGCTCCAATTCTAGCCGCTGTGACTATATTTGGTCCTCACCCAAGCCGCCGGAGTAAAATAGGGGTGGCTGCATTACGATGCGCCTGAATGACGGTGCAGAATGACGGTGCAGGCACGCACAAACCCTAGCCGACTCTCAACCTATCCTCTCGCTGCTGTCCTTGAGCCATTCCTTGGTGATTTGACTCGTCGATTTGCCTTTCTTGTTGGTGATTCAACTCTAGCCTCTTCTTCATGGCCGTCACCCCCCACATCCTTGCTGCCATCTCTCCCATCTGTCTTCCTCTTTTTGACTCTGTTGGTGTCGTTTGCAACCGGCTTCCTAGATCGCCTACCGATGGCTTCGCGGCATGGTTTTGGCGCAGTCCATGCTACGGGCTGCCGTGCGCCTATTTAGGAACTGTGTACGCTTAAAGTTTTCTTTGGCCGTCATGCCCTTTTGATCATCCGCATTGTGTTGGTTGAAGGAGGTGGTAATGGAGAAGCATCCATAAGATGCCAAAATAGTTGAAGTACCATCATGTCTACCTAAAGCAAATGGTTTTTATAGATTGAGAAATGGTTTCTATAGAATGAGATAGTCAAATATACCTTTAATCCTTCACATGCATTCTTAGCATATAAATTTAGCGCTCCTTAAATCGTTGCACTAAAGAAGGTTTTTAGTGAAGTTGTTACAAGACGAATCAAAGCTCCTCGCCATCAGCGTGACGTTGATATGTGAGATGATCAACAAGGTGTGCTTGGGCAGACCAAGTGGGAGTCGGAGAGTTAATAGGAACACCAAAAAACATTGTGAAACCAGCAAGCCAAACTAGTTAGGCCTTGTACAGTGCAAGGTACTTAGTGAAACAAATTGAGTTTTCATTAAGCTTGAATGCTTATCTTTATAGAAGAGATGTCTAATTAAATGTCTATCTTCCAAAAATAAATATTGATGCTTAAAGAAACTAATTTATTTCTGTGGCTTACAAAGCTGGGCATTGAGACTACCCATAATGAGAGTAACATAGTAGATAGTAATATGATGCGGCAACTAATTGATGAGAAGAGAGAGAAACTGAGTAACTTAGCATGTTACTAATATAACACATATCAAGAAAAGATGAGTTTATAAGCTATTAAATTAAAGGCTCAATATTACTATCTCTATGTTACTATTCATTATGAAGATAGTAACTTAGATTAGTAACATATACATATTACTACTTTATCTTACTCTCCATTATAGATAGTCTTCTACGGATTTGCAACGGTAATGGTCCAACGGAGGCTATCTCCCACGGCCGATGATGGGCAAGTGGCGTAAGCAAGCCATACGAGCAAAAGGCCACACACAAAACTCGTCAAGGTCTAGGAGCGCGAGGAGGCTGCAAGGCACGGGAAAGGTTCGTGTGCGTACACGTAAAGCTATAAGCAGATGAAAACAAGGAAATGAAAATCGTGCATAAAGATCATCATCAGGGTTAGTTTTGCATGGATGATATTTTCACGGTGGGTCTAGTTTGTCGGGAGGGCTTGGAGGATGTGTGACAAGGACAATCGCGTACACGTAAGGCTCACAGGAGCATGGAGTGTGTTGTGCGAAGATTATGAATTATGAAACTACATGAACGTCGAGCAATGCATAGTGGAATTTTGGGTTGATACAGCGTGAGGTGGAGCATTGTTTTTGTCAGACAAGTTCGACACATAAGGCGGCGGACTAGACAGTCTCACAGACTCATGTGGATGTCGATCTTGATGGTGATTTCAACGATGAGTGTAGAATGCTAGGTTTAGGCCGTGCAACTCAATACCATTGATCGGTGCATCAGGCACGTACATATGATATACAGGATCGGGCCATAACCTCAAATATACAGGAAAACTAGGAGGTGGGTCCTAGACACAATATACATGCATCATATATTCAACACCTCCCGCAGTCGAAGCGTCGCCAGAGACACAGGGACTGGATCGAAATTTCTCAAAGGTGAAAGTAGGTAGTCCCTTAGTCATCACATAGGCAAACTGTTATGCGGTCGGAACATGAAGAACCCGAGTGTGTCCAAGGGCTATCTGTTCGCGCACAAAGTGGATGTCAACCTCGATATGCTTCGTCCGGTGATGATGAACGGGGTTGGCGGAAAGATACATGGCAGAGACGTTGTCGCAGTAGACGATCGTGGGCTGCGAGACGTCGTGATGCAACTCCTGAAGAAGCTGTCAAAGCCAAGTACACTCGGCGACATCGTTTGCCACTGCACGGTACTCAGCCTCCGTGCTGGAGTGCGACACCGTGAGTTGTCGTTTGGACGACCACGATACGAGGGAGGGACCGAGGTAGACACAGTAGCCGAAGTGGAGCGCCGTGTGTCAGGGCAGCCAGCCCAATCAACATCGGAATAGGCCACCATCTTCATAGAGGGGGACGCCATGAGCGTGAGTCCGAGAGACATCGTGCCACAAATATAGCGGAGAATCCGTTTTGCGAGTGTCCAATGGGAGTCACGAGGGGCGTTCATGTGAAGACACATCTGCTGAACAACATACTGCAGATCCGGTCGAGTGAGCGTCAAATACTGGAGAGCACCAACAATGGATCAGTAGAATGGAGCATCCGACGCCAAGGAACCTTCCAGAGCAGAAACCTTGGCCTTCGTGTCAACAGGATGACAATTGAGCATACCAGCGCGCTCAAGTAGCTCATGCGCATACTTCTGCTGATGAAGAAAGAAGCCGTCGGGGCGCCGAACAACCTTGATGCCAAGGAAATAATGGAGAGAACCCAAATCCTTGATGGAAAACTCGGCACGCAGCCGATTAGTGATCTGCTGAAGAAGGGCTATGGAGGAGTCCGTCAGGATGATGTCGTCGACGTATAGTAACAAGTAAGCAGTTGTGTCGCCATGGTGATAGACGAACAACGAGGCGTTCGAGCGAGTAACACGGAAGCCCGCTATATGCAAAAAAAACGACTATACGCTGGTACCAGGCTCGTGGTGCTTGCTTGAGGCCGTAGAGAGACCGAGACAGCAAGCACACATGGCCGGGATGAGTGGCGTCGACGAAACCAGTGGGTTGCTCACAGTAGACCTGCTCGACAAGGTGACCATGAAGGAAGGCGTTGGAGACATCCATCTGATGAACCGGCCAGCCGCGAGAAACTGCTAGTTGAAGGACAGTGCGGATCGTGCCCGGTTTGACAACCAGTGCAAAAGTCTCGATGAAGTCGACTTCAGCGCGCTGACAAAAACCATGGACAACCCAGCAAGCCTTGTAGCACTCAAGAGTGCCATCAGAGTGAGTCTTATGAAGAAAGACCCACTTGCCCCTGATGACGTTGGCACGAGGCGGCCGGGGAACCAACGTCCAAGTGCGGTTCCGCTGAAGGGCGTCGAACTCTTCCTGCATCGCAGCAAGCTAGTGAGGATCACTAAGGGATGCTCTGGTAGACGCAGGAATCGATGACAGCTCGGCGGTGGAGACAGCGAGCATGTACTCATTGCTGGAGTACCGCAGACTCGGGCGATGGACGCCGGCCTGGGTCCGAGTGAGAGGGCGAGGCGGTGACTCCGAGACCACGGCCGGCGTCGCGTCCGTAGCCGGGGCCGCAACACCCAAGGGGGCGGTCGAGGCCGACGATGAGGCAACTGGCGAAGGGGCCGGCGACGCGGCGGCCGGCGAAGGGATCGCTGGTGACGAGGCAGCCGACGAAGATGCCGACAACGAGGTGGACGGCGAGGCATCCGACGAAGAGGCCGACGACGGGGCGGTTGGCAAAGATGCCGGCGACGAGGCGGCCAACGAGGGCGTCGTGAGGGTGCGAGGCGCAGCTCGTCCCACGACGCGAAGACCGCCGAAGCCCAAAGGTGATCCAAGAGCCAAGTGAGGCCGTCCACCAGACGGGGTCGCCGAAGGGCCGCCGGTGGCCGGCGGCAACGAGGCGACTGGAGGTACCTGATGAAACGGAAACACCCTCACATCAAAGTAAACGTGTCGGAAGGTGAAAACATGATGTGAGACGGGATCATAGCAGCGATATCCTTTAGTGTTAGATGGGTAGCCAAGGAAGATGCAAGCGATAGAGCGAGGTGCAAGCTTATGAGGCGCGGTAGTGGCGATGCTCGGATAGCAGAGACATCCGAAGATGCGAAGCTCGTCATAAGAGGATGGTGCACCGAAGAGAAGATGATGAGGTGCAAAGTTCCCTTGAGTGCGACAGGGGCGGATGTTAATGAGGAGTGATGCAATGGCGAGCGCGTCATGCCAAAAGCATGAAGGCACATTGGCGTGAAAGAGGAGCGTACAAACACAATCATTAAGAGTGCGAAGGATGCGCTCAGCGCGACCGTTTTGTTGCGAAGTGTACGAACATGTGAGACGAAAAGTCGTGCTGTGTGTGGCGAGGAGAGTACGAACAACGAGGTTGTCGAACTCCTTCTCGTTGTCTGTTTGGAATGCAAGGATGGGATGACCAAACTACGTGAAGACATAGGAGTAAAAAAATGCAGCGAGAGTAGAGATGACACCGGACTTATGCCGCAACGGGAAGGTCCACACAAAGTGCGAAAAATCATCGAGAATGACAAGATAATAAAGATAGCCCGTATTACTTGCAACTGGAGAGGTCCATGCATCACTATGAATTAACTCAAACGGGTACGATGCAACATGAGAAGAAGTCCTAAATGGAAGACGAGCATGTTTGCTGAGATGACAAGCATGACAAGAGTGATCGTCGATCTTATTACACGTGAAAGAAGAACTCCGAAGAATGTGACGAAGGGTGGCGGGGTTGGGATGGCCCAAGCAAGCATGCCAAAGGTCCACACTGCTGGCGAGGGCGATGGGAGTGGTGGAGGTGGTGAAGGCGGTGGAGTGGAGCGGGTAGAGCACGCCAGGGCTATCACAACGGTGGAGCACCATCCAGGTACGAGCGTCCTTGACAGAGAAACAAAACTCGTCAAACTCAACGGTAACAGGATTTTCACGTGTAAGATACTGAACAGAAGCAAGGTTATTATGAGGGCAGGTGAAACTAAGATGTTAGATAAGGAAATAGGACTAGATGTGGATGGAAAAGATGCATGTCCTATGTGGGTAATAGGAAGGGAGGAACCATCACCGACGGTGTTGCGAGTGGAGGTGTTGACGGGATAAGAAGTGTGGAGGTTATCGGGTTGAGCGGCCATGTGAGCCGTTGTGCCGCTATCCATATACCAGTCACCATCGCCGGTGTAATTGGAGGGAGTAGGGACGGAGTGCAGAGCCGCCAGCAAGGCTGAATCCCAAGGCGCTGGAGGAAGCGTCGAGACCGGCGAGTGTGACGGGGCTGTCAACGGCAGCGGCAACAACCCTCCCGGCTGCGGCGGCCGTCCATAGAGGAGCGGCCCATAGGGCGCCGTGTACGGCCGCGGCACGACATAAAATGCTTGATGCGAGGGAGGCTTCGGGCTGAGGATACTAGGACCGGGCGCACGTGGAAGGCATGGAGTAGGCGTGCACGACGCCGATCCACGGGTTCTGGCCGGTGGACCATGTGGCCGGCTAAAACTGCTGCGGGGGACGGGCGACTCCTCCCCGAGCCCCGTTGCCCTGCTGCTGCTTGCGGCCACTACGACAACCCCCGTTACCCCGGTAGCGGCCGGCGGGGGTGGCGGGAAGGGGGCGGTCGACGCCTGCGGGAAGCCCGACGGGGGCTGGAAGCCCGGCGTGGGACGTGGCGGTGGTGGCGTAGGGCCCCCGCGAGTGCCGGTGGTGAGGGCGGTGTGGGCTGCCCGGGTCCGCGCCATCTTCATCCGCCTCTCCTCCAGCTTGAGATATGCCACCACCTTGACGAAGGTAGGGTTCAGGATGAGGGTAAGGTTGGAGGCGGCGTTCCCAAATTATTCGTTGAGATCGGCGGTGAGGGTGCTGATGAGGAGCTCGTCGCTGACCATCTCGCAGAGATCACGGAGCTCGTCTGCGAGCTTCTTGAGGCTCATGCAAAAGTCGTCGATAGACGAGCCAAGCTGCTGGCACCCATAAAACTCGCTGTGGAGGAGGACCTTGCGCTGAAGCTTGTTGTCGGTGAAGAGACCGTTGAGCTTGGTCCAGACGGCATAAGCGTCGTCATCGTCGTCCACCACCGTGTTGAAGAGGTCCTTGGAGATGGTGAGGTAGAACCAACGGATGATGGTGGTGTCGAGGATCATCCACTCCTCGTCATTCACCATGAGGCTGGAGTCCACGGTGCCATCGACGTGCCCATGAAGCTGGTACTCGATAAACACCAGGTGAAAATACCGCTTCCAAGTGGAGTAGGAGGCGGTGGATTGATCAAGGACCACCTGGACACGCTCATGGATGTTCAGATTGCGAACGAGGGCGACGTCCGAACCGGCGAAGGGGTTGGTGGCGGTGGAGGATCCCGTGGAGCTCATGGTGAGGTGGGGAAGGACGGGATAGCGACGGGTGTGATAGGAGGGTGCGGCAGCTAGGGTTTTGGAGGGTGGGTGCGGCGGCTAGGGTGGGTAGGGGGTAGGGGAGGCGCGGCAAGGGAGAGAGAAGCGGGGTGGCAGCAGAAATAGTGGTGGTGGCTACCGGCGGCGGCGGGTGGTGGCGGCTGCAGGTGGGTGGGGCGGGGCCGACCGGCGGCGGGAACGGCTAGGGAGATCCGAGGGCGGCGGCGGGTGGAGGTAGCAGCGGTGGCGACGGCTAGGGTAGGGCTAGGAACGACTTGCGATAGATACCATGTAGAATGCTAGGTTTAGGCCGTGCAACTGAATAGCATTGATCGGTGCACTGAGCATGTATATATGATGTACAGGATGGGGGCCACAACCTCAACTATACAGGAAAACTAAATGGTGGGCCCTAGACACAATATACATGCACCATATATTCAACAATGACGACATAGGAGTGTAGTGATGATGGTTACCGACAAGGTGCATGCATAACCAAGGACGGAGCCAAGAGGGGGGTCAAACACAAACAACTAGACATTAGGGGGGAGTGTTTGCAATTTTTCATGGAATTTGGAGGGCACATTCACAAAAAAATCAATAATGGGGGGGGGGGGGACACACCCCATGGATCTGTCCCTGTGCCTAAGGGCTTGTGCGCTTTGGCATGACGATGGCACGAGGTTGATTCAAGGTGATGTACACATAAGAGCTTGAAGTCAACGAGTGCAATGATGGACTAATCATTTACCATGGAGTCATGTTGAAGATGAAGTTAGAGTTTGATGGAAGACTTCACTTGGTTGAGGGAGGGGTTATGACGTAAGAGCGCGGAGAGTCAAAACCAATTTCAATGGATATAGCGAGAGACACATGGTTTAGACTGGGCTAGTGGAATATGTTGGAAATATACCCTAGAGGCAATAATAAAATGGTTATTATTGTATTTCCTTGTTCATGATAATTGTCTATTGTTCATGCTATAATTGTGTTAACCAGAAACCGTAATACATGTGTGAATACATAGACCATAACATGTCCCTAGTAAGCCTCTAGTTGGCTAGCTCGTTGATCAATAGATGGTCACGGTTTCATGTCCATGGACATTGGATGTCGTTGATAACGGGATCACATCATTAGGAGAATGATGTGATGGACAAGACCCAATCCTAAGCATAGCACAAGATCGTGCAGTTCGTCTGCTAAAGCTTTTCAACGTCAAGTATCGTTTCCTTAGACCATGAGATTGTGCAACTCCTGGATACCGTAGGAATGCTTTGGGTGTGCCAAACGTCACAACGTAACTGGGTGGCTATAAAGGTGCACTACGGGTATCTCTGAAAGTGTCTGTTAGGTTGGCACGAATCGAGACTGGGATTTGTCACTCCGTGTGACGGAGAGGTATCTCTGGGCCCACTCGGTAAGACATCATCATAATGAGATCAATGTGACTAAGGAGTTAGCCACGTGATGATGTATTATGGAACGAGTAAAGAAACTTGCCGGTAACGAGATTGAACAAGGTATAGAGATACCGACGATCGAATCTCGGGCAAGTATCATACCGATAGACAAAGAGAATTGTATACGGGATTGATTGAATCCCGACATCGTGGTTCATCCGATGAAATCATCGTGGAGCATGTGGGATCCAACATGGGTATCCAGATCCCGCTGTTGGTATTGACCGGAGAGGTGTCTCGGTCATGTCTACATGTCTCCCGAACCCGTAGGGTCTACACACTTAAGGTTCGATGACGCTAGGGTTATAGGGAAATGGTATACGTTATTACCGAAGGTTGTTTGGAGTCCCGGATGAGATCCCGGATGTCACGAGGAGCTCCGGAATGGTCCGAAGGTAAAGTTTGATATATAGGAAGTCCAGTTTTGGTCACCGGAAAGTTTTTGGGCTCATCGATAGTGTATCGAGAGTGCCGAGAGGGTGCCGGAGGACCCCGGGAGGGGTGTGACGACCATAGGACTTTGTGGGCCCTTATAGGAGGTGTGCCAGCCCTTATTGGGCTGGCCAAGACCTTCTAGAAAGGCCCATGTGGCTGGGATCAAGAGATAAAGGGCAAAAGGGTTTTAAAAGAGGAGATCCACCTCCGTTGTGGGAGGTGGACTCTTCCCCTAGTTCGGCCGAACCTCTCCTCCTTGGAGGAGGGGCCAAGGCAGCCCTCCCTCTCCCTCCTCCTATATACATGCAAGGTTTGGGCTGATTTGAGACACGACTTCTCTCTCTCTCGGCGCAGCCCTACCCTTCCTCTTCCTCGTTCTCCGTAGCGCTTGGCGAAGCCCTGCCGGAGTTCACGTAGCTCCATCGTCACCATGCCGTCGTGCTGCCGGAGCTCTCCCTCAACCTCTCCTTCCTCCTTGCTGGATCAAGGCATAGGAGACATCATTGGGGCTGCACGTGTGTTGAACGCGGAGGCGCCGTTGTTCGGCGCTGAGATCGGAATCCACTGCGGCGCTGAGATCGGAATCCACCGCGATCTGAATCGCTGCGAGTACGACTCCACCAACCGCGTTCTTGTAACGCTTTCGCTTAGCGATCTTCAAAGGTATGAATATGCAATCTCTCCCCACTCGTTGCTGATTTCTTCATAGATAGATCTGGGTGATACGTAGGATTTTTTTTGATTTACTACTACGTCTCCCAACAGTGGTATCAAAGTCAGGTTTATGCGTAGAATCTATGCAGGAGTAGAACACAAGTTGTTATGGGCGTCGATTTTGTTAATATGCTTACCACTACTTGTCTTATCTTGATTCGGCGGTATTGTGGGATGAAGCGGCCCGGACCGACTTTACACGTACGCTTACGTGAGACTGGTTCCACCGCCTGACATGCACTTGTTGCATAAGGTGGCTAGCGGGTGTCTGTCTCTCCCACCTTAGTCGGATTGGATTCGATGAAAAGGGTCCTTATGAAGGGTAAATAGCAATTGGCATATCACGTTGTGGTTTTGGCGTAGGTAAGAAACGTTCTTGCTAGAAACCTATAACAGCCACGTAAAAACTTGCAACTACAAATTAGAGGACGTGTAACTTGTTTTTGCAGCATATGCCTTGTGATGTGATATGGCCAAAGAATGTGATGTGATGCATTGTGATGTATGAGATTGATCATGTTCTTGTAATAGGATTCACGACTTGCATGTCGATGAGTATGACAACCGACAGGAGCCATAGGAGTTGTCTTATTTTATTGTATGACTCGCGTGTCAATCATAAACGCCATGTAATTACTTTACTTTATTGCTAAACGTTAGCCATAGTAGTAGAAGTAATAGTTGGCGACACAACTTCATGAAGACACAATGATGGAGATCATTATGATGGAGATCATGGTGTCGTGCCGGTGACAGTGATGATCATGGTGCCCCGAAGATGGAGATCAAAGGAGCAAGATGATATTGGCCATATCATGTCACTATATTGATTGCATGTGATGTTTATCATGTTTACATCTTATTTGCTTAGAACGACGGTAGTAAATAAGATGATCTCTCAATAAAATTTCAAGAGAAGCGTTCACCCTAACTATGCACCATTGCTAAGGATCGTTGTTCCGAAGCACCACGTGATGATCTGGTGTGATAGGTTCTAATGTTCGCATACAACGGGTGTAAGCCAGATTTACACACACGGAACACTTAGGTTGACTTGACGAGCCTAGCATGTACAGACATGGCCTCGGAACACGGAAGACGGAAAGGTTGAACACGAGTCGTATAGAAGATACGATCAACATGGAGATGTTTACCGTGGATGACTAGTCTGTCTCACGTGATGATCGGACACGGGCTAGTTGACATGGATCATGTGTCACTTGGATGACTAGAGAGATGTCTATCTAAGTGGGAGTTCATTAGATAATTTGATTATGTGAACTTAATTATCATGAACTTAGTCTAAAATTATCTTTACAATCTATATTGTAGATCCAATGGCCAACGCGAATGTCACCCTCAATTTCAATGCATTCCTAGAGAAAACCAAGCTGAAAGATGATGGAAGCAACTATGCGGACTGGGTCCGTGGCTTGAGGATCATCCTCATAGCTTCCAAGAAATTGTATGTCCTTGATGCACCACTAGGTGACCCACCCCTTCTCCCAACAGAGCAAGACGTTGCGAACGCTTGGCATTCTTGCTGCGATGATTACTCCCTTGTTCAGTGCGGCATGCTTTACAATTTAGACCCGGGGCTCCAAAAGCGTTTTGAGCAACACGGAGCATATGAGATGTTCCAAGAGCTGAAACTGGTTTTCCAAGCTCATGCCCAGGTCGAGAGATATGACGTCTCCGACAAGTTCTTCAACTGTAAGATGGAGGAGAATAGTTCTGTCAGTGAGCACATCCTCAAGATGTCTGGGCTACACAACCACTTGACTCAGCCGGGAGTTAATCTCCTAGATGACTCGGTCATTGATAGAATCCTCCAGTCGCTTTCATCTAGCTACAAGAGCTTTGTGATGAACTACAACATGCAAGGGATGGAGAAGTCCATTCCTGAGTTGTACTCGATGCTGAAATCAGCAGAGGTCGAGATCAAAAAGGAGCATCAAGTGTTGATGGTCAATAAGACCACTAGTTTCAAGAAAGGCAAGGGTAAGAAGAACTTCAAGAAGGACGGCAAAGCTGTTGCCGCGCCCGGTAAGCAAGTTGCCAGGAAGAAGAAGAACAAGAATGGACCCAAGCTTGAGACTGAGTGTTTTTATTGCAAGGGTACCGGTCACTGGAAGAGGAACTGCCCCAAGTACTTAGCAGATAAGAAGGACGACAACGTTAAAGGTATATGTGATATACTTGTTATTGATGTGTACCTTACCAGCGCTCGTAGTAGCTCCTGGGTATTTGATACCGGTGCAGTTGCTCACATTTGTAACTCCAAGCAGGAGCTGCGGAATAAGCGGAGGCTGGCAAAGGACGAAGTGACGATGCGCGTCGGGAATGGTTCCAAGGTCGATGTGATCGCCGTCGGCACGCTACCTCTACATCTACCTTCGGGATTAGTGTTAAACCTTAATAATTGTTATTTAGTACCAGCTTTGAGCATGAATATTGTATCTGGATCTCGCTTAATGCGAGATGGCTACTCATTTAAATATGAGAATAATGGTTGTTCTATTTATATGAGAGAAATGTTTTATGGTCATGCCCCGCTGGTCAATGGTTTATTTTTGATGAATCTCGAACGTGATGTTACACATGTCCATAGTGTGAGTACCAAAAAGTGTAAGGTTGATAACGATAGTCCCACTTACATGTGACACTGCCGCCTTGGTCATATTGGTGTCAAACGCATGAAGAAGCTCTATACTGATGGACTTTTGGAGTCTCTTGATTTCGAATCATTTGACACGTGCGAACCATGCCTCATGGGCAAGATGACCAAGACTCCGTTCTCCGGAACAATGGAGCGAGCAACTGACTTGTTGGAAATAATACATACCGATGTATGCGGTCCAATGAGTGTCGAGGCTCGTGGTGGCTACCGTTATGTTCTCACCCTCACTGATGAATTGAGTAAATATGGGTATGTCTACTTAATGAAACATAAGTCTGAAACTTTTGAAAGGTTCAAGGAATTTCAGAGTGAGGTAGAGAATCAACGTGACAGGAAAATAAAGTGCCTACGATCTAATCGTGGCGGAGAATATTTAAGTCACGAGTTTGGCACGCACCTAAGGAAATGTGAAATTGTTTCACAACTCACGCCGCCTGGCACACCTTAGCGAAATGGTGTGTCTGAACATCGTAATCGCACTCTATTAGATATGGTATGATCTATGATGTCTCTTACCGACTTACTGCTACCATTTTGGGGATATGCATTAGAGACTGCCGCATTCACTTTAAATAGGGCACCGTCAAAATCCGTTGAGACGACATCGTATGAATTATGGTTTGGAAAGAAACCTAATCTGTCGTTTCTAAAAGTTTGGGGATGCGATGCTTATGTGAAGAAACTTCAACCTGAGAAGCTCGAACCCAAAGCGGAAAAGTGCGTCTTCATAGGATATCCCAAAGAGACTATTGGGTATACCTTCTACCTACGATCCGAGGGCAAAGTCTTTGTTGCCAAGAATGGATCCCTTCTCGAGAAAGAGTTTCTCTCGAAAGAAGTAAGTGGGAGGAAAATAGAACTTGATGAGGTAATTGTACGTCCACTCGAACCGGAGAGTAGCACAACACAGGAAGTTGTTTTCGTGGAGCCTGCACCGGCTGGAGAGGAAGTTAATGATGTTGATCATGAAACTTCAGATCAAGTTACTATTGAACGTCGAAGGTCCAATAGGACACGTTCCGCACCAGAGTGGTACGGCAACCCTGTCCTGGAGATCATGTTGTTAGACAATGGCGAACCTTCGAACTATGAAGAAGCGATGGCGGGCCCGGATTCCAACAAATGGCTTGAGGCCATGAAATCCGAGATAGGATCCATGTATGAGAACAAAGTATGGACTTTGGTGGACTTGCCTGATGATAAGCGAGCCATTGAAAATAAATGGATCTTTAAGAAGAAGACTGACGCGGATGGTAATGTAACCGTCTATAAGGCTCGACTTGTCGCTAAGGGTTATCGACAAGTTCAAGGAATTGACTACGATGAGACTTTCTCACCCGTAGCGATGCTGAAGTCTGTCCGAATCATGTTAGCAATTGCCGCATTTTATGATTATGAGATCTGGCAAATGGACATCAAAACGACATTCCTTAATGGTTTCCTTAAGGAAGAACTGTATATGATGCAGCCGGAAGGTTTTGTCGATCCTAAAGATGCTAACAAGGTATGCAAGCTCTAGCGCTCCATCTATGGGCTGGTGCAAGCATCTCAGAGTTGGAATATTCGCTTTAATGAAGTGATTAAAGCGTTTGGATTTGTACAGGTTTATGGAGAACCCTGTATTTACAAGAAAGTGAGTGGGAGTTCTGTAGCATTTCTCATTTTATATGTGGATGACATACTGATAATGGGAAATGATATAGAACTTTTGGAAAGTGTAAATGCCTACTTGAATAAATGTTTTTCAATGAAGGACCTTGGAGAAGCTGCTTACATATTAGGTATTAAGATCTATAGAGATAGATCGAGACGCCTCATAGGTCTTTCACAAAGCACATACCTTGACAAGATATTGAAGAAGTTCAATATGGATCAGTCCAAGAAGGGGTTCTTGCCTGTGTTACAAGGTGTGAGATTGAGTACGACTCAATGCCCGACCACGGCAAAGGATAGAGAAGAGATGAGTGTCATCCCCTATGCTTCAGCCATAGGCTCTATTATGTATGCCATGCTGTGTACCAGACCTGATGTGAACCTTGCCATAAGTTTGGTAGGGAGGTACCAAAGTGATCCCGAAGCGGAACACTGGACAACGGTCAAGAATATCCCGAAGTACCTAAAAAGGACAAAGGACATGTTTCTCGTATATGGAGGTGCCGAAGAGCTTGTCGTAAAGGGTTACGTCGATGCTAGCTTCGACACAGATCCGGACGACTCCAAGTCGCAAACCGGATACGTGTATATTTTGAACGAAGGGGCAGTCAGTTGGTGCAGCAGCAAGCAAAGCGTCGTGGCGGCATCTACATGTGAAGCGGAGTACATAGCTGCTTTCTAAGCAGCAAAGGAAGGAGTCTGGATGAAGGAGCTCATCACCGACCTAGGAGTAATTCCAAGCGCGTCAGGCCCGATGACTCTATTTTGTGACAACACTGGAGCTATTGCCCTTGCGAAGGAGCCTAGGTTTCACAAGAAGACAAGACACATCAAGCGCCGCTTCAACTCCATCCGTGATTACATTCAGGAGGGAGATATAGATATTTGTAAAGTGCATACGGATTTGAATGTCGTAGATCCGTTGACTAAACCTCTCTCACGAGCAAAACATGATCAACACCAAAATGCTATGGGTGTACGATTCATCACAATGTAACTAGATTATTGACTCTAGTGCAAGGGGGAGACTGTTGGAAATATGCCCTAGAGGCAATAATAAAATGGTTATTATTGTATTTCCTTGTTCATGATAATTGTCTATTGTTCATGCTATAATTGTGTTAACCGGAAACTGTAATACATGTGTGAATACATAGACCATAACATGTCCCTAGTAAGCCTCTAGTTGGCTAGCTCGTTGATCAATAGATGGTCACGGTTTCATGGCCATGGACATTGGATGTCGTTGATAACGGGATCACATCATTAGGAGAATGATGTGATGGACAAGACCCAATCCTAAGCATAGCACAAGATCGTGCAGTCCGTTTGCTAAAGCTTTTCAATGTCAAGTATCGTTTCCTTAGACCAGGAGATTGTGCAACTCCCGGATACCGTAGGAATGCTTTGGGTGTGCCAAACGTCACAACATAACTGGGTGGCTATAAAGGTGCACTACGGGTATCTCCGAAAGTGTCTGTTGGGTTGGCACGAATCGAGACTAGGATTTGTCACTCCGTGTGACGGAGAGGTATCTCTGGGCCCACTCGGTAAGACATCATCATAATGAGCTCAATGTGACTAAGGAGTTAGCCATGGGATGATGTATTACGGAACGAGTAAAGAGACTTGTCGGTAACGAGATTGAACAAGGTATAGAGATACCGACGATCGAATCTCGGGCAAGTATCATACCGATAGACAAAGGGAATTGTATACGGGATTGATTGAATCCCGACATCGTGGTTCATCTGATGAAATCATCATGGAGCATGTGGGATCCAACATGGGTATCCAGATCCCGCTGTTGGTTATTGACCGAAGAGGTGTCTCGGTCATGTCTACATGTCTCCCGAACCCGTAGGGTCTACACACTTAAGGTTCGGTGACGCTAGGGTTATAGGGAAATGGTATACGTGATTGCCGAAGGTTGTTTGGAGTCTCGGATGAGATCCCGGATGTCACGAGGAGCTCCGGAATGGTCCGGAGGTAAAGATTGATATATAGGAAGTCCAGTTTTGGTCATCGGAAAGTTTTCGGGCTCATCGGTAGGAGTGCCGGGAGGGTGCTGGAGGACCCCGGGTGGGGTGTGACGACCATAGGACTTTGTGGGCCCTTAGAGGAGGTGTGCCAGCCCTTATTGGGCTGGCCAAGACCTTCTAGAAAGGCCCATGCGGCTGGGATCAAGAGATAAAGGGCAAAAGGGTTTTAAAAGAGGAGATCCACCTCCGTTGTGGGAGGTGGACTCTTCCCCTAGTTCGGCCGAACCTCTCCTCCTTGGAGGAGGGGCCAAGGCAGCCCTCCCTCTCCCTCCTCCTATATATATGCAAGGGTTTGGGCTGATTTGAGACACGACTTCTTTCTCTCTCGGCGCAGCCCTACCCTTCCTCTTCCTCGTTCTCCGTAGCGCTTGGCGAAGCCCTGCCGGAGTCCACGTAGCTCCACCATCACCACGCCGTCGTGCTGCCGGAGCTCTCCCTCAACCTCTCCTTCCTCCTTGCTGGATCAAGGCGTAGGAGACGTCATCGGGCTGCACGTGTGTTGAACGCGGAGGCGCCGTTGTTCGGCGCTGAGATCGGAATCCACCGCGATCTGAATCGCTGCGAGTACGACTCCACCAACCGCGTTCTTGTAACGCTTTCGCTTAGCGATCTTCAAAGGTATGAAGATGCAATCTCTCCCCACTCATTGCTGGTTTCTCCATAGATAGATCTTGGTGATACGTAGGAATTTTTTTGATTTACTACTACGTCTCCCAACCGAATAAGGGATACGTAAAACTCGGTGCTGGTCGATGGTTCTGTGCGGTGGTTGAGGAGGTGTGGGTTCGCGACTCACGAGATTCAACCAGGATAATAGAGGCTCCACGTTGGGGGCAACAGAGAGGCCTGCGGTAAACACAATACACGGTGACAAGATCAACTCACTGATGGTCAGACTTGTGGTCAAACAAGGTGCGGAGATGGTACTAAAGTAGTGTCATGCGAGTACTAGGTTTAAGTTGTTAACTAGATCTATCGAGTTTGATCCGTTAAATGAATGAGCGTTGACCATGAAGAATTTGAGAAAGTGTTAGAAAGTCTAAAAGTATCATAAGCTTGAAGAATACATGATCATATATTTTATAATCTTAGGTGCATATGGTGAAAAAAGATGACTCAAATCATGAATTTGACTCGAGATGACTAAAATGCGGTAAATAATTCTTTCAAATTCACACATGCAGTCAACAATAATGAGAATGGTGGGTTCAACAAAATTCTCATATGAAGTATGGAATATACGAATTGTTCACTCGCGCATATCAGGAAAGAAGTTAACCAGATGATGATAGAATATAATTACTTTATGGTCATTGTATGATTGTGTTGGACAAATACTCTTAGGAGATTGTGAACACAATAAGAGTGCAGACGAACATAGTTGTTGTGGGAGTTTTGAATGTTATGAAAAAAAAGGGGCGGTCCGGCACTCATGGCAGGGATAGCCGGACTGGCCGTTACGGATGGTTAGAGACCTGTCCGATGGCCTGTCCAGACTATGTTAATTTTGTACATTGGGAGCGTTTGCAGCCATTGCTTGTGTTGATAAACCTTATTAACAAATCTTGATGTCATATCCATACTTGTGTGATTACTTGTGCTAGGTGAATCTCTTAACAAATCTCGGTTCCATGTGGATCGACGTACGCCTCGGATTAATCATACTTCATAATTAGAAATGTGTTTCCAAACTCAAGTCTCATTTCACATTGTTTATCGGGTGAACGAACATATCCACCACTTTCGTCCCATACGCGCACAGGTCGATGGTATCCAACGAAACAAGAGAAGTTTCAAGCCGGAAAGGAAAAGCCAGAGATCAAGAAGATAACGGAAAACAGGAACAGAACCATGGAAACCTTGAAATCCGGAAACAGTCCGTACGATCATTATGTTTGTGGAGCAAGAGACAAGGCAAGCTCTGGCAACGCCCGCAACCTGCACCGAAAACTAATCTGTTGCAAGCAAATATTTCAGCGTGTGATACTCGAAACGTCACGTTGACAGTCGACGGGAGCTTAGGGTCGATCAGGGTGCAGTAACTGACAAGCCCTCTAGGCTTCTGGATGCACATGTTTTTGGGAACTGATGCAAACTTCAAACATGAACCAACAAAAGTACACATGCAAGTCGAGTCTGCCAATACAAACTTCAGATATGAAAACCAAGAAAAACAACACGTAAACAGCAAGCACAAGCGCAACATCATGTACATGAATGGCACCTCATAAATAGAAACAAGATTTTAAGATCTGTCCTCATAGACAACCAGGCCAACGAACATATCCACCACTACATAGAACATCTCATAATACTCAAGTGAAATGTAATGCGTAACAAAAAATCGTAAATATGTATGTCTCCACTATACCACAATAGAATTGACCACAGCTGCCACCGTGAAATGTATTAGCTAATTAGAAATAGCTTCTAGCAGACCTGTGTCACATGAATCTTCAATTAGTAGAAACCTTCCTGTTTGGCTCAAAGACATTCTTGATCAAAGATTCCTTAATAGAGAGTAGCTCAAGGAACTCAGACTTCAGCTTTGACGCGTCCATTTCGTTGTTGCTTCTTGGTGCAACTATAACCTTGGCCTGCTCTTCTAGCGTGAAGTTGGTCCACTTGAAGTCCGGGTTGATGTATTGCTTGTACATCTCCAGAATCTCATTGTGACTGACAACCCCCGGGTTGGTGAAATTCCATATGCCCCTACAATCCCGCTTCGCCATCTCAACAGAGATAGGCAAGAGTTCATCCAAAATCGTCATACTGTTGGGAATGTTCACCACCTTGTCATAGCGGGCTATTTTTGTGATGAAGTTACGAGGATTGCTTAGGTCTGATGATATGGGCATCCTGACTCTAAGAGTACAGACATTATCATAGTCCTTCAATAACTCTTCCACCTGCATTGCATGTACGAACAGGTGAGTTTGTTTCCATGAGAAGCAAAAGGATGTGTTACACATCATAAACAAAATATTTGAACTTACCATGGCTTTGGTTTTGGAATAAAATGAACCTACAAAGTTGGGCGTGTCCTCCTCTTTAAAACCAATTCCAGACCCTTCAGGGTGTTCAGCATTATACTCAAATATACAACCTGTAGCATAATTAATCATGAGTAACCCCTGCTCACGACAAACATCAGCAAGATTCAAGGTGCCTACAACATTGGTGCGGATGGTGTCTTGTTTGTGGGTCTCACACCAGTCAACATTTGGCCTTCCAGTGACACCAGCAGCATTGAAAACATGAGTTGGCTTCACGTTTCTAATGTCCTGCAAGAGCTGAGAGCGCTCTTGCAGGCGCCCTTTACCATATTCATAAGGTATGCCTTGCTTCTCACATATCTTCCCAAGTAGACCACCAATCCATCCAGTCTTACCATATATTAAAAACTTATAGGTGGCCTTTTGAGGGGCACTGCTGGTGCTATTGGAAGTGGCTGCAGAAGCTACTGTGCTACATTCCTTAGCTTCAGCCGGCAAAGAAGCAAGTGATTTGATTTCCTCAGTCCAGTTATGCCTTTCAACTCCAGGCGTCATCAACATCCTTGGATGAGGGAGCAATGCACCGGCAACATCTCCCCAGTAATCAGGATTGCTGGTGTACCATTCAATTGTTTTCTTCAAACCCTCTTCCCATGTTGTGCGCTCTGCCCATCCTAACTTCTTCAGTTTCTGATCATCCAGGAAGTACCTCTGGTCATTGAAGGGCCTGTTCTCGACGAACCTGATGACTTTTTCGGTGTCCAAGCCAAATAGCTTGCATATGTCACTGGCCACATCAATTACCCTCCTCTCCTTCACAGTACCAATATTATACACATGTCCAACCTCTCCTTTGTGAAGAACTACCTCAAAAGCTTCAGCAACATCCTCACAGTACAGATAGCTCCTGACATTAGAGCCATCACCATGAATTGGAAGGGGCAAGCCTTTCATAGCCAAAAGAATAAATTTTGGGATGAGCTTCTCAGGGAACTGATTTGGTCCATACACATTGTTGCCCCGAGTTGTAATGACAGGAAGACCATAAGACCTCCCATAAGCCATCACAAGCATTTCAGCCCCAGCTTTCGTAGCTGAATATGGATTTGTCGGAAGCAACTGCGAGGCTTCATGGTTACCAACCACAGCATCCTCATCAGTTTCTCCGTACACCTCATCAGTACTGACGTGAATAAATCTTCTGATCTGGCCAGTAACCTTGCATGCCTCAAGGAGAACGTGGGTACCATATATGTTGTTCTTTGTGAACTCAAAGGAATTGCCGAACGAATTGTCCACATGAGTCTGAGCAGCAAAGTGCATGATGGTGTCAATCGACTCGGTGATGAGAAGGTAGTTCACCAGATCAGCACTTGCGATGTCGCCCTTGACAAACTTGAAATTTGGCGATGGCCGGGAAGGGTTGAGATTTTTCAGGTTGGAGCAGTAGTCAATCTTGTCGAGGACAACGATCTTGTAGTGAGGATAGCTCCTAATTAGCCGGTTTGCCACATGGGATGCAATGAAACCCGCAGCACCAGTTATGAGGATGTTCTTGGGCTCATAGGTCGCCATCTTGGCCTGCAAATTAATATCCAAATTATTAATGTGCCCATGAGTAATTATTATTATAATAGTGTCATCAAAGTTACTGGGAAAACAAGGCAACTCCTACTAAAACTAAAAGCAGATATACTTCTACTACTATCAATGAAGAACAGAGGAAACATCATTAGTAACTCCATAGCCATCAGCAGGCTATGGAGCAGTAGTAAAACAGTAGAGAACTGGCTAAACTGACACCATAGCTATCAGCAGGCATAGCACAACACCCGCTGCCGCACTAATATCCTAAAAAAATGGATTTTTCACCAGTAGGAACCTATCAATCTTCCCCAGACGCCCATCACCACGATCCCAGGGGTCCCGCAGTGGCGAACCAACACACGCAACGTGAAAGAAAACACAAGAGTAATCAGCACCACTGACCGAGCTCTTCGCCGCGGCAAATAACACACCCACGGGAATGGTACACTCCGCGACTCTGACCGCAAGGTCGCCACCGGAATTCCAGGCGAGGACGCGGATCTAGGAGCGGGGAGGGGAGGGGAGGGGAGGGGACTCACCGGGCAGATCGCGCAGGCGGCGAGAGCGCACCGCGAGCGCGTGGAGGAGATCTGGCGCGCGGCGGCGCCTTGGAGATCGGGAGGGGTCGAGGAAGAATCTTGGAGGGGAGGAGGAGGGGGGGAGCAGCGAGCACTCAACCGCACGGCGCCGACGAGTACGGGCGGATGGGGGGCTTAAAAGAGAGTGGGGCGGAGGGAGGATCCTGACCGTTTCGCCGCGTGGTCCGCGCGTCCCATCCTCCTCGTTTTCGTTTTCGCTCTCGTCCACCACAGCGGTAGCACGCGCTCTTCTTCTAGACGAGACTTTCCCAGCGACCTGGCTACCGTGATTCTACCTCCGTCCGGTTCACTGGTTTCCTTGGTTCGACTTTGACTTGTGATTTAACTAAAATACGTTATATATCACTGAAACCTCTTTTGAATATGAGCCAACAGTATAAGTTTTATGACGTATTTGACTTATATATTTGTTAGTCAAAATCTGCTACCAAATTTTGGCACAAAATAAAAAGGAGGGGCAATAAACTCAGATGGGGGTGGTATGGTGATAAGGGCATCTCCAACGCATTCACCAAATTGCCCTTAAATGTTTAAACCGAACAAGTTCGTTCATTTTTAGCCTTCCGATTCGGCTCATCAAATCGTAATGGATTGCTCAAAATGTGCAAAATACCTACAAGCCGGCCCCAAATAGGGAGTTTTCGGGAGTCTGAACGTTCTTCACGTTGAACTCCGACAACCTGGACCTATGCAAAACCCCATCGGAGCCTGTGCATTTTGACAACCCCCGTTATTCTGCGCCAAACCCCACCACTCTGCTCCGAAGGCCGCTGCGCCTGTCCATTCCCTTGCTCGTCGTCGGATTTGTCAGAGCACATCACGAGCTTAGTCGGTGACCGTCCATCACACGCTCGAGTTGGTGAATCCAGAGAAAGTAACAAAGAGGACCGAGATCAGACATATGGAACTGCTCATTAAGACGAGCCTTGACAAAGGCAATATACTCAGAATCGTCGTCGGTGATGATCATGTCATCAACATATAGAAGAAAAAGAGTGCGGCCACGAGTAGAAAGGTGGATAAACAATGCTGGATCATGATCACTGGGTGAAAAACCAGCAGCAGTGACCACATAGGCAAAATGCTCAAACCAAGTACGAGGGGCTTGCTCAAGTCCATAGAGAGAGCGACGAAGAGGACAAACCATGCCATCGGGAACAGAATACCCAAGTGATGGTTGCATATAAACCTCTTCACGCAACTCACCATTAAGAAAGGCATTTTTAACATCAAGTTGGGACACAGACCCGTGGCGAACAAATGCCTATGCGAGAAGTGTGCGGACAATGGTCATATGAGCCACATGAGCAAAAGTCTCATCATAATCACGACCATACTCCTGCTGAAAACCACGAGCCATAAGACGAGCTTTATAATGCTCAAGAGAACCATTAGAGAGAGTCTTAATCTTATAAACCCACTTACAAGTGATGGGGAGGACACGGGAAGGAAGAGAAACCAGATCCCATATGTCGTTGCGCTCAAGAGCGGCGAGCTCTTCTGTCATCGCAAACTGCCATTTAGGATGAACAACAACATCACGATAAGAGATAGGCTCAAGCACAACCGAAAGGCCATATCTGCTAGGAGAATAGCGGTCAGGAGAGGACAAGGCCGAGCCCGAAGACCGTAAGTCGGCCGGGACGAGGAAGATGGTGCACCAGAAGTAGATGGCATGTCAGTATATTCATCCATAACACGTCGACGATGAGAATAATGAAAAGGAAAAGCGGGATGATAAGGAACCACCGGTGATGGAGATGGAGAAGACATCGGTGATGAAGGTTGAGTGTCATTAAGTAAGGGAGGAGAAGAAACCATAGGAGAAGACGATGTCGGGTCTACAATAGTGGGACGCGAAGGAGGAGTAGGAATATGAGGCGCAAAGAGAGGTGTATCAAGAAATGTGAGAAAAGAGATATCCTCTAATGAGAAGGCCGAAGAGGATGGTCGTGGGTAGAATGGACGAGACTCATCAAAAGTCACATCCCTAGAAATACGCATTCGACAACCAACTGGATCCCAACACCGATAACCATTATGCTCATAACTGTAGACCCAAAAAACACACTCGACAGACTGAGCAGCGAGTTTGGTGCGTTCTCGAGGGGCAAGGAGAACAAAACAAACACAACCAAACAACTGAAGAGTAGAATAGTCAGGAGAATGATCAAAAAGACTCTCTAGAGGAATACCCCCCTTTAGAGCAGATGAGGGTTGCATGTTTATGAGATATGTGGCAGTGGAGACAGCCTCAACCCAAAAACGAGGTGGGAGAGAGGCGGCAATCATCATTGCATGAGCTATCTCAAGAAGGTGACGATGCTTATGGTCGGCCACACCATTTTGATCGTGAGCACCAGGACAAGAGAATTGAGCAAAAGTACTCTACTCAGCAAGAAAACCATGCAACATTTTGGAGATAAACTTGCAAACAGAATCAACACAAAATACACGAATAGGTGTAGAGAACTGAGTGTGGACCATGGCGGCAAAACACTTATAAATAGAGAGAACCTCGCTACGAGAAGACATAAAGTAAAGCCAAGTGTAGCGAGAGAAATCATCTATAAAAATAATTTAGTATCAATACCCACCTTTGGATGCGAAGGGAGCCGTCCCCAAACATTAGAATGAACTAAATCAAAAGGGCGCTGAGACACTGACTCACTAGTAGGATAAGGTAACTGAACCTGTTTACCAAGCCTACAACCTTGACACTGCAAAGAGACATCTCCTGATATAGGCCCCAGAAGACCACGACAAACTAAAGACGATAGTTGAGAACCACAAAGGTGACCAAGTCGATGATGCCACTGTTGGAAGGAGCTGGTAGCTAAAGCGGTGAAGGCAGGTGTACTGGCGAGTGTGGTGGCAGCAGAAGAAACATGAAGCCAGTCTAACTCCCAAAGTCCTTGGGAGTTAAGGCGGCAAGGGCCAGCCCCAACCAGAGCCTTCGTGTGACGATCCTGGACAGTACAAGAATCAACGTCAAGAATGACACGACAACCAGAATTAGTAAGCTGACTTGCAGAAAATAGGTTCATGGTAAGGCACGTAACATGAGAAACATCTGCAACATAAAATGAAGAAGTGGAAAGAGTGCCTCGACCAGCAACATGAAGAGGAGTACCATCAGTAGTAAGAACATTAATAGGATGATCGAGAGGTTTAAGAGAGGAGAAGACAGAAGAATCGAAAGACATATGGAATGAAGCTCCAGAATCCAGAACCCATGGGGATGTACCTGACTGTGTAGACAGTGGTTGCTCAACACTAGAAGCACGAATCACAGAACCTGCAGTACCTGCCGAAGAACCTTAAGTGGCAAGTAGACGCTTAAGTTTCACAATATCCTGCTTAGTCAAGGACATAGTTGACGATGTCGAGGAAGAAGCACGAGTCCTAGAAGAAGAATTGCGCTCCCTATTACGCATATCACGCTTCTTCTTGAAGCAATCCGACTCGGGGTGACCATCCCTATTGTAGTAGTCACAATGGGTATGAGGACGAGAGCGGCCCTCATGAGAGTGGCCCTCGCTACCAGAAGGAGTGGGCGGTAACGGCGGAGCATTGGAGCAAGAAAACACTAGTGGAGCAACAGCTCGAGTAGCAAGCACAGAGGGAATCTGAAGCAAACCAGCACCACGGAGGAAAGTCTCCTCAACATGAAGCTCAGACAACACCTCCGAAATAGGCACACAACCACGAGCAAACAACTGAGGACGACGAGGCTCAAACTCTCCATGAAGCCGGGACAAAAACTCATAGACCCGATGGAACTCCAAGTCTGACTTGACAGTCTGGCAGCATGGGCAAGTACCACAAATAGTAGAGCAAAGAGAGTCAAGCTGACGCCAGATATCAGAACTCTGAGTGTAGAACTCATCAACAGTAGAGTCTCCCCGCTGAAGAGCATGCTCCTGACGGACCACTGATAGATAAGGAGCATCAGCCGAGGGTTGATAGCGCTAACGAAGATTAATCCACATCTCGAAGGCAGTAGTGAGCCCCATAAACTTAGAAGGAAACTGAGGTAAAACACTCGAAGTGAGGAAAGCCGCAACGCTAGCATCATCATCACACCATCGAGTGTAGGTAGCCAGATCATCCTGATAAACAGAAAGAGCATCTGAATAATCCAAGACCCGCTGATTATAAGCAGCCTCTGTATCATCAGTAGCAATCCTGGCTGCATTCCTACCAGCATCAGAGGCATCCACGGCAAGATCCGGAGGCATCGGTGGTGGTGTAGGAGTCACAGGAAGAACTGGACGTGGAGGACACGGGACCTCACCAGAAAGAACACCCCAGAGGAGAAGACCACACATGTGAATGCGCATAAAGGCAATAAACTCGGTGTAGTTAGCCCCATAAAAAATCAACTGGCGGCGCGGGATGGTGACATAGCCGGATGGTGTCGAAGATATTTTTTTACTTTTTTTTGAGGAAGCAGCAACAACCAAGAGAGTCAAGAGCGAGCCCAAACAGTCAGCCGAACTGAGGAAGGCCACTCATGGTGGCCCAACAGCCCAAAGCAACCAGATCAATCGATCTGAGTCAGTTCCACACTGATACGCCGAGCGGGCGACTCGATCTGGAGATTGATCTGGACACACAGCCGGTTGCGACGAGCGGAAGAGACCAACAAGCGCAGCCGGGCGAGGGCCGAAGGAGCGCCGGGAGGCGGTTGGACAAGCAGATGGGCACGACGACCAGATGAGCGCTGTGCACGGCAACCGGAGGAGCACTGGCCGGCGGACGAGCAGCCGGGCACGGTGGTTGACAGAGACATCCGGCAATAGAGATCAGGCTGGATGTTGCGGCAGAGGTGGAACAACATAGGGATGTGGATCAGAAGGACAAGTTGCGGTGTCCAGAAGAAATTTCCCTAACCTAAGCTCATGATACCATGTTGATGTGACGAGAATAGCAACTATGTTATTAGAAGGCCAAAGCCATCATATATACACATACATGAGGAACCCAAAAGTCAACAGGAGGATGCCAAGAGACTAGAATGCAAAAGGCTAAAAGACACCACTAATATAACTCTAACAGAAGTGATCTGTAATCGCAATCTGAAGTCTATAAGACATGGATGGTACACCATTCAAGAGGTTGTCAGCAAGTATTATGGTGTGTATGCACAAACGAAAAACCAATGGCCAAGTGGCGAGTCACTCCTCAAGCTCGTAAGTATTGCTTCGAGTTGCTCTATGTGTTGGCCATTTGATCATTTTTTCTATGTTGTAACTTGTTGATCATGACAGTGCATTTCTTTGCTATCCCGGTCAAATTTTACCATAAGGCCTATCACAACATTTGAGTGTACATAGTACTAGACTTAATCACGTTCCAATCTAGTGTACATTGTAAAATTTGAATTGAGGACCATGCATGTCTTATGGTTTTTTGAATCTGTGCCATGCATGCATGGTTTGGAAAAGTTGATGCACCATATTGACTCAATTATTATTGTATTTTTGTGTGTGTGGTCATATGCTTGAATACATCCTAAGTTTTGTAACCACCATACCGTACATGTTTTATATTTGAATTTGCATTCAAAAACTTAGTGTGGATACCATGAAATGTGAAATCCATGCTCAGATCACTATATCACAGACTTACTCTAATTCAAGAACTCGTCATAAATCAATTACCGTCTGAAAGGACGCCGTTGTCGCCTAGAGGGGGAGGGGGTGAATAGGCGCTTTAAAATAATTACGGTTTAGGCTTGAAAAAATGCGGAATGAAACTAGCGTTTAATTTGCCAAGCACAAAACCTAAAACAACTAGGCTCATCTATGTGCACCAATAACTTATGCTAAGCAAGATAAATAACTAAATGATAGCAAGATATATAACATGAAACAATATGACCATCACAAAGTAAAGTGCATAAGTAAAGGGCTCAGGTAAGAGATAACCGAGTCACGTGGAGATGACAATGTATCCCTAAGTTCACACCCTTGCGGATGCTAATCTCTGTTTGGAGTAGTGTGAAGGCACAATGCTCTCCAAGAGCCCACTAGGGACACAATAATCTCCTCACGCCTTCGCACAATGCAAGATGTCGTGAGTCCACTAAGGGACCCTTGAGGCCGGTCACTGAAACCGTACAAATGGCAACCCTTGGGGGCGGTCATCGAACCCGTACACTTTGGTAACCCTTGGGGGCGTTCACCAGAACCCATACAAATTGCTTGGGGCAATCTCCACAACCTAATTGGAGATCCCGACACTTGCCCGGAGCTTTACACCACAATGATTGAGCTTTGAGGCACCACCAACCGTTTAGGGGGCCAAAGCACCCAAGAGGCACAAGCTCTAGGGTGCCAAACACCCAAGAGTAATAAGCTTCTCAAATTTCACTTCCACATATCACCGTGGAGAACTCAAACCGATGCAACTAATGCAATGACAAGAACACACGAAGTGGACAAGTCCCTCACACTCAAATCCCACCATAACAACAAAAGCTATGGAGGAATATGAGAGGAAGAACAAGGAGCTCGCAAAGAACTCCAAGATTTAGATCCAAGGGGTTCCCCTCACGTAGAGGAAAAAGTGATTGGTGAAAATGTGGATCTAGATCTCCTCTCTCTTTTCCCTCAAAAAGGAGCAAGAATCATAGTAGGTATTGAGAATTAGCAAACTCAAAGAAGGTCAACAATGGGGGAAGAACTCGAGCTCAAAGGATAAGAAGCAATGGGGAAGAAGACACCCTTTTATAGGTGGGGGGAAATCCAACCGTTATGTCCCATCCCGCACACAAGCGGTACTACCGCTCGGGACAATGGTACTACCGCTGGGAGAGGTACTACCGCTCAACAACTACTCCAGAACCACTGAAAAACGGCGAGTAACAGAAGACTTTAAAAAAGCGGAAGTAGCAACGGCAGCAGGCAACGGAAGTACGGCGTGAGGCAGTACTACCGTTGGGGACGGAGCGGTACAACCGCCCATTACTACCGCCCTACCACCGCTGAGTGTAAACGGGAGTCCATAAGATAAAAAATAAGCGGAAGTGGAGCGGCAGCGACAGGTGGTACTACCGCTTGTAGGCGGTACTATCGCTTTGCATTATCGTGCCACTACCACGTAGTCCAACACGAAAAGACTAGACTCCCCAGAGGCAGTGGTACTAGCCGCGACACTGGACAATGGTACTACCGCTGGCAAGAGTGATACTACCGCGTGAGCACAGAAATACTGTCCTGAGAATGAAACTACCATAACTTTTGCGTACGAGGTCCAAATTGAGCAAACTCAAGCTTGTTGGATAGGGGACAACAAGAGCCAAACTACCATATTAAGGAGAGACAGTATAAAAATGCGAATGATATAGAGATGTGAAACCTCTACGAATGAAGAACTGCTAAAAACTCTCACTACTACAGGAAGGTCCAAAGACAAAACATCAATCAGAGATCCTTCGACGAAACTGTCTTTGATGCATGAATCGCAAATGGTATAGTTCTAGCTCCATCGCCAATAACGAAAACTATGTGCGATGGTGGACCCATCAAATATGATTCAGAAAACAAATACGTGTGCGATATGTGGCATATAGTTATTGCAGACGAACTTCTTGCGATGAGCCAGAATTACGCAAACGCCTAACCAAATAAAGGTGTGTGTGATGTATAACATACAGTTCATCCAGATGAACTATTTGCGATGAGGCAAAATAACACAACCGAATCGGTGTGTGAAGTTGTGTGTGATACCAGGCAAACTGGTCCTCGGATGAACTGTTTGCGATGAAAAATGTAACACAAATGATTCAGCGTCAAGATGTGTGTGATACCTGGCAAACAGGTCAGTAATAAGAATTGTGTGGGAAGACAGATAAAAAATACAGACGATTCCTGATAATAAGTTGTGTGTGTTGTGGGCAATCACTTGCTCGCACCCAATTGTGTGTGATTGTTGAAATCATCACCGACGTGCTCCTTTATTTAATCGTAAGCGATGTGATTTGCTCGGTCTGCATACCATCTATGCTCTGTCTAGAGAACAACAACATGATCACATAACCTAAATAAACATCCAATTACATTACTAACTACAAATAACATTTGCACGCCTCAATTAACAAGTACATGCATACTAAACTAGTAGTAATGATCATCAAATTATTTATACTTCCTATGATGAAGGGTGTCGGTTGGTGCAGGACAGAGGCACTTCATCGTTTCAATTATCTGCCCGCACATCTTGTAGCTTACGTATGCATCCTTGGTCGTGTACTTGACGTGATCTTCATCCAATCTTCTAACCCTGGCATGGTGAGAGGCAACCTTCTTCTTCTTGTAGACATCCTTCATGCCTCTACAGTAGGGGTCGATGATGGCCATGACGAGGTCAACCAGGGAGTCCTTATGCTTCTCCTCGCCACCCAAGATGTTGTATTGGCATTGGATGTCCACAATATTCTGGCAGGACAAGCCCATGGTCTTGAGGACCTTTTCATCATTGGTGGAGTCCACCATACCGAATATGTAGTCGAGGCTGTTGACAAACCTAGCGAAATGCTCGCAAGGCCTTGTGGCCACACAGTAGTGGTAGACGAGGACGTAATGGCCCATGCAGAGCTAGGCGATGGCAATGTTCTGATCATGCCCGACACGACCGCTGGTGTATTCGAGGTCGAAGCCGACTGCGGCAATCCTGGATTAAGGGGTCCTCGGATAGCCGACCTGTTTCTCATGGGCCGAACTATATGGGCCGCTGGATGAGCATTGGATGATCAAGGGCCCCATCGCCAGGGTGGAAGCTTCAAGGAGCCGTGGCGTGTACTCCAAGTTGTCGACAGTAGATAGGCATGTTTTTTCCTTCGATGTGCAACCGACCATGTGTAAACCCTAGGTACCCTCGGCGTCTATATAAGTCGGATGGTTTTAGGTTGTAGGACAGAGGACACCTCATCTAGGGTTTAGCTATTCGATCTTGAGGTAGATCAACTCTCTAACCTACATATCATCAATACAATCAAGCAAGTCGTAGGGTATTACCTCCGTAGGAGGGCTCGAACCTGGGTAAACATCGTCTCCTGTTACCATCGATTCTAGTCTCATAGCTCGGGACCCCCTACCCGAGATCCGCTGGTTTTGACACCGACATTGGTGCTTTCATTGAGAGTTCTGTGTGATCACCAAAGGAATCGATGGCTCGCCTTTTCACAAGCAATGAGATCTGCAGCCGGGGGATTCTCACCCCTGATCAGATTCTCACAAGCGGCGGCATCTTGTCGCACGCCGACCCGATCTGTTGCCTTGGCCAGATCGGAAACTCCCCCAATCAAGGAATCAAGTTCGGAACCCTAGAGTTCGTTGCTGATTCACGGGGAGAACTCATCTTGATAGAAGCCTCAACTCTTAGGAAGAAGCCCACAAGTCTCGACGCCTGACGCCGAAGACATTGAGCCTTGCTTCTGATGAAGTCGTCACCCCGGGCTGCCTAGAACGCCCAATTCGGCCATTGTGATCGGATCCACCACGGCTGAACATGATCTAGATCTGCTTTCGTGTAGCTCCAAAACTGCGGCGCCGCATATCAACTTCACTCGCTTTAGTGACACGCATCCTACCATCACCTCGTTTTTAAACGAGCTATTCGATTGGTTTGAGACCATGCGTATGTCTGATGACCAGGTTCCGGTCTATGACCGGCTCGGGCTTAGACTCGACGATAGGGAGATTCACGTCCCCACGGTCACCCACCTAGTCGCCACTGTCGAGTGTTTGGCTGGGGGCTTGCCCCCCCCAGCGACCGGAACTAAAAGTGGTTTATACCCCGGTCTCCAATCATCAAGACCTCGCCTATAACCCAGACACCGGAGTTTGTTCTGGAGATATACCGGTATCGGTCCCTGATCTGACACATAATTTGGAGTCCGTGATTCTGAGCTCACAACGTGGCGCGGAGTAAAAAATATTCCCACCCACCACCCAAGACAATCATCCAAGTATCACACCAAATCCCAAGTCTTCGTACTTACGTGATATTAAACAATTACCAGGAGGATCGGTTCATCATTTTTGGAGTAGACTCATACTCGCTAGAAGCAGAGAAAAAGGTCTTAGTGACCAAGAGATAATGACAACCTTCAATTGCAATTGCCATGATGAAGGGATTCTCAACACCCTGGCTCGCCGACATATTCGTGACTTCGCCGAACTGTCGGACTTGGTACAAAAATATTGTGCCATGGAAAGCGCCTGGCAAGCCGAATGGCTATTCTCGGAACCAACCTTTACCGAATACCCTAGAGGAGATTGGAAAAAGAGGATACCTCCAAAGCGGCCTTCCAGATTCGAACCCGCCGAAAATAGTAATAGGCCCCTCACAGGTGTCAGCATCGTCCTTGACGGGCTATTGGACAAACCATGCCCTATACATTCCGTATTGCTGAACACAAGCCCGACTCATAGCCTTAGAGCTTGCTGGGTCATCAGGCAGGTCGCAAAAAGCGGTGAAGCCATTCTTGAGGCGCTACCGCTGAATAGGCGCTCCACATCGCCACCCGAATATAATGATGAAGTCCTGACGATCTACGAAGCGTTCCCCTCAAGGAACAGGAGGAAAAGAGCTCTTAAAGAACTCGAACATGTCTACCATGTGGTAGCAACAAGTGTATGGGCAGACATACCCATTACCTTTGGAGATACTGACCGACCAGCCATTCTTCCTGGTCATTCACCGGCCACACTAGTCCCGAACCCCATCATTGATGGCTACAGGTTACACAAGGTGCTAATAGACGGCGGCAGTGGTTTAAACCTGATCTTTGAAGACACCCTGGAAAAAATGCAGTTCGATCGATCTCGCGTCGAGCATAGCAACACGACGTTCTGGGGAATCATTCCGAGGAAAGAGGCGCGTTGTTCAGGACATATTGTCCTGGACGTAGTGTTCGACACGTCCAAAAACTACTGATCCGAATAACTCCTCTTCCATATCGTGCCCTTCCCCAGTGGCTACCATGCCCTATTGGGATGTGATGCCTTCACAAAATTCCAGGCTATACCCCATTATGGGTATATGAAACTCAAGATGCCAGGACCAAACGGAGTAATCACAATCGCCAGTGATCCGAATATGGCCCGTTGGGCCGAAAACAAAACAGCTGCGCTCGCCCTCGAGGCACTAGCTGAGACCTTCGCTACAGAAGAACTGACCGCACTTTGGTCAACAGTTGACAAGGACGACGTGATCCTTAGCAAAAGGCCCAAGCCCACGCCCTTGAAACCCGCAGAGGAAATCATTAAATTTCAAGTGCACCCGATGGACCCCAATAAGATAACGTCCATCGGAGCTCAACTCGATCCCATAGTGGACGAAGTACTACAGACATTTTTACGGGAAAACTGGGACATATTCGCCTGGCATCCTTCCGATATGCCCGGAATCCCATGGCGGCTAGCAGAATGTAGTCTGAATGTCATTGCAGGCTTCAAGCCCGTTAAGCAGACTCTACGCCACTTTTCCGAACCCAAATGGCAAGCTATGGGTGAAGAATTAGCTAAATTGCTAGAGGCCAGATTCATTCGGGAGATTAAGCACCCCGAATGGTTGGCAAACTTGGTGATGGTACCAAAGAAAGACAAATCCTGGTGGCTGTGCGTCGATTTCAAAGACCTCAACAAGGCCTGCCCTAAGGACCCTTTCCCCTTACCACGCATAGACCAGATCATTGACGCCACACCCGGACACGACTCGTTGTGTTTCCTCGACGCTTATTCCGGATACCATCAGATTAAAATGAAGGAGTCCGATCAAGCTGCAACCACATTCATCACCCCCTACGGGCCATTCTGCTTCAACATGATGCCCTTTGGGCTAAAAACGCTGGGGCTACGTACCAGCGCATAATTCAGACTTGTCTCACGGAACATGTCGGTAAGACAGTCGAGGCATACGTGGACAACGTGGTAATCAAAACAAACACGTCAGCCAGTTGATCAACGACCTACGACAAACCTTTGCCAGCCTACGCGAGTATGACATACGTCTCAATCTGGAAAAATGTCTATTCGGAGTTCCCGCTGGTAAACTCCCCGGATTCATCGTCTCCCATAGAAGAATAGAAGCGAATCTGGCTAAGATCCGTGCTCTATCATAACTTGCAATTCCCATAGAGCTAAAGCATGTCCAGAGGCTGGCTGGTTGCATAGCGGTGCTAAGCCGTTTTATCTCTCGCCTCGGAGAAAAGGCTTTACCGCTCTATAAGGTGCTAAAATGAACCAACAATTTCGAGTGGACCAATGAAGCAATGGCTATGTTAGAGGAAACTAAAACACTGCTGGCAAGCAATCCCGTACTCACAACACCAGGCGCTGGTGAACCCATGTTATTATACATATCGGCTACCAACCAAGTCGTTAGCATAGTGCTCATCGTCGAACGAGAGGAGGAGGGACACAAATTCTGGACACAAAATCCAGTCTATTACGTGTCAAAAGTACTAACGCAGTGCAAGTCTAGATCCCCGCACTACCAAAGGATAGCCTACACAATATTTATGGCATCAAGGAAACTCAGACACTACTTCCAAGAGTGTTCGGTAACGGTGGCATCCGAAGTACCCCTGGACAACATAATCAACAACAGGGACGCCACCGGCCGCATAGGCAAGTGGGCTATTGAGCTCCTTCCCTTTGAAATCACCTACAAGCCACGATGAGCCATAAAATCTCAGGTACTGACAGATTTCCTGGCTGAGTAGATAGAGGCTGAGCTCCCTAGGGATTATAGTACATAGTCCCATTGGACAATGTACTTCGATGGATCCAAAACCTTGGCTGGACTAGGGGCTGGAGTTATCCTCACATCACCCACATGCGACAACGTGCAATACGTGTTGTAGATCATGTATGCCGACTCCAACAATGCAGCCGAATACGAAGCACTCTTGCACGGTCTTCGGATGGCAGCATCAATGGGTATACGACGACTGGAGGTACGGAGAGACTCCAAGTTGGCCATCTCCCAAATCAATGGCGAATTTGACGCCAAAAACCCAAAGATGGCGGCATACAGAAACGCCATCCTAAAGATATCCGCACGGTTCTAGGGGCTGGAATTTCACCACGTTGCTCGCGACAACAACCAAGTCGCCGACGAACTGGCCCGCATGGGGGCTAAGCGCGACCCTGTCCCAAAGAACACTTTCCTGGAACGGCTCTTTAAGCCATCCATGGTTTGATAGGATGATCATAAGGGCGTTGGTCTAAATACGACGGAAGAGGTTGTTCCCCCTATAAACGAACCAGACGACCAAATCATCGGTGGCTCCGTAATGGATGAAACACTTTCGGCTCATGAGGTCATGGCAGTAATCGCGCCATGGACCGAGCCCTTTCTCACCTACCTTCTTCGAAAAGAACTCCCTAACGATCAGACATAGGCACGACACATAATTCGACGATCCAAAACCTATAAAGTACACGAAGGTGAGTTATACAATAAAAGCACCACCAGAATATTACAACGGTGCATATCTGAGGAAGAAGGACGACAACTCTTAGCTAAAGTCCTTGCTAGGATGGGCGGACATCACGCCGCAGCAAGAGCCTTGGTTAGCAAGGCCTTCTGAGCTGGTTTCTTTCGGCCCACTGCTCGGGCGGACGCCAAGTCACTTGTCAAACACTGCGTGGGGTGTCAACTTTTTGCAAATCAGAGTCACATGCCCCCAATAGCTCTTCGACTATTCCGATCACCTGGCCTTTCGCGATCTGGGGGCTGGACATGGTCGGACCATTTAAAGGGTGGACCAAGAAGAATAAATACTTAGTGGGCATGGTTGACAAGTTTACCAAATGAATAGAGGGAAAACCCATCAAATCGGCCAAGTCCGGACCACTAATTGAGTTTATATCCAGCGTGGTACACTGATATGGTGTCCCACACAGTATAATAATGGACAATGGATCCAACTTCACGGCCCAAGAGGTCAAGGACTGGTGAGCAAAAATGGGCATCAAGCTTGATTACACATCGGTGTATCATCCACAGGCCAATGGACAAGTCGAATGAGCAAACGATCTCATCATGGGCGGCATTAAGCCATGTTTGGTCCAATCTCTTCATGAGTCTGATTGTCATTGGGTGGAGGAGCTCGACTCCGTTCTATGGGGCCTGCGCACCATCACGAACAGATCAACGGGATACACACCAGTTTTCATGGTCTATGGGGCAGACGCAATCCTCCCTTGTGAGATTATTCACGACGCACCAAGGGTGCACATATACGAGGAAAAGGAAGCCGAGTTAGATTGGCATGACGACCTGGACGCCTTAGAAGGAGAGCGCGACATAGCTCAGGCTCGCTCTACTTTTTACCAACAGCAGGCCCGATGTTACCAGAGTAGGGAGGTCAGGGAAAAAGCATACAATGTGGGTGAACTTGTATTACGTCTCGCGGAGAAGCAGAAGCATAAACTCAACCCAAATGGGATGGCCCCTTCATAATCGACGAGGTACTTGCGGGAGGGGCTTACCGTCTTCGGAACCCGTCGGACAACCGCCTTGAACCAAACCCATGGAATGCAGCTCGTCTTTGGCGCTTCTACGGGTAAACCGGTGTCATCACTGATGGGGTTATTACCCTTGGGTAGGCCAAAGAAACGGTGTCCCCCCCACTTCAAAGAAAAACTACACGACCGGCTGCTTGCGACCGGCTGGGACTGGCCGGCTCGAGCTGTCACCGGCTGGCAACACAGACGGCTGGTCGAGGCGCCGGCTCGACCCCCGACCGGCTGGGCACGGCCGACTGCCTCAGGGTCGCCTCCCCGTTGACCCCGGGGCGGACATGCCACGTCCTGTCCCTCTGCGCACAAGTATGGCGACAAAGATGCGAGCGCCACGATGGGCTTCATTGTAGCCATAGTGACCGCTGATGCACGGGTGCGCATGGCTACAATCCAGCCGTCCAGGATGCTGACCTTGGTGAGCGCGACTGGGCAGGGAAACAGTGCCGGCACGCCCATTGTTGGGGAACGTCGCATGGGAAACAAAAATTTTCCTACGCACACGCAAACCTATCCATGGTGATGAGCATCTACGAGAGGGAGAGTGGATCTACATACCCTTGTAGATCGCTAAGCGGGAAGCGTTAAGAAACGCGGTTGGTGTAGTTGAACATCTTCGCGATCCAAATTGCCAAGCGTCCCGCGATCTCATCACGATCCGTCCCGCGATCCAATCACGATCCGTCCCGTGAACTCATCATGATCCGTCCCGCGATCTCATCACGATCCGTCTCCCGATCTTGATCACGATCTGTCCCGCGAACTCATCACGATCCATTCCGCGATCTCATCACGAACCGTCTCGCAATCTCGATCACGGTCCTTCCGATCTAGCGCCGAACGGACGGCACCTCCGCGTTCAGCACACGTGCAGCTTGATGACGATCTCCACCGTCTTGATCCAGCAAGAGGAGGTGGAGAGGAGAGAGAGTTCACCGGCAGCGTGACGGCGCTCCGGTGATGGTGGTGGAGTGATTCTGGCAGGGCTTCGCCTAAGCGCTGTGGAAAACCGATCTAGAGGAGAAACTGTGCATCGGTGAAACGGGTAGCATGTGGCCGGAAATTCTGTCCAAAAACCACCCAATCCACTAGTATATATAGGAGGAGAGGATAGGATAGGCAGCCAAGGCCTTTGGGTCGGCCGAAATACGAGGTGGGAAGCAATCCTACTTCACCTCCAATCCTAGTTGGAGTAGGATTGCCTCCTATTGGCTGATTTTCCACTTTTTGCTTTAGGACTTTCTCTCCTGCGCCATGGGACTTTGTGGCTGTTTTCCCAGCCCACTAAGGGCTGTTTATTATTCTCCCACAGCCCATGGACCTCTTGGGGTCGAAATACCCCTCCCGGAGGTCTCCCGGTACACTACCGGCACTCCCGGTACACTACCGATGAGCCCGAAACTTTTCCGGAAACCAAACTGGGACTTCCTATATATGAATCTTTACCTCCGGACCATTCCGGAGCTCCTCATGACGTCCGGGATCTCATCCGGGACTCCGAACAAACTTCGGTCACCACCATACATAACTCTACACTACCGAAACGTCACCGAACCTTAAGTGTGCAGACCCTGCGGGTTCGAGAACTATGTAGACATGACCGAGACACCTCTACGGTCAATAACCAATGGCGGGACCTGGACGTCCACATTGGTTCCTACATATTCTACGAAGATCTTTATCGGTCGAACCTCTATGTCAAGGATTCAGTTAATCCCGTATAACGTTCCCTTTGTTCTTCGGTATGTTACTTGCCCGAGATTCGATCGTCGGTATCTCCATACCTAGTTCAACCTCGTTGCTGGCAAGTCTCTTTACTCATTCCGTAATACAAGATCCCATGACTAACACTTAGCCACATTGCTTGCAAGGCTTGCTGTGATGTTGTATTACCGAGTGGGCCCTGAGATACCTCTCCGTCACACGGAGTAACAAATCCCAGTCTCGATCCATGCCAACTCAACAGACACCATCGGAGATACCTGTAGAGCACCTTTATAGTCACCCAGTTACGTTGCGAAGTTTGATACACACAAGGCACTCCTCCGATATCGTGAGTTGCATGATCTCATGGTCATAGGAACATATACTTGACATGCAGAAAACAATAGCAACAAACTGACACGATCATATGCTATGTTTGTAGTTTGAGTCTTATCCATCACATCATTCTCCTAATGATGTGATCCCGTTATCAAATGACATCTCATGTCCATGGCTAGGAGACCTTAACCATCCTTTGATCAACGAGCTAGTCCATTAGAGGCATACTAGGGACATGGTTTTGTCTATGTATCCACACATGCATTTAAGTCTCCGATCAATACAATTATAGCATGGATAATAAATGATTATCATGAACAAGGAAATATGATAATAACTAATTTATTAGTGCCTCTAGGGCATATTTCCAATAGTCTCCCACTTGCACTAGAGTCAATAATCTAGTTCACATCACCATGTGATTCGCATTGTTATGAATCTAACACCCAATGAGTTCTGGGGCTCGATCATGCTTTGCATGTGAGAAAGGTCTTATAGTCAACGGGTCTGCGATATTCAGATCCGTGTGTACTTTGCAAATCTCTATGTCAAACCGTAAACACTGCTACCACACTCCACTTGGTACTATTTCCAAATGGCTGCTCCACTATACGTATCCAGATTGCTACTACGAGTCATCTGGATTAGTGTTAAAGCTTGTATCGACGTAACTCCTTACGACGAACCCTTTATCACCTCCATAATCGAGAAACATCTCCTCAGTCTCTTAGTTACTGAGGATAATCTTGACCGCTGTCCAGTGATCCACTCATGGTTCACTCTTGCACCCCCTGACGGACTCATGGCAAGGCACACATAGGTGCGGTACACAGCATGGCATAATATAGAGCCTATGGCTAAGGCATAGGGGACGATGTTCGTCCTTTCTCTTTCTTCTGCCGTTGTCGAGCTTTGAGTCTCACTCAACTTTCACACCTTACAAATTAGGCGAGAACTCTTTCTCTGACTGATCCATTTTGAACTCTTTCAAAATCTTGTCAAGGTATGCACTCATTGAAAGTCTAATCGAGCATCTTGATCTATCTCCATAGATTTTGATGCTCAACAATTAGGTAGCTTCATCCAGGTCTTCCTTTGAAAATCACTTTCCAAATGACCATTTTATGCTTTCTAGAAACTCTACATTATTTCTGATCAACAATATGTCATCCACATATACTTATCAGAAATTCTATAGTGCTCCCACTCACTTTATTGCAAATACAAGTTTCTCATAAACTTTGTATAAACATCAAAACTTTGATCACCTCATCAAAGCGTATATTCCAACTCCGAGATGCTTGCTTCAGTCCATGGAAGGATCACCGAAGCTTGCACACCTTTTAGCATCCTTAGGCCTGACAAAACCTTCTGGTTGTATCACATACAACCTTTCCTCAAGTAAACCATTAAGGAAACGATGTTTTGACATCCATCTGCCAGATTTCATAATTGAAAACACAGCAACTGCTAACATAATTCCAACAGACTTTAGCACCACTACGAGTGAGAAAGTCTCATCGTAGTCAACTCCTTGAACTTGTCACAAACATCTTTGCAACAAGTCGAGCTTTACAAATAGTGACATTCACCATCAGTGTCTGTCTTCATTTTAAAGATCCATTTGTACTCAACGACCTGCCGTCCAACGAGCAAGTCTACCAAAGTCTACACTTGGTTTTCATACATGGATCCTATCTTGGATTTCATGGCCTCTAACCATTTGTCAGAATCCGGGCCCATCATCGCTTCTCCATAGCTCGTAGGTTCATCGTTGTCCAACAACATGATCTCCAAGACAGAGTTGTCATACCACTTAGGAGCAGTACACATCCTTGTCGACCTACGAAGTTCGATAGTAACTTGATCCTGAAGCTTCATGATCATCATCATTAACTACCTCTTCAACTAACGTAGGCTTCACAGAAACATCTTTCTGCGTTGCGCTACTCTCTGGTTGAACAAAGGTTTAACAACCTCATCAAGTTCTATCTTCCTCCCACTCAATTCTTTCGAGAGAAACATTTCCTCGAGAAAGGATCCGTTTAAGCAACAAACACTTTGCACTAGGATTTGAGATTGAAGGTTCACCCAACTAATCTTAGGGTATTCTATGAAGATGCAATTTGTCCGCCTTGGGTTCGACCTCATTAGGTGAAAACATTTTCCACACAAGTGTCACATCCCCAAATATTAAGAAATGACAGCTTAGGTTTCTATCAAACCATAATTCACATGGTGTCATCTCAACGGATTTAGATGGTGCCCTATTTAAAGTGAATGTAGTTGTCTCTAATGCATAACCCCAAAATTATAGTAGTAAAACGACAAGAGACATCATAGCACGCACCATGTCCAATAGAGCATAACTATGATGTTCGGACACACCATCACACTATGGTGCTCCAGGTGGCGTTTAGTTGTGAAACAACTTTCACATTGTCTTAAGTTGTATGCCAAACTCGTGACTCAGATATTCACCTCCATGATCATATCGCAGTCATTTTTATCTTCTTGTCACGATGATCTTTAAACTTCACTCTGAATTTGCTTGAACCTTCCAAACGATTCAGACTTGTGTTTCATTAAGTAAATATACACTATATCTACTCAAATCATCAGTGAAGGTAAGAAAATAATGATATCCACTGCACGCTACAAGACTCACTAGATTGCATACATCAACATGTATCATTTCCAATGAATCACTTGTCCGCTCCATCCAACGGGGTCCTTTAGTCATCTTGCCCAAGAGGCATGGTTCGCATGTCTCAACCGATTCGAAATCGAATGAGTCCAAATATCCATCAGCATGGAGTTTCTACATGCGCTTTATACCAATATGACATTTAGCGGCAGTGCCACAAGTATGTGGTACTGTCATTATTAACTTTGTATCTTTTGACATCAATGTTATGAACATGTGTAATACTACGATCAAGATTTCAACAAACCATTCTCACTGGGTGCATGACCATTGAAGGTATTATTCATGTAAACAGAATAACCATTATTCTCTAACTTAAATGAATAACCGTATTGCAATAAACATGATCTAATCATGTTCATGCTCAACGTAAAACACCAAATAACATTTATTTATGTTCGTCACTAATCCTGAAGGTAGAGAGAGCGTGCGATGTTGATCACATCAACCTTGGAAACACTTCCAACACATATCGTCACCTCACCCTTATCTAGTTCTCCGTTTATTCCATAGCTTTTATTTCGAGTTACTAACATTTAGCAACCGAACCGGTATCCAATACCCAGGTGCTACTAAGAGTACTAGCAAGGTACACATTAGTAACTCGTATATCAAATATACTTCTATCAATGTTTCCAGCCTTCTTATCTACCAAGTATCTAGGGTTGTTCCGCTTCAGCGACCGCTCACCTCATAACAGAAGCACTTAGTCTCGGGTTTGAGTTCAACTTTGGGTTGCTTCACTGGAGCAGCAACTGACTTGCTATCCATGAAGTTTCCCTCCTTGCTCTTGCCCTTCTCGAAACTAGTGGTTTGATTAACCATCAACACTTGACGCTCCTTCTTGATTTCTACCTTCGCGGTGTCAAACATCGCGAACAGCTCAGGGATCAACATTTCTTTCCCTGGCATTTTATAGTTCATCACCAAGTTCTAGTAGCTCAGTGACAGTGACTTGGAGAACTACATCAATCACTATCTTATCTGGAAGATCAACTCCCACTCGATTCAAGCGATTGTAGTACCCAGACAGTCTGAGCACATGCTCAACGATTGAGCTATTCCCTTTCATCTTGCAGGCAAAGAATCTCGTTGGAGATCCTATATCTCGCAACTCGGGCACGAGCGTGAGATCACAATCTCAGCTCTTAGAACATCTCATATGTTCCGTGACGTTCAAGACGTTTCGGAGCCTCAATTCTAAGCCGTAATGCATGACACACTAAACTATCAAGTAGTCATCGAAACTTGCCTGTCAGATGTTCACAACATCTACAGACAATGCTAGATGGGGTGGCGCACCGAGCGGTGCACTAAGGACATAAGCCTTCTGTGCAGCAATGAGGACAATCCTCAGATCACGGACCCAGTCCGCAATTTTGCTACCAACATCTTTCAATTCTATTTCTCTAGGAACATATAAAAATAGAAGGGAGCTACAACGCGAGCTAGTAATCTACAACATAATTTGCAAAGACACTTTGACTATGTTCATGATAATGAGTTCAATTAATCATATTACTTAAGAACTCCCACTCAAATTGACATCCCTCGGGTCATTCGAGTGATACATGATCCAAATTCACCAACTCAAGTCCGATCATCACGTGAGTTAAGGTGGCTTCAATGGTGAACATCATTATGTTGATCATATCCACTATATGACTCATGCTCGACCTTTCGGTCTCTTGTGTTCCGAGGCCATGTCTGTACATGCTAGGCTCGTCAAGTTTAACCCGAGTGTTCTGCGCGTGCAAATCTGGCTTGCACCCGTTGTATGTGAACGTAGAGTCTATCACACCCGATCATCACGTGGTGTCTCAACACGACGAACTTTCGCAACGGTGCACACTCGGGGAGAACACAGTTCATCTTGAAATTCAAGTGAGGGATCACCTTATAATGCTACCGCCATACTAAGCAAAACAAGGTGCATAAAAGGATTAACATCTCATGCAATTCATAAGTGACATGATATGGCCATGAACTTGTGTTTAAGATCTCCATCTTCGAAACACCGGCATGATCTCCATCGTCACCAGCACAACACCATGATCTCCATCAATGTGTTGCCATTGGGGTTGTGGCGCCAGCCCTCCTTCTACTTCTATTGCTACCGCTTAGCGATAAAGTAAAGCATTACATAGCGCTTAATGATTGACACGCAGGTCATACAATAATTAAAGACAACCCTATGGCTCCTGCCGGTTGCCGTACTCAACGACATGCAAGTCGTGAAATTCTATACATCACATGATCATCTCATACATCACATATATCTCATCATGTAATTGGCCATATCACATCACAACATACCCTACAAAAACAAGTTAGGCGTCCTCTAATTGTTGTTGCATGTTTTACGTGGCTGCTACGGGTATCTAGCAAGAACGATTCTCACCTACGCATAAACCACAACGGTGATACATAGATTGCTTTTCAACCTTCTCAAGGACCGCCTTTGTCGGATCCGATCCAACTAAAGTGAGAGAAACTGTCACTCGCAATCCATCTAAGCAACAAGTTGCGTCGAGGGAACCGGTCTCTCGTAAGCGTACGAGTAATGTTGGTCCGGGCCGCTTCATCTCACAATCCCGCTGAACCAAAATCCGACCTAGGGAGGAAGCAATCTAAGCATCAAGCTCACAAACCTTGTGTGTTCTACTCGAGATCTCATCGAACCATCAACCTAGCTCATGATGCCACTATTGGGGAACGTCGCATGGGAAACAAAAATTTTCCTACACACACGCAAACCTATCCATGGTGATGAGCATCTACGAGAGGGAGAGTGGATCTACATACCCTTGTAGATCGCTAAGCGAGAAGCGTTAAGAAACGCGGTTGGTGTAGTCGAACATCTTTGCGATCCAAATCGCCAAGCGTCCCGCGATCTCATCATGATCCGTCCCGCGATCCAATCACGATCCGTCCCGTGAACTCATCACGATCCGTCTCGCGATCTCATCACAATCCGTCTCATGATCTTGATCACGATCTGTCCCGCGAACTCATCACGATCCGTTCCGCGATCTCATCACGAACCGTCTCGCGATCTCGATCACGGTCCTTCCGATCTAGCGCCGAACGAACGGCACCTCCGCGTTCAGCACACGTGCAGCTTGATGACGATCTCCACCGTCTTGATCCAGCAAGAGGAGGTGGAGAGGAGAGAGAGTTCACCGGCAGCGTGACGGTGCTCTGGTGATGGTGGTGGAGTGATTCCGGCAGGGCTTCGCCTAAGCGCTGCGGAAAACCGATCTAGAGGAGAAACTGTGCACCGGTGAAACGGGTAGCACGTGGCCGGAAATTCTGTCCAAAAACCACCCAATCCACTAGTATATATAGGAGGAGAGGATAGGAGAGGCATCCAAGGCCTTTGGGTCGGCCGAAATAGGAGGTGGGAAGCAATCCTACTTCACCTCCAATCCTAGTTGGAGTAGGATTGCCTCCTATTGGCTGATTTTCCACCTTTTGCTTTAGGACTTTCTCTCCTGCGCCATGGGCCTTTGTGGCTGTTTTCCCAGCCCACTAAGGGCTGGTTATTATTCTCCCACAGCCCATGGACCTCTTGGGGTCGAAATACCCCTCCCGGAGGCCTCCCGGTACACTACCGCCACTCCCGGTACACTACCGATGAGCCCGAAACTTTTCCGGAAACCATACTGGGACTTCCTATATATGAATCTTTACCTCCGGACCATTACGGAGCTCCTCGTGACATCCGGGATCTCATCTGGGACTCCTAACAAACTTCGGTCACCACCATACATAACTCTACACTACCGAAACGTCACCGAACCTTAAGTGTGCAGACCCTGCGGGTTCGAGAACTATGTAGACATGACCGAGACACCTCTACGGTCAATAACCAATGGCGGGACCTGGACGTCCACATTGGTTCCTACATATTCTACGAAGATCTTTATCGGTCGAACCTCTATGTCAAGGATTCAGTTAATCCCGTATAACGTTCCCTTTGTTCTTCGGTATGTTGCCCGAGATTCGATCGTCGGTATCTCCATACCTAGTTCAACCTCGTTAGTGGAAAGTCTCTTTACTCGTTCCGTAATACAAGATCCCGTGACTAACACTTAGCCACATTGCTTGCAAGGCTTGCTATGATGTTGTATTACCGAGTGGGCCCTGAGATACCTCTCCGTCACACGGAGTAACAAATCCCAGTCTCGATCCATGCCAACTCAACAGACACCATCGGAGATACCTGTAGAGCACATTTATAGTCACCCAGTTACGTTGCGACGTTTGATACACACAAGGCACTCCTCCGATATCCGTGAGTTGCATGATCTCATGGTCATAGGAACATATACTTGACATGCAGAAAACAGTAGCAACAAACTGACACGATCATATGCTATGTTTGTAGTTTGGGTCTTATCCATCACATCATTCTCCTAATGATGTGATCCCGTTATCAAATGACATCTCATGTCCATGGCTAGGAGACCTTAACCATCCTTTGATCAACGAGCTAGTCCATTAGAGGCATACTAGGGACATGGTTTTGTCTATGTATCCACACATGCATTTAAGTCTCCGATCAATACAATTATAGCATGGATAATAAACGATTATCATGAACAACGAAATATGATAATAACTAATTTATATTGCCTCTAGGGCATATTTCCAACACCCATGCCCACTCGATTACCTGCCCCGGCATGGATACAATGCAGCCAGCCGTACCGAAGACTTCGGCCAGCTGGCACTAGACGACGCCTCCCAGGCGGCCCGTGCCGCGGCAGGTGGGCGAGGGCCAATCGCGGAGCCCGCTGGCGGCCCTCAGCAGGCGATGGTACCACACAGCCGGTGGACCCTACAGGTGACGAGACGGCCCGAAGGGCGGGACCCCCTGATCAACCGGAGAGGCTGCCAGCCGGGTCCCCCCACCTTTGTACCTTAGGAATATTGTAAGCTGGGGGGTTGGCCAAACCCCTCGAGATCCCCATGCAACGAGGACAGACAACACTCGCGCTCACACACCTACGGGACATTTCCCTCTCTCACATCCTCAAGAGCGAAGAGACGAGCTGACTGCTCCTTCTTCCTCCTCTAGACTCAGCTCTAGGAGCACCCCTGTAAACATACCAATCCATCCAACTAGATCAAGTAGGACTAGGGGTGTTACCTCCCACGGGGGCCCCTGAACCTGGGTACGTCATGTGTCATCACCGCTTGTACCTAATCCCGCACCTGGAGCCCTTCGATGTCCTCCGGCCCAACCACCTACGATAAGCCTACCCATGGCATCTATCATGAGAAAACGACGACAGTTGGCGCCCACCGTGGGGTCGTACGCGGCGCCGACCGGATTCATGCTTCGGGCGGGACTCCTCACCATTCCCTGCCGTCGCCGCATGTCCAGGCGAAACCGCGGGCTCGTGGGGCTTGCTCCGGCATGCCCTGTGGGAAGCTACATCGACCTCTCATGTGACATCGATGCGCTCACTGAGTGTTTCAGCAGGCTCAGCCTCGCCGAAGCTCCGACTGCCGACGAGTACCCCAACCAGGTGCTCGTCTGCGCCGGTCTGCCCACGGCTGTTGGCGCGCTCGCTGCGACTCAGTCCAACAGCTCCCACGATCACATGAGGGCAATGGCCATCATCTCCCCCACCTCCCCCGGACATGCGCAGGCCGAGGCTAATGCCGCTGCGGCCCGCGTCGGCACCTTCGACCCGCTCGATGCGGCCCTTCGGGGCTTGAGCACCCCTATTGCCCCGACGACAAACCCCGATGCCGCCGCGGTCGAGCGCGAGGTGGCTCGCCGCGTCCTCTTTAAGGACGCCTCCGCCCTCACGGCCACGCGGCGCCGCATGGAGGCCGCCCAGCGGGAATATGCTTCCGCCTATGGTCTCACCTCGACTGGCACTGAGCCTAGCCAGCGTGGGGCTGTGCGTGACCGTGGCCGCATGGTCGCCGAGATCCTGGGCGGCAAGATGCCCGCCTACGACACCCCCGCAGCCAACCTGCTGGCCCTCAAGGTAGCCTATGAGGAATTGGGTACATTAGAGGGCGAAGAAGATGCCGCCCATGAGCGTCACATCAAGGACCTCATCGACGCCGCTGACGCACAACAGCATCTGCTCACGGCTGGCGGTGCCGCCTCCGAAGGCCCCCGGCCCGAGTGCGAGGGCACGGGGACAGCTGGCCATCAGTTGGCTCAGCACTCCTGCTCCCCTCGCGTCTCTGGCCGCCGGGTCGAGGCAAGTAATCCCCGGCCCTCTCAGCTGCCGGGGAGCGAGCAGCCGACTGTTAACAGCCGGTGCACCAACAACCCGCCTCATAGCGGCCGCCACGAGGCGCCGGCGGCCGACAGCCGGTGCAGCCACGGGTACACTCCACCCCCATGGCACAAGCCGGAACAATAGGTTCCGCCCATCATCTGCCCCAAGCTCTCGACCCGGATCGGGTCGCGTGTCCCCCGCAGCGAGAACGACGCCCGCAATCGCATCGACCAACTCGCGTAGTCTGCCCTCCTAGAGGAGGAGGGCTCGATTAGCCCGACCTGTTTCGGCCCTCGGATCCCCAACAATCCGTTTTCGACCGGCTTCACGCTTCCCCGAGACACCCCGAAGTACAACGGGGCCGCCAAGCCTGAGAACTAGCTGATCGACTACACCACCGCGGTCGGCATCGCCAGGGGGAACAAGCACGTAGCCGTTTGCTACGCTCCCCTCATGTTGATCGGCTCGGCCCGCACCTGGCTCAACAGCCTGGCAGCCGGCAGCATCAACACCTGAACGGACTTCGAGGAAGCCTTCGTCCGCAACTTCACCGACACCTACAAGTGGCTTGGCCGGCCCCGTGAACTCTCCATGTGCATTTAGGGGCCGGACGAGTCCCTCTGTGACTACCTCACTCGATGGACCGAGCTCCACAACTCCTGTGAGGGGGTGCACAAGGTACTTCATCGAAGGCTGTCGAGATGGCACCCCCTCAAGCACAAGCTTCTGTGCTCTGAGCCGACCATGCTTGCCGAGCTCATGACCAAGGCAGGCAAGTATGCCACGGCTGATTCAGCCATCCGGGTCAAGATGACCCCGCCCGTCAAGGCAACAATGACACCGGCAACGTCCTGGCCGGCTGCTGACAACCGACAGCCGCAGAACAACGAGCGCAAGAACGACCAGCCGGATCCCCGCTATGGGAGCCGGCAGGTTGCCGCCATTGAGGAGTAGGAGCCGGCCGCCCAGTCTTCCAGCCAGCGCCAGCGCACTGACAAGGCTGCCTAGCAGCCGAAGCTCACCTTCAAGCAAATGCTCGACCTCCCCTACAAGAACCACTCAGGGGCCAAGCCCTCTATGCATACGCTCTGGCGGTGCAGCTTCTCACAATGATTGGCCCGGGGGGACGGCCTTCCGGTTCCTCCCGCGCCGCCTGCCCATGCGCCGGCCCCGGCCCCAGCTGCCGCCCCGGCGCCGGCTCTGGCTCCGGCCCAAAACGACGGTCGTCTTCATGACCAGTTCCCCAACCAGGACATTTGCTACGTCGTATTCACCAGTGAAGAGACGAGCAAACATGCTCAACCCCGACTCCATCATGAGGTGAACGCCACCATGCTGGCAACTCCCCAGTTCATGCACTGGTCGGAGAAGCAGGCCACTTGGAGCCAGGCAGATCACCCCGCCGTGATGCCGAGTCCCGACAGCTACGCCCTGGTCCTCGACCCCACCATCGCCACCGAGAAGCGCACCTGCCGCTTTTCACGGGTGCTGGTAGTTGGAGGCAGCAACATCAACATCCTTTACCTCGACACGATGCACAGGCTGGGGCTGAAGATAGAAGACCTACAGGCAAGCCGGACGGTCTTCCATGGCATCGTGCCTGGAAAGTCCTGCTCCCTCGTCAGCAAGATCACGCGACGTCCTCTTCGGCGGACCCGGCCACTTCCGCTGCGAGCCGGTCTTGTTCGAGGTCGTGGACCTCGCAAGTCCCTACCACACGCTGTTGGGCCAGCCGGCCCTTGTCAAATTCATGGCGGTCCCCCATTATGCCTACCTCAAACTCAAGATGTCGGGCCCCAAGGGAATCATCACCATCACGGGTGACTACAAGATGTCGATCAAGTGCGCTCGAGACGGCAGCCGGCTGGCCGAGGCCCTGGAAATCGCTGAGGAGAAGTGGTAGCTCGACGAGCTCATGGCCCTTGCTGCCAGCCAGTCGGCCGTGTCGGTTCCCCCCTCGCAGTCCGTCGACGAGGCCTCCTTCCAGCCCTCCAAGGACACTAGGCAAATCCCGCTCGACCCGGCCAACCCGGCTCAGTGCGTCACCATCGTTTCCCGCCTCGATAGCAAATAGGAAGGCGAGCTCGTCGACTTCCTCCGTGAGAATCGAGACATCTTTGCATGGTCCCCCAAGGACATGCCGGGTGTTTCGAGGAAGTTCGCCGAGCACAAACTACACGTCCGGCCAGACGTCAAGCCGGTCAAGCAACCCCTACGCCGTTTCTCCGAGGAGAAGCGACATACTATGGGAGAAGAGATCGCCCGGCTGCTCGCAGCCGGGTTCATCATGAAAGTTTTCCACCCGGACTGACTGGCCAACCTAGTCCTGGTGCTGAAGAAGAAGAAGACCTGGCGCATGTGCATTGACTACACCAGCCTGAACAAGGCGTGCCCCAAGGACCCATTCGCCCCGCCGCAGATCGATCAAGTTATCGACTCCATGGCTGGCTGTGACTTGCTGTCTTTCCTGGACGCCTACTCCGGCTACCACTAGATCAAGCTGGATCCGGAAGACCGCCTCAAGACCTCCTTCATCACGCCCTTCGGGGCCTACTGCTACATCACCATGTCCTTCGGCCTGAAGAATGCAGGCGCCACCTTCCAGCGGTGCATGCAGAAGTGCCTCCTGCCTCAGATAGGCAGGAACGTCTATGTCAACGACATCGTTGTAAAAACCAAGAAGCACTTCAGCCTCCTCGACGACCTTCGAGAGACCTTCTGAACCTGCGCGAATACAAGATCAAGATCAACCCAGAGAAATGCGTCTTCGGCGTCCGTGCCGGCCAGCTCTTGGGTTTCTTCGTGTCCGCCCGCGGCATCGAAGCTAACCCAGAGAAGATCAGCGCAGTCGAGCACATGCCCAAACCAACCCGGCTCCGCGACGTCCAGAAGTTCACCAGTTGTCTTGCCTTGCTCAGCCGGTTCATCAGCCAGCTGGGGGAGAAAGCCTTGCCCCTCTACGAGCTCCTTCGCAAGACGGCTCTGGTCGAACCGGGTCACACCAAGAAGCCAGGCATGTTCGATTGGCCCGACGAGGTGGACGATGCCTTCCATGGCCTCAAGAAGGCTCTCACCCGCGTGCCCATCTTGGTCACGCCGGTTGAGAAGGAACCCTTGCTCGCCTACATCGCGGCAACCACTCGCGTCATCAACGTCATCTTGGTGGTCGAGTGGCCAGAGGAGGGCAAGTCCCTACCGGTCCAGCGCCCCGTCTACTACCTCAGCAAGGTCCTCTCCGCGTCCAAGCAGAACTACCCCCACTACCAGAAGATGTGCTATGACATATACTTCGCCGCCAATAAGGTCAAGCAGTACTTCCAGGAGCATACCATCACCGTGGTGAAAACGGCCCCGCTCGACGAGATCATGAGCGGCCCGGAGTCCACCAATCGGATCGCCAAATGGGTCATCGCCCTCGCCGATCATGAGATCCGGTACAAACCTCGCACTGCCATCAAGTCACAGGCGTTGGCCGACTTCCTCGTCGACTGGGCGGAAACAGAGTTCGTACCGCCTCCCCCAGACTCCACACATTGTCGCATGCATTTCGACGGCTCGAAGCTGAGGATCGGCGTGGGTGCCGGCATAGTGCTCTCCTCCCAGAAAGGTGACCAGCTCAAGTACGCCCTCCAGATCCACTTTGCCACCTCCAACAACGTGGCCAAATACGAGGCCATCGTCCATGACCTCCGGCTCACCAAGGAGGTCGGCATCAGGTGCATCCTATGCTTCGGCGACTCCGAACTCATGGTACAACAGGTCTCTGGCGAGTGGGACACCAGGGACGCCAACATGGCTAGCTACCGCTTCCTCGTACAACAGCTCATCGGCTCCTTCGAGGGCTATGAGTTCCATCACGTCCCATGGATGGACAATGAGGCGGCTGACGCGCTGGCAAAGATCGGCTCCACCTGGCAAGCCATCCCAGCCGGCGTCTCCCTCGAGTGGCTGCTCAAGCCATCGATCAAGCCTTCCCCAGAATCGGAGTCCATCTTCGTGCCGACAGACGTCTTCGGCCTATCGGCGGCTTCGGCTGTCCCTTCGGCATCTTCGCCACCAGTTCCCTCAACCTTGGCCGCCTTACCGGCACCAGTTGAGCCGGCTGCATCCGAGGCCGCCGGCTCCAACGACGCGGTTGGCATGATGACAATCGACCAGCCGGCCTCGAGGGCTGGCGAGCCGGCCTCAGGGGCTGGCGAGCCGGTCCCCGAGACTGATCATCTGGGCCCGGGGGATCCCGAGCCGCCCCCATCTCGGCTCCCTCACGGCATAGCCCATCCTGGCATTCCTTCTATGCAGCGAGCTCCCCCCGGACGAGGCCATGGCAAGGCAAATTCAGCGTCGGGCCTCGGCATACAACATCATCAACAACGAGCTCGTCCATCGCAGCACCACCGACGTCTTTCAGCGGTGCGTCGAGCCGGAAAAGGGTCTGGAGATCCTCCTCGACATCCACCAGGGCGAGTGCGGGCATCACGCCACCTCCAGGACCCTGGTGGCCAAGGCCTTCCACCATGGCTTCTACTGGCCCACCGCTCTTGAGGCGGCCAAGAAATTCGTCGACGAGTGCGAGGGCTGCCAGCACTTCAGCACGTAGAGCCACCTACCGGCATCGGCCCTCCAGACCCCCCTCTCGTGGCCCTTTGCTGTCTAGGGGCTGGACATGATGGGTCCCTTCAAGACAGCAAGAGGCGGCATGACACATTTGCTAGTGGCTGTCGACAAATTCACCAAGTGGACCGATGCATGACCAATGAAGAAGTTGGACGGCCCCATAGCCATCCGATTCATCGAAGACATCACGGTTCGCTACGGCGTCCCCCACAGCATCATCACCGACAACGACAGGAACTTCACCAAGGGCGCGCTCGCGTGTTTCTGCTCCAAGCAAGGAATCCAGCTTGACCTGGCCTTTATCGCTCACCATAGTCAAACGGCTAGGTCGAGAGGGCAAACGGCCTCATCCTGTTCGGCATCAAGCCCCGGCTCGTGACACCGCTGGTAAGGTCAGTCGGTTGCTGGGTTGATGAGCTACCGGCTGTCCTTTGGAGTCTCAGGACCACCCCCAACCGATCGACCGGCTACACGCCTTTCTTCCTTGTGTACGGGTCCGAGGCAATCATCCCCACCGACGTCGAGTTCGACTCGCCTCGGGTCGCCCTATACACAAACAAGGACGCAGAGGAGGCAAGAGAATACGGCGTCGACTTACTCGAAGAAGCCCGCGAATTGGCCTTGAGCCGGACGGCAATCTACCAGCAAAAGCTCCGGCACTACCACAACAAGCGGATCCGGCCGCTCTCCTTTCGTGAAGGGGACCTGGTGCTTAGGCGGATTCAGCGGACAGCCGGACAACACAAGCTGTCCTTCCCATGGGAGGGCCCGTTCATCATCAGCAAGGCGTTGCACAACAACGCGTACTACCTAATAGACGCCCAGAAGCCGCAGAAGCGCAAAAGAGATGCCTCTGGCGAGGAGACCGAGCGCCCATGGAACGCGGCTCTCCTCCATCCATTTTACTGCTGAAAAAACTAGTGTATGCATGTATCCCTCCCCTTTTGGGCTTATGAATGCAATGGGTGCCCCAGGCCGGCTCTTGGGGCATGCCCCTTTCATTTCCCTCGAAGGTCTCCTCACTCACCGGCTCCCTGACCCGACTCCCAGGCCCAGGGGCTCGCTGGCTGGTCCTAGGTTGCCTCTCCCAAAAATTGACCAAGTAGTGTGAGCCGAGCAACCCCTCCCACCCCTCCCAGCTATAGATCCAGCTCCCGGCTGTTCGGCTGATGGGGCCTCGGGGCGGCAAAGCTTAGCGCACACTAAAGATCGATCGCGAAGGAGATGTCGGCTAAGGCCAGCTGGATCACCGCCTCGCCTCTGCCACTCTACTTATCCTAAAAATCTCTCGTGGTTCCTAAGTTCAGAACCGACTCCCTCGAGGCAGACGCCCCGACCTAGCTACAGACCGGCTCCCGGCTGTTGGGCTGGCGGGGCCAAAACCAAAGGGGAAGAACAGACAGAACGAAAAGGGCAAAAAAGGGTAAGGACGAGCAAGCACGCGCAATAAGGCAAACACATCAGATATTCACAATACGAATTCTAAGATAAAACAGGCCCACGGCAATCATGGTTCATTACATTACACTCCGAGTGGGTGGACCTGAGCCTAATATGCAGGAAAGAAAAAGAAAGATAAAACGCCCGGGGGCTCAGGCCACCGGCACGTCGCCAGCCGACGCCCCCTAGCCGGCACATCGCTGGGCGACTCGACTCCCATCCCGGAGGTGGTCACGGCCTCCGGGTCAGCCTCCTTGGCCTTCAAGGCGGCCTCCGCAGTCCCAGTCATCTCGCCGCTGGAGTCGGTACTCTCGTCGGCAACCTCCTCATCCTCCGGACCTTGGGGGATGCCGAAGGAGTCTTTGGCCGCCGGCTTGCCGTCCTCGCCAAGGACTGGCAGGAGCTCATCCGGGTCGACATACGACGCGAGCTCATCAGCATGGCAGACAAGGGCCGGCTCATGGGCCGCCCACTCCTTGGCCGACTCGTCCCGCATGGTGGCCAGCCGGTCCAGGTCCATGCCACGGTACCACGAAGTTACAAACTAGAGAGCCATCTGCGCTCCGGCTCGCGCCGCCGCCGCCTTCCAAACCTCGAGCCGGGCCACGACGTGATCCAACCACAAGGCCACGCGGTTCCTCGGAGCTCCTCCATGGCCCGGCCACAAGGCGGCGATGATCTCCTTGTCGACCGTCTTCAGCCGCTCCACACTCCGCTCGAGGTGGATCAGCTGGTTTTCAATGGCGAGCCCAAGCCCCGCCACATCCCATGCGGCGCCCTCCTCAATGGAGCTCCCGCGCGCCTGGAGACACTCCCGACGCTCATCGAAGGCACGCTCAACATGGCACTGAGTTTTCGGGAAGCGCCCTAAGAGAAGAAAGGGAAGAAGGAGAGAGAGAGGCAAATCAAGAACAAGAACCAGCAAAGAAAAAGGCAACCGGCTGGAAAAAAGACAAACAGACACATACGTTCGATGGAGTCGTCCACCTCGATGGCAAAGTGGAGCGACGAATCCTTCTTCGACGCCAACGCCGCCTGTACCTCGGCAAGGGAACCCTTAAGCTCCTCGAGCGTCCTCTCGAGGCGGGTCACCTCGCCTTGAAGGGCGGCGGTCTGCCGGGCGGTGTCAGCCACCTCCTTGACGACCTTCTCCTTGGCCATCACCTCCCGCGCCACGTCGGCCTTGAGGCAGTCCTGCGCCACCTCCCCATCCACGAGCCGCGTGACCAGCTAGTCCTTCTCCTCCATGACTGCCTGGATGCTTTGCGCCAGCCGGTCCTGCTCGGAGATGGCCCCGGTCTTCTCCACCCGGAGGGCGGTCAGCTCATCTGCAAGTCAAAGCAGGCATCAGCCGACCCTTCTATGTCTGCTCCGGCTGTCATGCAGCCGGTCTGGCTCCCGGGGGCTAGGTGCCCCTCCCGCAAAACTCGACATACCTTGCATCCCCGCCAGCTCCTCCTCCAGCCGGTAGAAGCCGTGTTTGCCACGGTCGTGGATGAAGACCGCCTCCTCGAACAGCTTCTGCCGCTGGGAGTTCCCCTCCTACCACACGAAGCCAAGGTCAAAAAACGCTTAAGGAGATCCAGCCCGACTGCTCGTCAACCGGTCAGCCCGCCCACATCTCGTGGGCTACACCCAGTGGGTGCGCTTGCGCGCCCCTACTGAAAAATTCGATAAAGACGACAACTCTTACCTCCGTGTGCCGCAGAGTGGTGTCGACCGCCTCTGCGAACCGGGCCAGCTCTTGGCAGCACCGGTCTAGGACGCTCCCCAGTTCCCCAAGTGCGGGGACCGGGCCGCCTGCCGGGGAGCCAGAAGGGCTGGGACGCGTGCCAGCGCCTCCTAGTCCCAGAGCACGTCCTGCATGGACCCCCGAGCCCGACCGCCGTTTCAACCCGCCCCGGTGCTCGCCACGGCGCCGGCCGCTGGGGGAGGATTGATAACAACGAGGGCCCGGGAGTCGGTCCCCACTGGCCCACCGCTCGGCACCAGTACCGCCTCCTCCTCCCGCTGGCCCGCGCAACGACTACGACGGACGGCACCTACGTCTCCATGGCTGCCGCCTCCGGCACTGCCTCTAACGCCGCCTCCGGGGCCGCTGGAGCCTTCGGCACGTCGACCCGGGCCGGCTCGGCCGCAGGCGGAGTCATGACCGGCACCTCCGACCGGGTCGCCTCAGGGGATGGCTCCGTAGCCGCCGCCCTTGTTCGGGCCGCCTCCTCCACGAACGGGGGCGCAGGCGGCTCCATAGCCACCCCTCGTGGCTCGCTCGACGGGGGCCTCAACAGACCGATCGATTCCGCCACCGAGTCCGACGCCCGCGGACCTCCTCCGCCTCCCACCGCTCGAAATCCCGGAGTGCATGGCCCCGCCTCGCGTTCTAGACTTTGAGGCTCATAGCTCCGCGAGCCTCCTCTTCTCCTCCCGCTGGGTGGACACGTGCTCGCAGGCCAGCCGGCTGGCAGCGTCCGTCAGGTCCACCGTCGACTCCCCCTCGTGGAGCTCGATGGGGTTCCTATGGTGCATAAGGGTCAAACACCCACCGGCTCGTGACTCGGAAGGAAACACACGTAAGAAGAAGAAAAAACTCACCTGGTGACGACGGTCAAATCCCGCTTGGCGCGCGCCGCCAGCTTCCGTGCGGCCACCTTCACCCGCTTATGGATGGGCGGCGGGGCCACCGGCTCCTCCTGAGCTGGCCTCTTTGCCCGGCTGGCGGCTCCTGCCGCCGGGGCTTGAACTGGCCGCTCCTCGCTCCGTCGACCCTGCAGAACTGAGGGAGAGGCGCGTTCAGGATCATCACGTCATCGTCATCGTCATCATCATCATCTTTCCAGTCCCTGATCGTGGGACCAATAGGGAACTCACGGGCTCCGCTAGGCTCGCCGGCTGCACCGGACCCTCCGGCCCCGCTAGCCCCACCAGCTCCTCGACCCCTCCCGAGGAGTCCACCCCCTCTTCAGGCGGGCCTCCCCGCTCGTAATCTTCGAAGTCGGAGTGGTCGCGCTCCGCGTCAAAATTTTGGGGGTGCGGGCCATCCAGCGTGTTCTGTCGCACCAACAGCTACGGTCAACACGACAAAGTAAGGTCCGCTGCCGGCTGTCGGCTAGAAAGATGCAAATAAAAAGAAGTCGTCTCGACGAAACATACCAAGGGGACGGTTGATGCGGTCGTACGGCTCCATGCCGAATGTCATGACGCCGGCGCCAGTTTGAATGTCGTGATGGCGTTCACCCGCATCGCCACCTGAGCCGGCGTCAGGTCGACGGTCGTCAGCCGGCAGGGGTCCCGATGGCTGGACATGTCACAGATCCGATGCGGCCTCAGCTGGAGAGGCAGCACCCGAAGCGAGATGAAGGCCGCCACCAGATCGGAGGCGACCAACCCCTCGGCGCTCTTCAGCTGCGCGAGCTGGCCGAGCTCCGCCAGGGCCACTCCGTGCGGGGCGGCTCTCGGCCAGTTCGCCCCAGAGGACTGCGCGTTGACGAACGGCGGCAGCCGGATGTAGTCCAGGCTTGGGTTAGTGTTCTTCACGTAGAAGAACGTCCTATGCCACCCCTTGACGGAATCAATGAGAGAGAAGGGCGGGAAGCATGCGGTGCCGCGGCAGCACACTGCCGTGCCCCCGCATGCACTACTCTTCAGCGCCTTGAGGTAGAAGAGGGTGTTGAAGAGGTCAAGGGGAGGACCCCCAGATACCCCTCGCACAGCGTCACGAAGCCGGCGAGGTAGAGGATTGCTTTGGGGCCAAGGTGGTGCGATTGAAGGTCGAAGGTGTCCATGAGCAACCGTAAGAAGAGGCTCACCGGGAGCCTGAAACCCCGGGAGAAATGCCAGAGGAAGACGACATGCTCCCCTGGCTGCGGCGCCGGCACCACCTCATCACCCGAAGCGCGGGCGACCACGCGCTTCACCGACGGCATCATGTGCGCGACAGAGGTCCGCGATGTCCTCCTTGGTGACAACAGATCCGGCCCAGCTCCCCCCACGCCCGTTGGCCATTGTGATGGAAGGGCGGCGTGCGGGTGCGCTTGCGAGCTCAGTTGCAGTGTTGTGCGAGGAGGGCGAGGAAGGCAAAGAAGAAAGAAGCAAGTAGGCAAAGGGGGTGCGGGTATCTCCACCCTGCCCTTCCTCCCCTTTTAAATGGGGAGGCCATGACCAGGGGACGTGGGGATTAATTGCGCCCACTCCCTCGGAAACTCCGCGCAAGAATGGGTGGCTCGGGCTGTAACGGCCGCTTCGGGGTGCAGAGGATCCTAGCCTGCTCCCCGAGACCTACTGGGCTGTGCGCGAGGCCTAGCGGGCTAGGCCCAGGCCAACGTCCAGTCTCCCCGTGTGCGCGAGGCCTGCGACATCATCACCTGCCGCGTGGCGTGCGGCGGGCCGACCCGGGACCTGGAGCGACGCGTCGGAACCCGAGGCGTCGGGTCCAACCGCCGACCATGCTGGCCTTTCGGTTTCGCACTGGAGGCGGGTACCGCTGGGAGGAAGCCGCCGGCTCCCCTTCGTCTTCCGGACGCGGGCCCCCGCCGGCTTCGGGGACTACTGACGGGTTATTACCCCTGGGTAGGCCAAAGCAACGGGGTTCTCCCCCCGCTTCAAAGAAAAACTACACAACTGGCTGCTCGCAGCCGGCTGGGGCTAGCCGGCTCAAGCTGTCGCCGGCTAGCGACCTGCATGGCTGGTCGAGGCGCCGGCTCGACCCCCGACCGGCTGGGCGCGACCGGCTGCCTCCGGGCCGCCTCCCCCGTTGATCCCGGGGCGAACATGCCATGTCCCGTCCCTCTATGCACAAGTACGGCGACAAGACGCGACCGCCATGACGGGCTTCATTGTAGCCATAGTGACCGCGGACGCACGGGTGCGCATGGCTACAGTCTGGCCATCCAGGTCGCTGACCTTGGCAAGCGCAACCGGGTGGGGAAATAGTGCCGGCACGCCCCTGCCCACTCAATTACCTGCCCCGGCGTGGCTACAGTGCAGCCGGTCATACCGGAGACTTCGGCCGGCTGGCACTAGACGACGCCTCCCAGGCGGCCCGTGCCGTGGCAGGTGGGCGAGGGCCAATCGCGGAGCGGGCTGGCGGGCCCCAACAGGTGATGGGACCACATAGCCGGTGGACCCTATAGGCGACGAGACGGCCCGAAGGGCGGGACCCCCTGGTCAGCCGGGTCCCCCCACCTTTGTACCTTAGGAATATTGTAAGCCGAGGGGTTGGCCTAGAAAACCCCCCGAGCTCCCCATGCAATGGGGACAGACAACACTTGCTCTCACACACCTATAGGACATTTCCCTCTCTCACATCCTTAGGAGCGAAGAGACGAGCCAGCTTCTCCTTCTTCCTCCTCTAGACTCAGCTCCAGGAGCAACCCTGTAAACATACCAATCCATCCAACTAGACCAAGCAGGACTAGGGGTGTTACCTCCCACGGAGGGCCCTGAACCTGGGTATGTTGTTTGTCATCACCGCTTGTACCTAATCCTGCATCCGAATCCCGTCGGTGTCCTTCAGCCCCAACCACCTACGATAAGGCTACCCATGGCATCTGTCGTGAGAAAACGACGACAATCACATTCTTTACCCTTTACCTCCTTTTTCATTACTTTTTCTTTACTTTTTCCTTCTCATCCCACCTTGCTTTTTGGTAGATTTGAAATTTTCTTTTCTTAACAAATCTATGTTCGGTTCAACCGATCTCGTACTAAGATTCTTGGCTTACACCCTTAAGTGTTAAATCCGAACACAACACCTGGGGGCTTCTTTCCGAAGCCAATGCTTTTATATTGTAAGCATTTATCGACACTTATTGTGTACACACGTTTCCTTTGTCGGGTTTAATCCATCATATGCATCAATTCGAACTAAGATTTTGCCAAGCTGGGTTGCCTCGCCCCTATGCTTACCCTCTATGTTCGTGATTGTTCGGCTAGAGGGTAAAGGGAGCACCTCTGCGATTGTTACGGCCGGGTCATCCGGATACGTACCTTAGACGGATGAAGCCAAAATCTAGCTATCTTAAGTACAATTGGTCGGCTATGACGGAAGCAATTAATATGACTATGGTTGTTATCACCATTACTTGGGCTTGTTTTCTCTCAAAAGCCCTTATCCGCATACTAGTAGTATAAGCCCTTATTTTCTCTCAAAAGTACCAAAGAAAGGTATCGATAGAGGTACTATTTTCTTCGGAAGATGTTTCTTACGCTAAGTAGTAATATAACATATCTTCCTGTGTGCTTTCTGTCTGTTTGCACCAAATGGCCAGATTGCCTGGTTCCCCGAACATAATTCACTCTTCTAGGGTGATAAATTACGAGGAACACTCCTGAGCTCTTAGCGCGGGAGGTAGAAGCCGATGGCCGGTTAATACAAAGTTTACAACACAGATGGAGCAACTACTTGATTATTCATACATAGTTACATATGATCATACATTCGGCTACTGATTGAGATTGTTGATTATGGTGTCCAGGGAGCAGTCTTCTTGCGAGAGACGGGTGGTAGGCATCACTTGGTCGTACACCAGGTGGAGCGGCACTTCTTGTCCATCTGACCCAGTGGCCCAACCCAAGCCGGACGCTCGGGGTTAAGTCCGGTATAGCGGGTCTTGATCATCGCCCACACCTCTCGTGCTCCCTCTCGGCAAGATGATGTCTTCCACAACTCGAACCTACTTCGGGCTCCCTTGAATCGATCGACTAGTTCGGTCGTCCCCTTTGGAGGTTGATCGGCGGGCCATAGCGCCTTTACCATGCTTTTCATGGCCTTCCGAGTACGCTCATGAAGGGCGGAAAGCTCCTTCAGAAGGCTCCCCCGGTAGGATCCGATCTGTTCTTTGGGTCGCCCAGACAGGAGACCTACACATGAGTCAAAGGCATGCCTATTATGCTTCATTTATAAGAAGTACTTCCCGATGTTAGAATCACACTTACCGAACATGCACCTCTGTAGTTTCTGGTTCTCTTCTTGGGCCTGGGCCAATTGATTTTTTAAGCTCTCAATTTCCTCTGCCCGTCATTCGTTCTTCGCATGAAGACGGTTCTTCTCTTCAAGGTGTCGTTGCAAAACATGACAACCGGCCTCGTGCTGGGACTCGGTGTATCGCTGAGATTTTCGGGCTGCATCCAAATCTTTTTGCATTTGCCCTATTGATTCAGCTGCTAAAAAGTACCTTTGTGTCAGCACGGGAATATACTAAGATCAGCAACACATATATACTCACCGTGTGCCTCCCGAGTAAAGCTCTTCACTTGCTACAATTCGGCCTTCACAGATCCCACCTGTGTTCGGCTGGCTTCTAGTTCCTTGGCTAGTTGCTTGCTCTGTTGCTTTGAGGCCTGCATTAGCAATAAAACAAAACAAGGACCCTTAATTCGATCGTTCTGACCAATTTAAGGCTCGGGGGCTACTGGGTTTACATGAGTGTTCAGACTCTACAAAGCCGATTATTTACCTTCGGGCTGGACGATATCAATTTCATGGCCTCCCCGAACCCAGCTTGGGCAGCAGCGATGTGCGCGTCCGCCGTGCGCAGAGCACTAAACTCCTATTCGGAGAATACTGGGTGACGCAGGGCCTCTCGTCGCCGCAGATGATTCATGGCGCTTCCTACCTCGGATTTGGTAATGGACATAGCATCACCGGAATCGGCAGGGGCCGGATTGGCCATGGGAACCATTGTATCAGGTTCAACATGAGCCGAAGCTCTGGAATTTTGAGCGTCCCCGAACACCCTAGCTACCTCCTCGACAGAAGAAGGCTGGGCTTTTCTCCTGAGAATTTTGGTATATAATATGCTATGAGGATCTATCAGTTGTGATAATAAATAAACAACCAAACACAATACCGTTGGGTTGAACGAGTGGACGGACTCGTCCCCACGACCGGTTCATTGGTCGGCTCCCTGTTGCTTTCCGATCCGGACACTGCTGCCGTTGCCGACGTGTGACGTGCGGATCGACGACGCTTGGGAGTAGGAGCCGATGCGTTTGGGGCGTTGGAGGATGCTTGCTTTTTGCGGGGTGATTTTTTCTTCTTCTTGTTTATTGCAAGAGAGGGGAACGATCCAGGGTAATCAGCTATGATAGCCACCTTGGAGCGGTCAAGACTCATCTCGTAGAAAACCCCGTCTTCAAGCTCAATTGCTAGATCCGGGTCCTCATGAAAGCCCGAATCATCGTCGCAAGAATAGTCTTCGGGATGAGGGGCCGGACAGTTAACTGTATCGATGAAGCTTCTCTAGTCCTGTTCACATAAAGTTAAAGGCTTCGATGAAAAAGGGACAAAATGGAAACCCGAATTGTGGTCACGGAGTTGAAAGGCTTACCCATTCGATGGGATTGTGGCTTGAGTATGCCTCCTTGGTTGACCTCCGAATAAAGTCTTCTTGCTCCCCTTTGTACAGGTCGGCAAGTGCGGCGGCCAATGCTGTCTGATCGGTAGGGCCCAGTCTTCAGGAGTGAGTGGTGTCACTTGTCCCGTTGTAATGCCACAAGGGGTGTATCCTCTGCTGAAGAGGCTGAACACACTGGGTGATGGCAACGGCGATGACGTCAATCATGGTCAACTTGTGGTGGGCTAGTACCCTCACCTAGGCTGCCAAGCGTTGCACTTCAACACTGTCCTCTTGGGACGGACTCTTCAGCCACCAGTTGTAAATTTTTTAAGGGGGCGTCAGAGTATTTGGGCAGACCCCTCCGAGCTGGATCGAACAGGGGGATGCCCTCGATATAAAATCATTCCGAAGACCAATCTTCGAACTCCTTCAGTGTTCCCACTGGATACCCCATCCCCGCTATGCGGCATACTTCGACTCCGCCGACCTCCAGGATTGTCTTGTCCCGAGTTCGAGGGACGAGGAAGAAGTACTTCCTCCACAGTTCAAAATGTGCCTCGTAGCCCAGGAAAATCTCACAAAGGGTGACGAAGCGCGAGATGTGCAGGATAGACCCTGGGGTGAGATGGTGGAGCCGGATCCCATAAAATTCCAGTAACCCTCTCAAGAATGGGTGAACAGGAAACCCAAGACCCCATAGAAGAAAGGGCACGAAGCATACGCATTCCCCCCTTTGTGGATTGGGGAGATTCTCCGCGAAAACTTCGTCGTTAAATGAAGATAAACCTGCGTGTGTCACTGCTAGATCCAAGGAAGGACGTTACCCCTGGGTCTCCAGGTTACGCAGTCGAAGGAGCGATACGGAGCAGCTGGTCCAATCCCTGGGACGGGAGCTGTAAGGGTGCGAGGAAGAGGTGGGGGCGCTCGCCATGTTTTTCATGGTGATCTTCTGCTGAGAGTTTTTTCCGATGGGGAGGAGGAAGAGGATGTGGCCCAGACCACGATTCTGTTTGTTTAAATGAGTGTTACCTCCATTGCGGAGGGTTAGTCTTGTAAAAAGTCACTGAATCGCTTGTCTCCCCATGACGTGCGAAAATCGAGAAACGCTGACGGTTATTATAATGGACCTGGCAAGCTCGTGACACTTGGGATTGCACCGATGACTGGTCGGTTGCTGAACAAGAAGGAGTAGAGGGACTTGCCTCGCAAGCCAAAGATTATGACACATGAAGATTATCTAGATATACCTCGGAGTTGAAGGCTAGTCCGGGGGCTACTGAAGGAGTCCTGGATTAAGGGGTCCTCAGATAGCCGACCTGTTTCTCATGGGCCGGACTATATGGGCAGCTGGATGAGCATTGGATGTTCAAGGGTCCCGTCGCCAGGGTGGAAGCTTCAAGGAGCCGTGGCGTGTACTCCAAGTTGTCGACAGTAGATAGGCATGTTTTTTCCTTCGATGTGCAACCGACCATGTGTAAACCCTAGGTACCCTCGGCGTCTATATAAGCCGGAGTGTTTTAGGTTGTAGGACAGAGGACAACTCATTTAGGGTTTAGCTATACGATCTCGAGGTAGATCAACTCTGTAACCTACATATCATTAATACAATCAAGCAGGATGTAGGGTATTACCTCCGTAGGAGGGCCCGAACCTGGGTAAACATCGTCTCCTTTGTCTCCTGTTACCATCGATTCTAGTCTCACAGCTCGGGACCCCCTACCCGAGATCCACCGGTTTAGACACCGATACCGACCACTTTGTACTTGTCGTCAGCAAGTAACTTCTCCATGGTGTGGATGGAGTTCTCCACCTAGTCCGGGTCATTTGTGTGCACCACCGAGAGGTCACTGAATCTTACGTGGGTGTCTTATACTCATGATCCGCATTGTGTTTTTCGTGAAGAGGAACGGGTTATCGCGACACAAAGTGGGTAAGTATTTCCCTCAGTTATGAAACCAAGGTTTATCGAACCAATAGGAATACCAATCCTCAACCGTCTTCAGCGGCTGCACACAAAAGAACAAATAATTTGCACCCAGCGCCGGCAAGAGGGTTGTTAATCCCCTTGATCTCGTTATTTGCAAGCAAGTGAGTTGTGTAGATAATTTTAAACTGCAAAATAAAATAAAAGGAAATAAATAATAGCAAGGTAATTAAAGCGTTTTTGAATATATAAGTGAATAGACCCGGGCCCGTAGAGTTCTCTTGTGGCATCTCTAATAGAAATAGCATACGGTGGGTAAACAAATTACTATTTGGCAATTGATAGAAAAATGAATAGTTATGCGATTTTCATGGCAAGGATCATGTGTATATAGGCATCACGTCCATAAGCAAATAGGTCGACTCCTGCTTTCACCTATTACTATTACTCCACTCATCAACCGCTATCCAGCATGCATCTAGAGTATTAAGTAAAACAAAGTAAACTCAATCAATATGAATAAACCCCATCGTTTTATCCTTAGTAGCAGCAACACAAAGACTCAACTTGTCCCCTTCTGTCACTGGGATATAGAAACTCGCTAGGTTTAACCTACTATAACGCACCACTCCCACCAAAGAAATATCAATCTAGTTGGCCAAACTATCTCAATAGATCGGAGAGTATTACAAAGCTATGATGATCATGCAAATAAGAATCTTAGTATTCAGATTTGACTCAAATACATTTAATGAATAATCTAAACATAACCTCACAATTCATCGAATCCCAACAAACAAACCATACAAAGGGATAACCCGTTCCTCTTCACGAAAAACCTACATCAGGTGAACATCATCATGTTGATCATATATTCTATATGACTCATGTTCGACCTTTCGGTCTCTTGTGTTCCGAGGCCATGTCTGTACATGCTAGGCTCGTCAAGTTTAACCCGAGTGTTCTGCATGTGCAACACTGGCTTGCACCCGTTGTATCTGAACGTAGAGTCTATCACACCCGATCATCACGTGGTGTCTCGACACGACGAACTTTCACAACGGTGCACACTCGGGGAGAACACAATTTATCTTGAAATTAAGTGAGGGATCACCTTATAATGCTACTGTCGTCCTAAGCAAAACAAGGTGCATAAAAGGATTAACATCACATGCAAATCATAAGTGACATGATATGGCCATGAACTTGTGCTTTTGATCTCCATCTTGAAAGCACCGGCATGATCTCCATCGTCACCGGCATAACACCATGATCTCCATCATTGTGTCGCATCGGGGTTGTCGCGCCCACCATGCTCATACTACTATAGCCACCATTTAGCGATAAAATAAAGCATTACATAACGCTTAATGATTGACACGCATGTCATACAATAATTAAAGACAACCCTATGGCTCCTGCTGGTTGTCGTACTCATCGACATGCAAGTCGTGATATTCTATACAACACATGATCATCTCATACATCACATATATCTCATCATGTGATTGGCCATATCACATCACAACATACCCTACAAAAACAAGTTAGACGTCCTCTAATTGTTGTTGCATGTTTTACGTGGCTGCTACGGATATCTAGCAAGAACAATTCTCACCTACGCAAAACCACAACGATGATACATAAGTTGTTTTTCAACCTACTCAAGGACTGCCTTTGTCGAATCCGATCCAACTAAAGTTGGAGAAACAGACACCCGCCAACCATCTTTGTGCAACAAAGTTACACGTTAGTTGATGGAACCAGTCTCTTGTAAGCGTATGAGTAAGGTTGGTCCGGGCCGCTTCATCCCAAAATACCGCTGAACCAAAGCACGACCAAGGGAGGAAGTAATCTCAACGCCCACCAACTCTTTGTGTTCTACTCGAGATCTCATCTACACATAGACCTAGCTATGATACCACTGTAGGGGAACGTTGCATGGGAAACAAAAAAATTCCTACGCACACACAAGATCTATCCATGGTGATGAGCATCTATGAGAGGGAGAATGGATCTACATACCCTTGTAGATCGCTAAGCGGGAAGCGTTAAGGAACGCAGTTGGTATAGTCGAACGTCTTCGCGATCCAAATCGCCGAGCATCCTGCGATCTCATCACGATCCATCCCGCGATCCAATCATGATCCATCCCGCGGACTCATCACGATCCATCCCGCGATCCCATCACGATCCGTCTCGTGATCTTGATCACGGTCCTTCCGATCTAGCGCCGAACGGACGGCACCTCCGCGTTCAGCACACGTACAACTCGATGACGATCTCCGCCTTCTTGATCCAGCAAGAGGGAGCGGAGAGGTATATGAGTTCTCTAGCAGCGCGATGGAGTTGCGGCGATGGTGGTGGAGCTATTCCAGCAGGGCTTCGCCTAAGCACAGCTAAAAACCGATCTAGAGGAGAAACTGCGATCTAGAGGAGAGGTAGCACGTGGCTATTAGGGTTAGATTTTTCCTCTAAATCCTCTAGTATATATAGGAGGGAGGGAGGGGAGGAGGCAGACTCAAACCCTCAAGGTTTGGTCGAAATTGGAGGTGGAGGAGTCCTACTCCAATCCTGTTAGGAGTAGGATTCCTCCTTTCCACTTGGAAACTCTTTCCACCTCTCCACCTTTGGATTTTTTCCTTCTCAAACCACTCCAGCCACATGGGCCCTTAGAGGAGGCTTAGGCCACACCACCAGGGGATGGTTTACCTCCTCCCACAGCCCATGTAGCCTCTTAGGTCGAAATACCTCTCTCGATGGTCCCCCGGTACACTACCGGTACTCCCGGTACACTACCGATGAGCCCGGAACTTTTCCGGCGACCAAAACAGGACTTCCTATATATCAATCTTTACCTCTGGACCATTCCAGAGCTCCTTGTGGCATCCGGGATATCATCCGAGACTCCGAACAACCTTCGGTCACCACCATACATAACTCTATACTACCGAAACGTCACCGAACCTTAAGTGTGCAGACCCTGTGGGTTCGAGAATTATGTAGACATGACCGAGACACCTCTACGGTGAATAACCAATAGCGGGACCTGGATGCCCATATTGGTTCCTACATATTCTATGAGGATCTTTATCGGTCGAACCTCTATGTCAAGGATTCAGTTAATCCCGTACGATGTTCCTTTGTTCTTCGGTATGTTACTGGCCCGAGATTCGATCGTTAGTATCTCCATACCTAGTTCAACCTCGTTACCGGCAAGTCTCTTTACTCGTTCCGTAATACAAGATCCCGCGACTAACACTTAGTCACATTGCTTGCAAGGCTTATTGTGATGTTGTATTACCGAGTGGGCCCTGAGATACCTCTCCGCCACATGGAGTAACGAATCCCAGTCTTGATCCACGCCAACCCAACAGATACCCTCGGAGATACCTGAAGAACACCTTTATAGTCACCTAGTCATGTTGCAACGTTTGATACACACAAGGTACTCCTTCGGTGTCAGTGAGTTGCATGATCTCATGGTCATAGGAACAAATACTTGACATGTAGAAAACAGTAGCAATAAACTGACACGATCATATGCTACGTTTGTAGTTTGGGTCTCATCCATCACATCATTCTCCTAATGACGTGATCCCGTTATCAAATGACATCTCATGTCCATGACTAGGAAACCATAGCCATCTTTGATCAACAAGCTAGTCTATTAGAGGCATACTAGGGACATGGTGTTGTCTATGTATCCACACATGTATCTGAGTTTCCGATCAACACAATTATAGCATGGATAATAAACGATTGTCATGAACAAGGAAATATGATAATAACCAATTTATTATTGCCTCTAGGGCATATTTCCAACAAGATCAAGGCAAAGATGTGATGAACATTGTATTGAAGATCGAGAGAGAGAGATTGCCATATAGGTACTACCTACGTACCCGTAGGTGTGTGGTGAACTACTCACACATCATGGTGAGAGCAGCAAGGTTGATGAAGATCCCCTCCGTGATCGATCTCCCCTCCGGTAGGGTGCCGGAATGGAGGTGTAGATGGCCTCCCGTTGGAACAGAGACTTGCGGAGGCAGAAAAAGTGTTTCGGGAGTGCTTCTGTTTTTTAGGGTATATGAGAATTTATAGGCTAGAGAGGGGCATCGAGAGGTGCCCGAGGAAGGAACAAGCCATCAGGGCACGCCCCTGGTGGCGCACCCTGTTGGCTTGTGGGCCCCTCGTGGCTCTCCCATCCTCCTCCCGAAGCTTCCAGGTCTTTTTTTGTCGAGAAAAACTCATCAAAAGTTCCATGGCAATTGGACTCCATTTGGTACTGTAAACTTGAAAAGTCAAAAACATGTAAAAAACTGCAACTAAAACTGGGTACTGGGTCAACAGGTTTAGTGCTCAAAAATATTATAAATTGGTAAACAAATGCCCCAAAAGTATCCTACAATAATAATATATTAGCATGGAACAATGAAAAATTATATATAGGTCGGAGACGTATCGACATCCCCAAGCTTAATTCCTGCTCGTCCTCGAGTAGGTAAATGATAAAAACAGAAATTTTGATTTGACATGCTACCCATGATGTAATATTTTGTATCTATGCTCATCGAGAAATGATGAATTAATAAACAACAACATATTGACTTTTATAATTATAAGAAATAAAATCGTTGTTTTTTCAAAGTATACGATCCTAAAAGAAGGTTTACCCCTACTCATCTTATTATATTAGCAAGGCATGACTCCGTTTTCACCATGTCAATGTTAAACACCACGGTGTCCAAGTCAGGAAATTGGATCGTGCTTTTTCAATATGCATAATTTTTTTATTCTTCACGCAATATAAAAGCACATTTGCTCCCTTGGTGGTTTTGGTAATTAATAACAACATATATATCATTGGACTCATGTTTTCACTAAGCATGTTTCACGAAAAGTCCAATGATGGGATGTCTATAAATTGTGAGGAGATACCCTAAGATGCAAGAGATGGATTGGCAAAGCTTCAAGCTAGAAGATTCTCTTTTTACTTTGTGAGAAATCACTTTGAGTCCATAGCAAAGCCAATACTGTTAAAAGGGGGTAATGTATTGTTGGTGAACAAGCTGCTCCATGTGCACAAGTGCTAGCCAGCAAAAATACCCACAAGCTCTCCCACAAAATACTCTGTCTAAACCCAGCTTCACAAAATTGGTGCCGCCAAGTTTCCATCCGGCTCTACCGATTTTTCACCCAAGATAGAACCCTATCCAAACCCTAGCTTTTCGTACAACCAAGATTCCATTGGTGCAACCGAGAATTGGGGACCACGATTCGGTTGACTATTTTCATAGAATGGGAAATTCTGAGTTTATGCTTTGGTCTCACGAAGTTTTGGAAAATGCCTCGGCCACTGACTTCGGTGCCATCGAGAATCATATATCGGTCTCACCGAGATTCCGAAAGTTGCCACATTTTGAATAGATCGGTACAACCGAGTTTTGCATCGGTTTCACCGAGTTGGTGAATAATGTTGTAACAATTGGATTTTCGGAGATGCCTATATATACCCCTCCACCACTTCCCACTCACAAGACAAGCACTCAGAACAGTTCCCCACTTCCCATATCCAAATTTTTGAGAGAGAACCACCTACCCTTGTGTCGAGATCAAGATCATCCACTCCAACCATATGGATCTTGATTTCTAGCCTCCGCAAGTTGCTTTCCACCAAATCAATCTCTTCTACCAAACCAAATATGTAAGAGGGTGATTGAGTGTTGATGAGTCTATCATCTTGAAGCACAAGAGCAAGGAATTCATCACCACTATCAAGCCTATTACCTTTTGGAGCGTGGTGGCTCCTAGATTGGATAGGTGTTTCTTGGGAGCCTCCTACTTCGTTTTGTGGATTTGAAGCAAGAAGTTTGTACAGGCAATGAGATCGCCTACTTTGTGAAGATCTACCCATAGTGAGGCTAGTCCTTCATGGACGGAAGCCGTCATGGAATAGTCAAGGTTGCTACTTCGTGGACCCTTATGGATGGAGCCCTTCATGGACTCTCGCGACTCTTACCCTTTGTGGGTTGAAGACTCCATAAACGTGGATGTAAGATAGCGCCACCTATCAGAACCATGGGAAAAATCTTCGTGTCTACAATTGCGTTTGATCTTCTAACCCTTACCTCTATTCCATGTGCTTCTCTTTACTTTTCCACTGCTATACTCGTAGACATGCATGTATAGGGTGTGCTTGACTTGCTATTATTGCTAAAATCTGTCCACAACTAAAATTGGGAAAAGGTAGAACTTTTATTTGGTCAAGTAGTCTAATCACCCCCCTCTAGACCTACTTTCGATCCTACAAGTGGTATCAGAGCTTTGGTCTCCATTGCATTGGTTTCACAACCTAGTAGAGTATGGCATCTAGCGAGGGAAATTAACACCGTAGAGATCCTTACTTTGATTGTACAAATTTTCTAGTTGGAAGCATAAGATGAAAATGCATATTCTTGGTGAATTCTTTGGTGATGGAAAGGAACCGGACTATGAAGCGACAACGGAAGAATTTAAGATGTTGCAATACAATGCTCAAGCATGTGACATTCTTTTCCACTTCCCATGCCTCGAAGAATTCAACAAAATCAGCCGTCTTGAGAATGCAAAGGAAATATGGGATACTTTGGTTGATATGCACGAAGGTACCGATTCCGTCAGAGAATCTAGGTTGTATGTGCTTCAAAGTCAGCTTGAAAAGTTCAAGATGAAGGATGGTGAAGGAGTCTGAGAGATGTACTCTAGGCTAGCTCTTGTTACCAATGAGATTGTCGGCTTAGGAAGCGAAGAAATGACCGACAAATTCATCATCAAGAAGATACTTAGAGCTTTGGATGGAAAGTATGACACCATGTGCACCTTAATCCAAATGATGCCAAACTACAAATATCTCAAGCCTATAGAAGTGATTGGAAGGATTGTTGCTCATGAGATTTCACTCAAATACAAGGGAGAGCTTCACAACAAGTCTAGCAGTGCTTACAAAGCTACAAGTGATGCTCCCTCTACTTCAGGCGACAACCTTGTTACCAATGAAGAGATAAGTCTCATGGTCAAGGAATTCAACAAGTTCAACAAGAGTAGAGGCAAAGAGAGGAACTCCAACTCAAGATATGAAGAAAAGTGTTCATCTAGTCATGACTGGAATTGTTACAATTATGGAAGGCCCAGACACTACTCCAATGAGTTCACGCCCCCAAAAAGAAGGGAAAGGTCACCAAGAAGAAAGATGTCAACAGATGAATCACCGCGAAGAGAGAGAAGGAGTAGAGATGATCGTTATGAATGAAGCCCTCAAGGAGAAGTAGGGACTCAGAGAAGAAGGACAAGAACACCAAGATCTACTCAATAAGAAGACATCAAGCTCATGTTGGTGAATGGGTTTCTGGCTCCGAATCCGACCAGCACTCCAAGAGAAGTTATCACTCTAACTCCGAATATAGTCAAGATGAAGGTGTTGCCGGATATGCACTCGTTTCCTCCAACTCCTACGACATATTTAATTCACCAAATAAAGGGAGTGGAAATTGCTTCATGGATAAATGTCAAGGTATCACACCCCGAGTATCTTGATTTCAATAATGATGGGGATGACCTGCTAGGACATGATGACGTGCTATTTTACAAACTAGCCAGGTAGCCTGCTCGATGTGCGGGCTAGATCTTTAGAAAGATTTATAATGTGAACATGTTATTGGATTTGTGTAAATAAACCCGTGACCAAATGAAATGAACTTTACAAATATAAGGCTTTTGATAATATAATTATGGATCCAACTCGGGTGAGGATCACTCTCAAGCTTTCCTGTTTTTCCTTTTTGAAGGCCCTCACTCGCATTTGCATGGGCTAGATACATAAATTTATAATTATTTATGTAAATAAATTTAGAAACACATATTGGTACTCTGATACTTTATAATTAATAAGGGTATCTACGACCATTTCACATCTATTTGCACTCAATTAACTTAAGTGCTTTGTTAGTTTGTACAAATGTTGAGCCAAGGATAAAGTACACGTCTAATATATTTAAAAAATATATTCCTGTATAAGCTGACAATTTTTTTGATAAAGTTTTTTTATAATTTGACACTTAATAAAGGCGAAATAATACACTTTTAGAACATTGTTTCCCTTTTTGAAACAAAGGAAAACGATATGAACATATTTAGAAAAGGGAATGATAAACTTTTAGAGGTTGGGAAGTACTAAAGACATAGTTTCTAAAAAAGCTAAAATTTGAATATCTATTTTCATCCCGATAGATTTGGTAGGTTAACTATTTGAAAAATTGTATCCAATTTCATCCCGATAAATTTGGTAGGTTAAGTATTTGAAAACGTCTAGTCTTCCTAGAATTGAATAACACACTTGTGTTCATCATGTGACAACAACAATAATATATCATTTTATTTACATATACACTTAGTTTTGTTCATGTTGCTCCTTGCTACATATTGATCTGACCTCCATAATTTTGGATATTTTTAAGGGACCGATTCATCAAGAAAATGACATGTGTATGCACAAAGGGGTCCAACACTTAACCAGGCACGAAAGTGGACATCCAAAATAAGACTTGTATGGAAGCCATACCAACAACTATTGATAATTAAAATGTTAAATCTTACATATATTTTTTTGAAAAAAATGTTGGGAAAACCTGTGTGGTGCATATTTGACCCCAAAGTTCCCCAACCAAGTGAGTTTAGGGTCCTCCATAATCTTACATACCATTTGCAATTATTTCAATTATATAAAAATACAAAATTGGTGAACAACTACACATCATACATCAGAATTATTGAGAGTAAAAATAATATGATTCTTGAATATTCCCAATGTATCTTACTCGGAAAAAAAGGGAAGCGAAACCACAAAGAAAAATCCTACATTTTGGTTGTTATTTTCTTTGTCAATGAATTCACAAAATTTTAAGTAGCAAAGCTAATATGACTCTATATGTTTCATATTACATACAAGAGGAATTCTAGGAAAAAGGTTAAAACCTCATCATCAATTAAATGAAAGAAAGTACAACACAAGAACATTTGGTGGAAAATTAGTCTGGCCTTATACGGATGTAGCACAAAGGATAGGAAGCAAACATTGCCAAGTGGTAGCCTTTTCTTGTATCATAATTTTGGATTAGAATTACATTGGTCAAGTACAAATTACAATTAGGTAGGGAATCGGATGTACTACAATTCATATATCAAGAGAGATATTTACGCCTTGTTTTAATTACTTAATTTTTATATCAAGCACATTAGAGATCAAATACAACCGATTGAATTCTTATGTACGGTCAACCGAATGGTAGATATCTATACTTAGTTCTTCAAAATCTATGAAAATAATTAGCACAATTTCTCAAGGTAGCATCACATTCTCTCTTAAGAATTTTACTCTTGCATAAGATTGTATGTCTTTCAATTCTCTCTTCATTTGCAAAAACTGCCGGACCTGCACCTAGGGCAGCCTGGGCATTAACCCAATGCTTAGGCCTAAAATTGTTGTAGATTTTTTTACAAGCTAGGGAAAATATCATGGAAATAACCTCCTCAAATCTCACACATTTGGCCCATCCCTCTGTCCCTGCTTGCATATATTGCTGTTGTTATAACATGAATAAAAAATATATACTTATGTGTTATTACATGTAAAACTCTAGCACGGAAAACACCATATCACCATAGGAACATAAAAACTTCATTAGAGCCCAGTTATATATTCATGTACATATCTAGTAAGGGAAAAAAGTAATAACCGTATTGGTAATGTTAACTACATTTTTAGGCTAGCTAGTAGTCACGTGGTGGTTATCAAATAAATGGGTGTAGTGTTTCACCAAATTTATTGTATTGAGGAACTATAAGCACATGATACTTATACAAATTTGCTTGCAACTATTGTGACGATAGTTCCATTATTAGCAATGGGTCAACATATGAGCACTATGATTCTTTTCAATTGATGACAAACTGAATGAAAGAATAGGAAGATATATAAATTATATAGTTTGCAGTTCTCAAGCACATCGGTACCATTGCTTCGTTTCAAATATAAATCGGATTATTGGGATTCCATAAATCTTTTGAAAGTGGCAACAATGAAATATACTTGTAGATATATATGTTATGGATGTCTATTCTTACCCAAAACAAACAATGAAAATGGGAGCTTAAATATGTGGTGAATTTATTAATATCCATTTTTTTAATTGGCCCGACTAATGCATTTGTATTTTTATATTCTCATGTCCTCAATATAAAAGAAGGAATCACACAGAAGGAAAGGTGGAAAAACTATCTATCATTTAAGTTTTTCGTGATGCAACATAGTTGGCCATGTAACTTCATTGAATTTTAATTATAACCAACTGCATAGAACACTTGTCAAATGGATGGATTACCAAAAAAATACGGAAGCTTCTTTGCACTCTTGCAAGTGACCATCACGTTATTTGCGAAAATAAGTAAATATTAGTACCTTATTTTAAGAATAAAGTAATTACCATATGATAACACGAAATCGCTGGAGCAGTTAAAGAGCAAGCATAGCAAGACAAATACATAACTTCATTTCGTCAGCCTGTCAGCATATAACAGTCGCATAGATGGAAGTCGGATAGATGAGTTATATAAAAAAGTATTAGATGCTCTATTGACTACCACTAAAAATTGCACATATGATGGGAAAGAGATCCAAATGAACAGATTGTGCAGGTCACGCCATAGGTGTCTTCATTGAGAGATAGGTTTGTCCACTTGAACATAGGTATTTCTGGAGGTTGAGAGGTCACTTGAACATATAGTAAGGTAGTTTGCAATAAAATAAGCACTGATTTTATAGAAAAAGTCAATCGGATAACTACTATGAAGTCAATCGGTAACAGCTTGGCCTCTTAGCCTAAAAATTCAACATGTGTAGCTTAGTTATTAGATCTCTGTGGTACCTCACATATCACAACAATTTGCATGAGAACATAAGATGCTAGCAGTTTAGGTAAATTATCTAAATCAAATTTATAGCTTTAAAATCTTAGACTGTCTAATATAGATTAGAATGAATATTAAACATTCATTTGGTAGCTCCTAGTAGCCATCCCCTAATTTTATCTAGCCAAAACTAACGATAATAGGTGTTTAGTCTATACACATAGCACAATCCATGTCCGGTTACAAAAACAAACCTTCAATATTTTTGTAGCCGACTTCTCCTAGACCGCCTGTTATTCATTTGTTCTTAATCCTGACCGATGTGATGTCAAAGCATCAAAATCTACCTTCCTGCAATGGCACCGTATCAACTATGAACACCCATCAAGGTTATAATCTGAGAAAATTGGATTACAGTACGTACCTTACAATACTCCACACGCCTGCACTGAAACTTGAGTACCCACATTCATAAGTACTGCACGTGGCATATGTTTCTTTCTTACAGACATACACTTGATGTCGATGCTGAAAAAATTCTAGACTGTATGATGTACATGTATAGACACCTAGCTCTTGATTATTGCCAAGATCCGTTTATTCAGTTAGAAGCTAGCGTGAGTTTAGGTGTATGTACGTGCATGTGTGGCAACTGTTTATTAATCAAGGTGCATGTGTGCTTGCTTGGAAGCTAGCTTCACACGGGCAGGTTGCCCCGGCTGGATTTGATCAAGCATTCCAAAACCAACTGGCAAAGCGTAGCGATCAAACTTCACGGCTAGATGGTATGCATGTATTGTAATTTGTACGTACCTAGCAGGTCCTAGGGTAGTTTTAGATCGATCTTACATGGTTGTATGGTGTATGCGCATGAGGCAGTAAGATTGGGACCTCACCTGAGATGCTCCTGTGCATCCATGGGAGGAGGTCGTCCACCAAGGGCTGTGAAACAATACGGCGGTCGGCGGTAGCGAGCGACAATGAGGACCCAGAGAAGAGCGAACGCGAGGATTCCCTGAGCGACGTAGGGCTACTGCAGGACGGCGTGAGGGCTCTAGGAGGTGGAACAACGAACACCACATTTTTTCCAGAAAAATTACCAAAGATCTATTATTGTATGGAAATAGATGTATGTAAAAAAGAAATAGGAATATCAACGATCTATTGTCATATGGAATAGATGTGTATGTTAAAAAAATAATGCCCATTTTTATAGATCATTAATGGCATTGGTGGGTAATTTTTTTGTATCCATTGGCCGTGATTTTATTGCACATCAAATTAACAGCCAAATAATTCTAATTTTTGTGGAATTTTCTAATTAATTTCTCTTTCCTTTGATTAGCTCTCATATTACTTAATATATATAATAGATGTAGTGATACTAGTCAAAATGAACTTGTTAGTAATCACTCTAATCAAGATAAGTCATGTGATGATCATAAGTTGGAAATAGAGCGACTAACTCAAGAACTAAACACTCTTAAGTTAGCCTACGAGTCTACTCTACAAGATCATAGAGAGCTTGTAAGGACACATGAGAAGCTCTGCTTCGAGAAGCTCAATTTGAAGCAAGAGCATGAATTCCTTAAAGCTATCAATGACAATCGTCGAAACAAGACTTCCTCTTATCTAGCCAAATGACTTCTTTTGTCTAGATTCATTCCACAAGTTAAGGCTAAGCAAACTAGTAATAAAGGCAAGAAAGGTTCTTCAACTAGTAGCAATAGAAATGATAAATCCAATGATATTGCTTCTAGTAGTTCTATTGATCCCACTAACGACTCTCTTAGCCAAGTTACACTTGAGCAAGAAAATGAACTATTGAAATGGATTATAGATAAAGGTATCTACAAAAGTCTTGCCGGATGTAAGCAATTTGAGAAAATTGTACGCAAGCATGGAGGATACCGGAATAACCATGGCATTGGGTACTTCAATGCAAATGGAGTTGAATGGGAAGAAGATCCATACCCAAAGCCCAAGTTTGTTCCTCAAAGGGAGAAGTATGAACATACTCTTCCCAAGGGAACAAAAGCTCAAGATGACCTTCCACCACAAGATCACAAGCTCAAGGGCAAGGATAAGCTTCAAGAGGAGATTGACACATATGAAGATGAATCCCAAGCTTTGGTCAAGTGGGTTTCCAAGGCTTCTACAAGCTCAACTTCTACAAGTGCCACTTCAACACCAAGGGTTCCCATCAACTTTATGTGGGTCCCCAAGAAGAAGAACTAGAGTAGTTCTTGAGGGGTGACTCCACCAGTGAAATTCACGCATATTCATTATTGGCAAGAACTAGTTGCAATCAACATCAACATTTTGCAATAGTTTAAGGAGTCACACAACCCCTTAAAGATAAACAAGGGACAAAATTAATGAATCCATGGATTTCATCATGTATGCTTTGCACTCCATGTCCATAGATATCCCTGTGTTTGTCTCTTGTGTTTGGGACTAACCAATGCAGGTGAAGAGAGTAAGAAACAAAAGGATTGCTCCCAACTCAAGATGATCTTCATCAACTATAAGCATCCACTAGTACATCACCCACATGAAGTCTTTTATGACAAAACCCAATGTTAGTTTATCCCTCTTAGGCGGGTGTCACATCAAGGGGGAGCTTTACTCTAAGACTTGAGTCAAAGTATCTCTTAGAACGTAACGACATTAACAAGCTTTATGTAAAAGTGGTAACCCCACTTGTGCTTAAACGATGAGTATGACATATGATCAAGTATTCTTACTTGGATCCTAAATCAATATACTCATATATAGATGACTACGTCATCGCCAAAGTGCTTGATAGATGCTAGCATGTTTGTGCATGTTTGCCATGATTTCATTTGATATCTTATTGTGTGAGCATGTTGGTCTGCATATCTTTACTCATTCGAGGATATCCAATTATAGCTATTTGACATTTGTTTTTTCTTTTGCTAATTGGATGTACAAGAATGCCTAGGACCCCTTCTAGCTATCTATGCTTCCTTACCTCAAGATCTATTGATGCTACATCGCAAAAACTTGAACAAGCACTTGACGAACCCTTTGTGTGAGGAGCACTCGGAGTACCGTTTTGTCAAGGCTGACCTCCAAAACCTCCCTAAAGTGCAACTCGGTGTGACCAACCAGAAAATCTCAGTTCCACCGAATGCCTAGGGTTGATATGTTTTTGCACCTCGATACCACCGATACCATAATCTCGGTTGCACCGAGTTTCCTTGTCAACTGACAATAGAGGAACTCGATGGCACCAAATTTCTAGTCTCGGTGACACCGACAGCGAAAGGTACTTAAGCCGGCGGACCCGACATTTTGAAATTCAATCTTTAAACGTCTTGTTCCCAACCCTAAGCTGCCAAAACCAGAACCCTTGGTCATCGGCTTTGCCTCCCCGAGTGCCTTCGCCATTGGGAATCATGCCGCCGATGGAAATCTTCACCGGCATCGCCGCCGCAGTCGGACCACCGCCAAGTTAGGGTATGGCTCCGATTTCCTCATGAATTCCATGTTCGATTCTAGCGCATTAGGATGATTTCATCTTGTTCCACCACGTGCAAACTTCCTATCCCACAAAAACAATCCATAGATTACAAAACGATGGAATTTTGGATCTGAACTCCCGCAGAATACATCTCGGTGACACCGTTTAGGGTTTTTGAGAACCACTTAGGTGATACCAAGTAGTCTTTTTCGGTTACATAGAAAATGGCTGCCAAGTTTCTGTTAAGGCACTGGTCAGTCTCGGTGACTCCGAAAACATCAACTCGGTGCTACCGAAATTTATCTTGCAGTAGTTCATACCCATAGTTTCTGAGTTTGTTTTTGAAATATATATGTGTTTCTGTGATACTCAACCTTTCCGCTCTTCTATACTGTATTCACAGGGTCATCATGCCTGCTTGGGATGAGAGTCAGAATGTCTCCAGAGAGCCTAGCATTGATGCAGATCCAGACACTAGTCCCGAGGCCAGCTCATCTTCCTCAGAAGATAAAGACACACCTAGCTCTCATGGGTTGTCCAAGGCTTCAACTAGAGCCAGCTGCTCAGGCTCCTCCTCCTCCAAAGAAGAAGCTCCTTGCTGATGCCATGACTTCTCATGCCCCTCCCAAGAGCAAGGCAGCTCCTCCTCCCAAGAAATCCACAACTCCTAAGTCCAAGAGGGCTACTAAGGATGTTCCAACTACAGCTAAGAACAAGGGATCCTCCTCTAGAGCTGCCGCTGAAGATGAGGATATGACTGTCTTGAGGAAGCTTAGACCTCACCTCCCACAACACAATGACAACTATCCACTTGCTGTGGATATGAAGAAGAGGAAGGATTTAGGGCTGAGAGAGTGGAGATCCATTGATCCTTATTCTCAGAGGAGAAAGACGACAGTAGACTACATATTCTATACCAAGGAGCAGCAGGATTTCTATGAGACTGTTCTGCTTGATAAGATCCCTACTGTGAGTGACATGATATATGTAGACTGGGGCTACATTAAGGAAAATGAGGTCTACTTACCCCATGTGCTAGATAATTTCAAGGTTGTTGGTATTGATGCTTTTGTTGGTAGGAAGATGACGCCATGGAATGATGAGATGATCATGCAGTTCTATTCCACTGCACACTTCTATCCAGATGGCAGGATAGTGTGGATGACTGAGGGCACCATATATGAATCTTTAGTGGAAGAGTGGGCTACCATCTTAGGATATCCACAAGTAAAGGATGGTGACTTGGATGTGTACTCAGAGGCCAAGATGAATCAAAATTCCATGTCTAACATGTACAAGGAGCTCCCAACTGAGTATGTGCATTCACATAAGTTTGGCTCAGTGTACTATCTGCATGCAGGCTTGCCAACCACCAACACCATCTTGAGGAACACTTTGATGCCTAAGTCAGGAGATGAGAAGATGATCAGAGGATTCTCCATCAACATGCTGCATCACAATAACCTTCACACCAGATTCAGGGTCATGGACTTGATTCTAGAGACCGTGAAGAGGACAACTGCTGACCAAAAGAGGTCATGTGGATATGCTCCGTACATTCAGATGCTGATCAACTCCAAGCTTGAGAAGAATGTATATGCTCTTGGTAGACCCCATATGCCTCTCCAGCCTGAGTTTGAGGGCAATGTTGTGGTGATGGACCCACATCATCCCACTTCATCTACTACACAGGAAACAACTGAGGCAGCCAGAGCCACTAGTGCTCCAGTGCCAAGGACAAGAAATGAGCAAATGGATCTCATTCTTAGCTCTATCAAAGGCATGCAGAATGACATCATAGAGATTCTCAAGAACCAAAAGAGCCTAGAAATGATTGTTGAAGACAAGTTTCATACTTTGAACAACAAGGTGGATGGGCTGACTAAGATAGTTGATGAGCTCAAGAAGGAGGTGGACTTAGTACCCCTTCCCCACACCTTAGAGGATGATGATGATGATGAAGGTCACCCTCTCCATCCCATCACACTATTCAAGACATAAGCCAGATCCTTGTCAGTGCCAGCTTATGAGAAGAGACCATCTACATCAGCTCGTGCTACAGATCCTTAAGTCCCACTAGCTCCATGAGCACCTCCAGTGTCTACACCAACCCCTTCCATGACATCCGCATAATTCTTCGTGGATGTGGTTCTCTCGACTCCTACATAGACAACCGGAGGAAAACAACCCCAGAGAGATGATTAGTCCTATACCTTTGAACTTTTTGGTAACTTGTTGCCAAAGGGGGAGAATTTGTATAGATCAATAGGGCTTCGAGAGAGATAGAGATAGAGATAGAGATAGTTGCTTTTTATCGCTCTCCAAAATTTTGAAATCTTTTGGTTGTCCATTTGTGTTAAACTTGTTGTTGTTGATCATGCACTTTTTATGTGTTGCTACTACGTTCTATCTTTTGAGATGATCATTCACTTCTTGCTTGATGTGTTGTGCTATGCTATTCATTCATATTATTCTCGCACACCACCAAGCTATATGTGACATGGAAGAGTGCCCCATGAACATAATCGTTTGCGCATTTGCATTCAAACACAAATTAAAAATAATGCACAAATTTAGGGGGAGCTCTTGATTATCAACTATTCTCAAAGCGATGACTCTATTCATTGATTATATCATATGTCGAAGCTTTGATCTATATGTTGTCATAAATTACCAAAAAAGGGGAGATTGAAAGCACATTTTCTCCCATGGTGCTTTTGGTAATTAATAACAACATATATATCATTGCACTCATGTTTTTACTAAGCATATTTTAGGAAAATTCTAATGATGGGATGTCTATAAATTGTGAGGAGATACCCCAAGATGCAAGGAATGGTTTGGCAAAGCTTCAAGCTAGAAGATTCTCTTTTTACTTTGTGAGAAATCACTTTGAGTCCATAGGAAAGCCAATACTATTAAAAGGGGGGTAAGGTATTGTTGGTGAACAAGTTGTTCCATGTGCACAAGTGCTAGCCACCAAAAATAACAACGAGCTCTCCCACAAAATACCCTGTCTAAACCCAAATTCACAAAATTGGTGCCATCAAGTTCCCATCCGGCTCTACCGATTTTTCACCCAAGACAGAACCCTAGCTTTTCGATACAACCGAGATTGCATCAGGTCAACCAATTCAGTTAACTTTTTTCCATAGAATCGGAAATTCTAAGTTTATGCTTCGGTCTCACTGAGTTTTGGAAACTTCCTCGGCCACTGACTTCGGTGCCACCGAGAATCATATATCGGTCTCACCGAGATCCAGAAAGTTTCCACATTTTGAACAGATCGGTACAACCGAATTTTGCATCGGTTTCACTGAGTTGGTCAATAATGTTGTAACGGTTGGATTTTTGGAGATGCATATATATACCCCTTCACCACTTCCCACTCGCAAGAGAAGCACTTAGAACAGTTCCCCACTTCCCATATCCAAATTTCTCAGAGAGAACCACCTACCCTTGTGTTGAGATCAAGATGATCCACTCCAACCATATAGATCTTGATTTCTAGCCTCCCCAAGTTGCTTTCCACCAAATCAATCTCTTCTACCAAGCTAAATATGTAAGAGAGTGATTGAGTGTCGAGGAGTCTATCATCTTGAAGCACAAGAGCAAGGAGTTCATCACCACTATCAAGCCTATTACCTTTTGGAGGGTGTTGCCTCCTAGATTAATTAGGTGTTTCTTGGGAGCCTCCTACTTCGTGTTGTGGAGTTTAACCAAGAAGTTTGTACGGGCAAGGAGATCGCCTACTTCGTGAAGATCTACCCATAGTGAGGCTAGTCCTTCATGGACAGAAGCCGTTATGGAATAGTCAAGGTTGCTACTTTGTGGAACCTTATGGGTGGAGACCTTCATGGACTCTCGTGCCCGTTACCCTTTGTGGATTGAAGACTCCATAAACGTGGATGTACGATAGCGCCACCTATCAAAACGATGGGAAAAATCTTCGTGTCTACAATTGCGTTTGATCTTATAACCCTTTCCTCTATTACATGTGCTTGTTTTTAATTTCCACTGCTATACTCATAGACATGTATGTGTGGGGTTTGCTTGAATTGCTATCATTGCTAAAATCTGTCGACAACTACAATTGGGAAAATGTAAAACTTTTATTTGGTCAAGTAGTCTAATCACCCCCTCTAGACCTACTTTCGATCCTACACAATACATGAGCGTGAACCATTGGACATAGCATATCGGTGGAATAGAATATGATGGTAGATATCAAAGGGGTAAAAAGTGGAGAAGATAGTCTCACATCAACTAGGCATACCAACGAGCTATGGAGATGCTCATCGATAGATGTCAATGCGAGGATTAGGGATTTCCATGCAAATGATGCACTAGAGCTATAAGTGTATGAAAGCTCAACTGAAACTAAGTGGGGTGTGCATCCAACTTGCTTGCCTATGAAGACCTAGTGCATTTTTGGAAGCCCATCATCGGAATATACAAGCCAAGTTTATTATGAAAGGGTAATTCCCACTAGCATATGGAAGTGACAACATAGGAGACTCTCTATATGAAGAATATGGTTTCACTTTGAGGCACAGGTGTGGTAAAGGATAGTAGCAAAGCCCCTTCTCTCTTTTTGTCTCAATTATTTTTTTATTTAATTTTTTTCATGGTGGGATTTTCTCCTTTTTTGCCTCCCCCATTCATATTTTTTACATGGTGGGCTCATTTGGCCTCCCCCATTTTTATTATTTTTTGTCCGGAGTCTCATCCCGACTTGCGTGGGAACCATAGTCCATCATTCTTTCCTTACCGGGATAATGCTCTAATATTGATGATCATCACACTTTTTTTACTTACAACTCAATATGAAGAACTGATAGGAAGATATGACTTTGTACGAATGCCTCTGGCAGTGTACCAGGATGTGCAATGATCTAGCATGACATGTATCAAAAACATGATGAACGGTGGCTTTGCCACAAATACCATGTCAGCTCTATATGATCATGCAAACCAATATGAGGGTGAATGAACTAGTCATGTGAAGTGACGATGGAATTTCCATGGCAATATATCTCGGAATGGCTATGGAAATACCATAATAGGTAGGTATGGTGGTTATTTTGTGTAAGATATAATGAGGCTTATGTGCAATAGAGCATATCATGTCACGGGGTTTGGATGCACCGACGAAAGTTGCAATGTTCCTTGAGGTGAGAATGGGCTATGCACGATACCGAAGAGGCTAGCAAATATGAGATGGTGAGAATGCGTATGTCCATGGTATCACATTAGTCATAAAGAACTCACATACTTATTACAAAGTTTTACTAATTTTATCAAAAATCAAAGTACTCCTCGGATACCCCGAGCAAGGAGGTTGGTAGGAGTTAACCATCGCGCGCCCCCGACTCGAAACAACACTAGGATTTCAACAAGGAATAAAAGTGCTCACACATCATCACCATGCCTCTTTAATTTTTATATGAATAATAAGTTAACGCCTCTTAATCTCGACACTTCTACGAATAAAAAATTATGGACTGACACCTTTTTCATATTACCACAACAATGTAATTAACACACAACATGTGCTACATGATGGTTTTGATTATCATTCATTGAATACCTAATATTTTTGGACTAGTCTTATGACCCATGCAATTACCATCACTATTTATTCAGCTTTCAAAAATATATAAGTGAAGAATGAGAGCATATTATTTCTATAAAATCTACACTCCACCGTGCTCAAAATGATATAAGTGAAGTACTAGAGCAACTGCCAAGCTCAAAAGATATAAGTGAAGCACATAGAGTATTCTAGCAAATTATCATGAAGGTGTGTCTATCTCTAATAGGTGTGTCTAGCAAATGTTGATTGTGACATGCTAAAAGTAAAAGCAAACAAAAGCAAACAACGCTTGATAACCCACAAGTGTAGGGTATCGTTTGTAGCCTTTTTGATAAATAAGAGTGTCGAACCCAACGAGGAGCTAAAGGTAGAACAAATATTACCTCAAGTTATGTCGACCATCGATACAACTCTACGCACACTTTAATGTTTGCTTTACCTAGAACAAGTATGAAACTATTTTGTAGGTGGTAAGATAGTTTGCACGAATAGAACTAGAAGTACTTTGTGGGAATAAAACTACGAGTAGATTACAAGATAATAAAAGTTAGTTCTTTAGTAGAAAGCATTTGTTAGACAACAAGGTTATGTGTCCCTAGGCAATTGATAACTAGACCGGTAATCATTATTGGAATTTTATATGAGGGAGAGACATGAGCTAACATACTTTGCGTACTTGGATCATATGCACTTACAATTGGAACTCTAGCAAGCATAAGCAACTACCAAAAATCATTAAGGTAAAACCCAACCATAGCATTAAGTATCAAGTCCTCTTTACTCCCATACGCAACAACCCACCTACTTGGGTATGTGCTTCTATCACTCACATCACCCACCATAAGAAAATCATGAACATATTGCAACAGCCTACAACAGGGATCCCTCACATTTGCACCAAAATTAAACATACAACTCATACCAACCACGATCATCAATTAGCCCATAGGACAAAACGGATCTACTCAAACATCATAGGATAGCCACATATCATTGGGAAATAATATATGGAGTTGAGAACCATGTTTAAGTAGAGATTACAACGGGGAAGAGAGGTGTTACACCTCTGCATAGAGGGGGAGAGAGTTGGTGTTGACAGCGGCAACATTGTTGGTCTAGATCACCGTCACGATGATTGCCCCGTTGGAGTTCCGGCGCCACTAGGAGAGAGGGGAAGAGAGCCCCCTCCATCTTATTTTTCCTTGGCCTCCCCCTATATGGTAGGAGAGTTCCCCCTCTGGTGCATGGCTTCCATAGCGGCGGAGGGGCAGGAGCCCCTCCAAGATTAGATGCCCCTCTTTGCTCTCTTCTGTTTTGTCTTCCTGTTTTCTAGCCGAAAACCGTTTCTTATATTCCTAGAGATCCCTAATTCCAATTGCGCTGATATTTTAACATGATTTTTTTCTGGATATAAGCTTCCTTGCGCCCAAAGTAGATCTCCAACCGACTTATGAGGTGACCACAACCAACCACCACACGCCTGGGCCCTAGGGCACCCCCTTGTGTCTTGTGGTGGCCGTGGGCCCCCTTTTGCGTTGATTCCACCTCCGAGTAATCAAAAATATTCCAAAATTATTCTTCGTGTCGCGTTTGGACTTCGTTTGATATGGACGTTCTGTGAAACAAAAAACATGTAACAAACAAGAACTGGCACTGGGCACCGTATCAATATGTAAGTCCAATAAATCATTTAAAATTTTGCCAAGAATATTTGAAATTTGTATAATATTGGCATGACGCAATTAAAAATTATAGATATGACGGAGACGTATCAGCATCCCCAAGCTTAATTCCTGCTCGTCCTCGAGTAGGTAAATGATAAAAAAGATAATTTTTGATGTGGAATACTACCTAGCATAATCTTGATCATATATCTAATCATGGCATGAATATTAAGACATGAGTGATTCGAAGAAGTAGTCTGTAATTTGACATAAAGACATTAATACTGAGGCATCCCAACAAACAATCATGTCTTTCAAAATATCAAGGCTAAAGAACACTATCCCTACAAAATAATATAGCCTTGTCATGCTCTGTCTTCTTAACACAAAGTATAGATCATGTACTACCCCGGCGTCAGCCAATCAATTGGTTCATACTTTTTAACGCGCTTCAGCATTTTCAACTCTCATGCAATACATGAGTGCAAGCCATGGATATATTACTATGGGTGTAGTATAATGCGGTGGTAGACATTAATATAGAGAAGACAAAAAGGAAGATGGTATCACATCAAAGCAGCTAATCAACGGACTATGGCGATGCCCATCAATTGATATCAATGCGAAGAGTAGGGATTACCATGCAACAGATGCACTAAGAGCTATAAGTGTATGAAATCTCAAACTGAAACTAAGTGGGTGTGCATCTAACTCTATAATGAGAAATTCCCACTAGTATATGAAAGTGACAACATAGGAGACTCTCTGTATGAAAAACATGGTGCTACTTTGACGTACAAGCGTGGAATTAGCATGCCCCTTCTCTCCTTGTCTCTCATTTTTTCTCTTTTTTTTATATTTTTCCGGAGCCTTATCCCGACTTGTGGGGGAATCATTGTTTCCATCATCCTTTCCTCACTGGGACATGCTCTAATAATGAATAATGATGATCATCACACTTCTATTTACTTATACCTCAATATTACAACTCGATAGTAGAACAAAGTATGACTCTATATGAATGCCTCTGGGAGTGTACCAGGATGTGCAATTATCTAGCGTAGCAAGGATATAAAAAACGGACAAGCCATGGAAACATCATGCTAGCTATCTTACGATCATGTGAAGCAATATGACAATGAATGCTCGAGTCATCAAAATGGAAGTGGTGGAAGTTGCATGGCAATATATCTCGAATGGCTATGGAAATTCCGTGATAGGTAGGTATGGTGGCTGTTTTGAGGAAGATGTAATAAGGCTTATGTGCGATAGAGCATATCATATCACGGGGTTTGGATGCACCGACAAAGTTTGCATTGACTCTCGAGGTGAGAAACGACAATGCATGGTACTGTAGAGGCTAGCAAATTGCGGAAAACTAAGAGTGCGTATAATCCATGGACTCACATTAGTCATAAAGAAATCACATACTTATTGCCCACATTTATTAGCCCTCGAAGCAAAGTATTACTATGCATGCTCCTAGGGGAGGTTGGTAGGAGTTAAGCATCGCGCGCCCCCAACCTTCACACAAAGATAGACAATCAAGGATAAATTGTGCTCCAACTTCCTGGCATAACGGGAGACTATACGTGCATGTCTCGGGAATCACAAACCTTAACACCAATATCTTTCTAAACACGATTATCCACTAGTACCTGCCCATATTATCCTCTCTATATCGCAAAACTATTGCAAGGAATCAAACATATCAAGAGAAACCTTAAAAATAGCTACCCGCCTTGATCAGTTTAAAAACTGGTGGTTCCGCTTTTTTTTGAATTGCACACAAGTATTATGTTTCGGCCGTGTGCGATGTTTGTTCCTCCCGCACCACTTAAAACCCTTTATAAAAATTTCAGTTGTCCCGGCTTTTCACTCCCTCAGTAAAATTTACTAGTGGTTGTGGCATTTCCTCAAACACCACCTAGGCCCCTCCTACACCCCCCACATAACTCCCCCTCGCTGTAATCCTATCTAGCTCGCCGCTGCTACCCCCACACCGCTTCCACAGCCAACCTTTCCTGCTCTCCCATGCAGGTTACCAACCCATTTCCGTACCATTGCCGCCCTGAATTTCTTAGATGACGCATGCTAAACACCCATTTCCTCATAGACTCCCATCCCCCACCGCAGATCGTCGCAGCCTAATCCCAGCTACGCTTCGAGGGAGCTCAAGGAGCGAATGGCAAAAAAAGAGGTATATCGCGGCATGGCCGTTGGGCGATGACGAGGTGGACGTCAAGGTCACCGGGGAAGCTAACTACAATGACGAGGTGAACACTGAGGCTGTCAGGGGAAGCTGCCTACAGTGACGAGGTGGCCTCCGGGGAATGTGACGACATCAAGGTTGCAAGACAACAGGTTCCTGTATGGATCCATATCGACGAAGCCGGCTACGACATCGAGCTCGTTGACAATGACGGCTTGACGTGGGCTATCTCACATGTTAAGTGTTCCATCGACAACCCCTCGGGTTCAACCCCTGTTGACCCCATGCAAGGCCCAACCACTGATCTACTCTGCTTTGCTCTCAAGAATTTGCCTTCCTTCATCGCCATGGAGCCTCTTTTTTCATTTCTGAAGGACACGTTCTATGGCGGTGGCTCGGCATCATCAGCTAACAAGTCAGACCTCATCGACTACGCCGACAAGGGAACCTTATTCATGTCTTCCAAGGGGAAAGAGCCCATACGTGATAGGTAGGGAACCCTGCAGCCATGCCCTTCCAAGGCGAAGGAGCCCATCCGCGACATCAGGGAAGACACTCTACATCCATGCTCTTCCAAGGGGAAGCAACACATCTGCGACAATAGGGAGCACACCTAGAATCCGTATTCTTCTAATGGGAAGCCCATGTCATGTTTAATTATTTCACTTATGCTAAATGTGTGTAATGTGCAGTTGAATTTTGTCAATACCCGTTTCAACAACAGTATGTGGTTCCTGTTAAACCTAGTGTAGTTAACACGTCCACTGTTTATTTTAGTTCTCTCACATGTGATGTTCAGTTATGCAATTCGATGTTTAAGCACTAGCTACGTTCTATGCAATTTCAACATTACACTTTTAAGGCCAATTTTTGGTTGGTGCCTGTTGTAGTGAGCACATTTCTTGTTTAACTGTTTTTCCTACCTCGGTTGTTTGTAGTGGGCATATGTCCAGATTCAATTGCTTTATAATATGCCTTGTTTATTTCAGTTATTCATATTCTGAAGTTCTATATGTGCAAGTATGTACTTTCTAGTTCTATTTTATCATACCAGTTTCAACAACCATATGTGATTCCTGTTAAGCCTAGTGTAGTTAACACCCCACTGTTTATTCAGTTTTTTCACAATGTAATGTTTAGTTACACAATTTGACGTTTAAGCACTAATGACCCCCCCCCCCCGCCCGAGCCCTGCCCCGTACCCATGATTTTAGCTCAAGCTCTGTCACTGGGTGGGAGTACTAGATATTCTCCCCAACTATGTTCTATGCAATTTCAACAGTACCATTATGAATAACTATATTTGGTTGTTGTTAACCATGTTCTAGTGAGCATCAATTTCTTCAAAAGGAAGGAGTTAAGCATGTTGTAGTGAGTGTATGCCTTTCCTTTTTTATGTAACAATAAATAGTGTGCTTCCCATTTTAAATGACTATATTTTTTTGTCAAATGTTAAGCCTATTGCAATTAACACACCTCTCCACTTCTTATTTGCTTAGCTACTGTGCTTAAACCTGTACACTGAAGATGTCATTTTGTGATCATGTTGTTTTCCATGCATATATTTGGTTGATGTTTAGCCTGTCATAGTTAACATGCCTTTTGATGTACTTACCTAGGAAAATTTTGGGAACGGTTGTTGTTTTCCATCGAGGTTCGTTTCATCACATGGCTTATATATACTCCCTCCACCCCATAGTATAAGATGTTAATACATCAAATATGTGAGTATTTTGGATGTAATAAGATCTTATATACTGGGACATGGAATACTCTACTATGTCATTGTGCAATTTCAGTTTACCTTCTAATACTAACTTGTTGCTTGTAGGTACATATGTCACTGGTAAAGATCTGTGCATCGACCCTTTTTGCGTATGAGGCAATGAGATATTCATGAACCAGCATCAAGTGAGGAAACTAATAAATATTTTTAATAAAATGGGACAAAATATACCAATTAAACTATTTCTTTACACCTCATCCAAGACAACTAAGAAGTCTCTACCCTTCTTTTACTGTCCATAATGAGTTGTTAGCTTTCAAATTTACAATGTCTGAATCTTTTTTATTTGTAGTGGTTCCCAAAGCATTTTACTCAATATTAACTCTCAATCTACATGATTAGTGAACATTCAAATGTTAAAGTATATCTACCAGGCCTTGATGATTATCTATATGTCTTCATCAATACAGAGAAGGATGGGTGGTGCGCCATCACAACGGGCTGGCCTCGAGTGGTGCGTGCATTCTGCATGGAGTAGGACACAATATGGGCATTCCGCTTCACCTTATACAGCTCCCAGAATATCTTTTGCCTCTTTCTCTATCGTATTTAATACAAGTATGCAACCGAGGTTCATCATTCATTATTTCATCCTCATGTAATTATTATCTCTTCAAGTATTTCTTGAACACATGTACGTGTGAATGGAATAATGCAGAGATAAAATTAACCATCACAAACTTGTTGAATCTATATCTATATAAGATGGATATGAAAAATGTTATTAAAATATGCAGAATTTTGAATTGCAGAGATAAAATTAACGAAAAATATGCTCTACACGTCATTACACCGCACACGGTTTATAAAGCAGAACGTGTGTGATATACCTCATGATTCGACACGTTTCAGAAAGAGAAACCGTGTGCGACGACACACACAATTGTCATGCAAAAACCGTGTGTGATGTTAGACAATATCAGAAACGGCTAAACTGACCTAAATGTTTGTGATGGTATCCTTATCATACACACTTTATAATGTTTCACTGTTTGTTATGTCGTATGCATCCTAATGATTACGACAGTTCGACCGTTTGGGAGTCTTGGTATATTGGAAACGACGTCGTAGGAAAAAATGTGTGTCATAATCTCTTTATCATACATGGGTTATAGTTATGAACTATTTGTGACATGGTGCACATCATAAATGGTGCACCATAGAGTAGCATGTACGATGGTAATGCAATCTCACACGAGTAGCAAAGATGGGTCGTATGGGAAATATGACATATCTCAAACGGTTGTAGGATAACTCTCATTTGTGATAGGTGCGGACATCTCATACGCTTAATTTTGCGAAACGTCTGCATTCATAGGTCACCATCCCCAACGATTTTTTGTGTTGTGTGGGATGGACCCCCCTATCGCCCCACACTCTAGGCGACAGTTTAAATCTACGTCGCGAAAAGGGGTAAAAAATTGTTTGTATAGCATATCGTTGCACCAGTGTCCAACCTCGAAAACATCATAGAAGATACATATGAACTCTATTGTCGATGAACTCGAGCTTGTCATGAAGATGACCATAAGCTTGAAAACTCACATAGCGAAAAGCCAAACAAGTACCAAGAAAGATGATGATGCCAAGAATGCAATGATTGACCTCTCAACGAACGATATCACCAACCTCATCACTTGAGAGCCCCCTTGATAGTACAACTATCGATCCTATAGCCCGGTCTCCTAACTACCACCATGCGACCGGTAAAATAGGAAACATATCAAGGTCAAACCTTTGCCTTGCACATAGTCCACTTGATCTTGATGATGACAATCTTGTCCTCCTCGAGATGGAACACCTTTCTTGATTGTGTAGGCTCGATGAACACTAGTAGGTTGCCCCCCCAAACTCCACTATGGGTGAACCTCTCTCCGACACATCTTCACATGTCCATTATCACCATAATGGACGACAAGGTTCAAGCATGTGATATCTTCATGATGCTTCACTTAAACTTGCACACCTCAACAGTGATGACGATCAGCACTTGTGTCATCCTCCATGGGTTCTATGAGATATTCCTTTTGATGCATGCCCATGGAAACATATCTAACCCCACAAAGAACACTCACAAAGATCATGGGTTAGTACACAACGCGTAATGGACAATACTTACCATACCATGAGATCACTTGATCCCACTTGGGACATCTTCTATGCTTTGTATGTTGATCAACTTGAATCACTCTTTGCCTTAGTCTTGATCAACATTGTATCTTATCTTCTTTCATCATGAAGATGATGTCTCGGCAGTAACCACGAATGTTCACACCATATTCTTCTTCAAGACATGCTTGCAATATGCTCAACACTCACATGGCCAATCTTTGGATAAATAATTGAGTACCACCTTGGTCATCACATAAATTGCTTGAAACCAACAAATGGAATTCAAGAAATGCCTATGGAAAAAAAATCCTTAAAGTAAAACTCAAAGCAACTATTAGTCCATAGGGATGTCACCAATTACCAAAACCACACATGGAGAAATGTGCTCTAACACCGTCCCTTTTGGAATGAACAATTATTTGCAAATATGGGCACTATAATACATATAGATTAGTGTGCCAATTTTTGAAAAGATTCCTTTTGCATTCTCAAATGCTAGCACCCGATGGCTTACCAGCCATACCAAGCTTGTGTCATGGTGGTGGCGTGCGTGGTATGCACATTAGCAAACCCCAACCAAAAGAACTGCGACAAAAACTTCATGTCTCCACTCGATCTTCCGCATTTCGAATCGAAATATCCAGCGGCCAGAATTCTAGCCATGCAAAATTCCCCTTATGTCCCCGATCCACAATGACTAGTACCCATGAACAATGGAGGGATCCTTTAGTAAAAGCCCACCCACCTACCATGCGGAGTACGTTCAAGTCCCTTAGTAGACGCTACCCAAGGTCACCCATCAAATCCATTGAGTAGTATAATACACTAGTCATTGGGATGTGTTTAGAATGGAGCTTTGTTGGTTCATGCCTACTAGAGTACTCTATTGGATAATTCCCTTTTTCATATCAAGAAACACAAACGAGGTATGAGTTAATGTATCATGCTGATACTCGTGATTTGCGTTGGGTTTTCCGTGAAGAGGAACGGGTTATCACAACACAAAGTGGGTAAGTATTTCCCTCAGTTATGAAACCAAGGTTTATCGAACCAATTGGAATACCAATCATCAACCTTCTTCAGCGGCCACACACAAAAGAACAAACAACTTCCACCCAATGCTGGCAAGAGGGTTGTCAATCCCCTTGATCTCGTTATTTGCTAGCCAGTGAGTTATGTAGATAATTGTAAATTGCAAAATAAAATAAAAGCAAATAAATAACATCAAGGTAATAAAAGTGTTTGTGAATATATAAGTGAATAGACCCGGGGAGCGTAGAGTTCTCTAGTGGCATCTCTCATATAAATAGCATATGTTGGGTAAACAAATTACTCTTGGGAAATTGATAGAAAAGCGAATAGTTATGCAATTTTCACGACAATGATCATGCATATATAGGCATCACATCCATAAGAAAATATGACGACTCCTGTCTGCACCTATTACTATTACTCCACCCATCGACCGCTATCCAGCATGCATCTAGAGTATTAAGTAGAACAGAGTATTGCTTGGAGAACATTGACATGATGTAGACAAAGTAAACTCAATCAATATGAATAAACCCCATCGTTTTATCCTTAGTAGCAGCAACACAGCGACGCAACTTGTCCCCTTCTATCACTGGGATATAGAAACTTGCGAGGTTGAACCTACTAGGACGCACCACTCCCACCAAAGAAATATCAGTCTAGTTGGCCAAACTATCTCAATAGATCAGAGAGCATTACGAAGCTATTATGATCATGCAAATAAGAATCTTAGTGTTCAGATTTGACTCAAATACTTTTCATGAATTCTGAACATAAACTCACAATTCATCGGATCCCAACAAACACACCATACAAAAGGATTACATCGGGTAGATCAAGGCAAAGATGCGATGAACATTGTATTGAAGATCGAGAGAGAGAGAGAGATTGCCATCTAGGTACTACCTACGGACCCGTACGTCTGTGGTGAACTACTCACACATCATGGTGAGGGCAGCAAGGTTGATGAAGAGGCCCTCCGTGATTGATCTCCCCTTTGGTAGGGTGTCGGAACGGAGGTGTAGATGGCCTCCCATCGGAACAAAGACTTGCGGCGATGGAAAAAGTGTTTTGGGAGTGCTCTTGGAGTTTTTAGGGTAATTGTGAATTTATAGGCCAGACACGGGCATCGGGAGGCGACCGAGGGGGCCACAAGACATTAGGGCGCGCCCCCTGGTGGCGCATTCTGTTGGCTTGTGGGTCCCTCGTGGCTCCTCTTGCCTATCTCTGGATCTTTGATGTCTTCTTTTGGTCCAGAAAAAATTGTCGAAAATTTTCGTGGAAATTGGACTTCGTTTGGTACTATCAACCTAAAAAGTAAAAAACATGCAGAAAACAACAACCGACACTGGGCACTAGGTCAATAGTTTAGTGGTCGAAAATATTATAAATTGGTAAATAAATGCCCAAAAAGTATCCTAGAGTGGTAATATATCAGCATGGAACAATAAAAAATTATGGATACATTAGAGACGTATCAGCATCCCCAAGCTTAATTCCTGCTCATCCTTGAGTAGGTAAATGATAAAAACACAATTTTTGATTTGACATGCTACCCATTCTGCAATCTTTGGTATGTATGCTCGTTGAGAAATGATGGACTAACAAACTACAACATAGTAATTTTTATAAGTATAAGAAACAAAATCATTGATATTTAAATGTATACGATCCTAAAAGAATGTTTAACCCTACTCATCTGATTATATTAGCAAGTCATGACTCCATCTTCACCACATCAATACGAATGTTAAGCACCACCGTGTTCAAGTTAGGCAATTGGATCGTACCTTTTCAATATGCATCAACTTTTTATTCTTCACACAATACATGAGCGTGAACTATTGGACATAGCATATAGGTGGTATAGAATATGATGGTAGATATGGAGATGCTCATCGATAGATGTCAATGCAAGGAGTAGGGATTGCCATGTAAATGATGCACTAGAGATATAAGTGTATGAAAGCTCAACTGAAGCTAAGTGGGGTGTGCATCCAACTTGCTTGCTCATGAAGACCTCTGGCATTTGAGGAAGCCCCTCATCGGAATATACGAGCCAAGTTTATTATCTAAAAAGGTAATTCCCACTAGCATATGGAAGTGTCAACATAGGAGACTCTCGATATGAAGAAGATGGTGCCACTTTGAGGCACAAGTGTGGTAAAGGATAGTAGCAAAGTCCCTTCTCTCTTTTATCTAATTTTTTATTTTATTTTTATGTTGGGCTTTTCTCTTATTTTTGCCTCCCCCATTCATTTTTTTATATGGTGGGCTCATCTGGCCACCCCCATTTTTATTTTATTTTTCGTCTAGAGTCTCATCCCGACTTGTGGGGGAGTCATAGTCTCCATAATTCTTTCCTCACTAGGACAATGCTCTAATAATGATGATCATCACACTTTTATTACTTGCAACTCAATATGAAGGACTGATAGGAAGATATGGCTCTGTATGAATGCCTCTGGCAGTGTACCATGATGTGCAATGATCTAGCGTCACATGTATCAAAAACATGATGAATGGTGGCTTTGCCAAAAATACTTTGTCAGCTCTATATGATCACGCAAAGCATTATGATGATGGACGAACTAGTCATGTGAAGTGACGATGGAATTTGCATGGCAATATATCTCGGAATGGCTATGGAAATGACATAATAGGTAGGTATGGTGTCTGTTTTGAGGAAGATATAATGAGGCTTACCTGCAATGGAGCGTATCATGTCACGGGGTCTGGATGCACCAGTGAAAGTTGCACCGATCCTCGAGGTGAGAATGGGCTATGGATGGTACCGAAGAGGCTAGCAAATATGAGATGGTGAGAATGCGTATGTACATGGTGTCACATTAGTCATAAAGAACTCATATAATTATTGCAAAGTTTTATTAGTTTTATCACAAATCAAAGTACTCCTCGCATGCCCCGAGGGAGGAGGTTTTGTAGGAGTTAACCATCGTGTGGCCACGACTCGAAACAACACCAGGATTTCAACGAGGAATAAAAATGCTCACACATCATCACCATGCCTCTTTAATTTGTAGATGAATAAGAATTTAACACCTATTAACCTCGACACTTCTACGAATCAACAATTGTGGACTCACACCTTTTTCGTATTTCCACATAAATGTCATTAACCCACAACTTCTCTATATGTGCTACATGATGGTTTTGATTATCATTCATTGAATACCTAATATTTTTGGACTAGTATTATGACCTATGCAAATTATCGTCACTATTTATTCAGCTCTCAAACAAATATAAGTGAAGAACGATAGAATATTATTTCTATAAAATCTACATGCCACCGTGCTCAAAAAGATATAAGTGAAGTACTAGAGCAACTGCCAAGCTCAAAAGATATAAGTGAAGCACGTAGAGTATTCTAGCAAATTATCATGAAGGTGTTCTCTCACAAATAGGTGTCTCCAAAAAATGATGATAGTGACAAACTAAAAATAAAATCAAACAAAATCAAATGATGCACTCAGCAAAACACATATCATGTGATGAATAGAAATATAGCTCCCAGTGACATACCGATGGATTGAGAAGAAAGGGGGGATGCCTTCCGGGGAATCCCCAAGCTTTGAGGCTTGAGTCTCCTTAGAATTGTACTTGGGGTGACTTGGGCATCCCAATCTTAGGCTCTTTCTACTCCTTATTTCGTGGTCCATCGTGATCACACCCAAAACTTGAAAACTTCAATCACACAAAACTCAACAAAACTTCCTGAGATCCGTTAGTATAAGCAATATATTGCATACTTTAGGTACTGTGATAAATTGATTCTTAATTCATTTTTTTCATAATAGTTACTGTATTCTAACTTCTCCATGGCTTATACCCGCCGATATCGTCCATAACATAATCAAAACAAGCGAACTATGCAAGCAAAACAGAATTTGTTTAAAACAGAATAGTCTGTAGCAATCTGTAAAGATCCCACACTTATGTAACTCTAAAAATTATTAAAAAATAGTAAAACATAATTTTTTTTATAGAAATACTATGTATGAATATCAGATCATTATCACGCTCGAGTGAAAAATGAAAATTCTTGCACTCGAGTCAAATTTTCCGTCATGTTTTAGCATCGTTACTACTCATATTATGAGTCATCCCAAAGGCTTTACTTGGAACAAACACTAACTAAAACATAAAAAGATAATCATACAGAGGAAACAGTAATTTTTTCACCAATAACATAAAGGAAAAACAAAAATAAAGATACATATTGGGTTGCCCCCCAACAAGCGCTATTGTTTTATGCCCTAGCTAGGCATAATGCATAGTTTCAAGTGTTGTCATGTTTGACACTCAACCAATAGGTAGATCTCATGATTGATTCAAAAAATGGTTTAATTCTCTTCCTAGCTAAGTGTTCCATCTCTGTCTTTAATGGTAATTGGAATCTTATGTTTCCCTCTTTCATATCAATAATTGCACCTATAGTTCGTAAAAATGGTCTTCCAAGTATTATGGGACAAGAAGTATTGCAATAAATATCAAGCACAATAAAATATATAGTCACATAATTTTTGTTTGCAATAATAATCACATCATTAATTCTAACCAAAGGTTTCTTTATGGTAGAATCCGCAAGATGCAAGTTTAAGGAACACTCTTTAGTATTAGTGAGACCAAGTACATCACATAAAGTTTTAGGTATGGTTGAAACACTAGCACCAACGTCACACAAAGCATTTGCATTCATATTTATTTATCTTTATTTTGATACTAGGTTCCCAGTCATTATGCAATTTCTAGGAATGAAATTTCAAGCTCAAATTTCGCATCATAAGCTTTTATCATAGCTTCTACTAGGTGTTCAGTCAAAGCTTTGTTTTGTTCATAAGAATTGGGTGAGATAATAATGGATTGCAGCAACGAAATACATTCTACCAAATGGCATTTATCATAATTAAATTTCTTCTAATACAATATAGTGGGCACATCACTAGTCAAAGTTTTGACCTCTCCAAACCCACTTTTTCAGTTTTAACATTAGAATCATCACCCTCCAAGCAAACAGGATGCTCCTCAAATAAAGTTGACTTATCTATAGTCTCCTTATCATTCATATTCAGAGAATTAAAAATATATTCATAAAATAAACACCAATCATTTTAAGATGTTCATCATGATTTCGGTCAAAACTAGGTGGAAGGGTTTTTCTAAGAATTCTCACTTAGCTCTCAACTTAGCGGTCCTCTCCTTACTTTCATTAATAGATAATTGGATATATTTAATAGTATAATTAAAGTCATTCTTGGGTGGGAAATACTTATTTTTAAGAGTTTCAACATCAAGAGCAATTCTATTCATGTTTTTAGCCAAATTATCAATCACATGCAACTTTTCTTCTACTTTGGTGTTGAAAACCTTTTGAGAATTCATAAATTCTTTAATAATGTTCTCAAAATCATAAGGTATACTATTAGGATTCATATAATAATTTCCATAAGAATTACCATGGGAATTTCCATAGTTATTAGAGGAATTACCAGGATGAGGTCTAGCATTGAAATTTCCTCTATAAGCATTGTTATTGAAATTATTTCGTGAGATGAAGTTAACATCAATAGCATCATTATTTTTTCTCAATCAAAGTAGACAAAGGCATATAATTGGGATAAACATTAGTATTTTTTATTAGCAACCTTATTCATAAGAGCATCCACTTTTTTACTCAAAGTAGCAATTTCTTCGACATAATTTACCTTCTTACCAGTTGGAGCCCTTTTGGTATGCCTTTGAGAATAATTTGTCATAATTTTTTCCAGAAGTTTTGTGGCATCTCCTAAGGTAAAATTCTTACACGTACCACCCGCGGCAGAATCTAGAAGATTTTTGTACAGAAAGTTTAGTCCAACATAGAAATTTTGGATAATTATTTAAGCCATGAGTTGGACAATTTCTTATCATCAATTTAATTCTCTCCCAAGATTTTGCAACATGTTATTGATCTTGCTGTTTAAAATTCATTATTTGATTTCTAAGGGAGATGATCTTAGTAGGAGGAAAATACTTGGCAATAAAAACATCTTTACACTTATCCCACATTCCAATACTATTACGAGGTAAAGATGAAAACCAAGCTTTACTTTATCTCTTAGTGAAAGAGGAAATAATTTTAATTACACAGTATCATTATCCATATCCTTTTTATTTTGCATATCACGTAAACAAAGGTGTTGAGATGTGATGCGGGATCCTCATCAGGACTTCCCGAAAATTGTTTTTCATGACAAGATTTAGCAACGCAGCATTCATATCAAATGCCTCCGCACTAGTGGCGGGTGGTATAGGAGTAATAATAAAATCATTATTATTAGTATTTGAGAAATCACACAACTTAGTAGTATCTTGAGACATGGTGACGCAAGCAAAGCAACAAGCAAGACAAGTAAACTAGCAAGTAAAGCAAACTAGGAACTAGCAAAGATAATTATTTTTGTTTTTTTGTTTTTTATGAGACGAAATAAATATAACAGAAAATAAAAAGAAGAACAAGTGAGCGAAATTTTGTGCGAAATTACTTGATAGTTGGTGATGGTATTCCTTGGCAACGGTGCCAGAAATCCTTCTTGATACTCGTGATCTACGTTGGGTTTTCCGTGAAGAGGAATGGGTTATCGCAGCACAAAGTGGGTATGTATTTCCCTGAGTTATGAAACCAAGGTGTTTTTGTGGGTTTATTTGGTGATTATCACTTGTGTATGTATGAGAATTTTGTTCACCAACAGTACCTTACCCCTTTTAATAGTATTGGATTTCCCATGGACTCAAGGTGATTTATCACAAAGTAAAATGTAGAGTCCTCTTTGCTTGAAGCTCTGCCAATGTTATTCCTTCTCCTTCTTCTTCATGGGAATACTATCCACACTCCTTTTTGCCAACCCATCTCTCTTTGGACTTTTATCTGAAATATACTAGATGAAAGTATTAGTCCAAGAGACAATGTATGTTGTTATGAATTATCAAAACCACCAAGGGAGCACATTGTGCTTTCAGTCTCCCCCTTTTTGGTAATTGATGACAACGTACAGTCAAAGCTTCAAATAAATATATGCATGAATATAATGAAGACTTTGAGAGACACATGACTTAGACTTGCTCCCATTAAATGTGTGCAATCCCTTTAAAGGATAGTTGTTTTGGAATGCATGGTCACAAATATAGTAGAAGGGATATAATAAGTCATGTGTATCTTGGTCATATGAATCAAATGTATATGAATGAGGTGTATCCTTGATCAAGACTTCACTCTTTCAAACAATATGTGCAAGAAGCAAGAGATCATCCTGGTCAAAGATATGATGCATATACTTACCTTGAGTTCTTGAGCATTCTAGTAGTAGAGATACACTTGGGAAAACAATGTTAGGAAACACAAGAGTATTCTACCAATCAAAAGCAATAGAAATCAAAAGTAAATACAAAGATATAGAGAACATATAAAAATAGTATTCCTTAGGATTGATATGTCTCCAAGAACGTTTAGAACTTTCTCCCCTAGATATGAAATAGTAGGACATCCTCTCCCCTTGAATCTTAGCATGTAGATATTGGGATTGGATAGGGTGAAAAATTTATAACATGAGAAATCAAATGCAATAAATTTAGTGCAAGTAGATTTCTCCCCATACTTTTGTATTCTCTCCTTGTTTATATAAGTATGAACTTTTGATATCCTCCTCTCCCCTAAATCATATATCCCCCTTGCATAAACATGTATCTCCCTCTTTAGCTTTGAAGCTTTGTATATTTCTCCCCCTTTGGCATTAATTCCCAAAAAGGTCAGAGATAGGGTCATATACAGGGATCATTTATTAAGAAAGGGATCCTTGAGAACAAGGGTCATAGAATATAGGATTCATGGAATATGAAAATCATGTAAGAATCATTGAAAATAATTTCTCTCCCTTTGGCTAAACTGAGAATTTGTAGAACTTATCCTCCTTTGAGTTAGGGATCCTTGAATGTATTTCTCCCCCTTTCCATTTTTTTAAATAGTAGGGATCATGGAAGAAAATATAAATATAGTAGAAGGATTATAAAGATTTACAAAAGTTAATATTAGACAAAAAAACAAATGAAAGTCGGTGGCTCCAAGACAAATTTGTCAGTGGTACCGATATAATGTTATGAAGCTCATCTGCTGAATCGGTACAACCGAGTCCTTTGTATTGGAGGCTTCGAGGCATAAAATAGACACTTGAAAAGTTTGAGAAACTGGCAAATTAAAAGTTTTTTGTACAAGGATTATCAACTAGAGAAAATATTTGAATGGTTCAAAGAAATTTTGCAATAGGGAATGAACCAACCAAGATTCTTAACTAGATGATGGGCGGTGACTAGGTCACCTATATTAGAGTATATTGACTTAGGAGCCAAGCAAGAATACTTGATCATAGGTCATATTCATCCTTAAGCTCAAAATGGGGTTACCATTTTCTATTAAGCATTTTAATGTCTTCACATCACTTGAGTTGCTTTATCTCATGACTTGGAGTAAGGCTATATCAAGGATATGAGCACACACCTTTGAGTGATGGTGTTGACGTAGCTTGTAGATGAAATTGATGAGGATGCTCGAAGTTGATGAAGATCATCTTGAGGTAGGAACAATCCTTGCCGTTTTCATTCACTTTTCACCTACATGGGTTAGTCACGCAAGCAAAGACATGATATATCCAATTGTCTTGGTACCAATTGTGAGTTGATACCAATTGAGACTTATGTGTTAAGGATATGTTTTGTTGTCTTGTTCCTTTCATCATCAAAGCGAGGTTGTGGATACTTGGTCATGACAAGATTGCTTAAGATATGAGTTGTTGGCAATCTTGTGGTGTATTGTTCTTCCAAGTACCTACAAAAGAGTTAGATGCAAGACAAGGGAGCATAGAATTCCAAGATATGATATTTATGGTAATAGCATGGAATAGATAATAAGGCTCATCCCCTTGCAAGCATCCGAGTGATCTTAGCTCAAATTTGAAGCATCAATGATGTTCAACTCACTCCTCAAATGACAAAACACTTTTTCATCAAGTGGTTTAGTGAAGATATCTTCCAATTGCTTGTTAGTACGAACATGCTTAAGATTAATATCTCATTTGGCAACATGATCACGAATGAAATGATGTCGAACTTGAATATGCTTGGTTCGATAGTGTTGTATGGGATTATGACCAATCTTAATAGCACTTTCATTGTCACATAGTAATGAAACTTTTTTTAACATAGATTCCATAATCTTTAAGCATTTGTGTCATCCATAACAATTGAGCACAACATGAACCAGCAACAATATATTCAACTTCGGTGGTAGATAGAGATACTGAGTTTTGTTTCTTGGAGGACCAAGACACAAGAGATCTACCAAGAAATTGACATGTACCCGAGGTGGATTTTCTATCAACCTTGTCTCCAGCGTAGTCCGAGTCGGAGTAGCCAACAAGATTAAAAGAACATCCCTCCGGATACCAAATGCAAAAGTTTGGTGTATGTATCAAGTATCTCACAATGCGTTTCACGGTCTTTAGATGACATTCTTTAGGTGCAGCTTGATATCTAGCACACAAGCAAACACTAAGCATAATATCGGGACATGAGGCACATAGATAAAGCAATGAACAAATCATTGATCGATAAACCTTTTGATCAACCGGTTCACCCTCCTTAGTAAGATCATCGTGTCCGCTAGTGGGCATGGGAGTTTTCATACCTTTGCACTCTTGCATGTTCAACTTCTTGAACAAGTCCTTGGTGTACTTTGTTTGAGAGATGAAAGTACCTTCTCTCATTTGCTTGATTTGTAGACCAAGAAAGAATTTCAGCTCACACACAATAGACATCTCATACTTCTCTGACATCAACCTTCTAAACTTCTCACTAAATTATGGGTTACTTGATCCAAAGATAATATCATCCACATAAATTTGGCACACAAATAATTAACCATTAACTCTCTTTGTGAATAAGGTTGCATCAATTTTACCAATTTCAAATCCTTTTTCAATGAGAAACTTCATTAGGCATTTATACCAAGCACGAGGGGCTTGCTTAAGACCATATAAAGCTTTGCGAAGTTTGCAAATGTGATCAGGTTTCTTAGGATTTATAAAAATAGGTGGTTGCTTAACATAGACCTCTTCTTCAATCTCACCATTTAAGAATGCACTTTTAATATCCATTTGGTAAAGCGTGATATCATGGTGATTAGCATAGGCAAGAAGAATTTGAATGGCTTATAGTCTAGCAACGGGGGCGTAGGTCTCACCGTAGTCCATACCTTCGACTTGCGTATATACTTGAGCTACGAGGTGAGCCTTTTTGCAAATGACTTGACCGTCTTCATCTTGCTTGTTCTGAAATACCCATATCATGCCGATGATGTTTTGTTCGTCCTTGGGCTTTTCCACGAGTGTCCACACTTTGTTCCTCTCGAAGTTGTGAAGCTCTTCATGCATAGCGTTCACCCAATCCGCGTATTCAAGAGCTTGTTCAACCTTCAAGGGTTCAATGCTAGAGATAAAATAATAATGCTCACAAAAGTTAGCCAAGCGAGTTTTAGAGCGAGTGATCTTACCTATTTGTATGTCACCAAAGATTTGATTTAGGGGATGGTTCTTGATCACTTGTGCTTGAACTTGGGGTAGCTTTGGGTTGTTAGTTTGTGGAGCTTTTTCTTATTCGTCATCTCCTTCATCTTCGCTGTTGTCGATGTGGTCATCTCCTTGAGGTGGTGGTGAAGGAGGTTGTGGTGGATCTTCATGATGTACTTCCTCCTCCTCTTCATCTTGTCGTGTACTACTTGTGGATGCTTCCATGTCGCTTTGTTGGTAGCCTTGATCTGAAGTAGGAGCTTCCACATGGGTTGATGAACTGCTTTCCTTCACCTCCATGAGGCGAATCTTGCCGATGGGCAAATCTTGGATAGCTTCCGAAGGATCTTTATCACCTACATCATTTGGAAATTGTTCAACTTGCGAACCATTAGACTCATCAGACTTCACATCTACCGTCTCTTTAACTTTTCGAGTGAAGTTGTTGTAGACATGGTAGGTGTGAGAGTTCGATCCATAACCGAGTAGGAAACCTTCATGAGATTTAGGAGCAAATTTAGCACGGCGATGCTTATCAAGAATGTAACACTTAGAGACGAATACCCGAAAGTATCCAACTTTGGTTTTGTTACCGATGAGAAGCTCATATGCCATTTTACCGAGAAGCTTGTGCAAGTATAGTCGGTTTGTGGCATGGCGTGCTATTTCCACGGCTTCTGACCAAAAGTGTCTTGGCGTCTTGTATTCGTCAAGCATTGTTCTTGCCATCTTAATGAGGGTTCGGTTCTTTCTCTCAAAAACTCCCTTTTGTTGAGGCGTGTACGTAGCCGAGAACTCATGTGAGATGCCCTCTTCATCAAGAAAGGTATCCACATGGTTGCTCTTGAACATTGATCCATTATCGCTTCGAACCTTCTTGATCTTCACTTCAAATTGTTTTTGCGCTTTGCGTGCAAAGTTCTTAAAGATCTTTTGTACCTGCGACTGATCATCAAGAAATAATACCCATGTAAATATGGAAAAACCATCAACTACAACTAGACCATAAGAGTTTTCACCGAGACTCTTGTAAGCATTGGGACCAAAAAGATCCATATGAAGTAACTCGAGTGGTCTCCTAGTGGCCATGATGTTCTTGACCAGATGACTTCCACCTACTTGCTTTCCTGCTTGACAAGCGCTACAAAGTCTATCTTTGTCAAAGATAACATCTTTAACACCAAGAATATGATCGCCCTTGATAAGCTCATCTAGATTGCGCATGCCTACATGTCCAAGCCTTCTATGTCATAGCCAACCTTTAGAAGATTTTGCAATGAGACAAGTACGAGGTTGGGCCTTTTTAGTGAAATCAACAATGTATAGACCACCTCTACGAATACCAGTAAAGAAAATTTTATGATTATCAAATCGAAATATTTGGCAATCTACTTTAGTAAATAGCACATTGAAACCAAAGTCTGCTAGTCTAGATACAGAAAGAAGATTATAGCCAAGGGATTCAACAAGCATCACATTTTGAATTGCGCTATCATGAGATACGGCCACCTTACCAAGGCCAAGTACCTTACCCATAGATTTGTCTCCAAAGGTCACGTACCTCCGAGGACCTTGATTAGGCGTGATCTCTTGGAACATGTCTTTGTCACCAGTCATGTGATCCGTGCATCCAATGTCGAGAATCCGCTCTGTTCCTCCGAACATGTAATCCTGGAAGTTTGCCATTAGACTTGGATTCTTAATGATCTTTTCATGCTCGATGTCGAACCACTCATCTTCATCATAGTAGCCATGTTCTTCATTGTCATCGTTTGGTGGAATCTCCTCGTCATAGAAACCAAGAGAATCGTTAGAATTATAACCATGACAATGTTCAAGTTTATGAATGTGAATGGCTTCAATAACAATGTTGTTGACAGTAGTGACATCTCCTTTAGCACGCATGGGATCACGGATCTCAAATAGGCATTTATCAAAGTTTGGATCACTAGGCTTGATTTTGTGAAAAGCAACTGTTTTATGAAGAATTTCATCAAGATTACTTAATGAAAGATTTGGATATCGTTTCTCCAAATTAGTCCACAAAGTATAAGCACATGCAAAGTTCTTCAATTGAGGAACCATGAATCTTGGTAAGCCTCTAACAATAAGATTCACAGTTCTAAGGTTACCAAGTATGTTAATTTCCTGTTCATGTGTAGGATGCAATTCATCAATGGGGAACACATAGGGATTTTCAATATGTTTTCTCAAATGGAATTTATCAAATAGATCAATCATGGCATTCTTCCATCAACTATAGTACTCTCCATCAAGAATGGGCACTCTACAATACCAACTCTCCACACTAGACACGTCCATCTTCCTCCACGGTGTTGAAACCGAAGCAATGGAGACCAATGCTCTGATACCAATTGCGGGATCACTAGAAGAGTATGTTTAGAGGGGGGGTGAATAGACTACTTGTAGGAATTTAAAATCTACACAAGAGCAAAGTTAAATGTTGGTAGATTTTAGCATATATAGCAAGTCTAGAATACCCTACACATGCAAGTCATCAAGTATGGCAGCGGAAAGTAAAGACATTGTATATGGAAGAAAAGGAGTGGCGATAGGAAGATCAAAAACATGATGGGCACAAAGATTTTTCCCGTGGTTCCGATAGGTGGTGCTATTGTACGTCCATGTTTATGGAGTCTTCAACCCATGAAGGGTAACGGTCGCAAGAGTCCATGGAGGGCTCTAACCATATAGGGTCCCACGAATAAGCAACCATGACTATTGCATAATAGCTTTCGTCCACGAAGGACTATCCTCATTATGGGTAGATCTTCACGAAGTAGCCGATCTCCTTGCCCTTAGAAACTTCTTGGTTCACTCCATAACACGAAGTAGGAGGCTCGCAAGCAACACCTAACCAATCTAGGAGGCACCACCCTGTAAAAGGTAATAGGCTCGATAATGTCGATGAACTCCTTGCACTTGTGCTTCAAGATGATAGAGTCCTCAACACACAATCACTCTCTCATAGATTGGGCTATAGTGGAAGAGATTGATTGAGTGGAAAGCAACTTGGGGAGGCTAGAGATAAGATTCATATGGTAGGAATGGAATGGCATGATCTCAAAACATGAGTAGGTGGCTCTCTCTCAGAAAATCAGTAGGTATGAGTGGGGAACTGTTCTGAGTCCTTCTCTTGTGAGTGAGTGGTGATGGAGGGGTATATATAGGCATCTCCAAAAATCCAACCGTTACACCCAATTAGTCAGACTCGGTGACACTGATGTGTCAATCTCAGTGGTACCAATTTTCCTTAAAGGTAGCAATTTTTGAATCTCGGTGAGACCGATACATAAAACTCATTTGCACCGATTAGGTGACCAATGGTCAGATTGCCAAACTCAGTGACGCTGATTCAACAAACTTGGTCGGACCGATTTTGTGTGTTTGCATAATAGGAAGTTGGCAACTCAAACTTGCTGGCACCGAAACAGAATCGGTTGTACCGAAGGTCTAGGGTTTGGCTGAGTCTGTCTGAGGCTGAGAATCGGTGGCACTGAATGGAAAGTGTTGATTGCACCCATTTTGGATATTTGGCTTTGGACAGACTTTTGTGGAAACATTTGTGGGTGTATGTGGTGACTACCACTTGTGTACCTTACCCCCTTTTAATAGTATTGGCTTTCCTATGGACTCAAAGTGATTTTTCACAAAGTAAAATGTAGAGTCCTCTTTGCTTGAAGTTGTGCCAATGCTATTCCTACTCCTTCTTTTTCATGGGGATACTCTCCACACTCATTTTTTCCAACCCATATCTCTCTAGACTTTTATCTAAAATATACTAGATGAAAGTATTAGTCCAAGAGACAATGTATGTTGTCATGAATTATCAAAACCACCAAGGGAGCACATTGCGCTTTCAATTGTCTAGGCGCTACAATTGCTTGAATCAAGTGGGAGTTGATCTTCTAGATAAGATAGTGATTAATATAGTTCTCCAAGTCCCTTTCACAGAGCTACTAGAGCTTCATGATGAACTATAAACATGCTAGGGATGGAATAGTTAATCCCTGAGATATTCGCGATGTTTGACACCGTGAAGGTAGAAATAAAGAAGGAGCATCAAGTGGTGATGGTTAGTAAAACCACTAGTTTCGAAATGGGCAAGGGCAAGGAGGGAAACTTCATGAATGACAAGCCAGTTGTCGCTCGAGCGAAGAAACCAAGGTTGAACCCAAACCCGATACTAAGTGTTTCTATTATGAGGAGAACGGTCACTGAGGTGGAACTACCCCAAATACTTGGTAGATAAGATGGATGGCAACATCAACAAAAGTATATTTGATATATGTGTTATTGATGTGTACCTTACTAGTACTCCTACTATCACCTCGGTATTAGATACCGGTTCAGCTGCTAATATTGGTAACTCGAAATAAAAGCTACGGAATAAATGGAGACTAGCTAAGGGTGAGGTGACGATGTGTGTTGGTAGTGTTTCCAAGGTTGATGTGATCACCATCGCACGCTCCCTCTACCTTCAATATTAGTGGTGAACCTAAATAAATGTTATTTGGGGTTTGCGTTGAGCTTGAACATGATTGGATCGTGTTTATTGCAATACAATTATTCATTTAAGTCTAAAAATAATGGTTATTCTGTTTACATGAATAATACCTTCAATGGTCATGCACCCAATGTGAATGGTTTATTGAATCTCGATCGTAGTGATACACATGTTCATAATATTGATGCCAAAATATGAAAAGTTAATAATGATAGTACCACATACTTGTGGCACTGCCGCTAATGTCATGTTGGTGTGAAGTGCATGAAGACACTCCATGCTGATGTATCTTTGGACTCACTCGATTTTGAATCGGTTGAGACATGCGGACCATGCCTCATGGGCAAGATGATTGAGACCCCGTTTTTTGGTTTAAAGGAGTGGGGAAGGGACTTATTGGAAATGATACATGTTGATGTATGCGGTCCAATAAGTGTTGAAGCGTGCGGTGGATATCGTTATTTTCTTACCTTCACTGATGATTTGAGTAGGTATGGGTATACTTACTTAATGAAACACAAGTCTGAAATGTTTGAAAAGTTCAAGAAAATTCAGAGTGAAGTTTAAGATCATTGTGACAAGAAGATAAAATGTCTACAATATGATCGTGGAGGTGAATGTCTGAGTTACGAGTTTGGTATACAACTTAAGACAATATGGAAGTTGTTTCACAACTCACGCCACCTGGAACACCATAGTGTGATGGTGTGTCTGAACGTCGTAGTCATGCTCTATCGGATATGGTGCGTACTATGATGTGTCTTACCGATTTGCCACTATTGTTTTGGGGTTATGCATTAGAGACAACTACATTCACTTTTAATGGGGCACCATGTAAATCCATTGAGATGACACCGTATGAATTATGGTTTGGCAGCAACCTAACATGTCATTTCTTAGAGTTTGGGAATGTGACACTTATGTCTGATAAGCTCGAACCCAAAGCGGAAAAGTGCATCTTCATAGGATACCTTGAGGAAACGGTTGGGTATACCTTCTATCTCAGATCCGATGGCAAAGTGTTTGTTGCCAAAAATAGGTCCTTTCTCGAGAAAGAGTTTCTCTCAAAAGAATTGAGTGGGAAAAGTATAACTTGATGAGGTTGTTGAACCGTCACTTCAGTTGGATAGTAGCACGCCATAGAACGATGTTTCTGCGGCACCTACACCAAGTGAAGAGGAAGCAAATGATGATGATCATGAAGCTTCGGATCAAGTTACTACCGATCCTCGTAGGTCGACAAGAACTCGTATCGCCCCTGGGTGGTACGTCAATCATGTCTTGGAGGTCATGTTGTTAGACAACAGTGACCTACGAGCTATGAAGAAGTGATGGTGGGCCCGGATTCCAACAAATGGCTAGGAGCCATGAAATCCGAGAAAGGATCCATATATAGAAACCAAGTATGGACTTCGGTGGACTTGCCCGATAAACGGCGGGCCGTTAAGTACAAAATGGACCCTTAAGAAGACAAACGCTGATGGTAAATGTCACCATTTAGAAAGCTTGACTTGTCGCAAAGTAGTTTCCGACAAGTTCAACCCGTAGCGATGCTAAAGTCTGTTGGAATTATGTTAGCAGTTTCTACATTTTTTGATTATGAAACCTGGCAGATGGATGTCAAAATAGAGTTTCCTTAACGGTTTCCATGAGGAAAGATTGTATGTGATATAACCGAAAGGTTTTGTCGATCCTAAGGATGCTACAAGGTATGCAAGCTCCAGTAATCCTTCTATGGACTGGAGCAAGCATCTTGGAGTTGGAATATACGCTTTGATGAGGTGATCAAAGCTTTTGGGTTTATACAAAGTATATAAGAAACTTGTATTTACAAAAAAGTGAGTGGGAGCACTATAGAATTTGTGATAAATATATGTGGTTGACATATTGTTGATCGGAAATAATGTAGAATTTCTGGAAAGCATAAAGGGTTGTTTGAAAGGAGTTTTTCAAAGGAAGAACTGGAATGAAGCTACTTAAATATTGGGCATCAAGATCTATAGAGATAGATCAAGACGACTGATGAGACTTTCAGTGAGTACATACCTTGACAAGATTTTGAAAGAATTCACAATGGGTCGGTCAAATAAGGAATTCTTGCCGGAGTTGTAAGGTGTTAAGTTGAGTAAGACTCAAAGCTCAACCATGACAGAAGAAAGAGAAAGGACGAAGGTTGTCCCCTATGCCTTAGTCGTAGGCTCTATATAGTATGCCATGCCATGTACCGCACCTGGTGTGTGCCTTGCCATGAGTCTGTCAAGGGGTACAAGAGTGGTCCAGGAGTGGATCACTGGACAATGGTCAAAATTATCCTTGGTAACTAGAGGACTAAGGAAATACTTCTCGATTATGGAGGTGATAAAGAGCTCGTCGTATGGTGTTACGTCGATGCAAGCCTTAACACCAATCTGGATGACTATGAGTAGCAATCTGAATACATATAGTGAAGCAGACATTTGGAATAGCTCCAAGTGGGGCGTAGTAGCAACACCTATAGTATGACATAGAGATTTTCAAAGTATAGATGTATCTGAATGTTGCAGACCCGCTGACTAAAACCTCTCTCACAAGCAAAACATGATCAAAACCCATAACTCATTGGGTGTAAATCACATGTTGATGTGAACTATATTATTGACTCTAGTGCAAGTGGGAGACTGTTGGAAATATGCCCTAGAGGTAATAATAAACTAGTTATTATCATATTTCCTTGTTCATGATAATCGTTTATTATCCATGCTATATTTGTATTGAATGGAAACTCAAATACATGTGTGGATACATAGACAACAAAGTGTCCCTAGTAAGCCTCTACTAAACTAGCTCGTTTATCAAAGATGGTTAAGGTTTCCTAGCCATATACATGAGTTGTCATTTGATAACGGGATCACATCATTAGGAGAATGATGTGATGAACAAGACCCAAACTATGAACGTAGCATATGATCGTGTCAGTTTATTGCTATTGTTTTCTGCATGTCAAGTATGTGTTCCTATGACCATGAGATCATGCAACTCACAGACACCGGAGGAGTACCTTATATGTATCAAACATCACAACATAACTGGGTGACTATAAAGGTGCTCTATAGGTATCTCCAAGGGTGTCTGTTGGTTCGGCATGGATCGAGACTGGGATTTGTCACTCCGTATGACGAAGAGGTATCTCTAGGCCCACTTGGTAACACAACATCACAAGAACCTTGCAAGCAATGTGACTAAGGATTTAGTCATGGGATCTTGTGTTACAGAACGAGTAAAGAGACTTTCCAGTAATGAGACTGAACTAGGTATGGAGATACCGACGATTGAATCTTGGGCAAGTAACATGCCGATGGACAAAGGGAATTGCATACATGATTGTCTGAATCCTTGACATCGTGGTTCGACTGATAAATATCTTCGTAGAATATGTAGGAACCAATATGGGCATCCAGGTCCCGCTATTTGTTATTGACCCTAAAGTTGTCTCGGTCATGTCTACATAGTTCTCGAACCCGCAGGGTCTGCACACTGAATGTTCAATGGCGATTTCGTATTGTTGAGTTATGTATGTTAGTGACCGAAGGTTGTTCGGAGTCACGGATGAGTTACCTAACGTCACGAGGAGTTCTGGAATGGTCCGGAGGTAAATATTTATATACGGGAAGTCATATTTTGGCTACCGAAAAAGTTTCGGGTCTTACCGGTATTGTACGGGGAAGCTTCGGAAGGTTCTATAAGGTTCCAGAGGGTTCCGGAGGAGTCCGAAAGGGTCCCTCCAGCCCCTAGGACGTTCATGGTATGTAATGGGGCGTCCAAGCCTTGTTGGGCCAGCCCTCAAAGGGATCATGCGGCTAGGGGGTAGGAAACCCTAAAGGGGAAGGCACCTAGGAGGTGCCTCGGGGAGGGAGGACTCCTCCCTCCTGGCCGCCGCACACTTCCTTTGAGGAAGGGCTAGGGCTGCGCCCCATCTACCCCCTCCTCCTATATATAGAGAGGGAGATGGAGGGCATCAACACCCTAATGCATAGGTGCAGCCCTCCCTCTCTCCCTAGATATGTTTCTCCACCGAAAACGCATCTGCGACAACACTTGGCGAAGCTCTGCTGAGATTGCTCCACCACCACACCATCGTGTTGCCGGAGAACCCATCTACCTCTCCATCCTTGATTGCTGGATAAAGAAGGTGCATAAGTCATCGATCTGTACGTGTGCCGAACGTGGAGGTGCCGTCCGTTCGGTGCTAGATCGGGACGGATCGTGATTGGATCGCGGGGCGGATTGCGATTTGGATCGCAAAGGCGTTTGACTACATCAACCACGTTTCTTAACACTTCCTTCTTAGTGACATACATGGGTATGTATATCCACTCTCTCTCTCTCTCGTAGTTGTTGATCTCCATAGATAGATCTTGGGTGTTCGTAGGAAAATTTTTGTTTCCCATGCAACGTTCCCATACTGTTGGGGAACGTTGCATGGGACACAAAAATTTTCCTAAACACATGCAAGATCTATCCATGGCGTTGAGCATCTACGAGAGGGAGAGTGGATCTACATACCCTTGTAGATCTCTATGCAGGAAGCGTTAAGAAACGCGGTTGATGTAGTCGAACGTCTTCGCGATCCAAATCGCTAGCCGTCCGGTGATCCAATCATGATCTAGCGTCGAACGGACGGCACCTCTGCGTTCAGCACACGTACAGATCGATGACGATATCCGCCTTCTTGATCCATGTAGCGACCCGACCTGAAAGGCCAAGTCTCCGGTGTTTCCGTACCATCCCAAGATCATGCTGGTACACACACGGTACATCCATGTATATATCAAAGGGAAATCACACGGCATTATATTAATCGAAATCTCATATCGAGTCCTTTATTACAATAAAAATTACAATAAAGTGGCTAAAAGCCAACTCATGAGAATATCTAAATCTTGCGGAAGCGTCGAAGGTAGATGAGTCCATCTGACTCCAAGGGCATCTCACTGAGCATAGAACGCGTCCTCACTCCTGGTCGGAAAAGTACTCTGCAACATGATACGTTGCAGCCATGTAGGTCAGCATATGGAATATGCCGGCAAAGTCACAAGAGAGGGGTGAAAAGATACTCATCTAGTCTTTATGCATATATGGCAAGTGGGGTGGTAAGTTTTTGCGTAAAGCCAAGTTTTTTCCTACATCAAGGGAGGGGCTAAGCAATATATTACTAAGTTGGTTGATTAATGAGATGGTTCCACCAACCAATTCTCATACCCAAAATTATTAAATACCCACATCATCATATTAATTGTGTTGAGAGTTCCGGAAGTTTCAATTCCTTTGGCTCAAGTCGTCCATGACCGTGGACATGGCTAATCGATTAGGTTTGGAATACTCTGCAGAGTTTTGCACACGTTCCCCACAAGATTTGGTCGCCTCCGTTTGATTTCTCGCACTTCAGGGTGTTTGAGAAACGGATGACCAAAACATGGTCTTCCAAAGGGTTTCCCTGCGACTCTGTCGGTGCCCATCCTTTCCTACCGTTCTTCTACCTCTCGTAGCACCGCCTGTCCAGGGTCACCACGATTTCCAACCAAGCCAGAGCCCATAATGACTTGTGGCTGTGCAGGTAAGCCTTGGGTCTTGAAGCACCCATCCATCTTTTGTGCCTGGGTGGACCTTTCCGCGTGAATACTGGCCATCTCCAGCATCACCTAGGCAAATCCACTAGTTTCTCCAGGGTGCCGTTCAACCATCATCCACCCAGAGGTATGTTGAAAACTCGGAGTCTTAAATCTTGATCATTATGTAGGTCTTGAAATTATTAACTCTCTCAACTCTCATGAATCACACAACCAACCCCGTCTACTAATAGCATAGCAAAAGGTAAAACAACGTTTCCCGGGGCCAATGTGTCAAGAGGTTGAGGGGGGGTACCTACCACATGATACTACTACAATGTAACCAAGTTTCCAACTAACCTATCTTGCATGCGATTGGGGAGATGGTAGAACTAATTCATATAAAACATGGGTAAACATGGTCAAAGTGACTTGCCTGATTGATGATCTTCGTACGTGAGTGACTCTAAGTAACAAGCTTCGCACTCCGGATAATCTAACGAAGCAAACAAGCACTCAATAAGCATACAACAGAATATTGTAACTCACAAACATCAACCAAGAACTAGTAAACAATCAAGACAAAACAATGCACAAATCTCAAGTAAGAAAACACACAAAGTTTTGTTTTAAAAAGGTGAGGAATGAAAACACTACTGACATAATGAAACCATTTGTAATAACAAAACAATTGTTGTCAGCAAGGAAACAATAGAATATTTTATTAATAAACAGAATATAATCAATTTAAGTTTGTTGGGAAAAGTTTAGTAAAGTTTATACAAGTTTGTGATAAACACTATATGAATCAACTATAGTTATATTAACAAAAGAATGAAAAACTAAACTTATTAGTTATTTGTAAAACATGTTCTTAACAGGAAATAATTTACAATTAAATCTGTCTTAGAAAACAGAATTAAAATATACAAAACTTTGTTTGAAAACAAAACTATTACTAGTTAGTTGTTTTAATCAAAATAAACCTATTTGAAAATAAGTTGTGATTCCTATGTTAAATAAAATTAAACTAAGCAAATTTATATTTTTATTAACAGTGAGTGAAAACACTAAATGTTTACTAACAGAACCTAATAAACAAATAAAACCAAATTCTAAATCAAACTAATTAAAATTAAGTATATAAAACTATATTGTAATACTAGGCAGATTCTGTTTTTGGTTACAACATTAATCAAATATATCCTAAATATCTTCAAGCTAAGCATGAAGGTAGTCCTAACTAATACCAAACAGTAGCAAAAAGATTCATGTCAAAATCTATTTTCAAACTCTAGTTATTCAGATTTGAAGATTTTAAGCAAATTTGATTCAATTCAAATTTTATAGTTCAGAAACAGAAAAAGAAAAAAGATTTGCGACGGTCAGGGGGCTACGTGGCGCTGTCCTATTAGCTAACGGGGGGTGTGCGCTCAAGGGTTACGGGCGGGCGACCGGTCCGTAAAGGAAAACGGTTCGGATTAAATCCGATCTAATCTGGGTCGTCGATTCCAGATCGAACGAGTGGGGATGCTCACAGTGTTAAGAGGTCGCCGGCGAGGGATCTCCGGCGAGTCCGGGAGTGGCGAAGTCGACGGCGTGGTGCTCTGGTGGTCGGGGAAGACAGTGGAGTGGTCCGGGCGACGGCGACGGGTCTCCGGAGTCGAAAGGTGAGGTCGGTTGGGCGAGGGGTGGTCGGAATCGGTGGCTACGGTCGACGGGAGGTCCGGTGGGGTGGGAGCTCCGGCGAGGAATTGCGTAGCCTTCCGGCGAGAGGGAAGAGGGGTTTGGGAGGGAAATGAAAGGCGGGGCTGGCCGGTACTTATAGGGGGCTCGAGGGGTGCGGGGGAGAAGAGAGGAGAGAGATCCGGTGAAGAGAAAGAAACGGCCGGCGAGAGATCCGGCGCGCGCGAGGAAGAGGGTGACCGGTCGGTAGAAACGGTCGGTCGGTGGGACCCGGTGTCAGCGAGAGAGTACGCAGTTACTGCGTGTCGGTCGACCGGCTTCTAATCAATACGCGAGTAACTGCCCGTGGGCCGGCCCGTTTAATACCGGAAACGGTTACCGTTTCCTTTTAATAATTTTCCAGAGATATTCAAAAGCTTTTAAAGCATTCAAATCGTCTCTAAATATAGGGGTATTATATATCAAAATTAACAGAATAATAAATGCTATTTAATGAACATTTCTATTCTGTCATTTGAACACTTTGAAAAAAATAATATTTTCAGAAATTGCCTAATTGTTTTTAAACCCTTTTTGCAAATATTTTCAAAATAACCCCTGGTTATTATTGTTCAAATAAACCACCAATTAGTCCCTGGTGTGGAGTGTCATGTTCCTCCTCTCTTATTTGAACTTTTAACCAAAATTTCAAATAGGTGAAAGCAACTTAGTGAAAAGTAGAAAGGACTTTCTAGAATTCAGAAGAGGCATTTCAACTAACACATACAATCAAGTAATGATGATGATAGATGCATAGCTATAACATAACATTCCAAAATAGAATTTTGGGATGTTACAATCCAGCAAGAGGGAGCGGAGAGGTAGATGAGTTCTCCAGCAGAACGACGACGCAGCGGCGATGGTGGTGGAGCTATTCCGGTAGTGCTTCGCCTAAGCACCACCGAAACTAGAGGATTTGATCTATCGGGGCGGGCGGGCTGCACCGTGGCTAGGGTTTTTGGTGCGGCTACCCGCTCTCCCTCCAGTATATCTAGGAGGAAGGGGAGGGAGGCTGGCGCCCCTATGGTTCCCCCTAGGAGTCGTTTGAAGTGGGGAGGTGGAGGAGTCCAACTCCAATCCTACTTGGAGTAGGATTCCTCTCCCACTGGGAAACCCTTTCCTCCACTTGGGATTCCCCCCCCCCTAGCCGCATGGGCCTTTATGTGTGTATGTGTGGGGGGGTCGGCCAGCCCATCAGGGGCTGGTTTGCCTCCTCCCACAACCCATGAGGTCCTTTGGGGCGAGTGGCCCCTCCCGATGGTCACCCGGTACCCTCCCGGCACTCCCGGTACACTACCGAAGTACCCCGAAACTTTTCTAGCGACCAAAACGAGACTTCCTATATATCAATCTTTACCTCTGGACCATTCCGGAGCTCCTCGTGATGTCCTAGATCTAATCCGGGACTACGAACAACCTTCGGTCACCAACATACATAACTCACTACTAACAAAACATCACCAGACGTTAAGTGTGCAGACCCTACGTGTTCGAGAACTATGTAGACATGACCGAGACACCTCTACGGTCAATGAACAATAGCGGGACCTGGATTCCCATATTGGTTCCTACATATTCTACGAAGATCTTTATTGGTTGAACCTCTATGTCAAGGATTCAGTTAATCCCATATGTTGTTCCCTTTGTTCTTCGGTTTGTTACTTGCCCAAGATTCGATTGTCGGTATCTCTATACCTAGTTCAATCTCGCTACCGGCAAGTCTCTTTACTCGTTCTATAATACAAGATCCCATGGCTAACACTTTAGTCACATTGCTTGCAAGGCTTGTTGTGATGTCGTATTACCGAGTGGGCCGTGAGATACCTCTTCGTCATACGGAGTAACAAATCCCAGTCTTGATCCATGCCCACTCAACAGACACCCTAGGAGATATATGTAGACCATCTTTATAGTCACCCAGTTACGTTGGACGTTTGATACACACAAGGTATTCCTCCGGTGTCAGTGAGTTGCATGATCTCATGGTCATAGGAACACATACTTGACATGCAGAAAACTATAGCAAAAAACTGACACGATCAAATGCTACGTTCATAGTTTGGGTCTTGTCCATCACATCATTCTCCTAATGATGTGATCCTGTTATCAAATGACATCTCATGTCCATGGCTAGGAAATCTTGACCATCTTCGATCAACGAGCTAGTCTACTAGAGGCATACTAGGGATATAGTGTTGTCTATGTATCCACACATGCAATTGAGTTTCCAATCAATACAATTATAGCATGGATAATAAACGATTATCATGAACAAGGAAATATAATAATAACCACTTTATTATTGCCTCTGGGGCATATTTACAACACATACAACTGTGGCTATTATCTTGAGGATGACATCTACCCAAGATGGCAAACTTTTGTGAAGCCGTTGACGGCACCGCAGGGTAAGAAAAATCTTGATTTGTACAATGCTCAGTCAGCGGCTAGGAAAGATGTGGAGAGAGATTTTGGGATTTTACAATCCCAATTTGCTATTGTGAGAGGACCGGCTAGATTTTGGGATCAAAAGATATTTTGGTACATCATGAACGCTTGCATGATCATACATAACATGATCATCAAGATGAGCGTGGGCAAGATTTAGACTATTCTCACTATGAATTGTAGGGACATCCCGTGCGAGTGCGGAGGAGTGCTACGAGGGTAGCCCGATTTATTGCCTCATATCATGCCATTAAACGTGTCGAAACACACGATGATCTTCAAAATGATCTAATTGAGGATCAGTGGGCATGACATGGCCGCCAAAATTAGTTTGATGTTGTATTGTTGAACTATTTGTTGTACTGAAAAATAAACTATTTGTTTAAGTTGTAATAATAATTGAACTATTTATTATTGATTTATTTTTCCTCTATTTGATCTTTTTAATTATGATGACAAATATTGTTTGTACTAGGCACGGGCACTGTAAATTTAATGCGCCTACTGAAACTGTTTCGTCGCGTCCATTTTTCCAGCGCCAGGTGCCATGTCGCACGCTAAAAAAGACTATTTTACCATTGTAAAAAACTGCGAGCTGTTAGGCCATGGCTAACGCGCTGCCTCAAACCTAATGCCTCATTGTCCATCTAGGTTCGGATGCGACGTTGTAGATAAAGTAATAGCCCTGCAGGTGATGGTGTGGCTTGCAGAGGAGCCGGTTGCTCCATCCGAGAAACCAAGAGAAAGTGGGGAGTGAGAGAGGAAAAGGGAGGGAAAGCAAGCTGTGAGATGGTCCCTATGGTCCCAAGAGGTGAAGAAAGAGCTGAGAGTCACAAGGGAGAGATGATGATGATGGGTTCCACAAAAAGGTAGCTTCATGTTTTAAGTTGGATAAACAAAATTGGATTGATAGCCTCATTTCCTCGAGCTATACCTGGGCATCTCCGGCCCGGTCCGATCGGCCCACCCCCAAAATCCAGGGCCTAGGCCCGACAGGCTTGCCCGTGGTTCGGGCTTGGGCCTGAGTTTTGAGCCCATCCGTAGGGCCGGGCCGAGCTTGGGCTTGGCACATTTGGATTTTAAGAAAAAAGCCCGGTTTATGACCCCAAGCCTAATGGGCTTTTCGGGGCCTGGGCCAGGCCTAGACTTCAAAATAGGCCTGATGACAAGGCCTGGATTGGGCCCGGGCCTCAGTTTTCTACCGTGGGCCTTTTAGGGCCCGGCCCAAGCCCGACCCATGGCCAGATATACCTCGAGCCTATGTGAGGTGCTGCCACCGTTGTACATGTCGTTAGAGTTGCTCTAACACAACCACCACGCAATATACCGACCACATGTGCACGTGTCTAGAAGCTGCGGTGCCGCTTTTGGTGCTAATGACAGTCAGGAGTACTTCGTGATGGCTCAAGTAAACACCGCTAGCGCACGTTGGCTGAACATAACTCATAGTGTGAGGCGAGTAAGAGGGAGCGCCAACCAATTTTGTCACGATGACACGATCCCTCTACAGGGATATGCAATCAATCAATGCAACACTTGATAATTCTATTAGGAGCATAAAATGTTACCATATGGTGGGGGTTGTGTTAGCACCGACACCGACACGGACACGTTGTGCTATGCTTTCGAAGGAAGCACCGGCGAAATTATTTATTTATTATCCATGCGTACTACTCGTGGTACCCTAGTTGTAGACTAGTGGTCCTCATTCGGCAGTCGCTGTGATATGAACGTGATTGGGCCGTGTTACCAGCTGGCGAACCAAGTTGGAGTGCGATCTACGGCAGGTCGGCAGCTGCCTGCACCCTTCCTTCGTCGTCAGCCAGTCAGATCAAGCAACCAACGCTCAGGATGAATGCCTTTGTCAAACGACTGTTTTTAGTTCAAATCACAAGCGTTGCAGCCGTTCAAGCCGACAAGGACAAACCAGCAGCCCCTCCTTTTGTTGGTATCTATAAGAAAATACTCCAGCCTTGGACCACGCGTTCATTCATATCAGTAGCTTCAAGTCTAACAGACACATCGGCACAGTTTTTTTTTTCCGAAAAGGCACAGAGTGTCGACCACGCTCGGCAGTGGCCTTTTCGGCTGGTAAGACGTACGAATTGTACCACAAATAGGCAAGCAAGTGATGCGACGACAGACAATGACGCTTTCCCTAAACAACGTTCAGCTTATGCTGATAGCTGAAGTGTCCAGGGATTCGACGGCATAAAAATGGCAACATTGTGCTAGATGTGATTCAGAGGAACATGATCTGCACCCATTCTTTGCAATGCTCGTTTGCCAAAGTTGCATGGTTTAGGCATATCAGATCTGAATCACCTTTGGCAAGACTGCGCCAAGGGCGCTCTCCTGCCGTCCGCCGGCGTGTACAGGCTCTGCCACTTCGGTGATGTGCTACACTCCGGGCTGGGTTCGTTTCTTCGCCTGAGGATTTGTTGAAATCTGAGATGGGCTTTGGGCTCATAAAACAATTTTTAATTTTTTAAAGACCCGTGTAAATGGCATGACAAGGGGTGGTGGAAAATTTAGCCCCACCCCGCTAGTGGAGGAGGAGCTGGACCTCTAAGGGTCTCTCTTCTACATGTTGTTGTAGCTTGAGAAGAGAAAAGACCCTCACGTACTCCATCACCGCCCGCCTCGGCCGCCCCGTCGTGCGCGGGATTGAGCCGAGCCGAACTCATACCTATACCGTCCCCGTCGTTCCTTTTGCTGCCGCCGGTGACTCCGCCGCGTACCCGTTTGACGGGAGAGCAGGCCTCCGAAACCACGCCTCTCCGGGTCGATTAGGTTTTTTTTGGGGGGGGGGGGGCGACTGCTCGCTTCCGTTAGTCTACTTCATTTACGTCCCGCCGCCAATGCTGCTGCTAGAAACTCGAAGCCGACAAGAAGGCGGCCAAGGATGCCGTCGCCGCCAATGCTGTTGTTAGAAGCTCGAAGCCGACAAGAAGGCGACAGAGGATGCTGTCGCTGCCAATGCTGCTGCTATGACCAACTGGCCTATTGGAGGGTATAAATCGTTTATCTCGCACCTGCTTATGTTAGTCTTACCAGTACTAGCTATATGCGTAGATGTTTCTACTATTTGTGTAGTACATGCTAGTCTGGTTCGTCATCGGTATGTTATTAATCTAGTCAATGCCATGATAGTTATTATTTCGTGGATTAATGTGATCGAAAAATTGCCTATTTACTCAACAATCCAACAACCTAATATGTGTAGGAATTTTTTTCAAGTAATGGTTTTGCGGCTGCACTGAAACCGGAGAAGTTTACCGGTACGTACTTTAAGGGTTGACAGACAAAAACCACGAACGCGTTCAGGGGTATCCGGTGTTACTCCCACAGGAATGATCACTCCTGAACAGGAGAAGGCGTTCATGGACGCCACCCATCTATTTACATGTGAGTGTTGCCAAGGATTTGTGGGAGGCGCTCGATCTAAATTTCGGGACACCGATGTGGGAGTGAGATGTATGTTATGGAGCAGTTCCACGATTATAAAATGGCTGACAACTGTTCTGTGTTGGAAAAAGCTCATGAGATAATATGCATTGCTAAAGAGCTTGAGGTTCTTAAGTGCAATTTACCGGACAAATTTGTTGCGGGGTGTATAATTGCTAAGCTCTCAAATTCCTGAAGGAACTTTGCTACCACTTTGAAACATCAGAGGCATGAATACTCAATAGAGGATGTCATCGGCCACCTGAGTGTTGAGCAGAACTCAAGAGCAAAGGACTCATATGGAAAAGGTGGCGAAAGTCCTTATGTTTCCAATATGGTACATCAAAGGAACTTCAATTCCCACAAGCCCAAGGGAAAGAATTTTGCCCAACAGAATACCGACTTCAAGAAGAAGGGAAAGAAGACCTTCAAGAAGAAAAAGAAGGGTGATGGCTGCTTCACTTGTAGTTTAGAGGAACATTGGGCCAACAAGTTCCCAAACAACTACAAGAAGCCAGCGCAGGACTCCAGGTCCGCCAATATGATTGTGGGCAACAATGGAAGTGGTGCATCCGGGTACGGTAATTTATTTAGTGTATTTTAAGTTTGTCAGTCCACCAATTGGTGGGTGGACACGGGTGCAAATATTCATGTGTGTGTTGACATCTCATTGTTCTTTTCTTATCAGGTCACAGGGCGCGGGTCCGTATTGATGGGGAATGACGCGGGTTCCGTTCTTGGTGTTGGCACAGTCGATCTGAAGTTTACTTCGGGAAGGATCATGCAACTGAAGAACGTGCAGCATGTCCCCGCTGTAAGGGCATATTTCTCCCTAAGTGGTTTTAGTGATTGATGACAATGCTTTTGCGGACTAACCATGTGCATTAAGCATATTATATATCTCATGTCTAGGGACAAGACGATTCGGTGCCCCTCAGAGTCTATCAAAGACGGTTGTTCTCTACGGTTTTTTCGGTGGATTTGAGTCGTAGGAAAGCCGTACTATTAAGAGGGGTCCGCTTCGGAAAGGTTTGGGTGGAATCAACACTTACACACCTATTCTTTTGCACCACCTTTCCTTCGCTTTGATGGAGGCTTCTGAGGCATGCGGTAGTACTGCTCAGTGCACCGGTAGTATCGCTCAAGCGGTAGTACCGCTCCAGCTAGCGGTAGTACCGCTATTCCTAGCATCTGTTGCGTGCGCTTGCGGTAGTAGGCGCGAATGTAAATTTTTACATCTGCCCTCAAGCGGTAGTACCGTGGTGTATGTCCGGTACTACTGTGTTGGACTTTTGCACAACTCCGCCCTCAGCGGAGGTAGGCACGGAAGTAATTTTTTACTTTCGTGCATTTCCTGTGCTAGATGATTTCTACCATGTGGTAGTACCGTATTGGATCACGGTAGTACCGCTCCGGTGGTTCTACTGCTTGTTGCCCTGTCCAATAGATCTTCGTCTGGTCTCTACCATGTGAGCAGTAGTACCGCACCCTATGTGTGGTAGTACCGTGGCTTTGTGTGGTAGTACCACAATGCGCGGGCTGAGTGTGGGGATAACGGTTGGATCTTTCCCCTCACTATATAAAGGGGGTCTTCTTCCTCAAGAAGATCATCTCTTCCCTTCCAAAGCTCCATTGTTGCTCAAAGCTCCATTTTCGTCCGATCTCTCTCCCTAGCCAATCAAACTTGTTGATTTTCTAGGGATTGGTTGAGAAGGCCCCGATCTACACTTCCACCAAGAGAAATGTGATTCCCCCCACTAATCCCTTGCAGATCTTGTTACTCTTGGGTGTTTGAGCACCCTAGACGGTTGACGTCACCTCGGAGCCACATTCCATTGTGGTGAAGCTTCGTGGTGTTGTTGGGAGCCTCCAATTTAAGTTGTGGAGATAGCCCCAACCTTGTTTGTAAAGGTTCGGTCGCCGCCTTCAAGAGCACCACTAGTGGAATCACGGCACCTCGCATTGTGTGAGGGCATGAGGAGAATACGGTGGCCCTAGTGGCTTCTTGGTGAGCATTGTGCATTCACACCGCTCCAATGGAGACGTACTTCATATATGTTGTTACTTCTTACCTTTACATTGTTCAAGCTACCTATATTGTTTATCTTGTTTGCTTATCTTGTTGTTGTATTTAGCATCATATATGTTGCTCACCTAGTTACATATTTAGCCAACCGATTTGTCTCTAAACCTAATTGGTTAAAGAAAACTTAAAATTTGGTAGTTGCCTATTCACCCCCTCTAGTCAATCATATCGATCCTTTCAATTGGTATGAGAGCCACATCTCTTTATTTAGCCAACCTGTCGAGGAGGAAGGTATACTGGAAGCCGATGACTTGTACATCCCTGATAACCTCGAACATCAGGAAGAAATCAGGCAGCGGCTCATAGCAACGGCTCGCAGCCTAAAGGCTAAGGAATGACAACTCAAAGCCTAACATGCCGACCTTAATTATCTATGGACGAAAGTCCTCTTAGCCGAGGAAGTATATGGCACTGGTCTGTCAAACCAGCCCAAAAGCTACCCTCAGAGAAGGCTGTCGCTGTATTCGATGATGAACTTACCGATGCTCCATCTCGGACCGTACTCTGTACGACAAGCCGGACAACCCCCCTCATGGTCGGGAAAGGACGGCTATCGATGTCGGTTATATACCGGCAGTGCCCCGAAGACGGGGTAAGGAGCCATTAGAGCCCAATGACAGGTTCGACCTGCGAGATGACATGGATCATAGAGCAGGTCACACTAGATCCATCTATGGATCCAGAGAGTACTTGCCCAATAGACGCGGCGGATACAGACCATGGTTCGACCAAAACAACAGAGTCCGAGAACGCAACCGACCCCACACAGACGCCGAATATAGGCGGGACATAGCACGGGTCAGAGGCGCCGCTCACCCACTGTGCTTCACAAATGAGGTAATGCGGCATCAATTCCCCAAAGGGTTTAAACCCGTGAATATAGAACAGTACGACGGGACCACTGACCCAACTGTATGGATCGAGGACTTCCTCCTCCATATCCACATGGCGCGAGGAGACAATCTCCATGCCATCAAATACCTCCCTATTAAGCTCAAGGGGCTAGCTCGACACTGGTTAAACAACCTCCCCGAAAAATCCATTGGATGCTGGGAAGACCTGGAAGATGTGTTCCACTCTAACTTCCAAGGGACCTATGTCCGCCCGCCGGACTCTTCCGATCTCAGCAATGTCATCCAGAAGCCCGGCGAGTCCGCTCGGCAGTTCTGGAATCGGTTCTTGACTAAGAAGAACGAAATCTTCGACTGTCCGGATGCTGAGGCCATAGCCTATTTCTGGCACAATATTCGGGACGAATGGCTGGCCCGCCAGCTAGGCCAGGACAAGCCTCGGACTATGTCCGCCCTTACCTCCCTCATCACCCGCTTTTGCGCGGGCGAAGATAACTGGCTGGAAAGACACATCCACAATTCTTAAGATCCCGTGGCACTTGAGACCCAAGATGATAACTCAAAGCCAAAGCACAATAAGAATAAGCGCCGACACAATAATAATGATGCCGATGCCACAGCTGTTAATGTCGGATTTCGCAACTCCCGACCTGGGCAGCAGAAGAAGCCCCCTAAAGGCAATTGTGATGGACCCACTCAGCTCTAGAAGATCATGGAAAGGCCCTGCCAAATCCATGGGACTTTGGAAAAGCCCGCCAACCACACACACCGCAACTGCTGGGTGTTTAAACAGGCCGACAAGATACCACCCGAGGACCAAAGCAAAAGCTCTCGCAGCGAGGACGAAGATGAGCCTCGGGGTCCAATTGGTGGTGGACAGAAGAAATTCCCTCGCGAAGTCAAAACGGTGAACATGATATACACCACCCACATACCGAAGAAGGAGAGGAAGCGCGCCCTCTGGGAAGTCTACGCTGTGGAACCCGTAGCCCCGAAGTACAAGCCATGGTCGGCATACCCGTTCACCTTTGATCGGCGTGATCATCCGACCAGTATCCGCCATGGGGGTTCGGCGGCCCTTGTCCTAGACCCCATTATAGATGGGTATTACCTTACAAAGTTCCTAATGTAAGAGGAAGTAGCGTTAACCTGATTTACTAGATACAGTGAAAAAGATGGGCATCTATCCGTCCAGGATCAACCCAGCAGCACTACCTTCAAAGAAGTGATCCCGGGCGTTGAGGCCCGATGCACGGGCTCGGTAACTCTGGAGGTCGTGTTCGGCTCGCCCGATAACTTTCACAGTGAGGACTTGACCTTCGACATCGTGCCCTTCTGCAGTGGCTATCACGTGCTGCTTGGTCGGAAAGCGTTCGCTCGTTTCAACGCGGTCCCACACTACGCATACCTCAAGCTCAAGATGTCGGGCCCCAAGGGGGTCATTACTATCAACGGCAATACCGAGCGCTCTGTTAGAACTGAGGAACATGCACTGTCCCTAGCGGCCAAATTTAGCTACAAAGAAGATCGACAAGTTCCGACATCTGGCATAAAGGCACATAAGGCTGGGAAGCGAGTTCGGCTTCAGACCGAAAACTCAGATCCTTCCTCTTCCTTTCTTAAGGGACTCGCTCCCCACTCCACAACCTCAGGACCAGCAAAGTATGTGCCGAGGAGGCACAACTTCACACTTAATATTCCGTGGGTAGCGGTGGGGACATTAAGATGGTTGTTCGGTTGCCCCGACCTGCTACCATCAACGCGTCTTCGGACAAAATGCAGGTGCTCTAAAAAGAGCCTGCCTACAGCGTAAAGCTCACCTACAATTTGACGACCTCTCAAGATTTTGTTAGCAAAATCCGCTCGCCGAACACTAACACCCATCAAGGTGCATCTAAGAGTAGGAGTCAACTAGCAAGGGGGCATATTGATGACGCCAGGTTACCAATTGAAGACCCCTGGTACAACAACTCATGTATGATTTTATTTCTTATTTTCTTTCGCATAGCTGTAAACAGTTGCTTCGGCAATCCGAGTTATAAGAGTTGTTGAGAAAATGCAAAATTGCGTGGCGTGAGTTCGCCTCATTTATCCTGGTTTTGGCGCATATGTTTTCTCCTATCTCCCTCTTCTCGTGAACCTATTGGGTATGACGCGAGGTAACCGGCTAATACACCAGAGGCTCGATTTCAAACACAAATCGCCTTATATATCATGTGTTCAGTGTCTTGGCGTTCGCTTTATATGGATCGGTTCTGAACTATGTCTTTGGTCAATAAGTTGGGTTGCCCGCTCCTGTGCTTGCCCCTTTATGTTCCGCTCATTCGGCTAAAAGGGCAAAGGGAGCACCCTTACGATTGTGTGTCCGGATAGTCTGGTCAAGCACCTTAGGGGAGAAAGCCAAAAATGGATTGTCATAGTATGCACGATCCAATCTATGAACCCCGAGCTAGAAGTATTACACTTCAATCCTCGTAAGTGGTTATTCCATGTTATACGAGGAACTTGCCCTTTGTGCAGACATTGTGATGCCGGTTTCGGCCACGGTTCGTCCGAACATCACAACACTCCGGTGGCCAATCGTACGCTTCCCGTAGTCCTTTTCGCGCCCCTCCGGCTAAGTGAAAGAAATAAAGCACTATAGTCTGATTGCCTAGTCTGCCGCACTATACCGCCTTTGGGTTCCAATAAAACGGCTAAGGGACACAGTGCATTGGCATAGACACCCCATGTAGTATCTAAGTGGGGGCTTAAGTCGTCGACTCACATCTTTCAGTATTAAACAGCCACATAGGAGTTATAAAGGAATGCGAAACCATATGAGAGCAAATACTAATATCATTAGAAGTTGACACAAGTCTTCGGACACGTTACGAGCTCATTCAAACATTTTTTCACCTGAACACTACGACTTTGTCACCTGAGCACTCTCCATCACTCCATCGAAGTATAGCTCGGGGCGTTGATGCTCCTTCACGGGTGGCGGCGGGTCGGTGGCGACCTTCATCGGATTTAGCCCCGGCCAGTGCACTTTAGCCTTGGCAAGGGCCATCTGGACTCCTTTGATGCAGGAGGAGTGCTTGACGGTGTCGAGGCGGGGTGTAGAAGCGATCAGTCTCTGCACCAGGCCAAAGTAGTTGCCTGGTAGTGGCTCGCCGGGACATAAGCGGATGCAGAGGTCCTTGATGGTTGGCTCCGCCATCTGGTGCAGCTCCATCAGCTATTTCAGCTGCTCCACCAGAAGAGGAGGACGCTCTGGGGCTCCAAACTATGCCCAGAACATCTGAGCTTCATCTTCCTCTCCCCTCGAGGCGAACAGCTGATTGGCGTCCGCCACGCTCTTCTGGATATCAGCGGATGCGTATGAGGCTCGCCACACCCGGGTAAGCAATTCGAATCTGCTATCCCGAATACACACTTTAGTGAGTACGACTTACCGTCTGCGATTTCCTTGGCTTGGCGCACTTGCTCCTCGTAGAACCGTCTGTCCATCCGCTCCTTCTGGAGGTTGGTTTTCATGGTGGACAGTTCAGCCAAGCTTGCCTTATTCTTCTGCTCCAAGGCCCTGTATCTCTCGCTGGCATCCTTGAGCTCCTGCTGGACCTCTGCCATGTGAGCTTCATGCTTTCCACTAGTGGACCGCATGGCGAAACGGTGATAGCCGTTTCCTTAGTATCCGCCCTCTCGGTGGCCGTCTCGTCCTTCGCACGCTGGAGCTCAGCCTTGAGCCTCTCCACCTCCTTCGATGAGGCTGCGCGTGCAGTACACAAAGATAAAGAAGCTGTATTGACAGTATTCGGACTATAAAACTCAATAGAAGGCATTCGGATTCTGTTTCGACATACCTTGAGCCTCATCGAGCCTTCGGTTAAGGGCCTCAGCTTCGTCTTTTGAGCGCTTCATCTTCCGATTTAGCTCCTCCAGCTCTGTGCCATTTATGGCCGCCGCCGATGACGAAGCCTGCATTGCACACACAGTTAATACATTACATGGCCTCTCAATTCCCGATTTATTGACAATCCAATCATATGTCGAGCTATTCTCACATTCTGGACACTTAAAGTGCATCTGGTTCGGTATTGGATTCAAATGTGACCCCTAGGTGAGCTTTTCCACCTCACCTAGGGCTCGGGGGCTGCCATGTATACAATGTGAATAAATAAAAATCTTTGCAGAATAAACATCGGGTGACTGACTTGAAAGCCCGCAAGGAGACCTTTGAAGGCCTCCTTCAGTCGGTTGTCAACGTACTAGACACTTTGTAGTACCGCACCCATAAGGGTGCGGTGATCCTCGAGGATGGAGGCGCTTGATAGAGCCTCCTCCATGGCCGACCAACTATTGGATGGTGGTGCCGGTGATGATCGGATTCCCCGATCACCCACAGGGATTGGACCGGCGCCTCCAGAGGCATAGTGCACTCCGGAGACATTCTCGGAGGGGACTGAGCACCCGCTTGTCCGGCCTCCTCAGTATGCGGGCGGGGTGCTGCCCCCGGTCTTCAGTGGCCAAGGTGTTAGCCTCGGCCACGGTGCCATCTCCCTCGCCGTCGATGTCTGCCTCCATAGGAGTGTGCTGGCACGACACCTCCACAACATCCTTTGTGGCGCTTGGAGTGGAAGGATGCGAGGCATCCCCGCTCTCCGCAAGTTCGGCAGGCGGGGTCTCCCTGTCCTATATCACCTCGGTAGGAATAACATGCGGGGCGCTGCAAGGCCAATAACCTGCGTGTTAGCAAACTATAAATCTACTCATAATGAATAGGAGGGTCTTTGGATCCTAACCTTTTGGGGGGGGGTGCTTGACTCTTAGGATCCTTCATGGAACCTCCTTGGGGTCTTTGGATGTGGAGCTCGAGTCCGAACTATCATCGGATAGAACCACCCGCGACTATCATGCCCTCTTCGGGGCAGGAGAAGCGACCAACTCCGGGGCGTCCAAAGACGCCGCTCTCTTCCTGACATGATGGGAATTGCCTCCCCCTCGCCCTCGACTTCGGCCTTCTCCTCCTCTTCTTCTTCCTCCTCCTCAGCCTCCTCCTGATTTGAGGAGGCGGGGGTATCTTCGGATGCGGCATCAGGCTGGTCCCTAATGCGAAGGCCAGCTTGGCCTGGTTTCTTCTTCTTCTCTTTCTTCGTGGGAGCCTCGTAAGGCTTCACCACGAGCATCTTGGCTAACAGCCCCGACCTCTCGTATTCGTATTGAGGCACCGGACTGTTGATGTTGACGGCGTTCTTCAGCTATCTCTGCTCGGACAGATCGGATAAGAGGTTATAAGAATTTTCTATGTAATGAAACCGACCAAGATAGGGTGTATCGTACCTCGGAATTGGGCTTCACGGTGTGCAAACCCTTTTCCTCCTCCTCAGATGGCTAGCTCTTCATCAATTTGAAGAGCGCCTTCCACAGCTTCTCCCACGTAGTGCGGAAGAGATTCCGGACTCTCGGCTCGACTTCGAGTTCTCGAGCCCACAGGGGGTGTCCCGACGCTGGCAGGGGAGGATGCGTCTTCAGAGCATCACCTGGACCACATCGGTCAACTTGGTGCCCTCCTCGACCAAGGAGCGGATGCGCTTCTGTAGATCGGTCACCTCCTTACCCGGTCCCTAGACAAGGCCCTTTTCGAGCCATGATGCCAGTCTGGTGGGGGGACCAGATCTGAATGCGACGGCAGGGAGATGACCCTCTTCTTGTGGTTCGGTGACGTAGAACCACTCCTTGTGCCACCCCTTGATGGTGTCAATGAGGGTGCCCGACGGCCACCCGACACGGGTGAGCTTGCCGATGATGGCTCCGCTACGATCCGCGTGCTTGCCGTGGACGCACTTGGGTTGGATGTTGAAGACCTGTAGCCGGAGCCCGAAGTGTGGCTCGATGCGCAGGAAGGCCTCGCAACCGAGGATGAACGCCGAGATGTGCATGATGGAGGTCGGCGGGAGGTCATGGAAGTCGAGGCCGTAGAAGAACAGCAACCCCCTGACGAAGGGGTGGAGTGGGTTTCTTAACCCCCTGATGAAGTGGGGGATGAACACCACCCTCTCACCTGGCTTGGGGCTAGGGATCACGTGACCCTCCTCCGCTGTGCGGTGAGGGATGTTGGCGGGGAGGTAGCCGGCCTTCTTGAGGTCGAGTATGTCCTGGTTGGTGACCGTGGAAGCTTCCCATTGGCCGTTGGAGACCTCCATTGCTGAGCTCAAAGGTGGGGCATAGAGACCTAGATCTATGCTCCAGGGGCACAAGGGAATGGGAGGCAGAGAAGTCGAATGGAGCGCGTAAAAAAGCCTTTGGGGTTTTCCTTCTCTTTATTATGAGGCCTATCAATGTGGACTCCCCTTGCTGCGCCGTGAATCCCTCCACTTCCCAAGATGCGCGAGCCGTTGCATGCGCGTGATTAAGTATATACCGTGTAAAATGGGACACGATCGGTATATTGATAGATCATAATGATTAAAACGGCCTTGAACTGCGAATCAAGTCTATGCAACTGGCCTACAGGTCATGGTGGGCCGTGGCCTTTCGTCATAATGTCGTTAGAGGGTCGTTGTTTACCCCATGATGTTTGGCATTCAAAGCCAATCAATTTATAGTATTCAGACATGCCACTATGCGGGAGACTACTTGTCATCGGAGGCCGAACTATGGTTCGGCAGGAAGGAACTCACCTCACAAGCCGGAGACTCTGCTTGCAAAGTAGTGGAGCCTAAGACCCTTGGCGTTGGAGGCAAGTTTGGGGGCTACTGAGCGAGTCCTCGATTAGGGGGTCCTTGGATAGCCGACCTATTGTTATGGGTCGGACTATGAGGGCTACTTGCCGAACACCGGAAGATTTGAATGCCCAGTCTCAAAGATGGAAGCTTCAGGAAGTACGGCTTGCGCTCCACTTGTGATGTAGTATTTAGGCATGTTTATCTCTTCGGCATGTAACCGACCATGCGTAAACCCTAGGCATCCTCGGCATCTATATAAGCCGGAGGGTTTTAGGGTATAGGATATAGAACAACTCATCTAGGGTTAGCTATACAATCTCGAGGTAGATCAACTCTATAACCCCTTACATCATCAATACAACCAAGAAGGACGTTGGGTGTTACGTCCATAGGAGGGCCCGAACCTGGGTAAACTCGTGTCCCCTTCGTCTCCTGTTACCGTCGATTCTAGTCTCATAGTTCGGGACCCCCTACCCGAGATCCTTCGGTTTTGACACCGACACCGACGAGATAGCAGATCTGTCTATTGCTCTTGAGGAAGAACAAGGTCTTCGTATGACTCTTGAGGAGTCACAAAACGATAACCTAGCTAAATTACGTAAATATTATGATCATGCTATCGTTCTTAACCGTGTGCTTAAGTATGAAAAGATTGCACTTGGGGTTGGCCATGATCGACTCAAGGATGAGCTTGACACACTTGACAAAGCTCACAAGGCATTGAAGTGTGCTCATGCTTCTTTTAAGGAGTCGCATCATCAACTCCAAGTAAAACTCACTAAGGAAATTTCCATGTGTCCTCCTTTTGTTCTAATTGATAATGCATCTGCTATTAACCCGTGTGCGAGCATGCATATCTTGTGGAGGAAAATGCTAAGCGAAAAGTGCAGCTTGAAAAAGGTCTGGTGACATGTATCCAAGGCGAGAAGACTCTCAATGACCTTTTGAGCAATCAAAAGGAAGTTGTTGCAAAAGAAGGGGTTGGGCTTGCACCCAAAAACAACAACAAGAAGAAGATGAAAACCAGGGAAGTTCCAAATCTCAAGGAAACTTTTGTAAGAGAAGGAGATGGTTCTCATGAGAAGAAGAGAGACAAGGTTGTGGTTGGTAATTCCAAGAAGGGCAAGACCACCCACCCCAACAAGACCGGCGACTTTAACCCCTCTTATGTTTTATGTCGTGCTAGTGATGGGCATGTTTATGCCAAATATGTTGGTTCTTCTTATGAGTACATTGAATGGTGTATTTGGGTTCCTAAGACCCTTGTTGCTAACATGAAAGGACCCATTAACGAATGGGTAACTAAAACCAAACATTGATCTCTTGTAGGGGTTTACTTCTAGAGGAGTATCATGGTTGCTCTATAGTGGAGCGACAAATCGTATGACCGGAAGCAAGGACTTGGTGGTGGGCATTCATCCTAACCCATCCATGGCCACTCAAGTCTCATTTTGTGATGATGCAATTTCAATGGTATTGGGTCTTGGCAAGGTGATAATCTCTTCGGAACTCTCCATAAAGAATGTTATGCTTGTTGATACCCTTGCATACAATTTACTTTCTGTTCATCAACTCGCACTCATGGGTTTTTGTACCTTATTTGGTGTTAACTCCGTGGCCCTTTACTAGAGCAAGACTCTTAAAGTAGCTTTTGTTGGGCATGTCAACAACAGTCTCTATGTGGTTAACTTCTCGGAGCGACCCAGTAAGACTACGACTTGCCTAATGGCTAAAGTTGATGTGGGATGGCCCTCGCATCGCCGGCTAGACCATGTTAATATGAGATCTTTGCAAAGTCTCCTCAAAGGGGATCACGTCCTTGGACTAACAAATGTGAGTTTTGCCAGAGATCGTGCTTGAAGTGCTTGTATTGAAGGAAAGCTACATGAGACAGCTCACCGCCCCACGACTACCATTTACTCAAAGAGGCCCTTGGAGCTCCTCCACATGGATCTCTTTGGTCCTCCATCTTTTGATAGCCTTGGGGGAAGAAAGTATTTTTTGGTGATCATAGATGACTACTCAAGATACACTTGGGTATATTTCTTCAAGAGGAAGATTGAAAATCAACAAACCATCATCGACTTTGCAACTGAAGCTCAATGAGAACATGAGGCAAAATTCTGATGATAAGAAGTGACAATGGCACCGAGTTCAAGAACCACACCTTGAATGATTTCCTTAGTGATGAGGGGATCAAGCACCAATACTCCGCACCTTATACCCCCCAACAAAATGGTGCTACCGAGAGAAAGAACCGGACATTGATGGACGCGGCAAGGACCATGATGGCGGAATTCAAATCTCCGTACAATTTCTGGGATGAAGCCATCAACACGGCTTGTCATGCATCCAATCGGCTCTATCTCCAAAAAGGCTTGAACAAGACTCCTTATGAAATTCATACCGGTAACAAGCCCAATCTCAAGTACTTCAGGGTGTTCAGGTGTAAGTGTTTGATTTTGATACGTCTCCAACGTATCTATATTTTTTTATGATGGCATGCTATTGTATTATCTGTTTTGGATGCTTTATATGCATTAATATGCTATATTATATTATTTTTGGGACTAACCTATTAATCTAGAGCCTAGTGCCGGTTTCTGTTTTTTCCTTGTTTTTGAGTATTACAGATATGAGATATTAAATAGAGTCCAAACGGAATAAAACCTTCGGAAGGAATTTTTCTGGAAGGAAACAAATCAACTAGGCTTGGAGTGCACGCCAGGGAACCTACCAGGAAGTCAAAAGCCTGGCACGCGTAGGCCCCCTCGCCGTGCCTAATAAGCTTGTCGTCTCCCGACAGGCCTCCTAACCCTATTCTTCGTCCTATAAATACCCAAATATTCCGCCCACATCAAAAAGAGCCACGCAAATACTTTTCTGCTGCTAGAAGCCTCCGTTCCCGAGAGATCCAATCCTGGAGCCTTTTCCAATAATCTGCCGGAGGGGGCTTCAATCACGGACGGAATCTACATCAACTCCATTGCCCCTCCGATGATGCGTGACTAGTCCACCACAGACCTATGGGTCCATAGATAGTACCTACATGGCTTCTTCTATCTCTTTGATCTTCAATACCATGTTCTTCATGATCTTCATGGGGATCTATCCGATGTAATCCTCTTTTGTGGTGTGTTTGTCAAGATCCAATGGATTGTGAGTTTATGTTCAGATTATCCATGAATATTATTTGAATCTTCTCTGAATTCTTATATGCATGATTTCATATCCTTGTAAGTCTCTTCGAGTTATATGTTAGGTTTGGCCAACTAGATTGGTAATTCTTGCAATGGGAGAAGTGCTTGGTTTTGGGTTCAATCTTGCGGTGTCCTCACCGAGTGACATAGTAGGGGTAGCGAGGCATGTATTGTATTGTTGCCATCAAGTGTAACAAGATGGGGTTTTCATCATATTGCTTGAGTTTATCCCTTTACATCATGTCATGTTTCTTAATGCGTTACTCTGTTCTTCATGAACTTAATACTCTAGATGCAGGCAGGAGTCGGTCGATTTGTGGAGTAATAGTAGTAGATGTAGAATCGTTTTGGTCTACTTGACACGAACGTGATGCCTATATGCATTATCATTGCCTTGGATAACTACATGATTATTCGCTTTTCTATCAATTGCTTGACAGTAATTTGTTTACCCACCATGATATTTTCCTTCAAGAGAGAAGCCTCTAGTGAAATCTATGTTCCTCGGGTCTACTTTCCATAATATATTTTCAGATCTATAAACCAAAAATACTTTGCTGCAATTTATTTACCTTTTACCTTCTGTTCTCGTTTACATCTATCTCTATCGCATCTAATCCTTGCAAATAATTGTGAAGGGATTGACAACCCCTTTATAGCGTTGGGTGCAAGAGTTTGATTGTTTGTGTAGGTGCATCCATTGGTGACTTGCTTGTTCCTCCTACTGGATTGATACCTTGGTTCTTAACAACTTAGGGAAATACTTATCTACTTTGCTGCATCACCCTTTCCTCGTCAAGGGAAACCAACGCAAGCTCAGGAGGTAGCAAGAAGTATTTTTGGCACCGTTGCCGGCGAGGATACACATCAAGCCTACCAAGTACCCATCACAAACTCATCTCTTGCATTTAAATTATTTTCCATTTGCCTCTCATTTTCCTCTCCCCCACTCCTAAAACAATTTTTAGAAAATACTAAAAAGTTTTGCCCTTTTATTTGCCCTTGTTTCGTTTGCCTTTTGTTTTCCGGTGTGTTAGATCGTTTGTTCGTATTTATGGCTCCTCCCAATGACTTTAATCCTTATCTTAGGAAGTTGGAAGATATTGAGGATAATGCTAAAAGATTCATGTCACTCCAATTTGACCATAATAACTTATTTAGAAACGAGCTTAAAGAACAAAAGGGTATGCTTGAATACAGGAACAAGGAACTTGATGATATGTGTAAAGAGTTTTATGGACTGAAATCTCATTTTGCTCATCTTGAAGATTTAGTAGGCCAAATTTATGATAAACAAGCTGCCTTAGTCAATAAATGCCCGCTAAGCAAGAGTCTTTTAATAATGATGAAGATCTCAAAGTGATTGATGTGACTCCTATTGGATCTTTGTTTTCCAATATAAATCTTCACAAAGATGGGGCTAAAGATAAGTTAACTTTGGTTAAAAGTCATACTAATGATTTGGAGTCTATAGATCTTAATGCTAAGATTGATAAAAGTGGGATGGAAGAGGTCAAAACTTTAAATAGCAATGAACCCACTCTTTTGGATTTCAAGGACTTTAATTATGACAGCTGCTCTTCGATTGATTATGTTTCCTTGTTGCAATCCGTCGGTGCACCACACCTATGGGACCGCGAGGATCCCTTCATGGTTCGGCGGGGAGAGGACATGTACGAAGAGCAGATCAAACGAATGGCACGAGGGGAGGTTTTTACCCAGGTTCGAGCCGCTGTGGAGCATAGAACCCTACTCCTGCTTCGATGTATTATGGGTGTTTTTGAGTTTCTAGCTACACAAGTGCTACCAGGAGCTGCTACGCGCATGATCTATAAGATGGGAGCCAAAGGTCCAAAAAAAAGTCCTCTCTCGTAACGCCTTGGGCCTCCTTTTATATGACTAAGGGGATCCCAACAATGGCGTACAGTGCGTGCACGGGGTGCACAGTGCTACAGTGCTATCATACCTAACCCTGACGAAGTCGGACAAACGCATTTAATGCTCCGTCAGCGTCCCTGACCTTCTACGGGATGGGACAGGGCCCCGTCCCGTCTGCACCGCTTAGCCTCTCCATCGCCAGCGCCTTGACACGTATCCTGGGAGTCGACACCTGGTCTTCGCGCTGGCAAGGTGGTGAGGTCTTGCCAAGTGCCCTCCTTGTCGGGGCTCCGCAGGCCACCCCTGGCAAGATCTTGCCGGGGTTCCAGCCCTTGACCTTCGGTCTTGCGTTCGTTGACTTGAGCGTTCCTCTGACATCTCCATGTTTGCTTCCTATAGTCCTCCGGCGAGCCTTGCCGCGGGTGTGGCTACAACTGCCCGTGCATAAGTAAGGGGTACTAATGGACCCGATCCTTAGTACACCGACAGGAGCCCCCGGGCCTAGGCCACACACAGTGCAAGGCATTGTTGGGGTAGGCCCAAACAGTGCACGGGCACGCGCGGTTGGTGTCGGTGTCAAAACCGGCGGATCTCGGGTAGGGGGTCCCAAACTGTGAGACTAGAATCGACGTTAACAGGAGACGAAGGGGACACGGATTTACCTGGGTCCTATGGAGGTAATACCCTATGTCCTGCTTGGTTATATTGATGATGGGGGGGTTACAGAGTTGATCTACCTCGAGATCCAATAACTAACCCTAGATGAGTTGTTCTATCTTTATACCCTAAAACCCTCTGGCTTATATAGATGCTGAGGATGCCTAGGGTTTAGACATGGTCGGTTACATGTCGAAGAGATAACATGCCTATTTACTACATCAAATGTGGAGCGCAAGCCATGCTTCCCGAAGCTTCCATCCTGGAGACAGGGCCTTCAAATCTTCCAGTGTTTGGTAAGTGGCCCATATAGTCTGGCCCATAAACAATAGGTAGGCTATCCGAGGACCTCCTAATCCAGGACCCCCTTAGTAGCCCCTCGAACTTGCCTGCAACACCAAAGGTCTTCAGCTCCAATTGCTTCCCGAACATTCTCTCCGGCTTGCGAGGTGAGTTCCTTCCCGCCGAACCATAGTTCAACCTTCGATTATAAGTAGTTTTCCGCATAGTGGCACGTTCTGAGACTGCAAATTGGTTGACTTTGAAGGCTAAATGTCAGAGGGTAAACAACATTCCTCTGACGACCTCTCCGATGAAAGGCTACGACCCACCACGACCACTAGGCTAGTTGCATAGACCCGATTGACGGTTCGGGGCCATTTTAATCATCACAATCTATCGATATACCGATAGTGTCCTATTTTATACGAGATATAATTAATCACGCGCATGCAATGGCTCGCATGTCTCGGGAAGTGGAGGGATTCATGGCACAGCAAAGGGATTCCAAATCTATAGGCCTCATAAAAAGAGGAGGAAAACCCCGAAGGCTATTCACTCTCTCCATTTGACTTCTCTTCCTCCCATTCCTTTGCGCCTCTGAAGCACAGATCTAGGTCTCTTTGACCCCACCTCCGAGCTCATCAATGGAAGGGTCCAACGACCAATGGGAAGCTTCCACGGTCACCGACCGGGACATTCTCGACCTCAAGAAGGTCGGGTACCTCTCTGCCAACATCCCTCACCATGCAACAGAGGAAGGCCAAGTGATCCCCACCCCCAAGCCAGGAAAAAGGGTGGTGTTCATCCCCCACTTCATTAGGGGGCTGAGCTTTCCTCTCCACCCCTTCGTCAGGGGGCTGATATTCTTCTACGGTCTCAACTTCCATGACCTCCCGCCGAACTCCATCATGCACATATCGGTGTTCATCCTTGTCTGTGAGGCGTTCCTATGCATCGAGCCACACTTCGGGCTCTGGCTATAGGTGTTCAACATGAAGCCCAAGTGCGTCGGCGGCAAGCACGCAGATTGTGGCAGGGTCGTCATCAGTAAGCTCACCCGCATCGGGTGGCCATCGGGCACCTTTATTGACACCATCAAGGGGTGGAGGAAGGAGTGGTTCTACATCACCGAACCACAAGAAGAAGGTCAGCATCCTGTCGTTGCATTCACATCTGGTCCCCCCACCAGACAGGCCTCTTGGCTCGAAAAGGGCCTTGTTTGGGGACCGGGCAAAGAGGTGAGTGACCTGCAGAAGTGTATCCTGTCTATAGTCGAGGAGGGCACCAAGTTGACCGATGTGGTCCAGGTGATGCTCTGAAGACGCATCCTCCCTTGCCAGCGCCGGGACACCCCCCTGTGGGCTCGTGAGATTGATGCCAAGACCACAGTCCGGAATCTCTTCCGCACTACGCGGGAGAACTTATGGAAGGCGCTCTTCAAATCACAGAAGAGCTAGCCATCTGAGGAGGAGGACAAGGGTCTGCACGCTGCCAAGCCCGATTCCGAGGTATAATACAACCTAGCTTGGTCGACTTCATTACATAGGAAGATCTCATAACCCCTTATCCAATCTGTCTCTACAAAGATGGCTGAAGAAAGCCGTCAATATTAACAGTCTGGTGCCTCAGCTCGAAGTTGAGAGGACTGGGCTGTTAGCAAAAATGCTCGTGGTAAAGCCTTACGAGGCTCCCACGAAGAAAGAGAAGAAGAAGAAACCAAGCCAGGCTGGCATCCGCATCAAGGACCAGCCTGACACCGCATCCGAGGATACCCCTGCCTCCTCGAATCAGGAGGAGGCTGGGGAGGAAGAAGAGGAAGAAGAGGAGGAGGAGGAGGTCGAGGTCGAGGGCGAGGGGGAGGCAATTCCCCTCGTGCCAGGAAGAGAGCAGCGTCTTCGGACGCTCCGGAGTAGGTCCCCTCTCCAGCCCAAAAGAGGGTGCGGCGGACGCGGGTGATTCTGTCTGACGATAGTTTGGACTCGGACACCACGTCCGAAGACCTCAAGGAGGTTCCACAAAGGATCCTACGGGTCAAGCCTCCCCCCCAAAAGGTTAGGATTCAAAGACCCTCCTATTCGTTACGAATAGATTTAGAGTTTGCTAACATGCAGGTTGTTGGCCTTGCAGCCCCTGGCGCATTATCCCCACCAAGGTGATATCGGATGGGGAGACCCCGCCCGCCGAACTGGCAGAGAGCAGGGATGCCTCCCATCCCACCACTCCAGGTACCACGAGGGACGCCATGGAGGTGTCGTCACAGCACACTCCTATGGAGGCGGACATCGATGGCGAGGGAGACGGTACCGTGGCCGAGGCTAACGCCTCGGACACTGAAGACCGAGGGCAACACCCCGCTGGGATACCAAGGAAGCCGAACGAGCAGGCTCTCAATCCCGTCCGAGAACATCTCCGGAGCACACTATGCCTCCGGAGGCACTGGTCCAATCCTCGGTGGGTGATCGGGGAATCCGATCAGCACCGGCACCACCGACCAATAGGTGGCCGGTCATGGAGGAGGCTCTATCGAGCGCCTCCATCCCCGAGGATCACCGCACCTTTATGGGTGCGGTACTATAGAGCATCCAATCTATTGATAATGGACTGAAGGAGGCCTTCAAAGGTCTCTTTATGGGTTTTCAACAAAGTCACCCGATGTGTTTATTTGCAAAGATTTTATTTATTCGCATTATATACATGGCAGCCCCCAAGCCATAGGTGAGGTAAAAAAGTTCACCTAGGGGTCACGTATGTATCCGATATCAATCTAGATGCACTTTGAGTGTCTGGCATGTTAGAATAACTCAACATATGATCGGATTGTTGATAATTCGGGAATTGAGAGCCCATGTAATGTATCGTCTGTGTGTGTAATGCAGGCTTCGTCATCGACGAATGCCATAAGTGGTGCCGAGTTGGAGGAGCTATATCGAAAGCTGACGCGCTCCGAAGACGAAGTTGAGGCCCTTAACCGAACGTTCGACGAGGCTCAAGGTATGTCAAAACAGAATCCGAATGCTTTTGCCTGAACTGTATCGTACGAATACTATCAATGAAACTTTTTCACATTGTACAATGCACGCACATCCTTGGCGAAGGAGATGGAGAGGCTCAAGGCTGAGCTCTAGCACGTGAAGGACGAAACGACCGCCGAGAGGGCGGGTGCTAAGGAAACGGTTGTCGCCCTTTCCGCCTTGCAGGTCACTAGTGGAAAACATGAAGCTCACGTGGCAGAGGTCTAGCAGGAGCTCAAGGATGCCAACAAAATATGCGAGGCCTTGGAGCAGAAGAATAAGGCGAGCTCGGCCGAATTGTCCACTTTGAAAACCGAACTCCAGAAGGAGCAGATGGACAGGCGGTTTTACGAGGAGTGAGTGCGCTAGGCCAAGAACATTGCAGATGGTAAGCCGTACTCACTAAAGTGCGTATTTGGGGATAACAAATTCGCATTGCTTTCCTGGGTGTGGCAATGCTCAGGCGCATCCTTCGATCTCTAGAAGGGCGTGGCGGACTCTAATCAGTTGTTCGCCTCGTGGGGAGAAGGATATGAAGCTCGCCTGTTCTGGGCATAGCTTGGAGCCCCCGAGCGTCCTCCTCTTCTGGTGGAGCAGCTGAAACAACTGATGGAGCTGCACCAGATGGCGGAGCCAGCCATGAAGGACCTCTACATCCGCTTATGGCCCGGCGAGCCGCTGCCAAGCAGCTACTTTGCACTGGTGCAGAGGTTGATTGCTGCTTCGCCCCGCCTCGACACCGTCAAGCGCTCCTCCTGCATCGAAGGAGTCCGGATGGCCCTTGCCAAGGCAAAAGTGCACTGGCAGGGGCTAAATCCGATGAAGGTAGTCACCGACCCGCCGCCACCTGGGAAGGAGCATCGATGCCTCGAGCTATACTTTGATGGAGTGATGGAGAGTGCTCGGGTGATATCGTCATAGTGTTCGGGTGATAAAATGTTTGAATGAGTTATAATGCGTCCGAAGACTTGCCCAAACTTTTAATGATATTAGTATTTGTTCTTATATGGTTTTGCATCCCTTTATAACTCCTATGTGGTTGTTTAATACTGAAAGATGCGAGTCGTCGGCTTCAACCCCCATGTCGATACTACATGGGGTGCTATGCCAATGCACTATGTCCCTTGGCCATATTATCGGAACATGAAGGCGGTACAGTGCGGTAGACAAGCCAATTAGACTATAGTGCTTTATTTATTTCACTTAGCCGTAGGGGCACGAGAAGGACTACAGGAAGTGTACGATTAGTCACCGAAGTGTTGTGATGTTCGGACGAACCATGGACGAAGCCGGTATCACAATGTTTGCACAAAGGGCAAGTTCCTCGTATAACACGGAATAATCGCTTACGAGGATTGAAGTATAACACTTCCCTCTTAGGGTTCACACACCAGATCGCGCATGCTATGACAGTCTGTTTTCGACATTCTCCCCTGAGGTGCTTGACAAGACTATCCGGAAGCACAATCTCAGGAGTGCTCCCTTTCCACTTTTAGCCAAATGAGCAGAATGTAAAGGGGCAAGCACAAGAGCTGGGCAACCCAACTTATTGACCAAAGACATAGTTCTGAACTGATGCATATAAAGCGAACTCCAAGACAACGAAGACATGATAGATAAGGTGATTTGTGTTTGAAGTCGAGGCCCCGGTCTATTAGCCGGTTACTTCACGTCATACCGAACAGGTTCACGAGAAGAGGGAGAGAGGAGGAAAAATATGCGCCGAAAAAAGGACAGGTGAGGAAAACTTTCGCCACGCAATTTTGCATTTTCTCAACAACTCTTATAGCTCGGATTGCCTAAGCAACTGTTTACAGGTATGTGAAAGAAATAAAAATATACAGGAGTTGTTGTACCAGGGGTCTTCGATTGGTAACCTGACGTCCTCGATATGCCCCCTTGCTAGTTGACTCCTGCTCTTAGATGCACCTTGATGGGTGTTAGTGTTTGGCGGGCGGATTTTGCAAACAAAGTCTTGAGAGGCCACCGAATTGTAGGTGAGCTTTACGCAATAGGCACGCTCTTTTAGGAGCACCTGCATTTTGTCCAAAGATGTGTTGATGGTAGAAGTTCGGGACAGCCGAAAACCCATCTTTATTTCCCCACCGCTACCCATGGAATCTGAAGTGCGAAGTTGTTCCTCCTCGGCACATATTTTGCTGGTCTTGAGGTTGTGCGCTGGGGGGTGAGTCCCTATAGAGGGGAGGAGGAAGGATCTGAGTTTTTGATTTGAAGCCGAACTCGTTTCGCAGCCTTGTGTGCCTTTATGGCGAAGGTCGGAACTTGTCGATCTTCTTTGTAGCTAAATTTGGGCGCTAGGGCCAATGCATGTTCCTTAGTTCTAAGGGAGTGCTCTGTATTGACGTTAAAAGTAATGAACACCTTGGGGCCCGACATCTTGAGCTTGAGGTATGTGTAGTGTGGGACCGCATTGGAATAAGTGAACACTGTCCGACCAAGCAACGTGTGATAGACGCTACGGAAGGGCACAATGTCGAAGATCAGGTCTTCACTACAAAAGTTACCGGGCGAGCCGAACACAACTTCTAGAGTTATGGAACCCATACATCGGGCCTCAACGCCTGGGATCACTCCTTTGAAGGTAGTGTTGCTGGGTTTGATCCCTGACGGATCTATGCCCATCTTTTTCACCGTATCTAAGTAAATCAGGTTGAGGCTACTTCCTCCGTCCATTAGGACTTTTGTGAGGGTGATACCCATCTATAATGGAGTATAGGACGAGGGTCGCCGAACCCCCATGGCGGATACTGGTCGGATGATCACGCCGATCAAAGGTGATCGGGTATGTCGACCATGGGTTTTACTTCGGGGCTACGGGTTCCACGGCGTCGACCTCCCGAAGGGCGCGCTTCTTCTCCTTATTGGGTATATGGGTGGCGTATATCATGTTCTCTGTTTTGACTTCGGGGGGAATTTCTTCTGTCCACCACCAATTGGACCCCGAGGCTCATCCTCGTCCTCGCTGCAAGAGATTTTGCCTTGCTTCTCGGGTCGCATCATCGGCATCGCTATTATTGTGTCGACGCTTATTCTTATTGCACTTTGGTTTTAAGTTGTCATCCCGGGCTTCAGGTGCTACGGGATCTTCGGAATTGTGGCTGGGTCTTGACAGCCAATTGTCTTCGCCCGCGGAAAAGCAGGTAATGAGGGAGATAAGGGCGGACATTTTCCGAGATTTGTCCTGGCCAAGGTGGTGGGCCTGCCATTCGTCCCGAATATTGTGCCGGAAGGAGGCTATGGCCTCAGCATCCGGACAGTCGACGATTTGGTTGTTCTTAGTCAAGAACCGATTTTAGAATTGCCGAGCAGACTCACCGGGCTTCTGGACGATGTTGCTGAGATCGGAAGATTCCGGCGGGCAGACATAGGTTCCCTGGAAGTTAGAGCGGAATGCATCTTCCAGGTCTTCCCAGCATCCAATGGAGTTTTCGGGGAGGCTGTTTAACTAGTGCCGAGTTGGCCCCTTAAGCTTAAGGGGGAGGTATTTGATGGCATGCAGATCGTCTCCTTGCGCCACGTGGATATGGAGGAGGCAGTCCTCAATCCATACGATTGGGTCAATGGTCCTATCATATTGTTCTATATTCACGGGTTTAAAACCCTCGGGGAACTGATGCCGCATTTCCTCATCTATGAAGCACAATGGGTGAGCGGTGCCTCTTACCCATGCTATGTCGCTAGTGTATTCGGTGTCTGTATGGGTCCGGTTGCGTTCCCGAACTCCGTTGTTTTGGTCGAACCATGGAGTGTATCCGCCCCATCTATCGGGCGAGTACTTTCTGGACACATAGATGGATCTTGTGCGGCCTTCTCTGTGCTTTGGTCATCTCACAGGTCGAACCTGTCATTGGGCTCTAATGGTTCCTTACCCTGTCTTTGGGGCACTGCCAGTATATAACCGGTGTCGTTAGCCGTCCTGTCCCGACCACGAGGGGGGCGTTCCGGCTTGTCGTATGGAGTATGGTTTGGAGACAGAGTATCAGTGAGTTCATCATCAAATTGTGGCAACAACCTTCTCTAAGGGTAGCTTTTGGGCTGGTTTGACAGAACGGTGCCGTATACTTCCTCGGCTGAGTGGACTTTCGTCCATCGATCATTGAGGTCGTCCTGTTCGGCTTTGAGTTGTCGTTCTTTTGCCTTTAGGCTGCGAGCCGTTTCTATGAGACGTTGCCTGATTTCTTCCTGATCTTCAAGGTTATCAGGGATGTACAAGTAACCTGTTTCCGGTATATCTTCCTCCTTGACGGGGGGAAGGTAATTATTGCCTTCGGAGTCATTGACGTTATCGGGGTTGTTTTGGTCCTCGGGCCCTTCCGGACCCTCTAACGGGTGCTTGGGGATATCGGGATTGCCATGATTAGGGGGGTATTACCGTCCCCATTGCTGATGATAGCTTTTCTTCACTTTTTGCCTTTGGACTGCTTATGCGATTTCCGGCGCCTTGATGGCGCATCGCCTGATTTGCCGTCATTGTTGTGAGGCGTGTTGTCGCCATTGGTGGCAGGAGTATCTACCATGTAGACGGCATATGTGGAAGTGGTGGCCCAACTCTCGGTGTTAATGGGTTGGGAGCATGGTCCTCTTCATCCATGTATTCTGCCTCCTCGGAGGCATAGTCTAGCATGTCGGTTAAATCCTCGACAGTGACTATCAAGTGGGTGGTGGGTGGGTCGAAAACTTCGTCCTGGCCTGCATCGAAACCGAACCGAGCGTAGATCGGGGCTGGATCGTCGGTGATCTTCATCGACGAGATTTGATCCAGGGCCTCGTCAACCGCTGAGGGCCCGATCAGATCCAGCTATTCGGAACTCGTGGAGTTAACCTTCAAGACGTCCAGACATGGGAAGTGTTCGGCAAGAACATGTGTCCGGTCATCTGGCTTAATGGCCGGACCGGGATAAGGTCTCGGCTCATCGCCATGGGTGACCCCATCGGCATGTGCGAAGAAGGGGCTTGAGGTTAAAGCCTCAGAGGCCTTGGAGTCTACATGCGAAGCTGCAAGCCCGATTAATGACAAGTCACCCCGAGAGTCGACGGAGAACTCTAAGTTTCCAAATCTCGGTCAGGGGCGAATCTGTCAATGCGGCCTAGATGACCAGCGGAATCAGCGTGCAAGACAACATTGCCGAAGGCGAAGATATGTTCGGGGACAAAAGTGTCCATGTTGCGGACCTCTTCATTGATGACAAGGCGAGGCATCGATTCCATCTTGCTCATAGAGGAACTCTCAATGAAAGCACCAATGTCGGTGTAAGAACCGGCGGATCTCAGGTAGGGGGTTCCAAACTGTGAGACTAGAATCGATGGTAACAGGAGATGAAGGGGACACGGATTTACCCAGGTTTGGGCTCTCCTATGGAGGTAATACCCTACGTCCTGCTTGGTTATATTGATGATGGGGGGTTACAGAGGTGATCTACCTCGAGATCGAATAGCTAACCCTAGATGAGTTGTTGTGTCTCTATACCCTAAAACCCTCTCGCTTATATAGATACCGACGATCCCTAGGGTTTACACATGGTCGGTTACATGCCGAAGAGATAAACATGCCTATTTTGTACATCAAACGTGGAGCGCAAGCCGTGCTTCCCGAAGCATCCATCCTGGAGACTGGGCCTTCAAATATTCCAGTGTTCGGTAAGTAGGCCATATAGTCCGGACCATAAACAATAGATCGGCTATCTGAGGACTCCCTAATCTAGGACTCCCTCAGTTGGGGTCTGCGGTTGCAATCATTCTGCTTACTGCGCTATGCCACCCCATGATGCGCATTAACTGCGCGACGTAGGAGGCATGCGTGGAGCGGCCGTAACGGCAGCGTGTTCGTGAAGGTATTTACCGTTGATCAATAAAGGAGCAGCCTCGCGTCTTCCCCACAAAAAAAGGGACCCACGGAGATACTTGCTCATTTACTCCCTGTCTTTTCCAATCTGGAAACCGCCGCGGTCTCCTTCCTCGAGCTCAAAGTAGAGCTTCTCCCACACAACCTCCGCCTCCGCCCTCTCCATGTTCCTAGCTTCCGCCTCCACAGCCACCATGCCGCCCAAGACGAGCAAGTGCAAAGGGGCGAGATCCGCCGTCTCGGACAAAGATCTGGCAAAGATGCGGAAGGCGTGCGTCGTCTTCCCTCCGATGCTCGACACGAAGGCCTTGAAGGGGCGGTACAAGAGCATGTGGGCAAGGGAGACGAATGCGCACCCTGCTACCCACGTGAGACCAGGTTCTTCCAATGGAGGTCCTGACAAATTCCCCTTCTTTGTCGATTATTTTTACTGCGGACTCTGTCCCTTCTTCTCCGATTTCTTCAACAACATCATGTACACGTACGACTTCCGTCTCCTGGATTTCACGTTGAACGATGTAACATGTATGTCCGTCTTCGCCCAGCTCTGCGAGAACTTTTTTGGGGTAGTCCCCAACACTGCCTTGTTTTGCCACTACTTCACCCCTCGTATCTAAGGGGGATAAGCCCTTTCCGGTTCCATCGCCTGGATTCCGAGGGGATGGAACAAGGACATATACCCAACCGGGGCCCTCCAAGATAAGTGGGATGAATGGTGGGCTAGGTGGTGCTGGATCCGGGACGATGATCCCCGGTCTTTCTGCTCGCCCCGGCAGACAAAAATGGCGTGCGGTGACGACAGGAGCGACTTCGATCCCCTTGACGAGAAGCTCACAGTCGCAATCACCAAGATCCACCTCCTCAAGGTTGCCGGGCTGACAGTGGAGATGATCGGGGCCGATTTTCTCCATAGGCGCATAGCCCCTCTGCAGAACAAATGAAGGCCAGCCTGGGAGTTGAGAAACGTGGCAGACATCATGAGGTTGCGCCCTGGCCTGAACAATAACTTGACGGTGATGCAACACGCAACTCTTTGTAAGAGGTTGTTCAGGTCTGACGCGAGGCGTGACTTGCCAGCCAGTGTGATCCCCCTGTGCAACAACTCCGCCCTGGCCTCAATCCTTGCCATGATGCCAGTGTGCAACGCTCATGGCCCTGACGGGTCTTGCGAATTGCCGTCCACAGAACGGGTACAAGAGTTCTTTGACAGCTTTTCGGAGAAGGCCGTATCGGTAGAGATGAACCTCATCCGGGACACCACCGAGGAAGAAATGGCATAAATCGGCAGCAGGGTGGAGGAAGCAACCCTTGCCACGGAGGCTGGCAGTATAGGCTTCATAGAAGAGGAAGCCGTCGAAGGAGAGGTGGCATCAAAGTATCAACTCGCCAAGCAGGGTGAAGCTGTCGGGGAACAGAGCGGCTCCACCACCGGGGGCCCTTTCGTTGAGGACGCAGCTGAAGAGGAGTTGGACGAGGAGCCCCCAGCCCTCGAGAGGAAGAGGCGCGTCCATCGGAAAGCTTTTTCCGGTGCCCCCGCTCTTCATCGTTCTTCCAGTAGCGCAGTCCCCGGCAAGGGCGCGGCCGACAAGGCTATGCAGTGGCAAGGAGCCCAACAACACCCACCTGCTCCAACTGCGACCAAGCGACCCAGGGCTGCCCCTTCTCCACCTCAGGACACCGTGGCAGAGGTGGACTTTGACCTCTCCGCCTTTAGCTCGGGGGAAGAAGAGTAATGGTCCCTCGACACTTCTTATCGACTGGTTTTCTTCGATTCCGCTTAACTTATTTGCTTTGCTTTGGCCTGTCTCTGCAGAGATTCGGAAACGCTAGTGCAAAGGATGGCAAAGAGAGCGAGGACTTCAATGGACGACGCGTCGTCAACCAGCACCATGATCGCGCTAGAGCTGATCGACATCAGCCCGGAGCCCGGCCTGCTACGCAGCCCCCAATACAGCCCCCAACATGAGTCTGCTACCCATTTCCCACTGGCGAGCGTCGGGACATGTATCTTCATTGCTGACATCACCAGGCTTGTAGAAGAAAGGCCACAACAAAGGGGACCATTGGGGGCCACCCCTGATGCGCCGCTTCCTTCGACTACGCCGCCCAGAGATGACTCTCCGGCAGGGAGTTCTGCCGATGAGCCGATCCACGTTGAGGAGCATTCGGCAAGCGCTGGCGCTGGCAGCCCTATGTCGGCAACCGAAGTTGCCGGGGAAGAAGAAGGCACCTCCCAGCAACCTGGTATGGGTAGGACCATTTGCCGTAGAGCGCTTGTTATTCTGTTCTCATACATCATTTTATCGAATTTCAACCTCGGCTTCATCTTTGCTCTCTGTTTTTGGTTTTCAGATCCCCCTTGGCAGAACAAATGGACATCGACACCGTTATTGAGGAGACCACCAGGGATGCTCCTTCTGATGCCACCAGGGTTGCCACCGACGAGGCCGCCAGGGACGCATAGGAGAACACCGTTGAGAGACCTGCTGAGGAGGCCGGGGAGGGGTCCAGCGACCATACTGACGGCATTCCCGCCACAGGAGCACCAGGTGCTGCATCAGCCATGGAGCCCCTAGCCACCGGTGAGATGGTCGTGGAGGATCAACCGTCGACATCCGAAACCCCCTCCCTGAGTAGATATCTCAAGGCCAGCGAGGACCTGTTTATCAATGTGCCAGGGACGACAAACATCGAGGAGCCCACTGAAGGGGAGGCCCTTGACGGGGAAATCACCGCTGCTTCCAGACCCGGAGCTCCTGACAAGGCAAGCATCGGCGGCCAACCCGAGGAAGAACAGCTCCTTCAGGCGATGGGTGGTAACTTCCAAAAACTCGAGGAGCTCTATCGTGCTCGGAAGAAAAAGCTGGACACCAGGGCGACAGTTATGCAGGCGACAGAGGTGGACTTCCAGGGGCGCATCGAGGGAATGCAGGCCTGGTTCACCGAAGCCTCCAGGGAGTTGAAAACCAGTCGAGAGAAGCTGAGCCAAGGTTGGAGTGAGCTCTTCCTGCAACAGTCCGACATCGAAAGAGCCCGAGAGAAGGCTTCCCAAGAGGCTACTGCGGAGAACACTCGTCTAACGGAGCGCTGCATTGGGCTTGACACCCATGAAGAGGACCTCTCCACTCACGAGAGGGCGCTTGCTGATAAGCTTCATCACAAGGATGAAGAAATCGAAAAGCTTGTCAGGCAGCAAACCCAGGAGCTGGAGCAGAAGCACAAGGAAGCCCTCGAAGCTCTGCTCATTGACCATGTCGGCAAGCTGAAGGAAGCCATTGATGCTGACAAAGCCACAGAGGCTGCCAGAAATGAGCTTGCTGACAAGGTGAAGGGGCTGGAGGTGGACCTCGAGGGACGCAGCAATGAGATCTCGGTGTTCAAGACTGATAGAGAGAAAACTCTCCACAACTTGATGGAGATGCAAATCACCATGTCTGAGAAGACCAAGCAGCTCTCCTCCGCCAAAGAGTCTATCGCCGATCTGGAGCTAAAGCTGAGTACGCTGAAGGAGTCCCTCGAGAGCAGCACAGCTCGTGAGAAGACCCTGGCCAAGGACCTGCTGAACGAGCAGGACTTGCTCAAGAGCGCTACCGCCTCTCATAATGATTATGTGAAAGGCGTGCAAATCTGGACCGAGCGCCTCGTGGAAGTGGCGGAGAAGCTTGATGCACAATTGTCCGACCTGGGCCTGCAAAGCTTCCACTTCTCCTCCAACGACAGGATGACTCCAAGGATTAAGATAACCATGTTCGTTGACGGCATAATCGACGCCCTGAAGCAGCTCCAGTCCGATCGGGCGACCCATTTGGCCAACTAGTCCCGCAAGCTCTGCCAGGCCGTTAACCTCAAGGTGCTGATCAAGGTGGCGCATCGGAACCCCGGCATCAACTTAATCAACATCCTCGATCACTTGCCGAAGGACATGGACGTCAAGGCGCTGGAGGAACTTGTCGCGCCCATCGTCGACAAGGTAAACCAAGTCAAGAGGGTCCAGGGCGATTATATTATCTGTTTTGGATGTTTTATATGCATTAATATTCTATTTATATTATTTTTGGGACTAACCTACTAATCTAGAGCCTACTGCCAGTTTCTGTTTTTTTCCTTGTTTTTGAGTTTTGCATATATGGAATATTAAATGGAGTCCAAATGGAATAAAACCTTCAGAAGGAATCCCTACTCACTCACTCACATTGATATCTATTAGTGGGCATCTCCATAGCCCGTTGATATGCCTAGTTGATGTGAGACTATCTTCTCCCTTTCCTTGACAACCCCCACCATATTATATTCCACCTATAGTGCTATATCCATGGCTCACGCTCATGTATTGCGTGAGAGTTGAAAAAGTTTGAGAAAATAAAGGTGTGAAAACAATTTCTTGACTTTTCATCGGGGTTGTGCATGATATAAATACTTTGTGTGGGGAAGATGGAGCATAGCCAAACCATATGATATTGTAGGGATAACTTTCTTTTGCCATTATATTTTGAAGAGATGCAATTTCTCTACTGGTATGCTTGAAACGTTATTGGTTTTATATTAATATTAAGCTTTTTTGAATCTTACGGATCTGAATATTCATGCCACAATAGAGAATATTGCATGGATAAATATGTTGGGTAGCACTCCACATCAAAAATTCTGTTTTTATCATTTACCTACTTGAGGACGAGCAGGAATTTTTGATGATGGCATGCTATTATATTATCTGTTTTGGATGTTTTATATGCATTAATATTCTATTTATATTATTTTTGGGACTAACCTATTAATCTAGAGCCTAGTGCCAGTTTCTGTTTTTTTCCTTGTTTTTGAGTTTTGCATATATGGAATATTAAATGGAGTCCAAATGGAATAAAACCTTCAGAAGGAATTTTTCTGGAAGGAAACAAATCAACCAGGCTTGGAGTGCACGCCAGGGCACCTGCCAGGGAGTCACAAGCCTGGTAGGCGCGACCCCCTAGCCGCGCCTAGTAGGCTTGCCGTCTCCCGGCAGGCCTCCTAACCCTATTCTTCTTGCTATAAATACCGAAATTTTCACACAACATCAAAAAGGGCCACACAAATACTTTTCTGCCAGAAGCCTCTGTTCCCGAGAGATCCAATCTTGGAGCCTTTTCTGGTAATCTGCCGGAAGGGGTTTCGATCACGGAGGGCATCTACATCAACTCCATTGCCCCTCTGATGATGCGTGAGTAGTCCACCATAGACCTATGGGTTCATAGCTAGTATCTAGATGGATTATTCTCTCTCTTTGATCTTCAATACCATGTTCTTCATTATCTTCATGGGGATCTATCCGATGTAATCCTCTTTTGTGGTGTGTTTGTCAAGATCCGATGAATTGTGAGTTTATGTTCTGATTATCCATGAATCTCATTTGAATCTTCTCTGAATTATTATATGCGTGATTTCATATCCTTGTAAGTCTCTTCGAGTTATTGGTTTGGTTTGGCCAACTAGATTGGTAATTCTTGCAATGGGAGAAGTGCTTGGTTTTGGGTTCAATCTTGCGGTGTCCTCACCGAGTGACATAGTAGGGGTAGCGAGGCATGTATTGTATTGTTGCCATCAAGTGTAACAAGATGGGGTTTTCATCATATTGCTTGAGTTTATCCCTTTACATCATGTCATGTTTCTTAATGCGTTACTCTGTTCTTCATGAACTTAATACTCTAGATGCAGGCAGGAGTCGGTCGATTTGTGGAGTAATAGTAGTAGATGCAGAATCATTTTGGTCTACTTGACACTGATGTGATGCCTATATGCATGATCATTGCCTTGGATAACTACATGATTATTCGCTTTTCCATCAATTGCTTTACAGTAATTTTTTTACCCACCATGATATTTTGCTTCAAGAGAGAAGCCTCTAGTGAAATCTATGGCCCCGGGTCTACTTTCCATAATATATTTTTATATCTATAAACCAAAAATACTTTGATGCAATTTATTTACCTTTTGCTTTTCGTTCTCGTTTACATCTATCTCTATCGTATCTAATCCTTGCAAATAATCATGAAGGGATTAACAACCCCTTCATAGCGTTGGGTGCAAGAGTTTGATTGTTTGTGTAGGTGCATCCATTGATGACTTGCTTGTTCCTCGTGCTGGATTGATACCTTGGTTCTCACCAACTGAGGAAAATACTTATCTACTTCGCTGCGTCACCCTTTCCTCTTAAAGGGAAAACCAACGCAAGCTCAAGAGGTAGCAGCATTTCATTCTCAAGAAAGGTGTTCGTTTGTCTAAATTCGAACCTAGAGCTCAAGAGGGCATATTTGTTGGTTATGCTACAAACTCTCACGCTTACCATGTTCTCAATAAGTCCAATGGACTCATTGAGGAGACATGTAAAGTAGAGTTTGATGAAAATAATGGCTCCCAAGTGTAGCAATGTGGTCTTTGTGATGTAGATGATGAAATTCCTCCCCAATCCATAAGAAGAATGGGTGTGGGACACTTCCTACCCGTTTAGGAACCCCTTGTGGCCAAAGGAGAAGGACAATGTTCCACTCAAGTGGAACCATCACCGACACAAGACCCACATGCTTCCGAAGGACAAAATAAAGGCCCACTACCACATGGACAAGATCAAGGGCAAGATCAATCTACTGACAATGGTGTCATACCAAGTGATGCCCAAGATAAAGCCCATGACCCCGAGAAAGCTCAAGATCAAGATCTCATTCAAGATCAAGAGCAAGCTCATGATGGCACTCAAGAGCATCAATATGATGCTCCTCCTCTGGATGTTGTCCCTCAACCTTCTAGGGAGGATATCTTAGAGAGACGAGCTGCCAAAGATGCTCCCAAGATGAGAAAACATATAAACATTTTTTACAAAACATCTATGGAAGCTTAGAAAGAGGGGTAACCACTCGTAGACAATTAACAAACTTTTGTGAACATCAGTCATTTGTTTATTGCATTGAGCCCCTCAAGGTACAAGATGTGCTAGAGTACATGGAGTGGGTTGAAGCCATGCACGCTAAACTCAACAACTTCGAGAGCAACCAAGTGTGGCGATTGGTGCCAAGACCAACGGAGAACCACAATCTCATTGAAATTAAATGTATCTTCAAAAACAAGCAAGTTGAAAAACGGTATCGTCATTCGTAACAAGGCAAGATTGGTGGCACAAGGCTACTCCCAAGTCGAGGGTACCGACTACGGTGAAACCTTTGCTCCTGTTGCACGCCTTGAATCTATTCGCGTGTTGCTTGCATATGCTTCTCATCATAACTATAAGTTGTATCAAATGGATGTTAAAAGTGCATTTCTTAATGTTCCTCTTAAGGAGTTGGTATATGTTAAGCAACCCTCGGGGTCCGAGGATCGCATGTTCCCCAATCATGTATATGTTCTCGATAAGGCTCTCTATGGCCTTAAACAAGCCCCACATGCATGGTAGGAGCACCTTACTGAGATGTTGCAAGACCGTGGTTTGAAATTGGGAAAATCGACCGCACTCTTTTCACAAAGAGGGTTAACGGGAACTTGTTCATATGCCAACTATATGTTGATGATATTATATTTGGTTCTCCTAACAAAGCTTTCAATGAAGAGTTTGCCACTCTAATGACAAATAAGTTTGAGATGTCTATGATGGGAGAGTTAAAGTTCTTCCTTGGATTCGAAGTCAAGCAACAAAGTCAAGGTACCTTCATCAATCAAGCTAAATACACTCAAGACATGCTCAAGAAGTTCAAGATGGATGAGCTCAATCTCCCAAGGCCAACACTCCTATGCCACTCAAATGCCATCTTGAAAGTGATCCCAATGGTAAAGCTGTGGAACAAAAGGTATATCGCTCCATGATTGGATCCTTGCTTTATCTTTGTGCATCTAGACGAGATATCATATTGAGTGTGGGAATTTGTGCACGATTTCAATCCGCACCTAAGGAGAGTCACCTTGTGCGTGTCAATCGAATCTTTCGATATTTGGCTCATACCCCAAACTTTGGCTTATGGTATCCCAAGGGTGCTTCATTTGATCTCATTGGATATACTGACTCGGACTGGGCGAGAGACCGTGTGGAAAGGAAGTCCACTTCCGGAGGCTGCCAATTTCTTGGTTGGTCTTTGGTAAGTTGATCTTGAAAGAAACAAAATTGTGTTTCTCTCTCGTCCATCGAGGCCGAGTATGTAGTTGCTGCTAGTTGTTGTGCATAGATTCTTTGGATGAGGCAAACTTTAAAGGTTTTGGTGTCAATTGTGACGAAGTTCCCCTCTACTGTGTCAATGAAAGTGCCATTGTGATCTTCAACCCGGTTCAACATTGCAAGACGAAGCACATTGATATTCATCATCACTTCCTCCGGGATCACGTCAAGCGAGGAGATGTCAATCTTATCCATCTCAACACTAATGAGCAACTTGCTGATATTCTCACAAAGCCATTGGATGAAGAAAGATTTCACGAGTTAAGGCATGGGCTAAATATCATTGATTCGAGAAATGTGGTTTGACTTAGTGCACACCCCACCACACTCATCATTATGTCTTGTTTAGATGTAGGCATGGATTTAGGGGGAGTCTAGTTTTCTCAATGAACTATCCCTCCCCCTATTATGCATAAACTAATCAAAGTATTTCACATCCGCCATTTTTCTGATATTTGTTGTGCTTCAAAGATGAGTCTTGGTCATGGGCCCAAGGATAATTCTTCATGGTGCCATACCAATTGACTCAAATATAGGTGGCTCCGGCCACCGTCCTCTCTTCATGAGAGGTAGTGGTTCGATGTTTAGTCCTCATTTATCCTCTCTAATCTTTTGGACCGTGTTCTTGTTTGATTTCCTTCTTTTGTGCTCTGTCGTGTGCCTCCTTGCTAAGGCCATCTCTCTTTTTCTCTTGAAGCAGCCTTTCTTTGGTAGGGTGGTACTTCCATGGCTTGCCACGGTACTACCGCTGGAGAGGGGTTACTACTGCATTAGTGCAGCAGCAGCCCCGGCATGGTACTACCGCATCTAGCGCGGTAGTATTTTTTACTGCTGCCAGAGGAGCGGTACTACCGCCTAGTGAGCGGTAGTATTTTTTTCTACTGCTAGACAGGCGGTACTACCGCAATGATGTGCCTTACTACTATGCCTTTGGGACCGAGAGGGGTTAAGGACGGGAAGGGGGGTTCCAACTTCCCCATACCCATTCTTTCCTTCTCCCCTTGTGTCTCTCTCTCCTCTCAAGGAACGGTGCCGGAGGACCTCACCGGATCTCCTTCTCCGACCACTCTCCTCCCATTCCGACCGGTGGGATCGTTCCCCACCTCTTCCTCGTGCCATGGTACCCGGTATTGCCCCTAGTTCTTCTCTCTTTGCTTCTCCTTTTTGGATCTATGTTTGGGGGCCATATGAGTTGGTTTTCTTGATTTTTGGCTAAATCATTGCATGAGTTGATGGTTGGAGGGTGCTTGTGTGGTAGAAATGTTATTTGGTAGGATACAACATGGTAGTTTTGATCTACGGTAGTACCGATCTGAAATTTCAGGTGCTTAGATCCGCTGTTCTTAAGGACTCCATCTCGTGCGGTGCTAACGCACCCTCTTGTCTAGTACTACCACCTGTCGGGCGGATGTAAATTTTTTCTTCCGCGCTAGGCTCGGTACTACCATGCCGAGCAGTACTACCACGGTCGGTGCGGTAGTGAAATTTTACTACAGCAAGACCTGTGGTACTACTGCTTGATCTAAAATTACCCTGTTTTGTCCTGCCAATTCTCACCTCGATGTGGCTCTCTTGTCTGCCTTGGTCTTTGCAATGACTTCTTTCGCTTTTCTTGTGTGTTTGCGTTGTGTGTCATAGGTGGTGGCTCTGGTTCTGGTTCAAGACGCTCGAATCATCCTTGTGATACGAGTTCAATGTGTCTATGCAATCAAGATGCACCTGAGGGGTCCAATGCCTCGCAACGCAACTTCAAGAGAACCGGAACCAAGATCAAGGAGCCAGTTGACAACTCGGAAGATATGCCTCAAGGAGAGATTCAGATTCACCAGAAGATCAACCCCTATATCAACCCTAGGGAACTTCTCAAGGGCACTGACTTGTTTTGGACCAAGCAACAATATCTCATCTATATAGATGTGATCAAGGGAAAGAAGAATATCAATGTTCATGCCCAATGGATTGATATGGAACATCTAAGGAAGAACCAGGCATATTTTGGTGAGCCTCTTGATATGGTGGAGCAGTTTGCTATCGAGGATATCATCTCGTTCCATCTTGACTAGGATCCCAAGATTGTGGCTCGGTTCTTTGCTTCCGTCCACTTCCACTCGGATGTGAAGTGAAGCATGACTTGGATGACCAATGGAGTGAGGATGACTGCTTACGGGAAGGAGTTCATGGATCTGTTGCATGTTCGTGATGAGGGGCTTGATGAGCCCGTTGGTTTGCGCCTACACGCCAACCCACATCCTGTACACAAGGAGAAGCTTCTGCCATACTTTGTTGATAAGACATTACCCTCTGGTGAGAAAACTTTTGTGATAAACCCGTTCCTCAATGCCATGCACCGGATCTTTCGCAACACTCTCTTTCCTTGCATGGGAGTCAATGACAAGGTGCATTCCTATCTAGTGGATATGCTGCTCCTTTGTGAGCAAGGACGGATTCACATTCTTGGCCCACTTGATGTTTCTCACATCATGTGGAGTGAGATTCGGTCTGTTGTGTTCCACCGTAAGGTCCCCATTTATCGACCCTAATTGTTCTTCTTGATTCAAAAGACTTGGGATAAGACCTTTTCAGGTGAGGGCTTTAATGCTCCCAACTGGATCCGTCATGAGCCCATTCGGCTGTGTCAGAAGGACAAGTGGGCTAACACTACCACTATGCCTGTTGCTGCACATATGGATGTTGATGAGGATGAGATTGAAGAGGAGGAGTAGGACAATTCAGAGATGTATGAGCCACAATCTACTAAGCCATCTTGGGCTAATAAGCTCAAAAACAGGATGAAGACTTTGTTCTTCATGCAGGCCAAGGGACAGTACCAGACTCACGTTGCTCAGAAGGAGAGTCATCAGCACGACAAGTGGATTCTAAGGAAGCTTGGTGAGACCATCTCGAGTGGGTCTGAGAAGAACATCACTCCTGAGGCCACTTGGATGAAGAAGCAGAGCTATTAGTGGGTTGATTCAGATGAGGAGTCTATTCTAGCTGCATCAGAGGAGGAGCTTGATGGATGATCTTTCTGTAGTGGGAGCTACCACATGTGTCTTAGGTGTCCTCTCTGCCTTTTTGGCGTCTCGATGCCAAAGGGGGGAGAGAGTAGGATTTGCGAGTGTTTTCGTTCGTTTTTGTCGTCTCCTGGCTTTTGTTGAACCTTCGTCGTTGCTTTGGTTTATGTTTTTTCTGTGTGAGTCCATGAGACTTCTTCTATCATATGGTGTGAGACATATGCTATCACTCTTATCTTATTGTTGTCCAGTATGATTAGTAGCTTGTGAGTTTATCTTCTATGTGCCCTTATATTCATGCTCACATGCTATGTCTTGTTTCCTTGCTTAGTGTTAGTCATTCTATTGCAAGGATTGCCTTGTCTATAAAATATAGGGGGATTGTTGATCCTAGTGTGTGCGCTTTGCAGTCCAACGCATATATATAGATTGCACACACCTAGGCGGAGCCTGTCCATATTTTATAGATTTTGGGTTTGCATATGCTCATTATATATCTTTATGTGCAAATCCCATATTGTCATCAATCCACCAAAAAGGGGGCGATTGTAAGGGCATATTTGTGCCTAAGTGGTTTTGGTGATTGATGTCAATGCTTTTGCAGACTAGTCGTGTGCATTGAGCATTTCAGATATCTCATGTCTAGGCACAAGACGATTCGGTGCCCCTCGGAGTCTATCAAAGACGGTTGTTCTCTACGTTTCTTTTCGGTGGATTTGAGTCATAGGAAAGTCGTAATATTAAGAGGGAGTCCGCTTCGAAAAGGTATGGGTGGAATAAACACGTACACACATATTATTTTGCACCACCTTTCCTTTGCTTCGATGGAGGCTTATGAGGCATGCGGTAGTACGGCTCAGTGCAGCGGTAGTACCACTCAAGCGGTAGTACCGCTCCAGCGAGCGGTAGTACCAATGTCCCCAGCATCTGTTGCGTGCACTTGCGGTAGCAGGCGCGAATGTCATTTTTTACATCCGCCCTCAAGCAGTAGTACTGTGATGTATGTTCGGTACTACCGTGCCGGACTTTTGCATAGCTCCTCCCTCAGCGGAGGTAGGCACGGAAGTAATTTTTTTACTTCCATGCATCTCCTGTGCCAGATGATTTCTACTATGCGGTAGTACCGTATTGGATTGCGGTAGTACCGTTCTGGCGGTTCTACCGCTTGTTGCCACGTGCAATAGATCTTCGTCTGGTCTCTACCGTGCAAGTGGTAGTACCGCACCCTACAGCGGTAGTACCACGTTCCCTTGCGGTAGTACTGTGGCTTTGTGAGGTGAGTGGTGTGTTGAGTAAATGTGGAAAGAAATACTTCATGACATTGATAGATGATTCCACTAGATATTGCTATGTGTATCTATTAAATACTAAATATGAGGCTCTACACTACTTTAAAATCTACAAGGCAGAAGTTGAGAATCAACTTGAAAAGAAAATTAAACGAGTCCGGTCTAATCGTGGTGGAGAGTACTTCTCTAATGAGTTTGATTCTTTCTGTGCAGAACATGAAATTATTCATGAGAGGACGCCTCCCTATTCGCCCCAGTCAAACGGGGTTGCCGAGTGGAAAAACCGTACTCTAACTGATTTGGTTGATGCCATGTTGGATACATTGGGTTTATCCAAGACATGGTGGGAGGCTATATTGACTTCATGTCATGTCATGAATAAGATTCCGACAAAATATAATGAGGTCACTCCCTATGAGTAGTGGTCGAAGAGAAGGACGACGCTCTCATACTTACGTACTTTAGGCTGTTTGGCGAAAGTCAATGTGCCGATCCCCCCAAAGCATAAGATTGGACCAAAGACAGTGGACTGCGTTACCTTGGGCTATGCTAAGAATAGTGTTGCCTATAGATTTCTAGTAGTGAAATCTGAGGTACGTGACATGAAGGTCGCTACAATTATGGAGTCTAAGGATGCTACATTCTTTGAGGATATTTTCCCCATGAGAGATATGCAAAGCACTTCGAGACAAGAATCTGAGGAGACTCCTGAGCCTGCCATTCCTATGGAATATTATGAACAAACACATGATGAAAATCCTGAGGTGGATGACGAGGAAACCCTTGGTAGGGGAAAGATACAAAGGACTACAAAGACCTTTGGTGACGACTTCCTCGTGTATCTCGTGGATGATAATCTCACTTCTATTTCAGAAGCCTATGCATCTCCTGATGTTGACTACTGGAAAGGTGTGGTTCGTAGCGAGATGGATTCCATCATGGCTAATGGTACATGGGAAATTAGTGAGTGTCCCTACGGTTGCAAACCATTAGGATGTAAGTGGGTGTTCAAAAACAAGCTTAGGCCCGATGGTACAATTGAAAAGTACAAGGCTAGGCTTGTGGCCAAGGGTTATGCGCAGAAAGAAGAAGAATATTTTTTTGACACTTATTCACCTATGGCCAGACTGGGCATCATTCGAGTACTATTCTTGTTGGCAGCCTCGTATGGTCTTCTCGTCCATCAAATGGATGTCAAGACGACTTTCCTAAATGGAGACCTAGAGGAGGAAATCTATATGCAACAACCAGATGGCTTTGTGATAGATGGTCATGAAGTAAAGTTGTTTAGGTTGCTAAAATCATTATATGGCCTGAGACAAGCTCCTAAGAAATGGATGAGAAGTTTAATACAACTCTGACATCTGTTGGCTTCGTTGTTAATGAAGCTGACAAATGTGTATATTATCACCATGGTGGGGGCGAAGGAGTTATACTGTGCTTGTATGTTGATGACATACTGATATTTGGAACCAACCTCAAAGTGATTTAGGAGGTTAAGTCTTTTCTGTCTCAAAACTTTGAGATGAAGGACCTTGGGGTGGCTGATGTTATCTTGAACATCAATCTTTTGAGAGATGTGGAGGGTGGAATTACACTTCTGCAATCCCACTATATTGAGAAGATTTTGAGTCGCTTTGGATATTCGGACTGCAAAATTTCTCAAACACCATATGATCCTAGTGTGCTAGTTCGAAAGTTCACAGGTACAGCTAAAGATCAATTGAGATACTCTCAAATTATTGGTTCTCTTATATATCTAGCTAGCGCAACGAGGCCTGCCATCGCGCTTGCTGTGAGCAAACTGAGATGCTTTGTTGCCAATCCGGGTGATGTTCATTGGCATACTGTTGAAACAGTTATGGGCTATCTGAAAGGTACTATGAACTACAGACTTCACTATACCGGATACCCATCGGTACTTGAAGGGTATAGTGATGCGAATTGGATCTGTGATGCTGATAAGATGAAGACCACTACTGGGTATATGTTTACCCTTGGAGATGGTGCTGTTTATTGGAAGTCTTGCAATTAACGGTCTTAACGAGATCGACAATGGAAGCAAAATTAACAGCATTACACACATGTGGTGTCGAAGCAGAATTTCTTTGAGATCTTTTGATGGACTTGTGAGTGGTTGAGAAGTCGGTTCCGGTTATCCTTATGAACTGTGATAATCAGGTAGTCATTGTCAAAGTGAAGAGTTCAAAGGACAACATGAAGTCCAACAAACATATAAGAATGAGACTGAAAGTTGTCACACATTTAAGAAGCTCTGGAGTGATAGCGTTGGACTACATCCATACGGCTAAGAATCTGGCAGATCCCTTTACTGAAGGGCTATCACGGGTTGTGATAGATAATGCATTGAGGGAGATGGGTATGAGACCCACATGAGTTGCAGTATGGAGCTTCTTCATACGTTTGACACCAATATGACCAAGGCGGCAGTGCCACATGTAAGTGAGACTATCGTTATCAACCTTACCCTTTTTGGTACTCACACTATGGACATGTGTAACATCACGTTCGAGATTCATCAAAAATAAACCATTGACCAGCGGGGCATGACCATAAAACATTTCTCTCATATAAATAGAACAACCATTATTCTCAGATTTAAATGAGTAGCCATCTCGCATCAAGCGAGATCAAGATACAATGTTCATGCTCAAAGCTAATACTAAATAACAATTATTAAGGTTTAACACTAATCCCGAAGGTAGATGTAGAGGTAGCGTGCCGACGGCGATCACATCGACCTTGGAACCATTCCCGACGCGCATCGTCACCTCGTCCTTTGCTAGCCTCCGCTTATTCCGCAGCTCCTGCTTGGAGTTACAAATGTGAGCAACTGCACCGGTATCAAATACCCAGGAGCTACTACGAGCGCTGGTTAGGTACACATCAATAACAAGTATGTCACATATACCTTTAATGTTGCCGTCCTTCTTATCCGCTAAGTACTTGGGGCAGTTCCGCTTCCAGTGACCGGTACCCTTGCAGTAAAAGCACTCAGTCTCAGGATTGGGTCCATGATTGTTCTTCTTCTTCCAGGCAACTTTCTTACCGGGCGCGGCAACAGCTTTGCCGTCCTTCTTGAAGTTCTTCTTACCCTTGCCTTTCTTGAAACTAGTGGTCTTATTTACCATCAACACTTGATGCTCCTTTTTGATCTCGACCTTTGCTGATTTCAGCATCGAGTACAACTCAGGAATGGACTTCTCCATCCCTTGCATGTTGTAGTTCATCACAAAGCTCTTGTAGCTAGGTGGAAGCGACTGGAGGATTTTGTCAATGACCGAGTCATCCGGGAGATTAACTCCCAGCTGAGTCAAGCAGTTGTGTAGCCCAGACATCTTGAGGATGTGCTCACTGGCAGAACTATTCTCCTCCATCTTATAGCTGAAGAACTTGTCGGAGACGTCATATCTCTCGACCCGGGCATGAGCTTGGAAAACCAGTTTCAGCTCTTGGAACATCTCATATGCTCCATGTTGCTCAAAACGCTTTTGGAGCCCCGGTTCTAAACTGTAAAGCATGCCGCACTGAACAATGGAGTAATCATCGCAGCGAGAATGCCAAGCGTTCGCAACGTCTTGCTTTGCTGGGAGAAGGGGTGGGTCACCTAGTGGTGCATCAAGGATATACAATTTCTTGGAAGCTATGAGGATGATCCTCAAGCCACGGACCCAGTCCGCATAGTTGCTTCCATCATCTTTCAGCTTGGTTTTCTCTAGGAACGCGTTGAAATTGAGGGTGACATTCGCGTTGGCCATTGGCTCTACAATATAGATTGTAAAGATAATTTTAGACTAAGTTCATGATAATTAAGTTCACATAATCAAATTATTTAATGAACTCCCACTTAGATAGACATCTCTCTAGTCATCCAAGTGACACATGATCCATGTCAACTAGCCCGTGTCCGATAATCACGTGAGACGGACTAGTCATCCATGGTGAACATCTCCATGTTGATCGTATCTTCCATACGATTCATGTTCGACCTTTCGGTCTTCCGTGTTCCGAGGCCATGTCTGTACATGCTAGGCTCGTCAAGTCAACCTAAGTGTTTCGCGTGTGTAAATCTGGCTTACACCCGTTGTATGCGAACGTTAGAACCTATCACACCCGATCATCACGTGGTGCTTCGGAACAACGATCCTTAGCAACGGTGCACAGTTAGGGTGAACACTTTTCTTGAAATTTTAGTGAGAGATCATCTTATTTACTACCGTCGTTCTAGGAAAAAAAGATGTAAACATGATAAACATCACATGCAATCAATATAGTGACATGATATGGCCATTATCATCTTGCTCCTTTGATCTCCATCTTCGGGCACCATGATCATCACTGTCACCGGCACGACACCATGATCTCCATCATCATGATCTCTATCACTGTGTCTTCATGAAGTTGTCTCGCCAACTATTACTTCTACTACTATGGCTAACGTTTAGCAATAAAGTAAAGTAATTACATGGCGTTTATGATTGACACGCGGGTCATACAATAAAATAAGACAACTCCTATGGCTCCTACCGGTTGTCATACTCATCGACATGCAAGTAGTGAATCCTATTACAAGAACATGATCAATCTCATACATCACAATGCATCACATCACATCCTTTGGCCATATCACATCACAAGGCATATGCTGCAAAAACAAGTTAGACGTCTCTAATTTGTAGTTGCAAGTTTTTACGTGGCTTCTATAGGTTACTAGCAAGAACGTTTCTTACCTACGTCAAAACCACAACGTGATATGCCAATTGCTATTTACCCTTCATCAGGACCCTTTTCATCGAATCCAATCCGACTAAGGTGGGAGAGACAGACACCCGCTAGCCACCTTATGCAACAAGTGCATGTTAGGCGGTGGAACCAGTCTCACGTAAGCGTACGTGTAAAGTCGGTCCGGGCCGCTTCATCCCACAATACCGCCAAATCAAGATAAAACTAGTAGTGGTAAGCAAATTAACAAAATCGACGCCCACAACTGCTTTGTGTTCTACTCGTGCATAGATTCTACGCATAGACCTAGCTCATGATGCCACTGTTGGGAGACGTAGTAGTGAATCAAAATTTTCCTACGTGTCACCAAGATCTATCTATGGAGAAACCAGCAACGAGTGGGGAGAGATTGCATCCTCATACCTTTGAAGATCGCTAAGCGGAAGCGTTACAAGAACGCGGTCGATGGAGTCATACTCGCAGCAATTCAGATTGCGGTGGATTCCGATCTAAGCACCAAACAACGGCGCCTCCGCGTTCAACACACGTGCAGCCCGGTGACGTCTCCTACGCCTTGATCGAGCAAGGAGGAAGGAGAGGTTGGGGAAGGGCTCCATTAGCAGCACAACGCCGTGAGAGAGAGAGTTCAGAACTGTTATCAAAAGGCCAAAACCTCGAGTATATATAGGAGGAGGGAGAGGGAGGGAGGGCTTGGACTCTACTCCAAGGAGGAGAGCTTCGGCCAAATCAAAGGGAGAGTCCACCTCCCACAAGGGAGGTGGATCTCCTCCTTTTCAAACTCCTATGCCCTTATCTCTACTCCTCCAGCCGCATGGGCCTTTCTAGAAGGTCTTGGCCAGCCCAATAAGGGCTGGCACACCTCCTATAAGGGCCCACAAAGTCCTATGGTCGTCACACCCCTCCCGGGGGTCCTCCGGCACCCTCCCGGCACTCCCGGTACAATATCGATGAGCCCGAAAACTTTCCGGTGACCAAAACTTGACTTCCTATATATCAATCTTTACCTCCGGACCATTCTGGAGCTCCACGTGACGTCCGGGATCTCATCCGGGACTCTGAACAACTTTCGGTAATCACGTATACCATTTCCCTATAACCCTAGCGTCATCGAACCTTAAGTGTGTAGACCCTACGGGTTCGGGAGACACGTGGACATGACCGAGACACTTCTCCGGCCAATAACCAACAGCGGGATCTGGATACCCATGTTGGCTCCCACATGCTCCATGATGATCTCATCGGATGAACCACGATGTCGGGGATTCAATCAATCCCGTATACAATTCCCTTTGTCTATCGGTATGATACTTGCCCGAGATTCGATCCTCGGTATCACTATACCTTGTTCAATCTCGGAACCGGCAAGTCTCTTTACTCGTTTCGTAATACATCATCCCGTGACTAACTCCTTGGTCACATTGAGCTCATTATGATGATGTCTTACCGAGTGGGCCCAGAGATACCTCTCCATCACACGGAGTGACAAATCCCAGTCTCGATTCGTGCCAACCCAACAGACACTTTCGGAGATACCCGTAGTGCACCTTTATAGCCACCCAGTTACATTGTGAAGTTTGGCACACCCAAAGCATTCCTACGGTATCCGGGAGTTGCACAATCTCATGGTCTAAGGAAACAATACTTGACATTCAAAAGCTTTAGCAAACGAACTACACGATCTTGTGCTATGCTTAGGATTGGGTCTTGTCCATCACATCATTCTCCTAATGATGTGATACCATTATCAACGACATCCAATGTCCATGGTCATGAAACCGTGACCATCTATTGATCAACGAGCTAGTCAATTAGAGGCTCACTAGGGACATGTTGTGGTCTATGTATTCACACATGTATTATGGTTTCCGGTTAACACAATTATAGCATGAACAATAGACAATTATCATGAACAAGGAAATACAATAATAACCATTTTATTATTGCCTCTAGGGCATGTTTCCAACATATCAATGGATGAGAATTTGAATTTCAAATGAACTTGACATACCACATAGTAACTAGATAATCTTGCACTATAAATACTAGGTGGTATACAATATATACACATTTTAGGTTTGTGATGCGCGTAGAGCATAACACTCCCCCATAATGTTATGATCCATTAATATCTCAAAATATCCCAATAAGATGAAACTAAGAGTAAATGAAGGCTCAAAACTATACACATAACTATATGACGTGCATAGCAACCTACACATGCCAGATAACACAAATCAAGCATACTAGGAGGCACAACATATACAAGCTCCTGCTAGGTACAAAACCTAAACATGCATGGGGCAAGTAACTTCAATGTAGACAAATATAAATACAAGTTACCGCCTCGAGGAGCATTAGCTTAACAAACATGATGATAACCCACTTGACTTGGATTGAACCATAATAAATGGTGAGAATTGATTTTTTTCATGAACTATCCAAGTCTCCAATGCCCCCAGACACACCTATTGATCAAGTTTGAGTTTGATGGTCCCCAAACAAGTTGGTTCCTAAGAAGTTAGTAACAATAGTTTTGGGCACCCAAATGGTCTTATCCACTTTCAAACCACTTTGGGCATCAACATACTTGGCAAACAAATTGCCAAATTTATCCTTCCTAAGTGAATAACAATCATTGATAATTGTAGGCTTAGAGATGATACCATTGGGACATGATGAATCTATGTGTCCCTTCTTACAACAAATATAGCGACATGCACCCCCCCTTCTTTTCTTCATTAATTTCTCAATGTGGGGAGCGATAACATGGTTCATCATGGATAGTGACCATTGTTCAACTTGATGTTGAGCTTATGGCCTCTTCCCATGTAACTTATCTTTATAAACCATTCTCTTCAAAGGACAAGATCTCACATGATGTCCAACCTTTTTGCACTTAAAGCAAGAAATGTTGGACTCACTCTTGGCTTGGTCTTGTCCCTTTTTAATCTTCTTGGACTTGATTTTGTTGGAGTGAAAACTATGTCCATCATCGCAATTTTCCAAGTCTTTCTTCAAACTACTGGCTTGGGCCTTGAGATCATTAATTTCTTCTACATGGTTAGTTTCAACACTAGAAACACGAGGACTAGTGGAAGTAGAAACTTCATGGTTAGAGCAACAAGACAAGGCGAGCAATTCTTCATGAGTGGTAATAATATGAGAGGTGGATGAATTGCAAGGATTAGCACATGACAATAAAGCATTTAGAGTAGATGTGCTAATGTTCTCATGAGACTCACAAGATTTTACCTTGGTGACCATAGTCTCGTGTGCTAACTTTAGTTCATTATGAGAGATTAGACGATCCTCATGAGTGCTCGTGAGATTTTCATGACTTTATTCCAATTTCCCATAATTGCTTGTTAGTAAATCAAGTTGATCACATAGCTCAACATTCTCCTTCAAAGTGGATACTTCACATGAGCTAGAGTTAGATGCACAAGTATCGTCGACAATATGAGAGGAGCAAGTAGAAATTAGAGACTTCTCATGAGTATATTGAAGCTCCTCATGAATCCTAGAGATTTTGATGAGCTCTCCATTGACATTATTGCATTCAAGGAGAAGGATCCCAAAATCCTCTTTTAGTTTACCATGAGCAATTTCAACCTCTCCTTTTGAAGATCTAAGTCTCTAAATGTTTGATGAACCTTATCAAGTTCATGTTCAAGTTGTTCACTTGTAGCTTGCTCGTTAATAAATAAATCATTAACATAAGCAAGCAAGAACATCTTGAAACCTTTTATAAGCGCTATTTTTAGCTCTATGAATTTTTTACCAATCTCATAGAGATTTTCAATCAATGCATCATCGTCATCATCATCCTAATTACAAATATCATCTATTATCACTAAGAGAAGGTAATACCTTGTCAATACCTCTTGCCATGAGGCACATGTGAACAAAGTGGGTTTATGATGATTCTTTCGGAGAATAAGGTGTTAGAAATATGCTCTCGAGGCAATAATAAATTGGTTATTATCATATTTCCTTGTTCATGATAATATTTTATTATCCATGCTATAATTGTATTGATCGAAAAGTCAGATACATGTGTGGATACATAGACAACACCATGTCCCTAGTATCGCTCTAATAGACTAGCTCGTTGATCAAAGATGGTCAAGGTTTCCTAGCCACGGACATGAGATGTCATTTGATAACGGGATCACATCATTAGGAGAATGATGTGATGGACAAGACCCAAACTATAAACATAGCATATGATCGTGTTAGTTTATTGCTATAGTTTTCTGCATGTCAAGTATCTATTCCTATGACCATGAGATCATGCAACTCACTGACAGCGAAGGAGTACCTTGTGTGTATAAAATGTCGCAACATAAATGGGTGACTATAAAGGTGCTCTATAGGTATCTTCGAGGGTGTCTATTGAGTTGGCATGGATCAAGACTGGGATTTGTTACTCCGTGTGACGGAGAGGTATCTTAGGGCCCACTCGATAATACAGCATCACAACAAGCCTTGCAAGCAATGTGACTAAGTGTTAGCCACGGGATCTTATACTACGGAACGAGTAAATACACTTGACGGTAACGAGATTGAACTAGGTATTGAGATACCGACGATTGAATCTCGGGCAAGTAACATACCAAAGAACAAAGGGAACATCATACGGGATTAACTGAATCCTTGATGTAGGACCACATTTCTCCATGTGTGGTTTTGGTAATTGATGACACCCCTATGGACTAATGGTTGTCTTGATTTATATTCGAAGGATTTGTCCATAGGCACTTCTTGAAGTCCATCTGTTGGATGTTTTCAAGGATTTTATATGATGACCAAGGTGTTATTCAAGGTTTATCCAAAGATTGTTCATGTGAGAGTTGAGCTTATTGCAAGCATGTCTTGAGGAATAAGATTGTGTGAGCATTCATGATTACCTTCAAGACATCATCTTTATGTAGAGAGAAGATAAGATACATGGTTGATCAAGACTAGGTCAAAGAGTGAATCAAGTGATCAACACACAAAGCGTACAAGATGTACTGAGAGGGATCAAGTGATCCCATGGTATAGTAAGCATCGTCCATTATGCTTTGTGTACTGACCCATGTTCCTTGTGAGATTTCTTTGTGGGGTTAGGCATATTTCCATGGGATTGAATCAAGAGGAAGATCCCATACAAAAAGATCATGCTTGAATCTTGCCATCCATTGTGGTGACAATGGACTTGTGAAGATGTGCCGAAGAGTGTCTCACCCATAGTGGAGTATGGGGGAGCAATCATCTAGTCTTCATCAAGCCAACGCAATCAAGAAAGGTGGTCCATCTTGAGGAAGTCAAGATCTTCATCATCTAACTCAAGTGGACTATGCGCAAGGCTAAGGTTTGACGTTGATAGGGTTTTCTATTTAACCGGTCTCATACTAGTAGTTGGGAGACTGGGTTATAGGATAGGTAGTCGTGCTATCAAGGGGGCGCTCAAGTGAGTCGCTTGATCATATCGTTCGTAGAGAGCTCAAACCATTGCATTCTTGGCATCATCATATTTCTTGGTTCTTGGTTGGTTTTTCTCTTTGAGGTTTCTTGAGCTTATGGTCAACTTCATGACAAGCTCAAGTTCATCGAAAACGGAGTCCATATGCATCTTCTATGATGTTTTCGATGTTGGTATTGTCGATTCTTCATTGAAAGAGTTTTCTCATGTCTATACCTTTGGCATTGTTATACTACCTCTTCTTAAGAAAACCTGAACCCAACAAGCTTGAGTTTGCTCAATTCGGAGCTCATTTACAGAAGTTGTGGCAGTTCTAGTTTTACTGTATCCTTCCATTTTCCTAGCTGAGTAGTTGAAGGCAGTACAGTACAGTGGCTAGCGGTAGTACCGCTCCTCGGAGCGGTAGTATCGCAAGTTGTAGAGAAGTAATTTTTTACTTCCGCCCCTCGGGCGGTAGTACCTCAAGTTATACGGAAATAATTTTTTACTTCCGCCCCTCAGGCGGTAGTATCGCAAATTACTTCTGGTACTACTGTGACGGATATATTCTCGAAGCTAGCTCCAGCGGATGTAGCCCGGAAGTAGTTTTTTACATCTGTGGACGCACGGTAGTACCACTACCTCGAGCGGTAGCACCACTGCCTCACGGTGTCTTCTTCCGTGTGCTGTATCTGAGTGGCCGTTGAATACTACCCCGCGGTAGTATCATGAAGGCAGGCGGTAGTATCGCTCTGGCAGTACTACTGCCCTGTTGCCTCGTTGCAGTAGTGTTTCATATGGTTACTGCCGCCTAGCAGTACTACCGCTCTGTGCGGGCTGTGAGGATAACGGTTGGATTTTTCCCACCTATAAAAGGGGGTCTTCTTCCCCATTGAACCTTATATATTTAGCTCGTGTTCTTTCCCCATTGTTGACCTTCTTCGAGCTTGCTAACTCTCAACCCTCCAATGAATCTTGCTTGTTCTTGAGGGAAAAGAGAGAGGAGATCTTGATCCACATTTCCACCAATCACTTTCTCCTCTAAGTGAAGGGAACCCCTTGGATCTAGATCTTGGAGTTCTCCGTGTTCTTCTTCGTTCTTCCTCTCATTTTCCTCCCTAGCATTAGTTGATTTGGTGGGATTTGGGAGAGAAGGACTTGGGCACTCCATGTGCCCTTGACATTGAATTTGGTGCATAGGTTTGAGTTCTCCACGGTGATACGTGGAAGTGAGAATTTGAGAAGCTTATTACTCTTGGGTGTTTGAGCATCCTAGATCTTCTTCCTCTTGGGTGCTTTGGCGCCCTAGACGGTTGGTGGTGCCTTCGAGCTCAATCATTGTGGTGCAAAACTCCGGGCAAGCTTCGGGGTCTCCAATTAGGTTGTGGAGATTACCCCGAGCATTTGAGGTCACCTCGGAGCCACAATCCATTGTGGTGAAGCTTTGTGGTGTCGTTGGAAGCCTCCAATCAAGTTGTGGAGATTGCCCCATCCTTGTTTGTACGGGTTCGGTGACCACCCTCAAGGGTCCCTTAGTGGAAGCACGTCATCTTGCATTGTGCGAGGGCGTGAGGAGATTACGGTGGCCCTAGTGGCTTCTTGGGGAGCATTGTGCCTCCACACCGCTCCGAACGTAGATTAGCATCTGCAAGGGTGTGAAGTTCGGGATACATCATCGTCTCCACGTGCCTCGGTTATCTCTTACTCGAGCCCTTTTACTTATGCACTTTACTTTGTGATAGCCATATTGTTTCTTGTTATATAACTTGCTATCACTTAGTTGTCTATCTTGCTTAGCATAAGTTGTTGGTGCACATAGGTGAGCCTAGTTGTTTTAGGTTTTGTGCTTGACTAATTAAATGATAGTTTTATTCCGCATTTGTTCAAGCCTATATCGTAATTATTTTAAAGCGCCTATTCACCCCCCCCCCTCTAGGCGACATCCACGTCCTTTCACTTGACATAGAGGTTCAACCGGTAAGGACCTTTGGAGAATATGTAGAAACCAATATGTGCATCTAGGTCCCGCTATTGGTTATTGATCGTCAAGGTGTCTCGGTCATGTCTACATAGTTCTTGAACCCGCGGGGTCTGCACACTTAAGGTTCGATGACGTTTCGGTAGTATAGAGATATGTATGGTGGTGACCGAAGGTTGTTCCGAGTCCCGGATGAGATCCTAGACATCACGAGGAGCTCCGGAATGCTCCCTAGGTATAGATTGATATATAGGAAGTCCTGTCTTGGTCACCGGAAAAGTTTCGGGCTCATCGGTAGTGTACCGGGAGTGCCGGGAGGGGTACCGGGGACCATCGGGAGGGGTGTCTCGACCCAAAGGGCCTCATGAGTTGTGGGAGTCAAGCAAGCCCCTCCACTAATTCCCATGAGGCTAGGGGTGGGAAAAACCCAAAGGTGGAGAGGTGGAAAGAGTTTCCAAGTGGAAAGGAGGAATCGTACTCCTAATAGGATTGGAGTAGGACTCCTCCACCTCCAATTTTGCCCAACTCTTCAGGGTTTGAGGATGCCTCCTCCCCTCCCTCCCTACTATGTATACTAGACGATTTAGAGGGGAAAGCTAACACTAACTGCCACGTGCTCCCTCTACTTCCTATAGATCGTTTTTTCCTCTGGTCTAATTTCGACGGTGCTTAGGCAACGCCCTGCCGGAATAGTAACACCACCATCGCCGCCACGTCGTCGCGCTGCTGGAGAACTCATCTACCTCTCCGCTCCCTCTTGCTACATCAAGAAGGCGGAGATCGTCATCGAGCCATACGTGTGCTCAACGCGGAGGTGTCGTCCGCTCGGCGCTATATCGGGATGGATCGTGATTGGATCGCAGGACGCTCAACGATATGGATCGCGAAGACGTTTGACTACATCAACCCGTTTCTTAACGCTTCCCGCTTAGCGATCTACACGAGTACATAAATCCACTCTCCCTCTCGTAGATGCTCATTACCATGCATAGATCTTGCGTGTTTCCCATGCAACATTCCCCAACAGTGGCATCATGAGCTAGGTCTATGTGTAGATGAGATCACGAGTAGAACATAAAGGAGATTGTGGGCGTTGATGCTTAGATTTCTTACTCCCTTGGTCATGTTTTGATTCAGCGGTATTGTGGGATGAAGTGGCCCGGACCAACCTTACTCGTACGCTTACGAGAGACCGGTTCCATCGACTGACGTGTAACTTTGTTGCATAAAGATGGCTAGCGGATGTCTGTTTCTCCTATTCTAGTTGGATCGTATTCGACAAAGGTGGTCCTTGAGAAGGTTGAATAGCAATTTGAGTATCACCGTTGTGGTTTATGTGTAGGTGAGAATTGTTCTTGCTAGATACCCGTAGCAGCCACATAAAACTTGCAACAACAATTAGAGGACGTCTAACTTGTTTCTGCAAGGTATGTTGTGATGTGATATGGCCAATTACATGATGAGATATATGTGATGTATGAGATGATCATGTATTATATAGAATATCATGACTTGCATGTCGATGAGTACGGCAACGGGCAGGAGCCATAGGGTTGTCTTTAATTATTTTCGCCGTTTTGCTTTACTTTATCGCTATGAGTTAGCAATAGTCGTGGAAGCAACAGTCGGCGCGGCAACCCCAATGGCGACACGTTGATGGATATCAAGATGATGGAGATCATGGTGTCATGCCGGTGATGATGGAGATCATGTCGGTGCTTTAAGAATGGAGATCAAAAGCACAAGTTCATGGCCATATCATGTCACTTATGATTTGCATGTGATGATAATCCTTTTTTATGCATCTTATTTTGCTTAGGACGACGGTAGCATTATAAGGTGATCCCTCACTTCAATTTCAAGATAAAATTGTGTTCTCCCCGAGTGTGCACCATTGCGAAAGTTTGTCGTTTCGAGACACCACGTGATGATCGGGTGTGATAGACTCTACGTTCACATACAACGGGTGCAAGCTAGTGTTGCACGTGCAGAACACCCGGGTTAAACTTGACGAGCCTAGCATGTACAGACATGGCCTTGGAACACAAGATACCGAAAGGTCAAACATGAGTCATATAGTAGATATGATCAACATGAAGATGTTCACCATTGAAACCACCTCAACTCACATGATGATCGAACTTGAGTTGGTAGATTTGGATCATGTGACACTCGAATGACCAGAGGGATGTCAATTTGAGTGGGAGTTTTTAAGTAATATGATTAACTAAACTCATTATCATGAACATAGTCACAATGTCTTTGCAAATTATGTTGTAGATTACTAGCTCGCGTTGTAGCTCCCTTGAATTTTTTATATGTTCCTAGAGAAATATAGTTGTAAGATGACGGTAGCAATAATGTGGACTGGGTTCGTGATCTGAGGATTGTCCTCATTGCTGCGCAGAAGGCTTATGTCCTTAATGCACCACTCAGTGCGCCACCCCCTCAAGCGTTGTGTGTAGATGTTGTGAACATATGAAAGGCACGTTCTAATGACTACTTGATAGTTCAGTGTTTCACGCATTACGGCTTAGAATTGAGGCTCCAAATATGTTTTGAACGTCACAGAGCATATGTGATGTTCCAAGAGCTGAAATTGGATTGCAGGCTCCTGCCCGTGTTAACAGGTATAGGACCTCCAACAATATTCTTTGCTACAAGATGAAGGAGAATATGTCAATCATTGAGCATGTGCGCAGATTGTCTGGGTACGCCAATCGCTTGAATCGAGTGGGAGTTGATCTTCCAGATAAGATAGTGATTGATATAGTTCTCCAAGTCACTCTCACCAAGCTGCTAGAGCTTCGTGATGAACTGTAAACCTGCCAGGGATGGAATTAATGACCCCTGAGCTATTCGCGATGTTTGACACCGCGAAGGTAGAAATCAAGAAGGAGCATCAAGTGTTGATGGTTAGTGAAACCACTAGTTCGAGAAGGGCAAGGGCTAGGAGGGAAACTTCATGTATGGCAAGTCAGTTGCTTCTCCAGTAAAGCAACCGAAGGTTGAACCGAAACCCGAGACTAAGTGCTTCTATTATGAGGAGAACGATCGCTGAAGCGAAACAACCCTAGATACATGGTAGATAAGAAGGCTGGCAACGTCGACAGAAGTATATTTGATATACGTGTTATTGATGTGTACCTTGCTAGTACTCCTAGTAGCACCTGGGTATTGGATACCGGTTTGGTTGCTAAATGTTAGTAACCCGAAATAATAGCTACGAAATAAACAGAGGCTAGCTAAGGATGAGGTGATGATGAGTGTTGGAAGTGTTTCCAAGGTTGATGTGATCACCATCGCACGCTCTCTCTACCTTCAGGATTAGTGATGAACCTAAATAAATCTTATTTGGTGTTTGCATTGAGCATGAACATGATTAGATCATGTTTATTGCAATACGGTTATTCATTTAAGTTAGAGAATAATGGTTATTCTGTTTTCATGAATAATACCTTCAATGGTCATGCACCCAATGAGAATGGTTTATTGAATCTTGATTGTAGTGATACATATGTTCATAATATTGATGCCAAAAGATAAAAAGTTAATAATGATAGTACCACATACTTGTGGCACTGCCACTAAATGTCATCTTGGTGTAAAACACATGAAGAAACTCCATGCTGATGGATCTATGGACTCAATCGATTGCTTATCGGTTGAGACATGCGGACCATGCCTCATGGTCAAGTTGACTAAGACCCCGTTTTTTATATAATGGAGCGGGCAAGTGACTTATTGGAAATAATACATGTTGATGTATGCGGTCCAATGAGTGTTGTAGCATGCGGTGGATATTGTTATTTTCTTAACTTCACTGATGATTTGAGTAGATATGGGTACATTTACGTAATGAAACACAAGTCTGAAACGTTTGAAAAGTCCAAGCAAATTCAGAGTGAAGTTTGAGATCATCGTGACAAGAAGATAAAAATGTCTATGATATGATCGTGGAGGTGAATATCTGAGTTACGAGTTTGCCATACAACTAAAGACAATATGGAAGTTGTTTCACAACTTATGCCACCTGGAACACTATGGTGTGATGGTGTGTCCAAACGTCGTAGTCATGCTCTATTGGATATGGTGCATACTATGATGTCTCTTCTTGTTTTGCTACTATCGTTTTGGGGTTATGCGTTAGAGACAACTACACTCACTTTAAATAGGGCATCATCTAAATACATTGATATGACACCATATGGTTTGGCAGAAACCCAAGCTGTCATTTCTCAGAGTTTGGGAATGTGACGCTTATGTCTGATGAGCTCGAACCCAAAGCGGAAAGGTGCATTTTCACAGGATACCCTAAGAACAGTTGGGTATACCTTTTATCTCAGATCCGAGGGAAAAGTGTTTGTCACTAAAAATGTGGCATTTCTCGAGAAAGAGTTTTTCTCAAAAGAATTGAGTGGGAGGAAGATAGAACTTGATGAGGTTATTTGAACCTTTGTTTCAACCAAAGAGTAGCGCAGCGCAAAAAGATGTTTCTGTGGAGCCTACATTAGTTGAAGTGGAAGTTGATGATGATGATCATGAAGCTTCGGATCAAGTTGCTATCAAACCTTGTAGGTCGACAAGGGCATGCATTGCTCGTGATTGGTACGGTAACCATGTATTAGAGGTCATGTTGTTGGACAACGATGAGCCTACGAGCTATGGAGAAGCGGTGATGGGCCCAGATTCCGACAAATGGCCATGAAACCCGAGAAAGGATCGATGTGTGAAAACCAAGTATGTACTTTGGTAGACTTGCCCGTTAAACAGCAGGCCGTTCAGTACAAATGGATTTTTAAGAAGAAGACAGATGATGATGGTGAATGTCACCATTTATAAAGCTCGACTTGTCGCAAAGAAGTTTCTGATAAGTTCAAGGAGTTGACTGCGATGAGACTTGCTCACCTGTAGCGATGCTAAAGTCTGTTGGAATTATGTTAGAAGTTGCTGCGTTTTTCAATTATGAAATCTGCCAGATAGATGTCAAAACATCGTTTCCTTCTTTGAGGAAAGGTTGTATGAGATACAACCAGAAGGTTTTGTCAGTCCTAAGGATGCGAAAAGGTGTGCAAGCTCCAGTGATCCTTCTATGGGCTGGAGCAAACATCTTGGAGTTGGAATATACGCTTTGATGAGGCGATCAAAGATTTTGGGTTTATAAAAAGTTTATGAGAAACTTGTATTTACAAGAAAGTGAGTGGGAGCACTATAAAATTTCTGATAAGTATATGTGGTTGACATATTGTTGATCGGAAATAATGTACAATTTTTGGAAAGCACAAATGGTTGTTTGAAAAGTGTTTTTCAAAGGAAGACCTGGATAAAGCTACTTAAATATTGGGCATCTTGATCTATAGAGGCAGATCAAGACTTCTGATAAAACATTCAATGAGTACATACCTTGAAAATGTTTTGAAAGAGTTCAAAATGTATCAGTCAAACAAAGAGTTGTTGCCTGATTTGTAAGGTGTGGAGTTGAGTGAGACTCAAGGCTCGACCACGGCAGAAGAAAGAGAAAGGACGAAGGTCGTCCCCTATGCCTTATCCATAGGCTCTGTATAGTATGCAATGCTGTGTACCGCACCTGTGTGTGCCTTGCCATGAGTCTGTCAAGGGGTACAAGACTGATCCAGGAATGGATCACTGGATAGCGGTCAAGATTATCCTTAGTAACTAGAGGGCTAAGGAAATATTTCTCGATTATGGAGGTGATAAAGAGTTCGTCATAAATGGTTACGTCGACGCAAGCTTTGGCACCAATCCGAATGACTCTTAGTAGCAATCCGGATACGTATGGTGGAGCAGCCATTTGGAACAGCTCCAAGTGGAGTATGGTAGCAGTGTCTACAGTATGACATAGAGATTTGCAAAGTACACACAGATCTGAATGTCGCAGACCCGTTGACTAAAGACCTCTCTCACCTGCAAAGCATGATCGAACCCCAGAACTTATTGGGTGTTAGATTCATAACAATGTAAATCACATGGTGATGTGAGCTAGATTATTGACTCTAGTGCAAGTGGGAGACTGTTGGAAATATGCCCTAGAGGCAATAATAAATTGGTTATTATCATATTTCCATGTTCATTATAATCGTTTATTATCCATGCTATAATTGTATTGATCGAAAACTCAGATACATGTGTGGATACATAGACAACACCATGTCCCTAGTATGCATCTAATAGACTAGCTCATTGATCAAAGATGGTCAAGGTTTCCTAGCCATGGACATGAGATGTCATTTGATAACGGGATCACATCATTAGTAGAATGATGTGATGGACAAGACCCAAACTATAAACATAGCATATGATCATGTCAGTTTATTCCTATAGTTTTTTGCATGTCAAGTATCTGTTCCTATGACCATGAGATCATGCAACTCACTGACACTGGAGGAGTACCTTGTGTGTATGAAACATCGCAACGTAACTAGGTGACTATAAAGGTGCTCTACAGGTATCTCCGAGGGTGTATATTGAGTTGGCATGGATCAAGACTGGGATTTGTTACTCCGTGCGACGGAGAGGTATCTGAGGGCCCACTCGGTAATACAACATAACACCAAGCCTTGCAAGAAATGTGACTAAGTGTTAGCCACGGGATCTTGTATTACGGAACGAGTAAAGATACTTGCCAGTAACGAGATTGATTTATGTATGGAGATATCGACGATCGATTCTCTGGCAAGTAACAAACCGAAGAACATAGGGAATATCATATGGGATTAACTGAATCCTTGACTTAGAGGTTCAACCGATAAGGATCTTCAGAGAATATGTTGGAACCAATATGGGCATCCAGGTCCTGCTATTGGTTATTGACCGTAGAGGTGTCTTGGTCACGTCTACATAGTTCTCGAACCCACAGGGTCTGCACACTTAAGGTTTGGTAACGTTTCGGTAGTATAGATGATACGGGGCAAGCCCGTGTGGGTCTATCTTTCACGAATTGGAGGGGGATTCCACGAAGAACACGAAGAACATGAAGGGGAAATCACAATAGGAAACACTCAAGAACAAGTCGAATCACACATCCACTAGACTCACCACACACAAGATCCACAAGGTACATGAACAACAAAGGGAAAGAAGGATACATGGTAGAGTTCATCCCAAATCCCATGGGGAGATGGGGCCTTCATATCCCGGAGGATCTTCCCTCGAAAGGGGCCTTGAGATCCACTAGGGAATCTTCTCCTATAGAGGCATCTACTCCATGGGAGAGGTAGTGGAAGGAGCAAAGCTCAACTAACTAAGAGCTAAACCATTGCTCAGCCTAGAATGGAGGTGGGAGAGGAGTATATATAGTCTTGGCCACGAAGGGGTAAGTGGAGAGAGGGATACATGGGCCAAAGCCCAACCTGCGCGCAGGCAGACCGGTTGTACCGGTGGAGGGACTGGTTGTACCGGTGTGAAGACAACCTCCGGTTCATCCGGGGTAGTACCGGGCTTGAACCGCTCCTCAACAGAATATTGGCCAGAGGTGGCCCGGTGGTGGGCCGGTTGTACCGCCCACCGGTTGTTGGCTGGTTGCTAGCCAGTTGTACCGGCAGCTCCTGGTCTTCCTGTAGCTCCTCTTCTTCCTTCTTCTCTTCTAAGCTTCCCTTGCGGATGGTGTAGTTCTATGTAGGTGGTGGCACTCCTCCTCATCATCTGTGAAGCTCCGACAATACCTTTGCATGCACACTGGAGGAGTGTCAAGTTGTATACCATCCTCGAAGGGGTCAAATGAACACGTGTAAAGGAGATGATTCACCTTTATGTATGTGACGTAGTCGTGGCACGTGTCACTTGACAAACGGACTCTTGTCATGGTGATGTCTGTAGGATGCTCCGCATCAATAGAGTAATGTATGGTGGTGAATGAAGGTTGTTTGGAATCCCGTATGAGATCCTGGATGTCACAAGGAGCTCCGGAATGGTCCAGAGGTAAAGATTGATATATAGGAAGTCCTGGTTTGGTCAGCGGAAAAGTTTCGGGCTCATCGGTAGTGTACCGAGAGTGCCAGGAGGGGTGTCGGGGACCATCGGGAGGGGTGTCTCGACCCAAAGGTCCTCATGGGCTGTCGGAGGAGTCAGGATGGCCGAGCCCCCCCCCCCCCTAAGGCCCATGCGGCAAGGGGTGGGAAAAACCCAAAGGTGGAGAGGTGGAAAGAGTTTTCAAGTGGAAAGGAGGAATCCTACTCCTAATAGGATTGGAGTAGGACTCCTCCACCTCCAATTTCGGCCAACTCTTGAGGGTTTGGGGCTGCCTCCTCCCCTCCCTCCCTCCTATATATACTAGAGGATTTAGAGGGGAAATATAACACTAATTGCCACGTGCTCCCTCTACTTCCTCTCGATCGTTTTCTCCTCTAGTCTAATTTCGACGGTGCTTAGGCAAAGCCCTGCCGGAATAGTTCCACCACCATCGCCACCACACCGTCATGCTGCCAGAGATCTACAAGGTATGTAGATCCACTCTCCCTCTCATAGATGCTCATCACCATGGATAGATCTTGCATGTGCGTAGGAATTTTTTTGTTTCCCATGCAACGTTCCCCAACATAAGGTTCTTCATCAATCAATAGTGCCTCATTTTTCTTGATTTCTGATACATCTACAACGTATCTACTTTTCCAAACTCTTTTGCCCTTGTTTTGGACTCTAATTTGCATGATTTGAATGGAACTAACCCGGACTGACACTGTTTTCAGCAGAATTGCCTTGGTGTTATTTTTGTGCAGAAATAAAAGTTCTCGGATTGACCTGGAAAATTATGGAGAATATTTCTGGAATTAATAAAAATTATTGGTGAAAGAATCAACTACAGGGGGGCCGCAACCTGGCAAAAATCCTGGTGGGCGCACCCACCCCCTAGGGCGCGCCCCTGTGGCTTGTGGGCCCCCTGACGCTACTCCGACCACATTTCGACTTCTATATATTCCTATTCGGGGAGAAAAAATCAAGAATAAGAGTTCATCACATTTCACGATACGGAGCCACCGCCACCTCCTGTTCTTCCTCGGGAGACCAGATCTGGAGTCCGTTTTGGGCTCTAGAGAGGGGAAATTGATGCCTTCGTCATCACCAACCATCCTTCATCACCAATTTCATGATGCTCTCCATCGTTCGTGAGTAATCTCATCGTAGGCTTGCTGGACGGTGATGGGTTGGATGAGATTTATCATGTAATCGAGTTAGTTTTCTTAGGGTTCGATCCCTAGTATCCACTATGTTCTAAGATTGATATTTCTACGACTTTTCTATGCTTAATGCTTGTCACTAGGGCCCGAGTGCCATGATTTCAGATCTGAACCTATTATGTTTTCATGAATATATATGTGTTCTTGATCCTATCTTGCAAGTTGTAGACACCTATTATGAGTTATGATCCGCATCCCCCAGGGTGACAATAACTGGGATTCTTTCCGGTGATTATAGTACTTTTGAGGAGTTCATGTATTCACTAAGTGCTAATGCTTTGGTCCGGTTCTCTATTAAAAGGAGGCCTTAATATTCCTTAGTTTCCAATAGGACCCTGCTGCCACGGGAGGGTAGGACAAAATATGTCATGCAAGTTCTTTTCCATAAGCATGTATGACTATATATGGAATACATGCCTACATTACATTGATGAATTGGAGCTAGTTCTGTGTCACCCTATGTTATAACTGTTGCATGATGAATGCCATCCGACATAATTATCCATCACTGATCCATTGCCTACGAGCTATCCATATATTGATCTTTGCTAAGTTACTTTTCCGTTGCTATTGTTACAAACACTACAAAACTGCTACTATCACTTTTGCCGTTGTTATCGTTACTTCCATACTACTTTGCTACTGAATACTTTGCTGCAGATATTAAGTCTTTCAGGTGTGGTTCAATTGACAACTCGGCTTCTAATACTCGAGAATATTCTTTGGCTTCCCTTGTGTTTAATCAATAAATTTGGATTGAATACTCTACCCTCGAAAATTGTTGCAATCCCCTATACTTGTCGGTTATCAAGACCTTTTTCTGGCGTCGTTGTCGGGAAGCATAACTCTATTCTCTGAGTCACTTTGGATATATATCTGTTGATCACTATGAGGAATCTTAAAGATCCAAAAACCAAGATCTACCCCTCAACTATGAGGACAGGTAAGGAACTGCCATCTAGCTTTGCACTTGATTCACCTTCTGTTATGAGTAAATTTGTGACACCGCCACCTACTAGTAATTCTGATATGTCGCACGTAATTGATGATGCTACTTCTACTATGCATGATGCTTAAGATGATACTTTGATTGATGATACTGTGCCACTGGGTGAATTTCTTGATGAACAAATTGCTAGAGCCAAAGCTGAAACTAATAATATTTTTGAATCTGATGAAATTATTGAAACTAAACACTATGATACACCTGCTAGACCTAGCTCTCCTAGATATGAATTGCCTGATATACCTGAGGGTTATGTTATGGAAGGATAGGTAGCTAGGGACTTTCTTGCCTGTAAGGATAGAGATGATCTTAAGAAATTGCTTCGCAAGTGGAAGGAAAAATCTTTGAATGCTAGAATGCAATATGATCCTAAGTTTGCTATTTCACCTATCTTTGTTACTGATAAGGATTATGAATTCTCTGTCGATCCTGAGTTAATTTCCTTGGTTGAATTTGATCCTTTCCATGGTTATGAATCTGAAACTATTGTGGCACATCTTACCAAATTGAATGATATAGCCACCCTATTTACTCATGGGGAAGAAATTCACTATTACTATATTCTTAAGTTGTTTCCTTTCTCATTAAAGGGTGATGCTAAGATATGGTTTAATTCTCTTGCTCCTCGTTGCGTGCGTAGTCCCCAGGACATGATTTATTACTTCTCTGAAAAATATTTCCCTACCCATAAGAAACAAGCTGCCTTGCAGGAAATATTTAACTTTGTGCAAATTGAAGAAGAGAGTCTCCCACAAGCTTGGGGGAGGCTTCTCCAATTACTTAATGCTTTGCCTGATCATCCTCTCAAGAAAATGAAATACTTGATATCTTTTATAATGGACTAATTGATGCTTCTAGGGACCACCTAGATGGTTGTGCTGGTTGTGTTTTCAGGGAACGAACTATTGAACAAGTTGAATTACTATTGAATAATATATTGAGCAATGATAATGATTGGACTATTCCCAAACCACCTTCAAAGCCAACTCCAAAGAAAAGAGGTATTCTATTCCTCAGTCTTGAAGATATGCAAGAGGCAAAGAAATCTATGAAAGAAAAGGGGATTAAAGCTGAAGATGTTAAGAATCTACCACCTATTGAAGAAATACATGGTCTTGATAACCCGACACAGGTAGTAGAGGTAAATTCTCTCCGTAGATTTTATGAAAGAGATATTCCTTATAATAAGTCTGCTAGCCAATGCTTGGATGAATTTGATAATTTTATAGTCAAGCAAGAAAAATTTAATGCTTATGTTAGTAGACAATTGAAACATAATGCTTACATGCTTGATCGCTTGGGTGATTATCTGAGTAGAACTCTCAATGACCTTAAGATTATTAGTAAACATGCTTCCACGGTAACCACTCAAGTAGAACAAGTACTTAAGGCTCAAAATGATTTGCTTAATGAGATGAATAGTGAATACAATGATCATTCTGTTAAAGCTGTGACTAGAGGAGGTAGAATGACTCAGGAACCTTTGTATCCTGATGGCCATCCTAAGAGAATTGAGCAAGATTCTCAGAGAGTTAATACTGATGCACCTATTCATTCCAATAAGAGTAGGAAAGAGAATGACGAAAGTACTTTGCATGCTGCTAGTGAACCTGTTATAGATACATCTGAGAATCCAAATGATATTTCTATTTCTGATGCTGAGACACAATCTAGTGATGAACATGAGCCTAGTGATAACATTAATAATGATGTTCATGTTGATGCTCAACCCAGTAATGATAAAGATGTGGAGATTGAACTTGCTGATGATATTGATAGCCCACAACCTAAGAATAAAAGATACGATAAAAGAGACTTCATTGCTAGCAAACCTGGTAGAGAAAGAGAACCATGGGTTCAGAAACCCATGCCCTTTCCTCCTAAACCATCCAAGAAAAAGGATGATGAGGATTTTGAGCGCTTTGCTTAAATGCTTAGACCTGTCTTTTTGCATATGCGCTTGACTGATATTTTGAAAATGTCTCCTTATGCTAAGTATATGAAAGATATTGTGAAAAATAAAAGAAAGATACCGGAAGCTAAGATTTCCACCATGCTTGTAATTATACTTTTAAAGGTGGAATACCTAAGAAAGTAGGAGATCCTGGAGTACCTACTATGCCATGCTCTATTAAAGGAAATTATGTTAAAACTGCTTTATGTGATCTTGGAGCTGGTGTTAGTGTTATGCCTTTCTCTTTATACCGTAGACTTGATTTGAATAAGTTGACACCTACTGAAATCTCTTTGCAAATGGCTGATAAATCAATTGCTCTGCCCGTCGATATTTGTGAGGATGTACCTGTCGTAGTTGCAAATGCTACTATCTTGACGGACTTTGTTATTCTGGATATTCCCGCGGACGGCAGTATGTCGATCATCCTTGGTAGACCCTATTTGAATACCGCAGGGGCTGTTATTGATTGCAACAAGGGCAATGTCACTTTTCATATTAATGGTAATGAGCATACGATACACTTTCCAAAGAAACAACCTCAAGTTCGTAGTATCAACTCTATTGAAAAAATTCCAACGATTATTATTGGAGACTTTGAGTTCCCTCTTCCTACTGTTAAGAAGAAATATGATATACTTATTGTTGGGGAAATGCATATCCCCATTGAGGTAACTTGGTGTTATTCAAAAATTCTTCGGTTTCATCTTATTCGAAAGAAGTTTGTTAATAAGACTTGATCAACCTTATTGATGGATTCCTTTTGATGAGCATGAGATGGATGAATTTAGAAAGCACAACTTCTTGTACCTAACTTTTACTTTCTGTTACCTAGATGAAATTAAGTAAAAATGCTATTATTTTTCTGTTTTCTGAGTTTCCTGTGCAATAAAAAAGTGACCTAAAAATAAAAGTTCTTCAAATGTCCTGAAAATGGAGTATGATTTTTTCTGGAATATTAAGAATTTTTGGCACTGAGTATGCATCAGGGGGCCGCACTAGTGGGCCACAAGCCTACAGGGTGCGCCCTGGTGGCTTGTGGGTCCCACGTGGCCCTCCTCCACTTATTCCAGCACCCATTCACTTCATCTTCCTCCAGAAAAAAAATCCCACCATTGCTCAAACCCGTGTTCTAGCTCATCTTGCTGCCATTTTCGATCTCCTTGCTCAAAGCTCCATTTGCGAAACTGTTTTAGGGGATTACTCATTGGTATGTGACTCCTCCAATGGACCAATTAGATTTTGTTCTAGTGCCTTACATATTGCAAATTTTTGCTGATGTGGTGACCTTGTTTCTGAGCTTACATGTCAAAATTGTATGGTCCCAAGTAGTTTTGATGCATGATATAGTCTCTAGGCACTTGAGGGAGTAGTTGCTATGAGTTTTGTTGAGTTTTGTTCACCTTTATTTTGATTCACTAAAAATGTTCAGAAGATTATTAAGAGGTTCTTCCAGTCGGGGTTCTAAGGAAGATGAAAGTTAAATGAAGGAGAAACCCAAATATAATCTTCCTCGTGTCGTAGAAGTTCGACCATGTGAATGGTCGTGTGACACATTCTTGAGGGCGGATGGAATTTATGAAGATTTCTATTATTTAGCCGAGAATGCAGGCATCACTTATTTCCTCAACAATAAGTGTGACCAGTACCTCTTGCTCACGAATACCTTTATGCAAAATTTTCAATTTCATCCCAAGAAAGACCCTCCTACAGTAGAATTTCACTTATATGATGTGCCTAAGAAAATGAACCTTTATGATTTTGCAAGATACCCTATGAGGGCAGCATGAGGGAACCACGTCCTCGAGACATGGAAGATTTTATTGCCATAATCACTATATGGGAAGAGAGAGATGTGTCAAAGGCAAGAGAAGCTAGTTTACATTTTCCTGTGCTACGCTATTATTCATTATTTGCGGGAAGATGTTTAGTTGCTCGCTGGGAGAGTGGAAGCCTTGGTGCCCCTGACCTCGCTATTTTGCGCCATGCTCTATTTGCTGATAGAACCTATAGTCTGGGCTCTATCGTGGCCCAACGGTTGAACACCAACCGTTCGAAGGGGACCATATTCAGAGGTATCTATGCATCTCATTTAGCTAAACATTTTGAGATACCCATTAGGCTACACGGGAAAGATGAGAGCCTGCTACCCATGAAGTTTTTAAATTATGACCGTATGTAGCCCATGATGTTATTAAGAAGAATGATGATAGGAGGCTGCTTTACAACTTAGTATTTAGTCAGGGTACTTGTGAGATTATTACTCTGCCTGCTTCTTCTCTGTTCGATATTCATTCAGACAGGTACACTGTTCTGCCCGATGACATCTACCGATATTTGGGTTTATCGCAACCCCCAGCACCTGAGCCGGCACTGGCCCTTGATCCATATCAGGCCCTTAGTGTCCACAGGAGGTCGCGAATCAGTGGAACCCTTAGTGTCCTCCGGAGTATCCTGGAGAAGGTTATTTCCAGCCATGGCCCTAGACCAACTTAGGCCAAAAGCCTAAGCTTGGGGGAGTACGCATTTCTCACCAAAATTACATTCATGTTCACACACTCATTTCAGTTGTCGGTGTTCATACTTTTTCATTGTACTATCCATGGTAGTTTATTTCTTCTTATGCTTTCTTCTTGTGAGTTTGATTAATCTTTAAGAAAAACCAAAAAACGAAGAATTTAGTTCTAGCTTTACCTTCTAGTTTGTTTTAGTTGTAGCATTAAAAGAAAACCCAAAAAGATTTCTCGTTCTTCTTTTGCTTGTTGGGAGCTTTGCCGTGTAAATAATTTTCCTTTCTTTTCTTTGGGTCGTAAGGAGAAGACCACGATGACATGTTGGGTGGCTCTCATATGCATTATTGTTTATCTTATATAGAGCCCATATTTATTGCCTTCCCTTTTAAGTTATTGTTTACGGATTCCATCTTAGTCCAATGCATGTGCACTCTTCTTATTATTCACATTGTTCGGTCATGCAAGTGAAAGGCAATAATGACGATATATAATGAACTGGCTGAGATGGAGAAAAGCTGGTATGAACTCAACCTATCTTACTTTTGTAAATATGATTAGCTCATCGTTCTTAATTCAGCACATTATAGATGAAACATGTTTGCAATGACAATTAGAGATTATAGTTGCTCATACCATGCTTAATTGGCTAAGAGTGGATAATGGTTTGTCTTGAGCGCCAACATGCATATTAAAATGGTTGTGATGTAGTATGATAGAATGGTATCCTCCTCTGAATGATTCGAGTGGCTTGACTTGGCACATGTTCACGCATGTAGTTGAAACAAATCAACATAGCCTCCATGATATTTATGTTCATAGTGAATTATATCCTACTCATGCTTGCATTCAATGTTGGTTAATCTCAAAGCATGTTGATGACTGTGTCGCTCTCTAGTTGGTCGCTCCCCAGTCTTTTGCTAGCCTTCACTTGTACTAAGTGGGAATACTTCTTGTGCATCCATCTCCATAAACCCAAAGTTGTTCCATATGAGTCCACCATACATACCGTATACGGTATTTACCTGCCGTTCCAAGTAAATTTGCACGTGCCATTCTCCAAACCTTCAAATAAATATTCCGTTTTGTATGCCCAAATCGCTCATGTAGTGACTAGGGGCTGTCAGTATCTTCCATGCTAGGTGGGTTATTCTCACGATATGTGTTGATTCACTATCATTCACGAGAAAGTGGCTGGTATTCGGGACTCCCAGTCCCATGCTCAAAATACAAATCAAAGTATAATAAAACAAAACTCCCCCAGGATTGTGTTTGTATGGACGGTACCCCGAGGATTCGGCCCGCCGTGGAGTGTGATTGATTTGGTGGAGGGGGAGTAAAAACTTTACTATTCTATTTGGGAACCGCCTAGAATGTATCCAGCATGGAAGATATCGAGACCTCTTAGTTGTTATGTTGGCAATGAAATCATACCGCTCAAAATTATTATTCATCCTTGTTTTAAAAGCTTGAGCTCTCACACCTCTGCAAATTAATGCCTCCCTCTGTGAAGGGCCTATCTATTTTACTTTACCATTGAGTCATCATCCTCTTATAAAAGGCACCTATTAGAGAGCACCACCGTCATTTGTATGCTTTGCTATTAATTGATATTGTGTATGAATATGACTGGATCTCTTTTACCATGAATTACAATGTCCAGTCGGCCCTCGTTCTTTAGAGGTGCTCTGCATTTATGTTTTGCGGTCTCGGGAAGGGCTAGCAAGATACCATTATGTCATATTGTATCATGATTGTTTTGATAAAATTGTTGTCATCCGAGACTTATTATTATTGCTTGCTAGTTGATTATGCCATTGATATGAGTAAATGTGAGACCTAAATGTTATTATGAATGTGGTTAGTCTATAATCTTTGCTGAAAATATGAACATAAGTTAGACATATTTACAACGGCAAGATCAAAACAGATTTTGTAAAAAAATTCTTTATCACTTTTAGTTTATCAACTGAATTGCTTGAGGACAAGCAAAGGTTTAAGCTTGGGGGAGTTGATACGTCTCCAATGTATCTACTTTTCCAAACTCTTTTGCCCTTGTTTTGGACTCTAATTTGCATGATTTGAATGAAACTAACCCGGACTGACGTTGTTTTCAACAGAATTGCCTTCGTGTTATTTTTGTGCAGAAAGAAAAGTTCTCGGATTGACCTGAAAATTTATGGAGAATATTTATGGAATTAATAAAAGATATTGGCGAAAGAATCAACTACAGGGGGCTCACCACCTGGCCACAAGCCTGGTGGGCGCGCCCACCCCCCTAGGGCGCGCCCTTGTGGCTTGTGTGCCCCCTAACGCTCCTCCGACCTTGTTTCTGTTGGAAATATGCCCTAGAGGCAATAATAAAATGGTTATTATTGTATTTCCTTGTTCATGATAATTGTCTATTGTTCATGCTATAATTGTGTTAACCGGAAACCGTAATGCATGTGTGAATACATAGACCACAACGTGTCCCTAGTGAGCCTCTAGTTAGCTAGCTCATTGGTCAATAGATGGTCACGGTTTCATGACCATGGACATTGGATGTCGTTGATAACGGGATCACATCATTAGGAGAATGATGTGATGGACAAGACCCAATCCTAAGCATAGCACAAGATCGTGTAGTTCGTCTGCTAAAGCTTTTCTAATGTCAAGTATCGTTTCCTTAGACCATTAGATTGTGCAACTCCCGGATACCGTAGGAATTCTTTGGGTGTGCCAAGCATCACAACGTAACTGCGTGGCTATAAAGGTGCACTACGGGTATCTCCGAAAGTGTATGTTGGGTTGGCACGAATCGAGACTGGGATTTGTCACTCCGTGTGATGGAGAGGTATCTCTGGGCCCACTCGGTAAGACATCATCATAATGAGCTCAATGTGACTAAGGAGTTAGCCACAAGATGATGTGTTATGGAACGAGTAAAGAGACTTGCCGATAACGAGATTGAACAAGGTATAGGGATACCGATGGTCGAATCTCGGGCAAGTGCCATACCAGTAGACAAAGGGAATTGTATACGGGATTGAGTGAATCCCCGACATTGTGGTTCATCCGATGAGATCATCATGGAGCATGTGGGAGCCAACATGGGTATCCAGGTCCCGCTATTGGCTATTGATCGGAGAGGTGTCTCGGTCACGTCTACGTGTCTCCCGAACCCGTAAGGTCTACACACTTAAGGTTCGATGATGCTAGGGTTATAGGTAAATGTTGTACGTGGTTACCGAAGGTTGTTCGCAGTCCCGGATGAGATCCCGGACGTCATGAGGAGCTTCGGAATGGTCCGGAGGTAAATATTGATATACAGGAAGTCCAGTTTTGGTCACCGAAAAGTTTTTGGGCTCATCGCTAGTGTACAGGGAGTGCTGGGAGGGTGCCAAAGGACCCCCAGAAGGGGTGTGACGACCAAACGACTTCGTGGGCTGTTAGAGGAGGTGGACCAGCCCTTATTGCGCTGGCCAAATCCTTCCGGAGAGGCCCATGAGGCTAGGGATAAAGAGATAAGGCTAAAGGAGATTTAAAAGGAAGAGATCCACCTCCCTTGTGTATGGTGGACTCCTCCCTTATCTCTGCTGAACCTCTCCTCCTTGGAGGAGGGGCCAAGGAATCCCTCCCTCTCCCTCCTCCTATATATACCCGAGGTATTGGGGCTGATTTGAGACACGACTTCTCTCTCTCTTGGCGCAGCCCTACCCTTCCTCTTCCTCGTTCTCCGTAGCGCTTGGCGAAGCCCTGCCAGAGTCCACGTAGCTCCACCGTCACCACGCCGTTGTGCTGCCGGATCTCTCCCTCAACCTCTCCTTCCTCCTTGCTAGATCAAGGCATAGGAGACATCATCGAGCTGCACGTGTGTTGAACATGGAGGCGCCGTTGTTCGGCACTTAGATCGGAATCCACCGTGATCTGAATCGATGCGAGTACGACTCCACCAACCGCGTTCTTGTAACGCTTCCGCTTAGCGAGCTTCAAAGGTATGAAGATGAACTCTCCCCTTACTCGTTGTTGGTTTCTCCATAGATGGATCTTGGTGATCGTAGGAATTTTTTTGATTTACTACTACGTCTCCCAATAGTGGCATCATGAGCTAGGTCTATGCATAGAATCTATGCACGAGTAGAACACAAGTTGTTGTGGGCATCTATCTTGTTAATATGCTTGCCATTACTAGTCTTATCTTGATTCGACGGTATTGTGGGATGAAGCGGCCCGGACCAACTTTACACGTACGCTTACGTGAGACCGGTTCCACCGCTTGACATGCACTTGTTGCATAAGTGGCTAGCGGGTGTTTGTCTCTCCCACCTTAGTCGGATTGGATTCGATGAAAAGGGTCCTTATGAAGGGTAAATAGCAATTGGCATATCACACTGTGGTTTTTGGTGTAGGTAAGAAACATTCTTCCTAGAAACCTATAGCGGCCACATAAAAACTTGCAACTACAAATTAGAGCATGTCTAACTTGTTTTTGCAGCATATGCCTTGTGATGTGATACGGCCAAAGGATGTGATGTCATGCATTGTGATGTATGAGATTGATCATGTTCTTGTAATAGGATTCATGACTTGCATGTCGATGAGTATGACAACCGGCAGGATCCATAGGAGTTGTCTTATTTTATCGTATGACCAGCGTGTCAATCATAAACGCCATGTAATTACTTTAATTTATTGCTAAACGTTAGCCATAGTAGTAGAAGTAATAGTTGGCGAGCCAACTTCATGAAGACACGATGATGGAGATCATGGTGTCGTGTCGGTGACAGTGATGATCATGGTGCCCCGAAGATGGAGATCAAAGGAGCAAGATGATATTGGTCATATCATGTCACTATATTGATTGCATGTGATGTTTATCATGTTTCCATCTTATTTGCTTACAACGACGGTAGTGAATAAGATGATCTCTCAATAAAATTTCAAGAAAGGTGTTCACCCTAACTGTGCACCATTGCTAAGGATCGTTGTTCCGAAGCACCACGTGATGATCGGGTGTGATAGGTTCTAACGTTTGCATACAATGGGTGTAAGCCAGATTTACACACGCGAAACACTTAGGTTGACTTGACGAGCCTAGCATGTACAGACATGGCCTCAAAACACAGAAGACCGAAAGGTCGAACATGAGTCGTATAGAAGATGCGATCAACATAGAGATGTTCACCATGGATGACTAGTCCGTCTCACGTGATGATCAGACACGGGCTAGTTGACATGGATCATGTATCACTTGGATGACTAGAGAGATGTCTATCCAAGTGGGAGTTCATTAAATAATTTGATTATGTGAACTTAATTATCATGAACTTAGTCTAAAATTGTCTTTACAATCTATATTGTAGGTCCAATGGCCAATGCTAATGTCACCCTCAACTTCAACGCGTTCCTAGAGAAAACCAAGCTGAAAGAAGATGGAAGCAACTATGTGGACTGGGTCCGTGGCTTGAGGATCATCCTCATAGCTTCCAAAAGATTGTATGTCCTTGATGCACCGCTAGGTGACGCACCCATTTTCCCAGAAGATCAAGACGTTATGAACGCTTGGCAGTCACGCTGCGATGATTACTCCCTTGTTTAGTGCGGCATGCTTTATAGTTTAGAACCGGGGCTCCAAAAGCGTTTTGAGCAACACGGAGCATATGAGATGTTCCAAGAGCTAAAACTGGTTTTCCAAGCTCATGCCCGGGTAGAGAGATATGATGTCTCTGACAAGTTCTTCAGTTGTAAGATGGAGGAAAATAGTTTGTCAGTGACCACATACTCAAAATGTCTGGGTTGCACAACCGCTTGACTCAGCTGGGAGTTAATCTCCCGGATGACTCGGTCATTGACAGAATCCTCTAGTTGCTTCCACCTAGCTACAAGAGCTTTGTGATGAACTACAACATGCAGGGTATGGAGAAGTCCATTCCTGAGTTGTACTCGATGCTGAAATCAGCGGAGGTCGAGATCAAAAAGGAGCATCAAGTGTTGATGGTGAATAAGACCACTACTTTCAAGAAAGGCAAGGGTAAGAAGAACTTCAAGAAGGACGGCAAAGTTGTTGCCACGCCCGGTAAGAAAGTTGCCAGGAAGAAGAACAAGCATGGACCCAAGCCTGAGACTGAGTGCTTTTATTGCAAGGGTACCGGTCACTAGAAGCGGAACTGCCCCAAGTACTTAGCGGATAAGAAGGCCGGCAACATTAAAGGTATATATGATATACTTGTTATTGATGTGTACCTAACCAGCGCTCGTAGTAGCTCCTGGGTATTTGATACCGGTGCAGTTGCTCACATTTGTAACTCCAAGCAGGAGTCGCAGAATAAGCGGAGACTGGCAAAGGACGAGGTGACGATGCGCGTCGGGAATGGTTCCAAGGTCGATGTGATCGCCGTCGGCACGCTACCTCTACATCTATCTTCGGGAATAGTTTTAAACCTCAATAATTGTTATTTAGTACCAGCTTTGAGCATGAACATTGTATGTGGATCTCGTTTGATGCGAGATGGCTACTCATTTAAATCTGAGAATAATGGTTGTTCTATTTATATGAGAGAAATGTTTTATGGTCATGCCCCTCTGGTCAATGGTTTATTTTTAATGTATCTCGAACATGATGTTACACATGTCCATAGTGTGAGTACCAAAAGATGTAAGGTTGATAACGATAGTCCCACTTACATGTGGCACTGCCGCCTTGGTCATATTGGTGTCAAACGCATGAAGAAGCTCCATGCTGATGGACTTTTAGAGTCTCTTGATTTCGAATCATTTGACATGTGCAAACCATGCCTCATGGGCAAGATGACCAAGACTCCGTTCTCCGGAACAATGGAGCGAGCAACTGACTTGTTGGAGATAATACATACCGATGTATGCGGTCCAATGAGCGTCGATGCTCGCGGTGGCTACAGTTATGTTCTCACCCTCACTGATGACTTGAGCAGATATGGGTATGTCTACTTAATGAAACACAAGTCTGAAACCTTTGAAAAGTTCAAGGAATTTCGAAGTGAGGTAGAGAATCAACATGACAGGAAAATAAAGTGCCTACGATCTGATCGTGGCGGAGAATATTTAAGTCACGATTTTGGCATGCACCTAAGGAAATGTGAAATTGTTTCACAACTCACGCCGCCTGGCACACCTCAGCGAAATGGTGTGTCTGAACGTCGTAATCGCACTCTATTGGATATGGTGCCATCTATGATGTCTCTTACCGACTTACCGCTATCATTTTGGGGATATGCATTAGAGACTGCCGCATTCACTTTAAATAGGGCACCGTCAAAGTCCGTTGAGACGACACCGTATGAATTATGGTTTGGAAATAAGCCTAAGCTGTCGTTTCTAAAAGTTTGGGGATGCGATGCTTATGTGAAGAAACTTCAACCTGAGAAGCTCAAACCCAAAGCGGAAAAGTGCGTCTTCATAGGATATCCCAAAGAGACTATTGGGTATACCTTCTACCTCAGATCCGAAGGCAAAGTCTTTGTTGCCAAGAATGGATACTTTCTCGAGAAAGAGTTTCTCTCAAAAGAAGTAAGTGGGAGGAAAAAAGAACTTGATGAGGTAATCGTACCTCCACTCGAACCGGAGAGTAGCGCAGCACGGGAGTTGTTTCCGTGGAGCCTACACCGGCTGGAGAGGAAGTTAATGATGATGATCATGAAACTTCAGATCAAGTTACTATTGAATGTCGAAGGTGCACTAGGACACGTTCCACACCAGAGTGGTACGACAACCCTATCCTGGAGATCATGTTATTGGACAACGGTGAACCTTCGAACTATGAAGAAGCAATGGCGGGCCCGGATTCCAACAAATGGCTTGAAGCCATGAAATCCGAGATAGGATCCATGTATGATAACAAAGTATGGACTTTGGTGGACTTGCCTGATGATAAGCGAGCCATTGAAAATAAATGGATCTTTAAGAAGAAGACTGACACGGATGGTAATGTGACCGTCTATAAGGCTCAGCTTGTCGCTAAGGGTTATCGACGAGTTCAAGGAGTTGACTATGATGAGACTTTCTCACCCGTAGCTATGCTGAAGTCCATCCGAATCATGTTAGCAATTGCCGCATTTTATGATTATGAGATCTGGAAAATGGACATCAAAATGGCATTCCTTAATGGCTTCCTTAAGGAAGAACTGTATATGATGCAGCCGGAAGGTTTTGTCGATCCTAAAGATGCTAACAAGGTATGCAAGCCACAGCGCTCCATCTATGGGCTGGTGCAAGCATCTCGGAGTTGGAGCATTCACTTTAATGAGGTGATTAAAGCGTTTGGGTTTATACAGGTTTATGGAGAACCCTGTATTTACAAGAAAGTGAGTGGGAGCTCTGTAGCATTTCTCATATTATATGTGGATGACATACTGATAATGGGAAATGATATAGAACTTTTGGAGAGCGTAAATGCCTACTTGAATAAGTGTTTTCAGTGAAGGACCTTGGAGAAGTTGCTTACATATTGGGCATTAAGATCTATAGAGATAGATCGAAACGCCTCATAGGTCTTTCACAAAGCACATACCTTGACAAAGTATTGAAGAAGTTCAATGTGGATCAGTCCAAGAAGGGGTTCTTGCCTATGTTGCAGGGTGTGAGATTGAGTACGACTCAATGCCCGACCACGGCAAAGGATAGAGAAGATATGAGTGCCATCCCCTATGCTTCAGCCATAGGCTCTATTATGTATGCCATGTTATGTACCAGACCTAATGTGAACCTTGCCATAAGTTTGGTGGGGAGGTACCAAAGTGATCCCGAAGCGGAACACTGGACAGCGGTCAAGAATATCCTAAAGTACGTGAAAAGGACCAAGGAGATGTTTCTCGTATATAAAGGTGCCGAAGAGCTCGTCGTAAAGGGTTACGTTGATGCTAGCTTCGACACAGATGCGGACGACTCCAAGTCGCAAACCGGATACGTGTATATTTTGAACGAAGGGGCAGTCAACAGGTGCACCAGCAAGCAAAGCGTCGTGGCGGCATCTACATGTGAAGCGGAGTACATAGCTGCTTCGGAAGAAGCAAAGGAAGGAGTCTGGATGAAGGAGTTCATCACCGACCTAGGAGTGATTCCCAATGCGTCGGGCCCGATGACTCTATTCTGTGACAACACTAGAGCTATTGCCCTTGCGAAGGAGCCCAGGCTTCACAAGAAGACAAGACACATCAAGCGCCGCTTCAACTCCATTCGTGATTACATACAGGAAGGAGATATAGATATTTGTAAAGTACATACGGATCTGAATATCACGGATCCGCTGACTAAACCTCTCTCACGAGCAAAACATGATCAACACCAGAATGCTATGGGTGTTTGATTCATCACAATGTAACTAGATTATTAACTCTAGTGCAAGTGGGAGACTGTTGGAAATATGCCCTATAGGCAGTAATTAAAAGGTTATTATTGTATTTCCTTGTTCATGATAATTGTCTATTATTCATGCTATAATTGTGTTAACCGAAAACCGTAAAGCATGTGTGAATACATAGACCACAACGTGTCCCTAGTGAGCCTCTAGTTGGCTAGCTCGTTGATCAATAGATGGTCACGGTTTCATGACCATGGGCATTGGATGTCATTGATAACGGAATCACATCATTAGGAGAATGATGTGATGGACAAGACCTAATCCTAAGCATAGCACAAGATCGTGTAGTTCGTCTGCTAAAGCTTTTCTAATGTCAAGTATCATTTCCTTAGACCATGAGATTGTGCAACTCCCAAATACCGTAGGAATGCTTTGGGTGTGCCAAGTGTCACAACATAACTGGGTGGCTATAAAGGTGCACTACGGGTATCTCCGAAAGTGTCTGTTGGGTTGGCACGAATCGAGACTAGGATTTGTCACTCCATGTGACGGAGAGGTATCTCTGGGCCCACTCGGTGAGACATCATCATAATGAGCTCAATGTGACTAAGGAGTTAGCCACGGGATGATGTGTTATGGTACAAGTAAAGAGACTTGCCGGTAACGAGATTGAACAAGGTATAGGGATACCGACGATCGAATCTCGAGCAAGTGTCATATCGGTAGACAAAGGGAATTGTATACGGGATTGATTGAATCCCCGACATCGTGGTTCATATGATGAGATCATCGTGGAGCATGTGGGAGCCAACATGGGTATCCAGGTCCCGCTGTTGGTTATTGATTGGAGAGGTGTCTCGGTCATGTCTACATGTCTTCCAAACCCGTAGGGTCTACACACTTAAGGTTCGATGATGCTAGAATTATAGGGAAATGTTGTACGTGGTCACCGAAGGTTGTTCGGAGTTCCGGATGAGATACCGGACATCACGGGGAGCTCCAGAATGGTCCGGAGGTAAAGATTGATATATATGAAGTCCAGTTTTGGTCACCGGAAAGTTTTCGGGCTCATCGGTAGTGTACCGGGAGTGCCGAGACGGTGCCGGAGGACCCCCGGGAGGGGTGTGACGACCAAAGGACTTCGTGGGATGTTAGAGGAGGTGTACCATCCCTTATTGGGATGGCCAAGTCCTTCCGGAAAGGCCCATGCAGCTAGGGATAGAGAGATAAGGCTAAAGGAGATTTAAAAGGAAGAGATCCACCTCCCTTGTGGGAGGTGGACTCCTCCCTTATCTCTGTCGAACCTCTCCTCCTTGGAGGAGGGGCCAAGGCATCCCTCCCACTCCCTCCTCCTATATATACCCGAGGTATTGGGGCTGATTTGAGACACGACTTCTCTCTCTCTCGGCGCAGCCCTACCCTTCCTCTTCCTCGTTCTCCGTAGCGCTTGGCGAAGCCTTGCCAGAGTTTATGTAGCTCCATCGTCACCATGCCATCGTGCTGTCGGAGCTCTCCCTCAACCTCTCCTTCCTCCTTGCTGGTTCAAGGCATAGGATACGTCATCGGGATGCACGTGTGTTGAACGCAGAGGCGTCGTTGTTCGGCGCTTAGATCGAAATCCACCGCGATCTGAATCGCTGCGAGTACGACTCCACCAACCGCGTTCTTGTAATGCTTCCACTTAGCGATCTTCAAAGGAATGAAGATGCACTCTCCCCTTACTTGTTGTTGGTTTCTCCATAGATGGGTCTTGGTGATCGTAGGAAAAAATTTGATTTACTACTACGTCTCCAAACAGTTTCCACTTCTATATATTCCTATTCGGGGTGAAAAAATCAAGAAGAAGAGTTCATCGCGTTTCACGATACGGAGCCACCGCCACCTCCTGTTCTTCCTCGGGAGACTAGATCTGGAGTCCGTTTTGGGCTCCGGAGAGGGGAAATCGACGCATTCGTCATCACCAACCATCCTTCATCACCAATTCCATGATGCTCTCCACCGTCCGTGAGTAATCTCATCATAGGCTTGCTGGACAGTGAGGGGTTGGATGAGATTTATCACGTAATCGAGTTAGTTTTGTTAGGGTTTGATCACTAGTATCCACTATGTTCTGAGATTGATGTTGCTACGACTTTGCTATGCTTAATGCTTGTCACTAGGGCCCGAGTGCCATGATTTCAGATGTGAACCTATTATGTTTTCATGAATATATATGTGTTCTTGATCCTATCTTGCAAGTTGTAGACACCTATTACGAGTTATGATCCGCATCCCCCAGGGTGACAATAACTGGGATTCTTTCCGATGATTACCGTAGTTTGAGGAGTTCATGTATTTACTAAGTGCTAATGCTTTGGTCCGGTTCTCTATTAAAAGGAGGCCTTAATATCCCTTAGTTTCCAATAGGACCCCACTGCCACGGGAGGGTAGGACAAAATATGTCATGCAAGTTCTTTTCCATAAGCACGTATGACTGTATATGGAATACATGCCTACATCACATTGATGAATTGGAGCTAGTTCTGTGTCACCCTATGTTATAACTGTTGCATGATGAATGCCATCCGACATAATTATCCATCACTTATCCATTGCCTATGAGCTTTCCATATATTGATCTTTGCTAAGTTACTTTTCCGTTGCTATTGTTACAAACACTACAAAACTGCTACTATCACTTTTGTCGCTGTTACCGTTACTTCCATACAACTTTGCTACTGAATACTTTGTTGCAGATATTAAGTCTTTCAGGTGTGGTTGAATTGACAACTCAGACGCTAATACTCGAGAATATTCTTTGGCTCCCCTTGTGTCGAATCAATAAATTTGGGTTGAATACTCTACCCTCGAAAACTGTTGTGATCCCCTATGCTTGTGGGTTATCAATTTCCTCTAAACGGTTAGTCACAAAACAACTAGAGGAAACCAAAGCATTTTTATCATGGCAACACGGGAGAGCAAGCATATCATCACAAACATTTCTTAAGGAATTCTTAGGTTATATGCACGGGCTATCAAAATAATAACTTATACTATTTTTGGTGTTAGATATGCCCAAGTCCATAGAAGATACAACACTAGCATCTACACAAGCAAGATCATTACTAATGAGCTTAACACCATCATCACAAGATATTTCTTCACTCACCATGCCATTACCTTGTGGCACACCACATGTCAAAGTGTGCAAGTTACCTGAGGTGGAAACAATGAAGAGCTCTTCATGATAGAAATGTGTGGAGAGCTCATGCATCAACCCCTTCAACATAATATTGTCTTCATAAAGATTGGATCCACCGTATATATCTTCGAGTTTGGTACAAACCTCATGAGCGACTTGCAAGTTGAGATTGACTTAAACACTTCAACGCTTATAGTTTGATGAATGGAAAGAGACGCATCACAATCAAAATACATGTCATCTATAGATGAAGATGGATCATCCTTTGCAAAAGAAATCCCTACAAGAACAATTCGTAAAGCATTTGGATCCATGGCCCGAAAGTGACAAAGCATACGAATTCTCCACAAGTGATAATTTGTGCCATCAAAATCAAAGGTGTTATTGTGAACTAATCCATTAGTCGACATCGATACTCTCTAGTCGATGAAGCCTAATAAGGAGAGACCTTGCTCTGATACCAATTGAAAGGACCACAATGTCGCCTAGAGGGGGGTGAATAGGCATTTAAAAAAATTCTATGGATTTGGCTTTATCCTAATGCGAAAATAAACTAAGAGGATACTTTTTAAGGAAAAATCCTAAATATACTAGGCTCAACTAAGTGCACCAACAACTTAATCTAAATGAGGTGAGCACAACAATATTACTGACAAGCACAAGTAAGTTACACAAACGTACTTGAGCAATATCACAAGATATGTAAGTGCATGACACAAGTTAGCAATTCACACTAAACACAAGATATCTTAATATTAGCAAGTATGAACAACAATATGTAGTGAATGTACGCTCAAGTAACCAAAGTAAACCACAAGTAAGGAGTTAGGGTTAGGGATAACCAAAGTCACGGAGCAAGGATGTATCCCGATGTTCACTTCCTTGGAGGGAAGCTAGTCACCGTTAGAGAGGTGGATGTTACCACGAAAGCACACGAACGCCACGAAGGATCACCTTATTCTCCTTGAGATATCACCATGAAGGTGATTCCCAACCACTAGTGGTAGACCATGAGGCGGCCTCCAAACCTTCACAAACTTTCCGAGGGACAGATCACAACTTGATTTCTCACCGAAGTACTCCTACCGCCTAGGAGTCTCCAACCTCCAAGAGTAACAAGATCAAGGGGGAAATGCTCAAGACTTGCTCAAATCTCAAATGGCTTTGGTCAAAAGATAGAGGACTAGTGGATGTATGCTTGGATGAAATCTCTCTCAAGAACTCTCACAAATCTCTTTGGGATTTAACCCAAGAATGCTCAAATCCCTCTCTCTCAAATCCCACCAAAACCAACTAATGCTATGGAGGGATTGATAGGAGAGGAACAATGGAGGAGGTCAACAAATGAGCCCTAAATTCATGGGATAGTTTCCCCCCAAATGGATTGGAGTTTTGAGGCTTGGGGGAGGAGGAGAGAGCTCAAAACGATGGAGAAATTTGAGATACAAAAGCTCTAACTCGTTGGGGGAGAAGGGTACTTTATATAGTGTCCCACCAAATCTGCCCATTATGCATAGAAAAACGTAGCCCGGAACTTCTAGGCTTGCCCAGAACTTTCGGGCTCCCTATTGGGGCACACAATGTAAACTTTCTGGTTAGCCCAGAACTTGCCCCGGAACCTGCCCAGAACTTCTGGCCCCCGAAACTTCCGGGCTCCCTTTGGGCCAGGTGTTCACAAACTTTCTTTTTAGCCCGGAACTTCCGGCCCCCCCAATAAATAGCTAGCATACCAATCGTAAAGCATGCATAACTTTTACATACGAACTCCGATTTTGATGATCTTGGGCTTGTATTATAGCTATTGAAAAGCTCTAGGTCCTCACATAGAGAACCACCCAATAGCAAACATAATAGATGATGCAATGAATGCAAATGTTTGAGTATAGACTTTGGGGAACCCTTTTTGTCTTACGGTTTTACTTTGGGATATATGATAGGAGTGGAATTGTGTGTAGAAGATGTTGACTTGAGCAAGTCCATCACGAAACCCTTTGATCCCCTCTTAATAGTGCGGGATCCCTATAACTCAAGAATCATAAAATAGCTATACTAGATAGCCTCCAAAAATCCATTCTTGGGCATATATCTTTTTCGATGGTCGTTGATCCATGCAACTACAACCAAAGGAACTAATACCTTTGACTTGAGCATTCCCCTTGAGCTTGATGTTGGCATTTATTCTTGGCTCAAGATGGAAGCATTACCTTGATCACTCCATTTGGTGAAGACTTCAAATAGCTCCCCCATAAGCATGTGGGAATCATTTCATTGCATTCTATCTTCATAGGTCCATCATGTGATCATCCACAAGCTTCAAGCATGTAATCCTTAGGGATGCTTATCTTAAGCTCGCCCTTGTCAACCATTATCATCATAACTTGATGTCATCCTATCATGGACACTTGGAATCTTTCTCTTCATGCAAGCCCATGAGAATCACCTAACCAACATAGATATAGAAAAACACATAGTTTGGGTTAGTACACAAAGCATAATTGACAGTTACTTACCATACCACATGATCCCATGTGGTATATCATTTGTGCTTGTGTGATGACTATCTTTGAATTCAATCTTTGATCTTCATCTTAGTCTACGTTTGTCTTTCTCCATGATTAATCTTGATGTCTTGAAGGCTCGATTGATCTCTTCACTATGCTTCATTGCTTCAAGACATGATCACCAATATCTCAATTCACCTTGGCAATATCAAGTTTCTCCATGAATATCATATTGTCCATCACTTTCTCGTTTTCATGCTCCAACATAGTCTCTTGAGAGGCACAATGAATTCTTCACTTTAATTACTTGCTTAAAGACATAACCATCCATGACTCAAGATATGAGCTCATCATGATCCTACCTTCAAGCCATATGTAGAATTATTCTCTTTAATCATTCTCTCAAGATCTTGATTCATCATGGTTCAACCCATAAGCTTAAGCATGACAACCTCTAATATACTCAATGAACTCCATATATATCACATCTTGTTTTTCACATGGATTTCATCTTGATCATATTGATTCAATCATTGACCTCAATCTTGATGAAACATCTTTATGTAGATGACATTTATTCCGAATTCATTCAATCTTCTGATTGCATTACCCATGGAACAAACATGCTTCAGTTCATCCAATATTATTCATGCATTGTCAATGGAACTTTCCTTCAAATCTATATCTCAATGAAAACATTAGTTAATTGGGATTATCATTAATTACCAAAACCACACATGGGGACTACATGCACTTTCAAAGGCATAGCCCATTGTTCAGTTGTGAAGGAGTGTAGCTACTTGCTCTAGGTGAAGCTCAACCTTAACAGGTCTTCAGTGAAATGCTGGAATATCAAAACAGTAATTGGAACAGAGGACATAATGGGCCCTTGAAGTTTTGGTGGGGGATTGTTGAAATCTGAGATGGGATTTGGGCCCATAAGACAATTTCAGAAAAATTTCTAAGGGCCCATGTAGGTGGCTAGACAAGCGATGGTGGGAAGTTTAGTCTCATCCCGCTAGTGGAGGAGGAGTTGGAGCTCCTTATAAGGGTCTCTCTTCTACATGCTATTGGAGATTGAGAAGAGAAGAGGCCCTCGAGCACTCCTCCTCCGCTGCTCGCCTCGTCATGACGCGACGCGACGCGACGCGGGTTGCGGGATTGAGCCGAGCCGAGCTCATACCTACGCGCTTATTTTTGCCGGTCGAGAACGGAGAATACGTAACGCCACGATGTGAGACGTTGGATCGTGGGCTACCGACTCGGACATGGGTCCAACCCACGTCTCTCCACCCGGACACCGCCTACATAAGCACGGCTTTGGCCAACCCTAGCAGCCACGAGTTGAGATCACATTTGCCTCCACGCACACACCGCCCCCGTCGTTCCTTTTGTTGTTGTTCCCGTCGGCGACTCCGTCCCGTTCACCACGTACACGGTTGACGGAAGAGCAGGCCTCCGAAACCATGCCTCTCCGGGTCTTGTATGGGGACAGGGGCGATTAGGTTTTTTGGGAGTGACTACACGACTGCTCGCTTCCGTTCGTCTACTTCATCTACGTTCGCATCGCCTTCGTCGTCATCACCATGTCGCCCCGAACTAACATCGACCGTGTCGTTGCCGAGAAGCTCGAAGCCGACAAGAAGGCGGTCGAGGATGTTGCTGCCCAATGCTGCTGCTACGAACAACTGACCTATTGGAGGATATAAATCGTTTATCTCATTCCTGCTTATGTTAGTCTTACCAGTACTAGCTATATACGTAGATGTTTCTACTATTTGTGTAGTACTCCCTCCGTCCCAAAAATTTTGTCTTAGAATGAATGTATCTAGTCACCTTTTAGTATTTAGATACATCCATTTTTACAAACCTAAGACAAGAATTTTAGAACGGAGGGAGTACATGCTAGTCTTGTTCATCATCAATATATTATTAATCTAGTCAATGCCATGATAGTTATTATTTCGTGAATTAATATGATCGAAAAATTACCTATTTACTCAACAGGATTCACACGCGTGATGCCCTTCTCCACAAACACATTGTTACTGATGCAGGTGATGGGTGCCCCCTATGCCCTACAACCCTGGAGACAACCAACCATCTTATCTTCGAATGTGCGTTTGCTCGTTGGTTCTGGGCGGCTATTGGGAAAGTCGCCCTTAATGTTGGCTCCGTCGGTGAGCTTCGTCTGTTGGCTCCCCCTCCCGGGGTGCACGCAGCCTTGGGGACCACCTTCTTGCTGCTTTCCTGCTGGCAACTGTGTAAACACCGCAAGTCCGCAATGCAATGGTTTTCCAGGGTTTACCGTAGTCGCTCCCCCTGCTTGTGAAGCTCTGCAGAGAGGAAGCCGTGCTTTGGCTGGCGGGTACGACTGCCTCGTGCTCTAAAACATGCGGTGGACACGTTGTCGTGCTTCACCGCCCCCTAGTTTTTCTCTCTTGTTTTCTAGGATCTTGATCCCGCTGCACAACCCCCCTCTACCCATGTACATGCTGCTTATCGGGGCTTTTTGGCCCACATATATATATGAAAATTCAGGTGGAGAAAACTCCCCCCTCCCCTCCCCGGATGATAATTCAAAAAAATAGCATGCTTTGCTCAATTCTAATCATCCTCGAGCCACTTTGAATAATACTCTCTCCGTCTAGAAATACTTGTTCTAAAAATAAATAAAATGAATGTACCTATAACTAAAACAAGTCTAGATACATCCACTTCTAGGACAAGTATTTTCGGACGGAGGGAGTATTTATTATGACATTTAGACCGTGTATTTAGAAAACCAAGAATGACAACCTCTTTGGCAGGAAATCAAATACTCCCTCCGTTCACAAATATAAGATGTTCTAACTTCTTTTTTCTAAATCGAATGTATATAGATGCATTTTAATGTGTTTGCACTCATTTCACTATGTATGCACTCTATATTAAAATATCTAAAACATTTTATACTTCCTTTGTCTGCAATTACTTGTCACCAAAATGAAAAGAAATGCATGTATCTAAAACTAAAATATGTCTAGATATATTAACTTTTGTGTCAAGTATTTTGGGGATGGAGGGAATATTTGTAAACAAAGGGAGTACTCCTAATCAGATACCATCATATATGATGCAGGCAACAATTAGGAGCCAAGACTTGACTACAGATTATGCAGGCTCTCTACAAAACGAACCAAGCTCAACATTAAATCAGGAAACTACAGGGGAACAAGAGCAAAGATGTACAATCAAAAAGGGCAATTGGATCACAGGTTGTGAAGTTCATACAAATGCAGCATGGTCCAACAATTCAAACAGCTCCAGTACAGGATCAACCAAAGAAAACACTGGAATACATATACAAGTTGAAGAAAATTAACATCTTTGTTTCAGCAGGTGGCAAACACGCCATTTCCCCATTACAAACAAAGGCTATTGCCCTTCAGGTTGCTGCAGAAACAATTTCCAAATTCAGATGCAAGCAGGCCAGTTCTCGGTCAAATTTCATTGCTACAACAGCAAACATGAAGATACAACCTTAACTCTCAGACAAGGTAGTGGGCAAAATATGGCATGTTGTAGCTTGGTACATACAGGTGTAAGTGTTCTATTCTTTCAAAGCTAGGTAATCCATATTTTAAGGAGTGCCAAATCCTGAATGTTAAATGTGCTTGATGATGACTCTTGTCCAAAAAAAGAAAGAAATAGGAACAAATTAAGGCAAAAAATACGACAACTTGGAAAGCATCAATGAAATATCTCGGCAGCAAAAACTTTAATAACAAACCCAAAATGGCATCAACATTGCTATAATTGATTTAGGGAAGTGCATAGGCTAAAACATTAGGATCACAAGTTCCGCAAAAAGCAGCGGTAATACAAACAGCCAGGCCTTGTATATAAAGTTTCTAATAATACAATCTTTCAAGTGAACGACGAAGGTGTAATTGGTTTATTGGAATTCAAATTCCGTAACGAAACACAGCAACGAATATCCCAACTATGAGTATGCTCTGGCAAATTGGTGATGTTGTACGCCAAAAGCGGGGAAGGGGGCTTAGGCCTTGGCCTTCTTGGGCACTGCCAAGCGCTCCCGGAAATCGTCCTCCATGAGCACCAAGCCGTCACGTAGGACGACCTTGGGCTCCCAGTCAAGAACCTCCTTTGCCTTTGTGATGTCAGGCTTCCTCTGGCGAGGGTCATCTGGAGTGTTCTCAGTCATCGTCACTGTCACCTCTGGGTTGATCAACTGTAAAATAAAATCACACAAGTTATTATACCATCCAGAATCGTCAGCACTGAAGCTGAATGGATTGCTGCTACTTGAAACAAAAAGGTTGGATGGAATGAGAATATAATATCCCATTTACCTCCTTCACGTTCTCGGCAAGTTCCAGCATGGTGAATTCACCTACATTTAGTGAAAAAAAGAAAGTTCAGTTCATTGCCACAGGAATGAAAGTGCAGAATTATAAATGACTTGCAGATAGTTGTTAGCATGTTGCCAAAGAACATTTTTTTTTTTTGCAAAAGAAGTTTTTACCTGGGTTCCCAATGTTAATGGGTCCAGTGTTGTCTCCATTCATCAGCTTCATAAGACCATTGACCTGCATTGAAATGGTACCATTTGTAAGCTGACCAATTCACAGTTTTGACCAGATAGTAATCAATAGTAACAAATCATAATAGAAAACAAACCATATCAGCGACGTAGCAGAAGCTCCTAGTCTGTGTTCCCGGCTTCTGGACAGTCAGGGCTTCGCCACTACAAATTATGACAAATAAGCACCAAAACCTCCGGACACAAGATCAGATAAAAGTTCAAGTCGAACAAGAATTCACCGTATGGCCTGAGCAATGAAGTTACTAACAACACGGCCATCATCAATGTTCATCCTAGGTCCATAGGTGTTGAAAATCCTGGCAATACGGATCTCTACAGAAATAGACGACAAATACTTATTAAGGACAACTCATAACTGAAGACTTATTGACGGACAAACAAACTATTAGCAAATATATTAGTTTAAATTTAAGGTCAAACTATTACCAATGCCGTGCTGCCTGTGGTAGTCGAACATCAGTGTCTCCGCTACACGCTTACCCTCATCGTAGCAGCTCCTGACTCCTGATAAAGAAAATAAATTCAAAAACGTGAGACTTATTACGTGGCGCAAATTTAGAAAAGGCAACCATATTTGCCAGATGAACAGGCATACCAATTGGGTTAACATTGCCCCAGTAGGCCTCCGTCTGAGGATGCTCAAGAGGGTCACCATAAACTTCAGAGGTCGAAGTCAACAATATTCTGCAGTTGAACACACAAAAAACTCAGGTTAATATGGTTTTCATTTCTGCCATGATACTGGCACAATCGGTCTATGTGATAAATACTGACCTAGCTCCAACTCTCTTTGCAAGTCCAAGCATGTTCAAGGTCCCAATGACATTCGTCTTGATGGTCTGTACAAGATATTTACACACATGCGTGTGTCAGGACGGGACAGAAGCGATGATGACAGGATAAACACAAAAACAGAGCTTGCACATACCTTGACAGGGTTGTGCTTGTAGAAGATTGGTGAGGCAGGGCAAGCAAGGTGATAGATTTGGTCAACCTCCACGAGCAGTGGTTCGGTGACATCTAAAATGCAGCAAAATGTACAATTAAAGTAAAACTCACACACAAGAATGTAATGGTGAAGATATAACAATTGAGCAAAGTGATTTGCAGCACAAGTTATTGGCAATTTGGCTTGTTTTCATGATTGGACTAAAGCACTTGGTCTTGGGGTATGGTTGGACTATAACCAGTGGCGGAGCTACATAGGAAAACTTGGGCGGGCCAGTGACCTGTGGCGTGAGGTTCGCTGGCTGATGCGTGTGCTCTTATGCCAGCAGTTCTGACCTGGGCTAGGCGTAATTTACATTTTTGTTCCAACACTGGGCAGGCCATGGCCCAATCGGCCTTGCCGTGGCTCTGCCATTGACTATAACACTAGAGCGAAGTATATTAATATGCATGGACGCCCTTTCTATTAAGAACAGAAGTTACCAAAAGAAAGTCACATAAGCATGCCATAGACAAATGAGATACTAAGGTGTAGTCGACTCAAAGGCTTCACCGACTAGTTTAGAAGATTGCAGGTTCAATTCAACAGACAACTCAGGACATGTTTTTTGTACAGCCATTGGCTATGACCAAATAAATTTATGGTTCTTTATCTCTCGTTGGTTAGCAAGGATCTGTATAGTTTAATGGAGAAGTGGAAAGAAACAACTCATAGGCTGTCAACTACTACTTACATGCCACAATATATGATATATTTTGCATGGAGGTAGTATATATGTGTTCATTACAAAATAGTATGGCCACAAAGAAATGATATGAATTGATAATTTACTACAAGATGTGTTCAGCATGCAGTATTACCGTGACGGATGAGCTCAAATCTTGGGTGGCCGATCCACTTCTTCAGGTTGTCTTTTGAACCAGTGAAAAAGTTGTCAGCAACAATGACCTGAACCAAAAGAAGACACAATCAGATTGGTGTACATTTGCGAAGTTTGTCCGTACAGATCTCCATAGTGACAATACTGAATTCTACAAAATGCCTTTAATCATGCAGAAGTGTAGGCAAACAGTACGTGAGAGAGCTCAGTACCACTAACAGGCACTCTGCGTAATTCAGAAACCTCCTACAGTGAAGTAGTCACAGCAAGATCTCAGAAGCATTGCCAGTGGATCTCAGTTGATCTCACATTCTGAAACAGATCCCGGCTACGGCGATAGTTCTCTAAGGCACTGCCACTGGATCCCTGTAATTCTAAAGCAGTTGAGAGTTGAGCAAAGCTTCCAGCTTAAGCTCTAAACAGCAGTGCCCCAAACCATGCAAAAACTAATGCACAGGTTTGCACACTGAGATCTGGCCCGGCACAAAGCAGCTCTCCACTCACAAGGTCGTTTTCACAAAAATCTAGACCCACTCAGTTCCTGACTCTGACTGTGCCACTCAGATCCAAACGGAGCGGAGTTGACCCCGCACAGGCCAATTTCGGCAAGAGCTAGTAGAATGATGCTAGGGGGATCTGATCTTAGTCCTCACCTCGTTCTTCTCGTTCTCCATGAGCTTGTCGACGAGGTGCGAGCCGATGAAGCCAGCTCCGCCTGTGACCAGGATCCGCATGTTGGCCTGCCCAAACCCCCACAGAGTCCCAAAATTAGCGCGAACCGAGTGAGGAGCAGCGAGATCCAGCGGCGATCAGATCCCGACGCGTACCTGGAAGAACTTGGAGAAGCGGATGGGGGAGGGCGTGGGCGGCGGGCGCGTGGTGGCGCCGTTGCCATTGGCGGCGTCCTTCTGCGACATCGCGGGGAGCACCTGCACACACACGCAGATCCAGCCGGGCCGAGAGAGATCGTCAGAAAGCCACACGACGCAGCGGCCGAGCCGAGCCCAGCCCAACCAAAAACCTTGCCGGATTCTGGACACGGTCTGATCGACGATCGCGATCGACGGAGGGAGGAAGGAGGGAGGGAACGAATGAATGGACGGATGCTCACCAGCGGCGGTGGTGATGGGATTGAGGGCTTAGTTCGGACACGAGGAAGCGGTGCGTTTGAATCGGATTAGACCGACGAGACGAGGTGGAAAGCCCTGCCCAGATCTGGGCCGTATTTATAAGCGCCCCCTGTCCTCCCCCCTCCCCCTCGCATGAAACACACACCGACTGCTACCAACCGGCGCCAATCAGTTCAGATCCCATCCCACCCGACTCCAACAACGTCAAACCGTTGGCCCTCAGACCCGAAATAGCGTCGTCGCTAAAATCAGCCTTTGGGTCTCGGCTTTTCAGTCACGTCCCTGGATTCAACCCTGCGTCTATAAATTTTAAACATTCCGTCTTCCGCGGGTTCGGCGTGTCATAGCCATGTCATTGGCCGGCGATCGATCGCCATAGGTTCGGCGAAACATGCCCATAGTCGGGCGTAAAAAAAAAGCTAGCAAAATAACTCCTCAAGCGGTCTGCTCCCCGTCGTCTGTCGGAGTTGTCGGCGTAGCGGTCGGCGTGGACGAGGTCGACGTATCGGGCACTTCCAACCTCGGAGACGCGGGCGGAGGGCTCGGCGACGGTGTGGGCGGTGCGGGTGGCTGCGCGGCATGCGGTCGAGGATGAGGTCGCGCTCCGCCAGGTACCACGCCTTGACCAGCGGGTCCATGTCCGCCGTGACGCCTCCCATGAGGAACGCCAAGTCGGTATTGCGCTTCTTCGCGGTGACGTTGGTCCTGAGGAGATCGAGCTTTGCGTCCTGCTTCGTCAACAGCGTCGTCCACCTTGCCTCCGTCTTCTCCTCTCTCGGGGCAGAGTGGGTCTTTGCATCAGCGATGCATTGCTCGATCGACACCTGCAGGCGCTCGGCCGCCGGCGCGTCGTTCCTGGCTCGCTTCGCCTTCTTGTTCCCGTCTGGTCGCCCTTTTGCCGTCCCGGGACCAGACGCGTCCGGGCTGAGCGAGGCGTCCTTGTCGGCGAGCTGATGCCGAACCTCGGCCCATTTCTCGCACGACTCGATCCGCGTGAACACATGGAAGAACTTGAAGTCGAAGCCGGCGTCCCGGCGAAACATTTCGAACATCCGCACCATCTGTGCCCAAAAAACAAACAGTTCGGCGGCGAAGGAGGACGCATGCCAAGTGTTCGACGAAAGAAAGCAGGCAAACATACCTGCTGCTCGATGCTTGCGCCGCTCTCTGGGCGAGCGTGGACCTGTTCATGGATGACGTGCCATCTGTTGCACGCCGTTTGAATGCCCGTCCAATGGTTGGACATGCCCTTGGTGTCGCGGTCCATGTACGTGCCGGTGAACTCTGCGTCGACCAATTTGCGCTCGTTGAAAGCCGTCTTGATCCTCTTCCAGTACGTGTCAGTGTTCTGGTTCGCGCCGGTGATTGGATCCATGCTCACGAGCTTCCATGCTTCGGCGAGGCACACGTCCTTCACCGACGTCCACTTGATGCGGAGCTCGCCCGGCTTGCCGTTGGCCGATCTCGTCTTTCTCTTCTTTTTCCCTTTTCCCTTCGTCGGCGCGGGCACCGGCTCTTCCTCCTCGAGCTCCTCCTTGGGGTCCTCATCCTCCTCCTCCGCCGCCTTCTCCTCCTCGGGGTCGACCTCGGCGTCGTCCATGTCGTCGGTGTCCTCCTCGTGCGCACCAAACCCGGGGCACGAGGCGCCCGCGATGGAGCCGGTGTTGATTACGTCCTCCATCTCGGCCTCGGCGTTGGCGTACTGCAGCGCGGGCACGAAAGGAAGAGGGCCTCGCCGGACGGTCGCGGACGAGCTGGAATATGTCGACGAGGGCACGTAGCCGTACTGGGCGTTAGGGTGCCCGGCGGAGAAGGCGAAGGGCGTGCGTGGAAAGGTAATGTTGGGGTTGAACCCGCCAAGGGCGTCGCCGTCGACGTACTCCGGCGAGGGCGCGTACCCCCACCCCGGCGAAGGATGGTCGGCGAAGGAAAGTGCGGGTCGCCCGGGGCGATTTGATGGCCGGCGCCATGGGGGAACGGGCCCGTGGTTTGTCTTCCTGGGAACATCGGGCGGCGACACGACACCTCCTGCTCAACCGCCGCCGCGTCCCGAGCTTTTTTCATGAGGAGCCTGTTGCGGCGATCGGCGGTCACCGCTTCCCTTCGCTCGACGTCGGCCTTCCACTCGACGTTCGTCATCCGTGCCGGTCTCGCCATCGGCGCACGGGGCTTGCGGGGCTTGGCAACGACGGAGCCGGTGGCTTGGCGAGGGGCGGCGTACTTCTTCGGCGGCATGGCGGCGAAGAAAGGGAAAGTGGAGGGAAATGGAGAGAAAAACTGGCGGAGTAGAGGGAAAAGGAGAGGAAGTGGCGTGAAGTAGCAGCCGGTGTCGCCGACACGTCGGTCCCACTCGCCTTTTCGCTTCGGCCGGCGTGTCCAGGAGGCCCCAACGCCCTGGGTTCTGTCTGGGTTCGCCGGCTCAAAAAAAGACCTCAACCGATGAAAAACGACGTCTTGGGACCGTGGCTAAAATTTTTTCGTCCGCCGATGATAAAAATAAAGCCTGTGGTCCTTTAAAACCGTGGCTGGAGACGCTCTTAGAGCAAAGAAAAACAATGCCGGAGGGCGGTGAAAAACCGGGCGATTAATCAATGCCTATTCCGTGCAGTGCAGCTCGCGCTTCGGATTGAAGCAAAGCTGCCGCTGATGGTGGCGCCCGGCGACTGCGAGCCCCCGGCCGGTGGCGCGTGCGATCGATGGCGACAGCTCAGCGGGTCCGAGATGGCATATTCGTGATTTAGAACCGCGATTAGGCGAGGGTTTGGTAGGGGATTAGGCCTCAGTGGGCGTTGTTTAGGACTGGGAGGCGGGCGGAGGGGGAGTGCTCGCGTCGCTGCCAGGTGGGGCCATTGACTTCACACTTTAGTTGTTGGCGGGTAAGGTTAGCGGCAGCGGTTGATGGCTTCGCGGGCCGACCGACACGATCTCGGGGGCTCGACCCGCTATCACGCTATGTGCTCTGTCGGGTTCGAGACCGCACGCCCTCCTGGTACCTGGTTGCTTGCGACATACACTACTCGGGTCGGGTGCGTCGGGATCCGTGCATGTTGTAGTGAGATGCATCAGCGAAACGGAAAGTGGAAGGACTAGAAGAACATGGGCACCACGTCATGAACATCACGGCTGCATTATCATGTCACTGGCGTTTTATAATCCCGGGATTGTCAGTCCGAGCTACCCCAGCGAAAAGTTTACATCTTTTTAGTGCCGTGGTTAGTGGGTGGTTACGCAGCTTGCTCAAAAGTTGGGGGATTAATAGTGCCACGAGGTCCATGACGATCTATAGTACTAGTAGTAGTATTTTTCTTGCACATGCCTTGAGAGAAGGAAAGGTTAAAATGAATTGATGTAGCCTTACTGATATTAAACGATCATCCGAGCTTTTCCCTCATGTTGTTTTGATCACGGATCTGATTTATGCCTTGAGTATTTTTTTTATTGTTGCGGAAATACCCCCTTGAACTTGTTGTTCTCGCCCATGAACAGATAGACGAATCCACTAGCAGACCGCCACGGTAGGTTGGAGGTGCATATATGGAATGCCTCCTCGGTCTTCTTCGTCGATGGGATGTATTCAAGGTATATCTGGTATATGTCTGGTTGGACCGAAAAAAGCCCGATGTTAAAAGCTCAAACCTGAGCCCAACCTAAGCCGATCGTCTCGCTCAATTTTCAGGCCCGAGTCCGGCCCCGATATTAGGTTCGACCTAGTCTGGGATTTTCGAGTCGGGTCGGGTCGGATTGTCCATGGCCAAGTAAAATTCAAGGGCTCTAGATGAGCCGCATCATCTCCTAAACCCTTCCTTGTTGTTGAAGGAGCGTGTGGAAACAAATAGGGGCGAAATTGATGAAGAATCGCATCTGAATTGACAACTTTCAGAACCGAAATGACCTCATATGACCACTGTGTTGTGTGTGTCACGGTATCCCCTCCTTAAATGCAAAATAGAAAAATAATATTATACTACCTCTACCTATGTACCACAATATAAGACGTTTTTTAGCTCAATTTAAGCTGCAAAAACGTCTTATATATGAAGGGAGCAATTTTTGCATAGTGTATGTTTGTGTGAGTTCCTTCGACGTCCGAAGTGGATTTTGGGTCATTTATCTACATCTATATCTATAACCTGTTGGAAATATGCCCTAGAGGCAATAATAAATTAGTTATTATCATATTTCCTTATTTACGGTAATCGTTTATTATCCATGCTAGAATTGTATTGAACGGAAACTCAGATACATGTGTGGATACATAGACAACACCATGTCCCTAGTATGCCTCTGATGGACTAGCTCGTTGATCAAACATGGTTAAGGTTTCATACCATGGACATGAGATGTCATTTGATAACGGGATCACATCATTAGGAGAATGATGTGATGGACAAGACCCAAACTATAAACGTAGCATATGATCGTGTCAGTTTATTGCTACAGTTTTCTGCATGTCAAGTATCTGTTCCTATGACCATGAGATCATGCAACTCACTGACATAGGAGGAGTACCTTGTGTGTATCAAACGTCGCAACATAACTGGGTGACTATAAAGGTGCTCTATAGGTATCTCTGAGGGTGTCTGTTGGGTTGGCATGGATCAAGACTGAGATTTGTTACTCCATGTGACGCAGAGGTATCTCAGGGCCCACTCGGTAATACAAAATCACAACAAGCCTTGCAAGCAATGTGACTAAGTATTAGCCACGGGATCTTGTATTACGGAACGCGTAAAGAGACTTGCTAGTAACGAGATTGAACTAGGTATAGAGATACCGACGATCGAATCTCGGGCAAGTAACATACCGAAGAATACAGGGAACAACATACGAGATTAACTGAATCCTTGACATAGAGGTTCAACTGATAAAGATCTTCATAGAATATGTAGGAACCAATATGGGCATCCAGGTCCCGCTATTGGTTATTGGTCGTAGAGGTGTCTCGGTCATGTCTACATAGTTCTCGAACCCGCAGGGTCTGCACACTTAAGGTTTGATGACGTTTTGATAGTATAGAGTTATGTATGGTGGTAATCAAAGGTTGTTAGGAGTCCCGTATGAGATCCCAGACGTCATGAGGAGATCTGGAATGGTCCGGAGGTAAAGATTGATATATAGGAAGTCCTGTTTTGGTCACCGGAAAAGTTTTGGGCTCATCCGTAGTGTACCGGGAGTGTCGGGAGGGTACTGGGGAACCATCGGGAGGGGTATTTCGACCCAAGATGCTACATGGGCTATGGGAGAAGTAATACCAGCCCTTAGTGGGCTGGCCGAAGGCCCACGGGAAGCCCATGCGGCTAGGGAAGAAATCCAAGGTGGAAAAAGGCAAAAGTGGGAAAATAAGGAAGGAGTCCTAATCCTACTAGGAGTGGAGGAGGAGGACTCCTCCCTACCACTTTGGCCGAACCAGATTTGGCTCCTTGGGAGCCAAGTCTCCTCCCTCTCCTCCTCTTATATACACTAGAGGTTTTGAGGGTTTTTGACACAGAAAAACAGCCACGTGCCGCCCTCTTCTCTAGATCGTAGTTTCTCCTCTAGATTGGTTTCAACGGTGCTTAGGCAAAGCCCTGCTAGAATAGCTCCACCGCCATTGCCGCAACACCGTTGCGCTGCCGGAGAACTCATCTACCTCTCTGCTCCCTCTTGCTGGATCAAGAATGCGGAGATCGTCATCGAGTTGTACGTGTGCTGAACACGGAGGTGTTGTCCGTTCGGCGCTAGATCGGAAGGACCGTGATCAAGATCGCGAGACGATTCGTGATTGGATCGCGGGACGGATCATGATGAGATCGCGGGATGGATCGTGATTGGATCGCGGGACGGATCGTGATGGGATCGCGGGACACTCGGCGATTTGGACCGCGAAGACGTTCGACTACATCAACCGCGTTTCTTAACGCTTCCCGCTTAGCGATCTACAAGGGTATGTAGATCCACTCTCCATCTCGTAGATGCTCATCACCATGGATAGATCTTGCGCGTGCGTAGGAAATTTTTTGTTTCCCATGCAACATTTCCCAACATAACCTACAAATAAAGGGGTGACTTTTTTGTCTGTTCATTCTTATTAGAAGTTTTCGTCCGTCCAAAATAATGATTAGTTTTTCTCGATTGTTTTTTTCTTCCAGCATGCAGGCTAATGTCTATTGGGCCTCACTAGTCGCCCGGACCTAGCAATACGATCACGAGAAACCTATTTATTGAATTGTCCCACCTTGCTTTCTTACAACCCATCGCACAAATTTATATATGTCCATGAATTAAAATTAATAAGACGACTCAAGGAGTGGGTCCCTTTTGTCACAAATATGAGCAGAAAGGAAATGTATTAAAAGAAGTAATAAATTCTGCTTTTGCGTGGAGGAAGGAAGGAAGGAAAATAATTAAAGAAGAATAAATCCTGCTATTATTATCCATTGGACACATATGGGAAGAATTAGAAGAAGGAATAAACTTGGCAATGAGTAAATTAGGAGAGGGAAAAGATAAATTTCGTTCGTAATGCATGGACCGATGGGAGAGAGGACTATGAGCAGGAAGGAAGGGAAATAATTAAAAGAAAAAATAAATTTTTTGTTATGAGTAGTTGAGCATGAAGGAAAGGAATTAAAAGGAATGATAAATTTGGCATGAATGAATCAAATTAGAAGAACTCTGAGATGGGAGAGAAATAACCCATTAAATAAACAGGGTCATCACGCATATTGTACAAACAGGATGGGAAGAAATTATACAAAAAATTAAAAGATTTGCTAGGAGGAGGAAACTCGCGCATGCATATGAAAGACGATGGAAAGGGTGGTAGCTAGAGTGTCACCTCACACAGCCGCTGTTTGCCGCAAAAAGGCTAGGGTGTTTCCGCCTCGCGTTGCCCACCGTCGGTCCGTCTCATGTTCGGTGGCCTTAAGTCCAGGGCGACGGGGTCGATCCCAACCTTGCCAACGGGAGGACTCCATTTTTAGATGTTTCTTTGAGTTTTTGTTAGGGTTTGTGTCCTGCTCAGGAAAACGAGACGTCGACAGGTCCCTGAAGATGGAATAAAGTTTTCCCCACCGCACTGGAACTCGTGGTTATGGACCCGAATCCTTTAGTATGGAACATTGTCTTTTCCAAGTAAAACCCCCTAGTAATGAAAGAATGAAAAGGTGCTTTCGTTCTTGTGGAATAAGAAGCCCTCCTACCTTAATGAAAGGAAAATCATAATTTTTCGTTTGGTATTTGACCAAATAGGATCGTCCAGTTCCTATAGAACCTATCACTAAAATACCCGATAGGGCTAAGCGGAACGAAAAGGGTTTTCCATGAGATGGTAAATGAAAACGATTAGTCCCACATGAGGTTTGGGAATAAGTGATTGTCTGATAATGAGCAAGGTAATCCCCCTGTGAGATACACATGAAATACATGCAGGATCATCATTAAAACCATCATACTTGCTGACCATCGATGAACTAATCGGATTAACCAACCAAAGTTGGCCTCGGTCATTATGTATTGCACCGAGGAAAAAGCCTCTGTAACCATTGGTCGGTAGTAAAAAGTCATAGCAAAACCAGTAGCGACTTGTACTAGAAAACAAGTAAGTGTAATTCCCCCTAAACAATAAAATATGTTGACACGGGGAGGAACATATTAACTAGTTATATCATCCGCAATTGCCTGAATCTCAAGACGTTCCTCAAACCAATTTCTTGGTTTCATCCAGTCATTAATAACTTGATTATTTTTAGATAATAGTAGATAGAAGGAACGCTCGTAAGGAGTCCTATTGAAACCAAGAAATATAGGCCTACTTGCCATCCACACCAGAATAGATAGAGTTTTCCGAAGAAACCTGCTAGTGGAGGAAGGCCTCGGTCTGAGTGGTGTGTCTAGCATCGTTGGTGGTCGTGTAGAGGTATGTCTCCAGCTGATCTATCCTTGGCGTATTTGCTCGGATCTGGTCATAGTTCGTCTAGGTTTTGGTGCCTTTAGGTTGGATCTTTTCGATCTACGCTACTCCTCAACAATGATGGCTAGTGTTCTGGTGTGATAGTCCTATCGCGCCTTAGCATGGCGACTTACTGATTGTTTACCGCAATAGGTTCTGCCCTGCTTTGGCGAGGGAAGGGCTATGACGACCACGCGGCTTTGAAGGACCCACAAGTATAAGGGATCAATCATAGTCCTTTCGATAAGTAAGAGAGTCTAACCCAACGAGGAGCAGAAGGAAATGACGGGTGGTTTTAGCAAGGAAATATATGCAAGCACTAAAAGTAGCGGTGATACATAGTTTTGTAATAAGGCAGTTCGTAGCAAGTAACAAGTAACAATTGTAACATGGATGCAACAAGGTGGCCCGATCCTTTTTACAGGAAATGACAAGCCGCAAAGTTCTCTTATGTGAAGTAAAGTGCTCTCGAGGATACATGGGAATTGTTGTCTAGTAATGTTCATCATGTTTAGTTGATTCGCGTTCGGTACTTTGATAATTTGATATGTGGGTGGACCGGTGCTAGGGTGTTGTTCTTACTTGAACAAACAACCCTCTTATGTTACCCTCTCTCGCAAGCATCTGCAACTACAAAAGAAGAATTAAGATAAACTAACCATAACATGAAACATATGGATCCAAAGAAGCCCCTTACAGAATAGCATGTAAAATAGGGTCTAAGATTAAGTCACTCTCGTAACCCATAATCTACTTATTACTCCCCAATGCTTGCCCTTAGGCCCAAATATGGTGAAGTGTCATGTAATCGACATTCACATGACACCACTAAACAAAGAGCAACATACACACCATGAAAATATCAAACGAATATCAAGTTCACATGATCACTTATAACAACACTTATCCCGTGTCCTCAAGAACGGAAGTAACTAATCACAAATCATCATCATGTTCAATATGAGATGGATAACTAATATGCTTAAGGATCTGAACATATAATCTTCCACCAAGTAAATCAACTAGCATCAACTTGTAACGCCCAAGATGCGATCCTATCCTTATTTTGGCTCGAGGGCCTCGACAGGGATATAAGCGCATCTCGTCGTTTCACAAGAATGAATATCATTACAAGTACATATAAAGAAGAGATGAGTATATGGAATTGGCTTACACTCGCCACAAGCTACATAAAAATGACATCAATACAATGACATATTCAAACATCATACATAAGAGCAGGGTCCGATTACGGATAAAATCAAGCGATAAAACGACATCCATCCTTGCTATCCCAAGTTCCCGGCCTAGAACCCATCCTAGATCGATGAAGAAGAAGAATAGGAAGAAGAAGAAGAAAAAGAACTCCAAATCAAACAAGCATCGTGCTCACGTCAAATCGAAGCATTACCTATACCTACAAATGTTGTTGTAGTGATCTGTGAACCACGGGGACTCAACAATCTCATTTCCAAGGGTATTAAGACTAGCAAAGCTTAATGGGTGAGGTATGGTTAAGTGGTGAGGTTACAACAAGCACCAAACATATATTCGGGTGGATAACTTACGAGAGCAACAATAAATATGGTGGCTTATGCATAACGGGCATAACTAGAATGATGACTATGTTCTCTCTTGGATTCGGAACTCACAAGAAGAGACAACCACGGTTACGCACACGGTTGGTGTATTTTATTTGAGTTTACTTTAAGTTTTCTACTACCGGGTGTTAAAAAAAATCCAAGTTGCCACATAACCGCGTGCATGACTCTCATGAAAGATTTAACCCTGTAGGGGTGCTCCAACTCATCCATCACACACTAACCATAAGCTGCATTGGAATTCCTCAACCGCGGGATAACCCATAGTATTCGAGGAATCCCGATGGAAAATCTCAACCTCGAGATAGCCTGAAGTGTCCTTGAAATCCCGCGCACAAGACGTTCGAGAAAGGTAAAACAAATCCAGCAAGGCCGCCTGACATGTCGACCAACCCGATAGGAGCCGCATATCTCGTTCTCAGGACACAACGGATGAGCGATGGTTACCAGGACAATCACCAAGTTGCCCAGAGCAGCATCAATAAGCTGCTCTGGGTTGGACCATTGTCAGAATCGTGATTCTGTTACATGATTCTACGACTTTACGATCCAAAATAACCCCCATGATTCTACGATTTTAGTTCATAGAATCTACGTTTCTACGATCCTGATAGTGAAGATTCTATGATTTGAGATCCTACCATTAGAGGTCCGATCCGATTCAAAATCACGATTCTGACAACCTTGGGACCAACACTCATGAGGAGCACTGACCCGGGTTGTTGATTAATCCACGGGGTCCAGAAAGTCCCTATGCAATTTTATTAGTTATTAGGAAAATGTAGTATCATTGTTGGGCCTTGCCAGATGAGTTTCATCCCACGGGGTCCAGAAGTGAGACAACTAGCATAGCAATGATGATAGTGGTATCCAGGGAAAAGGTCATCATGCATGAGATCCCGCTTGGAAGAAGAACGAGTCCGTGAAGTAGACGAACTGGACGTAGTCGAACGAATCTGCATGCTCCGAACGCTTTCGGAACTCTATCGAGAAGAAGCAATCTGGAAAGAACAATCAACACATGACAAACACCACAACATATGCATGACATGATGCACAATCAAATACGATGCATGTTATGCATGACATGGCAAAACACAACAATCACTTCTACACATTAAGTGAAGCTCAATATGCTCACTCTAGATTATTTACATGGCAATATTTAATGTGGTTAAACATGGCAAGAGGTGAAGCATAAATAAACTATACATATAGGCATCTTAAATGAGGTCGGAAACAACATGTAGTATTTCCGAAATGACCCCATATGTTAATTTCGAAATTGGTCTAGATCTGAACTCACCATATTTATATTTGTTAAACAAGAAAACAAATTGCACCATGTGATTCTACCCGTTATTCTTTTCGATTTACATATATGGATCATTTAAAAGGGAGCTACGGTCTAAAAGATATGACCAACACAAGATGAATATGCCATGAATGCAAAATGCATGAAAATGGCAACCACAAGCATTTCAAACATGGATGCAACATTATAATATGATACTAATGAAATTCTAGAAATATTCATATATGGCATGTCCAAAACGGAGCAACGGTTGAACCACAACAACCAACACAAGTTTTAGTTATAATCAGCCCAAAAACAACAACATGGCATATTGCAACCCACAAATCAACAAGCTACATCCACCTAAAATGCACAACAAAGACATGGTGATGTAGCCTACATGATGCACAACAATTCATCTAACTACAACAACATGAATGGAAGCAAGGATCAAATGCAATTGAGCTCACAAGATGGCATATTGAATCAGTATTTAAGGACTTCGTGAAAATACCCTTTTTTAACAGAGCAGTTTTATCATGAAGGCATATTGGCAGCAGCAAAACTATATGCTATAGGGCATATATTGGCATGAAACTTAAAAGAGTGAGAGAGGACATTATAAACTACAAATAACTCCATTACACCAACCCCAAAGGGGTTGTAGATCATTAGCAAAACACATGGCAAGGCAACAACAAAACATAAAAGATTCCATACTTAGAAATATTCCAGCATCTCAAATCAGCAACATTGGTTAAGCATGTTCACATGAGAAAAACTACATATAAACATGAGATTCATGGCATCGCAAACATACCTACAACATGTAGATATGTCACACTACAACACACTCCAAAGACACAACTCAAAGGATGCATGTATTGCTTAATACGAACTCCGCAAAATGGAACTCTTCGTTAACAAATTACTGTTTTATCACTATAGCTACTTAAGAGCAACAAATGAACATGTTAATTAAGTCCTACCTAGCAACCAGAGGCATAACACCAAAGTAGACATATTATAGAGCACATCTCATGAAGAAACCACATGGAAAAGACCTACGATTTAGTTGCAATCATCCACACCAAATCAAACAAAATAACAGATTTGCACCTAATGACGGAATGCACTTTTGCAACAGAGATTTTAGCACTTAGATGCATCCTAATATGCATGCAAATGGCACCATCACGTAGAGCACGAAGAGTAGAACAACTTTCATATTTTACAATTATCCATAGGATGCACGGTTACCGAGATACAAGCAACACAAAAATACATCATGATATTTTTATCAGATGAACAAAATGACTTAGAGGAATTTACCCTCGAGGGAATGGGGACGAGATGGAACAAGGAGTTGTTTGGTTCGGGGGACGAGGTGGATCGAGACGGGGCTGAAGCCATGGCGGATGAAGGCATCGGTTGCCGGCGGCGTCGGTCGCTAGAGGCATAGGGGACGACGGCGCAACGCAGATCCTATGGTCTCCTACCCAGATCTGACCGGGGAAGGAGCATGCGGCGGCGGGCGGCGCTCCAGCAGGGCTAGGTGGCTCGGGCTCTAGCGAGCTCGTCGGCCGACGGGGACGACGAGGCACAGGCGGCGGGGGGTGATGCGCGGCGAGCGACGGCTCGCAGAGGCGGCGGTGGCGGACGTCCATCGATGGGATTTGGCCATGACGGGGTTGGAGGAGGACGACGGGGAACCAATGACCGTGGCGGTAGCGAGGCCGGCCGGCGGTAGAGCTCGAGGCGGCGGGGCAAGGATCGAACACGGGGCGTGGCCTGCTCGGGCTGGTCAGGCCCGGGCGGGCCTCAGGTGGCTAGTGGGGAGGAGAGAGGCTAGGCAGAGGTGTGCGGGGACATGTGGCGGCCTCCCGTTGGCTTGGAGCGGCGGCGCAGGTTAGCTGGCTGCCCGCCAAGTGGCGAGGAGAGGGTGGCCGACGCGGAATGCAAGGTAGGGCGACGACTGGAGGTTGGTGGAGGGTATGGGTGGCATGTTTTTCAAGGCAGAGGAGGGAGGAGTCTATTTTTCGACGTAGGGTGTCCATGTATACCAAATGGGGCTAGGGTTTGGGTCTAGGGGTGCCTTTTCTAACCTTTGATAGCGATCGGATGGTCCGGTCAGAGTGTAGGCTTTCGGTGGGCTAGGTGGGTTGTGCAGAGGGGCTTGGTGGGGATGAGAGGGAATGGATGGCAGCCCGTGACAAGTTTTTAAAACACCGAAAATGTCCGCTAATTTAACCTATGTCGATACCGCTACGGTCGACCGTTGGGATATCAAACGACCTCGGATTGTGGCAAAATTTGGCAGGCGGCCTACCTACAATATATTACAACCGCTCGCCAAGTTTCGACCCAATTCGAAAAAGTTTTATAAACACTTTTAAAAACAATATTTTTATGATGTTGTGAGTGCGTGCATGTGTGGTTGGTCTCGAAACGGTTGACGACACGAACGGAGAGAACAAGCAACTACGAAGGGATGCAGTTTTTGAAAACAATGACGGCGACGTAGTGCCAACGCATGCAGATGATGCGATGATGAATGCGACAACCAAACGAATCACATGATGGCAACGGAATAAAACGGGAATCTTCTAGAGCATCGGTCTCGGGCTGTTACAACTCTCCTCCACTAACAAGAGATCTCGCCCCGAGATCTTAGAATGAGAAGGGATAGAGGAAGAAGAAAGGAAGAGGTAAACTTATTTGCTTCGTTGACAAACTAGTGAAACCAAACAAAACTTAGAGGTTCCAAAGAGGTGAACAATGACACGAGGAACAAGCAAGAATTCCAAAGAATTTTGGGCAACACTTCGGTAGAAAAGAGAGGCAAAACTTCATAAGGTGGAAAGAACTTGAAAAGAGGGCACATCACTCCGGTTGAATGGATAAGCAAGGGAAGAACATGATCTTGACAAAATGAAACGATGGGTCGAGGAGAGCAACATCACAAAGCCTCCTGAACAAAAGAATAGAAGATAGATCATTGGAAAGAAAAGAACGGAGACGAAAAAGACAACTTCCACCACAATTGAACTTGAAAAGAATCCTTACAAAGGAGGATTGAATGCAGTTGTTTGAAAATCAACAACAAAAAGAATAGGCTAGTTCTGGGCTTATGGAACTCATCTCAAAATTATGAGGTGACAACCGCCACTGAAGGAAATAATTTATAGCTTGGGAGCAACAAGATATGCAAACTTCTTTCGACAAGAGGATGCTTGAAAAACTTGGATTATTGATAAGCACCATGATAGCAACAATCCTTATGAAAGGCTTTAGGTGAAGTTCAATCTAAGATAACTTAGAGAAAGCAATGATGGGTTTAAATATCTCATTCTTGATAAATTATCTTCAAGACTCCTCATGAATCAAGAATGCTATAACACCATCTCAAAAGATAAGACAGAATAAATTGCACTTTCGAATGCAAGACAAAGAATACTTGAGATCCCCCAAAAAGAATCTTGAAGAATACTTGGAGAAAGAATTACATCCTTAATGAACCACCATAAAGAGCCTCCGTATACAGAAGAATCACAAAAGAAATGAATGCTGAAAAGAATAAAATTATGACCTTGCAAGATTTAGATGAAGCTTCATGACGAGATACTTGAGAAAACTAGGGTTTCCGGAATGGAAAATATGAAAACTTAGACTCGAGAATTTGACATCATGAGCAACTCCGGAAGAAGAATTGAAATCACCTCGATGAAACGGGAATGAGAATTATGTTATGCTTATCCTTGATCAAGTTAAATCGATGACAAGCAATGGATTATGCATAACACTTATTCTCTTGAAAAGACTGCAGATATTCATAAGCTTGAAGAAGTATTGAACGAACCACCGGTAAGAATTGCAAACGAATGGGGATACATGAGAACGAAGAGATCACGATCTGCCTAGTAGAAAACTTGATTGAAGCACCATCATAATTGAGATACGAATGAAGGAACAACAATTGAGAAGAATTGAGAATGAAAGCTGAAAGCTGAGAACGAAGAAATCTTCTGAAATGATGGCCTTCGGAGGATTGAGAAATGGAACAACTCATAAATGCTCCAGATAGATATGGAAATAATTACTCATGATCGAAAAACAATTTCAGAGGGTAGCAACAAGCTAAAACCATGAATCTTCGGAAGAATGAACAAAGATTTATGAGAAATTCTTCTTCGATCTTCAACGCAGAGAATGATGGAGAGAAACACCACCAAGAATTACTGAGGCACTCCGAAACAATCAATAAGGAAAGGTTGAGCCAATGATGAAATATGATAATTATAAGTTGTCTTGGAGAAGGAATATGACTGATGAAAATCATTCTTACGTCATAAATGGAAAGAACTTGAGATCTCCGGAGAAGATTAGAAGAGCTAGGTAAGATCCTAGGCAAAAACCTGAGGGTTATGGGCCCACTCAAAGAGAACACTGTTGAAACGATTGCTTAGAAAGAGATGGCACCAGAACAAATGGAAACTTCATGAGGTGAGAACCTCTAAATAATTGAAAATATTTTGAATGGAAACATGAATCTTCTGAGTTATCTTCAACACTCTGGATATGACAAAGAGAGATGACTAAACAAGAGAGGATTGGATAAGAATTTCTATGACGGGAAAACATTTAGCGATTGAAAGGGATATGATGAACTCCAACATTTTGACTTGAATTCACCGGAGAAGAAAAGAAGGACGAAGAAATGATGAACTAGAAGCTCGTGAGCATCTTCACATGAATCATCGGATACAATCGGAAGAAAAGGAAACGGAAGCATCACATGAACAGAAAGGCACTTAGACGATAATTAATCACTAAAGAAAAAGGGTAGGAGGGTGGGAAAAAGAAAGAAAACTTGGCACAGATTAGACAGGCTCCGGAAAAGAATATGAGGATTGATCTTGCAAATATTGAAAAGGATAGAATTATCTTGAAGAGAAGCACATCGGATAAAAAGAATTCATGAGAACTCTGGTTGATCAAACGAATTAGCATTCCCATAGAAATATGATAACACCGCTTAGGAAAAACTATGAAATCCCCACTTGACATCGAAGCAACTCGAATTATCATACTCAAAAAAAACAAAGGATGAGACTTATGAAACAAGCCAAAAACAAATACATAACCCACTATGCATCTGTTGGAAGGATAATCCTACGTAACTACTTGGATTCCCACCTAAGAACTCCCAAAATATTTCTTGGTTATGCTATCAGGTTGCGGGTCCAGGAACCTACTCAATCTAATCAGCTGCAAAACTACACCCGCAACCCTCAACACATATTCGAAAAGTTCCACAAGCTCGTGTACCTCAGACCTTCGAAAAAAAGCAATACTAGACCTCGTAGGTAATCCGAGCTATCTCCACCAATACTAGGGAAAATTCACGGCACTGTTTTCCACCAAGCAAAGTATTTAAGCGTTTTGAACATCCTCGTCCCGAGATACTAAGGAAACTGAACGATAAAGATGTGTCGAGAACCCCCTGGAGCTCTACTCCTTGGAATAGGAGGCACCAAGTACAGAGTTCCATCACATCGACATCATAGAGGTTCCAAAATACCCGCATGATCCTAAATTTTTTTGAATGAGAAGAGGTGTAGAATTAAAATTCCTAATTCAGGATTCCTCACTAGAGCATAGAAGCAGAGTAAAAGAATCCTACTCTCTGATATATAACTAGACTCAAAACATTTTACAGGACTCGACTCGGGCAAGTTCGATCAATCAAGGGGGCTCCTAGGTCGGTACAGGCTCTGATACCAACTTGTAATGCCCAAGATGCGATCCTATCCTTATTTTGGCTCGAGTGCCTCAACAGGGATAGAAGCGCATCTCGTCATTTCGCAAGAATGAATATCATTAAAAGTACATGTAAAGAAGAGATGAGTATATGGAACTGACTTACACTCGCCACAAGTTACATCAAGACCACACCAATACGACGACATATTCAAACATCATACATAAGACCAGGGTCCGACTACAAATGAAATCAAACGATAAAATGACATACATCCTTGCTATCCCAGTCTGCCGGCCTGGAACCCATCCTAGATCGATGAAGAAGAAGAAGAAGAAAAAGAACTCCAAATCAAACAAGCATCACGCTCACGTCAAATCTGTTGGAAACGTTGCATGGGAAACAAAAAAATTCCTACAGACACGCAAGATCTATCCATGGTGATGAGCATCTACGAGAGGGGGAGTGGATCTACATACCCTTGTAGATCGCTAAGCGGGAGGCATTAAGAAATGTGGTTAGTCGATGTAGTCGAATGTCTTCGCGATCCAAATCGCTGAGTGTTCAGCGATCCAATCACGATCTAGCCCGCGACCCAATAACGAACCATCCTGTGATCCCATTACGATCCGTCCCGCGATCAAATCACGAATTGTCTCGCGATCCTAATCACGGTCCTTCCGATCTAGCGCCGAACGGACGACGCCTCCACGTTCAGCACACGTACACCTCGATGACGATCTCCACCTTCTTGATCCAGCAAGAGGGAGTGGAGAGGTAGATGAGTTCTCCGACAGTGCGACAGCATGGCGGCGATGGTGGTGGAACTATTTTGGCAGGGCTTCGCCTAAGCACCGCCAAAATTAGACTAGAGGAGAGAACGATCTAGAGGAAGTAGAGGGAGCACGTGGCAATTAGAGTTAGCTTTCCCCTCTAAATCCTCTAGTATGTATAGGAAGGAGGGAGGGGAGGAGGCAGTCTCAAACCCTCAAGAGTTGGTCGAAATTGGAGGTGGAGGAGTCCTACTCCAATCCTATTAGGAGTAGGATTCCTCCTTTCCACTTGGAAACTCTTTCCACCTCTCCACCTTTGGTTTTTTCCCACCCCTAGCCACATGGGTCTTAGTGGGGGGATCGGCCAGCCCACTAAGGGCTGGCTTGACTCCTTCCACAGCCCATGAGGCCCTTTGGGTCGAGACACCCCTCCCGATGGTCCCCGGTGCCCCTCCCGGCACTCCCGATACACTATCGATGAGCCTGAAACTATTCCGGTGACCAAAACAGGACTTCCTATATATCAATCTTTACCTCCGGACCATTCCGGAGCTCCTCATGAAGTCCAGGATCTCATCCGCGACTCCGAAAAACGTTCGATCACCACCATACATAACTCTATACTACCGAAACGTAATCAAACCTTAAGTGTGCAGACCCTGCGGGTTCGAGAACTATGTAGACATGACCGAGACACCTCTATAGTCAATAACCAATAGTGGGACATGGATGCCCATATTGGTGCCTACATATTCTACAAAGATCTTTATCGGTTGAATCTTTATGTCAAGGATTCAGTTAATCTCGTATGCAGTTCCCTTTGTTCTTCGGTATGTTACTTGCCCGAGATTCGATCGTCGGTATCTCTATACCTAGTTCAATCTCGTTACCAGCAAGTCTCTTTACTCGTACAAGATCCTGTGGCTAACACTTAGTCACATTGCTTAGAAGGCTTGTTGTGATGTTGTATTACCGAGTGGGCCCTGAGATACCTCTCTGTCACACGGAGTAACAAATCCCAGTCTTGATCCATGCCAACTCAATAGACACCCTCAGAGATACCTGCAGAGCACCTTTATAGTCACCCAGTTACGTTGCAACATTTGATACACACAAGGTACTCCTCCGATCTCAGTGAGTTGCATGATCTCATGGTCATAGGAATAGATACTTGACATGCAGAAAACTATAGCAATAAACTGACACGATCAAATGCTATGTTTATAGTTTGGGTCTTGTGCATCACATCATTATCCTAATGATGTGATCCCATTATCAAATGACATCTCATGTCCATGGATAGGAAACCTTGACCATCTTTGATCAACGAGCTAGTCTATTAGAGGCATACTAGGGACATGGTGGTGTCTATGTATCCACACATGTATCTGAGTTTCCGATCAATACAATTATAGCATGGATAATAAACGATTATCATGAACATGGAAATATGATAATAACCAATTTATTATTGCCTCTAGGGCATATTTCCAACAGTCTCCCACTTGCACTAGAGTCAATAATCTAGCAAAAACCTTATGTGATTTACATTGTTATGAATCTAACACCCAATGAGTTCTGGGGTTCGATCATGCTTTGCATGTGAGAGAGGTCTTTAGTCAACGAGTCTGCAACATTCAGATCCGTGTGTACTTTGAAAATCTCTATATCATACTATAGACACTACTACCACACTCCACTTGAAACTATTCCAAATGGCTGTTCCACTATACGTATCTGAATTGCTACTCAAAGTCATCCGGATTGGTGTTAAACCTTGCATCGACGTAACCCTTTATGACGAACACTTTATCACCTCCATAATCGAGAAATACTTCCTTAGTCCTCTAGTTACTAAGGATAATCTTGACTGTTATCCAGTGATCCACTCCTGGATCACTCTTGTACCCCTTGACAGACTCATGGCAAGGCACACACAGGTGTAGTACACAGCATGGCATACTATACAGAGCCTATGAATAAGGAAGGGGACGACCTTCATCCTTTCTCTTTCTTCTGCCATGGTCGAGCTTTGAGTCTCACTCAACTCCACACCTTACAAATAAGGCAAGAACTCCTTCTTTGGCTGATCCATTTTGAACTCTTTCAAAATCTTGTGTAGGTATGTACTCATTGAAAGTCTCATCAAGCATCTTGATCTATTTCTATAGATCTTGATGCCCAACAATTAGGTAGCTTTATCCAGGTCTTCCTTCGAGAAAACTCTTTTCAAACAACCGTTTATGCTTTCCAGAAATTCTACATCATTTCTGATAAATAATATGTCAACCACATATGCTTATCAAAAACTCTATAGTGATCCCACTCACTTTCTTGTAAATACAAGTTGCTCATAAAGTTTGATCACCTCATCAAAGCGTATATTCCAACTCCGATATGCATGCTCTAGCCTATAGAAGGATTGCTGGAGCTTGCACACCTTTTAGCATCCTTAGGACTAACAAAACCTTCTGGTTGTATCACATACAACCTTTCCTCAAGTAAACTATTAAGGAAACGATGTTTTGACATCCATCTGCCAGATTTCATAACTGAAAAATGCAGTAACTGCTAACATAATTCCAACAGACTTTAGCATCGCTTCGGGTGAGAAAGTCTCATCGTAGTCAAATCCTTGAACTTGATGGAAACTTCTTTGCGACAATTCGAGCTTTATAAATGGTGACATTTACCATCAGCGTATGTCTTCTTTTTAAAGGTCCATTTGTACTCAACGACCTGCCGTCCAACGGGAAAGCCTACCAAAGTCCATACTTGGTTTTCATACATGGATCCTTTCTCAGATTTCATATCCTCTAACCATTTGTTGGAATTTGGGCCCATCATCGCTTCTCCATAGTTCGTAGGTTCATCGTTGTCCAACAACATGACCTCCAAGATAGGGTTGCCGTACCACTCAGGAGCAGTATGCGTCCTTGTCGGCCTACGAGGTTCGATAGTAACTTGATCTGAAGCTTCATGATCATCATCATTAACTTCCTCTTCAACTGATGTAGGTTCCACAGAAACATCTTTCTATGCTGCGCTACCGTCTGGTTGAAACAAAGGTTCAACAACCTCATCAAGTTCTATCTTCCTCCCACTCAATTCTTTCGGGAGAAACTCTTTCTCGAGAAAGGACCCGTTTTTAGCAACAAACACTTTGAACTCGGATGTGAGATATAAGGTATACCCAACTGTTCTTAGGGTATCCTATGAAGTTGCACTTTTCTGCTTTGGGTTCGAGCTTATCAGACATAAGTGTCGCATTCCCAAACTCTAAGAAATGACATCTTAGGTTCCTATCAAACCATAATTCATACGGTGTCATCTCAACGTATTTATATGGTGCCCTATTTAAAGTGAATGTAGTTGTCTCTAATGCATAACCACATAACGATAGTGGTAAAACGATAAGAGACATCATATTACGCACCATATCCAATAGAGCATGACTATGACGTTCGGACACGCCGCCACAATATGGTGTTCCAGGTGGCGTGAGTTGTCAAATAACTTTCACATTGTCTTAAGTTGTATACCAAACTCATAACTCAGGTATTCACCACCACGATCATATCATAGACATTTATATCTTCTTGTCATGATGATCTTAAACTTCACTCTAAATTTGTTTGAACTTTTCAAACGTTTTAGATTTGTGTTTCATTAAGTAAATATGCTCATATATACTCAAATCATCAGTGAACGTAAGAAAATCCCGATATCCACTCCACGCTACTACACTCATTGGACCGCATACATCAACATGTATTATTTCCAATAAGTTACTAGCCCGCTCCATCCTACCGAAAACGGGGTCTTTAGTCATCTTGCCCAAGAGGTATGGTCCGCATGTCTCAACCGATTCAAAATCAAATGAGTCAAAAGATCCATCACCATGGAGTTTCTTCATGTGGTTTATACCAATATCACATTTAGCGGCAGTGCCACAAGTATGTGGTACTGTCATTATTAACTTTGTATATTTTGGCATCAATGTTTTGAACATGTGTATTACTACGATCAAGATTCAATAAACCATTCTCATTGGGTGTATGACCATTGAAGGTATTATTCATGTAAAACAGAATAACCATTATTCTCTAACTTAAATGAATAACCATATTGCAATAAATACGATCTAATCACGTTCATTCTCAATGCAAACACCTAATAACAATTATTTAGGTTCATCACTGCTACTTCTCGAGCATGCGTTGGCTTCCTGTGAAGAGGAACGGTTTAATGCAGCAAAGTAGATATGTATTTCCCTCAGTTTTTGAGAACCAAGGTATCAATCCAGTAGGAGATACAAGCGAGTCACCAATAGATGTACGTGCACAAAGAATCAAACTCTTGCACCCAATGCTACAAAGGGGTTGTCAATCCCTTCACGGTTACTTGCAAGGATAAGATCTAATAGAGAGATATAATAGGATGCTTGGACGGAAAGTAAAAGTAAAAGTAAAAATAAGGCAGCAAGTATTTTTGGTTTTAGATCTGAAAGTATAATATGGAAAATAGGCCCCGGGCCCAAAGGTTTCACTAGATGACTTCTCTCATGATGGCAAGTATTACGGTGGGTGAACAAATTACTGTCGAGGAATTGATAGAAAAGCGAATAATTATGAAGATATCCAAAGCAATGATTATGCATATAAACATCACATCTGTGACAAGTAGACCAAAACGATTCTGTATCTACTACTATTACTCCACACATCGACCGACTCCTACCTACATCTAGAGTACTAAGTTTATGAAGAACAGAATAACACATTAAGTAAGATGACATGATGTAGAGGGATAAACTCAAGCAATATGATGAAAACCCCATCTTTTTACCCTTGATGGCAACAATACAATACATGCCTCGCTACCCCTACTTTGTCACTGGGTGAGGACACCACAAGATTGAACCCAAAACTAAGCACTTCTCCCATTGCAAGAATTACCAATCTAGTTGGCCAAACCAAACCAATAACTCGAAGAGACTTGCAAAGATATGAAATCATGCATATAAGAATTCAGGAAAGACTCAATAATATTCATGGATAATCTGAACATAAACCCACAATTCATTGGATCTCGACAAACACACCGCAAAAGAGTATTACATCGGATAGATCTCCATGAAGATCATGAAGAACAAGGTATTGAGAAGCAAAGAGAGAGAAGAAGCCATATATCTACTAGCTATGGACCCATAGGTCTATGCTAAACAGCTCACACATCATTGGAGGGGAAATGGAGTTGATGTAGATGCCCTTCGTGATCGAATCCCCCTCCGGCAGATTACCGGAAAAGGCTCCAAGATTGAATCTCTCGGGAACAGAAGTTTCTCGCAGAAGAAAAGTGTTTTTGTGGCTCGTTCTGATAATGATAGATTATTTGGGAATTTATAGGCCGAAGATTAGGGTTAGGGGAGCTGCCGTGGGCCCACAAGCCTGCCCAGCGTGACCTACCCCCTGGTCGCGCCCCTAGGGCTTGTGGCCCCACGGTGGCTCCTCTGCCTTGGTTCTCAAGTCTCGTAGTTTCCTTTCGTTCCAGAAAAAATCATTCCAAAGGTTTTATTCCGCTTGGACTCCGTTTAATATTCCTTATCTACGAAACTCGAAAACAAGGAAAAACAGAAATTGGCACTAGGCTCTAGATTAATAGGTTAGTCCCAAAAATAATATAAAATAGCATATTAATGCATATAAAACATCCAAAACAGATAATATAATAGCATGGAACAATCAAAAATTATAGATACATTGGAGACGTATCAGCATCCCCAAGCTTAATTCCTGCTCGTCCTCGAGTAGGTAAATGATAAAAACAGAATTTTTGATGTGGAATGCTACCTAACATATTTATCCATGTAATATTCTTTATTGTGGCATGAATATTCAGATCCGTAAGATTCAAAACAATAGTATAATATTGACATTAAACAGTAATACTTCGAGCACACCAACAAGGTAGTCATGTCCTTTCAAAATAACATGGCCTTAGAAAGTTATCCCTACAAAATCATATCGTCTCGCTATGCTCCATCTTCCCCACACAAAGTATCTAAATCATGCACAACCCCGATGAATAAGTCAAGCAATTTTTCACAATTTTGGTGTTCTCAAACCTTTTCAACTCTCATGCAATACATGAGCATGAGTCATGGATATAGAATTATAGGTGGGATAGAATATGGAGGAGGTGCAAGGGAAAAAGGAGAAGATAGTCTCACATCAACTAGGCGTATCAACGGGTTATGGAGATGCCCGTCAATAGATATCAATGTGAGTGAGTAGGGATTGTAATGCAACAAATGCACTTCGAGCTATAAGTGTATGAAAGCTCAAAAAGAAAACTAAGTGGTCATGCATAATGAATATCCACTAGTTATATGAAAGTGACAAAATACAAGACTCTCTATCATGAAGATCATGGTGCTACTTTGAAGAAAAAGTGTGGAAAAAGATAGTAGCAATTGTCCCTGCTCTCTTTCTCTCATTTTGTTATATTTTTTAAATTTTGGTGGGCTTCTTTGGCCTCTTTTATTTTTTTGTTTGGGCTTCGCTGGCCTCTTTTATTCTTTTGTAAAGTCTGGATACTCATCCCAACTTGTGAGGGAGTCATAGCCTCCATTATCCTTTTCTCTCATGGGACAATGCTCTATTAATGAAAAATCATCACACTTTTATTTACTTATAACTCAAAGAAAAAGAAATTACAACTCGATTCCTATGAAAAAATATGACTCTATATGCAATATGAAGTGATGATGCAAGTCATAGAAAAACTACATGGTGGAAGTTGCATGGCAATATATCTCGGAGTGGCTATGGAAATGCCATAATAGTTAGGTATGGTGGCTGTTTTGAGGAATATATGGTGGCTGTTTTGAGGAAGGAGGGTTTGATATACCTGCGAAAGTTGTGCGGTGCTAGAGAGGCTAGCAAAGATGGAAGGGTGAGAGTGCGTATAATCCATGGACTCAACATTAGTCATAAAGAACTCACATACTTATTGCAAAAGTCTATTAGTTATCAAACAAATCATTAGACACATGCTCCTAGGGGAGAGGTTGGTAGGAGTTAACCATCGCACGCTCCCGACCCTCACACAAAGGTCAACAATCATTAAACAAATCATGCTCCGACTTCGTTACATAAGAGTTCACCATACGTGCATGCTACGGGAATCACAAGCTTTAACACACGTATCTCTTCCAATTCACAACTACTCACTAGCATGACTCTCATATTACCATCCCTATTATCTCAAAACTATATGCAAGGAATCAAACTTCTCATAGTTTTTAATGCACTTGATATGAAAGTTTTTATTATATCCCTCTTGGGTGCCCACTATATTAGGACTAAATTCATAACCTAAACAAATTACCATGCTGTTTTAATAAACTCTCAAAATAATATAAGTGAGGAACAAGAGTTCAATAATTTCTATAAAATATTAAACCACCATGCTCTATAAAGATATAAGTGAAGCACTAGAGCAACATTGCCTAGCTCAAAAGATATAAGTGAAGCACATAGAGTATTCTAACAAATTCACGATTCAGCGTGTCTATCTCAAAATATGTGTCCATCAAGGACGATTGTGGCAAGCTAAAAAGCAAAGACTCATACCATACAAGACGCTCCAAGCAAAACACATATCATGTGGTGAATAAAAATATAACCTCAAGTAAATTTACCGACGGAAAGACGAAAGAGGGGATGCCTTCCGAGGCATCCCCAAGCTTAGGATTTTTGGTATCCTTGAATATTAATTGGGGTGCCTTGGTAATCCCCAATCTTAGGCTCTTGCCACTCTTTATTCCATAGACCATCAAATCTTCACCCAAAACTTGAAAACTTCACAACACAAAACTCAATAGAAAACTCACGAGATCCGTTAGTATAAGAAAAATAAATCACCACTTTAGGTATTGTTGTGAACTCAATATTTAGTTGTATTTGTGTAATACCTACTGTATTATAACTTTTCCATGACTCATACCCCCCGATACGACCCATAGATACATCAAAGTAAGCAAACAACACAAAGAAAACAACATCTGTCAAAACAGAACAGTCTGTAGCAATTTGTAAACTTAAAATACTTGTGGAACTCTAAAAGTTCTGAAAAAATTAGTACAATCAGGGTAATTTGTATATCAATCTTGTGTAAAAATTTCAGACCAATTTGACGCCCTGAAAAATTTAGAAAATTCCTGGACTGAGTGCAAAAGTTTTTGTTTTTCAGCAGGATCAAATCAACAACTACCATAGATCATCCCAAAGGTTTTACTTGGCTCAAACACTAATTAAAACACAAAAACACAATTACTACAGAATTAATAATGTGCCAAACACACCAAAATAGAAGCAGAAAGCAGAAAGCAAAATAAAATTGGGTTGCCTCCCAACAAGCGCTATTGTTCAACGCCCCTAGCTAGGTAAAACACAATAGATCTAGGTATTGCCATCTTTGGTATTGGCAAATTTTGTGAGAGCCTTCTTAAATCCAGGAGGTTCTTTGGTTTTATAAATGATCATACTCCTAGGCAAAAAGTCAAGAAATTCTCTTGTATCAATCGGTTCCTGAACAATGTTGATAAAATTAGGGTGAACACTTATCATCTTAAGATCTTCGTCCCCTTTACTAGAGGATTCACCCTTATTCTTGGGAATGTAAACAAGCTTGGCAGCCTTAGAAAGAGGAAATTTAGGAGTGGTTTGAACAGCGGCAAAAGCGGAACTCAAGTTGGTAATAATGTCCTCTAGCTTTCCTATTCTAAAGGAATCTTGATCCAATTTTTCATTAACTATGGGTTTCTTTTCCCTTAGGTTTTTTAGAGTAACTCCCACCTTAGATACATATTGAGTGATATGATTATGGATCTTTTTATCCAAGTTTTCAATGAGCTCTATAGTAGCAACTTTATTTTCAATGATATCTAACCTTCGCATAACATGTTCCAAAGTTAAAATTGTCCCATTAACCATGATTGAGGGTGATCCAAACAAATTTATCATAACACTATAAGAGTCAAAGGTATGAATTCCCAAAATATTCCCTCGCATGATGGTATCTAGGACATATCTATTCCAAGGAGTGATTCCCACGTAAAAATTGCAAAGGAGAACGGTAGTAGATTGATTACAAATAGATCTATTTTGAGTGTTGCAAATTCTATACCAAGCATCTTTTAAGTTTTCCCCTCCCTTTGCATAAAGTTAAGAACTTCATACTCAGGAGCGATAGTAGCAAGGCTAGCCATGAGTTTGAGCGATCTAACACACAAAAAGCAAACGAAAAGACGACCGAAAAGGGCGAATAAAAAGGCAAATCTTTTTTGGTATTTTCTAAAAATCGTTTTAGAAGTGGGGGAGAGGAAAACGAGAGGCAAGTGTCAAATAAAGTAAATGCAAGAGATGAGTTTGTGATGGGTACTTGGTAGGCTTGATGTAGATCTCCCCGCAACCAAATCAGAAATTGGCAAGTTGATGAGAGATTTCTTATCTTGACTTGCTATGTATCTCCCCAGCAACGGCGCCAAAAACCTTCTTGCTACTTCTTGAGCATGCATTGGTTTCCCGTGAAGAAGAACGATTTGATGCAGCAAAGTAGAAAAGTATTTCCCTCAGTTTTTCAGAACCAAGGTATCGATCCAGTAGGAGATACAAGCGAGTCACCAATAGATGTACCTGCACAAAGAATCAAACTCTTGCGCCCAACGCTATAAAGGGGTTGTCAATCCCTTCATGGTTACTTGCAAGGATGAGATCTAATAGAGATAGATATAATAGGATGCTTGAACGGAAAGTAAAACTAAAAGTAAAAATAAGGCGACAAGTATTTTTTGGTATTTTTGGTTTTAGATCTGAAAATATAATATGGAAAATAGACCCCGAGGCCATAGGTTTCACTAGATGGCTTCTCTCATGATGGCAAGTATTACGATGGGTGAACAAATTACTATCGAGCAATTGATAGAAAAGCGAATAATTATGAAGATATCCAAGGCAATTATTATGCATATAAGCATCACGTTCGTGACAAGTAGACCAAAACGATTCTGCATCTACTACTATTACTCCACACATTGACTGACTCTGGCCTGCATCTAGAGTATTAAGTTCATGAAGAACAGAGTAACACATTAAGTAAGATGACATGATGTAGAGGGATAAACTCAAGCAATATGATGAAAACCCCATATTTTTACCCTTGATGGCAACAATACAATATGTGCCTCGCTACCCCTACTTTGTCGCTGGGTGAGGACACCGCAAGATTGAACCCAAAACTAAGCACTTCTCCCATTGCAAGAATTACCAATCTAGTTGGCCAAACCAAACCAATAACTCAAAGAGACTTGCAAAGATATGAAATCATGCATATAAGAATTTAGGAAAGACTCAAATAATATTCATGGATAATCTGAACATAAACCCACAATTCATCGGATCTCGACAAACACACCGCAAAAGAGTATTACATCGGATAGATCTCCATGAAGATCATGAAGAACATGGTATTAAGAAGCAAAGAGAGACAAGAAGCCATCTAGCTACTAGATATGGACCCGTAGGTCTGTGGTGAACTACTCACGCATCAACAGAGGGGCAATGGAGTTGATGTAGATGCCCTTCGTGATTGAATCCCCCTCCGGCAAATGACCGGAAAAGGCTCCAAGATTAGATCTCTCGGGAAGGGAGGCTTCTGGCGGCGAAAAAGTGTTTTCGTGGCTCGTTCTGATAATGATGGAATATTTGGGAATTTATAGGCCGAAGATTAGGGTTAGGGGAGCTGCCATGGGCCCACAAGCCTTCCCGGCGTGGCCTACCCCGTGGCCACGCCCCTAGGGCTTGTGTCCTCATGGTGGCTCCTTTGCCTTGGTTCTCAAGTCTCATAGTTTCCTTTCGTTCCAGAAAAAATCATTCTGAATGTTTTATTCCTTTTGGACTCCGTTTAATATTACTTATCCGCGAAACTCAAAATCAAGGAAAAAACAGAAACTGGCACTAGGCTCTAGATTAATAGGTTAGTCCCAAAAATAATATAAAATAGCATATTAATGCATATAAAACATCCAAAACAGATAATATAATAGCATGGAACAATCAAAAATTAGAGATACGTTGGAGACGTATCAATCACTAATCCTGAGGGTAGAGAGAGCGTGCGATGGTGATCACATCAACCTTGGAAAAAACTTCAAACACACATCATCACCTCACCCTTAGCTAGCCTCCATTTATTCCGTAGCTTTTATTTCGAGTTACTAACCTTTAGCAACTGAACCGGTATCCAATACCCAGGTGCTACTAGGAGTACTAGCAAAGTGCACATCAATAACACATATATCAAATATACTTATGTCGATGTTGCCATCCTTCTTATCTACCAAGTATCTAGGGTTGTTCCGCTTTAGTGACTGTTCTCCTCATAATAGAAGCACTTAGTCTCGGGTTTGGGTTCAACCTTGGGTTTCTTCACTAGAGCAGCAACTGACTTGCCATCTATGAAGTTTCCCTCCTAGCCCTTACCCTTCTTGAAACTAGTGGTTTCAGTGACCATCAACACTTGATGCTCCTTCTTTATTTCTACCTTCGCAGTGTCAAACATCGCGAATAGCTCAGGGATCATTATTTCCATCCCAGGCATTTTATAGTTCATCACAAAGCTCTAGTAGCTTAGTGACAATGACTTGGAGAACTATATCAATCACTATCTTATCTGGAAGATCAACTCCCACTTGATTCAAGAGATTGTAATACCCAGACAATCTGAGCACATGCTCACCGATTGAGCTATTCTCCTTCATCTTGTAGGCAAATAATCTTGTTGGAGGTCTCATACCTCTCAACATGGGCACGAGCCTTAGATCCCAATTTCAGCTCTTAGAACATCTCATATATTCCATGACGTTCAAAATGTTTTGGAGCCTCAATTATAAGCCGCAATGCAAGACGCACTGAACTATCAAGTAGTCACCAGAACGTGATTGTCAGATGTTCACAACATCCATAGTCGCCGTTTGAGGGGGTGGCGCATCGATCGGTGCATTAAGGACATAAGCCTTCTGTGCATCAATGAGGACGATGCTCATATCACGGACCGAGCCCGCATTATTGCTACCATCATCTTTCAACTCTATTTCTCTAGGAACATATAAAAAATTCAAGGGAGCTACAGCGTGAGCTAGTAATCTACAACATAATTTGCAAACACATTTTGACTATGTTCATGATAATGAGTTTAGTTAATCATATTACTTAAAAACTCCCACTCAAATTGACATCCCTCTGGTCATTTGAGTGTCTCATGATCCAAATCCACCAAATCAAATCTGATCATCACGTGAGTTGAGGTGGTTTCAATGGTGAAGATCTTCATATTGATCATATCTACTATATGACTCATGTTCGACCTTTCGCTCTCTTATGTTCCGAGGCCATGTCTGTACATGCTAGGCTCGTCAAGTTTAACCCGAGTGTTCTGCACGTGCAACACTGACTTGCACCCATTGTATGTGAACGTAGAGTCTATCACACCCAATCATCACGTGGTGTCTCGACACGACAAACTTTGACAACGGCGCACACTCGGGGAGAACACAATTTACCTTGAAATTTAAGTGAGGGATCACCTTATAATGCTACTATCGTCCTAAGCAAAACAAGGTGCATAAAAGGATTAACATCGTATGCAAATCATAAGTGACATGATATGGCCACGAACTTGTGCTTTTGATCTCCATCTTCAAAGCACTGGCGTGATCTCCATCGTCACTAGCAAAACACCATGATCTCCATCATTGTGTCGCCATCGAGGTTGTCGCACCCACCATGCTTCTACTACTATTGCTACCGCTTAGTGATAAAGTAAAGCATTACATAGCGCTTAATGATTGACACGCAGGTCATACAATAATTAAAGACAACCCTATGGCTCCTGCCGGTTTCCGTACTCATCGACATGCAAGTTGTGATATTCTATACAAAACATGATCATCTCATGCATCACATATATATCATCATGTAATTGGCCATATCACATCACAACGTACCCTCCAAAAACAAGTTAGACGTCCTCTAATTGTTGTTGCATATTTTACGTGGATGCTACGGGTATCTAGCAAGAACTATTCTCACCTACGCAAAAGCCACAACGATGATACACAAATTTCTATTCAACCTTATCAAGGACCACCTTTGTCGAATCTGATCCAACTAGAGTAGGAGAGACAGACACCCGCCAGCCATCATTATGTAACAAAGTTACCTGTCATTCGATGGAACCGGTCTCTCATAAGCGTATGAGTAAGGTTGGTCCGGGCTGCTTCATCCCATAATACCGTCGAATCAAAAACCGACCAAGGGAGGAAGCAATCTAAGCATCAATGCCCACAAACTCCTTTGTGTCCTACTCGGGATCTCATCTACACATAGACCTAGCTCTCATACCACTGTTGGGAAACGTTGCATGGGAAACAAAAAAATTCCTACGCAGACGCAAGATCTATCCATGGCGAGGAGCATCTATGAGAGGGAGAGTGGATCTACATACCCTTGTAGATTGCTAAGCGAGAAGCATTAAGAAACGCGCTTGATGTAGTCGAACGTCTTTGCGATCCAAATCGCCGAGCGTTCCAGGATCCAATCACGATATAGCCCGTGATCCAATCATGAACCATCCCACGATCCCATCACAATCCGTCCCACGATCAAATCACGAACTGTCTCGCGATCCTGATCACGGTCCTTCCAATCTAGCGCCGAACGGACGACGCCTCCGCGTTCAGCACATGTACAACTCGATGATGATCTTCGCCTTCTTGATCCAGCAAGAGGGAGCAGAGAGGTAGATGAGTTCTCTGACAGCGCGGCGGCGTGCCGGCGATGGTGGTGGAACTATTCAGGCAGGGCTTCGCCTAAGCACTGTCTTAATTAGACTAGAGGAGAGAACGATGTAGAGGAAGTAGAGGGAGCACGTGGTAATTAGGGTTAGCTTTCCCCTCTAAATCCTCTAATATATATAGGAGGGAGGGAGGGGAGGAGGCAGCCTCAAACCCTAAAGTGTTGGCCGAAATTGGAGGTGGAGAAGTCCTACTCCAATCCTATTAGTAGTAGGATTCCTGCTTTCCACTTGGAAACTCTTTCCACCTTTCCACCTTTGGGTTTTTCCCACCCCTAGCCGCATGGGCCTTAGTGAGGGGCTCAGCCAACCCACTAAGGGCTGGCTTGACTCTTCCACAGCCCATAAGGCCCTTTGGGTCAAGACACCCCTCCCGATGGTCCCCGGTACCCCTCCCAGCACTCTCGGTACACTACCGATGAGCCTGAAACTTTTCCGGTGACCAAAACAGGACTTCCTATATATCAATATTTACCTCCAGACTATTCTGGATCTCCTCTTGAAATACGGGATCTCATCCGGTACTCCGAAAAACTTTCGGTCACCACCATACATAACTCTATACTACCGAAACGTCACCGAACCTTAAGTGTGCAGATCCTGCGGGTTCGAGAACTATGTAGACATGACCGAGACACCTCTATGGTCAATAACCAATAGCGGGACATGGATGCCCATATTGGTTCCTACATATTCTAAGAAGATCTTTATTGGTTGAACCTCTATGTCAAAGATTCAGTTAATCACGTATGCAGTTCCCTTTGTTCTTCGGTATGTTACTTGCCCGAGATTCGATCGTCGGTATCTCTATACCTAGTTCAATCTCGTTACCGACAAGTCTCTTTACTCATTCCATAATACAATATCCTATGGCTAACACTTAGTCACATTGCTTGCAAGGCTTGTTGTGATGTTGTATTACCGAGTGGGCCCTGAGATACCTCTCTGTAACACGGAGTAACAAATCCCAGTCTTGATCCATGCCAACTCAATAGACACCCTGAGAGATACCTATAGAGCACCTTCATAGTCATCCGGTTACGTTGCGACATTTGATACACACAAGGTACTCCTCCGGTGTCATTGAGTTGCATGATTTCATGATCATAGGAACAGACACTTGACATGTAGAAAACTATAACAATAAGCTGACATGATCATATGTTATGTTTATAATTTTGGGTCTTGTCCATCACGTCATTCTCCTAATGATGTGATCCCGTTATCAAATGACATCTCATGTCCATGGCTAGGAAACCTTGACCATCTTTGATCAACGAGCTAGTCTATTAGAGGCATACTAGGGACATGGTGTTGTCTATGTATCCACACATGTATGTGAGTTTCCGATCAATACAATTATAGCATGGATAATAAACGATTATCATGAACAAGGAAATATGATAATAACCAATTTATTATTGCCTCTAGGGCATATTTCCAACAAAATCATCGCATTACCTGTACCTGCAACTATTGTTGTAGTAATCTGTGAGCCACGGGGACTAGGCAATCTCATTTTAAGGGTATCAAGACTAGAAAAGCTTAAAGGATGAGGTATGGTTAAGTGGTGAGGTTGCAGCAAGCACTAAGGATATATTTGGGTGGCTAACTTATGAGAGCAACAATAAATATGGTGGTGTACGCATAACAGGCGATACTAGAATGATCACTAAGTGATCCTGAACACCTACTTACATCAAACATAACCCCACCATGTTCTCTCTTGGATTCAGAACTCATAAGAAGAGACAGTCATGGTTACGCACACCGTTGGTGTATTTTATTTGAGTTTAATTTAGGTTTGCTATGACCGGGTGTTAAACAAAATTTCCAAGTTGCCACATAACCGCGTGCACGACTCTCATGAAAGATTTAACCCTGCAAGGGTGCTCCAACTCATCCATCACAAACTAACCACAAGCTGCGTTGGAATTCCTCAACCGTGGGATAACCCATAGTATTTGCGGAACCCCGATGGAAAAACTCAATCTCGAGATAGCTTGAAGTGTCCTCGAAATCCCGCACACAAGACGACGTTCATGAAAGGTAAAACAAATCCAGTAATGTCGCCTGACCCGTCGACGAACTCGATAGGAGCCGTGTATCTCCTTCTCAGGACACGATGGATGAGCGTTGGTTACCACGCCGATCACCGAGTTGCCTCGGGCGGTGTTAATAAGCTGCTCTAGGTTAGACCAACACTCATGAGGAGCACTGGCCCGGGTTGTTTATTAATTCACGGGGTCCGGAAAGTCCCGATACAATTCTATTAGTTATTAGGAAAATATAGTGTCATTGTTGGGCCTTGCCAGATGAGTTTCATCCCAAAACGAAAATCAAGGGGGTCCCTGTAACAACTCCGGGCATGTTAGGAGTGCTCAATATGGAACATAACACCGGTACACAAGTAACTAGGGCAGCAAAAGTGGAACAAAACACCGAGCAAAAGGCCAAGCCTTCCACCTTTTACCAAGTATATAGCTGCATTAAATTAAATAGCAATAGTATTGTGATATACCAAAAATATACATGTTGTCGCATGGGAGCAATTGCACCTGTAGCTAGAAATGCTATAAGAAAGCTGAGCAAGCGGTAACATGGCCAAACAAAGGTTCGTTGGGATGTGGAGGGGTTAGAGGCTTATCATGGCAATGTTGGGAGGCTTGACATAGAAGTGGTAGGTAACGAGACATAACGATAGAAGCAAGACAACTAGAATAGCAATGATGGTAGTGGTATCCAAGGAAATGGTCATCTTGCATGAGATCCCGCTTGGAAGAAGAACGAGTCCATGAAGTAGACGAACGGGACGTAGTCGGATGAATCGGCACGCTCCGAACGCTTTCGGAATTCTATCTAGAAGAAGCAATCTGGAAACAACAATCAACACATGACAAACACCACAACATATGCATGACATGATGCGCAATCAAATATGATGCATGTTATGCATGACATGGCAAAACACGACAATCACTTCTCACATTAAGTGAAGCGCAATATGCAACGAGTTGCATATCTGATGAAATTACACATTTGAATTACTTAGTTCACTATAGATTATTTACATGGCAATATTCAATGTGGTTAAACATGTCAAGAGGTGAAGCATAAATAAACTATACATCTAGGCATCTTAAATGAGGTCGGAAACAACATGTAGTATTCTCGAAATGACCCCATATGTTAATTTCGAAATCGGTCCAGATCTGAACTCACCATATTTTATATTTGTTAAACAGGAAAACAAATTGCACCATGTGATTCTACCCATCATTCTCGTCGATTTACATATATGGATCATGTAAAACGGAGCTACGGTCTAAAAGATATGACCAACACAAGATGAATATGCCATGAATGCAAAATGTATGAAAATGACAACCACAAGAATTTCAAAACATGTATGCAGCATGATAATATTATACTACATGAAATTCTAAGCAAGATTCATATATGACATGTCCAAAACGGAGCAACGATTCAACCACAACAACCAACACAAGTTTTAGTTATAATCTACCTAAAAACAGCAAGATGGCATATTGCAACCCACAAATCAACAAGCTACAGCCACCTAAAATACACAACAAATACATAGTGATGTAGCCTACATTATGCACAACAATTTATCTGGCTACAACAACATGAATGAAAGCAAGGATCAATGGTAATTGAGCTCACAAGATGGTATATTGAATCAGTATTTAAGGACTTAGTGAAAATACCAGTTTTTAACAGAGCAGTTTTATCACGAAGGCATATTGGAAGTAGTAAAACTTTATTCTACAAGGCATATATTGGCATGCAATTTCATAGTCTTCTATATGACATTATAAACTACAAATAACTGCATTACACCAACCCCAAATGGGTTGTAGATCATTAGCAAAAGACATGACAAGACAACAACAAAATATTACAGATTCCGGACTTACAAATATTTCAGCAACATTGGTTAAACTACATCAAAATATGAGATTCATGGCATAGGAAACATACCTACAACAAGTAGAAATGTCACACTACAACAAACTCCAAAGGCACAACTCAAATGATGCATGGATTGCTTAATACGAACTCCCCAAAATGGAACTCTTCGTTAACAGATTACAGTTTTATCACGATAGCTACTTAAGAATTACACATGAACATGTTAACGAAGTCCTACCTAGAAACCATAGGCACGTCATCAAAGTAGACATATTATAGAGCACATCTCATGAAGAAACCACATGGAAAAGACATACGGTTTAGTTGCAATCATCCACACAAAATCGAACAAAATAACAGATTAGCACCTAATGACGGGATGCACTTTTGCAACAGATATTTCATCACTTAGATGCATCCCAATATGCATGCAAATGGCACCATCACATAGAGCACGAAGAGTAGAACAACTTTCATATTTTACAATTATCCATAGGATGCACGGTTACCGAGATACAAGCAACACAAAAAATGCATCATGATGTTTTTCTCAGATGAACAAAATGACTTAGAGGAATTTACCCTCAAGGGAATCAGGACGGGATGTACCTGAGTGATGTTTGGTTTGGGGGACTAGGTGGATCAGGACGGGGCCGGATCTGGATGGCCCCATCCCACCAGAGCTTGAGGAGGCCGAGGCCACGACGGATGGCTCGGGCTCCGGTGAGCTCATTGGTCGACGGGGATAACAAGGCGCATGCGGTGCAGGGCGATGCGCGGAGAGCGGCGGCTCGCAAAAGTAGAGGGATTTTGCCGCAACATAGTCAGAGGAAGACGACGTGGAACAAGTGACCGCGGCGGCGGCGAGGCCGGCCATCGACGCAACTCGAGGCGGCAAGGCAGGGAGCAGGCGTGGGGGGCGTCCTGCTTGGGCCAGTCGGGCATGGGGCGGCGGCGGCTGGGCCTGGGGTGGTCGCGGGCCCGGGAGGGCCTCGGGTGGCTGGTGGGGAGGAAAGAGGGTGCGCAGAGGCGCGCAGGGACAGGTGGTTGCCTCCCGTTGGTTGGGAGCGGCGGCGCTGGCTGGCTGCCCGCCAAGTGGCGAGGAGAGGGTGGTCGGCGCGGAATGTGAGGCAGGGCAGCGGCTGGAGATTGGTGGAAGGTGTGGGTGGCATGTTTTTTGAGGCAGTGGAGGGAGGAGTCTATTTTTTGACGTGGGGGTGTCCATATATAGCAAATGGGGCTAGGGTTTGGGGCTAGGGGTGTTTTTTCGACCCTCCGATCATGATCGGACGGTCCGGTCGGAGGGTGGGCTTTAGGTGGGATAGGTGGGATTTGTAGAGGGGCTTGGTGGGGATGGTAATGGATGGAAGCCCGTGACAGGTTTTAAAAACACCGAAAACGTCCGCTAATTTAACCTATGTCGGTACCGCTACGGTCGACCGTTGGGGTATCAAACGACCTCTGACTGCGAAGAAATTTGGTAGGCGGCCAACCTACAATATATTACGACCGCTCGCAAAGTTTCCACCCAATCCAAGAAATTTTGCTACACACTTTTAAAAACAATTTTTTTACGATACCGCGGGGGCGTGCATGTGTGGTTGGTCTCGAAACGGTTGACGACACGAATAGAGAAAACCGGCAACTAGAAAGGGATGCCGTTTTTGAAAACAATGACGACAAAGGAGTGCCGATACATGCAGATGATGCGATGATGAACGCGACAACCAAACGAATCACATGATGGCAACAAAATAAAACGGGAATCTTCTAGAGCGTCGGTCTAGGGTTGTTACAACTAAAAGGTGTAATTAACACTACGCAACCCCCACATACCAATCTGAGATTTTGGTATAAAGATTGAATACAAGAGATGAACTAGGGTTTGAGATGAGATGTTGCTGGTGAAGATGTTGATGAAGATTGTTCCTCCCACGATGGAGGAAGCATTGGTGATGACGATGGCTTCGATTTTCCTCCTCCTAGAGGGAAGTTTTCCCGACGGAATCGCACCACCGGAGAGCAAAAGTGCTCCTGCCTAGGTTTTGACTCTAGATGGCGGCGCTTCGCCTTGAAAACCAATCTTCTAGTTTTTTTCTAGGGTAAATGACATCATATAGGAAAAGATGGGCAACAAAGGCCTGCCATGGGGCCCACAAGCTCGATGGGCGGGCCCACCAGGCTTGTGGCCACCTGGTAGGTCCCCTTCTGGTAATTATTTTGCTAATACTTTTATGTAATCCAAAATAAATCTCCATAAATTTTCAGGTCGTTTGGAGATCGAGAAAATATCCAACTCTTATATAGCCTTTCTCGGTCTAGAATCCAGTTGTGGTAATTTCCCTCTGTGTAGAAATCTTGTAAAATAAGAGTGAAAAGGCATTATGATTGCATCATAAAGTGAAATAATGACTGGAAACATAATAAATATCAATAGGAAAACATGATGCAAAAATGCACCTATCAACTCCCCCAAGCTTAGACCTTGTTTGTCCTCAAGCGAAAGCCGAACTCGATAATCATGACCATATGCTTACAGAGAGACATGTCAAAAAAATACGGACATGCAATCATCATTATTACTCCCTCCATTCCTAAATATTTGTATTTTTTAAGATTTCATTACAGACTACATACGAATGTATATAGACATAATTTAGAGTGTATATTCATTCAGTTTGCTCCGTATGTAGTCCGTAGTTGAATCTCTAAAAAAGACAAATATTTAGGAATGAAGGGAGTATTATCATAGCAGCAATATATTATCATTAAACTTTTCATGAACAATTGGGAATCTGTTCACAAGCTAAAGTATGAACCACAAACCTTATTGAAAACTAACAAACTATGTTCTTATTCATTGAAACAATTGCAATCCATTATATTTTCAGGAAGAGTCTATGTTAGAGCTTTGCTTAGCAAGTTCACATACTCAATTATCATTTATCATTCTATGATTGCTGACACTCACCGCATATTTGTGAAACAAAAAGTATCAATCAAACACATAGGAAGATAGGGGTTTATAGTTTTCAACGATAATAATTCATGATGACCTACATCCAATTGGATATATATGCCTGGATCTTTCCCCACCACATGATGCTTGCCAAGTAGATAATAAAGATTGAATAGGGATGAAAATTAATGAGCACAAAAGTAAATACAGGAAAGTAAAATATAGGCCCTTCACAGAGGGAAGCAGAGGTTGTCATGCGCTTTTTATTTGGATGTGCAAGCTCTTAATGTAAAGGAACATAACTTTATGTTGCCCCTTATGATAGCAACCTTTATTATGTAGTTCGTCGCTTTTATTTCGTTGCCATCACAAGTTCGTACAAAGCTTATTTTCCCTTACCATAAAAGATCATACATATTTAGGAGCAAACTCTTATTTCTTTTGCACCGATGACAATTTACTTGAAGGATCTATTCAATTCATAGGTATATGTGGTGGACTCTTATGACAAGAAACTGTGTTCAAAGGTTTTAGATGCACAAGTAGTATGTCTACTTGGTGCGAAGTGTTGTCTAGCAAAAGGTTATGAGAAAGCACCACATGTTAAAGGATCCATAAAAATATAACTTCTATGTGAATATAAGCAAACATAAATCATTATGTTGCCTTGCTTGGCTAACATCAACTAGTTGATCATGCATAATGGGGTCTCACAATCATAAAAGATGTCCAAGATAGTATATTTATATGTGAGACCTCTCTTCCATTATGACTTTTTCATGAATTGCATCAATGAATAATACTATGTCTGTCAACTTCCAACAAGTTTTATCAATTATACTCCTTTATGTGAAGTCATCACTCCCCACGGTATTAGCATATGATATTTTATTTATTCATTTCATTGCTAGGAAAGATGCATACGGGTAAAGCAAAGAAACTGGAACTACTCTTTATTATATAACTCTCACACTCGATTACATAGATAGATAGATCACAAAGAAAACACTCAAAACTAAATCATACTAAAAATGTATTCTTCTAGATCATAGGATAACTAAGGATCAAACTGGAATAGGTGATGATGGTAAAAGTGATGATGATACAATATCGGGGAACTTCCCCCAAGCTCGGAACAAGCTAAGGATGGTGTCCATACCCGTTTACTCAAGTTTCCTTCTTGGGTGATGAAGTGATTTTATTGGCAATGATGCTCCTTTGGGTACGGATCTCATCCTTAAGCTTACCGACCTCTCACCTTAAGCTTACTTGTAATGGTCATTGCTCCATCCACCTAAGGGTGAATCTTGCTGGTAGAAGCGTTAGCAACATCGACCTGCGAACGGCGATAAGGGGTAAATCGAGTACTAGAAGTTGTAACCTTTTTGGCAATCTCGACTTTTTGAAGTCCACATCATATCTCCATGTTGGGTTAGAGGTGCTTCTTCTTATTCTTCTTCGCTAGAGGATTCCATCTTCTTGAGAACGGTCTCCTCCTCCTCATATGTTGTCCACCCATAGGGATCTATATCCCCGTAGACTTTGGGATCCGTGATGAGGTGTGGTACATAGCTCTCTCCGTCTGATTCTTGAGATGATATGGTGCTTCTAGATCTACCAGAAAAATTAGTCCGTAACAAGAACATACGGGGAACTTGCGATATTGTGGTCAAAACAATGAGCTGTATATATAAAGAATTTTTCCCGTGTAGGACAAGTCTACGAGAAGAAAACGGAGTCGGGAAAGTCCACGAGGGGCCCACAACCTCCGTGGGCACGCCCTGGGGGGCGTGCCCCAGGCTTGTGGCCTCCTCGTGTGCTTTCCCCCAGGTTATGCTCCAATTCTAGAGGTAAATGACAAGCCTTTCCATAAACCATTTTATAGGGGGGCATACCCATAGGATTTCTATAAGCAGTTCTATATGCCCACAATGCATCATCCAGTTTCTTAGACCATTCTTTCTAGATCTATTAACGGTCTTTTGCAAAATTAATTTTATTTCCCTATTGTTCAATTCAACTTGACCACAAGATTGAGGATGATACGGAGAAGCAATTCTATGGTTGACATCATATTTAGCTAAGAGTTTACAAAATCCACCATGAATAAAATATGAACCACCATTAGTCATTAGCTATCTAGGGACTCCAAAACTCGGAAAGATGACTTCTTTAAGCATTTTAATAGATATGTTATGATCAACACTACTAGTTGGAATAACTTCTACCCACTTATTAACATAATCAAGTATACGCATTAGAGGAAGGAAAAGGTCTCATATAATCAAACCCCAAACATCAAATGGTTCAATAACGAGTGAATAATTCATAGGCATTTCCTGCCATCTACTAATATTACCAATTCTTTGGCATTCATCACAAGAAAGGACAAATTTACGTGCATCCTCGAAGAGAGTAGGATAATAAAAACCAGACTGTAATACCTTGTGTGCAGTTCTGTCTCCAACATGCTATCCTCCATATGCTTCAGAATGACACTTTGGAAGGATTTGTTCATATTCATGCTGAGGCACACATCTTCTAATAATAACATCTACTCCTTTATATAAATGTGGGTCATCCCAAAAGTAATGTCTCAAGTCAAGGCAGAACTTTGTATTTTGTTGATATGTGAAGTTAGGTGGTATATATATGCATACCAAGGACTATTGCTAGGACTAGAAGGATTTATAACAGTTAATTGCTCATCAGGAAAACTATCATCAATTTATAGGTAGTGGGTCATCAAGAGCATTTTCCATCCTAGACAAATTGTCTACTACAGGATTTTCAGCTCCTTTTCTATCAATAATGTGCAAATAAAACTCTTGTAATAAAAGAACCCACCTAATTAGTCTAGGTTTAGCACCCTTCTTTTCCATTATATATTTAATAGCAGCATCATTAGTGTGAATCATTACTTTAGAATCAACAATGTAAGATATGAATTTATGACATGCAAACACAACTGCTAGAAATTATTTTTCACTAGTAGCATAATTGTTTTGAGCACTATCTAGGGTATTACTAGCATAATGAATAACATTCAACTTCTTATCAACTCTTTGACCTAGAACAACACTAATAGCATAATCACTAGCGTCACACATTATTTCAAAGGGTAGGTTTGAGGTCTACTACGCAACCTTCTTCTTGTAGACTCGTGTTGGGCCTCCAGGCGCAAAGTTTTGTAGGACAATGGAAATTTCCCCTCAAGTGGATGACCTAAGGTTTATCAATCCATGGGATGCGTAGGATGAAGATGGTCTCCCTCGAACAACCCTGCAACCAAATAATAAAGAGTCTCTTGTGTCCCCAACACACCCAATACAATGGTAAATTGTATAGGTGCACTAGTTCGGCGAAGAGATGGTAATACAAGTGGAATATGGAGGGTAGATATAGGTTTGTTTTAAACTGAAAATATAAAAACAGCAAGGAAAAAAATAGTAAACAATGAGCAAAACGTCGTATAAATGCTTGGAAACAAGGCCTAGGGTCCATACTTTCACTAGTGCAATTTCTCTCAACAATACTAACATAGTTGAATCATATGTAAATACCTCTCGTGTCTCCAAAGTCACAATAGCAGAGAACTAACGAAGAAATTATTGTAGGGTACAAAACTACCTCAAAGGTATCTTTTCCGATCAATCTTATAAGCTATCCCTATAAGTGTCACAAACAGCCCTAGAGTTCGTACTAAAATAACACCTTAAGATACACATCAACCAAAACCCTAATGTCACCTAGATACTCCAATGTCACCACAAGTACCCATGGTCTTGATTATACGATATGCATCACATAATTTTAGATTCATCATGTTCAATCCAACACAAAGAACTTCAAAGAGTGTCCCAAAGTTTCTACGGAAAGTCAAGAAAAAAATGTGTGTCAACCCTTATGCATAGATTCCCAAGGTCACGGAACCCGCAAGTTGATCACCAAAACATACATCAAGTGGATCAATAGAACATCCCATTGTCACCACGGATATGCCATCGCAAGACATACATCAAGTGTTCTCAAATCCTTAAAGACTAAATCCGATAAGAAAACTTCAAAGGGAAAACTCAGTTCATCACAAGAAGATAGAGAGGGGAAAACTCCATATGATCCATATATATCAATAAAGCTCGCGGTACATCAAGATCGTGTCATCTCAAGAACACGAGAGAGAGAGAGAGAGCGATCAAACACATAGCTAATGGTACATATCCTCAGCCCCGACGGTGAACTACTCCCTCCTCGTCATGGAGGCCGCCAGGATGATGAAGATGGCCTTCGGTGATGGTTTTCCCCTCCGGCAGGGTGCCGGAACGGGCTCCCGATTGGTTTTTCATGGATCTGGAGGCTTGCAGCGGCGGAACTCCCGATCTAGGTTTATTTCTGGGTTTTTTAGGATTTATAGGAGTGCTTGGCATTGGAATCACGTCAAGGGGACTCTCAAGGGTCCCACAAGCTTGCTAGGCACGGCCAAGGGGTGGTCGCGCCTGGCAGGCTTGTGACTCCCTCGGGACTCTTCTCCGGTATCTTTTCACTCCAGTATTTTTTATATTTTCCAAAAATATTCTCCGCAAATTTTCAGCCCATTCCGAGAACTTTTATTTCCGCACAAAAACGACACCATGGTAGTTCTGCTGAAAACAGCGTCAGTCCGGGTTAGTTCTAATAAAATGATACCAAAATCATATAGAATTATTGTAAACATGGCATGAATACTTCATTAATTATAGATACGTTGAAGACGTATGAGCATCCCCAAGCTTAATTCCTGCTCGTCCTCGAGTAGGTAAATGATTAAAGAAATAATTTATGAAGTGTGAATGCTAGCATAGTGCATTAATTGGATCAATGGTAGTTCCAAACACTTTTTCTAGCATAATTATATATCATAAACAATAGATCATCTCATAAACTTCTCATGATGAAATAACAAGCTATCCACATGTTAAAGTATAGACTAACAAACTATGCTTTCAGTCACCAAACAATTGCAATTCATATTATTTTTAGGAAGGGTCTATGTAAGATCTTTGATTTAACAAATTCCACATACTCAACTATCATATAGTCTTCCATGATTTCTAGCACTCAAAGCATATTTTTAGAGTAAATAGCATTCATCGAACACAGAGAAAGATAGGGGCTTAATGTTTCGCCTCCCAAATTATTTATCATATAGATAATTGTCAACAATAATAATTCATGATCAAATATATTTGAATCGCCATATATGCTTGGATATTTCCCCAACACATGACACTTGCCAAGAGAAAAAGGCGAAATATAGGAAGTGGTGAAGATCGCCATGACTCTTGCATAAAATTAAATACTAGAAAGTAAAAGATAGGCCCTTCGCAGAGGGAAGAGTTGATTTGCAGAGGTGCCAGAGCTCGAGCTTTTAAAATAGATATGAATAATAATTTTGGGCGCTATGCTTTCATTGTCACCATAACAACCGAGAGATCTCGGTATCTTCCATGCTAGATACATTATAGGTGGTTTCCAAACAGAATGGTAAAGTTTTTACTCCCTCTCCACCAATCAATCACACTCCACGACGAGCCGAATCCACGGGTACCGTCCATACCAACAACATTCCTGGGGGAGTTTTGTTTAATTATTTGCATTTTTTTCTTTGATTTCGGGACTGGGAATCCCTATTACCAGCCAATTTCTCGTGAATGATAGTCATTCAACACATATCGGGAGAATAACCCACCTATCATGGAAGATACTTACAGACCCTAGTTACTATATGAGCGATTCAGGCATACAAAACAGAATATTATTTGAAAGGTTAGAGTTTGGCACATGCAAATTTACTTGGAACGGAAAGTAAATACCGCATATAGGTAGGTATGGTGGACTCATGTGGAACAACTTTGGGTTTAAGGGTGTTTGGATGCACAAGTAGTATTTCTACTTGGTGCGGAAGTTTTGGCTAGTATGAGGTGGAAGCAAGCACCACATGTTGGAGGATCCACAACAATATAACTTCTATGCAAATATAAGCAACCATAACTCATTACGTTGTCTTCCTTGTCCAACTTCAACTAATTTGCTCAAGTTTGAAAATAATTAATGGGTATTCACAATCATAGAAGATGTCCAAGATAGTATATTTATATGTGAAATCTCTCTTCCTTCAGTATTCTTTCATGAATTGTTCAAGTGACCAATGTGGTGTTTGCTAACTTTCAATAAATTTTTACCACATATACTTATTATATGTGGAGTCATTACTCCCCATGGGATAAGCATATAAAACATATATAATTTCAGATTTATGATATTCAATTCATTCAACCATTTACTCATAGGATATGTGTAAAGCACGAGAGTAAATGTCAAAACTACTCCAAAACATATAAGTGAAGATCAATGAGTAGTCAAACAATTAAGTAACTATGTGAGGACTTTCTCTCTCTCTCTCTCTCTCTCAATAAAGATTTTCAGATCTGAGTATTTTACTTAAACAGCAAGAAAAACAAAAATAGCACTCCAAGAATAGCATGCATCATGTGAACGAATAAAAATTTAGGCTCAACATAGGCTAACCGATAGTTGACGAAGAGAGGTGGGATGCGTAGCATCCCCAAGATTAGATGATTGAGACTTATTGAAATATTTACTTGGGGTGCCTTGGCCATCCCCAAGCTTCAGCTTTTGTATCTCATTCAATCCTCTCATATCATGGTTTCACCTATTCTCAAAAACTTCATCCACACAAAACTCGAAACGAACTCGTGAGATAGGTTAGTACACATAATAATAAATCAACTCTTCATGTACTACAAAGACAAGTTGCACAATAATTTTCAAACATTAGGTACTATATACTATCATTTCCACAATTTATATCTACCAATATAGGCTATGGAAACTATAGGATAAGTAGATAACAAAACTATGACAACAATTTGTCCAAACAGAACAGTCTGTAGCAATTTACGAAAACAGTGTACTTATGTAACTCAAACAATTATGAAAATTTAGGACATGCTATAAAACACTGTGTAAAAATTTCAGAAACTTCCCATGTTCTAGTAAAATATGAAAATTCAAACACTACAGAAGAAGTTTCTGTTTTTACCCAGCACATATCAAAACATGCACTGCAAGTATCCTAAGGCAATTCTTGGAACTTTTTATTGAAAAACAAGATTATAAATAACACCTAACAGAGAACAACAAAACGAAATGATGATCCAAGAAAAACTCATATTATGTGATGAATAAAAATATAGCTCCAAGTAAGATATACCGATAGTGTTGAAGATTAAAGAGGGGATGCCTTCCGGGGCATCCCCAAGCTTAGACACTTGAGTATTACTTTAATATTACCTTGGGATGACTTGGTCATCCCCAAGATTATGTTCTTGTCACTTCTTGTTCTCCTCATATTGGTGTCTTACCCAAAACTTGAAAACTTCAATCACACAAAACTTAACGGAACTTTGTGAGAAGGGTTAGTGTAATAAAGATAGATCATTCACTTAGGTACTGTCAAGACAAGATTCATAATTATTCCCACATGATACCTACTGTATTACATAATTCCCACAATTTATATTACTCAATATAAGCTATAGGAACACTTGAAACAAGCAAACTGTGCATGCAAAACAGAATCTGTCAAAAGCAGAACAGTCTGTAAAGACATTAAAAAGATGAAGCATATCAGGCAACCTCAATTCCATTTTTTGTAGTTTTCTTTTATAAAACCAAACTAGTGAAAAACAAGAAACTAAAAGATTCAATTGCAAGATCTAAATATATACCTTCAAGCACTCACCTCCCCGACAACGGCGCCAGAAAATAGCTTGATGTCTTCTACGCAACCTTCTTCTTGTAGACTCGTGTTGGGCCTCCAAGCGCAGAGTTTTGTAGGACAATGGCAATTTTCCCTCAAGTGGATGACCTAAGGTTTATAAATTAGTGGGAGGCGTAGGATGAAGATGGTCTCTCTCGAACAACCCTGCAACCAAATAACAAAGAGTCTCTTGTGTCCCCAACACACCCAATACAATGGTAAATTTTATAGGTGCACTAGTTCGGCGAAGAGATGGTAATACAAGTGGAATATGGAGGGTAGATATAGGTTTGTTTTAAACTGAAAATATAAAAACAGCAAGGTAAAAAATATTAAACAGCGAGAAAAATGTCGTATAAATGCTTGGAAACAAGGCCTAGGGTCCATACTTTCACTAGTGCAATTTCTCTCAACAATACTAACATAGTTGAATCATATGTAAATACCTCTCATGCGACAAAGATTTCACTCCAAAGTCATAATAGCGGAGAACTAACAAAGAAATTATTTTAGGGTACGAAACTACCTCAAAGTTATCTTTTTCGATCAATCTTATAAGCTATCCCTATAAGTGTCACAAACAACCCTAGAGTTCGTACTAAAATAACACCTTAAGATACACATCAACCAAAACCCTAATGTCACCTAGATACTCCAGTGCCACCACAAGTACCCATGGTCTTGATTATACGATATGCATGACATAATTTTAGATTCATCATGTTCAATCCAACACAAAGAACTTCAAAGAGTGTCCCAAAGTTTCTACTGGAAAGTCAAGACAAAAATGTGTGCCAACCCTTATGCATAGATTCCCAAGGTCACGGAACCCGCAAGTTGATCACCAAAACATACATCAAGTGGATCAATTGAACATTCCATTGTCACCACGGATATCCCATCGCAAGACATACATCAAGTGTTCTCTAATCCTTAAAGACTCAGTTCGATAAGAAAACTTCAAAGGGAAAACTCAGTTCAACACAAGAAGATAGATGGATGATTGTTTTCTCTTTAGCTTTTATGGGTTCCTCACGAGTTCCTTAAATTGGTGGATGAATCTTAAACAACTTCTCCTTAGGGATATCAACACAAGTAGCAAAGGATTTATAGAATGTAGCTACTATCTCAGAGTCAAGTCCATACTTTGCACTAAACTTATGAAAAGCTTTAGTTTCCATAAAAGATTTAACACAATGAAACTCAAGATTTATACCTGACTCTTTACCTTTGTCGATTTCCTAATATTCATAATTGCGTTTAATTCTTTACAAAAGATCCTATTTGAATTCAATAGTTCTCTTCATAAAGGAATATATATAAGAAGTATCGAGCATTGATCGATCATCATGAGAAAGCCGAGCATAAAAGTTTTGTATAATTATTTCTATTGAGAACTCATGATTGGTGCATGTGTGCATCATTGACTTAAGCCTCCCCCAAGATTAAACAATACTTTCTCCTTCACGAGGCCAAAAATTATATATATAATTCCGATCACGATGAACTACATGCATAGTGTGAAATTTCTAGTGAAACTCTAGCTTCAATCGATTCCAATCCCATGTTCCAGCATCATCCAATAGCATGTACCATATTAATGCCTTTCCCTCCAACGATAAAGGGAATACCTTCTTCTTAACTCCATCCTCGGATAACCCTGCAAGCTTAAATAATCCACAAATTTCATCTATATAGATCAAGTCCATATCATGATGTATTGTTCCATCTCCTGCATAAGGATTATCTTGAAGTTTCTCTAACATACTCGAAGAAATCTCATCATATATATTTTTAGTAGGTTGAGGAGCATATTTTTCCACTTCCGGTTGAGGTGAATATACTGTTGGGGAACATTGCATGGGAAACAAAAATTTCCTACGCACACGCAGATCTATCCATGGTGATGAGCATCTACGAGAGGGAGAGTCGATCTACGTACCCTTGTAGATCGCTAAGCGGGAAGCGTTAAGAAACGCAGTTGGTTTAGTCTAACGTCTTCGCGATCCAAATCGCCAAGCGTCCCACGATCTCATCACGATCCGTCCCGCGATCCAATCACGATCCATCCCGTGAACTCATCACGATCCGTCCCGCGAACTCATCACGATCCGTCTCGTGATCTTGATCACGATTCGTCCCGCGAACCTATCACAATCCTTCCCGCAAACTCATCACGATCCATCTCGCGATCTTGATCATGGTCCTTCCGATCTAGCGCCGAACGGACGACACCTCCGCGTTCAGCACATGTGCAGCTTGATGACGATCTCCACCATCTTGATCCAACAAGAGGAAGTGGAGAGGAAGAAGAGTTCACCGGCAGCGTGACGGCGCTCTGGCAGTGCTCCTCGTGACGTCCGGGATCTCATACGGACTCTGAACAACCTTCGGTCACCGCCATACATAACTCTATACTACCGAAACGTCACCAAACCTTAAGTGTGCAGACCCTGCGGGTTCGAGAACTATGTAGACATGACCGAGACACCTCTACGGTTAATAACCAATAGCAGGACCTGGATGCCCATATTAGTTCCTACATATTCTATGAAGATCTTTATCGGTCGAACCTCTATGTCAAGGATTCAGTTAATCCCGTATGCTGTTCCCTTTGTTCTTCTGTATGTTACTTGCCCGAGATTCGATCGTTAGTATCTTCATACCTAGTTCAACCTCGTTACCGGCAAGTCTCTTTACTCGTTTCCGTAATACAAGATCCCGTGACCAACACTTAGTCACATTGCTTGCAAGTCTCATTGTGATGTTGTATTACCGAGTGGGCCCTAAGATACCTCTCCGTCACACGGAGTAACAAATCCCAGTCTCGATCCATGCCAACTCAACAGACACCCTCGAAGATACCTGTAGAGCACCTTTATAGTCACCCAGTTATGTTGCGACATTTGATACACACAAGGCACTCCTCCAATCTCTGTGAGTTTCATGATCTCATGGTCATAGGAACATATACTTGACATGCAGAAAACAGTAGCAATAAACTGACACGATCATATGCTACGTTTGTAGTTTGGGTCTTGTCCATCACATCATTCTCTTAATGATGTGGTCCCGTCATCAAATGACATCTCATGTCCATGGCTAGGAAACTTTAACCATCTTTTGATCAACGAGCTAGTCTACTAGAGGCATACTAGGGACATGGTGTTCTCTATGTATCCACACATGTATCTGAGTCTCCGATCAATACAATTATAGAATGGATAATAAACAATTATCATGAACAAGGAAATATGATAATAACTAATTTATTATTGCCTCTAGGGCATATTTCCAACATATACCCCGAAGAGCCCCTCAAAGGACTATCTTCCATAGTAACAAGTGACAATAAAATTCAGCACGTAACAAAATGTTTCCTTGCCAATTTCCACTTACCAAAGACGCTTCACTCCCCAATAACGACACTATAAAAGGGTCTTGCTAACCTAAGAGTATAGGGGATCAATCATAGTCCTTTCTATAAGTAAGAGTGTCGAACCCAACGAGGAGCAAAAGAAAATGACAAGTGGTTTTAGCAAGGAAATCTCCGCAAGCACTAAAAGTAGCGGCGATACATAGTTTTGTAATAATGTAATTCGTAACAAGTAAAAATTGTGACAAGGGTGAAGAAAGGTGGCCCAATCCTTTTTATTGTAAAGGACATGCTGAAAAGTTCTCTTATATGAAGTAAAGCGCTCTCGAGGACACATGGGAATTGTTATCTAGTCACATTCATCATGTTTAGTTGATTCACGTTCGGTACTTTGATAATTTGATATGTGGGTGGACTGGTTCTAGGGTGCTTATATTACTTGAACAAACAACCCTCATGATTACCCTCTCTCGCAAGCATCCGCAACTATGAAAGAAGAGTTGAGATAAATCTAACCATAGCATGAAACATATGGATCCAAAGCAGATCCTTATAGAATAGCGTATAAACTAGGGTTTAAGATTATGTCACTCTCGTAACCCATAATGTACTTATTACTCCCCAATGCTTTTCCTTAGGACCAAATATGGTGAAGTTTCATGTAGTCTATGTTCACATGACACCCCTAAAGGAAGAGCAACATACACATCATCAAAATATTGAACAAATACCAACTTCACATGATTACTTATAACAAGACTTATCCCATGTCCTCAAGAATGGGATTAACTACCCACAAATCATCATAATGTTCAAGATCAAAGGTATAATGAATATGCTTAAGAATCTGAACATATAATATTTCACCAAGTAAATCAACTAGCATCAACTACAAGGTGTAATCAACACTACTAGCAACCCCGAGGTACTAATACGAAGTTTTGAGACAAAGATTGAATACAACAGATGATCTAGGGTTTGATATTAGATCATGCTGGTGAAGATGTTGATGAAGATAGGTCCTCCCACATTGGAGGAAGCATTGGTGATGATGATGGGTTTGATTTCCCCCTGCAGAGTGAAAGTTTCCCTTTGGAATCGGTATGTGCTACTTCTCGAGCATGCGTTGGATTCCATGAAGAGGAACGGTTGATGCAGCAAAGTAGATAAGTATTTCCCTTAGTTGTTGAGAACCAATGTATCAATCCAGTAGGAGATACAAGCAAGTCCCCAATAGATGTACCTACACAAAGAATCAAACTCTTGCACCCAACGCTATAAAGGGGTTGTCAATCCCTTCACGGTTACTTGCAAGGATGAGATCTGATAGAGATAGATAATAGATTGCTTGAATGGAAAGTAAAACAAAAGGTAAAAATAATGCAGCAAAGTATTTTTGGTATTTTTGGTTTTAGATCTGAAAGTATAAGATGGAAAATAGACCCGGTGGCCATAGGTTTCACTAGAGGCTTCTCTCATGATGGCAAGTATTGCGGTGGGTGAACAAATTACTGTCGAGCAATTGATAGAAAAGCGAATAATTATGAAGATATCCAAGTCAATGATTATACATATAGGCATCACGTCCGTGTCAAGTTGGCCAAAACGATTCTGCATCTACTACTATTACTCCACACATTGACCGACTCCTGCCTGATCTAGAGTATTAAGTTCATGAAGAACAAAGTAACGTGTTAGGTAAGATGACATGATGTAGAGGGATAAACTAAAGAAATATGATGAAAACCCCGTTTTTTATCCTTGATGGCAACAATACAATACATGCCTCGCTACCCCTAGTTTGTCACTTGGTGAGGACACCGCAAGATTGAACCCAAAACTAAGCACTTCTCCTATTGCAAGAATTACCAATCTAGTGGCCAAACCAAACCAATAACCCGAAGAGACTTGTAAAGATATGAAATCATGCATATAAGTATTCAGAAAAGACTCAAATAATATTCATGGATAATCTGAATATAAACCCACAATTCATAGGATCTCAACAAACACACCGCAAAAGAGTATTACATCGGATAGATCTCCATGAAGATCATGAAGAACATGGTATTGAAGAGCAAATAGAGAGAAGAAGCCATCTAGCTACTAGCTATGGACCGGAAGGTCTATGGTGAACTACTCACGCATCATCGGAGGGGCAATGGAGTTGATGTAGATGCCCTCCATGATCGAATCCCCCTTCGACAGATTACCGGAAAAGGCTCCAAGATTGGATCTCTCGGGAACAGAGGCTTCTAGCAGCGGAAAAGTGTTTTCGTGGCTTGTTCTGATATACAGGGAATATTTGGGAATTTATAGACTGAGAAATAGGGTTAGGACAGCTGTCGTGGGCCCACAAGCCTGGGGGCGCGCCCTACCCCCTAGGCGCGCCCCTAGGGCTTGTGGGCCCACGGTGGCTCTCCCGACTTCATCTCCAAGTCTCCTGGTTTTCTTCTGGTCCAAGAAAAATTATTCCAAAGATTTTATTCAGTTTGGACTCCGTTTAGTATTCCTTATCTGCAATTCTCAAAAACAAGGAAAAAACAAAAACTGGCACTATGCTCTAGATTAATAGGTTAGTCCCAAAAATAATATAAAATATTATATTAATGCATATAAAACATCCAAAACATATAATATAATAGCATGGAACAATCAAAAATTATAGATACATTGGAGACGTATCAGCATCCCCAAGCTTAATTCCTGTTCGTCCTCGAGTAGGTAAATGCTAAAAACAGAATTTTTGATATGGAATGCTACCTAACATATTTATCCATGTAATATTCTTATTATGGCATGAATATTCAGATGCGTAAGATGCAAAACAATAGTCTAATATTGACATAAAAATAGTAATACTTTGAGCACACCAACAAGGTAGTCGTGTCCTTTCGAAATAACATGGCCTTAGAAATTTATCCCTACAAAATCATATGGTCTGGCTGTTGGAAATATGCCCTAGAGGCAATAATAAATTAGTTATTATCATATTTCCTTGTTCATGATAATCGTTTACTATCCATGCTATAATTGTATTAATCGGAGACTTAGATGCATGTGTGGATACATAGACAAAACCATGTCCCTAGTATGGCTCTAATAGACTATCTAGTTGATCAAAGATGGTTAAGGTTTCCTAGCCATGGACATGATATGTCATTTGATAAACGGGATCACATCATTAGGAGAATGGTGTGATGGACAAGACCCAAACTACAAACGTAGCATATGATCGTGTCAGTTTATTGCTACTGTTTTCTGCATGTCAAGTATATGTTCCTATGACCATGAGATCATGCAACTCACGAACATCGGAGGAGTGCCTTGTGTGTATCAATAATTGCAACGTAACTGGGTGACTATAAAGGTGCTCTATAGGTATCTCCAAGGGTGTCTGTTGAGTTGGCATGGATCAAGACTGGGATTTGTTACTCCGTGTGATGGAGAGGTAACTCAGGGCCTACTCGGTAATACAACATCACAATAAGCCTTGCAAGCAATGTGACTAAGTGTTAGCCACGGGATCTTGTATTACGGAACGAGTAAATAGACTTGCCGGTAACAAGGTTGAACTAGGTATGGAGATACCGACGATCGAATCTCGGGCAAGTAACATACCGAAGAACAAAGGGAACATCATACGGGATTAACTGAATCCTTGACATGGAGGTTCGACCGATAAACATCTTCGTAGAATATGTAGGAACCAATATGGGCATCCAGTCCCGCTATTGGTTATTGACTGTAGAGGTGTCTCGGTCATCTCTACATAGTTCTCGAACCCGCAGGGTCTGCACACTTAAGGTTTGGTGACGTTTTGGTAGTATAGAGTTATGTATGGTGGTGAGCGAAGGCTTTTTGGAGTCCCGGATGAGATCCCAGACGTCACGAGGATCTCCAGAATGGTCTGGAGGTAAAGATTGATATATAGGAAGTCCTATTTTGGTCACCGGAAAAGTTTCGGGCTTATCGGTAGTGTACCGGGAGTGCCGGTAGTGTACCGGGAGACCATCGGGAGGGGTATTTCGACCCAATAGGCTACATGGGATGTGGGAGCGTAAATACCAGCCCTTTGTGGTCTGGTGGAAGTCCCACACAAGGCCCATGCGGCTGGGAAGAAAAGCCCAAAGAGAAAAAGGTGGAAAAAGGCAAAAAAGGCAAAAATAAGGAGGAGTCCTAGTCCTACTAGGATTGGAGGAGGAATCCTCCAATCCCACTAGGTTCGGCCGACCCAAGGGCTGACTCTTTGACAGACAAGCCTCCACCTCCTCTCCTCCTATATATACTAGAGGATTTTAGGGTTTTGGCACAGAATTTTCAGCCACGTGCTACTCGTTCCTCTAGTGCATAGTTTCTCCTCTAGATCGGTTTTCTGCAGTGCTTAGGCGAAGCGCTGCCGGAATAGCTCCACCACCATCGCCGGAGCACCGTCACGCTGCCGGAGAAATCTTCTTCCTCTCTGCTCCCTCTTGCTGGATCAAGACGGCGGAGATTGTCATCAAGCTGTACGTGTGCTGAACGCGGAGGTGCCGTCCGTTCGGTGCTAGATCGGAAGGATCATGATGAGATCGCGGGACAGATCGTGATGAGATCGCGGGACAGATCGTGATGAGTTCACGGGATGGATCATGATTGGATTGCGGGACGGATCATGATGAGATCACGGGACGCTCGGCGATTTGGATCGCGAAGATGTTTGACTACACCAACTGCGTTTCTTAACGCTTCCCGCTTAGCGATCTACAAGGGTACATAGATCTACTCTCCCTCTCGTAGATGCTCATCACCATGGATAGATCTTGCGTGTGCATAGGAATTTTTTTGTTTCCCATGCAATGTTCCCCAACAGTGGCATCATGAGCTAGGTCTATGTGTAGATGAGATCTCGAGTAGAACACAAAAGGTTTGTGGGCGTTGATGCTTAGATTGCTTCCTCCCTTGGTCGGATTTTGGTTCAGCGGTATTATGAGATGAAGCAGCCTAGACCAACATTACTCGTACGCTTACGAGAGACCGGTTCCCTTGACCGCAACTTGTTGCATAGATGGCTTGCGGTTGCTAGTTTCTCTCACTTTAGTTGGATCGGATTTGACAAAGGCGGTCCTTGAGAAGGTTGAAAAGCAACTAGTGTATCATCGTTGTGGTTTTTGCGTAGATGAGAATTGTTCTTGCTAGATACCCATAGCAGCCACGTAAAACATGCAACAATAATTAGAGGACGTCTAACTTGTTTTTGCAGGGTATGTTGTGATGTGATATGGCCAATTACATGATGTGATATATGTGATGTATAAGATGATCATGTGATGTATAGATTATCACGACTTGCATGTCGATGAGTACGGCAACCGGCAGGAGCCATAGGGTTGTCTTTAATTATTGTATGACCTGCGTGTCAATCATTAAGCGCTATGTAATGCTTTACTTTATTGCTAAACGGTAGCAATAGTAGTAGAAGCATGGTGGGCGCGACAACCCCGATGGAGACACGTTGATGGAGATCAAGAAGATGGAGATCATGGTGTCACGCCGGTGACGATGGAGATCATGCCGATGCTTTCATGATGGAGATCAAAAGCACAAGTTCATGGCCATATCATGTCACTTATGATTTGCATGTGATGTTAATCCTATTATGCACCTTGTTTTGCTTAGGACGACGGTAGCATTATAAGGTGATCCCTCACTTAATTTCAAGATAAATTGTGTTCTCCCCGAGTGTGCACCGTTGCGAAAGTTCTTCGTGTTGAGACACCACGTGATGATCGGGTGTGATAGACTCTACGTTCACATACAACGGGTGCAAGCCAGTGTTGCACATGCAGAACACTCGGGTTAAACTTGACGAGCCTAGCATGTACAGACATGGCCTCAGAACACAAGAGACTGAAAGGTCGAACATGAGTCATATAGTAGATATGATCAACATGATGATGTTCACCATTGTAACCACCTCAACTCACGTGATGATCGGACATGAGTTGGTGAATTTGGATCATGTATCACTCGGATGACCGGAGGGATGTCAATTTGAGTGGGAGTTCTTAAGTAATATGATTAATTGAACTCATTATCATGAACATAGTCAGTAGTGTCTTTCCAAAATTATGTTGTATATTACTAGCTCACATTGTAGCTCCCTTGAATTTTTATATGTTCCTGGAGAAATAGAGTTGAAAGTTGATGGTAGCAATATTGCGGACTGGCTCCGTGATATGAGGATTGTCCTCATTGCTGCATAGAAGGCTTATGTCCTTAATGCACCACTCAGTGTGCCAACCCCTCTAACGTTGTTTGTAGATGTTGTGAACATCTGACAGGCAGGTTCTGATGACTAATTGATAGTTTAGTGCGTCATGCATTACGGCTTAGAATCGAGGCTCCGAAACGTTTTGAACGTCACAGAACATATGAGATGTTCTAAGAGCTGAAATTAGGATCTCAGGCTGATGCCCGTGTTGCGAGATATGAGATCTCCAACAAGATTCTTTGCCTATAATATGAAAGAGAATAGCTCAATTGTTGAGCATGTGCTCAGATTGTCTGGGTGCTACAATCGCTTGAATCGAGTGGGAGTTGATCTTCCAGATAAGATAGTGATTGATATAGTTCTCCAAGTCACTGTCACTAAAGCTACTAGAACTTGGTGATGAACTATAAAATGCCAGGGATAGAAATAATGATCCCTGAGCTATTCGCGATGTTTGACACCGCGAAGGTAGAAATCGAGAAGGAGCGTCAAAGTGTCGATGGTTAGTCAAAACCACTAGTTTCGAGAAGGGCACGAGCAAGGAGGGAAACTTCATGGATAGCAAGTCAGTTGCTGCTCCAGTGAAGCAATCCAAAGTCTAACCCAAACCCGAGACTAAGTGCTTCGATTATGAGGAGAACGGTCACTGAAGCAGAACAACCCTAGATACTTGGTAGATAAGAAGGCTGGCAAAGTCGACAGAAGTATATTTGATATACGTGTTATTGATGTGTACCTTGCTAGTACTCCTAGTAGCACATGGGTATTGGATACTGGTTCAATTGCTAAATGTTAGTAACTCAAAGTAAAAGCTACGGAATAAACGGATACTAGCTAAGTGTGAAGTGATGATGTGTGTTGGAAATGTTTCCAAGGTTGATGTGATCAACATCGCACACTCTCTCTACCTTCGAGATTAGTGACGAACCTAAATAAATGTTATTTGGTGTTTTTGCGTTGAGCATGAACGTGATTAGATCATGTTCATTCCAACACGGTTATTCATTTAAGTTAGAGAATAATGGTTATTCTATATACATGAATAATACCTTCAATGGTCATGCACCCACTAAGAATGGTTTGTTGAAACTTGATCGTAGTAATACACATGTTCATAACATTGATGCCAAAAAGATACAAAGTTAATAATGATAGTACCACATACTTGTGGCATTGCCGCTAAATGTCATATTGGTATAAAGCGCATGAAGAAACTCCATGCTGATGGATATTTGGACTCATTCGATTTCGAAACGGTTGAGACATGCGAACCATGCCTCTTGGGCAAGATGACTAAGGACCCCGTTTCCAGATGGATGGAGCGGGCAAGTGATTTATTGGAAATGATACGTGTTGATGTATGCAATCCAATGAGTCTTGTAGCGTGCAGTGGATATCGTTATTTTCTTACCTTCACCAATGATTTGAGTAGATATAGTGTATATTTACTTAATGAAACATAAGTCTGAATCATTTGAAAGGTTCAAGCAAATTCAGAGTGAAGTTTAAGATCATCGTGACAAGTAGATAAAAATGTCCGTGATATGATCGCGGAGGTGAATATCTGAGTTATGAGTTTGGCATACAACTTTAGACAATGTGTAAATTGTTTCACAACTCACGCCACCTGGAACACCATAGTGTGATGGTCTGTCCGAACATCATAGTCGTGCTCTATTGGATATGGTGCATGCTATGATGTCTCTTATTGTTTTGTTACTATAATTTTGGGGTTATGCATTAGAGACAACTACATTCACTTTAAATAGGGCACCATCTAAATCCGTTGAGATGACATCGTGTGAATTATGGTTTGATAGAAACCTAAGTTGTCATTTATTAATGTTTGGGGCTGCGACGCTTGTGTGGAAAATGTTTTCACCTAATGAGCTCGAACCCAAAGCGGACAAATGCATCTTCATAGAATACCCTAAGAACAGTTGGGTGAACCTTCTATCTCAGATCCAAGCATAAAATGTTTGTTGCTAAAACTGGATCCTTTCTCGGGAAAAAGTTTCTCTCGAAAGAATTGAGTGGGAGGAAGATAGAACCTGATGAGGTTATTGAACCTTTGTTTCAACGAGAGAGTAGTGCAGCACAGGAAGATGTTTCTGTGAAGCCTACGTTAGTTGAAGAGGAAGTTAATGATGATGATCATGAAGCTTCGGATCAAGTTACTATCGAACCTCGTAGGTCGACAAGGACGTGTACTGCTCCTGAGTGGTGCGGCAACCCTGTCTTAGAGGTCAAGTTGTTGGACAATGATGAACCTACGAGCTGTGGAGGAGCGATGATGAGCCCGGATTCCGACAAATGGTTAGAGGCCATGAAATCCGAGAAAGGATCCATGTATGAAAACCAAGTGTAGACTTTGGTAGACTTGCTCGTTGGACGGCAAGTCGTTGAGTACAAATGGATGTTTAAAATGAAGATAGACGCTCATGGTAAATGTCACCATTTGTAAAGCTCGACTTGTTGCAAAGAAGTTTACGACAAGTTCAAGGAGTTGACTGCGATGAGACTTTCTCACTTGTAGCGATGCTAAAGTCTGTTGGAATTATGTTAGAAGTTGCTGCATTTTTCAATTATGAAATCTGGCAGATGGATATCAAAACATCGTTTCCTTAACGGTTTACTTGAGGAAAGGTTGTATGTGATATAACCAGAAGGTTTTGTCAGTCCTAAGGATGCTAAAAGGTGTGCAAGTTTCAGTGATTCTTCTATGAACTGAAGCAAGCATCTCGGAGTTGGAATATGCACTTTGATGAGGTGATCAAAGTTTTTGAGTCTATACAAAGTTTACGAGAAAGTTGTATTTGCAATAAAGTGAGTGGGAGCACTATAGAGTTTCTGATAAGTATATGTGGATGACATATTGCTGTTCAGAAATAATGTGGAATTTCTGGAAAGCATAAATGGTTGTTTGAAAAGTGATTTTCAAAGGAAGACCTGAATAAAGCTACCTAATTGTTGAGCATCAAGATCTATAAAGATAGATCAAGATGTTTGATAAGACTTTCAATGAGTACATACCTTGGCAAGATTTTGAAAGAGTTCAAAATGGATTAGTCAGAGAGAAGTGTTCTCGCCTGCTTTGTAAGGTGTGAAGTTAAGTGAGACTCAAAGCTCGACCATGGCAGAAGAAAGAGAAAGGATGAATGTCGTCCCCTGTGCCGTAGCCATAGGCTCTGTATAGTATGCCATGCTGTGTACCGCACCTGTGTGCCTTGCCATGAGTCCGTCAAGGGGTACAAGAGTGATCCTCGAGTGGATCACTGGACAGTGGTCAAGATTATACTTAGTAACTAAAAGACTAAGGAGACGTTTCTCAATTATGGAGGTGATAAAGGGTTCATCGTAAAGAGTTATGTCGATGCAAGCTTTAACACCAATCCGGATTACTCGTAGTAGCAATCTGGATACCTATAGTGGAGCATCCATTTGGAATAGTACCAAGTGGAGTGTGGTAGCAGTGTTTACAGTTTGACATAGAGATTTGCAAAGTACACACGGATCTGAATGTCACAGACCCGTTGACTATAACACCTCTCTCACATGCAAAGCATGATCGAGCCCCAAAACTCATTGGGTGTTAGATTCATAACAATGCGAATCACATGGTGATGTGAACTAGATTATTGACTCTAGTGCAAGTGGGAGACTATTGGAAATATGCCCTAGAAGCAATAATAAATTAGTTATTATCATATTTCCTTGTTCAGGATAATCGTTTACTATCCATGCTATAATTGTATTGATCGGAGACTTAGATGCATGTGTGGATACATACACAAAACCATGTCCCTAGTATGCCTCTAATAGACTAGCTCGTTGATCAAAGATGGATAAGGTTTCCTAGCCATGGACATGAGATGTCATTTGATAAATGGGATCACATCATTAGGAGAATGGTGTGATGGACAAGACCCAAACTACAAACGTAGCATATGATCGTGTCAGTTTATTGCTACTGTTTTCTGCATGTTAAGTATATGTTCCTATGACCATGAGATCATGCAACTCACGGACATCGAAGGAGTGCCTTGTGTGTATCAAACGTCACAACGTAACTGGGTGACTATAAAGGTGCTCTATAGGTATCTCCGAGGGTGTCTGTTGAGTTGGCTTGGATCAAGACTGGGATTTGTTACTCCGTGTGACGGAGAGGTATCTCAGGGCCCACTCGGTAATACAACATCACAATAAGCCTTGCAAGCAATGTGACTAAGTGTTAGTCACGGGATCTTGTATTATGGAATGAGTAAAGAGACTTGCCGGTAACGAGATTGAACTAGGTGGGAGATACCGACGATCGAATCTCGGGCAAGTAACATACCGAAGAACAAAGGGAACATCATACGAGATTAACTGAATCCTTGACATAGAGCTTCGACCGATAAAGATCTTCATAGAATATGTAGGAACCAATATGGGCATCCAGGTCCCGCTATTGATTATTGACCGTAGAGGTGTCTCGGTCATGTCTACATAGTTCTCGAACCCGCAGGGTCTGCACACTTAAGGTTTGGTGCTGTTTCGGTAGTATAGAGTTATGTATGGTGGTGATCGAAGGTTTTTTGGAGTCCCGGATGAGATCCCGGACGTCAGGAGCTTCGGAATGGTCCGGAGGTAAAGATTGATACATAGGAAGTCCTATTTTGGTCGTCGGAAAAGTTTCGGGCTTATCGGCAGTGTATCGGGAGTGCCGGTAGTGTACCGGGAGACCATCGGGAGGGGTATTTCGACCCAAGAGGCTACATGGGCTATGGGAGAGTAAATACCAGCCCTTTGTGGGCTGGTGGAAGTCCCACACAAGGCCCATGCGTCTGGGAAGAAAAGCCCAAAGAGAAAAGGCTGGAAAAAGGCAAAAAAGGCAAAAATAAGGAGGAGTCCTAGTCCTACTAGGATTGGAGGAGGAATCCTCCAATCCCACTAGGTTCGGCCGACCCAAGGGCTGACTCTTTGGAATCCAAGACTCCTCCTCCTCTCCTCCTATATATACTAGAGGATTTTAGGGTTTTCGCACAGAATTTTCAGCCACGTGCTACCCGTTCCTCTAGTGCATAGTTTCTCCTCTAGATCGGTTTTCTGCAGTGCTTAGGCGAAGCCCTGCTGGAATAGCTCCACCACCATCGCCGGAGCACCATCACGCTACCGGAGAACTCTTCTTACTATCCGCTCCCTCTTGCTGGATCAAGACGGTGGAGATCGTCATCAAGCTGTACGTGTGCTGAACGCGGAGGTGCTGTCCGTTCGGCGCTAGATCAGAAGGATCGTGATTAGATCTCAGGACGGATCGTGATGAGATCGTGGGACAGATCGTGATGAGTTCATGGGACGGAACGTGATTGGATCGCGGGACATATCATGATGAGATCGCGAGACGCTCGTCGATTTGGATCGCGAAGATGTTTGACTACACCAACCGCGTTTCTTAACGCTTCTCTCTTAGCGATCTACAAGGGTACATAGATCCACTCTCCCTCTCGTAGATGCTCATCACCATTGATAAATCTTGCGTGTGCATAGGAAATTTTTTGTTTCCCATGCAACGTTCCCCAACACTGGCTATGTTCCATCTTCCCCACACAAAGTATCTAAATCATGCACAACCCCGATGAAAAAGTCAAGCAATTGTTTCACACTTTTGGTGTTCTCAAACCTTTTCAACTCTAACGCAATACATGAGCGTGAGCCATGGATATACCACTATAGGCAGAATAGAATATGGAGGGGGTGCAAGGAAAAAGGGAGAGGATAGTCTCACATCAACTAGACGTATCAATGGGCTATGGAGATACCCATCGATAGATATCAATGTGAGTGAGTAGGGATTGACATGCAACAAATGCACTTAGAGCTATAAGTGTATGAAAGCTCAAAAGGAAAACTAAGTGGTCGTGCAAGATGAATATCCACTAGTTATATGAAAGTGACAAAATAGGAGACTCTCTATCATGAAGATCATGGTGCTATTTGAAGCACAAGTGTGGAAAAAGATAGTAGCAATTGTCTCTTCTATCTTTCTCTCATTTTTTTGGTCGACATCTTTGGCCTCTTTTATTTTTTTATTTGGGCTTCGCTCGCCTCTTTTATTTTTTGTAAAGTCCGGATACTCATCCCAACTTGTGAGGGAGTCATGGCTTCCATCATCCTTTTCTCTCACGGGACAATGCTCTATTAATGAAAATCATCACACTTTTATTTACTTATAACTCAAAAGGAAAATTACAACTCGATACCTAGAACAAAGTATGACTCTATATGCAAGATGAAGTGATGGTGCATGTCATGAAAAACTAAATTGTGGAAATTGCATGGCAATATATCTCAGAATGGCTATGGAAATGCCATAATAGGTAGGTATGGTGGCTGTTTTGAGGAAAATATATGGTGTCTGTTTTGAGGAAGGAGGGTTTGATGTACTGGCGAAAGGTGTGCGGTACTAGAGAGGCTAGCTAAGGTGGAAGGGTGAGAGTGCGTATAATCCATGGACTCAACATTAGTCATAAAGAACTCACATACTTATTGCAAAAGTCTATTAGTTATCAAACAAAGCATTAGACGCATGCTCCTAGGGGAGAGTTTGGTAGGAGTTAACCATCGCGCGCTCCCGACCCTCACACAAAGGTTGACAATCATTAAACAAATCATGCTCCGACTTCATCACATAACGGTTCACCATACTTGCATGCTACGGGAATCACAAACTTTAACACAAGTATATATTCCAATTCACAACTACTCACTAGCATGACTCTCATATTACCATCTCTATTATCTCAAAACTATATGCAATGAATCAAACTTCTCATAGTATTCAATGAACTTAATATGAAAGTTTTTACTATATCCCTCTTGGATGTCCATTATATTAGGACTAAATTCATAACCTAAACAAATTACCGTGCCGTTTTAAGAAACTCTCCAAATAATATAAGTGAGGTATGAGAGTTCAATAATTTCTATAAAATGTAACACCACCATGCTCTAAAAAGATATAAGTGAAGCACTAGAGCAACATTGCCTAGCTCAAAAGATATAAGTGAAGCACATAGATTATTCTAATAAATTCATGATTCAGCGTGTCTCTCTCAAAATATTTGTGCAGAAAGGATGATTGTGGCAAACTAAAAATCAAAGACTCATATCATACAAGACGCTCCAAGCAAAACACATATCATGTGGTGAATAAAAATATAGCCTCAAGTAAATTTACCGATGGATTGAAGACGAAAGAGGGGATGCCTTCTGGGGCATCCCCAAGCTTAGGATTTTTGGTATCCTTGAATATGGCTTGGGGTTCCTTGGGCATCCCCAAGCTTAGGCCCTTGCCACTCTTTATTCCATAGTCCATCAAATCTTCACCCAAAACTTGGAAACTTCACAACACAAAACTCAACAGAAAACTCTTGAGATCCGTTAGTATAGGAAAAATAAATCACCACTTTAGGTACTGTTGTGAACTAATTTTTTATTTATATTTGTGTAATACCTACTGTATTCTAACTTATCCATGATTCATACCCTCCGATACGACCCATAGATACATCAAAATAAGCAAACAACACAAAGAAAACATAATCTATCAAAAACAGAATAGTCTGTAGCAATCTGTAGACTTCGAATACTTCTGAAACTAATAAAATTCTGAAACATTAGTAAAATCATGGAAATTTGCATATCAATCTTGTGTAAAAATTTCAGATCAATTCAACGCTCTGTAAAAATTAGAAAATTCTTGGACTAAGCGCAAAAGTTTCTGTTTTTTAGCAAGATCAAATCAACAACTACCATAGATCATCCCAAAGGTTTTACTTTGCTCAAACACTAATTAAAACACCAAAACACAATTACTACAGAATTAGTAATGTTACAAACACAGCAAAACATCAGCAAAAACATAAACAAAAATAAAATTTGGTTGCCTCCCAACAAGCGCTATTATTTAACGCCCCTAGCCACGCAAAACGCAATAGATCTACGTATTGTCATCTTTGGTATGCAATCGTAAGTAGATCTCATAATAGATTCATAAGGCAATCTTATTTTATTTCTAGGAAAGTGCTCCATGCCTTTCCTTAATGTATATTGGAATCTAATATTTCCTTCTTTCATGTCAATAATTGCACCAATCGTTCTAAGGAAAGGTCTACCAAGAATAATAGGACACGTAGGATTGCATTCTATATAAAGAACAATGAAATCTACGGGCACATAATTCCTATTTGCAACAATAGGAACATCATGAATCACATGCAAGTATATTTAAGTCTAACCCACTTCCTATGCATAGGGATTTTGAGCAAACAAATTATGGGAACAAAAATCAACTACCATAGGAAGGCAAAACAAGCATAACTTCCAAACTTTGAACACATGGGAAAACTTTATGAGAAAAGAATTGCTATAATGAGAAAACTTTATGAGAAAAGAATTGCTATAATGATGCTAGGAAAAGTGATTGAAATTATCATTGATCAAACTTATGCACTTTGCTAGCATTCACACTTCATAAATTATTTCTTTTATCATTTACCTACTCGAGGACGGGTAGGAATTAAGCTTGGGGATGTTGATACGTCTCAAATGTATCTATAATTTATGAAGTATTCATGCTGTTATTTTACCATTATTGGATGTTTTACAATCATTTTATAGCAACTTTATATCATTTTTTGGGACTAATATTGACACGATGCCCAGTGCTAGTTGCTGTTTTTTTGCTTGTTTTTTACATCAAAAGAAATCAATATCAAACGGAGTCCAAACACCACGAAACTTTTTGGAGATTTTTTTGGACCAGAAGGAACCCAATGGGCCAGAGTTGCACCTGGGGGTGCCCCGAGGGGGGCACAACCCACCAGGGTGCGCCAGGGCCCCCTGGCGTGCCCAGGTGGGTTGTGCCCACCTCGGTGGCCTCCCGCACCCCCTCTTTGCACTATAAATTCCCAAATATTTTTAAACCCTTGGGGATTGACCTAGATCAGAAGTTCCGCCGCCGCAAGGCTCTATAGCCACTGAAAACCAATCTAGACCCTGTTTCGGCACCCTGCCAGAGGGGGAATCATCTCCGGTGGCCATCTTCATCATCCCGGCGGCCACCACGATGAGGAGGGAGTAGTCCACCCTCGGGGCTAAGGGTTTGTACCAGTAGCTATGTGTTTAATCTATATCTCTCTCTCGTGATCTATATCATGGGCTTTGTTAATATAGATGGATCATATGATGTTTCTCCCCTCTATACTCTTATTGTGATGAATTGAATCTTTACCCTTTGAAGTTTTTTTATGTCGGATTGAATGTTTAGATTTGGGAACACATGATGTATGTCTTGCGGTATGAATACTTGAGGTGACATTGGGGTATCTTCTTGGTTCACTTGATATACGTTATGGCACTCAACTTGCGGATTCCCGTGGTAATATTGGGGTAATCTATGCATAGGGGTTGATGCATGTTTTTATTATCTTTTCTCTGATAGAAACTTTGGGGACCCATTGTAGCTCTTTGTGTGGATTGAGTATTATGAATATGAATTTGCTTTGGTGTTATTCTAGTACGAACTCTTGAGTAGATCGACCGGAAAGAATAGCTTGCGTTATTTTAGTACGAACTCTAGGATAGATCGAACGAAAAGAGTAACTTTGAGGTGGTTTCGTACCCTACAAATAATTTCTATCATTTGTTCTCTGCTAATAGGAACTCGGGAGTGATTCTTTATCGCACTTTGAGGGGTGGTCATATGATCCAACTATGTTAGCACCGTTGAGAAATTGCACTAGCGAAAGTACGGACCCTAGGCCTTGTTTTCAAGCATTGCAATACCATTTTTGTGCCCATTTACTATTTTCTACCTTGCTGTTTTTATTTATTCAGAGTATAAAAATATATTTCTACCATCCAAATTACACTTTTATCACCATCTCTTCGCCGAACTAGTGCACCTATACAATTTGCCATTGTATTGGGTGTGTTGGGGACACAAGAGATTTCTTGTATTTGGTTGCAGGGTCGTTTGAGACAGACCATCTTCATCCTACACCTCTCACATATTGATAAACCTTAGGTCATCCACTTGAGGGAAAATTGCTACTATCCTACAAAACTATGCTCTTGGAGGCCCAACACCTGTCTACAAGAATAAAGTTGGATAGTAGACATCAAGCTCTTTTCTGGCACCGTTGCCGGGGAGGTGAGTGCATGAAGGTATATCTTTAGATCTTGCAATGGAATCTTTTAGTTTCTTGTTTTATCACTAGTTTGGTTTATTAAAGAAAACTACAAAAAATGGAATTGAGGTTGCATCATATTATTGATCATCTTTAAAATATGTTTCTTGAAAATGATGAATCAGAAAACCTTAGGTCATCCAATAAAATGTTTGGCACAAATATTTGAATGATGAGCATGATTGCAATGTTGTTAGTATGAATTCTTTGATTATCCAAAATGTTAATGATGATTGCACAAGTCATGACAAATATGTTTCTTATAAGCATGTAAATTTTTGTGGAGTGAATTGGGAGTGCAAATGGACACCAAAAAGGGAAGATAGATTTTGTAAGAAGCATAAATATTTAGAAACAAAAAAGTTGCAAGAGAGGCTAGATGATTGTGCTGAAAGATGTAATTTCTTTCGCCATCCTTGTGAATGTTGCAATGAACGTGGTCATTTAAATCTCCAATACAAATTATTTCATGATCAAATCGTGTCCAAAATTTGTGACAACTTGATTACCCTTGAGCATCATAAAGAGCTTAGTCTTCTTTTGGGGTATGAAGAAATGAAATGTATAACTAAGGGTTTTCCAAATCCTGAGAGATTTCTTAATTTTGATCTAGAGGAAATTTATATGTTTTGTGCGGTAAACTTCATTGAGAATCCTTATATTGCAAACTATCTAAAGACAAGAAAACAAATAGAATATTAAGAGAGTACTAATGTAAGGGAAAATATTTCCCAATACCCTCCTAGTGTTTATTATGATGAATCAGGTAACGAGGAGGAGCTTCCTATCCAATCAATCTCTTCAACAAGAAGCTTGAAAAAATTAATTAAAACCACACATGATGTGGTGAAGAAGAAAATAAGAAAGAATAGAGGTAAAAAGGTATCTCTCCCAAATAATGTCGCTCCTATCACCATTGTGCCTCATGAAAGTGAATTAAATATGTTGATGGAGGAGGAGGATATTGAGTATGATTTTGTGATACCTAATACTTGTGGTAATGATTATGATTGGGAAGGCAATGATGTTCCTTATGATCTTGAGAATCTTTTTATCACTTGCTTGGAAGAATATGATAATAATGTTTGCTATACTATTGGTGCCATTCATGCTATTGATAAGAATGATTGCGATGATATGCAAAACCACAATCTTGGGGATGCTATGTTTAATGAGTATGGTATGTTTGAAGATTTATTTGCTGGAAATAATGCTTGTCCTCAGCTTGGGGGTGATTTTCTTAATGAATATGATCCTTTGATTCCTTCTACTTTCGATAAGAAAATTTATTATGATGATAGCATGCCTCCTATTTATGATGATTACATTGATGAAAGTGGGTTTGGAAGAGTGTCAACTCTAGGTAGTAGTGATCCAACTATTTTGGAGGATGTTGAATCTTATTCAATATTGATGAAAGTGTATTTGGAGAGGTCATGGCTTTATTTAGTGATACATCCACTATTTTGGAAGAGGCTTCAATTGACTATGACAATAAAGTTGCTACCTATGATGATTATTATGATGACATGTATGCCATAAAGAGTAATAAATTTCCTATGCTTGTGCATCATGAAAAGAGTTCTGTATGTGATAGTTATATTGTTGAGTCCATTCATGATGCCTCTTAAAATTATTATGAGAGAGGAACTTATGCTCTTGCATATCTCAATAATATCAAGTTTCTTCTCTATGTGTTGATTGCTTTGAAGTTGTACTTGTTTTGCCTTCCTATGCTAGTTGGTTCTTGTTTTAATGGATTGCTTGCTCAAAACATCCCTATGCATAGGAATTGGTTCAAACTTAAATGTGCTTGTCATGTGTTTCATGATGCTCTCTTCATGTTTCAATTCTTTTCTTTTATGCGAGCATCATTGAAATCATCATGCCTAGCTAAAAGGCATTAAAGAAAAGCGCTTGTTGGGAGACAACCCAACACTTTTAACTACTTTTTGTGTGTGTTCACATTATTAAGCTACTGTAGTAATCATGTTTTACTGCTTTCGTTTCAATAAAGTACCAAGTAAATCCTTTGGGATCATGTGGGGTGATAATTGATTTGATCTTGCTGAAAAACAGAAACTTTTGCGCTCACGAAAATAATTCTAATGTTTAACATAAGAGTGATTTTGAGTTAATTCTTTTCTCAGAATATTAATATACAAATTTCTAACGTGTCCCCAATTTTTTAGAATTTATAGAGTAGCATAAGTATGGTTGGAGTACAGATTACTAAAGACTGTTCTGTTTTTGACAGATTCTGTTTTCAATGCATAGTTTGCTTGTTTTCTAGTTTCTATGGATTATATTGCAAAATATAAATTTTGGTAATGATATTATACATTAGGAATTGTGTGATAACAATTATGTATCTTGTCTTGACAGTACAAAAGGGAAATGGTTTTCTCTTTATCATACTAACCCATCTCACGAAGTTCCGTTAAGTTTTGTGTGATTATAGTTTTCAAGTTTTGGGTGAGATGCTGATATGAGGAGAATTAGGAGTTAAAAGTACCTAATATTGGGTATTACCAAGGCAAACCCAAGGTAACATTCAAGGAATATCCAAGCAACTAAGCTTGGGGATGCCCCGGAAGGCATCCCCTCTATCGTCTCCAACATTATCGGTAACCTTGGATCTATGTTTTCATTCGTCACATGATATGTGTTTTACTTGGAGAGTCAATTTATTTTGTTATTATTTATTTTATTTTATTTATAATAATTTTTTGCATCTTTTATTTCAATAAAAATGTCAAGGATAGCCCTCACCATGCTTATTTTGCAAGTATACATGCTGCTGTTTCAAAATAGAAAGTTTACCGATGTTGCAAAAATTCCCTAGAAAAGTCAGAATGTGATAAAATTTTGAAAACTATTTCATAATAATCTCTGATAAATTTTCTACACTGTGGTAAATTTTCATAAAATTTGGAGTTTAAGAAGTATTGATACTCTTGCATTCTTTACAGACTGTACTGTTTTGGCAGATTGTTGTTATGTTTGCATATGTTTGCTTGTTTAATGATTCTATTTGAGGATAGGAGTATTAAATATGCAGAGGAGTTTAGTATGCAATGTTTAATAATATTTTAAGTGATTTTCTACAGTATAGAATGATAAGGTTTTTGCATTGGTTTATACTAACTTATCTCACGAGTTCTTGTTGAGTTTTGTGTGGATGAAGCTTTTGAGATTTAGGAAAACCGTGATATGAGAAGAATTAAGGAGACACAAAAGTTCAAGCTTGGGGATGCCCAAGTCATCCCAAGATAATATTCAAGAAGTCTCAAGCATCTAAGCTTGGGGATTCCCCAGTAGGCATCCCACCTTTCTTCTTCAACAATTATCGGTTAGTATCGGTTGAGCCTAAGTTTTTGATTCTTCACACGAGTTGTGATATTTTTAGAATGTCATTTTATTTTTGTTTTACTTGATGTTTTAATAAAATACTTAGATCTTAAAGTTTTAAATAAAATAGAGTCCTCAAATAGTCGCCAAGGAGGCTAAGTAAGCAGCATTGACATCCCGTCAACGAAGCTCTTTTCTTTGGAATTGCTCTTGTGCTTCACTTATATCATATGAGTAAATTTTTGAATAAATTGAATGTCATGAAGTTTAAATCATATCATGATTAGTGGTAGCTTCACATTGGGTTTAGAAAGTGAAATCTTTTGAGGCTTGACAATCACAATATTGGTCATACAAGCAATTCACGGATAATTAGTATAAGGAAGAGAACTTTCACATGCAAATACACTATCCTGGAAATCTTTTGTGATTGTGAGACCCCATCAAAATATTATATGCCAAAATTGTTGACATTGTACAAGGAAGACAACGTAATGATTTATGTTTGTTCATATTCACATAGAAGTTATATTGTCATAGATCCTTCAACATGTGGTGCTTGTCCCCCATCTTTGCTAGCCAAAAATTCCGCACCAAGTAGAGATACTACTTGTGCATCCAAAAACCCTTAAACCCAAATCTTATTTTCAAGAGTCCACCATACCTACCTAAGGATTGAGCAAGATCCTTCAACTAAGTTGTCATCGGTGCAATAAGGCAATAAAAATTGTTTCTAAAAGTGTTAGATCATTTAGTGTAAGAGAAAATTGAGCGTTGTACGAACTTGTGATGGCAAAGTAATAAAAGCGACTGACTGCATAATAAAGGTTGCTATCATAAGGGGCAATATAACGAGATGTTCTTTTTCACTAAGGGGTTGAGCATACAAACAAATAAGCGCATGGCAACCTCTATTTCCCTCTACGAAGGGCCTATCATTTAATTTATGTATTTACTTTTATGCAAGAGTCAAAGTTTTTCTCTCTATTCCTTTTTATTTTTCTCCTTTGGCAAGCATCATGTGGTGAGGAAAGATCTAGGCACATATGTCCAGTTGAATATGGGTAGCATGAGTTATTATTGTTGACATCACCCTTGAGGTGAATACGTTGGGAGGCAAAGCAATAAGCCCCTATTTTTCTATGTGTGCGGTTGAAACGTTTTGCCCATGTGTATGTGGTGAGTGTTAGCAATCATAGAAGACTATATGATGGTTGAGTATGTGGAGCTCTTACTTAAACTCTGTTGAATAAGTTGAATTGCAATTGCTTGGTGACTGAGAACATATGTTGTTGGGTTTCAAGAGAAGTCATTGTTTGAACCTTAACATGTGAATTGGTTGCTAATTTAACATGAGAAAACTTTATGAGAAAAGAATTGCTATAATGATGCTAGGAAAAGTGATTGAAATTATTATTGATCAAACTTATGCACTTTGCTAGCATTCACACTTCATAAATTATTTCTTTTATCATTTACCTACTCAAGGACGGGTAGGAATTAAGCTTGGGGATGCTGATACGTCTCCAATGTATCTATAATTTATGAAGTATTCATGCTGTTATTTTACCATTATTGGATGTTTTACAATCATTTTATAGCAACTTTATATCATTTTTTGGGACTAATATTGACACGATGCCCAGTGCTAGTTGTTGTTTTTTTGCTTGTTTTTTACATCAAAAGAAATCAATATCAAACGGAGTCCAAACACCACGAAACTTTTTGGAGATTTTTTTGGACCAGAAGGAACCCAATGGGCCAGAGCTGCACCTGGGGGTGCCCCGAGGGGAGCACAACCCACCAGGGCGCGCCAGGGCCCCCTGGCGCGCCCAGGTGGGTTGTGCCCACCTCGGTGGCCTCCCGCACCCCCTCTTTGCACTATAAATTCCCAAATATTTTGAAACCCTTCGGGATTAACCTAGATCAGAAGTTCCACTGCCGCAAGGCTCTATAGCCACTGAAAACCAATCTAGACCCTGTTCCGGCACCCTGCCAGAGGGGGAATCATCTCCGGTGGCCATCTTCATCATCCCGGCGGCCACCACGATGAGGAGGGAGTAGTCCACCCTTGGGGCTAAGGGTTTGTACCAGTAGCTATGTGTTTAATCTATCTCTCTCTCTCGTGATCTATATCATGGGCTTTGTTAATATAGATGGATCATATGATGTTTCTCCCCTCTATACTCTTATTGTGATGAATTGAATCTTTACCCTTTGAAGTTTTTTTATGTCGGATTGAATGTTTAGATTTGGGAACACATGATGTATGTCTTGCGGTATGAATACTTGAGGTGAAATTGGGGTATCTTCTTGGTTCACTTGATATACGTTATGGCACTCAACTTGCGGATTCCCGTGGTAATATTGGGGTAATCTATGCATAGGGGTTGATGCATGTTTTTATTATCTTTTCTCTGATAGAAACTTTGGGGACCCGTTGTAGTTCTTTGTGTGGATTGAGTATTATGAATATGAATTTGCTTTGGTGTTATTCTAGTACGAACTCTTGAGTAGATCGACCGGAAAGAATAGCTTGCGTTATTTTAGTACGAACTCTAGGATAGATCGAACGAAAAGAGTAACTTTGAGGTGGTTTCGTACCCTACAAATAATTTCTATCATTTGTTCTCTGCTAATAGGAACTCGGGAGTGATTCTTTATCGCACTTTGAGGGGTGGTCATATGATCCAACTATGTTAGCACCGTTGAGAAATTGCACTAGCGAAAGTACGGACCCTAGGCCTTGTTTTCAAGCATTGCAATACCATTTTTGTGCCCATTTACTATTTTCTACCTTGCTGTTTTTATTTATTCAGAGTATAAAAATATATTTCTACCATCCAAATTACACTTTTATCACCATCTCGTCGCCGAACTAGTGCACCTATACAATTTGCCATTGTATTGGGTGTGTTGGGGACACAAGAGATTTCTTGTATTTGGTTGCAGGGTCGTTTGAGACAGACCATCTTCATCCTACACCTCTCACATATTGATAAACCTTAGGTCATCCACTTGAGGGAAAATTGCTACTGTCCTACAAAACTCTGTGCTTGGAGGCCCAACACGTGTCTACAAGAATAAAGTTGCGTAGTAGACATCACTATCCCTACTTTGTCACTGGGTGAGGACACTGCAAGATTGAACCCAAAACTAAGCACTTCTCCTATTGCAAGAATTATCAATCTAGTTGGCCAAACCAAATCAATAACTCGAAGAGACTTGCAAAGATATGAAATTGTGCATATAAGAATTCAGAAAAAACTCAAATAATATTCATGGATAATTTGAACATAAACTCACAATTCATCGGATCTCGACAAACACACCGCAAAAGAGTATTACATCGGATAGATCTCCATGAAGATCATGAAGAACATGATATTAAAGAGCAAAGAGAGATAAGAAGCCATCTAGCTACTAGCTATGGACCCGAAGGTCTATGGTGAACTACTCACGCATCATCGGAGGGACAATGGAGTTGATGTAGATGCCCTCCGTGATCGAATCCCCCTCCGACAGATTACCGGAAAAGGCTTCAAGATTGGATCTCTCGGGAACGGAGGCTTCTGGCGGTGGAAAAGTGTTTTCATGGCTTGTTCTGATATACATGGAATATTTTGAAATTTATAGGCCGAGAAATAGGGTTAGGAGAGTTGTCGTGGGCCCACAAGCCTGGGGGCGCGCCCTACCCTCGTGGGCGCGCCCCTAAGGCTTGTGGCCCCACGGTGGCTCTCCCGACTTCATCTTCAAGTCTCCGGGTTTTCTTATGGTCCAAGAAAAATTATTCCGAAGATTTTATTCCGTTTGGACTCCGTTTAATATTCCTTATCTGCAATTATCAAAAACAAGGAAAAAACAGAAACTGGCACTAGGCTCTAGATTAATAGGTTAGTCCCAAAAATATATATTAAATATCATATTAATGCATATAAAACATCCAAAATAGATAATATAATAGCATGGAACAATCAAAAATTATAGATACGTTAGAGACGTATCAGTATGCCGAAGAGTAAAAGCTCTTGTCTAGGTTCCGCCTCGAGACGACGGTGCTTCGTCCCAAGAAGCAATCTTGTGATATTTTTCTAGGGTAAATGACATCATATAGGACCAGATGGACATCGAAGGCCTGCCAGGGGCCCACAAGCTCGGTGGGCTTGCCCTGGGGGTAGGGCGCTCCCACCAGGCTTGTGGCCACATGTTGGGTCCCCTTCTGGTAATTATTTCGCCAATATTTTTATATAATTCAAAATAAATCTTCGTAAATTTGCAGGTTCGTTTGAGTTTCAGAAAATATCCAAGTCTTCTGTAGCCTTTTCCGGTCTAGAATCAAGATGACGGTAATTTCTCTCTTTATATAAATCTTGTAAAATAAGAGAGAAAATGCATTAGGATTGCATCATAAAGTGAAATAATAATTAAAAACATAATAAATATCAATAAGAAAACATGATGTCTTTCGGCTCACTTCGGTGTGTGTAGTCGTTGCTAGATAGTTGTGCTAGTAAAACTAAGACAAAAATGAACAAGTTTCAATCAATTCATCTCTTTGTCCATTGATTTCTCGTTCAGAAAAAACCCACTCCCTCTGATCCATGTTAATTGTCGCTCGACGACTAACATGGATCGGAGGGATTGCTTTCTATGCACTTTTCGAGCTTCTCGTCTTAGCACTCTGAAAAATAATCGCTTGACTTCGTGAGGTTATAACAGACGGAATGCTGCCATGGACATGCCTTCACCCTTTCTACTAACAGACACAATGTTTAATTGCTCTACAATTACACGTTTTTCGTCGTCATCTTAATTACACACTCTCTATCTACTCTTCGGAGTCCTCATTCACACCAATGCATAGCCGTGTGCCCCTCCTTCTGTTGGTCTTGCTCCCTTCTCCAAGCAACCTCGCCTCCATGTCGACGCCATAAAAAGTTGTCGACATCTCCCTTTTGTCGCTAGTTGCTAAGATCTGCAACTACTAGCCTAACAGGGCTCCCGCGGGCCTCGATGCCCCGTTTCTTATCCTTGCGACAAGGTTGCTTACCTATGAATTTGTTCAAATTAACATAACATGAATAAGTCTTTGATTTTTCTATTTAATCTTATATGTGACAAAACAGTACTAGAAAATAACACAATATCAGTTAAGTGAGACAAAATTAAAGGGCATATCATAGACTATCCACATAAAACCTCACGAACCCAACTTGACTCGGGAGTTCCCAAAATCAATTTCCTTCTCCTAACTAAGACCAACTATAGCGGAGTCGTCGTATCAATAGTCGTCCTATTGCATATAGAGCATGCTCCATATGGATTTGGAGGTTGGCAAGCCTCAGAGTCGCCAAAACTGCCTCCATGATTTTTATTTTTTACTATGACCCCCTTCAAAATTGTAGGCACAATTTAAAGTTAATTTAATCTAAGGAAAATTATATTTTTCATCCCTTAACCATTGGTGAAGTTTAGATTTGGTCCCTCGGACTTTGAAACTGGACAACTTGCACCCATAACTATCGAAACCGGTCAAGGTTCGTCCCTGGTCATGGTTTTGACGATAGATTTTGGTGTCGACTCACCCCGGTTTTGACCCGTACTCAAATTCGCGTATTTTTTTATATTACTGAACTTTTTGACATTCACATACTCTTTTCAAATCCACATAGTTTTTTTAAGGTTGTGTATTTTTCTCAAAAATAAATATACTCTTTCAAATCCGTGTATTTTGAAATTTGGGTACTTTTTCATATCCGTGATTTTCTAAAATCCGCGTATTTTTTCCAAGTTCATGTAATTTTATCAAATCCAAGATTTTTTTTCCAAATCCATGAACAGTTTTCCAAATTCGCGTACTTGTTTCAAATCTGCATACTTTTTAAAGTTCACATATTTTTTCAAATCCGTGTTCCTTTTTCAATCGATGAACCTTGTTTGAAATTCATGTGCTTGTTTCAAGTTGACATATTTTTTAAATCCACATATTTTCTCTAATTTGTGTAAAAAAACAAATCCACGCACATTTTTTAAGTTTGCATAAAGTTTTCAAATTCATGAACTCTTTCAAAAAAAATGTACACATATGAAAAAGTGCGTCAATTTGAAAAATTGTCTGATTTTGAGAAAACTACATGAACTTTAAAAAAGAAGAAAAATGTACCAAACTTGGAAAAAGTGCGTGGATTTGAAAAAAGTACACAAATTTAAAAAGTTTACGTATTTCAAAGAAGTACCCGAATTTGAAAACATTAACCGGACCTGAAAAAAGCACGCAAATTTGAGTCGGCATGGTCAAAACCGGAGTGGTAAAACACCAAAACCGGTCAAAACCGTGACCAATGATGAATCTTGTCCGGTTTCAATAGTTAAGGATGCAAGTTGTCCGGTTTTAATGTTGAGAGATTAAATCTAGACTACATCAAGAATTAAGGGGCGAAAAGTATACTTTTCTCTTTAATCTATTCTTTAATATATGTAAACACATGCTTCATCACAATAATTATTAACTATATTTGTCATTAACTACATTACATATATTTAATGGCCGAAATGTGTCACCTTACATATATTTGGTAACTTACAATGTATTAATATGCAACATCGTTATTCGATATTGCTACCACTACCTAGACTAGTTTATCGCCAGTGTCGTCTAGTCGTCCTCCTCCGCCGCCTCCTCGGGCTCACCCTCGTCCTCCTCCTCCACTTCCTCCTCTAAATCAAGGTCTCCAAAGTAGGGATGGGGGTCGGAGCAATGAGAGACGACCACGAGCTGTGGCGCCTCCTCCACTACGGTCCAAGCGGGACTGAAGCGCTAGAGGATCTGCTCCTTCTCGTGACGGTGTGCTTCTGCTTCGAACTTGAAGAGTTGCATCATGACCGTGATTAGGTCTTTGGGATCCGGCTCTAGCCCCTCAACATTGAGTGGCGTAGCGTCAACGCGGGCGACCTCATTCACACGGATGATGGCGCCCGATGCATTAGCTCCATCACGCCCGCCATCACGGGAGCCTCCATCTTCTCAATGCATGCTGCCATGGGAGCCTCCATCTTTGCTGGGCCCACCATCATGGGAGCCTCCATCTTCACCGCGCCCGCCGCCATGTACGGTGGATGCGCCTCGAGGAGAGTTCGCCCCGCAGTTATGCGGTGTCTGCAATGAACAGTTTCGTTGTGCCACCAAGTTTAGCCAATCGGTTGCCTTTTAACGCAACTACATTGTGCTGACAGTGGAGGAGATGGAAGGGGAGGGGGCAGGAGGGGGGGAGGCGACAGTTAGGGCTTGGGTGATGGGGACGCGTCTCCGTCATTCTTACATAGTCAGGGACCGATATCGCGTGACGACCATCTGAACGGCCACCTGGGGAATCCAAAGGAGTGGCCAGACCACTTATAGATGGGTGGTTAGTTGTCATGTAACCCACTCACCAATGATTATCCAAAACGCGAAGGTGCGTGTACCGATGGCAGGCTACTTCAAACCGAGCCGTGGTGCGAGAAGGAAGAAGTTGATTTTTTTTCTTACGCGTTGTTGTTTGGATCTGTTGTTTGGGTCTGGAGCGAGTTTCATCCTCCATAGCCTACAAATATGAAGGATGTGGTCTTTATAAATGATGGTGATTGAGACCATATAAGACAATTATGTTAAAAGTGTTATTTTGAAGGTACATGTACAGATAGCAGGCTGCTACCCAACCGTGGTGTGAGAAGGAAGAAGTTGAATTTTTTCTTGCACGTTGTTATTTGGTTCTGGAGCGAGTTTCACCCTCCATATCCTACAAATATGGAGGATGTGATCTTCATAAATTATGGTGATTGCGACCATACAAGACAATTACGTTAAAAGTATTATTTTCTTAACTATTACTATGACGTTCAACACCATATGGCATCTTTGTTAGAGCTTCTCTAAACCTACCCTAAAAAAACTTGCTCTAAGATCGGATAATCCATGGAAATCTAAGAGCATCTACAGCCGGATCCCTCATACCGTCTCAAACGTCCGGGCAGGCCGCCCAGTCACGAAAATGCGACCCAGACGGGCCTCTCAAACCGGCCTCAAACGTCCAGACTGATCGGCACCCCCTCCCATTTTCAGCCCAAATATGGGGAGGACATGAAGGAGCCCAGGCGCGTCCGGGCACACCCGCCACGTCGGACCGACGACGTGGCCCCAGCGGACTCGCGGGGAACCCGACGGTCCGACGGGCGCCTCGACCGTTGGCGCGGTGTGAACGCCGCGTGACGTCGCTCCGGCTCCCTACCCGAGGTCGGGGCCGGCTATTTAAGCCGGCCGCTGCACCCCAGTCCTAGCACATCCGCCTCCTCCCTCTTTCCGCCGCCACCCGAGCACATCCGCCTCCTCTCGCATTCCCCTCTCCGTCAGGATGGTCCGACGACTCGTCACCACCTACGCGTAGCTCACACCGGAGCGGCACCGGCAAATCGAGGCGAAGATCCAGGCTCGCCACGCCCCCCGCATCACTGCGAGACTCCCTCCAGAGGATACGGAGGAGGAGCAGGAGGAGGAGCAACCGGAGGCCATGGAGGAGGACGACCCGGAGGAGGAGGCTCCCGACTTGAGCATGGCAGAGGCGGAGGCGAAGTTTCCCATCGGCCAATCGAAGAAGATGGCGGAGCAGCAGACCATCCTGGATTCCATCCGGGATGATGCCAAGGTGAAGGCCAACCGTCGGCTCATCCGGCAGAAGCACACGGAGGCAGACGCCCTCTTCGATGAGTTGGAGGCGGAGGAGGCCGCAGCGGAGCAGCCAGATCCGCCGGAGGGGGCAGAGCTACGACAGGCGGCCATTCATTGGCCAGAGGGCACGAAGATCGTCGATATCTTCAACGAAAAGTAGATAGGTTTTACGTAGTACGTAGTTTTTTGAACTTGCATGCTTTTGTATGGATTTAAGTATTTTAATATGAGATGTCCGGTTATAGGATAAAATATTTGAGACGTGACCGGTCGCGTTCGCAAACGTTTGAAGGACCGAATTTGCAAGGTCTAACCGTAGGTGTCTGAGTCATGATACGTTTCATTTCAGTGTACAAGTTATTTTTGGGAGGCAATTTCACTGTACAAGTGTGGCGGTGAGCATGTACGGCTCTCATTGCTAACCCACGTGTGGCGGCCCTCCTCCCCCGTGCTCTCCACGCTCGGTGTCGCCAGGCCGTCGGTGGAGCCGGGCGCTTGCTGACGCTGACCAACGTGGAAGGAAGACTAAAGTAACAAGCTGTCTGGTAGGAACCCTCCCCCAACACGATGGATTCGATCTCTTTCTTCTCTTCTGCCGCTAGCAACTTCGCGTACGCGGTCGCTGTTCCTCACGCGCCAAACGCAACACGACCGCTAGCCGCTCGCACAAGCCAAAGACGCCCTGGTGTGGTGTGGTGTGGACGATACTTGCTCCCTCGTCGTATTCTCTGTCCGTCGTCTTCGTCAATGTTTATATGCGTGGCAACGTAGAGCACAGCTCATTCCATATATCCCTGTTAGCTCGCTTGCCACTCGTGCAACTTGTGCTTCAGCCCGGTCGTGCTCTTGTGCCGAACCAGAGATATGATATGCATATGGTTTTCCCATTTTAGTTTTCCGCCTTCACCAAACATGGCCACATCACTAACGTATGTCGCAATCAAAAAGAGAGGCTAGACTCACTAGTGGCAAGTGCCCGGCTGTTTACTGTAGTTCGCGCTGTTGTTGTTCACTGTTCCCTACACTTCACATTTTTGCCAAAACAGAAAAGAAGAGCAACATTTCGCAATGGCTTTTAGCCTGTGTTACTATCTACTCGTACATTTTTATTTACGCTGCATATTAGCTTTATCCTAAGTCAAACTTTATAAAAGGATCATGTTTATAGCAAAAAAAAATCATATGCATTTACAACCACAAGTATACATGATATCAAAATATATTCAATGACGAATCTAATGATATTGATTTGGTCAAAATTTACAAACTTTGACTTCAGTCGAAGCTAATATGCTAAGTAAATAAAAGAGGGAGAATCTTCTCCGCAGCTGATTGTAGAGCTGCAATGATTTTGAAAAGACGTTCAAAACATTTGAGGTATGCATTTTTAGGTCTTCGCTTGACGAAAAGTGTACCAAACACCTCATGTATAGAGAACATAATCAGTTAATCACTCTCGCCCCAGTTTATTTTGTACGTATTTACACCCCCCTCCCACCTCAAAGCATCAAAATGTAATTAATATAACTCAACCAATTATGCTGAACACTCTTTACCGTATTTGTTCTACCAATAAGACTGTAAAATCTTGGGCCGATGTTGACTTTATTAATTTAAAGCCGGGCGCTGCTTGTACCATTCTCATTTTTTTTAAATAAAACTTTCAATAGGCTTCCAAGGTTGTTTTGGTGACGTGGCGCACAAAGAAGGTGGTACTGACCACATGTGCAGATGACAACTAAGGATTTTAAAATAATCTCTGTAAACCATGTTTTAACAAATATGTAAATTCACAAAGAAGATATTTTTTTAGTAAATAAATTATGAAATAAAAAATCTAAGAAAAAATAGAAATAAATCTGAAAACTTGATAAAGAAAAAAAAGCACAATCAAACTGTAAATAAGGAAATAGGAAAAACAGGGAAAAGTTAAGAAAACCTTTTATGTGATTTGTTGTATCAAAGTTGCCAAAACATTAAGAGATTATTTGTTATGCGCATTCACAGATTTTCATTTTCTATAAACCTTAGATTGTTTTTACAACAAAATGATTTTGAAAATATCAGTTGCACATTCTTTTGCTGATTTTTTGTCATTTATCCATGTGCTTAAAACCATGTTTCATATGCGTCCTATCAGCAAAGTCATCTTTAAAATACGCACTATGGTCGTATAATCTGTTTTTGTTACTTCGGAAGTTAGGGGGTAACTAGTTTGTGTGTCGATGCCTGATAAAGTTAGATAGGAGTATGTGATTGGAAATACTTTTTTAGTTGAATATTCTCGAATACTAGAATGAAAACGATCCGTCTCCTAGAGAACGAGCTTGCATGCAAGGGACTTTATTGTGCATGGATCGACAAACCCAACAAAAGAAACAAAAACAAGCTAGACATGAAAAGGGACAATGGATAGCCCTGTTCATGGTTTTATGCTCGACCCGTCTTCATGGTGTTCAGTTGGATTCTTTACAGCTTTATTGTGTCTTATGGACCGACAACCCCAACAAAAGGAACAAATACAAGCTAGACGTGAAAAGAGACAATGGTTTTATGCTAGACCCGTCCCCATGGTGTTCAGTTGGATTTTTCACACCTTGTTTTGTGGTCATGAACAATATTCCTTATTAGATGCTCGTTGCGTCAAACCGTCGCCAAAACGCACATGTGCGAGAGAACGAACGAGTTAAATCTGCTGACCCATTTTAGATCCAGTTTAAGGTTCCTGACCGGTTTTGGGAACATCCTTAAAGGTTCATGGCCGTTATTATTTTTTATTTTTATTTTATTCATAATTTCGAAAATTGTACTTTAAAAAAAATGCTCAACAAGGTTTCGCGGTCTAATAAGCTGTTTAGAATTTTCAACAGATGTTCACCTTTTCGAAAGGTATAACAATGTCAAAAATATTCCGAATTTCCACAAATGTTCATGTTTATTTATTTTTCATAAAATTTTAAAACTGCTTTTGTTTTTATAAAATGGTAGAAAAATACAAAACCTGAGTGGTTTAAAATACTGTTCGGAAATAAAATAATAACTTTAAAAGATATTGTAAAATTAAAAAAAATGTTATATTTAGTAGCGATAGTTGCATGGCTCGCTCGCTGCTCGCTCGCTGCTCGCTACAGTTTGTGCCATGCGTCAACCCATCCAAGATGCCCCTTTTGCGGCAATCCTCCTATTGGACACAAATAGAAGGTCCTCATGCGTGCACTACGAAGCCAAGCCAATCGGAAGAGCTTAATGGGATTGAGTTATGTGGAGTGTCTAGACGTAGCTATAATTAGGAAGGTCCCCTGTAGACATTGTTATCATTCTGCTAATTAGGCAGCGCACGTGCTAGTCAATTATAGTTTTTGTAATAATATCTTTCTTAGTTGGACAGACGAACCTCCAGATTATCTGACCACTAAGCTCCTGAACAATGTAATGATATTTTGATTTTAATAAAGCTAGCCAAGATGATTTTCCTAAAAATGCCAATCCGGACATCTCCTATGCAGCGCTTATAGCGCCCGCTAGGGAAGCTAGCGCTCCCTGGCGCACTAGATGGGCAACGGCCCATGAGACTACTAACCATTGACTATTGGCCCCTGACCATAGAACACTGACCTTTGACTTTATGAAAAAATATTGTGAATTTAAAACAAGTTCACATTTTAAAAAAACTGCATTCGAAAAAGTTCATAAATTTAGGAAAAGTTCACAGCTTCAAATTTTTCATAATCTTAAAAATTCCACGAATTTGGAAAAAGTTCACAAAAACGTATGGATTTAAAAAAATTCACGACTTTGAAAAGTCATAATTTTAAAAAAGGTTGAGAAAATGTAAAGCTCAATTTTTTTGAAAAAGCCTATACAATACGGAAAATTCACACAAAATTGTAGAAAGACTGTAAAATATGAAAAAAGTTCACAAAATTTTGGAAGAGTTCTGGAACTTAAAAAATGTTTTAAATCCACAAGAAGTTCATGTGTTTGAAAAAAGAAGAAAAAGAAAAAGAAAAAACCGAGCAACATACGTGTTGGGAAAAACCAAATGGAAAATCGCCCAGAAATTTCGTCGAAATCTGTTGGAAGGTTTCCAAAATCGATGAAAAAACTCTGTATGGGGAACTATAAACCTCTCGTGCCCTCATGATAAACACCGCATACTATTTGTCCTAGCAGTGCACAACAGCAACAGTCGAAGCGACAAGCAAAGGAGCAATCAAGTAGCACGCAATGGAGCAAGCAAGCAGCAATCAATGCAGCATAAGTAGTAAGCACGCATGATCATATGGCATAGCAAGTTCAACATAGCACTACTATGGTGTCATCCTACCATCACATCCAAAAAAGGGTGTCATCCTACCACTGCAAGTTCACGTTCATCATGAGGGATTAGTATATGCCAGCTCAACAAAATATATGAACCTTCAAACAGTTTTTAAGCCCTCGCTACACAAAATATACGATGTCATCGTCATTATCGTCGCCATTGCCATCCAGTATCATACACATGGTAACCAACAACAAGCTCTTGTAGTAGTGCTTTCCCAGCCAGCTCCTAAGCAGAGCATCATGTGTGTGTCTACCATGATAACAAACCCAACACCTTGGGCCTTGTTGTCCAATAGGTGGCTTAGAGCTGCAGTGAGAGCCTCATCGCTGAAGCCACCTTGCTCCATGACGATGTTGTATAGGTCAAGGTCGACTTCGAGGGACTTGCTCTCCCTAATGGCGGTTTTCACCTCCTTCACGACCTCAGTCATGTTGGTGAAGACATTAATCTCCTCATCCATTAGGCCGCCCCTCTTCCTCTTCCTATCGACCACACAAACATTCTCAAATGGTTTTTCAGGTCCATCAAGGACTGCCTCTATGTTTGGGGTGCCTGGGAGCTCCGGCATGGGAGAACCGAGAGCCTCACCGGAGCCCATGGCATGTTTGCCAGTTGCCAGACCGAAGGATAAGATGTGTTGCATCTGGTTGTAGTTCTAAATGGGTATGTTGAGGAACTTGGCGTCTTTGGCGTGGTCCTAGGAAATAAGCACAAGCGTTGTTAGTTGCGAGTAGGCAATGGTTGATAGTGTGAACAACAAGGAGCCAGTGAGCTAACCGCGACAAGACCATTGTAGTGCTCTACCTCCACAACAATAGAGCAAGTGCTCTGATCCCGTGAGGCCCCGCTAAGGTCTGTGAGCTTGGAAACTTGGATCCATCGAGCTCTCCACTTTTTGAGGCAGTTGTACACCTGGTTGGCGGTCACCTCCTGGTCATAGAACTCGAACACCTTCTTCACAATGGTGTTCAAGTGCACCTCCTTGAAGCATGTGTCAGTCCTAACCCCACTAGATATGAGCTCACACATCTTGTTCAGCATGAACATGGACATGAACGGCTACCACTTCATGTTGCTGTCAGTACAACGTCAGTTGGATCAACAAGCACAACTACAAAAAGAGAACTACCGGCTGATACCTCGAACACCTCTGAATCAGCAGGCATGCGCTCATTGTGGAGGGGCTGCGAGTTCTCGACATAGGACGTAACAAACTGGTTGTCAGACGGGACAATGGTCGACTAAGATCTTGCGTCTACGTGGTCATGTCCTACAATCTAACACATATTGACAGTAAGCATAGCACACACAATACCACAACATCACAATCGGACGATCTATGAAGGAGGAGCATACATGACAACAAGCTATGAATCCATCACCAATAACTACCACAATATCACAACTACCTATGAATTCGTTGTGTTCATCACAAATAGTTACTCTAGCATGCTACAAATCCCACACAACTAGCTATGAATCCATAGTGTTCATCACTACCATACTACTCTAGCATTATACAAATCCACCACAAATAGCTATCACGACATCACAATCTACCATCTACTCACAGATCGGAGCACAAATCAACCCTACCACATGCTTGCGCATCTCACCCCTACCACTACATCATGTCAGATCTAGCTACGACAAACACAGAGATAGGGTGATTGAACTCACAAAGGCCATGGTTGTATCTCGGGGGGAGGGGGAACAGTAGGATACGTTGAGGATAAGAGTCGTCGCCGTTGTGGACCATTGGTTGGTGAAGGAGCTCCACTTACCTGCTCGTCGGTGTCGATGCACGTCAATGGGAAAGCTCGAAAGGGGGTGATACGTCCATTTTGCATCATGAATTCTTGTTACTATTTACTTCATTATTGTCCATTATTCCACATTATTATACAATTCATATGCCTTTCTATATGAATATGCAAGGTACATCACAAGGAGGGAAATATCTGGAAACTAGAATTCTGGACCGGAAAACCGAGAAAAAGGCAGAAAAAACACTAGGCTCCAAATGACCTAAAACTTTCAAATATTAGACTTTCAAATGACCAAAACTCCAAAAAGGCAGAAAAAACACTAGACTTTCAAATATTTAAGAATTGTGGAACCAAAATATACGAGAGGGGGCCACCAGCAGGGCACAAGCCAACAGGGCGCGCCCTGATGGCTTGTGGCCCCCCTGCTAGCCCTCCGATGCTCCTCTTCTCCTATATGGTGTGTTTTACTCTAGAAAAAAATCATAAGCAACCTTTTGGTATGAAGCACCACCGTCTTGAGGTGGAAACCTGGGCAGAGGCCCTTTTGCACCCTGACAGTTAGATTCTTCTGGGGAAATTCCTCTTCGGGAGGGGGAGATCGAAGCCATCATCATCACCAATGCTTCCTACTTCGTGGGAGGACCAATATTCATCAACATCTTCACCACCACCACCTCATCTCCAACCCTAGTTCATCTCTTGTATTCAATCTTTGTCCCAAAATCTCAGATTGGTGCCTGTGGATTGCTAGTTGTGTTGATTATATCTTGTAGTTGTTGCTTGTTGGATTACTTGGTGGAAGAGATTGTGTTGAGATCCTTAATCATCATTATTATACCTCTGATCTTGAACATGTTAATGATGCGTGAGTAGTTACTATTGTTCCTGAGGACATGTGAGAAGTCTTGTAATAAGTAATCTTGTGAAGTTGGTATTCGATCGATATTTTGATGATATGTATGTTTTTACTTATCTTAGTGGTGTCATGTGAATGTTGACTACATGACACTTCACCATGATATGGGCCTAAGGGAAGTCATTGTGGAGTAACAAGTAGACGATGGGTTGTGAGAGTGATAGAAGCTTAAACCCCAGTTTATGCATTGCTTCATAAGGGGCTGATTTGGATCCACATGTCATGCTATGGTTAGATTTATATTAATTCTTCTTTCGTAGTTGCGGATGCTTGCGAGACGGGGTGATCATAAGTAGGTTGTTAGTTCAAGTAAGAACAACACCTTAGCACCGGTCCACCCACATATCACATTATCAAAATGCGAATGCAAAATCAACTCAACATGATGAACATGACTAGAAAGAAATTCCCATGTATCCTAGGGAGCACTTGCTTAATATAAGAGTACTTTCAGGCCTGTCGTTTGCTACGAGAAGGATTGGGATACCTGTTGGTGAACATTGCATGGGAAATAAAAAATTCCTATGCTTGTTACGAGAGGAGATCTGCATACCCTTGTAGATCGCTAAGCAGGGAGTGTTAAGAAATGCGGTTGATGTAGTCAAACGTCTTCGCGATCCAAATCGCAAGCCGTCCCGCGATCCAATCATGATGTAGCCTCGAACGGACGACACCTTGGCGTTCAGCACACATACAACTCGATGACGATCTCCGCCTTCTTGATCCAGCAAGCGAGGGCGGAGAGGTAGATGAGTTCTCCAGCAGCACAACATCATGGTGGCGGTGGTGGTGAACTGATCCGGTAGGGCTTCGCCGAGCTTCTACAGAACCAATCTAGTGGAGAAAGATGTCTAGAGGGAGAGAGGGCAGCACGTGGCTTTTTAGGTGGTGGCTGCCCACAAAACCCTCCATTATATATAGGAGGAGAGGGGGTAGGTGGGGGCACCCTAGGGTTTCCCCTAGGGTGTTGGCGGTGCAAGGAGAGGAGGAGTCCACCTCCCACAAGGGAGGTGGAGGCTCAAGGGAGGAGTCCCTCCTCCTAAGCACATCTCCCACCTACCCCCCATGCGCATGGGTTTCTAGGGGCTGGCTGCCTAGCCCACCTAGGACTGGTGTGTCACCTCTTCAGCCCATGTGGCCCCTCCGGGTGGGTGAGCACCTTTCGGTGGACCCCGAAACCCTTCCGGTACCCCCGATACGTTATCAGTGACGCCCGAATTTTTTCCGGTGACCAACACGGAACTTGCTATATATCAATCTTTACCTCTGGACCAATCCGGAGCTCCTCGTGACATCCGGGATCTCATGTGGGACTCCTAAAAACCTTCGGCCACCAATACATATAAGTCAACAATACCAAATCATCATTAAGTGTGTAGACCCTGCGGGTTCGAGAACTATGTAGACATGACCGAGACACCTCTACGGTCAATAACCAATAGCGGGACCTGGATGCCCATATTTGTTCCTACATATTCTATGAAGATATTTATTAGTTGAACCTCTATGTCAGGGATTCAGTTAATCTCGTGTGTTGTTCCCTTTGTTCATCGGTATGTTACTTGCTCGAGGTTTGATCATCGGTATCTTCATACCTAGTTCAATCTCGTTACCGGCAAGTCTCTTTACTCGTTCCGTAATACAAGATCATGTGGCTAACTCTTTAGTCACTTTGCTTGCAAGCTCATTATGATGTTGTATTACCGAGTGGGCCCTAAGATACCTCTCCGTCACATGGAGTAACAAATCCCAGTCTTGATACATGCCAACTCAACAGACACCTTCGGAGACACCTGTAGATCACCTTTATAGTCACCCAGTTACGTTATGACGTTTGATACACACAAGGTACTCCTCCGGTGTTAGTGAGTTGCATGATATCATGGTCATAGAAACAGATACTTGACATGCAGAAAACTATAGCAATAAACTGACACGATCATATGCTACGTTCGTAGTTTGGGTCTTGTCCATCACATCATTCTCCTAATGATGTGATCCTGTTATCAAATGATATCTCGTGTCTATGGCTAGGAAACATCGACCATCTTTGATCAACGAGCTAGTCTATTAGAGGCATACTAGGGACCCAATGTTGTCTATGTACCCACACATGTATATGAGTTTCCAATCAATACAATTATAGCATGGATAATAAACGAATATCATGAACAAGGAAATATAATAATAACCATTTTATTATTGCCTCTAGGGCATATTTCCAACAGTCTCCCACTTGCACCAGAGTCAATAATCTATCTCACATCGCCATGTGATTTACATTGTGATGATTCTAACACCCATGCAGTTCTCGTGTTGATCATGTTTAGCCCGTGGAAGAGGTTTAGTCAACGGGTCTGTGACATTCAAATCCGTCTGTACTTTGCAAATATTTATGTCCTCCTCCTTGATGTAATCGCGGATGGGATTGAAGCATCGCTTTATGTGTCTCGTCCTCTTGTGAAACCTTGGTTCCTTAGCCAGAGTAATGGCACCAGTGTTTTGACAGAACAGAGTCATTGGGTCCAATGGACTGTGCACTACTCCAAGATCTGTCATGAACTGCTTCATCCAGACACCTTCCTTTGCCGCCTCCGAGGCAGCAATGTACTCCACTTCGCATGTTGAATCTGTTGGGGAACGTCGCATGGGAAACAAAAAATTTCCTACGCACACGCAAACCTATCCATGGTGATGAGCATCTACGAGAGGGAGAGTGGATCTACGTACCCTTGTAGATCGCTAAGCGGGAAGCGTTAAGAAACGCGGTTGGTGTAGTCGAACTTTTTCGCGATCCAAATCGCCGAGCGTCCCGCGATCCAATCACGAACCGTCCCGCGAACACATCATGATCCGTCCCGCGAACTCATCACGATCCGTCTCACGATCTTGATCACGATCTGTCCCGCGAACTCATCACGATCCGTTCCGTGATCACATCACGAACCGTCTCGCGATCTCGATCACGGTCCTTCCGATCTAGCGCCGAACGGACGGCACCTCCGCGTTCAGCACACGTGCAGCTTGATGATGATCTCCACCGTCTCGATCCAGCGAGAGGAGGTGGAGAGGAGAGAGAGTTCACCGGCAGCGTGACGGCGCTCCGGTGATGGTGGTGGAGCAATTCCGGCAGGGCTTCGCCTAAGCGCTGCAGAAAACCGATCTAGAGGAGAAACTATGCACCGGTGTAACGGGTAGCACGTGGCCGGAAATTCCGTCCAAAAACCACCCAATCCACTAGTATATATAGGAGGAGAGGAGAGGAGAGGCAGACAAGGCCTTTGGGTCAGCCGAAATAGGAGGTGGGAAGCAATCCTACTTCACCTCCAATCCTAGTTGGAGTAGGATTGCCTCCTATTGGCTGATTTTCCACTTTTTGCTTTAGGACTTTCTCTCCTGCGCCATGGGCCTTTGTGGCTGTTTTACCAGCCCACTAAGGGCTGGTTATTATTATCCCACAGCCCATGGACCTCTTGGGGTCGAAATACCCCTCCCGGAGGCCTCCCGGTACACTACCGGCACTCCCGATACACTACCGATGAGCCCGAAACTTTTCCGGAAACCAAACTGGGACTTCCTATATATGAATCTTTACCTCCGGACCATTCCGGAGCTCCTCGTGACGTCCGAGATCTCATCCGGGACTCTGAACAAACTTCGGTCACCACCATACATAACTCTACACTACCGAAACGTCACCGAACCTTAAGTGTGCAGACCCTGCGGGTTCGAGAACTATGTAGACATGATCGAGATACCTCTACGGTGAATAACCAATGGTGGGACCTGGACGTCCACATTGGTTCCTACATATTCTATGAAGATCTTTATCGGTCGAACCTCTATGTCAAGGATTCAGTTAATCCCGTATAACGTTCCCTTTGTTCTTCGGTATGTTACTTGCCCGAGATTCGATCGTCGGTATCTCCATACCTAGTTCAACCTCGTTACCGGAAAGTCTCTTTACTCATTCCGTAATACAAGATCCCGCAACTAACAATTAGTCACATTGCTTGCAAGGCTTATTGTGATGTTGCATTACCGAGTGGGCCCCGAGATACCTCTCCGTCACACGGAGTAACAAATCCCAGTCTCGATCCATGCCAACTCAACAAACACCATCGGAGATACCTGTAGAGCACCTTTATAGTCACCCAGTTACGTTGCAACGTTTGATACACACAAGGCACTGCTCCGATATCTGTGAGTTGCATGATCTCATGGTCATAGGAACACATACTTGACATGCGGAAAACAGTAGCAATAAACTGACACGATCATATGCTACATTTGCAGTTTGGGTCTTGTCCATCACATCATTCTCCTAATGATGTGACCCCGTTATCAAATGACATCTCATGTCCATGGCTAGGAAACCTTAACCATCTTTTGATCAACGAGCTAGTCTATTAGAGGCATACTAGGGACATGGTTTTGTCTATGTATCCACACATGCATCTAAGTCTCCGATCAATACAATTATAGCATGGATAATAAACGATTATCATGAACAAGGAAATATGATAATAACTAATTTATTATTGCCTCTAGGGCATATTTCCAACAGTCTCCCACTTGCACTAGAGTCAATAATCTAGTTCACATCACCATGCGATTCGCATTGTTATGAATCTAACACCCAACGAGTTCTGGGCTCGATCATGCTTTGCATGTGAGAGAGGTCTTATAGTCAACGGGTCTGTAACATTCAGATCCGTGTGCACTTTGCAAATACCTATGTCAAACTTTAAACACTGCTACCACACTCCGGTCGGTACTATTCCAAATGGCTGCTCCACTATACGTATCCAGATTGCTACTATGAGTCATCTGGATTAGTGTTAAAGCTTGTATCGACGTAACTCCTTACGACGAACTCTTTATCACCTCCATAATCAAGAAACATTTCCTTATTCCTCTGGTTACTAAGGATAATTCCGACCGCTGTCCAGTGATCCACTCCTGGACCACTCTTGTACCCCTTGACAGACTCATGGCAAGGCACACATAGGTGCGGTACACAACATGGCATAATATAGAGCCTATGGCTAAGGCATAGGGGACGACGTTCGTCCTTTCTCTTTCTTCTGCCGTTGTCGAGCTTTGAGTCTCACTCAACTTTCACACCTTACAAATCAGGCGAGAACTCTTTCTCTGACTGATCCATTTTGAACTCTTTCAAAATCTTGTCAAGGTATGCACTCATTGAAAGTCTCATCGAGCATCTTGATCTATCTCCATAGATTTTGATGCTCAACAATTAGGTAGCTTCATCCAGGTCATCCTTTGAAAATCACTTTCCAAATGACCATTTTATGCTTTCCAGAAACTCTACATTATTTCTGATCAACAATATGTCATCCACATATACTTATCAGAAATTCTATAGTGCTCCCACTCACTTTATTGCAAATACAAGTTTCTCGTAAACTTTGTATAAACTACAAAAACTTTGATCACCTCATCAAAGTGTATATTCCAACTCCGAGATGCTTGCTTCGGTTCATAGAAGGATCACTGAAGCTTGCTCATCTTTTAGCATCCTTAGGACTGACAAAACCTTCTGGTTGTATCACATACAACCTTTCCTTAATTAAACCGTTAAGGAAACGATGTTTTGACATCCATCTGCCAGATTTCATAATTGAAAATGCAGCAACTGCTAACATAATTCCAACAGACTTTAGCACCACTACGAGTGAGAAAGTCTCATCGTAGTCAACTCCTTGAACTTGTCACAAACATCTTTGCAACAAGTCGAGCTTTACAAATAGTGACATTCACCATCAGTGTTTGTCTTCATTCTAAAGATCCATTTGTACTCAACGACCTGCCGTCCAACGAGCAAGTCTACCAAAGTCCACACTTGGTTTTCATACATGGATCCTATCTCGGATTTCATGGCCTCCAACCATTTGTCGGAATCCGGGCCCATCATCGCTTCTCCATAGCTCGTAGGTTCATCGTTTGTCCAACAACATGACCTCCAAGACAGGGTTGTCGTACCGCTTAGGAGCAGTACACATCCTTGTCGACCTACGAAGTTCGATAGTAACTTGATCCTGAAGCTTCATGACCATCATCATTAACTTCCTCTTAAACTGACGTAGGCTTCACAGAAACAACATCCTGCGCTGCACTACTCTCTGGTTGAACAAAGTTTAAACAACCTCATCAAGTTCTATCTTCCTCCCACTTAATTCTTTCGAGAGAAACTTTTCCTCGAGAAAGGATCCGTTTTAGTAACAAACACTTTGCACTTGCATCTGAGATAGAAGGTTCACCCAACTGATCTTAGGGTATTCTATGAAGATGCATTTGTCCGCCTTGGGTTCGACCTCATTAGGTGAAAACATTTTCCACACAAGTGTCGCAGCCCCAAGTATTGAGAAATGACAGCTTAGGTTTCTATCAAACCATAATTCACATGGTGTCATCTCAACGGATTTAGATGGTGCCCTATTTAAAGTGAATGTAGTTGTCTCTAATGCATAACCCCAAAATTATAATAGTAAAACGACAAGAGACATCATAGCACGCACCATGTCCAATAGAGCATAACTATGATGTTCGGACACACCATCACACTATGGTGTTCCAGGTGGCGTTTAGTTGTGAAACAACTTTCACATTGTCTTAAGTTGTATGCCAAACTCGTGACTCAGATATTCATCTCCACGATCATATCGCAGTCATTTTTATCTTCTTGTCACGATGATCTTTAAACTTCACTCTGAATTTGCTTGAACCTTTCAAACGATTCAGACTTGTGTTTCATTAAGTCAATATACACTATATCTACTCAAATCATCAGTAAAGGTAAGAAAATAACGATATCCACTGCACGCTACAAGACTCACTAGATTGCATACATCAACATGTATCATTTACAATGAATCACTTGCCCGCTCCATCCAACGGGGTCCTTTAGTCATCTTGCCCAAGAGGCATGGTTCGCATGTCTCAACCGATTCGAAATCGAATGAGTCCAAATATCCATCACCATGGAGTTTCTTCATGCGCTTTATACCAATATGACATTTTGCGGCAGTGCCACAAGTATGTGGTACTATCATTATTTAACTTTGTATCTTTTGACATCAATGTTATGAACATGTGTATTACTACGATCAAGATTTCAACAAACCATTCTCACTGGGTGCATGACCATTGAAGGTATTATTCATGTAAACAGAATAACTATTATTCTCTGACTTAAATGAATAACCGTATTGCAACAAACATGATCTAATCATGTTCATGCTCAACACAAAACACCAAATAACATTTATTTAGGTTCGTCACTAATCCTGAAGGTAGAGAGAGCGTGCGATGTTGATCACATCAACCTTGGAAACATTTCCAACACACATCGTCACCTCACCCTTAGCTAGTTCTCCGTTTATTCCGTAGCTTTTATTTCGAGTTACTAACATTTAGCAACCGAACCGGTATCCAATACCCAGGTGCTACTAGGAGTACTAGCAAGGTACACATCAATAACTCGTATATCAAATATACTTCTGTCGATGTTGCCAGCCTTCTTATCTACCAAGTATCTAGGGTTGTTCTGCTTCAGTGACCTCTCACCTCATAATAGAAGCACTTAGTCTCGGGTTTGAGTTCAACTTTGGGTTGCTTCACTGGAGCAGCAACTGACTTGCTATCCATGAAGTTTCCCTCCTTGCTCTTGCCCTTTTCGAAACTAGTGGTTTGATTAACCATCAACACTTGACGCTCCTTCTTGATTTCTACCTTCGCGGTTTCAAACATCGCGAACAGCTCAGGGATCAATACTTCTATCCCTGGTGTATTATAGTTCATCACTAAGTTCTAGTAGCTTTAGTGACAATGACTTGGAGAACTATATCAATCACTATCTTATCTGGAAGATCAACTCCCACTTGATTTAAGCGATTGTAGTACCCAGACAATCTGAGTACATGCTCAACGATTGAGCTATTCTCCTTCATCTTACAGGCAAAGAATCTTGTTGGAGATCTCATATCTCGCAACACAGGCATGAGCCTGAGATCACAATCTCTGCTCCTAGAACATCTCATATGTTCCGTGACGTTCAAAACGTTTCGGAGCCTCAATTCTAAGCCGTAATGCATGAAGCACTAAACTATCAAGTAGTCATCGAAACGTGCCTGTCAGATGTTCACAACATCTATAGACGACGCTAGAGGGGGTGTCGCACCGAGCGGTGCATTAAGGACATAAGCCTTCTGTGCAGCAATGAGGACAATCCTCAGATCACGGACCCAGTCCGCAATATTGCTACCAACATCTTTCAACTCTATTTCTCTAGGAACATATAAAAATTTAAGGGAGCTACAGCGCGAGCTAGTAATCTACAACATAATTTGCAAAGACACTTTGAGTATGTTCATGATAATGAGTTCAATTAATCATATTACTTAAGAACTCCCACTCAAATTGACATCCCTCCGATCATTCGAGTGATACATGATCCAAATTCACCAACTCAAGTCCGATCGTCACGTGAGTTGAGGTGGCTGCAATGGTGAACATCATTATGTTGATCATATCTACTATATGACTCATGTTCGACCTTTCGGTCTCTCGTGTTCCGAGGCCATGTCTGTACATGCTAGGCTCGTCAAGTTTAACCCGAGTGTTCTGCGCGTGCAAATCTGGCTTGCACCCGTTGTATGTGAACGTAGAGTCTATCACACCCGATCATCACGTGGTGTCTCAACACGACGAACTTTCACAACGGTGCACACTCGGGGAGAACACAGTTCATCTTGAAATTCAAGTGAGGGATCACCTTATAATGCTACCGCCGTACTAAGCAAAACAAGGTGCATAAAAGGATTAACATCTCATGCAATTCATAAGTGACATGATATGGCCATGAACTTGTGTTTAAGATCTCCATCTTCGAAACACCGGCATGATCTCCATCGTCACCGGCACAACACCATGATCTCCATCATCTTGATCTCCATCAATGTGTTGCCATTGGGGTTGTGGCGCCAGCCCTGCTTCTACTTCTATTGCTACCGTAGCGATAAAGGAAAGCATTACATAGCGCTTAATGATTGACACGCGGGTCATACAATAATTTAAAGACAACCCTATGGCTCCTGCCGGTTGCCGTACTCATCGACATGCAAGTCATGATAATCTATACATCACATGATCATCTCATACATCACATATATCACATCATGTAATTGGCCATATCACATCACAACATACCCTGCAAAAACAAGTTAGACGTCCTCTAATTGCGGTTGCGTGTTTTACGTGGCTGCTACGGGTATCTAGCAAGAACATTTCTCACCTACGCATAAACCACAATGGTGATACACTAGTTGCTTTTCAACCTTCTCAAGGACCGCCTTTGTCGAATCCGATCCAACTAAAGTGAGAGAAACTGGCACCCGCAAGCCATCTATGCAACAACTTGCAGTCGAGGGAACTGGTCTCTCGTAAGCGTACGAGTAATGTTGGTCCGGGCCGCTTCATCTCACAATACCGCTGAACCAAAATCCGACCAAGGGAGGAAGCAATCTAAGCATCAACGCCCACAAACCTTTTGTGTTCTACTCGAGATCTCATCTACACATAGACCTAGCTCATGATGCCACTATTGGGGAACGTCGCATGGGAAACAAAAAATTCCTACGCACACGCAAACCTATCCATGGTGATGAGCATCTACGAGAGGGAGAGTGGATCTACGTACCCTTGTAGATCGCTAAGCGGGAAGCGTTAAGAAACGCGGTTGGTGTAGTCGAACTTCTTCGCGATCCAAATCGCCGAGCGTCCCGCGATCCAATCACGAACCGTCCCGCGAACACATGATGATCCGTCCCGCAAACTCATCACGATCCGTCTCACGATCTTGATCACGATCTGTCCCGCGAACTCATCACGATCCATTCTGTGATCACATCACGAACTGTCTCGCGATCTCGATCACGGTCCTTCCGATCTAGCGCCGAACGGACGGCACCTCCGCGTTCAGCACACGTGCAGCTTGATGACGATCTCCACCATCTCGATCCAGCGAGAGGAGGTGGATAGGAGAGAGAGTTCACCGGCAGCGTGACGGCGCTCCGGTGATGGTGGTGGAGCAATTCCGGCAGGGCTTCGCCTAAGCGCTGCAGAAAACCGATCTAGAGGAGAAACTATGCACCGGTGTAACGGGTAGCACGTGGACGGAAATTCTGTCCAAAAACCACCCAATACACTAGTATATATAGGAGGAGAGGAGAGGAGAGGCAGCCAAGGCCTTTGGGTCGGCCAAAATAGGAGGTGGGAAGCAATCCTACTTCACCTCCAATCCTAGTTGGAGTAGGATTGTCTCCTATTGGCTGATTTTCCGCCTTTTGCTTTAGGACTTTCTCTCCTGCGCCATGGGCCTTTGTGGCTGTTTTCCCAGCCCACTAAGGGCTGGTTATTATTCTCCCACAGCCCATGGACCTCTTGGGGTCGAAATACCCCTCCCGGAGGTCTCCCGGTACACTACCGGCACTCCCGATACACTACCGATGAGCCCGAAACTTTTCCGGAAACCAAACTGGGACTTCCTATATATGAATCTTTACCCCCGGACCATTCCGGAGCTCCTTGTGATGTCCGGGATCTCATACAGGACTCCGAACAAACTTCGGTCACCACCATACATAACTCTACACTACCGAAACGTCACCGAACCTTAAGTGTGCAGACCCTGCGGGTTCGAGAACTATGTAGACATGACCGAGACACCTCTACGGTCAATAACCAATGGTGGGACCTGGACGTCCACATTGGTTCCTACATATTCTACGAAGATCTTTATCGGTCGAACCTCTATGTCAAGGATTCAGTTAATCCCGTATAACGTTCCCTTTGTTCTTCGGTATGTTACTTGCCCGAGATTCGATCGTCGGTATCTCCATACCTAGTTCAGCCTCGTTACCGGAAAGTCTCTTTACTCGTTCCGTAATACAAGATCCCGCAACTAACAATTAGTCACATTGCTTGCAAGGCTTATTGTGATGTTGCATTACCGAGTGGGCCCCGAGATACCTCTCCGTCACACGGAGTAACAAATCCCAGTCTCGATCCATGCCAACTTAGCAGACACCATCGGAGATACCTGTAGAGCACCTTTATAGTCACCCAGTTAGGTTGCGACGTTTGATACACACAAGGCACTCCTCCGATATCTGTGAGTTGCATGATCTCATGGTCATAGGAACACATACTTGACATGCGGAAAACAGTAGCAATAAACTGACACGATCATATGCTACGTTTGCAGTTTGGGTCTTGTCCATCACATCATTCTCCTAATGATGTGACCCCGTTATCAAATGACATCTCATGTCCATGGCTAGGAAACCTTAACCATCTTTTGATCAACGAGCTAGTCTATTAGAGGCATACTAGGGACATGGTTTTGTCTATGTATCCACACATGCATCTAAGTCTCCGATCAATACAATTATAGCATGGATAATAAACGATTATCATGAACAAGGAAATATGATAATAAATAATTTATTATTGCCTCTAGGGCATATTTCCAACAGAATCATCTACCACGCTTTGCTTGGAATTGCACCAGCTTACCGCTCCCCCATTGAGAATATATACGTATCCGGTTTGAGACTTAGAGTCGCCCGGATCAGTGTGAGAGCTTGTATCGACGTAACCCTTTATGATGAGCTCTTGATCACCTCCATAAAGAAGAAACATTTCCTTAGTCCTTTTCAGGTACATAAGGATATTCTTGACCGTCGTCTAGTGTTCCACTCCTGGATCACTTTGAAACCTTTCGGTCATACTTATGGCAAGGCTGACATCTGGTCTTGTGCACATCATTGCATACATGATAGAGCCTATGGCACAAGCATAGGGGATGACACTCAACTTTTCTCGATCCTCTGCGATCACTGGCATTGAGTCTTACTCAACTTCACACCTAGCAATACAGGCAAGAAACCTTTCTTGGACTGATCCATTTTGAACTTCTTCAAACTTTTGTCAAGGTATGTGCTATGTGAAAGTCCTATTAATCGTCTCAATCTATATCTACATATCTTCATGCCTAATATGAAAGCAACTTCTCCTAGGTCCTTCATTGAAAAACTCTTGTTCAAATACTCCTTCACGCCTTCCAAAAATTCTATATCGTTTCCAATCAGCAATATGTCATCCACATATAATATTAGAAACGCTATAGAGATCCCACTCACTTCTTATAAATACAAGCTTCTCCGTAAACTTGTAAAAACCCGAACACTTTGATCACCTCATAAAAGCGAAGATTCCAACTCCGAGATGCTTGCACCAGTCCATAAATGGATCGCTAGAGTTTGCAAACTTTGTCAGCATTCTCTGGATCGACAAAACCTTATGGTTGCATCATATACAACTCTTCCTTAAGGAAACTGTTAAGGAACATTGTTTTGATATCCATCTGCCAAATTTCATAATCAAAAAAATGCAGATATTGCCAACATGATTCTGACGGACTTAGGCATCTCTAAGGGTGAGAAAGTCTCATCGTAGTCAACTCCTAGAACTTGTGAAAAACCTTTTGCCACAAGTAAAGCTTTATCAACGGTGACATTAACGTCCGCGTCCATCTTCCTCTTAAAGATCCATTTGTTCTGAATGGCCTTTCGCCCTTCAGGTAATACTTCCAAAGACCATACTTTGTTTTCATACATGGATCCCATCCCGGATTTCATGGCCTCTAACCATTTGTCGGAATCCGGGCCCACCATCGCTTCTCCATAGCTCGTAGGTTCATCATTGTCCAACAATATGACCTCTAAGACAGGGTTACCCTACCACTCAGGAGCATTATGTGTCCTTGTCAACCTACGAGGTTTGATAGCAACTTGATCCGAAGCTTCATGATCACCATCATTAGCTCCCTCTTCAACCGATGTAGGTTCCACACAGACATTTTTCTACGCTGCGCTACTCTCTAGTTGAAGTAAAGGTTCAACAACCTCATCAATTTTATCTTCCTCCCACTCAATTCTTTCGAGAGAAACTCTTTCTCGAGAAATTACCCGTTTTTAGCGACAAACACTTTGCGTTCAGATCTAAGATAGAAGGTATACCCAACTGTCTCTTTTGGGTATCCTATGAAGACACATTTCTCCGCTTTGGGTTCCAGCTTTTCAGGCTAAAGATTTTTGACATAAGCATCACATCCCCAAACTTTCAGAAACAACTACTTTGGTTTCTTTCCAAACCACATTTCATACGGTGTTGTCTCAACAGATTTCGACGGTGCCCTATTTAAAGTGAATGTAGCTGTCTCTAACGCATAACCCCAAAACGATAGTGGCAAATCGGCAAGAGACATCATAGAACGCACCATATACAATAAGGTTTGATTACGACGTTCGGACACACCATTACGCCATGGTGTTTCCAGGCGGTGTCAATTGTGAAACAATTCCACATTGTCTTAAGTGATTGCCAAACTCATAACTCAGATATTGTCCTCCTCGATCAGATCGTAGGAATTTAATCTTCTTGTTACGATGATTCTCAACTTCACTCTAAAATTGCTTGAACTTTTCAAATGTTTCAGACTTGTGTTTCATTAAGTAAATATACCCATATCTACTTAAGTCATCAGTGAAGGTGAGAAAGTGATGATATCCACCGCGTGCCTCAATGCTTATCGGACCGCACACATCAGTATGTATGATTTCCAACAAGTCACTTACCCGTTCCATTGTTCCGGAGAACGGGGTCTTAGTCATCTTGCCCATGAGGCATGATTCACATGTGTCAAGTGATTCCAAATCAAGTGACTCCAAAAGTCCATCAACATGGAGCTTCTTCATGCGTTTTACACCAATATGACCTAAGCGGCAGTGCCACAAGAAAGTGGTGCTATCATTATCAACTTTACATCTTTTGGCATCAATGTTATGAACATGTGTATCATCACTATCGAAATTCAGTAAGAATAAACCCCTTACATTGGGTGCATTACCATAAAAGATATCACTCATATAAATAGAACAACCATTATTCTCTAATTTAAATGACTAACCGTCTCGCATTAAACAAGATCCAGATATAATGTTCATGCTCAACACAGGCACTAAATAACAATTATTTAGGTTCATCATTAATCCCGATGGTAATCAAAGAGCGAGCGTGCGAACAGCGATTGCATCAACCTTGGAACCATTTCCAACGCGCATCGTCACTTTGTCCTTTGCCAACCTCCATTAATTCCGTAGTTCCTGCTTTGAGTTGCAAATGTGAGCAACCGAACCGGTATCAAATACCCAGGCACTACAATGAGAGTTGGTAAGGTACACATCAATAACATATATATCATATATACCTTGTTTGGTGTTGGCCGCCTCCTTGTCAGCCAGATACTTGGGGCAGTTCCGCTTCCAGTGACCAATTCCCTTGCAATAAAAGCACTCAGTTTTTGGCTTGGGTCCAGCCTTGGGTTTCTTCACGAGAGGGGCAACTGCTTTGCCACTCTTCTTGAAGTTACCCTTCTTGCCCTTGCCATTCTTCTTGAAACTAGTGGTTTTATTTACCATCAACACTTGATGCTCCTTCTGGATTCCAGACTCAGCGACTTTCAACATCGCAAACAGCTCGACGACTGACTTGTTCATCCCTTGCATGTTATAGTTCAACACGAAGCTTTTGTAGCTAGGTGGCAGTGATTGAAGAACTTTGTTAGTGATCGCCTCTGGAGGGAGGGGCATCCCTAATTCAGCCAGACGGTTGTAATACTCAGACATTCTGAGTATGTGTTCACTGACACACCAGTTCTCCTCCATCTTGCAAGCATAGAACTTATCGGAGGTTTCCTACCTCTCGATCCGGGCATTCTTCTCAAAAATAAACTTCAACTCCTAGAACATCTCATATGCTCCATGACATTCAAAACTTCTTTGAAGTGCCGGTTCTAAGCCATACAACATAGCACACTGAACTATTGAGTAAACATCCGAACGAGACTGCCAGGCGTTCACAACGTCTGCAGATGACACTAGAGCGAGTGGCTCACCGAGCGGTGCATCAAGGACATAATCATTTTGGTAAGCCGTGAGGATAATCCTCACATTATGGTCCCAGTCTACAAAGTTAATTCCATCATCTTCCAGCTCGGCTTTCTCTAGGAATGCATTAAAATTCAGGGGAACTAATGCGCAAGCCATTGATCTACAACATAAAAGTTGCAAAGGTTACTTAGACTATTGTTCAAGATAATGAGTTTAGTTAATCATATTACTTATAAAACTCCCACTCAAATTGACATCCCTCTGGTCATCCGAGTGCTACGTGATCCAAGTTCACCAACCCAAATCCGATCATCACGTGAGATGAGGTGGTTTCAATGGTGAACATCTCCATGTTGATCATATCTACTATATGAGTCATGTTCGACCTTTTGGTCTCTTGTGTTCCGACGCCATGTCTATACATACTAGACTCGTCAAGTTTAACTCGAGTGTTCCACATGTGCAACACTGGCTTGCACCCTTGTATGCGAACGTAGAGTCTATCACATCTGATCATCACGTGGTGCTTCGAAACGACGAACCTTCGCAACGGTGCACACTAGGGGAGAATACAATTTTATCTTGAAATTTTAGTGAGGGATCGCCTTATAATTCTACCATCGTCCTAAGAAAATTACGATGCATAAAATCTTTAACATCACATGCAAATCATAAGTGACATGATATGGCCATGAGCTTGTGCTTTTGATCTCCATCTCCAAAGGACCGGCATGATCTCCATCGTCACCGACATAACACCATGATCTCCATCATCATGATCTCCATCACTGTGTCGCCATCGGGGTTGTCACGCCAACCATGCTTCTACTACTATTGCTACCATCTAGCGATAAAGTAAATCATTACAAAGCGCTTAATGATTGACACGCAGGTCATACAATAATTAAATACAACCCTATGGCTCCTGTCGGTTGCCGTATGCATCGACATGCAAGTCAATATGAAATATTACAAAACATGATCATCTCATACATCACATATATCTCATCATGTCTTTGGTCATATCTATCACAACATACCCTGCAAAAACAAGTTAGACATTCTCTAATTGTTCTTGCATATTTTACGTGGCTGCTATGGGTATCTAGCAAGAACGATTCTTACCTACGCAAAATCACAACGGTGATATAAAAATTGCTATTCAACCTTCTACAAGGAGCGCCTTTGTTGAATCCGATTCAACTAAGGTGGGAGAGACAGACACACGCCAGCCATCTTTATGCAACAAAGTCACATGTTAGTCGATGGAACATGTCTCATGTACGAGGACATGTAAAGTTGGTCTGGGCCGCTTCATCCCACAATACCGCCGAATCAAGAAAACACCAAGGGAGGAAGCAATCTAAATATCAACGCCCACAAACTCCTTTGTGTTCTACTCGTGATCTCATCTATGCATAGACCTAGCTCTGATACAACGGCACGTTGCATGGGACAAAAAAATCCCTACGCTTCACCAAGATCAATCTAGAAGATGAGCATCTACGAGAGGAGAGATTAGATCTACATACCCTTGTAGATCGCTAAGTGACAAGCGTTAAGAAACACGGTTGATATAGTCGAACATCTTCGCGATCCAAATCGCAAGCCGTCCCGTGATCCAATCACGATCTAGTGCCGAATGTACGACACCTCCGCATTCAGCACACGTACAGCTCGATGACGATCTCCACCTTGTTGATCCAGCAACCGAGAGCGGAGAGGTAAATGATTTCTCAATCAACACAACCGCGTGGTGGCGGTGGTGGTGAACTGATTCGACAGGGCTTCGTCGAGCTTCTACTGAACCAATCTAGTGGAGAAAGATGTCTAGAGGGAGAGAGGGCAACACGTGGCTTTTCAAATGATGACTCCCTCAAAACCCTCCACTATATATAGGAGGAGAGGGGATAGGTGGGGGCACCCTAGGGTTTACCCTAGGGTCTTGGCGGCGCAAGGAGGGGAGGAGTCCACCTCCCACAAGGGAGGTGGAGGCTCAAGGGAGGAGTCCCTCCTCCTTAGCACACCTCCCACCTACCCCCCATGCGCATGGGTTTCTCGGGGTTGGCTTCCTAGACCACTTAGGACTGGTGCGTCACCTCTTTAGCCCATGTGGCCTCTCGGGGTGGGCGGGACCCTTCCGGTGGACCCCCGGAACCCTTCCGGCACCCCCGGTATGTTACCGGTGACACCCGAACTTTTTCAGGTGACCAACACGAAACTTCCTATATATCAATCTTTACCTCTGCACCATTATGGAGCTCCTCGTGACATCTGAATTCTCATCCAGGACTCCGAACAACCTTCGGTCACCAATACATATAACTCAACAATACTGAGTCATCACCGAACGTTAAGTGTGCAGACCCCGCGGGTTCGAGGACTATGTAGACATGACCGAGACACCTCTATGGTCAATAACCAATAGCGGGACCTGGATGTCCATATTGGTTCCTACATATTCTATGAAGATCCTTATCGGTTGAACTTCTATGTCAAGGATTCAGTTAATCTCGTACGTTGTTCCCTTTGTTCATTGATATGTTACTTGCCCGAGATTTGATCGTCGGTATCTCCATACCTACTTCAATCTCCTTACCGGCAAGTCTCTTTATTTGTTCCGTAATACACGATCAGGTGGCTAACTCTTTAGTCACTTTGCTTGCAAGCTCATTATGATGTTTTATTACTGAGTGGGCCCTGAGATACCTTTCCGTCATACGGAGTAACAAATCACAGTCTTGATCCATGCCAACTCAGTAGACACCCTCGGAGATACCTGTAGAGCACCTTTATAGTCACCCAGTTACGTTGTGACGTTTGATACACACAAGATACTCCTCCAGTGTTAGTGAGTTGCATGATCTCATGATCATAGAAACAAATACTTGACATGGAGAAAACTATAGCAATAATCTGACACGATCATATGCTACGTTCATAGTTTGGGTCTTGTCCATCGCATCATTTAGCTAATGATGTGATCCTGTTATCAAATGACATCTCATGTTTATGGCTAGAAAACCTCGACCATCTTGATCAACGAGCTAGTCTATTAGAGGCATACTAGGGACACAGTGTTGTCTATGTACCCACACATGTATTTGAGTTTCCAATCAATATAATTATAGCATGGATAATGAACGATTATCATGTACAAGGAAATATAATAATAACCATTTTATTATTGCCTCTAAGGCATATTTCCAACAATACCTTGATGCACCTTTGTTACTATTGTCACTTGTTACTTGTTACGAATTATCTCGCTACAAAACTATCTACTATTGTTACTCACAACACTTGCATAGAATACATTGCTGAAAACTGCTTGTCATTTCCTTCTGCTCCTCGTTGGGTTCGTCACTCTTACTTATCAAGAGGACTATGATTGATCCCCTATACTTGTGGTTCATCACGGGGGTGGCGGAACTTTGGGCGGTGAAAGGAGGAGGCCAAATAGGGGTGAACGAATCGTCGGGAGGTGAGCCAAAATCCTCCCACTGTTTTTTCGGAGACGTGCGCAAGATCACCCCATCTCCCTGATCGCATGAGCTCAGCGCCGAGTTCCCCTCCCCTGCTTCGACCGAGCCTGGCTCTCCAGAAACTACAAATTTGGACGTAGCTGTTAGGCCTCGCTCGGAAATGCTTTAAAGTTCGTGTCGTGCAAGCCGAACAGCATATGCGGGCTGAAAAACAACCCATTTCCTTCTTGCGCGGGCCTGGTTAGGCCTTATGCAGGCAACCAAACACATCTCTAAATAACAAAGGAAAACATAAATCCCAAATAAAACATTGAATCCATTAGAAAAAACAACCAGAGAAACAGGTGAAGAGACAAAGAAAAATGTTAAAACCAAATGAAACCAAACAAACCGATGAATAAATAAAGGAAAAACAAGAAAACTAAAGAAAAACCAGTGAAAAAAAGTAAATAGGGAAACAAGAAAACCGGACCAATCCAACCACCATACAACGACAACGAGATGTCATGGGTAGCGCCTTAAGAGCAACTACAACAAAGTGACCCAATTCTTGTTCTCTATTGTTTGCGTTTTGCCCGGTTGGATCAACAAAATGGATAGTGGAAAGGCGAACACGAACGAACATGGTTTCTTTCTTCTTTTTTTAGAAAGAACATGGTTTCTGTGACCAACAATGCCGCTCTATTTTGTGGCATTTCCGCCACGACATTTCTTCAAACACCTAGGAGGTAGGGGAGGAGCGGTGCTGCGAGGTCAGGGTGCGGCCACTTGTCCTACTCGGCGCATCACTCGGAGGTCCAGACGAGGAGGACGTCGCGAAGAATAGGAACCAGGGGTCACACACGAACCCGAGGAGGCCGAACGCAAACTGGAGAGGCCGCCACACATGGTAGCGCGGGTGGAGGACGATGCGCCATAGCTCGGCGATGTCGTGCGCGAATTTGAACTGATCATTGTACCGGTAGGCACGAGCTGGGATGCGATGTTTGTCGTCCCTGACCATCTTCAGAGCCCGGCGAGCGGATGGAGATGCTCATGGGTATCACCCCATGCTTCCCGGTTGGGGAAGCGGAGCGCGCCATGGGAATGGGCAGCATTGGGGGAGCCGACATGGCGTGCACGTGCATCTGCCTGAGGTCCTTCAGGGTCCGTGTCGATGCCAAGCGCGTGCTCGTGCTTCCCATCATTTGCCGTGCCAAAGCACCACGGCCCAGGCTCTACGCCATGCTGGTGCTCCTCGAGCTTGAACTTGACCGCGGGGGTAGCGCGACGATGGGCTTTTCGTGTGCCCGCTCGTCCTCGTCTAGGACGAGCGCCTCCATGCCCGCGTTGCCCCCGCAACGGCGCCCTGCTACCATGGGTGACAGTGGCGCTCCTGCTGCGGCTGCCCTTGCTACTATGGGAGGTGGCGGCGCTCTTGTTGCTGCACCCTGTTGCCGCGGCGTCCTACGACAGAGGCGGGGAAGCCGCACGGTGCTCTTCCTCCGGCACCGGTGGAATTGGTAGGGTGGGTGGGTGCGGGAGGGAGAGAGAGGTGGGAGGTGATGGGTGTATGACAGGTAAGATAGGCGGGACATGCATCAGACACACCCGAACAAGGAAGACGTCCGGTTTGGACCTAAATCTGACCCAAATTTAGGATAGAAATAGATCTGAATGAATACAAAACAAACGAAAAAATGAAAATGTGTATGCACACACAAACACACACATACGTGGTGTATGGCTGGCGCGTGAATACGAGTGAGCCGTGGCCGAACTTCGCACCAGCTGCTCCTTCGCGCGCTCTTGCTCGCTCGGCCACTCACTTGTCCCGATAGTTTCCTTTTTCTTCTTTGTGCTTTTGGTCGGGTATAAGGAAAATCAATCGGTTTTTTAATACTGTTAAAAAATTGTGCAATGATTATTTTGTTCCAAATTTTCAAATAAGTTGGCCAATTTGAGAATAGTTTTTGAATTGGGAAAATATTGTGATTTTCAAAAAGTTCATACAAATATACAAAAAAGTTTGGAAAGTTAGGAAACTTCACGAAGTTGAGAAAAAGTTCATGAATTTGGAAAAACGTTCTTGAAATTTGCTTTTTTGTGAAATCAAAAAAGTTCATTACAATTGATAAAAGTTCATGAAAAATAAAAAATGCATAGTTTTTGGAAAATAAATCATGATTTGATTTTTTCATCAATTTTGATTTTTTTTCATGAAATTGTGAAAAAAGTTCACGGTTTTGAAAAACAACATCATCAAAATAAAAAGAATGTGTGAACACGTCAAGTGATGGTGCGTGAGAGTGATCGTTGGGAGGCTCTCGAAAAAGCGCTCGCCAACCAATTGCTCCTACGTTGAGGGCGCAAAATAAGAGTTAGGAAAGAAAACCTTGAAGCTCCCACGGTTGGCGCACACCAAAAAGAGCCCTAGTTCCCTAAGTGGGCCGATCCAGGCAGTTTTCTTTTATTGGTTTTGGTAAAATTTTAGAAGGCTTCATCTGTTATTTCAATTGGATTTTTCTCGGTTTTTAGTTGTGTTTTACCTTTAAAAAGTCACGATCTTTTGAGCGTTTTCTAATTCGTTAGTTTTAAAAATTCATGAACATTTGTTAAATCCATTAAAACCTTTTCCATTTCATGATTTTTTTATGTATGAACCTGTTTGATTTCATGAATATTTTAACCGTTTTTGAACTTTTTCCTCTAAAATTCACTTTTTTAATACAACCTATGCTTTTACATCTATTAATGCATGATCTTTTTATAAAAAAATCAGATATGTTTTCTAATTTTTTTAACTACGCTGCTGGTGAGCAAGAGATAAAAGCAACCAGAAGCTAAAGGGCCGTGGCCTGCGTAGAATCCATGACGTGTGCTCAGGTGTGATTCAACACTTACTTATATTCTCTCTCAATATGCAAATATCCCAACTCATAACACATACTACATCACCAACTCTAAATGGTCACGTTCCATTACAACACATCTTTTCTACCATCCGGTGACAGTATAACTGGTCAAATAGGCTGGGCTTCATACTTCTTCCCTTTATATTTACTTCACATATTGGTTTTGTCTCGAATCAAACTTTCAAAATATTGACCAAGTTTATACTAAAAATTATATTAACATCCATAACACGAAATCAATATCATCACCATTCCATGTATATTTGTTATTATGAAAGTTTAATTATTTTAAATAAACATGGTCAAACTTAAATTTTGACTTAGGCAAAGTAAATAAAAATGGATGAAATGCAATTGATTTTGAACAACTAAGGGTATGGCTTACATGTTATTGGTCCATATACTTGCTCGAAATAACAAGTTTTCTATCAGTGCGACGAAGTATTTTCAGTTTCGTCTCTACTCCTTTGAAGCCCGAGTAGGAGGATGTGGATTTGCCATGCACGATGCATCTAGATCGCACTTTCCACAAGTTTTGCTACACCTATGTAAAGACTCATATGTAAAAAGTGCAGGGCCACCCCGTGAAATTTAGAGAGTGATTAGTTTATGGTTAAGGAAAAAACGTAACTTTACGTAGCAGGGTTATTCTAGCATTTTTGCCCTTTTTAGGAGTCAAAACTGATTGGATTTCGCGAATCAACATGTTGTTGGATGGTTAGAAAGACAGTGATATCTTTAACCCGTCAAGGTTCAAGTCTTGGTGCTCGCATTATTTTTGGATTTTCAGAATTTCCGACGATACGATTTTAGTGAAAGAAGACGTTTTCATCGACGAGGCGCCTATAATGACTTCGAAAAATTTAAAATGATATGCTGACTCGGTATCTCGAAAGTGCTCATAAAATAGGGTATGCGTATATGTGTTTATAGCGATGAATGCATGCGCGTATAAAAGCGTTTGTATTAAAAAAATCATTGGGTCCTGAAAATCCCTGCCACCCATTTCTAAGCCACATCCTCGCGAAGACTAAGTCAAGAGTCATGACATGCCGCGAACCAGCTAGCTGTAGCAAATACTAGTAGCAAGATATGCAAGACATGCCCATCCCTCTCTGGCCATATGCGTGGACCCTTGGCTCTGATTCAGCAACAGCTCTGTTCACGGCCTCACTCTAGTGTCGACGTCTGGCATTGCACGCAATCCAATTAAGCAGTCAAAAAAGGCAGCGCGCTCGCACTCGTTATAACCTCTCACCATTCGCCACACGCATGGCAAGCACAGTTGTTAGCGCCATGGCACTTTGTAGAGCGCGAAGCGGGCTGCTGCTTGTCGCCATGGCTCTGCTCCCTCTGGGCATGGCCATGGACGCCATTGGTAGTAACTGCGCCGGAACCAGGTATGCTGGCAGCGGCAAGGCCAAAATCGACTCCGTCCTGGCGGACCTCGTCGCCAAGGGCTCCTCGGGAGGCTTCGCCACGTCCTTCGCCGGCAAGGGTAATAACACCGTCATCTACGGCCTGGCGCAATGCCGCGGCGACGTCTCCGCCAGCGATTGCTCCGCCTGCCTCGCGGACGCCGCCAAGCAGCTCCCCGCCGCCTGCAGCTACCAATCCGACGCCAGAATATGGTACCACTTCTAGTAATTATTACTAGAATTTTAGATCAATCGAACCGAACCATCGATGGATATGCATGTTCAACTATCTAACTATGCTGCGTGCAGGTACGACTTCTGCTTCTTGCGGTACGACAACACAGACTTCGCCGGGCAGTCGGACACGGGCGCCGGCGTGATCCTGGTGAACGTGCAGGCGGCGGACGACCCCATGACGTTCAAGACGGCGGTGGGGAAGGTTATGAACAAGGCGACGGCGAAGGCGTCGGCGTCGGGCAGCGCGGGGCTCGGCAGGTCCAAGGACCAGTACACGCCGTTCGTCACCATCTACGGCCTGGCGCAGTGCACTCGGGACCTCGCGCCGCTGGCGTGCGCGCAGTGCGTCTCGGTGGCGCTGTCCAAGTTCGGCGACTACTGCGGCGCGCAGCAGGGCTGCCAGATCAACTACAGCAGCTGCAGGGTCCGCTACGAGATCTACCCGTTCTACTTCCCGCTGGACGGCGCCGCCAATGGCCGCGCCACTACCGATATGACAAAATACACCAAGATCGTCGTGCACGCTTGACCTTGACGTAGAGGCTCCTTGCACATTTCCGATGTGCTTCATGCAAGAAACGTACTAGTACTACGGAGTAGATGCAAGTGAGACCTGATATTTGAGCTGCATGCACTTAATAAGCGGGGGTTATGTAAGCTGTAGCCATCGCGTGCTTCAATTGGGAATAATTAGCATAAATGTCCGTGTTTTGCAACGAAAAAAGCAATAACTTTTGTCAATCAGGGTTGACCGGATCGAAGAACTATGTCATGAAAGAATGATAAGCAATAACTTTTATCAATCAGGGTTGACCGGATCGAAGAACTATGTCATGAAAGAATGATTGCTACCGACAAAAAAGAGATCATTTGAGGATCGTGGCGTGAGCTCAAGACGGGAGTATGATACTTAGCAAATTTGACTGAACAATTTTTATTTTATATTATCAGTTCCAATGACCAAGAGGTGGTAAATACATTGATTGAGTCTGTTGGTTGATCCCCAACCCTCCAGCACCCAGCGACTCAATCAAGGGCTACCTGTTTGCTAGCCTCCTGTTCTTCTAGACTTCTAGAACGTGTGAGTTTGAGTTGGGGCTGACAGACCTCGCGTGAGTTTGAGTTGGGGCTGACACCATGTAGGCGGCATGCTGAACACGCACTGACGCACCACAACAAGGGCAAGCTGCGGAGTACATGCACGCACGCTTGCACACGGCGACCATGTCGTCCGCCTCGACCACCTCGTGCAGCTCGGTCCCTCGGTCCTGACCGAGCTTTTGCCTCATCGGTCCGGTGCCGGAAATGAGATCTGCTTGGTGCCTCGATCCGGTCCGGTCCGCCGACGGCCAGTCCAAATGGCGGCTTCGTCAGGGATCGGACCCTGTTCACCCTCACCATCACCTCAGCGGCTTAGGTCCGTGCTCGTACGACCATGCCCATGCGGCCTCCATCCGGCCACCCACTACTTACTGCTGGCTTTCTTGCTGTCGTCGCCCCCGTAGCTACTTCAAGCGACGCAGGCTACAGAGCCCCGCCATCCTAACACCGTGGGTGAGCGTGACGTGCGCCTAGAATAAGTGAAGAGAGGGGATTAGCTAGTGGCGGGGCGGACCTGCGGCAACTTCAACCGGACTGCGCGCTCGCCGCGCCGAGGTGCCCTTCGGCGAGCTGGGGCTGCATTTTCTTTTGACTCCCGAACGTGTCTTGTTTTACGTTTTGGCGCCAAACGATTGTGATCACCATTAGATCGATGCACCAACCTTGTAACAGGGCCCTTCTGCCATGTCAGCATAAACGTTGGTTCGGTGAATCGAGGCTCCATCCGGGACGGCGTCCACCTTATCCCCTCACTTCGGCTATCCACTCGCCGGTCGCTCCCACTTCCGTCGATTTCACCACTTCCTACTGTGTCAGCGCCAGTGGCGACCACCATTCGTCGCTTGCGAGAGGGAAGAGGAGCTGATACACCACTTCGGCGGCGCTGGCGATGATCCCTCGCATCGCCATGCGCGCGGCGGAGTAGGAGGCGGAAAGACGAATCCGACAGGCGACAACCACGATGGGGTCACAGCTGCGCGCGGCGGCTTCTCCCGCGAAGCCTGCAAGTCAGCCACAGAGGTGCGTTCACGGCGTGCGGGGCGGCGTGGCCTACCAATCGGTGGTTGCGGCGTGCAGCGTCGACTCCATCTTCTACGTTCTCGCCAAGGTCGTTGCGGTCTTCGACGTCGCGGCAGACGGCGTCGGCGGCCTCGACCTATGCGAGAAGGGCCAACTTGTCGTTCTCGAGGCCATGTTCCTCATGTCGCTCGCGCTCGCCGTCTCGCACCTCGCCATGGCCTATCGGGCGAGCAGCCACGAGAAACCCTGATTGAATGTGGTCTGCAAAATCGACATCGAACCAATAAGTCCTCACGTGGTTTGAGACTGTATCAGTATTTTCTTTTAAAAAAAATGATGCAGCACAGCGACGATAAATATTTTTTCATTTATGAAATCAAGGTATCAATCCGTAGAGAAAGATCACGCATCCATGTAAACATCAGCTACACACAAATAACAAATACTTGTAACCCGACACGAAAGAGAGATCGTCAAGCTCTCTATGGTAATAAGATAGATTAGCTGATTAGGTAATGATGGTTTTGGCAAATAGATCTTGTAAGAACACAAAATTAATTAAGTAAACAAAAAGTGCAGCAAAACATTTTTTGGTTTTTTGGATTAATGGATCTGAAAACAAACGGGCAAAATAGTAGGTAGAAAAGCAATATGTTGAAAACTAGACCCGGTGACCGTAGGTTTCACTAGTGGCTTCTCTCATGAGTATAGCAGACGGTGAGTGAACAAATTACTGTTGGGCAATTGATAAAAAATTAAATAATCATGAAGATATCCATGCAATGATCATTATATAGGCATCACGTCCAAGATAAGTAGACCGAAACATTCTGTATCTATTCCTATTATTCCGCACATCGATCGCTATCCAGCATGCATCTAGTGTATTAAGTTCATGGAAAAATGAAGTAATGCAATAAGAATAGTGACATGATGTAGACAAGATCTATTCATATAGGAATAGACCCCATCTTGTTATCCTTAGTGGCAAAGATACATGCGTGTCTTGCTGTCCTTCTGTCATTGGGAAAGAACACCGCAAGATCGAACCCATCACAAAACACCTCTTCCCATGTCAAGAAAAATCGATCTAGTTGGTCTAACTAAACCATAGATTCAAACAAGAAATACGAGTCTATAAGTAATCATGCAAATAAGAGATCAAAGAAGACTCAAATCATATCCATGGATAGAAACTGATCATGAACTCAAAATTCATTGGATCCTAACAAACACACCGCAAAAGTCATTACATCAAATAGATCTCTAAGAGACCATTGTATTGAGAACTATATAGAGAGAGGAAGCCATCTAGCTACTGTCTATGGACCTATAGGTCTATGGTGGACTACTCACGCATCATCGGAGAGGCACCTATGAAGAAGATGAACCCCTCCGTGATGGTGTTAGATTGGATCTCGAGGTTCTGGAACTTGCGGCGACTGGAATTGTGTTTCGTCGACTCCTCTAGGGTTTTCCAAAAATATGGGAATTTATAGGCTTGATAGTCGGATGAGGGGGGTCCCGAGGTGGGCACCCTACACCAGGCCGCGCCAGGGGCCTCTCGTGCGCCCTGGTGGTGGGTGGCCACCCTGGGCCCCCTCTCCTGGTGCTCTTTGGCCCATCCTGGCTCTCCTGGTCCATAAAAATTCTCCAAAAAAATTCATAGCGTTTGCGCTCCGTTTGGTACTGATTTTCTGCGAAGTAAAAAACAATCAAAAACAACAACTAGACTTTGGTACTATGTCAATAGGTTAGTCCCAAAAATGATATAAAGTTGCTATAAAATGATTGTAAAACATCCAAAATTGATAATATAACAACATGGAACAAGCAAAAATTATAGATACATTGGAGACGTATCAGCATCCCCAAGCTTAATTCCTACTCGTCCTCGAGTAGATAAATGATAAAAACGGTTTTTTTGATGTGGAATGCTGCCTAACATGTTCATCATAGATTATTTACTTTGTAGCATGGTGATTTGGACTTTTAAATGGTTCAAAGCAATAGTATAGTTTTGACATGAAAACTTTAATACTCAATCATATCAACAAACAACCATGTCTTTCAAAATATCAATGCTAAAGCAAGTTATCCCTAGCCATCATGGTCAATCACTGATCCATTCACAATACACACTCAAATATTAGCTACACCTAATGCTCAAGTACGATCATAGTGCTTCCTAGTTGGTGCTTTATAAGAGAAGATGGAGACTCAAATTGAAAAATAAAAATTGCATAAAGTAAATAGATAGGCCCTTTGCAGAGGGAAGTAGGGATTTATAGAGGTGCTAGAGCTCAAGTGTTTAAATTGATAGAGACAAATATTTTGGATGGCATGCCTTTCCTGTCAACGAAAACGACCAAGAGATTTCAATATCTTTCCACGCTAGATAAATCATAGGCGGTTCCCAAACAAAAATAAACTTTATTCCTTTTTCCACCATACTTTCATTTTCCATGGCTAGCCGAATCCACGGTTGCCTTCCATACCAACACTTTCCAAGGAATTTATTATTTGATAACATAAAGTATTTTTTTTCTTTTTCATTTTGGAACTGGGCATCCCTATTACCGCCATATTATCATGCAATGAAAAGTGAATAAACACTCATCTTGAGAATAACACATCTAGCATGGAAAAATAACGGTTACCCCCTACCGTTTCATGAGTGGTACGAGCACACAAAAAGGAAAATTTATTTTGAAATTTAGAGATGGCACATACAAATTTTCTTGAAACGACATGGAAATACCGTATATCGGTAGGTATGGTGGACTCATATGGCAAAACTGGTTTAAGGATTTTGGATGCACAAGTAGTATTTCTACTTAGTACAAGTGAAGGCTAGCAAGAGATTGAGAAGCATCCAACCTAGAAACGGAAAATCACATTAGCGAGCATTAAGCATAACTAACACTGAATAATTCACCATAAGTAGGATGCAATTTCGTAGCACAACTATTGACTTTCGTGCTTGCATAGGGAATCACAAACCTTAACATCAATATTCTTACTAAGCATAACTACTCACTAACATAAGTCACATATTACTATTGTCATGTCTCAAAACTATTACAAAGAATCAAGTTTAATTTTTTACAATGATCTTCATGAATTTTTTTATTATATCCTTCTTGAATATCTATCACTTTGAAACTAGTTTCATATATTGCAATTGCTTTTGACAAGCTCACATGGATATAAGTGAAGAACATGAGCATACAAGTTTCACCTCTCAAAATAATATAAGTGAAGCATGAGAGGATTTCTTAAAATTTACTAACTCTCAAATCAATATAAGTGAAGCATGAGAGCATTTCTTCAAACATGTAAAAGCACGATGTGCTCAAAAACATATAAGTGAAGCATAAGAGATATTCCTTTGCTCAATAGATTTAAGCGAAGCATAAAGAGCAATTCTAGCAAATCATAACATAATTTTGGCTCTCTAAAATAGGTGTGTGCAGCAAGGATAAAAGTGAATAAAGCAAAGATACAAGATGCTCCAAGCAAAACTCATGTTATGTGATGAATAAAAATATAGTTCCAAGTAAAATACCGATGGTTGTTAGAAGAAAGAGGGGATGCCACTCGGGGCATCCCCAAGCTTAGTTGCTTGTTACTCTTTGGATATTACCTTGGGGTGCCATAGCATCCCCAAGCTTAGGCTCTTCTTACTATTTATTCCTTCATCCATCGCGTTCTCACCAAAAACTTGAAAACTTCAATCACACAAAACTTGGCAAAATTCTCGTGAGATCCGTTAGTATAATAAAGCAAATTACCACTTTAGGTACTGTTGTAAACTCATTAATATTTTATTATTGAATTATACCTACCATATTCTAACTTTACCATGACTTATACCCCCCGATACAAGTCATAGATTCATCAAAACAAGCACACAATGCAACAAGAACAGAATCTGTTTCAGACAGAACAGTCTGTAGTAATCTGTACTCTACCCATACTTCTGAAACTCCAATAATTCTTAAAAATTAGTACAACATAAAGAATTTGTAAAGAAATACTGTGTTAAAATTTCAGATCAATATCAAGTTCTAGTAAAAATTCAAAATTCGTGCACTGGGAACAAAGTTTCTGTTTCAGATTCAGCATTGTTTCTACTCATCTTATGGATCATTCTAAAGGCATTGATACGTCCATTTTGCATCATGATTTTATATTTATATTTATTGCATTATGGGATGTTATTACACGTTACGGTACAATCCTGATGCCTTTTCTCTCTTATTTTAAAAGGTTTACATGAAGAGGGAGAATGCCGGGAGTTGGAATTCTGGACTGGGAAAGGAGCAAATCTGAGATACCTATTCTGCACAACTCCAAAAGTCCTGAAATTTATGGAGAATTATTTTGGAATATAAAAAATACGTGGTGAAACAGATACCAGAGGGGGGCCACTAGGAGGTGACAAGCCTGCCAGGTGCAGCCACCCCCTCGCCGTGTCTAGTAGGCTTGTGGGGCACCTGCCTGGCCCCCGACGCCCATCTTATCCTATATGTTGGGTTTTGACCTGGAAAAAATCAAGAGAGAGATTTTAGGACAAAGCGCCGTCGTCTCGAGGTGGAACTTGGGCAAAACCAATCTAGAGCTCCGACAGGGCTATTCTGCCAGGGAAACTTCCCTCCCAGAGGGGGAAATCGAAGCCATCGTCATCATCAACGATCCTCTCATCGGGAGGGGTCAATCTCCATCAACATCTTCACCAGCACCATGTCCTCTCCAAACCCTAGTTTATCTCTTGTATCCAATCTTTGTCTCAAACCTCAGATTGGTACCTATGGGTTGCTAGTAGTGTTGATTACTCCTTGTAGTTGATGCTAGTTGGTACTTGGTGGAAGATCATATGTTCAGATCCTATATGATAATTAATACTCCTCTGATTATGAACATGAACATGTTTTGTGAGTAGTTATGTTTGTTCCTGAGGACATGGGATAAGTCTTGTTATAAGTAATCATGTGAATTTGGTATTCGTTTGATATTTTGATGAGATGTATGTTGTCTCTCCTCTAGTGGTGTTATGTGAACATCGACTACATAACACTTCACCATTAATTTGGCCTAGGGGAAGGCATTGGGAAGTAATAAGTAGATGATGGGTTTCTAGAGTGACAAAAGCTTAAACCCTACTTTATGCGTTGCTTCGTAAGGGGCTGATTTGGATCCATATGTTTCATGATATGGTTAGGTTTACCTTACTTCTTATTTTGTGGTTGCGGATGCTTGCGATAGGGGTTAATCATAAGTGGTAGGTTTGTCCAAGTAAGGGCAGCACCCAAGCACTGGTCCACTCACATATCAAATTATCAAAGTAACAAACACAAATCAAATGAGCATGATGAAAACTAGCTTGACATAAATTCCCATGTGTCCTCAGGAGCACTTTGCTTTATATACAAGTTTGTCCAGGCCTGTCCTTTGCTACAAAAAGGATTGGGCTACCTTGATGCACCTTTTCTACACTTGTTACTTGTTACTCGTTACAAATTATCTGATCACAAAACTATCTGTTACCAATAATTTCAGTGCTTGCAGAGAATACCTCAGTGGAAACCGCTTGTCATTTCCTTCTGCTCCTCATTGGGTTCGACACCATTACTTATCGAAAGGACTATGATAGATCTCCTATACTTGTGGGTCATCAAGACTCTTTTTTGGCGCCGTTGTCGGGGAGTGAAGCGCCTTCGGTAAGTGGAATATGGTATGGAAAAATTTATATAGTGTGCTGAAATTTACTGCCACTTATTACTATGGAAAGTAATCCTTTGAGGGGCTTGTACGGGGTATATTCACCTCAACCAGAAACACAAAGAGTTGTCCCTCAACCTACTGAACCTACTGAAAATATCTATTATGAAATTCCTTGGGGTATGATAGAGAAACTGCTGGCTATTCCTTATGCAGAAGATGGAACACTACATCCTGATTTACATCTAATTTATGTGGATGAAGTTTGTGGATTACTTAAGCTTGCAGGTTTGCTTAAGGAACACGTCAAGAAGAAGGTCTTTCCTTTATCTTTGAAGGATAAGGCATTGACATAGTATAGGCTATGTGATGATATTAGATCATGGAGCTACAACCGATTGAAAATGGAATTTCATCAAAAGTTCTACCCTATGCATCTAGTTCATCGCGATCGAAATTATATTTATAAATTTTGGCCTCGTGAAGGAGAAAGAATCACTCAAGCTTGGGGGAGGCTTAAGTCAATGTTATATTCATGCCCCAATCATGAGCTCTCGAGAGAAATTATCATTCAGAATTTTTATGCTCGGCTTTCTCGTAATGATCATTCCATGCTCGATACTTCTTGTGTTGGTTCCTATATGAAGAAGGATATTGATTTCAAATGGGATTTATTGGAAAGAATTAAACACAACTCTGAAGATTGGGAACTCAACGAAGGTAAGGAGTCAGGTATGAACCTTAAGTTTGATTGTGTTATATCCTTCGTAGACACCGATGCTTTTCATGAATTTAGCACTAAATATGGATTTGACTATGAGATAGTAGCTTCTTTTTGTGAATCTTTTTCTGCCCATGTTTATCTCCCTAAGGAGAAGTGGTTTAAATATTATCCTCCCATTAAAGTGAAAGTAGTTGAACCTATTAAAGTTGAAGAGAAAACTATTACTTATAATGTTGATCCTATTATTCCCGCTGCTTATATTGAGAAACCACTTTCCCTGTTAGAATAAAGGAACATGCTAAAGCTTCAACTATGGTTCGTAAGAGTTGTGCTAGAACACCTACACCCCCTGAGCAAATTAAAGTTGAGCCTAGTATTGCTATGGTTAAGGATCTCTTGGTTGATAATATTGATGGGCATGTTATTCAATTTTGTGATGAAGCCGCTAGAATTGCTAAACCTGATGCTAAAGATAAGCATAAACCCATTGTTGGCACACATGTTGCTTCTGTTAAAATAGGAGATCATTGTTATCATGGCTTATGTGATATGGGTGCTAGTGTGAGTGCAATTCCCTTTACCTTATATAAGGAGATTATGAATGATATTGCACCAGCTGAGTTAGAATAAATTGATGTTACAATTAAACTTGCTAATAGAGATACTATATCACCGGTTGGGATTATTAGAGATGTTGAAGTCTTGTGTGGGAAAATAAAATATCCTACTAATTTTGTTGTTCTTGGTTCCCCACAAGATGATTTTTGTCCCATTATATTTTGTAGACCCTTCTTGAATACCGTTAATGCCAGGATAGATTGTGAGAAGGAAACAGTTACCGTAAGTTTTGGGGATACGACTCATGAGTTTAATTTTTCTAAATTTCATAGACAACCCCGTGATAAAGAATTACCTAGTGAGGATGAAATTATCGGTCTTGCTTCTATTGATGTGCCTCCTACTGATCCTTTAGAACAATATTTGCTAGACCATGAAAATGACATGCATATGAATGAAAGGAATGAAATAGATAATATTTTCTTTGATCAACATCCTATTCTGAAACACAACTTGCCTATTGAAATAATTGGGGATCCTCCTCCACCCAAGGGTGATCCTATGTTTGAGCTTAAACAATTACAGGATACTCTGAAATATGCTTATCTTGATGAAAATAAGATATATCCTGTTATTATTAGTGCTAACCTTTCAGAGCATGAAGATTAGAGATTATTGAAAACTCTGAGGAAGCACCGTGCTGCTATTAGATATACTCTTGATGATCTTAAGGGCATTAGCCCCACTCTATGTCAGCACAAAATTAAAATGGAGCCTGATGCTAAACCCGTTGTCGATCACCAACAATGGTTGAATCCTCAAATGAAGGAAGTGGTAAGAAATGAAATATTAAAGCTTCTGGAAGCAGGTATCATTTACCCTACTGCTTATAGTAGATGGGTTAGTCCTATTCATCGTGTCCCTAAGAAAGGAGGTATTACCGTAGTTCCCGATGATAAAAACGGATTGATTCCACAGATAATTGTTACAGGATATAGAATGGTAATTGATTTTAGGAAACTGAATAAAGCTACTAGAAAAGATCATTACCCTCTACGTTTTATTGATCAAATGCTAGAAAGGTTATCCAAACACACACATTTCTACTTTCTAGATGGTCATTCTGGTTTCTCTCAAATACCCGTGTCAAAAGAGGACCAAGAGAAGACCACCTTTACCTACCCTTTTGGTACCTTGTATTATAGACATATGCCTTTTGGTGTATGCAGTGCACTTGACACCTTTAAAATATGCATGACTGCTATATTCTCTGATTTTTGTGAAAGGGTTGTTGAGGTTTTCATGGATGATTTTTCCGTTTACGGGACTTCTTTTGATGATTGTTTGAGCAACCTTGATTGAGTTTTGCATACATGTGAAGAAACTAATCTTGTCTTGAATTGGGAGAAGTGCCACTTTATGGTGAATGAAGGCATTGTCTTGGGACATAAAATTTCCGAAAGAGGTATTGAAGTTGACAAAGCTAAAGTTGATGCTATTGAAAAAATGCCGTGTCCTAGTGATATAAGAGGTACAAGAAGTTTTCTTGGTCATGCTGGTTTCTATAGGAGATTTATTAAAGACCTCTCTAAGATTTCTAGGCCGCTCACTAATCTCTTGCAAAAAGACGTTCTATTCATTTTTGATGATGATTGTGTAGAAGCTTTTGAAATTCTTAAGAATGCCTTGATTTCTACACCTGTTCTTCAACCACCTGATTGGAACCTACCCTTTCAAATTATGTGTGATGCTAGTGATTATGCCGTTGGTGCTGTCCTAGGACAAAGAGTTGATAAGAAATTAAATGTTATTCATTATGCTAGCAAAACTCTAGACAATGCTCAAAGAAACTATGCTACCACTGAAAAGGAATTTTTAGCAGTTGTGTTCGCTTGTGATAAGTTTAGACCCTATATCGTTGATTCCAAAGTAACTGTTCACACTAATCATGCTGCTATTAAATATCTTATGGAAAAGAAAGATGCTAAACCTAGACTGAGTTAGATGGGTTCTTCTGCTACAAGAATTTGATTTGCATATTGTTGATAGAAAGGGTGCTGATAACCCCGTAGCAGATAACTTGTCTAGGTTAGAGAATGTTCTTGATGACCCACTACCTATTGATGATAGCTTTCATGATGAACAATTAGCTGTCATAAATTCTTCTCATAATGCTCCTTACTATGCTGATTTCGCTAATTACATTGTCGCTAAATTTATACCACCTAGTTTCCAACAAAAGAAAAAGGTTTTCTATTATTTAAGACATTACTTCTGGGATGACCCACACCTTTATAAAGAAGGAGTAGATGGTGTTATTAGATGTTGTGTACCTAAGCATGAACAGGAAAAGATCCTACTGAAGTGTCATTCTGAAGCCTACAGAGGACACCACGCTGGAGATAGAACTGCGCATAAGGTATTACAATCTAGTTTTTATTGGCCTACTCTCTTCAAGGATGCTCGTTGCTCGTAAGTTTGTCTTGTCATGTGATGAATTTCAAAGAATTGGAAATATTAGTAGACGTCATGAAATGCCTATGAATTACTCTCTTGTTATTGAACCATTTGATGTTTGGGGTTTTGATTATATGGGACCTTTTCCAACGTCCAACGGGTACACTCATATTTTAGTTCTGTTGATTATGTTACTAAGTGGGTAGAAGCTATTCCAACTAGTAGTGCTGATCATAACACCTCTATTAAGATGCTTAAAGAAGTTCTTTTCCCTAGATTTGGAGTCCCTAGATATTTATTGACTAATGGTGGTTCTGTTGGGGAACATTGCATGGGAAACGAAAATTTTCCTACGCACACGCAAGATATATCCATGGTGATGAGGATCTATGAGACGGAGAGTGGATCTACATACCCTTGTAGATCACTAAGCGGGAAGCGTTAAGAAACGCGGTTGGTGTAGTCGAATGTCTTCACGATCCAAATCGCCGAGCATCTCGCGATCTCATCACGATCCGTCCCGCGATCCAATCACGATTCGTCCCGCGAACTCATCGCGATCTGTCCCACAATCTCGTCATGATCCGTCTCGTGATCTTGATCACGGTCCTTCCGATCTAGCGCAGAACATACGACACCTCCGCGTTCAGCACACGTATAGCTCGATGACGATATCCGCCTTCTTGATCCAGCAAGAGGCAGCGGAGAGGTAGACAAGTTCTTCGGCAGCGCGGCGGTGTTGTGGCAATGATGGTGGAGCTATTCCGGCAGGGCTTCTCCTAAGCACTGTAGAAAACCGATCTAGAGGAGAAACTATGCACTAGAGGAGAGGGTAGCACGTGGCTGAAAATCTAGTGCAAAGACCCTAAAACCTCTAGTATATATAAGAGGAAGAGAGGAGGAGGCTTGGCCAAAGGGACAGCCCTAGGAGGCTTCGGCCGAAGTGGATAGGAGAGGAGGAATCCTCCTCCAATCCTAGTAGGACTAGGACTCCTTCCTTTTTTGCCTCTTTTTTTGCCTTTTTCCACCTTTTTTCTTTGGGCTTTTGTTTCCCAGCCGCATGGGCCTTTGTGGGACTTCCACAAGCACACTAAGGGCTGGTATTCATCCTCCCGCAGCCCATGTAGCCTCTTGGGTCGAAATACCCCTCCCGATGGTCCCCCGATACACTACCCGCACTCACTGTACACTACCGATGAGCCCAAAACTTTTCCGGTGACCAAAACAGGACTTCCTATATATCAATATTTATCTCCAGACCACTCCGGAGCTCCTCGTGAAGTCAGGGATCTCATCCGGGACTCCTAACAACCTTCGGTCACCACCATGCATAACTCTATACTATCGAAACGACACCAAACCTTAAGTGTGCAGACCCTGCGGGTTCGAGAACTATGTAGACATGACCGAGACACCTCTACAGTCAATAACCAATAGCGGGACCTGGATGCCCATATTGGCTCCTACATATTCTATGAAGATCTTTATTGATCGAACCTCTATGTCAAGGATTCAGTTAATCCCGTATGATGTTCCTTTTGTTCTTCGGTATGTTACTTGCCCGAGATTCGATCGTCGGTATCTCCATACCTAGTTTAACCTCGTTATCGGCAAGTCTCTTTACCCGTTCCATAAGACAAGATCCCGTGATTAACACTTAGTCACATTGCTTGCAAGGCTTGTTGTGATGTTGTATTACCGAGGGGGCCCTGAGATACCTCTCTGTCACACGGAGTAACAAATCCCAGTCTTGATCCATGCCAACCCAACAGACACCCTCAGAGATACCTGTAGAGTACCTTTATAGTCACCCAATTACATTGCAATGTTTGATACACATAAGGCACTCCTCCGGTGTCAGTGAGTTGCATGATCTCATGGTCATAGAAATAGATACTTGACATGCAGAAAATAGTAGCAATAAACTGACACGATCATATTCTACATTTGTAGTTTGGGTCTTGTCCATCACACCATTCTCCTAATGATGTGATCCCGTTATCAAATGACATCTCATGTCCATGGCTAGGAAACCTTAACCATCTTTGATCAACGAGCTAGTCTATTAGAGGCATACTAGGGACATGGTTTTGTCTATGTATCCACACATGCATGTAAGTCTCCGATCAATACAATTATAGCATGGATAATAAACGATTATCATGAACAAGGAAATATGATAATAACTAATTTATTATTGTCTATAGGGCATATTTCCAACAGTATCCCACTTGCACTAGAGTCAATAATCTAGTTCACATCACCATGTGATTTGCATTGTTATGAATCTAACACCCAATGAGTTCTGGGGCTCGATCATGCTTTGCATGTGAGAGTGGTCTTATAGTTAACGGGTCTGCGACATTCAGATCCATGTGTACTTTGCAAATCTCTATGTCAACCTGTAAACACTGCTATGACACTCCACTTGGTAATATTCCAAATGGTTGCTCCACTATACGTATCTGGATTGCTACTAAGAGTCATCCGGATGGGTGTTAAAGCTTGCATCGAATGTAACTCTTTACGACAAACCCTTTATCACCTCCATAATCGAGAAACATTTCCTTAGTCTTTTAGTCACAAAGGATAATATTGACTGTTGTCCAGTGATCCACTCCTGGATCACTCTTGTACCCCTTGACGGACTAATGGCAAGGCACACACACAGGTGTGGTACATAGCATGGCATACTATACAGAGCCTATGGCTAAGGCATAGGGGATGACGTTCGTCCTTTCTCTTTTTTCTGCCGTTGTCGAGCTTTGAGTCTCACTCAACTTCACACCTTACAAATCAGGCGAGAACTCTTTCTCTGACTGATCCATTTTGAATTCTTTCAAAATCTTGTCAAGGTATGTACTCATTGAAAGTCTCATCAAGCATCTTGATCTATCTCTATAGATCTTGATGCTCAACAATTAGGTAGCTTTATCCAGGTCTTCCTTTGAAAATCACATTTCAAACAACCGTTTATGCTTTCCAGAAATTCTACATTATTTTCGATCAACAGTATGTCATCCACATATACTTATCAGAAATTCTATAGTGCTCCCACTCACTTTATTGTAAATACAAGTTCTCGTAAACTTTGTATAAACTACAAAACTTTGATCACCTCATCAAAGTGTATATTCCAACTCCGAGATGCTTGCTCTAGCCCTTAGATGGATTGCTGGAGCTTGCACACCTTTTAGCATCCTTAGGACCGACAAAACCTTCTGGTTGTATCACACACAACCTTTCCTCAAGTAGACTATGAAGGAAACGATGTTTTGTCATCCATCTGCCAGATTTCATAATTGAAAAATGCAGCAACTGCTAACATAATTCCAACAGACTTTAGCATCGCTACAAGCGAGAAAGTCTCATCGCAGTCAACTCCTTGAACTTTGTCGGAAACTTCTTTGCGACAAGTCGTGCTTTATAAATGGTGACATTTACCATCAGCGTCTGTCTTCATTTTAAAGGTCCATTTGTACTCGACGACCTGCCGTCCAATGAGCAAGTCTACCAAAGTCTATACTTGTTTTTCATACATGGATCCTTTCTCGGATTTCATGGCCTCCAACCATTTGTCGGAATCCGGGCCCATCATCGCTTCTCCATATCTCGTAGGTTCATCGTTGTCCAACAACATGACCTCCAAGACAGGGTTGTCGTACCACTCAGGAGCAGTACGCATCCTTCTCGACCTATGAGGTTCGATAGTAACTTGATCCGAAGCTTCGTGATCATCATCATTTACTTCCTCTTCAACTGACATAGGTTCCATAGAAACGTCTTTCTGCGCTGCGCTACTCTCTGGTTGAAACAAAGGTTCAACAACCTCATCAAGTTCTATCTTCCTCCCACTCAATTCTTTCGAGAGAAACCTTTTCTTGGGAAAGGACCCGTTTTAGCAACAAACATTTTGCACTTGGATCAGAGATAGAAGGTATACCCAACTATTCTTAGGGTATTCTATGAAGATGCATTTGTCCGCTTTGGGTTCGAGCTCATTAGGTGAAAACCTTTTTTCACATAAGCGTCATGGCCCCAAACAATAAGAAATAACATCTTAGGTTTCTATCAAACCATAGTTTAGACGGTGTCATCTCAACGGATTTAGGTGGTGCTCTATTTAAAGTGAATGTAGTTATCTCTAACGCATAACCCCAAAACTATAGTAGCAAAACGATAAGAGACATCATAGCATGCACCATATCCAATAGTGCACGACTATGACTTTCGGACACACCATCACACTATGGTGTTCCAGGTGGCGTGAGTTGTGAAACAATTTTCACATTGTCTAAAGTTGTATGCCAAACTCGTAACTCAGATATTCATCTCCATGATCATAGCGTAGACATTTTTATCTTCTTGTCATTATGATCTTAAACTTCACTATGAATTTGCTTGAACCTTTCAAACGATTCATACTTGTGTTTCATTAAGTAAATATACACTATATCTACTCAAATCATCAGTGAAGGTAAGAAAATAACGATATCCACCGCACGCTACAAGACTCATTGGATTGCATACATCAACATGTATCATTTCCAATAAATCACTTGCCCGCTCCATCCATCAGGAAAACGGGGTCCTTAGTTATCTTGCCCAAGAGGCATGGTTCGCATGTCTCAACCGATTCGAAATCGAATGAGTCCAAAGATCCATAAGCATGAAGTTTCTTCATGTGCTTCATACCAATATGACATTTAGCGGCAGTGCCACAAGTATGTGGTACTATCATTATTAACTTTGTATCTTTTTGGCATCAATGTTATGAACATGTGTATTACTACGATCAAGATTCAACAAACCATTCTCACTGGGTGCATGACCATTGAAGGTATGATTCATGTAAACAGAATAACCATTATTCTCTAACTTAAATGAATAACCATGTTGCAATAAACACGATCTAATCACGTTCATGCTCAACGCAAAACACCAAATAACATTTATTTAGGTTCGTCACTAATCTCGAAGGTAGAGAGAGCGTGTGATGTTGATCACATCAACCCTGGAAACATTTCCAACACACATCATCACCTCACCCTTAGCTAGTTCTCCGTTTATTCCGTATCTTTTATTTCAAGTTACTAACATTTAGCAACCGAAACGGTATCCAATACCCAGGTGCTACTAGGAGTACTCGCAAGGTACACATCATTAGCACGTATATCAAATATACTTCTGTCGACGTTGCCATCCTTCTTATCTACCAAGTATCTAGGGTTGTTTCGGTTCAGCGACCGCTCTCCTCATAATCGAAGCACTTAGTCTCGGGTCTGGGTTCAACTTTGGGTTGCTTCACTGGAGCAGCAACTGACTTGCTATCCATGAAGATTCCCTCCTTTCTCTTGCCCTTCTCGAAACTAGTGGTTTGACTAACCATCAACACTTGACGCTCCTTCTCGATTTCTACCTTCGCGGTGTCAAACATCACGAACAGCTCAGTGATCATTATTTCTATCCCTGGCATTTTATAGTTCATCACCAAGTTCTAGTAGCTTAGTGACAGTGACTTGTTGAACTATATCAATCATTATCTTATCTAGAAGATCAACTCCCACTCAATTCAAGCGATTGTAGCACCTAGACAATCTGAGCACATGCTCAACGATTGAGATATTCTCTTTCATCTTGCAGGCAAAGAATCTTGTTCGAGATCTCATATCTCGCAACACGAGCACGAGCCTGAGATCCTAATTTCAGCTCTTAGAACATCTCATATGTTCCGTGACGTTCAAAACGTTTCGGAGCCTCAATTCTAAGCCGTAATGCATGACACACTAAACTATCAAGTAGTCATCAGAACGTGCCTGTCAGATGTTCACAACATCTACAGACGACACTAGAGGGGTTGGCGCACCGAGCGGTGCATTAAGGACATAAGCCTTCTGTGCAGCAATGAGGACAATCCTCAGATCACAGACCCAGTCCGCAATATTTCTATCATCATCTTTCAGTTATATTTCTCTAGGAACATATAAAAATTCAAGGGAGCTACAGCGCGAGCATGTAATCTACAACATAAGTTGCAAAGACACTACTGACTATGTTCATGATAATGAGTTCAATTAATCATATTACTGAAGAACTCCCACTCAAATTGACATCACTCTGATCATTCAAGTGATACATGATCTGCCAACTCAAGTCCGATCATCATGTGAGTTGAGGTGGTTTCAATGGTGAACATCATCATGTTGATCATATCTACTATATGACTCATGTTCGACCTTTCGGTCTCTTGTGTTCCGAGGACATGTTTGTACATGCTAGGATCGTCAAGTTTAACACGAGTGTTCTGCATGTGCAACACTGGCTTGCACCCGTTGTATGTGAACGTAGAGTCTATCACACCCAATCATCACGTGGTGTCTCGACACGATGAACATTCGCAACGGTGCACACTCGGGGACAACACAATTCATCTTGAAATTGAAGTGAGGGGTCACCTTATAATGCTACCCGTCGTCCTAAGCAAAACAAGGTGCATAAAAGGATTAACATCACATGCAAATCATAAGTGACATGATATGGCCATGAACTTGTGCTTTTGATCTCCATCTTGAAAGCACCGGCATGATCTCCATCGTCACCGGCATGACACCATGATCTCCATCATCTTGATATCCATCAACGTGTCGCCATCGGGGTTGTTGCGCCCACCATGCTTCTACAACTATTGCTATCGTTTAGCGATAAAGTAAAGCATTACATAGCGCTTAATGATTGACACGCAGGTCATACAATAATTAAAGACAACCTTATGGCTCCTGCCGGTTGCCGTACTCATCGACATGCAAGTCATAATATTCTATACAAAACATGATCATCTCATACATCACATATATCTCATCATGTAATTGGCCATATCACATCACAACATACCCTGCAAAAACAAGTTAGACGTCCTCTAATTGTTGTTGCATGTTTTACGTGGCTGCTACGGGTATCTAGCAAGAACAATTCTCACCTACGCAAAAACCACAACGGTGATACATAAGTTGCTTTTCAACCTTCTCAAGGACCGCCTTTGTCAAATCCGATCCAACTAAAGTAGGAGAAACAGACACCCGCCAACCATCTTTGTGCAACGAGGATACACGTCAGTCGATGGAACCGGTCTATCATAAGCGTACGAGTAAGGTTGGTCCGGGCCGCTTCATCCCACAATACCGCGGAACCAAAACACGGCCAAGGGAGGAAGCAATCTAAGCATCAACACCCACAAACTCTTTGTGTTCTACTCGAGATCTCATCTACACATAGACCTAGCTCATGATGCTACTGTTGGGGAACGTTGCATGGGAAACAAAAAATTTCCTAAACACACGCAAGATCTATCCATGGTGATGAGCATCTACGAGAGGGAGAGTGGATCTACATACCCTTGTAGATCGCTAAGCGGGAAGCGTTAAGAAACGCGGTTGGTGTAGTCGAACGTCTTCGCGATCCAAATCGCCGAGCATCCCGCGATCTCATCACAATCCGTCCTGCGATACAATCACGATCCGTCCCGCGAACTCATCGCGATCCGTCCCGTGATCTCATCATGATCCGTCTCGCGATCTTGATCACGGTCCTTCCGATCTAGCGCCGAACGTACGACACCTCCGCGTTCAGCACACGTACAGCTCGATGACGATCTCCACCTTCTTGATCCAGCAAGAGGGAGCAGAGCAATTGATGAGTTCTCTGGCAGCGCGATGGTGTTGCGGTGATGGTGGTGGAGCTATTCCGACAGGGCTTCACCTAAGCACTGCAGAAAACCGATCTAGAGGAGAAACTATGCACTAGAGGAGAGGGTAGCACGTGGCTGAAAATCTAGTGCAAAAACCCTAAAACCTCTAGTACATATAATAGGAAGAGAGGAGGAGGCTTGGCCAAAGGGACAGCCCTAGGAGGCTTCGGCCGAAGTGGATAGGAGAGGAGGAATCCTCCTCCAATCCTAGTAGGACTAGGACTCCTTCCTTTTTTGCCTTTTTTGCCTTTTTCCACCTTTTCTCTTTGGGCTTTTCTTTCCCAGCTGCATGGGCCTTTGTGGGACTTCCACCAGACCAATAAGGGCTGGTATTCATCCTCCCACAGCCCATGTAGCCTCTTGGGTCGGAATACCCCTCCCGATGGTCCCCCGGTACACTACCGGCACTCTCGGTACACTACCGATGAGCCCGAAACTTTTCCGGCGATCAAAACAGGACTTCCTATATATCAATCTTTATCTCCGGACCATTCCAGAGCTCCTCATGACGTCCGGGATCTCATCCGGGACTCCGAACAACCTTCGGTCACCACCATGCATAACTCTATACTACTAAAACGTCACCAAACCTTAAGTGTGCAGACCTTGAGGGTTCGAGAACTATGTAGACATGACCGAGACACTTCTACGGTCAATAACCAATAGCAGGACCTGGATGCCCATATTGGTTCCTACATATTCTATGAAGATCTTTATCGGTCAAACCTCTATGTCAAGGATTCAGTTAATCCCGTATGATGTTCCTTTTGTTCTTCGGTATGTTACATGTCCGAGATTCGATCGTCGGTATCTCCATACCTAGTTCAACCTCGTTACCGGCAAGTCTATTTACTCGTTCCGTAATACAAGATCCCGTGATTAACACTTAGTCACATTGCTTGCAAGGCTTGTTGTGATGTTGTATTACCGAGTGGGCCCTGAGATACCTCTCCGTCACACGGAGTAACAAATCCCAGTCTTGATCCATGCCAACCCAACAGACACCCTCGGAGATACCTGTAGAGTACCTTTATAGTCACCCAGTTACGTTGCGAAGTTTGATACACACAAGGCACTTCCCCGGTGTCAGTGAGTTGCATGATCTCATGGTCATAGGAACAGATACTTGACATGCAGAAAACAATAGCAATAAACTGACACGATCATATGCTACGTTTGTAGTTTGGGTCTTGTCCATCACACCATTCTCCTAATGATGTGATCCCATTATCAAATGACATCTCATGTCCATGGCTAGGAAACCTTAACCATCTTTGATCAACGAGCTAGTCTATTAGAGGCATACTAGGGACATGGTTTTGTCTATGTATCCACACATGCATGTAAGTCTCCGATCAATAAAATTATAGCATGGATAATAAACGATTATCATGAACAAGGAAATATGATAATAACTAATTTATTATTGCCTCTAGGGCATATTTCCAATAGGTTCACATTTTATTTATGGTGCTTTCCGTAAATTGCTTGCTAAGTATGATGTTAATCATAGAATTGCATCTCCTTATCATCCTCAGTCTATTGGTCAAGTAGAATTAAGCAATAGAGAAATTTAGTTGATCTTGCAAAAGACAGTTAATAGATCTAGGAAGAATTGGTCTAAGAAACTTGACGACGCATTATGGGCTTATAAAACTGCTTGCAAGAATCCTATGGGTATGTCTCCGTATAAAATGGTTTGTGGTAAAGCATGTCAATTAACTCTAGAGCTAGATCATAAATCTTATTGGGCAATCAAAGATCTCAACTATGATTTCAAACTTGATGGTGAGAAGAGGTTATTTAATATTAGCTCACTTGATGAATGGAGAATCCAGGCCTATGAGAATGCCAAGTTGGTTAAAGAAAAAGTTAAGAGATGGCATGATAAAAGGATACAAAAGCATGAATTCAATATAGGTGATCATGTCTTGCTATACAATTCTCAGTTAATATTTTTTGTAGGAAAACTTCTCTCTAAATGGGAAGGGCCTTACGTTGTTTAGGAAGTATATCGTTCCGGTGCCATCAAGGTTAACAACGCTGAAGGATCAAATCCAAAGGTGGTAAACGGGCAAAGAATCAAACATTATATCTTAGGTACTCCCAATAACGTTGAAACCAATGTTATCAATACCATAACTCCAGAAGAGCATATTAGGGAGACCTGTCGGAATGTTTCGGACTCCTAAAAGGAATAGGTACGTGGTACAGTAAGTAAACCGACTCCAAAACTTTCCCAAAGAAATTTTACTCACTTTTGGAATATTTAAAAAATTAGGAAAATAAAAAGTAGTCCAAAGGACGCACGGGGAGGCGACAAGCCTGCTAGGCGCGACCACCCCCTGGCCGCGCTTAGGGGGCTTGTCACCATCCCGTGCTCCCTATGGACTCCGTTTCTTGTGGAACACCCCTTCGGGTCGGCAAAATTCATTATATAATCTCCCGAAGGTTTCGACTTTCGTATCACGACAATACCTCATGTTTTCATTTGAGCTTTTTCTGTAGCAGATTTAGAGCAAGATGTCATTCCAAGAGTCTGATGGGGAGAGCTACATATCGCACTATGTTTCCAATCCCAAGCTCTATGGGGACCTAGATCCTTATGGATCATTCTTGGAGGAGGAACAAGAAGACAAGTACCGAGAAGAAAGCTCACATGAAGAGGAGACTCCTATGCCTCAACTGGGAGACATGCACGTGGAGTTCAGGAAATCAAGCCTCCTAAACACAAGAAGAAAACCCAAAGTTCTATTTATCCCTTCTCGTTTTCTACATGAGATTAAAGAAGAATTATGTCAAAGGATATTGAAGCTCGAAAAGGAAGTAGATGAACATAGGGAACAAAATTTCATGCTTAAAACTGAACAAGCATCCAGCCTCATCAACAAATCCACCACCATCACACCGAAGAAGGACACCTGAGCATATGGGTATGGGCACTCCCCTTAGCTTGTGCCAAGCTTGGGGGATGCGCCCTGGTATCGTATCACCATCACACCTTTCTTCCTTTCTGTTTTTCTTGTTTTTCTTGTTCGATCCTTTTTTATTTTGTTTTGATCTAGTAGAATAAAAGTTTTAGTATGATCTACCTTTTAGTTTTTGCTTTTTCTCCCCTTATGTTAGCAAGTCCGAGGGTTACATAATAAAATGTAGTTTTGATGAGAGGGCTTTTCTAGATTACTATACTCTTGAGAGTAATGAATAAATAATAATAGAATAAAAGCAAAGAGTATGCATAATGATCTTATGGGGAGTGATGACTTCACATATAAAAAGTATGTCGATTGAAATTTGTTGGGAGTTAACGAACATAGTAATTGGTCATGGGTGCAATTGGAAAGGAAGTGATAAAGAAAGAGAGATTCGCATATAAATACATTATATTGGACATCTTTTACGATTGTGACCACTCATTCAAATATTACAAGCCAAGAAGTTGATGTTGGACAAGGAAGACAAGATAATGGGTTATGTTTGCTTGCCTCCGGATAGAAGTTATATGGTTTTAGATCCTTCAACATATAGTGCTTGCTTCCACCTTGTATTAGCCAAAACTTCCGCACCAAGTAAAGATACTACTTGTGCATCCAAACACCTCAACCCAGTTTTGCCATGAGAGTCCACCATACCTACCTATGGATTGAATAAGATCCTTCAAGTAAGTTGTCATCGGTGCAAAAGGCAATAAAAATCGCTCCTAAATATGTGTGATCTTTTATTGTAAGGGAAATAAGCGTTGTACGAACTTGTGATAGTAAAGAAATAAAATCAACAGACTGCATACTAAAGGTTGCTATCACAAAGGGCAATACAATGCGGCATTCCTGTGCACTAAGGGTTTCTGCATCGAATAACAAAAAGCGCATGACAATCTTTGCTTCCCTCTATGAAGGGCCTATCTGTTACTTCTACCTTTTAAGTACTTAACTTTATGCAAGAGTCATGGTGATCCTCAAGACTTCCTATATTTTTCCTCTCTCTGGGCAAGCATTATGTGTTGGGGAATGATCTAGACGGATATATCCACTCAGATGTGGGTGATCATGAGTTATTATTGTTGACATCACCCTTGAGGTGAATAGTTGGGAGGCAAAATTATAAGCCCCTATCTTTCTCCGAGTCTGATTGAAGCTCTGATCTCGTGGGTACCGCGTGAGTGTTAGAAATTGTGAAAGACTAGAAGATGATTGAGTATGTGGATTTGCTTTACAAGCTCTTATATTGACTCTTTCTGATGTTATGATAAATTGCCAATTGCTTCAGTGACTAAGATCATAGTTTGTTGGTAGTCAATAAAGTTCTTGGTTCATACTTTATCTTGTGAATGAATTGTTACTCTAGCATAAGAGATCTTACACAATAAGTATTGATGTTCTAAAGATGTTCATTATGCCCTCATGTCCGTATTATATTTTATCGACACCTCTATCTCTAATCATGTGGACATATTTATCGATCTCGGCTTTCGCTTGAGGGAAAGCGAGGTCTAAGCTTGGGGGAGTTGATGCGTGCATTATGCATCATGCTTTTATATTGATATTTATTGCATTATGGGCTATTATTACACATTATGGTACAATCATGATGCCTTTTCTCTCTTATTTTACAAGGTTTACATGAAAAGGGAGAATGTCGGCAGTTGGAATTCTGGACTGGGGAAGGAGCAAATCTGATATACCTATTTTGCACAACTCCAAAAGTCCTGAAAATTTATGGATAATTATTTTGGAATATATAAAAAATACTGGGTGAAACAAATACCAGAGGGGGGCCACCAAGAGGTGACAAGCCTGCCAGGCGCGACCACCCCCCTGACCGCGCATAGCAGGCTTGTGGCCCACCTGGCTAGCCCCCGACGCCCATCTTCTCCTATATGTTTGGTTTTGACCTGGAAAAATCAAGAGAGAGCTTTCGAGACGAAGCGCTGCCGTCTGGAGGCGGAACTTAGGCAGAACCAATCTAGAGCTCCGACAGGGCCATTTTGCCGGGGAAACTTCCCTCCCGGAGGGGGAAATCGAAGCCATCGTCATCACCACCTTCTCCTCTCCAAACCCTAGTTCATCTATTGCATCCGATCATTGTCTCAAACATCAAATTGGTACTTGTGGGTTGATAGTAGTGTTGATTACTCCTTGTAGTTGATGCTAGTTGGTTTACTTGGTGGAAGATCATATGTTCAGATCCTTTATGATAATTAATACTCCTCTGATTATGAACATGAACATGTTTTGTGAGTAGTTATGTTTGTTCCTGAGGACATGGGATAAGTCTTGTTATAAGTAATCAGGTGAATTTAGTATTCGTTTAATATTTTGATGAGATGTATGTTGTCTCTCCTCTAGTGGTGTTATGTGAACATCGACTACATAACACTTCACTATTAATTGGGCCTAGGGGAAGGCATTGGGAAGTAATAAGTAGATGATGGGTTGCTAGAGTGACCGAAGCTTAAACCCTAGTTTATGCGTTGCTTCGTAAGGGGATGATTTGGATCCATATGTTTCATGCTATGGTTAGGTTTATCTTAATTCTTCTTTCATAGTTGTCGATGCTTGCGATAGGGGTTAATCATAAGTGGGAGGTTTGTCCAAGTAAGGGCAGCACCCAAGCACCGGTCCACCCACGTATCAAATTATTAAAGTAACGAACGCGAATAAAATGAGCATGATGAAAACTAGCTTGACAAAAATTCCCATGTGTCCTCGGGAGCGCTTTGCTTTATATACGAGTTTGTCTAGGCCTGCCCTTTGCTACAAAAAAGGATTGGGCTACCTTGCTGCACCTTTGCTACACTTGTTATTTATTACTCGTTACAAATTATCTTATTACAAAACTATCTGTTACTGATAATTGCAGTTCTTTCAAAGAATACCTCACTGGAAACCGCTTGTCATTTCCTTCTACTCCTCATTGGGTTCGACACTCTTACTTATCGAAAGGACTACGATAGATCCCCTATACTTGTGGGTCATCAGGCATTACTTGGCACAAACACTAAATAAAACATAAAAACACAATCATAACAGAATCATAATTGTGAAAAACACTCAAAAACAGAAATCAAAAAATAAAAGTAATTTATTCATTGGGTTGCCTCCCAACAAGCGCTATCGTTTTACTCCCCTAGCTAGGCATAACACATAGTTTTAAGTATTGTCATCCTTAGTTTTCACTCCATAGAAGGCCCTCATGATTGATTCATATGGTGGCTTAATTCTTGTTCTAGGGAAGTGTTCCATACCCTTTCTAATAGGAAACTGAAACTTAATATTGCCTTCTTTCATATCAATCACGAGACCTATAGTGCGTAACAACGGTCTACCAAGTATGATAGGACAAGACAGATTGCAATCGATATCAAGAACACTAAAATCAATGGGCACATAGTTCCTATTTGCAAGAATAAGAACATTAATTCTTCCCAAAGGCTTTTTAATAGTAGAATCCGCCAAGTGCAAATTAAGAGATCATTCTTCAATATTGGTAAGACCAAGCACATCACATAAATATTTTAGAATCGTGGAAACACTAGCACCCAAATCACACAAAGCAAAGCATTCAAAAAATTTAATCTTGACTTTAATGGTATGTTCCCACTCATCATGCAATTTTCTAGGAATTGAAATCTCTAATTCCAACTTCTCTTCTAAGGATTTCATCATGGCATCAACGATATGTTTAGTAAAAGCTTTATTGTGTTCATAAGCATGGGGTGAATTTCTCATGGATTTTAGCAAAGAAATACATTCAAACAAGGAGAAACTCTCATAATTGAAGTATTTGTAATAAAAAATAGTGGGCACATCACTAGTTAAAGTTTTGACCTCTTAAAACCCACTTTTATCAAAATTCTCATCAAGATTTTCACCCTCCAAATCATTGGGGCGCCCTCTAACTAAAGTTTACTCTTCTTCAGTCCCTTGATCATCAATTTTAACATTGCTAAACAAGGAATCAATAGAGAAAACACCAATCGTTTTAAGATCTTCATCATTGTTATCCTCTAGAGAAATTGATTTAGCAGCCATTTGATTCACTAAGGTGGCTTGTGCGTCGGATATTTTTCCTAGCAAATTTTCGGCATGATCATACTTAGTTTGGAGATCAGCAACTTCTCTACTAATATCATAAAGTTGTTTTGTTATTGCCTTTAGTGCGGTAGAGTGTTCTTTAAGCTCCTCGGTGAAATACTTATTATGCTCAAATTGCGTAATTATATATTCCTAGGTACTTTTTTCAATCTCAAGCAAAATATCGAGGTAAGGAACATCATAATATCTTCTTCGAGACATCATGCCTACACAAACAAGATTGCAAGCAAACAAGAGATCTGACGAGAAAAAGGCAAACAAAAAAGAGAGGGCGAATAAAACGACAAATTTGTGAAGTGTGGGAGAGGAAAACGAGAGACAAATGGAAAATAATGTAAATTGCAAGGAGATGAGATTTCTGATTAGGAACCCGGTAGATGAGATTGCTTCCTCCCCAGCACCGGCGCCATAAATTCCTTTGACGTGGCTTGAGACTGTGTCGGTATTTCCCAAAAGAGGAAAGGATGATGCAGCACATCGACGATAAGTATTTCCCTCGGTTATGAAACCAAGGTATCAATTCGTAGAGGAAGATCAGGCACCCACATAAACAACACCTGCATACAAATAATAAATACTTGCAACCTGACGCGAAAGAGAGGTTGTCAAGTTCTCTACGGTAATAAGATTGATTAGGTAATGATAGTTTTGGCAAATAGATCGCGCAAGAACACAAAATTAAATAAGTAAACATAAAGTGCAGCAAGATATTTTTATTCTTTTTGGATTAATAGATCTGAAAACAAAAGGGCAAAATAGTAGGTCAGAAAGCAATATGTTGGAAAAGTAGACCCGGGGCCGTAGGTTTCACTAGTGGCTTCTCTCATGAGTATAGCATACAGTGAGTGAACAAAGTACTATTGGGCAATTGATAGAAGATCAAATAATCATGACGATATCCAGGCAATGATCATTATATAGGCATCACGTCCAAGATAAGTAGACTGAAACGATTCTGCATCTACTTCTATTACTCCACACATCGACTGCTATCCAGCATACATCTAGTGTATTAAGTTCATGGGAAAACGGAGTAATGCAATAAGAACGGTGCCATGATGTAGACAAGATCTGTTCATGTGGTAATAGACCCCATCTTGTTATCCTTAACGGTAACGATACATGTGCGTCTTGGTGCCCCTTCTGTCATTGGGAATGAACACCACAAGATCAAACCAATCACAAAGCACCTCTTCCCATGTCAAAAAAAATCGATCTAGTTGGCCTAACTAAACCAAAGATTCGAAAAAGAAATACGAGGCTATAAGTAATCATGCAAATAAAAGATAAAATAAGACTCAAATCATATTCATGGATAGAAATTGAACATGAATTAAAAATTCATCGGATCCCAACAAACACACCGCAAAAGTCATTACATCAAATAGATCTCCAAGAGACAATTGTATTGAGAATCATAGAGAGAGAGAGGAAGCCATCTAGATACTGCCTACGGACTCGTAGGTCTATGGTGTACTACTCACGCATCATCGGAGATGCACCTATGAAGAAGATGAGCCCCTTCGTGATGGTGTTAGATTGGATCTCGAGGTTCTGGAACTTGCGACGGCTGGAATTGTGTTTCGTCGACTCCTCCAGGGTTTTTCAAAAATATGAGAATTTATAGGCTTGATAGTCGGTTGAGGGGGGTCTCGAGGTGGGCACCCTCCACCAGGCCGCGCCAGGGGCCTCTCGTGTTGCCTGGTGGAGGGTGGCCATCGTGGGCCGCCTCTCCTGGTGCTCTTTGGACCATCCTGACTCTTCTAGTCCACAAAAAATCTCCAAAAATTCCCGTAGCATTTGGGCTCCGTTTGGTACTGATTTTCTGTAAATTACAAAATAAGCAAAAACATCAACTGGCACTTTGGCACTATGTCAACAGGTTAGTCCCAAAAAATGATATAAAATTGATATAAAATAATTGAAAACATCCAAAATGATAATATAACAACATGAAACAAGCAAAAATTATAGATACGTTGAAGACGTATCAGTCCCCTACCCCTCGTCTCCTCCATGCCTCTCTATCCATATCAACTCTCGATTGCATTAAACGACATCGCCATGATCAGTTTGTCAGTACTAGTTAGCGTCACACACACTAAACAAATTAATATCTAAAATTCAGATGAACTCAAACTTTTCAACTCGCCATTTGAGCTCGTAGGAAAGAATTCTAGATTTTGTAGCATCGAGGCACTTTTTTGGGTGTGTAGTATAGTCCATCACATCACTTTTCAACAACTGGTCGAACTTTGTGCGTAACGCGCCAACCTAGTGTAGTGTAAGCCAAGGTGCGCCATGGAATCTACATTTTCCCGGCCGGCAAATTTAGTTTACCGTCCATGTCAAAAAAAACAATTTATGATGGCAATTTGAATTTTTAGACAATGGCAATTTAGCCGATACTTTTTTGAGTATTGTGGGAAATTTTACTTTATTTTCCATGCCAAATTTACTTCATCTTCCATGGCAAATTTTACTCTATTTTGTGCGATGGCAATTTTACTTTTAATGACATTACAATTTTTACTCTATTTTTCCATGACAATTTTTTTTCTCTTTTTTCGCCATGGCTATTTTACATTTAATGACATGGCAATTTTCAAATTTTATTATAGGCCGATGCATGAAATAGATCTCTAGGCTTCCATGGGAACGTGTCAATTTTGCAAAAAATGTCGAAGATGGCAATTTTTGAGTAGAACATGACTTTTTTGTGCGGAACATGGCAAATTATCAAACAACTCCTAGTAGCTTTCCAATACTATTTAGTGTACTTAGATTCTATACTCACTATTTGCCTTGAGTTGATGTTGAGTAGAACATGACAATTTGTTGAAAATGTTAAAGTTGGCAAATTTGAGTACAACATGACATATTTTTTCATTTCTCTACCATGGAAAATTGGTTTTTTATGGACCATGGAAATTCACACATCATGGCAAAGTTTTAACTCTTTTTGCCATGGCCAATTTCACTCTATTTTTTGCCATGGTAATTTTATTTTTAATGACATGGCAATTTTTACTTTTTTTTGCCATGGTCCATGTGATATGTTTTCCATGTCAATATAGGTAAATTTGCCATGGCAAAAATTCTGAAAGTTTCTATAACATGACAATCTTTCCATCCATTAAATAGTGTACCACCATTTTCTACAAAAATATGTTAGTTTTATCTCTCTAACACGACAAACTTACTATATGGACTAGAATGAATTGATGGACCATGGCAAATTTAAGTCAAGTACCATGGAAAATTCCCTTTGTCATATCATAGTTATATTTTTTTACATAAATGACATTTTTATTTATATATTTTATGTTGCAAGTTTAACTCCCGTATCATGTCTAATTTTTTGCCATGTCTTATACAACTATAAAATTGCCATGACAAAAAGATTACTACAATATGGCGAATTCTGAAAGTTTTCTAATCATGGCAAACTTACCATCTTTAAAAAAATTACCACCATTTTTGTTGGAATTTATATTACCATGTTCCATATAGACATGGCAAATTTTATATGGAAAATTTGCCATATTTTGCTTATCTTTTTTAACATGGCAATTATTTTGATGGACCATGGCAAGTTTAATCTAAGAACCATGGAAAATTCATAATTGACAACATGGCAAAAACAATTATATGTGTAAACATTCTTTAGCTAAATTGTCAATGATGTATATAACATTTTCCATCAAAGATTTCTATGCCCATGCCAAAAACTTTTAAATCTGCATGTTTTCTTATTTAATACCATGGCACCCGTGTATATTGTTTTGCTGTTTTTCCATGGGTAATTTATTTTATATTTCTATGGTAAATTTATCGAGTATAATATGGCAAACTTTTAGTTGTGTCATGGCACTTTTGTCCCTGTTTTCCACTTTTTTGTTGTCTCTATCTAAGAAAAAGGCAAGTACTTTTGGTATTGAAAGATGGCAAAGTTAAGCATTTTTGATCCATTGATATGGCATTGCTTAGCTTTTTATACATGCAGAATGGCAAAAAAATATCATGTATGTCCATTTTGTGTTTTTTTTCATATTATTATGGATAAACTTCCATACTCAATTGTCATGAAGTGTGCATGAACATCATGGCAAATCATTAAAATTTCTATAATACACCTTTTTCATGATTATACGGTAGTTTTGATCATTATACATGGCAACTTTTTGTTCCTAGTATTTTTAGGGAGTATTTTTGTCTTGGTTCAGTGCATTTTTAGGCCTTTTGTGTTTTTGCTACTTGTTGGGACAAACGCAGATTTGGGCCTATGATATTTGCAATTCTTCTATTATTTGTTTTAGGTATTGAAAGCTATGTTTTTCTAGGATCTCATTGGGCTTCGATTCCTCCCGTACTTTAGAGGAGAGGGCGAGCCAGGCCGAACGTAACGTTCGTGGAGGAGAGGGGAGCTAACGAATGAATGAACGATTTCGTTCGGTACGATCTCCCTCTCTCCCGAACGACCCGCTTCCTTCCCTCCAAAGGCCCAGCCAAACGAGTCCAACCCACAAACAACATTGCCTTAAAGAATTAAAAAAGCAGAATAATTACAAATACTCTAGGCTCAAAACTGCTTCTGTCACAACAAATAGAGAAAATGCAAAAAAAGGAATAAAAGATGTTCTGGACCAAGAAAAACACTCCCTGAAAAAAAATCTAGGAACAAAAAGTTGCCATGCTAATGAACAATACTACCATATAATCATAAAAAAGGTACACAACTTCAATGATTTGCCATGATGTTCATGCCCACTTCATGACAATTGAGTATGGAAATTTTGCCATAATATTATGAAAAAAGACACAAAACAAAGTGGACATATAGGATAGAACAAAACATTTCTAAAAAAATACCATTGGGCATGTATAAAAAAATTATGAGCAATGTCATTTCAACGGATAGAAAATTATGAACTTTGACATCTTTCGGTACACAAAAAAGTACTTGCATTTTTCTTAGACTCAACCAACAGAAAGTAAAAATAGGGACAAAATTGCCATGATAGAACTAAAAGCTTGCCATGGTATACTCGATAAGTTTGCCGTAGAAATATAAAATAAATTGGCCCTAGTAAAAGACATGAAAACAACATATACACGAGAATATTAAATGAGAAAACATGTAGATTTAAAAGTCTTTTTCATGGGTCATAGCAAAATCTTCGATGGAAAATGTTCTATACATCCCAGAAAACTTAGCTAAAGAAGGTTTACACCTCCACTTGTTTTTTGGGATAATTGAATTTATGCCCCTAGTTGGGTCACACTCGGCAGTTTCACCCCTAGTTTTCGAAAACACTCCTTCCCGTCCAAACCACTTCACTTCGCTTATGCTTTTGCCCTTTCACCATTTGATCGTCACTTTGTAAACTTCATAAAATATTCATACTAACTTAGAAAAAATCAAATAAGATATCAAATTGTTCACAAAAACATCACCTATATGTGCATCCATTTGCATTCATGACAAAAAAGTTCGAAAGTCCCCATTCTTGACTTATACTTAAACTCAAATGGGGACTTTCCAACATTTTTGTTGTAAATGTGAATGGCATGCACATATAGGTTGTCGGGGATATTACCCCGCGGTATAACCCAGCCGGGACTCGACGATTCACTGCTGCGCCAGTCGAGCTTGGCGACTCATTGGTGACCCGGCTATAGGTATGACCCGACAGGAGGTATGACTCAGCCCATTGTATGGCGGCTCATAGGTTACCTCTGTTACCAGGTCACAGGACGACCAGTCCCAAGGCCCAGCGTATAAGTCGGTGCAAGCGGCTCATGGAGAAGGCCCAAAGGAGAGAAAAGATTCCCTTTCAAGAGAAAACAAGACCCGAATTAGGAGTCAAGAGAGACTAATCCTAATCCTAGTCCTAGTAGGACTTTGCATGTAAACCTACCCCTTCCACTTATATAAGGAGGGATAGAGCACCCCTAGAGGGACAAGCTAAGAAAAGTTCAAGTCATTAGAGATAGACAAATTAGAGACTCGATTAGAGGTAGCGATTCCGCATCCTTGTAACCGGGATCGTCATCATCATCAATATAGACATAAATCATGACGTAGGCTTTTACCTCCGTCGGGAGGGGCCGAACCTAGGTAAAAATCGTGTCTCTCGATTCCGACCAACCCCTCTCAAGCCACCACATAGTTACGATGGCCTCACACCTAAGTTCGTTAACCCAGACATCTTGCCGTGACAAATCCACGACAGTTAGCGTCCACCATGAGGCGAAGTGCACGGTGTTGTGTTCTTAGAGGGAACTCTCTGAGGAACTGAGAAGCTCGTGATTCATCTAATGAAGAAGCGCTCGCACGGCAACCCGCCATGGAACAACCTTGGTCAGAGCTGGCAAGATTATCGTTTTGTGGTCAGAATTCCGATTCTCTTTGGATCTGGCAGTACAAGACTTGAGTTCAAGAAAAATAGGTTGCATCGAGTGCGCCGCCATCGCCGCAAATTGAAAGACGTGTCCATGATCAAAATTCTGCTAAGAAACTATTGTACGCCGTTACTACAGATTAAAAACCGGCACTTATGCGGCCCGATTCTCTACCTAATAATAAAGCACCGATAAATTCTGGTCGTACCTTATTAAAATTGCCCCGAAAGTTGTAAAATATTACCCAGCAATGCCACCTATAAATTATAAAAAATGTTTCACACAGAAAATTTTGGACAGGGCCGGCCCATGCAAGAATATCCTATATTGCGCTCTGCGTGCTAGAAAAAGACACAGCTCGCCTGGACCGGCCCATGTATGGGCGACCAATTTTAATTTTGGGTTTTCTTTTCCATCGTTGTATTTTTATATTTTAAATAATTTAAGAATTTAGAAAAGTTTGAAAATTTATAAAATAAGAATTTGAATTAAAATTTTAATAATTCACAAATGTTTGTGGCTACAGAAATTGTTTGCGATTAAACAAAAATGTTTGCAAATAGTATAATATGTTCATGAATTCAAACAATGCTCTTGATTTTGGAAAATGTTCACGAATTTAAAAAATGTTCACAATTTTAAATATGTTCAAGAGTTTATAAAAATGTTCATGATTTTTGAAAATTGTTCACGATTTCAAAAAAATGAGTGTTGTAGTGTATCTCGATGATGTATTAAAATGCCTATTCGTTATGCATGTCCTCACACGTTGATTGTTTCCGGTGGGGATATCTAACATGCTTGCAAGAAAATTAATTCTTGACTTGAATGACAGTTGCAAATACATATATAGATAAGACAAATAGTTGATTTTTTCTAATGTTTAATAGAAAAACTATGTAACTTCAACATCGTTCAGTGTAATTTCAAATTTTTAGTATTAGTAGATTTTGATATACTTGCAAATTTCCATGTGAAAAATAAAAACTGAATCGGAGTAAGTGGTGAATATTTCTTTCTTTCTTTATTGAAAGTAATTTTAGACACCAAGACAATCGATGGTATTTTTAGACTATATGACAATTGATCATGATTCTTTGTTTTAACCTAGATCCGTTGAAAGGGCTCTAGGAATCATGTGTTCTCGGTTACATACTTTCAATTATGATATTTAGAGAGGAGGGGGGAGGGGCTGAAAATGAAATACATGTATATGTGCCTAACTTGCATTGACCAATATTACAAGTAGGTGCACTGTGTTTGTTTACAACAATCTAAATATGGGAGGTTTAACTTTATTGTCTTGCAAAAAATGATCACGACGATTTTTTAAACATCAATGGTGGGGTAGAGCACCACCTGAATTTAGTGTTTTGGAATTAGACAATCAGATAAATGATGATCCAAGTTTTGAAATTGATGTATAAAAATATAGGGAATCAATTATTCTTTTCTCTCATTGCAACGCACGGCATGTTTCCTATACTACCTAATACATGTAGTATAATACGTGCTAGTGCATAAAAAAAGGGAGCAAGGCAGGTTTCGACCCGGAAGTGGATGAGACAAGCGGCTCCACCTCCGCCGCCGTATCTCGCCTCACCGTCGCCGCCTCTGCTCCGCTCCGCCTCGCCCGCGGACACCCCTGCATTGAGCCGCTGTGGCCTGCCTCCATGCGCGCTTTCGCCGTGGTGGCCTACATCGTTGTGCTCTGCCTCCACAGCCGCAGCCTCGCCGAGCCGGCTCTTCCTTCACCTCGCTCCGCCTCGCCTCTGCCGCTTCACTGTGTGCCGGCCTGCAGTGTTGTGCTCCGCCTCCACACTCGGGCGTCCGCCAGCTGGGTCGCCCCTTGGCTGCTGCTGCGCCGCTGCGTACGCCGTCCGCCTCTGTTGGCGTGGCCCAGCCGCATCTGCGATTGTCGCCGAGGCGCGTCTCGCCGTTGCGCCTTAAGCCTCCGCCGTGTCTCCACCCACCACACCGTCGCGGCCTCGTGTTGCACCGGCTCGCCCCGCCGCGCCTGCGACTGCAGCCGTGGCTCGTCTCACCGCGACGCCTTAAGCCGCTGCCACGCTTGCATCCACCGCGCCTCGCCTCCACCGATGCCTTTTCGAGTCGTGCTCAGGGTCGACCTCATCTCCGAGTCGCCTCGCCTTCCGTCGAGTCGGTGCCCTAGCCGTCGCCCATCTCGGACTCGGCCTCGTTTCTGAGCCGCCTCACCTCACCTTGAGCCTCCGCCTCGTCTTGAGCAACCACCGCGCCTTGAGCTCCCGCCGCGCCCGGAGCCGCTGTGGCGTCGACCTCCACTGCGCTTCGAGCCACCGCATAAGCCGCACATCGCCCATCTCCACCATCGCCTTACACCGGCTTCGCCTCACCTTGCTTCTACCCAGTGGCGGAGCTACAGAAAATTGTTGGGCAGGCCAGCTGGCTCGGGCTGGGAGGCGGTTGATCTGTGCGGTGTGCGGACTACGGCGACTGCTGTGACCGATCCCGGGCGATGCTGGGCGGCTGTTCCCATGTTGAATGCGTGCTGGGCAGGCCACGACCCTTTTAGCCTCTATCACCGCATATTCAAGCTGGAGACACCCTGTTGTGCTCAAGTGTCAAACGTCCTCACATTGCCTCGCCTCGTGCCAGTCGTTCTTTCTCTGAGTCTGTCAATGAGGTGCACCCTGGCAAGCTCTGTGACCGTATATCTGATGCTATACTAGAAGAGAAGTGCTTTGGTACCCCCCCCCCACACACAAAATGTAGAAGGGCAGAATGGTCACACGGAAAGAAATGTATACCCTCTCGTATCGTATACCCACCAGCCGTACGAATATACGTGGTCAAGAAAGAAAAAAACTTACCCGATCGAGCCCGTGTGCTGCCCACGTACGCACGACCGCATCGGGTGCCTCACCATCGTCCATCGCCAGCCGCCGCCGCCTCCACCGTTGCCGCCGTCGCCACCTCCACCATCACCAGCGCCGCCGCCTCCACCATCGCCGCTGCCGCCTCCATCACCGCCGTCGCCACCATCGCCTTCACCATCGCTGCCGCGGCCTCCACCATCACCATCGCAGCCGCCTCCACCATCGCCACCATCACATACACCATCACCTCCTGCCGCCACAACGCCCGCCTCCTGCTGCCACAGTGCCCGCCTCCTGCCGCCGTAGCGCCCACCTTCACGACCGGCAGCGGCTGTCTCCACGACCGGCAGCGGCTGTCTCCACGATCGCCCGCATCCCGCCGCCGCCGCCTGCTACGCGACCGCCAACCGCCGCCTCCATGATCGCCCATCGCCAGCCGCCGCCGCCTCCACCACCGCCGTCGCCGCTGCCTCCATGATCTCCGCCATCGCCTCCGCCTCCACGATCTCCGTCGCCATCACCTGCACGACCGTCAGCCGTTGTCGCCTGTAACCACCGCGAGATAACACGTCGGCCGTTCCATCCCCGTCGTGTCCCGCACCATGGTCGGCGGTCACGAAATAGCCGAGCACGTCTTGGACGTCGCCGGTTTCCCCATCGACGCCACATCCGCCGCCTGTAACCACCCAGGCATTAACCGCACTCGTCCTCCGCCGCGGATCCGTTCGGTAATCCCGTGGGTGGATTCGTTGTCTTTCACGTCGCCGCCCTCCTGAATCACGCCGGAGACGTCGACACCGCCACACACGGTTTGTCATCTAACCCTTGTACCATGTATCGATATGAGTTAGATTTAGAAAGAAATCATTATGACAAAGTGTATGAACTTAGCATTTAACGTGGGATAATGTGTTTGTCAATGATGTGCAGTGTTGGTAGTAACACGTGTTTAAATGGACGAAGAAACATCATCTACGACCGATGATAATGGTACGGATAAGGTCAGTCGGACCGATAATGATCCTAGTAATGAAGATGATGACAACAGCGATAACGAATCGTGGTCATCATATGATAACTTACCTTCAGAGGATTTTGAAAATAATGAACATGGTGCAAACAGTGAAAACGTAAGTGAAGTCTATTTGATTCTATTTTTCAACTGACAGAGTACGGTATGAATAATTGTTTGTCTCTGTTTTTAATTTACAGGAAGATGTGGATGTTGAGAATGAGCAGACTAATTATGAGGAATCGTGGACCGATAACTTGAGCCAGGTTCGTTCAAACGTTTTCTAACGCGTGCGGTAGTTTGTAATAGATGATAGTAACTCTCTCATATGTAATTTTGTAGGAGGGCTCACATGGTCCTGACGGTGCAGAGATGGACATTGAGGAGGCTCAATACCAGCAACAGATGTTGGAGACACATTGGTGTTGGGGAACGTTACATGGGAAACAAAAAATTTCCTACGCACACGCAAGATCTATCCACGGTGATGAGCATCTACGAGAGGGAGAGTGGATCTATATACCCTTGTAGATCGCTAAGCGGGAAGCGTTAAGAAACGTGGTTAGTGTAGTCGAACGTATTCGCGATCCAAATCGCCGAGCATCCCACGATCTCATCACGATCCGTCCCGCCATCCAATCACGATCCGTCCTGCGAACTCATCACGATCCGTCCCGTGATCTTATCACGATCCGTCTCGCGATCTTGATCACGGTCCTTCCGATCTAGCACCGAACGGACGACACCTCCGTGTTCAGCACACGTACAGCTCGATGACGATCTCCGCCTTTTTGATCCAGCAAGAGGGAGCGGAGAGGTAGATGAGTTCTTCGACAGCGCGACGGCGTTGCGGTGATGGTGGTGGAGCTATTCTAGCAGGGCTTCGCCTAAGCACCACTGAAAACCGATCTAGGGGAGAAACTGCGATCTAGAGGAGAGGTAACACGTGGCTATTAGGGTTAGCTTTTTTCTCTAAATCCTCTAGTATATATAGGAGGGAGGGAGGGGAGGAGGCAGCCTCAAACCCTCAAGGTTTGGTCGAAGTTGGAGGTGGAGGAGTCCTACTCCAATCCTATTAGGAGTAGGATTCCTCCTTTCCACTTGGAAACTCTTTCCACCTCTCCACCTTTGGATTTTTTCCCTTCTCAAACCACTCCAGCCGCATGGGCCCTTAGAGGAGGCTTCAGGCAGCCTACCAAGGGCTGGTTTACCTCCTCCCACAGCCCATGTAGCCTCTTGGGTCGAAATACCTCTCCCGATGGTCCCCCGGTACACTCCCGGCACTCCCGGTACACTACCGATGAGTCTGAAACTTTTCTGACGACCAAAACAGGACTGCCTATATATCAATCTTTACCTCCGAACCATTCCAGAGCTCCTCGTGACATCCGAGATCTCATCTGGGACTCCGAACAACCTTCGGTCACCACCATACATAACTCTATACTACCGAAGCGTCACCGAACCTTAAGTGTGCAGACCCTGCGGGTTCGACAACTATGTAGACATGACCGAGACACCTCTACGGTCAATAACCAATAGCGGGACCTGGATGCCCATATTGGTTCCTACATATTCTAAGAAGATGTTTATCGGACGAACCTCTATGTCAAGGATTTAGTTAATCCCGTATGACGTTCCCTTTGTTCTTCGGTATGTTACTTGCCCGAGATTCGATCGTCGGTATCTCCATACCTAGTTCAACCTCATTACCGGCAAGTCTCTTTACTCGTTCCGTAATACAAGATCCCGTGACTAACACTTAGTCACATTGCTTGCAAGGTTTATTGTGATGTTGTATTACCGAGTGGGCCCTGAGATACCTCTCCGTCACACGGAGTAACAAATCCCTGTCTTGATCCATGCCAACCCAAAAGACACCCTCGGAGATACCTGTAGAGCACCTTTATAGTCACCCAGTTACATTGCGATGTTTGATACACACAAGGTACTCCTCCGGTGTCAGTGAGTTGCATGATCTCATGGTCATAGGAACAAATACTTGACATGCAGAAAACAGTAGCAATAAACTGACACGATCATATGCTAAGTTTGTAGTTTAGGTCTTGTCCATCACATCATTCTCCTAATGACATGATCCCATTATCAAATGACATCTCATGTCCATGACTAGGAAACCATAGCCATCTTTGATCAACGAGCTAGTCTCTTAGACATGGTGTTGTCTATGTATCCACACATGTATTTGAGTTTCCGATCAACACAATTATAGCATGGATAATAAACGATTATCATGAACAAGGAAATATGATAATAACCAATTTATTATTGCCTTTAGGGCATATTTCCAACAGTATCCCACTTGCACTAGAGTCAATAATTAGTTCACATCACCATGTGATTCGCATTGTTATGAATCTAACACCCAATGAGTTTTGGGGCTCGATTATGCTTTGCATGTGAGAGAGGTCTTATAGTCAACGGGTCTGCGACATTTAGATCTGTGTGTACTTTGCAAATCTCTATGTCAAACTGTAAACACTGCTACCACACTCCATTCGGAGCTATTCCAAATGGCTGCTCTACTATACGTATCCGGATTGCTACTAAGAGTCATCCAGATTGGTGTCAAAGCTTGCATCGACGTAACTCTTTACAACGAACTCTTTCTTACCTCCATAATCGAGAAACATTTCCTTAGTCTTTTAGTTACTAAGGATGATCTTGACCGCTGTCCAGTGATCTACTCTTGGATCGCTCTTGTACCCCTTGACGGACTCATGGCAAGGCACACACATGTGCGGTACACAACATTGCACACTATACAGAGCCTATGGCTAAGGCATAGGGGACGACATTCGTCCTTTCTCTTTCTTCTGCCGTGGTAGAGCTTTGAGTCCCACTCAACTTCACACCTTACAGAGCAGGCGAGAACACTTCTCTTTGACTAATCCATTTTGAACTCTTTCAAAATCTTGTCAAGGTACGTCTCATTCAAAGTCTCATTAAGCATCTTGATCTATCTCTATAGATCTTGATGCTTAACAATTAGGTAGCTTTATCCAGGTCTTCTTTTGAAAAACTCCTTTCAAACAACCCTTTATGCTTTCCAGAAATTCTACATCATTTCCGATTAACAATATGTCAACCACATATGCTTATCAGAAATTCTATAGTGCTCCCACTCACTTTATTGTAAATACAAGTTTCTCATAAACTTTGTATAGACTCAAAAACTTTGATCACCTCATCAAAGTGTATATTCCAACTCCGAGATGCTTGCTTCAGTCCATAGAAGGATCACTGAAGCTTGCTCACCTTTTAGCATCCTTAGGACTGACAAAACCTTTTGGTTGTATCACATACAAATTTTCCTCAAGTAAACTGTTATGGAAACGATGTTTTGTCATCCATCTGCCAGATTTGATAATTGAAAAATGCAGCAACTGCTAACATAATTCCAACAGACTTTAGCATCGCTACGAGTGAGAAAGTCTCATCGCAGTCAACTCTTTGAACTTGTCGGAAACTTCTTTGTGACAAGTCAAGCTTTATAAACGGTGACATTTACCATCAGCGTATGTCTTCATCTCAAAGGTCCATTTGTACTCGACGACCTGTTGTCCAACGAGCAAGTCTACCAAAGTCTATACTTGGTTTTCATACATGGATCCTTTCTCGGATTTCATGGCCTCTAACCATTTGTCGGAATCCGAGCCCATCATCGCTTCTCCATATCTCGTAGGTTCATCGTTGTCCAACAACATGACCTCCAAGACAGGGTTGCCGTACCACTCAGGAGCAGTACGCATCCTTGTCGACCTACGAGGTTCGATAGTAACTTGATCAGAAGCTTCATGATCATCATCATTTACTTCTCTTCAATTGACATAGGTTCCACAGAAACATCTTTCTGCACTGCGCTATTCTCTGGTTGAAACAAAGGTTCAACAACCTCATCAAGTTCTATCTTCCCCCCACTCAATTCTTTCGAGAGAAACTTTTTCTCGGGAAAGGACCCGTTTTAGCAACAAACACTTTATGCTTGGATCTGAGATAGAAGGTTCACCCAACTATTCTTAGGGTAATCTATGAAGATGCATTTGTCCGCTTTGGGTTCGAGCTCATTAGGTGAAAACATTTTTCCACACAAGCGTCGCAGCCCCAAACATTAAGAAATGACAGCTTAGGTTTCTATCAAACCATAATTCACATGGTGTCATCTCAACGGATTTAGATGGTGCCCTATTTAAAGTGAATGTAGTTGTCTCTAATGCATAACCCCAAAACTATAGTAGCAAAACCATAAGAGACATCATAGCCCGCACCATATCCAATAGAGCACGACTATGACGTTCGGACACACCATCAAACTATGGTGTTCCAGGTGGCGTGAGTTGTGAAACGACTTTCACATTGTCTAAAGTTGTATGCCAAACTCGTAACTCAGGTATTCACCTCCACGAACATATCGTAGACATTTTTATCTTCTTGTCACGATGATCTTAAACTTCACTCTGAATTTGCTTGAATTTTTCAAACGATTCAAACTTGTGTTTCATTAAGTAAACATACACTATATCTACTCAAATCATCAGTGAAGGTAAGAAAATAACGATATCCACCGCACGCTACAAGACTTATTGGATTGCATACATCAACATGTATCATTTCCAATAAATCACTTGCCCGCTCCATCAATCCAGAAAACGGGGTCCTTAGTCATCTTGCCCAAGAGGCATGGTTCGCATGTCTCCATCGATTCGAAATCGAATGAGTCCAAACATCCATCAACATGGAGTTTCTTCATGCACTTTATACCAATGTGACATTTAGCGGCAGTGCCACAAGTATGTGGTACTATCATTATTAACTTTGTATCTTTTGGCATCAATGTTATGAACATGTGTATTACTATGATGAAGATTTAACAAACCATTCTCACTGGGTGCATGACCATTGAAGGTATTATTCATGTAAACAGAATAACAATTATTCTCTTACTTAAATGAATAACCGTGTTGCAATAAACACGATCTAATCACGTTCATGCTCAATGCAAAACACCAAATAACATTTATTTAGGTTTGTCACTAATCCCGAAGGTAGAGAGAGCATGTGATGTCGATCACATCAACCATGGAAACATTTCCAACACACATCGTCACCTCACCCTTAGCTAGTCTCCGTTTATTCTGTAGCTTTTACTTCGAGTTACTAACATTTAGCAACCGAACCGGTATCCAATACCCAAGTGCTATTAGGAGTACTAGCAAGGTACACATCAATAACACGTATATCAAATACACTTGTGTCGACGTTGCCAGCCTTCTTATCTACCAAGTATATAGGGTTGTTCCGCTTCAGCGACCGTTCACCTCATAATAGAAGCACTTAGTCTCGGATTTGGGTTCAACTTTGGGTTGCTTCACTGGACCTGCAACCGACTTGCCATCCATGAAGTTTCCCTCCTTGCCCTCGCCCTTCTCGAAACTAGTGGTTTTACTAACCATCAACACTTGATGCTCCTTCTTGATTTCTACCTTCGTGGTGTCAAACATCGCGAACAGCTCAGGGATCATTATTTCTATCCCAGGCATTTTATAGTTCATCACCAAGTTCTAGTAGCTTAGTGACAGTGACTTGGAGAACTATATCAATCATTATCTTATCTGGAAGATCAACTCCCACTCGATTCAAGTGATTGTAGCACCCAGACAATTTGAGCACATGCTTAACGATTGAGCTATTCTCCTTCATCTTGCAGGCAAAGAATCTTGTTGGAGATCTCATATCTCACAACATGGGCACGAGCCTGAGATCCCAATTTCAGCTCTTAGAACATCGCATATGTTCTGTGACGTTCAAAACGTTTTGGAGCCTCAAGTCTAAGCCGTAATGCATGACGCACTAAACTATCAAGTAGTCATCGGAACGTGCCTATCAGATGTTCACAACATCTACGGACGATGCTAGTGGGGGTGGCGCACCGAGCGGTGCATTAAGGACATAAGCCTTCTGTGCAGCAATGAGGACAATCCTCAGATCACGGACCCAGTCCGCAATATTGCTACCATCATCTTTCAACTCTATTTCTCTAGGAACATATATAAATTCAAGGGAGCTACAGCGTGAGATAGTAATCTACAACATAATTTTGCAAAGACACTACTGACTATGTTCACGATAATGAGTTCAGTTAATCATATTACTTAAGAACTCCCACTCAAACTGACATCCCTCCGGTCATTCGAGTGATACATGATCCAAATTCACCAACAAAAGTCCGATCATCACGTGAGTTAAGGTGATTTCAATGGTGAACATCATCATGTTGATCATATCTACTATATGACTCATGTTCGACCTTTTGCTCTCTTGTGTTCCAAGGCCACGTCTGTACATGCTAGGCTCGTCAAGTTTAACCCAAGTGTTCTGCATGTGCAACACTGGCTTGCACCCGTTGTATGTGAACGTAGAGTCCATCACACCCGATCATCACGTGGTGTCTCGACACGACGAACTTTCGCAACGGTGCACACTCGGGGAGAACACAATTTATCTTGAAATTAAGTGAGAGATCACCTTATAATTCTACCGTCGTCGTAAGCAAAACAAGGTGCATAAAAGGATTAACATCACATGCAAATCATAAGTGACATGATATGACCATGAACTTGTGCTTTTGATCTCCATCTTGAAAGCACTGGCATGATCTCCATCGTCACCGGCATGACACCATGATCTCCATCAACGTGTCGCCATCGGGGTTGTCGCTCCCACCATGCTTCTACTACTATTGCTACTATTTAGCGATAAAGTAAAGCATTACATAGCGCTTAATGATTGACACGCAGGTCATACAATAATTAAAGACAACCCTATGGCTCCTGCCGGTTGCCGTACTCATCGACATGCAAGTCATGATATTCTATACAACACATGATCATCTCATACGTCACATATATCTCATCATGTAATTGGCCATATCACATCACAACATACCCTGCAAAAACAAGTTAGACGTCCTCTAATTGTTGTTGCATGTTTTACGTGGCTGCTACGGGTATCTAGCAAGAACAATTATCACCTACGCATAAACCACAACGGTGATACATAAGTTGCTTTTCAACCTTCTCAAGGACCGCCTTAGTCGAATCTTATCCAACTAAAGTAGGAGAAACAGACACTCGCCAGCCATCTTTGTGCAACGAAGTTACACATCAGTCGATGGAACCGGTCTCTCGTAAGCATACGACTAAGGTTGGTCCGGGCCACTTCATCCCACAATACCGTTGAACCAAAACATGACCAAGGGAGGAAGCAATCTAAGCATCAACGCCCACAAACTCTTTGTGTTCTACTCGAGATCTCATCTACACATAGACCTAGCTCATGATGACACTATTGGGGAAAGTTGCATGGGAAACAAAAAATTTCCTACGCACACGCAAGATCTATCCATGGTGATGAGCATCTACGAGAGGGAGAGTGGATCTACATACCCTTGTAGATCGCTAAGCGGGAAGCGTTAAGAAACGCGGTTGGTGTAGTCGAACGTCTTCGCGATCCAAATCGCCGAGCATCCTGCGATCTCATCACGATCCGTCCCGTGATCCAATCACGATCCGTCTCGCGAACTCATCACGATCCGTCCCGCGATCTTATCACGATCCATCTCGCGATCTTGATCACGGTCCTTCCGATCTAGCGCCGAACGGACGGCACCTCCGCGTTCAGCACACGTACAGCTCGATGACGATCTCCACCTTCTTGATCCAGCAAGAGGGAGCAGAGAGGTAGATGAGTTCTCCGACAGCGCGACGGCATTGCGGCGATGGTGGTGGAGATATTCCAGTAGGGCTTCGCCTAAGCATTGCTGAAAACCGATCTAGAGGAGAAACTGCGATCTATAGGAGAGGTAGCACGTGGCTATTAGGGTTAGCTTTTTCCTCTAAATCCTCTAGTATATATAGGAGGGAGGGAGGGGAGGAGGCAGCCTCAAACCCTCAAGGTTTGGTCGAAATTGGAGGTGGAGGAGTCCTACTCAGATCCTATTAGGAGTAGGATTCCTCCTTTCCACTTGGAAACTCTTTCCACCTCTCCACCTTTGGATTTTTTTCCTTCTCAAACCACTCCAGCCGCATGGGCCCTTAGAGGAGGCTTCGTCCAGCCCACCAGGGGCTGGTTTACCTCCTCCCACAGCCCATGTAGCCTCTTGGGTCGAAATACCTCTCCCGATGGTCCCCCGGTACACTCCCGGCACTCCGGTACACTACCGATGAGCCCAAAACTTTTCCGACGACCAAAACAGGACTTCCTATATATCAATCTTTACCTCCGGACCATTACAAAGCTCCTCGTGACGTCCGGGATATCATCTGGGACTCCGAATAACCTTCGATCACAACCATACATAACTCTATACTACCGAAACGTCACCAACCTTAAGTGTGCAGACCCTGCGGGTTCGACAACTATGTAGACATGACCGAGACACCTCTACGGTCAATAACCAATAGCAGGACCTAGATGCCCATATTGGTTCCTACATATTCTACGAAGATCTTTATCGGTCGAACCTCTATGCCAAGGATTCAGTTAATCCCGTATGATGTTCCCTTTGTTCTTCGGTATGTTACTTGCTCGAGATTCGATCGTTGTTATCTCCATACCTAGTTCAACATTGTTATTGGCAAGTCTATTTACTCGTTCCGTAATACAAGATCCCGTGACTAACACTTAGTCACATTGCTTGCAAGGCTTATTGTGATGTTGTATTACCGAGTGGGCCGTGAGTTACCTCTCCATCACACGGAGTAACAAATCCCAGTCTTGATCCATGCCAACCCAACAGACACCCTCGGAGATACCTGTAGAGCACCTTTATAGTCACCCAGTTACGTTGCGACATTTGATACACACAAGGTACTCCTCCGGTGTCAGTGAGTTGCATGATCTCATGGTCATAGGAACAAATACTTGACATGCAGAAAATAGTAGCAATAAACTGACATGATCATATGCTACGTTTGTATTTTGGGTCTTGTCCATCACATCATTCTCCTAATGACGTGATCCCGTTATCAAATGACATCTCATGTCCATGACTAGGAAACCATAGCCATCTTTGATCAACGAGCTAGTCTATTAGAGGCATACTAGGGACATGGTGTTGTCTATGTATCCACACATGTATCTGAGTTTCCGATCAACACAATTATAGCATGGATAATAAACGATTATCATGAACAAGGAAATATGATAATAACCAAGTTATTATTGCCTCTAGGGCATATTTCCAACAATTGGAAGGTTATGGCTATGACTTTTCGGTCCCAAGGGGATGCATACATATTCTACAACAAGCACGCTAAAGAGCATGGGTTCAGCATCAGAAGAGAGAAGGTGAAACGAGGGAAGGGTGCTTCGGGAGTAATACGGTTTAGGCGGTTCGTTTGCTCTAGGTTAGGGAGAAGGCAGAGCATAACCATGGAGGGTCGCACCCGCAGGCTTAGACCCGAGACTCGATGTGAGTGTGGTGCGCAGATGGTGGTGAAATTGGACAGGGCACGTGGACTTTGGTTTGTCACGTCATTCGTGGATGATCACAACCACACGATGGCTCGACCCGACGAGGTTCCATTTTTGTGGTCACACACACGGATTGGAGAGGGCAAGAGGTTAGAGATACTGGCTATGCAAGGGGCTGGAATTAGGAAGCATATAATAGTGGAAAACTTCATCAGTAGGTATGGTTCGTACGATAAATGCGGCCTTATTAGGCGGGACGTGTACAATCTTTGCTGCAGAGAGAAAATGAATTTCATTGCAAAGGGTGATGCTGGAACGGTAGTGGGCATTATGAGGAGCAGAAAGGCGAAGGACCCAGACTTATTCTTCGAGTACGTGCTAGATAAGGAAGTGCGATTGAAGAGTATGTTCTGGTGCAATGCACAGTCGCGGAGGGACTATCAGGACTACGGAGATGTGGTAGTGTTTGACAACACGTATAAGATGAACAGATATGGTATGCCGTTCATCCCCTTTGTTGGTGTTAATAACCACCGTTGCACAACTGTTTTTGGTTGCGCCATTGTTTCTGATGAGACCGAAGGGATGTATGTGTGGCTGCTTCAGACTTTCATGAGGGCAAACTGTCAGCAGAAGCCAAAGTCAATAATCACGGACGGTGACACTGCAATGATCCAAGCGATTCAGAGTGTCCTTTCAAATGTGCTACATCTTATTTGCTCGTGGCATATCGAGAAAAATATGCAGAGGCACCTATATTACAAGTCACTCGATGAGTTCAGATCGCTCCTGTACTATGCCACCTCTCGAGACAACTTTGAGCGGAGATGGGCCACCTTTGTAGATAAATGGAAGACGGAAAAGACCGAATAGTGGCTGAACAGGATGTATAGGAAGAGGAGACTTTGGGCAGCATCATATCTTTCGGATGGATTTTTCCTTGGTATGCGTAGTAACCAGAGGAGTGAAAGCCTCAACTCCTCCCTTCACCTTCACCTCGACTATGGTATGACCATAGTTGATCTGCTAGTGCATTATGAGAACTGCATAGTTTGCCTCAGTGAGAACGAGGCGCATGATGACTGTGAGGCTAATCAGAAAGTACCACCGACGGTTACTGAGTATAAGGACATTGAAGAGCATGCTGCGAAGGTATTCACTCCTGCTAATTTCTACATTCTGCAAGATGATCTCAAGAAGATGGGACAACTGGAGATATTTGAGACGCTAGTAGGAATTGAGCGTCAGACATTCACCGTGACATGGCAGGATAACCACAAGTTCAAGTACAATGTTGTGTATGAACCAGGTAACTCAGAAGAAACTATATCATGCACGTGTCTCGTGATGGTTCGGAAAGGGCTGCCTTGCAAACATATTCTCTTTGTCCTGCATCATCTTAAATTATCTGAATTACCAAAGTGTTGTGTACTCAATCGGTTGTCGAAAAATGCTAGAGATGGGTTGCCAGTGCAGCGCAAGAGTGATTTTTTTGGCTGGGGTTGGTTTGGGCTAGAGGAGAGAGAACAGTATAGTCAAATGAGCATAAAAACAGCAGAATCTGCTCATGTTGCAGCAAATGATCCCTTCTTGTTTGATGAATTGATGAAGTGCCTGGATGATATAATAGCAAAGAAGAAGATCCTGAAAGAGGAACTCATAGGACGTAGAAGGTGTGCTCTAATGGCGAAGCAGGCAATTCAAACAGAAGAAGGTGCGGTAGGTATACGAGATCCTGAGAAACTTTCGACGAGGGTGCACCTAAAAAAGGCCGGTCAAAGGGTGGCCCTACGTTACGAAAAATGGGAGACCAGAAGATCTTAGAGAAAAGAAAAGTGGTCCATTGTGCAGTCTTTGTCATTTGACAGGTCATAACAAGGCGACATGTAGTCTAAACGAGAAGTAAGTTTTACATTCTTATTTTTGTTATGTTGTTTGTTTGGTTTTTCCGACTATATTTTTTCACACGGTTTTTTATATTTTCTTCAGGAATTGGGCGTAGAGATCGATCGTGAGAAGAAGAAAACTGGTTGCACGAGTCATGTCGGAATAACCTATGTTGTTTATTTATGTGAAAATGTGTGCGGCACCAGAGAGCTTAATAAGCATTTTGTTTATGAACATCTATCATATGCATTGATTAATTTCCATGTTTTTTGTAATGTCTCGTTCACAGTTTTAACAAACTGTTTACTTTGTCAGTTAGTGCTTAATGATCATTATTGTATTGTATATGTTCGAACTTTGAAAAAAATGTGTGAACTTGTGTGCGGCACCAGAGAACTTAATAAGCGTTTTGTTTATGTTTATCAAAATATTTATATGGACATCTATCATATGCATTGAATTAATTTTCATGTTTTTTGTAATGTCTCGTTCACAGTTTTAACAAACTGTTTACTTTGTCAGTTAGTGCTTAATGATTATTACTGTATTGTATATGTTTACTTTGTCAGTTAGTGCTTAATGATTATTACTGTATTGTATATGTTCGAACTTTGAAAAAAATATGTGAACTTGTGTGCGGCACCAGAGAACTTAATAAGCGTTTTGTTTATGTTTATCAGAATATTTATCTTGACATCTCCCGCGCCCGGCTATTTAATCAGGTCTCAGCGCCCCTCCGGTTCCGAGGTGGGACTAAATCGTACCTGCGTCGCGCGTCAGGGGGCGGGGGCTACCGCGCTGGTGGGAAATGGGCCGGCACAGTTGGCAGGGGACAGTTCACGCGCGGGGGGAGGGGGCCGACTGCGGTGGGCTGACATAATAAGCCGACCCACTAACATGGCAATGCATGCCGAATGCACGGCACGGCGGCTGCACAGGGATTTAGTCCCACCTCGGAACCGGATGTTGGCGCGGACCACCTTATATACTCTGGCGTGGTATAGTGGCCGAAGTCCTGTGACAGAACAAGCCCTTCGCCCTGTTTGAGTTGGAAATGTATTTCGGCTGACACGGACCAGCAACAGCTTATGGTCGGGCAATTTTTGTGTACAAAGTTAAGTTAGACGCCGAAGCTGATTAGCCTTATTTTAATCATTGTAATCACTTGTAACAGAAAAATAGTAGAAATTTCATGACGAAAAGTCCGCAACAAATTCTGAAAATAAATTTCTCCCAATCACCAAATAGGCATAATAATCTGTGGCAAAATCCGAAAGTCTGACATTATTACAATGATAAAATTGTACCAAGTACCGAATAGGCATAATCATCTTAGGGGCAAAAACCAAAATTCTGTCATTATTACAATAATAAAATTATACCGAATAGGGATAATTTTTGTATGGGGCAAAAACCCTAAGCCCATCCTAGCACTTATTCCTTTTCCATGATTTTCAGTATCTTCTCCTTCACCTTGCTCAGTGTGTTGTTCTGTGAAAAAAAAAATCTGCGAGAATGCGTCCCCTTAAAGAATTAATCTCGTCCTGCTTAAACTCATATGTCCACCCATCCGCGTCCCAGTATTCGATGCATTTCATCACAAAAAATGCACAAGACATTCTGAAATAGAAACGCGAGTCAAGTAATGATGAAAGGAACAATTACATATGCATTTAATTATGAGCTTACCCGTCACTTTGTCTCGGCATTTTGTACTTCCTTATTGGTCAGTTAGACACATCAGGATGATCCGTACCTATAGCTGAGTTTACCTCCTTTGTATCATTAGCGATTTCTGCCCTCTGAAATAAAATTATCACAAAAAATTTAGTGCGTAAAAAATGAACACCTTACGAAAGTACTAATTTAATGTCTTTCGTGTTATGCAAAATTGTTGACTTATCAACACAGCAATGTCCGAACGGACTTTCTTGCTGATTTTACCAGTAGAATTTAGGACTTGAAACTCTTTCTTCGTATTGTGCATGACAATGGTTATCCAATGTGACTTGTCCACATTGAAAGGAAAATATGCCTACGAAACAGTAAAGTTGTCAAAAATATTATGCTGGACGATGGACTACGCCCGATGCATTTCCTAGGATTTTCCCAGTGAAAAAACCATAAAACACTGGCCGGACGTGACGCGACGTTTGTTCGGTGTCGTGTTTCGTTCCAAACTTGCGTGGGGGCCTACGTTGGCCGTGTACCCATGTCTGCACGGTTTGGTGCAACTGCATGCATGCGATCACATTGACCATGTGCAACCAGCTCCGTTTCGATGTGGCGGAGGGGGGTTCTGAAGCACGTTTGTTCTTCCGACTCCGTGAAATGGCCCAAAACTTTTTCCACGCGTTGCCATCACCTTCGATGGCACGCATGCCAGTTTTCTTATTTTTCCAACGCCCGATGCATTTCCTAGGATTTTCCCGGTGAAAAATTGGCCGGACGCGACACCACGTTCCTTCGGTGTCGGGTTTCGTTCCAAACTTGCATGTGGCCTACGTTGGCCGTGCCCGTGTGTCTGCACGGTTTGGTGTAACTGCATGCATGCGATCACATAGACCACTTGCAACCAGCTCCGTTTCGATGTGCCGAGGGGGGGGGGGGGTTCCGAAGCACGTTTGTTTTTTCGACTCTGTTAAATGGCCCAAAACTTTTTCCACGCGTTGCCATCACCATCGACGGCACGCATGCCAGTTTTCTTCTTTTTCCGACGCTCGATGCATTTCCTAGGATTTTCCCGGTGAAAAAACCCTAAAACACTGGACGGACGTGACGCGACGTTCGTTCGGTGTCGGGTTTCGTTCCAAACTTGCGTGGGGGCCTACGTTGACCGTGCCCGCATGTCTGCACGGTTTGGTGTAACTGCATGCATACGATCACGTAGACCATGTGCAACCAGCTCCGTTTTGGTGCGCCGGAGGGGGGTTCCGAAGCATGTTTGTTTTTCCGACTCCGTGAAATGGCCCGAAACTTTTTCCACGCGTTTCCATCACCTTCGACGGCACGCATGCCATTTTTCTTATTTTTCCGACGCCTGATGCATTTCCTAGGATTTTCTCGGTGAAAAAACCCTAAAATACTGGCCAGACGTGACGCGACGTTCGTTCGGTGTCGGGTTTTGTTCAAAACTTGTGTGGGGGCCTACGTTGGTTGTGCCTGCATGTCTACATGGTTTGGTGTAACCGCATGCATGCGATCACGTAGACCATGTGCAACCAGCTCCGTTTCGGTGTGCCGTAGGGGGGGTTACGAAGCACGTTTGTTCTTCCGACTCCGTGAAATGGCCCAAAACTTTTTCCACGCGTTGCCATCACCTTCGATGGCACGCATGCCAGTTTTCTTATTTTTCCAACGCCCGATGCATTTCCTAGGAGTTTCCCAGTGAAAAAACCCTAAAACACTGTCTGGACGTGACGCGACGTTCGTTCGGTGTCGGGTTTCGTTCCAAACTTGCGTGGGGGCCTACGTTGGTTGTGCCCGCATGTCTGCAAGAAAATTAGGCTTTCCTTACAAGAAAATTAGGATTCATCTAGGCTTTCCTTACAAGAAAATTATATCAATTCACATCCTAGAGTCCTAGTTCTAGTCCCACTCGGATTCAGTCCAAATCTGGCCCAATCTTCTGTCTTGCTCCTTGCGTGGGCCGTGGAATCTGCATGACCTCCGATGGAGACGGTCCAAACATCAATTTTGTGTGAGTCAACAAGACCAACAATCCGTATGTTGACCACTTTCCCAAATATAGCCATCCCAAATATTGCACGAGGTCATCTTTAACTTTGAATCGGCCTCGGTCATGTAGCGGACTGGATCGTCCGAGTGTTGTAGCGTTTTTGCAGGACGTATACTATCTCAGATGACAATGACCTTAAAAGCAAAGTTCACCGTTTCGACGTTACGAACAACTTTCATGTTAAAAAACGTTTCCATCCGAGGACATCTAGATGACCATATAAGCCAATCTTTACCTTATGGTTAAATCACTCAGATTTGGAGTCCTTTAGTCGGTCGAGTGAAATTTCTCACTCGGACATCAATTTTTTCACTCGGAATTCATGTACCTGGACTCCTTGACCGAAGTTTCACTCGGATGGAAACTTTTCACTAGGTGTTCAAGCCTTCACTCGGATAGCTATATTTTCACTCGGATAATAAGCTTTTGACTCGGATTTCCCGAATGAAAACACAATCTGAACTTGTTTCACCTCTGCAGGTTGCATACGATCTCGGATTTGGACGATTTATATATCAAAATCGACCGATTCGACGAGACGAAACTTTTTCGTGTTGAAGATGTTTTGATTCAAGGCCATCTTTAGGGCCTAATTGCTCATGCGACCCATCAGACACCATCCAGGCGAGTGTCTGGTTCTTCGCGCCATACTTTTGCTCAGGGTCGGTACGCAGTGTTTTTCTTTTAACTTTTGTATACGAACTCGTATTAAGATGACTTATATATAAAAAATCGATCAGCTCGACGAGACGAAGACAATCCATGTAGAGCATTCCTTCATCCGAGGTTGTCTTGGAGGCGTAATCGACCAAAAAGCACTCAGAGCATCTAAACATGACAATCCAAGTGTAATTTGGCTCTTGAAATGATGTCGAATAGTGATGGCCTAAACATCAAGGTTGTTTCACTCAACAATATGAACTTTCTCGTATAAAAAACCTTTTCTCTTGATTCCATCTTTACTGCATTTTGCATCGTGCCAAAATCAGGGGTCAACACATGCCCCCATGTTTTTCAGCAAAGCTTGCATGCCGAAAAATAATTTGCACCGCATTTGTTCTAAGGACGATGTCAACACTCCATCGGCCATCTATATTTCTGAGGACGATAATTATGTATCGGCCATGTTTATGCTAAGGGCGATAATCATATATCGGCCATTGCCTAATTAGGCTTCTTGCCACATACTCGGGTGATACTTCTTCAGATATGTGCCATTAAGAGCTCAAGGTAATAATACTCCTTGTATGGATTCCACCAAATATGAATTTCCAGGAACTATTCTTGCAATCCTAAAAGGACATTCCAGTTTGGAGACCACTTCCCGAATTTTCTATCTCTAGAACCAATCGACAGAATCACTTTCCACACAAGATCGCCAACTTGAGAATTCTTTAACTTGACATTTTTATTGTAAGCTCTTGCTACCCTCAACTTGTCCTTTTCTATGGCCTTTAATGTAGCCAAACGTTTATCAACAACCTCATCAATATTTTCCATCATCAAATCATAAAAGTCCACCGCCGATAAATCATTTTGTTTGGCTATTCTCAAAGCACTCAAATTTACTTCTATTGGTAAAACAACCTCTTGACGGTATACTAGCTCATACGGAGTTACCATTCTAGCACCATGCCTTGGGATTCTATGTGCCCATAAAGCCTCAGACAACAACTCATGCCATTTTCTTGGATTATCCTCATTCTTCTTCTTGATGAGCTTAATCAATATTTTGTTGCTAGACTCAGCTTGTCCATTAGCTTGGACATAATACAGAGATGAATTGAGCAACTTTATGTTGTATGATTCGGCAAATTCTCTAATTTGATGTGGCATGAAAGATGAACCTTGATTTGTAATCAACGTCTGAGGAATGCCGAATCTATGAATAATATGTTCGGTTAAGAATTGAATTACCTCCGTATGGGTCATGTTCTCGAGAGGTATTGCTTCAGACCATTTAGTGAAATAATCGGTTGCCACCAACACGAACCGATGCCCCTTTGAAGAAGATGGATGAATTTGTCCAATGAAGTCTAATCCCCATCCTCTAAAAGGCCACGACTTGATAATAGGATGTAACATAGCAGCAGGAGCCAACTGAATATCGCCAAATTTTTGACAAGCTTCACACCCTTTATAATATCTGAAGCAATCATTGATCATAGTCAGCCAATAATATCCAGCACGTCGTAAGAGCCATTTCATTTTGGGTGCCGACTGATGAGTACCACAAATGCCTTCATGTACCTCTCCCATAGCAACTCTTGCTTGGTCCTCATCCAAACACTTCAAAAGAACATCTTCAACCATTCGGTGATAAATACCATCATCTCTCATTGTATATTTGAAAGCTATACACCGAACAACCCTGTTCACCCTTTCACTCAGATTGCACAAGTAATCAATAATGGGATTACTCCAGTCATGATTTCCACCTGTACTAGATTTATTGTTAGTGGCTGAATGAGTGGGCTCTAGTTCGGCCTCTCCCATATTAGCAAGACAAGACACCGGCTTCTGAGAAATATGAAACATGCCATGATTAATATGATATCCGGATGCTTGTTGTGCTAACTCATTTGCTCTCCAATTGTCATGTCTGGATATATGAGCAATGCTAAAATAATCCAAAGTAGAAATTGTCTCTAGACACTTATCAAGATAAACATTAAGTGATTCGTCTAAACATTGAAAGACTTTGGAAACTTGCTGCACTACTAATAACGAATCACCAAAGGCCTCAACATGTGTAGCACCTATAGCGAGTAACATCTCTAAACCGAATAACAATGCTTCATATTCGACTTGATTATTTGTGCAAAAATATTCCAATTGGCATAAGGTTTCAAAAACAGCACCATGGGGAGATATACAAACAATACCAACACCTTGGCCATTGCTACAAACTGAACCTTCAAAATATAACCTCCATGGCACTAATGAGACAATGTTTATATCAACATCATGCTTGTCATTAATCCGATGCTCAACAATAAATTTAGCAATAATTTGGCCTTTTATGGATTTTAGAGATTCATAAGCCAAATCATACTCAATTAAAGCATAAGCCCACTTGCCAATTCTACCACTAAGAATTGGCCTATGCAACATGTGCTTAATGACATCGGTTTGACAAGCTACTATGCAGGCACTCGACACTAGGTAATTTCTCAGTTTTGTGCAAGCATAATATAAATAGAGACATATTTTTTCAATAAATGCATACCTTGTCTCGGCGTCCAATAAGCATGAGCTCAGATATGTAATAGTATGCTCTCTTCCTTTGGTTTCTTGAGTCAATACAACACCAATAACACCTTCCTCCGCCGCAATGTAAAGCCTAAAGGGCTCTTTATGTTTGGGTGCTTTCATCACCGGAGGAGTGCTCAAATAAGTCTTGATCATGTCGAATGCATCTTGTTGTTTTGCCCCCCCAAGTAAAATTAGCATCATTATTTAACCGTAGGATAGGAGTGAATGCATCAACCTTCCGTGACAAATTAGATATGAACCTTCTCAAATAATTGACCTTGCCAAGGAATTTTTGCATATCTCTCTTGCATGTTGGAGCCTCCACCTTTTATATAGCTTCTATCTTTTTGGGATCAATTTCTACGCCATTCTCATGAATAGTGAAACCCAAAAACTTTCTAGCCGACACATCGAATGCACACTTCAAAGGTTTCATCTTCAGTCCGTATTTTTTCATCCTTTCAAAGACCAAACACAAATCGGCTAGATGAGATTCAAAAGCATCCGATTTGACAACAATATCATCAATATAAACCTCAAGTATAACACCGAGTAAATCATGAAAGATTAAATTCATAGCCCTCTGATAAGTGGCGCCAACATTCTTTAACCCAAAGGTCATCACTGTCCACTCAAATAAACCAAGGAATCCGGGGCACCGAAAAGCCGTTTTGGACATGTCCTCTTCGGCCTTGAAAATTTGGTTATACCCCGCATTGCCATCAAGAAAGCTAATGACCTTATGTCCTGAAGCATCATTAATAAGCATATCAGCTATGGGCATGGGATACTCATCTTTGGGCGTAGCTCTATTCAAATCTATGAAATCAATGCACACCCTTAGCTTTCTAGAGCCCTTCTTCTCCACCGGCACAATGTTAGAAATCCACTCGGCATACCTGCAAGGTCTAATAAAATTAGCTTTAAGTAAACGACCGATCTCTTCTTTGATCCGGTCATATGTTTTTGGATTAAACTTCCTGGTCGATTGCTTATAAGGTCTAAAACCATCCTTTATAGGTAATCGATGCTCCACTAGCTCTCAGCTTAAACCGGGCATCTCATGATATTCCCATGCAAAGCAACAAACATGTTCTTTCAATAACTCGATCAACCTAGCTTTATGATCGGCTCTTAAGTTTTCATTTACAAATGTCGGCCTGGGAACTGAACCATCTCCTATATCTATCTCTTCTAATGGATCAACCGACGTAAAACCTTGTCCTAATTTATGCATGTCATCCAACTCCTCTATAGATTCATACATATCGTTCTCGCTAGACCGATATTTTGCAAGACGTTTCTGCAACCACTTGGAATTAGAATCCATTTAAACATATCATACCTTGGAGCCGATTGCCACCAATCAACTTTAAAGAGACGGGCACAAAGCCATTCTTCGTTACGCTGAGGAAATCAAACTCTGACAAGTCGCGACCCGTTAGGCAAGTAGTATTGGGATGTTGCCAATCCACTGATGCATCGGTCAAATCAACACAAGTCGAGTTATCCGCATGAATGACTTCCACCTCATCATCAACCCACTGGATCAAAAACTGGTGCATGGTAGATGGCACGCATTTGTTTGCATGAACCCAATCACGGCCTAGTATGACGTTGTAGTTACCTTGCACCTCGGCAACAAAGAATGCAGTAGCCAAAGTTTTGCTCCCGACTGTAAGCTCCACATACACCACACCTTTGACTTCATTTTTCTCTTTGCCTTCAAACCCATTAAGCACCATATTGGTCTTGATTAATTCATCATTAGGAAAACCCAATTTCTTGAAGACCGAATAGGGCATGAGATTCACCACAACACCACCATCAACAAGAATCCGAGTGAGTGGTGATCCATTGTTATGACCTCTGAGGTACAATGGTTTCAAGTGTGTCGCTGGTTCTTTTGGCTTCTCGAATATTGCATTTTTGGGACCAAAATCCAGATGAGCCACTTCCCCTTCTTCATCTACAACACGGAATTCAGCGAGTAAGTAATACACCATATTGATATCCATACCTTCATGAACCGATGTAGACTCATAGTCCAACAGATCGTCCTCCTCCTCGTGTGCGTCCACCTAAATCTGAATTCTATCCGAGTGAAGGAGAAGTAATAGGTGACATGGACGATGTGAGAACGGTTGCATCATCTTCTTTTGGCGGTGTAAGTGCTACTATGATAGATGTAGAAGCCACTATGTCTTGTATTGGTTTAGGCTTTCACACTTGCTTTGTTGGTACCATGGGCCGAGTGACATTGTGTTGGAAATATGCCCTAGAGGCAATAATAAATTGGTTATTCTTATATTTCCTTGTTCGTGATAATCATTTATTATCCATGCTATAATTGTATTGATTGGAAACTAAGTACATGTGTGGGTATATAGATAACACTGTGTCCCTAGTATGCCTCTAGTAGACTAGCTCGTTGATCAAAGATGGTTAAGGTTTCCTAGCCATGAACATGAGATATTATTTGATAACGGCATCACATCATTAGGAGAATGATGTGATGAACAAGATCCAATCTATAAACATAGAATATGACCGTGTCAGTTTATTGCTACAGTTTTCTGCATGTCAAGTATCTGTTCCTATGACCATGAGATCATGCAACTCACTGACACCGGAGGAGTGCCTTGTGTGTATCAAATGTCGCAACGGAACTGGGTGACTATAAAGATGCTCCACAGGTATCTCCGAGGGTGTCTGTTGGGTTGGCATGGATTAAGACTAGGATTTGTTACTCCATGTGACGAAGAGGTATCTCGGGGCCCACTCGATAATAAAACATCACAACAAAGCCTTGCAAGTAATGTGACTAAGTGTTATCCACGGGATCTTGTATTACAGAATGAGTAAAGAGACTTGCCGGTAACGAGATTGAACTAGGTATAGAGATACCGATGATCGAATCTAGGGAAAGTAACATACCGAAGAACAAAGGGAACAACATACGGGATTAACTGAATCCTTGACATAGAGGTTCAACCGATAAAGATCTTTGTAGAATATATAGGAACCAATATGAACATGCAGGTCCCGCTATTGGTTATTGACCATAGAGGTGTCTCGGTCATGTCTGCATAGTTCTCGAACCCGCAGGGTCTACACACTTAACGTTTGATGACGATATACGTATAGTTGAGTTATTATGTTGGTGACCGAAAGTTGTTCGGAGTCCCAGATGAGATCCCGGACATGACGAGGAGCTCCGGATAGTATGGAGGTAAAGATTGATATATGAGATAATGGTGTTTGGTCTCCGGAAGGGTTCCGGAATTCACCGGAAGAGTTTCGGATGTTTCCCGAAATGTTTGGGGTACAAGAACACTTTCTTTGGGTCAAGGGGTAAAGACCATGAGGCTTTAGGAAGGTGCAAAAGGTGTTTTGTGGAGGCCAGAGGCCAGACGCCAGGGACCCTGGCGTATGGGGCCAGACGCCGAGTACCTTGGCGTCTGGTCCTAGAGTCCGAGGAAGACTCTTTCCTTGCGGGCAAACTGACCTTGAGGGGGATTTTTCTCTAAGTTTCGACCCCAGGGCTCAGCATATAAATAAAAGGGCAGGGCTAGCACTTGGAACACATCAAGAAACCCTAAGCCGTGTGCCGGCAACCCCGTCCCTCTAGTTTATCCTCCGTCATAGTTTCCATTGTGCTTGGTGAAGCCTTGCGGAGATTGTTCTTCACCAACAACGTCACCACGTCATCGTGCTGCCGAAACTCATCTACTACTTCACCATCGCTCGCTGGATCGAGAGGTGAAGGCGTCATCAAGCCGTACATGTGTCGAACGCGGAGGTGTCATTCGTTTGGCGCTAGATCGGAAGGGTCATGATCAAGATTGTGAGACGGATCGTGATGGGATCGCGGGACGGATCGTGATCAGGATCGCGAGATGGATCATGATGGGATCGCGGGACGCTCGGCGATTTGGATCGTGAAGACGTTCGACTACATCAACTGCGTTTCTTAACGCTTCCGCTTAGAGATCTACAAGGGTATGTAGATCCACTCTCCCTCTCGTAGATGCTCATCACCATATATAGATCTTGCATGTGCGTAGGAATTTTTTTTATTTCCCATGCAACGTTCGCCAACACATTGAACAACTTGTCCCTTTGCTTCTCGGCCTCTTGTTCTACCATCTCTTGATTTCTCAACCTCTGTAATTTCCTATTTTGTGTCTTTGTTAGCCCTGGAGGACACCACCTTGGCTGAGTGTATTTAGGATCAATTGGCTTCACTTGGCTGGTACTTGCTTCATGATCATTGGCCGAGTGCTTTGGCGCAATAACAAGTATCGGCTCAGTTGGGTTGCTATGCACAGTCGGCTGTTGCATGGTGAATGTTTCAGTGCCCAAGACGAGTGAGTCAGCATTGATATTTTCCTTGCCTTTTCCTGAATCCACTGCTGCAACACTTGGCAACTTGACACACCACTCTTGTTGACTTTTCTACCCTACGAAGTTTTCACTCAGGCGCACCTTTTTACTCGGATGAAATCCACTCGGACGTTTAACTGAGTAGAATCCACTCAGTCGTATTCTTTCATTCAGATAACTTCTACCCGGGTGCATTCTTACACTCGGATAGTTTTCACTCTGAGGCCTATTTTGACCAACCAAGTGATGGACATCATGGTTCAGTCAGTTTTCATACGAGCATCCAAGTCGATCCCAAACAGGTTGTCATTGTACTTGTGGAAACGACACCCTTGATCCAGTCGGTTTTGCATACCGACTGAACATATCAGCTAATGGTGGCCTTAGTCGCTTCAGGTACGATGACCGATTAGAGTTAGAACTGGCCTACTAATTTGCATATTTGGACAACAACATATCAAAAGTTGGCTTGATTCGCTTACGTTGTACCTTAGCTTCATTCCTCTTCCACTTGACAACTTCTAGACTCTTGGGTATAACAAATTTAACACGAGTGTCTTGTTGCACCTGTGGTTGCCCCCCGAGTGCATGATTCTTGATGATGATCTTGATTACTTCCTTGCCATCGGGTTGCTTGTCAAGCACAACTTGCCTCCCCAAGACCTTGCTGCCCTCCTTGCTTTTCCTCGGCTCACCAACAATTACATTAGTTTTATTAGTAGATTTGGCTACCTCCGGCCGAATGAGAAACTTTTCCCCCTCCAAATCCAGAGTGTTCATTGGGAAGGGCTACTTATCAATTTGCATCTCAGAAAAGTTCAATCGTCCGTCATTAATGGCCGATTGTATCTGTCGTCGGAAAACATTGCAATCATTAGTAGCATGAGAAAATGAATTATGATATTTGCAATAAGCACGTTGTTTCAGCTCTTCAAACGACGGTAAAGTATGAGATATCCTAATGATCTTAGCTTGCAGCAAAGCATCAAATATTTTGTCACACTTAGCAATGTTAAAAGTAAACTTCATCTCTTCATCACGACTCTTATGAATCAGTTTCAGATCATTGCAAGTAAATGGTTTAGCCTTAGATGGCCAAACAAATTCAGCAGCATACATATCACCTTCATCGTCTGAGTGATCACTACCATACTCAACCATATTCATCTTAGGACGATCAGTTTTATATCTATGCACCTCCTTGAGATCTTTGCTTCGGCTCTCCTCAGCCAAAGCTCTTTGCAAGGCTTGGTTGACACTTAAGAACTCTTAGCCTTCTAGCTTTTCCCTAATGTGAGTTTTCAAACCACTGAGCACAAGGTCAGCCAAGTCCCTCTCGGTTATCACCAAACTATAGCACCAGTTCTTTGTATCTCTAAATCTCTTGACGTAATCAGAGACCGATTCATCATTATTCTGCTTAACCGATGTAAGATGTGACAATTTAAGTTCATTGTCGCCGTTGTAAAAGTGATCATGAAATTTCTGCTCTAGCTGCGACCACACACGAATGGAACCATGTGGTAGAGAAGAGAACCATGAGAATGCAGTACCAGTTAAGGATAAAGGAAACAAACACACTTTCAATTCATTCAACGAGCCCGGCTCACCCAATTGTGCTAAGTATTGACTAACATGCTCCCATGTGGTTTTTGTGCCCTCTCCATTGAACTTAACGAAATCTGGAAATTTATATCCCGGGGGGCATTGGACAGCGTCAAAGTACTTGGGGTACGGTTTTTGGTAAATCTGATTCCGAGGTAACTCAACTCCAAAATTCTCTCGAAGCATCTTAGCCATCTCATCTCTAAAATTAGCTAAAGCATCGTCTGTAGTAGACGGTGAAGCTTGCTGTTGTGGGATGGGAGGAGTAGAATTAATAGCAGTAGGCAGGAACTGTGGCACATATGTCGAACCATAGTTCGGTTGTGGTCGAGTGTTTGCACCTATAGATAAAGCTTGGTTCGGTATTGGCACCGGACTTGGCATGCTCATGATGGGATTAGCGGGTGCAGCCACGATTTGATTGGTGTGAGTAGGATAATAATTCATCGGCATGGGAGGTGCCGATGAAAGAGGTAAAGACAGATTGAGGCATATTTTTCTACACTAGCAGCCACACCAATATTACCACTAGACGATTGAGGCATATTTTTCCGAACATTGGTATTTTCTATGAAAGTTTGATAGACCAAATTATTACCATCAACAATACGACTCTCAATCTCACCCCACTGCTCGGGAGAAAAGGTAGTACTTACAGAGGGTTTAACCTGTTCATCGTGAAGAGGAGGGAACTTGACTTCTCCAATCGGAGTGATGTTGCCTTGGCGATCCTTCTTGAATTTCGCCACGAATTCCTGCAGCTCCTTCTCCTCACATGCCTTCTTGTACTCCTCATAAGCTTGGTGATGATCGTCAATAACTCGTTAAGATTGGGCTTAATGATGTTATCGGCGTCTACTTCACTCGGCTTGGGAAGATGAGACATGATGGATGATGATGATGATGGATCTTCGGTCCCCAGCGGAGTCGCCAAAAAGTGTGTTGACACGCTAACACATCACCGTGTACCCTCAATGCTGGGGTGATGCACCGCAACTCACGTAGAAGGAGGTCCGTCCGGTAGCGCCATACGCAAGACAACCGGCAGACGCTTTTGCAGACCCGAAACCCTGCACGCCCGGGAGGAACCCCGCTAGGGAGTGCGGCGGCTATGGGTTGCCCTAGGTCGATTCGCTCGCCCCTAGAGCCTCAAGATTCGCAGCTCTCAAACGCGACGAACAACGAAGAACGAGAGAAAAACAATGGAGAGATAAGAACGTAGATGAAAAAGTAGTATAGATTGATTTGTTCGATTATGTGTTGTTCAATCGGCCGCACCCCCAACATATATAAGAGGCGGTTGGACTTCCCGTACAAGCAAAGGATTCATCTAGGCTTTCCTTATAAGAAAATTACATCAATTCATGTCCTAGAGTCCTAGTTCTAGTCCCACTCGTATTCATCCCAAATCTGGCTCAATCTTCTGTCTTGCTCCTTGTGTGGGCCGTGGAATCTGCATATGACCTCCGATGGAGACGGTCCAAACATCAATTTTGTGTGGCTCAATGAGTCCAACAATACGTATGTTGATTACTTTCCCAAATAAAGCCATCTAGAATACTCCACGAGATCATCTTTAACTTTGAATCGGCCTCGGTCATGTAGCGGAGTGGACTGTCGAGTGTTGTAGCGGCCCTGTAGGCCGTATACTACCTCAGATGATAATGACCTTAAAACCAAGTTCACCGTTTCGATGTTACAATCAACTTTCATGTTGAACACTTTTCCATCCGAGGCCATCTAGATGACCATATAGGCCAACCTTTACCTTCTCGTGGAATCACTCGGATTTGGAGTCCTTTAGTCAGTCGAGTGAAATTTCTCACTCGGACATCAATTTTTCCACTCGGAATTCATGTACTTGGACTCCTTGACCGAAGTTTCACTCGGATGGAAACTTTTCACTCGGTCATCAAGCCTTCACTCGGATAACTATATTTTCACTCGACTGATAAGCTTTTCACTCGGATTTCCCGAATAAAACAGAGCCTGAACTCAGTTTCGCCTGTGCAGGTTGCATACGACCTCGGGTTTGGACGATTTATATATCAAAATCGACCGATTCGACAATACGAAACTTTTCCATGTTAAAGATTTTTCGATTCAAGGCCATCTTGAGGTCCTAATTGCTCGCACGACCCATCAGACACCGTCTAGGCGAGTGTTTGGTCCCACGTGCCATACTTTTGCTCACGGTCGGTCCGCAGTGTTTTGCTTTTAACTTTTGCATACGAATTCGGATTGAGATGATTTATATATAAAAATCGATCAGCTCGACGAGACGAAGACAATAGATATAGAGCATTCCTTAATCCGAGGTTGTTTTGGAGGTGTAATCGACCAAAAAGCATTCAGAACATCTAAACATGACAATCCAAGTGTAACTTGGCCCTTGAAATGATGCCGAATGGTGATGGCCTAAACATCAAGGGAGGTTAACTCGGCAATATGAACATTCTCGTATAAAAAACCTTTCCGTTTGAGTCCGTCTTTACTGCATTTTGCATCGTGCCAAAATCAGGTGTCAATACTAGTCTTAGCAATGTCAATCTTTTTAAGACCCTGAACTTGCTAAGGTTTAAATGACAGATTTATGTCATGTGAGGCCTGGTTTACAAGTTTTCAGGCTTTCCGCCTCGTTTCTTCGGAAACAAAAAGTTTTCATAAAAAATAAGAGTCTTATGTTTCGCTAAACATTTTGATATCTTATTTGATTTGTCTGAGTTAATATGAATTTGTTATGAAGTTTTCAAAGTGATGGTCAAACGATCAAAAGGCAAAAGCATAAGAGAAGCAAAGTGGTTAGGGGCGGGAATGAGTGTTTTCGAAAACTAGGGGTAAACTTGCCGAGTGTGACCAAACTAAGGGCACCAAATTAATATCCCTTGTTTTTTCATGCTGTCAAGTATGAATTTGCCATGGTGCTTGGATTAAACTTGCCATGGTCCATAAATTAATTTTTCCATGGTCCATAAAAAAATAAGTTTGCCATGTTAAAATAGATAACTAAAATATAGCAAATTTTTCATGTCTATATGGACCATGGTAATATACATTTCAAGGAAAATGGTGGTAACTATTTGAAAGATGGCAAGTTTTCCATATTTAAAAAAATTCAGAATTTGCCATGTTTTAGTAATCGTGCTGTCATGGCAATTTTAGAGTTGTATAAAACATGGCAATAAATTACACATAACACTTGATTTAAAGTTGCACATAAAATATATAAAGAAAACTAGCATTTATGTAAAAACAGTATAGCCTTGATATGACAAAAGAAAATTTTCCATGGTACTTGACTTAAACTTGCCATGGTCCATATAGTAAGTTTGTCGTGTTAGAGAGATAAAAACTAACATACTTTTGAAAAAAGCGGCGGCAAACTATTTAACGTACTTTTGGAATGTTGTAGAAACTTTTAAAGGATGGCAAGAATGCAATGTTGTAGAAACTTTTGGAATTTTTGTCATGGAAATTTTACCTATATTGACATGGCAAATATACCACATGTACATTGGCAAAATAAAATAAAATTTCCATTTCACTAAAAGTGAAATTCCCATGGAAAAAATAGAGAAATTTGCCATGGCAAAAAAATACACTTTTTTGCCATGATGTGTGAATTGCCATGATTCATAATAAATAAATTTTCCATGGTAGATATATGAAAATGAATGTCATGTGGCACTCAAATTTGCCACCTTTGACATTTTCAACAAAATTGCCATGTTCTGCTCAACATCAACTCAACGCAAACATTGAGTCCAGAATCTAAGTACGGGGAGTCTACTAAGAGTTGTTCTATAATTTGCCATGTTCTGCACAAAAAGGTCACATTGTACTAAAAAAAATTGATCTTTGATATTTTCTACAAAATTGCCATTTCCCTTGGCGGCTAGCAGAAGTGCTTCTAGAGATCTATTTCATGCACGGGCCTATATTAAAAAGTGAAGATTTCGTGTCATTAAAAGTAAAATTGCCATGGCGAAAAAAGAGTAAAAAATTGCCGTGGAAAAATAGAGGAACAATTGCAATGTCATTAAAAGTAAAACTGCCATGGCAAAAATAGAGTATACTACGTGTATTATTTTCGACATGGTGACCCAGGCACATAATTATACACATGTTAAGATGAACTTAACCATGACCAAATCATTGCTTAGAGGCAACTAAATCATTTAGGTTAGGAAAGTGAAATATACACGCAATCAAGAGAGAGATACTTTCTTTTTTTCTTTTTACAAGAAGAAATGCATGCAATCTGACAAGAGATAATTTTCTTTGTTTCAAGGACTAACGGCGTAATTACGAAGAATTAGAAAAAATGCACCCTACATTATGAAATTTGATCAAAAAAACAAATGCACCTTCTATAAAGGAACGGAGGGAGTATTTCGCAATTGAAAATAAAGTAAATTTGTCATGAAAATGAAGTAAATTTTCCTGTGGTACACAAAAGAAATATCAATTAAATTTCCATAGTGTAAAAATTGAAATTACCATCATAAAATAAAATTTTGGCACGGACCATAAACTGAAATTTCCATGGACCTTAAAGTAAATTTGCCCGATGGGAAAAGTAGATTCCACGGTGCACCTCGGATTACACTAGACTAGTTCGTGCGTTACACACAAAGTTCGATCAGCTGTCTGGCCAAAAAGTGCCGGGATGAAGTATACTATACACCCAAGAAAGTGCCTAGATTCTGCAACATAATCTAGAATTATTTGCTACGAGCTCGCATGGCGAGTTGAAAAGCTCAAGTTCATCTGAATTTTAGCTACTAATATAACACGAAATTTGTATCAGTTTGTTTGGTGTGTGTGTGACGCTGACTAGTACTGATAAACTGATTACGATGATGGCGTTTAATGCGATCGAGAGTTGGCATGGGCAGAGAGGATGGATGAGACGAGGGGCAGGGGATTCACTTCTTTGATGTCGATTCTGTATACGACGTGCATCCGACGCTTCTCACGACTGCTCGCCCGGTAGGCCATGGCGAGGTCCAAAGCGGAGAGCACGAGCGACATGAGGAACATGGCCTCAATGGCGACGAGCTGCCCCTTCTCATGCAGGTCGAGGCTGCCGGCGACAAAGACCGCGACAACCTTCGCAAGGATGTATAAGAGGGAGCCGATGCTGCACACCGCAGCCACCCAGAGGTAGGACGTGCCGCCCTCCCACGCCGCGTATGCGCCGTGCGGCCGACTCGCAGGCTTCGCGGCAGCAGCTGTCGCGGGACGTTGGTCGTCGGGAGCAGCAGCCGCGCGCCGCTGTGACCCCGTCGTGGTTGTCGTCTGTCGGATTCGTCTGTCCGCCTCCTACTCCTCCGCACGCATGGCGATGCGAGGGATTACCGCCGGCCCCGTGGAAGTGGTGTACCAATTCCTCTTTCCTTTCACAGACGACGAAGGGGTCGGCGCCGGCACCGACGCAGTGGGAAGTGATGAAATTGGGAATGAGCTTCGGTGACTTAAGACACCATGTTTATGACGTGTGGGCCTAACAGGTGGCTAGCTTATATGTCAATGACCCAAAGGCACGTGTCTTTACGGCACTGCTATTTCTCGAACGTGTGTTGGTTTCCGTAAAGAGAAACGGTTGATGCAGGAAAATAAATAAGTTTTTTCTCAGTTGTTGAGAACCAAGTTATTAATCTAGTAGGAGATACAAATAAGTCCACAATAGGTATACCTACACAAAGAATCAAACTCTTGCACCCAACGCTATAAAGAGATTGTCAATCCCTTTAAGGTTACTTGCAAGGATGAGATCTGATAGAGATAGATTGCTTAAACGGAAAGTAAAACAATAGTTAGAATTAATGCATAATAGTACTTTTGATATTTTTGGTTTTTAATCTGAAAGTATAAGATAGAAAATAAACCCGGGGGCCATAGGTTTCACTAGAGGCTTCTCTCATGATAGCAAATATTACGATGGGTGAACAAATTACTGCCCAACAATTGATAGAAAAACGAATAATTATGAAGATATCCAAGACAATGATTATGCATATAGACATCACGCCCGTACCAAATAGACCGAAACGATTCTGCATCTACTACTATTACTTCACACATCGACCGACTCCTGCCTGTATCTAGAGTATTAAGTTCATAAAGAACAGAGTAACGCATTAAATAAGATGACATGATGTAGTGGGATAAACTCAAGTAATATGATGAAAACCTCATCTTGTTATCCTTGATGGCAACAATACAATACATGCTTCGCTACCCCTACTTTGTCACTGGGTGAGGACACCGCAAGATTGAACCCAAAACTAAGCACTTCTCCCATTGCAAGAATTATCAATCTAGTTGGCCAAACCAAACCAATAACTCGAAGAAACTTGCAAATATATGAAATCATGCATATAAGAATTTAAAAAAGACTCAAATAATATTCATGGACAATCTGAACATAAACTCAAAATTCATCGGATCTCGACAAACACACCGCACAAGAGTATCACATCGGATAGGTCTCCATGAAGATCATGAAGAACATGTTATTGAAGAGCAAAGAGAGAGAAGAAGTCATCTAGCTACTAGCTATGGACCGAAAGGTTTGTGGTGAACTACTCACGCATCATCGGAGGGGCAATGGAGTTGATGTAGATGCCCTCCATGATCGAATCCCCCTCCGGCAAATTACCGGAAAAGGCTCCAAGATTGGATTTCTCGGGAACGGAGGTTTCTGGCGGCGGAAAAGTGTTTTCGTGGCTTGTTCTGATAATGATGGAATATTTGGAATTTATAGGCTGAAGATTAGGGTTAGGGGAGCTGCCATGGGCCCCCAAGCCTGCCCGGGGCGCCCTACCCCCTAGGCGCGGCCCTAGGGCTTGCGGCCCCACGATGGTTCCTCTGCCTTGGTTCTCAAGTCTTGTAGTTTTCTTTCGTTCCATAAAAATTCCTTCCGAAGGTTTTATTCCATTTGGGCTCCATTTAATATTCCTTATCTGTAAATCTCAAAAACAAGGAAAAAAACTAGCACTAGGCTCTAGATTAATAGGTTAGTCCCAAAAATAACATAAAATAGCATATTAATGCATATAAAACATTCAAAACAGATAATATAATAACATGCAACGATCAAAAATTATAGATACGTTGGAGACGTATCAGGCAGCGTCCTGACAGAGGTGGGAGCGTGTGGTGAGTGGATTGACGAAGTGAGGAGATAAGAGCATCTCCACCCGCGGCCCCAAAGGACCTCCCTAGACCCCATTTTTATCGCCGGTGGGCGAAAAAATGTCCAATCGCGGACCCAAGACGTCGATTTTCGCTGGTTCGGGTCTTTTTTTGGGGCCGGCGAACCCAGGTCACGGGGGTCTTCTCGGAGCGCCGGCTGAAGCTAAAAGGCGGGTGGGGCCGAGGTGTCAGCGAGATCGACTGCCACTTCCCACCCTTACCCCCTCCTTTTCCCTCTATTCCGCCGTTTCTTCCCTTCATTCTCTCCATTTCCCTGCATCTCCCCTCTTTCCACCGCCATGTCACCGAAGAAGTATGTTGCCCCTCGGCAAGTCCCCGAGCCCGCCATCGCCAAACCATGCAAGGCCCGTGCGCCGATGGCAAGGCCGTCGGGGATGACAAACGCCGAGTAGAAGGCCGACGTCGAGCGGTGGGAGACTATGACCGCCGATCGCCGCAACATGCTGCTCATGAAGAAAGCCCGGGAAGCGGCAGCGGAGGAGGCGATTGATCAGGAGGTGTCATCTCACCGACCAATCTTCCTGGGGCGACAGCTGGCGGGCCCGTTCCCACAAGGCGCCAGCCAGCAAAGAGTCACGTCTCCGGCTAACCCACACTTTCCTTCGTCGAACTTCCCTTTGCTGGCGTGGGGATACGCGCCCTCGCTGTAGTACGTTGACGGTGACGCCCTCGGCGGATTCAACCCCAACATTACCTTCTCTCGCATGCCTACCGCCTTCTCCATCGGCCACCCCAACACCCAGTACGGCTACATGCCCTCACCGACGTACTACGGCTCGTCTGCGACGGCTCTGCGGTGCGGCCCTCTGCCTTTCACGCCCGGCGCGACGCCGTAGTATAGCAACGCCGAGGCCGAGATGGAGGACATCATCAACACCGGCTCCACCACGGTGGCCTCGTGCCCCGGATTTGGTGCGCAAGAGGCGGAGGACACCGGCGACATGGGCAACGCCGAGGTGATGCCGAGCCCGAGGAGGAGGAGGAGGAGGAGGACTAAGAGGAGGAGGAAGAGGAGGAAGAGATTGAGGAGGAAGAGCCGGTGCAGGAACCCGCACCAGCGAAGGGCAAAGGAAAAAATAAGAGGAAGACGAGGTCGGCCAACAGCAAGCCGGGCGAGCCCCACATCAAGTGGACGTCGGTGGAAGACGTGTGCCTCGTCGAAGGATGGAAGCTAGTCAGCATGGACCCGATCACCGGTGCAAACCAGAACACCGAGACCTACTTCAAGAGGATCAAGACGGCTTTCGACGAGCGCAAGTTGGTCAACCCCGAGTTCACCGGCACGTACATGGACCGCGGCACCAAGGCCATGTCCAACCATTGGGGGGGCATTCAAACGGCATGCAACAAGTGGTATGGCATCCAGGAACAGGTCCATGCTAGCTCAGAGAGCGGCGCGAGCGTCGAGAAACAGGTATGTTCGCCGACTCTCTTTCGCCGATCCGCGTCGCCCTTACGCCACCGAACATTTGTCTTTTTTTGGTGCAAATGGTTCGGATGTTCAACTTGTTTTACCGAGACGCCGCTGCCGAGCCCACCCGCGTCTCCGACGTTGCCCGCTACCCCGACCTCGCCGTCTACCGCTACGACGACCGCTACGATGACCTCGCCTACGACAACCGCTACGCCGGCCTCTCCCATTTTTACGGCCGACGATGGGGAGCTGGACGTTTGAGAAGTTCTATGGTCACGTCTCACACATTCTTTTGTACGCCGAACTATTAGCATGTTTTGATCATCGAACGTATGGCGATCGCCGAAACCTATGGCATGATGGATGCCGACTATGGCATGGTCGACGCCGAACTGCCGAACTCGCATCATTTTTGGGGCAACGAGAAACGCAATGTTTAAATTTTCATGCGCCGTGCCGGGGCCGCGACCGAGGAAGCCGAGCCCCCCAGGCTGATTTTAGCACCGGCTGACCCCCAGGCCCCTGGGGGGCCAACGGCTGGAGATGCTCTAAGGTAGACATCGTTTGGGATAGAGTCTCGATTCACTGAACCAATGTTTGTGATGACGAGTTAGAAAGGGCCTGGTCCAAGATTGGTATATTGATCTACTGGTGATGAGAACATTCGGCACCAAAAATTAAAACAAGACACGTTCAGGAGTTATAGATTAACACAAAGGATTCTCCAACAACAGTTTCTTTAGCAAGAGAACAATGCTCAAGTATTGTTGTCGCCGGACCCAACCAACAAAGGCCAAATCATGAATTTTCACCTTGAAGATCAAGTTTGACCAAATGCGAGCAGTGGTTACAACAAGGTAACAACATAGAAAATATAGGCATTCCCCGATATAACCAAATAGGGTCAGCCCTCAAGTTTACACCCCAAAGATCGAGACCGATACTTGAGAAACATCACAAAATCAAATTCATCATGTGTTGTCGCCACCACTTTCCACGATCACGGCAGCTAAATGTGCATTACAATCTTGATATGAGTTGCTTCGCAATTGAGTACCATGCTTGCACAAGTAGCTATTCGGGCCGCGACAAAAGCCATTGTTACCAAAATATTCTAAACAGCGAAGGTTGATGTTGCATATCACAAAGGTCATTGAGGGAGGAAGGTCACCTACACTACCAAAATGCCTATTTGGGACACTCCAGCAATCCCGCACGATCCTCATGCTCAATCTTCCTCATACGCGATGGAAGAATCAGTCGATAAAACTGTTTGTCGCTGCCATTGGATCTAAAGATCCAAGACCCTCCATCCTGATGGCTTACGTGGTAGTCAATAGCAGACGAGATCTTAGCCATCGACTTTTCATCACGATGTCCTCTGCCTCAAGCTATCGTCCGTAGATCGCACCATCAAAGCACCTCCCGAGCAATGCCACCAAACCTTGTTGCCCGATTCACACAGTCTCGAGGCACAACTGCAATGCCCCAAATCGAGTCACACAAACCAAATTGAGGGCCAATCTTGGGTCGTGATCTGGCATGCAAATTACAGATCGATGGCAAAAGAGGACAACCAACCTAGGAGATGCGAGAGGGCGAGTCAAACGGGTGTGCCCTGCCAGTGGTATCAGCATGGACTACCTCCTCCACCGACGACGGGGAGAAGGTCAGTCATGGTGGCCTTCAAGGATGGTAGTGAGGACGGCCTATGGAGTCGCCCTAGGACCAACCTAGGAGGCAAGAGTGTGTGTGTGTTCATGTGCACGGTCCTTCAAACTGGCAAATAATTTCAATTCTCTCGTCTGTCAAGCCTGTTCCTCAAGGATTTTTATTAATCCCAATTTTTTAATCTTAATGTGTCGCCCCACCATGCATCAAGCTTGTTTTTTTAAAATTAAATGGAAAAGAATGATGTACATGTCAATTATAGAAATTGCACCTGAGTGATCAGGATGCACAATGGCAAGGCTAACCACTGAGCCAAGTCGACTTAGGGCATCTCCAAGGTAGACCCGTAAACCTCCTGCAATGGTCCGGACCGTGGAAGCCATCCAATATAGTCATGTATCTGTTCACAGAGCGGTTTAGAAGTGATTTCTCCTGTAAACCGGAGACAAACATGGCGGAGGTTTGCGGGAGTCTGGAATGCTACTTCGCCCGATTCTGACTGCCCCGGCCAACCAAAAACCCCTCCCCTCCCGCACGAAACGGCTAGCATCGCTACACAGCGTCACTGCCTGCGTTCATGCCAAACCAGTGCGTACACGACCGCTCACTGGCGCTGACATTGAAGCAGCGCGCTGCCAAGAGAGCGCTGACCGCGCCGCTTCCCGGCGCAGGCGATGATACGTCTCCAACGTATATATAATTTATGAAGTATTCATGCCATGTTTACAATAATTCTATATGATTTTTGTATGATTTTATTAGAACTAACCCGGACTGACGTTGTTTTAAGCAAAACTAACATGGTGTTGTTTTTGTGTAGAAATAAAAGTTCTCAGAATAAGCTGAAAATTTACGGATAATATTTTGGGAAAATATAAAAAATACGGAGAATCAAAGTTGGGCCAGAAGGTTCCTGAGGAGGCCACAAGCCTCAGGGGCGCGACCACCCCCCTAGCCGTGGCCACCAGGCTTGTGGCCCCTCGGGAGTCCACTGACCTCCCTCTCAGCTCTATAAATCGTCAAATCTTCCAAAAAACCCAAGGCCGAACCTAGATTGGGAGTTCCGCCGCCGCAAACCTCCAGAGCCACGAAAAACCAATCGGGAGCCCGTTCCGACACCCTGCCGGAGGGGGAAACCATCACCGAAGGCCATGTTCATCATCCCGACGCTCTCCATGATGAGGAGGGAGTAGTTCACCCTCGGGGCTGAGGGTACATACCAGTAGCTATGTGTTTGATCTCTTTCTCTCTCTCTCTCTCGTGTTCTTGAGATGGCATGATCTTGATGTACTGCGAGCTTTGTTGATATATGGATTGAATCATATGGAGTTTTCCCCTCTCTATCTTGTTGTGATGAATTGAGTTTTCCCTTTGAAGTTTACTTATTGGATTGAGCCTTTAAGGATTTGAGAACACTTGATGTATGTCTTGCGATGGGATATCTGTGCTGACAATGGGATGTTCTATCGATACACTTGATGTATGTTTTGGTGATCAACTTGCGGGTTCCGTGACCTTGGGAATCTATGCATAGGGGTTGGCATACGTTCTTATCTTGATGTTCCGGTAGAAACTTTGGGGCACTCCTTGAAGTTCTTTGTTTTGGATTGAACATGATGAATCTGAAATTATGTGATGCATATCGTATAATCAAGCCCATGGGTACTTGTGGTGACAATGGAGTATCTAGGTGACATTAGGGTTTTGGTTGATGTGTATCTTAAGGCGTTATTTTAGTACGAACTCTAGGGCTGTTTGTGACACTTATAGGGACAACTCATAAGATTGATCAGAAAAGATAACTTTGAGGTGGTTTCGTACCCTACAATAATTTCTTGATTAGTTCTCCGCTATTTGTGACTTTGGAGTGAATCTTTGTCGCACGAGAGGTATTTACTTATGATTCAACTATGCCAATATTGTTGAGAGAAGTTGCACTAGTGAAAGTATGGACCCTAGGCCTTGTTTTCAAGCATTTATACAACGTTTTGCTCGTCGTTTACTATTTGTTACCTTGCTGTTTTTATATTTTCAGATTACAAAAAACTATATCTACCATCCATATTGCACTTGTATCACCATCTCTTCGCCGAACTAGTGCACATATACAATTTACCATTGTATTGGATGTGTTGGGGACACAAGAGACTCTTTGCTATTTGATTGCAGGGTTGTTTGAGAGAGACCATCTTCATCCTATGCCTCCCACGGATTGATAAACCTTAGGTCATCCACTTGAGGGAAAATTGCCGCTGTCCTACAAAACTCTACGCTTGGAGGCCCAACACAAGTCTACAAGAAGAAGGTTGTGTAGTAGACATCGGGCAACTGGTGCAAATTCAAACGACAGGACGGTAGCCTGTCCGTCTGTTGTGCACATTGATGGCACGTGGTTGTCGAGGCGTCTCCTCTGACACCACCCGTATGTCCATAAGCCGGCCTCCGCTGCCCCGGCCATAGCCGAAGTTAGCCTTCATTTTGTCTCCCACCATGGATTTGTCCCCTGCCAAAACTCTCTAGGACGGGCTCATGTCGGAGCAGAAGAAGGATATGATCAGCATTGCTGCTTGCTCGCGGGTCGTCAGCCAGCCAGAGGACGCCGACGTCCCAATGAAGGACGTGACCGACGACGACACAACATTATGATCGTCTTCCTCCTCTGCTGCACCACCCTCCTCCTCCGTCGTGCCTCCCTTACCGATACACCGCACCATGACCATCGGCGAGGCCCGTGCTGTCACGCCCAAGATACGATCCTATACTTATTTTGGCACGACGTCCTCGATAGGGATAGAAGCGCATCTCGTCGTGTTGCAAGGATGAATATCATTACAAGTACATGTACAAAAGAGAGGAGTATATGGAATTGGCTTACACTCGCCACAAGCTACATCAATATCACATCAATACATCAACATAGTCAAACATCATACAGAAGAGCAGGGTCCAACTACGGACAAAATCAAACGATAAAATGACATCCATCCTTGCTATCTTAGGCTACCGCATGGAACCCATCCTGGATTGATGAAGAAGAAGAAGAAGAATAACTCCAAATCAAACAAGCATCAAGCTCACGTCAAAGCATCGCATTACATGTACCTGCAACTATTGTTGTTGTAATCTGTGAGCCAAGGGGACTCAACAATCTCATTTCCAAGGGTATCAAGACTATTAAAGCTTAATGGGTGAGGTATGGTTAAGTGGTGAGGCTGCAACAAGCGACTAAGCATTTATTTGAGTGGCTAACTTACGAATACATAAAGGAAAGTATGGTGGTCTATGCATAATGGACGTGAGCTAGTAATGATCACTAAATGACCCTGAACACTTACTTACATCAAACATAACCCCACCATGTTCTCTCTCGGATAAGGACTCACGAGAAGAGACAGTCACAGGTACGCACATAGTTGGTGTATTTTATTAGAGTTTACTTCAATTTTGCTATGACCGGGTGTTAAACAAAATATCCAAGTTTGCCACATAACCGCGGGAACGGCTTTCCAAAAGATTTAACCCTGCAGGGGTGCTCCAACTCGTCCAACACAAATTAACCACACGCCGCGGGAATAATCTCGACCACGGATCTCGTGATCATCCTAGGCCATTCCAAAGTAAATCCGACACCTCAAGATAGCCCGAAGGAGATCAGAGTTCCTCACGCAAGACATTCGAGAAACGTAAAACAAATCCAGCAAGGCCTCCCGACGTGTCGACAAACCCGATAAGAGCCACGTATCTCGTTCTGAGAACACGACAGATGGGTCTAGCTACACGGAAAAAACCAATCCCCAAGTTTCCTCAAGTCAGCCCCACAGGCAGCCCGTTTTGGACCAACACTCAAGAGGAGAACTATCCCGGGTTGTTGATTAATTATCCATGGGGTGATCATGCCCTATGCAAAATTTAGTTGTTATTAAGAAAATAGTACCAATGTTGGGCCTTGCCAAACAAGTTGTATCCTAAAACAAAGATCAAGAGGGTCCCCATAACAACCCCGAGCATGTTAGGAGCGCCCAATTATGGAACATAACACCGGTTCACAGGTAACTAGGGGCGGCAAGAGCGGAGCAAAACACCGAGAAAAATGCCAAGCCTTCCACCCTTTACCAAGTGTATAAGTGCATTAAATTAAATAGCAATAATATTGTGATATGATAAAATATCCATATTGTCACATGGAAGCAATTGCACCTGCAGCTAGAAACGCTATAACAAGGGTTGAGCAAGCAGTAACATAGCCAAACAAAGGTTTGCTAGGATGTGGAAGGGTTAGAGGCTTATCATGGCAATGTTGGGAGGCTTGACAAACAAGGGGTAGGTAGCGTGACATAACGATAAAAGCGGGACAACTAGCATAGCAATGATAGTTGTGGTATGCGGGGAAATGTGTCATCTTTCCTGAGATCCCGCTTGGAAGAAGAACGAGTCCATGAAGAAGACGGGCGAACATAGTCGAACGACTCCTCACACTCCGAACGCTTTCGGAACACTATCGACAAGAAGAAATCCGGAACAAACAATCAACACACGAAACACCACAACATATGCATGGCATGATGCACAACCAAATATGATGCATGTCCGTTTTAATATGCAAGGCATGGCAAAGCACATCAAGCAACTCCTACACATTAAGTGAAGCTCAATATGCAACGAGTTGCATATTGACGAAACTCCACGCTTGAATTATTTAGTTCACTCACGTTAGGTACTCATCAATATTAAATGTTGTTTAACATGGGTGGTCATGGCATAAGGCGAAGATGGAATTAAGGAATTTTAAATAGAGAGGGACAACATACATATAACAAAATAATAAGTATCCATATTATGAGAAAGTGGTTAATGTTGTTTATCATGGCAAGAGGTGAAGCATGAACAACTATAGCATCTAGGCATTTGAAATGGGGCCAGAAGCAACATACAGCATATCCGAAACGTTCCCATATGCGAATTACGATTTTGGTCGCGATCTGAACTAACCATATTTTAGAGTTGTCAAAAAGCAAAATAAATGTCACCATGAGTGTCTACACAATTTCCTAGTCAATTTACATATGTAAAACATTTTCAACGAAGCTACGGTTAATTAGTTATGAAATAATTCATCCTAACATGACATTGATGCAAATTACATGAAAACAACAAGTTAATCATTTTGAATGGGGTTGAAAAATTGGATATTGTGAATCTACACAATTTTTTTGACAAGTTTCATATATGAAGTTTTTGAATATGATGCACGACTAATTATTTATGAGTAGTGCAAAAATATGTTTTTTTTTGAAATTATGCAATGTCCTGGTTTATTTAACAAATTCGTCCAGAGGAAAAAAACGCATCGGCCCAAATCTGGCTAGCCCAACAATGGCACAACAAAGCTAAACTACGCACAGGCGGGGAATAGGGGCGGCTCACCCTGGCTGAGGCCCGGTCGGTGGGGAGGCTGGGCTGGGCCTTGGCCCACCTGCGGTCAACGCAGTAAGCCTTGGCGTCCGCTCGCTCCCAAGCAGGAGGAGGCCGCGACACGGCGAGGCAGAGGCCGGGGAGGGGGATCCGACCGGCGGGCACCGGATCCGGCGATTCCCGGACGGATCTGGGCGGCGGCGGCGGACGAAGGCCGGCGACGGAGCTTCGGCCATGCAGCTGCAGCGACCTGCGGGAGGGAGAGAGAGGCCGGGGCAGCTTGCGACGGTGTTTGCGGCGGGGCCCGACATTGGGGCTCCGACGGGATTCCGGCAATGTCGTGGGGAGGCGCTGCGGCGCTGGATCGAGAGCTCCTCCCTTCAATCTGAGCGGGCGCTGGGGAGCTCCTCCCTGGAGCGGCGGCGGCGGTGATCCGGGCCCGGGGCGGGCCTGGATGGGCTTCGGCGGGCCGGCGGCGGCTGGGTGCCAAGTGGTTGTGGGAGAGAGGGAGAGGAGGAATAAGGTCAAAATTGGAAGGGGGCTGTTTAAATAGGGAAGGGGCTAGGGTTTGGAGGGTTTGGGGCCGTTTTCGAACCTTCGGATCCCGATTCGATGGTCCGAAAGCGAAGGGGGGTTAGCTGGGCTGTGTTGGGCCGTGTAGAGGGGGTCTGGACAAGAAGAGAGGGAAGTTTGCGGCCTGGCAACGAAGTTTTATAAACCGAAATCGTCCATCAAATAAACCGATGACTGTACTGCTACGATTGATTGTTCGGATATCAAACGACCTCTGATTGCGACGAAATTTGGCAGGTGGACTACCAACGATAAAACAATACCGCACACCAACTTTCGACCCAATCCGAAAATATTTTAACCACACTTTTAAAACAATATTTTATCGGTCCCACGGGCGCGTGCGTGTGTGGTTGGTCTCGAAACGGCGAACGACACGAACGGAGAGAACTGGCAACTATGAACGAATGCAAGTTTTCAAAAATGAGTGGTGATGCTATGCATATGATGCGATGATGAATGCGACAACCCAACAAAACGCATGATGACAACAGAATAAAAGGGGAATCTTCTGGAGCGTCGGTCCCGGGCTATTACAACTCTCCTCCACTACACGAGGATCTCATCCCGAGATCTTAGAATGAGAAGGGGAAGAGAAAGAGCAAGAGGTAAACTTATTTGCTTCTCTGACAAAGGAGTGAAACCAATGAAACATGAAGGTTGGGAAGAGATGAAGAATGACATGAGGAACAAGCAAGAATTCACAAGAAATTTCGGCAGTACTCCGATAGGATAGAGGGACAAAATTTGATAAGAAGGAAAGAACTTGAACATAGAACACAACACTCCGGTAAAAAGAATAAGCAAAGAAGGAACATGATCTTGATACAACAAGATGATGGTTGATACACAGCAGCATGACAATGCCTCCAGAAGAAAAGAATAGAAACTAGATCATTGGAATGAAAAGAACGGAGAAGAAAATAACAACTTCTACCACCTTTGAACTTGAGAAGCATAGGGTGAAAGGGGTTGATGGAGAACCAACAACAAAAAGAATAGCTTGCTATGGGCTTGTGGAAAACATCACAAAATTATGAGGTGACAACCTGCCACAATAGAAACAATTGATTGCTTGAGTGCAATAAGATATGCAAAACTTCTTTCACCAAGAGGAGGAGGAGAAAACTTGAATCATTTATGACACCATGATAGCAACAATCCTTAGGAAATGCTTTAGGTGAAATCCAACCCAAGATAACTCCGAGAAGACATGATGGGTTTACTTATATCATTCTTGACAATTTTCCTTCGAGACTCCTCATAATCAAGAATTTAATAACACCATCTCGAAAGACAATGGAGAAATAATTGAACTTAGAAATACAAGATAAAGAACACTTGAGCACCTCCAACAAGAATCTTGAAGAACAACTCAAGAATAATTACGTCCTTAACAAACCACCGTGAAGAAGCATCTTGAAGAACTCCGGAAACAAATGATGATCAAAGAATGAAGGTTGGGAGAATAAGATGGAAGGCTTGTCATGATTTACAAGAAGCTTCACGAAGAGATACTTGAGAAAGCTTGGAACTCTGGAAAAGAAAAGTTGAACAACTTAGAATCAAGAATGTGATATCATGAACACTTCGGAAGAAGGATTGAAACCACCTTGATGAAACTAGAATAAGAATTACGTTATGCTTATCCTTCATCAAGTTAAATTTATGACAAGCAACGGATTTCACACACCACTTATTCTTCTTGCAAAGAATTGAAGAGAGAGAGAGAGAGATCACAAACTTGAAGAAGTCTTGCACGAGAACCCCGGTAAGAATTAGAAACTAAAGAGGATAATGCAAATGAATGATATAACATGAGAACTAAGAGAGCATGATCCACCTAATAGAAAACTTGAATGAAGCACCAGAATAATTGAGATACGAACGAAGGAACAACACGTGAGAAGAATTTGAGAACGAAAGCTGAAAGCTGAGAACGAAGAAATCTTCTGAACAATGGCCTTCGGAGGATCGCGAAATAAAAACAATTCTGAAATGCTCGGGATAGATAAGGATGGAATTATTCATGATTGACAACAATCGAGAAGATAACACGAAGCTGAGATGACGAATCTTCAAGAGAATGGAGCAAGATTTAAGAGATCCACTCGTTCGGTCTTCAATATTGAGAATAATGATGAGAAGGAACACCATGAATTATCGAGACACTCCGGAATAATGAATAAAGAAGGTTGAGCCAACAATGAAAATGATTTAGAAGCGATCTTTGAGAAGGCATATGACTGATGAAATTCATTCTTACGTCATATTAGAAGAGAACTTGAGAACATCTCCGGAAAGATTAGAAGAGCCAGGTAATATCTTGGGGAAAACACCTGTGGGTTATGGGCCCACTGAAAGAAACCACCGTTGAAATAATTTCTTAGGAAGAAATGGCACCGATAGAAAATGAAAACTTGGTGAGGTGAGAACCTCGAAATAATTTGGAAGGATGATGAATGAAAACACGAAACTTCTGAGATGTCTTCAGCCTCCAGATAGAACAGAGAGAGAAGAATAAACAAGAGAGGCTTGGAAAAGAAATTCCAACATGGAAACCATTGAACGAATGGGAAAGTATATGATGAACACCGAGAGCTTTAATTCAATCCACCGGAGAAGAAAACAAGAATGGAGAATGATGAACTAAAAGCTCGTGAGCATCTTCATAATGAATCACCGGATACAATACGGAAGAAATGATAGCGAAGCATCAATGAAGAGAAATGCACTTGGATGAGATTTAATCATAGAAGAAAAGGGCGGGAGGGTGGGGAAAACGAAGACAACATGGAACGGATGAAATGAACTCTAGGAAAGAATAAGAGGATTGACCTTGCAAATATTGGAGATGATCGAATTATCTTGAAGAGAAGCACACCGGTAGGAAAAGAATTGATATGACAACTTGATTGAGCAAAAGAATTACCATTCCCACAGAAATATGAGAACACCTCTTAGATAAGATAAGAGATCACCAGTTGACATCAAAGCACCATGAATTACCATATTCAAAACAAAACAAAGGATGGGGCTTATGAAACAGGCTGGAAACAAATGCATAATAGAGATTTCGCTCGATATTTTCGTGGTAAGGTTCGCACGGGCTCGATCTTATAGTAGCCATCATGTGCAAGGCAGTGCACATGACATACGATGCGTCCGTGGGTCGTAGCGAGCTACAAGGACTATTTAATACCCAACGAGAACCGATGTAAGAAAGACCGTGAACAAACGAATTCACTAGATGTCGAACCCCAACCTCACATCATGATCTGTTTGAAGATAGCCTAGGTAACTACTTGAATTCCCACATGAGAACTCCCGAAACTTTCTTGGTTATGTAATCAGGTGTTGGGGATACAAGGAGGAAAATATCTCACACAACTAACAAGCCCTACATCCCAACTGTATCCATACTTCAACAAATAACCAGAGGCTTCGGGACTCCATCTATCTCGGTCCCTCAAAAACACAACGATACAAAGAATGGCAGTACATCCAAAATCTCTCCACGAGTACTAGGGATGCCGGACTCCTCTCGCCACTACTAGTATTGAAGCAATTTCGATCATCCTCCGTCTTGAGATACTTAGGAAACTGAATGATAACGATGTGCCAAGAATCCCCTGGAGCTCTACTCCTTGATAACAGGAGGCATCAAGTACAGAACTCCGTCACATCGACATCATATAGTTTCCAAAATACCCGCGTGATCCTAAAAAATTTGAGTGGGAAGAGGGTATAATCAAAATTCCTAAGTCGTAATTCCTCACCAGAGCATAGAAGAGGAGTAAAAAGAATCCTACTCTCTGATATAACTAGACTCAAAATAGTTTTTCACTAGACTTGACTTGGCCAAGTTCGATCAATCAAGGGGGCTCCTAGGTCGGTACAGGCTCTGATACCAACTTCTCACACCCAAGATACGATCCTATCCTTATTTTGGCACGAGGGCCTCGACAGGGATAGAAGCGCATCTCGTCGTGTTGCAAGAACGGATATCATTACAAGTACATGTACATAAGAGATGAGTATATAGAATTGGCTTACACTCGCCACAAGCTACATCAATATCACATCAATACATTAACATAGTCAAACATCATACAGAAGAGCAGGGTCCGACTACAGATGAAATCAAACGATAAAATGACATCCATCCTTGCTATCCCAGGCTGCCGCCTGGAACCCATCCTGGATTGATGAAGAAGAATAAGAAGAAGAATAACTCCAAATCAAACAAGTATCGTGCTCACGTCAAAGCATCACATTACTTGTACCTGCAACTACTGTTGTAGTAATCTATGAGCCACGAGGACTCAGCAATCTCATTTCCAAGGGTATCGAGACTATTAAAGCTTAATGGATGGGGTATGGTTAAGTGGTGAGGCTACGGCAAGCGACTAAGCATTTATTTGAGTGGCTAACTTACGAATACAGAAAGTAAAGTATGGTGGTCTACGCATAACGAACGTGAACTATTAATGATCACTAAATGATCCTGAACACCTACTTACGTCAAACATAACCCCACCATGTTCTCTCTCGGATAAAGACTCACGAGAAGAGACAACCACGGTTACGCACACAGTTGGTGTATTCTATTAGAGTTTACTTCAAGCTTGCTATGAGTTAAACAAAATATCCAAGTTTGCCACATAACTGCGGGCACGGCTTTCCGAAAGATTTATCCCTGCAGGGGTGCTCCAACTCGTCCATCACAAATTAACCACAAGCCACGGGAATAACCTTGACCACGGATCTCGTGATTATCCTAGGCCATTCCAAAGGAAATCCGACACCTCGAGATAGCCCGAAGAAGATCAGAGTTCCACACGCAAGACATTCGAGAAAGGTAAAACAAATCCAGCAAGTCCTCCCGACGTGTCGACAAACCCGGTAAGAGCCGTGTATGTCGTTCTCAGGACACGACAGATGGGTCTAGCTACAGGGAAAAAATAGTCCCTGAGTTGCCTCGAGGTGGCCCCGCAGGCAGCCCATTTTGGACCAACACTCATGAGGAGCACTGGCCCGGGTTGTTGATAAATTATCCACGGGGTGATCATGCCCTATGCAAATTTTAGTTGTTATTAAGCAAATAGTACCAATGTTGGGCCTTGCCAGACAAGTTGTATCCTAAAACGAAGATCATGGGGGTCCCCATAACAACCCCGAGCATGTTAGGAGCACTCAATTATGGAACATAACACCGATTCACAGGTAACTAGGGGCGGCAAGAGCGAAACAAAACACCGAGAAAAATGTCAAGCCTTCCATCCTTTACCAAGTGTATAAGTGTATTAAATTAAATAGCAATAATATTGTGATATGACAAAATATCCATGTTGTCACATGGAAGCAATTGGACCTGCAGGTAGAAACGCTATAAGAAGGGCTGAGCAAGCAGTAACATAGCCAAACAAAGGTTTGCTGGGATGTGAAGGGTTTAGAGGCTTATCATGGCAATGTTGGGAGGCTTGATAAAAAAGTGATAGGTAGTGTGACATACTGATAAAAGCGGGACAACTAGCATAGCAATGATAGTAGTGGTATCCGGGGAAATGTGTCATCTTGCCTAAGATCAAGCTTGGAAGAAGAACGAGTCCATGCAAAAGACGGACCAACGTAGTCGAACGACTCCTCACACTCCGAACGCTTTCGGAACTCTATCGACAAAAAGCAATCCGGAACAAACAATCAACACACGAAACACCACAACATATGCATGGCATGATGCGCAACCAAATATGATGAATGTCCGGTTTAATATGCAAGACATGTCAAAGCACATCAGCAACTCCTACACATTAAGTGAAGCTCAATATGCAACGAGTTGCATATTGACGAAATCCCACGCTTGAATTATTTAGTTCACTCACGTTAGGTACTCATCAATATTAAATATTGTTTAACATGGGTGGTCATGGCATAAGGAGAAGATGGAATTAAGCAATTTTAAATGGAGAGGGACAACATACATATAACAAAATAATAACTCTCCATATTATGAGAAAGTGGTTAATTTTGTTTATCATGGCAAGAGGTGAAACATGAACAACTATACCATCTAGGCATTTTAAATGTGGCCGAAAGCAACATACCACATATCCGAAACGTCCCCATGTGCGAATTACGATTTTGGTCCAGATCTGAACTAACCATATTTTAAAGTTGTTAAAAAGCAAAATAAATGTCACCATGAGATTCTACACATTTTTCTAGTCAAGTTACATATGTTAAACATTTTCAACGAAGCTACGGTTAATTAGTTATGAAATAATTCATTCCTAACATGACATTGACCCAAATTACATGAAAATGGCAAATTAATCCTTTTAAATAGGGTTAAAAAAAATTGGATATTGTGAATCTACACAATTTTTTTGACAAGTTTCATATATAAAGTTTTTTAATAGGTGCACGGTTAATTATTTATGAGCAGTACAAAATTATGTGTTTTTTTTAAATTATGCAATGTCCTGGTTTATTTAACAAATTCGTCTAGAGGGAAAAAATGCATCGGGCCAAATCTGGCTAGCCCAACAGTGGCACAACGAAGCTAAACTGCGCACAGGCGGGGAATAGGGACAGCTCACCCTGGGCTGAGGCCCGGTCGGTGGGGAGGCTGGGCTGGGCCTTGGCCCACCTGCGGTCAAAGCAGCGAGCGCTCGCGTTCGCTCGCTCCCGAGCAGGACGAGGCCAGCAGGCAGCGGCAGCGGAACAACGGTGACCGAAGGAGGCCGCGGCACGGCGAGGCAGAGGCTGGGGAGGGGGGGATCCGACCGGTGGGCACCAGATCCAGCGATTCCCGACCGGATCTGGGCGGCGGCGGCGGACGAAGGCTGGTGGCGGAGCTTCGGCCATGCAGCTGCGGCGACCTGTGAGAGGGAGAGAGAGGCCGGGGCAGCTTGCGACGGCGGTTGCGGCGGGGGCCGACGTCGGGGCTCCGGTAGGATTCAGGTGAGGGCGCGGGAAGGCGCTGCGGCGTTGGATCGAGGGCTCCTCCCTTCGATCTGAGCGGGCGCTGGGGAGCTCCTCCCTAGAGCAGCGGTGGCGGTGATCCGGGCCCGGGGTGGGCCTGGATGGGCTTCGACGGGCCGGTGGCGGCTGGGTGCCAAGTGGCTGCGGGAGCGAGGGAGAGGAGGAAGAGGGTCAAAATTGGAAGGTCTGGGCTGTTTTCGGACCTTCGGATCCCGATCCGACGGTCCGGAAGCGGAGGAGGGTTAGCTGGGCTGTGTTGGGCCGTGTAGAGGGGGTCTGGACAAGAAAAGAGGGAAGTTTGCGGCCTGGCAACGAAGTTCTATGAACCGAAATCGTCCGTCAAATAAACCGATGACTGCACTGCTACGGTTGATCGTTCGGATATCGAACGACCTTTGATTGCGACGAAATTTGGCAGGCGGACTACCGACGATAAAACAAGACTGCACGCCAACTTTCGACCCAATCCGAGAATATTTTAAACACACTTTTAAAAACAACATTTTATCGGGGCCACGGGCGCGTTTGTGTGTGGTTGGTCTCAAAACGGCGAACGACACGAACGGAGAGAATTGGCAACTATGAACGAATGCAAGTTTTCAAAAACGAGTGTCGATGCTATGCATATGATGCGAATGATGCGATGATGAATGGGACAACCCAAAGAAACGCACGACGACAACGGAATAAAAAGGGAATCTTCTGGAGCATCGGTCCCGGGCTGTTGCACGTGCCTATTACATAGACATGGTGCGGGAGGAGCGGTTTTGGGGAGGCGCAGGCCGACGTTGCCTACAACCACCACATCCTCCAAGAGCACCTGCAGGCGGAGGAGAAGCTCGTCGCCGGCAGGGCGGTCACGCCCGACGTGGACCTGGCGGATCAGGAGGTGCTCCTGGAGTCCTACCGCTACGTATGTGATATTCGCCTCGTGCACTGGCACAGCCTGGCGGTACTGGCAGCGGGTGCCAGAGGTAGCGCCCACGGCCAAGGACGACCCCGACAAGGAGGGCATGTCGCTGTTCGGCGACACCGACGACGCGGAGGATAGCAACACCGAAGTCGCGCCCGGCGTTGTCGATGCGTCCACGGGCGCCGAAGGCAACGACGAAGGGTGGTTCACGGGAGGGCGCCAACGCTCATGTCTAAGGATGGCCACCGCTTCTCCCCTCCCATCGATGCCAAGCTTGGTGTGCTGAATATCGATGGCCAATCAATTGCTTGGCGAAGACGTGGAAGCGGACATCTACGCTTGCCGGGCCACCGGAGGAGGAGGTTATGGAGACGGAGCCGGAGATCGCCGAGGCGGAGCTGGAGAAGGCGGACTTTTAGTTCTTGGGGTTCATGGCCGGACACGGGGAACAGACGTTAATGATAATTTAGATAGGTATTAATTATACATCTCTAGAGCCGGACTGATGTAAATGTAATAAAATCCATCATGTTTATATAAAATCTATCGCGTTTGCATGAAGTCCGTTGTGTTTGCATGAAATCTGACCGTGTTTATTCGTCCGATTGGTTTGAATTGTTGTCAAGATGCATGCGGCATTGGATGACATCCTTTCACATCCATGGTCATGGATTGGTCCCCTATTTGCAGACGGATGCCGGAATTTTTTTTATGAATTGCCATTAAAAATGCCCATGATGTGCAACCTCCCTATCAGGTAGTACATACAATTTATTTTGTGATGCATATCGTGCATCATCGACGCGTAGCTCAACTCAGAAATCAAACGCAAATTCAAGGTTGGTGAGGGAGCGGCGGCCGCCGGGGGCCGGCGGAAAGCGTGCAACAGTAACGTATGAGTTGGTGATTCATATACGTGGTGCAAGCGTCATGCTGAAGTTGTTATACCATACGAATATTAATTGGCGTCTTGCTTTTCATCATTTCTCGGACAAGGACTATATATTCTCTCTTTCCGAAAAGATAGTATTTTCTCTACATTTGCTCTTTCGAAAGCAGCTTGCCAGGGCGGAGGACGTGCCTACGTCAGTACGGACGCCATGGTTACGCGCGCAACTCAACCAGCTGATACTTGCGAAGTGTCCAGGTTCTTTCTCCACCGGCCACACTCGTTCTCAACCCAATAATCAATGATCTCCCATATTTTTTAATTAACAGAGTCGCTCTTTCTAGGACAGAGGGAGGAGGATTATCTTAACAGTATTGGATCAGTTCGATGTACTAGTAGCTTACTTACTTAGGGCTTGGCACCCTATAATCTTCTCTATAAATACCAGTGCCTCCGTGTCTTCTTCCTTCACCAGCCATAAAGCAAGCAGATTAGAAACACAGATCAAGGAGAAGAGAAGAGAACTCCGTAGCTACTAATCAGCAATGGCGACCAAGATCTACATAGTGTAATGACCCGCCTTTGCTCAATCTTCTTAGCTCTTATTGCCCCGACGGCCAGCACGTTGCTTGATCTGATTTCTGCTACTTGTGTTTATTATCTCTGCAGGTACTACTCGACCTGGGGACACGTCGCGACGCTGGCGGAGGAGATGAAGAAGGGCGCCGACTCCGTCCCAGGCGTGGAGGTCACCGTCTGGCGGGTGCCGGAGACGCTGCCGGAGGAGGTTCTCGGGAAGATGCACGCGGCGCCGGGACGTGAGGACCACCCCGTCATCACGGCGAGCCAGCTGGCCGAGGCGGACGGCATCCTGTTCGGCTTCCCGACGCGGTTCGGCATGATGGCGGCGCAGATGAAGGCCTTCTTCGACTCCACCGGCGGCCTCTGGCATGCGCAGAGCCTCGCGGGCAAGCCGGCCGGCGTCTTCTTCGCCACGGGCACCCAGGGCGGCGGGCAGGAGACGACGGCTCTCACGGCCGTGACGCAGCTGACGCACCATGGCATGCTCTTCGTGCCGGTCGGGTACACGCACGGCGCCGGCATGTTCACCATGGACGAGGTCAAGGGCGGTAGCCCGTACGGCGCCGGCACCTTCGCTGCAGCCGATGGCAGCAGGGTGCCCAGCGACGCCGAGCTCGCCCTGGCGGCGCACCAGGGCAAGTACTTTGCCGGCATCGCCAAGAAGCTCAAAGCCGTCTGAACTCCGATCACCGGCCTTGTCCCGTGATTCACATCAATTAGACAGTAACGGACGCGATCGAGTGCAAGATGATTTGACACATCATTTCCAGTGGAGCAGATTTACACAATTCTAGACAATTCAACTGTACTGCATTTAACTTCCTGTTTGGAGAAATAATATAATTTCTTGTTCTAAAATGGAGTACCACTGCATCTTTTTTTTTTTGAGGGAAGACTAGTTTTATATTGATTTAAACCAGGACATACATCGTCCACTAGGCTAGAGAGCTCCATCCAACTAGAAGACGTCTTACTAACATAACAGAAATTAGCTAGCACATACGCTGCTTGGTTACTCGACCGAAAACAGTGTTTAGAAGTGACCTGCTCAATTAATGAAGCCAGATCCACACACTCTGTAAAAACTGCTGCTGCTGCATCCCACTACTTTGACTGGCCATCATAAAAGTTTATAACATTAAGACTGTGTTTGATAGCAAAGTATTAGAAAAATCAAATTATCAAAAACTGCAATAATTTAGTCAGTAGGTACACAATACCTTGGTTTTAAGTTAATAACGTTTTTGGAAGTATTTGGAATACAGAGCACGTGTTTTGGCTACAACATAGAATGCTGTAAAATTTGTTGGCTAGCAATCCCATCTAGCTAGCCGCTGTGGTAGCAATGCAAACATGTGCATCTGGCCGGTTGTGTACTGTTTTTGGTGCGTTAATCTAGCTAGGTAGGTTGGATAGCCTTTTGCCATTGACATTCATATGAACTGAAGCATGCAACTAAAGTGAGCACAACAGGGAAGAAGAAAACGATTCGTGCTAGTCCTTTCTTTTTGGCTCCTCTGTTTTCTAAAAAGAGGTCTGGAGTTCTTTTTTTATACAGAAAAAAACCCACAGTTTTCCCAATACTACAGTTTTAAAATCACATTTGTTAGGGACAGCCAAACACCTCATTGTAATTAAAACCATGGTATTTCAAAAAACTGCAATATTCTCGAAATACTTTAAAAATACACAAATGGGGCCTAAAACTGTCTGATTCAGCTCCCTCCCTCGGGAATCCTAGAAAATTGGCAAAGGCAAGCCCGTCTCTCATTGTTGTTGCTTCGGCTGTCTCCGCATCTGATTGATACAACGGCTTCCACGCCTTCATCAACAAAGAAAGCAACGTCGACATTCAACTTCACAAACCTAGGATCCGGTTTGCACCTTTTTTGCTCTCTTCCAATCATCTGTTTGTTATTAGCCTCATGGTAATTATTAGCAATAGCTCATGGTAATTATTAACAATATCCAGTACTGATATATGCCCTCTCAAAAGAAGGGGGGGGGGGGGGGGGGCTTACCATCATGCGTGATTTCTCTGCCAAACCACCATAGATACCAGCCGCCAACCAGCGTCACTTGTTTGAAATTTAAGTTAGGCTTAATTGTCAATGTCTCATTGGGCGCTAGGATCATGTGTTCCATGACGACAGAACCCGATCTGTCAACATGCTTGGCCTTCTCCACAATTCCTGAGATGCCTAGGTTATTCCATCAATTCTTAGCTTGGCAACAATCACACAGAAGATGACGAATATCCTCCGCGTCTTGATGATATACCGAACAGGCCCCATCCGAGCCGATGTGCCGGTTAGTGAGTATGGGCCTTAGTGGGATAATTCTAGGAAGAACACCCCAACAAAAAATTTATAGAAAATTTATCATTGGAATAGGAAATTTATAGAAAATGAGATGACATGCATCTCAAATCCTATGAGTAGGATTAAAAAAAGAGATGTCATTTGATTCACATCATATGAATTTTTTCATTGAGTCTAGGCTATTTTTTATTTTCCTTTGAAATATGCAGGATAGGAACCAATCCTATATAGTAATAGAAATGCATTACTATGAACCATAGGACTCTAAAGAAAAAATTTCTACAAAAATCCTATCCTATAGAATTCATGTGGAATTCCTCCAAACCAAAGGAGGTCTTATGTGGGACATTTAGTTTCCGCAATGTAATCCACACTTCCGGTGTTCTTGAGGCTCCCGAAAGTGCCATACATTTGCATGTACTCGGAAGCTCGGATCCACTGCACTCTGTACGCTGATTTGACAGAAAATCTAGCCTTGTTGTCTGGATTCCACGCGATGAAATCCTCAAACGCTCCAACATTCAGAGGGATTTGAAGCATGCATCTGAGATCCAACAAATTAAAGATACCTTGAACCAGATCCTCATCCCATGTTTGTGTAATGTGATCGATGAGGTCATTCATAGAAGAAATAACCGTTTGGCCTCGGTTTGATATAACTCTCCTGTCGGGACTCGAGGGGATCCACGAGTCGCTCCATATGTTCCCATTTTCACCTGCGCTACTTCGTCATATATACCCTAGTTTGAAAGTGTCAAGCCCCTTCCTAATGTTTACCAAGTGAAAGAGGCCCCATTTTTCAAAGTAGCTTGTAGAAGGCTCACATTAGGGAAATATTTGTCCTTGAGAACATTAGTACATAAAGAATCTAGATTCGTAACAAGCCTCCAACACTTCTTCGATAAAATTGTGCGGTTGAACGAATATAGGTTGATGAACCCCATGCCCCCCATTTTGGATAGCAAAGCTTCCACTATGTGTACCAGTGCATTCTCTTATGATCTTCGTCATTCTCTGCTAATTGTGAGATGCGTTGGGTTTTCCCCCAAAGAGGAAGGGTGAAGCAATATAGTAATTAAGTATTTTCCTTAGTTTAGAACCAGGGTTTATCGAACCAATAGGAGAATCAAGGAAAACTCTAGTTGTCAACACCCACACACACAAAACCAAACACTTGCAGCCAACACGAGCAAGAGAGTTGTCAATCCCCTTGAACTCGTTACTTGCAAGGATTAATTCTGATAGAGATAGATATATAAACGGTAAAAGTAAAAGCAAAGGAATAAAAGGCAGCTAGGTTTTTATGTTTTTAGCAAATTGATTAAGTAGACCCGAGGGCCATAGTTTTCAGTAAAGTTTTCTCTCCCGAAAGCATAACATACGGTGGGTAGACAAACTATTGTTGAGAAATTCATAGAAAAGCACGTAGTTATGATGTTATTCATGACAATGATCATGTATATAGGTATCATGTCCATAAACAAGTAGACCGTCTCTGCCTGCATCTAGGTATTAAGTTCATGCAAACAGAGTAATGCTTGGACCAAGGTGACATGATGTAGACAAAGTAAACTCACTCAATATGAATAAACCCCATTGTTTTACCCTTAGTGGCAACAATACCGATAGGTGTCTTGTCCCCTTATGTGACTGGGATATAGAGCACCACGAGATTGAACCCACTACAACGCGCCACTCCCACTAAAGATAAATCAGTCTACTTGGTCAAACCAAACAGATAGGTCGGAGAGAAATACGAAGCTATAACAATCATGCATAATAGAATTTAGAGAAGACTCAATTACTTTCAATGAATAATCTGATCATAAACCCATAATTCATAGGATCCCAACAAACACACAACAAAAGAAGATTATATCAGATAGATCACCACGAGAATTGAGGAGAACATGGTATTGAATATCAAAGAGAGAGAAGAATCCATCTAGCTACTAGCTATGGAACCATAGATCTATGGTGAACTACTCACCCATCATCATGTAGGCAGCAAGGTTGATGTAGAAGGCCACCATGATCGATTCCCCCTCCTGTAGGGTACCGGAAAAGGTCTCCAGATGGGATCATAATAGAACAGAGACTTACAGCGGCGGAAAAGGTGTTTTGGGTGGTGAGGGAGTCCGGGACTAAGGGGTCCTCGGGTCGTTGGCTCATTCCTCATGGGCCGACTTGTTGGACCGCTCTGTGGAGGGCCGAACTATGAGGCAACCCCATTGTTGGGAGACGTAGTAGTAAATCAAAAAATTTCCTACGATCACCAAGATCTATCTATGGAGAAACCAGCAACGAGTGGCGAGAGATTGCATCTTCATACCTTTGAAGATCGCTAAGCGGAAGCATTACAAGAACGCGTTTGGTGGAGTCGTACTCGTAGCGATTCAGATCGCGATGGACTCCGATCTTAGCGCCGAACAACGGCACCTGCACGTTCAACACATGTGCAGCCCGGTGACGTCTCCTACGCCTTGATCCAGCTAGGAGGAAGGAGAGGTTGAGGGGGAGCTGTGGCAGCACGACGGCATGGTGACGGTGGAGCTGCATGGTCTCCGACAGGGCTTTGCCAAGCACTACGGAGAACGAGGAGAGGAAGGAGTAGGGCTGCGCCGAGAGAGGAAGAAACTTGTGTTCTTGGCAGCCCAAAAACCACCACTATATATAGGAGGAGAAGGAGGAGGGTGCCCACCCTAGGGTTCCCACCCTAGGGTGGTGCGGCAGCCCTAGATGGGTTCTGTCCGGCGGCCAGAGAGGGGAGAGGGGGAGGGCGCAGCCCTAGTGGGCCTTAGGCCCATCTGGGTCTAGGGTTTCCCCTCCCTCCCACCTTTCCTGTGCCTTGGGCCAGGGTGGAGGGCGCACCAGCCCACTCTGGGGCTGGTCCCTTCCACTCTCGTCCCACGCAGCCCTCTGGGGCTGGTGGCCCCACTTGGTGGACCCTCAGAACCCTTCCGGTGGTCCCGGTACATTACCGGTAATTCCCGAAACACTTCCGGTGGCCAAATCCTCACTTCCTATATATCAATCTTTGCCTCTGGACCATTCCGGGACTCCTTGTGACGTCCGGGATCTCATCCGGGACTCCGAACAACCTTCGGTAACCATGTACACTATTTCCCTATAACCCTAGCATCATCGAACCTTAAGTGTGTAGACCCTATGGGTTCGGGAGACACGTAGACATGACCGAGACACCTCTTCGGTCAATAACCAACAGTGAGATCTGGATACCCATGTTGGCTCCCACATGCTCCACGATGATCTTATCGGATGAACCATGATGTCGGGGATTCAATCAATCCCATATTCAATTCCCTTTGTCTGCCGATATGATACTTGACCGAGATTCGATCGTCGGTATCCCTATACCTTGTTCAATCTCATTACCAGCAAGTCTCTTTACTCATACCGTAACACATCATCCTGTGGCTAACTCCTTAGTCACATTGAGCTCATTATGATGATGTCTTACCGAGTGGGCCCAGAGATACCTCTCCGTCATACGGAGTGACAAATCCCAGTCTCGATTCATGCCAACCCAACAGACACTTTCGGAGATACCCGTAGTGCACCATTATAGCCACCCAGTTACATTGTGACATTTGGCACACCCAAAGCATTCCTACGGTATCCAGGAGTTGCACAATCTCATGGTCTAAGGAAACGATACTTGACATTGGAAAAGCTTTAGCACACGAACTACACGATCTTGTGCTATGCTTAGGATTGGGTCTAGTCCATCACATCATTCTCCTAATGATGTGATCCCGTTATCAACGACATCCAATGTCCATGGTCATGAAACTGTGACCATCTATTGATCAACGAGCTAGCCAACTAGAGGCTCACTAGGGACATGTTGTGGTCTATGTATTCACACATGTATTATGGTTTCCGGTTAACACAATTATAGCATGAACAATAGACAATTATCATGAACAAGGAAATACAATAATAACCATTTTATTATTGCCTCCAGGGCATATTTGTAACAGTCTCCCACTTGCACTAGAGTCAATAATCTAGTTACATTGTGATGAATCAAACACCCATAGCATTCTGGTGTTGATCATGTTTTGCTCGTGAGAGAGGTTTAGTCAACGGATCTGCGACATTTAGATCCGTATGCACTTTACAAATATCTATATCTCCCTCCTGAATGTAATCACGGATGGAGTTGAAGCGGGGCTTGATGTGTCTTGTCTTCTTGTGAAACCTGGGCTCCTTCGCAAGGGCAATAGCTCCAGTGTTGTCACATAATAGAGTCATCGGGCCCGACACACTTGGAATCACTCCTAGGTCGGTGATGAACTCCTTCATCCAGACTCCTTCCTTTGCTGCTTCCGAAGCAGCTATGTACTCCGCTTCACATGTAGATGCCGCCATGACGCTTTGCTTGCTGCTGCACCAGCTGACTGCCCCTCCGTTCAAAATATACACGTATCCGGTTTGCGACTTGGAGTCATCCGGATCTGTGTCGAAGCTAGCATCGACGTAACCCTTTACGACGAGCTCTTCGACACCTCCATATACGAGAAACATGTCCTTTGTCCTTTTTAGGTACTTCAGGATATTCTTGACCGTTGTCCAGTGTTCCACTCCAGGATCACTTTGGTACCTCCCTACCAGACTTATGGCAAGGTTCACATCAGGTCTGGTACCCAGCATGGCATACATAATAGAGCTTATGGCTGAAGCATAGGGGATGACACTCATCTCTTCTCTATCCTTTGCCGTGGTCGGGCATTGAGTCGTACTCAATCTCACACCCTGTAACATAGGCAAGAACCCCTTCTTGGACTGATCCATATTGAACTTCTTCAATATCTTTTCAAGGTATGTGTTTTGTGAAAGACCCATGAGACGTCTCGATCTATCTCTATAGATCTTGATGCCTAATACGTAAGCAGCTTCCCCAAGGTCCTTCATTGAAAAATATTTATTCAAGAAGGCCTTTACACTTTCCAAAAGTTCTATATCATTTCCCATTATCCGTATGTCATCCACATATAATATGAGAAATGCTACAGAGCTCCCACTCACTTTCTTGTAAATACAGGGTTCTCCATAAACTTGTACAAATCCAAACGCTTTAATCACCTCATTAAAGCAAATGCTCCAACTCCGAGATGCTTGCACCAGCCCATAGATGGAGTGCTGGAGCTTGCATACTTTGTTAGCATCTTTAGGATCGACAAAACCTTCCGGCTACATCATATACAATTCTTCCTTAAGGAAGCCATTAAGGAATGCCATTTTGACGTCCATTTGCCAGATCTCATAATCATAAAATGTGGCAATTGCTAACATGATTCGGATAGACTTCAGCATCGCTACGAGTGAGAAAGTCTCATCGTAGTCAACTCCTTGAACTTGTTGATAACCCTTAGCGACAAGGAGAGCCTTATAGACGGTCACATTACCATCCACGTCAGTCTTCTTCTTAAAGATCCATTTATTTTCAATGGCTCGCTTATCATCAGGAAAGTCCACCAAAGTCCACACTTTGTTCTCATACATGGATCCTATCTCGGATTTCATGGTTTCAAGCCGTTTGTTGGAATCCGGGCCCGCCATCGCTTCTTCATAGTTCGAAGGTTCACCGTTGTCCAACAACATGATCTCCATGACAGGCTTGCCGTACCACTCTAGTGTGGAACATGTCCTAGTGGACCTTCGACGTTCAATAGTAACTTGATCTGAAGTTTCATGATCATCATCATTAACTTCCTCTCCAGCCGGTGTAGGCTCCATAGAAACAACTTCCTCTGCTACGCTACTCTAAGGTTCGAGTGGAGGTACAATTACCTCATCAAGTTCTATTTTCCTCCCACTTACTTCTTTCGAGAGAAACTCTTTCTCGAGAAAGGATCCATTCTTGGCAACAAAGACTTTACCTTCGGATCTGAGGTAGAAGGTATACCCAATAGTCTCTTTGGGATATCCTATGAATACACACTTTTTCTCTTTGGGTTCGAGCTTCTCAGGTTGAAGTTTCTTCACATAAGCATCGCATCCCCGAACTTTTAGAAACGACAACTTATGTTTCTTTCCAAACCATAATTCATACGGTGTCGTCTCAACGGACTTAGACGGTGCCCTATTTGAAGTGAATGCGGCAGTCTCTAATGCATATCCCCAAAATGATTGCGGTAAGTCGGTAAGAGACATCATAGATTGCACCATATTGAACAAAGTGCGATTACGACATTCAGACACACCATTTCGCTGAGGTGTGTTAGGCGGCATGAGTTGTGAAACAATTCCACATTTCCTTAGGTGCGTGCCAAACTCGTGACTCAAATATTCTCTGCCACGATCAGATCGTAGGCACTTTATTTTCCTGTCACGTTGATTCTCTACCTCACTCTGAAATTCCTTGAACTTTTCAAAGGTTTCAGACTTGTGTTTCATTAAGTAGACATACCCATATCTGCTTAAGTCATCAGTGAGGGTGAGAACATAACGGTAGCCACCGCGAGCCTCCACGCCCATTGGACCGCATACATCGGTATGTACTATCTCCAACAAGTCAGTTGCTCGCTCCATTGTTCCGGATAACGGAGTCTTAGTCATCTTGCCCATGAGGCATGGTTCGCACGTGTCAAATGATTCAAAAACAAGAGACTCCAAAAGTCCATCAACATGGAGTTTCTTCATGCGTTTGACACCAATATGACCAAGGCGGCAGTGCCACATGTAAGTGGGACTATCGTTATCAACCTTACACTTTTTGGTACTCACACTATGGACATGTGTAACATCACGTTCGAGATTCATCAAAAACAAACCATTGACCAGCGGAGCATGACCATAAATTTTTCTCTCATATAAATAGAACAACCATTATTCTCAGATTTAAATGAGTAGCCATCTCGCATCAAGCGAGATCCAGATACAATGTTCATGCTCAAAGCTGGTACTAAATAACAATTATTGAAGTTTAAAACTAATCCCGAAGGTAGATGTAGAGGTAGCATGCCGACGGCGATCACATCGACCTTGGAACCATTCCCGACGCGCATCGTCACCTCGTCCTTTGCCATCCTCCGCTTATTCTGTAGCTCCTGCTTGGAGTTACAAATGTGAGCAACTGCACCGGTATCAAATACCCAGGAGCTACTTTGAGCGTTGGTTAGGTACACATCAATAACAAGTATATCACATATACCTTTAACGTTGCCGACCTTCTTATCCGCTAAGTACTTGGGGCAGTTCTGCTTCCAGTGACCGGTACCTTTGCAATAAAAGCACTCAGTCTCAGGCTTGGGTCCATTCTTGTTCTTCTTCCCGGCAACTTGCTTACCGGGCGCGGCAACAGCTTTGCCGTCCTTCTTGAAGTTCTTCTTACCCTTGCCTTTCTTGAAACTAGTGGTCTTATTCACCATCAACACTTGATGCTCCTTTTTGATCTCGACATCCGCTGATTTCAGCGTCGAGTACAACTCAGGAATGGACTTCTCCATCCCCTGCATGTTGTAGTTCATCACAAAGCTATTGTAGCTAGGTGGAAGCAACTGGAGGATTCTGTCAATGACCGAGTCATCCGGGAGATTAACTCCCAGATGAGTCAAGCGGTTGTGCAATCCAGACATTTTGAGTATGTGCTCATTGATAGAACTATTCTCCTCCATCTTACAACTGAAGAACTTGTCGAAGACTTCATATTTCTTGACCCGGGCATGAGCTTGGAAAACCAGTTTCAGCTCTTGGAACATCTCATATGCTCCGTGTTGCTCAAAACGCTTTTGGAGCCCCGGTTCTAAATTGTAAAGCATGCTGCACTGAACAAGGGAGTAATCATCGCAGTGTGACTGCCAAGCGTTCGTAACATCTTGGTCCGCTAGGAAAATGGGTGGTTCACCTAGCGGTGCATCAAGGACATACAATCTTTTGGAAGCTATGAGGATGATCCTCAAGCTACGGACCCAGTCCACATAGTTGCTTCCATCATCTTTCAGCTTGGTTTTCTCTAGGAACGCGTTGAAGTTGAGGGTGACATTAGCGTTGGCCATTGGATCTACAATGTAGATTGTAAAGACAATTTTAGACTAAGTTCATGATAATTAAGTTCACATAATCAAATTATTTAATGAACTCCCACTTAGATAGAAATCTCTGTAGTCATCCAAGTGATACATGATCCATGTCAACTAGCCCGGGTCCGATCATCACGTGAGACAGACTAGTCATCCATGGTGAACATCTCCATGTTGATCGCATCTTCTATACGACTCATGTTCGACCTTTCGGTCTTCTGTGTTCTGAGACCATGTTTGTACATGCTAGGCTCGTCAAGTCAACCTAAGTGTTTTGCGTGTGTAAATCTGGCTTGCACCCATTGTATGCAAACGTTAGAACCTATCACATCCGATCATCACGTGGTGCTTCGTAACAACAATCCTTAGCAACGGTGCACAGTTAGGGTGAACACCTTTCTTGAAATTTTATTGAGAGATCATCTTATTCACTACCGTCGTTGTAAGCAAATAAGATGTAAACATGATAAACATCACATGCAATCAATATAGTGACATGATATGGCTAATATCATCTTGCTCCTTTGATCTCCATCTTCGGGGCACCATGATCATCACTGTCACCGGCACGACACCATGATCTCCATCATCATGATCTCCATCATCGTGTCTTCATGAAGTTGGCTCGCCAACTATTACTTCTACTACTATGGCTAACGTTTAGCAATAAAGTAAAGTAATTACATGGCGTTTATGATTGACACGCATGTCATACGATAAAATAAGACAACTCCTATGGATCCTGCCGGTTGTCATACTCATCGACATGCAAGTCATGAATCCTATTACAAGAACATGATCAATCTCATACATCACAATGCATCACATCACATCCTTTGGCCGTATCACATAACAAGGCATATGCTGCAAAAACAAGTTATACATTCTCTAATTTGTAGTTGCAAGTTTTTACGTGGCTGCTATAGGTTTGTAGCAAGAATGTTTCTTACCTACGCCAAAAACCACAATGTGATATGCCGATTGATATTTATCCTTCATAAGGACCCTTTTCATCGAATCCAATCCGACTAAGGTGGGAGAGACAAACACCCGCTAGCCACCTTATGCAACAAGTGCATGTCAGGCGGTGGAACCGGTCCCATGTAAGCGTACGTGTAAAGTTGGTCCGGGCCGCTTCATCCCACAATATCGCCGAATCAAGATAAGACTAGTAGTGGTAAGAAAATTAACAAGATCGACGCCCACAACAACTTTGTGTTCTACTCATGCATAGATTCTATGCATAGACCTAGATTATGATGCCACTGTTGGGAGACGTAGTAGTAAATCAAAAAATTCCTACGATCACCAAGATCTATCTATGGAGAAACCAACAACGAGTGGGGAGAGATTGCATCTTTATACCTTTGAAGATCGCTAAGCGGAAGCGTTACAAGAACGCGGTTGGTGGAGTCGTACTCGTAGCGATTCAGATCGCGGTGGACTCCGATCTTAGCGCCGAACAATGGTGCCTTCGCGTTCAACACACGTGAAGCCCGGTGACGTCTCCTACGCCTTGATCCAGCAAGGAGGAATGAGAGGTTGAGGGAGAGCTCCGGCAGCACGACGGCGTGGTGATGGTGGAGCTGCGTTGTCTCCGAAAGGGCTTCACCAAGCACTATGGAGAACGAGGAGAGGGAGGAGTAGGGCTGCGCCGAGAAAGGAAGAAACTTGTGTTCTTGGCAGCCCAAAAACCACCACTATATACAGGAGAAGAGGGAGGAGGGTGCCCACCCCTAGGGTTCCCACCCTAGGGTGGTGCGGCAGCCCTAGATGGGTTTTGGCCGGCGGCCAGAGAGGGGAGAGGGGGAGGGCGCAACCCTAGTGGGCCTTAGGCCCATCTGGGTCTAGGGTTTCCCCTCCCTCCCACCTTTCTTGCGCCTTGGGCCAGGGTGGAGGGCGCACCAGCCCACTCTGGGGCTGGTCCCTTCCACTCTCAGACCATGCAGCCCTATGGGGCTCGTGGCCCCACTTGGTGGACCCCCGGATCCCTTCCGGTGGTCCCGATACGTTATCGGTAATTCCCGAAACACTTCCGGTGGCCAAATCCTCACTTCCTATATATCAATCTTTGTCTCCGGACCATTCCGGGACTCCTCGTGATGTCCGGGATCTCATCCGGGACTCTGAACAACCTTCGGTAACCACATACACTATTTCCCTATAACCCTAGTGTCATCGAACCTTAAGTGTATAGACCCTACGGGTTCAGGAGACACGTAGACATGACCGAGACACCTCGCCGATCAATAACCAACAGCGGAATCTGGATACCCATGTTGGCTCCCACATGCTCCATGATTATCTCATCGGATGAACCACGATTTCGGGGATTCAATCAATGTCGTATTCAATTCCCTTTGTCTACCGGTATGATACTTGCCCGAGATTCGATCGTCGGTATCCCTGTACCTTGTTCAATCTCGTTACCGGCAAGTCTCTTTACTCATTCCGTAACACATCATCCCGTGGCTAACTCCTTAGTCACATTGAGCTCATTATGATGATGTCTTACCGAGTGGGCTCAGAGATACCTCTCCATCATACGGAGTGACAAATCCTAGTCTCGATTCGTGCCAACCCAACAGACACTGTCGGAGATACCCGTAGTGCACCTTTATAGCCACCCAGTTATGTTGTGACGTTTGGCACACCCAAAGCATTCCTATGGTATCCGGGAGTTGCAGAATCTCATGGTCTAAGGAAACGATACTTGACATTGGAAAAGCTTTAGCAGACGAACTACATGATCTTGCGCTATGCTTAGGATTGGGTCTTGTCCATCAAATCATTCTCCTAATGATGTGATACCATTATCAACGACATCCAATGTCCATGGTCATGGAATCATGACCATTTATTGATCAACGAGCTAGCCAACTAGAGGCTCACTAGGGACATGTTGTGGTCTATGTATTCACACATGTATTACTGTTTCCGGTTAACACAATTATAGCATGAACAATAGACAATTATCATGAACAAGGAAATACAATAATAATCATTTTATTATTGCCTCTAGGGCATATTTTCAACACCCGTGTCAGGAAGGAACGCTCCGGAGAATGGAGTGGCCTCCCAGGTTTGAAGATTGGATCTGCGTATCTATCCGTTTTAAAGGTTGGTTATGTATAACCCTAGGTACCCCTGGTGTCTATATAAACCAGAGGGTCCCATTCGTAGAGGAGAGGTGAACTCATCCAGGGTTTAGCTTAGACGATCGCGAGGTAGATCAACTCTCTAATTATCATCCACATCAATATAATCAAGCATGACATAGGGTTTTACCTCCTTACCAGGGCCCGAACCTGGGTAAACACTGTCTCCTTCATCCCCTGTTACCCATTGATCTAAGGTCCACAGCTCGGGACCCCATATTCGAGATCTACCGGTTTTGACACCTACATTGGTGCATTCATTGAGAGTTCTGCTATAAGATCGCTAGAAAGGTTGATGGTGCGTTTAGTCACCAGTGATCAAATCTGCAACAGGGACACCTTCGTCCCTGGGCAGGTCTTCACCTTCGGCAGTATCATGCTGCATGCTGATCTAACTAGCCATCTGGTCAGATTGGAACTAAAAGGACGTGGATGTTGCCTAGAGGGGGTCAATAGGCGCTTAAAAATAAGGGTCTTTTACATCTTTATCCCTAACTAGAACCCACTACTCATATTTGCCCCTCATTTCAAAGCCTGCTCAAATTTGGCCCTCCGTAGTTAGTTGCCCTTACAGAAATGCCCTTCTGCGCCCTTATCGTCCGGTCAAAGGGCTTTGACCATCCTGAAAAACATAGCAAAAAAAATCTAAAAAATCTAAATTTTTGTGGGATCAAAGATACCCAGGTTCAAAAGATGCGTGCAAATTTTAGTGCTGTTTGGACATTCCAGGAGATCGTGGCAAAGAAAAAACAGTAAATATGTACGCTTGTGAACAGTAAATTCAAAAAATTGCAAACAAATATGAACAATTTTGGCATCAAAAAGGCTCGGGTCTTTAAGTTGGGTGCAAATTTTTGTTGTGTTTGGACATTGTAGGAGCTTGTGGAGAAAAAAAACAAAATATGGCTCGGGAAAAAACTTTGGAAAAAATGACTATTTTGTTTTTTTGCTAGAGCTCCTTGTGTGTCATTTGATCACAAAGAAACTTGCAAGCACCTTGTGCACCCAAGCCTCTTTGATGCCAAAAAATAACATTTTCTTGAATTTTCTTGCTATTTTATTTCAAATTTACTGTTCACAAGAGTACAGATTAACTGTTTTTCCTCGCCACGAGCTCCTGGAATGTCCAAATAGCACGAAAATTTGCACGCAGATTGCAAATATGAGTATTTTCGATCTCATGGAATTTTGGATTTTTTAGATTTTTTCTATTTTTCAGTACGGTCAAAGCTCTTTGACCTAACGGTAACGAAGCAGAAGGGTATTTCTGTAAGGGCACCTAATGGCGGATGGGCAAATTTGAGCAGGCTTTGAAATTAGGGGCATATATGAGTAGGTGGTTCGAGTTAGGGATAGAAATGCAAATGGCCCTAAAAATAACTATGGTTTAGGCTTGAACAAATGCAGAATAAACTAACGTTTAATAAGTCAAGCACAAAACCTAAAACAACTAGGCTCACCTATGTGCACCAACAACTTAAGCTAAGCAAGATAAATAACTAAGTGATAGCAAGATATATAGCAAATAACAATATGGCTATCACGAAGTAAAGTGCATAAGTAAAGGGGATCGAGTAAGAGATAACCGAGGCACACGGAGACGACGATGTATGCTGAAGTTCACAGCCTTGCGGATGCTAATCTCTGTTTGGAGCGGTGTGGAGGCACAATGCTCCCCAAGAAACCACTAGGGCCACCGTAATCTCCTCACGCCCTCGCACAATGCAAGATGCCGTAATTCCACTAAGGGACCCTTGAGGGTGGTCACCGAACCCATACAAACAAGGTTGGGGAAATCTCCACAACTTAATTGGAAGCTCCCAACGACACCACGAAGCTTCAGCACAATGGATTGTGGCTCCGAGGTGACCTCAAATGCTCGGGGCAATCTCCACAACCTAATTGGAGACCCCGAAGCTTGCCCGAAGCTTTGCATCACAATGATTGAGCTCTGAGGCACCACCAACCGTCTAGGGCGCCAAATCACCCAAGAGGAACAAGCTCTAGGGTGCTCAAACACCCAAGAGTAATAAGCTTCTCAACTTCTCACTTCCACGTATCACCGTGGAGAACTCAAACCTATGCACCAAATGAAATGGCAAGGGCACACGGAGTGCCCAAGTCCTTCTCTCCCAAATCCCACCAAAGCAACAAATGCTAGGGAGTAAAATGAGAGGAAGAACGAATAAGAACATGAAGAACTCCAAGATCTAGATCCAAGGGGTTTCCCTCACTTAGAGGAGAAAGTGATTGGTGGAAATGTGGATCTAGATGTCCTCTCTATTTTCCCTCAAAAACTAGCAAGAATCATTTGAAGGATTGAGAGTTAGCAAGCTCAAAGAAGGTCAACAATGGGGGAAGAACACGAGCTCAAAGGATTAGGTTCAATGGGGAAGAAGACCCCCTTTTATAGGTGGGGAAAATCCAACTATTATGCTCACAGCCCACACAGAGCGGTACTACCGCTCATGGGAGCGGTACTAACCGCTAGGGTGGTGGAAGCCCTTTGAAAAACAACACCGAGGATGCAGCGACCCGACTCAAAACAAGTCAATCCTCCGTGTGTTAGTGCCATCCCTGGATCAGTATGCTGGCACACACATAGTAAATCAATGTATATATCAAAGTGCAATCACATGTAAAATAACGTAAAACTAATATATACCTCTTAAGTCTCAGCGGAAACAGTCAACGGGAGTGGGGTCATAATAAACACCAACGACAGGTTGAGTGTAGACTGTAACCCTGAATCGTACTCTTAGTCGTCATAGAAAACTATCTGCAACATAAGACGTCGCAGCCGTGTAGGTCAGTACATTGAATGTACCGGCAAGATCACCATAGAGTGAAATGATAAAACTATTCTATATGCAAAAGGCTTTTTGGCTCCGTGTTTGAGTTTTTGCAGAAAAGCTAGTTTTATTTTCCCTACCACAAAGGAGTGAAACAGAAATCACTACTAACAGTTGGTTGTTAATGAGATGGTTCCACCAACCAATTCTCATGTCCCAAAAATTATTAATAGACCCACTCATCATAAAATTTATTAATTGTGTTGAGAATGGCTGATAGTATCATCTCCGGTGCTCATGTTGTCTGTAACTGGGGACACGGCTAATCAATTAGTTTGACACTCTGCAGAGGTTTGTACACTTTACCCGCAAGAATCGACACCTCCCGTTATGTCCTCGCATTGCCTGGTTCTTGAGAACGGGACGATCGAAACATGGTCTTCCATAGTGATCCTCCGATAGAAAGTCAGTGCCCATCCAAATCCTACCATTATTCTACATCTCGTAGCAACTGACCTACCGGAGTCACCACTAGGGTCAACCAGGCCAGAGCCAATATTGACTTGCGGTTGCACACATAAGCTTTCCGGCCTTGAAGTATCCATCCATCTCTTTGAGCCTGGGTGGTATTCCGTTGGGATGATCACAGGTACATACCAGGATTCCCGACATAACCATGATAGATATCAGACTGCCAAAATGCATGTCCAATCCACCCACAGGTATATTGAATCCTTGAAGTCTTGAAGCCATGATCATCATGCAGGTCTTGAGATAATTAATTAACCTCACAACAGTCCTGAATCTCACAAGCAACCCTGTCTACTAAAGTGTAGCAATTGTGAAGTAACGTCCCTTACCGGGCAATGGTAATAGGGTGTTGGGTTTCTCCTACCTCATGATACTACTACAAGTTCATGCTCAAAATCCTACTGGATTTATGATGTAAATATTGATTCTAATGCAAATAAAACATAGGTAATGTAAGATGATCAAAGTGAACTTGCCTGTACTATTGATGAAGAATAATATCACTCTCAAAAATAACTTGATAGAACTATTCGTCACTCTCCGATGAAAATCTATATAACCAAACATTGCATTCATATAAGCAATCATACTAGCAATCAATTCTAACAATCAAAAAGCCAAAGCAAAAACTATAACACACTAGTGTTGTGATGAAGGAAATACTTAAGACAAAAGTTAAAACAACAAAATTTCATCACAACAACCAAAGGTTGGTTTTCCCTACAATTAATCCTATTTTTTAATAGCAACAAGAGAACAACAAAGTAAAATCTAACAAAGGTGCTCTAGCAAATATTTTACTAGCAAGAAGAACAACTTTTGAAGAACAACTAAGAACTATGAAAACAACACACTAAAGAACATAAGTTTTCTAACTAATAAACTTAACAACAAGTAAAACAAAGAAAGAAATTATAAAAAAAAGTAAGTTAACAGAAAATAAAACTTATAAAATATATTTTCAAATAGGAAGTCAAACTAGCAATGAAATCAATTTGCAAGTTATTAGGAAACTAGAATTGATTCCATGCTATCAAAAGTAATAAATGACATAAAAATAAACTTGGTTGAAATACTATTGCTAACTTACAGAAAACAAAGTAAAACATGTCAACTAATATAAAATAAAATAAAGTAAAACAATTTAAAATAAAATAAATAGAACTAAACATAAAAAAGAACTAACACAAAATCTGTTTTCCGTGAAACCCTAATTTAAATTATTCCAGAAATTCTCAAATTCTACCTACCGATAAATAAGATCACTAGTGACCAGTAGCACAAAGAATCAACTCAAAATCTATTTCTAAACTAAAGATATTCAGAAAATAAGATTTGAATCAAATCTGTTTGAATTTAAATTTAAATTATTCAACTATAGCCAAACTTTATATCTACAGAAACTACATAAAATTTGTGACATGATGCAAAAAGAATCACTCAAAAACACTAAAAATTCTAATAGTTATAGCAACATCAAAAATCGAACAAATTCTGTTTCAGGAAATAAAACAGAAAAGAAATATCCTAATCTAACGAACGACGTGGCCATGTGGCAAGTTCCTATAGGCTACGGGTGTGCACTGCGGTGGCTAACGAGTGAATGCTCAGTTTATAAAAGAAAACGGTTCGAATAAATCAAAACGATGCCGATCTAATCCTAGCCCAAGATCTACGATCGAACAGAGGAGGGGGAGGTGGCTTACAGAGGTGGTTGCTGGCGTAGGAGCTGAAGGAGATGGCGGCGTTGGCGTCGGGTGTCGAGGCGGGAGCGTGCTCCGGCGGTCCTCTGGCAAAGGCAACAAGTCCAGGCGATGCAGGTGAGGACCGCGAGCACAAAGGTGGCCTTTGTGTCGGTTGAGGACGACAGGGAAGACGACGATGAGCTCGGGGCAGAGGTGGCGTTCGGGTGGTCGTCAGTGTGGGTGCTCTGGTGGGTCTGGAGTTTAGGCGAGGGCACTGAGAGGTGTAGGCGAGCACGATGGAGCTTTTGGTGGCGGTGGGAGAGCTCGAGGTGGTTGGAGTGTAGTGGCAGCACAACAATGGCGTGGCGACGGGGTTCTGCTCCGGCAAGCAATTGCGAGCAGAGGAGGTCTTCGGAGAGAGGGCTTCGGGCGAGAATGGTGCAAGGGGTTCAAGTATTTATAGGAGGGGTGGGGGTGGTGCTCGTGCGGCAGCATATCGGCGAGGGCATCGCGTCGGGATTTGATCCCGGCGGAGCTCCGGTGAGATTTGGAAGGTGAGCGCGGGAATAGCAGGATCGGACGGTGGGGTCCATCGGTCAGCGAGGGTGAGAGGGAGAACAGGGGATCGGTGGCCGATTGGTTGTTGATTCGGTGTCAGGCGCTAGTGGGCTAGAGAGAGAAAGAGAGAGAGAGAGATGGGCCCCGTACTGTTTCCTATTAAAGTAACTTTTGTTTTATAAAAACAAAACAGAAAAGGAAACATAAATAAATGAAAAACTAAAATGGTTTTATATAGACATATAATATATCAAAATGACCAGAAAAATAAACACTAAAATATGAACATATTTTCAGAGTCAAATAAAATTCTTACAAAATCAGAAAAATCAAACAGTGCTACTATTTTAAATAAAAGGCAAATGAAACATTTTAAAAATACCAAAATGGCCTCAAATTCATTTATTTCCATTTTTATACTCAAGGAAATCATTTTACCCTATTTTCCATATACTTTATTTCTGGAGAAAAATAAATTTTTAAAACCAATTTCAAAAATGGCTTTGAAACCTAATATGAAATATTTCAGAAATAGTTTTCCGAGTTTTATGAAATTCAAATAAGATTCAAATGGCCCCTGGTTTGGAGTGTCATATTACTCCTCTCAAAATTTTGTCAAGGGAATTTGAATTCTTTCAAGCTTTAAAATGGAACCAAATATGAAATGAACTCCATAAGAGAAAGATTTCAAAAAGTTTCAAATTTCACTCACTTTTCAATCACTCAATCAAACAATCTATCATTGTATTGATTAATATAACATTCCAAAATTTGGGATGTTACAAACCTACCACACTTAAAATTAATCTCGTCCTCGAGATTTGAAGAGGCTAGAAAGAAAAGGTTAGGGTTTGGGGGTCTTCTAACAAATCCATTAACCTCCAGAGTGTGGGGCTACCACACTTAAAATGAGAGTTACTGGTTCCTCAAAATCATAACGGTCCTCTGGGTGCATCTATCTCTTCACATTCTTTACGATAGCTCCTTCGGTGATGCTCTTATGTTTCAATCAAAATCTTGTGTTCTCATAACAAAATGTATTTCCTTCGATACTGGGTCTTCTTAACTGACAGGTCTCGTGGTCATTCTAAATAACTTATCGAAGATCTCATGGTGGTCTGCCATTAGTGGTTATCCTGAAGTGAAATGGGTCTTGGCTTCATTCCTCACCGAAAAAATTCCTACGTGTGGCAAAAACTGCCATGTACAAGGGTTTTCATCATACCATTCTAAGGCTTAAACAAAAGCTTCAAAGAACGTCGTCTCTTTACTACGGGTAAGTCACTCAGATTTACCATTCCGAATAGCAAGAGAATGATAAGAGTAAGTCATCATGGTGGCCAAGCCATGTCGCACTGAAATCATTACCTTGTATAAGGTTTAGTGAATCTTGTATTCTAACACTTGGGCTTCCTCACAAGCGTTGCAGAAATTTCTCTTGTCAACGAACGGAGTTCGAATAAATCCATTAATTCTGCAAGTTGAACAAAACATCTATCCTTTCTTCACATCTCTCAGGCTTTCAGATACTCCTAAGGAAAACATTTGCTGATCAGTCGTAGCTTCTTCCAAGTTTCTTCCTTCATAAAGGTAGGGCTTGATCCTTATCAATCCTGTGTTCTCATGTGCTGTGGGCTCACAACTTTAACTCACCCTTGAGGTTACTAGTGTTTCATATTCCAGCATTACCTTCAGTTCACTCCATCATACCCTTGAGGCAATAAATCACAGACTTATTCCACTTTGTGGAATTCATTTTCCTTTCCATTGGTTTGTTTAACCTTGGGTATTGTTTCATCACAACCATTCCTTTTCCCAATATTCCAACTTCAGAAGTACTTTGTCACAAATGTTGTCATCCAGATAGTTTGATATGGTACAACATTACCTTTAACTGTTTTCATTTGATCCAGACTCCTTGGCAATATGGCACTTTCTTATTCCATGGATCATGTGGTTTTACCGGTCACTACCACACTTAAAATGAAGTGTGCATAAGCCTGCATAGACCATGTTTTCTCATGTCCTCGAAAATGGTCAAAGATCTTTGTTCATAGAGTAACAACTCATATATACCAACATGGAAAAATTGGGACACAATAAATTTGATTGATTTATGAAGTTATTACAAACTCAGAGACTTATGTTACAAAATAATCTCATGAAAACAGGGGTGTTTCATGTTACACATATTGCCTTTATCAAAACTTAACTACTACATTCTTGCTTTCTTCTCCTTTGGACATTCACTAGCATAATGTCCGGCTTCCTTGCAGCGAAAAAATATGACTTCTGACAAGTCTCAGGGCTTCTTGATGTTGGTGTTTTCTCCTTGGGTTCCTGGTTCCTTTCCTAGGCACATATTGGCGTAGTGACCCATATCCTTACACTTGAAACATCTGATATGACTCAGGTCCTTCAGTTCTGGGGCTTGTCTCTTCCTGATACGCTTTGTCTTCTTCCTAGACCCTTGCATACAGATCATAGCTTCTATTTCCTAAGGATCATACCCAAACATTTCTGTCGGGAATCCTTCCAGATATTCCTTTGGACAATCCTGTGAGATATGTCCTTCCTCTCCACATGAATAACATGACTTGGTGCAGTTCTCTATCGAGGTGTCTCCAAATGGTACATCTTTTGTCATCATTGGCATGGGCATACTCATCAGAGGTTCCTCAAAGTTTTCCTTGAGGGCCTCTTTCTGTTGCTTGACTACTTGTTGTACCTTAGGATAAATGTGGCACTCAACTGGGTAGTGGGTGGTTCCTTCACATAAGAAACAAGTCACCTAACTAGTTGGGAACTCCTCAGCTAGGTGATTATCTTCACAATGATGACATCCATCCTTGTGTTCTTCCTGGGTGTGTCCTATCTCTATAAAGATCTTGCATGCACAAGTCTTCTTCATCGGGTTAACATAGTGCTTCTGAATGAGACGGGATCTTAACAGAGTCTTCTTGAATTCTTCCCAAGTTTCAGCTCCATTAAATCCTTGTATGGCATGATGCATTCTCCACCAGATAGCAGCACTTCGGGTAAAGTATCGAAGAGCATATTGAACCTCATACTTCTTTGCAATCGAGTTGCTCCCGAAGCTATTCTCCATGTTTTGAATCCATACTTCCGCCTCCAGCTGGGTCATTGGTCCAGAGAATTCAAGTCCAGCTTCATTCACCATCTATTGGGTCCAAGGGTTTTAGGATGAGATACCGGGAAAATAGAGGGAGATACACACAATACAAACAATAGTTTTGAAAATATGTTTTATTCTTGGCTGTCAAAAAATGCACACACATGACAGCTCACACATCACCATATCTAACGTGAGTTTGTAACAGGGGTTTGGTCTTCTAGGGGGCATAAAATCTTTGAAACTCTTCATGGTCTTCAATTTCTTCACGGCCTTATAGTCTTCAATTTTTTTGTAGCTCTTTCCATAGTGAAATACATCTTTGTCTGAGTTGGTCATCAGTTGTCCGATATATTGTCCTGCTTGAAGTGACAATTAGTTGATTCCTCCGAGTGGTCAAAGGGACAAGGGTATTATGTAACTATTTGATAAAACTTAGAAGGGATGAGAAGTAAAAGTTTTTTTGAGAATAAGGTTTGAGATATATCCTATCCTATGGGGTTTCCAGCTGTCTAGGGTCACGTCCTACAGTCAACATGTGCTCTGATACCATTTCTGTAGCGACCCGACTCAAAACAAGTCAAGCCTCTGTGTGTTAGTGCCATCCTTGGATCAGTATGCTGGCACACACAGTACATCAATGTATATATCAAAGTGTAATCACATGTAAAATAACGTAAAACTGATATATACCTCTTAAGTCTCAGCGAAAACCGTCAACAGGAGTGGAGTCCCAATAAACACCAACGCCAGGTTGAGTGTAGACCGTAACCCTGAATCATACTCTTACTTGTCGTAGAAAAGTATCTACAACATAAGACGTTGCAGCCGTGTAGGTCAGTACATTGAATGTACCGTCAAGATCACCATAGAGTGAAATGATAAAACTATTCTATATGCAAAAGGCTTTTTGGCTTAGTGTCTGAGTTTTTGCAGAAAAAGCTGGTTTTATTTTCCCTACCACAAAGGAGTGAAACAGAAATCACTACTAACAGTTGGTTGTTAATGAGATGGTTCCACCAACCAATTCTCATGTCCCAAAAATTATTAATAGACTCACTCATCATAAATTTATTAATTGTGTTGAGAATGGCTGATAGTATCCTCTCCGGTGCTCATGTTGTCTGTAACTGGGGACACGGCTAATCAATTAGTTTGACACTCTGTAGAGGTTTGTACACTTTACCCGCAAGAATCAACACCTCCCGTTATGTCCTCGCACTGCCTGGTGTTTGAGAATGGGACGATCGAAACATGGTCTTCCATAGTGATCCTCCGATAGAAAGTCAGTGCCCATCCAAATCCTACCATTATTCTACATCTCGTAGCAACTGACCTACCAGAGTCACCACTAGGGTCAACCAAGACAGAGCCCATATTGACTTGCGGTTGCACACATAAGATTTCCGGCCTTGAAGTATCCATCCATCTCTTTGAGCCTGGGTGACATTCCATTGGGATGGTCACAGGTAGATACCAGGATTCCCGGCATAACCATGATAGATTTCAGGCTGCCAAAATGCATGTTCAATCCACCCAGAGGTATGTTGAGTCCTTGAAGTCTTGAAGTCTTTATCATCATTCAGGTCTTGAGATAATTAATTAACCTCACAACAGTCCTGAATCTCACAACCAACCCCTTGTACTAAAGCGTAGCAATTGTGAAGTAACGTCCCTTCCCGGGCAATAGTAATATGGTGTTGGGTTTCTCCTACCTCATGATACTACTACAAGTTCAAGCATAATGTATGATGGAAATATTGATTCTAATGCAAATAAAACATAGGTAATGTACGATGATAAAAGTGAACTTGCCTGTACTGTTGATGAAGAATAATATCGCTCTCAGAAATAACTTGATAGAACTATTCTTCACTCTCCGATGAAAATCTATATAACCAAACATTGCATTCATATAAGCAATCATACTAGGAATCAATTCTAACAATCAAAAAGCCAAAGAAAAAACTATAACACACTAGTGTTGTGATGAACGAAATACTTAAGACAAAAGTTAAAACAACAAAATTTCATCATAATAACCAAAGGTTGTTTTTCGCTACAATTAATCCTATTTTTTAATAGCAACAAGACAACAACAAAGTAAAATCTAACAAAGGTGTTCTAGCAAATATTTTACTAGCAAGAAGAACTACTTTTGAAGAACAACTAAGAACTATGAAAACAACACACTAAAGAACATAAGTTTTCTAACTAATAAACTTAACAACAAGTAAAACAAAGAAAGAAATTATAAAACAAGTAAGTTAATAGAAAATAAAACTTATCAAATATATTTTCAAATAGGAAATCAAACTAGCAATGAAATCAATTTGCAAGTTATTAGGAAACTAGAATTGATTCCATGCTATCAAAAATAATAAATGACATAAAAATAAACTTGGTTGAAATACTACTGCTAACTAACAGAAAACAAAGTAAAACATGTCAACTAATATAAAATAAAATAAAGTAAAACAATTTAAAATAAAATAAATAGAAATAAACCTAAAAAAGAACTAAAACAAAATCTGTTTTGCGTGAAACGCTAATGTAAATTATTCAAAAAATTCTCAAATTCTACCTATTGATAACTAAGATCACTAGTGACCAGTAGCAAAAATAATCAACTCAAAATCTATTTTTAAACTCAAGATATTCAGAAAATAAGATTTGAATCAAATCTGTTTGAGTTCAAATTTAAATTATTCAAATATAGCCAAACTTTATATCTACAGAAACTACATAAAATTTGTGACATCATGCAAAAGGAATCGATCAAAAACACTAAAAATTCTAATAGTTATAGCAACATCAAAAATAGAATAGATTCTGTTTTGGGAAATAAAACAGAAAAGAAATATCCTAATCTAACGAACGGTGTGGCTACGTGGCAAGTTCCTATAGGCTACGGGTGTGCACTGCGGTGGCTAACGAGCGAACGCTCAGTTTATAAAAGAAAATGGTTCGAATTAATAAAAACGACGCCGATCTAATCCTAGCCCTAGATCTACGATCGAACGGATGAGAGGGAGGTGGCTTACAAAGGTGGTTGCTGGCGTCAGAACTAAAGGAGATGGCGGCGTTGGCGGCGGGTGTCGAGGCGGGAGCATGCTCCGACAGTCCGCTGGCGAAGGCGACAAGTCCAGGCGATGCAGTTGAGGATCGTGAGCACGAAGGTGGCCTTGGTGTCGGTTGAGGACAACAGGGACAACGACGGTGAGCTCAGGGCGGAGGTGGCCTTCGGGTGGTCGTCAGCGTGGGTGCTCTGGTGGGTCTGGGGTTCAGGCGAGGGCACTGAGAGGTGTAGGCGAGCACGGTGGGGCTTTTGGTGGCGGTGGGAGAGCTCGAGGTGGTCGGACTGGAGTGGCAGCGCAACAATGGCATGGCGGCGGGGTTCTGCTCCGGCGAGCAATTGCGAGCAAAGGAGGTCTTCGGGCAAGAATGGAGCAAGGGGTGCAAGTATTTATAGGAGGGGTGGGGGTGGAGCTCGTGCGACAGCATATCGGCGAGGGGATCGCGTCGGGATTTGGTCCCGGCGGAGCTCCGGTGAGATTTGGAAGGTGAGCGCGGGAATAGCGGGATCGGACGGTGGGGTCCATCGATCAGCGAGGGTGAGAGGGAGAACAGGGAATCGATGGCCGATCGGTTGCTGATTCGGTGTCAAGCGCTGGTGGGCTCGAGAGAGAAAGAGAGAGAGTGAGAGAGAGATGGGCCTCGTACTGTTTCCTATTAAAGTAACTTTTCCTTTTATAAAAACAAAACACAAAAGGAAACATAAATAAAGGAAAATATAAAATGGTTTTATATAGACATATAATATATCAAACTGACCAGAAAAATAAACACTAAAATATGAACATATTTTCAGAGTCAAATAAAATTCTTACAAAATCAGAAAAATCAAATAGTGCTATTGTTTTAAATAAAAGTCAAATGAAACATTTAAAAAATACCAAAATGGCTTAAAATTCATTTATGTCCATTTTTATACTCAAGGAAATCATTTTACCCTATTTTCCATATACTTTATTTCTGTAGAAAAATAAATTTTTAAAACCAATTTCAACAATGGCTTTGAAACCTAATATGAAATATTTCAGAAATAGTTTTTTGAGTTTTATAAAATTCAAATAAGATTCACATGGCCCTTGGTTTGGAGTGTCATATTACTCCTCTCAAAATTTTGTCAAGGGAATTTGAATTCTTTCAAACTTTAAAATGGAACCAAATATGAAATTAACTCCATAATAGAAAGATTTCAAAAAGTTTCAAATTTCACTCACTTTTCAATCACTCCATCAAACAATTTATCATTCTATTGATTCGTATAACATTCCAAAATTTGGGATGTTACAGAGGAGGCAAAAGGCCAGTAGAACCACCGCAACAGTAGTACCGCTCGTCCTCACGGTACTACCGTTATGGATAGCGGTACTACCGCTACGGGTAGCGGTACTACTGCTTGCGAGCGATACTAAAAAATACATCCGTGCCTACCACGGCTGGACTTAACACGAGATTTTGGTCTGGACCGGTAGTACCGCTCTGGAGCGGTAGTAAAAAATTACATCCGCTCTAGCCGCGGTAGTACCGCTGCAGCCTTTTAAGAACCCCAAAAGTGCCACAACTTATGCAAACGGACTCCGAATTCAACGAAACCAAGTTTGTTGGAAAGCTAACAACATGGGCTATCACAATCTTGATAAAAATATAAATAAGAATCAAGTGAGAAAAGGCCCATAAGAAAATGGTGAGAACTCTTCCTCGGATAAGACCAGTAAAACGTCCAACACCGAAAACGCAATAGAAGAAGCATATGAAATCCGTGTTCGATGTACTAGAGCTTGTCATGAAGATAACCACAAGATCTAAAACCTCAAAAGGATAAAATACAAATAAGAATCAAGAAATATGATGCAAGGATGCAACGGTTTGAGTTCTCGACAAATGATATGATCAAGCTACTCACTTGAGAGCCCCCCTCTATAGTACGGTTATCGATCCTATAACCCGATATCCAAACTATCACCATGAGACCGGTAAAATAGAAAACCTATCAAGGGAAAACATTTCCCTTGCACGAAGTCCACTTGAGCTAGATGATGACGATCTTGACTCCCTCAAATTGGACCACCTTTCGTGATTGCGTTGGCTCGATGAAGGCTAGTTGATTGCTCCCCCATACTCCACTATGGGTGAGTCACTCTTAGGCACACCTTCACAAGTCCATTGTCACCACAATGGACGGCAAGCTACAAGCATGATTTCTTCATGATGCTTCACTTGAACTTGCACACCACAACCTTGATGATAATCACCACCTGATGTCATCTTCCATTGGTTGTATGGGATCTTCCTCTCGATGCAATCCCATGGAAAAATACCTAACCCTACAAAGAACACTCATGTAGACCATGGGTTAGCACACAAAGCGTAATGGACAATGCTTACCATACCATGGGATCACTTGATCGTACTCGGTACATCTTGTACGCTTTGTGTGTTGATCAACTTGGTTCACTCTTTGACTTAGTCTTGATCAACCTTGTATCTTATCTTCTCTCTTCATAAAGATGTTTTCTTGAAGGTAAACATGAATGCTCACACAGTCTTCTTCTTCAAGACATGCTTGCAGTAAGATCAACTCTTACATGACCAATCTTTGGATAACACCTTGAATACCACCTTGGTCACCATATAAACTCCTTGAAACCAACAGATGGACTTCAAGAAGTACCTATGGAAAAATCCTTAGAATATAACTCATGGCAACCATTAGTCCATAGGGATTGTCATCAATTACCAAAACCACACATGGATAAATGTTCTCTTATAGGAAGCTTTGCTCTCGATCAAGGAATCGGGTCCGAGAAACTAGAATTCTTTGTCGACTCCCTGGGCGATTTGACCCCCGTTGGGCTCTTGGTCTCATCCGATGAGTCCAGAAACCACGAAGCCTTAACTTCGGGTCCCTGGCTCGGCTTCCCCTCCGCTGGTGGAGCCATCCTTGTGTTCGGGCCTGGCCTTAGCTCCCGAGCGCCCAAATTCGGCCCTTGCCGAACGCTTACCCCTCGAGGACACCCCGGAGATTACCCTTGTAAACCTTCAGAAGATTGACCCAGATGGCCTCTCGATGTTAAACAAGGCGCTTGACCGGATCCAGTCGATGGAGATTCCAGACGACCTAAACCCGATCTATGCTCAGATCGGTCTGAGGTCAGGTCATGAGGAATTTTATTACCCACCCACCACCACTTAGTAGCCACTGTTGAAGACTTAACCGACATACTGGATTACGCCTCCGATGGGGTGGAGGACATTACGACGAGGTCGGCACCGTGACTCCTATCAATATGGGACGATGGACAGCCACGTCTCTTATGATATCTACATGGTGGATACACCCACTGATAAGGATGACAAAAAATCACAACAGAACGGTGATAGATCCGAAGAGCCGTCAAAGCGCCAGAAGCACAAGCGATCGAAGGCGAACAAGGGAAGGGGAGTTATCATGGGCACCGAGGAAAATGATACCCCGATAGATCCCGGCGACCTTGAAGCCCTAAGGCAACCACAGGAGGACCTCGAGAAGCCCGGTGACCCCGAGGACCCCGATGATTCTGAGGACAATGACTATCTGCCCCCTGTCAACAATGACGATAGCCTCAAAGAATAAGACCTCAACATCCCCGAGGATCCTCAAGATCAGGAATGCTTCAGGTGACGACTTATAGCCACCGCCCAGAACCTAAAGGGAAAGCAATGGAACTCCAAGCTGAGCAGGACACCCTCAACGATAGATGGGCAGAGGTCCTGACAACCGAAGAATGGTACGACACGGAACGTCCAGACCAAAAAAGAAGTTACCCGCGCCGACGCTTGCTTCCTCAATTCGATGACGAGGCCCTCGAGCCCACATCTCCTAGATACACTAAGCATGACCAACCAGATCGCCCGCCTCAAGGACAGGACAAAACGGCTGATGATCCTGAATACATACCCAAGTTACCCCAAAGGAGAGGGAAGGATCCACTATGATATAGTGATCGGCACGACCTACGGCAGAACTTGAATTATAGAATAGGTCACACTAGATCCATCTATGGATCCAGAGGATACTCCCGCACTAGACGGAATGGAGACCGACCTTGTCCAACCACATCAATAGAGATCGGGAAGCACACTGGGCACCAACAGCAGATTTTCGGCACGACGTGGCCCGGGTCAGAGGCGCCGCCCACCCACTGTGTTTCACAGACGAGGTTATGCAACACCAGTTTCCCGAAGGGTTTAAACCCGTGAATATCGAATAGTACGATGGGACAACAAACCAGCCGTGTGTATCGAATATTTCCTTTTCGACATACATATGGCCAGGGGAGATGAACTCCATGCCATTAAGTACCTACCGCGAAAGATCAAAGGGTTAGCTAGACACTATTTAAACAACCTCCCCGAAAACTCCATTGGAAGTTGGGAAGAGCTCGAGGAAGTCTTTCAGTGTAACTTCCAGGGCACTTATGTACAGCCTCCGGACTCTTCGACCTGAGCAACGTCGTCTAGAAGGAAGGCTAATTGGCCAGATAGTTTTGGAACATGTTCCTAACAAAGAAGAACCAGATTGTCGATTGTCCGGACGCCGAGGCAATAGCCTCTTTTAGGAATAATATCCAGGACAAATGGCTAGCTCGACAGCTCGGCCAGGACAGGCTGAGAATAATGTCCGCCCTCACCTCACTCATGACCCGCTTTTGCGCGGGCGAAGACAACTGGCTAGCTCGTCGTGGCCATAATCCCGAAGACATGAGCACCTTAGAAACTCGGGACGGAAATGGAAAGCCGCGGCGTAGGAAGAACAAACGCCGTCACAACAACGGGGATGGCGATGATACGATCGTAAATGCTGGCTTCCGCAGCTCAAAACCCGGGCAACGGAAGAATCCCTCTAAAGGAAACAGGGATGGACCTACTGCGTTGGACAAAATCATGGAGAGGCCTTGCCAGATCCATGGCACCCTAGACAAGCCCTCCACCCACACCAACCGTAATTGTTGGGTGTTTCCACAGGCCAGCAAACTGGCAGCCGAGGAGCAGGACAAAGGCCCACGCAACGAAGATGACGAGGAGCCCCGTGGCCCGAACAACAGAGGAGAAAAGCAATTCCCTCCAGAGGTAGAAACTGTGAACATGATATACGTCACACACATACCAAAGAAGGAGAGGAAACGCGCCCTTCGGGAGGTCTACGCCGTAGAACATGTAGCCCCGAAATTCAACCCATGGTCGGTTTGCCCGATCACCTTCGATTGTAGGGATCATGCGACTAGTATCCGTCATGGAGGTTCAGCTACCCTCGTCCTTGATCCCGTCATCAACGGGCATCACCTCACTAGAGTCCTTATGGATGGAGGAAGTAGCCTTAATCTGATATACTCAGACGCGGTGAAAAATATACGCACATATTCATCAAATCAAACCCAGTAACACTACCTTTAAAGGAGTAATTCGAGGCGTTGAAGCCCACTGCTCCGACACTATAACGCTGGAGGTTGTGTTCGGTTCACCCGATAATTTCAGCAGCAAAGACTTAATCTTCGGCATTGTACCATTCCGCAACGCCTATCACGCACTGCTCGGCCGCATAACATTCCCCCGCTTCTATGCCTTTCCCCATCACACCTATCTGAAGCTCAAGATGCCCGGACCTAAGGGGGTCATAACCGTTCATGGCAACACAGAGCGCTTGACGTGGCTTGAGACTACGTCGGTATTTCCCCAAAGAGGAAGGGATGATGCAACACAACGACGGTAAGTATTTCCATCAGTTAAGAAACCAAGGTATCAACGCGTAGAGGAATATCAAGCAAGCATGTAAACAACACCTGCACACAAAGAACAAATACTTGCAACCCGACGCATATAAGAGGTTGTCTAGCTCTCAACGATAAAAAGATAGATTAGGTTGTGATAGTTTGGGCAAATAGATCATGCAAGAACAAAAAATAAAAGAAGTAAACAAAAAGTGCAGAAAGGTATTTTTGGGGTTTTGGATTAATAGATCTGAAAACAAAAGCGGAAAAAAGATAGATCGGAAAGCAATATGTTGGAAAAGTAGACCCGGGGGCCGTAGGTTTCACTAGTGGCTTCTCTCATGAGTATAGCACATGGTGGGTGAACAAATTACTATTGGGCAATTGATAGCAGATCGAATTGGCAATGATCATTATATAGGCATCATGTCCAAGATAAGTAGACCGAAATGATTCTGCATCTACTTCTATTACTCCACACATTGACTGCTATCAAACATGCATCTAGTGTATGAAGTTCATCAAAAACGGAGTAATGCAATAAGAATGATGACACGATGTAGAAAAGATTTATTCATGTAGGAATAGACCCCATCTTGTTATCCTTAATAGAACCGATACATGTGTGCCTTACTGCACCTTCTAATGCGGACGAAACTTCACGGAGAGATCCGATCTGTTTTTGCGGCCCAAACTTTCATGACACTACACCACCACTAGTAGCAACCTCTTGCCCGCGCATGCGATGTACACGAAGTGGAGGGTTTGAACCTTGCGGCTCAGCACGAGAAAACCAATCTTGACAAAGGTACTCACACACAAAACAATTTCAACAAAGAAATCTCAACACCGAGGTTTTCTAAAGATACCTCTAAAACTTGATACGAGTGTCTACCATGAAAAACACATCATGTCAATTTCATAAAATATAACCTAATGTTACAATGGACTGAATTGGCTTTATATAATATCCTCACGTCCTAACCATCTTGGGAAACAAGGCTTGTTACGTACTCTTAGAGATAACGTAGCATCGTAAGCATATGATAACCGACTTGTGATCAATTTAACTAAACAAAAACTACTAGATTGTTACACAGAAGCCAACTTTATTTTTCTGTTGGTGGACCCATCCTATTTCTTTTAAGCATAGAAGACTGCACATGCAATATGTCCTTCCACTTGCCTGGTATTCCTTGCGTGGCAGAAATAAAAATAGCAGGCAAAGTTTAATCCTGGACCTGTACTTTTTAAATGGATTTGATCTCTTCCTATATTTTGAATCACCAATATTCTTCACGTGTGCATGTCTACCAGGGCAGCTAATCAACGAACATACTCACGCTCATTGTGTTCTTAGGTACAATAATTAGCACTTCTTCTATTGACCGAACAAAAACAATCTTTCTTGGCAGATCCACAGGCATACATGGAACAATAACTAGTTCATTGCCAAAGCTCACTTCTAAATATGATGGTACTACTACGTCGCCAACAGTGACTAATAGAGTTGCAAAAACATGATTCTAGTTGGCAGCTTCTACGTAGTCGTTGTCGTTGGTCCAACTATAGTCGAAACTGGCTGTATCATCTTCTGTCACTGGGAAAGGACACCACAAGATCCAACCGATCACAAAGCACCTCTTCCCATGGCAAGAAAAATCGATCTAGTTGGGCTAACAAAACTAAAGATTCGAAGAAGAAATACAAGGCTATAAGTAATCATGCAAATAAGAGATCAAAGAAGCCTCAAATCATATTCGTGGATAGAAATTGATCATGAACTCAATATTCATCGGATCCCAACAAACACACCTCAAAAAGTCATTACATCAAATAGATCTCCAAGAGACCATTGTATTCAGAATCAAAAGAGAGAGAGGAAGCCATCTAGCTATTGCCTACGGACCCATAGGTCTATGGTGGACTACTCACACATCATCGGAGAGGCACCCATGAAGACGATGCACCCCTCCGTGATGGTTGATGTCTACTACACAACCTTCTTCTTTTAGACTCGTGTTGGGCCTCCAAGCGCAGAGTTTTGTGGGACAGTGGCAATTTTCCCTCAAGTGGATGACCTAAGGTTTATCAATTCGTGGGAGGTGTAGGATGAAGATGGTCTCTCTCAAACAACCCTGCAATAAAATACAAGAAATATCTTGTGTCCCCAACACACCCAATACAATGGAAAATTGTATTGCTGTACTAGTTCGGCGAAGATATGGTGATACAAGTGCAATATGGATGGTAGATATAGGTTTTTGTAATCTTAAAATATAAAAGTAGCAACATAACAAGTAACAAAAGTGAGCAAAAACAATATTGCAATGCTTGAAAACAAGGCCTAGATTTCACACTTTCACGAGTGCAAGTTCTATCAACAATACTAACATAGTTGAATCATATGTAAATACCCCTCGTGCGACAAAGAGTTCACTCCAAACTCACAAATAGCGGAGAACTAACGAAGAAATTATTGTAGGTTACGAAACCACCTCAAAGTTATCTTTTTTGATCAATCTTATGATCTATCCTTATAAGTGTCACAAACATCCCTAGAGTTTGTACTAAAATAACACCTTAAAATATACATCAACCAAAACCCTAATGTTACCTAGATACTCCAATGTCACCACAAGTACCCATTGGATTTATTATACGATATGCATCACATAATTTGAGATTCATCATGTTCAATCCAACACAAAGAACTTCAAAGAGTGCCCCAAACTTTCTACCGGAAAATCAAGACAAAAATATGTGCCAACCCCTATGCATAGAATCCCAAGGTCACGGAACCCACAAGTTGATCACCAAAACATACATCAAGTAGATCAATAGAACATCCCATCACAAGACATACATCAAATGTTCTCAAATTCTTAAAGACTCAATTCGATAAGAAAACTTCAAAGGGAAAAACTCAATTCATCACAACAAGATAGAGAGGGGAAAACTGCATATGATTCATCTTTATCAATAAAGCTCGCGGTACATCAAGATCATGATATCCCAAGAACATGAGAGAGAGAGATCAAACACATAGCTACTGGTACATACCCTCAGCCCCATGGGTGAACTACTCCCTCCTCGTCATGGAGAGCGACGGGATGATGAAGATGGCCCCCCATGATGGTTTCCCCCTTTGGAAGGGTGCCAGAACGGGCTCCCGATTGGTTTTTCGTGGCTCTAGAGGCTTGCGGCGGCGGAAATCCAAATCTAGGTTTCTTTTCGGAGGTTTCAATATTTATAGGAATTTTTGGCGTTGATCTCACGTCAAGGGGTGCCACTAGGCGGTGGCAAGCCTGCTAGGCGTGGCCAGGGGGTGGCCGCGCCTGGCAGGCTTGCCGCCTCCTCATGGCTCTTCTGGCCCAGCTCCAATGCTTCGGGGGTCTCTTTTGGTCCACAAAAAATCATACTAAATTTTCAGCCCATTCTGAGAACTTTTATTTCGGCGCAAAAAAGATACCATGGTAGTTCTGCTGAAAACAACGTGAGTCCGGGTTAATTCTAATAAAATCATACCAAAATCATATAGAATTATTGTAAACATGGCATGAATATTTCATAAATTATAGATATGTTGGAGACGTATCAATGGTGGATCTCGTGGTTCTGGAACTTGCAGCGGCTGGAATTGTGTTTCATCGACTCCCATAGGGTTTTCTAAATATTTGAGAATTTATAGATGTGATAGTCGGTGGAGGAGGTCCCCGAGGCGGCCACAACCCATCAGGGCGCGCCTGGGTCTTGTGGCGTGCCCTGGTGGGTTGTGGGCGGCCTAGGCTCCCTCCTGACTGCTTCTTTGGCCCATTGGCACTCTTCTGGTCCAAAACAGTTCTCCAAATAGTTTCGTCTCGATTGTACTTCGTTTGATATTTATTTTGTGTGAAGTAAAAAAAGCAACAACAACAACTAACACTTTGGCACTATGTCAATAGGTTAGTCGCAAAAAATGATATAAAGTTGCTATAAAATGATTGTAAAACATCCAAGATTGATAATATAATAGCATGGAACAAGCAAAAATTATAGATACGCTGGAGACGTATCAGCATCCCCAAGCTTAATTCCTACTCGTCCTCGAGTAGGTAAATGATAAAAACAGAATTTTTGATGTGGAATTCTACCTAACATGTTCATCACATATTCTTTTCTTTTGTAGCATGGACATTTGGACTTTTAGATGGTTCAAACCAATAGTCTAGTTTTGACATAGAGACTCTAGTACTCAAGCATATCAACAAGCAACCATGTCTTTGAAAATATCAACACTAAAGCAAGTTATCCCAAGCCTATCATGCGAAATCATTGATCCATTCATGAAACACACTCAAATATTAGCTACACCTAATGCTCAAGTACGATCATAGTTCCCCCTAGTTGGTGCATTATAAGAGAAAGATGGAGATTCAAGTAAAAATAAAATATTGCATAAAGTAAATAGATAGGCCCTTCGTAGAGAGAAGTAGGGATTTGTAGTGGTGCCAGAGCTCAAGGTTTAAATTGATAAAGAAAAATATTTTGGGTGGCATGCCTTTCTTGTCAACGAAAACGACCAAGAGATTTCAATATCTTTCCATGCTAGATACATCATAAGCGGTTCCCAAATAGAAAATAAAGTTTATTCCTTTTTCCACCATTCTTTCACTTCCATGGCTAGCCGAATCCATGGTTGTCTTCCATACTAACACTTCCAAGGAATTTATCATTTGACAACATAAAGTAAATTTCTTTTCTTTTCTTTTTCATTTCGAGACTGGGCATCCCTATTACCGCCATACTCTCATGCAATGACAAGTGAATAAACACTCATATATATTAATAACACATCTAGCATGGAAAAATATTGGTCACCCCCTTCTACTTCATGAGCGGTACGAGCACACAAAAAGGAAAACTCATTTTGAAAATTAGAGATGGCACATACAAATTTGCTTGGAAGGACATGAAAATACTACATATAGGTAGGTATGGTGGGCTCATATGACAAACTGGGTTTAAGTATTTTGGATGCACAAGTAGTATCTCTACTTAGTACAAATGAAGGGTAGCAAATAGATTGAGAAGCAACCAACGAAGAAACGAAAAATCACATAAGAGAGCATTAAGCATAACCAACACCGAATAATGCACCATAAGTAGGATGTAATTTCATAGCACAACTATTGACTTTCGTGCTTGCATAGGGAATCACAAACCTTAACAACGATATTCTTACTAAGCATAATTACTCACTAACATAACTCACATATTACTATCATCATGTCTCAAAACTATTACAAAGAATCAAGTTTAATTTGTCCAATGATCTTCATGAAAGTTTTTATTATATCCCTCTTGAATATCTATCACTTTGGGACAAGTTTCATATATTGCCATTGCTTTTGACAAGCTCGTATAGATTTAAGTGAAGATCATGAGCATAAAAATTCATTTCTCGAAATAGTATAAGTGAAGAATGAGAGGATTTCTTCAAAATTACTAACTGTCAAATTAATATAAGTGAAGCATCGGAGCATTTCTTCAAACATGTAATGCACGCCGTGCTCAAAAAGATATAAGTGAAGCACTAGAGTAATTCCATAGCTCAAAAAATTTAAGTGAAGCACATAGAGAAATTCTAACAAACCGTAGCATAATTTTAGCTCTCTCAAATAGGTCCGTCCAGCAACGATAAAAAGAAAATCAAGCAAAGACTCAAATGATACAATACACTCGAAGCACAACTTGTGATATGTAAGAGAGCTCGAGCCCAACCGGATTTGCCAGAGCCATCTCCCGCTCAACACAAATAAGGACACGCCCCCCATAGCAAGGCCCGGCTACCCATCAGGTATGTGCCTCGACGACTCGATTTTTCTCTTAAAATACCGTGCGCAGCTGTGGGGATCCACTTTTGAGGAGTAGATGTCCGGCTCAACCGAACTACAGTCCAAACGCTTCTTCAGACAAAGGCAGAATAACACCAAAGATTTACCAAGCGTCAAGTTTACACACTCTGCGGCGGATTCTCAAGACCCCCTGCCTCAATGTCCGTCTCCCAATAGTAAATACCTTTAAAGGGTTCCACCGCTCCCTGCTCGAGAGCAAAGGAGTAAGCACACAACAGGGCACATGGAGGACGTCAAGCCACCCATCAAAGGCCCTGAGTAAAACGTTATCCTATAAAGATTATTTCCTTTTTCGCAATAAGAATTACCTGTAACAGCCGCCTCAGCATTATGAATTACATGACTGTTACGTATGGCCTGTTTTCAACACTCTTATGATTACACAACATGTATCCCACTCACCAGCACTGTAAGGTAAAACTGTCCGATACAGGATAGGCGCGATCACCTAGTAATCCGGGGCTCGGATATAATTCCCTCCCCAAGCACCGTCCCGTCACTATGTTTTACGTGTTCAATGTGTGGGATATTGCATTATATGAATCAGTTTCGAATTATGTCTTGGGTTAATAGTTGGGTTGCCCCGCTCGTATGCTTGCCCTTTACGTTCCGCTAGTTCGGCTAAAAGTGCAAAGGGAGAACCACTGCGATTGTATCCCCAGCTGGCCTGGCGAGGTAGCTCAGTCGAGAAAGCCGAAAACTGACTGCCATAATAAGGGAGAACGAGTTTGTGATCCGAGCTTAAGTGTCAAACTAAGAATCGATGGAGATGATTCCGTGTCATATGAGGGTTTTGTACCTTCCCAAACCTCGTGGTAGTAGTCTCAAAATTTGGTCAAAAAGACTACCACAAAACACCGGGGCTCGTCACCAGCCCCCGCATTCAAGCTCCCAAGGCTAAGTGAAAGCACTAAAGTCACATAGTCCGACTGCCTCATTTTCATCACTCACTACCTCGTAGTATCTACATGGGGGTTGAAGCCGACGACTGGTAACTTTCAGATTAAAATGACCACACATGAGTCAAAATAATACATAATACGATGTATTCGGGACAAGCATTATTGTCTTCAGGGCATAAGATAATGCCCTGATACGTCTCCAACATATCTATAATTTATGAAGTATTCATGCCATGTTTACAATAATTCTATATGATTTTGGTATGATTTGATTAGAACTAACCCGGACTGATGCTGTTTTCAGCAGAACTACCATGGTGTCATTTTTTGTGCAGAAATAAAAGTTCTCGGAATGGGCTGACAATTTATGGTGATTGTTATGGACCAAAAGAGACCCCTGAAGCATTGGAGTTGGGCCAGAAGATCCATGAGGCCACCACAAGCCATCAGGGAGCACCCTACCCCCCGGGAGGGTGCTTGTGGCTTGTGGACTCCTCGAGAACCTTCTGGACGTGGGACCACTGCCAAAAAATCCTATAAATACCAAAACCCCCAGAAAGAAACCTAGATCAGGAGTTCCACCGCCGGCCACCTCCAAAGCCATGAAAGACCAATCTTGGTCTATCTCCAGCACTCTACCGGAGGGGGTCACCATCACCGGAGGCCATCTTCATCGTCCAGGAGGGGCCATCATCACCATGGAGCCCAAGGACTAGAGGGAGAACCTCTCCCCGCAGAGGGGGGTGTCCATGGAGGAGGAAGCACATGTTGGAAATATGCCCTAGAGGCAATAATAAATTAGTTATTATCATATATCCCTGTTCATGATAATTGTTTATTATCCATGCTATAATTGTATTGATCGGAGACTTAAATTCATGTGTGGATACATAGACAAAACCATGTCCCTAGTATGCCTCTAATGGACTAGCTCGTTGATCAAAGGATGGTTAAGGTTTCCTAGCCATGGACATGAGATGTCATTTGATAACGGGATCACATCATTAGGAGAATGATGTGATGGATAAGACCCAAACTACAAACATAGCATATGATCGTGTCAGTTTATTGCTACTGTTTTCTACATGTCAAGTATATGTTCCTATGACCATGAGATCATGCAACTCACGGATATCGGAGGAGTGCCTTGTGTGTATCAAACGTCGCAACGTAACTGGGTGACTATAAAGGTGCTCTACAGGTATCTCCGATGGTGTCTGTTGAGTTGGCATGGATCGAGACTGGGATTTGTTACTCCGTGTGACGGAGAGGTATCCGAGGGCCCACTCGGTAATACAACATCACAACAAGCCTTGCAAGCAATGTGGCTAAGTGTTAGTCACAGGATCTTGTATTACGGAACGAGTAAAGAGACTTGCCAGTAATGAGGTTGAACTAGGTATGGAGATACCGACGATCGAATCTCGGGCAAATAACATACCGAAGAACAAAGGGAACGTTATACGGGATTAACTGAATCCTTGACATAGAGGTTCGACCGATAAAGATCTTCGTAGAATATGTAGGAACTAATGTGGACGTCCAGGTCCCGCCATTGGTTATTGACCATAGAGGTGTCTCGGTCATGTCTACATAGTTCTCGAACCCGCAGGGTCTGCACACTTAAGGTTCGGTGACGTTTCGGTAGTGTAGAGTTATGTATGGTGGTGACCGAAGTTTGTTCGGAGTCCCGGATGAGATCCCGGACATCACGAGGAGCTCCGGAATGGTCCGGAGGTAAATACTCATATATAGGAAGTCCCAGTTTTGTTTCCGGAAAAGTTTCGGGCTCATCGGTAGTGTACCAGGAGTGCCGGTAGTGTACCGGGAGTGCCGATAGTGTACCGGGAGGCCTCCGGGAGGGGTATTTCGACCCCAAGAGGTCCATGGGCTGTGGGAGAATAATAACCAGCCCTTGGTGGGCTGGGAAAACAGCCACAAAGGCCCATGGCGCAGGAGAGAAAGTCCTAAAGCAAAAACTGGAAAATCAGCCAATAGGAGGCAATCGTGATGAGTTCGCGGGACAGATCGTGAGACGGATCGTGATGAGTTCGCGGGACGGATCATGATGTGTTCGCGGGACGGTTCATGATTGGATCGCGGGACGCTCGGCGATTTGGATCGCGAAGAAGTTTGACTACACCAACCGCGTTTCTTAACGCTTCCCGCTTAGCGATCTACAAGGGTACGTAGATCCACTCTCCCTCTCGTAGATGCTCATCACCATGGATAGGTTTGAGTGTGTGTAGGAAAATTTTTGTTTCCCATGCGACGTTCCCCAACAGCACAAGGGGGAGAACCTCTCCCCCTCTCTCCCAGTGGTGCCGGAGTGCCATCGGGGGAACCATCGCCACGGTGACCATCTTCATCAACATCACCTTCTTCATCACCATCCTCATCTCCTTTTAGCGGTCCACTCTCCTGCACCCCGCTGTAATCACCTACTTGAACATGGTGCTTTATGCTACATATTATGATCCAATGATGTGTTGCCATCCTATGATGTTTTGAGTAGATTTCCTTTGTCCTTTGGGTTGATTGATGATCCAGATTGGTTTGAGTTGTATGTTTATTTTTGTGCTGTCCTATGGTGCCTTCCATGACGCACACACGTGAAGGATTCCCAATGTAGGGTGTTGCAATATGTTCATGATTTGCTTATAGCGGGTTGCTTGAGTGACAGAAGCATAAACCCGAGTAAGGGGGTTGTTGCGTATGGGATAAAGGGGACTTGATGCTTTAATGCTATGGTTGGGTTTTACCTTAATGATCTTTAGTAGTTGCGGATGCTTGCTAGAGTTCCTATCATAAGTGCATATGATCCAAGTAGAGAAAGTATGTTAGCGTATGCCTCTCCCTCATATTAAATTTCAATAATGATTTCCGATCTTGTTAACAATTGCCTAGGATAATTCCGCACACCGACTCATCATTATTCCACACTCGCTATTTGTAATATATTGTAATTTTATGATAACGACAACTATTTTTATATTTTATTTCTCCGATATCATGCAAAGCTATCCTCTTCATATCCACAATGTAGTTTTATTTCTCCTTTCTAGATGGAAGCAAACGTTCGGTGTACGTAGAGTCATATCAGTGGCAGATAGGACTTGAGAGAATATTGATCTTACCTTTAGCTCCTTGTGGGTTCGACACTACGTACTTATCACTTCCACCTATGGAAATTTCTACGATGATTCCTTGCACTTGGGGATTATCAAGCTCTTTTCTGGCGCCATTGCCGGGGAGCAATGGCGTGGGATTGATATTCTCGTGTATGCTTTTTTGCTCTCTTCACTAAATAGATTTTGTTTTCCCTTTTTACTTTCTTTAGTTGTGGGTGAAACAAACATATTTTTTTAAAAAATAAAAAATAAAAAAGGAGTTACTTGCCTCTTATGCCTAAGAAGTTTTTCAAAAAGAGAAGTGATTGGAAGGTTGTGCATTGAAGAAGTGAGGGTCGACCTTGAACACTTGTGTTCATGCTCATGTAAACAATGTAGAATTTTTCATGGAATTTTGTTTAAAATGATTATCACCTTGTATATATCCATTGTATTATAAAATAATGTGCCAAAATTTACTTTTAGGATGATTAGATTGCTTGCTTGGTGTGTGCAGTGCAAAAACAGAAACTTTGGCTGTAGTGCGTGAATTTAATTTTTTTACTGGAACGTCAAAAGTTTATGAAATTTTTACACCTTACTTCTATGAATTTTTTTAATACTTCCTAAAGGTTCAGAATGTTTTGAGTTACAGAAGTATACGAAGTTTCTAGATTACTACAGATTGTCCTGTTTTTGACATATTTTGTTTTCTATGCATTGTTCTCTTATTTTGATGAATCTATGGAATGTATCGGGGGGTATGAACCATGCTGAAGTTGGACTACAGTAGATATAATGCTAATATGAATTTGGAATGAGTTCACAACAGTACTTAAGGTAGTAATTTGCTTTATTATACTACTGAATCTCACGAGGGTTTTGTTAAGCTTAGTGTGAATGAAGTGTTCGAAGATCGAGGAGGTATCGATATAATAAGAATATGGAGAGACAAGAATTCAAGCTTGGGGGTTCCCAAGGCACACCAAGTAAATATTTCAAGGAGACTCAAGCACCTAAGCTTGGGGATACCCCGGAAGGCATCCCATCTTTATTCTTCAACAATTATCGATATACCTCAGTTTTGTTTTGTTCACATGATATGTGTCTTTAATATTTGTCTTTTAATTTATGCTCCATTCTAGTATGAGATAGTCCTTTATGTATTTGTAGAATGCTTTTTGTTCTTCACTTAAATCTTTTGAGTACGGATTGTAGAATGCTCCTTGTGCTTCACTTAAACCTTTTGAGTATGGATTTATAGAATGCTTCGTGTGCTTCACGTATGTATTTTGAGCTTGGATATTGGTTAATATATATTAATTGTAGAATGCTCTATGAACGTCGCTTATATCTTTTAGAGTATGAATATAATGACCATCGGAATTTGGCTTGGAAGAGTATCATTGAAATATCATGCCTAGCTAAAAAGGCATTAAAGAAAAGCGCTTGTTGGGAGACAACCCAACACTTTTACTTTCCGTTTTGACGTGTTAACATGATTAATCTACTGCAGTAATAATGTTTTGTGCCTTTTATTTCAATAAAGTTCCAAGTAAAGCCTTTGGGAGAGTGTGGATACTTGCTTGTTTGATTCTGTGTAAAAACATAAAGTTTTGCATCCCGTATATGAATTTTATGATTTTACTAGAGAGTAAAAAAATACTGAAATTTTTACACAACATTTTTATGCAAATTATTTTATATTTCCTAATTTTTAATATTTTTGGAGTCATGGAAGTATGGTGGTCATTCAAATCTGTACAGACTATTCTATTTTTGACAGATTCTGTTTTGCATGTATAGTTTGCTTGCTTCAAGTGTTACTATAGCTTATATTGAGTAATATAAATTATCGGAATGATATAATACATTAGATATCATGGTGGAAAATTATGAATCTTGTCTTGATAGTACCTAAGTGAATGATTTATATTTATTACACTAACCCTTCTCACGAAGTTCCGTTAAGTTTTGTGTGATTGAAGTTTTCAAGTTTTGGGTGAGATAACAATATGAGGGGAATAAGGAGTGACAAGAACCCTATATTGGAGATGCCCAAGGCACATCCAGGTAATATTAAAGGAACACTCAAGTGTCTAAGCTTGGGGATGCCCCGGAAGGCATCCCCTCTTTCGTCCTCAACATTATCGGTATATCTTACTTGGAGCTACATTTTTACACCTCACATAATATGAGTTTTGCTTGGATCGTCATTTTATTTTATGTTAGGTGTTATTTATAATCCTATTTTTCAACAAAAAGTTCCAAGAATTGCATTAGGATGCTTGCATTGCATGTTTTGATGTGTGCTATGTAAAAACAGAAACTTTTGTATAGTGTTTGAATTTCTATATTTTACTGGAACATGTAATGTTTCTGAATTTTTTTAAAAATGTTTTCATATAAATTCCTTAGCATGTCCTAAATTTGCATAATTTTTAGAGTTCCATAGATACACTGGTTTAATAAAGTACTACAGACTGTTCTGTTTGGACATATTATTGTCATAGTTTTATTTTCTACTTATCCTATAGTTTCCATAGCCTATATTGGTAAATATAAATTTTGGAAATGATGGTATACAGTACCTAATGTTTTAAAATTATTGTGCAACTTGTCTTGGCAGTACATGAAGTGTTGATTTGTTCTTATGTGTACTAACCTATCTCACGAGTTCTTTTTGAGTTTTGTGTGGATGAAGTTTTTGAGAATAGGTGAAACCGGGATATGATAGGATTGAACAATATACAAAATCTCAAGCTTGGGGATACCCAAGGCACCCCAATAAAATATTTCAAGAACTCTCAAGTATCTAAGCTTGGGATGCTAAGCATCCCACCTCTCTTCATCAAAAATTATCGGTTAGCCTATGTTGAACCTAAATTTTTATTCGTTCACATGATGCATGCTATTCTTGGAGTGCCATTCTATTTTGTTTGCTGTATCAATAAAATCTTTGGATCTGAAATTTTGAATAAGAGAGAGTCCTCACATGGCTATTTAACTAATTAACTACACATAGATCTTCACTTATATCTTTTTGGAGTAGTTTGTCATCCACTCTCGTGCTTCACTTATATCCTATGAGTAAATGGCTGAATAAATTGAATATCATAAATCTGAAATTAAAAATGCTTCATATACTTATCCCATGGGGAGTAATGACTTCACACATAATAAGTATAGGTGGTGAAATTTATTGAAAGTTAGCAAACATCGCATAGGTCACTTGAACAATTCATGAAAGAATATTGAAGGAAGAGAGATTTCACATATAAATATACTATCTTGGAGATCTTCTATGATTGTAAATACCCATTAATTATTTTCTAACTTTACCAAATTAGTTGAAGTTGGACAAGGAAGACAACATAATGAGTTATGCGTGGGTATATTTGTATAGAAGTTATATTGTTTTGGATCCTCAAACATGTGGTGCTTGCTTCCACCTCATACTAGCCAAAACTTCCGCACCAAGTAGAAATACTACTTGTGTATCCAAACAACATTAAACCAGTTTTTCCATAAGAGTCCACTATACCTACCTATGGATTGAATAGGATCATTCAAGTAAGTTGTCATCGGTGCAAAAAGCAATAACATTTTCTCCTAAGTATGTAAGATATTTTATTGTAAGGGAAAATAAGCATTGTATGAATTTGTGATGACAAAGAAATAAAAGCGATGGACTGCATAATAAAGGTTGTTATCACAAAGGGCAATACAACATGACGTTCCTTTGCATTAAGAGTTTGCACATATAAAAACAAAAGGTGCATGGCAACCTCTGCTTCCCTCTACGAAGGTCCTATCTTTTATTTTCTAGTACTTACCTTGATACAAGAGTCATGGTGATCTTCACCACTTCCAATATTTCGCCTTTTTCTCTTGGCAAGCATCATGTGGTGGGGAAAGATCCAAGCATATATGGCCATCCAAATATATTTGATCATGAATTATTATTTTTGACAATTATCTATATGATAAATAAGTAGGGAGGTGAAACTCTAAGCCCCTATCTTTCTCTGTGTTCGATGGATGCCATTTGCTCTAAAATATGCTTTGAGAGTTAGCAATCATGGAAGAATATATGATAGTTGAGTATGTGGAATTTGCTAAATCAAAGCTCTTACATAGAACCTTCCTGAAAATGAAATGAATTGCAATTGTTTGGTGACCGAAGGCATAGTTGTTAGTTTTCAAGAAACTTTATGGTCTATACTTTAACATGTGACTAGCTTGTTACTTCATCATGAGTGGTTTTATAAGATGAGATACTGTTTATGATATATAATGATGCTAGAAAAACTGATTGGAATTATCAATGACCAAACTTGTGGACTTGCTAAGCATTCACACTTCATAAATTATTTCTTTTATCATTTACCTACTCGAGGATGAGCAGGAATTAAGCTTGGGGATGGTGATACGTATCCAACGTATCTATAATTTATGAAGTATTCATGCCATGTTTACAATAATTCTATATGATTTTGGTATGATTTTATTAGAACTAACTCGCACTAACACCGTTTTCAGCAGAACTACCATGGTGTCGTTTTTTGTGCAGAAATAAAAGTTCTCGTAATGGGCTGAAAATTTATGGTGATTTTCTATGGACCAAAAGAGACTCCCGAAGCATTGGAGTTGGGACAGAAGAGCCACGAGGCCACCACAAGCCACCAGGGCGCGCCTTACTCCCGGGGAGGGTGCTTGTGGCTTGTGGACTCCTCGAGAACCTTCTGGACGTGGGACCGCCGCCAAAAAATACTATAAATACAAAAAACCTCAGAAAGAAACCTAGATCGGGAGTTCCGCCACCGCACACCTCCAGAGCCACGAAAAACCAATCTTGGTCCTCTTCGGCACCCTGCCGCAGGGGGCACCATCACTGGAGGCCATCTTCATCGTCCAGGAGGGTCCATCAACACCATGGAGGCCAAGGACCAGAGGGAGAACGTTTCCCCACAGAGGGGGAGGCCATGGAGGAGGAAGCATATGGGGGAGAACATGTCCCCCTCTCTCCGGATGGTGCCGGAGTGCCATCAGTGGAACCATCGCCGCGGTGACCATCTTCATCAACATCACCTTCTTCATCACCATCCTCCTCTCCTTTTAGCGGTCCACTCTCCCGCACCCAGGTGTAATCACCTACTTGAACATGGTGCTTGATGCTACATATTATGATCCAGTGATGTGTTGCCATCCTATGATGTTTTGAGTAGATTTTTTTTGTCCTTTGGGTTGATTGATGATCTAGATTGGTTTGAGTTGTATGTTTATTTTGGTGCTGTCCTATGGTGCCTTCCGTGTCGCGCACACGTGTAGGATTCCCGTTGTAGGGTGTTGCAATATGTTCATGATTTGCTTATAGTGGGCTGCTTGAGTGACAAAAGCATAAAACCGAGTAAGGGGGTTGTTGCGTATGATATAAAGGGGACTTGATGCTTTAATGCTATGGTTGGGTTTTACCTTAATGATCTTTAGTAGTTGTGGAAGCTTGCTAGAGTTCCAATCATAAGTGCATATGATCCAAGTAGAGAAATTATGTTAGCTTATTCCTCTCCCTCATATAAATTTGCAATAATGATTTCTGATCTTGTTAACAATTGCCTAGGATAATTCCGCACACCGACTCATCATTATTCCACACTCGCTATTTGTAATATATTGTAATACTATGATAACAACAACTATTTTTATATTTTAGTTTTCCGATATCATGCAACGTTATCCTCTTCATACCCACCACATAGTTTTATTTCTCCTTTCTAGATAGAAGCAAACATTCGGTGTACGTGGAGTCGTATCGGTGGCAGATAGGACTTGAGAGAATATTGATCTTACCTTCAGCTCCTTGTGGGTTCGGTACTCCATACTTGTCACTTCCACCTTTGGAAATTGCTACGATGATTCCTTGCACTTGGGTATTATCACGCCCTCACTCATACATTACATTTTTGGGGTATTGGGTCTCTATAGACCGAGCACCCTCTAACGCGGTACGGAAATAAAGTTTGGGGCACCTATGTTCCTTCCCAAGAGGCGAGGGTGCACTGGCCAACCCAATCGGCTTCACCCTCATCCAATGCATCATTGTCCGAGCAAATGCCATCCATGCTCCCTCGATACAAACGGAGTGCTTCAGGGCTTCAATTCGTGGCACGGTGTCGCGAAGTTTTTACAGCCAGCCAAAATAGCTGCTCGGTAACGGTTCGATGGGCCACAACTAGATACAGAGATCCTTCAAGGCCGGCTCCGCCATCTTGTGCAGGTCCATCAGCTGCTTCATCTGATAGCTGAGAAGCGGATGTGGATTATGGGTTTGAAATTGAGCCCAGAACAACCTTTGCTACACATCCTCGTCTTGAGCCACAAAGTGCTTTGCCGCGTCCGCCGCACTCCTCGGGAGGTCCGTAAAGGCCCTTGGGTAACACCATAGCAGTGTAAGAAAGGAGAACCTGTTTCCACCAAAGGCACATTGCAGTAAGTACGGCTTACCATCCGCGATCAGCGTGACTTGGCGAAGTTCTTCTTTGAAGAACCGCCTCTCAACGTGCTCCGATTTGAGATTGGAGGATAGCACGGATAACTCGGTTGCATGGTCCTTAGCCTTTTGCTCTAGGGCCTCGCACTTAATGCTTGCATCCTCGAGCTCCTGTTGCACCTCGACCACTCGAGCCTCATGCCTGCCGTGATGACCCACAAGTGTAGCGATCAATCATAGTCATTTCGATAAGTAAGAGTGTCGAACCCAACAAGGAGTAGAAGGAAATGATAAGCGGTTTTCCGCAAGCAATGAAACTGTAAGTAGCAAGTAGTTGGATAGCAAGGTAATTAGTAACGAGAAAGTAACGGTAACAATAGGTAAGGTGAAGCAAGGTAGCCCAATACTTTTGTGGCAAAGGACATGCCAAAAGTATCTCTTATGAGAAGTAAAGTGTTCTTGAGGGTACACGGAAATTCATCTAGTCACTTTCATCATGTTGGTTTGATTTTTTTTGCTACTTTGATAATTTGATATGTGGGTGGACCGGTGCTAAGGTGCTATTCTTACTTGAACTAACAACCTACTTATGATTAACCCCCTCGCAAGCATCCGCAACTACGAGAAAAGTTTTAAGACAAAGTCTAACCATAGCATTAAACATGTGACCCAAACCGGCCCCTTATCAAGTAACACATAAACTAGGGTTTAATATTATGTCACTCTAGCAACCCATCATCTAATAACTACTCCACAATGTATTCCCTTAGGCCCAAGGATGGTGAAGTGTCATGTAATCGACGTTCAAATGACACCACTAAGGGAATCACAACATGCATATCCTCAAAATATAGAACACATATCAAATTCACATGACTACTTGCAACATGATTTCTCCCGTGACCTCAAGAACGAAGGCAACTACTCACAAATAATATTGATGCTCAAGATCAGAGGGGTATTAAATAGCATAATGGATCTGAACATATGATCTTCCACCAAATAAACCATATAGCAATCAACTACACAAGGTAATCAACACTACTAGTCACTCACAGGTACCAATCTAAGGTTCCAGTACAAAGATTGAACACAAGAGATGAAGTGGGGTTTGAGATGAGATGGTGATGTTGAAGACGTTGATGAACAATGGCCTTCCCAAGACGAGAGGGTTGTTGCTGCTGATGATGGCTTCGATTTCCCCCCTCGTGAGGGAAGTTCCCTCGGCGGAATTGCTCCGCCGGAGGGCAAAAGTGCTCCCACCTAAGTTCTGCATCGAGGTGGCAGCGCTTCATTCCGAAAGTCCTCCTCCTATTTTTTTTTAGTTTTTTGGGCATTTATACCAGAAGATAGGCTCCGGAGGTGCGTCAGGGTGAGCACTCTCCACCAGGGCACGCCGGGGCCCACCTGGCGACCCCCCTCCGGTAGTTTTCAGCTCCAATATTTCTTATTTCTCATAAAAAATATCCTTAAAATTTCAGCTTCATTGGGGATGTGCAGATTAGGTACCTCTGATATGCTTTTTGCAGGTACTGAATTCCAGTTGTTGGCATTCTCCCTCTTAGTGTAAACCTTGCAAATTGTGAGAGAAAAGACATTAAAATTACCCCCAAAGCATTATTATGCATAAAAAATTATAAATAACAGTAGGAAAACATGATGCAAAATGGATGTATCATGCCGCTCTAAGCTTTTAAAGAGCTTAGCTTGGCGACTGAAATATTGGCCGCTGCCTTCTGATCGGCGACCTCTTGCTTGTCCTTCCTCGGCTCGGCCTTGAGGTTTTCGACCTCTACACTCGCGGCTACGAATGTAAAGATAGGAAAAATCAGGAACCAAAGTGGGAACAATCCTCGCTAATGAGAAAAACAATAAACCTAGCAAGTATGGTTCAAACCTACCTTGCATCTTGTCGAACCGTTTGTTCAGACGATCAAGCTCCTTATCGGAGCTCTGGAGCTTCCGGTTCAGCTCGGCCAGTTCAAGGACATTATAGGCCCTAGCCGAGGATGATTCCTACAAAAACAACTTATATATGAGAAAGCATCCAAGTTATTTGGTCCTAAACTATTTGCTCATGTTTCCAGGTTCTATGATCCCCGGGCAAGTTTTTCAAACTCACCTGTGGCTCGGGGGCTACTATACCTATAAGGAATACATAACCTTATAAATAAAATTTGTCCTTATGAAATGAGCACGGCTTACCTTGAAACCCGCGAGTAGACCACTAAAGGTTTCCTTCAGTCCCCTGTCAACGGATTGAAAACTTTGTAAAGCCGCACTCATAAGGGTGCGATAATCTTCAACAATGGAGGAGTCAGACAAAGCCTCCTCCATCATGGCCGTCCACCCGACCATGGTCCGCTCTGTCATGGGAGACACCGGCAGCAGCACTTCCTCTCCCCTTCCTTGGGGAGGCAAAGTCGATGACATCAGAGGCAACGAGCCCTCTAGAGTCGACTATGGAGGGGGCTCAAGCGAACTGCGGCCCCCTCTTTGCTTGCCAGGAGGGGATCGACCTCCTAGGCTTCGGCGGCCGAGGTATTATCCTTGGCCAGGGCCTCCCGGTCTTCGGTGGCTGAGGTATGCGACTCAACCATAACCGTCTTGACCCAGTGTTCGATGCAGGAGGGGTACGACGAGATAATACCTCCGCGGCCTCATCTGCGTCCGGAGGGGGTGTGGTGTGGGATGCTGTCCTGCTCTCTGCCAGCTCGGACGGTAGAGACCCCCCCTTCGAAACCTTCTCGGTCGAGAGATCTCGGGCGGACTGCGGCATGGAAGACACTTGACCGGTTAGTAACGGAAACTCTATGCAAATATACTAGACGGCATCCAAAGTCGATACATTTGCGCCGGGGGCTTGACCTTGGGGTTCCTTCGGGGAACCCTCTCGAAAGCTCTAGAATCCTAATTAGAATCCGGACTATCATTCGGCAGGACCACCTTGGCCCTGTAGGGCTTCTTCGGGGCAAAGGGGGGATCCTCCTCCTCTGCGTCCTCCAGCGCAACTCTCTTCATTGCCTAGGGAGAGTTGACCTCTCCCCCTTCTTCTTCATGCTCTTCTCATGGGCAAAAGAGGCTTGGGTCTCTCCAGACTTGGTATCTGAGGACGACTCCTCCTCCTCCTCCTCCCCCTCCTCCTCCTCCTCCTCCTTCTCCTTCTTCTCCTTCTTCTTCTTCTTCTTCTTCTTCTTCTTCTTCTCCTTCTTCTCCTTCTCCTTCTCCTTCATGCTCTTCATTGTGGGCGGAAGAGGCTTGGGTCTCTCCAGACTTGGTATCTGAGGATTCCTCCTCCTCCTTCTTCTTCTTCTTCTTCTTCTTCCTTCTTCTTCTTCTTCTTCTTCTTCTTCTTCTTCTTCTTCTCCTTCTCCTTTGCCATACTTAAATACTTCTATGAAAACTATGCTTCCAATGCTGATATTATTGAATTTATTGAGAGAATGTCCGCTTCCTTGGAAATGACTAATATTTTGTTGGGGCCTATGGAAGAATAAGTTGCTGAAATTGTGAGCCTTTTAGATGAAAAAGAGGAGGAGGATAGAGAAGAACAAAAGGAGGAAGAGCGGATTGATCACCCATGCCCACCTTCTAATGAGAGTAACTCTTCAACTCATACATTGTTTAATTACCCTTCATGCTTACCGAAGCATGAATGCTATGATGATTGCTATGCTCCCATCAATTCATTTGAAATATCCCTTTTTGATGAACTTGATGCTTCCTATGCTTGTGGCCATGATGCCAATATGAATTATACTTATGAATATGAACTTGTTACAGTTCCTTATGTTAAGCATGAAATTGTTGCTATTGCACCCACACATGATAGTCCTATTATCTTTTTGAATTCTCCCAACTACACTATATCGGAGAAGTTTGAACTTATTAAGGATTATATTGATGGGTTGCGTTTTGCTACTACACATGATGATTTTGATGAATATAATATGCATGTTCTTGCTTGAAAGCACAACATGCTCCCTTGGTGGTTTTGATAATTCATGACAACATATATTGTCCCTTGGACTAATACTTTTATCTACTATATTTCAGATAGTAGTCCATGGAGAGTTGGGTTGGCAAAAAGCAGTGTGGAGGGTATCCCCATGAAGAAGAAGGAGAAGAAATAGGTTGGACAAGCTTCAAGCAAGAGGACTCTACATTTTACATTTGTGATAAATCACTTTTAGTCCATACGAAAGCCAATACTATTAAGAGGGGGTAAGGTTTTGTTGGTGAACAAAATGCTCATACGTGCACAAGTGATAGTCACCAAGAACACCCACAAACTCTCCCACCAAAGTATGTCCAAAGCCAAATATTCAAAATCGGTGCAACCAACACTTCCATTCCGGTGCCACCGATTCCAAACCCTAGACAGACTCAACCAAACCCTAGATTTTCGGTGCAACCGATACTGCATCCGGTGCCACCGAGTTGGGCTGCCAACTATCTGTTATGCAAGTTCACAGTTTCGGTCCCTCCGAGATTGTTGGATCGGCGTCACCGAGATTGGACATTCTGACCGTTGGTCACCTTATCGGTGCAACCGAGATTCCTATATCGGTCTCATCAAGATTCAAAAGTTGCTAACTTTAAGTCACTTTGGTACAACCAAGATTCACACATCGGTTCCATCGAGTCTGACTTATTGCGTGTAACAGTTGGATTTTTTGAGATTCCTATATATACCCCTGCACCACCACCTACTCAAGATCTTCCACTCCAACCATATGGATCTTGATTTCTAGTATCCCCAAGTTGCTTTCCACCAATCCCATCTCTTCTACCAAGCCATATCCGTGAGAGAGTGATTGTGTGTTGAGGTGTCTATAATCTTGAAGCACAAGAGCAAGGAGTTCATCGCATTACCGAGCCTATTACCTTTTGGAGGGTGGTGCCTCCTAGATTGGTTAGGTGTCGCTTGGGAGCCTTCTACTTCGTGTTGTGGATTGAACCAAGAAGTTTGTACGGGCAAGGAGATCGCCTACTGCGTGAAGATATACACATAGTGAGGCTAGTCCTTCATGGACGGAAGCCGTTATGGAATAGTCAAGGTTGCTACTTCGTGGACCCTTATGGGTGGAGCCCTCCATGGACTCTCGCGACCGTTACCCTTCGTGAGTTGAAGACTCCATAAACGTGGACGTACGATAGCACCACCTATCAGAACCACGGGAAAAATCCTTGCGTCTCCAATTGCGTTTGATCTACATATCTCAACTCTTTACTTCATGTGCAATGTCTTTACTTTCCGCTGCCATATTTGTTGACATGCATGTGTAGGGTATATAGACTTGCCAGTCTTGCTAAAAAACTGTTAAAATATGCCAACTAATTAACTTGGGAAAAGCTTAGGTTTTAATTTCCTGCTAGTAGTCTATTCACCCCCCTCTAGACACTCTTCTAGTGATCCCTCAATTGGTATCAGAGCTTTGGTCTCCATTGCTTCGGTTTAATCACCGAGGAGGAAGATGGATGTGTCTAGTATAGGGAGTTTGAGTTGTAGAGTGACTATTCTTGATGGAGAGTATTATAGTCAATGGAAAACTTTGATGCTGGAGTTGTTTAATGAATTTAAATTGAGAAAATATGTTATGTTCCCCTATGAGCCTCCTATTGATCCCTTGCATCCTACACATGAAGAGGAAATTGATATGCTATGCAATCTTAGAACTGTTAATCTTATTGTTACACCTTTGCCTAGAAATGTGCTCAACCAAATGAAGAATTTTGCATGTGCTTATACTTTGTGGAATGATTTGGACAAACGACATCCAAATTATTCATTGAATAATCTTGATGAAATTCTTCATAAAACTCCTACCTTTCAAAAAATGATGCCTGGTGATCCTAAATTTGATGATTGTCTATTTGAGCTTAGAGACCTCATGCGTGCTAAAGGAGAGTCACAACTATCAACAATATCATTATAGAGGACCTTCGCATTTCATAAACACTTGAACATTGTCATGATCACCATCCTAACGAATCTCTTATTCTTTATGACGAGGATTTCCCACTTGATGATGACAATGTGGAACATGGCTACTATGATGAAGATGAGTTGTTCGATGTCGAGTATGAGAAGATCATGAAGAATCTAAGTCTCATGGAAAACTTCAAGGATTACATATTCGGAGGAAAAGAGTGGATTCTCGATAGCGGATGTACTCACCATATGACCGGAGACAGAGAAATGTTTGAAGAGATCACACCAAACCATGGACCACGAAGGTACGTAACGTTTGGAGACAACTCCAAGGGTAAGGTACTTGGTCTTGGTAAGGTGGCCATATACCATGATAGCTCTATTCAAAATGTTATGCTCGTTGAATCTCTTGGCTACAATCTTCTTTCCGTATCTAGGCTTGCCGACTTCGGTTTCAATGTGTTATTCACGAAAGTAGACTGCCAAGTGTTTCGTCAAGATAATCATAAAATGGTCTTTACCGGTTTCCGTAGAGCTGATCTATACATTGTTGATTTCACTAAGAGATCCAAGCCTCGCACTTGTTTAATTGCTAAATCTTCAAAAGGTTGGCTTTGGCATAGAAGATTAGGACATGTTGGCATGCGTAATTTAGACAAACTTATCAAAGGTGATCATATACTTGGTGTTAAAGATGTTATCTTTGACAAAGATAGACTTTGTAGTGCTTGTTAAGCTGGAAAGCAAGCAGGTGGAAGTCATCCTGTTAGGAATATCATGACTACTAGCAGACCACTCGAGTTACTTCACATGGATCTATTCGGTCCCAATGCTTACAAGAGTCTCGGTGGAAATTCCTATGGTCTAGTTATAGTTGATAATTTTTCCTGATTTACGTGGGTATTCTTTCTTGATGATAAGTTTCATGTTCAAAAGATCTTCAAGAACTTCGTTCGCAAAGCGCAAAATCAGTTTGAAGTGAAGATCAAGAAAGTTCGGAGCAATAACAGATCGGAGTTCAAGAACACCCATGTGGATACCTTTCTTGACGAAGAAGGTGTCTCACATGAGTTCTCGGCTATGTACACGCCTCAACAAAATAGAGTTGTTGAGCGGAAGAATCGGACGCTTATTGAGATGGCTAGAACGATGCTTGAGGAATACAAGACGCCAAGACACTTTTGGGCAGAAGCTATGGAAACAACATGTCATGCCACAAACCGACTTTACTTGCACAAGCTTCTCGGTAAAACAACATACGAGCTACTCACCAGTAACAAACCCCAAGTTGGATACTTTCGGGTATTCAGCTCCAAGTGCTACATTCTTGACAAGCATCATCGTACTACATTTGCTCCTAAATCTCATGAAGGATTCCTATATGATTACGGATCAAATTCTCACACTTACCGTGTCTACAACAACTTCACTCAAAAGGTTGAAGAGACAGTAGATGTGAAGTTTGATGAATCTAATGGTTCGCAAGTCAAACAATTGCCAAATGATGTAGGTGATAAGGACCCTTCGGAAGATATCCTAGATTTAACCATCGGCAAGATTCGTCCCATGGAGGTGAAGGAAATTACTTCATCAACTCAAGTGGAAGCCCCTACTTCACGACAAGCTGAACCACAACATGACATGGAGGCATCCACAAGTAGTACACGACAAGATGATGAAGAGGTGGAAGTACCTCATTAAGATCGACCACAACCTCCTTCACCACCACCTCAAGGGAAGGACACCGTCAACAACAACGAAGATCAAGGAGATGATGATGACGAAGAAGAAGCTCCATCATCTAACAAGCCCAAGCTAGCCCGAGTTCGAGCACAAGTGATCAAGAACCATCCCCTAAACCAAATCGGGAGAATCACTCGCTCTAAAACTCGTCTAGCTAACTTTTGTGAGCATTATTCTTTCATCTCTAGCATTGAGCACTTGAAGGTAGAACAAGATCTTGAAGACGCGGATTGGGTGAACGCTATGCATGACGAGCTTCACAACTTTGAAAGAAACAAAGTGTGGACACTCGTGGAGAAGCCCGAGGATGAGCACAACATCATCGGAACCAAATGGGTGTTTCAAAACAAGCAAGATGAAGATGGTCAAGTCGTACGCAACAAGGCACATCTCGTGGCCCAAGGATATACTCAAGTCGAAGGTATGAACTACAGTGAGACTTATGCCCCCGTTGTTAGACTTGAAGCTATTCACATTCTTTTAGCCTATGCTAATCACCATGATATCACGCTTTATCAAATGGACATTAAAAATGCCTTTTTAAATGGTGAAATTGAAGAATAGGTTTATCTTAAGCAACCACCTGGTTTTGTGAATCCTAAGAAACCTAATCATGTTTACAAGATTCATAAAGCCATTTATGGTCTTAAGCAAGCCCCTCGAGCTTGTTACAAATGCTTAACGAAGTTTCTCATTGAAAAAGGTTTTGAAATTGGTAAAATTGATGCAACCTTGTTCACTAATAGAGTTAATGGTGAATTATTTGTGTTCCAAATCTATGTGAACGATATTATCTTTGGTTCCACTAACCCTCAAGTTAGTGAAAGATTTGGAAGGTTGATGTCCAAGAAGTATGAGATGTCCATGATGTGTGAGCTGAAATTCTTTCTTGGATTACAAATCAAGCAATCAAAAGAAGTAACTTTCATCTCTCAAAGTAAGTATACCAAGGACTTGATCAAGAATTTCAACATGCAGGAGTGCAAAGGTATGAAAACCCCATGCCAACTAGTGGACATGTTGATCTTACCAAGGAGGATGAACCGGTAGATCAAAAGGTTTATTGATCTATGTTTGGTTCATTGCTATATCTATGTGCATCTTGTCCCGATATTATGCTTAGTGTTTGCATGTGTGCTAGATATCAAGTTTCACCTAAGGAGTGTCATCTTTTGGCCGTGAAACATATTGTGAGTTAATTGATACAAACACCAAACTGTGGCATTTGGTATCCCAAGGGATCTTCTTTTAACCTTGTTGTCTATTGCGATTCGGACTATGCCGGTGACAAGGTTGATAGAAAATCCAACTCGGGTACTTGTCAATTTTTGGGTAGATCTCTTGTGTCTTGGTCCTCCAAGAAACAAAACTCGATATCTCTATCTACTACCGAAGCTGAGTATATTGCTGCTGGATCTTGTTGTGCGCAATATGGATGACACAAACGCTTAAGGATTATGGAATCCATGTTAAAAATGTTCCATTACTTTGTGACAATGAAAGTTCTATTAAGATTGGTCATAATCCTGTGCAACATTCTCGAACTAAGCATATTCAAGTTTGACACCATTTCATTCGTGATCATGTTGCCAAAGGAGATATTACTCTTAAGCATGTTCGCACTAACAAGCAATTGGCCGATATCTTTACTAAGCCACTTGATGAGAAAACTTTTTGTCACTTGAGGAGTGAGTTGAGCATCATTGATGCTTCAAACTTGAGCTAGAATCACTCGGATGCTTGCAAGGCATGAGCCTTCTTGATACTTCCATGATATTTGTGACATGTTATCTTATGCCATGGAATTATAGTCTCCCTTCTATTGCATCTAATCATTTGTAGGTACTTGGAAGAACTTCATTCCACGAGATTGCAACCAACTCCAATCATAAGAAATCTTATCTTGACCAAGTATCCACAACCCTTCTAGATGATGGAAGGAAGAATACAACAAAAACATATCCTTGAGATATACTTGATCATTATTGCAAAATCTCAATTGGTATCATGTCAAAAGGATATACCTATTGTTCTTCCTTGCATGAGTAACCTTTGTAGGTAACAAGTGTACTAGAACAAGAAGGATTGCTCCCAACTTAAGATGTTCTTCATCAACCTCGAGCATCCTCAACAAGTTCACCTACGAGCAACGTCATCAACATCACTCAAAGGTATGCACTCATATCCTTGAAAAGGCTCTACTCTAAGTCATGAGCTAAAGCAACTCAAGTGATATGAAGACATTAAAATGCTTAATCGAAAAATGGTATCCCCATTTTGAGCTTAACGTAGAGTATGACCTATAATCAAGTATTCTTGCTTGGCCCCTAAGTCAATATACTCTAATATAGGTGACCTAGTCACCACCCATCATATAGTTAGGAATCTTGTGTGGTTTGTTCTCTATTTGCATGATCTCTCATAACCACTCAAATCTTCTCTAGATGATGTCCTTTTCTCTTTGCTTTGAAAATATTTTCTTTTGACACTTTGTAAACAAAAACTTGGTCCCTTATTCCTTTCTTTCTGTTTTAGCCTCGGAGCCACCGACTCAGATATCTCAGTTCTACCGAAATTGCAGACAAGCTGCACTACAAAATCTCGGTACCACCGATCTATTAGTCTCAGAGTCACCGATTTGTTTTTCTCTCATCTGTTCTTCTTCTGTTACTATGATGATCCCTTCTTAACAAAACTCAAGGGGAGAATAACAAGCAAAACTTAGGGGGAAGGGATTCTTAATTCAAGGATCCCTAGCTCAAAGGAGGAGAAGACTTAACAAGAACTCACTACTATTTTCCTCAAGGAGAGAAGTTACCTTCAATGATTCCCTTGATTCTTTTCATATTCTAGGAACCCTACTTTCAATGACCCTTGTTCTCGAGGATCCCTTCCTTGTCAATGATCCCTGTACCTACTCCTAAAATTGATCTTTTTGGAAATTAGTGCCAAAGGGGGAGAATAACAAAGCTTCATGCTAAAGTGAGAGTTACATGCTTATGCAAAAGGGGAGATATGATTAAGGGGTAGAGCAGATATCAAGCTTTTACTTATATAAAACATGTTTGGAGAATATTATTATTCTTACTTTTGACTGTTCACTTTAGAATTTTTCTCACCCTATCCAATCCTAATATCTACATGTTGAGATTCAGGGAGAGAGGATGATCCATCACTTTCATATCTAAGGGGAGAAAGTTCTAAATGATATTGGAGACATATCAATTCTAAGGAATACTATTTTGTATATGTTCTCCATATCTAAAGTACCAAGATATAGGTATTACTTTTGAGTTCTATTGTCTTTATATCAGTAGAATACTCTTGTGTTTCCTAACATTGTTTTCTCATGTGTGTTTCTACTACTAGAATGTTCAAGTACTCAAGGTAAGTATATGCATCATATCTTTGATCAAGATGATCTCTTGCTTATTGCACATATTGTTTGCAAGAGTGAAGTCTTGAACAAGGACACATCTCATTCATATATATTTTGATGCATATAGCCACGATACACATGACTCCTTATATCCCTTCTTCTACATGTGTGTCCATGCATTCCAAAGCAAATATCCTTTAAAGGACTGCACACATCTAGGGGGAGCAAATCTAAGTCATGTGTCTCGCAAAGTCTTCATTATATCCACACATATCTTTATTTGAAGATTTGATTGTATGTTGTCATCAATTACCAAAAAAGGGGGAGATTCAAAGCATAGCATGCACCCTTGATGGTTTTGATAATTCATGACAACATACATTGTCTCTTGGACTAATACTTTTATCTAGTGTATTTCAGATAATAGTCCATGGAGAGTTGAGTTGGGAAAAAGGAGTGTGGAGAGTATCGCCATGAACAAGAAGGAGAAGAAATAGGTTGGCCAAGCTTCAATCAAGAGGACTCTACATTTCAAATTTGTGAGAACTCACTTTGAGTCCATAGGAAAGCCAATACTATTAAAAGGGGGTAAGGTTTTGTTGGTGAACAAAATGCTCATACATCCACAAGTGATAGTCACCCAGAACACCCACAAACTATCCCACCAAAGTCTATCCAAAGCCAAATACTCAAAATCGGTGCAACCAACACTTCCATTCCGGTGCCACTGATTCCAAACCCAAGACAAACTCAGCCAAACCCTAGACTTTCGGTGCAACCGATACTGCATCCGGCGCCACCGAGTTGGGCTGCCAACTTTCTGTTACGCAAGTTCACAGTTTCGGTCCCTTTGAGAATGTTGGATCGGCGTCACCGAGATTGGAAATTCTGAACGTTGGTTACCTTATCGGTGCAACCGAGTTTCCTATATCGGTCTCACCAAGATTCAAAAGTTGCTAACGTTAAGTCACTTGGGAGCCTTCTACTTCGTGTTGTGAAGTGAACCAAGAAGTTTGTACGGGCAAGGAGATCGCCTACTGCGTGAAGATATACACATAGTGAGGCTAGTCCTTCGTGGATGGAAGCCGTTATGGAATAGTCAAGGTTGCTACTTCGTGGACCCTTATGGGTGGAGCCTTCCATGGACTCTCGCGACCGTTACCCTTCGTGACTTGAAGACTGCATAAACATGGACGTAAGATAGCACCACCTATCAGAACCACGGGAAAAATCCTTGCGTCTCCAATTGCGTTTGATATACATATCTCAACTCTTTACTTCTTGTGCAATGTCTTTACTTTCCGCTGCCATATTTGTTGACATGCATGTGTAGGGTATATAGACTTGCTAGTCTTGCTAAAAAAACTATTAAAATCTGCCAACCAATTAACTTGGGAAAAGGTTAGGTTTTAATATCCTACTAGTAGTCTATTCACCCCCCTCTAGACACTCTTCTAGTGATCCTCATTTCTGCTACTACTTGCAATTATAATGAGAGAGGAACCAAATCTTCACCTCTCTATGTTTCCAATACGATAAAATTGGAAGAAACTATTTATGCTATACATTGGCCCTTACTTGATGTGCATGAATTGTTCTTGTATGACATGCCAATGCATAGGAAGAGAGTTAGACTTCGTTGTCACATGATATATATATATATATATATATATATATATCACTTTGTGCTCACTACTAATTTACAAATCATGGTTAATTAAAATTGGCTTTGATATACCTTGGGATCTGGGTGGATCCATTACATGAGCATTTTATGCCTAGCTTAATGGCTTTAAAGAAAGCGCTGCCAAGGAGATAACCTGGAAGTTTTAAAGAGTAATTTTATTCCATTCTGTGCTTTTATAAAGTTTAAAAACAAAAAATATATATAGGGGAACCTAAACCTTAACAAAAGGAAACGTGAAAGTACGAGATATGATGAGCATCGTTGAAGTGGGGGCGTCCTTGAACTTTTGTTCATGCACATGGAAACTTTGTGAGTCTTGAATCATGGAAACTTTTCCAACAAAATAATTATCCACTTGTACAAATCCATTTTATTATATTGTACCAAGATTTGCATTTAGGATGATTAGATTGCTTGTTGGTATGTGCGGTGTAAAAACAGAAACTTTGGCTGTAGTGCATGAATTTTCATTTTTTACTAGAACGTTAAAAGGTTATGAAAATTTAACACAGTATTTATTCATAATTTTTTTATTTCCTCCTAATTTTTCAGAATTGTTGGAGTTACAGAAGTATGGTCAAAGTTCGTATTACTACAGACTATCCTGTTTAAGACATATTCTGTTTTTTGATGCATTGTTTTGCTTGTTTTGATGAAACTATCGATTTTATCGGTGGTATAAGCCATGGAGAAGTTATAATACAACAGGGATAATGAAAATATAAAATATGAATGAGTTTTCAACAGTACTTAAATTAGTAATTTGCTTTATTATACTAACAGATCTCGCCAGCCTTCTGTTAAGTTTTGTGTGGATGAAGTGTTCGAAGATCGAGGAGGTCTCGATATGAGGAGAAGGAGGAGAGGAAAGAGTTAAGGCTTGGGGATTCCCAAGGCACCCCAAGTAAATATCCAAGGAGACTCAAGTGTCTAATCTTGGGGATGCCACAGACGGCATCCCATCTTTTGTCAACAAGTATCAGTACGTTTTCGAATTCGTTTCGTTCATGTGATATGTACAAATCTTGGAGCATCTTTTGTGTTTAGTTTTCAGATTTCTCTTATGCACCATGATGGTATGAGATACTCCCTAGTTTATTTATAGAATTCTCATTGCATTTCACTTATATCTCTTGAGTATGGCTTTATAGATTGCTTCTTGTGCTTCACTTATATCATTTGAAGTTTGGATTGCCTGTTTCTCTTCACTTAGAAAACCGTTATTTGTAGAATGCTATTTTTCTTCACTTATATTTATTACAGCATGGTATTTTTTAGAAATAATTAAACTCTCTTGCTTCACTTATATCTATTTAGAGAGTCAACATGAATTGGTCATTTGCATGGTTAATAATAAAATCCTACATAAAACTTAGGATCACTGAATATGATATATTTGATTTCTTGGAATAGTTTTGCGATATAGAGATCATAATATGTGGGAGGTACTAGTGGATGATCATGTTTAGTAATATATTGGTTTTAATGTTTGCCGAAGCATGCACGTATAGTCTCCCGTTATGCTAGGAAATTGGAGCACAATTTATCCTTGATTGTCTATCTTTGTGAAGGTCGGGGCGCGCGATGGTTAACTCCTACCAACCTCCCCCTAGGGGCATGCGTAGTAATACTTTGCTTCGAGGGCTAATAAACTTTTGTAATATGTATGTGCGTTCTTTATGACTAATGTGAGTCCATGGATTTTACGCACACTTACCTTTCCGCAATTTGCTAGCTTCTAAGGTACTGCGCATTACCCTTTCTCACCTCGAGGGTTGGTGCAAACTTCGCCGGTGCATCCAAACCCTGCGATATGATACGATCTATCACACATAAGCCTTATTATATCTTCCTCAGAACAGCCACCATGCCTACCTATTATGGCATTTCCATAGCCATTCCAAGATATAATGCTATGCAACTTCCACTTCTTCCATTTTGATGACTTGAGCATTCATTGCCATATTGCTTTACATGACCGTAAGATAGCTAGCATCATGTTTCCATGGCTTGTCCATTTTTTGATATATTTCCTATGCTAGATCATTGCACAACATTCATATAGAGTCATATGTTGTTCTAGGTATCGAGTTGTAATCTTGAGTTATAAGTAAATAGAAGTGTGATGATCATCATTATTCATTATTAGAGCATGTCCCAATGAAGAAAGGATGATCGAAACTATGATTCCCCCACAAGTCAGGATGAGGCTCAAGACAAAGAAAAAGGAAAAAGGAAAAAAGAAAATAAAATAATAAAAATAGAGAGAAAAAGGGAAAAAATGAGAGACAGAGAGAGAAGGGGCATGCTAATTCCACACTTGTGCTTCAAAGTAGCACCATGTTTTTCATGTAGAGAGCCTCCTGTGTTGTCACTTTCATATACTAGTGGGAAATTTTCATTATAGAGTTAGATGCAAACCCACTTAGTTTTCATATTGAACTTTCATACACTTATATCTCTTAGTGTATCCGTTGCATGGCAATCCCTACTCCTCGCATTGATATCTATTCATGGACATCTCCAAAGCTTGTTGATACGCTAAGTTGATGCGAGACTTTCTTCTCCACTTTTACCCCTTTGAAACCTACCACCGCATTCTATTCCACCCATAGTGCTACATCCATGGCATGCGCTCATGTATTGCGTGAGAGTTCAAAATGTTGAAGCGTGTTAAAAATTATGAACCAATTGCTTGGGTGACACTGGGATAGTACATGATTTATACTTTGTGTTAAGAAGACAGAGCATGACAAGGCTATATGATTTTGTAGGGATAGTATTCTTTAGCCTTGATATTTTTAAAGAAATGATTGTTTGTTGGGATGCTTGAGTATTAACGTCTTTATGTCAAAACTAGACTATTGCTTTGAATCACTTGTGTCTTAATATTAGTGCCATGATTAGATATATGATCAAGATTATGCTAGGTAGCATTCCACATAAAAAATAATCTTTTTTACCACCTACTCGAGGACGAGCAGTAATTACGCTTGGGGATGCTGATACGTCTCCGTCGTATCTATAATTTTTGATTGTTTCACGCCAATATTATACAACTTTCACATACTTTTGGCAACATTTTTTATGGTTTATTGGACTAACCTATTGATCCAGTGCCCAATGCCAGTTCCTGTTTTTGTGTGTTTTTTGTTTTGTAGAAATTCCATATCAAACAAAGTCTAAATGCGATAAAAATTTATGGAGATTTTTTGGTATATTTGTGATTTTTGAGAAGTGGAACCAATGCAAACGGAGGCACACAGCGAGCACAAGACACCAAGGTGTGGGCTAGGGCCCAGGTGCGCGCTGGTGGGTGGTGATCACCTCGTATGTCAGTTGGATCTCTCCTTCACACGCAAGAAAGCTAATTTTTGGATAAAAATCCCCTGAAAAGTTCAGCCCGATCGGAGTTACGGATCTCCAAGAATATAAGAAACGGTTTTTGACCAGAAAATAGGAACGCGAAACAGAAGAGAACACAGAGGGAGATCCAATCGCGGGGGGATCCTGCCCCTCCGCCATCATGGAGGCCATGGACCAGAGGGGCAACTCTCCTACCATCTAGGGGTAGGCCAAGGAAGAAGAAGGAGGAGGGGGATCTTATGATGTTTGGCTATCCTATGATGTTTGAGTAGATCTCTTTTTTCCTATGGGTTAATTTTGGTATGATGTTATGGATGTGAACTGTATGTTGATATTGTGTTGTCCTATGGTGCCCTCCATGTCACACAAATGAGAGGGACCCACTGTAGGGTGTTGCAATATTTTCATGATTTTCTTATGGTGGGTTGCTTGAGTGACAGAAGCATAAACCCGAGTAGGTGGGTTGTTGCATATGGGAGTAAAGAGGACTTGATACTTAATGCTATGGTTGGGTTTTACCTTAACGATCTTTAGTAGTTGCGTATGCTTGCTAGAGTTCCGATCATAAGTGCATATGATCCAAGTAGAGGAAGTATGTTACCTCATGCCTCTCCCTCATTGCATATAACAAATATCTATCGTATTGCATTCAATTGCATAGGGTCAATATTTCTCTTGCATTACACAAAAAGCTTGCTAACAAAATATTTACTTTTATTTTTATTTTATTAAAACAACAACTAACTTTTATTTCCACGTTCTTTATTATCTTGCAAAGTAATTCTAGTTTCATTCTCGGAAAGAAGTTTCATACTTGTTCTAGGTAAAGCAAACGTCAAGTGTGCGTAGAGTTGTATCGGTGGTCGATAGAACTTGAGGGAATATTTGTTCTACCTTTAGCTCTTAGTTGGGATTTGACACTCTTACTTATCGAAAAGGCTATAAACGATCCCCTACACTTGTGGGTTCTTATTGATATTTACGGCTTTCTCTAGCCAGCCCTGCGAAGACAAGGGTAAAGAGGATTAGATCCCTGTCGAAGGTTAAAACTCGAATTAAAACAGAAACTCTATCATGCCTTCAAGGGCGGGGTGTCGACATCTAAGCCAATATCTTCTTCTTTGGCTGACCATTCCTTGTAGGGTTTGAATAGCAATTTCCACAACTTCTCGTGAGTTGTGCGGAAGAACTTGTGCATGGTGGTAGGGTCCTTGAACTTGTAGGACCACATCAGGGTGTCCTGACGCTGGCATGGAAGGAGGCAACGGCGGAGCATGACCTGGACCATGATGGTCAGCTCAATTTTGGCCTCCACCATTTGAGCGATGCGCTTCTGTAGCGCCTTCACCTCTGAAGGAGATCCCTAGTCGAGACCTTCCTAACCCACGAGGTTAACCTCTCGGGAGGCCCGGATCTGAACTCGGCCTACGCCGACCAACCCGTGTTCCATGGCTCGGTGATGTAGAATCACTCCTTCTGCCAAATCTTCACGGTGTCGATGAAGGTGCCATCCGTCCACTCGACCCACGGAAGCTTGCTGATCACAACCCCTCTGTAGTCGGCATGTTGGCCGATGACCGTCTTCGGCTTCATGTTGAAGACCTTGAGCCATGGGCCAAAGTGCAGCTGGACCCGTAGCAAGGCCTCGCGGATGCTGATGAAGGCCGAGATGTGCATACAAGTGTCCCGGGGAAGATCATGGAAGTCTAACCCATTAAAGAACATCAACCCCCTAACAAAGGGGTCGAATGGAAAACCCAACCCCCAGAGTAAATGGGGGATGATTACCACTCTCTCGCCCGGTTTTGGAGTGGGCGCCATGTGGCCTTCTTCTGGTGGGTGGTGGGCGATGTTGGGCCAGAGGTATCCGGTGAGCTTTAGCTCTCGGATGTCTTTGTCAGTGACGCAAGAGGCTTGCCACTTGCCTTACGATCCCGAGCCGACCATGGTTGAGCTCGGGGAGGGTGGCTTGGAAGGGGAGGAAGAAAATGGATCTACACACTTGAGGCTTAGAGGCGAGAAGGAATCAAGTCTGGATGCGTAGAGAGGCCTTGGGGGTTTTCTCCTTTTTATGTTATACCGTAATACCAAGGGTCCTCTTTTACTGCCATGGGCTTTGGCACTTCCTAAAATAATTGTGTCGTTATACGTGCATGGGGTTACCTAGATTATTACTCAAATCCCATGAAATATGGGCATGATCTTCATATTTATAAGGCGTGCCAGAAGAAAAGAGGCCTCGAGTCGGGAATCAAGATTTCATAGCTGGCTACTGTGGCCTTTCCTCAGATAGGTTGTCACATAAGGGTACTATTCACACCCTGGCGTTTGGCCTTCTGGGATAACTAAAATGTGTTTTGGGAAGACAGAGAATCATCAAAGATCAAGTTGGAATCAGCCGAACATAGAGGGAAATCGCCTCGCAAGCCGAATACCATGGATGCGTGAAGCTGCCGAAGACTGCAAACCTCAGCGTTGGAGGCTAGTTCGAGGGCTATTGAGGGAGTCCCAGACTAAGGGGTCCTCATTCCATCGGCTCATTCCTCATGGGCTGACTTGTTGGTCCGCTCTATGGAGGGCCGAACTATGAGGCAACCCCGTGTTCAGGAAGGAAAGCTCCGAAGAATGGTGTGGCCTCCAAGGTTTTAAGATGGGATCTGCGTATATATCCCCTAATAAAGGTCAGTTATGTGTAACCCTATGTACCCTTGGTGTCTATATAAATTAGAGGGTCCCATTCGTAGAGGACAGGTGAACTCGTCTAGGGTTTAGCTTAGACGATCTCGAGGTAGATCAACTCTGTAATTCTCATCCACATCAATAAAATCAAGCAGGACGTAGGGTTTTACCTCCTTACAAGGGACCGAACCTAGGTAAACACTGTCTCCTTCGTCCCCTGTTACTTATCGATCTAGGGTCCATAGCTTGGGACCCCCTACTCTAGATCTGTCGGCTTTGACACCGACACGTGGCTCTATGATGTTTATTGAATATTTGAGGATTTATAGAAGTGGATTAGGTCAGGAGGTGCCACGAGAGGCCCACGAGCTCGGGGGGGGGGGATTAGGCTCATTGGCACCTTGTGGCTCCTTAGATCTCCTTTTGAAGCTCCTTAGGTCTCTTTTAGTCTAGAAAAATTCACCAAAAAGTTTCATCGTGTTTTGGCTGCATTTGGTATTGATTTTCTATAGAAGTCAAAAGCATGCAAAAAAACAAGAAATGACATGAGGCACTAGGTTAATAGGATAGTTCCAAAAATGATATAAAATAGCATATTATTGCATATAAAGTATCCAAGACTGATAATATAATAGCATGAAACAACCAAAAATTATAGATACGTTGGAGATGTATCAACACCCCAAGCTTAATTAATGCTCGTCCTCGAGTAGGTAAATGAAAAAAAACTATTTTTTGATGTGGCGTGCTACCTAAAATGTAATATCATTCAGGTATAAGTGTCAAGAAATGATGAAGTAATTAATATCAACATACTAATATCCATGAATGTAAGAAGCATAATCATTACCTTTAAAAAAAATGATCCTTAAAGAATGTTATTCCAACTCATTTTCTCATATGAGCATGGCATGACTTCGTCTTAACCGCATAAGTATAAATCCTGAGCACCAAAGTGTGAAAATAGGCAATTTGATTGTACCTCTAAGGTGCTTCGGCATTTTCAACTTCATGAAATACATGAGCGTGAGGAGGAATTCTCTTCTTATCATTTACCTACTCGAGGACGAGCAGGAATTAAGCTTGGGGATGATGATACGTCTCTAACGTATCAATAATTTTTGATTGTTCCATGCTAATAGATTATCATTCTAGGATACTTTTGGGTATTTATTTACCAATTTATAATATTTTTGAGCACTAACCTATTGACCGAGTGCCTAGTGCCAGTTGCTATTTTCTGCATGTTTTTGGCTTTTCAGGTTTATAGTACCAAACGAAGTCCAATTGTCACAATACTTTTTTATGATTTTTTCTAGACCAAAAGAAGACCTGGAAGCTTTAGAGGGAGGCTTGAGGGGCCATGAGGGACCCACAAGCCAAAAGGGCACGGCACCAGGGGCGCCCTGATGGCTTTTGGCCCCCTTGGGCGCCTCCTGATGCCTCTCTCTCACCTATAAATTCACAATTGCCATAAAAACTCTAAGAGCGCTCCCAAAACACTTTTTTCCGTAGCCGCAAGTCTCTGTTCCGACGGGAGGCCATCTACAACTCCGTTCCGGCACCTTGTCGGAGGGGAGATCGATCATGGAGGGCATCTTCATCAACCTTGCTGCCCTCACTGTCGGCGTTCTCAGAAAAGGGGTACCCAGACCTGCCTGCCTACGGTCCAGGACATGGCCTAGCGTGGCTCTACTCAAGACAAGGCCTTCGCGAGGTCCCCGGGCTCACGAGGAAGAACGACACCAAGACCAGCAAGGATGGGCCTCCTGAGGCCCCCTCCGGAGTAGCGGAGATCTCTATGTAGAGCCCAACCTTGGGAGTCAAAGATGACGCAGGGAAGGATAGGCGGGCGCCAGCATGCCAAGCGGTGCAGTTCCCCCTTTGGTGCAAAGGGAGCAAGGACGTACGTGGGTTCTCGAAGCGCCTCCCAAAGGTTTCCATTCCAGTGCAACAAGACCACGACCACGAGCCCCGCAGGGCGGATGTCATCACCGAGCCCACCTCTGCATCATCGACATCCACTTTGCATGCGAAGACCGCCTTTGGATAGGGAGTGGATGTACCCCTGTCCCCGTTCAATTTGGCTGTTGTGGGATCCCTTCCCGCAATTGTGATAAGGGAAGAGGACCCGGGCCGCACCTACATATAGAGACTAGACTACAACATAGAAGGGATCCCGAACAGGACAACTCAATGAACCACGAGCCCAGACGGCGAGCCAAGAACACCACTTGAGCACCCTCGCGAGGCTCGCAACCGCTGTAATAGTTCATCCACCACACCTCCTCGAGAGGCAATCCACCAAAGTAGGAGTAGGGTATTATGCATCACAGCGGCCCGAACCTAGGTAAACCATCGTGTTCATCATCTTCATCGGCATCATGTGAGTTCGCCGTAGTGACCATCGAGTAGCGAGCCAAGTAGGGCGAGGCTGCAAGGGATTTTCGCACATGCCCCTGTGTTCGAACCTTGAGGGTTTTGTGGAGCATGTCGAAGCCTCCCCTCTGGTGGCAATAGTAAAGCCCTGGTTTGGAAACTCTATGGCGGGCGAGACCCTCGACGCTAGCTGGCCCTTGGCGGCGGAAGCGTCAGGACGCACCGGGCCGGCACCGCGGTCGCCTGCATCCTCGGCGGGTCGCAGGCACCCTTCTCGGACCGCTAGGTCAAGTATTTCCTCTGCCACGTAGGAGCAGTCTAGATGCCGCCCAAGATCACGCTGCCCTGTGCGTGGACGGAGATCAAAATCACCTTCGGCCCCGCCGATCACGCCAAGATGATGACAGCCTCCGAGACGCTCTGCATGTTGTGCACACCCACCATAAGCGGCATGGCTGTCTCCAGGACCCTCATAGACGGTGGCATCAGCATCAACGTCATCTCTATGGAGGCTTTCAACACCCTACAGCTACCCCGCGATCGGCTCATGCCTTCAAGGCCCTTCGCTAGGGTGGTTGGGTGGTCTATCATCCCCGTGGGATGGGTGCGCCTCCCCGTCACCTTCAGCACCCGCTCCAACTTCCGCACCGAGCAGGTCGACTTTGATGTTGCCCACATCCACCTCCCGTACAACGCGATACTCGGCTACCCCTCACTCACCCAGTTCATGGCGGCAACGCACCCGGGCTACAACGTCGTCAAGATGCCCGGGAGCGGTGGCATCCTCACCGTCATGGGAAACATAGGGGACGCAGCCCACACGCTCAAGCTCACCTACAAGGCAGCGGCCGTGGTGCACCCCATTGCCGGGGACACCACGCGGGCCACGAAGGACTTCGAGGGTGTCCTCGACGTTGTGTCGGTGAAGAAGAGGTAGTTGTTCTCCCAGAGTCGAGAAGAGACCAAGCGGGTACCTGTGGACGAAGAAAACCCAGGTCCTACCTTCACCATGGGCGCCAGCTTGCCCCAGGATCAAGAGGAGGCGTTGGCGGCTTTCCTCCGTGCGAACAAGGACGCGTTTGCATGGAGCGCCTCCAACCTTGTGGGAGTCCCGAGGAACGTGGTCTAGCACGACCTCATGGTGTACCGAATGCGCGCCCGGTCAAGCAAAAGGCGAGAAGGCAGGCTCGGGAGAAGCAGGCGTTCATCGCCTAGGAGGTCGACAAGCTGAAGGAGGCCGGGGTCATCTAGGAGGTTCACTACCCAGAGTGGCTCGCCAACTCGGTGGTCGTCCTGAAGAATTGCAAGAAGGAGCGTATGTGCGTCGACTTTAGGAGCCTCAACAAAGCCTGGCCCCAAGACCCATTCCCGTCGTCGCATATTGACCAGATCATGGACTCCACCGCAGACTGTGACCTCCTATGCTTCCTGGACGCTTTCTCTAGCTACCATCAGATCAAAATGGCAGTGGAGGGCGTCGAGAAGACGACCTTCCTCACCATGTGCGGGGTGTATTGCTACACGTGAATGCCCTTCGGGTTGCGGAACACCGGGGCGACCTTCTAGAGGATGATGCACATCGCCGTGGGGCCGCAACTCAGGAGGAATGCAGAAGCTTACGTCGATGACATCATGGCCAAGGATAAAGTGGCCAAGACCTTTATCGAGGACTTGGAGGAGACATTCGCCAGCCTGAGAGAAGTAAACCTGAAGCTTAACCCCGATAAGTGCGTCTTCGGGGTCCCCTCGGGCAAGCTACTCGGTTTCCTGGTGTCGCACCGGGGAATCGAGGCGAACCCGGAAAAGGTCAAGGACATAAGCAAGATGAGCCCGCCCCAGACCCTCAAGGAAATGCAGAAGTTGGTGGGTTGCATGAAATCCTTGGGGCGCTTCATCTCCAAACTTGGTGAACGGGCCCTGTCATTCTTCAAGATCATGAAAAGAAAGGGCCCCTTCGAATGGACCCCGGAGGCGGACGCAACCTTCGAGGAGCTCAACCAATACCTCATGATCCCGCCGGTGATGGTGGCGCCGTCCCTGGGATCCACTTCTACTATACCTGGCTGCCAGCCCCCCACTCCGTCGGCACTGCCCTAGTGGCGGTCAGGGAGTAGCAAGCCGACACCCGTGCCACATCACTAGGCGTAGGCAGGCCCCCAAGCATGGAATTAGGGGGCTCGCAGGATCCCAAGAAACATATTTCTCCCCAAGTCAGAGCGCCTGAGGACACAGCCGTACTGACGGCTCCCGAAGCACTCAACCCACATGAGGCCCCGATCGCTCCGACGGCTCCAGAGGTGCCCAAGCCTCCTGAGCCCGCTGCAGGATGGTACACCGCAGGAGGCCTCACCCTCGTTGAACACCTGGTCTACTAGGTCAATACGGTGCTACGGGACATCCGCTGATGCTACCCCATGCAACAGAAGCTCCTCCTAGCGCTTCTTGTCGCTTCGAGGAAACTGCGCCACTACTTCCAAGGGCATCCCATCAAGGCCGTCTTCGCATACCCCCTAGAGAAGGTCCTGCGCAACCCCAACGCGGTGGGGAGAGTCACAAAATGGAACATTGAGCAGCAGGCCTTCAATATAGAGTTCAGCACGACCAGGGTCATCAAAGGGTCAGCCTGGCGGACTTCATGGCGGAATGGACGGAGGCCCCTGACCGAGGGCTGGACGGAAGCCAGTCCCTCACCCCCAGCGATGAGACACCCGAGGGTTGGATCATGCATTTCGACGGAGCCTTCATGCGCATGGGAGCAGGGGTTGGGGTCGTGCTCACTTCCCCGATGGGAGACAAGCTCAGGTACGCTGTGCAGCTCTATTTCCAGCATGGAGAGAAGGTATCCAATAACATCGCAAAGTATGAGGGACTCATCTCAGGCCTCAAGGCACCGGCGGCCTTGGGGATTTAGCGCCTCACCGTCACGGGCGACTCCCAGCTCCTTATCAGCTTCTCCAAAAAAAGGATACACCCAAGGACGAGCATATGGGGGGCATACTTGGAAGAGGTACGTAAGATTGAAAAACGTTTTCAGGGCTTGGAATTGCAGCACATCCCACACAACACGAACAAGGAGGCTAATGATCTCGCCAAGAGGGCATCGTGGCATGAGCCCCAGGAGCCGGGCATCTTCGAGGAGCGGCTCTTCAAGCCCTTCACAGCACCGCGCACTGAGGACCTAGCGCCCCGAAGGGAGGAGCTCCCCCCAGAGCCGACCTCGGGGGCTCCGGACTGTGGCCAGGTCTCTGGAGCGCGACTGCTCCTGGCATTGGAGCCTCAAACCGATGACTGGATGCAGGAGCTCAAAGCGTACCTGCTTCACGGCATGCTACCGGGAAAGGAGGAAGATGTGGAGTGCCTAGCATGGCAGGCCATGGCCTACTGCTTACAAGACGGCGATCTGTACCGTAGGTGCCCGAACGACATCGTGCTACGGTGCATCTCCAAGGAGGAAGGGTGCGAGTCGCTGGCCGACATTCACGGAGGGGACTACAGGGACCACTCCTCGTCATGCACCCTTGTAGGGAAGGCATTTCGATCAGGCTTCTACTGGCCCTAGATGCTTAACGACACCTTCGAGTTGGTCAGGTGTTGCGAGGCCTGCCAGTTCCACGCTAAGAAAATCCACCAACCTGCACAAGGCCTCTAGACCATCCCGCTCTCCTGGCCCTTTGCGGTTTGGGGGCTAGACATACTGGGGTCTTTCCCGTGGGTAGCGGGCGGGTACCGCTACCTCTACGTCGCCATAGACAAGTTCACAAAGTGGGCGGAGGTGGAGCCAGTGCGCAAAATCCCGGCTGGATCGGCCGTCAAGTTCATCAAGGGCATGGTAAGTCGGTTCGGTGTCCTCAACTGCATCATCATCGACAATGGTTCATAGTTCACAAGTAACCTCTTCAAGACTTATTGCGCTAACCTTGGAACGCAGATTGGCTACTCCTCAGTAGCCCACCCCAGGAGCAACGGCCAGGTGGAGAGCGCCAACGTGGAAGTCTTGCGAGGCCTCAACAAAAGGAGCTTCATGAAGAAACTGGAGGCTTGCGGCAGGGGTTGGGTTGATGAGCTCCAGTCCATGTTGTGGTCCATCCGCACCACAATGACTAAGCCCACCGGCGAAACCCCATTCTTCCTCGTCTATGAAGCCGAAGCCGTCCTCCCCACGAGGTCAAGCACCATTGCCCGCGGGACTTGGCATTCGATAAGGAGCGCCAGGATGCCGCGCAAGGAACGAACCTCGTTCTTGGGGAGGAGGCATGTCACCAAGCCTCGCTCCGAGATGTGAGGTATCAGCAAGCGCTACGATGCTACCACTACCATAATATCCGCTCTAGGACCCTCTAAGTTGGAGACCTCATCCTGAGGCGGATCTCTCACCCATGTGGGAGGGCCCGTTCAAGGTCTCTCACGTCTCTAGGCCTGGTGTCGTGCGCCTGGAGACTCAGGACGGGGTCCCCATCTAGAACTCCTGGAACATCTAGCACCTCCGAAAGTTCTACCCGTGACATTGTCACGTAATAATGAGTGGGCTGTATATGCCCGGAGCCCCTCGACGATGCTGAGGGGTTCCTCCCATGGAATGTGGAAGCCACAGCTCCGCGCTGGAGGAAAAGTCAACACTGCCCATCAATGGCTATGCCCATACAACGTGGATGCCCTACACTCAGTGTTGGGCGAAGACGAAGACTAGTCTAGGTGCCGGACGCGGCTGTTATTTTCTTTTCTTGCATTTGGATTTGTCAACTTTCCTGGAAAAAACTCAGGGCTTTTTCAAAATTATGTTTTAATGAAATGGGTCAGGGATCTGTGTCCATTGCCATTTCTGGTTTTCTCTCTTCGGGTCGAGCACTCGCCTGCTCCCCTTCCCCTCGCACCCCGCGAGCGTGGGATGAGGGGCATGATGCTCGCACCTTGCCAATGCATTGGTGCCTGGATCCTCACATGGTACTACCGGATGAGTTAGCAGGCGCTAGCGCTTTATACTTTCTCGGGGGCTTCATTCACAGCCCGATGCGCCACCTCGGAGCCTCAGGAGGCCCACCCCTCCCGAGGCAGGAAACTATTTTTTTCTTTGGGGAGCCGCTTGAGCATCAAAGCGGGTTCCTGAGTAGCACGCCTTAGGAGCCTTACCAGTCATATAGCCACTAGACACCCTCGATGTCGTCCTTGGTGATGCGGTCGGCATCAAGGGTGTCGAGGCCTCGCCCCATGGTTGCGTCCTTGGTGATCCGGTCGTACACCACGGTGGTAGGGAAATGTGTGGGACTGGGACTTGTCGACATAGAGCTGCTTGAGCGTCAAAGGGGGCTCCTGAGCAGCACGCCTCAGGGGCCTTACCAGTCATATAGTCACTCGCCGCTCGATGTCGTCCTCGATGATCCGGTCTGCATCGAGGGTGTTAAGGCCTCACAACCGTAGTTCTGTCCTTGGTGATCTGGTCGTACACTACGGTGGTAGGAAAATGCGTGGGACTGGGGCCTGTAGACACAGAGTGCCGAAAGGGCTCCCAACCTGTCTCACCCGTAAGAACAAGAGGTCCACACGATGTCCGGACTCCCGAAGCGCCATAGTCGCGCCTCCCCTGGAGCCTACCACGAGCATGCCAAGCTAAGTACTCTAATCACGACTGGAAGGTCGCCTCAGTTAACGAAAACACAAAGGCCAGGACACATAGCAGAAGCACAGATAAAAAGAGGCAAGCGCCCAAATTCATTACACGCCCGCAGGGCCTTCCTTGGTTCTTTGATTGCAGGAGTAGGAAAAGGAGAAAAGTGAGAAAGCCCCCCACGGGGGTTGCCGCTTTACAAGTCCCAGGGTCCGCGCATCAGCGCTCAATCGGTGTCCTCCTCCTCCTACACTGCCCCGTGGAGGCGCGCCGGCGTGGACATATGCTACCTCTTGAGCTTGCATTGATTTTCCATTGAAGAGGAAAGGGGGATGCAGAAAAGTAGATAAGTATTTCGCTCAGTTGTTTAGAACCAAGGTATCAATCCAGTAGGGGGAACACGCAAGTCAACAATGGATGCACCTACACAAATAATCAAACTCTTGCACCCAACTCTATAAAGGGGTTGTCAATCCCTTCACGATTATTTGCAAGGATTAGATATGATAGAGATGGATGTAAACAAGAACGGAAAGTAAATTGTAAATAAATTGCAGCAAAGTATTTTAGGTATTTTTGGTTTATAGATCTGAAAGTATATTAAGGAAAGTAGACCCGAGGGCCATAGGTTTCACTAGAGGCTTCTCTCTTGAAGGAAAATATCATGGTGGGTAAACAAATTACTATCAAGCAACTGATAGAAAAGCGAATAATCATGTCCAAGGCAATGATCATGCATATAGGCATCATGTCCATGTCAAGTAGACCGAAACAATTCTGCATCTACTACTATTACTCCACACATCGACCGACTCCTGCCTGCACCTAGAGTATTAAGTTCATGGAGAATAGAGTAACGCATTAAGAAAGATGACATGATGTAGAGGGATAAACTCAAGCAATATGATGAAAACCCCATCTTGTTACCCTTGATGTCAACAATACAATACGTGCCTCTCTATCCTACTATGTCACTCGGCGAGGACACCGCAAGATTGAACCCAAAACCAAGCACTTCTCCCATTACAAGAATTACCAATCTAGTTGGCCAAACCAAACCAATAACTCAAAGAGACTTACAAGGATATGAAATCATGCATATAAGAATTCAGAGGAGATTCAAATAACATTCATGATTAATCTGAACATAAACTCACAATTCTTCGGATCTTGACAAACACACCACAAAAGAGGATTACAACAGATAGATCCCCATGAAGATCATGAAGAACATGGCATTGAAGATCAAAGAGAGATATGAAGACATCTAGCTACTAGCTATGGACTCGTAGGTCTATGGTGGACTACTCACGCATCATCGGAGGGGCAATGGAGCTGATGTAGATGCCCACCGTGATCAAAAAAACCTCCGGCAGATTACCGGAAAATGCTACAAGCTTGGATCTCTGGGGAATGGATGCTTCTGGCATCGGCAAAGTATTGGCATGGCTCGTTCTGATGTTGGGGGGATATTTGGGTATTTATAGGACGAAGAATAGGGTTAGGAGGCCTACCAGCAGACGGCAAGCCTGCTAGGCGCGGCCAGGGTGGCCCGCGCCTATCGGGCTTGTGAGTCCCTGGAAGGTGCCCTGGCGTGCACTCCAAGCCTGGTTGATTTCTTTCCTTCCAGAAAAATTCATTCCAAAGGTTTTATTCTGTTTGGACTCCGTTTAATACTCCATATCTGCAAAACTCAAAAACAAGGAAAAACAGAAACTAGAACTAGGCTCTAGATTAATAGGTTAGTCCCAAAAATAATATAAAATAGCATATTAATGCATATAAAACATACAAAACAGATAATATAATAGCATGACATCCTAAAAAATTATAGATACATTGGAGACGTATCACCATCCCCAAGCTTAACTCCTGCTCGTCCTCGAGTAGGTAAGTGATAAAAATAGAATTTTTGATGTGGAGTGCTACCTAACATATTTATCCATGTAATATTCTTTATTGTGGCATGAATATTTAGATCCGTAAGACTCAAAACAATAGCTTAATATTGATATAAAAACAATAATGTATCAAACATACTAGAAAAGCAATTGTATCTCTTCAAAATATAATGGCAAAAGAAAGTTATCCCTACAATATCATATGGTCTGGCTATCCTCCATCTTCCCCACACAATGTATTTATATCATGCACAACCCCGATGAAAAGTCAAGCAATTGTTTTCATACCTTTATTTTCTCAAACTTTTTCAACTCTCACACAATAGATGAGCGTGAGCCATGGATATAGCACTATAGGTGGAACAGAATATGGTGGAGGTTGTCAAGAAAAGGGAGAAGATAGTCTCACATCAACTAGGCGTATCAACGGGCTATGGAGATGCGCATTAATAGATATCAATGTGAGTGAGTAGGGATTGACATGCAACGGATGCACTAGAGCTATAAGTGTATGAAAGCTCAAAAGGAAACTAAGTGGGGGTGCATACAACTTGCTTGCTCATGAAGACCAAGGGCAATTTGAGGAAGCCCATCATTGGAATATACAAGCCAAGTTATATACAGACAAATTCCCACTAGTATATGAAAGTGACAAAATATGAGACTCTCTATTATGAAGATCATGGTGCTACTTTGAAGCACAACTGTGGAAAAAGATAGTAGCAATGTCCCTTCTCTCTTTTCTCTAAATTTTTTCTTTCCTTTTTTTGGGTGGGCATCTAAGGCCTCTTTTAATTATTATTTGGGCTTCGTTGGCCTCTTTTATGTTTTTTTATAAAGTTCGGAATCTCATCCCCACTTGTGAGGGAATCATAGCTTCCATAACCCTTACCTCACATGTGACATGCTCTAATAATGATAATCATCAAACTTTTATTTACTTACAACTCAAAATAAAATTACAACTTGATACCTATGAAAAATTATGACTCTATATGCAATAAGAAAGTGATGGTGCAAGTAATAAAAGGAAACGGTGGAAGTTGCATGGCAATATATCTCGGAATGGCTATGGAAATGCCATAATAGGTAGGTATGGTGGCTGTTTTGAGGAAAGATATCTAGTGGCAGTTTTGAGGAAGGTTAATGATGGCTGTTTTTAGGAAGGTATATGGTGGCTATTTCGAGGAAGGTGTTTGTTGTACCGGCAAAAGTTGTGGGGTACTAGAGAGGCTAGCAAAGGTGGAAGGCTGAGAGTGTGTATAATCCATGGACTCAACATTAGTCATAAAGAACTCACATACTTATTGCAAAAGTCTATTATTCATTGAAGCAAAGTATTAAACGCATGCTCCTAGGGAGAGGTTCGCAGGAGTTAACCATCGCCCGCTCCCAACCCTCACACAAAGGATGACAATCTATAAACAAGTCATGCTCTGACTTCCATACATAATGGTTCACCATATGTGCATGCTACGGGAATCACAAACCTTTACACAAGTATTTTTACCAAATCACAATTACTTCCTAACATGACTCTTAATATTACCATCTTTATATCTCAAAACTTTATGCAAGGAATCAAACTTCTCATAAATACTCAATGCACTTAATATGGAAGTTTTTGTTATATCCCTCTTGGATGCCTGTCATATTAGGACTAAATTCATAACCTAGACCAATTACCATTCTGTTTAGATACTATAAAAATAATATAAGTGAGGTATGAGAGGTCAATTATTTCTATAAAACGCAAACACCACCGTGCTCTAAAAAATATAAATGAAGCACATAGAGCAAAATTGCCTAACTCAAAAGATATAAGTGAAGCACATAGAGTATTCTAACAAATTCACGATTCATGCATGTCTCTCTCAAAAGATGTGTGCATCAAGGATGATTGTGGCAGATAACAAGCAAATACTCATATCATACAAGATGCACCAAGCAAAAGTCATATCATGTGGTGAGTAAAAATATAGCCTCAAGTAAATTTACCGATGGATTGAAGACGAAAGAGGGGATGCCTTATGGGGAATCCGCAAGCTTAGGCTCTTTGGCATCCTTGAATATTACTTTGGGTGCCTTGGGAATCCCCAAGCTTAGTCTCTTGCAACTCCTTATTCCATAGTCCATCAAATCTTTACCCAAAACTTGAAAACTTCACAACACCAAACTTAACAGAAAACTCGTGAGATACGTTAGTATAAGAAAGTAAATAACCACCTTAGGTACTGTTGTGAACTCATTATTTGTTTATATTGGTGTTATACCTACTATATTCTAACTTCTCCATGGTACAACCCATAGATTCATCAAAATAGGCAAACAACTCAAAGAAAACAGAATTTGTCAAAAACAGAATAGTCTGTAGCAATCTGAGAACTTCGTATACTTTTGTAACTCACAAAATTCTAGAAAATTAGTACAACCTTATAAATTTATATATAAATAATGTGTAAATATTTCAGTCTCATTGTACTCTCTGAAAATTGTAGAAAATTCTTGGACTGAGCACAAAAGTTTGTGTTCTTCAACAGGATGAAATGAACAACTACCATAGATCGCCCCAAAGGTTTTACTTGGCTCAAACACTAATTAGAACACCAAAACACAATTACTATAGAATTAATAATGTGGGAAACACTCAAAAACATAAGCAAAACAGAACACAAAAATAAAATTGGGTTGCCTCCCAACAAGCTCTATGTTTAACGCCCCTAGCTAGGCAAAACTCAATACATCTAGGTATTGTCATCTTTAGTAGGCAATCGAAAAGTAGCTCTCATAATAGATTTATAAGGAAATATTATTTTCTTTATAGTAAAGTGGTCCATGCCTTTCCTTAATGTAAATTTAAATCTAATGTTTCTTTCTTTCATGTCAATAACTGCACAATCGTTCTAGGAAAGGTCTACCAAGAATAATAGGACATGTAGGATTGCAATATATATCAAGAAAAATTAAATCTAAGGTCACATAATTCCTATTTGCAACAATAAGAAAATCATTAATCCTTCCCTTAGGTTTCTCAATAGTGGAATCCGCAAGATGCAAATTTAGCGAGCAATCATCAAGATCATGGTAACCTAGCACATCACATAAAGTTTTTCAGAATCGTGGAAACAGTAGCACCCAAATCACAAAAAGCATGGCACTCATAATCGTTGATTTGAATATTAATATCAGTTTCCCACTCATGATGAAGCTTTCTAGGAATAGAAACTTCTTAACTCAAGTTTTTCTTCAAAGGATTTCATCAAAGCAACAACGATATGTTTAGTAAAAGCCTTATTTTGACTATAAGCATGTGGAGAATTCATCATGGATTGTAACAAGGTAATACAATAATTAAAGTTCTTGGAATACAAAAGAGTTTCTATTTAAAGTTTTGACCTCTTCTATCCCACTTTTATCAATTTTAGCTAGAGATCTATAGACTCCGAATCATTGGGATGCTCTTGAACTAAAGTTGACTTATCTCTAGCCCCATATTTATCAAGATTTATATTGGAAAACAAATATTCAATAGGAGTCATATCAATCACTTTGTGATCTTCATCATTATTATCACGAGTACACACTTTTTCAAGCCATTCATGCTTTGCACGAATTCTAGCAGTTCTCTCCTTCCTTTCATCAATAGAAATTCTCATAGATTTTACTGATTCATTAATATCTTTCTTGGGTGGAGTAGATCTAACTTTCAAAGAATCAATCTCAAGTGAAATTCTATCAATGCTTCTAGCCAAATCATCAATCTTGAGCACTTTTTCTTCAATCATAGCATTAAAAACTTTTTGTGAACCAATAAATTCTTTAACAATATTCTCAAGATCATAGGGCATCTTATTATAATTTCCATAAGAACTGTTGTAGGAATTACCATAATTATTTGAGGAATTACTAGGAAATGGCCTAGGGTTGAAATTACCTCTATACATTTTATTACCAAAATTGTTCCTACCAACAAAATTCACAGCCATAGATTCATTATTATTTCCAATCAAAGAAGACAAAGGCATATCATTGGGATCAATAGGAGCACTCTTACTAGCAAACAATTTCATCAATGCATCCATCTTTTCACTCAAAATATTTATTTCTTCAATAGCATGCACTTTTTTACTAGTAGGAGATCTTTCGGTATTCCATTGAGAGTAGTTTGTCATAATATTATCTAGGAGTTTAATAGATTCTCCTAATGTGATTTCCATAAAAGTACCACCTGCGGCGGAGTCTAAAAGATTCCTAGAAGCAAAATTCAATCCCGCATAGAAAATTTGTATAATCATCCATAAACTCAAACCATGTGTGGGACAATTCCTAATCATTAATTTCATCCTCTCCCAAGATTGTGCAACATGCTCATGATCAAGTTTCTTAAAATTCATTATATTGTTCCTTAGGGAGATGATCTTAGCGGGTGGAAAGTACTTGGAGATAAAAGCATCTTTACACTTATTCCATGAAACAATACTATTTTTAGGTAAAGATGAAAACCAAGTTTTAGCACGATCTTGAAGTGAGAAAGGAAATAGCTTCAATTTCACAATATCATTATCCATATCTTTCTTATTTTGCATATCACACAACTCAATGAAAGTATTTACATGCGATGCGGCATCTTCACTAGGAAGGCCAGAAAATGGTTCTTTCATAACAATATTAAGCAAGGGAGCATTGATTTCATAAGATTCCGCACTAGTGGTGGGAGCAATCGGAGTACTAATAAAATCGTTATTATTAGTATTGGAAAAGTCACACAACTTGGTATTCTCAGACATCATGACAAAGCAAGCAATCAAGCACACAAGCAAACGAAAGGCAACCGAAAGAAGGGAGAATAAAAAGGAAAATCTTTTTGGTATTTTCTGAAAATTAGTTTAGAAGTGGGGGAGAGGAAAAAAAGAGGCATATGGAATATAATGTAAATGCAAGAGATGGGTTTGTGATAGGTACTTGGTAGGCTTGATGTGTATCCTCCCCGGCAACGGCGCCAGAAATCCTTCTTGCTACCTCTTGAGCTTGCGTTGGTTTTCCCTTGAAGAGGAAAGAGTGATGCAGCAAAGTAGATAAGTATTTCCCTCGGTTGTTGAGAACCAAGGTATCAATCCAGTAGGAGGAACAAGCAAGTCACCACTAGATGCACCTATACAAATAATTAAACTCTTGCACCCAATGCTATAAAGGGGATGTCAATCCCTTCACGTTTATTTGTAAGGATTAGATATAATAGAGATGGATCTAAATGATAACGGAAAGTAAAAGGTAAATAAATTGCAGCAAAGTATTTTTGGTTTATAGATCTGAAAGTATATTTTGGAAAGTAGACCCGGGAGCCAGAGGTTTCACTAGAGGCTTTCTCTCTTGAAGGAAAATATCATGGAGGGTAAACAAATTAGTGTCAAGCAATTGATAGAAAAGAGAATAATCATGTAGTTATGCAAGGCATTGATCATGCATATATGCATCACGTCCTCGTCAAGTAGACCGAAACGATCTACTACTATTACTCTACACATTGACTGACTCCTGCCTGCATCTAGAGTATTAAGTTCATGAAGAACAAAGCAACGCATTAAGAAAGATGACATGATGTAGAGGGATAAACTCAAGCAATATGATGAAAACCCCATAATGTTACCCTTGATGGCAACAATACAATACATGCCTCGCTACTCCTACAATGTTACTCGGTGAGGACACAACAATATTGAACCCAAAACCAAGCACTTGTCCCATTGCAAGAATTACCAATCTAGTTGGCCAAACCAAACCTACAACTCGAAGAAACTTACAAGGATATAAAATCATGCATATAAGAATTCAGAGGAGATTCAAATAAGATTCATGGATAATCTGAACTTAAACTCAAAATTCATCGGATCTTGACAAACACACCACAAAAGAGGAGTACATCGGATAGATCCCCATGAAGATCATGGAGAACATGGTATTGAAGATCAAAGAGAGAGAAGAAGCCATCTAGCTACTAGCTATGGACCCATAGGTTTGTGGTGGACTACTAAAGCATCATCGGAGGGGCAATGGAGTTGATGTAGATGCCCTCCGTGATCGAAACCCCATCCGACAGATTACCAGAAAAGGCTCCAAGATTGGATCTCTTGGGAATCGAGGCTTCTAGCGGCGGAAAAGTATATTGTGTGGCTCGTTCTAAAGTTGGGGGAATATTTGGGTATTTATAGGACGACGAATAGGGTTAGGAGGCCTGCTGGGAAGGCCCGTGCCTACCAGGCTTGTGACTCCGTGGCAGGTGCCCTTGCATGCACTCCAAGCTTGGTTGATTTGTTTCCTTCCAGAAAAATTCCTTCCGAAGGTTTTATTCCGTTTGGACTCCGTTTAATATTCCATATCTGCAAAACTCAAAAACAAGAATAGAACACAAACTGACACTAGGCTCTAGATTAATATGTTAGTCCCAAAAATAATATAAAATAGCATATTAATGCATATAAAACATCCAAAACAGATAATAGAATAGCATGACATCATAAAAAATTATAGATATGTTGGAGATATATCAACGTCTCAGGAGCAGAGGAGGGACGTCGTGGCGACTGAGTACCCCTCGAGGTCCGGGCATGCTGGCGCAGTAGCTCGTCATAGCTGATGTCGCTGCTGTCGCTCGGGCTCTCCTTGGAGGAGGTGTCGTTGCTGCCAGAGACGCGGCGCTCGTCATGAAGGACAAGCTCATTTCCAAGATCGCCGCGGCCGACGTCCTCCGGGAAGCACCCCAAACACTAGTTCTCGCCCCCGAAGACCTTGACAAAGAGTGTCGCCACCCCATCATAGTTGAAGTGAAGGGTGCGCATCCCCACCAACCCACGGGCTCGGGCAAACGTCCGCCACCTGCAGTTTAGGTACACATAACCCTTGGAGGTGACCTCGACCTCCACCCATGACGTCGTGCTGCAGCAGCCGTGGGCTTGCAGCCATAGGCCATCGGGCCCCCAGGCCGGCAGAGCCCCCACGAAGAAGCGCGGGAGTTGGAACCAACCAGCCTCCCGCCTCTCCACCCACACCACGAACTCTTGGGCCGTATCGACCGTATGGAGTCATGGGCGTGGCGGCCGGGCCGCCGCCATCGCCCTCCCACCGCGGGCGCCACCTCCTCGACTGCCATGGCTGCCCGCGCTGGTCGGAGCCCCACCGCGGCCGCCGATGGTAGACCCGGGCCGCGTTGGAGCGCGACCGTGCCCACGGGGAGCCACCGCCCGGTGTTGCAGCGTGCTTCCGGGGATGACCGCGGCCCCTCCTAGGCAGTGGTGAGGTGGGGCTCTCCTCGGAGGCCTTCCCCTTCTCGGTGGCGGAGAACTTCCTCACTAAAGCCATAGTTGGGAGAGCGGCACTTTCAAAGTTGGGAGGCAAATAAGACGAAGATGTGTTGAGGGTTTTCTCGCCCTCGCCTGCTTATGTACAACCAGGGGCCAACCGGCGCCACCTCGCATCCCGGGAGGCATGCAGCCTCTAAAGGGTCACTTATGTGCGGCCCAAGGAGAGAAGGCCGAGGCAGCGGCAAAATTCAATGAAGGGCAATGATGGCCAGCGTTGTGCACGGGCGTCACATCAGTTTGACTTGGGGCGGTTCCTGATGCCTTCGGGGAGCAGGGGCGTCGCCGCCGAGGCATTCGACGCGTGTAAGGCCTGGACCGCACGCGCTTGGGGCCCGTGATGCTTAGGGCTATCCTCAAAGGATTCACCTAGAAGCCATCTCGAGCACGCCTTGGGCCCGGGGGCTACTATCGACGTTCCGGAAATCGGGGTACCTAGACCTCCCTGCCTGCAGCCCAGGACATGGCCCACCTCGTCAGCCAGACACGGCCTGGCGCAGCTCCACTCAAGACAAGGCCCTTGTGAGGACCCCAAGCTCGCAAGGAAGAACGACACCAAGACCAGCAAGGATGGGGCTCCTTAGGCCCCCTCCGGAGTGGTAGAGATCTCTATGCAAAGCCCGGCCTCAGGAGTCAAAGATGACACAGGGAAGGATAGGCAGGCGCTAGCACGTCAGGCGGTGCAGTTACCCATTTGGTGCAAAGGGATCAAGGACATATGCGGGTTCCCGAAGGGCCTCTCAAAGGTTTCCATTCCAATGCAACAAGACTATGACCACGACCCCCGCAGGGCGGATGTCATCACCGATCCCACCTCTGCATCAACGACAACCACTTTGCATGCGAAGACCGCCTTTGGACAGGGCATGGATGTACCCCTGCCCCCCTTTGAATTTGGCCGTTGTGGGATCCATTCCCGCCATTGTGATAAGCAAAGAAGACCCGGGCCGCTACTATAGATAGATACTAGACCGCACCGTAGAAGGGATGTCGAGCAGAACAACTCAACGAACAACAAGACTAGGCAGCGAGCCAAGAACACCACTAGAGCACCCTCGTGAGGCTCGCAAACGCTGTAATAGTTCATCCACCAGACCTCCTCGAGAGGCAATCCACCAAAGCAGGAGTAGGGTATTAAACTTCACATTGGCCCGAACCTGGGTAAACCACCGCATTCGTCTTCTTCCTCATCATCGTGCGAGTTCACCATAGTGACCATCGAGTAGCAAGCTAAGTAGGGCGAGGCTGCAGGCGATCTTTGCACGCGCCCCTGTGTTCGAACCTTTAGGGTTTTGTGGAGACCAAAATCCGACACTCACCATGATGTGTGAGTAGTTCACCCCAAACCTACGGGTTCGTAGGTAGTACCTAGATGGAAATCTCGCTCTCTCTCGATCTTCAAAACAATGTTGATCGTATCTTTGCCTTGATCTATCCAATGTAATCCCTTTGTATGGTGTGTTCGTTGGGATTCGATGAATTGTGAGTTTCTGTTATGATTATTCATGAAAAGTCTTTGAGTCAAATTTGAATACTATGACTCTTATTTGCATGATCATCATAGCTTCGTAATGCTCTCCGGTCTATTGAGATAGTTTGGCCAACTAGATTGATATTTCTTCGGTGGGAGTGGTGCGTCGTAGGGAGTTCAACCTAGCGAGTTTCTATATCCCACTAAAAGAAGGGAACAAGTTGCATATTTGTTTTTCTGCTACTAAGGATAAAATGGTGGGGTTTATTCATATCGATTGAGTTTAGTTTGTCTACATCATGTCAATGTTCCCAAGCATTACTCTATTTTACTTAATACTCTAGATGCATGGTAGATAGGGGTCGATGGGTGGAGTAATAGTAATAGGTGCAGGGAGTAGTCGGCCTATTTGCTTATGGACGTGATGCCTATATATACATGATCATTGCCATGAAAATCGCATAATTATTCGCTTTTCTATCAATTGCCCAACAGTATTTTGTTTACCCACCGTATGCTATTTCTATGAGAGATGACACTAGAGAACTTTACGCCCCCGGGTCTATTCACTTATATATTCACAAAATCTTTCATTACCTTGTTGTTAATTATTTGCTTTTATTTTATTGTCCACTTTAAAATTATCTACACAACTCACTTGCTTGCAAATGACGAGATCAAAGGGATTGACATCCCTCTTGCCATCGTTGGGTGCAAGTTGTTTGTTCTTTTGTGTGCAGCCGCTGAAGACGGTTCAGGATTGGTATTCCTATCGGTTCGATAAATATTGATTTCATAACTTAGGGAAATACTTACCCACTTTTTGCTGCGATAACCCATTCCTCTTCACGAAAAACCCAATGCAGATCACGAGTATCAGGAAGGATTTCAGGCGCCGTTTCCGGGGAATACCATCACCAGCTATCAAGTAACTTCACACAAAATTTCCTTCACTTCTTCTTATTTTTATTTTCTTTTATATTTAGTGTGTATCATAGAAATTAAAAATACAAAAATATTTATCTTTGCTAGTTACTAGTTTACTTCTAGTTTGCTTTACTTGCTAGTTTACTTGTCTTGCTTGTTGCTTTGCTAGTCTGGTCACCATGTCTCTGCATACTACTAAGTTGTGTGATTTATCAAATACTAAGAATAATGATTTTATTATTACTCTTATACCACCCATCACTAGTGTGGAGGCATTTGATATTAATGACGCATTGCTAAATCTTGTCATGAAAGATCAATTTTCAGGAAGTTCTAATGAGGATCCTATATCACATCTCAATAACTCAGTTGAGTTATGTGATATGCAAAACAAAAAGGATATGTATAATGATATTGTGAAATTAATATTATTTCCTTTTTCACTAAGATAAAGTTGAAGCTTGGTTTTCATCTTTACCTCGTAATAGTATTGGAACATGGGATAAGTGTAAAGATGCTTTTATTGCCAAGTATTTTCCTCCTGCTAAGATCAACTCCCTTCGAAATAAAATAATGAATTTTAAACATAAAGATCAAGATAATGTTTTACAATCTTGGTGAAGGATGAAATTTATGATAAGAAATTGTCCAACTCATGGCTTAAACTTGTGGATGATTATCCAAAATTTCTATGTTGGACTAAACTTTGTGTCTAGAAATCTTCTAGATTCTGCCCCGGGTGGTACCTTTATGTATGTGACCTTAGGAGAGGCCACAAAACTCCTTGACAACATAATGACTAATTATTCTCAATGGCATACCGAAAGAGCTCCAACTGGTAAGAAGGTAAATTCTATCGAAAAATCGCTACTTTGAGTGAAAATATGGATGCTCTTATGAATATGGTTGCTAATAAAAATAGTAATGTTAATCCCAATGATATGCCTTTGTCTATTTTATTGAGAAAAATAATGATGCTATTGATGTGAACTTCATCTCGCGAACTAATTTCAATAACAATGCTTATAGAGGAGATTTCAATACTAGACCGTATCCCGGTAATTCCTCTAACAACTATGGAAATTCTTATGGAAATTCTTCTAAAAATACAAATAGGATACCTTATTATCTTGAGAATGCAATTAAATAATTTATTAATTTTCAAAAGGTTTTCAACACAACGTAGAAGAAAAGTTGCATGTGATTGATACTTTGGCTAAAAACATAGATAGAATTGCACTTGATGTTGAAACTCTAAAAAATAAGTATTTGACACCCAAGCATGGTTTTAATTAGAATATCAAATCTATACAACTATCTATCAATGAAAGTAAGGAGAGGACCGCTAAGTTGAAAGCTAAGCGAGAGTTCTTAGAAAAAGCTCTTCCATCCGGTTTTTATCGGAATCATGATGAAGATATTAAAATGATTGGTGTTTATTGTATTGAATATTTATTTAATTCTCTGAATATGAATGATAAAGGGACTGGAGATGAGTCAACTTTAGTTGAGGAGCGTCCCGTTTGCTTGGAGGGTGGTGATTTTAATGCTAAAACTAAAAAAGTGGGTTTGTAGAGGTCAAAACTTTAACTAGTGATGTGCCCACTATCTTGGATTACAAGGACTTTAATTATGATAAATTCTATTCATTAGAATGTATTTCCTTTCTGAAATCGATTATTACCTCACCCAATGCCTATGAATAAAATAAACCTTTTACCGAACACATAGTAGAAGCTATGATAAAATCTTATGATCAGAAACTTTAGCTTGAAGTTTATATTCCTATAAAATTGCATTATGAGTGGAAACCTACTATCAAAATAAAGATAAATAAATATGAATGCAATGCTTTGTGTAACCTTGGTGCTAGTGTTTCAACCATACCTAAAACTTTATGTGATGTGCCTGGTCTCACTAATATTGATGAGTGTTGCCTAAACTTGCATGTTGTTGATTCTACCATCAAGAAACCTTTGGGAATAATTAATGATGTGATTATTATTAAAAACAAAAATTATGCCTTGTATATTTCATTTTGCCTGATATTAATTGCAATCCTTCTTGTCCCATAATACTTGGAAGGCCATTCTTACGAACTATAGGTGCAATTATTGATATGAAAGAGGGAAACATGAGATTCCAACTCCCATTAAAGAAAGGGATGGAACAATCCCATAGGAATAGAATTAAACCACCTTATTAATCAATCATGAGAGTTACCAATGAGTTGAGTGTCAAAGATGACAACACTTGAAGCTATGCATTATGCCTAGCTAGGGGCATAAAACAATAGCGCTTATTGGGAGGCAACCCAATATGTATCTTTTTTTTGTTTTCCCTTTTTGTTATTTTGTGATAAGATGATTGTTTCCTCTGTAATGATTTTTTAATGTTTTAATTAGTGTTTGTGCTAAGTAAAGCCTTTGGGATGACTCATAAGATGAGTAGAAACGATGCTGAAACATAACATAAACTTTGACTCCAGTACATGAATTTTCATTTTTGTACTAGAGAGTGATAATGATCTAGAATTTTTTAAAATTATTTATATAAAAATTATTTACATTTTCCTATTTGTTCAGAACTTTTAGAGTTACAGAAGTATGGGCTCTTTACAGATTGCTACAGATTGTTCTGCTTTAAACATATTATGTTTTGCTTGCATAGTTTGTTTGTTTTGATTATGCCATGTACTATATTGGGGGTGTAATCCATGGAGAAGTTAGAATACAGTACCTATTATGAAAAAATTAATTATTAATAAATTTATCAGAGTGCCCAAAGTATGCAATATGTTTCTTATACTAACGGGTCTCACGAAGTTTTGTTGAGTTTTCTGTGATTGAAGTTTTCAAGTTTTGGGTGTGATCATGATGGACTACGGAATAAGGAGTAGCAAGAGACTAAGATTGGGGATGCCCATGGAATCCCAAGTATAATTATAAGGAGACTCAAGCATCTAAGCTTGGGGATGCCCCAAAAGGCATCCCCTCTTTCGTCTCAATCCATCGGTATGTCAGTTGAAGCTATATTCTTATTCATCACATGATATGTGTTTTGCTTGGAGAGTCGTTTGCTTTTGTTTGCTTTTATTTTGAGTTTGTCATAATCATCATTTTTTGAACACACCTATTTGAGAGATACACACCTTCATGATAATTTTCTAGAATACTCTATGTGCTTCACTTATATCTTTTGAGCTAGGCAGTTGCTCTAGTACATCACTTATATCTTTTTGAGCATTGTGGCATGTAGATTTTATAGAAACAATAGCTCTCGTTCTTCACTTATATTTGTTTGAGATCTGAATAAATAGTGAAGGTAATTTGCATGGGTCATAAGAATGGTCCAAAAATATTAGGTATTCAATGAATGATAAGTAAAACCATAGTGTAGCACATATAGAGAAGTTGTGGGTATGAAAAATGTGCGAGTCCACAATTTTTGATTAGTAGAAGTTTCGATATTAAGAGGTGTTAGCTTTTCATTCATTTAAAAATTAAAGAGGCATGGTGATGATGTGTGAGCATTTTTATTCCTCGTTGAAATCCTAGTGTTGTTTCGAGTCGGGGACACTCGATGGTAACTCCTACTAACCTCCTCCCTTGGGGCATGCGAGGAGTGCTTTGATTTGTGATAAAACTAATAAAACTTTGCAATAATTATGTGAGTTCTTTATGACTAATGTTAAACTATGGACATACGCATTCTCACCACCTCATATTGACTAGCCTCTTCGGTACCATTCATAGCCCATTCTCACCTCAAGAATCGGTGCAAGTTTCGTCGGTGCATACAAACCCCGTGACATGATATGCTCTATTGCACATAAGCCTCATTATATCTTCCTCAAAACAGCCACCATACCTACCTATTATGGTATTTCCATAGCCATTCCGAGATATATTGCCATAGAAATTCCATCATCACTTCACATGATTAGTTCGTTCAGCATCATAATGATTTGCATGATCATATAGAGCAGACATAGTATTTGTGGCAAAGACACCGTTCATCATGTTCTTTATACATGTCACTCTAGATCATTGCACATCCTGGTACACTGCCAGAGGCATTCATATAGAGTCATATCTTCCTACCGGTTCTTTATATTGAGTTGTAAGTAAATAAAATTGAGATGATCATCACTATTAAAGCATTGTCCCAGTGAGGAAAGGATGATGGAGATTATGATACCCCCACAAGTCAAGATGAGACTCCGGATGAAAAATAAAAAAATGGGGGAGGCCAAATGAGCCCACCATATAAAAAATATGAATGGGGGAGGCAAAAAAATAGAAAATCCCACCATAAAAAATAATATAAAAAGAGAGAAGGGACTTTGCTACTATCTGTTACCACACTTGTGCCTCAAAGTGGCACTATGCTCTTCATATAGAGAGTTTCCTATTTTCACACTTCCATATGATAGTGGGAGTTACCCTTTTCATATAGTAAACTTGGCTTGTATATTCCGAAGAAGGCGTTCCTCAAATGCGTGAGATCTTCATGAGCAAGCAAGTTAGATGCACACCCCACTTAGCTTCAGTTGATCTTTCATAGACTTATAGCTCTAGTGCATCATTTGCATGGAAACCACTACTACTTGCATTGACATCTATCGATGAGCACGGCCATAGCTCGTTGGTATGCCTAGTTGATGTGAGACTATCTTCTCCACTTTTTACCCCTCTGATATCTACCATCATATTCCATACCACCTATATGATATGTCCAATGGTTCACACTCATTTATTGCGTGAAGAATAAGAAGTTGATGCATATTGAAAAGGTACAATCCAATTGACTTATTTGGAGACTATGGTGCTTAACATTTGTATTTATGTGGTGAAGACGGAGTCATGCCTTGCTAATATAATAAGATGAGTAGGGGTAAACATTCTTTTAGGATCGTATACTTAAAAAATCAATGATTTTGTTTCTTATACTTATAAATATTACTATGTTGATGTTTGTTAATTCATCATTTCTCAATGAGCATACATACCAAAGATTAAATAATGGGTAGCATGTCAAATCAAAAATATTATTTTCATCATTTACCTACTCGAGGACGAGCAGGAATTAAGCTTGGGGATGCTGATACGTATCCAACGTATCTATAATTTGTGATTGTTCAATGCTAATACATTATCATTCTAGGACACTTTTTGGGTATTTATTTACCAATTTATAATATTTTTGAACAATAACCTATTGACCCAGTGCCTAGTGCCAGTTGCTATTTTCTGCATGTTTTTGGCTTTTCAGGTTTACAGTACCAAACGAAGTCCAATTGCCATGAAACTTTTTAATGATTTTTTCTGGAGCAAAAGAAGACATGGAAGCTTCGGAGGGAGGCCGGAGGAGCCACGCGGGACCCACAAGCCAACAAGGCGCGCCACCACGGGGCGCGCCTGCTACTTCTTTAGCTTGCGTTGGTTTTCCCTTGAATAGGAAAGGATGGTGCAACAAAGTAGGTAAGTATTTCCCTAGGTTGTTGAGAACCAAGGTATTAATCCATTAGGAGGAACAAGCAAGGCCCCAATTTATGCACCTGCGCAAATAATCAAACACTAGCACCCAACGCTATAAAGGGGTTGTCAATGCCTTCACGGTTACTTGCAAGGATTATATCTGATAGAGAAAGATATACAATATTGCGAGAAGTAAAAGTAAATAAAATTACAGCAAGGTATTTTTGGTATTTTTGGTTTATAGATCTGAAAACATAATATGCAAAATAGACTCGGGGGCCATAGGTTTCACTAGAGGCTTCTCCTTCGAAGGAAGAAATATGGTGGGTGAACACATTACTGTCGAGCAATTGATAAAAAAAGCGCATAGTTATGACGATATCCAAGGCAATGATTATGCATATAGGCATCACTCTTGGAAATATGCCCTAGAGGCAATAATAAAATGGTTGTTATTGTATTTCCTTGTTCATGATAATTGTATATTGTTCATGCTATTATTGTATTAACCAGAAACGGTAATGCATGTGTGAATACATAGACCACAACATGTCCCTAGTGAGCCTCTAGTTGGCTAGCTCGTTGATCAATAGATGGCCACGGTTCCATGACCATGGACATTGGATGTTGTTGATAAGGGGATCACATCATTAGGAGAATGATGTGATGGACAAGACCCAATCCTAAGCATAGCACAAGATCGTGTAGTTCGTCTGCTAAAGCTTTTCTAATGTCAAGTATCATTTCCTTAGACCATGAGATTGTGCAACTCCCGGATACCGTAGGAATACTTTGGGTGTGCCAAACATCACAACGTAACTGGGTGGCTATAAAGGTATACTACGGGTATCCCCGAAAGTATCTGTTGGGTTGGCACGAGTCGAGACTGGGATTTGTCACTCCGTGTGACGGAGAGGTATCTCTGGGCCCACTCGGTAAGACATCATCATAATGAGATCAATGTGACTAAGGAGTTAGCCACGGGATGATGTGTTAGGAAGCAGTAAAGAGACTTGCCAGTAACGAGATTGAACAAGGTACAGGGATACCGACGATCGAATCTCGGGCAAGTGTCATACCGGTAGACAAAGGGAATTGTATACGGGATTGATTGAATCCCCGACATCGTGGTTCATCCGATAAGATCATCATGGAGATCGTGGGAGCCAACATGGGTATCCAGATCCCGCTGTTGGTTATTGATCGGAGAGGTGTCTCGGTCATGTCTACATGCCTCCCGAACCCGTAGGGTCTACACACTTAAGGTTCGATGACGCAAGGGTTATAGGGAAATTGTGTACGTGGTTACCTAAGGTTGTTCAGACTCCCGGATGAGATCTCGGATGTCACGTGGAGTTACGGAATGGTCCGAAGGTAAAGATTCATATATAGGAAGTGAGGTTTTGGTCACTGGAAGTGTTTCGGACATCACCGATAATGTACCGGGTCTACCGTGTGAGGCCACCGGCACCAGAGGGCTGCATGGCCCGAAGGTGGGAGGGAACCAGCCCCAGAGTGGTCTGGTGCGCCTCCACCAAGGTCCAAAGCGCAACACAAGGAGGAGAGGGGGCAAACCCTAGCGCAGATGGGCCTTAGGCCCACCTAGGGCGCCGCCCGTCCCCTCTCCCTCTCTTGGCCGCCGCCCAAGGCCATCTAAGGCTGGCCGCCAGCCCTAGGGTGGGAACCCTAGGGGCTGCACCCTCCCTCCTCCTCCTCCTATATATAGTGGGGGTTTTGGGGACTATCGACATACCAATCTCTATCTCCCTCGGCGTAGCCCTACCCCTCCTCCTCCTCGTCCTCCGTAGTGCTTGGCGAAGCCCTGTCGGAGTACCATGCAGCTCCACCGCCACCATGACGTCATGCTGCCGGAGCTCTCCCTCAACCTCTCATTCCTCCTTGCTGGATCAAGGCATAGGAGACGTCATCGGGCTGCACGTGTGTTGAACGCGTAGGCGCCGTTGTTCAATGCTTAGATCGGAATCCACCGCGGTCTGAATCGCTGCGAGTATGAATCCACCAACCGCGTTCTAGTAATGCTTCCGCTTTGCGATCTTCAAAGGTATGAAGATGCACTCCCCCTTAGCTCGTTGTTGGTTTCTCCATCGATTGATCTTGGTGACATGTAGGAATTTTTTTGATTTACTACTACGTCTCCCAACAGTGGCATCATGAGCTAGGTCTATGCGTAGAATCTATGCATGAGTAGAACACAAGGTGTTGTGGGCGTCGATTTTGTCAATTGTATTGCCGTTACTAGTCTTATCTTGATTCGGCGGTATTGTGGGATGAAGCGTCCCGGACCGACTTTACACCTACGCTTACGTGAGACTGGTTCCATCGCCTGACGTGCACTTGTTGCATAAGGTGGCTAGCGGGTGTCTGTCTCTCCCACTCTAGTCGGATCAGATTCGATGAGAAGGGTCCTTATGAAGGGTAAATATAAATTGGCATATCATGTTGTGGTTTTTCCGTAGGTAAGAAACGTTCTTGCAAGAAACCTATAGCAGCCACGTAAAAACTTGCAACAACAAATTAGAGGACGTCTAACTTGTTTTCCAACATATGTCGTGTGATGCGATATGGCCAAAGAATGTGATGTGATATATATGATGTATGAGATTGATCATGTTCTTGTAATAGGATTCACGACTTGCATGTCGATGAGGATGACAACCGACAGGAGCCATAGGAGTTGTCTTAATTTATTGTATGACATGCGTGTCAATCATAAACGCCATGTAATTACTTTACTTTATTGCTAATTGTTAGCCATATTAGTAGAGGAAATAGTTGGCCAGACAACTTCATGAAGACACGATGATGGAGATCATGATGATGGAGATCATGGTGTCGTGCCGGTGATAGTGATGATCATGGTGCCCCAAAGATGGAGATCAAAGGAGCAAGATGATATTGGCCATATCATGTCACTATGTGACTACATGTGATGTTTATCATGTTTTACATCTTATTTGCTTAGAACAACGGTAGCTTAAATAAGATGATCTCTCACTAAAATTTAAAGAAATGTGTTCACCCTAACTGTGCACCGTTGCTAAGGTTTGTTGTTCCGAAGCACCACGTGATGATCGGGTGTGATAGGCTCTAACATTCACATACAACGGGTGTAAGTCAGATTTACACACGCAATACACTTAGGTTGACTTGACGAGCCTATCATGTATAGACATGGCCTCGGAACACGGGAGACCGAAAGGTCGAACATGAGTCGTATAGAAGATATGATCAACATGGAGATGTTCAGCATGGATGACTAGTCCGTCTCACGTGATGATCGGACACGGGCTAGTTGACGTGGATCATGTGTCACTTGGATGACTAGAGAGGTGTCTATCTAAGTGGGAGTTCATTAAATAATTTGATTATGTGAACTTAATTATCACGAAATTAGTCTAAAATTGTCTTTACAATCTATATTGTAGATCCAATGGCCAACGCTAATGTTGCCCTCAACTTCAACGCGTTCCTAGAGAAAACCAAGCTGAAAGACGATGGAAGCAACTATGCGGACTGGGTCCATAGCTTGAGGATCATCCTCATACCTTCCAAGAGATTGTATGTCCTTGATGCACCGCTAGGTGACGCACCCGTCTTCCCCACAACTCAAGACGTTATGAACGCCTGCCAGTCGCGTTGTGATGATTACTCCCTGGTTCAGTGCAGCATGTTTTATAGCTTAGAACCGGGGCTCTAGAAGCGTCTTGAGCAACATAGAGCATATGAGATGTTCCAAGAGCTGAAATTGGTTTTCCAAGCTCATGCCCGGGTCGAGAGATATGATGTCTCCGACAAGTTCTTCAGTTGTAAGATGGAGGAAAATAGTTTTGTCAGCGAGCACATACTCAAAATGTCCGGGTTGCAGAACCGCTTGTCTCAGTTGGGAGTTAATCTTATAGATGACTCGGTTATTGATAGAATACTCCAGTCGCTCCCACCTAGCTACAAGAGCTTTGTGATGAACTACAACATGCAAAGGATGGAGAAGTCCATTCCTGAGTTGTACTCGATGCTGAAATCAGCGGAGGTCGAGATCAAAAAGGAGCATCAAGTGTTGATGGTCAATAAGACCACTAGTTTCAAGAAAGGCAAGGGTAAGAAGAACTTCAAGAAGGACGGCAAAGCAGTTGCCATGCCCAGGAAGCAAGTTGCCGGGAAGAAGAACCAGAATGGACCCAAGCCTGAGACTGAGTGCTTTTATTGCAAGGGTATCGGTCACTGGAAGCGGAATTGCCCCAAGTACTTAGAGGATAAAAAGGCCGGCAACGTTAAAGGTATATGTGATATACTTTTTATTGATGTGTACCTTACCAGCACTCATAGTACCTCCTGGTTATTTGATACCGGTGCAGTTACTCACATTTGTAACTCCAAGCAGGAGCTGCGGAATAAGCGGAGACTGGCGAAGGACGAGGTGACGATGCGCGTTGGGAATGGTTCCAAGGTCAATGTGATCGCCATCGGCACACTACCTCAACATCTACCTTCAGGATTAGTTTTAAACCTTAATAATTGTTATTTAGTACCAGCTTTGAGCATGAACATTGTATCTGGATCTTGTTTGATGCGAGATGGCTACTCATTTAAATCTGAGAATAATGGTTGTTCTATTTATATGAGAGAAATGTTTTATGGTCATGCCCCGCTAGTCATTGGTTTATTTTTGATGAATCTCGAGCATGATGTTATACATGTTCATAGTGTGAGTACCAAAAGATGTAAGGTTGATAACGATAGTCCCACTTACATGTGGCACTGCCGCCTTGGTTACATTGGTATCAAACGCATGAAGAAGCTCCATGCTGATGGACTTTTGGAGTCTCTTGATTTTGAATCATTTGACACGTGCGAACCATGCCTCATGGGCAAGGTGACCAAGACTCCGTTCTTCGGAACAATGGAGCGAGCAACTGACTTGTTGGAGATAATACAGACCAATGTATGCGGTCCAATGAGCGTTGAGGCTCATGGTGGCTACCGTTATGTTCTCACCCTCACTGATGACTTAAGCAAATATGGGTATGTCTACTTAATGAAACACAAGTCTGAAACCTTTGAAAAGTTCAAGGAATTTTAGAGTGAGGTAGAGAATCAACATGACAGGAAAGTAAAGTGCCTACGATCTGATCGTGGCGAAGAATATTTAAGTCACGAGTTTGGCACGCACCTAAGGAAATGTGGAATTGTTTCACAACTCACACCGCCTGGCACACCTCAGCAAAATGGTGTGTCTGAATGTCGTAATCGCACTCTATTGGATATGGTGTGATCTATGATGTCTCTTACCGACTTACCGCTATCATTTTGGGGATATGCATTAGAGACTGTCGCATTCACTTTAAATAGGGCACCGTCTAAGTCTGATGAGATGACACCGTATGAACTATGGTTTGGAAAGAAACCTAAGCTGTCGTTTCTGAAAGATTGAGGATGCAATGCTGATGTGAAGAAACTTCAACCTGAGAAGCTCGAACCCAAAGCGGAAAAGTGCGTCTCATAGGATACCCCAAAAGAAACTGTTGGGTATACCTGCTACCCCAGATCCGAAGGGAAAGTCTTTGTTGCCAAGAATGGATCCTTTCCAGAGAAAGAGTTTCTCTCCAAAGAAGTAAGTGGGAGGAAAATAGAACTTGATGAGGTAACTATACCTCCACTCGAACCGGAGAGTAGTGAACAACGGGAAGTTGTTTCTGTGGATCCTGCACCAGCTAGAGAGGAAGTTGAAACTCAAGGTCCACAAGGACACGTTCCGCACCAGAGTGGTACGGCAACCCTATCCTGGAGATCATGTTGTTAGACAACGATGAACCTTCGAACAATGAAGAAGCGATTGCAGACCCAGATTCCAACAAATGTCTTGAAGCCATGAAATCCAAGATAGGATCCATGTATGAGAACAAAGTATGGACTTTGGTGGACTTGCCTAATGATAATAGAGCCACTGAAATAAATGGATCTTTAAGAAGAAAACTGATGTGGATGGTAATGTGACCGTCTATAAGGCTCGGCTTGTCACTAAGGGTTATCAACAAGTTCAAGGAGTTGACTACGATGAGACTTTCTCACCCGTAGCGATGCTGAAGTCCGTCCGAATCATGTTAGCAATTGTTGCATTTATAATTATGAGATCTGGCAAATGGACGCCAAAACGGCATTCCTTAATGGTTTCCTTAAGGAAGAATTGTATACGATCTAGCCAGGAGGTTTTGTCGATCCTAAAGATGCTAACAAAGTATGCAAGCTTCAGCGCTCCATCTATGGGTTGGTGCAAGCATCTCGGAGTTGGAACATTTTCTTTAATGAGGTGATTAAAGCGTTTGGATTTATACAGGTTTATGAAGAACCCGGTATTTACAAGAAAGTGAGTGGGAGCTCTGTAGCATTTCTCATATTATATGTGGATGACATATTGTTGATGGGAAATGATATAGAACTTTTGCAAAGCATAAAGGCCTGCTTGAATAAGTGTTTTTCAATGAAGGACCTTGGAGAAGCTGCTTATTAGGCATCAAGATCTATAGAGATAGATCGAGATGCCTCATAGGTCCTTCACAAAGCACATACGTTGACAAGATATTGAAGAAGTTCAATATGGATCAGTCCAAGAAGGGGTTCTTGCCTATGTTACAGGGTGTGAGATTGAGTACGACTCAATGTCTGACCACGACAGATGATAGAGAAAAGATGAGTGTCATCCCCTATGCTTCAGCCATAGGCTCTATTATGTATGCCATGCTGTGTACCAGACCTAATGTGAACCTTGCCATAAGTTTGGTAGGGAGGTACCAAAGTGATCCCGGAGTGGAACACTGGACAGCAGTCAAGAATATCCTCAAGTACCTTAAAAGGACCAAGGACATGTTTCTCGTATATGCAGATGCCGAAGAGCTCGTCATAAATGGTTACGTCGATGCTAGCTTTGACACAGATCCGGATGACTCCAAGTCACAAACCGGATACGTGTATATTTTTAACGGAGGGGCAGTCAGTTGGTGCAGCAGCAAGCAAAGCGTCGTGGCGGCATCTACATGTGAAGCGGATTACATAGCTGCTTCGGAAGCAGCAAAGGAAGGAGTCTGGATGAAGGAGTTCATCACCGACCTAGGAGTGATTCCCAATGGTCGGGCCCAATGACTCTATTCTGTGAAAACACTAGAGCTATTGCCCTTGCCAAGGAGCCCAGGTTTCACAAGAAGACAAGACACATCAAACGCCACTTCAACTCTATTCGTGATTACATTCAGGAAGGAGATATAGATATTTGTAAAGTACATACGGATCTGAATGTCGCAGATCTGTTGACTAAACCTCTCTCACGAGTAAAACATGATCAACACCAGAACTCTATGGGTGTTCGATATATCACAATGTAACTAGATTATTGACTCGAGTGCAAGTGGGAGACTGTTGGAAATATGCCCTAGAGGCAATAATAAAATGGTTATAGGGAAATTGTGTACGTGGTTACCGAAGGTTGTTCTAAGTCCCGGATGAGATCCTGGACGTCACGAGGAGTTCCTGAATGGTCCGGAGGTACAGATTCATATATAGGAAGTGAGGTTTTGGTTACCGGAAGTGTTTCGGGCATCACCGGTAATGTACCGGGACCACCGGAAGGGTTCCGGGGGTCCATCGTGTGGGGCCACCGGCACCAGAGGGCTGCATGGGCTGAAGGTGGAAGGGAACCAGCCCCAGAGTGGGCTGGTGTGCCTCCACCAAGTCCCAAGGCGCAGCACAAGGAGGAGAGGGGGTGAACCCTAGCACAGATGGGCCTTAGGCCCACCTAGGGCGCCGCCCCTCCCCTCTCCCTCTCTTGGCCGCTGCCCAATGCCATCTAGGGCTGGCTGCCGACCCTAGGGTAGGAACCCTAGGGGCTGCGCCCTCCCTCCTTCTCCTATATATAGTGGGGGTTTTGGGGGCTGCCGACATACCAATCTCTCTCTCCCTCGGCACAGCCCCACCCCTCCTCGTCCTCGTCCTTCGTAGTGCTTGGCGAAGCCCTGCCGGAGTACCACGCAGCTCCACCGTCACCGCGCCGTCGTGCTGCCGGAGCTCTCCCTCAACTTCTCCATAGATTGATCTTGGTGAGACGTAGGAATTTTTTTGATTTACAACTACGTCTCCCAACAATCACGTCCGTGTCAAGTAGACCGAAACGATTTTGCATCTACTACTATTACTCCACACATCGACCGACTCCTGCCTGCATCTAGAGTATTAAGTTCATGAAGAAGAGAGTAACGCATTAAGTAAGATGACATGATGCAGAGGGATAAACTCGAGAAATATGATGAAAACCCCATATTTTTATCCTTGATGGCAACAATACAATACATGCCTCGCCACCCCTACTATGTCACTGGGTGAGGACACCACAAGATTGAACCCAAAACTAAGCACTTCTCCCGTTGCAAGAATTCCCAATCTTGTCGGCCAAACCAAACCAATAACTCGAAGAGACTTGTAAAGATATGAAATCATGCATATAACAATTCAGAGAAGATTCAAATAATATTCATAGATAATCTGATCATAAACCCACAATTCATCGGATCTCGACGAACACACCGCAAAAGAGTATTACATCGGATAGATCCCCATGAAGATCATGGAGAACATGGTATTGAAGAGCAAAGAGAGAGAAGTATCCATCTAGCTACTAGCTATGGACCCGTAGGTCCGTGGTGAACTACTCACGTATCATCGGAGGGGCAATGGATTTGATGTAGAGTCCCTCAGTGATCGAATCCCCCTCTGGCAGATTGCCGGAAAAGGCTCCAAGATTGGATCTCTCGGGAACGGAGGCTTTCGGTGGTGGAAAAGTATTATCGTGGCTCTTTTTAGTATTGGGGGAATATTTACCAATTTATAGGCCGAAGATTAGGGTTAGAGGAGCTATGGGAGGGCCCACATGCGAGGGGGGCGCCTCCCTGGCCGCGCTAGGGTGGCTTGTGGCCCACCCGTGGCTCTTATGGATTCTTCTCCAAGTCACGTGGATTTCTTTTGGTCCAAGAAAAATCATCGTAGAATTTTATTCCGTTTGGACTCCGTTTGATATTCCTTTTCTGCAATACTCAAAAACAAGGAAAAAACAAAAACTGGCACAGGGCACTAGGTTAATAGGTTAGTCCCAAAAATAATATAAAATAGCATATTAATGCATATAAAACATCCAAAACAGATAATATAATAGCATGGAACAATCAAAAAATCTAGATACGTTGGAGACGTATCAACATCCCCAAGCTTAATTCCTACTCGTCCTCGAGTAGGTAAATGATAAAACCAGAATTTTTGATGTGGAATGCTACCTAACATACTTATCCATGTAAGATTCTTTATTGTGGCATGAATGTTAAGATCCATAAGCCTCAAAACAAAAGCTTCATGTTGAAATAAAAAACAGTGATACTTCAAGCATACTAACAAAGTAATCATGTCTCTTCAAAATAACATGGCAAAAGATAGTTATCCCTACAAAATCATATAGTCTGGCTATGCTCCATCTTCCCCCACACAAAGTATTTATATCATGCACTACCCCGATGAAAAGTCAAGCAATTGTTTTACACCTTTTATGTACTGAAATCTTTTCAACTCTCACGCAATACATGAGCGTGAGCCATGGTATAACACTATAGGTGGAATAGAATATGGTGGAGGATGTGAAGAAAAAGGAGAGGATAGTCTCACATCAACTAGGCGTATCAACGGGCTATGGAGATGCCCATTAATAGATACCAATGTGAGTGAGTAAGAATTGCCATGCAATGGATGCACTAGAGCTATAAGTGTAAGAAAGCTCAAAAAGAAACTAAGTGGGTGTGCATCCAACCTACTTGCTCATGAAGACCTAGGGCAATTTGAGGAAGCCCATCATTGGAATATACAAACCAAGTTATATAATGAAAAATTCCTAGTAGTATATGAAAGTGAAAAAATAGGAGACTCTCTATCATGAAGATCATGGTGCTACTTTGAAGCACGAGTGTGGAAAAAACATAGTGGTATTGTCCCTTCTCTCTTTTCTCTAATTTTGTTTGGTGGGCATCTTTGGCCTCTCTTTTTTATTTTGGCTTCAGTGGCCTCTTTTAGTTTTCATAAAGTCATGAGTCTCATCCAAACTTGTGAGGGAATCATAGCTTCCATCATCCTTTCCTCACACGGGACAATACTCTAATAATGATGATCATCACACTTTAATTTACTTACAACTCAAGAGTTACAACTCGATACCTAGAACAAAATATGACTCTATATGAATGCCTCCAGCAGTGTACCGGGATGTGCAATGATATAGCATAGCAAATGATATAAAAAACGGACAAGCCATGAAAACATCATGCTAGCTATCTTACGATCATACAAAGCAATATGAAAATGATGGTGTGGGTTATAATAAACGGAATGGTGGAATTTGCATGGCAATATATCTTGGAATGGCTATGGAAATGCCATAATAGGTAGGTATAGTGGCTGTTTGACGAAGGGTGTATGGTGGGGTTAATGCATCGGCGAAAGTTGCGCGGTACTAGAGAGGCTAGAAAAGGTGGAAGGGTGAGAGTGCGTATAATCCATGGACTCACATTAGTCATAAAGAACTCACATACTTATTTCAAAAGTCTATTAGTTGTCGAAGCAAAGTATTAGGCACATGCTCCTAGGGCAGAGGTTGGTAGGAGTTAACCATCGTAGGTCCCAACCCTCACACAAAGGATGACAATCAATAAACAAATCATGCTCCGACTTCGTTACATAACGGTTCACCATACGTGCATGCTACGGGAATCACAAACCTTTACACAAGTATTTTTACCAATTCACAATTACTCACTAGAATGACTCTAATATCACCATCTTTATTATTGTGGAACGTTGCATGGGAAATAAAATATTTCCTACGCACACGCAAGATCTATCCGTGGTGATGAGCATCTACGAGAGGGAGAGTGGATCTACATACCCTTGTAGATCGCTAAGCGGGAAGCATTAAGAAACGCGGTTGGTGTAGTTGAACGTCTTCGCGATCCAAATCGCCGAGCATCTCGCGATCTCATCATGATTCATCCTGCGATCCAATCACGATCCATCCTGCGAACTCATCACGATCCGTCCCGCGAACTCATCACGATCCGTCCCGCGAACTCATCACGATACGTCTCGCGATCTTGATCACGGTTCTTCCGATCTAGCGCCGAACGGATGACACCTCCGCGTTCAGCACACGTACAGCTCGATGACGATCTCCGCCTTCTTGATCCATCAAGAGGGAGCAGAGAGGTAGAAGATTTCTCCGGCATCATGATGGCGCTCCGGCGATGGTCGTGGAGCTATTCCGGCAGGGCTTCGCCTAAGCACTACAGAAAACCGATCTAGAGGAGAAACTATGCACTAGAGGAACGGGTAGCACGTGGCTAAAAATCTAGTGCCAAAACCCCTAAAACCTCTAGTATATATAGGAGGAAGAGAGGAGTAGGCTTGTCCCCCAAGGGGCCATCCCTTGGTTCGGACGAATCAAGGAGGAGAGGAGGAATCCTCCTCCAATCCTAGTAAGACTAGGACTCCTTCCTGTTTTGCCTTTTCCACCTTTTCTCTTTGCGCTTTTCTCTCCAAGATGCATGGGCCTTGTGTGGGACTTCCACCAGCCCACTAAGGGCTGATATTCACACTCCCACATCCCATGTAGCCTCTTCGGTCGAAATACCCCTCCCGATGGTCTCACGGTACACTACCGGCACTCCCGGTACACTACCGATGAGCCCGAAACTTTTCCGGCGACCAAAATAGGACTTCCTATATATCAATATTTACCTACAGACCATTCCGTAGCTCCTCGTGACGTCTGGGATCTCATCCGGGACTCCGAACAACCTTCGGTCACCACCATACATAACTCTATACTACCGAAACGTCACCGAACCTTAAGTGTGCAGACCCTGCGGGTTCGAGAACTATGTAGACATGATCGAGACACCTCTATAGTCAATAACCAATAGCGGTACCTGGATGCCCATATTGGTTGCTACATATTCTATGAACATATTTATCGGTCGAACCTCTATGTCAAGGATTCAGTTAATCCCGTATGATGTTCCCTTTGTTCTTCGGTATGTTACTTGCCCAAGATTCGATCGTCGGTATCTCCATACCTAGTTCAACCTCATTACCGGCAAGTCTATTTACTCATTCCATAATACAAGATCCCATGGCTAACACTTAGTCACATTGCTTGCAAGGCTTATTGTGATGTTGTATTACCGAGTGGGCCCTGAGATACCTCTCCGTCACACGGAGTAACAAATCCCAGTCTTGATCCATACCAACCCAACAGACACCCTCGGAGATACCTGTAGAGTACCTTTATAGTCACCCAGTTACGTTGCGATGTTTGATACACACAAGGCACTCCTCCGGTGTCAGTGAGTTGCATGATCTCATGGTCATAGGAACAGATACTTGACATGCAGAAAACAGTAGCATTAAACTGACACGATCATATGCTACGTTTGTAGTTTGGGTCATGTCCATCACACCGTTCTCCTAATGATGTGATACCGTTATCAAATGACATCTCATGTCCATGGCTAGGAAACCTTAACCATGTTTGATCAACGAGCTAGTCTATTAGAGGCATACTAGGGACATGGTTTTGTCTATGTATCCACACATGCATCTAAGTCTCCGATCAATACAATTATAGCATGGATAATAAAAGATTATCATGAACAAGGAAATATGATAATAACAAATTTATTATTGCCTCTAGGGCATATTTCTAACATTTATATCTCAAAACTTTATGCAAGGAATCAAACTTCTTGTAATATTCAATGCACTTTATATGAAAGTTTTTATTATATCCCTCTTGGATGCCCATTATATTAGGACTAAATTCATAACCTAAACCAATTACCATGCTGTTTAAATACTCTCAAAATTATATAAGTGAGGTACGAGAGTTCAATTATTTATATAAAATAAAACCCCACCGTGCTCTACAAATATATAAGTGAAGCACTAGAGCAAAATTGCCTATCTCAAAAGATATAAGTGAAGCACATAGAATATTCTAATAAATTCACAATTCATGCGTGTCTCTCTCAAAAGGTGTGTGTAGCAAGTATGATTCTGGCAAACTAAAAAGCAAAGACTCATATCATACAAGACCCTCCAAGCAAAACACATATCATGTGGTGAATAAAAATATAGCCTCAAGTAGATTTACCGATGGATTGAAGACGAAAGAGGGGATGCCTTCCGGAGCATCCCCAAGCTTAGGCTCTTTGGAATCCTTTATTCCTTGGGGTTCCTTGGGCATCCCCAATATTAGGTTCTTTCCACTCCTTATTCCATTGTCCATCAAATCTTTACCCAAAACTTGAAAAGTACACAACACAAAACTCAACAGAAAACTCGTGAGATCCGTTAGTACAAGAAAAATAAATCACCACTTTAGGTACTGTTGTGAACTCATTCTTTATTTATATTGGTGTAATATCTCCTGTATTACAGCTTCTCCATGATTCATATCCCCCGATACAACCCATAGATACATCAAAATAAGTAAACAACACAAAGAAAGCAGAATCTATCAAAAACAGAACGACATGTAGCAATCTGTAAACTTCGAATACTTCTATAACTCCAAAAATTCTTAAACTTAGTAAAATCTGGGAAATTTTTATATAAATCTTGTGTAAAATTTTCACACTCATTCATCACTCTGATAAATTTATAAAATTCCTGGATTGAGTGCAAAAGTTTCTGTTTTTCAGCAAGATCAAATCAACAATCACCATAGACCATCCCAAAGGTCTTACTCGGCTCAAACACTAATTAAAACACCAAAACAAAATTTATACATAGGTAATAATGTGTGAAACACTCAAAAACAGAAGCAAAAACAAAAACATAAAAATAAAATTGGGTTGCCTCCCATCAAGCGTCGTTGTTTAACGCCCCTAGCTAGGCATAACGCAATAGATCTAGGTATTGTCATAATAGTAAGGGAGATCATCCATGCTCATCTTATACTCCCTTATTTCATCAGCAAGTTTCCTTTGTGGTAAGAAAAAATAATCAAAAGGGCTAAATTTAATAGGATAAGGATAGTTAAGATCGAGTGCGGCAGGGATAGGTTCCTCCTTCGACCCCTATAGTGTATAATCAATTCATCATTCTAAGCTTTCCTTTGGTGGAAAGTCATAAGCCTATCTCTTAATGTGAACTCTAATCCATTGTTTTGTATGGCAAATTATCATTGAGTTCATACATCTTATCAACCAAACCCTTGGTAGGGACCCTTTTTCTACAACTTTCATTATAAGCGACATATCCGGAGATTGCAATCTCATTATTTATTCTTGATTAAAAAGGATCTCCTCTATAGGCGGACATCCACCATTAATTTTATAATGAGCAAAAATTTCACGAGCCTCTTTCATGATGAATCTAAACTCGTGGGCTAGAAGTATAGTTGTGGCGTGCATAACGAAAGAATGTTGAATATTAGTGAACTCTAGAAAAATCCATTGTATGCAAGGATGCATATGAACAAATTGCCTATCAAGTTCAATTATTAGCAGTGTTATTGCATCTGCAAGACTATTATTTTTATTGAGAATAGACCCTCCTAAGGTAGGTAGCGTACCAGCACAAGTAAAGAAATCTTGAATAACACCTTTTCCAATAATACTACCGCTACCGATGCGGAGTTTTTTTGTATGTGTGATAGTAGGTTCTTCATGAGGGTAGTTATTAGCAAGGTCATCAAAATTCCCCTCAAGATTATTACTATCCTTTTCAACGAAAACCTCCCTAGATTTAGACATGATCGGTACTTGGTAGGCTTGATGTGGTGGGTACTTGGTAGGCTTGATGTGTATCCTCCCTAGTTCCTCCCTAGTTTGTGATGGGTACTTGGTAGGCTTGATGTGTATCCTCCCCGACAACAGCGCCAGAAATCCTTCTTGCTACTTCTTGAGCTTGCGTTGGTTTTCCCTTGAAGAGGAAAGGGTGATGCAGCAAACTAGATAAGTATTTCCCTTAGTTGTTGAGAACCAAGGTATTAATCCAGTAGGAGGAACAAGCAAGGCCCCAATTTATGGACCTGCACAAACAATAAAACACTTGCACCCAACGCTATAAAGGGGTTGTCGATCCCTTCATGGTTACTTGCAAGGACTAGATCTGATAGAGAAAGATATAAAAGATTGCGAGAAGTAAAAGTAAATAAAATTAAAGCAAGATATTTTTGGTTTATAGATCTGAAAATATAATATGGAAAATAGACCCGAGGGCATAGGTTTCACTAGAGGCTTTTCTCTCGAAGGAAAATAATACGATGGGTGAACAAATTATTGTCGAGCAATTGATAGAAAAGTGCATAGTTATGACAATATCCAAGGCAATGATTATGCATATAGGAATCACGTCCGTGTCAAGTAGACCAAAATAATTCTGCATCTACTACTATTACTCCACACATCAACCGACCCTTTCCTGCATCTAGAGTATTAAGTTCATGAAGAACAGAGTAATGAATTAAGTAAGATGACATGATGCAGAGGGATAAACTCAAGCAATATGATGAAAACCCCATCTTTTTATCCTTGATGGCAACAATACAAGACGTGCCCTGCTACCCCTACTATGTCACTATGTGAGGAGACCGCAAGATTGAACCCAAAACTAAGCACTTCTCCCATTGCAAGAATTACCAATCTAGTTGGCCAAACCAAACCAATAACTTGAAGAGACTTACAAAGATATGAAATCATGCATATAAGAATTCAGAGAAGATTCGAATAATATTCATAGATAATCTGATCATAAACCCAAAATTCATTGGATCTCGACAAACACACCACAAAAGAGTATTACATCAGATAGATCCCCATGAAGATCATGGAGAACATGGTATTGAAGAGCAAAGAGAGAGATAAGAAGCCATCTATATACTAGCTGTGGACCCATAGGTTTGTTGTGAACTACTCATGCATCATCGGAGGGGCAATGGAGTTGATGTAGAGGCCCTCCGTGATCGAATCCCCCTCCGGCAGATTACCGGAAAAGGCTCCAAGACTGGATCTCTCGAGAACGGAGGCTTCCGGCGTCGGAAAATTATTATCGTGGCTCTTTTTGGTATTGGGGGAATATTTATGAATTTGTAGGCCAAAGATTTGGGTTAGAGGAGCTACGGGGGGGCCACAAGCCAGGGGCGCCCCCTGGCCATGCCAGGGTGGCTTGTGGCCCACCCAGGGCTCTTATGGCCTCTTCTCCAAGTTATCCGGGTTTCTTTTGGTCCAAGAAAAATCATCGTAGAATTTTGTTCCATTTGGACTCCGTTTGATATTCCTTTTCAGAAATACTCAAAAACAAGGAAAAAACTGAAACTCGCACTGGGCTCTAGGTTAATAGGTTAATCCCAAAAATAATATAAAATATCATTTTAATGCATATAAAACGTCCAAAACAGAAAATATAGTAGCATGGAAGAATAAAAAATTATACATATGTTTGAGACGTATCAGCGCCTTGATGGCTTGTGGCCCCCTCAGGCGCCTCCTGATGCCCCTCTGTGGCCTATAAATTCACAATTACCGTAAAAACTCTAAGAGTGCTCCCAAAAGACTTTTTCCGTCGCCTCAAGTCTCTGTTCCGATGGGATGCCATCTACACCTCCTTTCCAGCACCCTGTCGGAGGGGAGATCGATCAGTGAGGGCCTCCTCATCAACCTTTCTGCCCTCACCATGATGTGGGTGTAGTTCACCACAGACCTATGGGTCCGTAGGTAGTACCTAGATGGCAATATGTCTCTCTCTATATATCGATCTTCAATACAATGTTCATCGCATCTTTGCCTTGATTTATCCGATGTAATCCCTTTGTATGGTGTGTTTGTTGGGATTCGATGAATTGTGATTTTATGTTGAGATTATTAATGAAATATATTTGAATACTATGATTCTTATTTGCATGATCATCATAGCTTCGTAATGCTCTCCGAACTATTGAGATAGTTTGGCCAACTAGATTGATATTTCTTCGGTGGGAGTGGTGCATTGTAGTAGGTTCAACGTGGCGAATTTCTATATTCCAGTGACAGAAGGGGACAAGTTTCATCTTTGTGTTGCTGCTACTAAGGATAAAACTATGGGGTTTATTCATATTGATTGAGTTTATTTTGTCTACAATGCATGATGGATAGCACTCGATGGGTGGAGTAATAGTAATAGGTGCAGGAAGGAGTCGGCCTATTTGCTATTATATACATGATCATTGTTGTGAAAATCACATAATTATTATCTTTTATATTAATTTGCCAACAGTAATTTCTTTACCCATCGTATGATATTTCTATGAGAGATGCCACTAGAGAACTCTACGGCCCCGGGTCTATTCACTTATATATTCACATGCCCTTTCATTACCTTAGAGTTATTTATTTTCTTTTATTTTCTTTTGCACTTTATAATTATCTAAAATTATCTACACAACTCACTTGCTTGAAAATAATGAGATTAAGGGTATTGACAACCTTCTCACCGGCGTTGGATTTAAGTCATTTGTTCTTTTGTGTGCAGTTGCTAAAGACGGATGAGGATTGGTATTCCTATAGGTTCGATAAACCTTGGTTTCGTAACTGAGGGAAATACTTACCCACTTTGTGCTGCGATAACCCATTCCTCTTCACGGAAAACCCAACGCAGATCACACTCCGATAGTCAGATTCTGCGAGGGAAATGTCTCTCCGAGAGGGGGAGATTGAAGCCATCGTCATCACCAATGCTTCCTCCTTCGTGGGAGGACCAATCTTCATCAACATCTTCACCAGCACCATCCCATATCCAACCCTAGTTCATCTCTTGTATTCAATCTTTGTTCCAAAACCTCAGATTGGTACCTATGGGTTACTAGTTGTGTTGACTACATCTCATAGTTGATGCCTGTTGGATTATTTGGTGGAAGAGATTATGTTCAGCTCCTTAATTATCATTATTATACCCTTGATCTTGAACATGTTCATGATGTGTGAGTAGTTACTATTGTTTCCGAGGACATGAGTGTCGGTGTCAAAACCGGCGGATCTCGGGTAGGGGGTCCCGAGCTATGGATCGAGAATCGATGAGTAATAAGGGACTAAGGAGACGATGTTTACCCAGATTCAGTCCCTCCTACGAAGGTAAAACCCTACGTCCTCCTTGGTTGTATTAATGTGTATGAAGATTAAAAATTCGATCTACCTAGAGATGAAGTAGCTAAACTCTAGATGAGTTTTTCTGCCCTCTACTATCTAAACCCCTGGTTTATATATACACCGGGGGTACCTAGGGTTTACACATGATAAGTCTCCAGCCGAACGTAAATACGTTGATCCCCTCATCTTGACTTGGAGTGCACACCACGTCTTTGGAGGTTTCCTTCTAGAATACGGGGTCATCGCATATCTTGGCCCTTCTTTCAATAATCTGTAGGATAGAAAGTAGGTCTACAGGGGGGTGATTAGACTACTTGACCAAATAAAAAAACTACTTTTCCAATTTTAAGTGTTGGCAGATTTTAGCATTCATAGCAAGTCAAGCACACCCTACACATGCATGTCTACGAGTATAGCAGCGGAAAGTAAAGACAAGCATGAGTAGTATAGGAAGGGTAGGAGGATCAAACGCAATTTGAAGACACGACGATTTTTCCCGTGGTTCCGATAGGTGGTGCTATTGTACGTCCACGTTTATGGAGTCTTCAACCCACAGAGGGTAACGACCGCAAGAGTCCATGGAGGGCTCAACCCACGAAGTGTTCCATCAAGAAGCAACCTCGACTATACCATGATGGCCTACATCCACGGAGGACTAGCCTAACTCGGGGTAGATATTCATGAAATAGGCAATCTCCTTGCCCTTACAAACTTCTTGGTTCACTCCACAACATGAAGTAGGAGGCTCTCAAGCGACACCTAACCAATCTAGGAGGCACCACCACCAAAAGGTAATAGGCTCGATAATGTCAATGAACTCCTTGCTCTTGTGCTTCAAGATGATAGTATTCTCAACACACAATCCCTTTCTCACAGATTTGGCTATGGTGGAAGAGATTGATTAGGTGGAAAGCAACTTGGGAGTCTAGAGATCAAGATTCATATGGTTGGAATGGAATGGCATGATCTCAACACATGAGTAGGTGGCTCTCTCTGAGAAAATCAGTTGGTAGGAGTGGGGATCTGTTCTGAGTGCTTCTCTTGCGAGTGAGTGGTGGTGGAGGGGTATATATAGGCATCTCCAAAAATCCAACCATTACACCTTAAGTGACCAACTCGGTGACACCGATGTGTGAATCTCGGTGGTACCGAGTTGCTCCAAAGGTAGCAACTTTTGAATCTCGGTGAGACCGATACATAAAACTCGGTTGCACCATTAGGTGACCAACGGTCAGATTGCACAACTCCGTGACGCCGATCCAACAAACTTGGTGGGACATATTTTTTGAATTGTGGTAACACGAAGTTGGCAACCCAAACTCGGGGGCACCGAATCAGAATTGGTTGCACCAAAATGCTAGGGTTTGGCCTGGGTCTGTCTGAGTCTGGGAATCAGTGGCACGAAGTGGGAGTTGTTGGTTGCACCGATTTTGAGTATTTGGCTTTGGAAAGGCTTTTGTGGAAGAGCTTGTGGATGTTTTTGGTGACTATCACTTGTGCATGTATGAGCATTTTGTTCACCAACAATACCTTACCCGCTTTTAATAGTATTGGCTTTCCTATGGACTCAAGGTGATTTCTCACAAAGTAAAATGTAGAGTCCTCTTGCTTGAAGCTTTGCTAATCTATTTCCTTACATCTTGGGGTATTCCAAAATTCTTTTGCCATCCCTATAATTGAACGTTTCCTGAAATGTGATTAGTGGAAACATTAGTTCAATGACATATATGTTGTTATTAATAACCAAAACCACCAAGGGGGTAAATGTGCTTTCAATCTCCCCCTTTTTGGTAATTGATGACAACATATAGATCAAAGCTTCGACAGATGATATAATCAATGAATATAATCGTTGCTTTGAGAAGTATGTGATAAACAAGAGCTGCCCCTAAATTTCTGCATTATTTTGAATTTGCGTTTGAATACAAATAGTAGCAACACACATTAAAGCGTATGATCAAACACCAAACAAAGATTAACAAAAGCAACCAAAAGACAAAAAAATTGAAACAACAATAAAAACCAACGTTCTCTCACTCAAAGCCTAAAGATCTATATACAACTTCTCCCCCTTTGGCAACAAGTTACCAAAAAGTTCAAAGTGATATAGCTAATCGTTCTTCCGGGGCTGATCTCCTTTGGGGGTCGATGTCGAAGTTGAGAGAACTACATCGGCGAAGACCTCTGCTGATGTCATGGATGGAGTTGGAGTAGCGAATGGAGGAACTAGAGGAGGTGATGGAGCTGAAGTGACTGTTGCCGGTGCTGATGAAGAAGGGCTCAACTCAGGAGCTAGCACTATGGCTGATATGGCCTGGGTAGTGAACCGACTAGCTGGCCTAAGAGGAGAGACATCCTCATCATCTGAAGTATCCTCATCTGTGGAGTGTGGGATAGGCACAGAATCTACTTCCTTCTTGAGCTCGTTCACGGTCTTGGTCAGCCCATCCACCTTGTCATTGAGGGTCTTGATCCTATTCTCAAAGATCCTCACAAGACTGTTCTGATTCTCCAGTATGTCCTTGATGTCCTTCTGCATGCCCTGGACGGTAGAAATCAAGAGATCCATCTATTTGTTCCTGGATCTAGGGACTTGAGCACTAGTGGCTCTAGCTGCCTCTGCCTCTACCTGTGCCTGAGCTGCAGCTGATGTGGGATGATGTGGGTCCATCACCACAACATTGTCCTCAAAATCTGGTTGTAGGGGCAAATGGGGTCTGTCCAGAGCAAATATGTGCTTCTCCAGCTTGGAGTTGATGAGCATCTGAATGTAGGGTGCATGGCAGCAAGAACGCTTTTGATCAGCAGCAACCCTCTTCACAGTCTCCACAATCAAATCCATCACTTTGAATCTCTGATCCTGGTCAATATGACGTAGCAAGTTGATGGAGTAGCCTTGGATCATCTTCTCATCTCCTGACTTAGGCATCAAAGCATGCCTCAGAATGGTGTTAATGGTACGGAGACCTGCCTGGAGGTAGTAGATAGATCCTAGCTTATGAGACTGAAGATGTGCAGCATGGATAGCATTGTACATGTCCTTCATGGCATTGTGGCTGGCCTTGGACTCTGAGTACACACAGACATCTCCATCTTGTACCTCTGGGACTCCTAAGATGGCATCCCACTCATCAACAATAGACTCATATCTTGCTCCTTCGGTCATCCACACAATCCTACCATCTCCATAGAAGTGAGAAGTGGAGTAGAATTGCATGATCATCGCATCGTTCCATGTAGTGAATTCTTTGCCAATGAACTCATCTAGGCCAACACAGTGGAAGTTGACTTGTACATTTGGGAAATAGTCTTGATTTGCCTTGATGCACTTCCAGTCAACATACCTCATGTCACTCAAAACTGGACTCTTGTCAAGTAGCACAGTTTCATAGAAAACTTCCTTGCTGCTTGGTGTAGAACCTATAGTCCACATCTGTTTTCCTCCTCTGAGAGTAAGGACCAATGGCTCTCCACTCTATCAAACATGAATCCTTCATCTTCTTCTTCATGTCTTCAGCAAGCAGATGGCTGGCATTGTGCTCTGGAAGGTGTGGTCTGAGCTTCATCAATGCAGACAGGGCATCCTCATCCATATCTCTGGAGGTAGATCCCTTGATCTTCTCAGAAGCTGGAATCTATCTGGATGACCTGTTGGACTTGTCAGCAACAACCTTATTGGGGAAGACTTGGTGCTCTTGGATGGAACTTGCTTTGGCATATCATCTACCAAAAGCTTCTTCTGCTTCTTCTTGGCAGGGGCCTTGGCAACTTGCTCTTCCTCCTCTTACTTAGCAGGAGCACTAGGAGTCTCCTCTGGGTGCTCATACATGGAGGTGGCCCTGCCAGTCACATAGACAATCCTCTTTCTGGATTTCTTCTCTCCTGCCTTCTTAGGCATAGACTTCCTGGGAGGCTCAATAGTCATTGTGCCTCTAGAGCTCTCAGGTGCTCTCATAGTCTCTGGAGGTGCATACTCCTTTCTGACAGGCTTCTTAGGAGCCTTCCTGACATATTTGTCTTTCTTGGTTTTGGGAGGCACTTCCTCAGGAATGATGTCCTCATCTTCCTCATCAGAATTCAGCTTCCTCTGTGTCCTGGTAGCAACTCTAGGCAGATCAGGAGAGCTAGGGACTCCAACATCTGAAGATGATGAGCCATTGTGTGGACTAGTGCCAGAGCACATGTCAACATTCCGCTCCTATAAATTCTGACTGTCCTCTAATCCTAACATCTCTGACCCTGTGAATAGAGTATAGAAGAGTAGAAAAGTATAAGTCATCACAAAATGCAGATATTTTGAAAGATTGAATAGAAAAACCTTAGATGTAGTTCTCAGCAAAAAGCAATTTCGGTGTCACCGGCTCAAAAATTTCGGTGTTGCCAAGACTCACAATAATGTTAACCGAAACTTGGTAGCAGTTTCGGTCGGACCAAAAATTGCCACTCGGTTTCACCGAGTACTGTCCTCAGTAGCACAAAAAAAAATCGGTGGAACCGATTTTTCGGACTCGGTGTCACCGAGATTCAGTTTTGCGGGCAACTAAACCTAAAAATTCTTCGTTCGCTAATCTAATGAGCTTTCTAGTGGATGGAGACGTTTGCAATTGGTGCATTATCGATGAAATAAACTTCAATGCACACGAATCGGATGGGGAGCTCAAGGAGGGCTAGATACATACCCTAGCTTGGCGACGGATCCGCTACCGCAGCGGCGGGGGTGATGATTCCATCGGAGGCGGCGATTCCCAACGGCGGAGACAGGCATGGAAGCAAAGGCGATGAACAAAGGTCTTGATGCAGCAGCTTAGGGTTTTTGAGGGGGCAAGGTTTGAAGAAAAATTTCAAAGGTCGGGTCCGCCTCTATATATACCCACGGCTGTCGGTGACACCGATTCTAAATTTTTGGTGTCATCGAGTTCCTCAACTGTCAGCTGACAGGGAAACTTGGTGTAACCGAGAATATGGAATCGGTGGTACCAAAATTGAAAACTAGATCAACCCTAGGCATTCGGTGAGAGCAAGATTTTTAAGTTGGTTCCACCGATATGCACTTAGGAGGTTTTAATGGTTAGTCCTTTGCTGATATGGAACTCCGAGTGCTCCTCACACAAAGAGATCGAAAAGTACTTGTTCAAATTTTCTGATGCAGCATGAATAGAATATGAGGTGAGAAAGCATAGATAGCTAGAGAGTGGTCCTAAGCATTCTTGTTCATCCAATTGGCAAAAGAAAAATCAAAATTCCAAATAGCAACAATTGGATGTCCTAGAATGGATAAATAAATGCAGACCAACATGCTCACACAATAAGATGTCAAATGAAATCATGGCAAACATGCACAAACATACTAGCATCTATCAAGCACTTTTGGCAATGATGGAGTTATCTATATATGAGTATATTAACTTAGGAGCCAAGTAAGAATACTTGATCATAGGTCATACTCATCGTTTAAGCACAAGTGGGGTTACCACTTTTACATAACGCATTTAATGTTGTCACATACTATGAGATACTTTAACTCAAGTCTTAGAGTAAGGCTCCCCTTGATGTCACATCCCCCCGTAGGAGGGATAAACTAACCTTGGGTTTTGTCGATGAAGACTTCATGTAGTTGAAGTAGTGGTGGATGCTCAAAGTTGATGAAGATCCCCATGAGTTGGGAGCATCCTTGTTGTTTCCTTTCTCCTGTCACCTACATGGGTTAGTCCCAACACACAAGAGACAAATACAAGGATATCCATGGACATGGATTGCAAAGCATATATGATTATGTCCATTGATTTGTTGATTACCTTGCCCCTTGCTTACCTTTGAGGGAATGTGTGACTCCTTGAACTATTGCATGATGTTGATGTTGATTGCAACTAGTTCTTGCCAATAATGAATATGAGTGAATTTCATTGGCGGAGTCACCCCTCAAGAACTACTCTAGTTATTCTTCTTGGGGACCCACATCAAGTTGATGGGGATCCTTGGTGTTGAAGTAGCACTTGTAGAAGTTGAGCTTGTAGTAGCCTTGGGAACCCACTTCAGCATAGCTCGGGATTCATCTTCATATGAGTCAATGTCCTCTTGATGCTTGTTTTTGCCCTTGAGCTTGGGGTCTTGTGGTGGAAGGTCATCTTGAGCTTTTGCTCCCTTAGAAAGAGTATTTTCATACTTCTCCTTTTGAGGAACAAACTTGGGCTTGGGCTATTAACCTTCTTCCCATTCAACTCCATTAGCGTTGAAGTAGCCAATGCCATGGTTCTTCCGGTATCCTCCATGCTTGCGTACAATCTCCTCAAATTGTGTGCACCCGGCAAGACTCTTGTAGATACCTTTCTCTATGATCCCTTTCAAAAGTTCATTTTCTTGCTCAAGTGTAACTTGGCTAAGAGAAGTGTTAGTGGGATCAATAGAACTACTAGAAGCAATATCATTGGATTTTATCATTTTTATTGCTACTAGTTGAAGAACCTTTATTGCCTTTGTTATTAGTTTGATTAACCTTAACTTGTGGTATGAACGTAGACAAGAGAAGTCGTTTGGATGGATAAGAGGAAGTCTTCTTTAGAAGATCGTCTTTGATAGATTTAAGGAACTCATGTTCTTGCTCTAAATTGAGATTCTCGAAGCGAAGCTTCTTATGTGTTCTTTCAAGCTCTCTATGATCTTGTAGAGTAGACTCATGAGCTAACTTAAGAGCGTTTAGTTCTTGAGTTAGTCGTTCTATTTACAACTTATCATCATCACACGAGTTATCTTGACTAGAATGATTACAAGCAAGTTCATCTTGACTAACATTACTAGATTTGTCAAATAGCAAGTCATCTTCAATTAACAAGTCATCCTCGTCATTATTGAAATCAAGATACTTGGGGTGTGATACCTTGGGGCCTTTAGCCATAAAGCAACATCCACTCCCTTCATTTGGTGAATCAAATATGCCATAGGAGTTGGTTGTCACTAGTGCAAGTACGGCAACACCTTCATCTTGACTATAGCCGGAGTTGGAGTGATAGCTTCTCTCGAAGTGGTTGTCGAAATCGGAGACGGAAACCCATTCACCAACATGAGCTTGATGTATTCTTCTTGAGTAGCTCTGGGTGTACTTGTCCTTCTTCTCTGAGTCCCTACTTCTCCTTGAGGGTCTTCGCTCATAACGATCATCTCTACTCCTTCTCTCTCTTCGAGGTGACTCGTCTCTTGAGCTTCGTATTCTTGGTGACTCTTCTTTCCTTTTGTAAGGAGTTGTGCACTCATTGGATTAGTGTCTAGGCTTCCCACAATTGTAGCAGTTTCGGTCACGACATGACGAACGCTTCTCTTCATATCTTGAGTTGGATCTTCGATCTTTGCCTCTATTCTTATAGAACTTGTTGAATTTCTTGACCATGAGGCTTATCTCTTCATTTGTGACAAGGTTGTCTCTTGAGGTTGTGGGAGCATCACTTGTGAGTTAGTAATCATCGCTAGACTTGTTGTGAAGCTCTTCCTTGTCCTCGAGTGTCATCTCATGAGCAACAATTCTTCCAATCACTTCTGTAGGCTTGAGATCTTTGTAGTTGGGCATCATTTGGATTAATGTGCATACGGTCTCATATCTATCATTGAAACCTCGAAGTATCTTCTTGATGATGAATTTGTTGGTCATTTCTTTGCTTCCTAAGCCGGCAATCTTATTGGTGATGAGAGCTAGCCTAGAGTACATCTCAGCGACTCCTTCACCATCCGTCATCTTGAACTTGTCAAGATCACTTTGAAGAACATCCAACTTGGATTCTCTCACAGATTCGGTACCTTCATGCATGTCAACAAAAGTATCCCAAATCTCTTTTGCATTCTCAAGACGGCTGATTTTGTTGAAATCTCTGGGGCATAGGCAATTGAAGAGAATGTCACATTCTTGATCATTGTATTGCAACATATTCCATTCATCTACATTCGCTTCGCGATCCGGTTCCCTTCCACCTGCAAAGAATTCACCTTGCAATCCAACATGAACAACATCCCAAACGGCGGGGTTATGATCAAGAATATGCATTTTCATTTTGTGCTTCCAACTAGCAAAATTAGTGCCATCAAAGTACGGACCTCTACGGTGATAATTTTCCTCACTAGACGCCATACTCTCCTAGGTTGTGAAACCAATGCAATGGAGACCAAAGCACCGATACCACTTGTAGGATCGAAAGTAGGTCTAGAGGGGGGTGATTAGACTACTTGACCAAATAAGAAACTACTTTTCCCCAATTTTAAGTGTTGGCAGATTTTAGCATTCATAGCAAGTCAAGCACACCCTACACATGCATGTATACGAGTATAGTAGTGGAAAGTAAAGACAAGCATGAGTAGTAAAGGAAGGGTACGAGGATCAAACACAATTTGGAGACACGATGATTTTCTCGTGGTTCCGATAGGTGGTGCTATCGTACATCCACGTTTATGGAGTCTCCAACCCATGAAGGGTAACGGTTGCGAGAGTCCATGGAGGGCTCTACCCACGGAGGGTTCCACGAATAAGCAACCTCGACTATACCATGATGGCCTACGTCCACGGAGGACTAGCCTAACTCGGGGTAGATGTTCACAAAGTTGGCGATCTCCTTGCCCTTACAAACTTCTTGGTTCACTCCACAGCACGAAGTAGGAGGCTCCCAAGCGACACCTAACAATTCTAGGAGGCACCACCCTCCAAAAAGGTAATAGTCTCGATAATGTCAATGAACTGCTTGCTCTTGTCCTTCAAGATGATAATCTCATCAACACAAAATCACTCTCTCACAGATTTGCCTATGGTGAAAGAGATTGATTGGGTGGAAAGCAACTTGGGGAGGCTAGAGATCAAGATTCATATGGTTGGAATGGAATGGCATGATTTCAATACTTGAGTAGGTGGCTCTCTCTCAGAAAAATAGTTGGTACGAGTGGGGATCTGTTCTGAGTGCTTCTCTTGCGAGTGAGCGGTGGTGGGGGTATATATAGGCATCTCCAAAAATACAATTGTTACACCTCAAGTGACCAACTCAGTGACACCAATGTGTGAATCTTGGTGGTACCGAGTTGCTCCAAAGGTTGCAACTTTTGAATCTCGGTGAGACCGATACATAAACTTCGGTTGCACCGAATTGGTGACCAACGGTCAGATTGCGCAACTCGGTGACACCGATCCAATAAACTCGGTGGGAACGATTTTGTGAATCGAGATAACAGAATGTTGGAAACCCAAACTTGGTGGCACCGAACCAGAATCGGTTGCACCAAAAAGCTAGGGTTTGGCATGGGTCTGTTTGTGTCTGGAAATCGGTGGCACCGAGTGGGAGTTGTTGGTTGTGCCAATTTTGGGTATTTGGCTTTGGATAGACTTTTTTGGAAGAGCTTGTGGGTGTGTTTGGTGACTATCACTTGTGCACGTATGAGCATTTTGTTCACTAAGAGTACCTTACCCCCTTTTAATAGTATTGGCTTTCCTATGGACTCAAAGTGAATTCTCACAAAGTAAAATGTAGAGTCCTCTTGCTTGACGCTTTGCCAATCTATTTCCTTGCATCTTGAGGTATTCCACAATCCTTTTGCCATCCCTATCATTGAATGACATATATGTTGTTTTTAATTAGTTCAATGACATATATTTTGTTATCAATTACCAAAACCACCAAGGGAGCAAATGTGCTTTCACATGAAGTGCGAGGCCCTTGAGCAAAATAACGAAGACCAGGCTACCAAACTATCTGCGCTGAAATCCGAGCTCAAAGCAGAGCGAGTTGATAGACGGTTCTTTGAAGAAGGACTGTGACAAGTCAAGGCGATCGCGGATGGTGATCCGTACTTACTGCAATGTGCCTTTGGTGGTAACAGGTTTGCATTGCTCACCCGGGTGTGGCGTTCCTCACGCACCTTTACGGACCTCCCGAGGAGTGCAGCGGATGCGAACAAATAGCTCGCCTCTCAGGATGGGGATGTTGAGCCTCGGCTATTCTGGGCGCAATTTCAAGCCCTCAAGCATCCTCCCCTCTCGAGCAATCAGATGAGACAATTTATGGAGCTGCACAGGATGGTGGAGTCGGCCATGAAGGACCTCTCCATCCGGTTGTGGCCTGCAAAGTCGTTACTGAGAAGTTACTTCGGCTTGGTGCAGAAACTATGTGACGCTGCGCCTCGGATTGACGCTTTAAAGCATTCTACGTGCATCGAGGGATCTCGGATGGCCTTTGCAAGGACCACGATGCACTGGCCGAGGCTCAAGCCGACCGAGATGGCCATCGCACGTCCACCCCCTGGGAAGGAGCATAGGTGCCCCGAGCAATACTTTTCCACCGTGATGGATGATGCTTGGGCGATAGAGGCCCAATGACCTAAGGATGTAATTTATGAATGAGCGTTTTCTCATGTGTCCGATGACTGTTCCGCTTTATAATGCGGTTGCATGGTTTATCATGTATTTAAGCTTTGTATTAGTTTGAATCATATGTGGTTGCTTTATCTGAAAGTTGCGAGTTGTTGGCTTCAGCCCCCATGTAGATGCTACGCGATGCATTTCTACCTCCACACTGTGACCCTTAGCCGATGTATTGGTGCCCGAAGGCAGTAGTGTGAGGGGAACAAGGCTATCGTACTATGATGCTTTAGTGCTTTCACTTAGCCGTATGAGCTTGACTATGCGGGCTGATGACTAGCCCCCAGTGTTTTGTGATATTCAGATACAACAAGGTTGAAACCAGCATCACATGGCTTGTAATCATACAAACCCCTCATATAACATGGAATAACCTCTATCAATTTTTAGTTTGACACTTATGCTCAGATTGTAGACCGGTTCTCGCTTATTATGATGGTCAGTTTTCGGCTTTCGCCACTCAGGTACTTGACCAGGCGAGCTGGAAGCACAATCGTAGTGGTTCTCCCTTTGCCCTTTTAGACGGAACGTAAGAGGGCAAACACGGGAGACAGGAAACCCAACCATTGACCCAAGACATAATTCGGAACCGACTCATATAATGCATCATCCGAGACACCGAACACATAAACAATGGTGTCGGGCTGATACTTGGGGCAATTTTTATAGTTGAGCCCCCGGTCTATTAGCCGGTCGCATCGTAATATGTACCGAACAGCTTTGCTATCGGCGTCGGTGAGTAGAGAACAGAGTATGTGACATAAGATATAATGAGGAGGCCGTAAAGGCCGTAATATGTAACGAGGAGGCCGAACACTACTTCCAAATTCACGGTGCCCGACCAGCGAGCTTCGACACCCAGGATCACTCCTTTAAAGGTAGTGTTGCTAGGTTTGATCCTTGACGCATCTATACCCATCTTTTTCATCGTGTCTGAGTAAATCAGATTAGGCTACTTCTTCCATTCATTAGGACTCTAGTGAGGTGATACCCATCGATAATGGGGTCTAGGACGAGGCTATCGAAATTCCGTGATGGATATTGGTCAGATGGTCCCATCGGTCGAAGGTGATCGGGCAAGCCGATGATGTCTACTATGCAACCTTCTTCTTGTAGACTAGTCTTGGGCCTCCAAGCACAGAGTTTTGTAGGACAGTGACAATTTTCCCTCAAGTTGATGACCTAAGGTTTATCAATCCGTGGGAGGTGTAGGATGAAGACGGTCTCTCTCAAACAACCCTGCAACCGAATAACAAAGAGTCTCTTGTGTCCCAAACACACCCAATACAATGGTAAATTGTATAGGTGCACTAGTTCGGTGAAGAGATGGTGATACAAGTGTAATATGGATGGTAGATATAGGTTTTTGTAATATGAAAATATAAAAACAGCAAGGTAACAAATAGTAAACAACGAGCAAAACGTTGTATAAATGCTTGGAAACAAGGCCTAGGGTCCATACTCTCACTAGTGCAATTTCTCTCAACAATATTGACATAGTTGAATCATATGTAAGTCCCTCTTGTGCGACAAAGAGTTCACTCCAAATTCACAAATAGCGGAGAACTAAAGAAGAAATTATTGTAGGGTATGAAACCACCTCAAAGTTATCTTTTCTGATCAATCTTATGAGCTATCCATATAAGTGTCACAGACAGCCCTAGAGTTTGTACCAAAATAACACCTTAAGATACACATCAACCAAAACCCTAATGTCACCTAGATACTCCAATGTCACCACAAGTACCCATGGGCTTGATTATACGATATGCATCACATAATTTCAGATTAATCATGTTCAATCCAACACAAAGAACTTCAAAAGAGTGCCCCAAAGTTTCTACCGGAACGTCAAGACAAAAATGGGTGACAACCCTTATGCATAGATTCCCAAGGTCACGGAACCCGCAAGTTGATCACCAAAATATACATCAAGTGGATCAATAGAACGTCCCAATGCCACCACAGATATCCCATGGCAAGACATACATCAAGTGTTCTCAAATCCATAAAGACTCAATCCAATAAGAAAAGTTCAAAGGGAAAACTCAATTCATCACAACAAGATAGAGAGGGGAATACTCCATATGATTCATCTATATCAATAAAGCTCGCGGTACATCAAGATCATGTCATCTCAAGAACACGAGAGAGAGAGAGAGAGAGAGATCAAACACATAGCTATTGGTACATACCCTCAGCCTCGAGGGTGAACTACTCCCTCCTCGTCATGGAGACCGCAGGGATGATGAAGATGGCCTCCGGTGATGGTGTCCCCCTTCGGGAGGGTGCTGGAACGGGCTCCTGATTGGGTTTTCGTGGCTATGGAGGCTTGGGGCGGTGGAACTCCCGATCTAGGTTTCTATTCATAGGTTTCTGGATTTGTAGGACTTTTTGGCGTTGGAATCACGTCAAGGAGGTGCTCGAGGGGCCCACAAGCTTGCTAGGCACGGCCAGGGGGGTGGACGCTCCTAGCAGGCTTGTGACCTCCTCGTCTACTTCCTCGCCCAGCTCTTTGCTCCAGTATTTTTTTATTTTCCAAAAATATTCTCCGTAAATTTTCATCCCATTCCGAGAACTTTTATTTCTGCACAAAAACGACACCATGGTAGTTGTGCTGAAAACAGCGTTAGTCCAGGTTAGTTCTAGTAAAATCATATCAAAATCATATAGAATTATTGTAAACAAGGCATGAATACTTCATAAATTATAGATACGTTGGAGACGTATCAGCATCCCCAAGCTTAAATGCAGCTCGGCCTTGAGTGGGTAAATGATAAAAGAAATAATTTATGAAGTGTGAATGCTAGCATAGTGCATAAATTTGATCAATGATAATTCCAAACACTTTTTCTAGCATAATTATATATTATAAACAGTAGCTCATCTCATAAACCTTCTCATGATGAAATAACAAGTTATCCACATGTTAAAGTATAGACTAACAAACTATGCTTTCAGTCACCAAATAATTACAATTCATCTTATTTTCAGGAAAGGTCTATGTAAGAGCATTAATTTACCAAATTCCACATACTCAACTAGCATATAGTCTTCCATCATTGCTAACACTCAAAGCATATTTTTAGAGCAAATGGCATCCGTCGAATACAGAGAAAGATATGGGCTTAAAGTTTTGCCTCCCAACTTATTTATCATATAGATAATTGTCAACAATAATAATTCATGATCAAATATATTTGAATGGCCATATATGCTTGGATCTTTCCCCAACACATGATGCTTTCCAAGAGAAAAAGATGAAACATAGGAAGCGGTGAAGATCACCATGACTCTTACATAAAGGTAAGTACTAGAAAGTAAGAGAGGCCCTTCGCAGAGGGAAGCATTGATTCATAGAGGTGCTAGAGCTCGAGCTTTTAAAACAGAGATGAATAATAATTTTGGGCGGTATGCTTTCATTGACACCATAACAACCTAGAGATCTCGGTATCTTCCATGCTAGATACATTATAGGAGGTTCCCAAACAGAATGGTAAAGTTTTTACCCCCCCTCCACCAATCAATCACACTCCACGGCAGCTGAATCCACAGGTACCGTCCATACCAACAACATTCCTGGGGGAGTTTTGTTTAATTATTTGCATTTTTTTCTTTGATTTCGGGACTGGGAATCCCAATTACCAGACACTTTCTCGTGAATGATAGTGAATTAACACATATCGTGAGAATAATCCACCTAGCATGGAAGATACTAACAGCCCCTAGTCATTATATGAGCGATTTGGGCATACAAAACAGAATAATATTTGAAGATTTAGAGTTTGGCACATGCAAATTTACTTGGAACGGCAGGTAAATATCGCATATAGGTAGATATGGTAGACTTTCATGGCAAAACTGGTTTAAGGGTGTTTGGATGCACAAGTAGTATTTCTACTTAGTGCAGAAGTTTTGGCTAATATGAGGTGGAAGCAAGCACCACATGTTGGAGGATCCATAACAATATAACTTCTATACAAAAATACCCAAACATAACTCATTACGTTTTCTTCGTTGTCCAACTTCAATTAATTTGCTCAAGTTTGAAAATAATTAATGGGTATTCGCAATCATAGAAGATGTCCAAGATAGTATATTTATATGTGAAATCTCTCTTAATTCAATATTCTTTCACGAATGGTTCAAGTGACACTTGCGGTGTTTGCTTACTATCAATAAATTTTACCACCTATACTTCTTATATGTGAAGTCATTCCTCCCCATGGGATAAGCATATAAAACATATATAATTTCAGATTTATGAAATTCAATTCATTCAACCATTTACTCATAGGATATAAGTGAAGCATGAGAGTAAATGACAAAACTACTCCAAAACATATAAGTGAAGATCAATGAGTAGTCAAACAATTAAGTAGCTATGTGAGGACTTTCTCTCTCTCAATAAATATGTTAAGACCTGAGTACTTTATTTAAACAGAAAGCAAAACAAAAATAGCACTCCAAGAATAGCACGCATCATGTGAATGAATTAAAATTTAGGCTCAACATAGGCTAACCAATAATTGTTGATGAAGAGAGATGGGATGCGTAGCATCCCCAATCTTAGATGCTTGAGACTTCTTGAAATATTTACTTGGGGTGCCTTGGGAATCCCCAAGATTCAGCTTTTGTATCTTGTTCAATCCTCTCATATCATGGTTTCACCTATTCCTAAAAACTTCATCCACACAAAACTCGAAAAGAACTCGTGAGATAAGTTAATACACATAATAATAAATCAAATATTTATGTACTTCCAAGACAAGTTGCACAATAATTTTCAAACATTAGGTACTGTATACTATCATTTCCACAATTTATATCTACCAATATAGGCTATGGAAACTATAGGATAAGTAGATAACAAAACTATGACAGCAATCTGTCCAAACAGAACGGTTTGTAGCAATTTATGAAGACAATATACTTATGTAACTCAAACAATTATGAAAATTTAGGACATCCTATAAAATTTATATGAAAACACTGTGTAAAAATTTCAGAAACTTTCCATGTTCTAGTACAATATAAAAATTCAAACACTACAGCAGAAGTTTATGTTTTTACCCAGCACATATCAAAACATGCAATGCAAGCATCCTAAGGCAATTCTTGGAATTTTTTATTGAAAAAAAATATTATAAATAATAACTAACATAGAAAAAAAAATAACTCTCCAAGCAAAACTCATATTATGTGACAAATAAAAATATAGCTCCAAGTAAGATATACCGATAGTGTTAAAGGCGAAAGAGGGGATGTCTTCCGGGGCATCCCCAAGCTTAGGTGCTTGAATATTCCTTGGATATTACCTTGGGGTGCCTTGGTCATACCCAAGGTTAGGTTCTTGTCACTCCTTATTCTCCTCATATCAGTGTCTCATCCTAAACTTGAAAACTTCAATCACACAAAACTTAACGAAACTTTGTGAGAAGGGTTAATGTAATAAAGATAGATCATTCACTTAGGTACTGTCAAGACAAGATTCATAATCCCACATGATACCTACTATATTCTGTCATTCCCACAATTTAAATTACTCAATATAAGCTATAGGAACATTTGAAACAAGCAAACTATGCATGCAAAACAGAATCTATCAAAAACAGAACAGTCTGTAAAGATCTAAATGATCACCATACTTACCTGACTGTAAATATTTTGAAAAAGTATTACAACTCAATTAATTTGCGTATAAATGTTGTTTAAAATTATCAGAATTGTTAATGCTCAGTAAAATCAGATAATTCATATATTGGACGCAAAACTTTCTGTTTTTGCACAGCATCAAACAAGCAAGCATCCACATCCCAAAGGCTTTACTTGGCACTTTACTGAAATAAGACACAAAACATGATTACTTTAGTAGATTAATCTTGTGAACACACAAAAACATAAAGTAAAAGTGTTGGGTTGTCTCCCAACAAGCGCTTTTCTTTAATGCCTTTTAGCTAGGCATGATGATTTCAATTATGCTCACATAGGAATAATATTTGAAACATGCAAAAGAGCATCATGAATCTCATGACAAGAATACTTAAGTCTAACCCACTTCCTATGCATAGGTATTTTTTGAGCAAACAATTTATGGGATCAATAATCAACTAGCATAGGAAGGCAAAACAAGCATGACTTTGAAACTTTCAATGCATAGAGAGGAAACGTGATATTATTGCAATTCCTACAAGCATATGTTCCTCCCTCATAATAATTTTCAGTAGCATCATGAAGAAATTAAAAAATATAACCAGAACATAAAGCATTCTTTTCATGATCTAAAATCATAGAATTTTTATCACTCTCCACATAAGCAAATTTCTTCTCATTCATAGTAGTGGGAGCAAACTCAACAAAATAACTATCATGTGACACTTGATTGACATAACCACATTGAATATTAAAATCATGATAATAGGTTTCATGGTTGTCATTACTCTTTATAGCATACGTGTCATCACAATAATCATCATAGATAGGAGGCATGTCATAATCATAATAGTTTTGCTCATCAAAACTTGGGGGACTAAAAATATCTTCTTCATCAAACATAGCATTCCCAAGCTTGTGGCTTTGAACATCATTAGAATCATGAATATTCAGAGAATTCATACTAACAATATTGAAATCATGCTCATCACTCAAATATTTAGTGCCAAACATTTTAATAGCTTCTTCTTTTAACACTTGAGCACAATTTTCATTTCCATCATTTTCACGAAAGACATTAAAAAGGCATATGAGGCAACCTCAATTCCATTTTTTTGTAGTTTTCTTTTATAAAACCAAACTAGTGAAAAACAAGAAACTAAAAGATTTAATTGCAAGATCTAAATATATACCTTCAAGCACTCACCTCCCCGGCAACGGCGGCAGAAAAGAGATTGATGTCTACTACACAACCTTCTTCTTGTAGACTCATGTTGGGCCTCCAAGCGCAGAGTTTTGTAGGATAGCGGCAATTTTCCCTCAAGTGGGTGACCTAAGGTTTATCAATCCGTGGGAGGTTTAGCATGAAGATGGTCTCTCTCAAACAACCCTGCAACCAAATAACAAAGAGTCTCTTGTGTCCCCAACACACTCATTACAATGGCAAATTGTATAGGTGCACTAGTTCGGCGAAGAGATGGTGATACAAGAGCAATATGGATGGTAGATATAGGCTTTCGTAATCTGAAAATATAAAAACAGCAAGGTAACAAATATCAAACAGCGAGCAAAACGTTGTATAAATGCTTGGAAACAAGGCCTAGGGTCGATACTTTCACTAGTGCAATTTCTCTCAACAATATTGACATAGTTGAATCATATGTAAGTACCTCTCGTGCGACAAAGAGTTCACTCCAAAGTCAAAAAATAGTGAAGAACTAAGGAAGAAATTATTGTAGGGTACGAAACCACCTCAAAGTTATCTTTTCCGATCAATCTTATGAGTTATCCCTATAAGTGTCACAAACAGCCCTAGAGTTCGTACTAAAATAACACCTTAAGATACACATCAACCAAAACCCTAATGTCACCTTGATACTCCAATGTCACCACAAGTACCCATGGTCTTGATTATACGATATGAATCACATAATTTCATATTCATCATGTTCAATCCAACACAAAGAACTTCAAAGACTGCCCCAAAGTTTCTACCAGAAAGTCAAGACAAAAATGTGTGCCAACCCCTATGCATAGATTCCCAAGGTCACGGAACCCGCAAGTTGATCACCAAAACATACATCAACTGAATCAATAGAACATCCCATTGTCACCACGGATATCCCATCGCAAGACATACATCAAGTGTTCTCAAATCCTTAAAGAATCAATCCGATAAGAAAACTTCGAAGGGAAAATTCAATTCATCACAACAAGATAGAGAGGGGAAAACTCCATGTGATTCATCCATATCAATAAAGCTCGTGGTACATCAAGATCTTGCCATCTCAAGAACATGATAGAGAGAGAGAGAGAGATCAAACACATAGCTAATGGTACATACCCTCAGCCCCTAGGGTGAACTACTCCCTCCTCGTCATGGAGACCATCGGGCTGATGAAGATGGCCTCCGGTGATGGTTTCCCCCTCTAGCAGGGTGCTGGAACGGGCTCCCGATTGGTTTTTCGTGGCTCTGGAGGTTTGAGGCGGCGGAACTCCTGATCTAGGTTTCTTTTCGGAGGTTTCTATATTTATAGGAATTTTTGGCGTTTGGAATCACGTCAAGGGGTGGCACGAGGCGGTGACAAGCCTGCTAGGCGCGGTTAGGGGGGTGGCCGCGCCTAGCAGGCTTGTGACCTCCTCGTGGCACTTCTGTCCCAACTCCAATGCTTCGGGGGTCTCTTTTCGACCAGAAAAAATCACACTAAATTTTCAGCCCATTTCGAGAACTTTTATTTCTACACAAAAAACAACACCATGGTAGTTCTGCTGAAAACAGCGTTAGTCCGGGTTAGTTCTAATAAAATCATACCAAAATCATATAGAATTATTGTAAACATGGCATGAATACTTGATAAATTATAGATACGTTGGAGACATATCAGACGACCATGGGTTATACTTCGGGGCTACGGGCTCTAAGGCGTAGACCTCCTGAAGGGGCGCTTCCTCTCCTTTTTTTGTATGTGAGGGGCATATATCATGTTCACAGTTTTTACCTCTAGAGAGAACTGCTTTTGTCCTCCATTTCCTGGACCGTGGGGCTCGTCATCGTCCTCGCTGCGTGGGCCCTTTCCTTGCTCTTCGGTTGCGAGTTTGTCAACTTGTTTGAATACCCAATAATTATGGTTGGTGTGGGTAGCGGGCTTGTCTTAGGTGTCGTGGATCTGGCAGGGCCTATCCATGATTTTGTCCAACGTGGTAGGTCTGTCTCGATTTCCTTTAGAAGGTTTCTTCCGCTATCCGGATGTTGGGTTGCGTAAATCGGCCTTAACGGCTGTGTCCTCATCATCGTCGTTGTTGAGCCAGTGTTCGCTTTTGTCACGTCGTGGTTTCCCATTTCCATCCCGCACTTCGGAGGTGCTAGGGTCTTTGGGGTTATGGCCTCGTCGAGCTAGCCAGTTATCCTCGCCTATGCAAAAACGGGTCATAAGTGAGGTAAGGGCGGACATTGTCCTCGGCTTGTCCTGGACGAGCTGACGAGCTAGCCACTCGTCCTGGATATTATGTCTGAAGGAGGCTATTGCCTCGGCGTCCAAGTAGTCAACGATCTGGTTTTTCTTGGTCAGGAACCGATTCCATAATTGTCGAGCCAATTCACCTCCTTTTTCTTGGACAACATTGCTCAAGTCGGAGGAATCCGGTGGCCGGACATAAGTGCCCTGGAAGTTAGATTGGAAGGCATCCTCGAGCTCTTCCCAGCTCCCAATGGAACTCTTGGGGAGACTGTTTAACTAGTGTCGAGTTAGCTCTTAAGTTTTAGGGGCAGATACTTGATGGCATGGAGATCATCTCCTCGTGCCATATGAATGTGGAGGAGGAAGGCCTCAATGCACACGGCTGGGTCTGTTGTCCCATTGTATTGCTCTATGTTAAGGGTTTAAACCCTTTGGGCAACTGATGTTGCATCACCTCGTCTATGAAGCACAGTGGGTGGGCAGCGCCTCTAACCTGAGCTATGTCATGCCTATGATCGGCGGTCGATCGGGGCCGGTTTTTTCTCGAACTCTATTGTTGCGGTCGAGCCAAGATTGGTACCCGTCCCGTCTAGCGGGGGAGTACCCTCTAGATCCGTAGATGGATCTTGTGTGGCCTACTCTATAATCCAGGTGATGTCATAGGTCATACTTGTCCTTAGGCTCTACTGGCTCTTTTCCTCTCCCGCAGGGTACCGCAAGTCTATAATCGGCCTTGTGGGCCATCCTATCCCGTCCTCGGGGAGGGTGGTCCAGCTAGTCGTACGGAGTATGCCTCGGAGACGATCTTTCAAGGACCTCGTCATCGAACTGCGATAGCAGCCGCCGGCATGGGTAGCTCTTCGGTTGGTCCAGTAGATTGGTACCGTACCCTTCTTCGGCTGCCAGGACCCTCGTCCATCTATCATTGAGGGTGTCTTGTTCGACTTTGAGCTGCTGTTGTTTTGCCTTCAAGCTTCGAGCGGTGGCTAAAATCTGCCGCCTAAACCGTTCCTGATCCGCGGGGTTTTCGGGGACAGTGAAATATTTAGCTTCCAGGTTGTCCTCCTATTCGACATGGGGAAGGTAGTAGTCGTCCTCGGAATCATTGAGATCGTCGGTGTCGCATCGATCCTCGGGCCTTTCCTGGTCCTCTAGTGGTTGTTCGGGGACTTCAGGGTCACCGAAGTCTCGAGGGTGTCATTTTCCCCAGTGCCTGCAATGTCTTCCCTTCCCTTGTTTGCCTTAGATCGTTTGCGCTGTTTCTAGCTCCTTGACGGCTCCTCCCCAGATTTATCGCCATTCTTCTTAGGGGTGTGATCGCCCTTGTCGTCGGGGGTGTCTTCCATGTAGACGTCGTAGGTGGAGGTGGCAATCCATCGCCCAGTATTGACCGGGGCGGAGGCGTCGTCCTCTTCATCCATGTCTTCTGCCTCCTTCGAGGCGTAGTCCAGCATATCGGTTAATTCTTCGATAGTGGCTACCAAGTGGGTGGTGGGTGGGTTAAAAAATTCCCCATGACCCGCCATTTGTCTGATCTGAGCATGGGTCGAGGTTAGGTCGTCTGTGATTTTTATTGATAGGATCCGATCGAGCGCCTCATTGATCGTTGAGAGCTCGACCGGGTCGATCTGCCTAGGACTTTCGGGGTTAACCTCCAACGTGTCTGTAGAAAGAGTGTGTTCGGCAGGGGCCAACCCCTGGCCCTCAAGTACTGTAACCGTATCCGGACTAAGAGCTAGATCATTGGCAAGGATAGACCCGAGGGCAGAGTCGAGAAGGAGATCCAAAGTTAAGGCTTCGGAGACTTTGGGCTCGTCAGATGAGATCGGGAGCCCAGCGAATGAAAGATCGCCCCAGGATTCTACCAAGAACTCTAAGTTTCCGAATCTGATCTCATGATTGGGGGCAAGACTCCCGATCCGACCAGGGTGGCCGGTCGGGTCGGCATGCAGCACGATGCTGCCAAAAGCGAAAATCTATCCGAGGGCGAAGGAGTCCTCATTACGGACTTCATCTCTAATGATTAGTCGGGCCATCAATTCCTCTTGCGATCATAGTAGAACTCTCAATGAAAGCACCAATGTCAGTTTCAAAATCAGCGGATCTCGGGTAGGGGGTCCCAAGCTATGGATCTAGAATCGATGGGTAACTGGGGAAGAAGGAGACGATGTTTACCCAGGTACAGGCCCTCCTATGGAAGTAAAACCCTACGTCATGCTTGGTTGTATTAATGTTTATGAAGATTACAGATTTTGTCTACCTCGAGATCAAGTAGCTAAACCCTAGATGAGTTTTTGTGCCCTCTACTATCTAAACCCCCTGGTTTATATAGACACCGGGGGTACCTAGGGTTTACACATGATAAGTCTCCAGCCGGAAGTAAAGACGTTGATCCCCTCATCTTGACTTGGAGTGCACGCCGCATCTTCGGAGGTTTCCTTCTAGAATACGGGCTCGTCGCATATCCCGGCCCTTCTTGCGATAATCAGAGAGCGACCCACCAAGCCGTCCTATTAGAGGTAGGCCGACAGCCCGAGGAGCCCTTAGTCCAGGACTCCCTCAATGGGAGAAGCCTTGTTATAAGTAATCTTGTGAAGTTGGTATGCCTTCAATATTTTGATCATATGTGTGTTGTTACTTATCTTAGTGGTGTCACGTGAACGTCGACTACATGACACTTCACCATGCTATGGGCCTAAGGGAAGTCATTGTGGAGTAACTAGTACATGATGGGTTGCGAGAGTGACAGAAGCTTAAACCCCATTTTATGCGTTGCTTCATGAGGGGCTGATTTGGATCCACATGTTTCATGTTATGGTTAGATTTATCTTAATTCTTCTTTCGTAGTTGCGGATGCTTGCGGGAGGGGGTAATCATAAGTGGGTTGTTAGTTCAAGTAAGAATAGCACCTTAGCACCGGTCCACCCACATATCAAATTATCAAAGTAGCAAACGCAAATCAACTCAACATGATGCTTAATATAAGAGTACTTTCGGGACTGTCATTTGCTACAAAAAGGATTGGGTACCTTGTTGCACATTTTTTACAATTGTCACTTGTTACTTGTTACGAATTATCTTGCTACAAAACTATCTACTATTGTTACTCACAGCACTTGCAGAGAATACCTTGTTGAAAACTGCTTATCATTTCCTTCTGTTCCTCGTTGGGTTCGACACTCTTACTTATCAAAAGGACTACGATCGATCCTCTATACTTGTGGGTCATCCAGACTCTTTTCTGGCGTCGTTGCCGAGGAGTGAAGCGCCTTTCGTAAGTGGAAATTGGTAAGTAAACATTTTCTATACGTGCTGAAATTTACTGATGCTTGTCACTATGAGCGGTCACCCTTTGAGTAGCTTGTTCGGGGCATCTCGCCCTGAACGGAAGATGAGGAAATTGTTCCTCAACCTACTTAACCTACTGAAAATATTTATTATGATATTCCTTCGTGTATTCTTGAAAAACTATTATCAAATCCTTATGATGGTACGACTCATCCTGATTTTCATTTGATATTCATCGATGAGGTTTGTGTATTATTTCAGCTTGTAGGTTTGTCTAGGGACAAAGTTAAGAAGAAATTTTTCCTTTTATCTTTGGAGGGAATATCATTAATGTGGTATAGGCTATTGCATAATATTGAATTATGGGGCTAGAATTGCTTGAAGTTGGAATTTCATCAGAAGTTTTATCCAATGCATCTAGTTCACCGTGATCGGAACTATATATAATCTATGGCCTCATAAAGGAGAAAGCATCACTCAAGCTTGGGGGAGGCTTAAATCTATGATACACACCTTACTCAACCATGATTTCTCAAGAGAAATGATTATGCAAAAAAATATGCTTGGCTTTCTCATGATGATCGATTAGTATTGGATTCGTCTTCTTTTGGCTCATATATGAATGAATTTATGGAATTCACCTGGGATCCTATGGAAAGAATTAATTTCAACTCTAAAGGTTGGGAACTCGATGAAGGTAAAGAGTCAGGTATGAAACTTAATTTTGATTGTGTTAGATCTTTTATGGAAACTAATACCTTCCATGCGTTTAGCAATAAATATCGTCTTGACTCTGAAACAGTAGCTACTTTCTGTGAATCATTTGCTACTCATGTTGATCTTCCCAAAGAGAAGTGGTTTACATATCATCCTCCCATCGAACCACCATTAGAGGAACCTATTAAAATTGAGAAGGAAGAAATAATTGTTAGTCATGCTGATCCAATTGTTCCCACTGCTTACAATGAGAAACCCCATTTTCCTACTAGAATTAGGGAACATGTTAAGACTAAGATTGTGGTTAATAAAAGTCATGTTAGGACACCTATACCTTCTGAAAAAATAAATGTTGGAACTAATGTTTCCATGGTCAAAGATCTTCTAGATAATAACATAGAGTGTCAGATTCTTTATTTTTGTGGGAATCTGCTAGGATTGTAAAACCTGCAAGGAACAAACAGGATAAGTTATACAAAAATAAAATAGTGGTTAGCATGCCTGTTGTTTCAGTTAAACTTGAAGAACATTGTTATCGTGGTTTGTCTGAACTTGGTACTAGTGTCAATGCTATGCCTTTTACCTTATATCGAGAAATTGTAGATGACATAACACCCTCGACTATGAAAGATATTGATGTTACTATTAAACTTGCAAACAAAGACACTATTTCGCCACTTGGGATCGTTAGAGTTGTTGAGGTTCTGTGTGGGAAGGTCAAGTACCCCATTGATTTCTTAGTACTTGGTTTAGAACAAGATAACTTTTGCCCTATTATATTCGATAGACCTTTCTTAAGCATCGCTAATGATGAAATGAATTGTGTTACTGATAAGGTTAGAGTAAGCTTTGGTGATGTATCTCATGAATTTGATCTCTCCAAGTTTACTAATCAATCACATGAGAAGGAGTTACCTAGTAAGGATGAAATGATTGGTCTTGCTTCTATTGCCATACCTCCTAGTGACCCTCTAGAAAAATATTTTCTAGACCATGAGAATGATATGCTTATAATTGAAAGGAATGAAATAGATGATATACTCCTTAATCAAACACCTATTCTTAATAAAACTTACCAGTTGATATCTTAGGGGATCCTCCTCCACCCAAAGGAGATCACGTGTTTGAACTAAAGACTTTACCTGATACTCTGAAATATGCTTATCTTGATGAAAGGAAGATATATCATGTTATTATCAGTGCTAACCTTTCAGAGCATGAAGAAAGTAGATTACTTATAACTCTGAGGAAGCACAGCCCTGCTATTGGATATACTCTCGACGATTTAAAGGGCATAAGCCCCAATCTATGTCAGCACAAGATTAATACGGAACCAGATGCTAAACCTTTTGTTGATCACCAAGGCCGCTTAAATCCCAAAATGAAAGAAGTGGTAAGAACTGAAATACTAAAGCTTGTGGAGGCATGTATAATCTATCCTATTGCTGATAGTAGGTGGGTAAGTCATGTTCATTGTGTTCCTAAGAAAGTCGGTATTACTGTTGTCCCTAATGATAAAAATGAGCTTATTCCACAAAAATCGTAACTTGTTATAGGATGGTAATTGATTTCAAGAAATTAAATAAACCTACTAAGAAAGATCATTACCCCTTGCCTTTTATTAATTAAATGTTAGAAAGATTATCTAAGCACACACACTTTTTATTTCTTGATGGATAATCTGGATTTTCTCAAATACATGTGTCAAAAGAAGATCAAGAGAAAACTACCTTTACATGTCCTTTTGTAACTTATGACTATAGGTGTATGCCTTTTGGTTTATGTAATGCACCTGATACATTTCAAAGATGTATGATTGCTATATTCTCTGATTTTTGCGAAAAGATTATTGAGGTTTTCATGGATGATTTCTCTGTTTATGGGACTTCATTTTAAAGATTGCTTGAGAAACCTTGATCAAGTTTTTCAGAGATGTTAAGAAACTAGTCTTGTCTTGAACTGGGGGAAGTGCCACTTTATGGTAAACGAAGGTATAGTGCTTGGGCACAAAATTTCTGAACGAGACATTGAGATGGACAAGGATAAAGTTGATGCAATAGAGAAAATGCCATGCTTGAGAGATATCAAAGGTATAAGAAGTTTCCTTGGTCATGCTAGTTTTTATAGGCATTTCATTAAAGATTTCTCAAATATTTCCAGGCCATTAACTAATCTTCTTCAAAAAGATGTTCCTTTTCTTTTTGATGATGATTCAGAAGAAGCTTTTGAAATACTTAAGAAGGCTTTAATTTTTGCACCAATTTTCCAACCAACTAACTGGAACCTACCATTTGAAATTATGTGTGATGCTAGTGATTATGCTGTTGACGTTGTTCTAGGGCAAAGAGTAGACAAAAATAAATGTTATTCATTATGCCAGTAAAACTCTAAACACTGCTCATAGGAATTATGCTACCATTGAAAAGGAATTTTTAGCAATTGTTTTTTGCTTGTGATAAGATTAGACCTTACATTGTCGATTCCAAAGCAACTATTCACACCGATCATGCTCCTATTAAATACATTATGGAAAAGAAAGATGCTAAACCTAGACTCGTTAGGTGGGTACTTTTACTTCAAGAGTTTAATTTGCATATCATTGATAGAAAAGGAGTCAAAGCCCTATAGCAGATAACCTATCAAGGATGGAAAATGTTCTTGATGACCCACTTCCTATCGGTGATAGTTTTCCTGATGAGTAACTTGCTTCCATAAATACTTCATGTAGTGCTCCTTGGTATGTTGATTATGCTAATTATATTTTTGCTAAGTACATTCCATCTAGCTTTACCTATCAACAAAAGGAAAATTTATCCTATGATTTATGACATTACTTTTAGGATGACCCACATCTTTACAAAGGGGGGGTAGACGGTATTATTAGATGATGTATACCTGAGCATGAAAAAGAACAAATTCTTCAGAAGTGCCATTCCGAAGCTTACGGAGGACACCATGTCGGTGATAGAACTGCACACAAGGTATTACAATCTAGTTTCTATTGGCCTACTCTTTTCAAAGATTCTCGTAAGTATGTCCTTTCATGCAATGAATGCCAGAGAGTTGGTAACATCAGTAAGCGTTAGGAAATGCCTATGAATTATTCATTTTCCATTGAACCATTCAATGTTTGGGGTTTTGACTTTAAGGGACCTTTTCCTTCCTCGAATGGGTATAGTCATATTTTAGTTGTTGTTGATTAGTTACTAAGTGGGTAGATGCTATTCCAACTAGTAGTGCTGATCATAACACCTCTATTAAAATGCTTAAAGACACCATTTTCCTGAGGTTTGAAGTTCCTAGGTACTTAATGATTGATGGTGGTTCACATTTTATTCATGGTGCTTTCCATAAACTTCTAGATAAATATGATGTTGACCATAGGATTGCATCTTCTTATCACCCTCAGTCTAGTGGTCAAGTTGAATTGAGTAATCGGGAAATAAAATTAATCTTGCAAAATACTGTTAATAGATCTAGGAATACTTGGTCTAAGAAACTAGACGAAGCACGATGGGCTTATGGAATTGCTTATAAGAATCCTATGGGTATGTTTCCATAGAAAATGGTCTATGGGAAGGCTTGTCATTTACCTCTCGAGCTAGAACATAAAGCTTATTGGTAAATTAAAGAAATTAACTATGATTTTAAACTTGCCGGTGACAAGAGGTTATTTGACATTAGCTCGCTTGATGAATGGAGAGCGCAAGCTTATGAAAATTATAGGTTGTTTAAAGAAAATATTAAAAGATGGCATGACAAGAGGATTCAAAAATGAGAATTCAATGTAGGAGACTTACTACTTGTGTACAAATCCCGTTTCAGATTTTTCACAAGAAAACTCCTCTCCAAATGGGAAGGCCGATACGTTGTTGAGGAGGTTTATCGCACCGGTGCTATAAAAATCAATAACTTCGATGGCAAGAACCCGAGAGTGGTGAATGGGTAAATAATAAAGCATTATATTTCAAGCACATCCATTAATAAAGAAACAAATTTCATCCAAGTTATTACACCGGAAGAACACATCAAGGAGGCCTCTGGAATACTCTAGAAACCTAAAAAGGGGTAGCTATGTGGTACGGTAAGTAAACCGACTCCAAAAATTCCAAAAAACAATTTCTGTTGTTTTTGGTATTTTAGAAAAAATACAAAAATAAGACGGAATCAGAAGGACCCACTAGGGAGGCAGGAGCCAATAGGGCGCCCCCCTAGCGGCGCACCCTGATGGCTTGTGGGGCCCTCGTGTGCCGTGTGGACTCTAGTTTCTTCTAGAACACATATTCTAACCTAGAAAAAATCATTATATATACTATCGTATGTTTTCACCACCACATTGCGAGATTCTCCTCTGTTCTTGTTTCGGGCTATTTTTCTGACAAATCTAGATCACCATGACTTCCCCTCGGCCTACCAAGGACAAGTTCTTCTAGATGGTCATCAACCCCTACTTGTCGGAGGTGATGAAGCACCCTGAAGACATTAAGATGCATGAAGGGTTGCTCCACATCCAGAATGTTGAAGGCCCCAATAAGGAGGTAAGCGAGAAGGCCAGGCTTACATAAGTGGAGCAAGAAATTTTCATGTGTCAAGGGATGGTTGAACGTGGCTTGAGTGCTAATCACTTTATGATCACGGACTTCATCCGTGAAAACAAGATGGACACAAAGAGCGTGGGAGAGGCTCTCCCCAAGCTTCAAGGGTGGATCGAGCATCTCCAATATCAACTCTGTGAACTCCAACTCCAAAATTGTGAGTATGAATCTAGGTTTAAAAGGATGAGTCTCGCTGCCAATTTCAGGATTCCGGAGACAAGGGCTTCTTTCTTTGATGGGGAACCTATGCCTTGGAAGATGGAGGATCACTACACACCACCACCATCATCTAAGAACACTTGAGTACATGGGTATGTGCACCAATCTTGGCTTGTTCCAAGCTTGGGGGAGGTGCCCCGGTATCGTATCACCATCACTTTTTATCACCACTATCTATCTTAGTTCGATCGTTAGTTTCTCATGATTTAGAGAGTTAAAATTTTAGATTTGCTTTGTTTAGATTTTTTGCTTTGAGTTCTACCTATCCTTGTAATCGAGTGCGAGAGTTATATAATAAAGTTAGTTGAGATCGTGTGCCTCTCCCTCACTTGCACCCATCATCTTAGCATGGCAATAAAAAGAATAGAAAAGATCGTATGCTTATCTCATGAGAAGTGACGACTTCACATAGAAAAGAGGTATAAGCAATAAAAAGTGTTGAAAACTAACAAAGATAATGTTAGTAATTGGTATGATCTATGCAAAAGTATGATAGAGAGGAGGATATTTACATATAAATATACTATCTTGAACACCTTCTTTGATTGTGAGCTTCCATCAAAATATTATATAGTGACCAGGTGTTGAAGTGGGACATGGAACACAACATAATGATCATGGTTGTTTACATTTTCATAGAAGTTATACGGTATTGAATCCTTTAACATGTGATGCTTGCTTAAGATCTTTTGCTAGCCCAAAGATTCGCACTAAGTAGAGATACTACTTGTGCATCCATAACCTTTAAACCCAGTTTCTTGCTATAAGAGTCCACCATACCTACCTATGGATTGAATAAGATCCTTCAAGTAAGTTGTCATTGTTGCACAAGGCAATAAAATTTGCCTCTAATCATGTACGATCTTTATTGTAAGGGAACGTAAGCTTCATACGATCTTGTGATGGTGAAGCAATAAAAGCGATGGAGTGCATAATAAAGTTTGCTATCACAAGAGGCAATATGAAGTGATGTTCTTTTGCATTAAGAAATTGAACATATCAAACAAATAAAAGCTCATGACAACCTATGCTTCCCTCTACGAAGGGAATATCTTTTACATTCTTACAAATTTTATTTTTCATGCAAGAGTCAATAATATTTCCCTTGTTCGTATTCTTCAACTCTTTAGTGGCAAGCATTATGTGTTAAGGAAAGATTCAAACAAATATATCTAGTTAAATGTAGATGATCATGTTTCATTATTGTTGACATTATCCTTGAGGTAAATAAGTTGGGTGGCAAGAACAATAAATCCTTCATCTTCATATGTGTCCCACGAAATCACTTGTTCCAAAAATATGCAATGTGTGTTAGCAATCATAGAAGGCTACATTATAGTTGAATATGTGAACTTGCTAGAAATACAAAGCTCTTACATATACTCTTCTCTCGATTACAAAAGTTGTGATTATCTCAAGTACTAAGTGCATTGCTTGTTGGTTCTCAATAAAGATTATGCTTCATATTTCTTCAGTTTTGAATAGATTGTTACTTGTTGATGAGAGGTTATATGATGAAAAACTTGCTGGTATGATGATATTCATGATGCTCTCATGTCCGTATTCTATTTTCATCAACACCTCTCTCTCAAATTATGTGCTCATTACTTTAGAGTCCAGCCTTTGCTTGAGGACAAGACTAAGTAAATAGTTTTTCGCTTGTGGGAGTTGATACGTCTATTTTGCATCATGAATTCTACTACTATTTACTTTATTCTTTTCCATTATTCCACATTATTACACAATTCTTATGTCTTTTCTCCCTGAATATGCAAGGTACACAACAAGGAGGGAAATATCTCGAAACTGGAATTCTGGACCGAAAAACAGAGAAAAAGACAGAAAAATCACCAGACTCGAAATGACCTGAAACTTCATGGAGAATATTTTTGGAATATTGAAGAATTTCTGGAACAAAAATACACCGGAGGGGGCTGCCAATAGGGTGCCCCCCTAGGGACGTGCCCTGGTGGCTTGTGGGGCCCCTATTGGCTCTTAGATGCCCCTCTTCTCCTATATGTTGTATTTTAACCTAGAAAACATCATAAGAAACCCTTCGGGATGAAGTGCCGCCGTCTCGAGGCGAACCTGGGCAGAGCCCCTTTTGCACTCCGACAGTCAGATTCTATCGGGAAAATCCCTCTCCGGGAGGGGGAGATCGAAGCCATCGTCATCACCAACGTCCTCCTTCGTGGGAGGACCAATATTCATCAACATCTTCACCAACACCATCTCATCTCCAACCCTACTTCATCTCTTGTATTCAATCTTTGTTCCAAAACCTCAGATTGTTACTTGTAGGTTACTAGTTGTGTTAACTACATATCATAGTTGATGCTTGTTGGATTACTTGGTGTTGGTGGAAGAGATTATGTTTAGATCCTTAATTATCATTACTATACCTCTAATCTTGAACATGTTGATGATGTGTGAGTAGTTACTATTGTTCCTGAGGACATGGGAGAAGTCTTATTATAAGTAATCTTGTGAAGTTGTTATGCGTTCGATATTTTCAGGATATGTATGTTGCTACTTCTCTTAGTGGTGTCATGTGAAAGTCGACTACATGACACTTCACCATGCTATGGGCCTAAGGGAATTCATTGTGGAGTAAAAAGTAGATGATGGGTTGGGAGAGTGATAGATGCTTAAACCCTAGTTTAGGCATTACTTCATACGGGGCTGATTTGGATCTAAATGTTTCATGCTATGGTTAAAATTATCTTAATTCTCCATTAATAGTTGCGGATGCTTGCGAGAGGGGGTAATCATAAGTGGGTTGTTAGTTCAATTAAGAACAACATCTTAGCATTGGTCCACCCACATATCAAATTATCAAAGTAGCAAACGCAAATCAACTCAACATGATGAACATGACTAGGCAGAAATTCCCATGTGTCCTCGAGAGCACTTGCTTAATATAAGAGTACTTTCAGGCATGTCCTTTGCTACAAAAAGGATTGGGCTACCTTTCTGCACCTTCATTACTATTGTCACTTGTTACTTGTTATGAATTATCTTGCTATAAAACTATCTACTACTGTTACTCATAGCACTTGCAGAGAATACCTTGCTGAAAACTTCTTATCATTTCCTTCTACTCCTCGTTGGGTTCCACACTCTTACTTATCAAAAGGACTACGATTGATCCCCTATACTTGTGGGTCATCATAGCACCGCGGGTCTTAGAATTTGCAGGGAATGTGATGGTTTAGTCCTATAACTTGCACAAGTGGACTAACTAGTCCTACAACTTGCATAGGAGGTGCAAGTTTAGTCGTGGGCCTATCAGACGCTGCCAAATGGATCCAGCATGGCGGGATAGTCAGCCATGACGCTTTTGCACCTACCCCTGTCATTTCCTCTATTGTACCCACAGTACACCTCGTGGTCGTTGAACTTATCCACCTAAGGGTGACAAAATCCTCCCCATTACCGTGGAGGAGCTGTCGAAGGTGCCAGATGCGACAGCCGTCATCAAGCAGGAGGTGCTGGATGCATAGGGGCACAAGGAAGAGGTGGATAAGAAGAACAAGACAGGGCCAAGGAAGAGCCCATTTGAAGTGGAGTTCGTGCGCCGCTCGGAGCGCCTGAAGCTGTTCAAGAAGAACTAAAGTAATGCAGTTGTTAAAGACAGATTAGGTATGTTGTTCTATTACAACATATAAGTTAGAAGTAGTAGTGATCTGGTTAGGTATGCTGGTATATTTTTGCATATAAGTTAGATGTATCTTGGTTAGGCGTGCTGGTATATTTCAGCACATAAGTTATGTGTAATGGAGTGATGTAAGCAAGAACTATGTTGCTATGTTCGAGATGTTGATATGTTTGCTGTGAACATCTTAATGCTCAGAATTTCTATGTTGTTGTGTTGCTAATGTTAGGTCATATTGTTGGTATTAGCATGTCCTCACTTGCTACAACCTGATATGACCATGTGTGCAAGTTTCTTAAAATAGCATGTTACAAGTTGTAGGTAGATGTACTACATTGTACCAAAATAGCATGGTTATTTTAGGAAAGGCATGAGTATCTACTTTGTTTTGCACACACTTGATATATTCAGTTAACTACATTTATTTAGTTAACTACAAATTCAGTTAACTTACTGAACTATCAAAAAATCAATTAAAAATTCAGTTAAGTTACTCAACTGTCAAAAATTCAGTTAACTTACTGAATTCTCAAAAAATTCACTAAACTGACTTCATTCAGTTAACTGTATTTATGTAGTTAACTACATTCATTCAGTTAACTTGATGAATTTAGTTAACTTGATTAAATTCTATTAACTAATTACACTATAAATAATTCGGTAAAGTCAAAAAAATCAGTGAAGAGGAACAATGATACAAATTCAGTTGACAGTGAAATCCAGTGATCTTGTTTGACATTGAAATCAATTCATTTCAGGAACACATAATGCACTTCAATACACAAATTACTTCGAATTGATCTAATTAAGAGCTACAAATTATGAAACATCATTTAACCACTCAAATTCATCAAGGATTTCCTTAAGCCTCCTTATCTTGTCCTTTGTTTCCTCCTTGTGTTTGAACATATCTCCAATCATATACTCCAACTTCTTCTTCTCCTTCTTCAACTCATCCCTCTGTAACACTGGACTATCCCTATCTTCAAGGAGTTTCTTCTTCTCTTGCATGAAGGTGTACCTCTCCTGCTTTATCAGGTCCCTATCTTTCTCTGGCTTGGCCCTCAACACATGATGGATGTTTTTGCAGATTTTTCACATAGACTATTCGTCTCTAGCTCTTGCTTTAGGCCACTAAGAGCAAGATGTGTGTTGCCTAGCTGGGCCAATGTCTGCTCTTTGTCACCAACCATCTTAGCAAAATCAACCTTAAAAAACCTCAGCTCTTTCTCCATACTTTCCTTCTCTCTTAGGGTCGTGAAGTTTTCTTCAGCATGAACTACATTCTGCCTCAACCTCAGACTGTTCTCATCATCAAACATGCCCCAGATCCTAGCTAGACTCATCTTCAAAGGGACAGGCTACTCAGGATCAACCCACTGCGGAATGGGGCATTTAGGTCCTTCCTAGCAATCCGGACAAAACAAAATTAGGATGTTAACAAGGAACAAAATTTAGTAGATTGCAACAACTAAGCAAAATTAACATGATTCCTATACATGAACAAATTCATTAACTACATATGTTCATTTAACTCCATTTGTTCAGTTAACTACATGAACAAATTTAGTTAACTGAATATGTTCGCTTAACTACATGAACAAATTCAGTTAACTGAATATGTTCAGTTACCTATATTTCTTCAGTTAACAACATGAACAAATTTAGTTAACTGCATTTCTTCAGTTAAGCACATGATAAAATCCAGTTAACTTTGAACTATAAAAAGATTTAGATAAAAGCATCTATAGTTAACACATCAAAAACTGAAACCCCTTAGGGCTACTAAATTTCTTCAGTTTACTCGAAAAGAACTAACCTTTTGTGCACAACCTAAGAATCTCATGCCACTATCCATTGACTAAAATGCCACAAATTTCTCACACATAGCATGGTGTTCACATCTAGCAGGTAAATCTGTAGCCAACCCTCTCCATTCCGAGAAAAATATGGTGGCAAGTGGCTAAAACAGAACAGATCGGCTCAGTACAAATTGTTGGAAATATGCCCTAGAGGCAATAAATAAAGTGTTTATTATTGTATTTCCTTGTTAATGATAATCATTTATTATCCATGCTATAATTGTATTAATTGGAAACATGGATACATGTGTGGATACATAGACAAACACAATGTCCCTAGTATGCCTCTAGTGAACTAGCTCGTTGATCGAAAGATGGTTAAGGTTTCCTAGCCATGGACATGAGATGTCATTTGATAACGGGATCACATCATTAGGAGAATGTTGTGATGGACAAGACCCAAACTACAAACGTAGCTTATGATCGTGTCAGTTTATTGCTACTCTTTTCTGCATGTCAAGTATATGTTCCTATCACCATGAGATCATGCAACTCACAGATATCGGAGGAGTACCTTGTGTGTATCAAATGTCGCAACGTAACTGGGTGACTACAAAGGTGCTCTACAGGTGTCTCCGAGGGTGTTTGTTGAGTTGGTATGGATCAAGACTGGGATTTGTTACTCCGTGTGACGGAGAGGTATCTCAGGGCCCACTCGGTAATACAACATCACAATAAGCCTTGCAAGCAATGTGACTAAGTGTTAGTTTCGAGATCTTGTATTACGGAACGAGTAAAGAGACTTGCCAGTAACGAGGTTGAACTAGGTATGGAGATACCGACGATCGAATCTCGGGCAAGTAACATACCGAAGAATGAAGGGAACATCATACGGGATTAACTGAATCCTTGACATAGAGGTTCGACCGATAAAGATCTTCATAGAATATGTAGGAACCAATGTGGGCATCCAGGTCCCGCCATTGGTTATTGACCGTAGAGGTGTCTCGGTCATGTCTACATAGTTCTCGAACCCGCAGGGTCTGCACACTTAAGGTTTGGTGACGTTTCGGTAGTATAGAGTTATGTATGGTGGTGACCGAAGGTTGTTAGGAGTCCCGGATGAGATCTCGGATGTCACAAGGAGCTCCGGAATGGTCCGAATGTAAAGATTCATATATAGGAAGTCCCGTTTTGGTCGCCGGAAAAGTTTCGGGCTCATCGGTAGGGTACCGGGAGTGCCGGTATACCGGGAGGCCTCTAGGAGGAGTATTTCGACCCAACAGGCTACATGGGCTGTGGGAGAGTGGAAACCATCCCTTAGTGGGCTGGTGGAACGACCACAAGAGGCCCATGCGGCTAGAAGAAAAAGTCCTAAGAGAAAAAGTGGAAAAAGGCAAAAAAAGAGGGTGAATCCTAGTCCTACTAGGATTGGAGGTGGAGTCCACCTCCACCCTTGGTTCGGCCGACTCCTTGGTGGCTTGGCCCTTGGGCCCTTGGGCCAAGCCACCTCCTCTCTTCCTCCTATATATACTCGTGGTATTGAGGGGTTTTGCACTAGAATTTCAGCCACGTGCTACCCGTTCCTCCAGTGCATAGTTTCTCCTCTAGTTCGGATTTCTGCAATGCTTAGGCGAAGCCTTGCCGGAATTGCTCCACCACCATCACCGGAGCGCCGTCAGGCTATAGGAGAACTCTTCTTCATCTCCACTCCCTCTTGCTGGATCAAGACGGTGGAGATCGTCATCAAGCTCTACGTGTGTTGACCGCGGAGGTGTCGTCCGTTCGGTGCTAGATCGAAAGGATCGTCATCAAGTTCGTGAGACAGATCGTGATCAAGTTCGTGGGACGGATCGTGATCGGATCGCGGGACGGATCATGATTGGATCACGGGACAGATCATGATTGGATTGCGGGACGCACGTCGATTTGGATCGCGAAGACGTTCGACTACACCAACCGCGTTTCTTAATGCTTCCCGCTTAGCGATCTACAAGGGTATGTAGATCCACTCTCCCCCTCGTAGATTCTCATCACCATGGACAGATCTGCGTGTGCGTAGGAAAAAATTTGTTTCCCATGCAACGTTCCCCAACAGTGGTATCAGAGCTAGGTCTATGTGTAGATGAGATCTCGAGTAGAACATAAAAGGTTTGTGGGCGTTGATGCTTAGATTGCTTCCTCCGTTGGTCGGATTTTGGTTCAGTGGTATTGTGATATGAAGCGGCCCGGACCAACATTACTCGTACGCTTACGAGAGACCGGTTCCCTCGACGCAACTTAGTTGCATAGATGGCTTGCGGGTGGCAGTTTCTCTCACTTTAGTTGGATCGGATTCGACAAAGGCGGTCCTTGAGAAGGTTGAAAAGCAAATTATGTATCACCGTTGTGGTTTATGTGTAGGTGAGAATCGTTCTTGCTAGAAACCCGTAGCAGCCACGTAAAACATGCAGCAACAATTAGAGGACGTCTAACTTGTTTTTGCAGGGTATGTTGTGATGTGATATGGCCAATTACATGATGTGATATATGTGATGTATGAGATGATCATGTGATGTATAGAATTTCACGACTTGCATGTCGATGAGTACGACAACCGGCAGGAGCCCTAGGGTTGCCTTTAATTATTGTATGACCTGCGTGTCAATCATTAAGCGTTATGTAATGCTTTACTTTATCGCTAAACGGTAGCAATAGTAGTAGAAGCATGCAGGGCGTGACAACCCCGATGGCGACACGTTGATGGAGATCAAGATGATGGAGATCATAGTGTCGTGCCGGTGACGATGGAGATCATGTCTGTGCTTTCAAGATGGAGATCTAAAGCACAAGTTTATGGCCATATCATGTCACTTATGAATTGCATGTGATGTTAATCCTTTTATGCATCTTGTTTTGCTTAGTACGACGGTAGCATTATAAGGTGATCCCTCACTTAAATTTCAAGATAAATTGTGTTCTCCCCGAGTGTGCATCATTGCGAAAGTTCGTCGTGTTGAGACACCACGTGATGATCGGGTGTGATAGACTCTACGTTCACATATAACGGGTGCAAGCCAGTGTTGCACACGCAGAACACTCGGGTTAAACTTGACGAGCCTAGCATGTACAGATATGGCCTCGGAACACAAGAGACCGAAAGGTCGAACATGAGTCATATAGTAGATATGATCAACATAATGATATTCACCATTGAAGCCACCTCAACTCACGTGATGATCGGACTTGAGTTGGTGGATTTGGATCATGTGACACTCAGATGACCTAAGGGATGTCAATTTGAGTGGGAGCTTTAGTAATTTGATTAACTAAACTCATTATCTTGAATAATAGTCTAAGTGAACTTTGCATATTTATGTTGTAGATCAGTGGCTCGCGCAGTAGCACCCCTGAATTTTAATGTGTTCCTAGATAAAGCTAAGTTGAAAGATGATGGAAGTAACTTTGTTGACTGGGCCCGTAATCTGAGGATTATCCTCACGGCTTCCCAGAAATCATATGTCCTTGATGCACCGCTTGGTGACCAACCAGAAGACATGACCTCCAAAGATGTTAAGAACGTTTGGGAGGCACGTATTGGAGATTACTCAATAGTTCAGTGTGCAATATTGTATGGCTTGGAACCGGGACTTCAAAGATGTTTTGAACGTCATGGAGCATATGAGATGTTCCAGGAGTTCAAGTTTATCTTTTAGAAGAACGCCCGGATCGAGAGGTATGAAACCTCCGATAAGTTCTATGCTTGCAAGATGGAGGAGAACGGGTCTATCAGTGAACATATACTCAGAATGTCTGGGTATTCAACTCGTCTAGCGGAGTTGGGAATTGCCCTTCCACCAGAGGTGATCACTGACAGAGTTCTTCAATCACTGCCACCTAGTTACAAGAGCTTTGTGATGAACTATAACATGCACGGGATGAACAAGTCAGTCGCCGAGTTATTTGCGATGCTAAAAGTCGCTGAGTCTGAAATCCGGAAAGAACATCAAGTGTTGATGGTCAATAAAACCACTAGTTTCAAGAAAAATGGCAAAGTCAATGGCAAGGGCAAGAAGGGTAAAACCAAGAAGGATGGCAAACTAGTTGCTACTCCTGTAAAGAAGCCTAAGCATGGATCCAAGCCAGAAACTGAGTGCTTTCATTGCAAAGGAACTGGTCACTGGAAGCGGAACTGCCCCAAGTACCTGGCTTAAAAGAAGGAGGCCAACGACAAACAAGGTATATATGATATACATGTTATTGATGTGTACCTTACTAGCTCTCGTGGTAGTGCCTGGGTATTTGATACCGGTTCGGTTGCTCACATATGTAACTCAAAGCAGGAACTACGGAATAAACGAAGGCTGGCAAAGGACGAAGTGATCATGCGCGTGGGAAATGGTTCCAAGGTTGATGTGATCGTCGTCAGCACGCTCTCTCTTGAATTACCATCGGGATTAGTGATGAACCTGAATAATTGTTATTTAGTGCCTGCGTTAAGCATGAACATTATATCTGGATCTTGTTTATTGCGAGACGGTTACTCATTTAAATCAGATAATAAAGGTTGTTCTATTTATATGAGTAATATCTTTTATGGTCATGCACCCAATGTTAGGGGTTTATTCATATTGAATCCTGATAGTGATGACACACATGTTCATAACATTGATGCCAAAAGATGTAGAGTTGATAATGATAGTACCACTTTCTTGTGGCACTGCTGTTTAGGTCATATTGGTGTAAAATGCATGAGGAAGCTCCATGCTGATGGACTTTTGGAGTCACTTGATTTTGAATCACTTCACACATGTGAACCATGTCTCATGGGCAAGATGACTAAAACGCCGTTCTCTGGTACAATGGAACGGGCGAGTGACTTATTGGAAATCATACATACTGATGTGTGCGGTCCAATGAATGTTACAGTGCATGGTGGATATCGTTATTTTCTCACCTTCACTGATGACTTAAGTATATATGGGTATATTTACTTAATGAAACACAAGTTTGAAACGTTTGAAAAGTTCAAGCAATTTCAGAGTGAAGTTGAGAATCATCGTAACAAGAATATTAAGTTCTTGTGATCTGATCGAGGAGGTGAATATCTGAGTTATGAGTTTGGCAATCACTTAAGACAGTGTGGAATTGTTTCATAGTTGACACCGCCCGGAACACCACAGCGTAATGGTGTGTCCGAACGTCGTAATCGAACCTTATTAGATATGGTGCATTCTATGATGTCTCTTGCTGATTTGCCACTATCGTTTTGGGGTTATGCATTAGAGACAGGTGCATTCACTTTCAATAGGGCACCATCAAAATCCGTTGAGACGATGCCATATGAACTGTGGTTTGGCAAGAAGCCAAAGTTGTCGTTTCTTAAAGTTTGGGGATGTGAGCTTATGTCAAAAAGCTTCAGCCTGAAAAGTTGGAACCCAAAGCGGAGAAATGCGTCTTCATAGGATACCCAAAAGAGACAGTCGGGTATACCTTCTATCTGAGATCCAAAGGCAAAGTGTTTGTCGCTAAGAACGGAACATTTCTTGAGAAAGAATTTCTCTCGAAAGAATTGAGTGGGAGGAAAATAGAGCTTGATGAGGTTATTGAACCTTTACTTCAACCATAAAGTAGCACATCACAAAAAGATGTTTCTGTGGAACCTACGACGGTAGAAGAGGAAGTTAATGATGATGATCATGAAGCTTCGGATCAAGCTGCTATTGAACCTCGTAGGTCGACAAGGCCACGTACTACCCCTGAGTGGTACGGCAACCCTGTCTTGGAGGTCATGTTGTTGGACAACAATGAACCTACGAGCTATGAAGGAGCAGTGATGGGCCCAGATTCTGAGAAATGGTTAAAGGCCATGAAATCCGAGATGGGATCCATGTATGAAAACAAAGTATGGACTTTGGAAGTATTACCTGAAGGGCGAAAGGACATTCAGAACAAATGGATCTTTAAGAAGAAGACAAACGCGAACTGTAATGTCACCGTCTATAAAGCTCGACTTGTGGCAAAGGGTTTTTCACAAGTTCAAGGAGTTGACTACGATGAGACTTTCTCACCCGTAGCGATGCTTAAGTCTGTCAGAATCATGTTAGCAATAGCTGCTTATTTCGACTATGAAATTTGGCAGATGGATGTCAAAACAGTGTTCCTCAACGGTTTCCTTGAGGAAGAGTTGTATATGATGCAACCCGAAGGTTTTGTCGATCCAGAGAATGCTGACAAAGTTTGCAAACTCCAGCGGTCCATTTATGGACTGGTGCAAGCATCTCGGAGTTGAAATAAGCGCTTTGATGAGGTGATCAAAGCGTTTGAGTTTATACAAGTTTATGGAGAAGCTTGTATTTACAAGAAAGTGAGTGGGAGCTCTATAGCGTTTCTAGTATTATATGTGGATGACATATTGCTGATTGGAAACAATATAGAAATGCTGGAAAGCGTGAAGGAATATTTGAACAAGAGTTTTTCAATGAAGGACCTAGGAGAAGCTGCTTTCATATTAGGCATTAAGATCTATAGAGATTGATCGAGACGCTTAATAGCACTTTCACAAAGCACATACCTTGATAAAGTTTTTAAGAAGTTCAAAATGGAACAGTCCAAGAAGGGGTTCTTTCCTGTGTAACAAGGTGTGAAGTTGAGTAAGACTCAATGCCCAGTAACTGCAGAAGATAGAGAAAAGATGATTGTCATCCCCTATGCTTCAGCCATAGGCTCTATCATCTATGCAATGTTGTGCACAAGACCCGATGTCAGCCTTGCCATAAGTATGGCCGGAAGGTTTCAAAGTGATCCTGGAATGGAGCACTGGCAAGCGGTCAAGAATATCCTTAAGTACCTGAAAAGGACTAAGGAAATGTTTCTCTTTTATGGAGGTGATTAAGAGCTCATCGTAAAGGGTTACGTCGATGCAAGCTTTGACACTGATCCGGACGACTCTAAGTCGCAAACCGGATACGTATTTATTCTTAACGGGGGAGCGGTAAGCTGGTGCAGTTCCAAGCAAAGCGTGGTATCTGATTCTACGTGCGAAGCGGAATACATCGCAGCCTCGGAGGCGGGCGAAGGAAGGTGTCTAGATGAAGCAGTTCATGAAAGATCTTGGAGTAGTGCCCAGTACACTGAATCCAATGAACCTGTTCTGTGACAACACTGGTGCCATTGCTCTGGCCAAGGAACCAAGGTTTCACAAGAGGACCAGACACATAAAGCGACGCTTCAACTCCATCCGCGATTACATCGTGGAGAAAGACATAAATATTTGCAAAGTGCACACGGATCTGAATGTTGCAGACCCGTTGACTAAACCTCTTCCAAGGGCTAAACATGATCAACACCAGAACTGCATGGGTGTTCGATTCATTACAATGTAAATCACATAGTGATGTGAACTAGATTATTGACTCTAGTGCAAGTGGGAGACTACTGGAAATATTCCCTAGAGGCAATAAATAAAGTGTTTATTATTGTATTTCCTTGTTCATGATAATCGTTTATTATCCATGCTATAATTGTATTCATTGGAAACATGGATACACGTGTGGATACATAGACAAACACAATGTCCCTAGTATGCCTCTAGTGAACTAGCTCGTTGATCGAAAGATGGTTAAGGTTTCCTAGCCATGGACATGAGATGTCATTTGATAACGGGGTCACATCATTAGGAGAATGATGTGATGGATAAGACCCAAACTACAAACGTAGCTTATGATCATGTCACTTTATTGCTACTGTTTTCTGCATGTCAAGTATATGTTCCTATCACCATGAGATCATGCAACTCACAGATATCGGAGGAGTGCCTTGTGTGTATCAAATGTCGCAACGTAACTGGGTGACTATAAAGGTGCTCTACAGGTGTCTCCGAGGGTGTCTGTTGAGTTGGCATGGATCAAGATTGGGATTTGTTACTCCGTGTGACGGAGAGGTATCTCAGGGCCCACTCGGTAATACAACATCACAATAAGCCTTGCAAGCAATATGACTAAGTGTTAGTTGCGAGATCTTGTATTACGGAACGAGTAAAGATACTTGCCAGTAACGAGGTTGAACTAGGTATGGAGATACCGACGATCGAATCTCGGGCAAGTAACATACCGAAGAACAAAGGGAACATCATACGGGATTAACTGAATCCTTGACATAGAGGTTCGACCGATAAAGATCTTCATAGAATATGTAGGAAGCAATGTGGACATCCAGGTCCCGCCATTGGTTATTGACCGTAGAGGTGTCTCGGTTATGTCTACATAGTTCTCGAACCCGCAGGGTCTGCACACTTAAGGTTTGGTGACGTTTCGGTAGTATAGAGTTATGTATGGTGGTGACCTAAGGTTGTTCGGAGTCCCATATGAGATCCCGGACGTCACGAGGAGCTCCGGAATGGTCCGTAGGTAAAGATTCATATATAGGAAGTCCCGTTTTGGTCGCCGGAAAAGTTTCGGGCTCATCGGTAGTATACCGGGAGTGCCGAGAGTGTACCGGGAGGCCTCCGGGAGGAGTATTTCGACCCAAGAGGCTACATGGGCTGTGGGAGAGTGGAAACCAGCCCTTATTGGGCTGGTGGAACAACCACAAGAGGCCCATGCGGCTGGAACAAAAAGTCCTAAGAGAAAAAGTGGAAAAAGGCAAAAAAAAAGAGGGTGAATCCTAGTCCTACTAGGATTGGAGGTGGACTCCACCTCCACCCTTGGTTCTGCCGACTCCTTGGTGGCAAGCCACCTCCTATCTTCCTCCTATATATACTGGTGGTATTGAGGGTTTTTTGCACTAGGATTTCAGCCATGTGCTACCCGTTCCTCCAGTGCATAGTTTCTCCTCTAGATTGAATTTCTATAGTGCTTAGACGAAGCCCTGTCGGAATTGCTCCACCACCATCACCGGAGCGCCGTCAGGCTGCCGAAGAACTCTTCTTCCTCTCCACTCCCTCTTGCTAGATCAAGACGGTGGAGATTGTCATCAAGTTGTACGTGTGCTGAACGCGGAGGTGTCGTCCGTTCGGTGCTAGATCGGAAGGATCGTAATCAAGTTCGTGGGACGGATCGTGATCAAGTTCGTGGGACGGATCGTGATCGGATCGCAGGACGGATCATGATTGGATCGCAGGACGGATCGTGATTGGATCGCGGGACGCACGTCGATTTGGATCGCGAAGACGTTCGACTACACCAACCGCGTTTCTTAACGCTTCCCGCTTAGCGATCTACAAGGGTATGTAGATCCACTCTCCCTCTCGTAGATGCTCATCACCATGGATAGATCTGCATGTGCGTAGGAAATTTTTTGTTTCCCATGCAACGTTCCCCAACACAAATCCCCAACTTGACTAACCCTAGTTGCATGAGGTAGATGCAAACCTGACTGGTGACAGAGTCCCCGTCCGACGAGGAGCTGGAAAGGTCGTTCCAGGAAGGCATGCCGGCGAGCTGGACGGCGACGGCGAGCTAGCGGCGGCAAGGAAAAGAGAGCTGGGAGTAGTAGAAGAGTGAGTCGAAGAGGAGGTAGTACGCGAGGGAAAGACATAGATGGATTCCAAATTTACTACATCAGAATTAATTCAGGTGATGTGTACTACGTGTCCAATAGAGGAATGGACAAGGGGTAATTGCAAAAATGCCATGGCTGATTGTCCTGCCACGCTGGATCCATTTGGCAGCGTCTGATAGGCCCAATATTAAACTTGCATCTCCTATGCAAGTTGTATGACTAGTTAGTGCACTTTTGCAAGTTTTAGGACTAAACCATCACATTCCCTACAAATTCAAAATTCTTGGACATGCGGTGCTATTACCTCTAAAAATAGCTCTTGATCTCACAATGAAGGTTATGAGGAATAGGGGTAGACGCTTTTTGCACGTCATGATACACAAAAGATGCTAGCTTAATAAATTATTCAAACAAACATTTGTAGATGCATCAAAATGGTACTTTTGAGTATGGAGCCGTCTTTTTAGCCGAACTAATCAAATTTAATTAGGTTGATTTTTGGTAAGTTGGTAATTGTAGAATTTTGTTATATGAACTGATGAGTTGTGCAAGTTGTTTTTTTAGGCCGGACTCCCGTGGCTCTTTATTTTTTTGGCGGAACACTTTGCTTCCACTTCAACAAAAATGTATATAGCTCGAAACACCTACTTTCTTGGTTCCTAAATATAAGTCTTTTTAGAAATTCTACTACGGACTACATAGGAGCAAAATGAGTGAATCTACACTTTAAAGTATATCTATATACATCTGTATGTAGTCCGTAGTAGAATCTCTAAAGAGGCTTATATTTAGAAACGAAGGTTGTATATGTTATCATGCAGAAAAGATAGAACTTTCCGAAAACTTACAAATATCATTTTAAATATTGTTCGTTCAAGAAAACGCCGCTCTACTATAGATATCATTTGTTAGAATGCCTAATCAAATTTAAGTAAGTTTGTTTTTGCTGGTAAAATTGAAGTTCCAACAATTATTAGTACTATATGTAATGGCACTAGGGTACTATATAATATATGTAGAGTTTAATATTCGTAATTTGACAATTGCTCGGTTAGATTATATTAATTGTATGTGTGGCGCTCTTTATTAACATAATATATGTCACACCCTGTAACTAAAGATATTCTGCATAGTGAGTTTATTATTTGTTATTTGAAGATTTAAGAAAATATGTACTTTTCTTTTTACTAAAGATGGTGCTTGTTCTGCAAGATTAAATCATCTATGGCTCAACGATGTAGCTTAACATTTTAAATTTGGTGCTTGTTCTATCAGATTAAATTAACTATAGATTACTGATGTAGGTAAAATTCTAGTGATGGTACTTACTATTTCATAATAATTTAACTATGGATTATTTATGCACTGTACAATTCTAAGAGTGTTATATATCACTAATCCATCATCTCACGGTTTTCTTACAAAGTTTTCTTTGGTTCCCATCTCCCCAATGATCTAGTACGATTGGTAGGAATGTAGTAGCACCACATGCTCATCGGTACGTTTCTAGTCAACAGTGGTATTGTTCGAAGTCAGACGTGTGCTGAAAACAATTGTCAGGAGGCTATTCTAATAGCTAGATTCTGTGTTTAATGCTAGATCTTTCAGGCCGGATACACCGGCTGACCGAGCCATACGGGGGACAGGAGCCAGGAATACCAGGCCAACTCGGATCCCAAGCACATGCGAACGGGCTGGATAAAGTCTTACGTGAGGCTCGTCCCCTACCAGGCATTTGTGTACTTGAGGATGTGTTTGGTACCATGTATGAATCTAGCTTAGTTGTTCTTCTGTCAACCATGCTCATGATAGACATGCTGAGTCCACGCAGTTGGTCTTGTTTGGCAGTGATATATGCACTGATACATGCTGAGCCGAGATTTTGTTTGGCAGCCTGCATATGTTTAGACATGCTGATTTGTTTTTTGAAAATTTCAAATTCTGAACATTATTTGGAAATTTGAACATATTTGCAATTCTGATTATTTAAAAAAAATGAAATTCTGAATATTTTATAAAAACTTAAACAAAAATTGAAATTCTAAACATTTTTTGAAAATTTAAACAAAATTTTTAATTCTAAACATTTTTTTTAAATTTACATTTTGAAATTCTAAATGTTTTTTTAATTTTTAAAATAAAACCTCAATATTTTTTAAAAAATTAAACAATATTTGAATTTCTGAAAAAAAATTGCAAATTTAAACAATTTCAAAAATTTGAAGAAATTCTGAACATTTGAATTTTTGAATTTTTGAAAATTGGGTCAAATTTTGAAATTCGGAATGTTTTTTGAAAATGTAAACAATTTTTGAATTTTTGGACTTTTTTAAAAATTGGAACAAATTTTGAAATTCTGAATGTTTTTGAAAATTTAAACAAATTCCGAAATACTGAACTTTTTTGAAAATTGGAACAAATTTTGAATTTTTGAACTTTTTTTATAAGGATCAGGACCAACATGGCTGCCTTCATGCACCCTGTTTGGGGTGCATGAGATGGGCATGGTTGAGGGCTCTTTTATGCATCACATGGGCATAGCTCAGGTGAGCCCATGCACCCTACCAAACAGGCAAAAGGAGGTTGGATTGAGAACTTTTGCCCTCATGCACCCTCCATGCACCCTACCAAACACACCCTGAAAGGCTTTCAAAGGAGCACTCCTCAAAACAAACAAAGCTAGCTCAGGTCGGCCTGCAGCGTAGAGCCCACGAGGTTAAGCCCTCGGCATCTAGGCGATGTCCACCAGTGAGGTTTAACACGATGGTCAACTCGGGCGAGTGAAGGAAACTGAACGCAGCCTTGCCGGCAACGTTGTAGCCTCCTATCCTATCCTTTCCCTGACTTGAGTGAGTCGGCCCCTATGATGTGGTTTCTGGCCGCCCTCCTTCCCCTCTCCTCCGTCGGCACTGCCAGTTGGAGTTGGGGTGGATGCGGGGCGCGTCCGTGTATAGTAGGTGTAGGTTTCTTTCTCGTTTTCTTCTCTCTGGCTAATAAGGATGCGTCTAGATCCAGATCTACCATCTTTTCTTGTCTAGTTCCTCGAATCCGAGTCCCTGATGAGGGCAGCACGGTGAGGGAACGAATCTTGAGCGGTGGTGGCTCTTATGCCGGCGAGTCCATGCCATATCCATGGTGGTTTGCAACTTCGGCTGCTGGCGCCTTTTTTCCCCTCCTACTTTCTTTGCTACAGGTTGAGAGTTGAGCTCACACTTACGAGCGATGTTGGTGTCTCCAGTTCCTCCTCTTCTAGCAGACATCCAAGGTGGATGGCGGTTGTTGGCAGAAGATCTGATGAGAAACTCTCTAATAAGTTCGTCGGGTGGCTTGAGGTGGCGGTGGTGGCTACTTTCCCTTATTTCTCTCCTTGCCGTCGTGGTGGTGGAATAAGAGGTCAAGATGGGGATGGTGCTGATGCTCTTAGATCTTGTGCGTCGTAGGGAGTTCAAACTGGTGTTGCTATTCGATCTTCAGGTGTTGCATTGACCTTTGTTGTTGTAGCTATAGATCAAACAAAGGATTAACTCTGCCGAGCACTTTGGGTGGATAGGGTGGTACGTCGGGCACATGAGGATTCACCGGCAATTTCTTATGCACCTTTCTTCTTGCCTTTTGGAAAGATTCTGGTCGGAGAAGGTGGTATATGCTTCTCCGTTGAGGTCGCCGGAAGCCCAGGGACCACTTGCATTTTTTGTGCATCTATCAAGGGGTCTTTTGTGCATAAGGAAAGGACATTGTTGTAATTTCCTATTTCTTTCAGGTCCTTTTTCTAGTCTTGTAACAATTTTGATATAAATGCCATCTTGAGACCTTCGAGTCCCTTCTCGTGTTCAAAAAAGAAAAACTGGGGCCCCTTCCCGTGTTGAAAAAAGAAAAACTGGGGCGATGCCCAACAAGCGAGTGAAGGCTACGCCGAATGAAGACGGCGAGGCAGTCCGCGTCAGCAAGGAAGAGCGGCAGTGGTAGGATCTTCCGTTTTGGCGATGATGGATGGCTGTCGCATCGCCCTGAGGGCTCATTAAGACGTGCGTGATGGCACCGAAGATGGGTAAGATGGCTAAAGGAGAAAGTGTTGGAATTTGTTCGGAAAATGGGCCAGCCCAATAAAAATTTTCAGAATTCCTAATAAATCCTAGAGGCCCACTAATCCCATTTGTGCAAGGCAATAGGTGGGACAAAAGTTTAGTCCCACATTGCTAGTTTAGTAGGAGTTGGACTTCCTTATAAGGGAGGATGTTTCTCCACATGTATGAGCATGAGAACAAGAGGGACATACACGCGTGCTCCTCCTCCACCGCCTGCCTCGCCATGCCACGCCACGTCTCATCACGACATGCCGCGGGTTGCGGGAATGAGCCAAGTCAATGTCTAAATTTTTTCCACGCACGACTGGAATACGAAAGGTCACTCGGGAGTTGAAAGGCTTAGCTGTAGTGGAGATTGAATACGATGTTGCACCCTTCGGCTACTGCTTTTTCGTTTCGTCTCCCTCTTTTGCTTCACCTCCCATTGCTGCCTGTTCGCCTCCTTCTCCTATGCCTGTAAAAGGGAGGTCGCTCCTCTCCAGAGAGACACACCAGAACTTCCTCTTCCTCACGTCCTCGAGTTCCAAACCCTGAGCTGCTACAAGGTTCTTCCCCATCCCGGCTTGCGGCGTGCATCGCAGGTCGAGACAGTAGGCCTCCGAAACCCCACCACTTTGAGTCCTGTACGGGAGAAGGGTGATAAGGTTTTTGGGGAGCGCTTTGCGTGACTACTGGCTTCTTCATCACGGACGCCACGGACACCGACGATCACTTCCCAAACGACGACTTCTTCCCCGACGTCGACAACCTCTTCGACAACATGGCCGGTGATGACGTCAATGCCAACCCTGTTGCTGTTGTCGCTCAGTACGTATTCATGTTTTCCATGTTTGAGGTTTTGTTACAAATACTTGGTCTAGTTTCTATTCTACCTATGTTTCCATATAGTTCTCATGTTCGCATAATATTCACCTACTATCCTTTAGTTCCCTCATAAGTTTTGTTCCTCTTATTATGGCATATTCTCCTCTTTTACTATGATCTTGCTTTATCATCTTCTTATTTAGTTTAAATCTTTCGGTAAATTGCTCATATTTCCAACAAATCAAAAACCTTATTATAGGCAATTTACCCCGAGTGGTTTTGCTACTTCCATGAGGCCTCCTATGTTTGAGGGTGTGCACTATAAGAGGTGGCATTGGTACTCTTGATGTGGAAGAAAAGGTGAGAGCAAAAGATATACGTGCTCGAGGTATTGAGGGAGGTTCTAGTGCCAATTTGGTACAGAGGAAAAACTTCCAGCCCCACAATTTCAAGAACAATGGCAAGTTTGATGGTAAGGGAAAGTTTGATGGGAAGAACAAGGCTTCGCAACACACCAACTTCAAGAAGAAGCCTGACAAGAAGAAAGGTGTGTGTCATGTCTGCAATATCCTCATCATTGGGCCCCTAGCTTCCCTAACCATTAGGACAAGCGTCAACATGGGAAAGACAACAAGATCGCAAATGTTGTCATTGGTGAGGCTGAGATGAAGAATGTTGGGTACGGTATACTTCTCACTATTCTCTCAGTATGTCTTTCTCCTGATTGGTTGATTGACACTGGTGCTAATGTGCATGTATGCGGTGATATTTCCATGTTTTCTTCTTATCAGGCCATAGGAACTACTTCCGTGCTAATGGCAATGGTTCAAGTGCTTCTATTCGTGGTGTTGGCACGGACGATCTGAAGTTTACTTCGCGGAAGATCGTGCAACTGAAGAACGTGCATTATGTCCCCTCCGTCAATAAAAATCTTGTTAGCGGATCTCTTATGTGTAGATATGGCTACAATCTTGTCTTTGAGTCCAATAAATTTGTAATATCCAAGTATGGAACTTTTGTTGGAAAGTTTATGAGTTAGGAGGCTTGTGCACACTATCTCTGTCAGATGTTTGTAATAAAGTTGTTCATCATGTTTGCAACAATAGTGAATCAAATGTCTGGCATTCACGTCTCTGTCATGTTAATTTCGACTGTATGGCGCAAGTAGCCAAGTTGAACTTAATCCCCAACTTCACTATTGTCAAGGGATCTAAGTGTCAAGTTTGTGTGCAAGCTAAGCAACCTCGTAAATCTCATACAACTACGGAAACAAGAAATCTTGCGCCACTAGAACTCATGTTGGGAGACGTAGTAGTAAATCAAAATTTTCCTACGTTCACCAAGATCTATCTATGGAGAAACCAGCAACGAGAGGGGAGAGATTGCATCTTCATACCTTTGAAGATCGCTAAGCGGAAGCGTTACAAGAACGCGGTTGATGGAGTCGTACTCGCAGCGATTCAAATCGCGGTAGATCCGATCAAGTGCCGAACGGACGGCACCTCCGCGTTCAACACACGTGCAGCCCGGTGACGTCTCCAACACCTTGATCCAGCAAGGAGGAAGGAGAGGTTGGGGAAGGGCTCCAACAGCAGCACGACGGCGTGGTGGTGGTGGAGTAGCAAGGTATTCCGACAGGGCTTCGCCTAAGCGCTGCGGAGGAGGAAGAAGAGAGGTAGGGCTTCGCCGTGAGAGAGAGAGATCAAATCCTGTCTCAAAACATCCAAAACCTCAAGTATATATAGGAGGAGGGACGTGGAGGGATGGCTTGGCCTCTACTCCAAAGAGGAGATGGCCGGCTGAATTAAAGGGAGAGTCCACCTCCCACAAGGGAGGTGGATCTCCTCCTTTTAAATCCTTTTTGCCTTATCTCCTTATCTCCAGACGCATGGGCCTTTAGCAAAAGTCTTGCCCAGCCCAATAAGGGCTGGCACACTTTATCTAACAGCCCATGTGGTCCTTTGGTCGTCACACCCCTCCCGGGGGTCCTCCGGCACCCTCCCGGCACTCCCGGTACACTACCGATGAGCCCGAAAACTTTCCGGTGACCAAAATTGGACTTCCTATATATCAATCTTTACCTCCGGACCATTCCGGAGCTCCTCGTGACGTCCGGGATCTCATCCGGGACTCCGAACAACCTTCGGTAATCACGTATACCTTTTCCCTATAACCCTAGCGTCATCGAACCTTAAGTGTGTAGACCCTACGGGTTCGGGAGACACGTAGACATGACCGAGACACCTCTCCGGCCAATAACCAACAGCGGGATCTGGATACCCATGTTGGCTCCCACGTACTCCACGATGATCTCATCGGATGAACCACGATGTCAGGGATTCAATCAATCCCGTATACAATTCCCTTTGTCTATCGGTATGGTACTTGCCCGAGATTCGATCGTCGGTATCGCCATACCTTGTTCAATCTCGTTACCGGCAAGTCTCTTTACTCGTTCCGTAACACATCATCCCGTGGCTAACTCCTTAGTCACATTGAGCTCATTATGATGATGTCTTACCGAGTGGGCCCAGAGATACCTCTCCGTCACACGGAGTGACAAATCCCAGTCTTGATTCGTGTCAACCCAACAGACACTTTCGGAGATACCCGTAGCGTACCTTTATAGCCACCCAGTTACGTTGTGACGTTTGGCACACCCAAAGCATTCCTACGGTATCCGGGAGTTACACAATCTCATGGTCTAAGGAAATGATACTTGACATTGAAAAGCTTTAGCAAACGAACTACACGATCTTGTGCTATGCTTAGGATTGGGTCTTGTCCATCACATCATTCTCCTAATGATGTGATCCCGTTATCAACGACATCCAATGTCCATGGTCATGAAACCGTGACCATCTATTGATCAACGAGCTAGCCAACTAGAGGCTCACTAGGGACATGTGATGGTCTATGTATTCACACATGTATTACGGTTTCTGGTTAACACAATTGTAGCATGAATAATAGACAATTATCATGAACTAGGAAATACAATAATAACCATTTTATTATTGCCTCTAGGGCATATTTCCAACAGTCTCCCACTTGCACTAGAGTCAATAATCTAGTTACATTGTGATGAATCGAACACCCATAGCGTTCTGGTGTTGATCATGTTTTGCTCGTGAGAGAGGTTTAGTCAACGGATCTGCGACATTCAGATCCGTATGCACTTTACAAATATCTATGTCTCCCTCCTGAATGTAATCACGGATGGAGTTGAAGCGGCGCTTGATGTGTCTTGTCTTCTTGTGAAACCTGGGCTCCTTCGCAAGGGCAATAGCTCCAGTGTTGTCACAGAGTAGAGTCATCGGGCCCGACGCATTTGGAATCACTCCTAGGTCGGTGATGAACTCCTTCATCCAGACTCCCTCCTTTGCTGCTTCCGAAGCAGCTATGTACTCCGCTTCACATGTAGATGCCGCCACGACGCTTTGCTTGCTGCTACTCCAGCTGACTGCCCCTCCATTCAAAATATACACGTATCCGGTTTGCGACTTAGAGTCGTCCGGATCTGTGTCGAAGCTAGCGTCGACGTAACCCTTTACGACGAGCTCTTCGGCACCTCCATATATGAGAAACATGTCCTTTGTCCTTTTCAGGTACTTCAGGATATTCTTGACCGCTGTCCAGTGTTCCGCTCCGGGATCACTTTGGTACCTCCCTACCAAACTTATGGCAAGGTTCACATCAGGTCTGGTACACAGCATGGCATACATGATAGAGCCTATGGCTGAAGCATAGGGGATGGCACTCATCTCTTCTCTATCCTTTGCCGTGGTCGGGCATTGAGTCGTACTCAATCTCACACCTTGCAACACAGGCAAGAACCCCTTCTTGGACTGATGCATATTGAACTTCTTCAATATCTTTTCAAGGTATGTGCTTTGTGAAAGACCAATGAGGCGTTTCGATCTATCTCTATAGATCTTAATACCTAATATGTAAGCAGCTTCTCCAAGGTCCTTCATTGAAAAACACTTATTCAAGTAGGCCTTGATACTTTCCAAGAGTTCTATATTATTTCCCATTATCAGCATGTCATCAACATACAATATAAGAAATGCTATAGAGCTCCCACTCACTTTCTTGTAAATACAAGGTTCTCCATAAACCTGTACAAACCCAAACGCTTTAATCACCTCATTAAAGCGAATGTTCCAACTCCGAGATGCTTGCACCAGCCCATAGATGGAGCGCTGGAGCTTGCATACCTTGTTAGCATCTTTAGGATCGACAAAACCTTCCGGCTGCATCATATACAGTTCTTCCTTGAGGAAGCCATTAAGGAATGCCGTTTTGACGTCCATTTGCCAGATCTCATAATCATAAAATGCGGCAACTGCTAACATGATTCGGACTGACTTTAGCATCGCTACGGGTGAGAAAGTCTCATCGTAGTCAACTCCTTGAACTTGTCGATAACCCTTAGCGACAAGCCGAGCTTTATAGGCGGTGACATTACCGTCCGCGTCAGTCTTCTTCTTAAAGATCCATTTGTTTTCAATGGCTCGCTTATCATTAGGCAAGTCCACCAAAGTCCATACTTTGTTCTCATACATGGATCCTATCTCGGATTTCATGGCCTCAAGCCATTTGTTGGAATCCGGGCCCGTCATCGCTTCTTCATAGTTCGAAGGTTCACCGTTGTCCAACAACATGATCTCTAGGACAGGATTGCCATACCACTCTGGTGCGGAACGTGTCCTGGTGGACCTTCGAATAGCAACTTGATCTGAAGTTTCATGATCATCATCATTAACTTCCTCTCTAGCCGGTGTAGGCTCCACAGAAACAACTTCCTGTGCTGCGCTACTCTCCGGTTCGAGTGGAGGTACAATTTCCTCATCAAGTTCTATTTTCCTCCCACTTACTTCTTTCGAGAGAAACTCTTTCTCGAGAAAGGATCCATTCTTGGCAACAAAGACTTTGCCTTCGGATCGTAGGTAGAAGGTATACCCAATAGTCTCCTTGGGATATCCTATGAAGACGCACTTTTCCGCTTTGGGTTCGAGCTTCTCAGGTTGAAGTTTCTTCACATAAGCATCGCATCCCCAAACTTTTAGAAACGACAGCTTAGGTTTCTTTCCAAACCACAATTCATGCGGTGTCGTCTCAACGGATTTAGACGGTGCCCTATTTAAAGTGAATGCGGCAGTCTCTAATGCATATCCCCAAAATGATAGCGGTAAGTCGGTAAGAGACATCATAGATCGCACCATATCCAATAGAGTGCGATTACGACGTTCAGACACACCATTTCGCTGGGGTGTGCCGGGCGGCGTGAGTTGTGAAACAATTCCACATTTCCTAAGGTGCGTGCCAAACTCGTGACTTAAATATTCTCCGCCACGATCAGATCGTAGGCATTTTATTTTCCTGTCACGTTGATTCTCGACCTCACTCTGAAATTCCTTGAACCTTTCAAAAGTTTCAGACTTGTGTTTCATTAAGTAGACATAACCATATCTACTCAAGTCATCAGTGAGGGTGAGAACATAACGGTAGCCACCGCGAGCCTCGACGCTCATTGGACCGCATACATCGGTATGTATTATTTCCAACAAGTCAGTTGCTCGCTCCATTGTTCCGGAGAACGGAGTCTTGGTCATCTTGCCCATGAGGCATGGTTCGCATGTGTCAAATGATTCGAAATCAAGTGACTCCAAAATTCCATCAGCATGGAGCTTCTTCATGCGTTTGACACCAATATGGCCAAGACGGCAGTGCCACATGTAAGTGGGACTATCGTTATCAACTTTACACTTTTTGGTACTCACACTATGGACATGTGTAACATCACGTTCGAGATTCATCAAAAATAAACCATTGACCAGCGGGGCATGAGCATAAAACATTTCTCTCATATAAATAGAACAACCATTATTCTCGGATTTAAATGAGTAGCCATCTCGCATCAAGCGAGATCCAGATACAATGTTCATGCTCAAAGCTGGTACTAAATAACAATTATTAAGGTTTAAAACTAATCCCGAAGGTAGATGTAGAGGTAACGTGCCGACGGCGATCACATCGACCTTGGAACCATTCCCGACACGCATCGTCACCTCATCCTTGGCCAGCCTCCGCTTATTCCGCAGCTCCTGCTTGGAGTTACAAATGTGAGCAACTGCACCGGTATCAAATACCCAGGAGCTACTACGAGCGCTGGTCAAGTACACATCAATAACAAGTATATCACATATACCTTTAATGTTGCCGTCCTTCTTATCCGCTAAATACTTGGGGCAGTTCCGCTTCCAGTGACCGGTACCCTTGCAATAAAAGCACTCAGTCTCAGGCTTGGGTCCATTTTTCTTCTTCTTCCCGGCAACTTGCTTACCGGGCGCGGCAACAGCTTTGCCATCCTTCTTGAAGTTCTTCTTACCCTTGCCTTTCTTGAAACTAGTGGTCTTATTCACCATCAACACTTGATGCTCCTTTTTGATCTCGACCTCCGCTGATTTCAGCATCGAGTACAACTCAGGAATGGACTTCTCCATACCTTGCATGTTGTAGTTCATCACAAAGCTCTTGAAGCTAGGTGGAAGCGACTGGAGGATTCTGTCAATGACCGAGTCATCCGGGATATTAACCCCCAGCTGAGTCAAGCGGCTGTGTAGCCCAGACATCTTGAGGATGTGCTCACTGACAGAACTATGCTCCTCCATCTTACAGCTGAAGAACTTGTCGGAGACATCATATCTCTCGACCCGGGCATGAGCTTGAAAAACCAGTTTCAGCTCCTGGAACATCTCATATGCTCCGTGTTGCTCAAAACGCTTTTGGAGCCCCGGTTCTAGACTGTAAAGCATGCCGCATTGAACAAGGGAGTAATCATCGCAGCGTGATTGCCAAGTGTTCATAACATCTTGTTCCGCTGGGAGAACGGGTGCGTCACCTAGCGGTGCATCTAGGACATACAATCTCTTGGAAGCTATGAGGATGATCCTCAAGCTACGGACCCAGTCCGCATAGTTGCTTCCATCATCTTTCAGCTTGGTTTTCTCTAGGAACGCGTTGAAATTGAGGGTGACATTCGCGTTGGCCATTGGATCTACATCATAGATTGTAAAGACAATTTTAGACTAAGTTCATGATAATTAAGTTCACTTAATCAAATTAATGAACTCCCACTTAGACAGACATCTCTCTAGTCTTCCAAGTGATACATGATCCATGTCAACTAGCCCGTGTCCGATCATCACGTGAGACGGACTAGTCATCCATGGTGAACATCTTCATGTTGATCGTATCTTCTATACGACTCATGTTCGACCTTTCGGTCTTCCGTGTTCCGAGGCCATGTCTGTACATGCTAGGCTCGTCAAGTCAACCTAAGTGTTTCGCGTGTGTAAATCTGGCTTACACCCGTTGTATGCGAACGTTAGAACCTATCACACCCGATCATCACGTGGTGCTTCGGAACAACGATCCTTAGCAACGGTGCACAGTTAGGGTGAACACTTCTCTTGAAATTTTATTGAGAGATCATCTTATTTACTACCGTCGTTCTAAGCAAATAAGATGTAAACATGATAAACATCACATGCAATCAATATAGTGACATGATATGGCCAATATCATTTTGCTCCTATGATCTCCATCTTCGGGGCACCATGATCATAACTGTCACCGGCACGACACCATGATCTCCATCATCATGATCTCCATCATTGTGTCTTCATGAAGTTGTCTCGCCAACTATTACTTCTACTACTATGGCTAACGCTTAGCAATAAAGTAAAGTAATTACATGGCGTTTATGATTGACACGCAGGTCATACAATAAATAAGACAACTCCTATGGCTCCTGCCGGTTGTCATAATCATCGACATGCAAGTCGTGAATCCTATTACAAGAACATGATCAATTCATACATCACAATGCATCACATCACATCCTTTGGCCATATCACATCACAAGGCACATGCTGCAAAAACAAGTTAGACGTCCTCTAATTTGTAGTTGCAAGTTTTTTACGTGGCTGCTATAGGTTACTAGCAAGAACGTTTCTTACCTACGTCAACACCACAACGTGATTTGCCAATTGCTATTTACCCTTCATAAGGACCCTTTTCATCGAATCCGATCCGACTAAGGTAGGAGAGACAGACACCCGCTAGCCACCTTATGCATCTAGTGCATGTCAGGCGGTGGAACCGGTCTCACGTAAGCGTACGTGTAAAGTTGGTCCGGGCCGCTTCATCCCACAATACCGCCGAATCAAGATAAGACTAGTAGCGGCAAGCAAATTAACAAACTCGACGCCCACAACTGCTTTGTGTTCTACTCGTGCATAGATTCTACGCATAGACCTAGCTCATGATGCCACTGTTGGGAGACGTAGTAGTAAATCAAAATTTTCCTACGTTCACCAAGATCTATCTATGGAGAAACCAGCAACGAGAGGGGAGAGATTGCATCTTCATACCTTTGAAGATCGCTAAGCGGAAGCGTTACAAGAACGCGGTTGATGGAGTCGTACTCGCAGCGATTCAGATCGCGGTAGATCCGATCAAGTGCCGAACGGACGGCACCTCCGCGTTCAACACACGTGCAGCCCGGTGACGTCTCCAACACCTTGATCCAGCAAGGAGGAAGGATAGGTTGGGGAAGGGCTCCAACAGCAGCACGACGGCGTGGTGGTGGTGGAGTAGCAAGGTATTCCGACAGGGCTTCGCCTAAGCGCTGCGGAGGAGGAAGAAGAGAGGTAGGGCTTCGCCGTGAGAGAGAGAGATCAAATCCTGTCTCAAAACATCCAAAACCTCAAGTATATATAGGAGGAGGGACGTGGAGGGATGGATTGGCCTCTACTCCAAAGAGGAGATGGCCGGCTGAATTAAAGGGAGAGTCCACCTCCCACAAGGGAGGTGGATCTCCTCCTTTTAAATCCTTTTTGCCTTATCTCCTTATCTCCAGACGCATGGGCCTTTAGCAAAAGTCTTGCCCAGCCCAATAAGGGCTGGCACACTTTATCTAACAGCCCATGTGGTCCTTTGGTCGTCACACCCCTCCCGGGGGTCCTCCGGCACCCTCCCGGCACTCCCGGTACACTACCGATGAGCCCGAAAACTTTCCGGTGACCAAAATTGGACTTCCTATATATCAATCTTTACCTCCGGACCATTCCGGAGCTCCTCGTGACGTCCGGGATCTCATCCGGGACTCCGAACAACCTTCGGTAATCACGTATACCTTTTCCCTATAACCCTAGCGTCATCGAACCTTAAGTGTGTAGACCCTACGGGTTCGGGAGACACGTAGACATGACCGAGACACCTCTCCGGCCAATAACCAACAGCGGGATCTGGATACCCATGTTGGCTCCCACGTACTCCACGATGATCTCATCGTATGAACCACGATGTCAGGGATTCAATCAATCCCGTATACAATTCCCTTTGTCTATCGGTATGGTACTTGCCCGAGATTCGATCGTCGGTATCGCCATACCTTGTTCAATCTCGTTACCGGCAAGTCTCTTTACTCGTTCCGTAACACATCATCCCGTGGCTAACTCCTTAGTCACATTGAGCTCATTATGATGATGTCTTACCGAGTGGGCCCAGAGATACCTCTCCGTCACACGGAGTGACAAATCCCAGTCTTGATTCGTGTCAACCCAACAGACACTTTCGGAGATACCCGTAGCGTACCTTTATAGCCACCCAGTTACGTTGTGACGTTTGGCACACCCAAAGCATTCCTACGGTATCCGGGAGTTACACAATCTCATGGTCTAAGGAAATGATACTTGACATTGAAAAGCTTTAGCAAACGAACTACACGATCTTGTGCTATGCTTAGGATTGGGTCTTGTCCATCACATCATTCTCCTAATGATGTGATCCCGTTATCAACGACATCCAATGTCCATGGTCATGAAACCGTGACCATCTATTGATCAACGAGCTAGCCAACTAGAGGCTCACTAGGGACATGTGATGGTCTATGTATTCACACATGTATTACGGTTTCTGGTTAACACAATTGTAGCATGAATAATAGACAATTATCATGAACTAGGAAATACAATAATAACCATTTTATTATTGCCTCTAGGGCATATTTCCAACAACTCATACATTCAAATCTTTGTGAAATGAATGGTGTTTTGACAAAAGGTGGAAAGAAATATTTCATGACGTTAATTGATGACTCCACTAGATATTGCCATGTGTACTTTGAATTTTTTCAAGAACTATAAAGCTGAAGTGGAAAATCAACTTGATCGAAAAATCAAGAGGCTTAGGTCTGATCGTGGTGGAGAGTATTTTTCCAATGAATTCGATTTTTTTGTGTAGGACATGGAATAATCCATGAGAGGACGCCTTCTTATTCACCTCAATCAAATGGGATAGCCAAAAGAAAGAACCATACTCTAACTGATTTGGTTAACGCCATGTTAGACACATCGGGTCTCTCTAAGGCATGGTGGTGGGAGGCGATATTGACTGCATGTCATTGTCCTAAACAGAGTTCCCACAAAGAACAAAGAGATAACTCCATTCGAGAAATGGGAGAAGAAAAGGTTAAAACTCTCCTACGTACTTGGGGCTGCTTGGCAAAAGTGAATGTACCAATTCCAAAGAAGCGAAAGCTTGGACCAAAAACTCTGGATTGTGTTTTCCTGGGTTATGCTTTTCATAACATTGGTTATAGATTCTTGATTGTAAAATCTGAGGTATCGGGCATGCGCGTCGGTACAATCATGGAGTCGAATGATGCGACTTTCTTTGAAGATATCTTTCCCATGAAGGATATGGGTAGCTCATCAAATCAAGAGTTGCCTAGTTCATCGAGTCAAGATGTAGTTGAAATTTCTGAACCTATCATTTCGACACAGCATCTTGAAGATCCTGTGGAGTACAATGATGAGACTCCTAAAAGGAGCAAGAGACAGAGGACTGCAAAGTCCTTTGGTGATGATTTTCTTGTATATCTCATAGACGACACTCCCAGTTCTATTTCAAAGGCCTATGCATCTGAAGACGCTGACTACTGGAAGGAAGCGGTCCGTAGTGAGATGGATTCCATCTTGGCAAATGAAACTTGGGAGATAACAGATCGACCTTATGGGTGCAAACCTACAGGATGCAAATGGATATTCAAGAAAAATCTTAGGCCTTATGGTACTATTGAGAAGTATAAGGCACGACTCGTGGCCAAGGTATATAACCAAAAGGAAGGTGAAGATTTCTTTGATACTTATTCACATGTGGCTCGACTGGCCACTATTCGAGTGTTACTTTCACTAGCTACCTCACATGGTCTTCTCGTTCATCAAATGGATGTTAAGACAGCTTTCCTAAATGGAGAGTTGGATGAGGAAATTTACATGGAACAACCTGATGGGTTTATAGTGGACGGTTAGGAAGGAAAAGTGTGCAGATTGTTGAAGTATTTGTATGGACTCAAACAAGCACCTAAGCAGTGGCATAAGAAGTTTGAAAGAACTTTAACAACTACAGGCTTTGTTGTAAACGAAGCTGACAAATGTGTGTACTATCTCCATGGTGGGGGTGAGGGAGTTATCCTTTGCCTATATGTTGATGACATACTGATTTTTGGAACAAATCTGAACATTATTGAGGAGGTCAAGAATTTCCTATCTCATTGTTTCGAGATGAAGGATTTAGGAGTAGATGATGTCATTTTAAATATCAAGCTGTCGAGAGATGATGATGGTGGGATTACATTGCTTCAATCTCACTATGTGGAAAAGATCTTGAGTCGCTTTGGTTATAGTGACTGCAAGCCCTCTCCAACACCTTATGATGCTAGCGTGTTACTTCGAAAGAATCAAAGAATTGCTAGAGATCAATTGAAATATTCTCAATTATTGGCCCACTTATGTACTTAGCCAGTGCCACGAGGCTTGACATCTCTTTTGTTGTTAGCAAACTGAGTCGGTTTGTCTCAAAACCGGGAGATGATCATTGGAAAGCTCTAGAAAGAACTATGCGCTATTTGAAGGGCACTACGAGCTATGAAATTCACTACACTGGGTACCCAAAGGTGCTTGAAGGGTATAGTGACTCAAACTGGATCTCTAATGTTGACGAGATAAAGGCCACGAGTGAATATGTATTCACTCATGGTGGTGGCGCTGTTTCTTGGAAGCCTTGTAAGCAAACCATCTTAACGAGGTCAACAATGGAAGCAGAACTCACATCACTAGATACAGCTACGGTCGAAGCAGATTGGCTTCGTCGGCTCTTGAATGACTTATCGGTTGTGGAGAAACCTGTACCGAGTGTTCTTATGAACTGCGACAATCAAATTGTGATCGTCAAAGTGAGTAGTTCAAAGGATAACATGAAGTCTTTGTTCAGAGAAGGTTAAAATCTGTCAGGAAAATTAGAAACTCTGGAGTTATTGTATTGGATTATATCCAAACGTTTAAAAATCTGGCAGATCCTTTTACCAATGGTCTATCACGTATTGTGATAGATAATGCATCAAAGGAGATGGGTATGAGACCCACAACATGAGTTGTTCACAGTGATAACCTATTCTATGTGATCGAAGATCCCATGAATTAGATGTGGAATACAAACTGTTAATCAACTAAGAGGAAAGTATCCTTACTATTAATAATACCACTCCATGAAGATGCAATACTTTCCTAATCTGCATGGCAGGTTGATATATATCTTAATGTGTTCTAAGTGGCTTATTTAAGCAGAGATGTTGTCCTGCAGAACATCTTTTGAAGAACACATCTACATGAGTCTGATTGTTAACGTCGCAATCTATGAGAGTAGGGTGCTCTCTAGTAAACTCATGAAAGGTCTCAGAGTATGACGCATAAGCTCCACCCGCGAGGAAGTCCCACAGCAGCCTAGTATCGGTCAAGGCTTTGTGTGAAGCTAGATTCGCAGAAAACTTGCAGTTCAAGGCATAGTCCACTGTTCAAGTTGCTTACTAGTGTAGCATAGAGTTCTAGGTGGAAGTTCAACTTAACAGTCTCCACTACAGTACCGGTATATAAACAGTGTTTTGGAATCAAAGGCAAATTTTATGTGCCTCTTGGATCTGGTGGGACATTGCTGGAATTTGTTTTAAAAATGGACCAACCCGGTAACAATTTTCAAAATTCCTAATAAATCCTAGAGGCCCACTAAGCCCATTCGTGCAAGGCAAGAGGTGGGAATTTTTTTTGTCCCACATTGCTAGTTTAGTAGGAGTTGTACCTCTTTATAAAGGAGGATGTTTCTCCACATGTATGAGCATGAGAACAAGAAGGGCATACACGCGCGCTCCTCCTCCGCCGCCCGCCACGCCTCGTCACGCCGCGCCGCGCCGCGTCGCGGGTTGCGGGAGCCGAGCCGATGTCTAAATTTTTGCCACACATGACCGGGGAGTTGAAAAGGGTTAGCTTTAGTGGAGATTGAATACGACGCTGCACCCTTCGGCTGCTGTCTTTTCATTTCATCTCCCTCTTTTGCTTCGCCTCCCGTCGCTGCCTATTCGCCTCCTTCTCCTCTGCCTACAAAAGGGAGGTTGCTCCTCTCCAGAGAGACACACCAGAACTTCCTCTTCCTTACGTCCCCGAGTTCCAAACCCTGAGCTGCTAGAAGGTTCTTCCCCATCCCGGCTTACGGCGTGCACCGCAGGTCGGGACAGTAGGCCTCCGAAACCCCACCACTTTGAGTCCTGTACGGGAGAAGGGTGATAAGGTTTTTGAGCAGCGTTCTGCGCGACTACTGGCTTCTTCATCATGGACGCCACGGACATCGACGATCACTTTCCAAACGACGACTTCTTCCCCGACGTCGACAACCTCTTCGACGACATGGGCGGTGATGAAACCTCACCACTTTGAGTCATGTACGGGAGAAGGGTGATAAAGTTTTTGGAGAGCGCTCTGCGCGACTACTGGCTTCTTCATCACGGACGCTACGGACACCGACGATCACTTCTCAAACGACGACTTCTTTCCCGACGTCGACAACCTCTTCGATGACATGGTCGATGATGACGTCAACGCCAACTATGTTGCTGCTGTCGCTTAGTACGTATTCATGTTTTTCATGTTTGAAGTTTTGCTACAAATACTTGATCTAGTTTTTATTCTACCTATGTTTTCGTATAGTTCTCATGTTCGCATAATATTCACCTATTATTCTTTAGTTTTCTTCATGAATTTCGTTTCTCTTATTGTGACATATTTTCCTCTAAGTTGCATGACTAGTATTGTCTTTTTTATTATGATCTTACTTTATCAGCTTTTTATTCCGTTTAAATCTTTTCGATAAATTATTCATGTAGTTGTCTTATTCCACTCGAAGTCACAGTACATACTAGTACATGCACATCACAGTTGGTGATTCATACATGGGCTGCGCACAGCACGCCATGTAACAACTAGATTAGCAGTTAGCCTCCGCCGGTGCCTGTGACGCCTAGGTCGGGTTTGCCGTCCTCCGCGCCGGCGCCGAACACCGGACCACCCTTCCCAGTGGCGTCCTCGACCTTCTCCTCCAGCATCTTCACCGGTAACCCATGCTCGTCCTTGCTCGACCGTAGCTCTGTCCTTGGCGGCTGCTGCTGCTGGCCCTCCTCCGCGCCACCGGTAGCTGCCGCCGACCTGTACGTGGTCGCCGTGAAAGCTCCCTTGGGCTGTGCGCCTTGGGCTCCAGACATGGCAATTTGATGGTGCTCGTCTGTGGGTATGGGTTGGACTTTGGCGTTCATCTCGAGTTGGCATCCCTGCTTCTTAAACTAGGTCGTGGTCTGTGGCTACGTGTCAGTGCCACCTACTGAGAATTTGGTGCTACGTGTCGCCCTAGTACGCGGGGACCCGTGCACGTGTTTGCAGGAGCATTGGAGGATCGACGAGCAAAAGGAATCAGTCTCTTGCTCCTTGGAATTCAACCAAATTACGACTGACTAAAAAGGACAAATTAGCCAACATATAAGTTACGACTTGTCTGTGGAGCCGGCCGCTGCTCGACACGAACCTTCCCCTGTCCATGCGTGTCATCGAGAAGAAGGGTGGTAGATCCGAAACGTGGAGAGAAGAGTCGAGAACACTGCATGCATGCGCGCCACCTCTCAAGCTGCCGACGAAGCGGCGATTACGGGCCGCATTAAAAGGCAAACCACCGGCGAGAGCTGAGCGCCAGTTATCGAGAAAGCCAAGGAAGACACAACAACTCAAGGCAAACATCGTGCCATCTGAAAGTGGTTACAAGGGACGAGCCATGGCGTCTGGGGCGGTGAGACCTAAGCTCGCGTACGTCGTGTATTACGTCAAGGACGTGCCCAAGTCGGCCGCCTTCTACGCCAACGCCTTCGGCTACAACGTCCGCCGCGTCGACGACTCGCAGAAGTAATCAATCCCCATTACCGTATGCATGCACCTAGGCCTACCTATAAGCTGGCCGCCGGGCCAAGCTGACATGTGTGTGCGTCGTCTGTTCTGCGCGCAGGTGGGCGGAGCTGGACACCGGCTCGACGACCATCGCGTTCACGCCGCTGCACCAGAGGGAGACGGACGCACTCACTGGCGAGGTGCAGCTGCCCAAGTCGCCCCGCGAGCGAGGGCCCGTGGAGATCTGCTTCGACTACGACGACGTCGACGCCGCGTACCGGCGGGCCGTGGAGAACGGGGCGGTGCCGGTGAGCGCGCCGGAGCAGAAGAACTGGGGACAGAAGGTCGGCTACGTCAGGGATGTTGACGGGAACACCGTGCGCCTTGGGAGCCACGTCCGCGAGTAGTGGCGTACTTGCTTGAGTTGTTTGTGCTGTAATGACTGACTGATACCGTACTCTGTCGATAGCAAATAAATCGCGATGTCTAGTCTCTTGAGACATCCATCCCATCTTCTTTTGCCGCAACGCAAACTCAATTCAGAATGTAAACGGTAGCCGCATCATAACATTTCCACGCACCGCCGCAGGCAAAAATACATGGACGATAGTACACAACGCGCTGTGCGGTTGGATTTCGCGACTGACTATTTTAGGAACGGATACGCTAAGTCACGTCTAGATGTGCAGATGTGACTTACTTTTATATTGATCGAGTCATTTAGATGTGTTTTTTTATATTAATTAAGTCATTTAGATGTGCAATATTTAAGTTACATCTAGACATGTCTTAGACTCGTAACTCGTAAGTTATTTACCGGTGCCTTAGGAATCTACCGGTGCCTTAGGAATCGACCACCGGCATTGCTTTGAGATTAGTGTGGCCGGAAGATCCCACAATGCTTTTGTCTCTAATCGACCACCATTGCTTTGAGATTAGGGTGGCCGGAAGATCCCACAATGCTTTTGTCTTTTTTTTAACAATACGAATCTTATACAAACAGGTGTATAGGGTTGGACGCGGTCCACAACAGCATCTTTTAAGAGCATAGATGAAGGACGGCTGGATACACACACTAGATACTTGCACTTTTTTTCTGTTTGGCATTTTAAAAAGCTGATAACTTTCAAACTAAATATCCAGTTTTGAAACATTTTATATTTTTGAATTTAGGACGACAAGACCTCTAAAACAAAGATCAATCTTGGATACACTTTGGTTAGCTTGAACTTTTATTGTTTCACTCACTTCAGAAACGCATTACAGATAGTTTCACATTTCATAAGTTTCAGAAAACATTTCAATGTTTCACTAGATTCAGAAAACACATTGCTATCATTTATAAAAGATAGATTTTACTCATTTCAGAAAACATATTATATTTGATATATTTCACTCGTTAAAAAAACTAGTTTTACTTAGTGCTTGCGAAACTGATATTTCACCCATATAAAATTTAATTTCACTCATTTCAACAAACATAATTCTTAGGAAATAGGTTTGTTCTAGATATTTTATTTCACTCATATACAATTTAATTTCACTCATTTCAGTAAATTTATTTCACTCAAACAACTTTTTTCGCTCATTACAAAACATATATTTCAAAACTAATTTCACTACGCACTTGCGAAACTGATATGTCATTCGTTTCGATAAACATATTTTAATAATTTCAATAAACATGTTTCACTCGTTTCAAATACTCACTCAAACAACCTTTTTCACTCATTAGATATATTTCAAAATTAATTTTACTACACTTGCGAAACTAATATGTCACTCGTTTCAATAAACATATTTTAATCATTTCAATAAACATATTTCATTCGTTTCAAATACTCACTCAAAAACTATATTTCATTCATTTGAGCAAAGTTTTATTTGAATTTTTACTGTTTCACTCACTTCAGAAATGCATTTCAGTCAGTTTCACATTTCATAATTTTCATAAGTGAGAGAGGTTGATGTACGTGTGTGTGTGTATGTGTAAAGTGAGAGGCGTGGTTGAATTCACGTGGATGAGAGGCATGTGAAATCACGTGGATAGGACATGGCTGACATCACGTGGTGGCCCCCATCTGATCCAATACGGTGACTTAAATGGAGAAGATAGTGAAATACAAATGGAATACAAACATATCACTTTTGAGTTGGCATCATCCTATTGATGGGACAACCACCGGTAGCTACCGGGACCGATAAAAAATACTTTGCGCCCCCCCTCGTCCCTAGCATTGGGAGAGACTCTCCCACACGCTCGTGATCTTCCCCACCCCACCAGACAAGAGAGGTAAGAAAACCCTAGCCCCATAGATCCTGCATGTTTCCTCCTCCCATCCCAACCGCCGCCACAGGCCATGGCCTAACGGTGGGGAGGCGCCCTCACGGCAAACAAAAAGACGAGTAAAAGAGAGAGGAAAAACGTATATAGAGGTTACATTATGGATTACGTACAGATGTATATAGATATATTTTAAAATATAGATTTATTTATTTTACTTAGTATATAGTCTCTAGTGATATCTTTATAAAGACTTATACTCCCTTTAGTTCTTTCCAGTTACAAGTAGTTAAGAACAAAAGTAGTTCTTTTAGCGGTGGGGAATCGCCCTCACGGCAAACAAAAACGTGGGTAAAAGAGAGAGCCCTCACGGCAAACAAAAACACAATTAAAAGAGAAAAGAAAAAGGTATACAAAGTTTACACTATGGATTACATACGCATGTATATAGATATATTTTAATAAATTTATTTATTTTACTTAGTATATAGTCTTTAGTGATATATCTATAAAAACTTATATTCCTTTTAGTCCCTTTCAACTATAAGTATTTAGATATAGAAGGGTATTTAGGAACAAAAATAGTTCTTTCTGCAAGTATTTAGATGCAAAGGGGTATTTAGGAACAAAAGAAGTAGTCTCTCGAGACATCGATCCCATCTTCTTTTGCCACAACGCAAACTCAATTCAGAATGTAAACGATAGCCGTATCATAACATTTAAATACATACAAGTTAATTTGCATTTTTACAAGAAAACCTCTGATTTTTAAACCTATTTCTAATTACCCCCTTCCCTTTCTCCCGCGACAGCCCATGCCATCGTCACGCGAGCAAGGCGAACCTGCGCCGCCCTTGCCCACCTACGTCGCCGCTTGCATGAAGGAGAGATGCGTCGCCTCCCACGGGGCGCGCCTTGACGGCACATCCCTCGTCGCCCTGCTCGAATCCTAGGCCGCTTCCTCACGGCCGCGGTTGCCGGTGTGGGATTTGGCAAGTCCCCAGCCGCTGCGATCCCCTCCCGCCGCCAACGCCTACTGTTGTTGGCGGTGGCGGCCACACGAACTCGCCCCGCCTCTGCTCGACGTCCTCTGCCCCGTCTCTGGTCGGCCTCCTCTACCATGCCTCTGCTACTGCTGGTAGGTACAATAGTCTGTAAATTTGTTCAGGAAACATTCAATCAGGAAGAATTTGTTAGTAGTAATTAGACGAGATTATCACCCTCACAATTAGCATCAGAAGAAATTTCCGAAGTGTAATGATCAATTGGGTTTCATTAGTTTACTGAATGTACAGTTGCAGTAACAATAAAGTTGTGAAAAAATGATTTACTCAATCAATCATAATGAAGATTTACAATGAACATGTTAAGAGCAAAATATGGTCAACATTTGAGATCAATACTTGGATATTCATGCCATCTGTTGAATAAGGAGCAGAATATGCATGCTTGATAAAAGATAGCCTTGAGTGGACATTCTCACCATTTGTTGACAAATTACAAATATTGATAGTAAATAAGAATGCAAATTGTGAAATAAAATCTGTTGATACAAAGTAATTGTGGGTGCATGTAGTACCTACGTATGACCACCTTGAGACTTGATAATCATTTAACTGTACTCCGGATTCGGTGTTCATCGTTCAGTTAACTGTACTTCAAATTTAGTGTTCAGTGTTCAGTGTACTCCAACTTCAGAAAAACATGCAAAACTTCCATATTCCTCCCTGAAGTGTACCCGATGATGCCTTCAGTAGAAATTTCAATCTTCCTCCACGGGCATGTGTTGTGTGACCTGACAAAATATAAATGTCTTGTGTGTTATGTGTTGGGAATTCAGTCAAAATGTAAATGTGGAAGTAGAATTTTAGGATCAAGAATTCAGACCACTTTGATTTCTCCACAATAGTGTTCACCTTTGACGCATTTTAATTGTTTGCTAAGAGAATTTAGTCACTACTTCTCACTTAATAATTTTGAGAGTACTCCAATTGGCTGGATTTATCACACTGAATTCACTTAATAATTTGAGAGTAGTCCAACTTTAGTAACTCCAATTGGCTGAAACAATTTCAGTAACAATAGTGAGCCAATTTCAGTAAAAATAGATGCATCCATTTTTAGTAACAAAAGAAATGTTGTGAGTTTAAAGATCCAACTCTACTGAATAAGAAACTCACAACCATGGATCCTGCTCTACCTTAAACCATTTCTCACCATAGATCCACCTCTACTTCAAATCAATTTGATTGCACGCACGTTCAAACTAAAACAAACCAAGACGTGCATTATTTTAAAAACGAATCAAATTGCACAATGACAATCAATACCTCCAAAACAGCAAAATATTATTGTTACCCATTTCTTGAAATGACTACCAAATGGTGCCATGGCACCCATTTCTTGGAATGACTGTCATGCCAAGAAATGGGCGCTTCAAGAAATGGTTGCCATGCCATATCATTTCAAGAAATGCCTACCATGTAGGGTTGGAATTCGAGTCGAGTCTAGCCAGGTCGGCTCGACTCGCTAGAGCTTGTTTCGTTAACGAGCTAGCTCGACTCGACTCTTTACTATAACGAGCTCAAATCCAAGATTGGCTCGACTCGTATAGCTCACGAGCTAGCTCGTTTAGTTATTATCGTTATAGGTATCAATATAAAACCTTGTGAATATAAAAAATTATTAATTGGCAATGTAACATGCATGCATATGTTAAGCATGTACGATGTTCATAAACAATTGTAAGTAGCTTAACTTATAATTGTCATGAGCACCAACATGTCAGCAAGTCAGTAACATGTCCACAATAATTAGCAAGTCAGTAACATGTCCACAATAATCAGCAAGTCAGTAATGTTGGGTTCTACCATAGGTGCATCATATGCAAAATAAAAAAATTCTACGTGCAGAACATTCAAGAACATGCTACGGAGATGGATCACAGTTCGTTACCACTAGACGCGCGGTGTCGTGCAGCGGAAGTAGAGTTAGGACAGCGCGTTCGTGTGGTCCGTCTTCTCCTCGTCCGATCTCCCGCGAACAGCCGGCTCGATATCCCTCAAACAACCGGTCGCCGGATCCCACGTACAGGTTCGCCGAAGCGGCGCAAGTGCATCGCCTCTAACGGTATCCGCGCGTGCAGGAGGAACACCGTGCGGCGGACTTCTAGGTCCGGTCATACAGTCGGCGGCGGCGAGTGGAGGTGGCTAATTGCAACTCATGCAAAGCCCTAATGACGACGCCGAAGCGATCAACCGGATGGGTTTGCCGCACATCCACAATATATAGGCATCCGGCGCGGGCTCAACTCTTGGGCCTCGCACGGATCCTAAATCCCACGTGTTCCTTCCCTTAAACGTGCGACCCCTTAGGTTCTCGTTCACTTGGTCGTGAGTCAGATCACATACGGCTCGACCGGTCGGTAGCGGCCTCTAGCAAGGCGTGCCGACTCCAAGTGTCTGATGAAGCTGGTTAGGTTAACCTGTACTTCACACTTCTATTCCCTTTGCCACACGATATATGTTGTCGTGCACAAGGCGACATGGCCATCCTTGTTGCAGCACAACCTTTTTCTCATTCCGGTGAATCCGACCAACACTTCAGATTATCTCATAATTCTCATCGCATGGCCATGCTTATCCAGGTCGGATCTGTTGGAAATATGCCTTAGAGGCAATAAATAAAGTGTTTATTATTATATTTCCTTGTTCATGATAATCGTTTATTATCCATGCTATAATTGTATTAATTGGAAACACAGTACATGTGTGGGTAAATAAACAACACTCTGTCCCTAGTATGCCTCTAGTGAACTAGCTCGTTGATCAAAGATGGTCAAGGTTTTCTAGCCATTGACATGTGATGTCATTTGATAACGAGATCACATCATGAGGAGAATGGTGTGATGGACAAGACCCAAACTACAAACGTAGCATATGATCGTGTCAGTTTATTGCTACTGTTTTCTGCATGTCAAGTATATGTTCCTATGACCATGAGATCATGCAACTCACGGACATCGCAGGAGTGCCTTGTGTGTATCAAACGTCGCAACGTAACTGGGTGACTATAAAGGTGCTCTACAGGTATCTCCGAGGGTGTCTGTTGAGTTAACATGGATCAAGACTAGGATTTGTTACTCTGTGTGACGGAGAGGTATCTCAGGGCCCACTCGGTAATACAACATCACAATAAGCCTTGCAAGCAATGTGACTAAGTGTTAGTCATGGGATCTTGTATTACGGAACGAGTAAAGAGACTTGCCGGTAACGAGGTTGAACTAGGTATGGGGATACCGACGATCGAATCTCGGACAAGTAACATACCGAAGAACAAAGGGAACATCATACGAGATTAACTGAATCCTTGACATAAAGGTTCGACCGATAAAGATCTTCGTAGAATATGTAGGAACCAATATGGACATCCAGGTCCCGCTATTGGTTATTGACCATAGAGGTGTCCCGGTCATGTCTACATAGTTCTCGAACCCGTAGGGTCTGCACACTTAAGGTTTGGTGACGTTTTGGTAGTATAGAGTTATGTATGGTGGTGACCGAAGGTTTTTTGGAGTCCCGGATGAGATCCCGGACGTCACAAGGAGCTTCGGAATGGTCCGGAGGTAAAGATTTATATATAGGAAGTCCTGTTTTGGTCACCGAAAAAGTTTCGGGCTCATCAGTAGTGTACCGGGAGTGCCGGTAGTGTCCCGGGAGGCCTCCGGGAGAGGTATTTCGACCCAAGAGGCTTCATGGGCTGTGGGAGAGTGAATATCAGCCCTTAGTGGGCTGGTGGAAACTCCCACACAAGGCCTATGTGGCTGGAGAAGAAAACCCAATAGGAAAAGGTGGGAAAAAAAGGCAAAAAAGGAGCAATCCTAGTCCTACTAGGATTGGAGGAGGAGTCCTCCTCTCCTAGTGGATTCGGCCGAATCCAAGGAGCCTTGGCCCTTGTGCCAAGGCTCTCCTCCTCTCCTCCTATATATACTAGTGGGTTTTAGGGTTTTACACTAGTTTTTTCAGCCACGTGCTACCCGTTCCTCCAGTGCATAGTTTCTCCTCTAGATCGGATTTCTGCAGTGCTTAGGGGAAGCCCTGTCGGAATTGCTCCACCACCATCGCCAGAGCACCGTCACGCTGCCGGAGAACTCTTCTACCTCTTCGCTCTCTCTTGCTAGATCAAGACGACAGAGATCGTCATCAAGCTGTACGTGTGCTGAACGCGTAGGTGTCGTTTGTTCGGCGCTAGATAGGAAGGATTGTGATCAAGCTCGTGGGACGGATCATTATCAAGTTCGTGGGATGGATCGTGATCAAGTTCGTGGGATGGATCGTGATCAAGTTCGTGGGACGGATCGTGATTAGATCGCGGGACGGATCGTGATTGGATCGCGGGACGCTCGGCGATTTGGATCGCGAAGACGTTCGACTACACCAACCGCGTTTCTTAGCGCTTCCCGCTTAGCGATCTACAAGGGTATGTAGATCCACTCTCCCTATTGTAGATGCTCATCACTATGGATAGGTCTGCGTGTGCGTAGGAAAAAATTTGTTTCCCATGCAACGTTCCCCATCAGTGGCATCATGAGCTAGGTCTATGTGTAGATGAGATCTCGAGTAGAACACAAAAGGTTTGTGGGCATTGATGCTTAGATTGCTTCCTCCCTTGGTCGGATTTTGGTTTAGCGGTATTGTGAGATGAAGCGGCCTGGACCAACATTACTCGTACGCTTATGAGAGATAGGTTCCCTCGACCGTAACTTGTTGCATAGATGGCATGCGGGTGCCAGTTTCTCTTACTTTAGTTGGATCGGATTCGACAAAGGCGGTCCTTGAGAAGGTTGAAAAGCAACTAGTGTATCACCGTTGTGGTTTTTGCGTAGATGAGAATTGTTCTTGCTAGATACCCGTAGCAGCCACGTAAAACATGCAACAACAATTAGAGGACGTCTAACTTGTTTTTGCAGGGTATGTTGTGATGTGATATGGCCAATTACATGATGTGATATATGTGATGTATGAGATGATCATGTGATGTATAGATTATCATGACTTGCATGTCGATGAGTACGGCAACCGGCAGGAGCCATAGGGTTGTCTTTAATTATTGTATGACTTGCGTGTCAGTCATTAAGCGCTATGTAATGCTTTACTTTATCGCTAAACGGTAGCAATAGTAGTAGAAGCATATTGGGCGCGACAACCCCGATGGCGACACGTTGATGGAGATTAAGATGATGGAGATCATGGTGTCTTGCCGGTGACGATGGAGATCATGTTGGTGCTTTCAAGATGGAGATCAAAAGCACAAGTTCATGGCCATATCATGTCACTTGTGATTTGCATGTGATGTTAATCCTTTTATGGCACTTTTTTTTTCTTAGGACGACGGTAGCATTATAAGGTGATCCCTCACTTAATTTCAAGATAAATTGTGTTCACCTCGAGTGTGCACTGTTGCGAAAGTTCGTCGTGTTGAGACACCACGTGATGATCGGGTGTGATAGACTCTACGTTCACATACAACGGGTGCAAGCCAGTGTTGCACACGCAGAACACTCGGGTTAAACTTGACGAGCCTAGCATGTATAGACATGGCCTCGGAACACAAGAGACCGAAAGGTCAAACATGAGTCATATAGTAGATATGATCAACATGAGATGTTCACCATTGAAGCCACCTCAACTCACATGATGATCGGACTTAAGTTGGTGAATTTGGATCATGTGACACTCAGATGACCTGAGGGATGTCGATTTGAGTGGGAGCTTTAGTAATTTGATTAACTAAACTCATTATCTTGAACAATAGTCTAAGTAAACTTTGCATATTTATGTTGTAGATCAATGGCTCGCGCAGTAGCACCCCTGAATTTTAATGCGTTCCTAGAGAAAGCTAAGTTGAAAGATGATGGAAGTAGCTTTGTTGACTGGGCCCGTAATCAGAGGATTATCCTCACGGATTCCTAGAAATCATATGTCCTTGATGCACCGCTTGGTGACCAACCAGAAGACATGACCTCCGAAGATGTTAAGAATGCTTGGGAGGCACGTACTGGAGAATACTCAATAGTTCAGTGTGCAATATTGTATGGCTTAGAACCGGGACTTCAAAGACGTTTTGAACGTCATGGAGCATATGAGATGTTCCAGGAGTTGAAGTTTATCTTTCAGAAGAATGCCCGGATCGAGAGGTATGAAACCTCCGATAAGTTCTATGCTTGCAAGATGGAGGAGAACGGGTCTATCAGTGAACATATAGTCAAAATGTCTGGGTATTCAACTCGTCTAGCGGAGTTGGGAATTACCCTTCTGCCAGAGGCGATCACTGACAGAGTTCTTCAATCACTGCCACCTAGTTACAAGAGCTTTGTGATGAACTATAACATGCACGGGATGAACAAGTCAGTCGCCGATCTGTTTGCGATGCTAAAAGTCGCTGAGTCTGAAATCCAGAAAGAACATCAAGTGTTGATGATCAACTAGTTTCAAGAAAAATGGCAAGGTCAAGGGCAAGGGCAAGAAGGGTAAAACCAAGAAGGATGGCAAAGCAGTTGCCACTCCTATAAAGAAGCCCAAGCATGGACCCAAGCCAGAAACTGAGTGCTTTCATCGCAAGGGAACTGGTCACTGGAAGCGGAACTGCCCCAAGTACCTGGCTGACAAGAAGGCGGCCAACGACAAACAAGGTATATATGATATACATGTTATTGATGTGTACCTTACTAGCTCTCGTAGTAGTGCCTGGGTATTTGATACCGGTTCAGTTGCTCATATTTGCAACTCAAAGCAGGAACTACGAATTAAACGAAGGCTGGCAAAGGACGAAGTGACGATGCGTGTGGGAAATGGTTCCAAGGTTGATGTGATCGCTGTTGGCACGCTCTCTCTTCGATTAACATTGGAATTAGTGATGAACCTGAATAATTGTTATTTAGTGCCTGCGTTAAGCATGAACATTATATCTGGATCTTGTTTATTGCGAGATGGTTACTCATTTAAATCAGAGAATAAAGGTTGTTCTATTTATATGAGTAATATCTTTTATGGTCATGCACCCAATGTTAGGGGTTTATTCATATTGAATCTTGATAGTGATGACACACATGTTCTTAACATTGATGCCAAAAGATGTAGAGTTGATAATGATAGTACCACTTTCTTGTGGCACTACCGTTTAGGTCATATTGGTGTAAAACGCATGAGGAAGCTCCATGCTGATGGACTTTTGGAGTCACTTGATTTTGAATCACTTCACACATGTGAACCATGCCTCATGGGCAAGATGACTAAAACGTCGTTCTCTGGAACAATGGAACGGGCGAGTGACTTATTGGAAATCATACATACTGATGTGTGCGGTCCAATGAATGTTACAACGCGTGGTGGATATCATTATTTTCTCACCTTCACTGATGACTTAAGTAGATATGGGTATATTTACTTGATGAAACACAAGTCTGAAACGTTTGAAAAGTTCAAGCAATTTCAGAGTGAAGTTGAGAATCATAGTAACAAGAAGATTAAATTCATGCGATCTGATCGAGAAGGTGAATATCTGAGTTATGAGTTTGGCAGTCACTTAAGACAGTGTGGAATTGTTTCACAGTTGACACTGCCCGGAACACCACAGCGTACTGGTGTGTCCAAACGTCGTAATCGAACCTTATTAGATATGGTGCGTTCTATGATGTCTCTTGCTGATTTGCCACTATCGTTTTGGGGTTATGCATTAGAGACCGCTGCATTCACTTTTAATAGGGCACCATCGAAATCCGTTGAGACGACGCCATATGAACTGTGGTTTGGCAAGAGGCCAAAGTTTTCGTTTCTTAAAGTTTGGGGATGTGATGCTTATGTCAAAAAGCTTCAGCCTGAAAAGTTGGAACCCAAAGCGGAAAAATGTGTCTTCATAGGATACCCGAAAGAGACAGTCGGGTATACCTTCTATCTCGGATCCGAAGGCAAAGTGTTTGTCGCTAAGAACGGAACATTTCTTGAGAAAGAGTTTCTCTCAAAAGAATTGAGTGGGAGGAAAATAGAGCTTGATGAGGTTATTGAACCTTTACTTCAACCAGGAAGTTGCGCAACGCAGCAAGATGTTTCTGTGGAAACTACGACGGTAGAAGAGGAAGTTAATGATGATGATCATGAAGCTTCGGATCAAGCTACTATTGAACCTCGTAGGTCGACAAGGCCACGTACTACCCCTGAGTGGTACGACAACCCTGTCTTGGAGGTCATGTTGTTGGACAACAATGAGCCAACAAGCTATGGAGGAGCAGTGATGGGCCCGGATTTCGAGAAATGGTTAGAGTCCATGAAATCCGAGATGGGATCCATGTATGAAAACAAAGTATGGACTTTAGAAGTATTACCTGAAGGGCGAAAGGCCATTCAGAACAAATGGATCTTTAAGAAGAAGACAAACACGGACAGTAATGTCACCGTCTATAAAGCTCGACTTGTGGCAAAGGGTTTTTCACAAGTTCAAGGAGTTGACTACGATGAGACCTTCTCACCCGTAGCAATGCTTAAGTCTATCAGAATCATGTTGGCAATAGTTTCTTATTTCGACTATGAAATTTGGTAGATGGATGTCAAAGCAACGTTCCTCAATGGTTTCCTTGAGGAGGAGTTGTATATGATGCAACCAGAAGGTTTTGTCGATCCAGAGAATGCTGACAAAGTTTGCAAACTCCAGCGATCCATTTATGGGCTGGTGCAAGCATCTTGGAGTTGGAATAAGTGTTTTGATGAGGTGATCAAAGTGTTTGAGTTTATACAAGTTTATGGAGAAGCTTGTATTTACAAGAAAGTGAGTGGGAGCTCTATAGCATTTCTAGTATTATATGTGGATGACATATTGCTGATTGGAAACAATATAGAAATGCTGGAAAGCGTGAAGGAATATTTGAACAAGAGTTTTTCAATGAAGGACCTAGGAGAAGCTGCTTTCAAATTAGGCATTAAGATCTATAGAGATAGATCGAGACGCTTAATAGCACTTTCACAGAGCACATACCTTGATAAAGTTTTGAAGAAGTTCAAAATGGATCAGTCCAAGAAGGGGTTCTTGCTTGTGTTACAAGGTGTGAAGTTGAGTAGGACACAATGCCCAGTGACTGCAGAAGATAGAGAAAAGATGAGTGTCATCCCCTATGCTTCAACCATAGGTTCTATCATGTATGCAATGCTGTGCACAAGACCCGACGTCAGCCTTGCCATAAGTATGGCCGGAAGGTTTCAAAGTGATCCTGGAATGGAGCACTAGGCAGCGGTCAAGAATATCCTTAAGTACCTGAAAAGGACTAAGGAAATGTTTCTCGTTTATGGAGGTGATGAAGAGCTCGTCGTAAGGGGTTACGTCGATGCAAGCTTTGACACTGATCCGGATGACTCTAAGTCGCAAACCGGATACGTATTTATTCTCAACGGGGGAGCGGTAAGCTGGTGCAGTTCCAAGCAAAGCGTGGTAGCCGATTCTATGTGCGAAGCGGAGTACATCGCAGCCTCAGAGGCGGCGAAGGAAGGTGTCTGGATGAAGCAGTTCATGACAGATCTTGGAGTAGTGCCCAGTGCACTGAATCCAATGAACCTGTTCTGTGACAACACTGGTGCCATTGCTCTGGCCAAGGAACCAAGGTTTCACAAGAGGACCAAACACATAAAGCGATGCTTCAACTCCATCCGTGATTACATCGAGGAGAAGGACATAAATATTTGCAAAGTGCACACGGATCTGAATGTTGCAGACCCGTTGACTAAACCTCTTCCAATGGCTAAACATGATCAACACCAGAATTGCATGAGTGTTCGATTCATTACAATGTAAATCACATAGTGATGTGAACTAGATTATTGACTCTAGTGCAAGTGGGAAACTGTTGGAAATATGCCCTAGAGGCAATAAATAAATTGTTTATTATTATATTTCCTTGTTCATGATAATCGTTTATTATCCATGCTATAATTGTATTAGTTGGAAACACATTACATGTGTGGGTAAATAAACAACACTCTGTCCCTAGTATGCCTCTAGTGAACTAGCTCGTTGATCAAAGATGGTCAAGGTTTCCTAGCCAATTACATGTGATGTCATTTGATAACGATATCACATCATTAGGAGAATGATGTGATGGACGACCCAAACTACAAACGTGGCATATGATCGTGTCAGTTTATTGCTACTGTTTTCTGCATGTCAAGTATATGTTCCTATGACCATGAGATCATGCAACTCACGAACATCGGAGGAGTGCCTTGTGTGTATCAAACATCGCAACATAACTAGGTGACTATAAAGGTGCTCTATAGGTATCTACGAGGGTGTCTGTTGAGTTGGCATGGATCAAGACTGGGATTTGTTACTCCGTGTAACGGAGAGGTATCTCAGGGCCCACTCGGTAATACAACATCATAATATGCCTTGCAAGCAATGTGACTAAGTGTTAGTCATGGGATCTTGTATTACGGAACGAGTAAAGAGACTTGCCGGTAACGAGGTTGAACTAGGTATGGAGATACCAACGATCGAATCTCGGGCAAGTAACATACCGAAGAACAAAGGGAACATCATACGGGATTAACTGCATCCTTGACATAGAGGTTCGACTGATAAAGATCTTCGTAGAATATGTAGGAACCAATATGGACATCTAGGTCCTGCTATTGGTTATTGACCATAGAGGTGTCTCGGTCATGTCTACATAGTTCTCGAACCCGTAGGGTCTGCACACTTAAGGTTTGGTGGCGTTTCGGTAGTATATAGTTATGTATGGTGGTGACCAAAGGTGATTCGGAGTCCCGGATGAGATCCTGGACGTCACGAGGAGCTCCAAAATGGTCCGGAGGTAAAGATTCATATATAGGAAGTCCTATTTTGGTCGCCGGAAAAGTTTTAGGCTCATCGGTAGTGTACCGGGAGTGCCGGTAGTGTACCGGGAGGCCTCCGGGAGAGGTATTTCGACCCAAGAGGCTTCATGGGCCGTGGGAGAGTGAATATCAGCCCTTAGTGGGCTGGTGGAAACTCCCACACAAGGCCCATGTGGCTGGAGAAGAAAACCCAATAGGAAAAGGGGGAAAAAGGGGGAAAAAGGAGCAATCCTAGTCCTACTAGGATTGGAGGAGTCCTCCTCTCCTACTGGGTTCGGCCGAATACAAGGAGACTTGGCCCTTGTGCCAAGGCTCTCCTCCTCTCCTCCTATATATACTGGTGGATTTTAGGGTTTTGCACTAGTTTTTTCAGCCACGTGCTACCCGTTCTTCGAGTGCATAGTTTCTCCTCTAGATCGGATTTCTGCAGTGCTTAGGCGAAGCCCTGCCAGAATTGCTCCACCACCATCGCCGGAGCGCCGTCACGCTGCCGGAGAACTCTTCTACCTCTCCGCTATCTCTTGCTAGATCAAGACAACGGAGATCGTAATCAAGTTGTACGTGTGCTGAACGCGGAGGTGCCATCCGTTCGGCGCTAGATCGGAAGGATCGTGATCAAGCTCGTGGGACGGATCGTGATCAAGTTCGTGGGACGGATCGTGATCAAGTTCGTGATTGTGATCAAGTTCGTGGGACGGATCGTGATTAGATCGCGGGACGGATCGTGATTGGATCGCGGGACGCTCGACGATTTGGATCGCGAAGACGTTCAACTACACCAACCGCGTTTCTTAACGCTTCCCGCTTAGCGATCTACAAGGGTACGTAGATCCACTCTCCCTCTCGTAGATGCTCATCACCATGGATAGATCTGCGTGTGCATAGGAAATTTTTTGTTTCCCATTCAACGTTCCCCATCAGGATCACCCTAGGGGCCCAGGGTATACCTCTCCTGATCAGAGGGGCAAATCACATTTTGCTCGACCATGTCTCGCAGCATGGGTCTGGACAAGCCCGAAACCTACCTTTGTAACTACCCATTCACGGAGTAGTGTTTGGTCGGCCCAAAGCAAGTCTGTCACCATCCCGAGTACATGCGCCAGCTTAGGTCTTAGGACATAGAACGTATGTTGTACTAGAGACTCACAGATGATCTATCGCTGCGTCTTATAGTTGGGTCTGTCCAACTCAGACCTTATCTCGACTCGGATCCGACTACGTCGAATCTGACCAGACCTTTTTGAGTCCATATTATCCGGCTAGCATCCAATGATACATGGTCAGTGCGACCGAACCATCCACCGTGTCATATGCTAGTCTCATTAGTTGTTCGTTCACACAACCCTTTCAACGAGGGACCATTTAGGACAGTTATCATACAATGCATAGTCTCACAAACAAGTCACGTACTTGTTAATACACATCACTGATAATGTCCAAGGACTATTTTTATTCATAAACACATAGGAAATATCATCATACATGATTGCCTCTAGGGCATATCTCCACAAGTAACATGTCCACAATAATCAGCAAGTCGGTAACATGTACATGAGCATAATTCCACATATAATAATACATGACCATGATATTTAGCAACTTAGTAACATGTACATGACCCGGGAGGTGGTTTATGAGGCACTGCCACCATCGCGAACTCACACTTCAGAAACAGAGGAGACAAGAGGGGAATCGACAGATAATCTTTCACTATCTCGTTAGGGGTGGAAGGATAGGAATCGTGTAATGCGTCTCTTGAGCGGTTGGGCCTAGCGTTATGAGGATGGACCATGTGTTATGCCTATGTGACATGCCTGGGATGCAAGGTGGTCTTGGGTGGCCAATTTTTATACCAATCCTAACGAGTTGCACGAGTACTCGTGAACTTGGCTTGTTCAACTTGGTCCACAAATGATCTTAAAATAAAACTCGCTATTCTTCATGTTTGAGTCGATTCAAGGCGAGTCACGAGCTACTCATTTAGCTCGCGAGCTTTGAGCTTTTTTTTCCGGCCCTACTACCATGGCACCATTTCAAGAAATGGCTGCCTTATATACTATTTTTCAGGTGTACTCTTGTTATGATTATATGCTAACCATTCATATTTTACTCTTGTTATGATTATATTCTAACCATTCATATTTTACTCTTGTTATGATTATATGCTAACCATTCATATTTTACTCTTGTTATGATTATATGCTAACCATTCATATTTTACTCTTGTTATGATTATATGCTAACCATTCATATTTTGTATACTCTTGTTATGAGTACAGATAGGAGAACTATGGATTTGAACTTGATGGTTGAAGAGGAGGATGAAGCTCAACACGGTGATGCCATTGATTTGAACTTGATGGCTAAAGAGGAGGACAAAGCTCAATATGGTGATGCCATTGATTTGAACTTGATGGTTGAAGAGGAAGACGAAGCTCAACACGATGATGCCATTGATTTGAACTTGATGGTTGAAGAGGAGAATGGAGCTCAACACAGTCATGCCATTGATTTGAACATGATGGCTGGAGAGGAGGATGAATCTCAACACGGTTATTCCATTGATTTGGACTTGATGACTGGAGAAGATGTAGAAGAGGAAGAAGCTCAAGAAGATGAAAAAACTCAACAAGATGCACGGGAGGAAGAAGCTCAAGTAGCTCAAGAGGAAGAAGCTCAAAGCAGTGATGCAAAAGGTAATTTAAAAAGGAATGAGATGCCAGAAGGGGAGAGGCTTGTTGTTTACTTTTCTTTATGATTAATCGAGCTTAGGGATCGAGAGGTTCACCTATATGACAAGGTGATCATTGCAACTATGTTGGATGTTCACCTGTGAACAGTCCAAAGAATATGGAGTGATGCTAGAAAACAACTTTCCTTAGGCCAAGAAGTTGATGTTTCAAGTAAGAAGGGGAACAATGGTAGAAAGAGAAAAGAGCTAGACTATCGAGAACAACTCCAGTCCCATTGAACGGAAGAAGAACAATCCGATCTCTGGCAATGTGTTTGGGCGTTCCCCGGTCGACCCTACATGACATGTTTCAATTGCAAGAGCTAAAGCGCATAATGAACACCGTCAAGCCCTCCCTCAAGCCACAAAACAAGATTGCGAGACTGGAGTTCTGCATTATCCGTGATGGATGAGCAATGGATATCAACCCCCTGGCATAGTTTCAAGTCAATGAACAACATGGTCCATATAGATGAAAAATGGTATGACATGACCAAAGTCAAAAACAGTTACTATGTATTCCCTGGAGAACCTAAACCTGAGCGCACCATGTCCAATACCAATAGCCTCGGGAAGGTAATGTTTAACTGTTGTGTCCAAGGCTCGATACAATGATGAAGGGGAGATGACATTCGATTGAAATATTGGCAATTGGGTGTTTGTGGTTGAGACTGAGGTACATCGGAGCAATCAAAACAGAGATAGAGGAACGATAGAGCTAGAACCTTTGAAAGTAACCAGACATGTATCCAGTCAAAGATTACCTGATTAATAAAGTTATCATGGCAATCCAAGACAAGTAGCTTGACGATGATGAGGGCACACGGATATTCATTCAATAGGATAATGCTGTTGGAAATATGCCCTAGAGGCAATAATAAATTAGTTATTATCATATTTCCTTGTTCATGATAATCGTTTATTATCCATGCTAGATTTGTATTGATCGGAAACTAAGATGCATGTGTGGATACATAGATAACATCATGTCCCTAGTATGCCTCTAATAGACTAGCTCATTGCTCAAAGATGGTTAAGGTTTCTAATACATGGATATGAGATGTCATTTGATAACGGGATCACATCATTAGGAGAATGATGTGATGGACAAGACCCAAACTATAAACGTAGCATATGATCGTGTCAGTTTATCGCTACAGTTTTCTGCATGTCGAGTATTTGTTCCTATGACCATGAGATCATGCAACTCACTGACACCGGAGGAGTACCTTGTGTGTATCAAACATCTCAACATAATTGGGTGACTATAAAGGTGCTCTATAGGTATCTCCGAGGGTGTATGTTGGGTTATCATGGATCAAGACTGGGATTTGTTACTTCGTGTGATGGAGAGGTCTCTCAGGGCCCACTCGGTAATACAACATCATAACAAGCCTTGCAAGCAATATTACTAAAGTGTTAGCCACGGGATCTTGTATTACGTAATGAATAAAGAGACTTGCCGGTAATGATATTGAACTAGGTATAGAGATACCAACGATCGAAGCTCGGGCAAGTAACACACCGAAGAACAAAGGGAACATCATACGGGATTAACTAAATCCTTGACATAGATGTTCAACCGATAAAGATATCCATAGAATATGTGGGAACATATATGGGCATCCAGGTCCCGCTATTGGTTATTGACCGTAGAGGTGTCTCGGTCATTTCTACATAGTTCTCGAACCCGCAGGGTCTGCACACTTAAGGTTCGGTGACGTTTTGGTAGTATAGAGTTATGTACGGTGGTGACCAAAGGTTTTCCGGAGTCCTGGATGAGATCCCAGACATCACGAGGAGCTCTAGAATGGTCCGGAGGTAAAGATTGATATATAGTAAGTCCTGTTTTGGTCGCCGGAAAAGTTTCGGGCTCATCGGTAGTGTACCGGGAGTGCCGAGAGGGTACCGAGGGACCATCGGGAGGGGTGTTTCGACCCAAGAGGCTAATGGGTTGTGAGATAAGGTAAACCAGCTCCTGATGGGCTGGACGAAGCCTCCCTTAAGGGTCCATGCGGCTGGAGTGGTTTGATAGGGAAAAAACTCAAGGTGGAAAGAGTTTCCAAGTGGGAAGGAGGAGTCCTAATCCTACTAGGATTGGAGGAGGACTCCTCCTCTCCTCCTTGCGCCAAATCCAAGGGCTGGCCCCTTGTGCGCCAAGACTCCTCCCTCCCTCCTCCTATATATACTAGAGGTTTTGAGAGTTTTGGGACACAGAAAAACATCCACGTGCTACGTCTCCTCTAGATCGATTTCAGTTGTGCTTAGGCGAAGAACTGCTAGAATAGCTCCACCACCATCGCCGCAAATGCCGTCGCGCTGCCGGAGAACTCGTATACCTCTCCGCTCCCTCTTGTTGGATCAAGAAGGCAGAGATCGTCATCGAGTTGTGCGTGTGCTGAACGCGGAGGTGCCATCCGTTCGGCGCTAGATCGGAAGGACTGTGATCAAGATCGCGAGACGATTCATGATTTGATCATGGGACGGATCATGATGGGATCGCGAGACGGATCGTGATGGGTCACGAGACGGATCGTGATGGGATTGCGAGATGGATTGTGATGGGATCGCAGGACACTCGGCGATTTGGATCGCGAAGACGTTCGACTACATCAACCACGTTTCTTAACGCTTCCCGCCTAGCGATCTACAAGGGTATGTAGATCCACTCTCCCTCTCATAGATGCTCATCACCATGGATAGATCTTGCGTGTGCGTAGGAATTTTTTTGTTTCCCATGCAACATTCCCCAACAATGGCATCATGAGCTAGGTCTATGTGTAGATGAGATCTCGAGTAGAACACAAAGAAGTTTGTGGGCGTTGATGCTTACATTGCTTACTCCCTTGGTCGTGTTTTGGTTCAATGGTATTGTGGGATGAAGCGGCCTGGACCAACCTTACTCGTACGCTTACGAGAGACCGGTTCCATCGACTAACGTGTAACTTTGTCGCACAAAGATGGCTGGCGGGTGTCTGTTTCTCCTACTTAGTTGGATCGGATTCGACAAAGGCGGTCCTTGAGAAGGTTGAAAAGCAACTTATATATCACCATTGTAGTTTTTGCATAGGTGAGAATTGTTCTTGCTAGATACCCATAGTAGCCACGTAAAACTTGCCACAACAATTAAAGGACGTCTAACCTGTTTTTGCAGGGTATGTTGTGATGTGATATGGCCAATTACATGATGAGATATATGTGATGTATGAGATGATCATGTGTTGTATAGAATATCACGACTTGCATGTCGATGAGTACGGAAATCGGCAGGAGCGATAGAGTTGTCTTTAATTATTGTATGACCTGCGTGTCAATCATTAAGTGCTATGTAATGCTTTACTTTATTGCTAAGCGGTAGAAATAGTAGTATGAGCATGGTGGGCGCAACAACCCTGATGGCGACACAATGATGGAGATCATGATGATGGAGATCATGGTGTTATACTGGTGATGATGGAGATCATGCCGGTGCTTTCAAGATGGAGATCAAAAGCACAAGTTCATGGCCATATCATGTCACTTATGATTTGCATGTGATGTTAATCCTTTTATGCACCTTGTTTTGCTTAGAACGACGGTAGCATTATAAGGTGATCCCTCACTTAAATTTCAAGGTGAATTGTGTTCTCCCCGAGTGTGCACCATTGCGAAAGTTCGTCGTGTCGAGACACCACGTGATGATCGGGTGTGATAGACCCTACGTTCACATACAATGGGTGCAAGCCAGTGTTCCACGTGCAGAACACTCGTGTTAAACTTGACGAGCCTACCATGTACAGACATGGCCTCAGAACACAAGAGACCGAAAGGTCGAACATGAGTCATATAGTAGATATGATCAACATGATGATGTTCACCATCGAAACCACATAAACTCACGTGATGATCGGACTTGAGTTGGTGAATTTGGATCATGTATCACTCGAATGACCGGAGGGATGTCAATTTGAGTGGGAGTTCTTAAGTAATATGATTAATTGAACTCATTATCATGAACATAGTCAGTAGTGTCTTTGCAAATTATGTTGTAGATTACTAGCTCACGCTGTAGCTCCCTTGAATTTTTATATGTTCCTAGAGAAATACAGTTCAAAGATGATTGTAGCAATATTGTGGACTGGGTCCGTGATCTGAGGATTGTCCTCATTGCTACACAGAAGGATTATGTCCTTAATGCACTGCTCGGTGCGTCACCCCCTCTAGCGTTGTCTATAGATGTTGTGAACATCTGACACGCACATTCTGATGACTACTTGGTAGTTCTGTGCGTCATGCATTACGGCTTAGAATTGAGGCTCCAAAACATTTTGAACGTCACGAAACATATGAGATGTTCTAAGAGCAGAAATTGGGATCTCAGGCTCGTGCCCATGTTGTGAGATATGAGATCTCCAACAAGATTCTTTGCCTACAAGATGAAGGAGAATAGCTCAATCGTTGAGCATGTGCTCAGATTGTCTGGGTGCTACAATCGCTTGAATCGAGTGGGAGTTGATCTTCTAGATAAGAAAGTGATTAATATAGTTTTCCAAGTCACTGTCACTAAGCTACTAGAGCTTCGTGATGAACTATAAAATGCCAGGGATGGAAATAATGATTCCCAAGATGTTCGTGATGTTTGACACCACGAAGGTAGAAATCAAGAAGGAGCATCAAGTGTTGATGGTTAGTAAAACCACTAGTTTCGAGAAGGGCAAGGACAAGGAGGGAAACTTCATGGATGGCAAGACAGTTGCTGCTCCAGTGAAGCAACCCAAAGTTGAACCCAAACCCGAGAGTAAGTGCTTCTATTATGAGGAGAGCGGCCGCTGAAGCAAAACGACCCTAGATACTTGGTAGATAAGAAGGCTGGCAACGTTGACAGAAGTATATTTGATATATGTGTTATTGATGTGTACCTTGCTAGTATTCTTAGTAGCACCTGGGTATTGGATATCCGTTCGGTTGCTAAATGTTAGTAACTTGAAATAAAATCTACGGAATAAATGGAGACTAGCTAAGAGTGAGGTGACGATGTGTATTGGAAATGTCTCCAAGGTTGATATGTCAACATCGCATGCTCTCTCTAACTTCGGGATTAGTGACGAACCTAAATAAATGTTATTTGGTGTTTGCCTTGAGCATGAACATGATTAGATCGTGTTTACTGCAACACAGTTATTCATTTAAGTGAGAGAATAATGGTTATTCTGTTTACATGAATAATACCTTTAATGGCCATGCACCCAATGAGAATGGTTTGTTGAATCTTGATCGTAGTAATACACATGTTCATAACATTGATGCCAAAAGATGCAAAGTTAATAATGATAGTACCACATACATGTGGCACTGCCGCTAAATGTCATATTGGTATAAATCGCATGAAGAAACTCCATGCTGATGGATCTTTGGACTCATTCGGTTTCGAATCGGTTGAGACATGCGGACCATGCCTCTTGGGCAAGATGACTAAAGAGCCCGTTTTTAGTATGATGGAGCGGGCTAGTAACTTACTGGAAATAATACATGTTGATGTATGCGATCCAATGAGTGTTGTACCGTGCAGTGGATATCATTATTTTCTTACCTTCACTAATGATTTGAGTATATTTGCTTAATGAAACACAAATCTGAAACATTTGAAAAGTTCAAAAAAAAAATCAAAGTGAAGTTTAAGATCATCGTGACAAGAAGATAAAAAATGTCTACGATATGATCGTGGATGTGAATATCCGAGTTACCAGTTTGGCATACAACTTTAGACAATGTGAAAGTTGTTTCACAACTCACGCCACCTGGAACACCATAGTGTGATGGTGCGTTCGAACGTCATAGTCATGCTCTATTGGATATGGTGCGTACTATGATGTCTCTTATCATTTTGCCACTATCGTTTTGGGGTTATGCATTAGAGACAACTACATTCACTTTAAATAGGGCACCATCTAAATCCGTTGAGATGACACCGTATGAATTACGGTTTGATAGAAACCTAAGCTGTTATTTCTTAATGTTTGGGGCCGCGACGTTGATGTGAAAAAATGTTTTCACCTAATGAGCTCGAATCCAAATTGGACAGATGCATCTTCATGGAATACCCTAAGAACAGTTGGGTATACCTTCTATCTCAGATCCGAGCACAAAGTGTTTGTTGCTAAAATGGGTCCTTTTTCGAGAAAGAGTTTCTCTCGAAGAATTGAGTGGGAGGAAGATATTGATGAGCTTGTTGAACCTTTGTTTCAGCCATAGAGTAGTGCAGCATAGAAAGATGTTTGTGTGGAGCCTACGTCAGTTGAGGAGGAACTTAATGATGATGATCATAATGCTTCGGATCAAGTTACTATCGAACCTCGTAGGTCGACAAGGATGCGTACTACTCTTGAATGGTACGGCAACCCTGTCTTAAAGGTCATGTTGTTGGACAACAATGAACCTACGAACTATGGAGAAGTGATGACGGGCCCGGATTCCGACAAATGGTTAGAGGCCATGAAATCCGAGAAAGGATCCATGTATGAAAACCAAGTATATACTTTGGTAGACTTGCCCATTGGACGGCAGGTCATTGAGTACAAATGGACCTTCAAGATAAAGACAGACGCTAATGATGAATGTCACTATTTATAAAGCTCGACTTGTCGCAAAGAAGTTTTTGCCAAGTTCAAGGAGTTGACTGCGATGAGACTTTCTTACTCGTAGCGATGCTAAAGTCTATTGGAATTATGTTAGCAGTTGCTGCATTTTTCAATTATGAAATCTGGCAGATGGAAGTCAAAACATCGTTTCCTTAACGGTTTACTCGAGGAAAGGTTGTATGTGATACAACCAGAAGGTTTTGTCAGTCCTAAGGATGCTAAAAGGTGTGCGAGCTCCAGCAATCCTTCTATGGGCTGGAGCAAGCATCTCGGAGTTGGAATATATGCTTTGATGAGGTGATCAAAGTTTTTGAGTCTATACAAAGTTTATGAGAAACTTGTATTTACAGGAAAGTGAGTGGGAGCACTATAGAATTTCTGATATGTATATGTGGTTGACACATTGTTGATCGGAAATAGTGTAGAATTTCTGGAAAGCATAAACGGTTGCTTCAAAAGAGTTTTTCAAAGGAAGACCTGGATAAAGCTACCTAATTGTTGGGCATCAAGATCTATAGAGATAGATCCAGATGCTTGATGAGACTTTCAATGAGTACATACCTAGACAAGATTTTGAAAGAGTTCAAAATGGATCAGTCAAAGAAAGAGTTCTTGCCTGATTTGTATGGTGTGAAGTTGAGTGAGACTCAAAGCTCGACCACGACAGAAGAAAGAGAAAGGACGAAGGTCATCCCTTGTGCCTTATCCATAGGCTCTGTATAGTACGCCATGCTGTGTACCGCAGCTGTGTGTGCCTTGCCATGAGTCCATCAAGGGGTACAAAAGTGATCCATGAGTGGATCACTAGACAGTGGTCAAAATTTGTCCTTAGTAACTAGAGGACTAAGGAGATGTTTCTCGATTACGGAGGTGATAAAGAGTTCATCGTAAAGAGTTATGTCGATGCAAGCTTTAACACTAATCTGGATGACTCTTAGTAGCAATCCGGATACGTATAGTGGAGCAACCATTTGGAATAGTTCCAAGTGCAGTGTGGTAGCAGTATTTACAGTATGACATAGAGATTTGCAAAGTACACATGAATCTGAATATCGCAGACCCGTTGAGTAAAGACCTCTCTCACATGCAAAGCATGATCGAGCCCCAAAACTCATTGGGTGTTAGATTTGTAACAATGCGAATCACATGGTGATGTGAACTAGATTATTGACTCTAGTGCAAGTGGGAGACTGTTGGAAATATGCCCTATAGGCAATAATAAATTAGTTATTATCATATTTCCTTGTTCATGATGATCGTTTATTATCCATGCTAGAATTGTATTGATTGGAAACTCACATACATGTGTGGATACATAGATAATAGCATGTCCCTAGTATGCCTCTAATAGACTAGCTCGTTGATCAAAGATGGTTAAGGTTTCTAAGCCATGGACATGAGATGTCATTTTATAATGGGATTACATCATTAGGAGAATGATGCGATGGACAAGACCCAAGCTATAAACGTAGCATATGATCGTGTCAGTTTATTGCTACAGTTTTCTACATGTCAAGTATCTGTTCCTATGACCATGAGATCATGCAACTCACTGACACCGAAGGAGTACCTTGTGTGTATCAAACGTCGCAACGTAACTGGGTGACTATAAAGGTGCTCTATAGGTATCTCCGAGGGTGTCTGTTGGGTCGGCATGGATCAAGACTGGGATTTGTTACTCCGTGTGACGGAGAGGTATCTCAGGGCCTACTCGGTAATACAACATCATAACAAGTCTTGCAAGCAATGTGACTAAAGTGTTAGCCACGGGATCTTGTATTACGGAACGAGTAAAGAGACTTGTCGGTAATGAGATTGAACTAGGTATAGAGATACCAATGATTGAACCTCGGGCAAGCAACATACTGAAGAACAAAGGGAACATCATACGGGATTAACTGAATCCTTGACATAGTGGTTCAACCGATAAAGATCTTGGTAGAATATGTAGGAACCAATATGGGCATCCAGGTCCCGCTATTGGTTATTAACCGTAGAGGTGTCTCAGTCATGTGTACATAGTTCTCGAACCCGCAGGGTCTTTACACTTAAGGTTCAGTGACGTTTCGGTAGTATAGAGTTATGTATGGTGGTGACCGAAGGTTGTTCGGAGTCCCGGATGAGATGCCAGACGTCATGAGGAGCTCCAGAATGGTCTGGAGGTAAATATTTATATATAAGAAGTCCTATTTTGGCCGTAGAAAAAGTTTCGGGCTCATCGGTAGTGTACCAGGAGTGCCGGGAGGGTACCGGGGGACCATCAGGAGGGGTGTTTCGACCCAAGAGGCTACATGGACTGTGGGAGAAGGTAAGCCAACCCTTGGTGGGCTGGCCGTAGCCTCCCTTAAGGGCCCATGCGGCTGGAGTGGTTCGAGAGGGAAAAAACTTAAGGTGGAAAGAGTTTCCAAGTGGAAAGGAGGAGTTCTAATCCTACTAGGATTGGAGGAGGACTCCTCCTCTCCTCCTTGCGCCAAAGCCAAGGGCTGGCCCCTTGTGCGCCAAGACTCCTCCCTCCCTCCTCCTATATATACTAGAGGTTTTGAGGGTTTTGAGACACAGAAAAACAACCATGTGCTACCTCTCCTCTAGATCATAGTTTCTCCTCTAGATCGGTTTCAGCGGTGCTTAGGCGAAGCCCTGCTAGAATAGCTCCACCACCATCTCCGCAACGCCGTCGCCCTGCCGAAGAACTTGTCTACCTCTCCACCCCCTCTTGCTGGATCAAGAAGGCGGAGATCGTCATCGAGCTGTACGTGTGCTGAACGCGGAGGTGCCATCCGTTCGGTGCTAGATCGGAAGGACCGTGATCAAGATCGCGAGATGATTCATTATTTGATCGCGGGATAGATTGTGATGGGATCGCGAGATGGATCGTGATGGGATCGCGGGACGCTCGGCGATTTGGATCGCGAAGACGTTCGACTACATCAACCGCGTTTCTTAACGCTTCCCGCTTAGCGATCTACAAGGGTATGTAGATCCACTCTCCCTCTCATAGATGCTCATCACCATGGATAGATCTTGCGTGTGCGTAGGAAATTTTTTGTTTCCCATGCAACGTTTCCCGACAAATGCAAGCCGCATGTCCTCCCTAACGATGCAGGTTTTCGAGAAGCAGTGAAACAAACAGATCTAGACATTCAATTGCTTCAACAACCTCCAAACAACCCTGAGTTCAATGTTTTAGACATGTGCTTCCACTGCTCTCTCCAATCCCTAACCGACTGCAAAGTACCTATGAATGTACGGGAACTAATATAGGGTGTAGAAGAGGAGTTTGAGAACTATAATGCCCATGAGATGTTAAAAAGCTTTATCACATTGCAAGCAGTCATGTTTGAAGTCATGAAAGGAAATAGCTACAAGATGCCACATCTGCATAAGGATCGTCTACGGAATGGTGAAGAGGAAATAATTGGTGCATATTGCAACGCCGAACTAATGCACAAAGTAAGGAAGTATCCTTCTCTGATACCAATTGAAAGTGTGTATATTGTCTGGAGGGGGTGATTGGGCGATTTTTACAAATTCTTCACTCAGGAATTACTTAGTGAAGAAACACACAGTGACAAAAAATCATGCGGATAAAGTACTCAAGTGCAAGAGAAACATGATAACAACAAAGTCGTCATGAAGAAATAGGGCATACACAAGGTACATGTAGCATGCGATCAGGATAACTAGGCGGAAGGTAAAGTGACTGGAGAATTTGGATTGAGGAAATTGAGAAATTATCCAGTCAAAGTCTTCAAACACCATGGAGCAATTTCATCAACAAATAAATGGGGAAATTTAAGGGTTAAGAAATAGAACCGGTTGCTCTGTGAAGACAATTTGTTTGTTCTACAATTCCAACTATTGTGACAATTGTACGTCTGGTTGGAGTGGCGTGGAATTCAAACCAAAGGACACTAGACTCCGCCCAATCTCTCGTGGTAATTCTTCAAAGTAGACTTCCAAACCTTCACACACTTGGTCACCTGACAATTCAAAATTACTCTTGGATGCTCCAGACCATGATGCCTAACCGTTTGGAAGATAGACAGTCTTCAAAGGCAACAGGCGTCGGTTCCACACATGACAATTTCTTTAGTGATGCTCAATCACTTTAAGGCTTTGGGTGTATGGTTTTTTCCTAACTTAGGATTCACTCAAAATCTTCAAAGGAAGGGTTTCTCTAGATGACCCTTGTCAATCTATCTCTCGGAGGAGCCAACCAACTTATGGTTGAGGGGTCGCTATTTATAGCCAGGGGCAACCCGACATGATATGGCATAAAAACACACCTTCAGACATGACCGTTGTTAGGATAAGGATCCACTCGACAACTCGTACATAGCGCATCAACAGTCAGAAATTTGAACTCTCAAATTCCTCGGGACTAGCAAATTCCTCATGGTAGACAATTCGCACTAGAAAATTTCTATCTCCCTAGTCAGACTAATTTCCTCTGCGACCAAAAGGATTTCGTTTGTGTCACCGAAGAACTCGACTGCACTGTAAGAGATTTCCAAAATCTTCAGTCGAAGAAATAGGTAGGTGTATATTTTGAGAAGAGCATCACTTAGAAATATGCCTATGCATTACCTCGACCCCTTTAACAGTACGATGTTTCCTATGACTCAATAAGAAGAAAAGAAACTATGAAAACAAAGTCTTCAAGCTTCAAAGTCCTCACTTCAATTTCTTCAAAGGTCACACAAAATTCTTCACTTCAATTTCTTGAAGAAGAGCATCAAAATCTTCACTTGAAGAAATACATTTTTAGGTGTCAACTTCCGTTGGTTAAACCAAACTGTTCAGGGACTATAATACATATGTACACTCACAAACACATTAGTCCCTTAACCCATTAGTTTTCAATACTCCAAAACCACTAAGGGGGCACTAGATGCACTTACCCCTATGTTTCTGGAAGCTTTCTTTTCAAGCTCAAGTAGAAGTTTCATTTCCTCCATTTCCTTTATGGCCACTTCTTCCATTCTTGCATTCATGTACAAAAGACAATAAAAATGTTAACATAATCATGGCCAACAAGATAGAAAAATAAAGAACACATATTATGAGGTTCAATGACGTAAGAAAATATGGTTCTACAACACAAGTAAATATGGTTCACAACATAGACAAACACACATGTGTGCTTCACCATCTCCTTTTCGTGCTCCCTCCCCAGAAAATCAAGCATATCTTTTTTTGTTATCGAAGATTTCACTACACTCTGGCTTCACCATAAGGGTGAGGGTGCGTGCGTGAGAGTAGTTACTTCTTCCACACCTATTCCTTCACCATATTTGTGACCTCTGAAATGGTAGGTACATGGTTTGTTGGAGGAGGAGTGAATGGTGCTCCAAAACTAGAGGCTACCATCTTCACTCCACTTTTCTATCTATTGACATGTTTTATTGTACAAACGATAGAAGGGGCTCTTCTCATAAGTTGCACTAGAGGATTTCTTGCACTTTTTGGCTCCTTTTTGTTTTATTTGTTTCATGTCTTGTTGCGTATCATGTGCAACTATATAAAAATCCAGTGCACCAGCATAAGTCTCACTAGCCACCTAGGATACACACAAAAATGTAAGATTTTGGTTGACTAGTCTTCTATGAAAGCTAGCTAGTTAGTTTAACAAGTTGCACAATGTAAGCATACCCAGCTTCCACAAAAAGTTGGCAGCCCATAAATGATATACAACACCCAATGCTGAGAAAGCATTTCCATCTATTTCGTGAAAGCATTTGTGAAGGTTGTGGTTGAAGTGTTTGGGGAAGAATATCTGAGAGCATCCAACGTTGTTGAGATTCATGGGATACCAGAGATAAATAAAGCTAGATGGTTTCTTGGTATACTTGGCCCCATTGACCGCATGCATTGAAAGTGGAAAAACTGCCCAACATCATGATATGGACAATTCAAAGGACACAAAAAGGATGTCACCATTATTCTAGAGGTTGTTGCCGATGAGGAGACATAAATTCGGCATGCATACTTTGGGATGCCTGGATCTTGCAATGCCATCAATGTCCTTCAGCGATCACCTCCTTTTGCCAAGTTAGCTAATGGAGAGTAAATATTGGTTGGATTTGAAGCAAATGGTCACACATATAACTTTGGTTATTACCTTGCGGATGGAATTTATCCAAAGTGGGCTACATTTATCAAGTCGGTTGTATGCCCCCAAGGTAAGAAAGAACTTTACTTTCATAATGCTCAAGCAACTTCTAGAAAAGATGTGGAGAGGGCTTTCGGCATTTTGCAATCCTAATTTGTTATTGTGCATGATCCGGTTAGGTTTTGCGATCAAGAAACATTTGATACATCATGACAACATGCGTGATCTTGCATAACATGATCATTAAGCACGAACGTGTCCAGAATTTGAACTACACCACGTTCAATGTCATTGGACAACGGGTGCGGTCAATGAAAAATGCAAACACAATCAAATTATTTTCACATGTACCATGACAATAGAGATGCGGACACGCACAACTATCTTCGGAAAGATATCATGGAGGCGTGACGGAAATGACATGGGCAGCAATGAAGAAAGTCTTCGTTCATCTTTATGTTTTCATCTTGCAATATGTTATGGACGAATTTTATTGCAATACTGTTGGTGGAACTATGTTACATTGTTTGCTGCTATGAACTATGTTAATTTTGTGTTTGTTTTAACTCATTTGTATGAATGTTTTGTTTATATGCATTTGGTGGAGGATGCGACACGGTGGCAGATTTTACATCACCTGTTGGGTAACTCGTGCCCTATAATACATCAACCGTTGGAGTTGCACAATTTTGATGATGTAAAAAACCCAGTTTTGGTGATGTATAACTTACCTCAATCATTTTTTGGATGCTATTTGACATCACAAGGTGCTCTAAACTCGCCACTTGGCTTCAAGCCGTAACCACCACATAATTCTAGTAATCTCCACTTGTCGCGGGAACCCACTAGACCGGACTCACCAACCCAACCCAACCCAAAGCGGCGCACGAAACCTGGGACCGACCGAGAGAAGCAGGCACCGCTCTGACGTGTCGCGCGTGCACCCGAACCCTCCACCCTCCACCAGGCGACAAGCATGAACCGCCCAACTCATCTCCCGCGCGAACATTCCCGACCTCCCACCGCTCCAGCAGGTATATAAGAACCCCACCCCCTTCGTCCCCTCCCATCATCAATTCAACTCAGAGAGCAAACCAGAGCATATCCACATCCATCGAGCGAACCGAAAGAACAACAACTCGATCAGTCACAGACAGCGTCTCGAATCTGCTGTGTGCCAGTCTGCGTTCGATTTGATCGGAAGAGATGGCAAGCAAGGGAGGCAGCAAGGGGGAGGGCCCTGCGATCGGCATCGACCTCGGCACCACCTACTCCTGCGTCGGCGTCTGGCAGCATGACCGGGTGGAGATCGTCGCCAACGACCAGGGCAACCGCACCACGCCGTCCTACGTCGCCTTCACCGACACCGAGCGGCTCATCGGCGACGCCGCCAAGAACCAGGTCGCCATGAACCCCACCAACACCGTTTTTGGTAAGTCCCACCTACGTGCTTCGATGTAGTGATACTACGTGCTCTGACTTTTGCTCTGTTTTAGGCGCGCAGCTCAACAACTGTTTTTGAATTTACGCTTCTGAGCAGTCACTTACCACTCTGCTCTGCCATGCAGATGCCAAGCGACTCATCGGGCGGCGCTTCTCGGACGCGTCCGTGCAGTCGGACATGAAGATGTGGCCGTTCAAGGTGATCCCCGGCGCTGCCGACAAGCCGATGATCGTGGTCACCTACAAGGGGGAGGAGAAGGTCTTCTCTGCCGAGGAGATATCCTCCATGGTGCTCACCAAGATGAGGGAGATCGCCGAGGCCTTCCTCAGCACAACCATCAACAACGCCGTCGTCACTGTCCCGGCCTACTTCAACGACTCCCAGCGCCAGGCCACCAAGGATGCCGGCGTCATCGCCGGTCTCAACGTCATGCGCATAATCAACGAGCCCACCGCCGCGGCCATTGCTTACGGCCTCGACAAGAAGGCCACCAGCACCGGGGAGAAGAACGTGCTCATCTTCGACCTCGGCGGCGGCACCTTCGACGTGTCCATCCTCACCATCGAGGAAGGCATCTTCGAGGTCAAGTCCACCGCCGGGGACACCCACCTGGGAGGCGAGGACTTCGATAACCGGATGGTGAACCACTTCGTGCAGGAGTTCAAGAGGAAGAACAAGAAGGACATCAGCGGCAACCCGAGGGCGCTCCGGCGGCTGAGGACGGCGTGCGAGAGGGCGAAGAGGACGCTCTCTTCCACCGCCCAGACCACCATTGAGATCGACTCGCTCTACGAGGGGATCGACTTCTACGCGACCATAACCCGTGCCAGGTTCGAGGAGCTCAACATGGACCTCTTCCGCAAGTGCATGGAGCCCGTGGAGAAGTGCCTCCGGGACGCCAAGATGGACAAGACCCAAGTCCACGACATCGTGCTCGTCGGAGGCTCCACCCGGATCCCCAAGGTGCAGCAGCTCCTCCAGGACTTCTTCAACGGGAAGGAGCTCTGCAAGAGCATCAACCCCGACGAGGCCGTCGCGTACGGCGCCGCTGTGCAGGCCGCCATCCTCAGCGGCGAGGGCAACCAGAAGGTGCAGGACCTGCTCCTGCTCGACGTGACGCCGCTCTCGCTCGGGTTGGAGACGGCCGGAGGCGTGATGACCACCCTGATCCCAAGGAACACCACCATCCCCACCAAGAAGGAGCAGGTGTTCTCCACCTACTCGGACAACCAGCCCGGCGTGCTGATCCAGGTGTACGAGGGCGAGAGGACGAGGACCAAGGACAACAACCTGCTGGGCAAGTTCGAGCTGTCCGGCATCCCGCCGGCGCCCAGGGGAGTGCCCCAGATCACGGTGACCTTCGACATCGACGCGAACGGCATCCTGAACGTGTCCGCGGAGGACAAGACGACCGGGCAGAAGAACAAGATCACCATCACCAACGACAAGGGGCGGCTGAGCAAGGAGGAGATCGAGCGCATGGTGCAGGAGGCGGAGAAGTACAAGTCGGAGGACGAGCAGGTGCGGCGCAAGGTGGAGGCCCGGAACGCGCTGGAGAACTACGCGTACAACATGCGCAACACGGTGCGGGACGACAAGATCGCGTCCAAGCTCCCGGCCGACGACAAGAAGAAGATCGAGGACTCCATCGACGACGCCATCAAGTGGCTCGACGGCAACCAGCTCGCCGAGGCCGACGAGTTCGAGGACAAGATGAAGGAGCTGGAGAGCATCTGCAACCCCATCATCTCCAAGATGTACCAGGGTGCTGGCCCCGGCGGCGCGGCCGGCATGGACGAGGACATGCCCGGCGGCGGCGCGGGCGCCGGCGGTGGGAGCGGTGCCGGGCCCAAGATCGAAGAGGTGGACTGAGTGAGTCGTGACAGGTCCTGGAGCGGACGCGGCATAGCCGCGCTTAAAATGATCTGATGCTTGTGTTCGTGTGGTTCCTTCGAATAACGACGGTGCTTGTATGAGTTAAGTTATAATACTCCATTCCTCGTTATTCGAAGTATATAGAATGATGTACTGTAATACTAGGTTAGTAGAGGAAACAATAAAATAACGTGTAAAAGCAAGAACGACATACACATGTGGTTCTTGTACGAATCTGGGAAATACTGTACTTTTTTTTTCGGGGTGAAAGAATTCTCTAGGCTTTTTAGTCGCAACCAGGTTTACGGCAAAGTCCTTCGCGGCAGCAAGCCAAACTGCTGTATGCGGGGTATTAGGTTTATAGGCGGCTAGCTCACGAAAATCTCTTTTGGAGCTTGGCCACCGGCCTCTAAATTTAAATTTGAAATTTTATCGAAATTTATATTTTTAAATTTCAAAAAAATATGAAAAAAATATAGATATACATGAAGACATAACACATCTGTGTAAATTTTCAGTTTAAAATACGATGAAATAAGGACTATGCAAAAAAGACAAATCTGTCGTTGTTTAACACATGATACTATTCATACTATTCATCCTCTCAGGCCATGAATTTGTTTCTTTTGTACAGATCGCAACTCAAGGTATTTCATTATGAATTTTTACACACATGTGGGTTACATCTTTACATACACGCTTATTTTTTTCAGAATTTTTTGAACCATAAAAATTTGAATTTGATTTTTTTTAAATAAAGGCCTTCATGGAGTTCGGCCTCCAAAACGCCTCTCTCGCTAGTTCATGACTAACAATGTTCTGGAAACGCCTACAATGGATAAAGGATATCTTCCTAGAAGCGAGGCTAGCCTGCGGATGTCCTCGACAAGTGCACGATGCATCGATCTATCCGGCTGGCGACATGAAATCATAGCCACCGCTTCCGCGCTATCCATTTCGACCGTCATTGGTGCCACCGCTTCCGCGCTATCCATTTCGACCGTCATTGGTAGGGTCGTCCGATATAAGGCCAGCTCTAGGCCTTCTCTACACGTCGCTAGCTCCGCCTCTAGGGCGGTATCGCATGTGCGAAGCTCCCTACATGCGCTGAAGATGATATCACCTCTATCATCTCGCAGGATCATACCACCTCCTGCCACGTCCGTGGCTGCAATGTAGCTCTCATCTGTGTTTAACTTACTCCAGCCCGGCGCAGGAGGAGCCCAGCTGACACTCGCCTTTGCCTCCTTGCTCACATGGCTGCCTTGTGGTGAGGAGTTAAGCACCATTTTCCCCTTCACTATGCCGCCCTTGGGATATTGTTGTATGCACAGGAGTGAGTTGATGTATCCGTTCAAGAAGCGTCTGGAAGCTTCAGCTGGGGTGGCAGCTTGTCATTTGTGATCTCATTGCGGACGTGCCATATTCGCCACATTATCATGAGCACCACGAGTCTAGTCGTATCATCCAAGGGTTCCAACATAGAGAAGACCCACTCCGGGCATGTATTGTGAATGGATTCCACCTTGGGGATGTTCCAGTCCAGAGCCATGATGTGCCAGAGTTCCCTTGCCAAGGGGCACCTGCAAAGCGCATGGAATCTGTCCTCACGTTCCATAGCATAGAGGGGACAAATGTCAGTAAGCTAGAGGCGGCGTGAGAATTTATTGGCCCAAGTAGCAAGTGAGCTGGTGACGATTCTCCAGGCGAATACGCGTACCTTCGGGGGAGCAGGGCACCCCCATATGATCTTCCAGATGGCGCGACGACCATCCGGTGCCCTGCTCGTGGCGGAGGCCAATGGACGCTCGTGCTCGTCCATGGCCAGGCGGTAGGCTGACCGCACGATAAAAATATCATTCCTCTCTAGTGCCCATGCGATGATGTCGTCGGGGATGCAAGGCGAAGTGCGGATGCTGGTGATGACGTCGATGTCCGCCTGGAGGAAGTGGCACCAGAGAAGGTCCATGCACTAGGACCCATTACCATCCAGGAGCTCCGCGACCCTCCTAAGACGGCATGTGCCCTGCATGGACACGGGTTGTCGCCCCGGCTCCCTTGGCAACCACCGGTCGTGCCATATACGGATGTTGCGCCCATTGCCAATGCGCCATATGATGCGCTTCTTCAGGAGCTCAAGGCCATGTTGGATCCCCTGCCAAGTCGGGGATGCATTCCCGGCGAAGACCGTGTCTTCGAGCTGCCCCTCTGGGTAGTACCGCGCCTTGAGAACCTGCGCACACAAGCTGTTGGGATTAGTTAAAAGACGCCAGGCTTGTCTCGCAAGGAGAGCTTGGTTGAAGAGGCAGAAATCTCTGAATCCCAAACCGCCCTTGTTTTTCTCAGCTTGTATCTTTGGCTATGCCAACGAATGTGTTTTCCGTTTGCCTTCCGACGCACCCCACCAAAAGTTACGGACCATCCTGTTCAGGTCATCACAGACAGACATAGGAAGCTTGAGAACACTCATGGTATAAGTGGGGATAGCTTGAGCAACAACTTTGATCATAGTCTCCTTCCCCGCGAGAGAGAGGGTATCCCCCCATGCGATAATCCGTTTCAGCAACCGGGACTGCAAGTTCTAAAATTTACCGCGAGACATACGGCCTTCGGGCGTAGGAAGGCCTAGGTACTTCTCCTCAAATGTCACAGTGCCTATCTGCAGTGCATTTCTCACCACATGTTGTTGTACGGTGGGGCAAGAAGGGCCAAACAAGGCGCTTCATTTGGTCGGATTTATATACTGCCCCGTAGCATTATCAGAAACACTCAACACTTCATGTATCTTCTTTGCTTGGCCCTCCTACACTTTGAAAAATAACAGTGTGTCATCTGCGAACAGAAGATGAGATACGCCCGGTGCTCTATGGCATACTTTCAGCGGTGTATAATCTCCTTTTTTCTCACCATCTTTCAGCAAAGCGGATAAACCATCAGCCACAAAAAGGAACAAAAACGGAGACAAAGGATCGCCTTGCCATAGCCCAAGCGATAGTGCAAATGATTCCAAGAGGGTTCCATTAAATTTTACCATGTATCTCACCGAGGTGACGCAAGCCATAATCCAGTCCACCCATCGGCGAGAGAAGCCCATCTTTTCCATCATTCGCTCCAAGAAGATCCAGTCCACCCTGTCATAAGCTTTTGATAGATCCATCTTGTAGGCACAGAAACTCTTACTAGGATCCTTCTCCTGCTGAATAAAGTGAAAGCACTCAAAAGCAGTCAGAGCATTATCCGTAATCATCCTCCCCGGGACAAATGCACTCTGTTCCGGAGAGATAATGTCATTTAGAATCGGTCTCAACCGGTTCACTAGGCACTTCGCCACCACCTTATAAATAACGTTGCAAAGACTGTTTGGGCGAAAATCTGTGAGCTTTTCTGGACTATCCACATTTAGAATGAGAATGATAGATGTGTCATTTACTCCCTCTGGCATGCAACCGGTGCGGAAGAACTCCTTCACCCCTGCAATTACCTGCTCCTTCATAGCAGTCCAGTTTATCTAGAAGAAGCGGGCAGGGAATCCATCCGGACCTGGCGCCTTTAGCGGTCCGATCTAGAACAGGGCATCCGCTATTTCCTTCTCTGAGAAATCTACGTTGAGGCAATCATTCATGCAGTTAGTAACACGGGTCTGAATCAAATCTAAAATTGGACCCGCACAGAGAGACCTATTAGCAGTAAAGAGGTTAGCAATATATGCCGTAGCCATTGTCTCCATGGAGCCATGATCCTCATGTTTGACCCCTGACTCATCAAGGAGAGATTTGATACGGTTTTTTCGAGCTCTCCACACCGCTTTCATGTGGAAGAACTGGGTGTTGCGGTCGCCCTCCCGTAGCCAGGCAACGTGGGATCTTTGCATCCAAAGCATCTCCTCCCTATAGATCAATTCATTCATCCGATCCGTGGCCTCCTTGATATCTTTTCTATCTGCATTCATAGACATCAGCTCCTCTAAACAAGAGAGAGACTTGTTAATTTCCTTAATAACATTACCAAACTTTTTCCTGCTCCATTCTTGTATCTTATCCATCATATTACCTAAGACCGAAGCAACTTCACCTAGGTTTAACATTGAGCCCATGTCAGTCCAAGTGTTCAAGATTACCTCAGGTAGGGAAGGTTCTATTTCCCACATGACCTCATACTGTCTGCACCTCCTCCCCGTTGTGAGGCGCGGCTCCTCGAGTGCGCAGCATAGTAGGATGGGCAGGTAGTCGGAGCTGGGCGCCACTAGGTGCTCCACCCTGGCGTGAGCAAAGATGCCCCTCCACACGTTGTTGGCAACGCCACGGTCAAGGCGAACCTTGACATTTGCACGTTCCCCCACCGGTTATCAAAGGTGTACGGGAGACCTGCAAAACCGAGGTTGCCGAGCACACAAACCTCAAGAACAACACAAAAATCAAGCATCTGACCTGCCGAGAGAGGCGTGTCGGAGAAGTGCTCAAAACTCCACATCGCCTCGTTGAAGTCTCCCACCACGATGTTAGGGAACGTTGCATGGGAAACAAAAAAATTCCCACGCACACGCAAGATCTATCCATGGTGATGAGCATCTACGAGAGGGAGAGTGGATCTACATACCCTTGTAGATCGCTAAGCGGGAAGCGTTAAGAAACACAGTTGGTGTAGTCAAACGTCTTCGCGATCCAAATCGCCGAGCATCCTGCGATCTCATCACGATCCGTCCCACGATCCAATCACGATCCGTCCCGCAAACTCATCACGATCCGTCCCGCGATCTCATCGCGATCCGTCTCGCGATCTTGATCACGGTCCTTCCGATCTAGCGCCGAACGGACGACACCTCCGCGTTCAGCACACGTACAGCTTGATGACGATCTCTGCCTTCTTGATCCAGCAAGAGGAAGCGGAGAGGTAGACGAGTTCTCCGGCAGGATGATGGCGCTGCGGCGATGGTGGTGGAGTAATCTCAGCAGGGCTTCGCGTAAGCACAGCTAAAACCGATCTAGAGGAGAAACTACGAACTAGAGGGTAGGGTTGCACGTGGCTGAAAATCTAATGCCAAAACCCTAAAACCCTCTAGTATATATAGGAGGAGAGGAGGAGGAGGCTTGGTGCAAGGGCCAGCCCTCTAGTCTCCGGCTGAAGTGGGACAAGAGGAATCCTCCTCCTCCACTCCTAGTAGGATTACGAATCCTTCCTTATTTCCACCTTTTTTCCTTTTTCCATCTTTTCCCCTTTGGAATTTCTTCCCCAGCCGCATGGGTCTTTTGGTACTTTGGCCAGCCCACAAAGGGCTGGTATTAGTCCTCCCACAGCCCATGAAGCCTCTTGGATCGAAATACCTCTCCCGATGGTCCCCCGGTACACTGTCGGCACTCCCGGTACACTACCGATGAGCCCGAAACTTTTCCAGCGACCAAAACAGGACTTCCTATATATCAATCTTTACATACAGACCATTCTGGAGCTCCTCGTGACGTCCGGGATCTCATCTGGGACTCCTAACAACATTCGGTCACCACCATGCATAACTCTGTACTACCAAAACGTTACCAAACCTTAAGTGTACAGACCTGCGGGTTGAGAACTATGTAGACATGACCGAGACACCTCTACGGTCAATAACCAATAGCGGGACCTGGATGCCCATATTGGTTCCTACATATTCTACGAAGATCTTTATTGGTTGAACCTCTATGTCAAGGATTCAGTTAATTCCGTATGATGTTCCCTTTGTTCTTCGGTATGTTACTTGCCCGAGATTCGATCGTCGGTATCTCCATACCTAGTTCAACCTCATTACCGACAAGTCTCTTTACTCGTTCCGTAATACAAGATCCCATGACTAACACTTAGTCACATTGCTTGCAAGGCTTATTGTGATGTTGTATTACCGAGTGGGCCCTAAGATACCTCTGTTGGAAATATGCCCTAGAGGCAATAATAAAATGGTTATTATTGTATTTCCTTGTTCATGATAATTGTATATTTTTCATGCTATAATTGTGTTAACCGGAAACCATAATACATGTGTGAATACATAGACCACAACATGTCCCTAGTGAGCCTCTAGTTGACTAGCTCGTTGATCAATAGATGGTCACGGTTTCATGGCCATGGACATTGGATGTCGTTGATAACGGGATCACATCATTAGGAGAATGATGTGATGGACAAGACCCAATCCTAAGCATAGCACTAGATCGTGTAGTTCATTTGCTAAAGCTTTTCAATGTCAAGTATCGTTTCCTTAGACCATGAGATTGTGCAACTCCCGGATACCGTAGGAATGCTTTGGGTGTGCCAAACGTCACAACGTAACTGGGTGGCTATAAAGGTGCACTACAGGTATCTCCGAAGGTATCTGTTGGGTTGGCACGAATCGAGACTGGGATTTGTCACTCCGTGTGACGGAGAGGTATCTCTGGGCCCACTCGGTAAGACATCATCATAATGAGCTCAATGTGACTAAGGAGTTAGCCACGGGATGATGTATTACGGAACGAGTAAAGAGACTTGCCAGTAACGAGATTGAACAAGGTATGGGGATACCGACGATCGAATCTCGGGCAAGTATCATACCGATAGACAAAGGGAATTGAATACGGGATTGATTGAATCCCCGACATCGTGGTTCATCCGATGAGATCATCGTGGAGTACGTGCGAGCCAACATGGGTATCCAGATCCCGCTGTTGGTTATTGGCCGGAGAAGTGTCTCGGTCATGTCTACGTGTCTCCCGAACCCGTAGGGTCTACACACTTAAGGTTCGATGACGCTAGGGTTATAGGGAAATGGTATACGTGATTACCGAAGGTTGTTCGGAGTCCCGGATGAGATCTCGGACGTCACGAGGAGCTCCGGAATGGTCCGGAGGTAAAGATTGATATATAGGAAGTCCAGTTTTGGTCACCGGAAAGTTTTCGGGCTCATCGGTAGTGTACCGGGAGTGCCGGGAGGGTGCCGGAGGACCCCCGAGAGGGGTGTGACGACCAAAGGACCTCATGGGCCCTTAGAGGAGGTGTGCCAGCCCATATTGGGTCGGCCAAGACCATCTATGTGGGCCCATGTGGCTGGAGATAAGGAGATAAGGCAAAAGGGATTTAAAAGGATGAGATCCACCTCCCTTGTGGGAGGTGGACTCTCCCTTTAATTCGGCCGGCCCTCTCCTCTTTGGAGTAGAGGCCAAGCCAGCCCTCCACGTCCCTCCTCCTATATATACTTGAGGTTTTGGATGTTTTGATTGAGGATTTGATCTCTCTCTCTCACGGCAAAGCCCTACCTCTCTTCTTCCTCCTCCGCGGCGCTTAGGCGAAGCCCTGTCGGAATACCTTGCTACTCCACCACCACCACGCCGTCGTGCTGCTGTTGGAGCCCTTCCCCAACCTCTCCTTCCTCCTTGCTGGATCAAGGTGTTGGAGACGTCACCGGGATGCACGTGTGTTGAACGCGGAGGTGCCGTCCGTTCGGCACTTGATCGGATCTACCGCGATCTGAATCATTGCGAGTACGACTCCATCAACCGCGTTCTTGTAACGCTTCCGCTTAGCGATCTTCAAAGGTATGAAGATCCACTCTCCCCTTGCTCGTTGCTGGTTTCTCCATAGATGGATCTTGGTGAACGCGTAGGAAAATTTTTGATTTACTACTACGTCTCCCAAAAGTGGCATCATGAGCTAGGTCTATGCGTAGAATCTATGCACGAGTAGAACACAAAGTAGTTGTGGGCATCGATTTTGTTAATATGCTTGCCGTTACTAGTCTTATCTTGATTCGACGGTATTGTGGGATGAAGCGGCCCGGACCAACCTTACACGTACGCTTACGTGAGACCGGTTCCACCGCCTGACATGCACTAGTTGCATAAGGTGGCTAGCGGGTGTCTGTCTCTCCCACCTTAGTCGGATTGGATTCGATGAAAAGGGTCCTTATGAAGGGTAAATAGCAATTGGCATATCACGTTGTGGTTTTGACGTAGGTAAGAAACGTTCTTGCTAGAAACCTATAGCAACCACGTAAAAACTTGCAACTACAAATTAGAGGACGTCTAACTTGTTTTTGCAGCATATGCCGTGTGATGTGATATGGCCAAAAGGATGTAATGTGATGCATTGTGATGTATGAGATTGATCATGTTCTTGTAATAGGGTTCACGACTTGCATGTCGATGACTATGACAACCGGCAGGAGCCATAGGAGTTGTCTTATATTATTGTATGACCTGCGTGTCAATCATAAACGCCATGTAATTACTTTAATTTATTGCTAAACGTTAGCTGTAGTAGTAGAAGTAATAGTTGGCGAGACAACTTCATGAAGACACAATGATGGAGATCATGATGATGGAGATCATGGTGTCGTGCCGGTGACAGTGATGATCATGGTGCCCCGAAGATGGAGATCAAAGGAGCAAGATGATATTGGCCATATCATGTCACTATATTGATTGCATGTGATGTTTATCATGTTTACATCTTATTTGCATAGAACGACGGTAGTAAATAAGATGATCTCTCAATAAAATTTCAAGAAAGGTGTTCACCCTAACTGTGCACCGTTGCTAAGGATCGTCGTTCCGAAGCACCACGTGATGATCCCGTGTGATAGGTTCTAACGTTCGCATACAACGGGTGTAAGCCAGATTTACACATGCGAAACACTTAGGTTGACTTGACGAGCCTAGCATGTACAGACATGGCCTCGGAACACGGAGGACCGAAAGGTCGAACATGAGTTGTATAGAAGATACGATCAACATAGAGATGTTCACCATGGATGACTAGTCCGTCTCACGTGATGATCGGACACGGGCTAGTTGACATGGATCATGTATCACTTGGAAGACTAGAGAGATGTCTATCTAAGTGGGAGTTCATTAATAATTTGATTAAATGAACTTAATTATCATGAACTTAGTCTAAAAATGTCCTTGCAAATTATGTCGTAGATAGCTCGCGCTGTAGCTCCACAGTTTTATTGATACAATCCTAGAGAAAAGTAAGTTGAAAGTTGATGGTAGCAATAATGCGGACTGGGTCCGTGATCTGAGGATTGTCCTCATTGCTGCATGGAAAGCTTATGTTTTTGATGTACCGCTAACTGCACCACTCCCTCAAGCGTTGTCTGTAGATGTTGTGAACATATGACAGACACTTTTTGGTGACTACGTGATAGTTCAATGCGTCATGCATTACGGCTTAGAATTGAGGCTCCAAAACGTTTTGAACGTCGCGGAACATATGAGATGTTCTAGGAGCTGAGATTGTGATCTCAGGCTCGTGCCTATGTTGAGAGGTATGAGACCTCCAACAAGATTCTTTGTCTGCAAGATAAAGGAGAATAGCTTAATCGGTGAGCGTGAGCTCAGATTGTCTGGGTGCTACAATCACTTGAATCAAGTGGGAGTTAATCTTCCAGATGAGATAGTGATTAATGCAGTTCTCCAAGTCACTGCCACCAAGCTACTAGAGCTTCGTGATGAACTATAACATGCCAGGGATGGATAAGATGATCCTTGAGTTGTTCGTGATGTTTGACACCACGAAGGTAGAAATCAAGAAGGAGCATCAAGTGTTGATGGTTAAGTGAAACCACTAGTTTCAAAAGGGGCAAGGGCAAGAAGGGAAAACTTCAGGAATGGCAAGCCAGTTGTTGCTCTAGTGAAGAAATCCAAGGTTGAGCCCGAACCCGAGACTAAGTGCTTCTGTTATGAGGAGAATGTTCGCTGAAGCGGAAAAACCCTAGATGCTTGGTAGATAAGAAGGCTGGTAATGTCGATGGAAGTATATTTGATATACGTGTTAGTGATGTGTACCTTGCTGGTACTCCTAGTAGCACCTGGGTATTGGATACCGGTTCGGTTGCTAAGTGTTAGCAACTCGAAATAAAAGCTACGGAATAAACGGAGACTAGCTAGGTGAAAGGTGACGATGTGTGTTGGAAGTATTTCCAAGATTGATGTGATCACCATCGCACGCTCTCTCTACCTTCGGGATTTGTGATAAACCTAAATAAATGTTATCTGGTGTTTGCGTTGAGCATGAACGTGATTAGATCATGATTAGTGCAATACGGTTATTCATATAAGTTAGAGAATAATGGTTATTCTATTTACATGGATAATGCCTTCAATGGTCATACACCCACTCGGAATGGTTTATCGAATCATGATCGTAGTAGTACACATGTTCATAACGTTGGTACCAAAAGATATAAAGTTAATAATGATAGTACCACATACTTGTGGCACTGCCACTAAATGTCATATTGGTATAAATCGCATGAAAGAAACTCCATGCTGATGGATTTTTGACTCACTCGATTTTGAATCGGTTGAGACATGCGAGCCATGCCCTTTTGGCAAGATGACTCAGACCCCGTCTTCCGGTATGATGGAGTGGACTAGTGGCTTATTGGAATTAATACATGTTGATGTATGTGGTCCAATGAGTGTTAAAACACACAGTGGATATCGTTGTTTTTCTTTACCTTCACTGATGATTTGAGTAAATATGGGGATATTTACTTAATGAAACACGAATCTGAAATGTTTGAAAGGTTCAAGGAGTTTCAGAGTGAAGTTAAAGATCATCGTGACAAGAAGATAAATGTCTATGATACGATCATGGAGGTGAATATCTAAGTTACGAGTTTGGTATGCAATTTTAGACAATGTGGAAATTGTTTCACAGCTCACGCCTCCTGGAACACCATAGTGTGATGGTGTGTTCGAACGTCGTAGTCGTGCTCTATTGGATATAGTGAGTACTATGATGTCTCTTATCATTTTGCCACTATCGTTATGGGGTTATGCATTAAAGACAAATCCATTCACTTTAACAGGGCACCATCTAAGTCTGTTGAGATGACACCGTGAGAATTATGGTTTGACAGAAGCCTAAGCTGTCATTTCTTAATGTTTGGGGCTGCGACGCTTATGTGAAAATGGGTTTTTCACCTAGCGAGCTTGAACCCAAAGCAGACAAATGCATCTTCATAGAATACCCTAATGAGACATTGGGTATACCTTCTATCTCAGATCCAAGCGCAAAAGGTGTTTGTTGCTAAGAACGGGTCCTTTCTTGAGAAAGAGTTTCTCTCGAAAGAATTGAGTGGGAGGAAGATAGAACTTGATGAGGTTGTTGAACCTTTGTTTCAACCAGAGAATAGCGCAACACAGAAAGATGTTTCTGTAGAGCCTACTCAGTTGAAAAGGAAGTTAATGATGATGATCATGATGATCATGAAGCTTCGGATCAAGTCACTATCGAACCTCGTAGGTCGACAAGGACGCGTACTGCTCCTGAGTAGTACGACAACCCTGTCTTGGAAATCATGTTGGTGGACAACGATGAACCTACGAACTATGGAGAAGCGATGGTGGGCCCGGATTCCAACAAATGGCTAGGAGCCATGAAATCCGAGAAAGGATCCATGTATGAAAACCAAGTATGGACTTTGGTAGACTTGCCTGTTGAATGGCGGGTCATTGAGTACAAATGGACCTTTGAGATAAACATAGACGCTAATGGTGAAATGTCACCGTTTATAAAGCTCGACTTGTCGCAAAGAAGTTTCCGCCAAGTTCAAGGAGTTGACTGCAATGAGATTGTCTCATCTGTAGCGATGCTAAAAGTCTATTAAAATTTTGTTAGCAGTTGCTGCATTTTTCGATTATGAAATCTGGCAGATGGATGACAAAACAAGGTTTCCGTAATGGTTTCTGTGAGGAAGAGTTGTATGTGATACAACCAGAAGGTTTTGTCAATCCTAAGGATGCTAATAATATGCAAACTCCAGTGATCCTTCTATGGACTGGAGCAAGCATCTCGGAGTTGGAATATATGCTTTAATGAGGTGATCAAAGTGTTTAAGTTTATACAAAGTTTATGAGAAACTTGTATTTGCAAGAAAGTGAGTGGGAGCACTATGGAATTTCTTATAAGAATATGTAGTTGACATATTATTGATCGGAAATGATGTAGAATTTCTGGAAGAGCATGAAGGGTTGTTTGAAAAGTTTTTTTTTCAAAGGAAGACCCAGATAAAGCTACTATTTTATTGAGCATCAAGATCTATAGGGATAGATCTATTCGCTTGATAAGTTTTTTCGACGAAGACATACCTTGACAAGTTTTTGAAGGAGTTCAAAATAGATGGGTCAAACAAGGAGTTCTTGACTGTATTGTAAGGTGTGAAATTGAGTAAGACTCAATACCCGACCACGGCAGAAGATAAAGAAGAGATGAGTGTCATCTCCTATGCTTTAGCCATAGGCTCTATATAGTATGCCATGCTGTGTACCGCACCTGTGTGTGCCTTGCCATGAGTCTGTCAAGGGGTACAAGAGTAATCCAAGAGTGGATCACTGGACGGCGGTCAAAGTTAGCCTTAGTAACTTGAGAACTAAGGAAATATTTCTCGATTATGGAGGTGATAAAGAGTTCATCGTAAAGTGTTACGATGATGCAAGCTTTAAAGCCAATCCGGATGACTCTTAGTAGAAATCCAGCTACGTATAGTGGAGCAGCCATTTGGAATAGCTCCATGTGGAGCATGGGAGTAGTATCTACAAATATGACATGGAAAGTTTGCAAGGTACACACGGATCTGAATGTCGCAGACCCGTTGACTAAAACCTCTTTCACGAGCAGGACATGAACAAACCCCAGAACTTATTGGGTGTTAATCACATGATGATATGATCACATGGTGATGTAAGTGTTAATCACATGGTGATGTGAACTAGATTATTGACTCTAGTGCAAGTGGGAGACTGTTGGAAATATGCCCTAGAGGCAATAATAAAATGGTTATTATTGTATTTCCTTGTTCATGATAATTGTCTATTGTTCATGCTATAATTGTGTTAACCGGAAACCATAATACATGTGTGAATACATAGACCACAACATGTCCCTAGTGAGCCTCTAGTTGACTAGCTCGTTGATCAATAGATGGTCACGGTTTCATGGCCATGGACATTGGATGTCGTTGATAACGGGATCACATCATTAGGAGAATGATGTGATGGACAAGACCCAATCCTAAGCATAGCACTAGATCGTGTAGTTCATTTGCTAAAGCTTTTCAATGTCAAGTATCGTTTCCTTAGACCATGAGATTGTGCAACTCCCGGATACCGTAGGAATGCTTTGGGTGTGCCAAACGTCACAACGTAACTGGGTGGCTATAAAGGTGCACTACGGGTATCTCCGAAGGTATCTGTTGGGTTGGCACGAATCGAGACTGGGATTTGTCACTCCGTGTGACGGAGAGGTATCTCTGGGCCCACTCGGTAAGACATCATCATAATGAGCTCAATGTGACTAAGGAGTTAGCCACGGGATGATGTATTACGGAACGAGTAAAGAGACTTGCCAGTAACGAGATTGAACAAGGTATGGGGATACCGACGATCGAATCTCGGGCAAGTATCATACCGATAGACAAAGGGAATTGAATACGGGATTGATTGAATCCCTGACATCGTGGTTCATCCGATGAGATCATCGTGGAGTACGTGCGAGCCAACATGGGTATCCAGATCCCGCTGTTGGTTATTGGCCGGAGAAGTGTCTCGGTCATGTCTACGTGTCTCCCGAACCCGTAGGGTCTACACACTTAAGGTTCGATGACGCTAGGGTTATAGGGAAATGGTATACGTGATTACCGAAGGTTGTTCGGAGTCCCGGATGAGATCCCGGACGTCACGAGGAGCTCCGGAATGGTCCGGAGGTAAAGATTGATATATAGGAAGTCCAGTTTTGGTCACCGGAAAGTTTTCGGGCTCATCGGTAGTGTACCGGGAGTGCCGGGAGGGTGCCGGAGGACCCCCGAGAGGGGTGTGACGACCAAAGGACCTCATGGGCCCTTAGAGGAGGTGTGCCAGCCCATATTGGGTCGGCCAAGACCATCTATGTGGGCCCATGTGGCTGGAGATAAGGAGATAAGGCAAAAGGGATTTAAAAGGATGAGATCCACCTCCCTTGTGGGAGGTGGACTCTCCCTTTAATTCGGCCGGCCCTCTCCTCTTTGGAGTAGAGGCCAAGCCAGCCCTCCACGTCCCTCCTCCTATATATACTTGAGGTTTTGGATGTTTTGATTGAGGATTTGATCTCTCTCTCTCTCACGGCAAAGCCCTACCTCTCTTCTTCCTCCTCCGCAGCGCTTAGGCGAAGCCCTGTCGGAATACCTTGCTACTCCACCACCACCACGCCGTCGTGCTGCTGTTGGAGCCCTTCCCCAACCTCTCCTTCCTCCTTGCTGGATCAAGGTGTTGGAGACGTCACCGGGCTGCACGTGTGTTGAACGCGGAGGTGCCGTCCGTTCGGCACTTGATCGGATCTACCGCGATCTGAATCGCTGCGAGTACGACTCCATCAACCGCGTTCTTGTAACGCTTCCGCTTAGCGATCTTCAAAGGTATGAAGATCCACTCTCCCCTTGCTCGTTGCTGGTTTCTCCATAGATGGATCTTGGTGAACGCGTAGGAATTTTTTTGATTTACTACTACGTCTCCCAAAAACCTCTCCGTCACGCGAAGTAACAAATCCTAGTTTTGATCCATGCCAACCCAACAGACACCTTCGGAGATACCTGTAGAGCACCTTTATAGTCACCCAGTTACGTTGTGACGTTTGATACACACAAGGTACTCCTCCGGTGTCAGTGAGTTGCATGATCTCATGGTAATAGGAACATATACTTGACATGGAGAAAACAGTAGCAATAAACTGACAGGATCATATGCTACGTTTGTAGTTTGGGTCTTGTCCATCACATCATTCTCCTAATGATGTGATCCCGTTATCAAATGACATCTCATGTCCATGGCTAGGAAACCTTAACCATCTTTGATCAATGAACTAGTCTATTAGAGGCATACTAGGGACATGGTGTTGTCTATGTATCCACACATGTATCTGAGTTTCCGATCAATACAATTCTAGCATGGATAATAAACGATTATCATGAACAAGGAAATATGATAATAACTAATTTATTATTGTCTCTAGGGCATATTTCCAACAGTCTCCCACTTGCACTAGAGTCAATAATCTAGCTCACATCGCTATGTGATTTGTTATGAATCTCACACCCAATGAGTTCTCGGCTTCGATCATGTTTGCATGTGAAAGAGGTTTTAGTCAACGGGTCTGCGATATTCAGATTCGTGTGTACTTTGCAATTCTCTATGTGATACTGTAAATACTGTTACCACACTACACTTGGAACTATTCCAAATGGCTGCTCCACTATACGTATTTGGATTGCTACTAAGAGTCACCCGGATTGGTGTTCAATCTTGCATCGACGTAACTCTTTACGACGAACTCTTTATCACCTTCATAATTGAGAAACATCTCCTTAGTACTCTGGTTACTAAGGACAATTTTGACCGTTGTCCAGTGATCCACTCTTGGATCACTCTTGTACCCCTTGACGGACTCATGGCAAGGCACACATAGGCGCGGTACACAACATGGCATAATATACAGCCTATGGCTAAGGCATAGGGGACGACCTTCCTCCTTTCTCTTTCTTCTGCCATGGTCAAGCTTTGAGTCTCACTCAACTTCACACCTTACAAATTAGGCAAGAACTCTTTCTTTGACTGATACATTTTGAGCTCTTTCAAAATCTTGTCAAGGTATGTACTCATTGAAAGTCTCATCAGGCATCTTCATCTATCTCTATAGATCTCGATGCCCAACAATTAAGTATCTTTATGTGGGCTTCCTTTGAAAAACTCTTTTCAAACAACCCTTTATGCTTTCCAGAAATTCTACATCATTTCCGATCAACAATATGTCATCCACATATGCTCATCAGAAATTTTATAGTGCTCCCACTAACTTTATTGTAAATACAAGTTTCTCATAAACTTTGTATAGACTCAAAAACTTTGATCACCTCATCAAAGCGTATATTCCAACTCTGAGATGCTTGCTTCAGTCCATAGAAGGATCACTGAAGCTTGCACATCTTTTAGCATCCTTAGGACTGACAAAACCTTCTGGTTGTATCACATACAACCTTTCCTCAAGTAAACCGTTAAGAAAACGATGTTTTGACATCCATCTGCCAGATTTCATAATTGAAAAATGCAGCAACTGCTAACATAATTCCAACAGACTTTAGCATCGCTACGAGTGAGAAAGTCTCATCATAGTCAACTCCTTGAACTTGTCGTAAACTTCTTTGCAACAAGTCGAGCTTTACAAATGGTGACATTTACCATCAGCGTCTGTCTTCATTTTAAAGATCCATTTGTACTCAACGACCTGCCGTCCAACGAGCAAGTCTACCAAAGTCTATACTTGGTTTTCATACATGGATCCTATCTCGGATTTCATGGCCTCTAACCATTTGTCGGAATCTGGGCCCATCATCGCTTCTCCATAGTTCATAGGTTCATCGTTGTCCAACAACATGACCTCTAAGACAGGGTTGCCGTATCACTCAGGAGTAGTACGCGTCCTTGTCAACCTACGAGGTTCAATAGTAACTTGATCCGAAGTTTCATGATCATCATAATTAACTTCTTTTCAACTAACGTAGGCTCCACAGAAACATCTTTCTACGCTGGGCTACTCTCTGGTTGAAAACAAAAGGTTCAACAACCTCATCAAGTTCTATCTTCCTCCCACTCAATTCTTTCGAGAGAAACTCCTTCTCGAGAAAGGACCCGTTTTAGCAACAAACACTTTGTGCTCGGATCTGAGATAGAAGGTATACCCAACCGTTCTTAGGGTATTCTATGAAGACGCATTTTTCCACTTTGGGTTCGAGCTTATCAGACAGAAGTGTCGCATTCCCAAACTCTAAGAAATGACAGCTTAGGTTTCTACCAAACCATATGGTGTTATCTCAACGGATTTAGATGGTGCCCTATTTAAAATGAATGTGGTTGTCTTTAATGCATAACCCCAAAATGATAGTGGCAAAACGATAAGAGACATCATAATTTGTACCATATCCAATAGAGCATGACTGCGATGTATGGACACACCATCATACTATGGTGTTCGAGGTGGCGTGAGTTGTGAAACAACTTTCACATTGTCTTAAGTTGTATACCAAACTCGTAACTCAGATATTCACCTCCACGATCACATCGTAGAAATTTTATCTTCTCGTCACGATGATCTCAAAATTCACTCTGATTCTGCTTGAACTTTTCAAACGCTTCAGACTTGTGTTTCATTAAGTAAATATACACTATATCTACTCAAATCATCAATGAGGGTAAGAAAATAATGATATCCACCGCATGCTACAACACTTATTGGATTGCATACATCAACATGTATCATTTCCAATAAGTCACTTGCCCGCTCCATCAAACCGGAAAATGGGGTCCTTAGTCATCTTGCCCAAGAGGCATGGTTCGCATGTCTCAATCGATTCAAATCGAATGAGTCCAAAGATCCATCAACATGGAGTTTCTTCATGTGCTTTAGACCAATATGACATTTAGCGGCAGTGCCACAAGTACGTGGTACTATCATTATTAACTTTGTATCATTTGGCATCAGTGTTATGAACATGTGTATTACTACGGTCAAGATTCAACAAACCATTCTCATTGGATGCATGACCATTGAAGGTATTATTCATGTAAACAGAATAGCCATTATTCTCTAACTTAAATGAATAACTGTTTTGCAATAAACACAATCTTATCATGTTCATGCTTAACACAAACACCAAATAACATTTATTTAGGTTTGTCACTAATCCTGAAGGTAGAGAGAGCGTGAGATGTTGATCACATCAACCTTGGGAACATTTCCAACACACATCGTCACCTCAGACTTAGCTAGTCTCCGTTTATTTCGTAGCTTTTACTTCGAGTTACTAACATTTAGCAACCGAACGGGTATCCAATACCCAGGTGCTACTAGGAGTACTAGCAGGGTACACATCAATAACACATATATCAAATATACTTCTGTCGACGTTGCCAGCCTTCTTATCTACCAAGTATCTAGGGTTGTTCCGCTTCAGCGACTGCTCTCCTAATAATAGAAGCACTTAGTCTTGGGTTTGGGTTCAACTTTGGGTTGCTTCACTGGAGCAGCAACTGACTTGCCATCCATGAAGTTTCCCTCCTTGCCCTTGCCCTTCTCGAAACTAGTGGTTTTACTAACCATCAACACTTGATGCTCCTTCTTGATTTTTACCTTCGCGGTGTCAAACATCGTGAACAGCTCAGGGATCACCATTTCCATCCCTGGCATTTTATAGTTCATCACGAAGCTCTAGTAGCTTAGTGACAGTGACTTGGAAAACTATATCAATCACTTTCTTATCTAGAAGATCAACTCCCACTCGATTCAAGCGATTGTAGAACCCATACAATCTGAGCACATGCTTAACGATTGAGCTATTTTCCTTCATCTTGCAGGCAAAGAATCTTGTTGGAGATCTCATATCTCACAACACGGGCACGAGCCTGAGATCCCAATTTCAGCTCTTAGAACATCTCATATGCTCCCTAACGTTCAAAACGTTTTGGAGCCTCAATTCTAAGCCGTAAAGCATGACGCACTAAACTATCAAGTAGTCATCGAAACGTTCCTGTCAGATGTTCACAACATCTACAGACGACGCTAGAGGGGGTGGCACACCGAGCGATGCATTAAGGACATAAGCCTTCTGTGCAGCAATGAGGACAATCCTCGGATCACGGACCCAGTCCGCAATATTGCTACCATCATCTTTCAACTCTATTTCTCTAGGAACATAAAAAATTCAAGGGAGCTACAACGTAAGCTAGTAATCTATAACATAATTTGCAAAGACACTACTCACTATGTTCATGATAATGAGTTCAATTAATCATATTACTTAAGAACTCCCACTCAAATTGACATCCCTTCGGTCATTCGAGTGATACATGATCCAAATTCACCAACTTAAGTCTGATCATCACGTGAGTTGAGGTGGTTTCAATGGTGAACATCATCATGTTGATCATATCTTCTATATGACTCATGTTCGACCTTTCGATCTGTTGTGTTCCGAGGCCATGTCTATACATACTAGGATCGTCAAGTTTAACCTGAGTGTTCTGCATGTGCAACACTGGCTTGCACCCATTGTATGTGAACGTAGAGTCTATCACACCCGATCATCACGTGGTGTCTCGACACGACGAACTTTCGCAACGGTGCACACTCGAGGAGAACACAATTTATCTTGAAATTAAGTGAGGGGTCACCTTATAATGCTACCGTTGTCCTAAGCAAAACAAGGTGCATAAAAGGATTAACATCACATGCAAATCATAAGTGACATGATATGGCCATGAACTTGTGCTTTTGATCTCCATCTTGAAAGCACCGACATGATCTCCATCGTCGTCGGCATGACACCATGATCTCCATCAACGTTTCACCATCGGGGTTGTCACGCCCACCATGCTTCTACTACTATTGCTACCGTTTAGTGATAAAGTAAAGCATTACATAGCGCTTAATGATTGACATGCGGGTCATACAATAATTAAAGACAACCATATGGCTCCTGCTGGTTGCCATACTCATCGACATGCAAGTCGTGATATTCTATACAACACATGATTATCTCATACATCACATATATCTCATCATGTAATTGGTCATATCACATCAAAACATACCCTGCAAAAACAAGTTAGACGTCCTCTAATTGTTGTTGCAAGTTTTACATGGCTGCTACGGGTATCTAGCAAGAACAATTCTCACCTATGCAAAACCACTACATAAGTTGCTTTTCAACCTTCTCAAGGACCGCCTTTGTCGAATCCGATCCAACTAAAGTAGGAGAAACAGACACCCGTCATCCATCTTTGTGCAACGAAGTTACACGTCAGTCGATGGAACCAGTCTCTCGTAAGCGTACGAGTAAGGTTGGTTCGGGCCGCTTCATCCCACAATACCGCTGAACCAAAAAATGACCAAGGGAGGAAGCAATCTAAGCATCAACACTCACAAACTCCTTTGTGTTCTACTCGAGATCTGATCTACACATAGACCTAGCTCATGATGCCACTGTTGGGGAACGTTGCATGGGAAACAAAAAAATTCCTACGCACACGCAAGATCTTTCCATGGTGATGAGCATCTACGAGAGGGAGAGTGGATCTACATACCCTTGTAGATCGCTAAGCGGGAAGCGTTGAGAAACGCGGTTGGTGTAGTCGAACGTCTTCGCGATCCAAACCGCCGAACATCCCGTGATCTCATCATGATCCGTCCCACGATCCAATCACGATCCGTCCCACGAACTCATCACGATCTGTCCCGCTATCTCATCATGATTCGTCTCGCGATCTTGATCACGGTCCTTCCGATCTAGCGCCGAACGGACGACACCTCCGCGTTCAGCACACGTATAGCTTGATGATGATCTCCGCCTTCTTGATCCAGCAAGAGGGAGCAGAGAGGTAGACGAGTTCTCCGGCAGCATGACGGCGCTGCAGCGATGGTGGTGGAGTAATCTCAGCAGGGCTTCGCCTAAGAATAGCTGAAACCGATCTAGAGGAGAAAGTACGAACTAGAGGGTAGGGTTGCACGTGGCTGAAAATCTAATGCCAAAACCCTAAAACCCTCTAGTATATATAGGAGGAGAGGAGGAGGAGGCTTGGTGCAAGGGCCAGCCCCTCTAGGCTTCGGCCGAAGTGGGAGAGGAGGAATCCTCCTCCTCCACTCCTAGTAGGATTAGGACTCCTTCCTTATTTCCACCTTTTTGCCTTTTTCCACCTTTTCTCCTTTGGAATTTCTTCCCCAGACGCATGGGCCTTGTGTGGGACTTTGTCCAGCCCACTAAGGGCTGGTATTAGTCCTCCCACAGCCCATGAAGCCTCTCGTGTCTAAATACCTCTCCCGATGGTCCCCCGGTACACTACCAGCACTCCGAGTACACTACCGATGAGCCCGAAACTTTTCCAGCGACCAAAACAAGACTTCCTATATATCAATATTTACCTCCGGACCATTCCGGAGCTCCTCGTGACGTCCGGGATATCATCCGGGACTCCGAACAACCTTCGGTTACCATCATGCATAACTCTATACTACCAAAACGTCACCAAACCTTAAGTGTGCAGACCCTGCGGGTTCGAGAACTATGTAGACATGACCGAGACACCTCTATGGTCAATAACCAATAGCGGGACCTGGATGCCCATATTGGTTCCTACATATTCTACGAACATCTTTATTGGTCAAACCTCTATGTCAAGGATTCAGTTAATCCCGTATGATGTTCCCTTTGTTCTTCGGTATGTTACTTGCCCGAGATTCGATCGTCGGTATCTCCATACCTAGTTCAACCTCGTTACCGGCAAGTCTCTTTACTCGTTCTGTAATACAAGATCCCGTGACTAACACTTAGTCACATTGCTTGCAAGGCTTATTGTGATGTGGTATTACCGAGTGGGCCCTGAGATACCTCTCCATCACACGGAGTAACAAATCCCAGTTTTGATCCATGCCAACCCAACAGACACCTTCGGAGATACCTGTAGTGCACCTTTATAGTCACCTAGTTTCGTTGCAACGTTTGATACACACAAGGTACTCCTCCGGTGTCAGTGAGTTGCATGATCTCATGGTCATAGGAACATATACTTGACATGTAGAAAACAGTAACAATAAACTGACACGATCATATGCTACATTTGTAGTTTGGGTCTTGTCCATCACATCATTCTCCTAATGATGTGATACCGTTATCAAATGACATCTCATGTCCATGGATAGGAAACCTTAACCATCTTTGATCAATGAGCTAGTCTATTAGAGGCATACTAGGGACATGGTGTTGTCTATGTATCCACACATATATCCGAGTTTTCCGATCAATACAATTCTAGCATGGATAATAAACGATTATCATGAACAAGGAAATATGATAATAACTAATTTATTATTGTCTCTAGGGCATACTTCCAACACACGACCCATGGCCTGCTGGTCCATTGGTGCAGATCACGGAGAAGGGACCACATGCGATGACGGTCCTCCGTTCGTGGCTCACCGTAGACACAGGTAAGCCGCCAGGGCGGCTCACCCTCCACTCCAGTTACATACGCATCAATATATTGTTCATTTATTTCTTTTACATCAAGACTCAAAGACTCATGCCAATACAAAGCAAGACCTCCACTACGATCAACAGAATCGAAACCTTCAAAACCTCGTAAACCTAATCAAGCATGGTGCCTCATCATCTTATTCTTAGACTGCCTAGTTTCACAAAGAAAAACGATACTAGGGGATTGAGCCTGAACTAGACTCACAAGATCACGAATTGTCCAAGGGTTCCCCGCCCCTTGGCAATTATAGCTTAGGATATTCATCGCTCCTGACGGGGCTCTATCGACCCCGTCAGTTCGTCGGCGACCCCTGGGCCGACTGCCTCCAAAGTGGTAGCTCCATCCATCAAGTCCTGTTCCATCATCTCCACGCCACGTGAAGTCTGCTGCCCGTTCATAGACTCTAGTGTCCTACGCTTCTTTGGCGCACCTGAGGTCACACGCTCAACCAGAGTAGTTAAGTTAGCATAAACCACCAAGGCCTTGTCCGCCATCACCCCTCCGTCGGTAGTGACTTGATCGCCGGCTACAGCGCGCTTGCCCAAGGTGGAGACGCCATCCGACAGTTCCACATCATCCATACTTACATCCTGTGAGATATTGCGCATCGCCGGAATCATGTCCGAACACCTCGGTTGGGAGCAGTGCGAGTTTTGGGCTTCATTGGAACTATGCTATTGTGGTCGATCGTGGGCATGAGCAGCTGCATGTGCATAGTGTTCCTCATTGACGCCAGTGCTTCCTCCTGACATGGCTTTCATCCGTTCGGCCAGCATTGCATCAACGGCAGGATTGCTAGGTTTGGAGTGTGTTGCATCCGTGCGGCGGCCACCCCGGCCACCTCTACTCCGGCCCGACGACCCGGTGCTCTCTGCAGAAAAATCAAGACCTCGATACGCCATCGGATTGGTTTTAGCCTTCACAGTACCAGTTTGCCTCCCAAAACGGCGGGGTGGAGAGCACCTGAGTTTGCCGCTGTACTTGCCAGAAGGTAGCCCTCCTCTAACCTTCCGACCACATGATTTCTCCAGGTGTCCGAGGTAACCACAAGTATAGCAGAAATCGGGCAACTTTTCATACTGAATTTGGAATTCAACCCTAGTTTTCTTGTGCTGCAACTTGGCAGTCATGGCCACCGATGCTTCAAGTGGTCGGTATACCGGAACAGCCACCCGCACACGCACATAGTTGCTCGCCTTCTCATCCAGCTCCATTTGCATGATCGAACCTAGCTTGGCGCAGAGAGCTTTCACCACAGTTTCCGTCCTCCTGTTCTTGGTCATGCCAAGGATGCATACCCAGATCCTCCTCTGGTCAAGCTTGTAATCGGACACCTTCCTCATACCATCGAACGCCTCAATCAGCGGAGGATCGTTCTTATACTGCCATGGCCCTCCATAGAGGACTTGGGACATGTTGGCCTCACAGCCAAAGTGCATGAGATATCGGTTGTTACCTTGATACGCATAATCAAAGTCCTTCTTCAACCTCCATCCACCAGTGATGTTCTCAAACAAGGTACTTGGTGAGGGCATATCCAGAGAATACACAAGCATTATTACCATCCATGGGTGCTCCTGATCCTGCAACACTCCTTCTTCCAGGTCAACTTCCACGAGCTCTACCTCCTCTTCATGGTCCTCGCCTTCCCTAAACGCCTCCGGTCCTTCCTCACCCAAGCCGTCATGCTCGCAGGCCGTCTGCATCGACCGCGTCGTACCCGCCGATCCCGCCGTCTTCAGCTGGTTCGAAATCGCCAGCTCTTGCAGCCGCGTGTTGATCCACTTAGCGGCCCCGGTTCCCTCGGAAGGCTTTGGGCGAGCATCGTCCACAGAGGGAGCCCCGTATGCGCCCCCACCGACCTCCGATTCGACCACAGCCAGCAGCGGTTTGTTGCCAGGCACATGCAGGGGCAACGACATGTTGGCGATCAACGGCGTAGCGAGAGACTCCCGTGTGTGATCGGGCGGCATGCTTGGTTCCTTTGGTCGTCCTTCTGAAACCCTAGATGGGTTTATGTAGACGGCAGCGTAGGTTTCCTTGCGGCGGGGGTTAGGGCAACCCGACCTCAACTCGGAGGCAACTGGATCGGCAGGCGCCGTAGGGCCGCGTGATCGGTCTGCGGACAGGGCCGCTGTATGTCTAACGACCAGAGAAGGACTGGCCGCGGAGCGAGGGCCGCACACGGCGGGCGCGGTGGCCGGCGGTAGCGGCGGCGGGGCAATCGCCTCCGGATCGCCTAGGGCAGGAAACCCTAGGGGCGACGACATAGTTATCCTCCCCCCAACTGCTGGGAAATACTATACTACTACTTTATCAGTTCGTTGTCTTTGATTCGGCATACTTCTGTTCTTCTCTTGTTTCCAGTTTCCAGAGGTCAAAGGTGCAGATATGATATTCCATTCTCACACTGAACCCAATTCTGATAAAACTGAATAGGCGTAACAAAGCTACTGTCATCAGCCAAATGATGCAGCAAAATCAACCTTCCTGGTCAGCAAAACCAGTCAACCACATGCAAAGCAAGCAGCTTTAACACTCGGCTGTCCAATTCTAATGAAATGCTTCCCGTAACAACAAAACAAAAAATATCTAATGAAATGACAAGGCCACTAGTTCGTTCTTGCTTAGAAAAACTTCATTATACTGTTCTTTAGTTTCTATTTTATGTTTATGGTAAAATACCATTGCTTCCTAGAAACTTTCTTATTTGCAAACTTTCATTATTATATGTTGATTGTTGCGTATTATGAAAAGGTGTAATTTGTGCAAATTTTAATCTACCTTTATTTCGTGTTTTTCATTTTATTTATCCTCAATGGGTAATGCCATTCCCAGTAACTCATTATTTCTTAGATTTTTTTACTTCAACTTTATATTAGTTTTATTTGTTTATTATTATTTTTAGGATAAAATACTAATGCCACTAACTATTTCCTTTTTTGAAAACTTATTTGTTACGAAAATTTCACAATTATATGTTTATTCTTGCATATTACGAAAAACCATAAGTTGTGTACAATTTTGTGCAAATAGTGTCATTATTTGTTTGTCTTTCAGTTTTATTCTACTTACGTGATTAATTTATTCTTCCCTCGAAAACTTCAGTATTCTGATCAGTTTTATTTTTGTTTTATTTTATTTATTATTAAAAGATAACACCAATGCCAATCATACATTCTTCCTTCTATTCATTACTTCTATTTTTTAGTCAATTTTCAATTTTCTTTCTTGTTTGGGGTAACACAAATACCACTAATTAGTTCCTTATCATGATACTTTTGTTTTTTATTTATTTTATTCCATCAGATAATACCAGTGTCACTAATAAATTATTTCTAGCAAAACTTCATTATTCTATTTTTTTTTTATTTTCTTTCTTTTCTTTGAAGGTAACACCAATTCCGCTAATTCGTTCTTCTCATAGCACTTTAGATTTTTATTTTCATTTGATTTTATTTCCTTTTTTCTTTAAGGGTAATACTAGTGTGTCTAATTCATTTTTTTCTTGTAAAATTTATTGCTTTGATATTTTACCTTTTATGTCATTTTGTTTTTTCTGTAAGGGTCATAACTATGCCGTTAATTAATTCGTTTTTAGAAAACTAGTTTTGTATGAAATTGTCACTCTTATATGTTTATTTACATATTGGCAAAATCACAATTTCCATGTAAATTGTGTGCAAAATGTGTCACTATTTATTTTAATTTATTTTATATTTAATACGTACGCCACTAATCATTCTTCCTTAAATACTATTAATTCATTGGTATTACTAGTAACTTATATTTTCATAGAAAATTGTATAATTTGATTTTGTGTTAGCTTTTGTTTCATTTTGTTTCTTCTTAAAGGGTAATACAATTGTCATTAATTCATTCTTCCTTATAAAACTTCATTATTTTTATGATTTTTAATATTTTTCTTTTTTGTCTTTGTTAAGGGTTATATCAATGCCACCAACTCCTTATAATACTTCATTTCTTATTTATTTTTAGTATGTATTACATTTTATTTTATTTTTAAGGATAGCACCAATGCCACAAATCATTATTTCTTGTGAACTTTCATTCTTTTGATTTTGTTTAAGTGGAGTTGTGAGCACATTTCGGGTTGTTTTACTAGTAAATTTACTAATTTTGAGCAAATATAGTCATCCTAGGGTGCTTTTTTGGGAGACACTTATAATTCTATTAAATTTGGTTGTAGGGGATCTGCTAGCTAGTGCTTAACTCCCTAAAACTCTCTGTTTTCCCCCTTCAAATATAGGCTTTAGGGGATATGCTAGAGATACCTAAGGAAATGTATTTGATTAGTGGCTTGTAAGTCCAGCATGGGCTAGATTTGGCCCAATAGATATACATCACTTTACTGCTCTCTCACATGGAGGGGGGGGGGGGGGGGGGGGTCCTATTTAGGTCGATGCATAGCTTACAAACGTATGCCCCCTCATGCATGGTACTAGGCCAGCCCACTCGGTTGTTTCTGTCTTTTTTCCACCCAAATTGGGATGGTTCAAGATAACTTCCTAAACCGGATTTTTTAAATGTGTTTCTTTTTAAATGGTTTCTACTTGGTTTCCCTGTTTGCTCATTTTATTTTCATTTTTAATGCACACCATATTTTTACAATTCACGAACATTTTTCAAATTCCTGATCTTTTTTTAAATCGCAAACATATTAAAACGTTTTTTGACTTCATGATTTTTTTGTGTTCACGAATTCGGTTTAAATTTGTGAACATTCTTTGAACACACAAACTGTTTGGATATTCATGATTTTTTGAATTTGTTAACACCTTTTGAAATCACAAAATAAAATAAAATCTCGACCAGTGTTTAAAATTGGGAACATATTTTGAATTCGTGAACATTTTTCTAGTTCGCAAACATTTTTTGAATTGGCGAGCAACCTTTTGAATTCAAAATAATGAACATATTTTTAGTTCATAAAATATTTTTCAAGACCATTAAAAAATCAATTCATGAACATTTTCGAATTCAAGATTATTTTCAAGTGCGCTAATTTTGTCTTCTGTGAACATTTTTCGAATTCGGGAACATAGTTTGCAATCTTGAAGAAATATTGAATTCATGATTTTTTTTTTGAAATCATGGAAATGTTTGCAATTTGCAAACAACTTTACGAAGTTGTAAATAATTTTCTAAATAACTTACATATTTGGATTTATGTTTTTTAATTTGCGAACATTTTTCAAAATTGTGATCATTCTCTCAAAATCTGGAACAAGTTTTCGATTTAGGATCAATTTCGAATTCGTGAACACCTTTTTGAATTCATGAGATTTTCAAAAAATTGTGTAGAGTTTAATGAAACCTGGAATATGCTTTTGTTTCGCAATCATGTTTAATATGCATTAACATTTTGTAGATTCCACGAACATTTTTCCACAAAGAGAACTAGAGATAAACAAGCAGATGAAGTAGTGGGTCGGCCCAAATATCGTCGGGAGAGTGCTGACCTAGGCGTCTGCTCCCATCCGAACACATTATGCGTTGATTAGGAGCTCCCTAGATGGAGATCTGAAGGCTTAAAAAGACGACTTAAATTCTTTTCTCAAATCTATAGTTACTAATAAATAGAGAAACGTCCCTGCCCCACAAATTACAACCGATGCCACCGGTAAGTGGAAAATGATACATGTTTTTCTTTTAAGTCACTGCCTGTCATGTTTGATTCATGTATAGCTATCCCCTTATGCATCACAAAGAGAACAAGAGCGTGACTGACTAGACCCTCACTCTTCCAAATGAGGAGACTCGAGTTTAATTCATGCATCTTCCCTTTTTCTGCCTTTTCTCTTTGAGTTCTCGTTGGCGTAAGATAGATATGCTTCGCCTAAGGGACGCTTAGCAGATGGACGACAGTGTTGCAATTTCGTCCCAGTTACACTGTGCTTAATCTTTCTCCTTTTTTGGCAGATTCACGTACTTTTCAAAATATTCATATCCTTTCAATCGTAACACCAAATTTAAAATGTTATATATGGAAATTTCTCAAAAAATATGTAGAATCCAAATATGCTACTAACTCCGATCCATAATAAGTATCTTAGTTTTGAACTAACCCCAGTTCAAAAAATCGACACTTATTTTGTGTCAGAGGAAGTATTATCATGTATGCTAATTACTTTTTAAATTATGTTTAGTATGCACCTTAATTAATACTTTTCTTTATATGGGATATTTTAAAAATCTAGGTTGTATATGTTTCCAACCAATTTAAATTCACTAGATAGGATAGTTTGATGCTCTCACAAAAATTATTATTGGCACCATATGGGATGTTCATTCCTACCAGCTACCATATGCTAAGGGTCACAACAGGCACATAATCATCCTTTCTATCTCGCCCAATGCACAATAATCAGCCTATGTGTGATGATGTACACTAAACTATTGATACAAGCTTTATGTAAACTGATGGCTTAATGTTGCTTTCCGTATTGCTTGAAACTGTGTCCATGTTTTTTAAGAATATAAATGTTGATATGCAACCTTGGACATTCATTATGCATGTCCTTACGGGTTGATTGTTTTCGGAGAAGATGTCTAATACGTTTGCAACCAATTTAAGACCTGGATTACTGTTAAAAAACATATATCAACAAGACAATAATAATGCTCTTATGCATATGCTATCATTGAGTACTAAATTGTACTTTGCTATTTTGAGTCTAATGTTGAAATCTGAGATGGGCTTTAGGCCCATGAGACAATTTCAGAAAAAAAAACTCTAAGGGCCCATGTAGGTGGCATTGTTGGAATATGTATAGGATAGAGGTAGAATTCTGTTTAACTTGTAACCTATTCTATCTCTTCTTCTTCTCTCTCTCCCTCTTTGTAACCGACCGAACTCTCCCTGAGATCGTTGTCGATCTCTTTCTTGTACGCCAAGGCTTTACCAATATATATATATATACATGCGGCCCGAGATCAAAGGGTTCAACGCTTCCAACCTAATTTACATGGTAATCAGAGCATCTTCCTCATAGATCGAAGATCGCATCTAGCTACCTCTCCCGCAGCCGAGATCATGTCGTCTTCCGCAACCCTACCTTCCACCATGAGTGCCCTAAGAACCTCTGCATCCTCCACCTTCGCATCATCATCCAACAGCAACGCTGCCTCTCTTGGACTGCCACCTCAGGAGAAGCTGACGAGGGGAAACTTCCTCCTATGGAAGGACGTTGTGCTCCCTCAGATCAGAGGTGCAGAGATGGAGCACCACCTCGACGGGAAGAGTCCAATACCCCCGTCCACCCTCACCATCACTAAGGACGGAAAAGAAGAACAAATCGCCAACTTCGACCAATCCCTTTGGTATGCACAGCAGCAACAACTCCAAGGGTATCTGATGGGATCTCTCTTGCGCGATATCCTTGCTCAAGTCGCCACGCTCCATATGCTGGCACAGGTGTGGAGCGCCATTCACGCCATGTTCGCTGCCCAAAGCCAAGCCCAAGTTATCAACACCCGCATCAAGCTCACGAACCTGGAAAAAGGTAACATGACCATGGTTGAATATCTTGGCAAAATTAAGACTCTTACAGATGAAGTCGCATGCTGCACCGGAGCTCCTCTTGCTGACGCTGAAGTCGTCTCCAAAATCTTGGCTGGACTCGATCTGGAGTACAATCCAGTTGTGTCCGCCTTGGCCGCTAGGGTTGAGCCAATCGTTCAAGAGTTGTACATCCAGCTCTTGAGCTTTGATGCTCGCCTGACCTTCTCCACGGCAACAACATCAGACAGTCCTCTGCCAACTCTGCTTCTCGTGGCCATGGACGTGGGCGCGGTCACCAGGGGCAGAACCGCAACACCAATAGCGGCAGTCGCGACCATGGGAACAACCAGAGCGAGGGTAGTCGTTTTGGTGGTGGCGGCTATGGCGGCAACACGGGAGGTGGCAGCGGCTTCGACAACAACAACAACAACAGCCGTCGCACCCCTCCAACTCGACGTCCTCACTGCCAGCTATGCAAGAAGCCAGGCCATGAGGGCATGGACTGCTGGCACTGTTATGAAGAACACTACGTCCCCGACGCTCGTCATGTTGCTGCAGCTGTCCATGAAGAAGGAGGAGATGGCGTATGGTACATTGACTCGGGTGCAACAGACCATGTCATAAGCAAACTAGAGCAACTTGCTATATGTGAGAGATACCTCGGCAACGACCAAATTCACACCGCAAGTGGTGGAGGTATGGATATTTGTCACATTGGTCAAGCTTCTATTAATTCCCCTACTCTCAAACGTGATCTAGTCCTTAGAGATGTTCTTCATGTCCCACAAGTCGGTAAAAACCTTGCATCCATGTCTCGTTTAGCCATTGATAATAATGTCTTCTTTGAAACTCACCCTTGTTATTTTCTTAACAGGACCGGGCAACGAGGGAACTTCTTCATCACGGTAGATGCATTGGAGGGCTCTACCCCATCACATCCGGAGCACTTAGTCGCAAGCGTCGTCGAGTTTATTCCGACATCAAACCCTCTTTGGCAAGGTGGCATCAAAGATTAGGACATCCGTCATCGATCATAGTTAAATAAATAGTCATGACAAACTTCCATTGTCACATAGTCAAATTAGTGAGTCAGTTTGTGAGGCTTGTCAATGTGCCAAAAGTCATCAACTTCATTATCCCAAGTCAAATAGTGTGTCTCATGCTCCTTTAGAGCTTATTTTCGGTGATGTATGGGGTCATGCCAAAGATTCTTTTGGAAGAAAAATATATTATGTTAGTTTCATTGATGACTATAGCAAGTTCACTTGGATTTATTTGCTCAAATATAAATCTGAAGTTTTCTCCATTTTCCAAGAGTTTCAGAAACTTGTTGAAAGGCACTTTAACAGGAAAATCCTAACAGTACAAGGTGACTGGGGAGGGGAATATGAAAAACTCAACTCTTTCTTTCGTAGCATAGGCATTCAATATCATGTTTCTTTCCCACATGCTCATCAACAAAACGGCTGTGCCAAACGAAAACATCGTCACATTATTGAAGTTGGCCTCTTGTTACTAGCTCATGCCTTAATGCCTCTCAAATATTGGGTTGATGCATTTATTACAGCGACATATCTCATTAATCGCCTCCCTAGCAAAGTCATTGGCAACTACACTCCGTTGGAACGTCTATACCATCAAAAACCTGACTACAACCCTCTCAAAATCTTTGGGTGTGCATGTTACCCAACTTACGTCCATACAATCATCATAAGCTTGATTACCGGTCCACTCAATGTGTCTTTCTTGGCTATAGCAATCTTCATAAGGGATACAAGTGTCTAGAAATTACAATTGGACGTATCTATATCTCTCGAGATGTTGTCTTTGATGAAACTCTCTTTCCGTTTGCCAAGCTTCATCCCAATGCAGGAGCCCTTCTTCGTGCTGAAATAGCACTTCTCCCAGACTATGACACAATTTCTGATCACGAGGGTGAATTATCTAAAGCTGATCATGTGAATAAATCCATGGAAAATTGTCTTTCTCCTAATTCATGTGCAGATTTGGCCCATGATTTTATGTGTGAAGATGCAACCAACACAACAGGCGCTCGTCCCGAGGAGGATCCCGCCAGCAGGCGGTTTGGCGTGCGATCCGAGGAGAATCCCTGCACCAGTGCAATCATTGGCACGCGATCCTAGGGGGATCCTTCACCTCCATGGCCGGCTCGTGACCCGGTGGCCGACATCGCGGAGCCCACCAGCCTAGGTGCGGGCGGAGATGACTCACCTCTCGTCGCGAGTCCATGGACCGAGGGTGTGGCCGACCAGGTGACAACGGCTGGACCCAGCTCGGCTGTCCCGACGCGCGCATCCACTCGTGTGGATCCGAGGGGTGACATGCACTGCGCCTCAGCTAGTGGGGAAATCCCGAGGGCAATCTTAGACCAGGCGAATCAGGTGCCTGGATCTTCTGTGGCGTCTTCCTCTGCTGCATAAAATGCTGCACAAATAGTTCCTCAATGTCCAGCTTCTATAGCTCCTCGCCAGCATACAAGTTCCTAGTCAGCTATTGTCAAGAGGAAGGAATACACAGATGTTATAATAAGGTATGACAGAAAAAACGTGCTTTTCTTACTACCGCTGGTGAACCAGTTAATTTGTCTGATACTTTAGCTCACAAAAATTGGAAAGAAGCCATGGACAGTGAGTATGATGCACTTTGGAAAAATAGTACACTTAGTACCACCAAAGAGTCATAGGAATGTTATTGATTGTAAATGGGTGTACAAGATAAAAAGAAAATTTGATGGAAGTCCGGACAGATACAAGGCTAGATTAGTTGCTAAGGGGTTCAAACAGTGGTTTGGCATTGACTATGAGGACACCTTCAATCCTGTTGTTAAATCAGCTACTATTCGACTTGCCTTGTCTATTGCTATTTCGAGAGGTTGGAGCCTAATACAGCTAGATGTTCAAAACGCGTTCCTTCATGGTCTTCCTAAGGAAGAGGTGTACATGCGGCAGCCACCAGGTTTTGAGGATCAAGGCACACCACATTATGTCTGTAAGTTGGATAAGCTTTATATGGTTTGAAGCAAGCCCCTAGAACTTGGTATTCCAGGTTGAGTATGCAGTTACAACAACTTGGATTCAGATCATCCAAGGTAGACACCTCATTATTCTTTTACAATAAAGGAAATGTCACTATTTTTGTGCTTGTTTATGTTGATGATATCATTATTGCCAGTTCAAGTTCAAGTGCTACTACTTGTCTGCTTAAAGATCTCAAGTTTGAGTTTGCTCTCAAAGACTTGGGAGATCTTCATTATTTTCTTGGCATAGAAGTTAAACAGATAAGAGATGGTATACTTCTCACACAAGAAAAGTACACAGCTGACATACTCAAGCGGGTAGGATTGGAAAATTGTAAACCTGTGAATACACCTATCTCAATCTCAGAAAAACTTTCAGTTGAAAGTGGAGAGGCACTTGGATCAGAGGAGGTAACAAATTATAGGAGTGTTGTGGGTGCTTTGCAATACTTAACACTTACACGTCCTGATATTTCTTATGTTGTAAACAAGGTATGTCAGTATCTTCATGCCCCTAGCACTACTCATTGGACTGCAGTTAAGAGAATTTTGAGGTATCTTAAATTTTTGAAGGGGCTTGGACTTCAGATTACCAAGTCCTCTTCTATGATTGTTATTTCCTACTCTGATGCACACTGGGCAGGATGTGTTGATGATAGAAGATCTACTGGTGGATTTGTTGTGTTTTGGGGAACTAATCTTGTGTCATGGAGTGCAAGAAAGCAGGCTACAGTCTCCAGATCAAGCACTTAGGCTGAATATAAAGCTTTGGCGAATGCCACATCTGAAGTAATGTGGATACAAACACTACTCTATGAGCTTGGAATTAAAGCTCCAAAAGTTGCCAGACTATAGTGTGATAATATTGGTGCAACCTATTTGTCAACCAATCCTGTCTTTCATGCACGCACGAAACATATTGAAGTTGATTTCCATTTTGTCAGAGAAAGAGTAGCTAGAAAGCTTCTTGAGATTCGTCTCATTCCTACAGGAGATCGACTTGCTAATGGATTCACAAAACCACTCACTCAGAGAAGGTCAGATGAGTTCAAGTACAATCTCAACCTTGGCAGAAGTTCATGAGGTTTAGTTTGAGGGGGAGTGTTAGAATATGTATAGGATAGAGATAGAATTCTGTTTAACTTGTAACATATTCTCTCTCTCTTCTCTCTCTCTCTCTCTGTGTGTGTAACCGACCGAACTCTTCCTGAGATCGTTGTCGATCTCTTTCTTGTACGCCAAGGCTTTACCAATATATATACATGCGGCCCGAGACCAAAGGGTTCAACGCTTCCAACTTAATTTACAGTCATGACAAGGGGTGTGGGAAGTTTAATACCACCTTGCTAGTGGAGGGGGAGTTGGACCTCTTTATAAGGTGCTCTCTACCACATGCTATTGGAGCAAGAGAAGAGAAGAGGACCTCCCGCACTCCTCCTCCGCCGCCCGCCTCGTCACGACGCAACGCGACGCGATGCGGGTTGCGGGACTGAGCCGAGCCAAGCTTATACCTACGCGCTTATTTTTGCCGATCGGGAACGGAGAATACATAATGCCATGGTTTGAGACGTTGGGTCATGGTCTACCGACTCGGACGTGGGTTCATCCCACGTATCTCCACCCGGACGCCGCCTACATAAGCAGGGCTTTGACCAACCCTAGCCGCCACGAAAAACAGATCACGTCTGCCTCCACGCGCTCCGCCCACATCATTCCTTTTGCTATTGCTGCCACCGACGACTCCGTCCCGTTCATCGTGTACATGGTCGACGGGAGAGCAGGCCTCCAAAACCATGCCTCTCTAGGTCTTGTACGGGGAGAGGGACGATTAGGTTTTTGGGGAGCGACTACGCAACTGTTCGCCTCCATCCGACTACTTTCTCTACGTCTGCATCGCCTTCGTCATCACCATGTCGTCCCCAACCGACACCGACCGTGTTGTTGCTGAGAAGCGTGAAGCCGACAGGAAGACGGTCGAGGACGCTGTCGCCGTCAACAACGCGACTACGGCCAACTGGCCTATTGGAGGGTATAACCATTTTATCACGCTCCTGTTTATTTTAATTGTAGCACTACTAGCATTATGCGTAGATGAATCTACTGTTAGCGTACTATGTGCTTGCATGTTTGAATATCAGTATGTTTGCGCTTCTGTCAATGTCAGGCTAGTTATTATTTCATGGATTAATCTGATCGAAAAATTCCCTATATACTCAACAATCCAAAAACCTAATATGTGTAGGAATTTTTCAAGTACTAATTTTGCTGCTGCATTGAAACCGAATAAATTCATCGGTACGTATTTCAAGCGTTGGCAGACCAAAACCACCTTATGGCTCACGGCTATGAATGTGTTCTGGGTAGCCAATGTTACTCCTACAGGAACGATCACTCCTGAACAGGAGAAGGCGTTCAAGGAAGCCACCGTTTACCTTTTGGGAGCAATTCTCAACGTGATCGGAGATAAGCTGGTTGACGCATATTTACATGTGGGGTCACCAAGGATTTGTGGGAGGCGCTCGAATCTAAATTCGGGGCCACCGATGCTGGGAGCGAGATGTATGTTATGGAGCAGTTCCATGATTACAAAATGGTGGACAACCGTTTTGTGTTGGAACAAGCTCATGACATAATATGCATTGCTAAGGAACTTGAGGTTCTTAGGTGCAATTTACCGGGCAAATTTGTCGCGGGGTGTATAATTGCCAAGCTCCCTAATTCCTGGAGGAACTTTGCTACCACTCTGAAACATCAGAGGCGTGAATTCTCAGTAGAGGATATCATCGGCCAACTGAGTGTTGAACAGAACTCGAGAGCAAAGGACTCGCATGGAAAAGCGGTTGAAAGCTCTTTAGTTGCCAATATGGTACATCAGAAGAACTTCAATTCCCACAAGCCCAAGGGAAAGAATTATGTCCAACAGAATACCGACTTCAAGAAGAAGGGAAAGAAGACCTTCAAGAGGAATAAGAAGGGTGGTGGCTGCTTCAACTGTGGTTCAGAGGAACATTGGGCCAACAAGTGCCCAAACAGGTACAAGAAGCCAACGCAGGACAATAAGTCTGCCAATATGATTGTGGGCAACAATGAAAGTGGTGCATCTGGGTACAGTAATTTATTTACTATATTTTTAGTTTGTCATTCCACCGATTGGTGGATGGACACAGGTGCAAATATTCATGTGTGTGCTGACATCTCATTGTTCTCTTCTTACCAGGTGACAGGCCGAGGGTTCGTATTGATGGGGAATGGCGCGAGTGCTTCTATTCTTGGTGTTGGCACGGTCGATTTGAAGTTTACTTCGGGAAGGATCGTGCAGCTGAAGAACGTGCAACATGTCCCCTCCATAAAGAATAACCTCGTAAGTGGATCCCTTCTGTGTAGAGAAGGGTTTAAGGTTGTCTTCGAGTCTAATAAAGTAGTTGTTACGAAATATGGACTTTTCGTTGGAAAAGGTTATGAATGCAGAGGTCTATTCCGCCTTTCCCTTGCAGATTTTTGTAATAAAGTCGTGAACAATATTCATTCGAGTGTTAATGAATCTGAAGTTTGGCATTCATGTCTTTGTCACATTAGTTTCGGTGTTATGGCGCGGCTAGCAAAACTGAATTTAATCCCGAGTTCCACTTTAGCCAAAGGTTGTAAGTGCCATTCGTGTGTGCAAGCAAAGCAACCTCGCAAGCCTCACAAGGCTGCTGAGGAGAGACACTTGGCGCCACTAGAACTCATACATTCAGATATCTGCGAGATGAATGGTTTGTTGACTAAAGGTGGAAAGAAATACTTCATGACATTGATATATGATTCCGCTAGATATTGCCATGTGTATATATTAAATACTAAAGATGATGCTCTACACTACTTTAAAATCTATAAGGCAGAAGTTGAGAATCAACTTGAAAAGAAAATTAAACGAGTCCGGTTTAATCGTGGTGGAGAGTACTTCTCAAAGGAGTTTGATTCTTTCTGTGTGGAACATGACATTGTTCATGAGAGGACGCCTCCCCATTCGCCCTAGTCAAACGGGGTTGCCAAGCGAAAAAATCGTACTCTAACTGATTTGGTTAACGCCATGTTAGATATATCGGGTTTATCAAAGGCATGGTGGGGGAGGCTATATTGACTTCGTGTCATGTCCTGAATAAGGTTTCGAAGAGGAGGACGACGCTCTCGTACTTGACGCTGTTTGGCGAAAGTCAATGTGCCGATCCCCAAAAAGCGTAAGCTTGGGCCAAAGACCGTGGACTACGTTAATTTGGGCTACGCTAAGAACGACATTGGCTATAGATTTCTAGTAGTGAATCTAAGGTACCTGACGTGAAGGTCGGTAGAATTATGGAGTCTAAGGATCTTTGAGGATATATTCCTCATAAGAGATATGCAAAGCACTTCTAGACAGGAATCGGAGGAGACTCCTGAGCCTGCCATTCCTATGGAATATTATGGACAAACACGTGATGAAAATTCCGAGGAGGATGACGAGGAAACCCTTGGTATCTAGGGGCAAGAGACAAAGGACTGCAAAGACGTTTTGGTGATGACTTCCTTGTGTACCTCGTGGATGATAATCCCACTTCTATTTCAGAAGCCTATGCATCTCCTAATGCTGACTACTAGAAAGAAGCAGTCCATAGCGATATGGATTCCATCATGGCTAACGGAACAAGGGAAATAACTAGACGTCCCTATGGTTGCAAACCATTGGGATGTAAGTGGGTGTTCAAAAAGAAGCTTAGGCTTGATGGTACAATTCAAAAGTATAAGGCTAGGCTTGTGGCCAAGGGCTATGCCCAGAAAGAAGAAGAAGATTTCTTCGATACTTATTCACCTATGGCCAGACTAACCACCATTCGAGTACTACTCTCATTGGCGGCCTCGCATGGTATTCTCGTCCATCAAATGGACGTCAAGACGGCTTTCCTGAACGAAGAGTTAGATAAGGAAATCTATATGCAACAGACAGATGGCTTTGTGATAGATGGTCAGGAAGGAAAGGTGTGTAAGTTGTTGGTATCTCTATATGGCCTGAGACAAGCACCTAAGCAATGACATGAGAAGTTTAATACAACTCTGACATTTGTTGGCTTTGTTGTCAACGAAGCTGACAAATGTGTATACTATCGCCATGGTGGGGTCAAAGGAGTTATACTATGCTTGTATGTTGATGACATACTGATATTTGGAACCGATCTCAAAGTGATTGAGGAGGTTAAGTCTTTTCTGTCTCAGAACTTTGAGATGAAGGACCTTGGAGTGGCTAATGTTATCTTGAACATCAAGCTATTGAGAGATGATGAGGGTGGGATTACACTTCTGCAATTCGATTATGTTGAGAAGATTTTGAGTCATTTTGGATATTCGGACTGCAAAACTTCTCAGTCACCATATGATCCTAGTGTGCTGATTCAAAAGTTCACAGGCACGGCTAAAGATCAATTGAGATACTCTCAAATCATTGGTTCACTTATGTATCTAGCTAGCGCAACGAGGCCTGACATCGCGTTTGCTCTAAGCAAATTGAGCCAGTTTGTTGCCAATCCGGGTGATGTTCATTGGCGTGCTGTTGAACGAGTTATGCGCTATCTGAAAGGTACTATGAACCACGAACTTCACTATACCGGATACCCGTCGGTACTAGAAGGGTATAGTGACGCGAATTGGATCTCTGATGCTGATGAGATGAAGGCCACTACTGGGTATATGTTTACTCTTGGAGGTGGCACTGTTTCCTGGAAGTCTTGCAAGCAAACGATCTTAACGAGATCGAAAATGGAAGAAGAAATAACAACATTAGACACATCTGGTGTCGAAGCAGAATTTCTTCGAGATCTTTTGATGGACTTGCCAGTGGTTGAGAAGCCGGTTCCGTCTATCCTTATGAACTGCGATAACCAGACAGTCATTGTCAAAGTGAAGAGTTCAAAGGACAACATGAAGTCCAACAAACATATAAGAATGAGATTGAAAGCTCTCAGACGTTTAAGAAGCTTCAGAGTTATAGCGTTGGATTACATCCAAACGGTTAAGAATCTAGCAGATCCCTTTACTAAAGGGCTATCACGTGTTGTGATAGATAATGCATCGAGGGAGATGGGTATGAGACCCACATGAGTTTCCATGGTAGTAACCCAACCTATGTCATTGGAGATCCCGTGAAGTAGGACCTAGGAAAACAAGCAAGTGGTGAACTGAGGAGAGTAACTTTACTAACCCGCTCCGTTGGAGATGCAATACTCTCGGATACTACATGGTAGGATGACTACTGTCTTAATGTGTTCTAAAGTTTATATGTAAGCAAGATGTTGTCCTAAAAAGCGATCTTTGGAGGAACACACATATATGACCTCGACTGTTGGTCACGGTCTATGAGATTGGGGTGATCTCTAGTAAGCTCACGAATAGGCCAAGAGTGTGACTAATATGCTCCACCCGAGGGGTCAGCCTTCGGCAGCCTATTACTAGTAGGACTTGTGGTGAAACTTCTTGACGCCAAACTGACAATTCAAGGCATGGTCTATTGTTTAGTTGTGAAGGAGTGTAGCTACTTGTTCTAGGTGAAGCTCAACCTTAACAGGTCTTCACTGAAATGCTGGTATATCAAAACAGTAATTGGAACAGAGGACGAGATGGGCCCTTGAGATCTGGTGGGGGATTGTTGAAATCTGAGATGGGCTTTAGGCCCATGAGACGATTTTAGAAAAATCTCTAAGGGCCCATGTAGGTGGCATGACAAGGGGGGTGGGAAGTTTAGTACCACTAGTGAAGGGCGAGTTGGACCTCTTTATAAGGTGCTCTCTTCCACATGCTATTGGAGCATGAGAAGAGAAGAGGCCCTCGCGCACTCCTCCTCCTCCGCCCGCCTCGCCATGCCACGCCTCGTCGACGCGGGTTGCGGGATTGAGCCGAGCCGAGCTTATACCTACGCGCTTATTTTTGCCGGTTGGGAACGGAGAATACGTAATGCCACGATCTGAGACGTTGGATCGTGGGCTACCGACTCAGACGTGGGTTCATCCCACATCTCTCCACCCGGATGCCGCCTACATAGGCAGGGCTTCGGCCAACCCTAGCCGCCACGAAAAACCGATCACATCTGCCTCCACGCACTCTGCCCACGTCGTTCCTTTTGCTGCTGTTGCCGCCGACGACTCCGCCCCGTTCACCGCGTACACGGTTGACGGAAGAGCAGACCTCCGAAATCACGCCTCTCCGGGTCCTGTACGGGGAGAGGGGCGATTAGGTTTTTGGGGAGCAACTACGCGACTGCTCGCCTCCATCCGACTACTTCCTCTACGTCTGCATCGCCTTCGTCATCACCATGTCATCCCCAACCGATGCCGACCGTGCTGCTGTTGAGAAGCGTGAAGCCGACAGGAAGACGGCCGGGGACGCTGCCGCCACAAACAACGCGACTACGGCCAACTGGCCTATTGGAGGGTATAACCCTTTTATCCCGCTCCTGTTTATTTTAGTTGTAGCACTACTAGCGTTATGCATAGATGAATCTACTGTTAGCATAGTATGTGCTTGCATGTTTGAATATCAGTATGTTTACGCTTCTATCAATGTCATGCTAGTTATTATTTCGTAGATTAATCTGATCGAAAAATTACCTATATACTCAATATCTAATGCGCTATTTGATAGGCATTGCCAAGGAGGGACGTCATCAAAGGAGTGAAATGATACCCGCAACTAGGTAGTTATTTCCGTTGTCTAATTAATTAGACACAATTTTAGTACACTTCAATATCTCTCCGCTTTATCTTTTTATACAACATCACTTGTCATGTTGTTTCAAGTACGGCATCGTGAAATGTTTCAAGGGATTTGCCTATGTCAACAAGTGTGTGTATAAGGGATGTTTTGTTTTTCTTTTGTTACAATGCACGGACATATTTGCTAGTTAGAAATAAAATAAAAGAGATGACTGGAATTCTTCCGGTTCTAGGGAACTGGCAATCTTTAAACTGAAACTCAAAATAAGGGATCTCTTCTGGCTAAGATATCTCCCGTCACTGTCCTAGCTTCTGAACAAAAATCTGGACTGACTCGGCCATCATCTGAACACTCTACCAGTTTTGCTTCTGCGATCTTCTCACAGTCCGGGCCTTTGAATATTTGGTACGCCCCTAACCCTCAACGTCCTGATGCACAAGGAAGAATCTCTTGGCATGTTGCTGGAGAGAGGCGTCCCGATCCGTCTACCCCACGACGCATCCATCCATCCGTCCACACGCAGATCACGCTACAGAACCTGACCAGTTCTATCGGCGCCGATAACCACAGACGGACCGGAGATCGTCACGTCGAAAGCGAAGGCCACGAGCAAATCGGGCCAAGGGTGGCTGCTCGTTTCTGAGCCAACACGACGACGTGTCGTGACAAGAACCCGGAAGCTAGCGCACTTGTGGAGCATTTGACGTGTAAACCATTACTAGAAAAAAAGCATGTTCAGAATTCAGAAAGATTTCAGGTAAAGACTGGTTGCAAGACCGGGCGAGCAATAATGTGAAGAGTATATTCGACAGGGATACCATACATACAGGATCAGCACTCGGTGCGTGCTCCTGCGACGACATAATGCATCAGCGTAGGGATGCCACCCGCTGGGTATGGATACGGGTGGAGCCTTTCCATATCCTTATCCGGTCCGATTGAGCTTATCCATCGTCCGTACACATATTCGTCAACGGGTACAATTTTTGCCCATATTCATTACCCGACAGGATAGATGGGTACCCGCGGGTAAAATTACCCATATTTGCAAAGCATCAATTTAAAAAACTTATAATCATAAACTGCATCATATAATATAGTGTACAAAAATAGATTATAACAACAACATATACATATAAACAACATCATATAGTCATAAACAACAACACATATAAATACATTTTCAGTTCATAAATTCTTCACATGGTGTAGATTGTAAAGATAATTTTTAGTTTACATAGATTTTATACGGATACATGGGTATGTGGGTATGGGTTATATGATACCATACCCGTATCCGCTCTATCCGATGGGTTTTATATTTTTCTATTTATATACTCACAGGTAAATTTTTGTCTCATATCCTCATATCCTTACCCTAATGAAGTTTTTACCCATAGGATACATGGATACTCGGTATCCATTGCCTCCCTACACCAGCGGTTTCGGAGTATAATTAAAACTGGGGGGCGGTGCATCATCGAGGAAACAGCTGCGGCCTGCATGAACGATGCCATGCGCTGACGGGCCGTACGAGGAAAGTGACAGAAACCAAATTTACCCCTACGGATATTATTTGGTTAGGGCCACGAAACAGTCTAATACAGTACGGATTCAGTGCAAGCAAGCACAGCCAGCCATATGGATGCCAATAGCATAGTGCTGCAAAATTTGACCCTGGGCTCCCTCTATTTATCGGTCCTTAAAGAATGCAAAGGAAAACCAAAACAACACGAGGAGCTTATCCAGTTGAGACAGCAACCAGGAAAAGTAGTACCATTACTGGAGTATTATTTACTACAGGGGAGCCCCGTGTGTCAAATAATAAGCACTCAACAAATCTGAAAGCTTATCAAAAACTCCTACTCCCGGGCCCCGGAGTCACGGCCCAGCCTGGTGGAGCCGCCGCACCTTATAAAGCGCCCTTTGAGAGGACGAATGGCCGGCTTATCGAAACGGCGAAATGCAGATAAAATAGGGGGCGCGCACACACGCACGCTCAACGACACAACTAAAGGCAGCATATATATATATATATATATATATATTCTACTCCTATATATAAATAACACGAAACGGCGACGTCAAGTTGCCACATCGCAACGCGATCGAGCTGCCCCCGCCCACCTCGCAACGGGTCAACCAGGGATCGGATTAACAAATGATCGTCGCCGATAACCAAGTGGATATGCGCCAGATCCTCAGGCCTCGGCACAACAGGAACAACAAACATCGCCTTTCTCCAATCGTATCCATGCGTCCAGGAATTATAATGCAACCTGGCTGTCTATATCATTTACGACCGACCGGTCACGAAACCGAATCGGCTCCAAATGAAGAATCATATAACACACCAACTATACAAATACAATCCACCAACTTTGCAAGATAAGATGACAACGATGTGGGTGAGTAAATGAGGAGCCAGCCCCAGGGCTAAAACTTGGTATCAAACCAACCGCCACCATGATACAACTCGGGGTTGCGATGGCTTTGGGCCGGGTTCAAGTTGAACCAAACATAATACCAAAGCATATGAAAGTGAATTTGAATAACAAGTACTACCCTCATAACTTATAAAGACTAGTCTATATTTGATGACAGATTGTTTACACTGTTACCTTCAAACAATTGCACTTGCCTTCCAGCAATTCCTGGAAGGCGTTCCAATGCTAATAAAAACCAATATAGTAGCCACAAAACATGGACAAATCCTAGAAACACTAGCATCAACTCCTTCCTTGGATAAAATTTCCAAGAATGCCCACAAAGCAGACTTCTCACCAACCTATGAAAAAACTACTATAAATGCCTAAACAGACCGCTCGCCAGAGTAATGCACAGATGGAAGCACATTGAGCAGGCCGGCCGCAAACCTTTCATACAAAGAAAAATTCCACAAAAGCAAAAGATAATACACAAGGTATTCCCCAAAGGCGATGATGAAACATTGGGAGAGTGATCCAGATATGTTCCTTGTGGCCTGTAGCATGTCACTAAATTTCCACAGCTGCCAACTTCCAACCACCAGAATGCCCCAATCGACTAGGGCTGCTCCGTCACAATTAGCAAAACTGAGCTGCATTTGTTGTATGGTAACATCCACACCTTGTCTCCCCGCATGCTAGAGGGTTAGCAGACAGCAAAGGATCAGTCGAGAGCAGCTGACAATAATGGACACTCTAACTACTACATGAACATCTATCACACACCTTCAACATGTTTTCATTGGCACCATGACGATGGAGGCCTCAGAGACACATGGACTTCATGTTCTTCAGGCCCAGCACGGTGTTTAGGGACAATAATCTCTAGGCCTGTTCCTGCTTCATCACAGTATGCTTCCAGAGTAGCATCTTCTGGGATCCGGGTAGGCAATGGAACTTCCCTGATGAACTCCCCTGGTGGACAATGCTCAGGTGAAGGATCCGTCAACTTGAAGGTCCGGTCATGTCGCTTCAAGAATGGCATCCTTCCGACACTAGTGCATGATATCTTAACAACGCCATTCGTAAGAGTATTCTTCCAGGTAACCTTCACCTTCTGTATATCAGCAAATGGCAGGCTAATGATGATCAAGTAGCCCTTGCTATCTTCATATATTGTTTTTGCAGCAGTTACTGGCCCAGAAGCATGGCGCATCACACCGGTGAAGTCATTCGTCCACGATGGCTCAAAAGTGTGGCTCACATCCATGTCCTGAACCTTGTCTGAATTTGAATTGCTGCAATCCTCTTCCATGGCAGATGGGGAGGAATCCTTCCTACGCTTGTGGCACACGGCTGAGATGTCCAAACCATCCCCAGAACCATGCTTTGATGCATGTGTTGACAGGTTAAGGCCAGAACCATTCAGCACCTTCTTGTGATGGCCATGTGAGGTGCTCTTTGCTGGAGCAGCAGTTACAGGCCTCTCGAGCTCAAATTCCATGGTCGGCAGATTCCTCCATGATTCAAAATCATCGGCCTCAGTGGGAACCGAGAAATTGGCATCTCTCCCAGTGAGCTCGAACCACCTCTTCATATCGGCCTCAGGAACACCCACTAAGTTTGGTGTCCGCACGATCTCAATCCCATGAAGGCACTGCGGGTTTGACAGCCCCCGGTAGTGCTTACGCTGCATCCGGTGTGAGCGCACAAACCCTTTCTCTGCACTGAAAGGAAACTGTGGCTCCCCAAGGCGCGAGTGACCATTCATGAAGCTCCTCAGCTGCATCTTCCCCAGGGCATTCTCCGGCCGATCCTTAAACACCCACATGTACATGTTCTCCATGTCGTGCTGCACGAGGAAAGCATCCAGTGTGGCACTATTACCATTCCCAGCAGCAGTGGGTGCCTTCGTCTTGCCGCCCTTATCAGCCGACATGACCGGCTTGAAGTAGTGGGTGAAGAAGAACCATGCACCCCAGATGCTATCGTTCCGCTTCACGCACTTGCGCGCGGCGCTGGAACCGGAGCTCTTGGTGTGAGACACATGGACAGTTGTTGTGGTGGACACAGGGGCCGAGGTCGCGGCGGCAGCAGCAGGCGAGTCCGAGTCATAGAGCTGCGGGCAGCCGAGGCCAACGTCGAGCATGTCGACGTTGGATTCATGGAGGGTGGTGATCTGCAGGGCCGGAAGGGGAGGCGACGGGTCAGCGGCGAGGGGGAGGTTGATGTCAGGGGGGGCGGCTGCGGCGGCATGGAGGCAGCGCTGGAAGGGGCCTGGCGGCGGGAGGAAGAGGTCGAACTCGTCGTGGGAGGCAGTGTCCATGGAGAGGAAGGTGGAGGGGCCCTGGTGCGGGTGGTGGGCCGTGGCGGTGTCCATGGAGAGCGCGGTGAGCAGCGACTCCCCCATGGAGGCGGCGGCGGCGGCGGCCGTGAGCGGCGGGGCAGCCCTGTCCCAGGCCTCGTCCCCCGGCGGCTGCGCGTCGTCCGTCGCTGCGCTGGTGTCCAACTCTTCGGCGCTTCCGCCTCCACCGCCTCCTCACCGCGCGCTCCTCTCCTCCGAATCTCTCCACGAGCATCAGTTAACAGCCAGGCTTCACATCTCCCTCGCGTCCATCACACGGCCGGGGAGGAGGCTTCCCTGCAAATCACACGAAAAAAAAAGACACATCAATCCCGCATTCGAAACCCCAAATCTGACGAGAAATCCCACGAATTCGCAGGAAGGGAGATCCAGCGCGACGAAAGCCACGTACCTACGCGAAATCCAAGGGCTCCGCAACCCTAAAATCGAAGACGAAGAACCCCGGCGAGAACGAAGAGGAGGCCCCTCTCTCCTCTCTCTCGCGCGCGCGGCGGAGCGGAGTTGCAATCAATCGATCCAAATCAAATCGAATTCCTGTTGAATGTTGATGAGCAGCGGGTGGGGGAGGTGGGAAGGGGGGAGAAGGTAACGGAGGAGGGGGGAGTTAAAGGAAGGCGACGGTGGGCGCAGACCGGGGCGGGGGGCGGAGGCGGCCTCCCCCAGAAGGAGCCGGGACGAGGGGGAGGGTGGGGGGCCGTTACTTGACGGTGACGGCTTGGCTGGGTGGGAAGGATTGGATCGGGAAGGCCAGAGACAGAGAGGGTGGTGTGGTCTGTGGTGGTGCCGATGAATTGGATCCACGGCCTCTCCTCCCCTGTCTAGTCAGGTTTGAATTCTTTCGAGTTTGCAAATATTGCTGTTTTGATTGAAAATGGCACTCCCGGGCTTGTACACACTAGTAAAGTACTCAGCCTATTTTTTTAGTAAAATACTCCCTACATAAATTAATATAAAAGCATTTAGATAATTAAAATAGTGATCTAAACGCTTTTATATTAGTTTACAGAGGGAGTACTCCCTCCGTTTCAAAACACTTCACGTAGTAACTTTGTCTTCAGTCCAATTTCATGAACTTCGATGGTGTTTACAGAAAAAAAATCAGCATTTGAAATACCAAATCAATATCAATAGATCCGTCATGAAGTATGTTTTTATAAAATAATATTTCCCAAGTAATTTGATTTTGATAATTTGTTAATATAAGTTTGACTTCAAGCAAAACCAATATGTGAAATATTTTGAAACAAATAGAGTATACATGTTAGCTAACGAGAGTAGTTTTCCTGCACACTCAGATGCTCCCTTTATTTTAAAAAGTTTGAAATGTGAAATTAAGGTTTTGGAAATTTCCCAACAAATAGTATGTAGACATTTGAGTAACTCATGTGCGGACAAAAAAAATTTACGGGGGGGGGGGGGGATTCATTGTTTGCAATCCGATGAAGAAAAAGAGTGGAGAGGCAGAATGACATTATCTCACGTGTGTTTGACTTTGTTATTTCGCTGCTCACATTTTTTATGAAATTCAAAATATGTAAACAAACTTGAGTTATCTGCATTTAAGTATTTTCGGTCGAATTTGAGGAATATACTATTTAAATGGTTCTTATGCCCCAGCACACCTCATAGTTTTCGAGTTAGGAACGTGCACAAGTAGTTCGACAAGAATAGTGGCCTTTTGTTCAAACAAAAAAGGCACAATTTTTTTTCTTGATAGTTTGCTACATGTGTCACTATTAATAAGTATTGTATAACAAAAAATAGCTTTCCATTTTTTTCTTGATTAATAGTTTGCACATATGTCATTATTAATGGACCCCAACACCAAGAGAACGTAAGATTTTTAGTGCTCCCAACGAAAACCCTCAAAATCGTTGAATCGTGAGCGAACGGATGGCAATTTCTCCACGCGGCATGGCAAATGGCAATTTTTCTGTCATTTTTTTCCTACATGGCAACTTTTATCTTCGGTCATGGCAAATTTACTAAAGTTGTCATCGCAACTTTAGTTGGTATGACATGGCAAGTTTGGGGCGTTTGTTGGGGAAACACTCCTAAGGACCGTTCGATAGATAATACTTCCCTTATTAATAAGCACTATATAAAACCTATGGAGCGGGTGTCCGCTTTTTATGTGCCTTTCTATAAAATAGCTACAATATTGCCCATGCTTCGCATAGGTGGGCTTCCAATTGGTTCTACTTGGGACAGGAGGCTGCCACGCAAACCCTCGGTGCATTGGCAGTGGGGTCATGTCATGATGTCGATGGAGATTGACGGTGTTACATTACAGCGGTACCTCACCTAATCTGAAGCCAGCCCAAGTAGCCCGACCTAGGACCCCCTAGTTCGGTTACGTCATGGGCTAATTAGCCCGGCCCATGGCCCTGCAACAAGGTGGATTGTGCTTAGCCCAGCCCACCTCCGGTGCCCTTCTTCTAGTACTTATGGTTTTTTGACCTAGAAACAATAAGGAGGGGACTTTCGGGACGGAACGCCGCTGTCTCGAGGCGGAACTTGGGCAGGAGCACTTTTGCCCTCCGGCGAAGCGATTTCGCCGGAGGAACTTCCCTCCCGGAGGGGAAAATCGAAGCCATCGTCATCTCCAACAACCCTCTCATCTTTGGGAGGCCAATCTTCATCAACATCTTCAACGGCACTATCTCCTCTCAAACCCTAGTTCATCTCTTGTATTCAATCTTTGTACCGAAACCTCAGATTGGTACCTGTGGGTGACTAGTAGTGTTGATTACGTTACGTAGTTGATTACTATATGGTTTATTTGGTGAAAGATTATATGTTCAGATCCATTATTCTATTTAATACCCCTCTGATCTTGAGCATGAATATCATCTGTGAGTAGTTACCTTTGTTCTTTTCTTGAGGTCACGAGAGAAGTCATCGTGTGAATTTGATATGTGTTTGATATTTTGATGATATGTATATTGTGATTCCCTTAGTGGTGTCATGTGAACGTCGACTACATGACACTTCACCATCTTTGGGCCTAAGGGAATGCATTGTGGAGTAGTTATTAGATGATGGTTGCTAGAGTGACATAAGGTTAAACCCTAGTTTATGCGCTATTTCGTAAGGGGCTAATTTGGATCCGAATGTTTAATGCTATGGTTAGATTTTATCTTAATACTTTTCTCGTAGTTGTGGATGCTTGCGATAGGGCTAATCATAAGTGGGAGGTTTGTTCAAGTAAGAACAACACCCAAGCACTGGTCCACCCACATATAAAATTATCAAAGTAGCGAACGCGAATCAAACCAACATGATGAAAGTGACTGGATGAAATTCCTGTGTACCCTCAAGAACACTTTGCTTATTATAAGAGATCGTTTTGGCCTATCCTTTACCACAAAAGGATTGGGATACCTTGCTGCACTTTATTTATCGTTATCGTTACTTGCTCGTTACAAGTTATCTTGCTATCAAACTATCTGTTACCTACAATTTTAGTGCTTGTAGAGAATACCTTGCTGAAAAGCGCTTGTCATTTTCTTTTGCTCCTCGTTGGGTTCGACACTCTTACTTATAGAAAGGACAACGATTGACCCCCTATACTTGTGGGTCATCAAAGGCTTGCCTCGGTCTGCTCTCCTAGTGGCCATCTAGTCCCCACATCTTCATGAGAGCTTCTGTTGCTATGTGAGAAGCAGATGATGGGGATTGTGCTTAGTCGATGGTGGACTCAGATGAGCTACGACACCCACGCTGGCTCACCGGTCTCCTACAATGATCCATCGAATCTTCAGGCCAAAGCGGCCAACTTTATTCCTCCCGGCGATGATGCCAAAAGGGAGGCAGTGCAGTGAATTTTTGGAGTCTGGAGACAGCTGCAGAGGTCTCGCCAAACCAAGTGGTGCGTCCCCGACGCCGGTGACGACTGCATCCAGCGAGGAGCTGATTGGACCGGTTGCGTTTTCTCTTTTCAATGTGGGGGCCTTTCTGTAAGATGTTGAGACTTGTATGTTAGTTTTAGTTTCAGTAGGGGTCTGCTTGTAAGATGTTGTATGTCACCGCTTTGACTTTATGAAGCATTTGGGGCCTTCGGGCTCCTACTTTTGTTCAAAAAAACAATACTCATGCAGGAGTAGGGATGACCTCTTCCACAAGGACCCGAAGCTGGGTAAAACTCTTCCCCTTTTTCCCATCAGATCTACTCAGCTGGCTAGATACACTATTGAGGGTTCTGTCGAAAAATACTCTGATAGTGGTGCACTAATAGCCCACAAGTGTAGGGGGCGTTTGTAGCATTTTTCAACAAGTAAGAGTGTCAAAACCAACGAGGACCTAAAGGTAGAATTAATATTCTCTCAAGTTATATCGACCACCTATAAAACTCTACACACGCGAATGCTTACTTTACCTAGAAAAAGAATAAAACTACTTTACAGGAATAAAACTAGAAGTACTTTGAAGGTGTAAGAAGTTAGGTTTGCAAGATAATAAAGAACGTGGAAATAAAAGTTAGGTGTTGTTTTAATAAAAGTTAGGAGTAATTAAGTTAGTTGTTTAGTAGAAAGCTTTTTGTAACATAAGAGAAAGATTTGTCCATAGGCAATTGACAACTAGACCGGTAATCATTATTGCAGTTTTATATGAGGGAGAGGCATGAGCTAACATACTTCCCGTACTTGGATAATACACACTTATGACTGGAACTCTAGCAAGCATCCGCAATTAATAAAGATCATTAAGACAAAACCCAACCATAGCATCGAGTAACAAGTCCCCTTTACTCCCATACGTAAACAACCCCTTACTCGGGTAAAATTTTGTCACTCTCGCCACCCACTATAAGCGAATCATGAACACATTGCAACACCCTACATCGGTAATCCCACACGCTTGCTAACACGACAGGAACCATAGGACAACACCAAAATAAAACATATAACTCAAACCAATCACGATCATCAATCAACCCATAGGACAAAACAAATCTACTCAAACATCATAGGATAGCCACACATCATTGGATAATAATATATAGCCACTATGGCCACTTAGATGGGAGGAGAGTTTCTCCTCTAGTCCATGGCCACCATGGCTGCCAGAGGGCAGGAGCCCCTCCAATATTGGATCTCTCTCTATTTTACTTTCGTTTCGCATCTTGTTTTCTGGCCCTTCACCATTTCTTAAATATCCAAATATCCTAACTCCAATTGGGCTGAAATTTTGAGGGGATTCCAAATGGGTTGACATTTTGAGGTGATTTTATCAGGAAATTAACTTTCTTTTGGCGAAACTAGGGCCCCACCGATCCTCTAGCACACAAGTCGGGTCCGAGCCTTGAAGATGGAACCGTGATACGGCTTTATCCATGGCCCCGATCCAAGATTGAATCTATGGCCATGGAAAATTTTCTTATAGGATCTGCAGGATGGTCTGACACCCAGCCCGAAAAAGCAAGTTCGCCACAGGAACACCCGGCATACTCCAATTTGCCAAACCTAATGATTTGGTCGGGGGAGAAGTTCTCGACCTCGCCGATGCGACCGACCGACTCGGGATGTAGCACGACACTGCAAAAGGCAAAAGCCTGGACGGAGACAAAGTTACTCCCACACCTGATGCCTTCGTTGATCTCAAGACGATCCATCGAGCCTTCATGACCACTTAGCGGGACCTGCATGCACCACCAATGTTGGTGCTAAAATTGAGGATCTCGGGTAGGGGGTCCAGATACGTCTCCTGACGTGGCTTGAGACTCCGTCGATATTTCCCCAAAGAGGAAGGGATGATGCAGCACAATAACGGTAAGTATTTCCCTCAGTTTATGAAACCAAGGTATCAATCCGTAGAGGAATATCACGTACCCACGTAAACAACACCTGCAGACAAATAACAAATACTTGCAACCCGACGTGAAAGAGAGGTTGTCAAGCTCTCGACGGTAATAGGATAGATTAGGTAGTGATAGTTTTGGCAAATAGATCTCGCGAGAACAAAAAATAAAATACATAAAAAAAGTGCAACAAGGTATTTTTGGGTTTTTGGTTTTATAGATCTGAAAACAAAAAGTGCAAATAGTAGATCGGAAAACAATATGTTGGAAAAGAAGACCTGGGATCGTAGGTTTCACTAGTGGCTTCTCTCATGAGTATAGCGCACGGTGGGTGAACAAATTACCGTTGGGCAATTGATAGAAGATCAAATAATACCGACGATATCCAGGCAATGATCATCATATAGGCATCACATCCAAGACAAGTAGACCAAAACGATTCTGCATCTACTTCTATTACTCCACACATCGACCACTATTCAGCATGCATCTAGTGTATTAAGTTCATGGAGAAACGAAGTAATGCAATAAGAATGGTGACATGACGTAGACAAGATCTATTCATGTATAAATAGACCCCAGCTTGTTATCCTTAATGGCAACGATACATGCGTGTCTTGCTGCCCCTTTTGTCACTGGGAAAGAACACCGCAAGATCGAACCCATAACAAAGCACCTCTTCCCATGGCAAGAAAAATCTATCTAGTTGGCCTAACTGAACCAAAGATTTGAAGAAGAAATACGAGGCTATTAGTAATCATGCAAATAAGAGATCAAAGAAGACTCAAATCATATTGATGGATAGAAACTGATCATGAACTCAAAATTCATTGGATTTCAACAAACGCACCGCAAAAGTCATTGCATCAAGTGGATCTCCAAGAGACCATTGTATTGAAAAACATAGAGAGAGAGAGAGGAAGCCATCTAGCTACTGCCTACGGACCCGTAGGTCTATGGTGGACTACTCACGCATCATCAGAGATGCACCTATGATGAAGATGAACCCCTCCGTAATGGCGTCTAGATTGGATCTCGAGGTTCTGGAACTTGCGGCGGCTGGAATTGCATTTCGTTGACTCCCCTAGGGTTTTTGGATTTTTAGGGAATTTATAAGCACGATAGTCGGTTGGGGGGGCACCTGAGGTGCCCATGCTCCACCAGGCCACGCTAGGGGCCTCTAGCGTGCCCTGGTGCAGTGTGGCCACCCTGGCCTCCCTCCTCCAGTGTTCTTGGCCCCATTGGCTTTCTTCTTGTCCATAAAAAAATCACAAAAATCCCCACAACGTTTGGGCTCCCTTTGGTATTGATTTTCTGCGAAGTAAAAAACAAGCAAAAACAACAACTGGCACTTTGGCACTAAGTCAATAAGTTATTCCCCAAAAATGATATAAAGTTGCTATAAATGATTGTAAAAGTCCAAGATTAATAGTATGACAACATGGAACAAGCAAACATTATAGATACGTTGGAGACGTATCATCTCCAACGTGTCGATAATTTATGAAGTATTCATGCCATATTCACCTATATTTACAATACTTTTATATGGTTTCGATGCACTTTATATGATTTATTTAGAACTAACATGAACTGACGTTGTTTTCAGCAGAACTACCGTGGTGTTGTTTTTTGTGCAAAAAATGAAAGTTCTCGGAATCACCCGAAAATTTTTGAAGATATTTTTTTTGGAACAAAAGAGGCACTAGACGCTTCGTGGGAGGGCTAGAAGAGTCACGAGGTGGCCACCCTCCACTAGGGCGCGCCAGCCCCCCTACCCGTGCCCTGGTGGAGCGTGCCCACCTCGTGGTCCATCTTGGCGTGAAACCGATGCTCAAAAATCCTATAAATATAGAAACCATCAGAAATAACCCTAGACTCCTAGTTCCACCACCGCAAGGCATCTGTATCGGAGAGGGTAGATCATCTCCGGTGGCCATCTTCATCATCCCGATGGATTCCATGATGAGGAGGGAGTAGTCCACCCTTGGGGCTGACGATTTGTACCAGTAGCTATGTGTTCAATCTCTCTCTCCCGTGTTCTTGAGATGGCACCATCTTGATGTATCACGGGCTTTGTTAATATAGTTGGATCACATGGTATTTCCCCCTCTCTATCTTGTTGTGATGAATTGAGTTTTCCCTTTGAGATTTTGTTATGTTGGATTGAATATTGGATTGAGAACACTTGATATATGTTTTGCATGCGGATATCCATAGTGACATTGGGGTATTCAAGTGATGCACTTGATCTACGTCTTGGTACTCAACTTGCGGATTCCCGAGGTGACATTGGGGTAATCTATGCATAGGGGTTGATACACGTTATTGTCCTAGCTTCCCCGGTAGAAATATTGGGGCACTCTCTGAGGTTACTTGTGTTGGATTGGGTGTTATGAATCTGAAATTGTTTGATGCGTATCGTATAATTAACTCATGGATACTTGTGGTGACATTGGAGTATCTAGGTGACATTAGAGTTGGTTGATGCGTTTTATATGGTATTATTCTAGTACTAACTCTTAGATAGATCGATCGGAAAGGATAACTTTAAGGTGATTTCGTACCCTACAAACAATTTCTTCTTAATCTCTCTGCTATATAAGAACTTTGGAGTGATTATTCATTACATGTTGAGGGATGGTTATGTGATCCAATTATATTAGCATTGTTGAGAGATTGCACTATCAAAAGTACGGACCGTAGGCCTTGTTTTCAAGCATTGCAATACCGTTTGTGCTCACTTCTGTCACTTGCTACCTTGCTGTTTTTATATTTTCAGATTACAAAAATCAATATCTACTATCATTACTACACTTGTATCACCATCCCTTCGTCGAACTAGTGCACCTATACAATTTGCCATTGTATTGGGTGTGTTGGGGACACAAGAGATTTCTTGTATTTGATCAGGGGTGTTTGAGAGAGACCATCTCCATCCTACACCTCCCACGGATTGATAAACCTTAGGTCATCCACTTGAGGGGAAATTTCTACTGTCCTACAAAACTCTGCGCTTGGAGGCCCAACATGACTCTACAAGAATAAAGTTGCATAGTAGACATTAGGTTCGAAGATGGTGATCTTGGCACGATGGTAATAGGACAAAGGGGGACACGATAGTTTGCCCATGTTTAGGCCCTCTCTAAGATGTACAACCCCACATCTTGCCTGTATTGTATTGATTGTGGATGAGGTACAAAGTACAGAATAATCTACCTCGAGATCGTATGAATAAGCTCTAGTCTAAAAAACTTGGCTTTACAGACTAAACCCCTCAGCTTATATAGGCACCGGGGGTATTTAGGGTTAAAGGTATGTAGGCTACAACTAGGGATAACATGGCGGTCATTCAAATACGCCTTGAAGTGTACGCCAAGTCTTCGAAGGATTCCATCCTGAGCACGTCGAGTTTGAGGGCACACATGGCCCATTATTTTGTTTTGGGGTATCCTCGGCCTGTCTCATCAATTGTGGGCCGACGTGGTGTGCACTCCCTAATCCCAGGACACAATCAGTTGTGCATCTCAGAGGGGGTACTCATCAAATCCATCGCACATGCAATTTTGACTTATCTTATGTGCACTTTCAAGTTACCCTTGAGGTTGTGTGATGAACTTATGAAATGGTTAGGAACTACCTGTGGGGATCGAATAAGGGGAAAAGAAAAGACACATTGGAAATCTTGGGAAGGCTTGATCAAATGGAAAGGCCTGGGTGGGATGGGATTTCGTGATTTGTAATGAAGCTCTATTAGCTCATCAAGCATGGTGATCATCGACGAATCTGGACAACCAGTGTGCGAGATTTATACGTGCCAAGTACTATCCTAATGGTCTATTAGAGGATACCATGTTTTCGTTGAACTCATCACCCTACTGGAAGGGAATTGCTTATGGCCTTGAACTTCACGAAAAGGGCTTGTTCTGGAGGATAAACAATGGAAATCAAGTTAGAATCTGGAGCGATATATGGATACCAAGAGGACCTTCCTTTAATGTGATTTCATGGAAAGGGAGATACTGTCTTTCATGGGTGTCCGAATTAATCAGTATAAATGGTTTTGGGGAGTCTGATTTGGTTCATCAGTTCCTACCCCTAGATGTGTCTCAAATCATAAAGCTTAAGATGCCTAGCACATAATGGGAGTATATCATTGCATGGGCTTGTGGAACCTTAGGGAATTTTTGGTTCTAAGCTAAACTTTGATGCATTGTACCAGCATAACCGATGTTCATCTATCACCAAGGGAGATTGAAGATATTGGAGTGAGTGTGGGGCTATAATGCTCCTCCCAAAATCTACATTTCTGCATAATGAAGTGCGACTAATTCAATACCTACATGGGACAGGAAGCATGCAATATCTGTTGGAAATATGCCCTAGAGGCAATAATAAATTAGTTATTATCATATTTCCTTGTTCATGATAATCGTTTATTATCCATGCTATAATTGTGTTGATCGGAAACTCAGATACATGTGTGGATACATAGACAGCACCATGTCCCTAGTATGCCTCCAATAGACTAGCTCGTTGATCAAAGATGGCTATGGTTTCCTAGTCATGGACATGAGATGTCATTTGGTAACGGGATCACATCATTAGGAGAATGATGTGATGGACAAGACCCAAACTACGAACATAGCATATGATCGTGTCAGTTTATTGCTACTGTTTTCTGCATGTCAAGTATATGTTCCTATGACCATGAGATCATGCAACTCATTGACACCGGAGGAGTACCTTGTGTGTATCAAACGTCGCAACATAACTGGGTGACTATAAAGGTGCTCTACAGGTATCTCCGAGGGTGTCTGTTGGGTTGGCATGGATCAAGACTAGGATTTGTTACTCCGTGTGACGGAGAGGTATCTCAGGGCCCACTCGGTAATACAACATCACAATAAGCCTTGCAAGCAATGTGACTAAGTGTTAGTCACGGGATCTTGTATTATAGAACGAGTAAAGAAACTTTCCGGTAACGAGGTTGAACTAGGTATGGAGATACCGACGATCGAATCTCGGGCAAGTAACATACCGAAGAACAAAGGGAACATCATACGAGATTAACTGAATCCTTGACATAGAGGTTCGACCGATAAAGATCTTCGTAGAATATGTAGGAACCAATATGGGCATCCAGGTCCCGCTATTGGTTATTGACCGTAGAGGTGTCTCGGTCATGTCTACATAGTTCTCGAACCCGCAGGGTCTGCACACTTAAGGTTCGGTGACGTTTTGGTAGTATAGAGTTATGTATGGTGGTGACTGAAGGTTGTTCGTAGTCCCAGATGAGATCTCGGATGTCACAGGGAGCTCCGGAATGGTCTGGAGGTAAAGATTGATATATAGGAAGTCCTATTTTGGTCGCCGGAAAAGTTTCGGGCTCATCGGTAGTGTACCGAGAGTGCTGGTAGTGTACCGGGAGACCATCGGGAGGGGTATTTCGACCCAAGAGGCTACATGGGCTGTGGGAGGATGAATACCAGACCTTAGTGGGCTGGAGGAAGTCCCACAAAGGGCCCATGCGGCTGGGAAGAAAAAGCCCAAAAGGAAAAAGGTGGACAAAGACAAAAAGGGCTAAATTAGGAAGAAGTCCTAATCCTACTAGGAGTGGAGGAGGAGGACTCCTCCCTCCTGGTTCAGCCGACCCAAGGGCTGGCTCCTTGGGATCCAAGCCTCCTCCTCCTCTCCTCCTATATATACTAGAGGGTTTTGGGGTTTTGGCACTAGATTTTCAGCCACGTGCTACCCGTTCCTCTAGTGCATAGTTTCTCCTCTAGATTGGATTTCTGCAGTGCTTAGGCGAAGCCCTACCGGAATAGGTCCACCACCATCGCTGGAGTGCCGTCACGCTGCCGAAGAAACTCTTCTACCTCTCTGCTCCCTCTTGCTGGATCAAGAAGGCGGAGATCGTCATCGAGCTGTACGTGTGCTGAACGCGGAGGTGCCGTCCGTTCGGCGCTAGATCGGAAGGACCGTGATCAAGATTGCGAGATGGATCGTGATGAGATTGCGAGACGGATCATGATGAGTTTGCGGGACGGATCGTGATTGGATCATGGGACGGATTGTGATGAGATCGCGGGACGCTCGACGATTTGGATCGCAAAGACGTTCGACTACACCAACCGCGTTTCTTAACGCTTCCCGCTTAGCGATCTACAAGGGTATGTAGATCCACTCTCCCTCTCGTAGATGCTCATCACTATGGATAGGTCTTGCGTGAATGTAGGAAAATTTTTGTTTCCCATGCGACGTTCCCCAACAGTGGCATCATGAGCTAGGTCTATGTGTAGATGAGATCTCGAGTAGAACACAAAGAGTTTGTGGGCATTGATGCTTAGATTGCTTCCTCCCTTAGTCGTGTTTTTGTTCAGCGGTATTGTGGGATGATGCAGCTCGAACCAACCTTACTCGTACGCTTACGAGAGACCGTTCCATCGACTGACGTGTAACCTCGTTGTACAAAGATGGCTGGCGGGTGTCTGTTTCTCCTACTTTAGTTGGATCGGATTCGACAAAGGCGGTCCTTGAGAAGGTTGAAAAGCAACTTATGTATCACCGTTGTGGTTTTTGCGTACGTGAGAATTGTTCTTGCTAGATACCCATAGCAGCCACGTAAAACATGCAACAACAATTAGAGGACGTCTAACTTGTTTTTGCAGGGTATGTTGTGATGTGATATGGCCAATTACATGATGAGATATATGTGATGTATGAGATGCTCATTTTTTGTGTAGAATATCATGACTTGCATGTCAATGAGTACGACAACCGGCAGGAGCCATAGGGTTGTCTTTAATTATTGTATGACCTGTGTGTCAATCATTAAGCGCTATGTAATGCTTTACTTTATCGCTAAACGGTAGCAATAGTAGTAGAATCATGGTGGGCGCGACAACCCCGATGGCGACACGTTGATGGAGGATCATGGTGTCATGCCGGTGACGATGGAGATCATGCCGGTGCTTTCAAGATGTAGATCAAAAGCACAAGTTCATGGCCATATCATGTCACTTATGATTTGCATGTGATGTTAATCCTTTTATGCACCTTGTTTTTCTTAGGACGACGGTAGCATTATAAGGTGATCCCTCACTTAATTTCAAGATAAATTGTGTTCTCCCTGAGTATGCACTATTGCGAAAGTTCGTCGTGTCGAGACACCACGTGATGATCGGGTGTGATAGACTCTACGTTCACATACAACGGGTGCAAGCCAGTGTTGCACATGCAGAACACTCGGGTTAAACTTGACGAGCCTAGCATGTATAAACATGGCCTCGGAACACAAGAGACCGAAAGGTCGAACATGAGTCATATAGTAGATATGATCAACATGATGATGTTCACCATTGAAACCACCTCAACTCACGTGATGATCGGACTTGAGTTGGTGAATTTGGATCATGTGACACTCAGATGACCTGAGGGATGTCAATTTGAGTGGGAGTTCTTCAGTAATATGATTAATTGAACTCATTATCATGAACATAGTCAGTAGTGTCTTTGCAAACTATGTTGTAGATTACTTGCTTGCGGTGTAGCTCCCTTGAATTTTTATATGTTCCTAGAGAAATAGAGTTGAAAGATGATGGTAGCAATATTGTGGACTGGGTCCGTGATCTGAGGATTGTCCTCATTGCTACACAGAAGGCTTATGTCCTTAATGCACCGCTCGGTGCGCCAACCCCTCTAGCATCATCTGTAGATGTTGTGAACATCTGACAGGCATGTTCTGATGACTACTTGATAGTTTAGTGCGTCATGCATTACGACTTAGAATTGAGGCTCCGAAACATTTTAAACAGAACATATGGGATGTTCTAAGAGATGAAATTAGGACCTCAGGCTCGTGCCCGTGTTGCGAGATATGAGATCTCCAACGAGATTCTTTGTCTGCAAGATGAAGGAGAATAGCTCAATCGTTGAGCATGTGCTCAGATTTTCTGGGTACTACAATCGCTTGAATTGAGTGGGAGTTAATCTTCCAGATAAGATAGTGATTGATATAGTTCTCCAAGTCACTGTAACTAAGCTACTAGAACTTGGTGATGAACTATAAAATACCAGGGATAGAAATAATGATCCCTGAGCTATTCGCGATGTTTGACACCGCGAAGGTAGAAATCAAGAAGGAGCGTCAAGTGTTGATGGTTAGTAAAAACCACTAGTTTCGAGATGGGCAAGGGCAAGGAGGGAAACTTCATGGATGGCAAGCAAGTTGCTGCTCCAGTGAAGCAACCCAAAGTTGAACCCAAACCCGAGACTAAGTGCTTCGATTATGAGGAGAGCTGTCGCTGAAGCGGAACAACCCTAGATACTTGGTAGATAAGAAGGCTGGCAACGTCAACAAAAGTATATTTGATATATGTGTTATTGATGTGTACCTTGATAGTAGTCCTAGTAGCACCTGGGTATTGGATAGCGGTTCGGTTGCTAAATGTTAGTAACTTGAAATAAAAGCTACCGAATGAACAGAGAACTAGCTAAGGGTGAGGTGACGATGTGTGTTGGAAATGTTTCCAAGGTTGATGTGATCAACATCGCACGCTCTCTCTACCTCCGGGATTAGTGACGAACGTAAATAAATGTTATTTGGTGTCTTGCTTTGATCATGAACATGATTAGATCATGTTTATTGCAACACGGTTATTCATTTAAGTTAGAGAATAATGGTTATTCTGTTTACATGAATAATACCTTCAATGGTCATGCACCCAGTGAGAATGGTTTGTTGCATCTTGATCTTAGTAATACACATGTTCATAACATTGATGCCAAAAGATACAAAGTTAATAATTATAGTACCACATACTTGTGGCACTGCCGCTAAATGTCATATTGGTATAAAACGCATGAAGAAACTCCATGCTGATGGATCTTTGGACTCATTCGATTTTGAATCGGTTGAGACATACAGACCATGCCTCTTGGGCAAGATGAATAAAACCCCGTTTTTCGGAACGGGCAAGTGATTTATTGGAAATGATGTGTGTTGATGTATGCAATCCAATGAGTCTTGTAGCGTGCGGTGGATATCATTATTTTCTTACCTTCATTGATGATTTGACTAGATATAGTGTATATTTACTTAATGAAACACAAGTCTGAATCATTTGAAAGGTTCAAGCAAATCCAGAGTGAAGTTTAAAGATCATCGTGACAAGAAGATGTCTGCGATATGATCGTGGAGGTGAATATCTGGGTTACGAGTTTGGCATACAACTTTAGACAATGTGAAAGTTGTTTCACAACTCATGCCACCTGGAACACCATAGTGTGACGGTGTGTCCGAATATCATGGTCATGCTCTATTGGATATGGTGTGTGCTATGATGTCTCTTATCGTTTTGCTACTATAGTTTTGGGGTTATGCATTAGAGACAACTACATTCACTTTAAATAGGGCACCATCTAAGTCCATTGAGATGACACCGTCTGAAACTATGGTTTGATAGAAACCTAAGCTGTCATTTCTTATTGTTTGGGGCCACGACGCTTATGTGAAAAGTGGTTTTCACCTAATGAGCTCGAACCCAAAGCAGACAATGCATCTTCATAGAATACCCTAAGAACAGTTGGGTATACCTTCTATCTCAGATTGAAGTGCAAAGTGTTTGTTGCTAAAACGGGTCCTTTCCCGAGAAAAAGTTTCTCTCGAAAGAATTGAGTGGGAGGAAGATAGAACTTGATGAGGTTGTTGAACCTTTGTTTCAACCAGAGAGTAGTGCAGCGCAGGAAGATATTTCTGTGAAGCCTATGTTAGTTGAAGAGGAAGTTAATGATGATGATCATGAAGCTTCGGATCAAGTTACTATCGAACCTCATAGGTCGACAAGGATGCGTATTGCTTATGAGTGGTACGACAACCCTGTCTTGGAGGTCATGTTGTTGGACAACGATGAACCTACGAGATATGGAAGAGCGATGATGGGCCCGGATTCCAACAAATGGTTAGAGGCCACGAGATCCGAGAAAGGATCCATGTATGAAAACCAAGTATAGACTTTGGTAGACTTGCTCGTTGGACGGCAGGTCGTCGAGTACAAATGGACCTTTGAGATGAAGACATACGCTGATGGTGAATTTCACCATTTATAAAGCTTGACTTGTTGCAAAGAAGTTTACAACAAGTTCAATGAGTTGACTACGACGAGACTTTCTCACTCGTAGCGATGCTAAAGTCTATTGGAATTATGTTAGCAGTTGCTGCATTTTTCAATTATGAAATCTGGCAGATGGATGTCAAAACATCGTTTCCTTAACGGTCTACTTGAGGAAAGGTTGTATGTGATATGACCAGAAGGTTTTGTCAGTCCTAAGGATGCTAAGAGGTGAGCAAGCTTCAGTGATCCTTCTATGTATTTAAGCAAGCATCTCGGAGTTGGAATATACACTTTGATGAGGTGGTCAAAGTTTTTTAGTTTATACAAAGTTTACAAGAAACTTGTATTTACAATAAAGTGAGTGGGAGTACTATAGAATTTCTGATAAGTATATGTGCATGACATATTGTTGATCGGATATGATGTAGAATTTCTAGAAAGCATAAATGGTTGTTTGAAAAGAGTTTTTCAAAGGAAGATCTGGATAAAGCTACCTAATTGTTGAGCATCAAGATCTATAGAGATAGATCAAGATGCTTGATGAGACTTTCAATGAGTACATACCTTGGCAAGATTTTGAAAGAGTTCAAAATGGATCAGTCAGAGAAAGAGTTCTCGCCTGATTTGTAAGGTGTGAAGTTGAGTGAGACTCAAAGCTCGACAACGACAGAAGAAAGAGAAAGGACGAACGTTGTCCCATATGCCTTAGCCATAGGCTCTATATTATGCCATGATGTGTACCGCACCTGGTGTGTGCCTTGCCATGAGTCTGTCAAGGGGTACAAAAGTGATCCAGGAGTGGATCACTGGACAGCGGTCAAGATTATCCTTAGTAACTAAAAGACTAAGGAGATGTTTCTTGATTATGGAGGTGATAAATAGTTCGTCGTAAAGAGTTACGTCGATGCAAGCTTTAACACCAATCCGGATGATTCATAGTAGCAATCGGGATACGTATAGTGGAGCAGCCATTTGGAATAGTACCAAGTGGAGTGTGGTAGCAGTGTTTACAGTTTGACATAGAGATTTGCAAAGTACACATGGATCTGAATGTCGCAGACCCATCGACAATAAGACCTTTCTCACACGCAAAGCATGATTGATTCCCAGAACTCATTGGTGTTAGATTCATAACAATGTGAATCACATGGTGATGTGAACTAGATTATTGACTCTAGTGCAAGTGAGAGACTGTTGGAAATATGCCCTAGAGGCAATAATAAATTAGTTATTATCATATTTCCTTGTTCATGATAATAGTTTATTATCCATGCTATAATTGTGTTGATCAGAAACTCAGATACATGTCTGGATACATAGACAACACCATGTCCCTAGTATGCCTCTAATAAACTAGCTCGTTGATCAAAGATGGCTATGGTTTCCTAGTCATGGACATGCGATGTCATTTGGTAATGGGATCACATCATTCGGAGAATGATGTGATGGACAAGACCCAAACTACAAACGTAGCATATGATCGTGTCAGTTTATTGCTACTGTTTTCTGCATGTCAAGTATATGTTCCTATGACCATGAGATCATGCAACTCACTGACACCGGAGGAGTACCTTGTGTGTATCAAATGTCGCAACGTAACTGGGTGACTATAAAGGTGCTCTACAGGTATCTCCGAGGGTGTCTGTTGGGTTGGCATGGATCAAGACTGGGATTTGTTACTCCGTGTGACGGAGAGGTATCTCAGGGCCCACTCGGTAATACAACATCACAATAAGCCTTGCAAGCAATGTGACTAAGTGTTAGTCACGGGATCTTGTATTACGGAACGAGTAAAGAGACTTGCCGGTAACGAGGTTGAACTAGGTATGGAGATACCGACGATCGAATCTCGGGCAAGTAACATACCGAAGAACAAAGGGAACATCATGCGGGATTAGCTGAATCCTTGACATAGAGGTTCGACCAATAAAGATCTTCATAGAATATGTAGGAAACAATATGGGCATCTAGGTCCCGCTATTGGTTATTGACCGTAGAGGTGTCTCGGTCATGTCTATATAGTTCTCGAACCCGCAGGGTCTGCACACTTAAGGTTCAGTGACGTTTCAGTAGTATAAAGTTATGTATGGTGGTGACCGAAGGTTGTTTGGAGTCCCCGATGAGATCCCGGACGTCACGAGGATCTCCGGAATGGTCTGGAGGTAAAGATTGATATATAAGAAGTCCTGTTTTGGTCGCCGAAAAAGTTTTGGGCTCATCGGTAGTGTACCGGAGTGCCTGTAGTGTACCGGGAGACCATCGGGAGGGGTATTTCAACCCAAGAGGCTACATGGGCTGTGGGAGGATGAATACCAGCCCTTAGTGGGCTGGAGTAAGTCCCACAAAGGGCCCATGCGGCTGGGAAGAAAAAGCCCGAAAGGAAAAAGGTGGAAAAAGGCAAAAAGGGCTAAATTAGGAAGGAGTCCTAATCCTACTAGGAGTGGAGGAGGAGGACTCCTCCCTCCTGGTTCGGCCGACCTAAGGGCTGGCTCCTTGGGATCCAAGCCTCCTCCTCCTCCTCTCCTCCTATATATACTAGAGGGTTTTGGGGTTTTGGCACTAGATTTTCAGCCACGTGCTACCCGTTCCTCTAGTGCATAGTTTCTCCTCTAGATCGGATTTCTGCAATGCTTAGGCAAAGCACTGCTAGAATAGCTCCACCACCATCGCCGGAGCGCCGTCACGTTGCCGGAGAACTCTTCTACCTCTCTGCTCCCTCTTGCTGGATCAAGAAGGCGGAGATCATCATCGAGCTGTACGTGTGCTGAACGCGGAGGTGTCGTCCGTTCGGCGCTAGATCGGAAGGACCGTGATCAAGATTGAGAGACGGATCATGATGAGATCGCGGGACGGATCGTGATTGGATCGCGGGACGGGTCGTGATGAGATCACGGGACGCTGGGCGATTTGGATCGCGAAGACGTTAGATTACACCAACCACGTTTCTTAACGCTTCCCGCTTAGCGATCTACAAGGGTATGTAGATCCACTCTCCCTCTCGTAGATGCTCATCACCATGGATAGGTCTTGCATGAACGTAGGAAATTTTTTGTTTCCCATGCGACGTTCCCCAACAATATCCCTATAGAACGAGGCTCAATGTCCAATATGTGGGATCAAGAATGACCATGCATTGCATGGTTTGTGTCACTGCCCTCATGCAGTTGCTCCATGGGATTCGCTTCCTAAAGTTTGACCTTCGCCACCGATGTCTCAACTAAAGAATATATGCTTTGAATTGTTGCTAGGCCTAACTAGTGATCTGCCATAGAACTTGTGATTGCATCTACTCATGCTTTTGGAGAATTTTGGTGGTTTGAAATGTAATAACCATCACAAACCTGGACCTCACATTGATGTTCCCAAGCGATTCTTATGCAACTATGTTCAATTGATTCTTGACATACAATATGAGACGTCATTTGATCCCATTAAATGCAAGGTTGTGGTGTCAGAATGTTCAAAATAAGATGTCTATTGTGGATCTGTACCCCTTGGGATCGATAAACCTTTTGGATTTTATTAACCAAAGAGATACGACTTTGGGCTATGGTTAGCTTAGCTCCAATCAAGAATTCCCAAGGGACCCCAAGAATTCTTAGTATTCTCTCATTCCAATCCTCAATTCTCCTTTCGAGATTCAGGGTTAATGAATCAATTGAACGCGCTTTAAATATTTGTTCCACTTTTGGAAGACCTTGTGTTATCTGACTAGATCTTGATTTTATTAGGGTCGTATCATGGAGGTTGGCTGAAATTGGCTGGGCTAAGTTAAATACCGATGCTTCTTTTATCCAAAAAAATGGCTCGAGAGGGAGCGGTATGATCCTTGGTGACCAATTAGGAGACATTATCTCCTCTTGTTGCATATGCCTCCAACATTGTTATAGTACTTGGAGGTTAAGTTATTAGGGATAAAAATGCACTACTAGGAAAAAGCCTAGTAGTAGCACGGGTTAAATAGCTAGTATTAGCACGGGTGCCCGCGCTACTACTAGGGTGCTACAACTAACTCATAGTAGTAGCGCGGTGCATCCTGCGCTATTAGTACATGCATTAGTAGTAGTGTGGGTGCCATATGCGCTACTACTAACTATCTATAGAGCGTGTGATACGGGGCAAGCCCGAGGGTGTCGATCTTTTCACACTTGGAGGGGGAAAAGGGAGAAAACCAAAGAGAAATAACGAACTCATGGACGATCTCCAATCACACATCCACTAGAAACACACGAACACACGAGATACATAGATCCACGATCAACAAAAGGATACATGTAACCGATAGTTTCTCCTCACTCCAAAGGAGGAGGCTTGAATCTCGTAGGATCTTCCCTCTAGAGGGGCCTTGGCATCACTTCGGATATTCTCACGTAGAGGTGTATCTCTCCACGAGGGAAGGAACTAGATGGAGCTATGCTCAACAATGGTCTTTGCTAAACATAAGCTAACCCTAAAAAAGAGGTACGGAAGGTCTATTTATACTACTAGGGGCGAAGGGGTAAGTGGGGAGAGATATAAGGCCGAAGGCCCATCTACGCACAAGCAGGGCCAGATGATCCGGACGGAGGTCCGGATGAGCCGGGCATCGTCCAGATGATCCACACGGGGGGTCCGGATGATCTGACTACACCATTTGCATTTTGATGTCGGGTTGTCTGGATGATCCGGGGGAGGGCCCGGATGATCCGGCTTCACGACAAGTGTACTAGTGTTGCTGGGCGCTTATACATCTCCATCGTATCCACTTTTCCAAACTGTTTTGCTCGTGTTTTGGACTCTAATTTGGATGATTTGAATGGAACTAACCCGGACTGACGCTCTTTTCAGCACATTTGCCTTGGTATTATTTTTGTGCAGAAATAAAAGTTCTTGGATTAACCTGAAAATTTACGAAGAATATTTTTTGATTTAATAAAAAATATTGGCAGAAAAAATCAACCAGAGGGGGCCACCCATAGGCCACAAGCCTGCCAGGCGCGGCCACCCCCTGTCCGTGCTTAGCAGGCTTATGGGGCCCCTGCTGCTTCACCGACCTCAATTTCACTCCTATTTATTCCTTTTTTCGGAGAAAAAAAATCAAGGAGAAGAGTTCAATTTGTTTCACGATACGGAGCTGTCGCCACCTCCTGTTCTTTCTCGGGAGGCCATATCTGGAGTCCGTTTTTGGTTCTGGAGAGGGGAAATCGACGCCATCGTCATCACCAACCATCCTTCATCACCAATTCCATGATGCTCTCCGCCGTTTGTGAGTAATCCCATCATAGGCTTGCTGGACGGTGATGGGTTGGATGAGATTTATCATCTAATCGAGTTAGTTTTGTTAGGGTTTGATCCCTAATATCCATTATGTTCCGAGATTGATTTTTCTATGACTTTGCTATGCTTAATGCTTTTCACTAGGGCCCGAGTGTCATGATTTCAGATCTGAACCTATTATGTTTTCATGAATATACATGTGTTATTGATCCTATCTTGCAAGTTGTAGACACCTATTACAAGTTACGATCCGCATCCCCCAGGGTGACAATAACTGGGATTCTTTCCGGTGATTACCGTAGTTTGAGGAGTTCATGTATTCACTAGGTGCTAATGCTTTGGTACGGTTCTCTATTAAAAGGAGACCTTAATATCCCTTAGTTTCCATTAGGATCGCGCTGCCATGGGAGGGTAGGACAAAAGATGTCATGCAAGTTCTTTTCCATAAGCACGTATGACTATATATGGAATACATGCCTATATTACATTGATGAATTGGAGCTAGTTCGGTGTCACCCTATGTTATAACTGTTGCATGATGAATGCCATCCGACAATAATTATTCATCACCGATCCATTGCCTACGAGCTTTCCACATATTGATCTTTGCTAAGATACTTTTCCGCTGGTACTGTTACAATCACTACAAAACTGCTACTGTTACTTTTGCTATCTCACCGTTACTTCCATACTACTTTGCTACTGAATATTTGCTGCAGATATTAAGTCTTTCAGGTGTGGTTGAATTGACAACTCAGCTGTGAATACTCGTTAATATTCTTTGGCTCCCCTTGTGTCGAATCAATAAATTTGGGTTGAATACTCTACCCTCGAAAACTGTTGCGATCCCCTATACTTGCGGGTTATTAAGACCTTTTTCTGGCGCTGTTGCCGGGGAGCATAACTCTATTCTCTGAGTCACTTGGGATTTATATCTGTTGATCACGATGAAGAATCTGTAAGATCCAAAAACCAAGATCTATCCCTCTACTACGAGGGGAGGGAATGAACTGTTGAACAAGCTGAAATACTATTGAATAATATATTGAGCAATGATAATGATTGGGCTATTCCTGAACCACCTCCGAAGCCAACTCCGAAGAAAAGAGGCATTCTATTTCTCAATCCTGAAGATATGCAAGAGGCGAAGAAATCTATGAAAGAAAAAAGGTATTAAAGCTGAAGATGTTAAGAATCTACCACCTATTGAAGAAATACATGGTCTTGATAACCCGACACATGTAGTAGAGGTAAATTCTCTTCATAGATTTGATGAAAGCGATATTCCTTATAATAAGTCTGCTAGCCAATGCTTGGATGAGTTTGATAATTTTGTTGTTAAGCAAGAAAATTTTAATGCTTATGTTAGTAGACAATTGAAACATAATGCTTTCATGCTTGATTGCTTAGGCGATTATATGAGTAGAACTATCAATGATCTTAAACTGATTAGTAAACACGCTTCCATGGTAACTACTCAAGTAGACAAGTATTGAAAGCACATAATGATTTGCTTAATGAGATGAATAGTAAGAACAATGATCATTCTATTAAAGTTGTGACTAGAGGTGGTAGTATGACCCAGGAACCTTTGTATCCCGAGGGCCATCCTAAGAGAACTGAGCAAGATTCTCAAAGGGGTAATATTGATGCACCTAGTTGTTCCAATAATAGGAGGAATAAGGATGATGATAGAACTTTGCATGCTGCTAGTGAACCTGTTATAGATACACCTGAGAACCCAAATGATATTTCTATTTCTGATGATGAGACACAATCTGGTGATGAACATGAGCCCAGTGATAATATTAATGATGATGTTCATGTTGATACTCAACCTATTAATGATAATGATGTGGAGACTGAACCTGCTATTGATCTTGATAACCCACACCCTAAGAATAAAAGATATGATAAAAGGGACTTTATTGCTAGGAAACATGGTAAAGAAAGAGAACCATGGGTTCAGAAACCCATGCCCTTTCCTCCTAAACCATCCAAGGAAAAGGATGATGAGGATTTTGAGCGCTTTGTTGAAATGCTTAGACATGTCTTTTTGCATATGCGCTTGACCGATATTCTGAAAATTTCTCCTTATGCTAAGTATATGAAAGATATTGTGACTAATAAAAGGAAGATACCAGATGCTGAAATTTCCACCATGCTTGCTAATTATAATTTTAAGGGTGGAGTACCAAAGAAATTAGGAGATCCAGGAATACTAACTGTACCATGCTCTATTAAAGGGAATTATGTTAAAACTGCTTTATGTGATTTGGGAGCTGGTGTTAGTGTTATGACTTTCTCTTTATATCGTAGACTTGATTTAAATAAGTTGACACCTACTGAAATCTCTTTGCAAATGGCTGATAAATCAACTACTCTAACTATCGGTATTTGCGAGGATGTACCCGTCGTAGTTGCAAATGCTACTATCTTAACGGACTTTGTTATTCTTGATATTCCCGAGGACGATAGTATGTTGATCATCCTTGGTAGACCCTTTTCGAATACTATAGGGGATGTTATTGATTGCAACAAGGGCAATGTCACTTTTCATATTAATGGTAATGAGCATACGATACACTTTCCGAAGAAACAACCTCAAGTTCATAGTATCAACTCTATTGGAAAAATTCTAACGATTGTTATTGGAGACTTTGAATTCCCTCTTCCTACTGTCAAGAAGAAATATGATATACTTATTGTTGGGAACATGCATATCCCCATTGAGGTAACTTAGTGTCATTCGAAAATTCTTCGGTTTCATGTTATTTGAAAGAAGTTTATCAATAAGACTTGATCAACCTTATTGATGGATTCCTTTTGATGAGCATGATATGGATGAATTTAGAAAGCACAACTTTCTGTACCCAACTTTTACTTTTTGTTAGTTAAATTAAATTAAGTAAAATGCTATTATTTTTTCTGTTTTCTGAGTTTTCCGTGCAATAGAAAAATGACCTGAAAATAAAAGTTCTTCAAATGCCGTGAAAATGTAGTATGTTTTTTTTTCTGGAATATTTAAAAATATCTGGCATTGAGCAAACTGCACGGGGCTGCACCAGTGGGTCACAAGCCCACAAGACGCGGCCACCCCGTGGCCGCGCCTAGCAGGCTTGTGGGTCCCACGTGGCCCACCTCCAGTTATTCCAGCACCCATCCCTTGGGAGATTGTTCTTCGGTATGTGACTCCTCCAATGGTCCAATTAGTTTTTGTTCTAGTGCTTTATATATTGCAAATTTTTGCTGCCGTGGTGACCTTGTTCTTGAGCTTGCATGTCAAATTTGTATGGTCCCTAGTAGTTTTGATGCATGATATAGCTTCTAGGCACTTGTGGGAGTAATTGCTATGAGTTTGTTGAGTTTTGTTCATTTTTATTTTGAGTCACTAAAAATTTCAAAAATTTTCATAAAAAGAAAAAAATGTTGAGGAGGCTGGTTCAAGGGGGTTCATCGAGCAAGAAGGCCTCGAGACTCGCGATACATGAGCCCGACCTTGAACCACTGAAGGAAGCACAAGTACGACCTTGTGAATGGCCATCGGATCAATTCATGAGTGAGTCTGGTTTCAAGGAAGAATTCTACGCATACATAAGAAATGTTGACCTTGAGGAATTCGTTTCGGACAAATGCAAGCAATACTATCAACTCACGGATTCTTTCCTGCGGAGGTTTGAATTTTCGCTCAATCGTAATAAACCTTCCATCCTATTTGACCTTTATGACAAATCATATACTTTGGACATAGAGAATTTTAATCATGCATGCAAAATTGCACAATGGGGAAGCTATAATGATCTGCACAAAACTGAATATAATGATTTTCTTGCTAGCATTACCGTCAGAGAAACTAGAAATATTACACAGGCTACCATGGGGAGCATTCACTTTCCTGCTATACACTATTTTGCTCTATTCATAGGTATATGTATTAACGGTAAAACTGAGCATAGCCACCTTTGTGCAACCGATCTTAGTATTCTTAAGACTGCAGTAATGGGCGAAAGGCGATATAACTTAGGAGCCATTATTGCTAGAGGTTGCATAGTAATGCTAAGGATGGAGATTTCTTTGGTGGGTTTATGCCACTCGTTTAGCTAATTATCTTGGGGTACCCATACGCGGAAATGATATTGAGTTACCACCTGCTTTTCTTGATTATGAGGCTTTGGTATGTTTTTAGTTTCTTGAAAGGAATGAACGATCTCTCCAGTACCGACTAATTTTTGATAGACAGCGCGTTGTCCATGTTACCCTTCCTGCTCCTGCCTTCTTTAACTTTCAGGAAAAACAAAGATACTTCATAACCAGAGAGGACGCAAACGAGTACGAGAGATATGTGGAAGCAGCTCGCCTTCACGCTGCAGTCGTTCAGGCGGTAGCCGCCGCAGCCCAGTACAACCCCAACTACGAATTCAGATATTATCCGGGCCAACCATGGCCCTAGACCAACTTAAGCCAAAAGCCTAAGCTTGGGGGAGTACGTATCTCTCACCGACTTTACGTTCATGTTCACACATCTTAAGTAGTTGGTGTTCATACTCTTTCATTGTACCATCCATGGTAGTTTATTTCCTTGTTTCACTTGTTGGAAATATGCCCTAGACGCAATAATAAAATGGTTATTATTGTGTTTCCTTGTTCATGATAATTGTCTATTGTTCATGCTATAATTGTGTTAACCGAAACCTTAATGCATGTGTGAATACATGGACCACAACATGTCCCTAGTGAGCCTCTAGTTGGCTAGCTCGTTAATCAATAGATGGTCACGGTTTCATGACCATGGACATTGGATGTCGTTGATAACGAGATGACATCATTAGGATAATGATGTGATGGACAAGACCCAATCCTAAGCATAGCACAATATCGTGTAGTTCGTCTGCTAAAGTTTTTCTAATGTCAAGTATTGTTTCCTTAGACCATGAGATTGTGCAACTCCTGGATATCGTAGGAATACTTTGGGTGTGCCAAAAGTCACAACGTAACTGGGTGGCTATAAAGGTACACTACGGGTATCTCTGAAAGTGTCTGTTGGGTTGGCATGAATAAGGACTGGGATTTGTCACTCCGTGTGACGGAGAGGTATCTCTAGGCCCACTCGGTAAGACATCATCATAATGATCTCAATGTGACTAAGGAGTTAGCCACGGGATGATGTGTTACGAAACGAGTAAAGAGACTTGCCGGTAACGAGATTGAACAAGGTATAGGGATACCGACAATCGAATCTCGGGCAAGTATCATACCGGTAGACAAAGGGAATTGTATATGGATTGATTGAATCCCCGACATCGTGGTTCATCCGATGAGATCATCGTGGAGCATGTGGGAGCCAACATGGGTATCCAGATCCCGTTGTTGGTTATTGACCGGATAGGTGTCTCGGTCATGTCTACGTGTCTCCCGAACCCGTAGGGTCTACACACTTAAGGTTCGATAACGCTAGGGTTATAGGGAAATAGCGTACGTGGTTACCGAAGGCTTTTAGGAGTCCCGGATGAGATCCCGAATGTCACGAGGAGCTCCAGAATGGTCCGGAGGTAAAGATTCATATATAGGAAGTGAGGTTTTGGTCACCGGAAATGTTTCGGGCATCACTGGTAACGTATCGGGACCACCGGAAGGGTTCCGGGGGTCCACCAAGTGGGGCCATAGGCACCGGAGCGCTGCATGGGCCACAAGTGGGAGGGAACCAGCCCCTAGGTGGGCTGGTGCGCCCCCCACAAGGGCCCAAGGCGCAGCACAGGTGGGAGGGGGCAAACCCTAGGGGCAGATGGGCCCTAGGCCCACCTAGGGGGCTGCCCCTCCCACTCCCTCTCCTGGCCGCCGCACCAGATGCCATCTGGGCTGCTGCCGGCTCCTAGGGTGGGAACCCTAGGGCTATGCCCTCCTTCCTCCTCCTCCTATAAATAGTGGGGTTTTGGGGGCTGCCAAGAACACAAGTTTCTTCCTCTCTCGGCATAGCCCTACCCTTCCTCTTCCTCGTTCTCCGTAGCGCTTGGCGAAGCCCTGCCGGAGCACCACGTAGCTCCACCGTCACCATGTCGTCGTGCTGCCAGAGCTCTCCCTCAACCTATCCTTCCTCCTTGCTGGATCAAGGCGTAGGAGACGTCACCGGGCTGCATGTGTGTTGAACGCGGAGGCGCCGTTGTTTGACGCTTAGATCGGATTCCACCACGATCTGAATCACTGCGAGTATGACTCCACCAACCGCGTTCTCGTAACGCTTCCGCTTTGCGATCTCCAAAGGTATGAAGATGCACTCTTCCCACTTATTGCCGGTTTCTCCATAGATGGATCTTGGTGAACGCGTAGATTTTTTTTGATTTACTACTACGTCTCCCAACGGTGGCATCATGAGCCGGGTCTATGCGTAGAATCTATGCACGAGTAGAACACAAGTTGTTGTGGGCATCGATCTTGTTAATTTTCTTACCGTTACTAGTCTTATCTTGATTCGGCGGTACTGTGGGATGAAGCGGCCCAGACGAACTTTACACGTACGCTTACGTGAGACCGGTTCCACCACCTAACATGCACTTGTTGCATAAGGTGGCTAGCGGGTGTCTATCTCTCCCACCTTAGTCGGATTGGATTCGATTAAAAGGGTCCTTATGAAGGGTAAATAGCAATTGGCATATCACGTTGTGGTTTTGGCGTAGGTAAGAAACGTTCTTGCTAGAAACCTATAGCAGCCACGTAAAAACTTGCAACTACAAATTAGAGGACATCTAACTTGTTTTTGCAGCATATGCCTTGTGATGTGATAAGGCCAAAGGATGTGATGTGATGCACTGTGATGTATGAGATTGATCATGTTCTTGTAATAGGATTCACGACTTGCATGTCGATGAGTATGACAACCGACAGGAGCCATAGGAGTTGTCTTAATTTATTGTATGACCTGCGTGTCAATCATAAATGCCATGTAATTACTTTACTTTATTGCTAATCGTTAGCCATAGTAGTAGAAGTAATAGTTGGCGATACAACTTCATGAAGACACGATGATGGAGATCATGATGATGGAGATCATGGTGTCATGCTGGTGACATTGATGATCATGGTGCCCCGAAGATGGAGATCAAAGGAGCAAGATGATATTGGCCATATCATGTCACTATATTGATTGCATGTGATGTTTATCATGTTTACATCTTATTTGCTTAGAACGACGGTAGCGAAATAAGATGATCTCTCACTAAAATTTCAAGAAATGTGTTCACCCTAACTGTGCACCGTTGCTAAGGACCGTTGTTCCGAAGCACCATGTGATGATCGGGTGTGATAGGTTCTAACGTTCGCATACAACGGGTGTAAGCCAGATTTACACACACGATACACTTAGGTTGACTTGACGAGCCTAGCATGTACAGACATGGCCTCGGAACACGGGAGACCGAAAGGTCGAACATGAGTCATATAGAAGATACGATCAACATGGAGATGTTCACCATGGATGACTAGTCCGTCTCATGTGATGATCGGACACGGGCTAGTTGACGTGGATCATGTGTCACTTGGATGACTAGAGAGATGTCTATCTAAGTGGGAGTTCATTAAATAATTTGATTATGTGAACTTAATTATCATGAACTTAGTCTAAAAATGTGTTTACAATCTATATTGTAGATCCAATGGCCAACGCTAATGTTGCCCTCAAGTTCAACGCGTTCCTAGAGAAAACCAAGCTGAAAGATGATGGAAGCAACTATGCGGACTAGGTCCATGGCTTGAGGATCATCCTCATAGATTCCAAAAGATTATATGTCCTTGATGCACCGCTAGGTGACGCACCCATTTTCCCAGTGGCTCAGGACGTTATGAACGCCTGGCAGTCACGCTGTGATGATTACTCCCTGGTTCAATGCGGCATGCTTTACAGTTTAGAACCGGGGCTCCAAAAGCATTTTGAGCAACATAGAGCATATGAGATGTTCCAAGAGCTGAAACTGGTTTTCCAAGCTCATGCCCGGGTCGAAAGATATGATGTCTCCGGTAAGTTCTTCAGTTGTAAGATGGAGGAGAATAGTTCTGTCAGTGAGCACATACTCAAAATGTCTGGGTTGCACAACCGCTTGTCTCAGCTGGGAGTTAATCTTCCGGATGACTCGGTTCTTGACAGAATACTCCAGTCGCTCCGACCTAGCTACAAGAGCTTTGTGATGAACTACAACATGTAGGGGATGGAGAAGTCCATTCCCGAGTTGTACTCGATGCTGAAATCAGCGGAGGTTGAGATCAAAAAGGAGCATCAAGTGTTGATGGTCAATAAGACCACTAGTTTCAAGAAAGGCAAGGGTAAAAAGAACTTCAAGAAGGACGGCAAACAGTTGCCGCGGCCGGTAAGCAAGTTGCGGGGAAGAAGAACAAGAATGGACCCAAGCCTAAGACTGAGCGCTTTTATTGCAAGGGTACCGGTCACTGGAAGCGGAACTGCCCCAAGTACTTAGCGGATAAGAAGGTCGGCAACGTTAAATGTATATGTGACATACTCCCTCCGTCTAGAAATACTTGTCATAGAAATGGATGTAGCTAGACAAATTTTAGTTCTAAATACATCCAATTCTCTTTATTTTGGTGACAAGTAATTCCGGACGGAGGGAGTACTTGTTATTGATGTGTACCTTACCATCGCTCGTAGTAGCTCCTGGGCATTTGATACCGGTGCAGTTGCTCACATTTGTAACTCCAAATAGGAGCTACGGAATAAGCGGAGGCTTGCAAAGGACGAGGTGACGATGCGTGTCGGGAATGGTTCCAAGGTCGATGTGATCGCCGTCGGCACGCTACCTCTACATCTACCCCTTTGGGATTAGTTTTAAACCTTAATAATTGTTATTTAGTACCAGCTTTGAGCATGAACGTTGTATCTGGATCTTGCTTGATGCGAGATGGCTACTCATTTAAATGTGAGAATAATGGTTGTTCTATTTATATGAGAGAAATATTTTATGGTCATGCCCCACTGGTCAATGGTTTATTTTTGATGAATCTGAGCGTGATGTTACACATGTCCATAGTGTGAGTACCAAAAGATCTAAGGTTGATAACGATAGTCCCACTTACATGTGGCACTGCTGCCTTGGTCATATTGGTGTCAAACGCATGAGGAAACTCCATGTTGATGGAATTTTGGAGTCTCTTGATTTTGAATCATTTGACACGTGCGAACCATGCCTCATGGGCAATATGACCAAGATTCCGCTCTCCGGAACAATGGAGCGAGCAACTGACTTGTTGGAGATAATACATACCGATGTATGCGATCCAATGAGCGTCGAGGCTTGTGGTGGCTACCGTTATGTTCTCACCCTCATTGATGACTTGAGCAGATATGGGTATGTCTACTTCATGAAACACAAGTCTGAAACCTTTGAAAGGTTCAAGGATTTTCAGAGTGAGGTAGAGAATCAACGTGATAGGAAAATAAAGTGCCTACGATATGATCATGGCGGAGAATATTTGAGTCACGAGTTTGGCACACACCTAAGGAAATGTGGGATTGTTTCACAACTCACGCCGCCTGGCACACCTCAGCGAAATGGTGTGTCTGAACGTCGTAATCACACTCTATTGGATATGGTGCGATCTATGATGTCTCTTACCGACTTACCGCTATCATTTTGGGGATGTGCGTTGGAGACTGCCACATTCACTTTAAATAGGGCACCGTCTAAATCTGTTGAGACGACACCGTATGAATTATGGTTTGGAAAGAAACCTAAGTTTTCGTTTCTGAAAGTTTGGGGATGCGATGCTTATGTGAAGAAACTTCAACCTCAGAAGCTCGAACCCAAAGCGGAAAAGTGCGTCTTCATAGGATACCCCAAAGAAATTATTGGGTATACCTTCTACCTCAGATCCGAAGGCAAAGTCTTTGTTTCCAAGAATGGATCCTTTCTAGAGAAAGAGTTTCTCTCGAAAGAAGTAAGTGGGAGGAAAATAGAACTTGATGAGGTAACTGTACCTCCACTCGAACCAGAGAGTAGCGCAGCACAGGAAGTTGTTTCTGTGGCGCCTGCACCGGCTGGAGGGGAAGTTAATGATGATGATCATGAGACTTTGGATCAAGTTTCTATTCGAAGGTACACTAGGACACGTTCCGCACCAGAGTGGTACAGCAACCCTGTCCTGGAGATCATGTTGTTGGATAACGGTGAACCTTCGAACTATGAAGAAGCGACGGCGGGCCCAGATTCCAACAAATGGCTTGAAGCCATGAAATCCGAGATAGGATCCATGTATGAGAACAAACTATGGACTTTGGTGGACTTGCCTAATGATAAGAGAGCCATAGAAAATAAATGGATCTTTAAGAAGAAGACTGACGCGGAGGGTAATGTGACCGACTATAAGGCTCGACTTGTCGCTAAGGTTATAGACAAGTTCAAGGAGTTGACTACGATGAGACTTTTCACCCATAGCGATGCTGAAGTCTGTCCGAATCATGTTAGCAATTGCCGCATTTTATGATTATGATATCTGGGAAATGGATGTCAAAACGTCATTCCTTAATGGCTTCCTTAAGGAAGAACTGTATATGATCCAGCCGGAAGGTTTTGTCGATCCTAAAGATGCTAACAAGGTATGCAAGCCACAAAGCTCCATCTATGGGCTGGTGCAAGCATCTCGGAGTTGGAACATTCACTTTAATGAGGTGATTAAAGCGTTTGGGTTTATACAGGTTTATGGAGAACCCTGTATTTACAAGAAAGCGAGTGGGAGCTCTGTAGCATTTCTCATATTATATGTGGATGACATATTGTCGATGGGAAATGATATAGAACTTTTGGAAAGCGTAAAGGCCTACTTGAATAGGTGTTTTTCAATGAAGGACCTTGGAGAAGCTGCTTACATATTAGGCATCAAGATCTATAGAGATAGACCGAGACGCTTCATAGGTCTTTCACAAAGCACATACCTTGACAAGATATTGAAGAAGTTCAATATGGATCAGTCCAAGAAGGGGTTATTGCCTGTGTTACAGGGTGTGAGATTGAGTACGACTCAATGCCCGACCATGACAAAGGATAAAAAAGAGACGAGTGTCATCCCCTATGCTTCAGCCATAGGCTCTATTATGTATGCCATGCTGTGTACCAGACCTGATGTCAACCTTGCCATAAGTATGGTAGGGAGGTACCAAAGTGATCTTGGAGCGGAACACTGGACAGCGGTCAAGAATATCCTGAAGTACCTGAAAAGGACCAAGGACATGTTTCTCGTATATGGAGGTGCCGAGGAGCTCGTCGTAAAAGGTTACATCGATGCTAGCTTCGACATAGATCCGGATGACTCCAAGTCACAAACCGGATACGTGTATATTTTGAACGGGGGGGGGGGGGGTAGTAAACTGGTGTAGCAGCAAGCAAAACGTCATGGCGGCATCTACATGTGAAGCGGAGTACATAGCTACTTCAGAAGCAGCAAAGGAAGGAGTCTGGATGAAGCAGTTCATCACCGACCTAGGAGTTATTCCCAATGCGTCGGTCCTGATGACTCTATTCTGTGCCAACACTAGAGCTATTGCCCTTGCCAAGGAGCCCAAGTTTCACAAGAAGACAAGACACATCAAATGCCGCTTCAACTCCATTCGTGATTACATTCAGGAAGGAGATATAGACATTTGTAAAGTACATACGGATCTGAATGTCGCAGATCCGTTGACTAAACCTCTCTCACGAGCGAAACATGATCAACACCAGAACTCTACTGGTATTCGATTCATCACAATGTAACTAGATTATTGACTGTAGTGCAAGTGGGAGACTGTCGGAAATATGCCCTAGAGGCAATAATAAAATGGTTATTATTGTATTTCCTTGTTCATGATAATTGTCTATTGTTCATGCTATAATTGTGTTAACCGGAAACCGTAATGCATGTGTGAATACATAGACCACAACATGTCCCTAGTGAGCCTCTAGTTGGCTAGCTAGTTGATCAATAGATGGTCATGGTTTCATGACCATGGACATTGGATGTCGTTGATAACGGGATCACATCATTAGGAGAATGATGTGATGGACAAGACCCAATCCTAAGCATATCACAATATCGTGTAGTTCGTCTGCTGAAGTTTTTCTAATGTCAAGTATCATTTCCTTAGACCATGAGATTGTGCAACTCTCGGATACCATAGGAATACTTTGGTTGTTCCAAACGTCACAACATAACTGGGTGGCTATAAAGGTACACTACGGGTATCTCCGAAAGTGTTTGTTGGGTTGACACGAATCAAGACTGGGATTTGTCACTCCGTGTGACGAAGAGGTATCTCTGGGCCCACTCGGTAAGACATCATCATAATGAGTTCAATGTGACTAAGGAGTTAGCCACGGGATGATGTGTTATGGAAGGAGTAAAGAGACTTGCCGGTAACGAGATTGAACAAGGTATAGGGATACCGACGATCGAATCTCGGGCAAGTATCATACCGGTAGACAAAGGGAATTGTATACGAATTGATTGAATCCCCGACATCGTGGTTCATCCGATGAGATCATCATGGAGCATGTGGGAGAAAACATGGATTTCCAGATCCCTCTGTTGGTTATTGACCGGAGAGGTGTCTCGATCATGTCTACGTGTCTCCCGAACCCGTAGGGTCTACACACTTAAGGTTCGATAACACTAGGGTTATAGGGAAATAGTGTACGTGGTTACCGAAGGTTTTTTGGAGTCCCGGATGAGATCCCGGACATCACGAGGAGCTCCAAAATGGTCCGGAGGTAAAGATTCATATATAGGATGTGAGGTTTTGGTCACCGGAAATGTTTCGGGCGTTACCGGTAACGTACTGGGACCACCGGAAGGGTTGGATGAGATTTATCATGTAATCGAGTTAGTTGTGTTAGGGTTTGATCCCTAGTATCCACTATGTTCTGAGATTGATGTTGCTATGACTTTGCTATGCTTAATGCTTGTCACTAGGGCCCAAGTGTCATAATTTCAGATCTGAACCTATTATGTTTTCATGAATATACATGTGTTCTTGATCCTATCTTGCAAGTTGTAGACACCTATTACGAGTTATGATCCGCATCCCCCCGGGTGACAATAACTGGGATTCTTTCCGGTGATTACCGTAGTTTGAGGAGTTCATGTATTCACTATGTGCTAATGGTTTGGTCTGGTTCTATATTAAAAGGAGGCCTTAATATCCCTTAGTTTCCATTAGGACCCAGCTGCCACAGGAGGGTAGGACAAAAGATGTCATGCAAGTTCTTTTCCATAACCACGAATGACTATATATGGAATACATGCCTACATTACATTAATGAATTGGAGCTAGTTGTATGTCACCCTATGTTATAACTGTTGCATGATGAATGCCATCCGACATAATTATCCATCACTGATCCATTGCCTACGAGATTTCCACATATTCATATTTGCTAAGTTACTTCTCCGTTGGTACTGTTACAATCACTACAAAACTGCTACTGTCACTTTTGCCATCGTTACCGTTACTTCCATACTACTTTGCTACTAAATACTTTGTTGCGGATATTAACTCTTTCAGGTGTGGTTGAATTGACAACTCAGCTGCAAATACTCAAGAATATTCTTTGGCTCCCCTTGTGTCGAATCAATAAATTTGGGTTGAATACTCTACCCTCGAAAACTGTTGCGATCCCCTATACTTGTGGGTTATCATATGTCTTGTCACGTCCAAAGTGACCCATAAGTCCTCCACCATGAGCTTCTTGCAAAAGCAACAAACGAAGAGAAAAATCGGGTATACAAAGTTTTTTAGCCTGCATAAGATAGCCATCTTTCATGTAGTATGTTTCCCAACAAGGTTTTACTTGGCACTTGGCATATGGAGTAGCAAAGGAAACACCATGCTCATACAAATCTTTGATATGCTCAAAACCAATGACATTCAATTCAAGTTGAGTAACTAACATGCATTTGCGGTAAAGAGCATCCGCTACAACATTTTCTTTACCCTTAATGTATTTGATGACATAAGGAAAATACTCAATAAATTCACTCCATTTAACATGCCGTTTGTTCAACTTAGTTTGACCCTTAAGATACTTGAGAGTTTCATGGTCGGTATGAATGAAAAAACCATGTGGACGTAGATAATGCTCCCAAACATGTAACACTCTCACCAAAGCATACAATTCCTTATCATAGATGGGATAGTTAAGTTGAGCGCCAGAAAGTTTCTCACTAAAATATGCAATTGGGCACTTCTCTTGCATTAGCATGCCACCTATGACATTGCCACTAGCGTCACAGTGCACTTAAAAAGTTTTGGCAAAGTTGGGTAAGGCAAGCAAAGGTGCATGAGTAAGGAAATTTTTAGGTTCAAGGAATTTTGTGTCTTGCAATGTTCCCCAAATGAAAGGTGCATTCTTCTTGCTCAAAGCATGAAGAGGGGATGCAACAGTTCTTAACAAAGCGACTGTTGAAACCGGCTAGTCCTAAGAAACTACACACTCATTGCAAATTGGTGGGTGTGGGCCAAGTTTTAATAGCATCAATTTTAGTTTCATCAACATGCACACCCTTAGAAGAAACTACAAATCCTAGGAAAATGACCTTGTCAACACCAAAAGTGAATTCTTCATGTTTGCACAAAGTTTTTCTTTCCTAAGAGTTTGCAAGACGCTTCTAACATGATTAGCGTGTGCCTCTAGAGACTTGCTAAAAACAAGAATGTCATCGAAATAGACCACAACACAATATCCAATGAATGGGTGTAAGACATGATGCATAACACACATAAATGTACCCGGTGCTTCGGATAAGCCCATGGGCATCACTAGCCATCCATATAGACCAAACTTAGTTTTGAACGCCGGTTTCCACTCATCGCCCTCTTGTATGCGTATTTGATAGTAACCACTTTTCAAGTCAATCTTGGAAAATATAGTGACGCCACTAAGTTCATATAGCATGTCATCGAGGTGAGGAATAGGGTGGCGATAATGAATGGTAATAGCATTGATTGGGCGACAATCCGAACACATGCGCATACTTCCATCTTGCTTAGCCACTAGAATCATGGGAACCACACAAGGACTTAAACTATCGCGTACGTGCCCTTTATCTAGGAGTTTTTAGACTTGTCTTTGTATCTATTTAGTTTCTTCAGGGTTGACGCGGTAGGGTGCTGCTACTTCTTGAGCTTGCATTGGTTTTCCCTTGAAGAGGAAAGGGTGATGCAGCAAAGTAGATAAGTATTTCCCTCAGTTGTTGAGAACCAAGGTATCAATCCAGTAGGAGGAACAAGCAAGGCCCCAATTTATGCACCTACACAAACAATCAAACACTTGCACCCAACGCTATAAAGGGGTTGTCAATCCCTTCACGGTTACTTGCAAGGATGAGATCTGATAGAGATAGATATAAAAGATTGCTAGAAGTAAAAGTAAATAAAATTGCAACAAGGAATTTTTGGTATTTTTGGTTTATAGATCTGAAAATATATGGAAAATAGACCCCCGGGGCATAGGTTTCACTAGAGGCATCTCTCTTGAAGTAAAATAATACGGTGGGTGAACAAATTACTATCGAGCAATTGATAGAAAAGCGCATAGTTATGATGATATCCAAGGCAATGATTATGCATATAGGCATCACGTCCGTGTCAAGTAGACTGAAATGATTCCGCATCTACTACTATTACTCCACACATCGACCGACTCTTGCCTGCATCTAGAGTATTAAGTTCATGAAGAACAGAGTAACGCATTAAGTAAGATGACATGATGTAGAGGGATAAACTCAAGCAACATGATGAAAACCCCATCTTTTTATCCTTGATGGCAACAATACAAATACGTGATACATCTCCAACGTATCTATAATTTTTGATGATGGCATGCTATTATATTATCTGTTTTGGATGTTTTATATGCATTAATATGCTATTTTATACTATTTTTGGGACTAACCTATTAATCTAGAGCCAGGTGCCAGTTTCTATTTTTCCTTGTTTTTGAGTAACAAGATGGGGTTTTCATCATATTGCTTGAGTTTATCCCTCTACATCATGTCATCTTTCTCCATGCGTTACTCTGTTCTTCATGAACTTAATACTCTAGATGCAGGCAGGAGTCGGTCGATGTGTGGAGTAATAGTAGTACATGCAAAATCGTTTCGGTCTACTTGTCACAAATGTGATGCCTATATGCATGATCATTGCCTTGGATAACTACATGATTATTCGCTTTTCTATCAATTGCTTGACATCAATTTGTTTACCCACCATGATATTTGCCTTCAAGGGAGAAGCCTCTAGTGAAACCTATGCCCCCCGGGTCTATTTTGCATCATATATTTTCAGATCTATACTTGCTGCAATTTATTTACCTTTTACTTTCCGCACTCATTACATCTATCTCTATCGGATATAATCCTTGAAAATAACCGTGAAGGGATTGACAACCCCTTTGTCGTGGTTTTGTCACGACAGATGTCTGGGTGAACGGACTTGGATTCAAGGCCTTCGCTAAGGTGACAGACCCAAAGGGGTTGGTTGGGACGAAGGACACGAGTTTACCTAGGTTCGGCCCCTCAAGTCGAGGTAACAACCTACGTCCTGCTTGTGTTTGTATTGCTTGGTGTATCGATTACAAGGGAGCTATTGCTTGACCCGGTTCTCAATAGTCTGATCTCTATGTCGCCCCGGGTCTCGCCTTTATATAGGAGGTCATGACCGCAGGTCATACAAGTTGTAACCGACTCTCACTACGTGTCTGAGTCTATCTCTACCTTATCTTGCCTTCCTGACCAAGTTGTCTCCGGGCGGCTTACTCGCCCGGGTCTTCTCCGTCCGGGCCACGTTCCGGCCCATCTTGTCAAGCCGCCAAATGTCTTGGGCTTAAGTCTTCACAGCCCACTCTTGGGTTGGTGTACGAGCCACCTAGTGTGACCCGGAGCCTTTGGGGTGGGTCTCACCGTGGGGTTATATCCCCAACACTCTTTATAGTGTTGGGTGCAAGAGTTTGATTATTTGTGTAGGTGCATCCATTGGTAACTTGATTGTCCCTCCTACTGTATTGATACCTTGGTTCTCAAAAACTGAGGGAAATACTTATCTACTTCGCTGCATCACCCTTCATCTTCAAGGGAAAACCAACGCATGCTCAAGAGGTAGCAAGAAGGATTTCTGGCGTCGTTTTCAGGGAGGATACACATCAAGCCTACCAAGTACCCATCACAAACTTATCTCTTGAATTTACTTTATTTTCCATTTGCCTCTCGTTTTCCTCTCCCCCACTTCTAAAACGATTTTCAGAAAATACCAAAAAGAATTGCCTTTTTATTCACCCTTCTTTCGTTTGCCTTTCGTTTGCTTGTGTGCTTGATTGCTTGCTTTGTCAAGATATCTGAGAATACCAAGTTGTGTGACTTTTCCAGTACTACTAATAATGATTTCATTAGTACTCCTATTGCTCCTGCCACTAGTGCAGAATCTTATGAAATCAATGTTGCCTTGCTAAATCTTGTTATGAAAGAACAATTTTCTGGCCTTCCTAGTGAACATGTCGCATCTCATCTAAATACTTTCATTGAATTGTGTTATATGCAAAATAAGAAAGATGTGGATAATGATATTGTTAAATTGAAGCTATTTTCGTTCTCGCTACGAGATCGTGCTAAAACTTGGTTTTCATCTTTGCCTAAAAATAGTATTGATTCATGGTATAAGTGTAAAGATGCTTTTATTTCCAAGTATTTTCCGCCCGCTAAAATCATCTCCCTTAGGAACGATATAATGAATTTTAAGCAACTTGATCATGAGAATGTCACACAATCTTGGGATAGGATGAAATTAATGATCAGGAATTGTCCCGCACATGGGTTGAGTTTATGGATGATTATACAAATTTTCTATGCGGGATTGAATTTTGCATCCAGAAATATTTTAGATTCTACCACGGGTTGTACTTTTATGGAAATCATGTTAGGAGAAGCTATTAGACTCCTAGATAATACCATGACAAACTACTCTCAATGGCATATCGAAAGATCTCCTACTAGTAAAAATGTGCATGCTATTGAAGAATAAATACTTTGAGTGAAAAGATGGATGAATTGATGAAATTGTTCGCTAGTAAGAGTGCTCCAAGGATCCTAACGATATGCCTTTGTCTTCTTTGATTGGAAATAATAATGAATCTATGCATGTGAATTTTGTTGGTAGGAACAATTTAGGTAACAATGCGTATAGAGGTAATTTCAACCCTAGGCCTTTCCCCAGCAACTCCTCTAATAATAATGGTAATTCCTACAACAATTACCATGGAAATTATAATAATATGACCTCTGATATTGAGAATATTGTTAAAGATTTTATTGGTTCCCAAAAAGTTTTTAATGCTACTATTGAAGAAAAAGTGCTTAAGATTGATGATTTGACTAGGAGCGCTGATAAAATTTCTCTTGAGATGATTCTTTGAAAGTTAGATCTACTCCACCTAAGCATGATATTAATGAGTCTTTAAAAGCTATGAGAATTTCTATTGATGAAAGTAGGGAAAAACCGCTAGAATTCATGCTAAGCGTGAATGGCTTGAAAGGGTGTTTCCTCCCGATAATAATGATGAAGATCTTAAAGTGATTGATGTGACTCCTATTTAATATTTGTTTTACAATATAAATATTGATAATGATGGGACTGGATATAAGTCAACTTTAGTTACAAGGCATCCCAATGATTTGGAGTCTATAGATCTTAATGCTAAGATTGATAAAAGTGGGATTGAAGAGGTCAAAATTTTAAATAGTAATGAACCCACTCTTTTGGATTTGAAGTACTTTAATTATAATATCTCCTCTTTTATTGATTGTATTTCCTTTCTTCAATCCATGTTGAATTCTCCTCATTCTTATAGTCAAAATAAGGCTTTTACTAAACATATAATAGATGCTATGATGAAATCTTTTGAAGAAAAACTTGAGCTAGAAGTTTCTATTCCTAGAAAGATTCATGATGAGTGGGAACCTACTATTAAGATTAAAATCAAATATTATGAGTTCCATGCTTTGTGTGATTTGGGTGCTAGTGTTTCCACAATTCCAAAAACTTTATGTGATGTGCTAGGTTATCATGATCTTGATGATTGCTCTCTAAATTTGCATCTTGCGGATTCCACTATTAAGAAACCTATGGGAAGCATTAATGATGTTCTTATTGTTGCAAATAGGAATTATGTGCCCGTAGATTTTGTTGTTCTTGATATAGATTGCAATCCTATATGTCCTATTATTCTTGGTAGACCTTTCCTTAGAACTATTGGTGGAATTATTGACATGAAAGAAGGAAACATTAGATTCCAATTTCCATTAAGGAAAGGCATAGAACACTTTTCTAGAAATAAAATAAGATTACCTTATAAATCTATTATGAGAGCTACCTTTGGATTGCATACCAAAGATGACAATGCCTAGATCTATTTCGTTTTGCCTAGCTAGGGGCGTTAAAGAATAGCGCTTGTTGGGAGGCAACCCAATTTTATTTTTGTGTTCTGTTTTTGCTTCTATTTTTAGTGTTTCCCACATTATTACTTCTATAGTAATTGTGTTTTGGTTTTAAATAGTGTTTGAGCCAAGTAAAACCTTTGGTGTGAACCATGGTAGTTGTTGATTTGATCTTGCTGAAAAACAGAAACTTTTGCGCTCAGTCCAAGATTTTTCTATTTTTTAAGAGCGTCTAATTGATCTGAAATGTTTACACAAGATTGATATATAAATTTCGCAGTTTTCCTAATTTTTCAGAATATTTTGAGTTCATAAGTATACAAATCCAGATTTCTACAGACTGTTCTGTTTTTGACAGATTCTGTTTTCTTTGAGTTGTTTGCCTATTTTAATGAATCCATGGGTTGTATCATGTGGTATGAGACATGGAGAATTTATATTACAATAGGTATAACACCAATATAAATAAAGAATGAGTTCACAAAATTACCTAAAGTTGTGATTTATTTTCTTATAATAACGGATCTCGCCAGTTTTCTGTTAAGTTTTGTGTTGTGAAGTTTTCAAGTTTTGGGTAAAGATTGGATGGACTATGGAATAAGTAGTGGAAAGAGCCTAATATTGGGGATTCCCAAGGAACCCCAAGTCATATTCAAGTATGCCAAAGATCCTAAGCTTGGGGATGCCCCGGAAGGCATCCCCTCTTTCGTCTTCAATCCATCGCTAAATTTACTTGAGGCTATATTTTTATTCACCACATGATATGTGTTTTGCTTGGAGCGTCTTGTATGATATGAGTCTTTGCTTGTTAGTTTGCCACAATCATCCTTTCTGCACACATCTTTTGAGAGATACACACTGAATCGTGTATTTATTAGAATACTCTTTGTGCTTCACTTATATCTTTTGAGTTGGGCAATTTTGCTCTATATGCTTCACTTATATCTTTTAGAGCATGGTGGTGTTTTTGTTTTATAGAAATACTTGAACTCTCGTACCTCACTTATATTATTTTGGGAGTTCCTAAACACACCATGGTAATTGGTCTAGGCTATGAATTTAGTCCTAATAGGATAGGCATCCAAAAGGGATATAATAAAAACTTCCATATTAAGTGCATTGAGTATTTATGAGAAGTTTGATTCCTTGCATAAAGTTTTGAGATATAAAGATGGTAATGTTAAGAGACATGTTAGGAAGTAAATTGTGATTTGGTAAAAATACTTGTGTAAAGGTTTGTGATTCCCGTAGCATGCACGTATGGTGAACCACTATGTAAGGAAGTCGGAGCATGACTTGTTTATAGATTGTCGACCTTTGTGTGAGGGTCATGGGCACACAATGGTTAACTCCTACCAATCTCCCCCTAGAAGCATGCGTTTAATGCTTTGCTTAAATGACTAATAGACTTTTGCAATATTTATGTGAGTTCTTTATGACAAATTTTGAGTCCATGGATCATACAAACTCTCACCCTTCCACTTTTGCTAGACTTTCTAATACCTCGCAACTTTCGCCGGTGCAACAAACACCTTCCTCAAAACAGCCACCATATACCTTCCTCAAAACAACCACCATATATATTTCCTCAAAATAGCCACCATACCTACCTATTATGGTATTTCCATAGCCATTCTAAGTTAAATTGCCATGCAACTTCCACCGTTTCCTTTTATGACATGGACCATCACTTCCATATTGCATATAGAGTCATATTTTGTCATAGGTATTCAGTTGTAATTTTCCTTTTGAGTTTTAAGTAAATAAAAGTGTGATTATTTTCATTATAGAGCATGTTCCATGTGAGGAAAGTATGATGGAAGCTATGATTCCCTTATTAGTAGAGACGCGAGCCCGTACTTTATGAAAAATAAAAGAGGCCAGCGAAGCCCAAATAAAAAATGAATAAAAGAGGCCTTAGATGCCCAACAAAAAAATGAGAGAAAAGATAGAAGGGACATTGCTACTACCTTTTTCCACACTTGTGCTTCAAAGTAGCACCATGATCTTCATGATAGGGAGTCTCCTATTTTGTCACTTTCATGTAGCTAGTGGAATATTTTTCTTCATGATGCACGTCCACTTAGTTTGTTTTTGAGCTTTCATACACTTATAGCTCTAGTGTACCCGTTGCATGGCAATCCCTACTCACTCACACTGATATCTATTAATGGACATCTCCATAGCCTATTGATACGCCTAGTTGATGTGAGACTATCTTCTCCCTTTCCTTGACAACCTCCACCATATTCTATTCCACCTATAGTGTTATATCCATGGCTCGTGCTCATGTATTGCGTGAGAGTTGAAAAAGTTTGAGAAAATAAAGGTGTGAAAACAATTGCTTGACTTTTCGTCGAGGTTGTGCATGATGCAAATACTTTGCGTGGGGAAGATGGAGTATAGCCAGACCATAAGATATTGTAGGGATAACTTTCTTTTGCCATTATATTTTGAAGAGATATAATTGCTTTGCTAGTATGCTTGAAATGTTATTGTTTCTATATCAATATTAAGCTTTTGTTTTGAGTCTTACGGATCTGAATATTCATGCCACAATAGAGAATATTACTTGGATAAATATGTCAGGTAGCACTCCACATCAAAAATTCTGTTTTTATCATTTACCTACTCAAGGACGAGCATGAATTAATCTTGGGGATGCTGATACGTCTCCAACGTATCTATAATTTTTGATGATGGCATGCTATTATATTATCTGTTTTGGATGTTTTATATGCATGAATATGCTATTTTTGGGACTAACCTATTAATCTAGAGCCAAGTGCCAATTTCTGTTTTTTTTCTTATTTTTGAGTTTTGCAGATATGGAATATTAAACGGAGTCCAAACGGAATAAAACCTTCGAAAGGAATTTTTCTTCAAGGAAACAAGTCATCCAAGCTTGGAGTGCACGTTAGGGGAGGTGCCAGGGCGCCACAAGCCTACTAGGCGCGGGGGCCCCTGGCCGAGCCTAGCAGGCTTGTCGCCTCGTGGCAGGTCTCCTAACCCTATTCTTTGGCCTATAAATACCCAAATATTCCCACAACATCTAAAAGGGCATCGCAAATACTTTTCTGCCGCCGGAAGCCTCCATTCCTGAGAGATGCAATCTTGGAGCCTTTTCCGGTAATCTGCCTGAGGGGGTTTCGATCACGGAGGGCATCTACATCAACTCCATTGCCCCTCCGATGATGCATGAGTAGTCCACAACAGACCTACGGGTCCATAACTAGTAGCTAGATGGCTTCTTCTCTCTCTTTGATCTTCAATACAATGTTCTTCATGATCTTCATGGAGATCTATCCGATGTAATCCTCTTTTGTGGTGTGTTTGTCAAGATCCGATGAATTGTGAGTTTATGTTCAGATTATCCATGAATCTTATTTGAATCTCCTCTGATTTATTATATGCATGATTTCATATCCTTGCAAGTCTCTTCGAGTTATTGGTTTGGTTTGGACAACTAGATTGGTAATTCTTGCAATGGGAGAAGTGCTTGGTTTTGGGTTTAATCTTGCGGTGTCCTCACCCAGTAACAAAGTAGGTGTAGTGAGGCACGTATTGTATTGTTGCCATCAAGGGTAACAAGATGGGGTTTTCATCATATTGCTTGAGTTTATCCCTCTACATCATGTCATCTTTCTTAATGGGTTACTCTGTTCTTCATGAACTTAATACTCTAGATGTAGGCAAGAGTCGGTCAATGTGTGGAGTAATAGTAGTAGATGCAGAATCGTTTCGGTCTACTTGTCACAGACATGATGCCTATATGCATGATCATTGCCTTGGATAACTACATAATTATTCACTTTTCTATCAATTGCTTGACAACAATTTGTTTACCCACCATGATATTTGCCTTCAAGAGAGAAGCCTCTAGTGAAAGCTATGGCCCCCGGGTCTATTTTCCATCATATATTTCCAGATCTATACTTGCTGAAATTTATTTACCTTTTACTTTCCGCACTCGTTACATCTATCTCTATCGGATCTAATCCTTGCAAATAACCGTGAAGGGATTGACAACCCCTTTATAGTGTTGGGTGCAAGAGTTTGATTATTTGTGTAGGTGCATCCATTGGTGACTTGCTTGTTCCTCCTACTAGATTTATACCTTGGTTCTCAAAAACTGAGGAAATACTTATCTACTTTGCTGCATCACCGTTTCCTCTTCAAGGGAAAACCAACGCATGCTCAAGAGGTAGCAATACATGCCTCACTACCCCTACTATGTCACTGGGTGAGGACACCGCAGGATTGAACCCAAAACTAAGCACTTCTCCCATTGCAAGAATTACCAATCTAGTTGGCCGAACAAGACCAATAAGTCGGAGAGGCTTGCAAAGATATGAAATCATGCATATAATAATTCAGAGAAGATTCAAATAATATTGATAGATAATCTCATCATAAACCACAATTCATCGTATCTCGACAAACACACCGCAAAAGAGTATTACATCGGATAGATCCCCATGAAGATCATGGAGAACATGGTATTGAAGAACATACAGAGAGAAGAAGCCATCTAGCTACTAGCTATGGACATGTAGGTCTGTGGTGAACTACTCATGCATCATCGGAAGGGCAATGGAGTTGATGTAGATGCCCTCCATGATCGAATCCCCCTCCGGCAGATTACCGGAAAAGGCTCCAAGATTGGATCTCTCGGGAACGGAGGCTTCCGGCGGCGGAAAAGTAATATCGTGGCTCCTTTTGGTATTGGGGGATATTTCTGAATTTATAAGCGGAAGAATAGGGTTGGAGGAGCTATGGGGGGCCCATAAGCCAGGGGGTGCCCCCAGGCCGCGCCTGGGTGGCTTGTGGCCCACCCATAGACCTTTTGGCCTCTTCTTCAAGTCTTGTCGGTTCCTTATGGTCCAATAAAAATCATCGTAGAATTTTATTCTGTTTGGACTCCGTCTGATATTACTTTTCTCCAATACTCAAAAACAAGGAAAAAATAGAAACTAACACTGGGCACTAGGTTAATAGGTTAGTCCCAAAAATAATATAAAATAGCATATTAATGCATATTAAACATCCAAAATAGATAATATAATAGCATGAAACAATCAAAAATTATAGATACGTTGGAGACGTATCAGGTGCCTTGTTGGGAAGTGGCGAGCCGGGTATGAGGTCGATGCGGTGTTCGATCCCACGTTTTGGTGGTAGTCCCGGAGGTAGCTCGTCGGGAAACACGTCTTGAAATTCTTGCAACAATTGAGATAACACAAGAGGAAGATGTTGTGAAGGGTTAGGCCATACGATGTCATCCTTGCACACAAGCACATAGTGAAGAACGGTCGATGGGATCTCACTCACATCCCTCAAATCTCTTTTGATGGCTAAAAGAACTAGGTCTCTCATGTCCCTCATCATGGAGTCACTCATATTTGGTTTGTGGCGCTCACTCTCTTTGAGGTGGATCACTCTCTCACTTTTATCTCCATGATGTGATGAAGCTTGCTTGTCGGCGGTCACTTGACTTGGAGACATTTGTCAAAGCACATACTCCTTGCCCTTCATTTTGAAGGTATAGTATTTTGAAGGTATAGTGATTGGTCCAACCATTGTGGATGGCGCCATGGTCGAATTGCCAAGGTATCCCAAGGACTAGATGGAAAATGGACATGGGAACCACATCACACTCCAAGGTGTCTTCATAAGCACCTATCTTGAAGGAGACTTGCATGGTGTGACCAACTTGGATAGTGCCGGAGTCACTAGGCCATTGGACCTTGTAGGGGCAAGGGTGTTTTTTCTAGAACAATTGGAGCTTGGAGCAAAGGTCTTCACTTGCCAAGTTGTGTCAACTTCCTCCATCGATGATGACCTTGACGGATTTTCCTTGGATACCCACCTTGGTGTGGAAGATCTGGCAATGTTGGTACTCATCTTCTTGTTGTTGAAGAGTTAAAATCTTGGAAATAATGAGAGCGGGGCTTGGATCATTGTCACAAAAGATTTGGGAATCTTCATCTTCATTGACTTGTCGATGCATGGCGAAGTGCTCCAACGCTTGCATCTCGTCATCGCTCATAGAGTCATAGGTGTCGTCGTCTTAAAGAATCATGGCCCGTCTTGTTGGACACTCATAGGTCTTGTGGCCATGGACTTGGCATGTAAAACACTTGATGGAGCTTGATTTAGTGGTGTCATCCGGTGTTGGTGTAGAGGATGAAGCCCTTGGCTTGTAGTTGCTTTAAGTAGTATGACACCTTGACAAAGTCATCTTGTCCTTGGAACTTTACTTGTCGCCGATAGGTGTTGTAGATTTCGTAGTCAAAGGCGTCATGTTCGTAGAAGTTTGATTACTTGAGTTGTATATCTTGGAAGAGAACTTTGAATACTTGTAGTCATCTTGCACTTAACATTCCGCCTTGGTTGCTTGATGGACTAGTTCAAGTAAGTTGGAGTATGGTTGGAAGTCCGCGATTTTCTTTACTTGGTAGTTGAGACCATTCAATAAGCACGCCATTGTTTGTTCGTCATCTTCCTTGCAATTGGCTCGGATCGTGGCAATTTCCATTTCTTGATAGTATTCCTCTATGGACTTCGTGCCTTGCTTTTGAGTAGTTGGAGTTTCTTGAAGAGATCCCAGTTGTAGTGCATAGGCACAAAACGAGCTCTCATGAGGTCCTTCATCTGAGCCCAAGTGGTGATATGAGGTTCACTTCTTCCCCTTCTTTGCTCAATCAGTTGTTCCCACCAAATGAGAACATAGTCTTGGAACTCAAGAGATGCCATGGCAATCTTCTTCTCTCCCTCAAAGTTGTGCAAACGAAATATTTTGTCAACTTTGAGTGCCCATGAAAGGTAGACTTCGGGATCATTGCTTCCGGAAAACTTAGGCAGGGTGAACTTGATCTTGCCAAAGTGTTGTTCATCATTGTAGTGGTTTTGGTGATGCCCTTGACGAGGAGGAGCTGCATCAATGTTGTTGTCAGGTTGACGTTGTGGTTGCCTTGGGGCTTCGTCCTCATTGTGCTCGTCGTGATGTGCTTGAGGTTGTTGACGAGGCCCCCGCACACGATTTCTTCGTTCTTGTTGCTCCTCTTGGCGAGCGGCTTCTTCTTGTCGTTCTTGTTGTTCCCCTTGGTGAGCGGCTTCTTCTTGTCGTTCTCGCCGGAGTGCTTATTGTTCGCGGTGAGGTTGGTGGTTGCACTCCTCCAAGGCACGAGTAGCTTCTTGTAAGGCGTGATGTGCTTGAAGCGCTTGTTCATGGCAACAATGGTGTTCTTCTTCTTGGCGTCATTGTTCTTGCTCCAATGCATCTTGATCTTGTTGACGGCGACGGTCGCGAGCACGGATGCGGTCTTGCAATCCATTGGCATGGAATGGATTCTCAGTGGCTTGATGTTGATGACCTTGAGGTGAACTTGGACCGGAGCATTCGTCTTGGTGATGAACACATGCTCGAGGAGGACTTGCGTTGGAAGAGTACTCCGAGGAGTGGCGACTTGAGCGTAGTCTTGACGTAGTCGAAGTAGAGGGAGCGCGGTTTACCATCAAGGAGCAAAACTCCTCCATTTGGCTTGATAGCTTGGTGTCAAGGTAGTCCCGTGTGCTCACCTCAGATTCACGCAAGTTGGAAGCGAGTTGTTCAATACGGTCATTTAAGACATCTTGACCTTGAGTAATTTCCTTGTTTGCGCTGAAGAAGTGCAACTTAGTGACGTGGGTGGTCGCGTCATCGTCATGCTCCTCGAAAGCCGTGTTTGACATGATGTTCCTTTCCATAGAACTCAAGAAGATATAAGTGGAAGAGTGAGAAGACGACACCAATTACCGTTCCAAAAGTTGAAAGTGAATCAAGATCACTCAATGTGCAAGTATGGAAATAGTAGAATTGGTACCGAAGATCGTCCCTCTCACACCTACACAAGTAAGGCTCATGGAGTAGCTTGGTTAGGATGGTTGCACAAAATTCAAGCAATTAGAGAATAAGATTCAATAATGTTGAAAGAGATTCATAAATTTCCAAGCACGATAATGTAGATCAATAGCAATGAGTGGACACGGAAACACACACACAGATAGAATAGTTGGGTCGTGCAACTAAGGAATGAGCACAAAATGTGGAGTCCAGAAAAAACGCTCATGTCTCACAACACTAGAGAGACGCTAGCACGATTGCTCAAATGGGCGTGATACGAACTTGTGCACAACCTATAAGAAACAAATCATGTCGTCTTTCTATTCTTGACTTGCTATGTATGTATGAGGCACGAGTCACTCGCTCAAGTGATCCAAGATGATCAAGTATGATATGCAAATTTGGCGATGCTATTGCTCTTTTGCTCTTGCTTAAAAGCTTTGCGTTTCTTTCTTTTGGCGATGATATTTTGTTTGATCACAATGCGTGACGTGCACACCGAGATGACAATTATGTATGCCGGTACTTTGCAACACAAGATATGTTACTAGGATATATGCATGAAATTGTAGCTATGCGCAAGGTACGTATCACTAAAGTGCACAAGTAGAGTATCCCGACAATACTCAATGGTTAGTCTCGATAGGAAAGTAACACAAATAGACTTGGGGTAACAATGTAATGGCAAGGGTATATTTCAAGAGTGTCGTCGCGGTTACCGTCCTTGCTTAAGGTTGGTTTCAAATGAAGAGGTGGTTGGCAACGATCCGGCGCGATGATGAGCAGCGATGTCGACGAAGAACCACTCCTAATTAGCCGGAACACCTTAGGAAGTGACAAAGCTCGCAACTCAAAATCTCAAATGCAAGGGTTGTAGAAGCAAATGGTGGGAGTATGCGGAAAACGGTGGTGGAAATCAAAGAAAACGAGAAAAAGAAGGCAAAGATGCCATGTTACTGGACCCTGGCCGGATGTCCGGGAGGTGGTTCGAATGTCCGGGCCGATGGGAGGCCAGATGACCGGGAGCAGGTCCGGATGATCCGGATAAGCGGTAGTCCGGATGATCCGTAGGGTGGTCCGGATGATCCGGCCATCTCGATCCCTATCCAATCTTGATAGGTCCAGATGATCAAGTATGGGTAGAGTACAAATTACTATAGATTGTTTTGTCTGTGATAGATTCTATTTTCGTTGCATTGTGTGCATGTTTCGATGAATCTATGGCTTGTATCGGTGGGTGGGGGTATAAGTCATGGTAAAGTTATAATACAGTAGGTATAATGCAATAATAAAATATGAATGGGTTTACAACAGTACCTAAAGTGGAAATTTGCTTTATTATACTAACGGATCACACGAGAATTTTGTCAAGTGTTGTTTGATTGAAGTTTTCAAGTTTTGGGTGAGATCACGATGGATGAAGGAATGAGGAGTTAGAAGAGCCTAAGCTTGGGGATGCTACAGCACCCCAAGGAAATATCCAAAGAGTAACAAGCAACTAAGCTTGGGGATGCCCAGAGTGGCATCCCCTCTTTCTTCTAACAACCATCGATATACTACTTGGAACTATATTTTTATTCATCACATATCATAAGTTTTGCTTGGAGCGTCTTGTATCTTTGCTTGTTTGCTTTTTGCATTTTCATTAGTATCCTTGCTGGACACACCTATCTGAGAGAGCCAAAATATGCTATGATTTGTTAGAATTGCTCTTTATGCTTCACTTAAATCTATTGAGCAAAGGAATTGCTCTAGTGCTTCAGTTATATGTTTTTGAGCACGACGTGCTTTTACATGTTTGAAGAAATGCTCTCATGCTTCACTTATATTAATTTGAGAATTATTAATTTTGAACAAATCCTCTCATGCTTCACTTATACTATTTCGAGAGATGAAACTTGTATGCTCATGTTCTTCACTTATATCCATGTGAGCTTGTCAAAAGCAATTGCAATATATGAATCTAGTCCCAAAGTGATAGATATTCAAGAGGGATATAATAAAAACTTTCATGAATATCATCGGATAAATTAAACTTGATTCTTTATAATAGTTTTGAGACATGACAGTAGTGATACGTGAGTTATGTTGGTGAGTAATTATGCTTAGTAAGAATATTGGTGTTAAGGTTAGTGATTCCCTGTGCAAGCATGAAAGTCAATAGTTATGCTACGAAATTACATCCTACTTATGGTGCATTATTCAATGTTAGTTATGCTTAATACTCGGTTATGTGATGTTTCGTTCCTTGTTGGATGCTTCTCAATCTATTTGCTTGCCTTCATTTGTACTAAGTAGAAATACTGCTTGTGCATCCAAAATCCTTAAAACCACTTTTGCCATATGAGTCCACTATACCTACCTATATATGGTATTTCCATGTCGTTCCAAGCAAATTTACATGTGCCATCTCTAATTTTAAAAATAAATTTTCCTTTTTGTGTGCTCGTACCACTCATGAAACGGTAGGGGGTGACTGATATTTTTCCATGCTAGATGTGTTATTCTCAAATTGAGTGTTTATTCACTAGTCATTGCACGAGAGTATGGCAGTAATGGGGATATCCATTCCCAAAATGAAATGAAAAATAAAAGAAATTTACTTTATGTTGTCAAATAATCAATTCCTTGGAAAGTGTTGGTATGGAAGGCAACCGTAGATTCGGCTAGCCCTGGAAAGTGAAAGTATGGTGTAAAAAGGAATAAACTTTATTTTCTGTTTGGGAACCGCCTATGATTCATCTAGTGTGGAAATATATTGAAATCTCTCAGTCATTTTCGTTGACAGGAAAGGCATGCCACTCAAAATATTTTTTCTCTATCAATTTAAACACTTGAGCTCTGGCACCTCTACAAATCTCTACTTCCCTCTGCTAAGGGCATATCTATTTACTTTATGCAATTTTTATTTTTCAATTTGAGTCTCCATCTTCTCTTATCAAGCACCAACTAGGAGGCACTATGATCGTACTTGAGCATTAGGTGTAGCTAATATTTGAGTGTGCATTGTGAATGGATCAATGATTGAGCATCATGGGCTAGGGATAACTTGCTTTAGCGTTGATATTTTGAAAGACATGGTTACTTGTTCATACGCTTGAGTATTAAAGTTTTCATGTCAAAACTAGATTATTGCTTTGAACCATATGAAAAGTCCAAATGTCCATACTATAAACAAAAGAATATACAATGAACATGTTAGGCAGCATTCCACATCAAAATTTATGTTTTTATCATTTACCTACTCGAGGACGAGTAGGAATTAATCTTGGGGATGTTGATACATCTCCAACGTATCTATAATTTCTGCTTGTTCCATGTTGTTATATTATCAATCTTGGATGTTTTACAATCATTTTATAGCAACTTTATATCATTTTTTGGACTAACCTATTGACATAGTGCCAAAGTGCCAGTTGCTGTTTTTTGCTCGTCTTTTACTTCATAGAAAATCAGTACCAAATGGAGCCCAAATGTTGCGGGGATTTTTGGAGAATTTTTATGGAACAAAAGAAGGAAGATGGGCCAAAGATCACCACAAGAGGGGGCCCAGGGAGGCCACCCTCCACCAGGGCGCGCCAGAGGCCCCTGGCGTGGCCTGGTAGAGGGTGGGAACCTCGGGCACCCCCTCAACCGACTATCGAGCCTATAAATCCCCAAATATTCAGAAAACCCTAGGGGAGTCGACGAAACACAATTCCAGCTGCCGCAAGTTCCAGAACCGCGAGATCCAATCTTGAACCATCATGGAGGGGTTCATCTTCTCCATAGGTTCCTCTCTGATGATGCGCGAGTAGTCCACCATAGACCTATGGGTCTGTAGGCAGTATCTAGATGGATTCCTCTGTCTCTAAGTTTCTCAATACAATGGTCTCTTGGAGATCTATTTGATGTAACGCTTTTGCAGTGTGTTTATTGAGATCCGATTAATTTTGAGTTCATGATGAGTTTCTATCCATGAATATGATTTGAGTCTTCTTTGATTCTTATTTGCATGATTACTTATAGCCTCGTATTTCTTCTTCGAATCTCTGGTTTAGTTAGGCAAATCAGATCAATTTTTCTTGCCATGGGAAGAGGTGCTTTGTGATGGGTTCAATCTTATGGTGTTCTTTCCCAGTGACAGAAGGGGCAGCAAGACACACACGTATCGTTTCCATTAAGGATAACAAGATGGGGTCTATTCCTACATGAATAGATCTTGTCAACATCATGTCACCGTTCTTATTGCATTACTCTGTTTCTCCATGAACTTAATACACTAGATGCATGTTGGATAGTGGTCGATGTGTGGAGTAATAGAAGTAGATGCAGAATCATTTCGGTCTACTTGTCCTAGACATTATGCCTATATTATGATCATTGCCTCGATATCGTCATGATTATTTGATCTTCTATCAATTTCCCAATAGTAATTTGTTCACCCACCATGCGCTATAATCATGAGAGAATCCACTAGTGAAACCTACGACCCCCGGGTTTACTTTTCCAACATATTGCCTTCCAATCTACTATTTGCATCTTTTGTTTTCAGATCTACAAAACCAAAAACCAAAAAAATACCTCGCTGCACTTTTTGTTTATCTATTTTATTTTGTTTTCTTGCGAGATCTATTTGCCAAAACTATCACTACCTAATCTATCTTATTACTAGGGAGAGCTTGACAACCTATCTTCGCATCGGGTTGCAAGTATTTGTCATTTGTGTACAGGTGTTGTTTACATGGGTGCGTGATCTTCCTCTACAGATTGATACCTTGGTTTCATAAACTGAAGGAAATACTTACCATCGTTGTGCTGCATCATCCCTTCCTCTTTGGGGAACTACCGACGCAGTCTGAAGCCACGTCATAGGAATTTCTGGCGCCATTGCCGGGGAGGAAGCAATCTCATCTACCAGGTTCCTAATCAAAAAATTCATCCCCTTGCAATTTACATTATTTTCCATTTTCCTCTCGTTTTCCTCTTCCCCACTTCACAAATTTGTTGTTTTATTCACCGTCTCTTTTTCATTTGCCTTTTTCTCATCAGACCTCTTGTTCGCTTGCAATCTTGTTTGCGTGATCATGATGACTCAAGAAAACACCAATTTGTTTAATTTTTCTAATACAAATAATTATTATTTTATTATCACTCCTATTGCTCCTCCTGGCACTAGTACGGAGTCTTGTGATATTAATGCCGCTTTGTTGAATCTTGTCATGAAAGATCAATTTTCTAGTACTCCTAATTAGGATGCCGCATCCCATCTAAATACCTTTGTGGAATTATGCGATATGCAAAATAAAAAGGATTTGTACAATGATATTGTGAAGTTGAAATTATTTCCTTTCTCCTTGCGGGATCATGCAAAAATTTGGTTTTCCTCTTTGCCTCGCAATAATATCGATTCTTGGGATAAGTGGAAGGACGCTTTTATTACTAAGTATTTTCCACCGGCAAAAATTATTTACCTTAGGACTCAAATCAGGAATTTTAAGCAACTTGAGCATGAGCATGTTGCACAATCTTGGGAATTGTCCTGCTCATGCTCTAAATCTTTGGATGATCATACAAAAATTCAATGCGGGGTTGAATTTTGTCTCTAGAAATATTTTAGATTCCGCCGCGGGTGGTACTTTTATGGAAATTAATTTGGGTGAAGCTACCAAATTGCTAGATATTATTATGGCAAATTATCCACAATGGCATACTGAAAGAGAACCTACTAGTAAAAAGGTTAATTCGGTGGAAGAAATTAGTAGTTTGAGTGAAAAAGTTGATGCTCTTATGAAGTTAGTTACTAGCAAAAATGCTCCTATTGATCTTAATGATGTTCCTTTGTCTACTTTGATTAAGAAAAATAGTGATTCCGTAGATGTGAATTTCATCTCGCGAAACAATTTTAATAACAGTGCTTATAGAGGTAATTTTAATCCTAAACCTTTTCCTAGAAATTCCTCTAATAATTATGATAATTCCTATGGTAATTCTTCTAATAATTATAATAATAGTAACACCTATGATCTTGAGAATAATTTTAAAGAATTTATCAATGCTCAAAAGTCTTTCAATACTATGATAGAAGAGAAGTTGAATGAGATTGATGACATGTCTAGAAGCATTGATAGAATTTCTAACGAAGTAGAAAATCTCAAGTTGCATTCTTTTCCACCTAATATTAATGAATCAATTAAGTCTTTATATGTCTATATGGATGAAATTAAGAAAAGAACCACTATGCTTAGAGGTAAAAGAGAATTTATAGAAAAAGCGTTTTCTAGCGATTACTTTCATAACAATGATGAAGAAATTAAAATGATTGGTGTTTTCTCTATTGATTCCTTGTTTAGTAATCTTAAAATGTATTGTAAAGGTACTTAAGAAGAGTCAACTTTAGCTACAGGGCGTCCCAATGATTTGGACGGTGAAAATCTTGATGAAAATTTTGACAAATGTGGGTTTGGAGAGGTCAAAACTTTAACTAGTGATGTGCCCACTATTTTTGATTACAAAGACTTTAACTATGAGAGTTTATCCTTGGTTGATTGTATTTCTTTGCTTAAATCTATGATAAATTCACCCCATGCTTATGAACAAAATAAAGTTGTTACTACACATATTGTTGATGCCATGATGAAATCCTTAGAAGAAAAGTTGGAATTAGAAATTTTAGTTCCTAGAAAATTGCATGATGAATGGGTGCCTACCATTAAAGTCAAGATTAAAAATTATGAATTCTTTGCTTGGTGTGATTTGGGTGCTAGTGTTTCCACAATTCTCAAATCTTCATGTGATGTGCTTGGTCTTACCAATATTGAAGAATGCTCTCTTAATTTGCACTTGGCGGATTCTACTATTAAAAAGCCTTTGGGAAGAATTAATGATGTTCTTATTCTAGAAAATAGGAATTGTGCGCATTGATTTTATTGTTCTTGATATTGATTGCAATCTGTCTTGTCCTATCATACTTGGTAGCCCGTTTTTACGCACTATAGGTGTCGTGATTGATATGAAAGAAGGAAATATTAAGTTTCAGTTTCCCCTTAGAAAGGGTATGTAACACTTACCTAGAACAATAATTAATACACCATATGAATCAATCATGAGGGCCTTCTATGGAGTGAAAACTAAAGATGGCAATACTTGAATCTATGAGTTATGCCTAGCTAGGGGCGTAAAACGATAGTGCTTGTTGGGAGGCAACCCAATTAGTAAATCATTTTTTATATTTTTCTTTATGTTTTTGAGTGTTTGCACAATTATGCTTATGTTATTATTGTGTTTTTAAGTTTTATTTAGTGTTTGTGCCAAGTAAAGACTTTAGGATGATCCATAAGATGAGTAGAAACAATGCTGAATCTGAAACCGAAACTTTGTTCCCAGAGCACGAATTATCATTTTTTACCGGAACGTAATATTGAGCTGAAATTTAACACAATATTTCTATACAAATTCTTTACATTTTCCTAATTTTTTAGAATTTTTTGAGTTCCAGAAGTATGTGTAGAGTACAGATTACTACAAATTGTTCCGTTTGAGACAGATTCTATTTTCGTTGCATTGTGTGCTTGTTTTGATGAATCTATGGCTTGTATTGGGGGATATAAGTCATGGTAAAGTTAGAATACATTAGGTATAATGAAATAATAAAATATGAATGGGTTTACACTAGTACCTAAAGTGGGAATTTGCTTTATTATACTAAAATATGAATGGGTTTACACGAGAATTTTGTCAAGTTTTGTGTGATTGAAGTTTTCAAGTTTGGGGTGAGATCACGATAGATGAAGGAATAAGGATTTAGAAGAGCCTAATCTTGCCTATGCTACAAAACCCCAAGGAAATATCCAAAGAGTAACAAGCAACTAATCTTGGGTATGCCAAGAGTGGCATCCCCTCTTTCTTCTAACAACCATCGGTGTACTACTTGGAACTATATTTTTTTTCATCACATATCTTGAGTTTTCTTGGAGAATCTTGTATATTTTCTTGTTTGATTTTTACATTTTCATTAGTATCCTTGCTGGACACACCTATTTGAGAGATCCAAAATATGCTATGATTTGTTAGAATTGCTCTTTATGCTTCACTTATATCTATTGAGCAAAGGAATTGGTCTAGTGGTTCACTTATATCTTTTTGCACGACATGCTTTTACATGTTTGAAGAAATGCTCTCATGCTTCACTTATATTAATTTGAGAGTTATTGATTTTGAAGAAATTCTCTCATGATTCACTTATATTATTTGTGATATGAAACTTGTATGCTCATGTTCTTCACTTATATCCATGTGAGCTTGTCAAAAGCAATTTCAATATATGAAACTAGTCCCAAAGTGATGGATATTCAAGAGGGATATGATAAAAAAATTCATGAAGATCAGTGGACAAATTAAACTTGATTCTTTGTAATAGTTTCGAGACATGACAATAGTGATATGTGAGTGATGTCGGTGAGTAATTATGCTTAGTAAGAATATTGGTGTTAAGGTTTGTGATTCCCTATGCAAGCATGAAAGTCAATAGTTGTGCTACGAAATTACACCCTACTTATGGTGCATTATTCAATGTTAGTTATGCTTAATACTTGGTTATGTGATGTTTCGTTCCTTGGTTGGATGCTTCTCAATCTATTTGCTAGCCTTAAGCATAACTAACACTGAATAATGCACCATAAGTAGGATATAATTTCATTGCATAACTATTGACTTTCATGCTTGCATAGGGAATCACAAAACTTAACACCAATATTCTTGCTAAGCATAATTACTCACAAACATAACTCAGATATCACTATCATCGTGTCTCAAAACCATTACAAAGAATCAAGTTTAGTTTGTCCAATGATCTTCATGGAAGTTTTTATTATGTCCATCTTGAATATCTATCACTTTGGGACTAGTTTCATATTTTGCAATTGCTTTTGACAAGCTCACATGGACATAAGTGAAGAACATGAGCATAAAAGTTTCATCTATCAAAATAGTATAACTGAAGCATGAGAGGATTTATTCAAAATTACTAACTCTCGAAATAATATAAGTGAAGCATGAGAGCATTTATTCAAACATGTAAAAGCATGTTGTGCTCAAAAAGATATAAGTGAAGCACTAGAGCAATTCGATTGCTCAATAGATTTGATTGAAGTATATAGAGCAATTCTAGTAAATCATAGCATAATGTTGGCCATCTGAAATAGGTGTGTCCATCAAGGATAGTAATGATAATGCAAAAAGCAAAACATGCAAAGATACAAGACGCTCCAAGCAAAACGCATGATATGTGACGAATAAAAATATAATTCCAAGTAATATAGCAATGATAGTTAGAAGAAAGAGGGGATGCCACTCAGGGCATCCCCAAGCTTAGTTTCTTGTTATTATTTTAATAATATCTTGGGTGCTATGGCATCCCCTTGCTTAGACTCTTCTTACTCCTTATTCCTTCATCCATCGTGATCTCACCCAAAACTTGAAAACTTCAATCACACAAAACTTAACAAAACTCTCTTGAGATCCGTTAGTATAATAAAGAAGATTATAACTCTAAGTATTGTTGTAAACCCATTCATATTTTATTATTACATTATACTACTGTATTCTAACTTTACCATGACTTATACCCCCCGATACAAGCCATAGATTCATCAAAACAAGCACACAATGCAACAAAAACAGAATCTGTTTCAGACAAAACATTCTGTAGTAATCTATACTCTAACCATAATTCTGTAACTCTTAAAATTCTGAACAATTAGGGAAACGCAAATAATTTTTATAGAAATACTGTGTTAAATTTTTATCTCATTCTCACGTTCAGTAAAAAACTAAAATTCGTGCATTGGCAACACAGTTTCTGTTTCAGATTCAGCATTGTTTCTACTCATCTTATGAATCATCCTAAAGGATTTACTTGGCACAAACACTAATTAAAACATAAAAACACAATCATAACAAAAACATAATTGTGCAAACACTCAAAAACATAAAGGAAAATAAAAAATATTCATTGGGTTGCCCCCTAACAAACACTATCGTTTTACGCCCCTAGCTAGGCATAACGCAAAGATTCAAGTATTGTCATCCTTAGTTTTGCACTCCTTAAGAACACAACGAGAATTTGTCAATGATCTATCATGCATATTCTCAATAACAATACTTCTAGGAATAAGATTGAAACATTTGTTCTTGCCATTAAGGTTGTTTACCACTTCAACAAATTTGGGATGAATACTAATCATTTTAAGATCCTCATTGTTTCTACTAGAAGCAGTACCCTTGTTCTTAGGAACTTGCATAGATTTGCAATCTTTAATAATGGGAGGTTTCCAATAGCCTCAACGGGAGAAAAGGCCTAACTTAAATTACGAAAGATTTCTTCCAACTTATCAATTCTAGTGGGACTCTCTTCCATTATGTTATTGACTATGAGTTCTTTTTCCTTTAGTACTTTAAGATAATCTCCCGCCTTGGACCCAATTTTATCAGCAAGATTATGCATCCTTTTATGCAAATTTTCAATATTTTCCTCGGTGAGCATTTTCTTTTCAATAGCATCTAACGTTTTCATAACATGCTCAAAAGATAAAATTGTTTCATTGACAATGATAGGTGGAGAACCCACTAAATTTACCATTGCATTATAAGCATTCAAAGTGGGGAACATCAAGAAATTCCTACCGGCAATCGTATCAAGGACGAATCTATACAGTAGTGATGCCCACATAAGAACAATGAAGGAGAACAATAGTAGATTCCTTATGAATAGATCTATTATGAGCATTAAAAATCATATACCAAGCATCTTTAAGATTATCTCCTCCCCTTTGTTTAAAGTTAAGAACCTCATTATCGGGGGTAAATAGAATAACGGAAGATCTAGCCATAGTGAAAAAGTAGACGAACAAGAGATCTGACGAGAAAAAGGCAAACGGAAAAGATAGGGTGAATAAAATAGCAAATTTGTGAAGTGGGGGAGAGAAATAAGGAGATGGGATTTTGATTGGGAACCTGGTAGATGAGATCGCTTCCTCCCTGGCAATGGCGCCAGAAATTCCTTTGACGTGGCTTGAAACTGCGTTAGTATTTCCCCAACGAGTAAGGGATGATGCAGCACATCGACGTAAGTATTTCCCTCATTTATGAAACCAATGTATCAATCCGTAGAGGAAGATCACAGACCCACATAGATAGCACCTGCAGACAAATAACAAATACTTGCAACCCAACGCGTAAGAGAGGTTGTCAAGCTCTCAACGATAAAAGATATATTAGGTAATGATAGTTTTGGCAAACAGATCTCGCAAGAACAAAAAATAAAAAAAGTAAAAAAAAGTGCTACAGGGTATTTGGATTTTATAGATCCGAAAACAAAAGAGGCAAATAGTAGATCGGGAAAGCAATATGTTGGAAAAGTAGACCCGGGGGCCGTAGGTTTCACTAGTGGCTTCTCTCATGAGTATAACACACGGTGGGTGAACAAATTACTATTGGGAAATTGATAGAAGATCAAATAATCATGATGATATCCAGGCAATGATCATTATATAGGCATCACGTCCAAGACAAGTAGACCAAAATGATTCTTCATCTACTTCTATTACTCCACACATCGATCACTATCCAGCACGCATCTAGTGTATTAAGTTCGTGGAGAAACGGAGTAATGTAATAAGAATGGTGACATGATGTAGACAAGATGTATTCATGTAGGAATTGTCCCCATCTTATTATCCTTAATAGCAACGATACATGTGTGTCTTGCTGCCCCTTCTATCACTGGGAAAGAACACCGCAAGATCGAACCCATCACAAAGCACCTCTTCCCATGGCAAGAAAAATCGATCTAGTTATCCTAACCAAACCAAAGATTCGAAGAAGAAAGATGAGGCTATAAGTAATCATGCATATAAAAGATTAGAGAAGACTCGAATAATATTCATGGATAGAAACTGATCATGAACTCAAAATTTATCAGATCCCAACAAACACACCCTAAAAGTCATTACATCACATAGATCTCCAAGAGATCATTGTATTGAGAATCAAAAGAGGGAGAGGAATCCATCTAGCTACAGCCTACAGACCCGTAGGTCCATGGTGGACTACTCACGCATCATCGGAGAGGCACCTATGAAGAAGATGAACCCCTCCGTGATGGTGTTAGATTTGATCTCGAGGTTCTGGAACTTGCGGTGGCTGGAATTGTGCTTCGTCGACTCCTCTAGGGTTTTATGAATATTTGGAAACTTATAAGGGCAATAGTCGGTTGAGGGGGTTCCCGAGGTGTGCATGCTCAACTAGGCCGTGCTAGGGGCCTCTCACACGCCATCGTGGGTGGTGGGCACCCTGGGCCCCCTCCCTGGTAGTTGTTTCACCCATCTTGGGTCTTTTGGTCCACAAAATATCTCCAAAAAAATTCATGACGTTTGGGCTCCGTTTGGTACTGATTTTTTGTGAAGTAAAAAAACAAGCAAAAACAACAACTGGCACTTTGGCACTATGTTAATAGGTTAGTCCCAAAAAATGATATAAAGTTGCTATAAAATGATTGTAAAACATCCAAGATTGATAATATAACAACATGGAACAAGCAAAAATTATAGATACATTGGAGACGTATCAATGAACACATTTTTCGGTAAAATTTCGACGATTTGGAGTGGGAAAACGATGGAGATTGTGGGGAAAAGCTAGATCCACTTGTCTACTACAAGATCCACGGATCAAAATCAACAAAATATCTCAAATCCAACAAATCCAAGAAAATTTGTATGCCTATTTTTGTGGGGATTTTCGAAATTAGGTCAAATCAAAGCAAAAATTGGCTAGAAAGTGGAGCGAGAGAGTCTAAGTTGCGAATCAACGTGGCTCATGATACCAATATGATACGGGGCAAGACCGAGGGTGTCGATATTTTCACACTTGGAGGGGGAAAAGGGAGAAAACCAAAGAGAAATCACGAACTCATGGACAATCTCCAATCACACATCCACTAGAAACCATTATTGAGGAAATCGTTAACTGGTAGTTGCTCGGTTGGCTGGGGAGTAGGGGATTAATGGGCTAATTGGCAAGTTAATCGGCCATTTACTCAATTAATCGGATGATTTTTCGGTTTATCGGATACTTGGTGACCCTATGAGTAGGGATTAATCGGCAAGTTAACTGTTTAATCGGATGAATTCTTGAACAGGGCTAGAAACACACGAACACACAAGATACATAGATCCACGATCAACAAAAGGATACACGTAACCGATAGTTTCTCCTCACAACAAAGGAGGAGGCCTTGAATCCCATAGGATCTTTATTCTAGAGGGGTTTTGGCATCACTTCGGATCTTCTCACATAGAGGTGTATCTCTCCACGAGGGAAGGAAGTAGATGGAGCTATGCTCAACAATGGTCTTTGCTAAACATAATCTAAACCTACAATAAGGTAGGGAAGGTCTATTTATACCACAAGGGGCTAAGGGGTAAGTGGGGAGAGATACAAGGCCGAAGGCCCATCTACGCGCAGGCAGGGCCGGATGATCCAGATGGGGGTTCGGATGATCCGGCTTCACCATTTGCATTCTGATGCCGGGTTGTCCGGATGATCCGGGGACGGACCCGGATGACCTGGCTTCGCGAGAAGTGTACTGGTGTCGCTGGGCGACATAGCCGGACGATTGGAGTCGTTGTTCGGACGATCCGGGCAACTTCCGGATGATCCGGGCCGGGGTCCGGATGGTCCGGGTAAGTACAGTCCTACACTTCTTCCTTCTTCCTCTTGGGCTTGGGGATGCTTCCTTGATCCTTTGTGGCTTTCTTCCTTGTACCTAAGGATGCATAGGGTTTCATTGTGAGGTAGCATCCAAGTCCCATTGATGTCCAAGTCTAGCTCGAAGAGGAGTGAGTTCACCTTAGTTTTGATGGCACGTGTGTAGGCTCTAGTCATAGGTCCATTTGGAGCTTGAGGTGATGGTGTATACTCCATGAGGATGAGGGTGTGATGCTCCGCATCAATGTGTCTGTGGCCCACGCTACTATTATTAATTTCACAAACCAGAAAAAATCTCGATCCCGTGCGTGCTGTCAATGGTTCGATCCAGCGATGACAGGGGTCACCGAAGGCACGGATGGGCAGCGGTAGACCAAATCCGACGATGGCTGTTGGAGAGGGACATGATCGAGGGGGAGCAAGACCACGGTGTGAGGATCCTCTTTGCGGCCAAGCCAGAAAGCTCCTAGTTGGACATGTCTAGGACTTGCATGGGCATGGGAGGTGAGTAAAACCATAGGGGGAGAGAGAGGGAGGGAAAATAGAAACGGGGGAGAGAGGAAGGAGATGGAGGGCGCATCAGGGTTGGTCGTCGGGGGTGAGGTGCTCCGTCGTGGTGGCATGGAGGCGCGGGGGAAGATCGGTGAGCTCCTGGACACCAGCGACGTGAGGCGGCGGCCTCGTTGGGTACCATGGAGGAGGAGGTGTGCTTGGGCCGGAGCACCATGGGAGAGCCTATGAAGTGAGGGGGGAGAGTGACGGAAGAGAGGAGGGATTTAGGAGAGGATATGAGCACTTCAGGGTTGTTAACCTCCCTTGTACTTAGTAGTAGTGCGGGTTTATACCCCTCGCTACTACTATGGCCTGTCTCAGGGAGGCACGGTAGAGACTACTTAGTAGTAGCACGGGTTTATACCCCTCGCTACTACTATCAACTTAGCAGTAGCACGAGTTTATACCCCTCGCTACTACTATGGCCTGTCTCGGGGGGTCACGGTAGAGACCATTTAGTAGTAACACGGGTTTATACCCGTAGCTACTACTATCAATTTAGTAGTAGTGCGGGTAAACATAGCGCGCTATTAGTAAGTAGCAGTAGCGCGGGTCAATATAGCGTGCTACTAGTAAGCGTCTACCTACAAGTTTTTCCCTAGTAGGGACGGGTTGTCTTTGGCCTTGCAATGGAGCCATGCCAATTCAATGGATTGTCTAGAAGCAGTAAATCTCTTGAACAAGAATCATATGGATAGATCTCACTTAGGCCAACTCCAGCGCACGACCCCATCCGGTCTGGCCCCATCCGTCTGGGGCAAAACAGACAAACCCCACGGCCAAGCGCGCGTCGGCCTGGACGTTCCTGTCCGTTTTGTGTCCGTGATGACCCATTTTCGGCGCAAACATGTGCCCTGTTTGGGTCTTGGCGAACAGCGAGCGGACGCGCTCAAGCCCTCCTCTCGTCCGTGTCGGGGACGCGTGGCAGGCAACCACCTACCTCCCACCGCCCGTATTTACTACGCACGCCCGGTAGGCTCCACCTTTCATCCACTCACGCGGGAGGTCGCCGTCCTTCTTAATGGGGAAGCCATGGACCGGCACAGTCCAGGCGCCCCACTCCACTCCTGCTGCCTCCTCGGGACCGACACCAAACCCTAGCTTTCTCCCCCCTCCCTCGAACTCTCCGGTCACCGGCAGCAATGGGGTGGTGGAGCACCGACCGCAAGGGGAAGGGGTGCACGACCACGAGGTTGGGTCGTTGTCTGGCCGCCGACGCACCACAAGCGAGCCACGTTGTTCTTCTCCTCTGCCACGGCCTGCTCCGGCAGCCTTCTCCATTGCCCCTTCGGGCGCTCTGACACGCTCCCGGCAGTACATCCAGGCGGATGTGTGCCGCCGCTATTGGGAGACAAGGACGCCGCTCCCCTAGAGCGACGTCCACTTGCCGAACAACTGGCACCTGTCCACCGATCGGGTGCCAATCCTGCCGGTGCCAGTGAGCGGTCGTGCCCGCCGCGACGAGATCCACCACCGCCGACGCCGCCTCCCCGACGACCTCTACTACGACCCGAGGTACGTCGTGGATTCCCCCATGTGGGACACTTGGTTTCGTGATGAGCACGACGTGCAACGCACATCCTATTTTGCCGGCCACCCCAACAGCCCGCGGCGGGCACGTGCAGAGCGCCGGGCGCGCCCTCCGAGCCCACCCCAGGTGCGCGGGCGTACGCGGGTGCGCGGCCCGACGCCGACCCGGTCGCCGTCGCCCTCTCCGTCACCACCACCACCTCCTCGCATGACCGACGAGGAGGAGGACCGACTCGTCCAGCGTGTCATGGAAGATTCCATGAACACGCACGATGAGCGCCAGTGGGAGGGGCTGCAGGAGATGACGGCCCTCTTCGCGGCCGGCGACGTGGCCATCCCGGAGATGGAGATGGTCGACGCCATGGAGGAGTAGCCCCCGTGGCGGTGAAGGAGGAGGTGCACGAGGAGCTGCCAGTGGCCGCGTTCCACCCGAACCTGGTGGGCCAGCGCTGGAGGTGGTCGTGCACGGCCACGGAGATGGCCTAGGGAGTGAGGGCCGAGCCTTGGTTCCCCACGCCGCCGCGGTCACCGGAGCGCGAGCCATCACCGTGGGGGGAGGTGGTGCAGGCGCCGTCAGCGCCTCCAACCTTCTAGGGGCCACCGGCCCACCTTTGGACGATGCCGTCGTACATCGACCTTACTGGCGATGATGACGACAACGGCAGCGCCTGAAGACGGCGACGGGCACGACAACAGAGCGGAGCATCACATTTTATCTGTTTTTTTAATTATGTTAATTAAGGACCGTGGGTCATGGGGCCGTTGAACAATGTTTTATCAATGTATAATTATTAATGTTTGTGTTTTATTTACCGTTTTCTGGCATTTTTTGTGTATTCCATTTTTTTTAAATGCCCTGTCCCTCCCGGACTGATTTGGGGTACGGTCACGGCGTTGGGCGCACCGACCCGGCCACGGACCGATTCGGACATGGACAGCCTCATTGCCACTCCAAACAGACTGAACCCGACCCAAACAAACGTCCGGATGGGGTCGCGCGCTGGAGTTAGCCTTAGGTTTTATGATGCATGAGATTAGACTACTCATGTCACTTAGAAACACTTGTATTGCTAATGTTGGGCGGTACTAAATTTGCTTGGTCACTTTTTAGCTACTCTTATTGTATAACTAGTGGTACAACTACTGTTTGGCTTGTCTTTGATCCTGATCACCGGTCGAGCTACGACAAGGCCGACTGGACCGTGGTCCGCTTAACATTTTAGAATATGTATATGTATAGTATTTTTTTTACTCCTGAACATTGGAGCATCAGTTCATAGATCATTTCGTTTTGTTTGGCCTGTCCAACATTGGGTTTCAAGCTCTGCCCCTGTGCTTGATGGTATCGTGTAGTTTCGAGGTAGCAGTGCTACGTAAGTAATACTCCCTTTGTTCAAAAATATTTGTCCTATAAATAAATAAAATGTTTAAATATATTTATTTTTAGGACAAGTATTTTCGGATGAAGAGAGTACAAGATATTTTTCCTAAGAAAAATTACTAGAAGAAAGAGATAAGGCACGCCGCAAAAGTGTGCTGTTCGCGTCTACCTGGAATTTGACGATCTCCTGAAAACTGGACGCCCAGGAAATGTGGAGGTCCATGGCCACATGCCGCGTTGAAGGAATGCACACTGCCTCTGACATGTGGTCGTCAAGATACACCATGCACATAATATCTGCCCATCGCTCTTCTTATCATTCAGCCTCCCACAGTTTCCGTGAGCTATCCCAGCGCGTCCGCTGGCCGCCCATCGTATGGTGCGTCCAGTCTCATGCGGTGGTTGGAATCCTGCGGCGCGCGTGTGACCGCCGGCGAGGTAAAAATATGTCCGTTCACGTCACGCTGCGCGTCGAAGCCGCTTCTCCCGTGGGCGGCCAAGAGCCCGTCTCCCGGCCGCGCGTGCCAGCAGGGAGGGACTTTTCGTTTCGCCTCCTCCTCGCCGTCGTTATCTCTCTGCCCGCGTCCTAAGGATTTGCACGTGAATTAGCGGCCGGGCTTGGCTTGGCTTGGCTTGGCTGGCGTGAGTGCGTGGGAGAGACAAAACGAAAAAGAAGACGGCTCCGCTCCGGGACGCAACCATGATTGATCTATTTTATATTCGGTGATAAGGTCTCGGACTCTCGGGCCAAATTTGGGAGGGGGACTTGTCTCCGAGTCCACGACGCCGGAGGCCGTATCTGACGAGGCCGGAGGCCGTATCTGAGAGAGGGCGCAAGTGATCAGTTAACGACTTCGTTAACGCTGTGTGCTTCGTCATACGTAGCCGGGGTCGTAAAAGTTGGTAGCGAAAGTGGATGATGATTCAGGTTGCTTACGCGGCAGAATATACTATTGGCCGGTGCCACTACGAGCTCGCCAGGAGGCGAGCGTCCTTACCCTTTTCCCATTCGATACAAGAAAAAAAAATCAGGTTTCATTGTTAAAGAGATGAGAGCATCTGCAGCCAGACATCACAAGTCCGTCCCCTAAAGCGGATGCGGTGAATCCAGACACTCCCTCTGTCCTGTCGGACAACCATGTTTCTCATACCTGAACCATCAAATCCAATCAATTCATACACTCGATTATATAATACAAATTCATCATAATTCAGCAATACAACAACAACAAAAAATCACAGTTCAACAATCCAGGTATGCCAAAATAAAATTCAAGTTCGGACCATGGGCTGAACAACGTGATGGATCACTCGTCGGATACCATCGTGTCGCATGCTCTACTGCGGCCGCCATCCATTTCGTGTCCGATGCTGCCATCGGCCTGCCGTACTCCCTACATTGGTTGATGTTAGGAGCCCTCCTATCATCATGTACATGGGCTGGCCTCTTGGACCAACTAACAGGCATGGCCCGTTCAGTAACTACGGAGACGATAAGAACGAGAGACGAGGCGACGAGAGAGGCATCCAGTGGATCACGAACGAACCGGCGGCGGCTATCCCTTTCCTTTCCTCCTTCCCCCAATTCTTGTATCCAGAGACTGTAATCCCTAATTGCCATTCGAATTCGTGTGTAAGAGCAATAGATCGAGAGAGGAACTATTAGGTAGCTAACATCTGGTATTCAGAGCCAGGTCTCCACCCCTCCACCCTCCAATTTTTTTTCCAATTTTTCAACCCCACGTGGTTCCTTCGGTTCCACCGGCGACGACGCCATGCCCACTATCTTACCACCAAAGTGGGATTCCATGTCGGCCAAGGAGTAGACGATCTTGAAAGCATAACATGCTCCCTTGGTGGTTTTGATAATTCATGACAACATACATTGTCTCTTGGACTAACACCTCTATCTAGTGTATTTCAGATAATAGTCCATGGAGAGTTGTGTTGGCAAAAGGATTGTGGAGATTGTGGAATTGCCCCAAGATGCAAGGAAATAGGTTGGCCAAGCTTCAAACAAGAGGACTCTATATTTTACATTTGTGAGAAATCACTTTGAGTCCATAGGAAAGACAATACTATTAAAAGGGGGTAAGGTTTTGTTGTTGAACAAAATGCTCATACGTGCACAAGTGATAGTCATCAAAAACATCCATAAGCTCTCCCACCAAAATCTGTCTATAGCCAAACATTCAAAATCGATGCAACCAACACTCTTATCTCGGTGCCACTGATTTCAGAACCTAGACAGACTCAGCCAAACCCTAGCCACTTCGGTGCAACCGATTCCATACCGGTGTCACCGAGTTTAGGTTGCCAACTTTCTGTTACGCAAATTCATATTTTCGGTACCACTGAGAATGTTGGGTCGGCGTCACCGAGATTGGAAATCTGACCGTTGGTCACCTTATCGGTGCAACCAAGATTCCTATATCGGTCCCTCCGAGATTCAAAAGTTGCTACCTTTTGGTCACTTCGGTACCACCAAGATTAACACATCGGTGTCACCGAATTGGTCATTTTGTGTGTAACGGTTGGATTTTTGGGGATGCCTATATATACCCCTTCACCACTGCCTACTCGAAAGAGAAGCACTCAGAACTATTCCATACCTATCCTATCAGATTTTCTGAGACAGAACCACCTACCCTTGTGTTGAGATCAAAATCTTCCACTCGAACTATATGGATCTTGATTTCTAGCCTCTCCAAGTTGCTTTCCACCAATCCCATCTCTTCCACCAAGCCAAATCTATGAGAGAGTGATTGTGTGTTGAGGAGTCTATCATCTTGAAGCACAAGAGCAAGGAGTTCATCGTCATTACCGATCCTATTACCTTTTGGAGGGTGGAGCCTCCTAGATTGGTTAGGTGTCGCTTGGGAGCCTCCTACTTCGTGTTGTGGAGTGAACAAAGAAGTTTGTAAGGGCAAGGAGATTACCTACTTCGTGAAGATCTACTCATAGTGAGGCTAGTCCTTCGTGGACGGAAGCTAGTCAAGGTTGCTACTCCGTGGACCCTTATGGGTGGAGCTCTCCATGGACTCTCGCGACCGTTACCCTCCGTGGGTTGGAGACTCCATAAACGTGGACATACGATAGCACCACCTATCGGAACCATGGGAAAAATCATTGCGTATCCTATTGCGTTTGATCTTCCTATCTCATCTCGTTACTTCATATGTAATGTCTTTACTTTTCGCTGCCATATGTGTAGATATGCACGTGTGGGGCTGTTAGACTTGCTAGACTTGCTAAAACTGTTAAAATCTGCCAACCAATTAACTTGGGAAAATGTTAGGTTTTAAATTCCTCTTATTAGTCTATTCACCCTCCCTCTAGACGGTCTTCTTGTGATCCTACAAGTGGTATCAGAGCATTGGTCTCCATTGCTTCAGTTTAATCACCGTGGAGGAAGATGGATGTGTCTAGTATAGAGAGTTTGAGTTGTAGAGTGCCTATTCTTGATGGAAAGTATTATAGTCAATGGAAGAATGCCATGATTGATCTATTTGATAAATTCCATTTGACAAAATATATTGAAAACCCCTATGTGCTCCCTATTGATGAATTTCATCCGACACACGAAGAGGAAATTAACATGTTTGGTAACCTAAGAACTGTCAATCTTATTGTTAGAGGTTTACCAAGATTTGTGCTTTCTCAATTGAAGATCTTTGCATGTGCCTATACCTTATGGACTGATTTGGAGAAACGATATCCAAATCTTTCCTTAGGAAATCTTGATGAAATTCTTCATAAAACTGTTGTTTTCCACAGAATGAAGCCTAGTGATCCGAACTTTGATAAATGCCTATTTGAGCTCCGTGATCTTATGCGTGCTAAAGGAGATGTCACCACTATCAACAACATTATCTTTGAAGCCATTCACATTCAAAAACTTGAACATTGTCATGATCACAATTCTAACGAATCTCTTGTTCTTTATGATGAGGATTTCCCACTTGATGATGACAATGTAGAACATGGCTACTATGATGAAGATGAGTTGTTCAAGATAGAGCATGAAAAGATCATGAAGAATTTGAGTCTTATGGCAAACTTTAAGGATTATATGTCCGGAGGAGAAGAGTGGATTCTCGACAGTGGATGTACGGATCATATGACTGGTGATAAAGACATGTTTCAAGAGATCACGCCTAACCAAGGTCCTCGAAGGTACGTGACCTTTGGAGACACCTCTAAGGGTAAGGAACTTGGACTTGGTAAGGTGGCCATGTCCCATGATAGCTCTATTCAAAATGTTATGCTTGTTGAATCCCTCGGCTACAATCTTCTTTCTGTATCTAGACTTCCCGACTTCGGTTTCAATGTGTTATTCATGAAAGTAGATTGCCAAGTGTTTCGTCAAGATAATTATAAAATGGTCTTTACCGGTTTCCGTAGAGGTGATCTATGTTGGGGAACGTTGCATGGGAAACAAAAAATTTCCTACGCACATGCAAGATCTATCCATGGTGATGAGCATCTACGAGAGTGAGAGTGGATCTACGTACCCTTGTAGATCGCTAAGCGGGAAGCGTTAAGAAACGTGGTTGGTGTATTCGAACATCTTCGCGATCCAAATCGCCGAGCGTCCCGCGATCCAATCACGATCCGTCCCGATCAAGCACCGAACGGACGGCACCTCCGCGTTCAGCACACATGCAGCTTGATGACGATCTTCGCCTTCTTGATCCATCAAGAGGGAGCGGAGAGGTAGACGAGTTCTCCGGCAGCGTGACGGCATCGCGGTGATGGTGGTGAAGCAATTCCGACAGGGCTTCGCCTAAGCACTATAGAAAACCGATCTAGAGGAGAAACTATGCACTAGAGGAACGGGTAGCACGTGGCTAAAAATCTCGTGCAAAAACCCTAAAACCTCTAGTATATATAAGAGGAAGAGAGGAGGAGACTTGGTGCAAGGGCCAATCCGTCTAGGCTTCGGCCGAAGTGGGAGGAGAGGAGGAATCCTCCTCCAATCCTAGTAGGACTACGACTCCTTATTTTGGCCTTTTTGCCTTTTCCCACCTTTTTCTCTTTGGGCTTTTCTTCCCAGCCGCATGGGCCTTGTGTGGGACTTCCACCAGCCCACTAAGGGCCGGTATTCACTCTCCCACAGACCATGTAGCCTCTTGGGTCGAAATACCCCTCCCGATGGTCTCCCGGTACACTACCGGCACTCCCGGTACACTACCGATGAGCCTGAAACTTTTCCGACAACCAAAATAGGACTTCCTATATATCTATATTTACCTCCGGACCATTCCGGAGCTCCTCGTGACATCCAAGATCTCATCCGGGACTCCGAACAACCTTCATTCACCACCATGCATAACTCTATACTACCGAAACGTCACCAAACCTTAAGTGTGCAGACCCTGCAGGTTCGAGAACTATGTAGACATGACTGAGACACCTCTACGGTCAATAACCAATAGCAGGACCTGGATGCCCATGTTAGTTCCTACACATTCTACGAAGATCTTTATCGGTCGAACCTCTATGTCAAGGGTTTAGTTAATCCCGTATGATGTTCCCTTTGTTCTTCGGTATGTTACTTGCCCGAGATTCGATTGTCAGTATCTCCATACCTAGTTCAACCTTGTTCCCAGCAAGTCTCTTTACTCGTTCTGTAACACAAGATCCCGTGAATAACACTTAGTCACATTGCTTGCAAGGCTTATTGTGATGTTGTATTACCGAGTGGGCCCTGAGATACCTCTCCGTCACACGGAGTAACAAATCTATTTGGGACATAACCCCACGGTGAGACCCGCCCTGAGGGCTCCGAGTCACACGGGGTGGCTCGCACACCGGCCCAAGAGTGAGCCGTGGGGACTTCAGGGCCCAAGAAGTTTAGCGGCTGACAGGATGGGCCGGCAGGTGGCCCGGATGAAGAAGACACAGGCGTATAACCCGCCCGGAGACAACTTGGTCAGGAAAGGCAAGAGAAGATAGAGGTAGACACGGACATGTAATGAGAGTCGGTTACAACTTGTATGATCCGTGGTCTCGACCTCCTATATAAAGGCAAGACCCGGGGTGACTTAGGGATCAGGTTATCGAAAACTAGGTCAAGCAATAGCTCCCTTGTAATCGATATATCAAGCAATACAAGCACCAGCAGGACGTAGGCTATTACCTCAACTCAAGGGGCCGAACCTGGGTAAACTCGTGTCCTTCATCCTAACCAACCCCTTTGAGTCCATCACGTTAGCAATGGACTTGAATCCAAGTCTGTTCACCCGGACATCTGCCGTGATAAAACCACGACAGTTGGCACCCCCCGTGGGGCCTGCGCTCGATGGTGTTGAGTTCTCAAAGGGCTCTCTCCCAGGGCTCGAGGGATACATGGTCGGAAGGATGAGAAAGAGTCACCGTGGCCGGCTCTACATCGACGACGCTGGCTAGGGGCTTGATGCCGACTTTGTGGAATATGGATTCCGCGTTCCTTTCGACGGGATTCACGTTTTCATCGGAAGGACCGACGGATCTATACCCGGGCCGGATGCCTGCACCAACGTCATAGAGCCGGCTCGGCATGTGCAACCTGCCCGTGATGTGTAGCCCGCCCGTGTTAATCCGAGCCAGAGGCACGTCTTCGTAGGCTTTATTCAAGGGATGGATCTGGAAGCTTCCGGGTCACAGGAAACTCTTGTCTGTTCAGAAGACGAGTCTTCGAGCAAAGAGACAGAATCAATTTACCAGCTTCACAACGATGGGCTCGAGGGCTACGATGAGCTTTGCCCTAAGTCGGATCATTCTGGGTCGGACGCTTTTGGGTCGCCGACTCATGCTGCCATGTTTATGGTGGGGTCAGCCCCAGGCACGAGCGGTACAGTGGCAGGAGTAGAAACCTCAGGCGCTGACCCGCCACCGCCAGCTCAAGTTCTTCTGGATTTGATGAACGAGCTACAGCCCTGATGGCCACTGAAGTCACACCAGATAATCAGGCTGCCCGGAACTTGAAGATTGTGAGGCTCAAGGACCGGATGATGGAGGAGCAGCAGAGGATAGCTGAGCTGAAAGTCTAGATGGAGGAAGATGCAGAACGTATTAAGACGGATGCCTTCCGCCTTGGGCTGGAACAGCAATCGGCGGATGCGGTACACCGGAGGAGGCATCAATCTCTCTTGCCAGGATGCTCTGAGGCTAGGGACCTCTTCAACACGCCAGGAACGGCACGGGTAGCGGATGCACCTGGCAGCCGCCTGACGACTCAACCGACATCTCACCCGGCCCGACGAAACCAGGCTTCACCGATGGTCTTCCCAACACCGGCGGGTCATTATTCTAACCCAGCTGAGAATATGGTGGCGGCGGCTACCCGGCTTGAAACAATTCCTATTCCGGATGAAGCACATTTTGCGGAAGAGGTACGGAATGCCATTGGATACCTTCAGACGGCAATGGCCCAACAGGAGAAGTATACTCACAGTCGGAGCCGCGTTCATTCAACCTCTCTCCCCAGCCAGAGCTTTAGCCGGCGCTATGAGTCGCCAGCGGTTTCCAGCAGTGATCGGCGGAGAGGACCTCCGGGGGACGATTGGGCGGCTCTAGATACGCAGGTGCTCATGAACCGGGCGAGAAACCAACAAGAGCTGGCGCCCTCGATATCAGTAGGAGCGGGAGTAACTACCAGGGTCGTGGGAGTGCCATGTCTATCGGTGGCTCTGCGAAGTGAACGGCTGCCAAAGGATTTCAAAGGACCTCTCAAGGTTCCGAATTACACTATGGATTTGCCTCTAGAGGCTTGGGTAGAAAGTTATGAGCTGGCTATGGAGATGCTAGATGTCAGTGAGGCGGTGTGTGCTAAGTATTTTATCATGATGCTTGAAGGTCCGGCTCGCACATGGTTAAAGGGGTTACCCACCAATACCATCAATTTGTGGGCCGAGTTAAGGGCAAGGTTCATCAAAAAATTTCAAGGGACTTGCAAACAACCTATGACCATCATGGATCTTGATCACTGCGTCCAGCAGGAGGGTGAGTCGTCTCATCATTGGGTTTGGCAGGTGTCAACCATCATCCATTCGTCTGAGCAGATCACGGAAGCCCATGGCGTGCTCATTTTAGAGAAAAACTGTCATTTCGATCCGCTGAAGCAGAAACTTGGCCGGTTCAAGCGTACGTGTCAGGATATGGGAGATCTCATGACGGCTCTCACAAAGTACGCCGACTCTGATAACACAAAGGACCCAGGCTCTAACAAGGAGAAGGTCGGTCAGGGTAAAAACAATAATCAAGGAAAAGGTGTGGTTAGCAATGGTAACCAAAATAAGTGAAAGAACCCTAATGGCGGATCAGAACTGGTAGCCAATGCAAGTACCGGCCAGAATCCTCCTAAGGGCAATGGAAAGTTCAGACCACCTTTAAATAAAAACAGGTCTCCCTTCAATTTGGAGGAGGCGCTTAAGAACCCCTATCCAGAACACAGCCAGCCCGGCAAACCTACATTGCACGCATGGGGTGATTGCCACATTATGCAGAAGTTAAGGAATTACTACACGCAACCCAACAACCGGGGCGGCGGTCTGCGCGGAGGCTTAGGACCGGGCGGATCAGGAGCCGGATTTGGATCCGGCGGCTCAGGGCCCGGTCATCATGGTCAAGGTAATCACGGAGGGCATCTGTAGCACTCTGGTAACAACAACCAGCAGCAGCATAACCAATCTGGGTATCAAAGTAATCCGAAACAGCTCAGCTTAGGCCAGTATCATGTTTTCACGACATGCCTTAACAAGCGAGATCAGAAATTACGCAAGCGAGCGGTCCATGCGGCTACGCAGGCTCTGCCGTAGTACTTAAAGTGGTCTGAATATGACATAATATGGATCCAGGAGGATCACCCGCCGCGTGTGGATGACCTGGGGCAGCTGGCTTTGGTTGTTGCCCCTCAAGTGGGAAGTTATATGGTAAATAAGGTGCTTATGGATGGAGGCAATGGTATCAACATCCTCTATTATGACACCTTTCGGCGGATGAAGCTGCTTGACAAGGATCTTAAGCCCTCATCCACCGTTTTTCATGGTGTGGTGCCAGGCAAGTCGGCTTATCCGGTGGACAGGATTTCTTTGGAAGTTGCCTTTGGTGACGAATATAACCACAGAGTGGAGCAGTTGTGGTTTGAAGTGGTCAAAATCAAGAGCCCTTACCATGCGTTGTTTGGGCGGCCGGCTTATGCTAAGTTCATGGCTAGGCCCTGCTATGTCTACTTACAGCTCAAGATGCCTGGGTTAAAAGGTACAATTACCGTTCATGGTAATCGGAATACGGCTATTGAGTGTGAGGAAGGAGACGCGGCTTATGCAGAATCTAGTTGTGCTCAGGAGGAGCTCAAGTTTTATAAGGAGAATGTTGACCCGAAGGATATGACGCCGCTAAAAAAGCCCACAACGGAGGTTGAGCCACCCCTTAAGTTCTCGACGGATGATACCAAGGCAATATACTTCACTCCGGGCGACTCATCCAAACAGTTCATCATTGGGGCTCACATGGATCCCAAATAGGAAAGCACGCTCATCGAATTCATCCGTAAGAATCAAGACATCTTTGCATGGAAACCTTCTAACATGCCGGGTGTTCCGAGTGAGTTTGCTGAGCACAATCTTAATGTGGATCCTAAGTTTAAACCTATCAAGCAATTTCTACGACGGTTCAATGAGGAAAGACGCAAGGCCATCGGAGAAGAGGTTGCCCGGCTCTTAGCAGCGGGTTTCATCGTTGAGGTCTTTCACCCGGAGTGGCTTGCTAACCTAGTTCTGGTGCTCAAAAAGAATGACACGTGGCGGATGTGTGTGTATTATATGGACCTCAACAAGGCTTGTCCGGCTGATCCCTTTCCTCTCCCTCGTATTGATCAGATAATTGATGCTGCAGCGGGTTGCGAAAGCCTGTGTTTCCTGGATGCTTATTGAGGATATCATCAGATCAAGATGACAGTTAAGGACCAAGAGAAGACGGCTTTCATTACGCCTTTTGGAGCCTTCTCTTATGTATCTATGCCTTTCGGGCTCAAGAGTGCCCAGGCGACTTATCAGCGCTGTGTGCAGAACTGCCTTCATAGTCAGATTGGGTGCAATGTTCATGCTTACGTGGATGATATTATGATCAAATCAAGGAAGACGGAGACCCTTTTGGATGACTTAAGGGAAACTTTTGACAATCTCTGGATCTACAAGATGATGCTTAACCCGACCAAGTGTATTTTTGGTGTCCCGGCTGGCAAGCTCTTGGGATTTCTGGTTTCTGAGCATGGCATTGAGGCTAACCCGGATAAAATCAAAGCTATCACCTCCCTGGGAGAGCCGGCCTGTGTTAACGATGTCCAATGCCTGGCGGGGTGAATCGCTGTGTTGAGCCGGTTCATAAGCCGCCACGGTGAGAAAGCCATTCCCCTATATCAGAAGATGAAAAAGACAGATAATTTTGTCTGGAGTACGGCGGCGGGTGAAGCATTGGAGGTACTCAAGAAACAACTCGCTGAGCCGCCGGTATTGGCTGCTCCCGCTAAGAAAGAACCTTTGCTCTTGTATGTGGCGGCTAACAACCGGGCAGTCAGCACCGCAATTGTGGTTGAGCGCAAGGAGGCCGGGAAGGAGTATCCGGTTCAAAGGCCGGTTTATTATATCAGTGAGGTCCTGACTGAATCCAAGCAGAGATATCCACATTGGCAGAAGCTAGTGTATGGAGTGTTCATGGCCAATCGCAAGTTGAAGCACTATTTCCTAGGGCACCAGATGACCATGGTTAGTTATGCTCCATTGGGGGATATAATCCAGAACAGAGAAGCTACTGGTAGGATTGCTAAGTGGGCGTTGGAGCTGGGACCTCTCAATCTGAAATATGTGCCTCGTACGGCCATCAAGTCCCAAGCCCTTGTGGATTTTATCAACGATTGGATAGAGTGTCAAGATCCTGAGGAAAAGCTGAACGACACATACTGGACTATACAGTCTGATGGATCCAAGCAACTGGAAGGATCAGGAGCAGGAGTTGTTTTGACATCTCCCAAAGGTGATAAATTTTGTTATGTGCTCCGGCTGATGTTCCCTTGCACCAACAATGCGGCTGAGTATGAGGCTCTGCTTCATGGTCTCAGAGTAGCCAAGGAGATGAATTTAAGCCGGGTAAGGTGTTTGGGCGACTCAGATCTTGTGGCTCAGCAAGTTTCAGGCACGTGGGATTCCAGGGACCCGCGGATGGCGGCTTATAGACAGGCGGTGGATGTCATTGCTGGTCACTTCAAAGGTTATCAGGTAGATCACATTGATCGTCGCAGGAATGAGGCAGCCGATGCCTTATCACGGTTAGGCTCTCAGCGAAAGCCGGTGCCACCCAATGTCTTTTTGGATGTTTTATATCACCCGACTGCCTGCCTTCAGAGGAAGATTTGGCTGTCCCTTACCCGGAGGGACAATTGGTGGCGCCTCTACATGCTATTCTGGATTGGACTGTGCCTTACCTGGCCTATTTGACTCGGGGCGAATTACCTGATGATGAAAACCTAGCCAGACAGATCACCCGGCGGTCTAAGTCGATGACAATAGTTAATGGTGAGTTACAGAAGTGCAGTGTTATTGGCGTTTTTCAGCGTTGTGTCTCACCTGAGGAAGGTCAAGAATTTTTGAATGAAATTCACGCTGGAGATTGCAGACATCACGCCGGCTCAAAATCTTTGGTAGCTAAGGCGTTTCCGGTTTCTTCTGGTTGATGGCTCACAAAGATGCAAAGGATCTGGTCCGCAAGTGTGACGACTGTCAAAAATTCGGCCGACATGCTCATATTCCGGCTCAAGAGTTACGGATGATACCAATTACTTGGTCATTTGCGGTCTGGGTCTAGATATGGTAGGACCTTTCAAGAGATCCAAGGATAAGAAAACACACCTCCTGGTGGCGGTTGATAAGTTCACCAAATGGGTAGAGGCTGAGCCGATCAGCAAGTGTGATGCGACTACGGCGGGTCAATTTGTTAAAAAAAATGATCTACCGTTTTGGTTACCCCCATAGCATCATCACTGATAATGGCACAAATTTATCCAAGGGAACTATGAAAAAATTCTGCGACGAGGAGCACATCCGGCTTGATGTTTCAGTAGTTGCTCATCCGCAGTCCAACGGTCAGGCAGAGTGTGCCAATCAAGAAATCTTGAGGGGTATCAAGCCATGGCTCATGGTTCCTTTACAACGAACACCCGGTTGTTGGGTAGAAGATTTACCCTCCGTCTTATAGAGTATCAGAACCACCCCCAACAGATCCACAAGGTATACACCTTTCTTCATGGTTTACGATGCCGAGGCCGTGTTGCCAAGTGACATCCGACATGACTCGCCGTGAGTGGCGTCTTACGATGAGACGAGCAATGAGACGGCATGGCAGGATGCGTTGGATGCCTTGGACGAGGAACGAGTGCTGGCTGCTGCCCGTTTGGCGATTTATCAACAAGACCTACGCCGCTATCATAGCCGCAAGGTTAAGACCCGGATGTTTCAAGAGGGCGACTTAGTTCTACGGCTGATTCAGGATGAGACAGATATGCATAAATTATCTCCCCCATGGGAAGGGCCTTTTGTGGTTAGCCGAAATCTCAACAACGGGTCATATTACCTCATTGAAATCCGGGACGACTCAGATACTTCGGGTCAGGAGACCCGCCGGCCGTGGAACATAGTGCATCTGTGACCTTATTACACTTAAGGTTGTTGAGAATCACCACTGTACATTATCATTGTACATATCATATTTATATAAAATAAAATAGCATCCCTGTAAGCTGGGGCCTCTACCACATCGCACGTCTTCATCGATGCAAATACATTGGTTGTCGAAGGGGGCTTCTTACCTTCGGGTATCGCTTATCTTGTTGGAAATATGCCCTAGAGGCAATAATAAATTGGTTATTATCATATTTCCTTGTTCATGATAATCGTTTATTATCCATGCTATAATTGTATTGATCGAAGACTTAAATGCATGTGTGGATACATAGACAAAACCATGTCCCTAGTATGCCTCTAATGGACTAGCTCGTTGATCAAAGGATGGTTAAGGTTTCCTAGCCATGGACATAAGATGTCATTTGATAACGGGATCACATCATTAGGAGAATGATGTGATGGACAAGACCCAAACTACAAACGTAGCATATGATCGTGTCAGTTTATTGCTACTGTTTTCTGCATGTCAAGTATATGTTCCTATGACCATGAGATCATGCAACTCACGGACATCGGAGGAGTCCCTTGTGTGTATCAAACGTCGCCACGTAACTGGGTGACTATAAAGGTGCTCTATAGGTATCTTCGAGGGTGTCTGTTGAGTTGGCACGGATCAAGACTGGGATTTGTTACTCCGTGTGACGGAGAGGTATCTCAGGGCCCACTCGGTAATACAACATCACAATAAGCCTTGCAAGCAATGTGACTAAGTGTTAGTCACGGGATCTTGTATTATAGAATGAGTAAAGAGACTTGCCGGTAACGAGGTTGAACTAGGTATGGAGATACCGACGATCGAATCTCGGGCAAGTAACATACCGAAGAACAAAGGGAACGTTATACGGGATTAACTGAATCCTTGACATAGAGGTTCGACCGATAAAGATCTTCGTAGAATATGTAGGAACCAATGTGGACATCCAGGTCCCGCCATTGGTTATTGACCGTAGAGGTGTCTCGGTCATGTCTACATAGTTCTCGAACCCGCAGGGTCTGCACACTTAAGGTTTGGTGACGTTTCGGTTGTATAGAGTTGTGTATGGTGGTGACCGAAGGTTGTTTGGAGTCCCGGATGATATCCCGGACGTCACGAGGAGCTCCGGAATGGTCCGGAGGTAAATATTCATATATAGGAAGTCCCAGTTTGGTCGCAGGAAAAGTTTCGGGCTCATCGGTAGTGTACCGGGAGTGTCGGTAGTGTACCGGGAGACCTCCGGGAGGGGTATTTCGACCCAAGAGGCTTCATGGGCTGTGGGAAATTATTAACCAGCCCTTAGTGGGCTGTTTGAACCTCTACATAAAGCCCATGTGGCTGGAAGAAAGAAACCCAAAGGAAAAAGGTGGAAAAAAGGCAAAAAGGAAGAGTCCTAGTCCTACTAGGAGTGGAGGAGGAGAGTCCTCCTCCACCTCCCACTTTGGTCGACCCAAGGGCTGGATTTTTGGCATCCAAGTCTCCTCCTCCTCTCCTCCTATATATACTAGAGGATTTTAGGGTTTTGGCACAGAATTTTCAGCCACGTGCAAACCCTAATCTCTAGTGCATAGTTTCTCCTCTAGATCGGTTTTCTGCAGTGCTTAGGCGAAGCCTTGCCGGAATTGCTCCACCACCATCGCCGGAGCACCGTTAGGCTGCTGGAGAACTCTTCCTCCTCTCCACTTCCTCTTGCTGGATCAAGACGGTGGAGATTGTCATCAAGCTGCATGTGTGCTGAACGCGGAGGTGCCGTCCGTTCGGTACTAGATCGGAAGGATCGTGATCAAGGCCATGAGACGATCGTGATTGGATCGTGGGATGGATCGTGACGAGATCACAGGACGGATCGTGATGAGTTCACGGGACGGATCGTGATTGGATCGCGGGACGGATCGTGATGAGATCGCAGGACACTCGGCGATTTGGATCGCGAAGATGTTCGACTACACCAACCGCATTTCTTAACGCTTCCCGCTTAGCGATCTAAAAGGGTATGTAGATCCACTCTCCCTCTCGTAGATGCTCATCACCATGGATAGATCTTCGTGTGCGTAGGATAATTTTTGTTTCCCATGCAACGTTCCCCAACAGTGGTATCAGAGCTAGGTTGATGGTTCGATGAGATCTCGAGTAGAACACAAAAGGTTTGTGGGCGTTGATGCTTAGATTGCTTCCTCCCTTGGTCGGATTTTGGTTCAGCAGTATTGTGACATGAAGCGGCCCGGACCAACATTACTCGTACGCTTACGAGAGACCGGTTCCCTCAACCGCAACTTGTTGCATAGATGGCTTGCGGGTGCCAGTTTCTCTCACTTTAGTTGGATCGGATTCGACAAAGGCGGTCCTTGAGAAGGTTGAAAAGCAACTAGTGTATCACCGTTGTGGTTTTTGCGTAGGTGAGAATTGTTCTTGCTAGATACCCGTAGCAGCCACGTAAAACATGCAACAACAATTAGAGGACGTCTAACTTATTTTTGCAGGGTATGTTGTGATATGATATGGCCAATTACATGATGTGATATATGTGATGTATGAGATGATCATGTGATGTATAGAATTTCACGACTTGCATGTCGGTGAATACGGCAACCGGCAGGAGCCATAGGGTTGTCTTTAATTATTGTATGACCTGCGTGTCAATCATTAAGCGCTATGTAATGCTTTACTTTATCGCTAAAAGGTAGCAATAGTAGTAGAAGCATGCAAGGCGTGACAACCCCGATGGCGACACGTTGATGGAGATCAAGATGATGGAGATCATGGTGTCATGCCGGTGACGATGGAGATCATGCCGGTGCTTTCTAGATGGAGATCAAAAGCACAAGTTCATGGCCATATCATGTCACTTATGATTTGCATGTGATGTTAATCCTTTTTATGCACCTTGTTTTGCTTAGGACGATGGTAGCATTATAAGGTGATCCCTCACTTAATTTCAAGATAAATTGTGTTCTCCCCGAGTGTGCACCATTGCGAAAGTTCGTCGTGTTGAGACACCACGTGATGATCGAGTGTGATAGACTCTACGTTCACATACAACGGGTGCAAGCCAGATTTGCACGTGCAGAACACTCAGGTTAAACTTGACGAGCCTAGCATGTACAGACATGGCCTCGGAATACAAGAGACCGAAAGGTCGAACATGAGTCATATAGTAGATATGATCAACATAATGATGTTCACCATTGCAGCCACCTCAACTCACGTGATGATCGGACTTGAGTTGGTGTATTTGGATCATGTATCACTCGAATGATCGAAGGGATGTCAATTTGAGTGGGAGTTCTTAAGTAATATGATTAATTGAACTCATTATCATGAACATAGTCAATGGTGTCTTTGCAAATTACATTGTAGATTACTAGCTCGCGCTGTAGCTCCATTAATTTTTATATGTTCCTAGAGAAATAGAGTTGAAAGATGTTGGTAGAAATATTGCGGACTAGGTCCGTGATCTGAGGATTGTCCTCATTGCTGCACAGAAGGCTTATGTCCTTAATGCACCGCTCGGTGCGCCACCCCCTCTAGCGTCGTCTGTTGATGTTGTGAACATCTGACAGGCATGTTTCGATGACTACTTGATAGTTTAGTGCGTCATGCATTACGGTTTAGAATTGAGGCTCCGAAACGTTTTGAACGTCACGGAACATATGAGATGTTCTAGGAGCTGAGATTGTGATCTCAGGCTCGTGCCCGTGTTGCGAGATATGAGATCTCCAACAAGATTCTTTGCCTGTAAAATGAAGGAGGATAGCTCAATTGTTGAGCATATACTCAGATTGTCTGGGTACTACAATCGCTTGAATCAAGTGGGAGTTGATCTTCCAGATAAGATAGTGATTGATATAGTTCTCCAAGTCACTGTCACTAAAGCTAGTAGAACTTAGTGATGAACTATAAAACGCCAGGGATGGAAGTATTGATCCCTGAGCTGTTCGCGATGTTTGACACCGCGAAGGTAGAAATCAAGAAGGAGCGTCAAGTGTTGATGGTTAATCAAACCACTAGTTTCGAGAAGGGCAAGAGCAAGGAGGGAAACTTCATGGATAGCAAGTCAGTTGCTGCTCCAGTGAAGCAACCCAAAGTTGAACTCAAACCCGAGACTAAGTGCTTCTGTTATGAGGTGAGCGGTCGCTGAAGCGGAACAACCCTAGATACTTGGTAGATAAGAAGGCTGGCAACATCGACAGAAGTATATTTGATATACGAGTTATTGATGTGTACCTTGATAGTACTCCTAGTAGCACCTGGGTATTGGATACTGGTTCGGTTGCTAAATGTTAGTAACTCGAAATAAAAGCTACGGAATAAACGGAGAACTAGCTAAGGGTGAGTGACGATGTGTGTTGGAAATGTTTCCAAGATTGATGTGATCAACATCGCACGCTCTCTTTACCGTCAGGATTAGTGACGAACCTAAATAAATGTTATTTGGTGTTTTGCGTTGAGCATGAACATGATTAGATCATGTTTGTTGCAATGCGGTTGTTCATTTAGTCAGAGAATAATGATTATTCTATTTACATGAATAATACCTTCAATGGTCATACACCCAGTGAGAATGGTTTGTTGAAATCTTGATCGTAGTAATACACTTGTTCATAACATTGATGTCAAAAGATACAAAGTTAATAATGATAGTACCACATAATTGTGGCACTGCCGCTAAATGTCATGTTGGTATAAAGCGCATGAAGAAACTCCATACTGATGGATGTTTGGACTCATTCGATTTCGAATCGGTTGAGACATGCGAACCATGCCTCTTGGGCAAGATGACTAAAGGACCCCGTTGGATGGAGCGGGCAAGTGATTCATTGGAAATGATACATGTTGATGTATGCAATCTAGTGAGTCTTGTAGTGTGCCGTGGATATCGTTATTTTCTTACCTTCACTGATGATTTGAGTAGATATAGTGTATATTTACTTAATGAAACACAAGTCTGAATCGTTTGAAAGGTTGAAGCAAATTCAGAGTGAAGTTTAAGATCATCGTGACAAGAAGATAAAATGACTGCGATATGATCGTGGAGGTGAATATCTGAGTTACGAGTTTGGCATACAACTTCGGACAATGTGAAATTTGTTTCACAACTAACGCCACCTGGAACACCATAGTGTGATGGTGTGTCCGAACATCATAGTCATGCTCTATTGGATATGGTGCATACTGTGATGTCTCTTATCGTTTTACTACTATAATTTTTGGGGTTATGCATTAGAGACAACTACATTCACTTTAAATAGGGCATCATCTAAATCCGTTGAGATGACACCGTGTGAATTATGGTGTGATAGAAACCTAAGCTGTCATTTCTTAATATTTGGGGTTGTGACACTTGTGTGGAAAATGTTTTCACCTAATGAGGTCGAACCCAAGGCGGACAAATGCATCTTCATAGAATACCCTAAGATCAGTTGGGTGAACCTTCAATCTCAGATCCTAGTGCAAAGTGTTTGTTGCTTAAACGGATCCTTTCTCGAGGAAATGTTTCTCTCGAAAGAATTGAGTGGGAGGAAGATAGAACTTGATGAGGTTCTTAAACCTTTGTTCAACCAGAGAGTAGCGCAGCGCAGAAAGATGTTTCTGTGAAGCCTCCGTTAGTTGAAGAGGAAGTTAATGATGATGATCATGAAGCTTCAGGATCAAGTTACTATCGAACTTCGTGGGTCGACAAGGATGTGTACTGCTCCTAAGTGGTACGACAACTCTGTCTTGGAGATCATGTTGTTGGACAACGATGAACCTACGAGCTATGGAGAAGCGATGATGGGCCCGGATTCCGACGAATGGTTAGAGGCCATGAAATCCGAGATAGGATCCATGTATGAAAACCAAGTATAGACTTTGGTAGACTTGCTCGTTAGACGGCAGGTCGTTGAGTACAAATGGACCTTTAGAATGAAGACAGACACTGATGGTGAATCTCACCATTTGTAAAGCTCGACTTGTTGCAAAGTTGTTTGTGACAAGTTCAAGGAGTTGACTGCGATGAGGCTTTCTCACTCGCAGCGATGCTAAAAGTCTGTTGGAATTATGTTAGCAGTTGCTGCATTTTCAATTATGAAATCTGGCAGATGGATGTCAAAACATTGTTTCCTTAACGGTTTACTTAAGGAAAGGTTGTATGTGATACAACCAGAAGGTTTTGTCAGTCCTAAGGATGCTAAAAGATGAGCAAGCTTCAGTGATCCTTCTATGGACTGAAGCAAGCATCTCGGAGTTGGAATATACACTTTGATGAGGTGATCAAAGTTTCTGTAGTTTATACAAAGTTTACGAGAAACTTGTATTTGCAATAAAGTGAGTGGGAGCACTGTAGAGTTTCTGATAAGTATATGTGGTTGACATATTGTTGATCGGAAATAATGTAGAATTTCTGGAAGGCATAAAAGGTTGTTTGAAAAGTGTTTTTCAAAGGAAGACCTGGATAAACCTACCTAATTGTTGAGCATCAAAATCTATAGAGATAGATCAAGATACTTGATGAGACTTTCAATGAGTGCATACCTTGACAAGATTTTGAAAGAGTTCAAAATGGATCAGCCAGAGAAATAGTTCTTGTCTGATTTGTAAGGTGTGAAGTTGAGTGAGACTCAAAGCTCGACAACGGCAGAAGAAAGAGAAAGGACGAACGTCGTCCCCTATGCCTTAGCCATAGGCTCTATATTATGCCATGCTGTGTACCGCACCTATGTGTGCCTTGCCATGAGTCTGTCAAGGGGTACAAGAGTGGTCCAGGAGTGGATCACTGGACAGCGGTCGGAATTATCCTTAGTAACCAGAGGACTAAGGAAATGTTTCTTGATTATGGAGGTGATAAAGAGTTCGTCGTAAAGAGTTACGTCGATGCAAGCTTTAACACCTATCCGGATGACTAGTAGTAGCAATCAGGATACGTATAGTGGAGCAGCCATTTGGAAATAGTACCACGTGGAGTGTGGTAGCAGTGTTTACGGTTTGACATAGAGATTTGCAAAGTACACACGGGTCTGAATATCGCAGACCCGTTGACTATAAGACCTCTCTCACATGCAAAGCATGATCGAGCCCCAAAACTCATTGGGTGTTAGATTCATAACAATGCGAATCACATGGTGATGTGAACTAGATTATTGACTCTAGTGCAACTGGGAGACTATTGGAAATATGCCCTAGAGGTAATAATAAATTATTTATTATCATATTTCCTTGTTCATGATAATCGTTTATTATCGATGCTATAATTGTATTGATCGGAGACTTAAATGCATGTGTGGATACATAGACAAAACCATGTCCCTAGTATGCCTCTAATGGACTAGCTCGTTGATCAAAGGATGGTTAAGGTTTCCTAGCCATGGACATGATATGTCATTTGATAACGGGATCACATCATTAGGAGAATGATGTGATGGATAAGACCCAAACTACAAACATAGCATATGATCGTGTCAGTTTATTGCTACTGTTTTCTGCATGTCAAGTATATGTTCCTATGACCATGAGATCATGCAAATCATGGATATCGGAGGAGTGCCTTGTGTGTATCAAACGTCGCAACGTAACTGGGTGAATATAAAGGTGCTCTACAGGTATCTCCGATGGTGTTTGTTGAGTTGGCATGGATCAAGACTGGGATTTGTTACTCCGTGTGACGGAGAGGTATCTCAGGGCCCACTCGGTAATACAACATCACAACAAGCCTTGCAAGCAATGTGGCTAAGTGTTAGTCATGGGATCTTGTGTTATGGTACGAGTAAAGAGACTTGCCAGTAACGAGGTTGAACTAGGTATGGAGATACCGACGATCGAATCTCGGGCAAGTAACATACCGAAGAACAAAGGGAACGTTATACGGGATTAACTGAATCCTTGACATAGAGGTTCGACCGATAAAGATCTTCTTAGAATATGTAGGAACCAATGCGGACGTCCAGGTCCCGCCATCGGTCATGTCTACATAGTTCTCGAACCCGCAGGGTCTGCACACTTAAGGTTCGGTGACGTTTCGGTAGTGTAGAGTTATGTATGGTGGTGACCTAAGGTTGTTCGGAGTCCTGGATGAGATCCTGGACGTCACGAGGAGCTCCGGAATGGTCTGGAGGTAAAGATTCATATATAGGATGTCCCAGTTTGGTCGCCGGAAAAGTTTCGGGCTCATCCGTAGTGTACCAGGAGTATCGGTAGTGTACCGGGAGTGCCGGTAGTGTACCGGGGGACCTCCGGGAGGGGTATTTCGACCCCAAGAGGTCCATGGGCTGTGGGATAATAATAACCATCCCTTAGTGGGCTGGGAAAACAGCCATAAAGTCCCATGGCGCAGGAGAGAAAGTCCTAAAGCAAAAAGTGGAAAATCAGCCAATAGGAGGCAATCCTACTCCAACTAGGATTGGAGGTGAAGTAGGATTGCTCCCACCTCCTATTTCGGCCGACCCAAAGGCCTTGGATGCCTCTCCTCTCCTCTCCTCCTATATATACTAGTGGATTGGGTGGTTTTTGGACAGAATTTCCGGCCACGTGCTACCCGTTCCACCGGTGCATAGTTTCTCCTCTAGATCGTAGTTCCGCAGCGCTTAGGCGAAGCCCTGCCGGAATTGCTCCACCACCATCACCGGAGCGCCGTCACGCTGCCGGTGAACTCTCTCTCCTCTCCACCTCCTCTCGCTGGATCGAGACGGTGGAGATCGTCATCAAGCTGCACGTGTGCTGAACGCGGAGGTGCCGTCCGTTCGGCACTAGATCGGAAGGACCGTGATCGAGATCGCGAGACGGTTCGTGATGTGATCACGGAACGGATCATGATGAGTTCGCGGGACAGATCGTGATCAAGATCGTGAGACGGATCGTGATGAGTTCACAGGACGGATCATGATGTGTTCGCGGGACGGTTCGTGATTGGATCGCGGGACGTTCGGCGATTTGGATCGCGAAGAAGTTCGACTACACCAACCGCGTTTCTTAACGCTTCCCGCTTAGCGATCTACAAGGGTACGTAGATCCACTCTCCCTCTCGTAGATGCTCATCACCATGGATAGGTTTGCGTGTGCGTAGGAAATTTTTTGTTTCCCATGCGACGTTCCCCAACACGGCTTTATGCCATTTCCGGTTAACATGTTAACCGCGGTTGTCGAAGGGGGCTTCTTACCGACGGGTTTGCTTATCTCACCCTAACAACCAGCTTTATGCCATTTCCAGTTGACATGTCAGTTATGGCTATCGAAGGGGGCTTCTTACCTTCGGGTATCGCTTATCTCACCCTAATAGCCGGCTTTATGCCATTTCCAGTTAACATGTTAGCCGCGGTTGTCGAATCGGGCTTCTTAACTTCGGGTATCGCTTATCTCACCATAACAACCGGTGTTCGTGCCAAAATTGTTGACAAGTCAACATTGGCTATCGAAGGGGGCTTCTTACCTTCGGGTATCGCTTATCTCACCCTAACAGCCGACTTTATGCCATTCCGGTTAACATGGTAGCCGCGGTTGTCGAAGGGGGCTTCCCACCTCTGGGTGTAGCTTATCTATCCCTAACAACCGGCGTTCACGCCAGAAATGTTGACAAGTCAACATAACCATACATGGGGCTTCTTGCCCTATAGGTGAAGCTTATCAAACCTTTCGACCGGCTCTAAAGCCAAGCGAATAATTCTGTCACACATGTTGGGAAGACATAACATCTTTGGGTTACGCTTTTAAGCCACCCTCCTAACGGTGTAAAGGTACATCTATACATACATGAAATTAAGCTATGAAGAGCCGGTAAGGCATACAATGAGAAGGACAAGGAAGATGGCACATGTCTATTTTAAGCCGGACTTTCATACGTGCGCGATGGCACAATTTCAACAAGGGCAAAAATTGCTGCTATCCTCTTACAGATGCTCTCTGAGGAGCTCAAAATATCATTAAGTTTTTTACATCGCCCCAGGCGGGTCACGAAGAGCCGGCTATTACAATTTTTTCTAAACAAAGCGATCAGCTGGCTGGCGGGTCATCCTGCTCTGGTTCTTCAGCTGCCTTGATCTGGAGATTGTCCAAGTACCACTTGCAGTTAGTTAAAGCCGCAAAAATTCCTTCTCCAAAGAAGGGGGACGGGTCAAGATCAGAAGTGAAGAGAGTCTTACTGCGAGCGGGTGTCAGGTCCTGGGACTCAAAGAGCAGACCACGAATCCTCTTTTGATCAGCATTGTAAGCCGCCTGGTAAGTCGCCAAGTTGACCTCTTCGGCTAAGACGGAGGCTAGGACTTTGGAATCTTTTATGAACCGAGCATAGTTAGCATCGGTAAACTCAGAACCGTCATCCTTCTTGGAGCGAAACCCATCCATCATCTCAGCCAGAGTAAGCTCTGGAGCGAAAGCCAATGCCTGGCTTATGGCCGCAATCGTCCCCTGGCGGGCGGCTAATTTCTTCAGCTCTACAATCTGTTTGCGCATCGTTGACAGGAGCTCCAAGACATTTTTGAGAGTCGAAGGAATGTTCTCTTTATATTGCATAGCCTTGATTGTGCATACCGCCCCGCAGTACAACTATTCTGTCAATGTGTATACAGGCTTTGATATTAGCTAGCTCTTCAACAAGGAGCCAGCAGGTCTCGTCAGCTTCATTTCGGGCGGCTTGCTGAGTAGCTAAGTTTGCTTTTAAACCGACCAATTCTGACCCGGCTTTGGTTAAAGCTTCCTACGAAGTATCAAAATATGGAGTACATAAGCAAGTCTCAAACAGATTGCAAGCAATATGCATGACACTTGGGGGCTAATGTTTATTTTCAAGACAGTTCCGACTCAACTTCGACAAGTTTGACTCGGAACTTGGGGGCTACATATTGGTTTTCTAAGGAGGTTCAACATGTAAGTCCCGGCTCAACTTTGGAAAAGATTAAGCGACCCTTGGGGGCTACAGTTGGCTCTGGTAACTATCTTCTAGGAAGTACCGGTTCAAAATTATCAATTATTGAGACGGCCCTTGGGGGATAACAGCAATGATTTCAGATCACGGCTTAATAAATTAAAGCCTACACATTACATATGTCTACTTCTGCTAAACATGGAAGAGCCAGATTATTATCAGTCAATATTAACCCGGCTCTTGGGGGCTATGTAAGGGTATAAGGAGGAAAAAGGACTACCTCATATCGTCTCTTCATTAAGTTAACCAGTTTGAGCTCTAAATCCCGGCTTGTAGACAGACGGTCCATATATCCAGCATGAAGTTCATCAGCTGTCATTTTTTCTAGAGCAGGGAGCTCAAATTCCAGTTTCCTCGAAGCTTCAGCTATTTCACTAGGTTTCGTTAGCATGTGAGGTGGAGGAGAGTGCAAGAGGGCGCTAGTAATCACGACGTCCGGGGCAGCAGCGTCATCAGTAGCCTTGGCAGGGCTCGGCGGCTTGGAAAGGTCCCTTTGCGGGCTCTCAGGGATAATGTCATCGGCTGCCAGCACTACGGAAGTCGCTGGGGGGTCCGGCTTGGCCAACTTCGGTTCTTGAGCAGCAGGGCCAGGGGAGGACTTGTTGGTTTTCCTCCACTTAGATTGAGCCCTAGAAAAGACATGGAGGCCAGAATTCAAGGGTTACAACCGCCGACGAGCCGGATGTAAAGGTTACAAAATGCTTACATCAGATTAATCTTCGGAGGTGGAAGAGCGGTGGCCGTAGAGTCGCCGGATGAGGGTGATCCCTGAGAGATAGTTCAGATGGTATAAGGCAGGGCTGAGAGTATAAAGGAAAAGCTAATAAAATCAAACAGAGATACATACCTCTGCGGGGCGTTTCTTCGGAGCCGGGGAGTTAGGCAATCCAGACGCGAGATCAGTAGAGCCGGCGCTTCGGGTCTGACGACTGTCGACTTGCTGTTGCTTTTTCAAAAGAAATTGGGGATCCAAATGAGTAAGAGGATGAGAAAGGGGAACTTTTTGAACAACCCGCCATATCTTCTGGGGTACAAAACATTCTGAGTCGGATGAAATATAAGTTACCTCAGGAACGTTGATGCGGCTCGTCTCTACCTCGTCTTGTGAATAAGCTGTTATCAGTAAGGTGAATAATGAGGTTACTAAAATAGTCAAACTATACCTCTGAGCCGGATGATTCTGGCGGGTCAACCCATTCCTCCTGAGTGGTGGTCTTCTTCGTCTTCTTGGCTGGGGCCTTCTTCTTGCTTTTCTTCAGAGGAGGAACATACTTTTTCTTCTAGAAATCAAAGTCAGGCTGAAAAGGTAAGCCGGTTAATAGCAATGGATTGAAAGTCATAATTACACAAAAAGAAGAGACGATGAAGAGTCGTCTTACATTTGGGGCCGGATTAACGGCACTGAAAGGCGCCAACCCAATAGCGCTGCAAGCTCCTGATGTCTCATGAACAAGACTCCAGATGACAGTGGTAATATCGTCTTCGGTTAAACTTGTCCGGCTGAAGCATAGGGAACCATCATACGTGCCAGGGTATTCGCACATGAGGCGGTTGTCTGGTTCAAAGGCATAATTCTCTAGGAGATCCAGCAGCGGATCAAGTCCAAACCCGTCAATCCATTGGCCATGAGGGCTTTAATCTTGGCATGAGCTGGCTCGAGCCTTGCACGTTCAGCAGTTGATAGGCGGCCAGGAAGCTCGTAAGTTGTCTTGAGCCGGGAGGGGAGATAACCCGGTAGCGGATGCTCATCCTCCGGGGAGGTATCCTTACAGTAGAACCAAGTCTTATCCCAATCCTTTGGATGACTCGGCATTGGTACAACCGAAAAAGTAATGTCCCGGCACCTCTGAATGGAAATTCCACCAAGTTCTAAGCTCGGGCCCTCCTTTACTTCAGTTTGCCGGTTCGCATAAAATAACTCTCGGAAAAGACCTATAGACGGCTGCGTCTGCAGGTAGACCTTGATGAGCACTTGGAAGTTGCAGATGTTTGAGACGGAATTGGGGGCAAGGTCTTGAGGATGCAACTTATAGAAATGAAGGATGTCCCGGAAGAATTTTGAGCCGGGGGGTACGAATCCACGTTCAATATGATCCAAAAAAACAACTACCTCACCCTCCCGAGGAATGGGCCTCAGTTCATTACCCGGAACCCGCCAATGGATGACCTCTTTGGCGGGAAGGGTGCCCGCATGTACAAAATCCATCAGAAACTCTTCGGTAATGCATGAACCGACCCAGTTGCAGGAGTTAGATGCGTGAGACATGGCAACAGTTTTTTTACTATACAAGGTAACCATATACGGCGAGTGAACAAAAAGGCGAATAAAAGTGGGCGGCTTAAAAGCTTAAGACCTTAAAAGATGAGATACTAAGATCCGGCTGATGAGAGCCGGAACAACACGGCCGATCAACATCACGAAAGGACAAAGTGAAATTTGGCTAAGTGCTCAAAACAGGTTTCGCAAAGTATTGCTACGGTTGCGGATCTATAAAACAAAAAGAAATATCTTTATTTCCAGACCTAGCGATGAACTGGTGAAAGTAAAGAAAATCTGAAAACAACGGGCGGAGCCGTGGTGAATCTAAATAGCGTCAGTATCGGTCTCCTACCCAGCAGCGCCATGGGGGCATGATATGGCCGAGGGCTCGTGGATTAAGCATGACTGGCATTGATGGAGCCCGAGTTCTAAAGCTGCTGTGGCGGAGCTCCATGAAAACCCTATCGGAACAAATCGCAGATCTAAGGAGATAAGGACTCACCTGCGACGGTGCGATGAAAGCGGAAGGAACTCTGGATCACGTCAGGTTGATGCAGCGGCCCTGTCGATGATGAGGAGGAAACGGCGCCGAAGCTGGAAGCGCTGGAAATGGAAGCGTCGGAGGAAGGAGATGACGGAGCGAGCGGGAGAAACCGAACGCCGCCCCGAACGGTCCTATTTAATAGGGAACGCGCGGAACGGGCGCGAAAATCCAGGTGTCAGATATAATTTGACCGAGGCGGACGCCTCGATTTTTCGGCTGTTCATTTATTAAAAGATTTGTTGCGTGTGTCAGAGGGTCGTTTCTGCACATCTGACATGACGTCATGGCGGGTCATTTCCGGGCGGCTCGCCAAGGAGTAAAAAGAAAGGCTGAAGTGAGCAAGCTCAAATCAACCTGGGGCCTAATGTTGGGGATATAACCCCATGGTGAGACCCGCCCTAAGGGCTTCGGGTCACACCGGGCGGCTCGCACACCGGCCCAAGAGTGAGCTGTGGGGACTTCAGGGCCCAAGAAGTTTAGCAGCTGACAGGATGGGCCGGCAGGTGGCCCGGATGAAGAAGACCCGGGCGTCCGCCCGGAGACAACTTGGCCAGGAAAGGCAAGAGAAGATAGAGGTAGACACGGACATGTAATGAGAGTCGGTTACAACTTGTATGATCCGTGGTCTTGACCTCCTATATAAAGGCAAGACCCGGGGCGACTTAGGGATCAGGTTATCGAAAACTAGGTCAAGCAATAGCTCCCTTGTAATCAATATATCAAGCAATACAAGCACCAGCAGGACGTAGGCTATTACCTCAACTCGAGGGGCCGAACCTGGGTAAACTCGTGTCCTTCATCCCAACCAACCCCTTTGAGTCCATCACGTTAGCAATGGCCTTGAACCCAAGTCCGTTCACCCGGACATCTGCCGTGATAAAACCACGAAAAAATCCCAGTCTTGATCCATGCCAACCCAATAGACACCCTCAGAGATACCTGTAGAGCACCTTTATAGTCACCCAGTTACGTTGTGATGTTTGATACACACAAGGTACTCCTCCGGTGTCCGTGAGTTGCATGATCTCATGGTCATAGGAACATATACTTGACATGCAGAAAACAGTAGCAATAAACTGACACGATCATATGCTACGTTTGTAGTTTGGGTCTTGTCCATCACATCATTCTCCTAATGATGTGATCCCGTTATCAAATGACATCACATGTCAATGGCTAGGAAACCTTGACCATCTTTGATCAACAAGCTAGTTCACTAGAGGCATACTAGGGACATAGTGTTGTTTATTTACCCAGACATGTAATGTGTTTCCAAATAATACAATTATAGCATGGATAATAAACGATTATCATGAACAAAGAAATATAATAATAAATGCTTTATTTATTTCCTCTAGGGCATATTTCCAACAATCTCCCACTTGCACTAGAGTCAATAATCTAGTTCACATCACTATGTGATTTACATTGTAATGAATCAAACACCCATGCAGTTCTGGTGTTGACCATGTTTAGCCCTTTGAAGAGGTTTAATCAATGGGTCTGCAACATTCAGATCCGTGTGCACTTTGCAAATATTTATGTCCTTCTCCTCGATGTAATCGCGGATGGAGTTGAAGCGTTGCTTTATGTGTCTGGTCCTCTTGTGAAACCTTGGTTCCTTGGCCAGAGCAATGGCACCAGTGTTGTCACAGAACAGAGTCATTGGATTCAATGCACTGGGCACTACTCCAAGATCTGTCATGAACTGCTTCATCGAGACACTATCCTTCGCCGCCTTCGAGGCTGCGATGTACTCCACTTCGCACGTAGAATCGGCTACCACGCTTTGCTTGGAACTGCACCAGCTTACCGCTCTCCCGTTGAGAATAAATACGTATCCGGTTTGTGACTTAGAGTAATCCGGATCAATGTTATAGCTTGCATCGACGTAACCCTTTACGACGAGCTCTTCATCACCTCCATAAACGGGAAACATCTCCTTAGTCCTTTTCAGGTACTTAAGGATATTCTTGACCGCTGCCCAGTGCTTCATTCCAGGATCATTTTGAAACCTTCCGACCATACTTATGGCAAGGTTGACACCGGGTCTTGTGCACAGCATTGCATACATGATAGAGCCTATGGTTGAAGCATAGGGGATGACACTCATCTTTTCTCTATCTTCTGCAGTCACTGGGCATTGAGTCTTACTCAACTTTACACCTTGTAACAAAGGCAAGAACCCCTTCTTGGAATGATCCATTTTGAACTTCTTCAAAACTTTATCAAGGTATGTGCTCTGTGAAAGTGCTATTAAGTGTCTCGATCTATCTCTATAGAAATTAATGCCTAATATGAAAGTAGCTTCTCCTAGGTCCTTCATTGAAAAACTCTTGTTCAAATATTCCTTCACGCTTTCCAGCATTTCTATATTGTTTCCACTCAGCAATATGTCATCCACATATAATATTAGAAGCTTCTCCATAAACTTCTCCATAAACTTTCTTGTAAATACAAGCTTCTCCATAAACTTGTATAAACTCAAACGCTTTGATCACCTCATCAAAGCGCTTATTTCAACTCCGACATGCTTGCACCAGCCCATAAATGGATCGCTGGAGTTTCCAAACTTTGTCAGCATTCTCTAGATCGACAAAACCTTCTGGTTGCATCATATACAACTCTTCCTCAAGGAAACCGTTGAGGAACGCTGTTTTGACATCCATCTACCAAATTTCATAGTCGAAATAAGCAGCTATTGCCAACATGATTCTGACAGACTTAAGCATCGCTACGGGTGATAATGTCTCATCGTAGTCAACTCCTTGAACTTGTGAAAAACCCTTTGCCACAAGTCGAGCTTTATAGACGGTGACATTACCGTCCGCGTCCGTCTTCTTCTTAAAGATCCATTTGTTCTGAATGGCCTTTCGCCCTTCAAGTAATACTTCCAAAGTCCATACTTTGTTTTCATACATGGATCCCATCTCGGATTTCATGGCCTCTAACCATTTCTCGGAATCCAGGCCCATCACCGCTCCTCCATAGCTCGTAGGTTCATTGTTGTCCAACAACATGACCTCCAAGACAGGGTTGTCGTACCACTCAGGAGTAGTACGCGCCCTTGTCGACCTACGAGGTTCAATAGTAACTTGATTCGAAGCTTCTTGATCATCATCATTAACTTCCTCTTGAACCGTCGTAGGTTCCACAGAATCATCTTTCCGCGCTGAGCTACTTTTTAGTTGAGGTAAAGGTTCAATAAACTCATCAAGCTCTATTTTCCTCCCACTCAATTCTTTCGAGAGAAACTCTTTCTCAAGAAATGTTCCGTTCTTAGCGAAAAACACTTTGCCTTCGGATCTGAGATAGAAGGTATACCCGACTGTCTCTTTTGGGTATCCTATGAAGACACATTTCTCCACTTTGGGTTCCAGCTTTTGAGGCTGAAGCATTTTGACATAAGCATCACATCCCCAAACTTTAAGAAACGACAACTTTGGCCTCTTGCCAAACCATAATTCATATGGCGTTGTCTCAATGGATTTCAATGGTGCCCTGTTTAAAGTGAATGTAGCTGTCTCTAATGCATAACCCCAAAACGATAGTGGCAAATCAGCAAGAGACATCATAGAATGCACCATTTCTAATAAGGTTCGATTACGACGTTCAGACACACCATTACGCTGTGGTGTTCCTGTAACGTCGAATCTCCGGTGTTTCTGTACCATCCCAAGATCATGCTGGTACACACACGGTAAATCAATGTCTATATCAAAGGGAAATCACACAACATAAATTAATCGAAATCTCATAGCGAGTCCTTTATTACAATAAGGATTACAATAAAGTGGTTGAAGGCCAACTCATGAGATAAACTAAACCATAAACTTGCGGAAGCGTCGAAGGTAGATGAGTCCATCTGACTCCAAGGGCATCTCACCAAGTGTAGAGCGTATCCTCACTCTTGGTCGGAAAAAATACTCTGCAACATGATACGTTGCAGCCGTATAGGTCAGCATATTGAATATGCTGGCAAAGTCACAAGAGAGGGGGTAAAGTAATCATCTAGTCTATATGCAAATATGGCAGGTGGGGTAGTAAGTTTTTGCATAAAGCCAAAATTTTCCGACAACAAGAGAGGGCAAAGGCATAATTACTACAATGTTGGTTGATTAATGAGATGGTTCCACCAACCAATTCTCATACCCAAGTTGACATTAATAACCCACATCAATATAATTAATTGTGTTGAGAGTTCCAGATAGTTTCAGTTCATTTGGCTCAAACTGTCCATGACCGTGGACACGGCTAATCGATTAGGTTTGGGTACTCTGTAGAGTTTTGCACACGTTCCCCACAAGATTTGGTCGCCTTCGTTTGATTTCTCGCACTTTAGGGTGTTTGAGAAACGGATGACCAAAACATGGTCTTCCAAAGGGTTTCCCTGCGACTCTGTCGGTGCCCATCCTTTCCTACCATTCTTCTACATCTCGTAGCACCGCCTGTCCAGGGTCACCGCGATATCCAACCAAGCCAGAGCCCATAATGACTTGTGGCTGTGCAAGTAAGCCTTGGGTCTTGAAGTATCCATCCATCTCTTTGTGCCTGGGTGGACCTTTCCGCATGAATACTGGCACATCTCCAGCATCATCTAGGCTAACCACTGGTTTCTCCAGGGTGCCATTCAACCATCATCCACCCAGAGGTAAGTTGAAGAACTTGGAGTCTTGAAGACTTGATCATCATGTAGGTCTTGAAATTATTAACTCACAACTCTCATGAATCACACAACCAACCCCGTCTACTAATAGCATAGCAAAATGTAAAACAACGTTTCCCGGGGCCAATGTGTCAAAGGGTTGAGGGGTACCTACCACATGATACTACAACAAGTAACCAAGTTTCCAATTTACCTACTTTGCATGCAATTGGGGTGATGGAAGAACTAATGCAATAAAACATAGGTATACATGATCAAAGTGACTTGCCTTGCTGACGATCCTCGTAATCAAGTGACTCTAGATAACAAGCTTCGCACTCCGGATGATCTAACGAATCAAACAAGAGCACACCATAAGCAATAATATAAAACAATTCACACAATTCAGCAAGGTTAAACAAACAATACTAAAACATTCAATAGTATCAGAAAGAAATCAAAATAAAAAGTTTGACTCACAAAAATTTTTTAGTGTCAAAAACTTCTACTACTACTACTACTTTAAGACAATCAACCAAACATTAGCTAGTAGAAAAGAAATAGTAAAGAAAATAAATTTTAGTAAACAGAATCAAATTCACTAAAACTTTTGTGTAAAGAAACACTACTAAAATGAAAATAACTAGAATGTTCCTATAACTTTGTAATAGGAAAGCAAAACAATGATATTATTAACACTAATATTATTATCATCATATTACTTAACAGAATTGAATTACTAATTTTTTTTATTAGAAATCTATCTTGATCATCTAACTAGTTTGTGAAAGTAAAACTACATTGTTTTATAGAACTATACCTAATGAAAAAGATATAAAGATTCCTATAACAACATGGTATAAAACTAAACAATCATTCAAAATATTAGCAAGTAATGTTACCTAAATATTTGAAACAACAGAAAATCATGAAACTATTAACAAAAGTTAAACTAATTCAGGTTTCAAATTAAATTAGAATTAGGAAAACTAAACTACATTAAGAACTAAACAGATTATGTTTTTGTTAAAAAAAGTAACTAAATTTATTCAAAAAAACTCAAATCATGTAGAATGATAGGTTTAACTAATACCAAACAGTGGCAAAAAGATTCACTCAAAAATATATTTTTACACTATAGTTATACAGATTTTAGTAATTTGAACAAATTTGATTAGATTCAAAATTTAAAGGTCTAATTTGAATTCTAAGCATACAGACATAAACTACATCAAATATGTGAACTAATGCAAAAAGAATCAACTAAAAACACTAAATAGTTTAAAAGATATGATAAAAACAAGATTTGAAAACATTCTGTTTTCTAAAACAGAATCAGAAAAAGAAAAAAGAAAACTCATCGGACAGGGGGTACGTGGCGGGTTGTGGTTGGCCGAGAGGGTGTGTGTTTGGGCGTTTGCGGGCGGGTGACCGAAGCTTAGCGCGTACCGGTTCGGCTTTTAAAACAATCTAATCCTATGCGTCGGATCTCGATCGAACGGCTAAGAGAGGGAGAGAGGGCTCACAGAAAGATGAGTCGCCGGCGAGGGGGTTCTCCAGCGAGGCCGAGGCGATGAGGTCGTCGGGGGCGGCGCTCCGGTGGTTGGGGACGGCGTCCGAGGGGTTCAAACGACAGCAGCGGGTCTCCAGCGCACTTTGGTGGTGTCGGAGGGGAGTGGGGACGAGCGTGGCAACGACCAGGTGCTCTGGAAGCTTCGGATGGGGATCCAAACTCTGGCGAGGGTGTGGGCAGCGCTCTGGCGAGGTAGAGTGGGGGCTCGAAGGTGGAATGAGGAGCGGAGGGTTGGGGCTACTTATAGGGCCGGAGCGGTGGTCGGGGAAGGAAAGAGGAGGGAGATCCGGAGAGGAGGAATCGCCGGCGAGGTTCTGTCGACGCGAGGAGGAAGGCGACCACGGCGTCTTTGGGATCAGACGGTGGGGCCAAGGCGTCAGAGAGAGGGAGGGCGGCATCAGCGCGTCGGTCGGTCGGCTCGGAGCGGTTTCGGGACTTAACTGCTGTGGGCCGGCCCATTTCGAATTAAATTCGTTTCCTTTTTAATATCCAGAGCAGTAAAACTCATTTAAAAGTATTCAAAACTTTTCCAAATATAGGAAATATATATATCAAAATGATCAGGAGAATTAATGCTATTCAATGAATATTTTTTCTCTGTCATATTGAATACTTTGAAAAAAAATATTTTTCAGAAAATGCTTATTTGATTTTAAATCCTTTTGCAAAAAAAAATCAAATAGCCCCCTGGTTTTATTGTTCAAATATTTCACCAAGATGCCCCTGGTGTGGAGTGTCATGTTACTACCCTGTTTTCTTTGAACTTTTCCACAGATTTTCAAATAGGTGAAACAAGAAAAAGGGAAATATGAAAGTGACATTTCAGAAATTCAAAAGAAACACTTCAACCATTATATTCATTCAAACAATATGATTATGATGCATAGCTATATTTCATAACATTCCAAAATGAAATTTTGGGATGTTACAAACCTACCCACCTTAATATGAATCTCGCCCTCGAGATTCGGGTTGGCTAGAAAATAGGTGCGGATGGTCTCTACGAAGATCTTCTTCGCGTTCCCAGTTGGATTCTTCCTTGGTATGGTGACTCCACAAAACCTTACAGAACTTGATGATCTTGCTTCGGGTAACTTTGTTGGCAGTCTCGAGGATTCTGACAGGCTTCTCCTCATAGGTCAGGTCACTGTCAAGTTGTATGGCCTCTAGGGGCACTGTGTCTCTCAAAGGAATATCAGCCATCTCAGCATGGCATTTCTTCAACTGGGAAACATGGAAAACATCATGAACTCCGGACAGTCTTTCCAGCAATTCCAGCTTGTATGCAACTTCGCCTCTACGTTCCAGAATTTTGTAGGGGCCTATGAATCTGGGTGCTAACTTTGCTTTAACACCAAACCTCTTGATTCCTCGAAGTGGGGACACACGGAGATATGCTCGATCCCCTACTTCATATGTCACCTCCTTGCATTTGTTATCAGCATAGCTCTTCTACCGGGAATGAGCTATCTTGAGTCGGCCTTGAATCAGTTTGACCTTATCTTCAGAATCTCTGATAAGATCGGGACCAAAAAGTTGTCGGTCTCCAACACCATCCCACGTCAATGGTGTTCTGCACCTCCTTCCGTATAAAGCTTTGAAAGGGGCCATCTTCAGACTGGTCTGATAACTGTTGTTGTATGAGAACTCTGCATAAGGTAAGTTGTCATCCCAACTGGACCCATAGTCTAGTGCACAGGCTCTCAACATGTCCTCCAGAATCTGGTTGACTCTCTCAGTCTGTCCATCGGTCTACGGATGAAAAGTTGTACTGAACTCCAGTCTTGTACCCAAAGTTTCATGTAGTTGATGCCAAAACTTTGAGGTAAATTGTGTTCCTCTATCTGACATGATACTCCTCGGAACTCCATGCACATATACGATCCTGGTCATATATATCTTGGTTAGCTTAGCACTGGTATAAGTGGTTTTCACTGGAATGAAATGAGCCACCTTGGTCAAGCGATCGACCACTACTCAAATGGAATCATATCCTGAACGGGTCCTAGGTAGTCATGTGATGAAGTCCATACCAAGCTTATCCCATTTCCACTTGAGTATCGGCAAAGGTTGGAGTAACCCTGCTGGTTTCTGATGTTCCGCCTTTACTCGCTAACAAACATCACATACCGCAACATGTTCGGCAATATCTTTCTTCATACCTGTCCACCAGTAACTTTCCTTCAAATCTAGGTACATCTTGGTGTTGCCTGGGTGTATCGAGTATGGTGAATCGTGGGCTTCTTGAAGTATCAACTTCCTAAGCTCTAGGTCATGGGGCACATAGATTCGGTTCTCAAACCATAGAGTACCCTGTTCATCTTCACGAAAGCCTTTAGCCTTGCCTTCCGTCATTCTCTGCTTTATCTCACCTATCTCCTTGTCCGATTTCTGGGCTTCTCGAATTCTTTCGGTCAAGGTGGACTGAATCTCTAGTGTGGCAACATATCCTTGCGGAACTATCTCTAACCGAAGCTCTCTGAGATCTTTGGTTAACTCCTGGGGTAATCCTCCGGCTATGAGTGTGTTCACATAACTCTTCCGACTCAGAGCATCTACCACAACATTTGCCTTTCCTGGATGGTAATGTAATCTCATGTTATAGTCCTTGATTAACTCTAACCATCTCCTCTATCTGAGGTTCAACTCCTTCTGCGTGAAGATATACTTCAGGCTCTTATGATCAGTGTTCACATCACAACTATTTCCGATAAGGAAATGTCTCCAAGTCTTGAGTGCGTGCACTACGGCTGCTAGCTCCAAATCATGGGTGGCATAATTCAACTCATGGGGTCGTAGCTGTCTGGATGCATATGCTACAACTTTTCCCTCTTGCATGAGTACTCCTCCAAGTCCTTGACGGGATGCGTCGCAATAAACCTGGAAGTCCTTCTGATTGTTTGGCAGTATCAACACTGGGGCTGTGACCAAACGTTGCTTCAATTCCTGGAAACTGGCCTCACATTCCTCAATCCAAATATACTTAGACTCTTTCTTCAACAGCTCTGTCATGGGCTTGGCAATCTTTGAGAAATTCTCAATGAATCTCCGGTAATATCCGGCAAGTCCGAGAAAACTGCGGATCTCCTTAACTGAGGTGGGTGGCTTCCACTTAGTGACTGCTTCAACCTTAGCGGGATCTACTGCTATTCCTTCTCCGGAAATAACATGTCCAAGGAATCCGACTTTCGTCAGCCAAAATTCACATTTACTGAACTTGGCATACAACTGATGCACTCTAAGCTTCTCCAGAACTAAGCGCAAGTGTTCCTTGTGTTCTTCCTCGCTCTTGGAGAATATCAAAATGTCATCGATGAACACCACGACAAACTTGTCCAAATATTCCATAAACACTTTGTTCATTAAATTCATGGAGTAGGCAGGAACATTAGTCAAACCAAAGGACATGACTGTATACTCGTATAAGCCATACCTGGTGGTGAAAGCTGTTTTGGGTATATCATGTTCACGAATCTTCAGTTGGTGATACCCTGATCGAAGATTGATCTTGGAGAATACTTTGGCGGCTACTAGCTGGTCAAACAGGTCATTAATCATCGGCAGAGGGTACTTATTCTTGATAGTCACCTCGTTCAATGCTCGATAATCGACCACCATCCTCAAGGTTTTATCTTTCTTCTCCACCAAAAGAACCGGGGCTCCCCAAGGTGATGAACTTGGGCGAATATATCCCTTGTCCAATAGCTCCTTAATTTGCTTCTTGATTTCCACTAAATCATTTGCGGGCATCCGATAGGGTCTCTTGGAAATTGGGGTTGTCCCTGGTAGTAGCTCTATTAGAAACTCAATATCCCTATCTGGTGGCATGCCTGGTAATTCCTCTGGGAATACATCTGGAAAGTCTCGTACAACCGGTACTTCCTCCTGAACAACTCTTGTGAGGGAATTTAACCGAGCACTCATCTGTGTGCGTCAGGATACATACTTAATCCTCTTGTTCTCCGGAGTGGTGAGTGAAATAGACTTGCTGGGGCAATCAAGGTTTCCTTCATACTTGGTCATCCAATCCATGACTAGGATTACATCCAATCCCTAGGATTCTAAGACGATGAGGTCGGTAGGAAAAACATGGTTTCCTATGTGAAGTTTCAGGGCGTGGCATCCTATTCCTGCCGTCATAATTCCTCCTGGGGAATTTACCTTAATGGGCTGACTAAGGGTTCTGGTGGGTAAACCATACTTTTCCACAACTACCCTTGATATGAATGAATGAGTTGCACCAGAATCAAAAAGTACCATAACTGGACGTGAATGCAATAAAAACTTACCAACAACAGTCTCGGGCTGATCATAGACTTCTTCCACATCGATGTGGTTCACCTTAGCACGAGGAAACGGATTTGGCTTCTTAGCTGCGGAGTTGCCGTTTCCATTCCCTTGCTTGTTCTGAGGGCATTCAGTGGCATAGTGCCGTGTCTTCTGACACTTGAAATAGGTGATATGGTTCAGATCCTTCTGAGCTAGAGCGAGACGGTGTTGGTTGCCATTCCCACTTCCATTACCATTCTTGAAGCTGCCATTGTTGGGACGATTATTCCCATTTCCTCCATGGTGGTGGCCTCCATGGTTGTGCACGGGATGAGTGTGTCCTCCATACTTACCGGTCCCTGATCCGGATTTCCTGAGTACGGGGTGTAGCGGGGCTTCTGATGAGCTCCAGAGGTAGACCTCCCATGTGCATACTTCCTCTTGCGGTTCTCAATTTGCTGCTGCTTCCCCTCCAAGGTGAGGGCCTTGTCTACCAGCTCCTGGTAGTTGCCGAAGGTAGCCACTATCATCTGCATGCTCAACTCATCATTGAGTCCTTCCAAGAACTTTTCCTGCTTGGCTGCATCGTCGGCCACATCTCCTGGTGCATAACGAGCCAACGTGTTGAAGTCGTCCACGTACTGGGCCACGGAATGGTTCCCCTAGAGTAAGTTGCGAAACTCACGCTTCTTCAGACTCATGGCTCCAGCTGAGACATGTGCTGTGCGGAAGGCTTGCTTGAACTGCTCCCAAGTCACATCAGCAATGGGGTATGTGGTGGTGTAGTTCTCCCACCATGAAGTTGCTGGTCCATCCAGTTGATGGGCAGCAAAACGCACTTTTTCAGCCTTAGTGCATCCTGCAGTGGTGAGTTCCCTCTCCATCTTGCGGAGCCAATCATCTTCCACAATGGGCTCTGTGCTGCTGGAGAAGGTTGGGGGATTCAGTCTCAGAAAACGGGTGAGGTTGTCGCCTTGAGGTGGAGGGTGGTTGTTGTGGTTGTTGGTCTGATTCTGAATCAACAGCTGCATCAGGGTGTTCTGCTGCTGAAGGAGTTGGGTGAGCTCTGGCAGGAAAGTGAAGTCGGGCTCATGTCATGGAGGCATCTTGCTGTTTTTTAGAGGGGTGAGAATTAGAATAGAACAATGACCTAAAAGGGAAATTCACTACCCATATGCAATGCAACAAACATTTCACACCAAACACTCATTCATTTATTCAACTCAAGGTCAAACATCGAGATACAAATCTCCAATCAAACTAAACATCGACCTACGCTTAACGACGAAGTACATGGTTATACATGGAGGCATAACTAAAGTTGTCCTGAGAAGTACATGGTGAAGTGGTCTCCTCCGGTGGTGCTCTCCTCATAGTCATCATCATTGCTGATCAAAGGAGCCATGTCTCCTTCGGGATAAAGATTTTCACCCATGTCCATCTGTTCCTCCAGAGTTGCGATGCGAGTGTTCAGCTTGTCCATCCTCTCTAAGAAATCCTTCACCGCATACTCATGCTCGTACTTGGCTTCCCGTAAGTCAGCTTCGAGGTCAATCTCACGGTTCATCAGCCTCTTGATCATCTTCGTGTCGGCACGTACCCGAAGCTCCAAGGTCCTGATGTGCCTCTCCAAAGTCTGGATATAGGAAATGGTGGTGTCTTCAGTGGGAGTGGTTATGATATTTCCATTTCCATTTCCATTGGTTTCCCTGCGACTCTGTCGGTGCCCATCCTTTCCTACCGTTCTTCTACATCTCGTAGCACCGCCTGTCCAGGGTCACCGCGATATCCAACCAAGCCAGATCCCATAATGACTTGTGGCTGTGCAGGTAAGCCTTGGGTCTTAAAGTATCCATCCATCTCTTTGTGCCTGGGTGGACCTTTCCGCATGAATATTGGCACATCTCCAGCATCATCTAGGCTAACCACTGGTTTCTCCAGGGTGCCGTTCAACCATCATCCACCCAGAGGTAAGTTGAATAACTTGGAGTCTTGAATACTTGATCATCATGTAGGTCTTGAAATTATTAACTCACAACTCTCATGAATCACACAACCAACCCCGTCTACTAATAGCATAGCAAAATGTAAAACAACGTTTCCTGGGGCCAATGTGTCAAAGGGTTGAGGGGTACCTACCACATGATACTACAACAAGTAACCAAGTTTCCAATTTACCTACTTTGCATGCAATTGGGGTGATGGAAGAACTAATGCAATAAAACATAGGTATACATGATCAAAGTGACTTGCCTTGCTGACGATCCTCGTAATCAAGTGACTCTAGATAACAAGCTTCACACTCCGGATGATCTAAAGAATCAAACAAGAGCACACCATAAACAATAATACAAAACAATTCACACAATTCAGCAAGGTTAAACAAACAATACTAAAACATTCAATAGTATCAATCAAGAGAAAGAAATCAAAATAAAAAGTTTGACTCACAAAAAAATTTTAGTGTCAAAAACTTCTACTACTACTACTTTAAGACAATCAACCAAACATTATCTAGTAGAAAAGAAATAGTAAAGAAAATAAATTTTAGTAAACATAATCAAATTCGCTAAAACTTTTGTGTAAAGAAACACTACTAAAATGAAAATAACTAGAATGTTCCCATAACTTTGGAATAGGAAACCAAAACAATGATATTATTAACACTAATATTATTATCATCATATTACTTAACAGAATTGAATTACTATTTTTTTATTAGAAATCTATCTTGATCATCTAACTAGTTTGTGAAAGTAAAACTATATTGTTTTATAGAACTATACCTAATGAAAAAGATATAAAGATTCCTATAACAACATGGTATAAAACTAAACAATCATTCAAAATATTAGCAAGTAATGTTACCTAAATATTTGAAACAACAGAAACTCATGAAACTATTAACAAAAGTTAAACTAATTCAGGTTTCAAATTAAATTAGAATTAGGAAAACTAAACTACATTAAGAACTAAACAGATTCTGTTTTTGTTAAAAACAGTAACTAAGATTATTCGAAAAAAATACTCAAATCATGTAGAATGATAGGTTTAACTAATACCAAACAGTGGCAAAAAGATTCACTCAAAAATATATTTTTAAACTATAGTTATACAGATTTTAGTAATTTGAACAAATTTGATTAGATTCAAAATTTAAAGGTCAAATTTGAATTCTAAGCTTACAGACATAAACTACATCAAATATGTGAACTAATGCAAAAAGAATCAACTAAAAACACTAAATAGTTTAAAAGATATGATAAAAACAAGATTTGAAAACATTCTGTTTTCTAAAACAGAATTAGAAAAAGAAAAAAGAAAACTCATCGGACAGGGGCTACGTGGCGGGTTGTGGTTGGCCGAGAGGGTGTGCATTCGGCGTTTGCATGCGGGTGACCGAAGCTTAGCACGTACCGGTTCGGCTTTTAAAACGATCTAATCCTACGCGTCGGATCTGGATCGAACGACTAAGAGAGGGAGAGGGGGCTCACAGAGAGATGAGTCGCCGGCGAGGGGGTTCTCCGGCGAGGCCGAGGCGATGAGGTCATCAGGGGTGGTGCTCCGGTGGTTGGGGACGGCGTCCGAGGGGTTCAAACGATGGCGGCGGGTCTCCGGCGCACTTTGGTGGTGTCGGAGGGGAGTGGGGACGAGCGTGGCAACGGCCAGGTGCTCTGGAAGCTTCGGATGGGGATCCGAACTCCGGCGAGGGTGTGGGCAGTGCTCTGGCGAGGTAAAGTGGGGGCTCAGGGCCATATCACATATATCACATCATGTAATTGGCCATATCACATCACAACATACCCTGCAAAAACAAGTTAGACGTCCTCTAATTGTTGTTGCATGTTTTACGTGGCTGCTACAGGTATCTAGCAAGAACAATTCTCACCTACACATAAACCACAATGGTGATACATAAGTTGTTTTTCAACCTTCTCAGGGACCGCCTTTGTCGAATCCGATCCAACTAAAGTAGGAGAAACAGGCACCCGCCAGCCATCTTTGTGCAACGAGGTTACACGTCAGTCGATGGAACCGGTCTCTCGTAAGCGTACGAGTAAGGTTGGTCCGGGCCGCTTCATCCCACATTACCACTGAACCAAAACACGACCAAGGGAGGAAGCAATCTAAGCATCAACGCCCACAAACTCTTTGTGTTCTACTCGATATCTCATCTACACATAGACCTAGCTCATGATGCCACTGTTGGGGAACGTCGCACGGGAAACAAAAAATTTCCTACGCACACGCAAGATCTATCCATGGTGATGAGCATCTACAAGAGGGATAGTGGATCTACGTACCCTTGTAGATCTCTAAGCGGTAAGCGTTAAGAAACATGGTTGGTGTAGTCGAACGTCCTCGCGATCCAAATCGCAGAGCGTCCCGCGATCCAATCATGATCTGTCCCGATCAAGCACCGAACGGACGGCACCTCCGCGTTCAGCACACATGCAGCTTGATGACGATCTCCACCTTATTGATCCAGCAAGAGAGAGCGGAGAGGTAGACGAGTTCTCCAGCAGCGTGCCGCCGCCGTGGTGATGGTGGTGAAGTAATTCCGGCAGGACTTCGCCTAAGCACTGCAGAAAACCGATCTAGAGGAGAAACTATGCACTAGAGGAACATGTAGCACGTGGATGAAAATCTCATGCAAAAACCCTAAAACTTCTAGTATATATAAGAGAAAGAGAGGAGGAGACTTTGCTCAAGGGCCAAGCCCTCTAGTATTCGACCGAAGTGGGAGGAGAGGAGGAATCCTCCTCCAATCCTAGTAGGACTAGGACTCCTCCTTATTTTGGCCTTTTAGCCTTTTCCCACCTTTTTCTCTTTGGGCTTTTCTTCCCAGCCGCATGGGCCTTGTGTGGGACTTCCACCAGCCAACTAAGGGCTGGTATTCACTCTCCCACAGCCCATGTAGCCTCTTGGGTCGAAATACCCCTCCCGATGGTCTCCCGTTACACTACCAGCACCCCCGGTACACTACCGATGAGCCCGAAACTTTTCCGGCGACCAAAATAGGACTTCCTATATATCAACCTTTACCTCTGGACCATTCCGGAGCTCCTCGTGATGTCCGAGATCTCATCCGGGACTCCGAACAACCTTTGGTCACCACCATGCATAAGTCTATACTACCGAAACGTCACCAAACCTTAAGTGTGCACACCCTGCGGGTTCGAGAACTATGTAGACATGACCGAGACACCTCTACAGTCAATAACCAATATTGGGACCTGGATGCCCATATTGGTTCCTACATATTCTATGAAGATCTTTATCGGTGGAACCTCTATGTCAAGGATTCAGTTAATCCCGTATGATGTTCCCTTTGTTCTTTGGTATGTTACTTGCCCGAGATTCGATCGTCGGTATCTCCATACCTAGTTCAACCTCGTTACCGGAAAGTCTCTTTACTCATTCTATAACACAACATCCCATGACTAACACTTAGTCACATTGCTTGCAAGGCTTATTGTGATGTTGTATTACCGAGTGGGCCCTAAGATACCTCTCTGTCACACAGAGTAACAAATCCCAGTTTTGATCCATGCCAACCCAATAGATACCCTCGGAGATACCTGTAGAGCACCTTTATAGTCACCCAGTTACGTTGTGACGTTTGATACACACAAGGCACTCCTCCAGTGTCCGTGAGTTGCATGATCTCATGGTCATAGGAACATATACTTAACATGCACAAAACAGTAGCAATAAACTGACACGATCATATGCTACGTTTTTAGTTTGGGTCTTGTCCATCATATCATTCTCCTAATGATGTGACCCCATTATCAAATGACATCACATGTCAATGGCTAGGAAACCTTGACCATCTTTGATCAACGAGCTAGTTCACTAGAGGCATACTAGGGACAAAGTGTTGTCTATTTATCCACACATGTAATGTGTTTACAATCAATACAATTATAGCATGGATAATAAACAATTATCATGAACAAGGAAATATAATAATAAACCCTTTATTTATTGCCTCTAGGGCATATTTCCAACAATCTATACATTGTTGATTTCACTAAGAGATCCAAGCCTCGCACTTGTTTAATTGCAAAATCTTCCAAAGGTTGGCTTTGGCATAGAAGACTTGGACATATAGGCATGCGCAATCTAGATAAGCTAATCAAAGGTGATCATATACTTACTGTTAAATATGTTATCTTTGACAAAGATAGACTTTGTAGTGCTTGTCAAGCTGGAAAGCAAGTAGGTGGAAGTCATCCCGTTAAGAATATCATGACTACTAGGAGACCACTCGAGTTACTTCACATGGATCTTTTTGGTCCTAATGCTTGTAAGATTCTCGGTGGAAATTCCTATGGTCTAGTTATAGTTGATGATTTTTCCAGATTTACGTGAGTATTCTTTCTTGATGATAGGTCGTAGGTTCAAAAAAAATTCAAGAGCTTCGCTCGCAAAGCGCAAAATCAGTTTGAAGTGAAGATCAAGAAGGTTTGGAGCGATAATGGATCGGAGTTCAGGAACACCCATGTGGATACCTTTCTTGACGAATAAGGTGTCTCACATGAGTTCTCGGCTACGTACACACCTCAACAAAATGGAGTTGTTGAGAGGAAGAACTGGATGCTCATTGAGATGGCAAGAACGACGCTTGAAGAATACAAGACGCCAAGACACTTTTGGGTAGAAGTCGTTGAAACAGCATGTCATGCCACAAACCGACTTTACTTGCACAAGCTTCTTGGTAAAACAGCATACGGGCTACTCACCGGTAACAAACCCCAAGTCGGATACTTTCGGGTATTTGGCTCAAAGTGCTACATTCTTGATAAGGATCGTCGTACTAAATTTGCTCCGAAATCTCATGAAGGATTCCTACTTGGTTACAGATCGAACTCTCACACTTATCGTGTCTACAACAACTTCACTCGAAAAGTTGAAGAGACGGTAGATGTGTAAGTTTGATGAATCTAATGGTTTGCAAGTCGAACAATTGCCAAATGGTGTAGGTGATAAGGACCCTTCGGAAGCTATTCTATATCTACCCATCGGCAAGATTCGTCCCATGGAGGTGAAGGAAAGTACTTCATTAACTCAAGTGGAAGCCCTTACTTCACATCAAGGTGAACCTCAGCATGACATGGAGGCATCCACAAGCGCTACACGAAGAGATGATCAAGAGGAGGAAGTGCATAATGAAGATCCACCACAACCACCTTCACCACCACCTCAGGGGAATGACACCTTCAACAACAACAAAGATGAAGGAGATGATGATGAAGAAGAAGAAGCTCCACCATCCAACAATCGAAAGATGACCCAAGTTCGAGCTCAAGTGACCAAGAACCATCCCCTAAACAAAATCTTTGGTGATATACAAACAGGGAGAATCACTCGCTCTAAAACATGTCTAGCTAAATTTTGTGAGCATTATTCTTCCATATATAGCATTGAGCCTTTGAACATAGAACAAGCTCTTGAAGATGCGGATTGGGTGAACTCTATGCATGAAGAGCTTCACAACTTCAAAAGGAACGAAGTGTGGTCACTCGTAGAGAAGCCCGAAGATGAGCACAACATCATTGGAACCAAATGGGTGTTTCGGAACAAACAAGACAAAGACGGTCAAGTCATGGGCAACAAGGCTCGTCTCGTAGCCCAAGGATATACGCAAGTCGAAGGTATCGACTACAGTGAGACTTATGCCCCCGTCGCTAGACTTGAAGCTATTTGTATTCTTCATGCTTATGCTAATCACCATGATATCACGCTTTATCAAATGGATATCAAAAGTGCATTTTAAATGGTGAAATTGAAGAAGAGGTTTACGTTAAGCAACCACCTGGTTTTGTGAATCCTAAGAAACCTAATCATGTTTACAAGCTTCGTAAAGCTCTTTATGGTCTTAAGCAAGCCCCTCGTGCTTGGCATAAATGTTTAACGAAGTTTCTCATTGAAAAAGGTTTTGAAATTGGTTAAATTGATGCAACCTTGTTCACTAAGAGAGTTAATGGTGAATTATTCGTGTGCCAAATCTATGCGGATGATATTATCTTTGGTTCCACTAACCCTCAATTTAGTGAAAGATTTGGAAGGTTGATGTCCGAGAAGTATGAGATGTCTATGATGTGTGAGCTGAAATTCTTTCTTGGTTTGCAAATCAAGCAATCAAGAGAAGGAACTTTCATCTCTCAAACTAAGTATACCAAGGACTTGATCAAGAAGTTCAACATGCAGGAGTGCAAAGGTATGAAATCTCCCATGCCCACTAGTGGACATGTTGATCTTACCAGGGAGGATGAACCGGTTGATCAAAAGGTTTACCGATCTATGATTGATTCATTGCTACATCCATGTGCATCTCGTCCCGATATTATGCTTAGTGTTTCCATGTGTGCTACATATCAAGTTGCACCTAAAGAGTGTCATCTTTTGGCTGTGAAACGTATTGTGAGATACTTGATACACACACCAAACTTTGGCATTTGGTATCTCAAGGGATCTTCTTTTATTCTTGTTGGCTATTCTGATTCGGACTATGCCGGTGAAAAGGTTGATAGAAAGTCCACCTCGGGTACTTGTCAATTTTTGGGTAGATCTCTTGTGTCTTGGTCCTCCAAGAAACAAAACTCAGTATCTATATCCACTGCCGAAGCTGAGTATATTGCTGCTGGATCTTGTTGTGCGCAATTACTATGGATGACACAACGCTTAAGGATTATGGAATTTATGTTAAAAATGTTCCATTACTTTGTGACAATGAAAGTGCTATAAAAATTGGTCATAATCCTGTGCAACATTCTCGAACCAAGCATATTCAAGTTCGACATCATTTCATTCGTGATCATGTTGCCAAAGGAGATATTAATCTTCAGCATGTTCGCACTAACAAGCAATTAGTCGATATCTTTACCAAGCCACTTGATGAGAAAACATTTTGTCACTTGAGGAGTGAGTTGAACATCATTGATGCTTCAAACTTGAGCTAGACTCAGTCAGTTGCAAGCAAGGGCATGAGCTTTCTTGTTATTTCCATGTTCCCGTAACTCGTTATCATATGCCATGGAATTCTATGCTCCCTTGTATTGCACCTAATCTTTTGTAGGTACTTGGAAGAACTTCATTCCACAAGATTGCCATCAACTCCAATCATAAGCAATCTTGTCATTACCTAGTATCCACAACCCCTCTTGATGATGGAAGAAAGAAAACAACAAAAACATATCCTTGACATATACTTGATCTTAGTTGCAAAATCTTTAGTGGTATCATGTCAATTGGATATATTCATTGTTATTCCTTGCATGACTAACCTTTGTAGGTGACTGGTGTACTAGAACGAGAAGGATTGCTCTCAATTCAAGATGATTTTCATCAACCTCGAGCCTCCTCAACAAGTTCACCTACGAGCAACGTCATCAACATCACTCAAAGGTATGCACTCATATCCTTGAAAAGGTTTTACTCCAAGTCACGGGCTAAAGCAACTCAAGTGATATGAAGACATTAAAATGCTTAATCGAAAAATGGTAACCCTATTTCGAGCTTAACGTAGAGTATGACCTATGATCAAGTATTCTTTCTTGGATCCTAAGTCAATATACTCTAATATAGGTGACCTAGTCATCGCCCATCATCTAGTTAAGAATCTTGTGTGGTTTGCTCTCTATTTGCATGATCTCTCATAACCACTCAAATCTTATCTAATTGATGTCCTTTGTAAAAATTTCGCATTCCCTTCTTGAAACTATTTCTTTTGTCTCTCTGAAAATAGAAACGTGGTAACTCCTTTGGAGCCACCGATATAAAAAACTCGGTTCTACCGAAACTGCAGATGAGTTGCACTACACAATCTTGGTACCATCGATTTATTTATCCTAGAGTCACCGATTTCCTTCTTTTCTAAATCTGTGTTTCTTTAATGATTTTCCCCTTCCTTCTGTTCTTGTGATGCTCTTGTTCCTTCGATGACCCTTTTATTATTATTAAAAAGAGAGAGAGACAAACAAGCTAGTCTTAGGGGAGAAATTCTTTATTCAAGGATCCCTAGCTCCAAGGAGAAGAAGACTAAAATTTGCAAAAGGGAGAGAAGTTACATTCAATGATTCCCCTTAGTTCTTTTCTATGAACCCTACTTTCAATGACCCTTGTTCCTGAGGATCCCTTCCTTGTTAATGATCCCTGTAATTACTCATACGTTTAACCTTTTTGCTAATTTATGCCAAAGGGGGAGAATATCAAAGCTTGATGCTCAAGGGAGTGTTACATGCTTATGCAAAGGGGAAGATATGATTTAGGGGGAGAGGAAAATATTGAAAATTTACACTTATACAAGGTGAGAACAATGTAGGGGGAGAAAAATATATTTTGGAGAAAAATTGCAGATTATTTTATCTTATTTGACTATTCACTTTAGACATTTTCTCACCCTATCCAATCCCAATATCTACATGCTGAGATTCAGGGGGAGAGGATGAACTACCACTTTCATATCTAAGGGGAGAAAATATATAAAAGATTAATGCTAAAGGAGGAGACATATCAATCTTAAGGATTATCATATTTTATACGTTCTCCATATCTTGGTATCCTTTGAGTTCTATTGCTTTTGATTGGTAGAATACCCTTGTGTTTCCTCAAAGTGTATCTTGTTGGGGAACGTTGCATGGGAAACAAAAAATTTCCTACGCACACGCAAGATCTATCCATGGTGATGAGCATCTACGAGAGGGGGAGTGGATCTACATACCCTTGTAGATCGCTAAGCGGGAAGCGTTCAGAAACGCGGTTGGTGTAGTCGAACGTCTTCGCGATCCAAATCGTCGAGCATCCCGCGATCTCATCACAATCCATCCTGTGATCCAATCATGATCCGTCCCACGAACTCATCACGAACCGTCCCGTGATCTCATCACGATCCGTCTCGCGATCTTGATCACGGTCCTTCCGATCTAGCACCGAACGGATGGCACCTCCGTGTTCAGCACACGTACAGCTCGATGACGATCTCCGCTTTCTTGATCCAGCAAGAGGGAGCAGAGAGGTAGATGAGTTCTCCGGCAGCGCGACGGCGTTGCGGCGAGGGTGGTGGAGAAATTCCAGCAGGGCTTCGCCTAAGCACCGCTAAAAACCGATCTAGAGGAGAGGTAGCACGTGGCTATTAGGGTTAGCTTTTTCCTCTAAATCCTCTAGTATATATAGGAGGGAGGGAGGGGAGGAGGCAGCCTCAAACCCTCAAGGTTTGGTCGAAATTGGAGGTGGAGGAGTCCTACTCCAATCCTATTAGGAGTAGGATTCCTCCTTTCCACTTGGAAACTCTTTCCACCTCACCACCTTCGGATTTTTTTCCTTCTCAAACCACTCTAGCCGCATGGGACCTTAGAGGAGGCTTCGGCCAGCCCACCATGGGTTGGTTTTACTCCTCCCACAGCCCATGTAGCCTCTTGGGTCGAAATACCTCTCCCGATAGTCCCCCGGTACACTACCGGCACTCCCGATACACTACCGATGAGCCCGAAACTTTTCCGGTGAGCAAAACAGGGCTTCCTATATATCAATCTTTACCTCCGGACCATTCCGGAGCTCCTCGTGATGTTCGGGATCTCATCTGGGACTCCGAACAACCTTCGGTCACCACCATACATAACTCTATATTACCGAAACGTCACCGAACCTTAAGTGTGCAGACCCTGCGGGTTCAAGAACTATGTAGACATGACCGAAACACCTCAACGTTCAATAACCAATAGTGGGACCTGGATGCCCATATTGGTTCCTACATATTCTACGAAGATCTTTATCGGTCTGACCTCTATGTCAAGGATTCAGTTAATCCCGTATGATGTTCCCTTTCTTCTTCGGTATGTTACTTGCCCGAGATTCGGTCGTCGGTATCTCCATACCTAGTTCAACCTCGTTACCAGAAAGTCTCTTTACTCGTTCCGTAATACAAGATCCCGTGACTAACACGTAGTCACATTGCTTGCAAGGCTTATTGTGATGTTATATTACCGAGTGGGCCCTGAGATACCTCTCCGTCACACAAGGTAACAAATCCCAGTCTTGATCCATGCCAACCCAATAGACACCCTCGGAGATACCTATAGAGCACCTTTATAGTCACCCAGTTACGTTGCGACGTTTGATACACACAAGGTACTCCTCCGGTGTCAGTGAGTTGCATGATCTCATGGTCATAGGAACAAATACTTGACATGCAGAAAACAGTAGCAATAAACTAACATGATCATATGCTACATTTGTAGTTTGGGTCTTGTCCATCACATCATTCTCCTAATGACGTGATCCCATTATCAAATGACATCTCATGTCCATGACAAGGAAACCATATCCACCTTTGATCAACGAGCTAGTCTATTAGAGGCATACTAGGGACATGGTGTTGTCTATGTATCCACACATGTATCTGAGTTTCCGATCCACACAATTATAGCATGGATAATAAACGATTATCATGAACAAGGAAATATGATAATAACCAATTTATTATTGCCTCTAGGGCATATTTCCAACATATCTCTGCTACTAGAATGCTCAAGAACACAAGGTAAGTATATGTATCATATCTTCAATCAAGATGATCTCCTGCTTCTAGCACATATTGTTTGCAAGAGTGAAGTCTTGGTCAAGGATACACCTCATTCATATACATTTGATGCAAATAGCCAAGATAAAAGAGTGAAGTCTTGATCAAGGATACACCTCATTCATATACTCAAGGTTAAGTTATGGGCTCGTTCTGTCGTTGTTCGGAGATGAGGATTTTATTCCAGTTTGTTGTTGTGAGATGACCCCCGTGGAGGAACCTTTCATATGTTTGCGGAGGACACAACTGCCGTCTTGCCATCCACCAGTTCTGGCAACATCTGATGCTATACAAATTAGTCAAGAAGAAGCAATGTACTAGGCGCAAGCTAAATACACGGGCCTGCAGTTTTCTCCATGTTTCAGGCAACCACTAGAAGGTGGTGAACATTTTATCCATTGTGGGAGTCCCTATGGATTGTATTTGGATATGGTCACACAAGTAAGTAAGATGTGGAAATTAAACTAGTGTTGGGTATCTATCTTGTGCATTGTACAGTTGCAACACTTGTTTCTTGGTATTCTATGTAGTACTTCTAGCTATACCTTTCATGCGAGCACCAAGTCCTGGTTTGACCAATACAATGAAAAGAGCTATAGCTTGCTTGTAGTTGTTGAACTGACACTTTCTCCAATGCATATGGGGATGGTACTGGCCGTGGAAATATTCAAGGAGCTCGTAAGTGTAGAGTTTTTGTTTAGAAACCTTGCAGGATCTCCAAACTCTTGTGCAGTCAATGCCTTTGGGAAAAACAGTCATCCACATTCCTTTCTTCAGTTTAAGAAATGGTGTCCTCTTGGGTTTCATGAAGAAAAAATTCATCATAGGCTGTCTGCGCCTTTATCCAGTGTTGTTCGTCGACACTGGAATCCAGGTGACGAGCAACGGTATTCAGAGGACATTTCTGGATATTATTGCAATCTCTTTGTATTTCTGGTGTGTTTGGTGGTTCAACCTATTTGCGTCTGCGAATTGATTTATCTGCAAGGTGCACAACAACAGTCTTTGGGTTCACGAAATCGAGAAACAGATATGGCTCATGCAAAGAAGGGTTCCGAATTAATACATGCAGAGAAAGTAAATTACAAGGTCGTGCAATCTAATTCCTACTATATGATGCGGCAACTGGAAGGCATAGAAATGGCTACCAATTTCAGAACAATGAAACTACAGATGCCCAACATTAAAGCTTCAGAAACTTGTGAGTGTCAGCATCTTATATCAACTAAGGTTTATCATGAATTTTGGGATTGCTTTGAAGTTGTTCTTGTACAACATACCCGAAATCGAATGAAGTGTGTGTTTCTGGTGTTAGCATCTTTAGTGGGGAACTTTTTAGCACTGGAAGTTAGGGCTCTATTTCAATCAGTTATCGTCTCTTGCATATTTGAGAATGGTGGACTTGAGACTAGCCAGTATGTATATTGGTGCTATCTATGTTGACGATTCAATGCAGCAGTGGGCGATTCGCAGCTATACAAGCATACAGATTTCTGATGGTCAGTGCAGGTGTTTCCTTTTTCCTCTCGGCTCTGCTATATGTATATGGGAGTTCAACATGGGCACCTACCAGATGATCATGTATTGGGACCCCGGAGGACCGGCGGTGTTCATGATACTGGAATTGGCTCGATGAGCACAACTAGGCGAAGAGTTCCTTGGTGCGAGTGCGACTATGCCATTTTCTATTGCCGCTCTTATGTGCAAGCGTCAACGACAACAACCACCCAAATGCTTGCCATGCCATTCAATCCTGATGATTGTACTCTATGCCGCACACAACTTCTACATGACATCAGCGGGTGTACCAGTAGCTCTCAAGAAGGGAGGGCTATCAGATACGACATTGCCTTCCTCGACAAAGTTCCCCATGGCAGCGAATACTACCTCAACCATGACCACTTCTCCAAGCTCGTTCAAGTCCACCTCAACTATGGCTACTACAATGGCAACTCCGGCATGATCAAGGACCTTCAAGCACCCCTGGTTCCTGGCGAGCTCTTTGACAGCGGCTTGGGGCAAGCCGCATTTCAAGAAGGGAGGGATGTTAGGAGCCCTCCCATCATCATGTACATGGGCTGGCCTCTTGGACCAGCTCACAGGCCTGACCCGTTCAGGAACTACGGAGACGATAGGAACGAGAGGCGAGGCAACGAGAGAGCCATCCAGTGGATCACGAACGAACCGGCGACGGCTATCCCTTCCCTTTCCTCCTTCTTCCCCCAATTCTTGTATCCAGAGACTGTAATCCCCAATTGCCGTTCAAATTCAGGTGTAAGAGCAATAAATCGAGAGAGGAACTGTTAGGTAGCTAACAGTTGATCTTCTTCTTCCTCCTTCAAGTCACTTCCTTGCTTGCTAGGGCGGTGTCGATCAAAAGAACCAACCCACATAGGCTTCATTAGCTTTCCTCTTGGGCCTACAGACCAAAATGCTATTTTCCTTGAATGCATTTTTTATTTAAAAAGAAGAGAGATTCCATGATGCATGTAAAATAAAGCAATCTAAAAAAACATCTTATACAAAAACAATTATGCCCTTGATCTAAATCATGAAAAATGTCATTCTACTTTGTCAAATTACCATTGCTCTAATCTACAAACTTACCATGAGTATCTTAAAAAACAAAAGGGTGGTCATGTGGATAATAAATAACAAAACCTCCATGCTAAACTTTAATAATTTACATCATCAATATGGAAATATTTAATCTGATAAGCCCCAATTTGATTCTACATTTTTTGTTTCCATAAACATAAAAAAGTCACGCACACGAATTGACATGGTCAAAAATAGAAAAAGTCGGCATGCCATAAAAAATGAAAATTCATCTTATTAATAATAAAAATGGCATCCTTTTATTAATAAAAATATCATATTGTTAAAAATAAAAATGGCATGTGTATTGACTATTAAAATGGCATGCTCTTAATAATAAAAATGTCCTCATCTTAAAAATAAAAATTCCATGTCATTAACTATTAAAATGACATCCTTTTATTAATAAAAATGGTATGTTATTAATTATTAATATTACATGCTCTTAATAATAAAACTATCACCATCTTACTAATAATTTGCCATGTTATTGATTATCAAAATGTCATGCCTTAATAATAATATTCTCATCCTTTTATTAATAAAAATGCCATGTGAGAAACTAAAAGTGCCATGTTTTGGAACATAAAAAATCCCATGGTTTAAATAGTTGTTTTGCCATGCTACATATAATAAAAATGCAGGCGACGGGTTTGATGAAAAAAAATCCTCTATGCCTCGAGCAAGTTGCAAACTCTCCTTCTAAAGTTCTATTGGTCCAAAAGTCCGGGCATTCTCGAGCTCCCATTTGAGAAATGGCTCTTGCTTCTCTAAGTCTATCTTCTCCCTCTCAATTTTTAACTTGTTGCTCTCAATTTGCAACTTATTGTTCACCCTTAGTCGGCCTGAATCCATATTTTCTTTCAGACCATTCAACATGAGCTTGTATCTCCCTTTCTCTTGTTCTCCCACATTGAAAAAATGCATGTCCATGGCATAATTGTGGAAATATGCACTAGAAGAAATAATAAATGTGTTATTATTATATTTCCTTGTTCATTATAATCTTTAATAACCATGCTATAATTGTATTGATTGGAAACTCAAATACATGTGTGGGTACATAGATAACACTGTGTCCCTAGTATGCCTCTAGTGAACTAGCTCATTGATCAAAGATGGTTAAGGTTTCCTGGCCATAGACATGAGATGTCATTTGATAATGATATCATATCATTAGGAGAATGATGTGATGGACAAGACCCAAATATAAACATAGCATATGATCGTGTCAGTTTATTGCTATAGTTTTCTGCATGTCAAGTATCCGTTCCTATGACCATGAGATCATGCAACTCACTGACACCGGAGGAATACCTTGTGTGTATCAAACATCACAACGTAACTGGGTGACTATAAAGGTGCTCTACAGGTATTTTCGAGGGTGTCTGTTGAGTTGGCATGGATCAAGATTGGGATTTGTTACTCCGTGTGACTAAGAGGTATCTCAGGGCCCACTCGGTAATAGAACATCACAATAAGCCTTGCAAGCAAAGTGACTAAAGAGTTAGTCATGGGATCTTGTATTACGGAATGAGTAAAGTGACTTGCCGGTAACGAGATTGAACTAGGTATAGAGATACCGACGATCAAATATCGGGCAAGTAACATACCGAAGAGCAGAGGGAACATCATACAGGATTAACTGAATCCTTGACATAGAGGTTCAATCGATAAAGATCTTCTTAGAATATGTAGGAACTAATATGGGCATCCAGGTCCCGCTATTGGTTATTGACTATAGAGGTGTCTCGGTCATGTCTACATAGTTCTTGAACCCACAGGGTCTGCACACTTAACGTTCGGTGACGTTTCGGTAGTATTGAGTTATATGTGTTGGTGACTGTGTTGGGAACGTCGCATGGGAAACAAAAAATTTCCTACGCACACGCAAGATCTATCCATGATGATGAGCATCTACGAGAGGGAGAGTGGATCTACATACCCTTGTAGATCGCTAAGCGGGAAGCGTTAAGAAACGCGGTTGGTGTAGTCGAACATCTTCGCGATCCAAATCGCCGAGCGTTCCGCGATCTCATCACGATCCATCCCGCAATCCAATCACGATCTGTCCCGTGAACTCCTCACGATTCGTCCCACGATCCAATCATGATCCGTCCTGCGAACACATCACGATCCGTCCCGTGAACTCATCACGATCCGTCTCGCGATCTTGATCACGGTCCTTTCGATCTAGCGCCGAACGGACGACACCTCCGCGTTCAGCACACGTACAGTTTGATGACGATCTCCGTCTTCTTGATCCAGCAATAGGGTGTGAAGAGGTAGTAGAGTTCTCTGGCAGCATGACGGCGCTCCGGCGATGGTGGTGGAGCTATTTCGGTAGGGCTTCGCCTAAGCACTTCAGAAAACCGATCTAGAGGAGAAACTATGCACTAGAGGAACGGGTAGCACGTGGCTGAAAATATAGTGCCAAAAACCCTAAAACCTCTAGTGTATATATAGGAGGAAGAGAGGAGGAGGCTTGGCTCCCAAGGAGCTAGCCCTTGGGTTGGCCGAACCAAGGAGGAGAGGAGGATTCCTCCTCCAATCCTAGTAGGACTAGGACTCCTCCTTATTTTTGCCTATTTCCACCTTTTTCTCTTTGGGCTTTTCTTCCCAGCCGCATGGGCCTTGAGTGGGACTTCCACCAGCCCACTAAGGGCTGGTATTCACTCTCCCACAGCCCATGTAGCCTCTTGGGTCGAAATACCCCTCCCGATGGTCTCCCGGTACACTACCGATGAGCCCGAAACTTTTTCGGCGACCAAAATAGGACATCCTATATATCAATCTTTACCTCCGGACCATTTCAGAGCTTCTTGTGACGTGCAGGATCTCATCCTGGACTTTGAACAACCTTCGGTCACCACCATACATAACTCTATACTACCAAAACGTCACCGAACCTTAGGTGTGCAGACCCTACGGGTTTGAGAACTATGTAGACATGACCGAGACACCTCTACGGTCAATAACCAATAGCAGGACCTGGATGCCCATATTGGTTCCTACATATTCTACGAAGATCTTTATCAGTCGAACCTCTATGTCAAGGATTCAGTTAATCCCGTATGATGTTCCCTTTGTTCTTCGGTATGTTACTTGCCCGAGATTCGATCGTCAGTATCTCCATACCTAGTTCAACTTGGTTACCGTCAAGTCTCTTTACTTGTTGCGTAATACAAGGTCTTGTGAATAACACTTAGTCACATTGCTTGTAAGGCTTATTGTGATGTTGTATTACCGAGTGGGCCCTGAGATACCTCTCTGTCACACGGAGTAACAAATCCCAGTCTTGATCCATGCCAACTCAACAGACACCCTCGAAGATACCTGTAGGGCACCTTTATAGTCACCCAGTTACGTTGCAACGTTTGATACACACAAGGCACTCCTCCGGTGTCAGTGAGTTGCATGATCTCATGGTCATAGGAACAGATACTTGTCATGCAGAAAACAGTGGCAATAAACTGACACGATCATATGCTACGTTTGTAGTTTGGGTCTTGTCCATCACATCATTCTCCTAATGATGTGATCCCGTTACCAAATGACATCTCATTTCCATGACTAGGAAACCATAGCCATCTTTGATCAACGAGCTAGTCTATTTAGGGGCATACTAGGGACATGGTGTTGTCTATGTATCCACACATGCATCTAAGTCTCCGATCAATACAATTATAGCATGGATAATAAACGATTATCATGAACAAGGAAATATGATAATAACTAATTTATTATTGCCTCTAGGGCATATTTCCAACAGTCTCCCACTTGCACTAGAGCAAATAATCTAGTTCACTTCACCATGTGATACGCATTGTTATTAATCTAACACCCAATGAGTTCTGGGGCTCGATCATGCTTTGCATGTGAGAGAGGTCTTATAGTCAACGGGTCTGTGACATTCAGACCCAAGCGTACTTTGCAAATCTCTATGTCAAACCGTAAACACTGCTACCACACTCCACTTGGTACTATTCCAAATGGCCGCTCCACTATATGTATCCAGATTGCTACTATGAGTCATCCGGATTGGTGTTAAAGCTTGCATCGACGTAACTCTTTATGACGAACTCTTTATCACCTCCATAATTGAGAAACATCTCCTTAGTCTTTTAGTCACTAAGGATAATCTTGACCGCTGTCCAGTGATCCACTCCTGGATCACTTTTGTACCCCTTGACTAACTCATGGCAAGGCAACCACCAGGTGCGGTACACATCATGGCATAATATAGAGCCTATGGCTAATGCATAGGGCACGACGTTCATCCTTTCTCTTTCTTCTGCCGTTGTCGAGCTTTGAGTCTCACTCAACTTCACACCTTACAAATCAGGCGAGAACTCTTTCTCTGATTGATCCGTTTTGAACTCTTTCAAAATCTTGTCAAGGTATGTACTCATTGAAAGTCTCATCTAGCATCTTGATCTATCTCTATAGATCTTGATGTTCAACAATTAGGTAGCTTTATCCAGGTCTTCCTTTGAAAAACTCTTTTCAAACAACCGTTTATGCTTTCCAGAAATTCTACATCATTTTTGAATAGCAATATGTCATCCACATATACTTATCAGAAACTCTATAGTGCTCCCACTCACTTTATTGCAAATACAAGTTTCTCATAAACTTTGTATAAATTTAAAAACTTTGATCACCTTATCAAAGTGTATATTCCAACTCCGAGATGCTTGCTTCAGTCCATAGAAGGATCACTGAAGCTTTCTCACCTTTTAGCATCCTTAGGACTGACAAAACCTTCTAGTTGTATCTCATACAACCTTTCCTCAAGGAAGGAAACGATGTCTTGGCATCCATCTTCCATATTTCATAATTGAAAAATGCAGCAACTGCTAACATAATTGCAATAGACTTTAGCATCGCTACGAGAAAGTCTCTCGTAGTCAACTCCTTGAACTTGCCAGAAACTTCTTTGCGACAAGTCGAGCTTTATAAATGGTGACATTCACCACCAGCGTCTGTCTTCATTTTAAAGATCCATTTGTACTCAACGACCTGCCGTCCAACGAGCAAGTCTACCAAAGTCTATACTTGGTTTTCATATATGGATCCTTTCTCGGATTTCATGGCCTCTAACCATTTTTCAGAATCCGGGCCCATCAACGCTTCTCCATAGCTCGTAGGTTCATCGTTGTCCAACAACATGACCTCCAAGATAGGGTTGTCGTACCGCTCAGGAGCAGTACACGTCCTTGTCGACCTACGAGGTTCAATAGTAACTTGATCCGAAGCTTCATGATCATCATCATTAACTTCCTCTTCAACTAACGTAGGCTTCACAGAAACATCTTCCTCTGCTGCGCTACTCTCTGGTTGAACAAAGGTTCAACAACCTCATCAAGTTCTATCTTCCTCCCACTCAATTCTTTTGAGAGAAACTCTTTCTCGAGAAAGGACCCAGTTTTAGCAACAAACATTTTATGCTTGGATATGAGATAGAAGGTTTACCCAACTGTCTTTAGGGTATTCTATGAAGATGCATTTGTCCGCTTTGGGTTCGAGCTCATTAGGTGAAAACCCTTTTTCACATAAGTGTTGCAGCCCCAAACATTAAGAAATGACAGCTTAGGTTTCTATCAAACCATAATTCACATGGTGTCATCTCAACGGATTTAGATGGTGCCCTATCTAAAGTGAATGTAGTTGTCTCTAATGCATAAGCCCAAAAATATAGTGGTAAAAGGATAAGAGACATCATAATTCACACCATATCCAATAGAGCACGACTATGATGTTCGGACACACCATCACACTATGGTGTTCCAGGTGGCGTGAGTTGTGAAACAACTTTCACATTTTCTTAAGTTGTATACCAAACTCGTAACTCAGATATTCACCTCCAAAATCATTACGCGGACATTTTTTCTTCTTGTCACGATGATCTTAAACTTCACTCTGAATTTGCTTGAACTTTTTCAAACGATTCAGACTTGCGTTTCATTAAGTAAATATACACTATTATCTACTCAAATCATCAGTGAAGGTAAGAAATAACGATATCCACCGCATGCTACAATACTCATTGGATTGCATATATCAACATGTATCATTTCCAATAAATCACTTGCCCGCTCCATCAAACCAGAAAACGAGGTCCTCAGTCATCTTGCCCAAGAGGCATGGTTCGCATGTCTAAAGCGATTCGACATCGAATGAGTCCAAAGATCCATCAGCATGGAGTTTCTTCATGCGCTTTATACCTATATGACATTTAGCGGCAGTGCCACAAGTATGTGGCACTATCATTATTAACTTTGTATCTTTTGGCATCAATGTTATGAACATGTGTATTACTACAATCAAGATTCAACAAACCATTATCACTGGGTGCATGACCATTGAAGGTATTATTCATGTAAACAAAATAACCATTATTCTTTAACTTAAATGAATAACCGTGTTGCAATAAACACGATCTAATCACATTCATGCTCAACGCAAAACACCAAATAACATTTATTTAGGTTCGTCACTAATCCCGAAGGTAGAAAGAGTGTGCGATGTTGATCACATCAACCTTGGAAACATTTCCAACACACATCGTCACCTCACCCTTAGCTAGTGCTCTATTTATTCCGTGGCTTTTATTTCGAGTTACTAACATTTAGCAACCGAACCGGTATCCAATACACGGGTGCTACTAGGAGTACTAGCAAGGTACACATAAATAACACGTATATCAAATATACTTCTGTCGACGTTGCGAGCCTTCTTATCTACCAAGTATCTAGGGTTGTTCCGCTTCAGCGACCGCTCTCCTCATAATCGAAGCACTTAGTCTCGGGTTTGGGTTTAATTTTGGGTTGCTTCACTGGAGAAGCAACTGACTTGCTATCCATGAAGTTTTCCCTCCTTGCTCTTGCCCTTCTCGAAACTAGTGGTTTGACTAACCATCAACACTTGATGTTCCTTCTTGATTTCTACCTTCGCGGTATCAAACATCGCGAACAGCTCAGGGATCATTATTTCTATCCCTGGCATTTTATAGTTCATCACCAAGTTCTAGTAGCTTAGTGACAGTGACTTGCAGAACTATATCAATCACTATCTTATCTGGAAGATCAACTCCCACTCGATTCAAGCGATTGTAGCACCCAGACAATCTGAGCACATGCTCAAAGATTGAGCTATTCTCTTTCATATTGCAGGCAAAGAATCTTGTTGGAGATCGCATATCTCGCAACACGGGCATGAGCCTAAGATCCTAATTTCAGCTCTTAGAACATCTCATATGTTATGTGACGTTCAAAATGCTTCGGAGCCTCAATTCTAAGCCGTAATGCATGACGCACTAAACTATCAAGTAGTTATCAGAACGTGCCTGTCAGATGTTCACAACATCTACAAACAACGCTAGAGGGGTTGGCGCACCGAGCGGTGCATTAAGGACATAAGCCTTCTGTGCAGCAATGAGGACAATCCTCAGATCACGGAGTCAGTCCGCAATATTGCTACCATCATCTTTCAACTCTATTTCTCTAGGAACATATAAAAATTCAAGGGAGCTACAGCATGAGCTAGTAATCTACAACACAGCTTGCAAAGACACTACTGACTATGTTCATGATAATGAGTTCACTTAATCATATTACTTAAGACTCCCACTCATATTGACATCCCTCCAGTCATTCGAGTGATACATGATCCAAATTCACCAACTCAAGTCCGATCATCACGTGAGTTGAGGTAGTTTCAATGGTGAACGTCGTCATGTTGATCATATCTACTATATGACTCATGTTCGACCTTTTGGTCTCATGTGTTCCGAGGCCATGTCTGTACATGCTAGGCTCGTCAAGTTTAACCCGAGTGTTCTGCATGTGCAACACTGGCTTGCACCCATTGTATGTGAACGTAGAGTCTATCACACCCGATCATCACGTGGTGGCTCAACACGACGAACTTTCGCAACGGTGCACACTCGGGGAGAACACAATTCATCTTGAAATTTAAGTGAGGGATCACCTTATAATGCTACCGTCGTCCTAAGCAAAACAAGGTGCATAAAAGGATTAACATCACATGCAAATCATAAGTGACATGATATGGCCATGAACTTGTGCTTTTGATCTCCATCTTGAAAGCACCGGCATGATCTCCATCGTCACCGGCAAGACACCATGATCTCCATCATCTTGATCTCTATCAACGTGTCGCCATCGGGGTTGTCGCGCCCAACATGCTTCTACTACTATTGCTACCGTTTAGCGATAAAGTAAAGCATTACATAGCGCTTAATGATTGACACGCAGGTCAAACAATAATTAAAGACAACCCTATGTCTCCTGCCGGTTGCCGTACTCATCGACATGCAAGTCGATAATCTATACATCACATGATCATCTCATACATCACATATATCACATCATGTAATTGGCCATATCATATCATAACATACCCTGCAAAAACAAGTTAGACGTCCTCTAATTGTTGTTGCATGTTTTACATGGCTGCTATGGGTATCTAGCAAGAACAATTCTCATCTACGCAAAACCACAACAATGATACACTAGTTGCTTTTCAACCTTCTCAAGGACTGCCTTTGTCGAATCCGATCCAACTAAAGTGAGAGAAACTGGCACCCGCAAGCCATCTATGCAACAAGTTGCGGTTGAGGGAACCGGTCTCTCGTAAGCATACGGTAATGTTGGTCCGGGACGCTTCATCTCACAATACCACTGAACCAAAACACGACCAAGGGAGGAAGCAATCTAAGCATCAACACCCACAAACTCTTTGTGTTCTACTTGAGATCTCATCTACACATAGACCTAGCTCATGATGCTGCTGTTGGGGAACGTCGCATGGGAAACAAAAAATTTCCTACGCACACGCAAGATCTATCCATGGTGATGAGCATCTACGAGAGGGAGAGTGGATCTACATACCCTTGTAGATCGCTAAGCGGGAAGCGTTAAGAAACGCGGTTGGTGTAGTCGAACGTCTTTGCGATCCAAATCGCCGAGCATCCCGCGATCTCATCACGATCCGTCCTGCGATCCAATCACGATCCGTCCCGCGAACTCATCACGATCCGTCCCACGATCCAATCACGATCCGTCCCGTGAACACATCACGATCCGTCCCGCGAACTCATCATGATCCGTCTCACGATCTTGATCATGGTCCTTCCGATCTAGCACCGAACGGACGACACCTCCACGTTCAGCACACATACAGTTTGATGACGATCTCCACCTTCTTGATCCAGCAAGAGGGAGTGGAGAGGTAGTAGAGTTCTCTTGCAGCGTCACAGTGCTACGACGATGGTGGTGGAGCTATTCCAGCAGGGCTTCGCCTAAGCACTGCAGAAAACCGATCTAGAGGAGAAACTATGCACTAGAGGAATGGGTAGCATGTGGCTGAAAATCTAGTGCCAAAACCCCTAAAAGTATGCACTAGAGGAACGGGTAGCACGTGACTGAAAATCTAGTGCCAAAAACCCTAAAACCTCTAGTATATATAGGAGGAAGAGAAGAGGAGGCTTGGCTCCCAAGGAGCCAGCCCTTGGGTCAGCCGAACCAAGGAGGAGAGGAGGATTCCTCCTCAAATCCTAGTAGGACTAGGACTCCTCCTTATTTTTGCCTTTTTGCCTTTTTCCACCTTTTTATCTTTGGGCTTTTCTTCCCAGTCGCATGGGCCTTGCGTGGGACTTCCACCAGCCCACTAAGGGCTGGTATTCACTCTCCCATAGCCCATGTAGCCTCTTGGGTCGAAATACCCCTCCCGATGGTCTCCCGGTACACCACCGATGAGCCCGAAACTTTTCGGGCGACCAAAATAGGACTTCCTATATATCAATATTTACCTCCGGACCATTTCGGAGCTCCTCGTGATGTCCAGGATCTCATCCGGGACTCCGAACAACCTTCGGTCACCACCATACATAACTCTATACTACTGAAACGTCACCGAACCTTAATTGTGCAGACCCTGTGGGTTCGAGAACTATGTAGACATGACCGAGACACCTCTACGGTCAATAACCAATAGCGGTACCTAGATGCCCATATTGGTTCCTACATATTCTACGAAGATATTTATCGATCGAACCTCTATGTCAAGGATTCAGTTAATCCCGTATGATGTTCCCTTTGTTCTTCGGTATGTTACTTGCCCGAGATTCGATCGTCAGTATCTCCATACCTAGTTCAACCTCGTTACCGGCAAGTCTCTTTACTCGTTGTGTAATGCAAGATCTCGTGACTAACACTTAGTCACATTGCTTTCAAGGCTTATTGTGATGTTGTATTACCGAGTGGGCCTTGAGATACCACTCCGTCAGACGGAGTAACAAATCCTAGTCTTGATCCATGCCAACTCAACAGACACCCTTGAAGATACTTGTAGAGCACCTTTATAGTCACCCAGTTACATTGCGATGTTTGATACACACAAGGCACTCCTCCGGTGTCAGCGAGTTGCATGATCTCATGGTCATAGGAACAGATACTTGACATGCAGAAAACAGTGGCAATAAACTGACACGATCATATGCTACGTTTGTAGTTTGGGGCTTGTCCATCACACCATTCTCCTAATGATGTGATCCCGTTACCAAATGACATCTCATGTCCATGACTAGGAAACCATAGCCATCTTTGATCAACGAGCTAGTCTATTTAGAGGCATACTAGGGACATGGTGTTGTCGATGTATCCACACATGCATCTAAGTCTCCGATCAATACAATTATTTCATGGATAATAAACGATTATCATGAACAAGGAAATATGATAATAACTAATTTATTATTGCCTCTAGGGCATATTTCCAACAGACTGAAGGTTGTTAGGAGTCCCGTATGAGATCCTGGACGACACGAGGATCTCCGGAATGGTTCGGAGGTGAAGATCGATATATAGGACGAAGGGAATCGGAGTCCGGAAGCGTTCTGGGGGTACCGGGTTATGACAAGTGTTGGGGGCCTCATGGGCTAAGGGGAGGGGGAACACCAGCCCACTAAGGGGTTGTGCGACCCTCTCATCCCATCTCACGTAACTAGGGGAGGTGGGGCGCCCTTCCTAGGGCAGCCGCCCCCTTCGCCTTGCGGGCCAAGGCTCCTAAGGGGTGCGAGGGCCAAAACCCATCTAGGCTACCGACCCCCTTAGGGGAAACCCTAGGGGAGCCACCCCTCCTCCCTTCCCCCCATATATAGATGAGGAGAGGGAGGGCAGTCGGAACCAAGAAAAAAGCCACGTGTTGCCCTCTCTCCCTCTAGATATGTTCGGTACGGCTTAGCGAAGCTCTACCGGATCAGCTCCACCACTACCGCCACCATGCCATTGTGCTGCCTAAGAACTCATCTTCCTCTCCACCCTCGCTTGCTGGATCAAGGAGGTGGAGATCGTCATTGAGTTGTATGTGTGCTGAACGCAGAGGTGCCGTCCGTTCGACGCTAGATCGGAAGGACCGTGGTTGGATCGTCGGACGGTTTGTGATTGGATCGTGGGACGAATCGTGATCGGATCATGTTACGGCTAGCGATTTGGATCACGAAGATGTTCGACTACATCAACCGTGTTTCTTAACACTTCCCACTTAGCGATCTACAAGGGTATGTAGATCCACTCTCCTCTCGTAGATGCTCATCACCATGGATTGATCTTGCGTGTGTGTAGGAATTTTTTTGTTTTCCTTGCAATGTTCCCCCATAGTGGCATCACGAGATAGGTGTTTGTGTAGATGAGATCACGAGCAGAACACAAAGGAGTTTGTGGGCGTTGATGCTTAGATTGCTTCCTCCCTTGGTCGGTTTTTGTTTCAGCGGTATTATGGGATGAAGCGGCCCGGACCAACCTTACTCCTACACTTACGAGAGACCGGTTCCATCGACTGACATGTGACTTTGTTGCATAAATATGGATGGCAGGTGTCTGTCTCTCCTACTCTATTTGGATCGGATTCGACAAAGCCGGTCCTTGAGAAGGTTGAAAAGCAATTTGTGTATCACCATTGTGGGTTTTGCGTAGGTGAGAATTTTTCTTCCTAGATACCCATAGCAGCCATGTAAAACATGCAACAACAATTAGAGGATGTCTAACTTGTTTTTGTAGGGTATGTTGTGATCTGCATGTCAATCATTAAGCACTATGTAAAGCTTTACTTTATCGCTAAGCTATAGAAATAGTAGTAGAAGCATGGTGGGCGCGACAACCCCGATGGCGACACATTGATGGAGATCAAGATGATGGATATCATGGTGTCATGCCGGTGACGATGGAGATCATGCTAGTGCTTGCTACGTCTCTGTCGTATCTATAATTTTTGATTGTTTCATGCCAATATTATACAACTTTCACATATTTTGGCAACCTTTTGTATGATTTATTGGACTAACATATTGATCCAGTGCCGAGTGTCAGTTCCTTTTTTTCCATGTTTTTTGCATCGCAGAATATCCATATCAAACGAAGTACAAATGCAATAAAATTTTATGGAGAATTATTTTGGAATATTTGTGATTTTTGGGAGTTGGAATCACCGCAAACGGAGGCCTACACACGGCACAAGACACCAGGATCTGACCCCTGAGCCAAGCGCGTGGTAGTGGGTTGTGCCCACCTCGTACGTCGGTTTGAGCTCTACTTTGGGCGCAAGGAAGCTTATATCCGGAAAAAAATTGTGTTCAAATCTCAGCGCAATCGGAGTTACGGATCTCCGGGAATATAAGAAACGGTTTTCGGACAGATCTAAAAACGCAGAAACAGAAGATAACAGAGAGGGAGATCCAATCTCGGAGGGGATCCCGCCCCTCCATCTCCATAGGAGACCATGGACCAAAGGGGGAATTCTCCTCCCCATCTAGGGGGAGTCCAAGGAAGAATAAGAAGTAGGGGGATCTCTCCCCCTCACTCCCGGTGGCGTCGGAGTGCCACCGGGGCAACGATCGAGACGGCGATCTACATCAACAATCTTGCTACCGTCAACACCAACTCTATCACCCTCTATGCAGTGGTGTAATACCACTTCTCCCCTTTGTAATATCCACTTAAACATGGTGCTCAACTCCATATATTATTTCCCAATGATCTATGGTTATCCTATGATGTTTGAGTAGATCCGCTTTGTCCTGTGGGTTAATCGTGATCTTGATTGGTATGATTGTATATTTTATTTATGGTGCTGTCCTACGGTGCCCTCCATTCTCGCACAAATGCGAGGGCCCCCCACTTTAGGGTGTTGCAATATGTTCATGATTTGCTTATTGTCAGTGTTGCGGGGGATGACAGCAGCCCAAACGCGGATAAGTGGGTTATGGCGTATGGGAGTAAAGAGGACTTGATGCTTAATGCTATGGTTGGGTTTCACGACCTTAATGATCTTTAGTAGTTGCGGATGCTTGCTAGGGGTCTAATCATAAGTGCATATGATCCAAGTAGAGAAAGTATGTTAGCTCATGCCTCTCCCTCATATAAAATTACAAGAATGATTACCGGTACTTGTTATCGATTGCCTAGGGACAAATAACTTTATTGTTGGCACAAACCCTTTCACTAAACACCTAACTTTTATTATATTGCAAAGTAATTCTAGTTTTATCCTTGCAAAATAGTTCTAGCATCACTCCAACAAAATAGTTTCATACTTGTTTTAGGTAAAGCAAACGTCAAGTGTGCATAGAGTTGTATCGGTGGTCGATAGAACTTGAGGGAATATTGGTTCTACCTTTAGCTCCTCGTTGGGTTCGACACTCTTATTTATCGAACAAGGCTACAAACAATCCCCTATACTTGTGGGTTATCAAGACCTTTTTCTGGCGCCGTTTCCAGGGAGTTATAGCGTGGGGTGAATATTATCGTGTGTGCTTGTTTACTTTATCACTAAGTAGTTTTTATTTCCTTTTCTAAGTTGTTCCCTATATTTAGTTATGGATATGGAACACGAAACACCAAAAAAATAGTTCTACTTGCTACTCATGGAGATGGGGAACCTCCTAAAACCCTCGATGCTCATTATGTGAAAGATATTATGCACTACTTTGATAATCCTGAGAAAAGCCCATTCAACTATATAATGGGAGTAACATTGGATCAACGTGAATACTTTAGGGATTATCGCTTGACTCATAACGGGAAATTGTTATGGGATCAAATTCATATATTGAAGTGGTATGCTTGGAATCTATGCTCTAGATATGATTATACTTGTTGCTCTAGGATGAATACTCCACATCTTCCCTTTCCATGCAAATTTAATAATAATGAAACCTTAGCTTCTTATGCTAATGGTATATATGATTATTATGATGTGGAACGAATAGAAGAATTTGTTGCTTTTAAGGGTGCTTGTGAAATTGAATCTTTGTTTAAAAAGTTTGAAGATTTTGATGATTCAGTTTATAGACCTGAAAATCTTGCTATCCTTAAATATTGCTATGATAATTATAAATACAATTACAATATTGATGTGTTTATTGAGAAAGTCTCTGTTGTCCAAGAAGAGACTAATATTTTGTAGGAGTCTATGGAAGAAGAAATTGATGAAACTGCAAGCCCATTGGATGAAAAAGATGATGAGAAGAGAGAAGAACAAACGGAGGAAGAGCGGATTAGCTACCCGTGCCCACCTTCTAATGAGAGAAACTCTTCAACTCATACATTATTTCATGCCCCTTCATTCTTATCGAAGGATGAATGCTATGATAATTGCTATGATCCCGTTGATTCATTTGAAATATCCCTTTTTGATGAACTTGATGCTAGTTATGCTTGTGGCCAAGATGCCAACATGAATTATGTTTATGGAGATGAACTTGCTATAGTTCCTTATGTTAAGAATGAAATTGTTTCTATTGCACCCACACATGCTAGTCCTATTATCTTTTTGAATTCTCCCAACTACACTATACCGGAGAAGTTTGCTCTTATTAAGGATTATATTGATGGGTTGCATTTTACTATTTCACATGATAATTTTGATGAATATAATATGCATGTTCTTGATGATCCTACTTGCAATTATTATGAGAGAGGAACTAAATCTCCACCTCTTTATGTTTCCAACACGATAAAATTGCAAGAAACTGCTTATACTATACATTGGCCTTTACTTGATGTGCATGAATTGTTCTTGTATGACATGCCGTTGCATAGGAAGAGAGTTAGACTTGTTCATTGCTTGATATATGTTGCTTTGTGATCACTACTAAACGCTAAATCATTGTTGATTCGAATTGGCTTTGATATACCTTGGGATCCGGGTGGATCCATTACTTGAGCACTTTATGCCTAGCTTAATGGCTTTAAAGAAAGCGCTGCTAGGGAGACAACCCGGAAGTTTTAGAGAGTCATTTACTTCTGTTTAGTGCTTTTATAAAGTTTAAAAACAACAAAAATATATAGGGTAACTTAAAACTTTTTCAAAAAGAGAAGCGATTGAAAGGTGATGCATTGCGGAAGTGAGGGTTGACCTTGAACACTTGTGTTCATGCTCATGGAAACAATGTGGAATTTTTCATGAATATTCTCACAAAAATAATTATCCCCTTGTAAAATTCCATTGTATTATAAAAAATATGTACCAAGGTTTGCCTTTAGGATGATTAGATTGCTTGTTGGTTTGTGCGGTGCAAAATAGAAACTTTGGCTATAGTGCGTGATTTCTCATTTTTTATTGGAACGTCAAATGGTTCTGAAACTTTTTGTACTGTCTTTATATACAATTTTTCATTTTTATTATTTTTTCAGAATTTTTAGAGTTACATAATTATGGTGTATGTTCAAATCTTTATAGACTGTCCTGTTTTCACAGATTGTTGTTATAGCTTATTATTTGCGTATGTTTGAATTCTTGTTGAAGCCTCCTTGACTTGAGGCCACAGAATTGTGATAGAATACAGTGGTTAATGTTTGTTTATAATTATACAATAATGTTACAGCAGTACATGATGGGATTTCATTGCCATATTCACTAACCCCGCCACTAAAAGTTTGGTTAAGTTTTGTGTGGATGAAGTATTCGAAGATCGAGGAGGTCTCAATGTGAGGAGAAGGAGGAGAGGAAAGAGCTCAATATTGGGTATTACCAAGGCACCCCAAGTAACTATTCAAGGAGACTCAAGCGTCTAAGCTTGGGGATGCCCCGGAAGGCATCCCATCTTTCTTCAACAAGTATCGGTATGTTTTCGGATTCGTTTCGTTCACATGATATGCATAAATTTTTGGAGCGTATTTTGTGTTTATTTTTCACTTTTATTTTAGGCACCATGCTGGCATGAGATATTCCATGGTTTATTTATAGAAGTCTCATTGCACTTCACTTATATCTTTTGAGTATGGCTTTATAGAATGCTTCATGTGCTTCACTTATATCATTTGAAGTTTGGATTGCATGTTTCTCTTCACATAGAAAACCGTTATTTGTAGAATGCTCTTTTGATTCACTTATATTTATTAGAGAATGGTCTTTTGTAGAAAGAATTAAACTCTCTTGCTTCACTTATATCTATTTAGAGAGTCAACAGGAATTGGTCATTTGCATGGTTAGTCATAAAAGCCTACATAAAACTTATGGATCACTGAATATGATATGTTTGATTCCTTGCAATAGTTTTGTGATATAGAGATGGAATATGTGGGAGGTACTAGTAAAAGGTTGTGGTTAGTAAAAATATTGGTATTAAGGTTTGTGATTCCCGAAGCATGCACGTATAGTCTTTCGTTATGCTATGAAGTTGGAGCATGATTTATTATTGATTGTCTTCCTTTGCATGGAGGTTGGGATCGCGCGATGGTTAACTCCTACCAACCTTTCCCCTAGGGGCATGCGTAGTAGTACTTTGCTTCGAGGGCTAATAAAATTTTGCAATAAGTATATGAGTTCTTTGTGACTAATGTGAGTCCATGGATTATACGCACTCTTACCTTTCCACAATTTGCTAGCCTCTACGATACCGTGCATTGCCCTTTCTCACCTCGAGAGTCGGTGCAAACTTCGCCGATGCATCCAAAACCCGTGATATGATACACTCTATCACACATAAGCCTTATTATATCTTCCTCAAAACAGCCACCATACCTACCTATTATGGCCCTTCCATAGCCATTCCGAAATATATTGCCATGCAACTTCCACCCCTTCCATTTTGATAAATTGAGCATTCATTGTCATATTGCTTTGCATGATCATATAGCTGACATAGTAGTTGTGGCTCAGCCACCATTCATCATTTTCCATACCTATTACGCTAGATCATTGCACATCCTAGTATTGCCAGATGCATTCATATAGAGTCATACTTTGTCATAGGTATCGAGTTGTAATTTTTATTTCTTTGAGTTGTAAGTAAATAGAAGTGTGATGATCATCATTATTCATTATTAGAGCATGTCCCAATGAGGAAAGGATGATGGAGACTAGGATTCCCCCACAAGTCGGGATGAGACTGCGGACAATGAGAGAGAAAATTAAAAAGAAAAAGAAAAAATGAAAAAAAAAGAAAAGAAAAAAGAAATGGAAAGAAAGAAAGAAAAAGTAAATATAATAAAAAGAGAGAAGGGGCATGCTAGTTCCACACTTGTGCTTCAAAGTAGCACCATGTTTTTCATATAGATAGTCTCCTATGTTGTCAATTTCATATACTAGTGGGAATTTTCCATTATAGGATTAGATGCACACCCACTTAGTTTTCATATGGAGCTTTCATACACTTATAGCTCGTAGTGCATTCATTGCATGGCAATCCCTACTCCTCGCATTGATATCAATTGATGGGCATCTCCATAGCCCGTTGGCTAGCCGCATCGAAGTGAGACTTTCTTACTTTTTTGTCTTCTTATATTTACTCCTATCATCATACTCCATTACACCTATAGTGTTATATCCATGGCTTGCGCTCCTGTATTGCGTGAGATTTGAAAAAGCTGAAGCGCGTTAAACAATACGAACCAATTTCTTGGCTCACACCGGGGTAGTACATGATAAATATTTTGTGTAAAGAAGACAGAGCATGACAAGACTATATGATTTTGTAAGGATAGCTTTCTTTAGCATTGATATTTTGAAAGACATGATTGTCTGTTGGGATGCCTGAGTATTGATGTCTTTATGTCAAATTATAGACTATTGCTTTGAATCACTTCTGTCTTAATATTCATGTCATGATTAGATATATGATCAAGTTTATGCTAGGTAGCATTCCACATCAAAAATTACTTTTTTATGATTTACCTACTCGAGGACGAGCAGGAAATAAGCTTGGGGATGCTGATATGTCTCTGTTGTATCTATAATTTTTGATTGTTTCATGCCAATATTATACAACTTTCACATATTTTTGGCAACTTTTTATATGATTTATTGGACTAACCTATCGATCCAATGCCCAGTGCTAGTTCCTGTTTTTTGCATGTTTTTTGTATCGCAGAATATCCATATCAAATGAAGTCCAAATGCAATAAAATTTTACGTAGAATTATTTTGGAATATTTGTGATTTTTCGGAGTTGGAATCACCGCAAACGGAGGCCCACACAGGGCACAAGACACCAGGATCCGACCCTTGAGCCAGACGCGTGGTGGTGGGTTGTGCCCACCTCGTACGTCGGTTGGAGATCTACTTCGGGTGCAAGGAAGCTTATATATGGAAAAAGATTTTGTTAAAATCTCAGCACAATCGGAGTTACGGATCTTCGGGAATATAAGAAACGGTTTTTGGCCAGATCTAAAAACGCAGAAACATAAGAGAACAGAGAGGGAGATCCAATCTCGGAGGGGCTCCCGCCCCTCCGCCGCCATAGGAGACCATGGACCAGAGGGGGAATTCTCCTCCCCATCTAGGGGGGAGGCCAAGGAAGAAGAAGAAGTAGGGGGGCTCTCTCCCCCTCGCTCCCTGTGGCGCCGGAGTGCCACCGGGGCAACGATCGAGACGATGATCTACATCAACAATCTTGCTACCATAAACACCAACTCTCTCTCCCCCTCCTTGCAGTGGTGAATACCTCTTCTCCCCACTATAATATCCACTTAAACATGGTGCTCAACTCCATATATTATTTCCCAATGATCTATGGTTATCCTATGATGTTTGAGTATATCCGCTTTGTCCTGTGGGTTAATCGTGATCTTGGTTGGTATGATTGTATATTTTATTTATGGCGCTATCCTATGGTGCCCTCCTTTCTCGTGCAAACGTGAGGGCCCCCCGTTGTAGGGTGTTGCAATATGTTCATGATTTGCTTATTGTCAGTGTTGCGGGGGATGACAGCAACCCAAACGTGAATAAGTGGGTTATGGCGTATGGGAGTAAAGAGGACTTGATACTTAATGCTATGGTTGGGTTTCACGACCTTAATGATCTTTAGTAGTTGCGGATGCTTTCTAGGGGTCCAATCATAAGTGCATATGATCCAAATAGAGAAAGTATGTTAGCACATGCCTCTCCCTCATATAAAATTACAAGAATGATTACCAGTACTTGTTATCGATTGCCTAGGGACAAATAACTTTCTTGTTGACACAAACCCTTTTACTAAACACCTAACTTTAATTATCTTGCAAAGTACTTCTAGTTTTATTCTTGCAAAATAGTTCTAGCGTCACTCCAACAAAATAGCTTCATACTTGTTTTAGGTAAAGCAAACGTCAAGTGTGCGTAGAGTTGTATCGGTGGTCGATAGAACTTGAGGGAATATTTGTTCTACCTTTAGCTCCTCGTTGGGTTCAACACTCTTATTTATCAAAGAAGTCTACAAACGATCCCCTATACTTGCGGGTTATCAGTGCTTTAAGGATGGAGATCAAAAGCACAAGATCATGGCCATATCATGTCACTTATGATCTGCATGTGATGTTAATACTTTTATGCATCTTGTTTTTCTTAGGACGACAGTAACATTATAAGGTGACCCCTCACTTAAATTTCAAGATAAATTGTGTTCTCCCCGAGTGTGCACTGTTGCGAAAGTTCGTCGTGTCGAGACACCACGTGATGACCGGTGTGATAGACTCTACGTTCACATACAACGGGTGCAAGCCAGTATTGCACGTGCAGAACACTCAGGTTAAACTTGACGAGCCTAGCATGTACAGACATGGCCTCGGAACTCAAGAGACCGAAAGGTCGAACATGAGTCATATAGTGTATATGATCAACATGATGATGTTCACCATTGAAACCACCTCAACTCACGTGATGATCAGACTTGAGTTGGTGAATTTGATCATGTATCACTCGAATGACCGGAGGGATGTCAATTTGAGTGGGAGTTCTTAAGTAATATGATTAATTGAACTCATTTGTCATGAACATAGTCTAAAGTTGTCTTTGCAAAGTTATGTTCTAGATCGATAGCTCATGTTGTAGCTCCCCTGTGTTTTTTAATATGTTCCTAGAGAAATAGAGTTGAAAGATGATGGTAGCATTATTGTGGACTGGGTCCGTGATCTGAGGATTGTCCTCATTGCTGCACCGAAGGCTTATGTCCTTAATGCACCGCTCGGTGTGCCAACCCCTCAAGCATCGTCTGTAGATGTTGTGAACATCTGTCAGGAACGTTCTAATGACTACTTGATAGTTCAGTGTGTCATGCATTATGGCTTAGAATTGAGGCTTCAAAACGTTTTGAACGTCACGGGACATATGAGATGTTCTAAGAGCTGAAATTGGGATCTCAGATTCGTGCCCGTGTTGAGAGGTATGAGACCTCCAACAAGATTCTTTGCCTGCAATATGAAGGAGAATAGCTCAGTCGGTGAGCATGTGCTCAGATTGTCTGGGTACTACAATCGCTTGAATCGACTGGGAGCTGATCTTCCACATAGGATAGTGATTTATATAGTTCTCCAAGTCACTGTCACTAAGCTGCTAGAGCTTTGTGATGAACTATAAAATGCAAGGGATGGAAATTATGATCCCTGAGATATTCGTGATGTTTGACACCGCGAAGGTAGAAATCAAGAAGGAGCATCAAGTGTTGATGGTTAGTGAAACCACTAGTTTCGAGAAGGGCAAGGGCGAGGAGGGAAACCTCATGGATGGCAAGTTAGTTGCTTCTCTAGTGAAGAAACCCAAGGTTAAACCCAATCCCAAGACTAAGTGCTTCTATTATGAGGAGAACGGTCGCTGAAGCGGAACAACGCTAGATACTTAGTAGATAAGAAGGTTGGCAACGTCGACATAAGTATATTTGATATACGTGTTATTGATGTGTACCTTGCTAATACTCCTAGTAGCACCTGGGTATTGGATACCAGTTCGGTTGCTATAATTTAGTAACTCGAAATAAAATCTACAGAATAAACGGAGGCTAGCTAAGTGTGAGGTGACAATGAGTGTTGGATGTGTTTCTAAGGTTGATGTGATCACCATCGCACGCTCTCTCTACCTTCGGGATTAGTGATGAACCTAAATAAACTTTATTTTGTGTTTGCGTTGGGCATGAACGTGATTAGATCATGTTTATTGCAATACGGTTATTCATTTAAGTTAGAGAATAATGGTTATTCTGTTTACATGAATAATACCTTCAATGGTCATGCACCCAATGAGAATGGTTTATTGAATCTTGATCGTAGTGATACACATGTTCATAATATTGATGCCAAAAGATACAAAGTTAGTAATGATAGTACCACATACTTGTGGCACTGACACTAAATGTCATATTGGTGTAAAGCGCATGAAGAAACTCCATGCTGATGGATCTTTGGACTCATTCGATTTCGAATCAGTTTGATACATGCGGACCATGCCTCATGGGCAAGATGACTAAGACTCCATTTTCTGGTATGATGGAGCGGGCAAGTGACTTATTGGAAATGATACATGTTGATGTATTCGGTCCAATGAGTGTTGTAGCGTGCGACAGATATCATTATTTTCCTACCTTCACTGATAATTTGAGTAGATATGGGGATATTTACTTAATGAAACACAAGTCTGAAACGTTTGAAAAGTTCAAACAAAATCAAAGTGAAGTTTGAGATAATTGTGACATGGAGATAAAATGTCTATGATATGATCGTGGAGCTAAATACCTGAGTTACAAGTATTGGTATACAATTTAAGACAATGTGGAATTTGTTTCACAGCTCATGCCACCTGAAACACCATAGTATGATGGTGTGTCCAAACGTCGTAGTCGTGCTCTATTGGATATGGTGCGAACTATGATGTCTCTTATCGATTTGCCACTATCGTTTTGGGGTTACGCATTAGAGACAACTACATTCACTTTAAAAGGGGCACCATCTAAATTCGTTGAGATGACACCGTATGAATTATGTTTTGGAGGAAACCTAAGCTGTCATTTCTGAATGTCTGGGGTTGCGACGCTTATGTGAAAAAGGGTTTTCACCTAATGAGATCAAACCCAAAGCGGACAAATGCATTTTCATAGAATACCCTAACTTAATAGTTGGGAAAACCTTCTATCTTAGATCCAAGCATAAAGTGTTCGTTGCTAAAACGGTTCCATTCTTGAGAAAGAGTTTCTCTCGAAATAATTGAGTAGGAGAAAGATAGAACTTGATGAGGTTGTTGAACCTTTGTTTCAACCAGAGAGTAGCGCAGCGTAGAAAGTTGTTTCTGTGGAGCCTACGTTAGTTGTAGAGGAAGTTAATGATGATGATCATGAAGCTTTGGATCAAGTTACTATCAAACCTCATAGGTCGACAAGGACGCGTACTGCTCCTGAGTGGTACGACAACCCTGTCTTAGAGGTCGTGTTGTTGGACAACGATGAACCTTCGAGCTATGGAGAAGTGATGATGGGCATCGATTCCTAGAAATGGTTAGAGGCCATGCAATCCGAGATGGGACCATGTAAGAAAACAAAGTATGGGCTTTGGAAGTATTACCTAAAGGGCGAAAGGCCATTCAAAACAAATGGATCTTTAAAAGGAAGACGGACGCAGACGGTAATGTCACCGTCTATAAAGCTCGACTTGTTAGGAGCGCTCAATATGGAACCAAACACCGGTTCACAAGTAACTAGGGGTGGCAAGAGTGGAACAAAACACCGAGCAAAAGGCCAAGCCTTCAACCCTTTACCAAGTATATATGTGCATTAAATTAAATAGCAATAATACTATGATAACAAAAGAATGTCCATGTTGACACATGGAAGCAATTGCACCTGTAGCTAGAAACGCTAGAAGAAGGGCTGAGCAAGCGGTAACATAACCAAACAAAGGTTTGCTGGGAAGGTGGAGGGTTAGAGGCTTTTCATGACAATGTTGGGAGGCTTGACAAACAAGTGGTAGGTAGTGAGACATAACGATAAAAGCGGGAAAATATCATTGCAATGATATCAGTGGTATCCAGGGAAATGTGTCATCTTGCCTGAGATCCTGCTTGGAAGAAGAACGAGTCCATGAAGAAGACGATCCAACGTAGTCGAACGAATCCTCACACTCCGAATGCTTTCGAAAGTGTATCGAGAAGAAACAATCCAGAACAAACAATCAACACATGATGCACCACAACATATGCATGATATGATGTGCAAACAAATATGATGCATGTCCGGTTTAATATGCAACCCATGGCATGGCATGGCAAGAACAACAAACAACTACTACATATTAAGTGAAGTTCAATATGCAACGAGTTGCATATTGACGAAACTCCATGTTTAAATTATTTAGTTCACTCCCATTTAGGTACTCATCAATATTAAATGTTGTAAAACATGGAAAATGGTGAAGCATATATAACTATATCAACTATGCACTTGAAATGAGGCCGAAAGCAACATATAGCATATCTGAAACGTCCCCACAAGTCTGCTATGAATTTGGTCCAGATCTGAAATGAGCATATTTTATAATTATTAAACATAAAAATAGATTGTGCAATGAGAGTCTACGTGTTTTTCTTGTCAAGTTACATATATAAAACATTTGCATCGGAGTCACGGATCAAAAGTTATTAAACAATTCATTTTACATGGCATTTATGCAAATTGCATGAAACCAGCAAGTTAAACATTTTAACCATGTGTGAAAGTTGGATATTGTGAATCTACACGAAATTCTAGTCATCTTACATATATAAAGTTTTTACACATGATGCACGGTTTGAAAGTTATTAAATGTATGGACAAGGTTTTTTTTGCAATTTTTTATAATTCACTGGATAATTAGAAAAAAATCACAGGATTGAAAAAAACGTTCATGGGCCGAATCTGGACAGAAACTGTGCGTAGCATATTATGAAGTGCACAGGGGCGACGGGTAACGCTGGAGCTCACCATGAGGCTTTGGGCCTGCTGGAGGAGCTGCTGGGCTGGGTCTTGGCGCTGCCTTGGGCCGAAGGCAGGCAAGGCGAGGTGGGCCAGCGGGGCACTCCTGCTGGGCCTTGGCGCGGCCCAACACAAGGGCGAGTGGGGAGGTGGCCCACGCGAGGCCGGCTGCGGGTCAACGGCACACAGGGGTTCGTCCTCCTCCCGATCCGCAGCACGGGAGCAACGGCGGCGCAGCTCGCCGGAGGAGGAGTCCGGGGCACAGAGGCGGGGGGCGGGAACGGGGCGCTCCGGCCCGGATCTGGCGGGATCCGGCCGGTGGCAGGTTCAAACGGCGCAGCGGCGAGCTCCTGCGAAGAGAGAGGCAGAGAGTTAGCGGGGAGAGAGGAGGGAGAAGAAGAGAAGAGGGGTGGCAGGGGCAGCCGTCGACGCCAGGGCTCCGACGGTCGGAGTGGCGGCGGGGTTGGAGTTGCGGGGCGCGCGGCAGGATGGAGCTTGGGAGGCACCATGGGAGCAAAGGCGCTGGAGGCTGTGGCGACGGCAGGCTGTGGTCGTCCGGGCATGTCCGGGTTGGCTGCGGACATTGTCCGGTAGGTGGGGATTTGGGCGAATCTGAGCCCCGGATTTTAGATTTGAGGGCCAGATTTGGGTGGGGAGGTGGGATTTCGGGATCTAGAGGGTTTATGCTAGCAGGTGGGGTTTTCTAGGGGTGTGGCTGCAATTTTTACATGGGGGGACCTAGAGAGTGAGGGGGTGCTCTACATGGGGTGGTTATATATAGGGGAGGTGGCTAGGTGGGATGGACCTCGTCCGTTCGATCGCGATTCGATGACCATGAATGGAGGGGCAAGCTAGGTTGGCTAGTGAGCTGTGTAGTGGGCCTTGGTCTGAGATGAGTGGGAAGGTGGCAGCCCGTGACGAGTTTGAAACACCAAAAACAAGATGAATAACCCGATGACGGTGCCGCTATGGGCGACTGTTGGGGTATCAAATGAACTCAGATTGCGACGACGTTTGGCAAGCGGTCTACCAACAATAAATTAAGACCGCACGCCAACTTTCGACCGGATCTAAGAATATTTTATACGCACTTTAAAATAATATTTTTATCGATGTCGCGTGCGCGTGCGTGTGTGGTTGGTCTCAAAACGGTCAGCGACACGAACGGCAAGAACCGGAAGCTACTCACGGAAGCAAGTTTTTGAAAACGAGTGTTGATGCCATGCAGATGATGCGAATGATGCAATGATGAATGCGACAACCAAACGAATCACACGATGAGAATGGAAACAAAAGGGGAATCTTCTGGAGTGTCGGTCCCGGGATGTTAGAACTCTCCTCCACTACACGAGGATCTCGTCCCGAGATCTAAGAATGAGAAGGGGAAGAGAAAGAGCAAGAGGTAAACTTAGTTACTTCTTTGACAAACGAGTGGAACCAATGAAACATGAAGGTTGGAAAGAGATGAAGAAAGACATGAGGAACAAGCAAGAATTCACAAGAAATTTATGCAACACTTCGGTAGGATAGATAGGAAAAATTGATAAGATGGAAGAACTTGAATAGATAACATAACACTCGGGTCAAATGAATAAGCAAAGTAAGAACATGATCTAAATCAAACTACATGTGAATTGAAAAGAGCAACATCACAATGCCTCCAGAACGAAGGAATAGAAGCTAGATCATTGGAAAGAAACAAACAGAGAAGAAAATGATAATACTACCCCAATTGAATTTGAGAAGCACCCTTGGAAGGAAGGATAGAACGAGCTGATGGAGAATCGACAATGAAAAGAATAGCTTGTTATGGGCTTATGGAACACATCTCTAAATTACGAGTTGACAACCTGCCACAACAGAAACAATTGATTGCTTGATAGCAACAAGATATGCAAAACTTCTTCCACCAAGAGGAGGAGAAAACTTGAATCATTTATAACACCATGATAGCAACTATCCTTAAGAAATGCTCAAGTGGAATCCAATCCAAGATAACTTCGAGAAAGGAATGATGGTTTTACTTATCTTATTGTTGACAACTATCCTTCAAGACTCCTCATAATCTAGAATTTAATAACACCATCTCAAAAGACAATGGAGAAGGAATTGAACTTAGAAATCCAAGAGAAAGAACACTTGAGCACCCCCAACAATAATCTTTAAGAACAATTCAAGATGAATTACATTCTTAACAAACCACCATGAAGGACCTCTTGGCGAACACCGGGATGAAAGGACAATCAAAACAATGCGGTTGAAAGAATATATTATGATGTTGCAAAGATTTGGATGAAGCTTCGCGAAGAGATGCTTGAGAAAAACATGGAACTCTAGAAAGAAAAGATAAACAACTTATAACCAAGAATTTGATGCCATGAACACTCCGGAAGAAGGATTGAAATCACATTAATGAAACTAGAATGTGAATTATGTTATGCTTATCCTTCATCAAGTTAAATTGATGACAAGCAACGGATTTCGCACACCACTTATTCTTCTTGCAAAGAATTGAAGTGAGAGAGAGAGATCACAAACTTGAAGAAGTCTTGCATGAGAACACCAGTAAGAATTAGAAACTAAAGAGGATAATACAAATGAATAATATAACATGAGAACGAAGAGAGCATGATCCACCTAATAGAAAACTGGAACGAAGCACCGGAATAATTGAGATATGAACGAAGGAACAACACTTGACAAGAATTTGAGAACGTCAGCTGAAAGCTGAGAACGAAGAAATCTTCTGAAATGATGGCCTTCGGAGGATCAAGAAATGAAAACAACTCTGAATGCACCGGATAGATATGGGAGAAAATTTCTCATGAATGGAAACAACTTGAGATGATAGCAACAACCTGAAACCATGAATCTTTGGAAGAACAAACAACGATTTAAGGGAAACTCTCCTTCGGTCTTCAATGCTGAGAATGATGACGAGAATCAACACCATGAATTACTGAGATACTCCGAAATAATGAATAATTAAGGTAGAGCCAATGATGAAAATGATTTAGAAGCGATCTTGGAGATGGAATACGACAGATGAAAATCATTCTTACGTCATATTGGAAAAGAACTTGAGAACATCTCCGGACAAGATTAGAAGAGCCAAGTAAGATCCTGGGGAAAACCTGTGGGTTATGGGCCCACTCAAAAGAACCACCGTTGAGACAATTGCTTAGAAAGAGATATTGCACTAGAAAAATTAAGAACTTGATGAGGTGAGAATCTCAAAATAATTTAAGAGTATATGAATGGAATGAAAGTCTTCTGAGATATCTTCAGCACTCCGGATAGAATAGAAAGAGGAATAAACAAGACAGGCTTGGATAAGAATTTCCAACATGGGCAATACTTGAACGAATAAGAAAGGATATGATGAACGCTGAGAGCTTGAATTGAATCCACCGGAGAAGAATGACCACAACAACAAAGAACATGAGGATAGATCTTGAAACTGAAACTCCTGAGAATCTCCACAAGAAATCACCGGATACAATACGGAAGAATGAATGCGAAAGCATTAATGAAGAGAAAGCACTTGGATGAGAACTTGATCATTGAAGAAAAAGGGTGGGAGGGTGGGGAAAAACAAATACAACTTGGGACGGATGAAATGAACTCCGGGAAAGAATAAGAGGATTGATCTTGCAAATATTGAAAGGATAGAATTCACTTGAAGAGAGCAGCCGGATGAAAAGAATTGATATGAAAACTCTGGTTGATCCAAAGGATTAGCAATCACATGGAAATATGCAAACACCATTTAGGAAAGATATGAAATCACCACTTGACATCGAAGCAACTCGAATTACCATATTCAAAAACAAACAAAGGATGAGGCTTACGAAACAAGCCAGAACAAATACATGACAGAGATTCTGCTCGATATTTTCGTGGTAAGGTTCGCACGAGCTCGATCCTACATTGGATTGTCATATTGAAATGACACTTGACTATGCTCCCTAGGCGTAGCGAACTACAAGGCTTGACTAAACATATCTGATGACATATATCAAGACTGTCCTTTCTAAGAAAGACCGTGAACAAACGAATCCACTAGATGTCGAACCCCAACCTCACATCATGATTTGTTGGAAGATAGAAAGGTAACTACTTGAATTCCCACCTAAGAACTCCCGAAATCTTATGGTTATGCAATCGGGTGTTGGGGATACAGGGAGGCAAAATATCTCACACAACTAACAAGCCCTACACTCCAACTGTATCCATCCGTCAACACGTAACCAGAGGCTTTGGAACTCCATCTATCTCGGACCCTCAAAAACACAACGATACCAAACATGGCAATACGCCGGACGCCTCCCCAGTACTGGGTGACTCCGACCTTATCTCGACTTGAGAAGTATTGAATCAATTTCGAACATCCTCCGTCCTGAGATACTAAGGAAACAGAATGATAACAAATTGCAAAAATCCCTCGGAGCTCTACTCCTCGATAACAGGAGGCACCAAGTACAAAACTCCGGCACATTGGCATCATATAGATTCCAAAATATCCGCATGATCCTAAAAAAATTTGAGTGAGAAGAGGGTAGAGTCAAAATTCCTAAGTCGTAATTCCTCACCAAAGCATATAAGATGAGTAAAAAAGAATCCTACTCTTCGATATATAACTAGACTCAAATATTTTTTCACTAGACTCGACTCGACCAAGTTTGATCAATCAAGGGGGCTCCTAGGTCGGAACCTGGCTCTGATACCAACTTGTCATGCCCAAGATGCGATCCTATCCTTATTTTGGCATGAGGGCCTCGACAGGGATAGAAGCGCATCTCGTCGTTTCGCAAGAATGGATATCATTACAAGTACATGTACAGAAGAGATGAATATATGGAATTAACTTACACTCGCCACAAGCTACAACAAGATCATATCAATACAACAACATAATCAAACATCATACATAAGAGCAGGGTCCGACTACAGACGAAACCAAACGATAAAATGACATCCATCTTTGCTATCCTAGGCTGCCGCCTGGAACCCATCCTAGATCGATGAAGAAGAACAAGAACTCCAAACAAACAAGCATCACGCTCACGTCAAAGCATCACATTACCTGTACCTGCAACTGTTGTTGTAGTAATCTGTGAGCCACAGGGACTCAGCAATCTCATTTCCAAGGGTATCAAGACTATTAAAGCTTAATGGGTGAGGTATGGTTAAGTGGTGAGGCTGCAGCAAGCGACTAAGCATTTATTTGAGTGGCTAACTTACGAATACGGAAAGTAAAGTATGGTGGTCTACGCATAACGGACGTGAACTAGTAATGATCACTAAGTGATCCTGAACACCTACTTATGTCAAACATAACCCCACCGTGTTCTCTCTCGGATAAGGACTGGTGAGAAGAAACAGTCACAATTACGCACATAGTTGGTGTATTTTATTAGAGTTTACTTCAACTATGCTATGACCGGGTGTTAAACAAAGTTTCCAAGTTGCCACATAACCGCGGGCGTGGCTTTTTGAAAGATTTAACCTTGCAGGGGTGCTCCAACTCATCCATCACAAATTAACCACACGCCGCGGGAATAACCTCGACCACGGATATCGTGATCTTCCTAGGCAATTCCACAGGAAAACTGACACCTCGAGATAGCCCGAAGAAGATCGGAGTTCCTCACGCAAGACATTCGAGAAAGGTAAAACAAATCCAACAAGGCCGCCTGACGTGTCGGCTAACCCGATAAGAGTCGCGTATCTCGTTCTCAAGAGACGGCCGGATTGGCTAAGTTTCCGTCTGGCACACCCGTTGGTGGCCCTGGCTACTGCCATTTTGGACCAACACTCATGAGGAGCACTGGCCCGGGTTGTTGATTAATTATCCATGGGTGCCGGTGGGTCCCTATGGATTTATTAGTTATTAGGCAAACGTAGTACCAAAGTTGGGCCTTGCCAGACAAGCTTTATCCTAAAACGAAAATCAAGGGGGTTCCCATAATAACCCCGAGCATGTTAGGAGCACTCAATATGGAACATAACACCAGTTCACAAGTAACTAGGGGTGGCAAGAGTGGAACAAAACACCGAGCAAAAGGCCAAGCCTTCCACCCTTTACCAAGTATATATGTGCATTAAATTAAATAGCAATAATATTGTGATAACAAAAGAATGTCCATGTTGACACATGGAAGCAATTGCGCATACAACTAGAAATGCTAGAAGAAGGGCTAAGCAAGCTGTAACATAGCCAAACAAAGGTTTGCTGGAAAGGTGGAGGGTTAGAGGCTTTTCATGACAATGTTGGGAGGCTTGACAAACAAGTGGTAGGTAGCGAGACATAATGATAAAAGCGGTACAACTAGCATTGCAATGATAGTAGTGGTATCCAGGGAAATATGTCATCTTGCCTGAGATCCCGCTTGGAAGAAGAACGAGTCCATGAAGAAGACGATCTAACGTAGTCGAATGAATCCTCACACTCCGAACGCTTTCGAAACTCTATCGAGGAGAAGCAATCCGGAACAAACAATCAACACACGATACACCACAACATATGCATGATATGATGCGCAAACAAATATGATGCATGTCCGGTTTAATATGCAACGCATGGCATGGCATGGCAAGAACAACAAACAACTACTACATATTAAATGAAGTTCAATATGCAACGAGTTGCATATTGACGAAACTGCACGTTCGAATTATTTAGTTCACTCCCGTTTAGGTACTCATTAGTATTAAATGTTGTAAAACATGACAAGCGGTGAAACATACATAACTATATCATCTATGCATTTGAAATGAGGCCAAAAGCAACATATAACATATCTGAAACGTCCCCACACATCTACTATGAATTTGGTCCAGATCTGAAATGAGCATATTTTATCATTATGAAACAGAAAAATAGAGTGAGCCATGAGAGTCTACGCATTTTTCTAGTCAAGTTATATATATAACATTTGCATCGGAGTCACGGATCAAAAGTTATTAAACAATTCATTTTACATGGCATTTACGCAAATTGCATGAAACCAGCAAGATAAACATTTTAACCATGTGTGAAAGTTGGATATTGTTAATCTACTCGAAATTCTAGTCATCTTACGTATATAAAGTTTTTACACATGATGCACAGGTTGAAAGTTATTAAATGTATGAACAAGAGTTTTTTTGTAATTTTTTATAATTCGCTCGATAATTAGCAAAATTCGCAGGATTGAAAAAAACGTTCATGGGTCGAATCTGGATAGAAATTGTGTGTAGCATATTATGAAGTGCATAGGGGCGGCGGGTAACGCTGGAGCTCACCATGAGGCTTTGGGCCTACTGGAGGAGTTGTTGGATTGGGCCTTGGCGCTGCCTTGGGCCAAAGGCAGGCGAGGCGAGGTGGGCCGGCGGGGCGCTCCTGCTGGGCCTTGGCGCGGCCCAGCGTGAGGGCGAGCGGGGAGGCGGCCCACGCGAGGCCGATTGCGGGTCAACGGCGCACGGGGGTTCGTCCTCCTCCCGATCTGCAGCACGGGAGCAACGGCGGCGCGTCTCGTTGAAGGAGAAGGACGGGGCACAGAGGCGGGGGTGTGGGAATGGGGCGCTCCGGTCCGGATCCGGCCGGTGGCAGGGTCAAACGGCATGGCAGCGAGCTCCTGCGAAGAGAGAGGCACAGAGTTAGCGAGGAGAGAGGAGGGAGAAGAGGAGAAGAGGGGCGGCAAGGGTGGTCGCCGGCGTCGGGGCTCCAGCGGCTGGAGTGGCGGCGGGGTTGGAGGCGTGGGGAGTACTGCGGGATGGATCTTGGGAGGCGCCATGGGAGTGAAGGCGCTGGAGGCTGCGGGCGGCGACAGGCTGTGGTCGTCCGGACATGTCCGGGTTGGCCGCGGACATTGTCCGGTAGGTGGGGATTTGGGAGAATCTGAGCCCTAAATTTCAGATATGAGGGCCAAATTTGGCTGGGAGGTGGGATTTTTGGATTTGGAGGGTTTAGGCTAGCAGGTGGGGTTTTCTAGGGGTGTGGCTGCAATTTTTACATGGGGGGACCCTAGAGAGTGAGGGGGCTCTCTCCATGGGTGGTTATATATAGGGGAGGTGGTTAGGTGGGATGGACCTCGTCCGTCCAGTCGCGATCCGATGACCACGAATGAAGGGGCAAGCTAGGTTGGGCTAGTGGGCTGTGTAGTGGGCCTTGGTATGAGATGAGAGTGAAGGTGGCAGCCCGTGACAAAAGTTTGAAACACTGAAAACACGATGAATAACCCGATGAGGGTGCCTCTACGGGCGACCGTTGGTGTATCAAATGAACTCAGATTGCGATGAAATTTGGCAGGCGGTCCATCGACAATAAATTAAGACCGCACGCCAACTTTCGACCTGATCTGAGAATATTTTATACGCACTTTAAAATTAATATTTTTATCGATGCTGCGAGCGCGTGCGTGTATGGTTGGTCTCGAAACGGTCAACGTCACGAACGGACAGAACCGGCAACTACTCACGGATGCAAGTTTTTGAAAACGAGTGACGATGCCATGCAGATGATGCGAATGATGCAATGATGAAAGCAACAACCAAACGAATCACACGACGAGAATGGAAACAAAAGGGAATCTTCTGGAGCGTCGGTCCCGGGCTGTTATAGTATCTCAGGGCCCACTCGGTAATACTACATCATAATAAGCCTTGCAAGCAAAGTGACTAAAGAGTTTGTCACGGGATCTTGTATTACGGAACGAGTAAAGTGACTTGCCGATAACGGATTGAACTAGGTATAGAGATACCGACGATCGAATCTCGGGCAAGTAAAATACCGAAGAGCAAAGGAAACATCATACGGGATTAACTGAATCCTTGACATAGAGGTTGAACCGATAGAGATCTTCATAGAATATGTAGGAACCAATATGGGCATCTAGGTCCTGCTATTGGTTATTGACCGTAGAGGTGTCTCGGTCATGTCTACATAGTTCTCGAACCCGCAGGATCTGCACACTTAACGTTCGATGACGTTTCGGTAGTATTTAGTTATTTGTGTTGATGACCGAAGGTTGTTCGGAGTCCCGGATGAGATGTCGGACATGACGAGGAACTATGGAATGGTCTAGAGGTGAAGATCGATAAGTAGTACGAAGGGAATCGGAGTCCGAAAGCGTTCCGGGGGTACCGGGTTATGACCGGGAGTATCGAAAGGGGTTTTGGGGGGGGGGGCAAAAAGTGTTTGGGGGCCTCATGGGCCAAGGAGAGGGGCACACCAGCCCACTAAGGGGCTGTGCGCCCCTCTCATCCCATCTCACATAACTAGGGGAGGTGGGGCGCCCACCCTAGGGCAGCCGCCCCCTTTGCCTTGGGGGCCAAGGCTCCTAGGGGGTGGGAGGGCCAAAACCCATCTAGGGTTGCCCATCTAGGCCGCCGACCCCCTTAGGGGAAACCCTAGGGGCGCCACCCCTCCTCCCTTCCCCCTATATATAGATGAGGAGAGGGAGGGCAGCCGAAACCAAGAAAAAAGCCACATGATGTCCTCTCTCCCTCTAGATAGCTTCTCCTCTAGATCTGTTCGGTACGGCTTAGCAAAGGTCTGCCGGATTAGCTCCACCACCACCACCATCACGCCATTGTGTTTTCGGAGAACTCATCTACCTCTCCACCCTCGCTTGTTGGATCAAGGAGGAGGAGATCGTCATCGAGCTGTACGTATGCTGAACACGGAGGTGCCATCCGTTTGGCGCTAGATCGAAAGGACCATGATTGGATCGCGGGACGGATCGTGATCGGATCGCAGGACGGATCGTGATCGGATCGCGGGACGGCTAGCGATTTGGCTCGCGAAGACGTTCGACTACATCAACTGCATTTCTTAACGCTTCTCGCTTAGCGATCTACAAGGGTATGTCGATCCACTCTCCCTCCCGTAGATGCTCATCACCATGGATAGTTCTTGCGTGTGCATATGATTTTTTTTCCTTGCAACGTTCCCCAACAATAATCAATGTATGAGCACCACGTCGATCCAACTGCATCTATAGCTAAGACTCCACCCAAGACCGCTATCCAACATACATCTTAAAGCATTATATAAAAACAAAGTATTGCATCAAGTATCATGACATGAAGTAGATGATATATTGTATTCACCCTACATTCAAACGATAACTAAGCAATCATCTTTTTATCCCTGGTGACAACAACACATTGCAAGAATTTTTCACTTTTTTTTCATTGTCGAAGATTATTCGCAAGGTTGAACCCAACCATCTACACAACTCCCTCTTGGAGATCACTCATCAAACTTGGCCAAAGAAAGATAAATAGATCGAAGATCATATATTAATAAGAATTATGCAGCAAAGAAACAAAATAAATCCTAAAATGATTCATGGATAAATCTGATCATAAAATGACAATCCATCACACCGCAACAAACACACCAACTGATCACACTATATGGTCCACAACCATGCAGAACACCTCATGCGATCTTTGTATTGAGAAGTAAGTGGGAGAAAACCATGTAGCTATTGCAATCCCATAGTCCAATAAAACTACTCAAGTGCCATCATGATGAACTCAAAGTTGATGGAGATGAGCATCGTGGTGATGCCCCCCTCCGGCACTATAGGAAAAGGCCTATAAATTGTATCGCCATGTAACAGAGAGGCGCGTCGGTAGGAACATAATATTCCTGATATTTAGAGTTTTCGGAGTGAACTAAAAATATAGGCGTCGAGAGGCAGTGGAGAGGCGGACCAGGGGATCCACACGGCCAGGGGTGCATGATGGGGGTGCAGTTTGCGGGTCACCCCTAGCTAGCTCTTGTGTCCTTTGGAAGCTTCCCAATAGAAAATATTTTTTGGATTTTTTTGTAACTTTTAGAGCATCGTAAAATTGATTTTCATGTACATCCAAAACATCCAAAAATCAATTACTAGCAATGGGCACTGAGTTAATATGCTAGTTCAAAAGAAATAAAAAATGATGCCAAAATGATATAAACATGGAATGAGATAATACAAAATTATAGATATATTTAAGACGTATCAAGGCCCGTTGGCAAGAAACAGAGGCGCTTGGCGCTTATAATCCTTTAGTTTCTTCAGGTTAAGTTGTTGTTTGATTGTGTAGCAACCTTGATTAAGCAAAACGAACCGACCAGGTTGCTTAGTGGAGGGACAATATCGTGTGCTCTTACTCGTCCATGCTCCCATACTTTAACAATTCAATGTAGGCGTTTCAATTTTTTCTAGATGTTTATATGAGATGTTCTACCACCTCTAAAAATTTCATTTCCACATCAAGAAACAAAAAACAAAAAGAGAAATCCGTGGATCAGAACTTTTTTTGGGATGCAGATATATCTTATGAACATTCAGAATTTTTTTTTAAAATATTCAAATTTGAAAAACCAAGTGTGAGCACGGGCTCATCTGTTCCCGATCAGAAAAAATCAACACAAATACTAAAAAAACTCAAAAAAAATCATTTTTTGTGTGCTAGATATTTTGATTCGTGAGGTCCGCTTTAAATTTCAACTTATTTGGACATCTGATCAGCTCTCGACAAAAAAACAAAAAAACAATCGGGTCAGAACAGTGCGTGAACAGTAAACCTTTTTTATAGACCTCGATTTGTCTTTTCTACCGAGAGCTGTTCAGATGTCCAAATAAGTTAAAATTTGGAACGTACCTCATGCATCAAATTATCTACCACACATTTTGTTTTTGGATTTTTTGACTTTTTTCTAGTTTTTTCTGATTTGTTTCGCCAGCGCGGGTGCGGCTGAGCCCGGGAGCAGAAACACTGCTTCCACAAGTGATATTTTTGATATGAGAATATGCGAATATGAGAGCATGCGATGGATGAAATCTGAAATGCTAAGTATCGCTTATTGCGATATGTAACCATAATAGTAGCACACAGAGTCCTTATTTGGGCTGGCCCCTTAGGCGCACTAGAGAAGAAAGCAACTTCCGAAAGGAACCATTTTTGGTTTCAAAAAGCCACTCACCTAGTTGTGGGAAGCTTTGTGACACAGTAATAAAGCTTTGTGAGATTACAAAAAAAAACTAGTTGTGGGAAGCTTCCAGAGCATATTTTATTCCCCTTTCTATTTTTATATTTATTTTACTTTTTCCTTTTTCATTTTATCATACTAAAATTCATGATTATGTTTTCATGTTCCCCAACATACTGTTGAATTTGTGTTTTCAATTCATATGTTTTCCTCTAATTTATGAATATTTCAGGTGAAAGATTTTAGATTCACGATAGTTCAAATTTTGCAAGCATTTTACAAATTTATGAAAAATTATCAAATAAAATGTTTTAAAATTATATTCTTCCCATCTCATAAAATAAGAACATTTTTGGCACCAGTGCAGTGTCAAAACGCCCTTATATAATGGGACGGAGGAAGTAGAATTTTTTCATACTCATGGACATTTTTAATATTCATGATCATTTTTTATTTGTGAAGATATATTTAACCATGGAATGTTGTTGACAAATTCATAAAAATAACAATTCACAATAGATTTTGAATATTTTAAAATTAATATTCAATCGACCAAAAAAATAAAAAAGATTAAAAAATAAAACAGGCATGACTCATTCGCTTGTGGCTGCTTGCACTTTGCGGTCCAGGCATATCTCTATTCTTAATTGGGAAGTTGGTAGCCTGGTACGCGGGTTTCTTTTTGTACGCAGGTTTTTTTCTGTCCGTCTTTTATCCATTTCACCTCCCACCATCCCCTTCCATTGGTTTTCTTATCTATTGGTTTTATTTTTCTCTCCATTTTTTTCTTTTCAAATCAACATTTTCCTAACATACAAAAGAACACAAATCTATCTTTCCTAACTTATCCGACTCAACCGATCTCTCTAATTAATGCAATTTATTTTAGAAAACAAATAGTAGTTTTTCAGGAAACAAATAACAGATTTTTAAAAAATTAACAAGTAAACCATGACAACCAAATCTTACTTACTCCATCCGAAAATACTTGTCAAAGAAATGAAAAAAATGGATGATCTAGAACTAAAATACGTCTAGATACATTCATTCCTCCGACAAGTATTGTCGAATGGAGAGTGTATTACTCCCTTCGTTCCTTTATCTATGGTGTGTTTTTGTATATAACTCCACATTGTAAGGTGCATTTTTTCTAATTCCTCACAATTCCGTTTTATATCCCTCTGAACAAAGGAAAGTATCTCTCTTACGATTGCATGTATCTCTTCTTATAAAAAAATGGAGAAAATCCCACTCTCTATTGTGTGTATCTATTAGTTTATTTTTCTAATTGATTTACTTGCCACAAACCAACAAATTACCAAAGGATGATTTTGTGAAAAAAATCCTATAATGTTGTGCCTTGGTCACCGTGCCAAAAATAATCTATCTCTACTCCAAAAAGGGGAGTTGGTAGCCTGGTCCCTCGTTTCTTTCTTCCCACCTCACTAAGACTGATTTTTTCGTCTGATTTTTTTCGTCCCACCTCCATAATACAAGGAAATTAATATATAAATCATGAAAAATAACACTTTCCTAATGTATAACAAATCATGGATCTAAATTTCTTAAGTTATCCAAATCAATAAATTCTTCTCATTAGTGCAATTTGTTTTAGGAAAGAAATAATAGATTTTAATCTAACAATCCTAACTTATCCAAATCAACCGATCACTATCATTAGTGCAATTTGTTTTAGGAAATAAACAACAGATTTTCAGGAAACAAATAACGAATTTTAAGGAAATTAACATCTAAATCATGATAAGAAAACTTCTACTCCTAATTGGGGACTTGGTAAACGGTGTTTCATAGTTTTTTCGTCTCTCCTCCCATCTTTGTCTCGGATTTTTTGTCCCTTCTTCCACCATTATCTATTTCGTCTGGGTTTTTTTTTGCATCACCTTCCCCCACCCTATTACTCTGGTTTTCTTTTGCTTTACCTCCCACACAATCGAAAACAAATATGGACGAATCCAAAATTTCCCTCGGTTAGTTATTTAGTAATGTGTTTATGTGAAAGAATCAATCATGGTCAATCTATAATGAATCTTTAATGATCAAATCTGAATTAATTAAGCTTACCATAAGTTGATCAATAATCTTAATTAAACTTTCCAGACGCCATCAAAATTAAATTAATTAACACTATCATGTCATCCAATCACATTAATGTCGCATGGCACATCCTACCAAATCTCTACTTGGTAGCTTCCGTTTCATGATTTTTTTGTCTCACCCCCTCCCCCTTCATTTTTGTCTTTTTTCGCGTCACCACCACCAGATCGCTCTAAAAACTACACAAGAAAAGAGAAATACGTCGCCACTTCCCCCTCGATCCAGCTGGTTCCTCCATCTAGGAAATCCTAGGGCTTGGTTTTGGGATGCCGCCACCGCCATCGCTCGGGTTCCCCGCCTCTGCGACCTAATTTTGTGCTCCTATGTCGACCTCCCAAACCGCCGGCACCGGCACCAGCGCAACCCCAGGTTAGGGCAGGACCCAAGGGAGGTCGTGCCCCCCTAATCCGTCTCAATCCCACCGCCCCGCCTAGAAGGACATGCGACAACATGTGTTGGCGCGCTGTCGTGGGTGGCAGCGAGCAGGACGGCTCGTGGCAGCCCCCGAAGCACCACCACGACGACACCTCCTCGCAACCCCTCGGCATGGGTTAGCGCCACCATCCAAGAGATGGGTAAGCTCCCGGGATTCCACGACCCCTCCCATGAATTCATAGATTTCTTGTGCTCCCCGTCGATCGCTTGATTGGGCAGTGAGTGGGTTCGATCTTGATTTCGTTACGGATGTGCATCTTCTTGTAACAATTAGACGAGATGTATAATGTGTCGGCTAGGATCTGCTTTGGGATTTTACATGTAGTTGTTGATTCTATGATTTGCATTTGGTAATGTGAGTGAGCACTGATCCATCGTTATATGGTTGAGTTGATGCGGTGATTAAAATTGTGTTGGTGCTCTAGGAGGGAAAGAGTTCATGGCTGATCATGAGGCTTATAAGGATCCCCTTGTTGAATATTAGGTTGTGTTCTCTCTCTACTTCATGTTTTGTCTTACAAGCAATTGAGATTAAGTGAGAGGGATTAATGAGATTAGATGCTGGACCCCACAACTAAAATCAGGGGATTAGGATTGTGCCCACAAGCCTATGGCGTGTTGCGACGCGCGCATGCGTAAACATCTTTTCATATGATCCATAAAGCTAATCGATAGAAAGGGTAGACACGCTAGCAACTACATCAGACTTGAGTGGGATGGGGAGGGAAAATGAGTAGAAGGTCGCATCTCCTTGGCGGCCACCGTGGTGAGAAAATGTGCACTCCTTGGCACCCGAAATTGGCCTAGGGTGAGCAACCTCAATGACGAAGGTGTATCCCTCCTCGCGGTGCCACACCACTGTGCCTGAGGTTGTCCAACCCACATACAAACGGGTCAGCTACTTGGCTAGCACTAACAGAGGGTTGCAGTCCCTTTTGCACCTCTCGGTGGGCTGGCTCAGTGCCAAGGCGGTGGAGTGAGGGGTTGTTAGAGGAAGGAGGCAGGCCACGTCATGGCAGGGAGAGGAGGGGGCTGGCCACACCATGGATGGGAGTGGATGCGGTGAGGAGAGGAGTGGGTGGGCTTCACCATGACATGAAGGAGAGGTGACGACGACAATGCTATGGCGGGGAGATGAGATGCGGCGACAATCGGTGGCTGGTTGGTTGTGCGCCGAGAATAGAAGGCGGCTATGTGATGGGTGAGTGAGAGGAGTAGCTGCTTTTTCTCGTCAATAAAAGTAGAAATGAGGAGCTTCTATACGTTGACATCAATGCCACATAGCATAACAAGTCATTTCTAGGAAAAATACCAACCAAATGATCTATAGGTAGCCTACAATTTAAAACTCAACAAAATCAAGATGCGGATCACGTTGTGCCATGCAATGAAGCTAAAGACAATATTTATCACATTGTACAAAAATATCTTATATGCATAGTTGGTAAGAGATAATTAGTTGGATCATTAAAGTGGACTTCAACCACTTCTCGATTGTTACATGCTATAATTTTTATGCATGCAAATTTTGACATGCATTGTGATTATATATGCAATTAATAAAAATATATTCATGATCCGTGGCAACGCACGGGCATTATACTAGTGTAGGGTAGTGCGGGAGTGATGCGAGCTTAGTGTTCGCTATAAGCTTTGTACAGACAGGAGGGACATATCTCGTTTATTGCGGGATGTCTCCTGGTCTTACCTCTCACGCTAGGTGGTTACTCGGCTTAGTGGGCTAGCCATTCTTGATGGTTTTTACTGGTTTTGTTTAAAAAAATCTATTCTTTGATTTCTTTTGATAAATAGTTTATTGATTTATCCAAATAAGTGTTCAACGCATTTTGTTTATAGGTCAAACATTTTTTAGATGCACGTTAAATATTTTCCAAATGCACGTTGCATATGTCGGAATCAGGGCTCCGCAGACCCAATAAGGTTCGAACTTTAGGGTGTGTGCGTATATCTCAACTGGCTCGAAGTCTCGAGCTTGTCACCCTACGGCCTAGCCACGTCGAGTATGCGCGAGCGGGGAAGAAGATGGACACGGAGATTTACCCAGGTTCGGGTCACCTTGCGGTGTAAAATCCTACTCCTGCTTTTGGTGGATTGGCCTCTCGAGGAGGCTATGGATGAACTAGTACAGTGGTTAAGTGGCCTTGTGAGGGCTCTCGATGGTGATGAACTGTTGTGTCGACCCCGCCTACGATGGGAGTTGGTTCCTCTTTACCGGCCATGGTCCTCTTCCCTTATCATACAGACGAGAAGGGATCCCACAACGGACAAATTCAAAGGGGGACAGGAGATACACCCTATCCTGACTAAAGGTGGAATTTGCCTGCAAGGCTTTCGGGCATGACGTAATGGTGGGCTCGGCGATGGCATCCGTCCTGTCGAGCTCGTGGTCTTCGTCTTGTTGCACTGTAGGGGAAACCTTTGGGGGATTCCTTGGGAACCCACGTACGTCCTTGCCTCCTTAGCACGAAAGAGGAAATTGTCCTCCTCTGTGCCCGCTGGCGCCCGCCCGGCTTAGCCGTCAGAGCCCACGTCATCCCGGCCTCATGAGGTTGGGTACCTGCATAGGAATCTCCGCTCCTCGGGAGGCAGCCTAGGGGATGCCACTCCTCTGGAGGTCTTGGCGTTGTTCTCCTCGCGAGGTAGGAGCTCTCGCGAGGACCTTGACTTGGGGCTTGTTGTTGGGTCGTACCGGTCCCTCGAGGTGGGCCACGCGCTGGGCCGCAAGCGGCCAGGTTTGGGTACCCCCGGTCCTAGAACGCCGACAGTAGCCCCCGGTCCCAAGGCGTGCTAGCCCTGGCTTTGAAGCGAAGGCAAGGGGTGAAGGGCGAAGCGTCGTGGGCCCTCAATCGCCTGCGGGCTCGGCGCGAGGCGTCCGGCAGGTTACTGGACTCCTCCTCCTCCATAGGGCCTTGGGAACCACCCCGAGCCAAGTTGACACAAAGCCTGTGCGTCACGTTGGTCATTATTGCTCTTCCTTGACTCACGCCGCCTTCCTGCGCTTCCTTCACCCTAGGCCCACGTCGAAGTAACATGTCAGCGGAACCGAGGCAACGCGAGGCAGAGCTGCCCACGGGTCGTGTACGCACGCGGCGCCCGAGGAGCGCATGTCGCCTCCACTCCTCACGATGCCTCTGGGACTGCGGTTGCGCCTATAAACCCGTCTCACCAGAGGGGCAGTTCCATCCTTGCTTATCTTCCCGTTCGCCTCCTTCCATCACTGCCCATCCTCCTTCGCAGGAAAACCGCCTCCTTCCTCCATTCTCCTTTCCATGGCGTCCAGGGGAAGTGCTGCTAGCGTTGGAGCACGAACGGGGTCCTCGGCGCCGCCACCATCTCATGGGGGTGGCGGGGGTCAGCATTCGAGGCCGGTCCAGGCACGCCGGCGCTGGAGCGCCACCGACGAGTAAGTGCGTTGTCGCCTTTGCTTTCCCTTGGTCATCACGCCTCGTTTGTCAAGTCTTATCACCATCCTCTCTTAGGGCGCCCACGCCCAAGAGGTGCATGCTTGTCGTGCTCCAGCGCGAGGTGGACGCGCTCAGGGCCAACTACTGGATGCCGAGGCAGCTCTCCAAGCCGCGCTTTGGGGTGAGAAGGACGCCAAGGCAGAGCTGGCATCTCTCCATGCCCAAGTCGAGGAGGCTGCCAACTCCGTGCAGGCGGCCAAGGACGACGCGGCGCACGCGAAGTTGATAGAGGCGCAACACGCTAAGCAATACCTAGACATTGCCCATCGCACAGACAATGCGGTCTGGCAATTCGTTAGGAAAGCCCTCGCTCTTCCGTGTGCGCACAGCGATGGGGGCTACCTCACCGTCTTCCATAAGGTGGTGGAGGCGCTTGAGTTTGGCGTCTCCCAGGTGGATGAGGATGTCGAGTCTAGCGTGCGTGACCTTCTGGACAACGTACTGACGCGCGTCTTCTCCAACTTGTGCCGCCACGCCCCCGCGTTTGACCTCTCCCACGTGATGGACCGGTGCATGTGGAGCTCCGGAGGCCCCTCAAGGATGTGGTGCCCGAGCACGTGGAGTCCCTAATTGAGCGGTTTGCCTCGCAGGCGTCCTCCGAGGGAGGCAGCAGCTCTGGCGCTGAGTCCTCCAGGAGCCACGATGGAGACAACGCCTCCTCTACTTGGGCTCCCTTTTACTTATTCCTGTTGCATCAAGAACCATTTGGCCCCTGGAGGGTGTTAAACATTGTATTATACATTCTCTTTTGAGTAGTAGTTTCTTGTCGTGCTTGTAGCATCTTTATTCCTTCGCGAGGTTTTCCGTTTCCCTTCGCGCGCCTCCCGCACCCTGGCCGGCAAGGGCCTGCGGTGAACGGCTCCTCGTTCTGGGTGCGCGGTGAGGGCCGTTGGGCAGTAGCCCCCTTGCGCCTCCTGGTACCTGTACTCACCTTGTAGGGTTGTTGCTTTGCCTCGGACTCTCTATCACGCTCAAGATGCGCGCCTATCCATATTAATGCACGGGGGCCTCAACAAGGGATAGAGGCGCATCTCGATGTTCGCAAGTATAGCATCATTACATCATAAATTTAAGAAGAGAGGAGTATATGAGTTGGATTACAATCGCCACATGCTAAATTACAATTCCACACAAAGAGTTCAAACATCAATCTGAAGGCAGGGTCCGGCTACGGACGAAAACAAATGATAAAAGAAGATGCAATGATACTATCTTGCTAGCCCTGAAGATCATGACCACAGTCCTCTACTCAGCTGGATACGTCACGTACATCTTGCCGTGTTCGTCGTCATACTCCCACTGGAGCTGCATCATGTCATCTGGCACGACCTCATCTGTACCTGCACCTGGATTGTTGTAGTAATCTATGAGCCACGAGGACTCAGCAATCTCGCGCCCGGGTACCGAGACTATTCAAGCTCATGGGTTGGGAAGGGGTATGTGTTTAGTTTGCAGCAACACTAAGCATTTATGGTGGCTAATCTTACGAAACATGAAAGTAAATATGTGTTCTACGATAAGCGGTCGAATCTAGAATGACCTCTATGAGGTCCTGAACACTTACTTATGTCAATCATAACCTCACCGTGTTCTCTCTCGGTTCATGTTCACGAGCAGAGACGATCACGGTTACTCACACAGTTAGTGTATTTTATTAGAATTTACTTGAAGTTAACTATAACCGGGTGTTAAACAAATATCCAAGTTGCCACATAACCGCGGGCACGGCTTTCCGAAAGTTTTAACCCTGTAGGGGTGCTCCAACTAGTTCATCATAAATTAACCACACTCCACAGGAATAGCCTCGACCACGGATCTCGTGATCATCCTAGGCAACTCCAATGAAATTCCAACACCTCAAGATAGCCAGAAGAAAGTCAGAGCCCACACGCAAGACACTCGATAAAGGTAAAACAAGTCCAGTAAGACCGCCCGACGTGTCGACGAACCCGATAAGAGTCGCGTATCTCGTTCTCAGGACACGACCGGATGAACACTATGTACGGCGGCCGGATAGAAATCACTCGAGTTGCCCCGAGGTGGCCCCGCAAGTGGCTCTAGTTTGGACCAACACTCATGAGGAGCACTGGCCCGGGTTGTTGATTAATTATCCACGGGGTTGCAAAGCCCTATGCAAATTTTATTAAGTTGTTTAGCAAATGTAGTACCAAATTTGGGTCTTGTCAGACAAGTTTTAATCTTAATCGAATAAACAAGGGGGTCCCATAACAACCCCGAGCATGTTAGGAGTGCAAAGTATGGAAACATAACACCGGTAACAAGAAACTATGGCGGTAACAGCGGAACAAAACACCTAGCAAAAGGCCAAGCCTTCCACCAATACAGATTTATAAGCGCATTAAATTAAATAACAGATAATATTGTGATATGCCAGACATCCATGTTATCACATGGAAACAACCTGAACCTGCAACTAGAACACTATAAGAGGGGCTGAGCAACTTAGCGAAACAAAGGTTGCTAGGATGTGGGGGGGGGGGTTAGAGGCTATCATGGCAATTAGGAGGCTGACATTCAATTGGTAGGTAGCGCGAAAGTAGCGATAAGAGCAAGACAACTAGCAAGCAAAAATAGTCTTGGGATCCGTGTACGATCATCTTGCATGTTGGTTCTTCAGAGGGACAAGTAGCGGGATCCTCATAGTTGCACTCGCCTGAATCTTCGTACTCAGGTTCAACATTCGCTTCTACCCAAAAGAAACATCAAGAATAAACAAGCAACCATGGTGCAATGCACAAGCAAGAATGATGCATGCTTATGTGAAGAGTTTTAGCATGGCAATCCAAACTAGTCATGTTTCACATGCAAAGGATTGGTTATTAATGAATCTCAATAGAACCTTATGTTAAGTTATTTAGACATGCATTAACATGGCAAATATGGATACATCATGCAAAAATGATACAAATGCATATGTAGAACGTAAGAAACGGAATTACGGTTCTCACGCTACGCTCACGATAAGTTACGAAGGCAAAACACAAGACAAGAAGGCCATGGGCTATTCCTTGGCATTCCAAGGTAGCCACTGGTTAGGCAATTAAAAACCAGCAACAATAGGGCCAAAGATCAAGCAATTCCATGAAGTATAGCTCCCATAAGTCACAAAACACTAAAACAAACAATCTGCCACAAAACAGCAACATAACAACTTTCACAGCAAATAACTTGAGCTACATGAATCCTACACCCACAAACAAGGCATTGACAGAAACTACATAACATGCTCATCAACTTATCCAACTACACAATCTAGAACGGAGGCACACATCAATAAGCATGAAGCTCACAAGTTGGCATGAAGAAACAAAAATCTGGGACTTAGTGAAAATAACAGTTTTTCTAGAATTTGAGTTACTCTGATAGCAAGTTGACAGCAGAAACTAATGGTGATAGAGACTACCTCATGGCATGAAAATTAACAGGATGCTAGAATACAACATCTACTTCAAATCACTAGCACTAAGCTTGAGCTAATTCACAACATATCACAAGATAGCAACCACTCTACATAGCATAAAAATAACAGCAGATTCTCAGACTTAAAATATTTGGCATGTTAAAAACAACAACATTGTAGTGGCTACTTTAGAGCATGGTTCCCAATTACATGGATGTTTAACATGGCAAATAAAAATATCATGGTATAATAGACATAAAACACTAACACTTCCATGTTGGCACATCCTCCATAGCAAGCATGGATTAAATCATGTAAAAATGACAAAGCAGCATCACAACAGAAAATAGCAGTTTCTTGAACTTTCTCAAAAGTGAAATCCAATTGCACCAATGGTTTCCTAAGATTTTTCTACCCCAAAATCATATGTCATACTCATATAGTCACATGGAGCATCATGGCAAAAACTACATAGCAAAAATGACATACATACCTATAAGTGAAAATTACTAAATATGTCCATAGACATCAATGCTCATATCCAGAATTGGATTATTACTATAATTGGAAATGATCTAATTATAACAATAAAACAATAAAACAATAAAACACACAATATAATATAGTGTATGACAAGTGGAGCATGGCCCACTTGTCACACACACACACAACACACACACACAACTCAAGCACACACACACACATACACAGCCACACATGCACACACACATGGATTTGGCACCACACCAGATCCATACACACCCACACCCACACATAAACACACACATCCACCTCACGGCCACACCAGATCTTGGCTGTAGCCACACCAGATCTCTCTACCACACACACACAACTCACACGGGATCCTGCCACCACACAGAATCCCGTACACACAACACGACACTCCACCAATCGGAAAAGAGAAAACCAAAAGGGTGGGGGAGCGGGATCGAACCCGCGACCTTGCGGTCGCCCCCTGAGTCAAACACCACTACGCTATGCATCAAATCACGACAAGAAGGAATATGAGCACACCTAGTACTCTCAGACGGCGCTTATCTGACGAAAATGAAACTCGCCACTCGCGACAGACGGTGGCGACACGAAATTCCGCGACTACAGGGCAACTCCAATGAGGGAGAAGCCCGGCGAGGATGCGAGGTGCTACTGGGATCCACTCCCTGCCCGTCTCGTGACGGTGGGGCAGAGGCAACGGCCCTCAAGGCCCTACCTTGCAGACAGTGGTGACGCGCATGCTCTACGACGACGGCGAGCAGCGGCAACGGGATGCAACCAACGGAGTGGGACGCGGCGGCTCACCAGGGGAAGGACGACGACGGCCCGATCACGACGAAGATGAGGAAGAAGCGACGACGACACCTGCCCGAAGCAGACGCAAGAACGGCGCTGGAGCACCCTGCCCGAGCTCCGACGGGGACGAGGCCGTCGAGGATGAGGGAGCCCGACCCCTCCTAGCGACGGGAATGGAACGCGGGGACGATCCCCAGCCTCCACGACATGCTAGGAGCGGCGGAGGCCACCGAGGATGCGAAGGCGACGGCGATGAAGATCGGTGGCTACTCTCTGAACCCGCTCACCTCTTTGAATCTCTCTGGACTTACCTGACAGAGAAGGAAGAGGGGGGGGGAAGGAAGAGGGAGGAGGAGAAGGGAGATGGCGGGGGCGAAGAGGAACCCTAGAAGGGTGGCACACATGTCGAGGCCTTTTAAAGGGGGGCCAGACGGCGTCCTCGACGTCCGTGAGCACGGGCGCTCACTCACTCTCTCTGCACTCTGACGGAGGAAGGAGACGGCGACAGATCTCTGTCAGGCGCGGCTGGGCTGCACGTGTGCGACTGCTAGGCCGCGAGGAGAGATCACCGGCCCAGTTTCCTCTCTCTCTCTCTCTGAGAAATAAAACCAGCGGCTTCCCTCTATAAATAAAACAGCCTCACCAAAATAACCCGAGAGGAAAATAAAAGGTTTTTAACAAGAACAAAATTACTTTTGTAGGTAATAAAATATGAGATATTTAAATAAATTACTAAGGGGATTTGTGAAGCAAGTATTTATTTAGCTATTATGAAAACAACCCCTGATATTTAAAACCCCAATTACACAAGGCTCAAAACTCCACAAGAACAACACACATGAGCTCACAATAATAATTAGTACTACTTGAACATTTTTAACAAATTTATAAAGCAGATTAATTCTGTTAATTAATGGCAATGGAATAAAAGAGAATAGGTTGGGTTTGTTTTGAAGTAATAAGAGAGGGGGAAAAGAAGTTGATGCCCACTTCATCACAAACAACCACAAACCACTCACATCACAACAAGATCAAGAGCACACCATATAAAACAAAATGCAAGACATGAAGATGGATGATATGATGCATGATGTATGAATAGCATGAGACAAGACATGGCAAGGACAAACTCAAATACATTCATCACATGACAAGGTTCACATAGGTTACATGCCATAAAAAGGTAGGGGCAGCACTTGGGTTGTCACACTCTCCTCAGGAGGTCCTGCGGGAGCGTTGCGCAGCCACCAACGATGGTTGCCTGCTTGAACCTCGCGAAGTTGACGCCCTTGCGAAGGTCTGGTTGGTGAAGCCTAGGTCGCGCCAGCGCCGGGCTCTCAGGGGCGGCGCCATGAGAGCCCGACTCTCCTTCTTTTTGCGTTGTCTTTCCTTTCCCGTAGCGCCCGTGCTGGTCCCGCGAGTGCACGCGAGAGGGGTTGTGTCCTTCATGTTCGAGCGTTGGTGTCGCGAGTTCTCCTGAGGCACGACACTTAGGGGTCCGTCTTTGGCACACAGACGGCTCGCACGGGGGATGGCGTTTCTCACAAGGCCCGTCCCGCAAGGCCTCCAAAGGAAAGTCATGCAAGGAAATCACCCTGTTCCAAACGTTATGCGCGCGCCCGCCTACATTTGGGCGTCGCCGCTTGCATTTGGGCGTTACGCGAGAATGGTGGGCCTCAAGGCCCTAGTGAGGTAATGTGTGAGCGGTATGCCCACGAGCCAGAATTTGGTCTCTGAACTTCCAGTGTCGCAGGGGCGAACCCAAGCGATGAAATCAGACCCAGCCCCCACGAGCATGGGGCTTAGGATGAAGCTAAGAGATGCGCATCACGGGGCTATGACCTGCAGCTGCCAACCCGGGAGAGCGACCCCCATACGTGTTCTTCTTTGTCTTCTCCCCAGCACGGAGCGTGGGGACCTCCACTTGGGCGTGGGCGGGAGCCCTTCCCTCCACGGCCATGACGCGGCTCATCGTGGGCTTCCACTTTGCGGGGTCCGGAGCGTGTACAACCCCAAAACTCATTATTATGTGAGAGTGTCACGACGACGATAATTGGGCGGACACCCGAGGCACAAGGCTCAGGAGCTCTAACCCCGGTCTTTCGGTGTTCTAGCACATTTTTGTGCGGGAGCACGTAAGCCGGCACAGCACTCCTACGGCCAAAGTACGAGCGCCATCGTACGTCACGTGACCACAGGAACACATTTACGTGCCCCTACGGCCCAAACATGAGCACCATGAGGCGCCCCACGCGTCCGTAAGGGCACGTCTACATGAGAGTCATTGCAAGAGGTGACATGTCGCCTGCCCCGCAACAGTGCGAGCCAAGCCGCCCTCCCTTCCTATGCCGGTGACGGTTCATTGAGGGGGCGTGACACTAAGGAGAGATGACCAGCATGGGTGGCCAGCCCGTGGGCCAGAGCTCGAGTGCTTAGATTTTTCAACGATTCACTGTGAGGACAAGTCCTACGCATACATCATGTCTAGCCCCCGTGCAGAACCATCATGGGGTGGTTGTGGGGGCACGCCAGCCCCCAATAACGGCGAAGCACGAGAGCCTGAGGCTTAGACAAACAATACCATCCCAAGCGGAGGGTTAGCTGAGTTCGTTATGTATTCAGAAGGCACCTGCTCGGGGCGATACAAAATACAGAGAATTGCTTGGTAGGAACGACCCAGAAAGTCACCTGATGGCCGTGCCGCCGAAGGAGCTTCAGGCCACTTGACGACGCACGTCGCGGGGGTCCATCCCGCGCGTGGGGGGTTCGGCTGGCTCCCTTAGGCTTCGAGGGCCCACGGGGCCCCGAAACCTCGCGAGGCATGCGTGAACCGTGCCTTTTGTCGATCGCCGTCCTTGGGAACGCCGGACTACCATGCCCCTGGCGCCTTGCGCCTTGCTCCTTCCTTGTGGGGGCGCGCGTCGAAGCACGCCTCCATGTGGTGCCCGAGTTCCCCTCCGTCACACCGGTTAGGTCGGAAGCTCCCTAGGTGGAAGCCCCCAAGCCCGTCCCGAGGGAGGCGTCAGGCGCGCCTTCCTATATGAGAGGGAGAGGCGCCTCAGCAGTGGACGCGGGGCGTGAGACACCAGCGGTGGGGGTTCCAGCCCCCTGGCGGCTCTTGGGAAGGACCCGCTTGAAGGTGCGGTTGGAGGCTGGGGCCTGAGCACCGTCCAGGACACAGGCGATCGCGCGGGGCTCTTGGAAGCCCCCAGCCCCATCACCCTACCAGTTGTCATTATTTCTCCTTGGTGGAGGCGACAGAGGAGGAAGGCCGGCCCTGCCCTGAGGGTGATCATCTCAAGGCTGGTCATGCTAGGGTCCGTCGCGAGCTTCGCCATGCTGGCGGTCCTCGCGAGGCTGGTCTCGCCAGTCCTGATGTGGGTCACGGTTGTCCCGGCGGTTCCCACTACGGCCCTCTCCATGTCCGTAGTCGCGGTTGCCATGCTTGGGAGGGAGAGGCGGACTGCCTCAGCCTTTGCACACTTGTTTGCCAGGTTGAACTTTGGGCGGAGCGCACACGCATCACCTCGTGGTTGTGACATCATCTGGTAGCTCGTCTCGTCTAGTGCGCGTGCTGGCGCCCCACGTGGTGGTTCGTGGGGGCGCGCTCCACACCTGGGCTTGCGGTTGACCCTTCGCAGAGAAGGAGGGGGGTGAGCCACGTCGCCTGCCTGGAAGAGCGGGGGATGGAGCGAGTGAGAGGGCGTCAGGCCTTCGCTAGCGGCGTCAGTGGGCTCGGCGATGCGGCTAAGCCAGTCTTCGGGGAGAGCGTCGTCAGAGTGGTAACGCAGCAGCTCATGCGCCATGGGTAGCACAGCCGGTGCATTCGCCACTCCGCGGTGTGCGTGGGAGGACGACACCGTGGCAGGAGCGGGGGATGGAGTAGTGATGCAGCCGTCACGCCGCACGGAGGGTGGCAGCAATGAGCCTTGCTGCCCATGAGCTGCCAGGTCGGTAGCAACGTTGGCTGCAGGAGAGGTGGAGTGGCGCGGGATGCCACGGCCCACGGGCGCCGTCTGGGCGACGCGAGCGGCCCTGTGCTCGGGGCAAACTCGGCGGGCGTCGTCCATGGGAGCGACGAAGCGAAACCGGAGGAAGATTACGACACGCCCCTACCTGACGCACCAAATGTCGGAATCAGGGCTCGACAGACCCAATAAGGTTCAAACTCTGGGGCGTGTGTGTATATCTCAACTGGCTCGAAGTCTCCAGGCCGTCACCCTACGGCCTAGCCTCGTTGAGTACGCACGTGCGGGAAGAAGATGGACACGGAGATTTACCCAGGTTCGAGCCACCTTGCGGTGTAAAATCCTACTCCTGCTTTTGGTGGATTGGCCACTCGAGAAGGTTATGGATGAACTAGTACAGTGGTTGAGCGGCCTCGCGAGGGCTCTCGGTGGTGACGAACTAGTGTGTCGACCCCGCCTACGGTGGGAGCTGGTTCCTCTTTATAGCGGCCATGGTCCTCTTCCCTTATCATACAGACGGGAAGGGATCCGACAATGGCCAAATTCGAAGGGGGACAGGAGGTACACCCTATCCTGACTAAAGGTGGTCTTCGCCTGTAAAGCTTCCGGGCGTGACGCAATGGTGGGCTCGGCGATGGCATTCGTCCTGCCGAGCTCGTGGTCTTGGTCTTATTACACTGTAGGGGTAACCTTTGAGGATTCCTTGGGAATCCGCATACGTCCTTGACTCCTTAGCACGAAAGAGAAAATTGTCCTTCTCTACGACCGTTGGTGCCCGCCTGGCTCAGCTATCAGAGCTGACGTCATCCCGGCCTCACGAGACTCGGTACCTGCATAGTAATCTCCGCTCCTCGGGAGGCAGCCTTGGGGATGCCACTCCTCTGGAGGTCTTGTCGTTGTTCTCCTCGCGAGGCAGGAGCTCTCACGAGGACCTTGATTTGAGGGGCTTGTTGCTGGCCGTACCGGTCTGTCGAGGTGGGCCACGCGCTGGGCCGGGCAGTCAGGTCTGGGTACCCCCGGTCCAGAACGCCGACAGCATACTTTTCCAAATATATGTTGCACATTTTGTAAAATGCACATTAAACATTTTTATTACACCCCCGCAAAAAAAATGTAAAATGCACATTAAACACAATGAAAATTTCTAAACACATGATTCGCGAGCAAAAATGTTTGACTAGGCTGGTGTTGTAGGCGAGGCAAACACACGCCCACACGCACAGCAGCGAGCGCTGGGCCCTGATCGAGGTAGGCCTTTGGCGTACAATCCGGTGGGCCACGCCAGCTCGCGAGAGAAGAACGGGGGAGAGCCGAGCACGGGCGCACGGCGCGCCACGCGTCGCGCTCGCCGGGCGGCGCGACCTGCAACCGCGCGCGTCGACGACATCTCCGCGGGGAGCAGCGCCTGTGCGTACGCGCGCGCTTGTCGGGCTCCTCCATATATACGCACGGCGAGCCGAGAAGGAACAGACAACCTGCGAGGGGTGGAGGAGGATCCGGTAGATCGGAGAGGAAGAAGGGTTTGCTCGGGAGCGATGGATGAGGAGTACGACGTGATCGTGCTGGGGACGGGGCTCAAGGAGTGCATCCTCAGCGGCATCCTCTCCGTCGATGGCCTCAAGGTGAGCACCGAGCCGGCATCCGCCGCTCGATTCCCTTCTGATTTTGCGCATCATCACTTGGAAATGTACAATGGGCATATACATTATCATTATCTTAAGCTGCAATTTCTCTTTTGACAAAGGTACAATGCATAGCTCTAAAGTCATTATTTTCCTCTGTACCTTGTGTGCGCACAGGTTCTTCACATGGACAGGAATGACTACTACGGTGGAGAATCCACATCCCTGAATCTGGCTAAGGTGCCCTAATTAAAGTGACCCTTGCACTTGCAAACACCATGTATCACAATGTTCTCCAAAATTCAAAAAAAAAGATCTTAATTTTCTCGTGAATCTTCAGTTATGTTGTCATATGTTCCGTTTCATCCGCTTGATAGATCTGGAAGAGATTCAAAGGCAGCGACACCACCCCTGACCATCTGGGTGTCAGCAAGGAGTACAATGTCGACATGGTGCCCAAGGTCTGTAGGCGCCTGCAAACCCAGTTCCTTTGTCTTTCTGTGCTTCTGCTGTTATGCAGATCACCGTAAAATGTGAGTTTGCAGTTCATGATGGCCAACGGTGCATTGGTCCGTGTCTTGATCCGCACGAGCGTGACAAAGTATCTGAACTTCAAGGCCGTCGATGGCAGTTTCGTGTACAACAACGGGAAGGTTTGGGTCTGACATTTCATTCAACGTGATACTGCTATTAAAGATAGTTTGAGATCAGTATTGTTTTTTGTAACATGGTGTTCTGATTCATATTTCCTTCTTTGGTAATGCTGATAGATCCACAAAGTCCCTGCGACAGATGTTGAAGCCTTGAAATCTAACCTAATGGGCCTGTTTGAAAAGCGCCGCGCTAGGAAGTTCTTCATTTACGTTCAGGACTACGAAGAGGATGACCCAAAGTCGCACGAAGGCCTGAATCTGCACAAAGTCACGACGAGGGAACTCATCTCGTAAGTTGCTTTGCCTTGTGTTGTATTCGGGTTGCTGCTCAGTGATAAAAAAGTAGAAAACCAAGTTGAATTTCACCACCATTTCCTAATGCAAAGTCGATGATGTTTGCTTGGATCAGCAAATATGGGCTGGAGGATGACACGGTTGACTTTATTGGTCATGCATTGGCACTTCACCGGGATGATAACTATCTTGATGAGCCTGCAATTGACACTGTCAAGAGAATGAAGGTACTATATTTCCACCAATTAAACAAAACAAGTCCGTTGGAGTCAGCATACATTTTGATTAGTATCGCACAACCATGCCTTGCTGAATTCCTTATTTATCTGGTTAGTTGTTCAAGATAACGAGCCAACTATTTTTTGCTTTAAAAAGAGAAGATCCTAGGCGTATTATTGGAAGATAGATTACAGAAAGAACATATACTGCACATCTTTGAGCCTGGTTGGAAAAAATATACTGCACATCTTTTTCCTCGAACGTGTACTGTAAGAGCATAGTTTTCAGCTAAAGATATACAATGGGTGAAACAAAAAACATGAAGCCATGACAGATAGTTTGACAATAAATACATTGGGGTTTGCGGAGGAAAAGGCAATTAAAATCTGATCGCCACATTGGTCTTCTTTCAATAGCTTTATGCGGAATCATTGGCGCGCTTCCAAGGTGGATCACCTTATATCTACCCCTTGTATGGGCTAGGAGAGCTCCCTCAGGTATGGCCATGCCAATTTACTTGGACTTGATACATGTTTCAGCTTTGTTCAACTGAAATTGAGAATGTTTTATTAGGCCTTTGCTCGTCTGAGCGCTGTTTATGGTGGTACATACATGCTCAACAAACCAGAATGCAAGGTAATTTTTTTATCCATTTTGAGACAGTTCACCACTCAACAATGCTGCAATGCTACTTTTTAAATCTTCAGTCAAAGATGCTTAAATTTGGAACTGTTTGCAGGTTGAGTTTGATGAGAGTGGTAAAGCATTTGGTGTGACATCCGAAGGGGAGACCGCGAAATGCAAGAAGGTTGTTTGTGACCCCTCGTACTTGCCTGACAAGGTATATATACATCTATGATTCGCAAAACCAGTAAATTTCAGATTCAGGCTTGTGGTGGCATATGACCTTGAAATCCTTCAAACAATGTGCAGGTGAAGAAGGTTGGAAGGGTGGCACGTGCGATATGCATAATGAAGCATCCCATTCCTGACACCAAAGATTCTCACTCCGTGCAGATTATCCTCCCAAAGAAACAGCTGAAGCGCAAATCAGACATGTAAGTAATTTTGAAATGAAAGCAAACCATCGAACTTAAAAGCAATCTTAGTTAGATATAAGGAGTACTGTTCTTCAGTTGGTTTTCGTTGTTATGTTTGCTTTAAAATGTGAGCTGTCTTGATTAGTTAAAGAACAATAGCACTAGCAGTACCTGACTGGCACAATAATTTTGCAGGTACGTGTTCTGTTGCTCGTACGCTCACAACGTTGCGCCGAAAGGCAAGTTCATCGCCTTTGTGTCGACTGAAGCTGAGACCGACAAGCCTGAGATCGAGCTGAAGCCCGGGATCGACCTGCTCGGCCCCGTGGAGGAGACATTCTTCGACATCTACGATCGATACGAACCTGCTAATGCTCCTGCGGAGGACAACTGTTTTGTGACAACTGTAAGTTGAAGCAGCCATAATTTCGTCACTCAACTACACCGCAGGATTGTTCTTAAGTCGTCGTTTTTTGCAGAGCTACGACTCGACCACCCATTTTGAGACAACGGTGAAGGACGTGCTCGCCTTGTACAGCAAGATCACTGGAAAGGTAGTTGTGCTAGATTTGTTTTTCAATACTGGATAATACTCCCTCCGTCCCAAAATAAGTGACTCAAAAATGACTCAACTTTGTATTAAAGTTAGTACAAACTTGAGTCATTTTTGAGTCACTTAATTTGGGACGGAGGGAGTAGATGATTATTAAAAGACTAAAGGATGATCTGGCTGGAAATTCAACAATTTGCACTATCACAATGCAGGAACTTGATCTTTCTGTGGATCTGAATGCTGCCAGTGCCGGTGAAAATGATGCCGCTTGAACAACTGTTACTAGTAGATACTTCCATTTTTCTTTCTTATTTCTTCCTTTTGTTCTTTATTCATCGATTCGTCCATAGATGGATCCGTCCCATTCGATCCATTTCTTGCTTCCGGGCTTCCATTTGTCATTTTTGATACAAAGTACAGCACCATGGATTTATATATTATATATATACATCGAATAATCTGAACAAATCTCTTGTGTTACTACTACCCTTGTAACGGTTCAGTTTGAACTGCAAAAATTTCTTATATTTAGTTACGGAGGTAGTATTCCTTCCGTCCTAAAATAAATGACTCAAAACTGACTCAATTTTATACTAGAGTTAGTGTAAAGTTAAATCATTTTTGAGTCACTTATTTTGGGACGAAGGGAGTACAACTGAACATCTCCAAAGGATCCGTAGAGAGAAAATTCGCCATGCCCCCAAGATAAGGGGAAGAAGGACACGACTCTGGGATATATAAAAAATGGGGTTCGAGATTTGGACAGACAGAATAGATATTCGGGTGTCCATCTACCTATTGTCCTGATGACAGTAGATATATAAACTAAGTGCACGATGTTGCCGTCCTTCCACGCCTCCAACTTTTTCCATGAGCAGAGCCAAAGTTAATTTAGCATAGTGCAGATGCGACAGAGGAAAACGAAGTTAGGATTGGGTTATCAAATAATTCAGGCCTGTGGTTGGTGACCCTGATAATAATTCCCCATGTTACCCGTAGTGGTTAACAAAAGCATGCCTAATAAAACGACTTTATCCAGGCCAGGCAGAAAACGGCGTGGGCTCCGTTGCAGATTGAAGGAAAAAGGATCAAAGGTTCAAAGCCTAACGGCCTTTATCATGGTGCTAGTAGAAGCAGTACGGCACCGTCATGGACCAAATTATTTCATTTGCCATCCTCACTGGACTGGAGTACCATCTTGAAATGACACCCATTCCGTATCATGGTGGGCATCTTTTTCGTTGGATTGTCTCAAAAGAAAATTCCTTTTCGTTGGAACCAATCTATTAGGGTCAGAAAAGTGGCGGCAGAAGAAAATGCTGCCTCTTTCGTAGGTTTGGTGAAAAGTGCTGCTTTAATCCGTTTCAAAAAAAGGTGGTGCTTTAAGAAATGTATAAACAGATCTCTCAAAAGAAAAAAAATGTGAAAAATGCTAGTACTAGTAGCTTTGACTATATTAACTCCGCATCACAATACTTGGTTGCCCGCATTAGGTCCAGCTTGGCCCGGGCGGGAAAGATTGAGCCTATTTCGTTGATTGCATTTACTGTTGGGCCACACAGTACGAAACTTAAAGCATATTTGGACCTAACTCGCTGAAAACGCTTAGATCGGCAGTTTCTTAACGAGCGTGGCTGAGGCAAGCACACATGGTAGGCCACTTGCATGAGGGGAGATGGAAGGGATACAAGATGGTATGCAGCATGTGCGTGCTTATCTTCTCCAACATCTAGTAACCTTGTCTCTAATTCTGTTCTTCCTAACCCCTTCCGATCTACACAATGGTGATTCGATTCGAGGTAAGCTCTACATGAAAAAGATGCGTCTCGATGCTACGGTTCCATTCAGATGATCGGCTCGTAGTTTTGTCGGTCGTAAGTTTTTAATTTCGTCTTCCCGTTTGAAGCTATTCTAGACGAATTTTGTGAGATTCGTCGCGCAGGATCGATCGTTTGAAATTTCCTTTGACCAGTAGCCTAATCTTGCAGTTCCGCACAACATTTGTGTTGTAAATTTTTGGTTTCGACGATTGTAGCTTCATCTCTCTTTGAACAGCAGCCTACTGCACTGTCGCCGCCATGTCGAGCTCCTCTTTCCTCTGCTTAGAGCCTCCTATTCGTCCCTCTCGACACCGACGCCCTTCCCCTTGATCTCCTTGCCCACGTCCTACTACACTAGAGTTGTTCCCGGTGTCGCTCATCTCGGCCTACTCTCTGTCGTCCTCCTACTGCACTGACGCTGCAATGGCGTGCACACTGCTTTCTTGTGTCCTCTGCCTCCGAGCACACTGCAGTTCGCCGCGCCGCCGACGGGGTCGATCATCTTGGCTTCCTCTGTCTTGCCCTACTACACCGGAGTCGTTTCCAGCGTCCATCATCTCGGCCTCCTCTCTCGTCCACTGCATTGACGACACCATGATGCGAGCATTGCATTCTCCTTCTCTGTCCATTGACTTTGCGCCACGGCATCATGACCACTATCCACCGTAGTCGCCATTGTCCGACGCACACTGCATTTCTTCTCCCCCTTCCTCTGCTAGCTCTTAACCCTGGGTGCTAAGTGCAAGTGCTAGCTCTTAATCATACCTCATGCGTGCAACCAAACACCGTGTTCATGTGCCGCTTGAGCTAATGCAGGCAACCAAACAAAGAGCACTTGCGTACTACCTAATGCAGGGACCCTAGATACAGGCAAGCAAACAACTTCAGATGACGCATTTGGGACTGTTTTTGCTCAAGCAGGTTGGGTTGAGATGTGTATGCAATGGCTAATTTTTTTTTAAATATTACTTTATTTGTCACAACCCTAGCTAGATGTCCTAGGAATAGTATTGTGCTTGCATCATGTTTCATTTTGCATTAACATGAAATGGGGAACAAAAGAAACCCCAAGCTAACTTTGAATCAAAACAATTTAAATTTGGTGAAAATTCAACAAATCCAAAATTCCCACTAAAAATGTTCCCTATGTCTGGTAAATTTGGGCATGATTATAACAGGGACCATTCTAATTATTTGAACAATCAAACTAATTCAAAAATAATTGATAAGGCTCCTGAAATCATTAAATAAAGCACTATTATTATTTTTGTTTTCAAAATATCGTGAAACTTTTTAGACAAGTTTGAAATATTCAAACTTCATTATAGAAAATATATGGGATATTTTATAAAGTCATTTGTACCTGAAAAGAAAATAAAAAATGTTAGTAAAAGAAAACAGAGAAGAAAAAAAAAGAAAAAAAGGGAGAAAGGCCCAGGCCAGGCTAGCCCACCTGGCCCAGGGAGGTCATCGTCCTCCTGGCGGCCAGGAGGACGAGCGCGTGGCCGGAGCGCGCGCTGCCGTGCCTCCACGCCGGCAGCTGCCTGCCTGTGTCCTTCTCGCCAGCGGGACGGGGATAAGCTCCCCAGAGCTGCCCCCATCGCTCCCTCTCTCTCTCTTGCCCGCCTCTCTTCCTCTCCCCTCTCTGCTTCGCCATGGCCGAGCCCTGCTCGAGCTCGCCGCCGTCGCGTTAGCCGCTCCCCCTCGCCCCTGAGCCCCCCAATCGATCCGCCTAGCTTTCCTCTTCCTCCTCGCCGAGCCGTGCACCGCCAGGAGCTCCCCATCGCCGTCTTCGCGTCGTCTTCAACCTCCGGCCGCCGGAAATCAAGTGGAGCTCGCCGCTGCTCCAAGCCCTCCCCGAGCCCGCTCTCGACGTCTCTGCAAACGCCGTGAGCCCCTGAGTCTTTTCCCCCTCTTCCCCCCTTCGATTGCGTGCTCTAGCGTCGGATTTCATCGAGGTCTGAATGCCCCCGCCGCTCGAGCTCGACGCCGGCCATGTTCCGGTGACCAGCTGGTCTGTCTGAGGCCTCCGTCGTGTTCGTGAGGCTGTGTAGAGTTTGTAGGTGCCAAGTAGAGCTCATGTTGCGCCCTGGTTCGACGAGCCCGTGCTCGCCCGAGCTCCGACCGTCGCCCAGCTCACCGCCGGCGTCGATTCTGACCATCTCAGCTCCTGGGAGGGGTCGGAATGGATGCGCGCGTGTGTGCCGAGTCGTTTGGTGCCCTCCGCCGTCCTTTTGGTCGCCGGAGGAGGGATCCCGAAGCCCTCCGCCGTCTCTGGAGCCACCGGCGGCTCAACGCCGGTGGGTCTTGCCGGAGTTGACCACGGGGTTTGACCCCCTGAGTCACTGGCAGGTGGGGCCAGGCCCTGACAAGTCAAAGTTAATTAAGAATTTAATTAATTATTTTAATTAACCTAATTAGTCACTGACAGTGGGCCTAGTTTATGTTAATTAATTAGGATTTAGTTTTAATTAGTTAGTTAAGTGTCTGAGTCACTGACATGTGGCCCCCACATGTCAGGTTTGACTTTGGCCCGGTCAGCTGACCAGCTGACGTCATAATGATGTCATGCTGATGCAATAAAAGCAATTTCTAGTTTAAAAATAATTTCAGTAATTATTCAAAACTTCAAAAATTCATATAAATTAATCTGTAAGTCAGATGAAATAATTTATATATGAAAATTTATCAGAAAAATCCAATGAATCCAATGGCGCTACTGTCATGCATGTTAGAGCAATCTAAATAGGTGAACATTGACATTTATTAATAGGTTAGTAAATGGAATTTGAAATGAATAACAATTTTGAACCTATATTCAAATTCATTTCAAATCAACATGAACACTAGTTGCATTAGCTCATCTATACATGCTATCATGCCATGATCATGCATCATATTGTTGCACTTGCGTGTGTTAATTGTTTCTTATCTACATTGCGGCAGGCCCTGCTCCTGAGGATACCCCCGACTATCTCGACGAAGGAGAGAACCTTTCCGTTTCCCAGCAAGGCAAGCAACCCATTTCATCATTCCGATAATATCCCACACTCTCGCTCCTGCTCTTGTTTATTGCATTAGGACAATCGATCACATGTCAGTCATACACCGTAGATGATCCTATCCTGCTGCATATCCTGACATTGTCACAGTAAATAGCTAAACCTTGCAACCTAGCATACCTGGTAGATGCTTGTGTCATGATGTGCTTAGCTTACTTTGCCTGATATGCTTGCTATTCTTAGAGTTGTGTCAGGTCGGATTCATCTGGGTGATGAACTGAGTGAAACGATGTTGTTCTGATGTGATGATGTTATGATGAACTCGATTTGGTAAAGGTAGCGATGAGAGGCTATGTAGGAGTACATAGCAGGTTGTCTCATTGGGACCGTTCTTAGGAACTGAGTTCCATGTTTGTGATCCAAGACTAGTTACTACCACACGTTGGGATACTTAATTGACCCTCTCGACCTATCATTCGCTTAGTCCTTAGTCCAGGAGTTGCAAGTAGTTTTTGGTGTTTATAGCATGCTAGAGGCCGTGCGTAGCGCCGACCCTAGGGGTGGGTTACGACGCGATAGGCAGTGGCACGATGTACCAAGGGTCACCCGGATGATGGGCTTGGGAACCCTGCGCACATCGTTTGGGGCCGTAGTGGAAACTTCGGCCGGACTTCCATGCGGGTTCAGTCTCAAATAGGCGATAACCTGGACTAGAGGTCTTATGTGATTGACGGTCGTGGCCGACTCCCTCACTGGGCATTCGCTTGAAGGTTGCCGAGGTGCATGGTTTATGAGCACACAGCGATAAGTGGCGAGAGCGTGTGTGAAGAAGTACACCCCTACAGGGTATGAAACTATTCGAATAGCCGCGTCCTCGGATATGGACTACTTGGAGAACTTATGTTGTTCATAGATAATCTAATGGATACTCATAAAAATATCAAGACAAGTGTGAGTACCGTGGATGGCACTCTCCCAGGAGGGAAGTGAATTCATGGTGGTGTATTGTTATGGAGTTAGTGAACTCGTGTGCGATATATAAAATGTAAACAAATAGTTAAAATTGAGTAGTGTAGGTTAGCCATGAGTCAAAGCTAGCATTGCTGCATAAACTCCACCTCCCCTTTGTTGATACACGAGCATAGTTAGCCTAGGTCTGCTTTAAAGACTTGCTGAGTACATTTGTACTCATGTTTGCTTAATAAATGTTGCAGATGAGACCCAGGACCCGTTAGGTGGGTTCTTTCTAGATGTTGACGATGCCGAATAGCTGGTGTCCCAGCTACGACCTATGCCCTGTGGCGGGCTGTAGATAGTCAGGCCATGTGCCTTTTTACCCTTTCATCTGTCTGTACTCAGACAGCTTATGCTTCCGCTTGGTTTGTATGAACATGTTTGTATGACTTGAGTGTCGGGTCATGTGACCCCTATCTGTAAGAACATATCATGCAAGGCTCATCTGAGCCTCTTCAATAAAAGTCATGTTGTTGTATAGTTATGTTGTGATGCCATGGTTGTATCTATGCATATCGGGCATGTCGTGCGTACGTGTGACATGCAGCGGTATGTATGGGATCCGACACCTAGTTGTGTGCCTTTAGTAGTACTCTTTACGGGAAACTGCCTCTTTGTGCTTCCACCGAGCCATGGTAGCTTGCTACTGCTCCGGACACATTGACTGACCGGCATGTATCCTTCTTTGCTGCTGTGTCTGTCCCTTCGGGGAAATGTCTTACGGTGTAATGGAGTGCCTGTAGCCTGCTACGACTCGTCTACGTGCAGTGATGGCATTCGTGTCTCACGATGTAATGGAGTCCCTGTAGCTTGCTATGACTCGTCTACACACGCTTGAGGCCGACACCTGCACTGTTGGGTTATGTATGCCTGTTTCCGTATGGATGTGCCGCTTGGGTTCTATGACTAGTTATGTCGGCCCGGGTTCTCTGTCATTTGATTGCTAGCGACATGTTCACATACGTGAGCCAAAAGACGCAAACGGTCCCGGCTAAGGTAAGGCTGCAGCCGTGGAGCTTACCGTGCGTGAGGCCGCAAAGTGATGTGATATGTTACAGTCTGGATTCATATGACTTAGGATCGGGGTCCCGACATTATTATTATTTAAAAAATATTGTGTCAAGGTTAGATTTTTCAATTTTGTAATCCCATTGGCCGCATGGATGTTGATTACTTCCAGTCGGTGTCGCCTGGGCCGGCTGGATCCTGTCTGCTACGGCGTAGCCGATTAGCATCCAGTTGGCCACGTGGAAGCCGATAGGTGGCCAGGCCATGTCGCCCCCGTCCAGTCGGCCCATCCTGGCGCCCAGTCGGCCACGCCGCAGCAGAATGGGCTTTCGGCTATGCCGTAGCCGATTAGAGGCTGGCCAGCCGCCCGACGCTCTCTTCTTCCTCCCTCTTCTCTCCTTCCTCCCTTCGTTTCCTTCCTTCTCTCCCTTTTCTTCCCCTTCCATTTTTCTCCTCTTCTTTGCCTCTACCCCGGCCCCATTTTCCCTCACCTTAGTTCTAGATGGTTAGGGGAGCGAGAAGAACCGTCGATCTCGCGATGGGGTAGTTCGTGGTGGTGCTTTTGACCATTTTTGTGGAGGTGGTGGAGGTGGTGGTGGTGGTGGTGGTGGAGGCGGTGGTGGTGGTGGTGGAGGAGGAGGTGTAGGTGCTAGTGGAGGAGGTGGAGGTGCTGGTGGTGGTGGTGCGGCGTTCGTCGTATCTCCACACGATTGAAGGATAATATTTCATATTTAGGTGCTTCGGTAGCTTTGTAAGATATATTTCGGTGTTAGGATATTTTTAGGTTCTCCGGTAGCCTCGTAAAATATATTTAGTTGTGCATATTTAGGTGTTTTGATTTATTTAGGTGTTTTAAATCTATTTAGGTGTGGTAAATATATTTAGGTGTAGTAAATATATTTAGGTGTAGTAAATATATTTAGATGTGCAAATTTGTAGTTTAGGTGGAAGTAATTATAGTATCTCATTCTGCTTGATATGTGACCATGTTGAATAATTTTTTAGGTAAGCGAAGATGTCTGATGTAGTGAAGTTAGGTTTTTACTACGGTCCTGGTAGCGTCCGCACAAATGAGATGGGAGCTGATCTGAGTGAATTTCAGTACGTTGAGGTGCCAGTTACTTGCCCTGAAACTTGGACTGTTAGTCAGTTGACCGAATGGCTAGCCGGATGTTGTGGGTTCAATACTGAAACACACACTGTCGGTGTTCATGCATTATAGACCCGATCAAGTTCAAATATTTACTATTATTTGAAGCCAATAGACGGGGACTCAAAGTGGGTGCGCTGGTTACAAGCTTGCGTGAGTAGGGGGTGTAATCCTATGGCCTTATTGCTCCCTGTGCTGAAGCATGTTAGTGCACCAGAAGCCGGACCAAGCTACGATATTGGACAGAGCAGTGAAGGGATGCATGATTCACTACCAAATTATGCGCCACATGTAGAAGATGGCGCTAACGAATCGGGGCAAAGCAGTCATGCAAAAGAAGTAAATGCCGATGATTATGTAAGTGGCCAGGTGGATGTTGACGAGATAGATGGGCACATGCAGAACCAGATGGAGAATGAAGATAGAGATGGTGATATTCTTGACGATTCTGCTGAGTCAGAGGAAGAAGAGAACACACATGAAATTCCTATTCCCGCAGCATGGAATCGGGACTTCTCATCTGCAATGATCGTGAATGATGGTCATGATTCTACCTGGCAGTACCACCAGAACAACATTGCGTTAGGTGCCTTGTATCCAAACAAACAAGATCTGCAGGATGCAATTATTGGCTTGGCATTGTCCACACAAAGGGTTTTTATAGCTGATGTGTCAAGCCCGAAAAACTTGACAATGGTATGCAGAAACCAGGGTTGTCCCGCCAGGGTGCACGGCTATCTGCCTAAGTATGGCTCAAGTTGGGTCATCAGTAACTTAGTTCAGCATGTTGGAAATATGCCCTAGAGGCAATGAATAAAGTGTTTATTATTATATTTCCTTGTTCATGATAATCGTTTGTTATCCATGCTATAATTGTATTGATTGGAAACACATTACATGTGTGGGTAAATAGACAACATACTGTCCCTAGTATGCCTCTAGTGAACTAGCTCGTTGATCAAAGATGGACAAGGTTTCCTGGCCATTGACATGAGATGTCATTTGATAACGGGATCACATCGTTAGGAGAATGATTTGATGGACAATACCCAAACTACAAACGTAGCATATGATCGTGTCAGTTTATTGCTACTGTTTTCTGCATGTCAACTATGTGTTCCTATGACCATGAGATCATGCAACTCACGAACATCGGAGGAGTGCCTTGTGTGTATCAAATGTCGCAATGTAATTGGGTGACTATAAAGGTGCTCTACAGGTATCTCCGAGGGTGTCTGTTGAGTTGGCATGGATCAAGACTGTGATTTGTTACTCCATGTGACGGAGAGGTATCTCAGGGCCCACTCGGTAATACAACATCACAATAAGCCTTGCAAGCAATGTGAGTAAGTGTTAGTTGCGGGATCTTGTATTACGGAACGAGTAAAGAGACTTGCCAGTAACGAGGTTGAACTAGGTATGAAGATACCGACGATCGAATCTTGGGCAAGTAACATACCGAAGAACAAAGGGAACATCATACGGGATTAACTGAATCCTTGACATAGAGGTTCGACCGATAAAGATCTTCGTAGAATATGTAGGAACCAATATGGGCATCCAGGTCCTGCTATTGGTTATTGACCATAGAGGTGTCTCGGTCATGTTTACATAGTTCTCGAACCCGCAGAGTCTGCACACTTAAGGTTTGGTGACGTTTTGGTAGTATAGAGTTATGTATGGTGGTGACCGAAGGTTGTTTGGAGTCCCGAATGAGATCCGGACGTCATGAAGAGCTCCGCAATGGTCCGGAGGTAAACATTGATATATAGGAAGTCCTATTTTGGTCGCCGAAAAAGTTCCGGGCTCATCGGTAGTGTACCGGAAGACCACCGGGAGGGGTATTTCGACCTAACAGTGGCATCATGAGCTAGGTCTATGTGTAGATGAGATCTCGAGTAGAACACAAAAGGTTTGTGGGCGTTTATGCTTAGATTTCTTCCTCCCTTGGTCGGATTTTGGTTCAGCGTTATTGTGAGATGAAGCGGCCCGGGCCAACATTACTCGTACGCTTACGAGAGACCGGTTCCCTCGACCGTAACTTGTTGCATAGATGGCTTGCGGGTGCCAGTTTCTCTCACTTTAGTTGGATCGGATTCGACAAAGGCGGTCCTTGAGAAGGTTGAAAAGCAACTAGTGTATCACCGTTGTGGTTTTTGCGTAGATGAGAATTGTTCTTGCTAGATACCCATAGCAGCCACGTAAAACATGCAACAACAATTAGAGGACGTCTAACTTGTTTTTGCAGGGTATGTTGTGATGTGATATGGCCAATTACATGATGTGATATATGTGATGTATGAGATGATCATGTGATGTATAGATTATCACGACTTGCATGTCGATGAGTACGGCAACCGACAGGAGCCGTTGTCTTTAATTATTGTATGACCTGCGTGTCAATCATTAAGCGCTATGTAATGCTTTACTTTATCGCTAAACGGTAGCAATAGTAGTAGAAGCATGTTGGGCGCGACAACCCCGATGGCGACACATTGATGGAGATCAAGATGATGGAGATCATGGTGTCTTGCCGGTGATGATGGAGATCATGCCGGTGCTTTCAAGATGGATATCAAAAGCACAAGTTCATGGCCATATCATGTCACTTATGATTTGCATGTGATGTTAATCCTTTTATGCATCTTGTTTTGCTTAGGACGACGGTAGCATTATAAGGTGATCCCTCACTTAATTTCAAGATAAATTGTGTTCTCCCCGAGTGTGCACCGTTGCGAAAGTTCGTCGTGTTGAGACACCACGTGATGATCGGGTTTGATAGACTCTACGTTCACATACAACGGGTGCAAGCCAGTGTTGCACGTGTAGAACACTTGGGTTAAACTTGATGAGCCTAGCATGTATAGACATGGCCTCGGAACACAAGAGACCGAAAGGTCGAACATGAGTCATATAGTAAGATATGATCAACATAATGATGTTCACCATTAAAGCCACCTCAACTCACGTGATGATCGGACTTGAGTTGGTGGATTTGGATCATGTGATACTCAGATGACTTGAGGGATGTCAATTTGAGTGGGAGCTTTAGTAATTTGATTAACTAAACTCATTATCTTGAACAATAGTCTAAGTAAACTTTGCATATTTATGTTGTAGATCAATGGCTCGCGCAATAGCACCCCTGAATTTTAATGCGTTCCTAGAGAAAGCTAAGTTGAAAGATGATGGAAGTAACTTTGTTGACTGGGCTCGTAATCTGAGGATTATCCTCATGGCTTCCCAGAAATCATATGTCCTTGATGCACCGCTTGGTGACCAACCAGAAGACATGACGTCCGAAGACGTTCAGAATGCTTGGGAGGCATGTACTGGAGATTACTCAATAGTTCAGTGTGCAATATTGTATGGCTTAGAACCGGGACTTCAAAGACGTTTTGAACGTCATGGAGCATATGAGATGTTCCAGGAGTTGAAGTTTATCTTTCAGAAGAATGCCCGGATCGAGAGGTATGAAACCTCCGATAAGTTCTATGCTTGCAAGATGGAGGAGAATGGGTCTATCAGTGAACATATACTCAGAATGTCTGGGTATTCAACTCGTCTAGTGGAGTTGGGAATTGCCTTTCCACCAGAGGTGATCACTGACAGAGTTCTTCAATACCTGCCACCTAGTTACAAGAGCTTTGTGATGAACTATAACATGCACGGGATGAACAAGTCAGTCGCCGAGCTGTTTGCGATGCTAAAAGTCGCTGAGTCTGAAATCCAGAAAGAACATCAAGTGTTGATGGTCAATAAAACCACTAGTTTCAAGAAAAATGGCAAGGTCAAGGGCAAGAAGGGTAAAACCAAGAAGGATGGCAAAGAAGTTGCTACTCCTGTAAAGAAGCCAAAGCATGGACCCAAACGAGAAACCAAGTGCTTTCATTGCAAGGGAACTGGTCACTAGAAGCGGAACTGCCCCAAGTACCTGGCTGACAAGAAGGCGGCGAACGACAAACAAGGAACTACGGAATAAACGAAGGCTGGCGAAGGACGAAGTAACAATGCACGTGGGAAATGGTTCCAAGGTTGATGTGATCGCCGTCGGCATGCTCTCTCTTCGATTACCATCGGGATTAGTGATGAACCTGAATAATTGTTATTTAGTGCCTGCGTTAAGCATGAACATTATATCTGGATCTTGTTTATTGCGAGACGGTTACTCATTTAAATTAGAGAATAAAGGTTGTTCTATTTATATGAGTAATATATTTTATGGTCATGCACCCAATGTTAGGGGTTTATTCATATTGAATCTTGATAGTGATGACACACATGTTCATAACATTGATGCCAAAAGATGTAGAGTTGATAATGATAGTACCACTTTCTTGTGGCATTGCCGTTTAGGTCATATTGGTGTAAAACACATGGGGAAGCTCCATGCTGATGGACTTTTGGAGTCACTTGATTTTGAATCACTTGACACATGTGAACCATGCCTCATGGGCAAGATGACTAAAACGCCGTTCTCTAAAACAATGGAACGGGCAAGTGACTTATTGGAAACCATACATACTGATGTGTGTAGTCCAATGAATGTTACAGCGCGTGGTGGATATCGTTATTTTCTCACCTTCACTAATGACTTAAGTAGATATGGGTATATTTACTTAACGAAACACAAGTCTGAAACGTTTGAAAAGTTCAAGCAATTTCAGAGTGAAGTTGAGAATCATCGTAACAAGAAGATTAAGTTTCTGCGATCTGATCGAGGAGGTGAATATCTGAGTTATGAGTTTGGCAGTCACTTAAGACAATGTGGAATTGTTTCACAGTTGACACCGCCCGGAACACCACAGCGTAATGGTGTGTCCGAACGTCATAATCGAACCTCATTAGATATGGTGCGTTCTATGATGTCTCTTGATGCTTTGCCACTATCGTTTTGGGGTTATGCATTAGAGACAGATGCATTCACTTTAAATAGGGCACCAACGAAATCCGTTGAGACGACGCCATATGAACTTGTCGTTTCTTAAATTTTGGGGATGTGATGCTTATGTCAAAAAGCTTCAGCCTGAAAATTTGGAACCCAAAGCGGAGAAATGCGTCTTCATAGGATACCCGAAAGAGATAGGCGGGTATACCTTCTATCTCAGATCTGAAGGCAAAGTGTTTGTCACTAAGAACGGAACATTTCTTGAGAAAGTGTTTCTCTCGAAAGAATTGAGTGGGAGGAAAATTGAGCTCGATGAGGTTGTTGAACCTTTACTTCAACCAGAAAGTAGCGCAGCGCAGAAAGATGTTTCTATGGAACCTACGATGATACAGAGGAAGTTAATGATGATGATCATGAAGCTTCAGATCAAGCCCCTATTGAACCTCGTAGGTCGACAAGGCCACACACTACTCCTGAGTGGTACAACAACCCTGTCTTGGAGGTCATGTTGTTGGACAACAATGAACCTACGAGCTATGGAGGAGCAGTGATGGGTCCGGATTCCGAAAAATGGTTAGAGGCCATGAAATCCGAGATGGGATCCATGTATGAAAACAAAGTATGGACTTTGGAAGTATTACCTGAAGGGCGAAAGGCCATTCAGAACAAATGGATCTTTAAGAAGAAGACAGACGCAGACAGTAATGTCACCGTCTATAAAGCTCGACTTGTGGCAAAGGTTTTTTCACAAGTTCAAGGAGTTGACTACGATGAGACCTTCTCACCCGTAGCGATGCTTAAGTCTGTCAGAATTATGTTAGCAATAGCTGCATATTTTGACTATGAAATTTGGCAGATGGATGTCAAAACAGCGTTCCTCAACGGTTTCCTTGAGGAAGAGTTGTATATGATGCAACCGGAAGGTTTTGTCGATCCAGAGAATGCTGACAAAGTTTGCAAACTCCAGCAATCCATTTATGGGCTGGTGCAAGCATCTTGGAGTTGGAATAAGTGCTTTGATCAGGTGATCAAAGCGTTTGAGTTTATACAAGTTTATGGAGAAGCTTGTATTTACAAGAAAGTGAGTGGGAGCTCTATAGTGTTTCTAATATTATATGTGGATGACATATTGCTGATTGGAAACAATATAGAAATGCTGGAAAGTGTGAAGGAATATTTGAACAAGAGTTTTTCAATGAAGGACCTAGGAGAAGCTGCTTTCATATTAGGCATTAAGATCTATAGAGATAGATCGAGACGCTTAATAGCACTTTCACAGAGCACATATCTTGATAAAGTTTTGAAGAAGTTCAAAATGGATCAGTCCAAGAAGGGGTTCTTGCCTGTGTTACAAGGTGTGAAGTTGAGTAAGACTCAATGCCTAGTGACTGCAGAAGATAGAGAAAAGATGAGTGTCATCCCCTATGCTTCGGCCATGGGCTTTATCATGTATGCAATGTTGTGCACAAGACCCGATCAGCCTTGCCATAAGTATGGGCGGAAGGTTTCAAAGTGATCCTGGAATGGAGCACTAGACTGCGGTCAAGAATATCCTTAAGTACCTGAAAAGGACTAACGAAATGTTTCTCACTTATGGAGGTGATGAAGAGCTCATCGTAAAGGGTTACGTCGATGCAAGCTTTGACACTGATCCGGATGACTCTAAGTCGAGAACCGGATACGTATTTATTCTCAACGGGGGAGCGGTAAGCTGGTGCAGTTCCAAGCAAAGCATGGTAGCCGATTCTACATGTGAAGCGGAGTACATCGCAACCTCAGAGGCGGCGAAGGAAGGTGTCTGGATGAAGCAGTTCATGACAGATCTTGGAGTAGTGCCTAGTGCACTGAATCCAATGAACCTGTTCTGTGACAACACTGGTGCCATTGCTCTGGCCAAGGAACCAAGGTTTCACAAAAGGACCAGACACATAAAGCGACGCTTCAACTCCATCCGCGATTACATCGAGGAGAAGGACATAAATATTTGCAAAGTGCACACGGATCTGAATGTTGCAGACCCGTTGACTAAACCTCTTCCAAGGACTAAACATGATCAACACCAGAACTGCATGGGTGTTCGATTCATTACCATGTAAATCACATAGTGATGTGAACTAGATTATTGACTCTAGTGCAAGTGGGAGACTGTTGGAAATATGCCCTAGAGGCAATGAATAAAGTGTTTATTATTACATTTCCTTGTTCATGATAATCGTTTATTATCCATGCTATAATTGTATTGATTGGAAACACATTACATGTGTGGGTAAATAGACAACACACTGTCCCTAGTATGCCTCTAGTGAACTCGCTCGTTGATCAAAGATGGACAAGGTTTCCTAGCCATTGACATGAGATGTCATTTGATAACGGGATCACATCATTAGGAGAATGATTTGATGGACAAGACCCAAACTACAAACGTAGCATATGATCGTGTCAGTTTATTGCTACTGTTTTCTGCATGTCAAGTATGTGTTCCCATGACCAGGAGATCATGCAACTCATGAACATCGGAGGAGTGCCTTGTGTGTATCAAACGTCGCAACGTAACTGGGTGACTATAAAGGTGCTCTACAGGTATCTCCGAGGGTGTCTGTTGAGTTGGCACGGATCAAGACTGTGATTTGTTACTCCGTGAGACGGACAGGTATCTCAGGGCCCACTCGGTAATACAACATCACAATAAGCCTTGCAAGCAATGTGACTAAGTGTTAGTTGGGTCTTGTATTACGGAACGAGTAAAGAGACTTGCCAGTAACGAGGTTGAACTAGGTATGAAGATACCGACAACCGAATCTCGGGCAAGTAACATACCGAAGAACAAAGGGAACATCATACGGGATTAACTGAATCCTTGACATAGAGGTTCGACCGATAAAGATCTTCATAGAATATGTAGGAACTAATATGGGCATCCAGGTCCCGCTATTGGTTATTTACCGTAGAGGTGTCTCGGTCATGTCTACATAGTTCTCGAACCCGCAGGGTCTGCATACTTAAGGTTTGGTGACGTTTCGGTAGCATAGAGTTATGTATAGTGGTGACCAAAGGTTATTCGGAGTCCCGAATGAGATCCCGGACGTCATGAGGAGCTCCAGAATGGTCCGGAGGTAAAGATTGATATAGAGGAAGTCCTATTTTGGTCGTCGAAAAGTTTCGGGCTCATCGGTAGTGTACCGGGAGTGCCGGTAGTGTACCGGGAGGCCACCAGGAGGGGTATTTCGACCCAAGAGGCTTCATGGGATGTGGGAGAGTTAATACCAGCCCTTAGTGGGCTGGTGGAAGTCCACACAAGGCCCATGCGGCTGGGAAGAAAAGTCCAAAAGGAAAAAGGTGGAAAAAGGCAAAAAAGGCAAAATAAGGAAGGAGTCCTAATCCTACTAGGAGTGGAGGAGGTGGACTCCTCCCTCCTATTCGGACGAACCAGCCTTGGCTTGGAATCCAAGGCTGCCTCCTCTCCTCCTCTCCTCCTATATATACTAGCGGGTTTTAGGGGGTTTGCACAAGATTTTCAGCCACGTGCAACCCTACCCTCTAGTCCATAGTTTCTCCTCTAGATCGGATTTCTGCAGTGCTTAGGCGAAGCCCTGTCGGAATAGCTCCACCACCATCGCCGGAGCGCCATCACGCTACCGGAGAACTCTTCTTCCTCTCCGCTCCTTCTTGCTGGATCAAGACGGCGGAGATCGTCATCAAGCTGTACGTGTGCTGAACGCGGAGGTGCCGTCCGTTCGGCGCTAGATCGGAAGGATCGTGATCAAGTTCATGGGACGGATCGTGATCAAGTTCGCGGGACGGATCATGATTGGATCACGGGATGGATCGTTATTGGATCGCGTGACGCACGGCGATTTGTATCGCGAAGACGTTCGACTACACCAACTGTGTTTCTTAACGCTTCCCGCTTAGCAATCTACAAGGGTACGTAGATCCACTCTCCCTCTCGTAGATGCTCATCACCATGGATAGATCTGCGTGTGTGTAGGAAATTTTTTGTTTCCCATGCAAACGTTACCCAACACAGCACACTTGTGTTATTCCTTGTATCCCTCAAGATCATCTGAACCTGACATCCACAGTCCTTGCTCGGTTGCTTTACAGCAAGATAGTGGAGGGCAAAGCGATGGAAGTCAAGGCTATCCAGACAAAAGTCTTTGTCAGGTTCAAGTACAAACTATCTTATGGCAAGGCTTGGAGGGCTAAGTAGAGGGCACTTGAGACCAGATTTGGTTCGTACTTCGATGCATATGACTCTGTTGTCCGGCTCCTACGCACACTTCAGGACCGGAATCTAGGCACGTATGTCGACATCCAAGACATGTTCATGCCAGAGTTTCCTACTATGAGGGTGTTGCATCGATTATTCTTCTCTTTTGGTGTCTGTATTGAAGCTTTCAGACATTGTCGGCCGATGATCTGTGTTGACGGAATATTTCTCACTGGCAAGTACAAGGGTCAGATCCTTACCGCCATTGGACAAGATGGCCAAAATCAAGTCGTCCCACTAGCATTTGCTTTTGTGGAGAGTGAGAACATTGAAAGTTGGACATGGTTCTTCAGGCAATTAAAAATTGCAGTTGTGCATGATAAGCCAAATGTGTGCATTCTTCATGACAGACATGCTGGTATACTCAGTGTAGTGAAGACATTGTCGAACCCTGGCCCCGATGAACAAACTCATGGCAGGACTTGGAGAGCCGTTGGTGCATGCACCATCTTGGGGCCAACTTCTTCTCACAATTCAGAAATAAGAACCCCATGAGTCTATTCAAGAAACTCTGCAAGCAAAACCAGCAATGGAAGTATGAATTAATCCGTAACAGACTTAATTTATGCACACTGAGACATGTTAGGGACAGAAGAGCTGCAAGAGATGCAGTTGTGAGGGCACACGTTGAAGCTGTAGCTGCACAATTAGCTACCGGATCACCTGCTACAAAGGAAGAGCCTGTTGGGCTTTGTGACTTGCCAGGATTTGACCCTCCTGGTCCTAAGAGAAGGCTTGGGAGGTCGATTAAAACCTTTGATCAATGGATAGAGCATGAGCCTATGGAGAGGTGGTCTCTGCTGCATGACACGCATGGAGCAAGGTACGGTGTCATGACCACCAATCTCGCTGAAACATATAACTTTGTCCTGAGAGGAAACAGGGCTCTGCCACTTACAGCTATTGTGGAGGGAATATTCTATGGCACGGTAAATTATTTCAGAGATAGACGTCAAAGTGCCGACCTGCATATCACTAAACCTGAACACACGTTACTGTGAAAGGGTTATGAAGTACACGGATGAAAAGATGGTAAAGGCCCGGTCACACAGTGTTGTCGCCATCGGAAATCAAGAGCGAAGGTTCGAGGTCCGCTTAGCTAACAACAAGTTCGGATGTGCAAATGAGGTCAGGACGCATGAGGTGAAAATTGGAAACGAGGTCCAGCCAACGTGTGACTGCACATGCAACAAACCAAAATTGCTTCACCTGCCTTGCTCACACGTACTTGCTGTTTGCGGGCAGCTACGACTGGATGCAATTTCATTTGTGTCTCCTTATTTTTTAAAGGAGTCCGTCCTCAATACCTGGACATGTGAGTTGATGGTTTTCAATCAATGGGTAACTTCAACGTCGTTGACCCTGCTGAAAGGAGATACATCCCACACCCTGCTAATATGCGTACATCTAGAGGTAGAAGACAGTGTCAGCGCATCCGGAATGATATGGATGAATCCGAAGCTGGCAGGCCCACCATGCAATGTATTCTATGCAACCAATTTGGGCATAGGGACCCCTAGTGTCCCTTATTCAGCATTGCAAGTGGCACTGCTCGTGGCCGAGGCACCCGTGGATGAAGAGGACGAAGAGGAGGGAGAACAAGAGGAACACACTAGTCTATGTTTTTAATTTTTATTATGTGTGGCACTATCTTTTTAATTTTTATTATGTGTGTCACTATCTTTTTAATTTGTATTATGTGTGGCACTATTTTTTAAATTTTTAGTATGTGTGGCACTATCTTTTTAATTTTTATTATGTGTGGCACTATCTTTTTAATTTGTATTCATTATGGTCGTACGTTTTAAATTTTTAACTTGTGTGGCACTATATTTTTAATTTGAGGGACTATGTTTTAAATTTCTATGAAATGCATTTTTTTAAGAATGGAGGGAATGCATTTTCTTAAAGAGGACATTGATAGTAAGAATCATGTTGCGCTATTATCTGAGCAACATCTCGAACCCCTTGTCACTCGTACTTCTAAGGTGGACTGGAAGATACACCCGCAATGGGTTGATAGGTACGTGTTTGACTTATATATTTCTTATTAGCACATATACAAATGGGACACACTAACTTTATTTATTTATTATGAACTCATATGCAGGTTGAAATGGGCTGGCCTTCTACCTTTCGCACGTCTTGTTGAGGAAACTGCGAGCTCTAGGCACCTCGCCATTGATTCCTCTTTGCTCACCTGCTTAGTGGATCGATGGAGGCCTGAGACCCATACGTTCCACTTCCGCTGGGGAGAGATGGCTCCTACTCCGGAGGATGTCTCCATGCTTACAGGATTACCGTTGGCCGGTCATGCCATAGGACCATTGGAAGACCCGCCAGGCTGGATGGCATCTATGACAGCACGTTTCTTGGGTATTTATCATGACGCTCCACAGTTAACGTCGGAGCCTCACGGACCTAAGTATGATTGTTTGCTCCATTTCAGGGTTAGTTCTTCCGTCTAGTTTCTTTCATTTGATATGGTTCAGGTTTTACAGCATATATTTCTTATTTACTAATACCTTTTGTTTACTGAATACAGATACAAAACTTTCCAGGTTATCCAGACGTCCCTTTGAACGCCGCACAGATAACTCGCAGCCTAGAGGCATATCTGATGTGGCTCAGCAACGGGTTATGAGGCAATTTGAGGCATATCTGATATCAACCAGTTGGTATGTCTCTTCATATTCACTCTTTTTAATAGTAATTGTGACTACCCATTTATCCAGTAATGATCCTCTTGTAGGATCCTATGCATATCAGGAGGCTTCGGCATCCAGATCCGGGTTCACGGGTGAGGAAGGAGATGTCCTATCGCAACAGAACGCATGGATGGACGTCTTCTCAACTCCTCCACCATGGCCCACCCAGGATGCACAGTATGACCAGGACGGGTCCGATATTCCTCCTCGTAACATTAGGCCCCCCCATAGGTTTGGCTGGAGTATGCCTAGCACACACCCTGAGCGCCTTCCCAGACGTCGTCAGTGACACATCTATCTATCAGGAGAGAAACCTATATCTAATTATGTATCAGACATACGTCTATTCTATGGTCGTGGTCATCTACGTACGAGACATGACTATCTATTTATGTATGAGACATATGTAGCCTCTATGTATCGGACATATGCATGTATGAGACATATGTAGCCCATGGAACTACTCTATCATTCATCTTGAAATTGGCAACTAGACGAAGAAGACGATCAGACATACCCTTGTGAAAACTATGATCAAAAGGATAGTGAGGATGAGGAGGATGAGACATCTCCATGAAAGGATGGTGACAGCGAAAGGATGGCAGAGCGAAGGGGAAAGAAAGGGCCTGCTCACCCTCCTTACTGCGAATGTGGTTATATAGGCGGGAAAGAAATTGGCGGGAGAGAAAGGCGGGAAAGACAATAGCGGGAACGAATGGCGGGAGAGAAGGTGGCGGGAGAGAATGGCGGGAAGGAAATTGGCGGGAGAGAATGGTGGGAAAAAGTTGGCGCAGAGTATGGCGGAAAATAAAAACGGGAATAGTAGGGCTTGTTGAAATTAAGATACAATTTGCTGAAATTAAGATACAACTTGCTGAAATTAAGATACAACTCGCTGAAATTAAGATACAACTTGCTGAAATTGAGTCACAAGAATATAAATCTACTGAGTCCAACGTGGATATTTTCCTTTTCCATCTCCAGCTCCTTCTGCTGCCTGGGCTGCACGAGCTCTTTCTTTCTTTCTCTGCCTCTCAGCCTCACGGGCCTCCTCTCGCTGCCAGTAGACCTCCGCCAGTCGAAGTTGGTTTTCTTGGTTTTCTTCTTTATCTCAGCAAGAAAAGCCCTCTGCTCCACACAATACTCTTGCCAAGCTCTCTCCTGCTCTGCTTTCTCCTCTGCTGCCGTCTTCTCGCGGCGCTTCTCCAAGTCCAAACTTGTCCATGCACGACGACTTCTTTCACGAATCTCAGTCACCGCCCAGTCCGACATTTTCGTGTCTATCCAACGATAGTACTGGCACAGGAGCGGAGGAGACTACAAAAGAAACAGAAATATAAAAATCAAATCAACAAAAATATCAACAACGTATTTATTCTGGATAACTGAAACATACCGGAGACGTGATGTACGGTGAAGGACCAACAGGTAGATCTTCCTCATAATTAGCGCACATGAAAAACTTCATACTCAACCAATCTGAAAAATCCGTCACCTCCTTCACCTTGCAGAGATCCCCGCACCAACAACGCGCTGCTTTCACCCCTCGAGGCAACTTCGCACTCTTCCATTTGCTAGTCCTAATGCTTTGATCCGAACAAGGCAAACTCATAATGACTATCGCGCTGGGTTTTTCGAGTGTTACTGGCCGATGGAGGAAGGCAGTTACAATGCCTTCTTTTATAGGCAGACAACAACAACAATGACGGGAAATCGGGCGAGAAAATTTGGCAGCAAAAAGTGGGGGGAAAACATGGTCGGGAAATTTGGCGGGAACACTTGATGCGAAATCGGGCGGGAAAACATGGCCGGAAAAATTTGGCGGGAACACTTGGCGGGAAATCGAGCGGGAAAACATGGTCCGAAACATTTTGCGAGAAAAAAAACAGGGGCATGCACCAGATGGTGCAGCGGTGGCTGATTAGTACTAATTGGCCTACTCGTGACCAATTAGTGCTGAGCATCAGTGGCCGACTGGCCTATCAACTACACCTAGGCCGACTGGCTGATAGGATCACATATTTGTAAAATCTCTCCTTGACATAATATTTCTAAAAATAAATAAAAAAGTAAAATTTAAAAAAATTAGCTATGCAATGCAGCTACTGTTCACTATGAAAAACAAACACACCCATACTGACTGTCATTCGTGTGTTTTCGTAGCCTGAAACTGAAAGCTGGATCTATTTTACTGGAGTACTATTTGTATTCGTAATACAACTTTTTTTTTTGCTTGCACGGGGCGTATACTGGCTGGAGTAAGCTCGAAACGAACGCCCTAGCTGGTACCCTCCATCTGTACCCATGAAGCAAAGCTGCAAGCACCGTAGTCCGTAGAAGCCAGGAACTTTTGTTTAGAGTTTCTGGCTGTAGAAGCGAGAAACTGTCCGTCCGTCCGGACTTTAACGACTCCTTCACCATCATGCTGGTCAGCGAGTGCGCGCGGCTGTGCTTCTGGTAGCCATCGGGTTCGCGGTTGTCCTCCACGATGTTGCCATCGTCTCGGTGGTGGCGTCAAGGTGAGCGACATGTTTGCAGGGTACCGCTCAACATATGCAATATCGTCGGTTTTGTAGGCTTCTGTCCGCCGCAACGCACGCGCAGATCGTATCGGGATCGGAGAGATGCGTAAAACATGTGCTTAAGTGCGGCCCATCGTTAACAAACATTCTAAGGTTGTTTGGATAGCAAGATTATAGAGAATTAGTTCTAGTTAAGTTCAATTTTGGTTGTAACAACCAAAAATCTTGTTTGGGTCGTCTAACCAAATTATGGATACACAAAACCGAGTTCTCTAAAACCTTAAAAACCCAGCTTTTAGAAAAATGACTATTCGACGTTTTTGTATAAACCCGTGACCACGGAGCGCAGGGTGCCATGGCCGACATGCTCCTCCTTCTGCCGACGACGGCTGCAACCTGACCTCCCCCAGGTGCTGCGTCAGGCTCGTCATTGAACAAGACAGACGCACCACGCACAAGCACCGTACGACGTCCTTATCGGCATGAGCGAGGCGGCGCCGAGCGCCGAGTCGCCGAGCTCGCCGCTCGAGGTCTAGACGTGGCCGTCGTCGTGTTGCACGGCTATGCATGAGAGCGCCACCACGTCCTTTGCACGCACATGCGAGGCGATATGCGAGGCGACGCTAGAAGATGGTATGCCTCGGCTAGCTCTCGCCGCTCTCGTCCGGACATGGCCATCGTCGTGTGGCACGGTAACTACGTCCTCTCCAGGCATGATCAAGGCTATTCCGACGGCAAGGCTCGACGTGCATGTCGTTCGAAGACCGGATGTCTCTGTGACCGTGTGGCATGGCGAGGCGGGAGGAAGGACACAGATTTGTGGAACAGCGGACGCGAGGTTGAGCGACATCATATCGTTAGCACTGCTTCCTGCCTGGTCATCCCAGTGGCGCACAGAAGACATTGCTGCATGGTCGGCACTCGATAGACTGGTTCGTTCTGTCCTATACGAGGCCATCGACGGCGTCCTTGTCGCGGTCGCCGTGCTTGGGGAAGCGGCTGCAGCGAGCCAGACATGTGCGCTCGACGGAGACGCTCCCGCGACCGCGAGGCGCCAGCAACTCAAAATATCGACGAACGAACGTTTTGGAATTTTGACGAAGGCGTTGTTTGATGGAACTGCGTATCCATGCTTTTATCATCCAAACAAGGTATTGTATGTACTTACCTTAACAGAATAACTAACAAAAGTAGTTTTCCTAAAAATCCTCTAAAAACTCGTTTTCTAAAATCTCACATCTAATTCCTTTTATCCAAACAACCACTAACATTTTTTGTCCGTGCTCTCAAGAAACAATTTGTTTACCTACCATGGTATTATAACCGGCCGCTTCTCGGCCGCCAAAATTATAAAATTAACCTTTATTATAATGCAATGGCCGTACTTGATTTTTTTATCATGAGTTTGGTTATAGTGATGGTATCTTAGCTGGTATCATTTTTTTAGACAGGAGACGCTTCCCGGCTTTAGCAAACTGAAGCCCTTAAAATGTTTACATGAATGCTATTCGAAGAGTTGTTATGATTGAACCCCCTTTCCTCTCCAGTGACCGCGTAGCCCCCCGCGGGTGACTGGCCGCCCCTCCGGCCTTTCTCCTCGAGCCCTCCCCCACCCCCTTTTCCTCCGATGTAGCCGGGCTAGGCCTGGGCAACACCGGCGTCGGCGGCACCCGACTTTTCCTCTCTCCGAGTCTTTCCTGCGTGGGGCGATGCAGCTTTGTGGGGTGCTCCTACGCGGCGGCGGGATGCCTTACCGCTGGCGTAGGGAACCTGGTGCTCGATGACCGGGTGCACGGCGGCACGAGCTGGCGGTGCCTGCTCATCCCATCTTGGAGTATTTCTAATGCCTATTATTATGAGAGAAAAGTCATTAAAAATACTCCATGAAGCATTATTATTCATAAAAACATTGTAAATACTCCATGAAGCATTACCCCTGGTGGGTTGTGCTTAGCACGGCCCACCTCTGGAGCCCATCTTCTGGTATGAAAGGTGTTTTCACCTAGAAAAAATCAGGAGAGGACTTTCGGGACGGAATGCCCCCGTCTCGAGGCGGAACTTGGGCAGGAGCACTTTTGCCCACCGGCAAAGCGATTTTGCCGAGGGAACTTCCCTCCCGAAGGGGGAAATCGAAGTCATCGTCATCACCAACAACCCTCTCATATTTGGGAAGCCATTCTTCATCAATCTTCAACAACATCATCTCCTCTCAAACCCTAGTTCATCTCTTGTGTTCAATCTTTGTACCGGAACCTCAGGTTGGTACCTGTGGGTGACTAGTAGTGTTGATTACCTTGTGTAGTTGATTACTATATGGTTTATTTGGTGGAAGATTATATGTTCAGATCCATAGTGCTATTGAATACCCCTCTGATCTTGAGCATGCATATTATTTATGAGTACTTACCTTTGTTCTTAAGGTCCCAGGAAAAGTCATGTTGCAAGTAATCATGTAATTTGATATGTGTTTGATATTTTGATGATATGTATGTTGTGGTTCCCTTGGTGGTGTCATGTGAGCATCGACTATATGACACTTCATCATCCTTGGGCCTAAGGGAATGCATTGTGGAGTATTTATTAGATGATGGGTTGCTAGAGTGACAGAAGCTTAAACCCTAGTTTATGCGCTACTTCATAAGGGGATGATTTGGATCCACATATTTAATGCTATGGTTAGATGTTATCTTAATACTTTTTTCGTAGTTGCGGATGCTTGCGAGGGGGTTAATCATAAGTGGGAGGTTTTTCAAGTAAGAACAACACCTAAGCACCGGTCCACCCACATATCAAATTATCAAAGTAGCAAACATGAATCAAACCAACATGATGAAAGTGACTAGATGAAATTCTCGTGTACCCTCAAGAATACTTTGCTTATTGTAAGAGATAGTTTTGGCCTGTCCTTTGCCACAAAAGGGTTGGGATACCTTGCCGCACTTTATCTACCATCATCGTTACTTGCTTGTTACCAATTATCTTTCTATCAAACTACCTATTACCTACAATTTCAGTGCTTGCAGAAATTGCCTTGCTGAAAACCGCTTGTCATTTTCTTCTGGTCCTTGTTGGGTTCGACACTCTTACTTATCGAAAGGACTATCATTGCCCCCCTACACTTGTGGGCCATCAAGACTCTTTTCTGGCATTGTTTTCGGGGAGTGAAACACTCTTGGTAAGTGGAAATCAGTAAGGAAAAACTTATACTACATGTTGAAATTTATTGTCACTTGTCACTATGGAGAACAATCCTTTGAGGGGTTTGTTCGGGGTATCTTCACCTCGACCAGAACCACAATTAGTTTCCTCTCAACCTACTGAAAATATTGGTTATGAAATTCCTTCGAGTATGATAGAACAACTACTAGCTAATCCTTATGTAGGAGACGGAACTGAACATCTCGATATGCACCTAATACATGTGGATGAAATTTGTGGATTGTTTAAGCTTGCAAGTTCATTCGGAGATGATGTCAAGAAAAAGGTTTTCCCTTTATATTTGAAGGGAAAAGCATTGACATGGTATAGGCTATGTGATGATATTGGATCATGGAACTGGAATCGATTGAAATTGGAATTCCACCAAAAGATCCTATGAATCTAGTTCATCATGATCGGAATTATATATATAATTTTTTGGCCTCGTGAAGGAGAAAGCATCGCTCTAGCTTGGGGGAGTCTAAAGTCAATGTCATATTCATGCCCCAATCATGATCTCTCGAGAGAAATTATTATTTAAAATTTTTATGCTCGGCTTTCTCATAATGATCGATCCATGCTCGATACTTATTGTATTGGTTCTTTTATGAAGAAGACTATTAAATTCAAGTGGGGTCCATTAGAAAGAATTAAACGCAACTCTAAATATTGGGAACTCGACGAAGGTAATGAGTCAGGTATTAAGCTTGAGTTTGATTGTGTTAAATCTTTTATGAATACCGATGCTTTTCACAAGTTTAGCACTAAATATGGACTTGATTCTAAGATATTAGCCTATTTTTTGAATCATTTGCTACTAATGTTGATCTCCCTAAAGAGAAGTGGTTTAAATATCACCCCTATTAAAGAAGGTATCAATGAACCGGTCATAGCTAAAGAAGAAACTATTATTTACAATGTTGATCCAGTTGTGCCTATTGCTTATATTGTGAAACCACATTTTCCTGTTAGGATAAAGGAACATGCCAAGGTATCAACTATGGTTTGCAAGAGTAATATTAAAGCACCTAAGCCATCAGAACAAATTAAAGCAGAACCTAGTGTTGCTATGGTTAAATATCTCTTGGTAGAAAATATTTATGGGCATGTTATTTACTTTTGTGATGAAGCTGTTAGATTTGCTAAACCCGATGAAAAAGATAAACATAGACCCGTAGTTGGCATGCCTGTTGTCTCAGTTAAGATAGGAGGTCATTGATATCATGGCTTATGTGATTTGGGTGCTAGCGTGGGTGCTAGCGTGAGTGCTATTCCTTTTACCTTATACCAAGAAATTATGAATGACATAACATGCACCTACTGAAATAGAAGATATTGATGTTACTATTAAACTTGCTAATAGAGACACCATCATACATCTTGGTGGAGCGCATAAATGATATGAATGAAGTACAATGCACACAACACCAACCATACAAGTGAATGATCATGACATATATATCACAATGGTAGGTAATAGTAGCATCAACCATAAAGTGTATGATCAAATACAACGTAGTCCAAGTCACAAAACGAGCAAAAGCATAAACCAACAAACCTAATGTATCAAGAACGACCATGAGGAGCAAAAGCAAAAGCCAACATGCTCTCTCTAGAAGCCCTATGATCTATACAAACGCTCCCCCTTTAACAACAAGTTACCGAAAAGTTTGAACCATGTACAGCTAAACGTCTTTGTGGGATGGATCTTCTCTGTGTGGCGATGAAGTCCGCTGACTTGCCACTCTGGTCGCTATCGAAGGAGACAAGAGAAGTGCATCTTCAAATGCTTCGGCTGAGGTCTGATGAGCTGGTGGAGTGGATACCGGAGGCACTGACGGTAAAGCAGTAGTAGTGACAGCAAGAGTAGAACCTGGAGCAGAGACAGTGGATCTGGTCTAGGACATGGGCATTGCTGAAGATCTAGGCATAGTGGTGAATTGCCTAGTGGTGGGTAGAGTCTCATCATCATCATCTGAGTTCTTCCTCTTCCTGGTCCTTGTGGCAGCCTTAGGCAGACTAGGAGAACTCCTTTCTCCCTCATGATAGCTCTCCTCTAGGCTAGTACCACTGCTCATATCATTGGGGTTCTCTGACCTGTTTTGACTATCATCTGAAGCAGACATCTTGAGCACAGACCTTGTGAATTAGATATAGAAGAGTGGAATGGACGAGCATCACAAAATTCAGATGTTTTCACAAAAGTTTGAACTCAAAACTTAGTTTTAGGGTTTCACAACGTGTAAGTCGGAATCACTAAGTTTGATATTTCAAAAGCTTCGAGACAACAATAGAGACTTGGCAATGCCACTTCAGTTTCACCGAGGCGTGCTTCGGTCTCTCCGAAGTTGCTCATGTCACTCCTAGATCCCATTTCACTGACACTGATAGGATCCTCTCAGTTTCACCGAGAATCCCTTTGGGTTGTGGCCGAGACCACACCGGTAATGCCAATTTTTTCGGTTGGAGGGTTTGAGATTGCTCACTGCGGAAACCTAACCATATTTTTTTCCATTCAAATCGATCTAAGGATTTTTTTTTTATTGAGGATAGGAAATCTCATATTGTGGTATGATGTAAGGCTATCCAAATTTCATATGAATTGGAAAAAGTAACACAATGGAGATCAGAGCATTACCCTAACTTGGCGGAGCTCCTCTATGGCGGCAACAGTGGTCAGGATCATCATTGACAGTGACAAAATCCAGTGGCGAGAGCTCACTGGAGAGAAGGGCGACGCCCTAAGATTTGGGGCGATGGCAACAATGGGGTGCAGGAGTGGAGAGGATTTGAGAAATTTCAAAGTACCACTCGCGCGGTATATATACTCATGTGTTGTCGGTGACACTGAGAAGAAAGAATTGGTGGCACCAAAGTTCATAACTGCTTAGAGCAGACGAACTCTATGAAGCCAAGAATTTCTGATCGGTTGTACCGAGGTAGGAAAAACAGATCAGTCTAAATGCCTTCTGTGAGATCGAGTTTGTAGGAGTTGGTCACACTAAAAAGTACTTAGAATGTTTTGGAAGTCAGCATAGTCGAATCAGTGGCTGATCGATCTGCAGAACGCAACAGTAGATCATATAGGACCAACACCATTCCTAAGTCAAAGGAGGCGGCACAATGATTCAAAGATTATGCTGCTACCCATGTTGGGTAAAACCTCCCCTGGTCACCCGCTTCAACCGCACACACATCGCCTTGGACAATGGTTGATACTCCATTCGGTGTAGCATAAACCATAAACAAAGCAAGTCCGTACAGTAAAAATAACTTGCAAATAAGAGTTACTGCTATTAAAACCAATAATTTCTACATAGTGAAAGCAACCATAATAAGGCACAACTCCCATCCTTAGCAGTGTTCTAAACCTATTTGAAACAATGTCCAAGCAATGACCAAAAATATTGACAAAACTTGTGGACGAATACAAACTAAACACCATTTAGATGATTGGACATGTTGAGCATACAAAGTTACACATGAAAAGGAGGTGTATGCTTGTCTTGTCGTGAGCATAAAGATACACTTCTTGCATCCTTGCCAATTGCGACGGGCGAGATTGTCTTTGGTCACTACAACTTCCCTCTAAAGATATACCATGAACATTTTAATTTTAGTGGAATCTTGGACATTCCAAATTTAATTTATTATCCATTGGGACATGTAAATGCGCATGGTACATAGAGTCAACTGTGAGGATTCAGATGTAGTGAGGTTCTAGCAAAACACATATTGCCCTCGTGTTAGGTTAACCGAATTCAATTGGTATAAAAGATTTTGCCATAACATAAGACGGGGCCGATCAAATCGCGTGCAAAAAAAATCAAGTGGGGATGAAGCGAGCACCTCGCAAGAGTATAATTCTTATCACGAACAATGCGGTACAAAGTTGAATATTGTTCTCGGACACTAGGACTAGCCAATTGTCCTCCGAGAAACGAATCTTCGACTCGTCATTTCAATGTGAATGATTCAAAGCAGAAAATATGTTTATTTGTCACCATTAGACTAGCCCAAAAATGTTGAGTAGCTGGTTTTCAATACACTCGAGACACAACACTTTGACGTAGACATTTATTGCGCAACAGAGTTTGTCAGACATCATCCTCAATAGTAGTAGTACGTAGTTTGAACAACCATTTACTAGGTAAGACATCATTGTTGACATGTAGTAGGTCATCAATGTCAGGGCCACCTTGGTCTTCCGGGTTACAAACAAAACTTCATTAAATTTCATACGTATACCATTTTTGATTTTTTTTGAAAGGAACACTCTGTGTTCCATAATAAAGTAGTGCTAGCAGAATCTCCAGCTACACAATCTGATACAAAGGATGGAAATTTGTCAAGCCAAATTTCCCATGTACTCCTACTCATGGTTGCACCATGTACAACTAAAGTGTGTGCAACATGGTTACACTCCCGGTTACAGTGTTTGACGAATACATAAGATAAACCAACTCTAAATTGATATTTAATATCTCTAAAAGTAGTACCTAACTGTGAAAAAACATAATTATTTGATGTTACAGACTACTTCAGCACAAGAGAGTCGGTTTCTATAATTAGTCGATCCCATCCCATCCCTATTTCTGCATTCATAGCATGGAGCATCGCAAGTGCTTCTGAGTGAAGGGCATCTGATAAGTATTCCAGGTTCCCCGCTCCAGCTGCTATTAATGCACCTGTATCATTTCTTAGAGTGAAGCCCCAACCTCCAGAATTAGTCTCCACTTCAAAGGCACCATCCGCGTTAATCTTCATAATTCCCACTGGAGGAGTCCATCTTTGGACAGTGTTTCTGTCGTGTGTGTTTGCTTGGTTGCACATTTTTCATAGCATTAACAAGATAGTGGTTGATTGAGAAACATATTTCATCGTTTGACTTGACTCTATCTCCCACATTAGCTTTGTTTCTCTGGTGCCACCACATCCAAAGGAGAATACAAGTTTTTAGTTTGTCTGCTTCATTAAGCTCAAGAATTTCTTCCATGAATTTAAAAGAATATGGGCATTCAACTATCTGAAGCCTAATGTGCTCTAAAAGGGCATGTCTCCATATGCCTTTTACCTTTTTACATTTTAAGAAACAATGACCAGCATCTTCATCGTATCTAAAACACAGAGGACAAATGGTGTCAATATCCATACCTCCACGCTGAAGTTTCATACATAAAGGCAAACTGTAGGTGGTGATCAAGAAATGTAATGCCTTTCCTGGTAATGGCAGCAACCAAAGTATCTTCCAATTGAAACCACTATCTGCACTAGAAGAAGATGACATGCCTAAGAGGGATTCATGATCACGAGTATCCACTGCCAGTTTATATGCCGATTTAACAGAGAAAATTCCTTTCTTGTCATAATACCAAGCTATGTTGTCGTCCATATTCTCATGGACGGGTATTTGTAGGATCACATTTGCAACCTAAGGTAGGAAGGTTTGTCGGACTAGATTTGCATCCCATGAGATTGTTGGAAATATGCCCTAGAGGCAATAAATAAAGTGTTTATTATTATATTTCCTTGTTCATGATAATAGTTTATTGTCCATGCTATAATTGTGTTGATTGGAAACTAAATACATGCGTGGGCATATAGACAAACATTGTGTCCCTAGTGTGCCTCTAGTAGCTAGCTCGTTGATCAAAGGTGGTTAAGGTTTCCTGGCCATGGACATGAGATGTCATTTGATATCGGGATCACATCATTAGGAGAATGATGTGATGGACAAGACCCAAACCATGAACGTAGCATATGATCGTGTCAGTTTATTGCTACTGTTTTCTGCATGTCAAGTATATGTTCCTATAACCATGAGATCATGCAACTCACTAACACCGGAGGAGTGCCTTGTGTGCATCAAATGTCACAACGTAACTGGGTGACTATAAAGCTGCTCTACAGGTATCTCCGAGAGTGTTTGTTGAGTTGGCATGGATCAATACTGGGATTTGTTACTCCGTGTGACGGAGAGGTATCTCGAGGCCCACTCGGTAATACAACATCACAACAAGCCTTGCAAGCAATGTGACTAAGTGTTAGTCGCGGGATCTTGTATTACGGAACGGGTAAAGAGACTTGCCGGTAACGAGATTGAACTAGGTATAGAGATACCGACGATCGAATCTCAGGCAAGTAACATACCGAAGGACAAAGGGAACAACATACGTGATTGACTGAATCCTTGACATAGAGGTTCGACCGATAAATATCTTCATAGAACATGTAGGAACCAATATGGGTATCCAGGTGCTGCTATTGGTTATTGGCCGTAGAGGTGTCTCGGTCATGTCTACATGGTTCTCGAACCCGCAGGGTCTGCACACTTAAGGTTCGGTGACGTTTTGATATAGATGAGTTATGTGTGTTGGTGACCGAAGGTTGTTTGGAGTCCCGGATGAGATCCCAGACGTGACGAGGAGCTTTGGAATGGTCCGGAGGTAAAGATTCATATATAGGAAGTTCCGTGTTGGTCACCGGGAAAAGTTCGGGCGTCACCGGTAACATATCGGGGGTGCCGGGAGGGTCCCGATGGTCCACTGGAAGGGGTCACAAGCCCCGAAGGGCCACATGGGCTGTGAGAGAAGGTGCACCAGCCCCTGGTGGGCTGGCCACCCCTCCCACAAGGTCCCATGCGGTCGAAGGGTGGAGGGGGGAAACCCTAAGGGGGCGGCCACCCTGCCTTGGGGGCCAAGCCACCGCTTGGCCGCCGCCCCCCTCCTCTTGGCCGCCGCCCCTAGGTGTGGGAACCCTAGGGTGCAGCCCCTTCCCCCTTCCCCCTATATATATGAGAGAGGGAGGAGTGCATCCACAGATTAAGCCACGACGCAGCCCTTCCTCCCTCTTCGATAGTCTCTCCTCTAGTAGATTGTTTCGGCGCCGCTTAGTGAAGCTCTTCCGGATCAGCTGCACCACCACCACTGCCACTTTACTTGTATGCTTATGATAGACCGTGTTCCATCGACTGACATGTGACTTTGTCGCATAAAGATGGCTGGCGGGTGTTTGTCTCTCCCACTTTAGTTGAACCGGATTTGATTGAGGTAGTCCTTGTAGAAGGTTGAAAAGCAATATTCATATCACCATTGTGGTTTTGCGTATGTAAGAATCGTTCTTGATAGATACCCATAGCAGCCGCATAAAAAATGCAACAACAATTAGAGGACGTCTAACTTGTTTTTGCAGGGTATGTTGTGATATGGCCAATTACATGATGAGATATATGTGATGTATGAGATGATCATGTGTTGTATAGAATATCATGACTTGCATGTCGATGAGTACGACAACCGACGGGAGCCATAGGGTTGTCTTTGATTATTGTATGACCTACGTGTCAATCTTTAAGCGCTATGTAATGCTTTACTTTATCGCTAAGCGGTAGCAATAGTAGTATGAGCATGGTGGGCGCGACAACCCCGATCATGACACAATGATGGAGATCATGGTGTCATATCGGTGACGATGGAGATCATGCCGGTGCTTTGGAGATGGAGATCAAAATCACAAGTTCATGGCCATATCATGTCACTTATGATTTGCATGTGATGTTAATCCTTTTATGCACCTTGTTTTGCTTAGGACGACGGTAGCATTATAAGGTGATCCCTCACTTAAATTTCAAGATGAATTGTGTTCTCCCCGAGTGTGCACCGTTGCGCAAGTTCGTCGTGTCGATACACCACGTGATGATCGGGTGTGGTAGACTCTACGTTCGCATACAACGGGTGTAAGCCAGTGTTGCACATGCGGGACACTCGGGTTAAACTTGACGAGCCTAGCATGTATAGACATGGCCCCGGAACACAAGAGACCGAAAGGTCAAGCATGAGTCATATAGTAGATATGATCAACATGATGATGTTCACCATTGAAACCACCTTAACTCACGTGATGATCAGACTTGAGTTGGTGAATGTGGATCGTGTATCACTCAGATGACCTGAGGGATGTCGATTTGAGTGGGAGCTTTAGTAATTTGATTAACTGAACTCATTATCATGTACAATAGTCTTAGTAAACTTTGCTTATTTATGGTGTAGATCAATGGCTCGCGCAGTAGCAGCCCTGAATTTTAATGCGTTCCTAGAGAAAGCTAAGTTGAAAGATGTTGGAAGTAACTTTGTTGACTCGCCCCATAATCTGAGGATTATCCTCACGGCTTCCTAGAAGGCTTATGTCCTTGATGCACCGCTTGGTGACCAACCAAAAGACATGACCTCCGAAGACGTTAAGAACGCTTGGGACGCACGTACTAGAGATTACTCAATAGTTCAGTGTGCAATATTGTATGGCTTAGAACCGGGACTTCAAAGACATTTTGAACGTCATGGAGCATATGTGATGTTCCAGGAGTTGAAGTTTATCTTTCAGAAGAATGTCCGGATCGAGAGGTATGAGACCTCCGATAAGTTCTATGCTTGCAAGATGGAGGAGAACGGGTCTATTAGTGAACATATACTCAGAATGTCTGGGTATTCGTCTCGTCTAGCAGAGTTGGGAATTTCCCTTCCGCCAGAGGCGATCACTGACAGAGTTCTTCAATCATTGCCACCTAGTTACAAGAGCTTTGTGATGAACTATAACATGCACGGGATGAACAAGTGAGTCGCCGAGCTGTTTGCGATGCTAAAACTTGCTGAGTCTGAAATCCAGAAAGAACATCAAGTGTTGATGGTCAATAAAACCACTAGTTTCAAGAAAAATGGCAAGGTCAAGGGCAAGGCAAGAAGGGTAAAACCAAGAAGGATGGCAAAGCAGTTGCTACTCCTGTAAAGAAGCCCAAGCATGGACCCAAGCCAGAAACTGAGTGCTTTCATTGCAAGGGAACTGGTCACTAGAAGCGGAACTGCCCCAAGTACCTGGCTGACAAGAAGGCGGCCAACGACAAACAAGGTATATATGATATACATGTTACTGATGTGTACCTTACTAGCTCTTGTAGTAGTGGCTGGGTATTTGATACCGGTTCGGTTGCTCAAATTTGCAACTCAAAACAGGAACTACGGAATAGACGAAGGCTGGCAAAGGATGAAGTGGTGATGCGCGTGGGAAATGGTTCCAAGGTTGATGTGATCGCCGTCGGCATGCTCTCTTTTCGATTACCATCGGGATTGGTGATGAACCTGAATAGTTGTTATTTAGTGTCTGCGTTAAGCATGAACATTATATCTGGATCTTCTTTATTGTGAGACGGTTACTCATTTAAATCAGAGAATAAAGGTTGTTCTATTTATATGAGTAATATCTTTTATGATCATGCACCCAATGTGAGGGGTTTATTCATATTGAATCTTGATAGTGATGACACACGTGTTCATAACATTGATGCCAAAAGATGTAGAGTTGATAATGATAGTACCACTTTCTTGTGGCACTGTCGTTTAGGTCATATTGGTGTAAAACGCATGAGGAAGCTCCATGCTGATGGACTTTTGGAGTAACTTAATTTTCAATCACTTGACACATGTGAGCCATGCCTCATGGGCAAGATGACTAAAACACCGTTCTCTGGAACAATGGAACGGGCGAGTGACTTATTGGAAATCATACATACTGATGTGTGCGGTCCAATGAATGTTACAGCGCATGGTGGATATCGTTATTTTCTCACCTTCACTGATGACTTAAGTAGATATGGGTATATTTACTTAATGAAACACAAGTCTGAAACATTTGAAAAGTTCAAGCAATTTCAGAGTGAAGTTGAGAATCATCGTAACAAGAAGATTAAATTCCTGCGATCTGATCGAGGAGGTGAATATCTGAGTTATGAGTTTGGCAGTCACTTAAGACAGTGTGGAATTGTTTCACAGTTGACACCGCCCGGAACACCACAACGTAAAGGTGTGTCCGATCGTCATAATCGAACCATATTAGATATGGTGCGTTCTATGATGTCTCTTGCTGATTTGCCACTATCGTTTTGGGGTTATGCATTAGAGACAGCTGCATTCACTTTAAATAGGGCACCATCAAAATCTGTTGAGACGACGCCATATGAATTGTGGTTTGGCAAGAGGCCAAAGTTGTCGTTCTTAAAGTCTGGGGATGTGATGCTTATGTCAAAAAGCTTCAGCCTGAAAAGCTGGAACCCAAAGCGGAGACATGCATCTTCATAGGATACCCAAAAGAGACAGTTGGGTATACCTTCTATCTCAGATCCGAAGGCAAAGTGTTTGTCGCTAAGAACGGAACATTTCTTGAGAAAGAGTTTCTCTCGAAAGAATTGAGTGGGAGGAAAGTAGAACTTGACGAGGTTGTTGAACCTTCACGTCAACCAGAGAGTAGCACAGGGCAGAAAGATGTTTCTGTGGAGCCAACAACGGTTGGAGAGGAAGTTAATGATGATGATCATGAAGCTTCTGATCAAGTTGCTATTGAACCTCGTAGGTCGACAAGGACACGTACTGCTCCTGAGTGGTACAACAACCCTGTTTTGGAGGTCATGTTGTTAGACAACAATGAACCTACGAGCTATGGAGGAGCGATGATGGGCTCAGATTCTGAGAAATGGTTAGAGGCCATGAAATCCGAGATGGGATCCATGTATGAAAACAAAGTATGGACTTTGGAAGTATTACCTGAAGGGCGAAAGGCCATTCAGAATAAATGGATCTTTAAGAAGAAGACGGACACGGACGGTAATGTCACCGTCTATAAAGCTCAACTTGTGGCAAAGGGTTTTTTCACAAGTTCAAGGAGTTAACTATGATGAGACCTTCTCACCCGTAGCGATGCTTAAGTCTGTCAGAATCATGTTAGCAATAGCTGCATATTTTGACTATGAAATTTGGCAAATGGATGTCAAAACAGCGTTCCTTAACGGTTTCCTTGAGGAAGAGTTCTATATGATACAGCCGGAAGGTTTTGTCGATCCAGAGAATGCTAACAAAGTTTGCAAACTCCAGCGATCCATTTATGGACTGGTGCAAGCATCTCGGAGTTGGAATAAGCGCTTTGATGAGGTGATCAAGGCGTTTGGGTTTATACAAGTTTATGGGGAAGCTTGTATTTACAAGAAAGTGAGTGGGAGCTCTGTAACGTTTCTAATATTATATGTGGATGACATATTGCTGATTGGAAACTGAAAGGACGTGGATGTCGCCTAGAGGGGGGGTGAATAGGCGCTTTAAAATGATTACGATTTAGGCTTGAACAAATGCGGAATAAAACTTTCGTTTAATTAGTCAAGCACAAAACCTAAAACAACTAGGCTCACCTATGTGCACCAACAACTTATGCTAAGCAAGGTATACAACTAGGTGATAGCAAGATATATAACATAAACAATGTGGCTATCACAAAGTAAAGTGCATAAGTAAAGGGGCTCGGGTAAGAGATAACCGAGGCATGCAGAGACGACGATGTATCCCGAAGTTCACACCCTTGCGGATGCTAATCTCCGTTCGGAGCGGTGTGAAGGCACAATGCTCCCCAAGAAGCCACTAGGGCCACCGTAATCTCCTCACGCCCTCGCACAATGCAAGATGCCGTGATTCCACTAAGGGACCCTTGAGGGTGGTCACCGAACCCGTACAAACAAGGTTGGGGCAATCTCCACAACTTGATTGGAGGCTCCCAACGACACCACGAAGCTTCACCACAATGGAATGTGGCTCCAAGGTGACCTCAAATGCTCGAGGCAATCTCCAAAACCTAATTGGAGACCCCGAAGCTTGCCCGGAACTTTTCACCACAATGATTGAGCTCCAAGGCACCACCAACCATCTAGGGCGCCAAAGCACCCAAGAGGAACAAGCTCTAGGGTGCACAAACACCCAAGAGTAATAGCTTCTCAACTTCTCACTTCCACGTATCACCGTGGAGAACTCAAACCTATGCACCAAATACAACGGCAAGGGAACACGGAGTGCCCAAGTCCTTCTCTCCCAAATCCTAACAAAGCAACTAATGCTAGGGAGGAAATGAGAGGAAGAACGAAGAAGAACACGAAGAACTCCAAGATCTAGATCCAAGGGGTTCCCCTCACTTAGAGGAGAAAGTGATTGGTGGAAATGTGGATCTAGATCTCCTCTCTCTTTTCTCTCAAAAAGGAGCAAGAATCATTGGAGGGATTGAGAGATAGCTAGCTCAAAGAAGATCAACAATGGGGGGCAAACTCGAGCTCAAAGGATGAGGTTCAATGGGGAAGAAGACCCCCTTTTATAGGTGGGGAAAAATCCAACCGTTACCCACTTGCCAGCCCCGCACATTACGGTAGTACCGCAGAACCCACGGTACTACCGTGATGGCTTACGGTACTATCGCAGGGAAGTGCGGTACTACCGCTTGTGCGGAAGTACCTGGCTCTGGCCAAATAGCACTACGGCGCTAGCGGTAGGACCGCCACAGCGGTACTATCGCGAGCCCGTGCGGTACTACCGCACGACAAGGCAGAGGCAGCTACTGGTGGTGCACGGAAGTAAAAAATTACTTCCGTTTACTTCCGTGCCAACCTCTGCATAGGAAACTGTGCGAAAAAGTCCGCACGGTAGTACCATGCAGGAATCACGGTACTACCGCAGTGGGGCGGATGTAAAAAATTACATCCGTGCAACATGCGGTACTACCGCCCTCGGGGCGGAAGTAAAAAATTACTTCCGTGCCACTTGCGGTACTACCGCTTGGGGGAGCGGTACTACCGCTCGGAGGAGCGGTACTACCGCAAACCTCAGAACAGCAACACCAGAACTGTCACAACTTCTGCAAGCGAGCTCCGAATTGAGCAAACTCAAGCTTGTTGGATTCAGGCTGACAAGAGCTATCCAACAGCGAAGAATGCCAAAGGAGAAGAGATGAGAAACCTCTTACAATGAAGAATCGGCAATAACTCCAACATCGAAAACATCATAGAATATGCATATGGACTCCGTTTTCGATGAACTTGAGCTAGTCATGAAGTTGACCATAAGCTCAAGAAACCTCAAAGAGAAAAACCAACCAAGAACCAAGAAAGATGATGATGCCAAGAAGGCAATGGTCTGAGCTCTCAACGAACGATACGATCAAGCTACTCACTTGAGAGCCCCCTTGATAGCACGGTTACCTATCCTATAACCTAGTCTCCCAACTACCACTATGAGACCGGTAAAATAGAAAACCCTATCAAGGTCAAACCTTAGCCTTGCGCATAGTCCACTTGATCTAGATGATGACGATCCTGACTTCCTCAAGATGAACCACCTTTCTTGATTACGTTGGCTTGATGAAGACTAGATGATTGCTCCCCCATACTCCACTATGGGTGAGCTAATATGAGGCACATCTTCACAAGTCCATTGTCACCACAATGGACGGCAAGCTTCAAGTCTGATCTCTCCGTGATGCTTCACTTGAACTTGCACACCGCAACCTTGATAATGATCACCACTTGATGTCATCTTCCATGGGTTGTATGGGATCTTCCTCTTGATGCAATTCCATGGAAATATGCCTAATCCCACAAGGAACTCTCACAAGGAAATGGGTTAGTACACAAAGCGTAATGGACAATGCTTACCATACCATGGGATCACTTGATCCCTCTCGGTACATCTTGTATGCTTTGTGTGTTGATCACTTGATTCACTCTTTGACTTAGTCTTGATCAACCTTGTATCTTATCTTCTCTCTTCATAAAGATGATGTCTTGAAGGTAATCATGAATGCTCACACTATCTTCTTCTTCAAGACATGATTGCAATAAGCTCAACTCTCACATGACCAAACTTAGGATAAACCTTGAATACCACCTTGGTCATCATATAAACTCCTTGAAACCCAACAGATGGACTTCAATAAGTGCCTATGGACAAATCCTTCGAATATAACTCAAGGCAACCATTAGTCCATAGGGGTGTCATCAATTACCAAAACCACACATGGAGAAATGTGCTCTTACAGAAACAATATAGAAATGTTGGAAAACGTGAAGGAATATTTGAACAGGAGTTTTTCAATGAAGGACCTAGGAGAAGCTGCTTTCATATTAGGCATTAAGATCTATAGAGATAGATCAAGACGCTTGATAGCACTTTCACAAAGCACATACCTTGATAAAGTTCTGAAGAAGTTCAAAATGGATCAGTCCAAGAAGGGGTTCTTGCCTGTGTTATAAGGTGTGAAGTTGAGTAAGACTCAATGCCCAGTGACTGCAGAAGATAGAGAGAAGATGAGCGTCATCCCCTATGCTTGAGCCATAGGCTCTATCATGTATGCGATGTTATGCACAAGACCCGATGTCAGCCTTGACATAAGTATGGCCGAAAGGTTTCAAAGTGATCCTGGAATGGAGCACTGGACTGCGGTCAAGAATATCCTTAAGTACCTGAAAAGGACTAAGGATATGTTTCTCGTTTATGGAGGTGATCAAGAGCTCGTCGTAAAGGGTTACATCGATGCAAGCTTTGACACTGATCCGGATGACTCTAAGTCGCAAACCGGATACGTATTTATTCTGAATGGGGGAGCGGTAAGTTGGTACAGTTCCAAGCAAAGCGTGGTAGCCGATTCTACATGCGAAGCAGAGTACATCGCAGCCTTGGAGGCAGCGAAGGAAGGTGTCTGGATGAAGCAGTTCATGACAGATCTTGGAGTAGTGTCTAGCACGCTGAATCCAATGGCTCTGTTCTGTGATAACACTGGTGGCATTACTCTGGCCAAGGAACCAAGGTTTCACAAGAGGACCAGACACAGAAAGCGACGTTCAATTCCATCCGCGATTACGTCGAGGAGAAGGACATAAATATTTGCAAAGTGCACACGTATCTGAATGTTGCAGACCCGTTGACTAAACCTCTTCCAAGGGCTAAACATGATCAACACCAGAACTGCATGGGTGTTCGATTCATAACAATGTAAATCGCATAGTGATGTGAACTAGATTATTGACTCTAGTGCAAGTGGGAGACTATTGGAAATATGCCCTAGAGGCAATAAATAAAATATTTATTATTATATTTCCTTGTTCATGATAATCGTTTATTGTCCATGCTATAATTGTGTTGATTGGAAAGTAAATACATGTGTGGGCATATAGACAAACATTGTGTCCCTAGTGTGCCTCTAGCAGCTAGCTTGTTGATCAAAGATGGTTAAGGTTTCCTAGCCATGGACATGAGATGCCATTTGATATCGAGATCACATCATTAGGAGAATGATGTGATGGACAAGATCCAAACTATGAACATAGCATATGATCGTGTCAGTTTATTGCTATTGTTTTCTGCATGTCAAGTATATGTTCCTATAACCATGAGATCATGCAACTCACTAACACCGGAGGAGTGCCTTGTGTGCATCAAATGTCACAACGTAACTGGGTGACTATAAAGATGCTCTACAGGTATCTCCGAGGGTGTTTGTTGAGTTGGCATGGATCAATACTGGGATTTGTTACTCCGTGTGATGGAGAGGTATCTCGGGGCCCACTCGGTAATACAACATCACAACAAGCCTTGCAAGCAATGTGACTAAGTGTTAGTCGCGGGATCTTGTATTACGGAACGAGTAAAGAGACTTGCCGGTAACGAGATTGAACTAGGCATAGAGATACCGACGATCGAATCTCGGGCAAGTAACATACCAAAGGACAAAGGGAACAACATACGGGATTGACTGAATCCTTGACATAGAGGTTCGACCGATAAAGATCTTCGTAGAACATGTAGGAACCAATATGGATATCTAGGTCCCGCTATTGGTTATTGGCCATAGAGGTGTCTCGGTCATGTCTACATGGTTCTCGAACCCGCAGGGTCTGCACACTTAAGGTTCGGTGATGTTTTGGTATAGATGAGTTATGTGTGCTGGTGACCAAAGGTTGTTCGGAGTCCCGGATGAGATCCCAGACATGACGAGGAGCTCTAGAATGGTCCGTAGGTAAATATTCATATATAGGAAGTTCCGTGTTGGTCACCGGAAAAGTTTGTGCGTCACCGGTAACGTACTAGGGGTGCCGGGAGGGTCCCAGGGGTCCACCGGAAGGGGCCGCCAGCCCCGAAGGGCCACATGGGCTGTGAGAGAAGGTGCACCAACCCCTAGTGGGCTGGCCGCCTCTCCCACAAGGGCCCATGCGACTGAAGGGTGGAGGGGGGAAACCCTAAGGGGGTCGGCCACCCTGCCTTGGGGGCCAAGCCACCCCTTGGCCACCGCCCCCCTCCTCTTGGCCGCCGCCCCTAGGTGTGGGAACCCTAGGACGTAGACCCTTCCCCCATTCCCCCTATATATATGAGAGAGGGAGGAGGGCAGCCACATCTTAAGCCACGACACAACCCTTCCTCCCTCTCCGATAGTCTTTCCTCTAGTAGATTGTTTGGGCGCCGCTTAGCGAAGCTCTGCCGGATCAGCTGCACCACCACCGCCGCCACGTCGGTGTGCTGTCGGCGAACCCATCTACCTCTCCGCTTCCTCTTGCTGGATCAAGAAGGCAGAGATCTTCATCGAGCTGCACGTGTGCTGAACGCAGAGGTGTCGTCCGTTCAGTACTTGATCGGGAGTTCGTGGGACGGCTTGCGATTTGGATCGCGGATACGTACCACTACATCAACCGCGTTCTTTAACGCTTCCGCTTAGCGATCTACAAGGGTACGTAGATTCAATCTCTCCTCTCATAGATGCTCATCTCCTAGATTGATCTTGGTGAAGCGTAGGAATTTTTTTGTTTCCCATGCAACGTTCCCCAACAGAGCTTGTGGTAGGGTCAATTAATTCAGAAACTTTTGTTATAAGGTTGTGCCCTTTTTGTGACATTACTCTTCTTGTGTCGTCTCGTGGGATCAATGGATTAGTCCGAACTTTTATGTTTTTACCGTTCCCAACCCTCCATATAATACCTCTTTTTAATATTTGTATGCCCTTCAAGATGCCGCGCCATGTGTAAGAAATACCCTTCCTAGGAGTAACTTACATAATTGACTTTCCTGAAAAATATTTTGCTGAGAGCACTTTACCACATAGTGATGAAGGGTGTTGAATGATTCTCCATGCTTGCCTAGCTAACATCGCTAGATTAAAAATATATCTAAAACCCAACCCTCTGCTGTTTTTTGGCTTCGACAATTTATCCCAGGAGATCCAATGCATTTTATTTTGCTTATCCATTTGACTCCATCAGTAGCGTCCTATCATCAAGCTCAGATCATCACATATTGACTTTGTTATATCAAAACGAGCCATAGTGTATACCGGTATAGCTTGTGCCACGACTTTTATAAGTATTTCCTTACCAGCTTTTGACAATAATTTTCTTTCCAACCTTGTATTTTTCTTGCACACTCTTTCTTTTATATATCCAAAAGTTTTTGTCTTTGATTTTCCTATATAGGTTAGAACGCCTAAATATTTTGGAGACAGTCCCTCCGTTGTAATATGCAAAATGCGCCTCACCCCTTCCTTTTGCCAAGGTCTTGTGTTCTTGCTATACAAGATACCTGACTTGTCCTTGTCAAACACTTGGATTGAACATGATTCATATATGTTGGGAATACGGTTCACTTCTTTAGCATTTCTGGCATTGGCTTCCATCAATAGCAATGAATCGTCTGCAAACAGTAAATGATTGATACCGGGGCACCATTGCAGACTTTAATGCCTTTAAGTTTTTCACTGTGTTCAGCATGATGTAGCACCGCCGAAAAACCTTAGCACACGGTAAGAATAGATAGGGAGACAAAGGATCCCCTTGTCTCAGTCCCCTTTGACAAATAATTGCATCCGTGATATCTTTATTTACCTTGATTTGGTATCTGAAGGTGGAAATGCACTTCATTACTAATTCAATCCATCCACCATTAAATCCCAGTTTATACATGATATCCTTCAAAAACCTCAATTCAACAAGATCATATGCTTTGCTCATATTCAATTTGAGTGCAACATAACCCACTGATCCGCCCCTCCTCCTTTGTAATAAATGTGTTAATTCATATGCTAAAAAGACATTATCTGATATTAAAAACACTTTGATTTTAAAAATAACACCAGAGTGTATTATTTTTAAACGGTTTGTGATTACCTTGGACACCAGCTTATATATTACATTGCACAAACTTACCGGCCGCAGGTCCTTTATTCTTTTCGAATTGGTATTCTTTGGAATGAGAACTACAAGGGTGTCATTCCAGCTCTCTGACTTCCTTTCTTTAAGATTATTTTGAAGTACAGAGAATGTATTTTCGATGAAAAGGAAACGGAGGGTTCCATAGAGCTCGGCCACCAGATGCGCCTTCCGGGGTCATTTCATACTGATCTTGTCGTTCAGGGTTAATTCTGTAATCCTGGCCTCGCCTCGGCATCGTAAATGTCGTCGCATCGCTACAAGAGACGAAGCTCGCTGCAATAATCGGGACACGGCGCACGCCGCGTCGTACCGTACGCACCCGTCCCGGCTCCCGAGTTGCTTGCACGAAACGCCGCGGCCTCGCCATCTCCACCTCGCGGTCACACCAGCTCAGCACTCAGCAGCTTCTGCCTTCTGCTCCGCTCGCCTCCCTCCACCTCCACCAGCAGCCAGCGACCGAGCCCCCGTCCGGCTCCATTCTACTCGCCGATAGGTGCCCCGTCCGCACGCCTCGACGCCGCGGCCGGCGAGCGAGCGAGCGAATGCCGGGGCTCTAGCGCTCCGCATCGCCGACGACGGGGCGGGCGGCCATGAGGAAGCACCTGCCGCAGGCGAGCCGCCACAGGTGGCTGCGCTCGCTGCTGCTCGCGCTCCCGCTCCTCTCGCTCCCGATCCTCTACGCCGCGCTCGGGCCGGCGCGCCCGCAGCAGCCGCCCTCCTCCCCGCCGCGGCTCGGGGGGAGGCAGCATCAGCAGCCCCTGCCGCCGCCCAGGCTGGCGTACCTCATCTCGGGCGGCCCCGGCGACGGCCCGCGGATCCGCCGGCTCCTGCGGGCGCTCTACCACCCCTGGAACTACTACCTCGTTGGGGTCTCGGGGGAGGAGGAGCGCGAGGATCTCGAGGCGTTCGTGCGCGGCGAGGAGGCGCCGCGGAGGTACGGCAACGTCAGGGTCGCGGCCGCGGGGGAGTGGCCCGTCGTCTCGCGCCGGGGCCCCACCGAGCTGGCCGCCACGCTCCACGGCGCCGCCCTGCTGCTCAGGGAGTTCGACGGGTGGAGCTGGTTCATCAATCTCAGCGCCTCCGACTACCCGCTCATGCCCCAAGATGGTAATTTCAGCTCCTTCTTGAATGGATTGCCCCCGATTAGCTTGCAATTTTAAGCGTGTTTTGCTTGTTCATTTTAGGAGCAATTTTAGTATAATTGTAGCTACCAAAACTACAAATTGTGCGCCTTTGTGCTGGCTTGGTGTAGCTTCTGTTCGCTTAGGAGCTTTGGGTCATGAACTTCTTTGTGTCACCAATCCGTTTCACCAAGCTTGGGGTCTGCTATCTGCGTAGTAAGGAGTAGTTCTCTACCGTTTAATATCTAGTTCTCCAACTGGTAGTTACAGCCAGTTTTTCTGTTATGTTTCAAAATAGTGCTATTTTGCCATTTGGTGTAGTCCTGTATTGCTAAAAGATAAGTTCAGACTGAATTCAGACTCATTACCATGTTCAACACACTGGCGATTCAGTTACATCTTGACATTTTTCGGGAAACTTGGTGTGTCTCCGTAACTCTGCAACGACACTCAAACTGCACCAAGTAAATCAGTTGAAATAACTTCAGAAGTGGGCCGTGACAATTTTCATTTCCCCATTCAGTTCCACTCCATCTTCTATTTACAACAACAACAACAACAACAACAACAACAACAGCCTTTAGTCCCAAACAAGTTGGGGTAGGCTAGAGGTGAAACCCATAAGATCTCGCGACCAACTCATGGTTCTGGCACATGGATAGCAAGCTTCCACGCATCCCTGTCCATGGCTAGTTCTTTGGTGATGCTCCAGTCCTTCAGATCTCTCTTTACGGACTCTTCCCATGTCAAGTTCGGTCTACCCCGGTCTCTTTTGACATTATCAACATGCTTAAGCCGTCCGCTGTGCACTGGGGCTTCTGGAGGCCTGCGCTGAATATGCCCAAACCATCTCAGACGATGTTGGACAAGCTTCTCTTCAATTGGCGCTACCCCAACTTTATCTCGTATATCATCATTCCGGATGGGGTCCTTCCTTGTGTGGCCACACATCCATCTCAACATGCGCATCTCCGCCACACCTAGCTGTTGCACATGTCGCCTTTTAGTCGGCCAACACTCAGCGCCATACAACATTGCGGGTCGAACTGCCGTCCTATAGAACTTGCCTTTTAGCTTTTGTGGCACCCTCTTGTCACAAAGAATGCCAGAAGCTTGGCGCCACTTCATCCATCCGGCTTTAATTCGATGGTTCACATCTTCATCGATATCCCCATCCTTCTGCAACATTGACCCCAAATATCGAAAGGTGTCCTTCTGAGGCACCACTTGCCCATGAAGGCTAACATCCTCCTCCTCCTCGTTCCTAGTAGTACTGAAAGCGCACCTCATGTACTCGGTTTTAGTCCTACTAAGTCTAAAACCTTTCGATTCCAAGGTTTGCCTCCATAACTCCAACTTCCTGTTGACCCCTGCCCGGCTCTCATCGACCAGCACCACATCGTCCGCAAAGAGCATACACCATGGGATATCTCCTTGTATATCCCTTGTGACCTCATCCATCACCAAGGCAAAAAGATAAGGGCTCAAAGCTGACCCTTGATGCAGTCCTATCTTAATTGGGAAGTCGTTAGTGTCGCCATCACTTGTTCGAACACTTGTCACAACATTATCATACATGTCCTTGATGAGGGTAATGTACTTTGTTGGGACTTTGTGTTTCTCCAAGGCCCACCACATAACATTCCGCGGAATCTTATCATAGGCCTTCTCCAAGTCAATGAACACCATATGCAGGTCCTTCTTTTGCTTCCTATATCTCTCCATAAGTTGTTGTACCAAGAAAATGGCTTCCATGGTCTATCTCCCAGGCATGAAACCAAACTGATTTTTGGTCACGCTTGTCATTCTTCTTACACGGTGCTCAATGACTCTCTCCCATAGCTTCATTGTATGGCTCATCAGCTTAATTCCACGGTAATTAGTACAACTCTGAACATTCCCCTTGTTCTTGAAGATTGGTACTAATATACTCCGTCTCCATTCTTCTGGCATCTTGTTTGCCCGAAAAATGAGGTTGAAAAGTTTGGTTAGCCATACTATCGCTATGTCCCCGAGGCCTCTCCACACCTCAATGGGGATACAATCGGGGCCCATCGCCTTGCCTCCTTTCATCCTCTTTAAAGCCTCCTTGACCTCCGACTCCTGGATTCGCCTCACAAAACACCTGCTAGTATCATCAAAGGAGTCATCCAGATCAATGGTAGAGCTCTCACTCTCCCCATTGAACAACTTGTCAAAGTACTCCCGCCATCTATGCTTAATCTCCTCGTTCTTCACCAGGAGTTGATTTGCTCCGTCCTTGATGCACTTGATTTGGTCAACATCCCTCGTCTTCCTCTCTCGGCTCTTGGCCATCTTATAGATGTCCCTTTCGCCTTCCTTCCTGTCTAACCTTTGGTAGAGGTCCTCATATGCCCGACCCCTTGCTTCACTCACAGCTCGCTTTGCGGCCTTCTTTGCCATCTGGTACTTCTCTATGTTGTCTGCACTCCTATCCAGATATAGGCGTCTGAAACAATCTTTCTTCTCCTTGATTGCCTTCTGGACAACATCATTCCACCACCAGGTATCTTTAGCTTCTCTTCTACTTCCCCTGGACACTCCAAACTCCTCTGAGGCCACCTTACGAATGCAAGTCGCCATCTTCATCCACATGTTGTCTGCATCACCTCCTTCCTCCCAAGGGCCCTCCTTAATAACCCTCTCCTTGAACACCTGAGCTACCTCCCCCTTGAGCTTCCACCACTTCGTTCTAGTGACTTTGGCACGCTTGTCCCGCTGGACACGAATCCGAAAGCGGAGGTCAGCAACCACAAGCTTATGCTGGGGGACAACACTCTCTCCAGGTATCACCTTACAGTCTAGGCATGCACGCCTGTCTTCTCTTCTCAAGAGGATGAAATCAATCTAGCTAGAGTGCTGCCCACTACTGTAAGTCACTAGTGTGATTCTCTCTTCTTAAAGAGGGTGTTAGCTACGATCATGTCGTAGGCTAACGCAAAGCTTAAGACATCTTCTCCTTCTTGATTCCTGATGCCATAGCCAAATCCCCCATGCACCCCTTCAAAACATGTGTTAGATGTGCCCACGTGGCCATTGAGGTCTCCTCCTATGAAGAGCCTCTCGCCGATCGGTACACTCCTAACCAAGTCCTCCAGGCCTTCCCAGAACTCCCTCTTGGTGTTCTCATTGTGGCCTACTTGTGGGGCATATGCGCTGATAACGTTGAGGACTAAGTCCCCAACTACCAGCTTGACCAGGATAATCCGGTCCCCACGTCTCTTGACGTCTACCATTCCATCCTTGAGGCTCTTGCTGATCAAGATGCCTACTCCATTTTTGTTTGCAACCGTCCCCATGTACCACAGCTTGAAGCCGGTACCCTCCACCTCCTTCGCCTTCTGTCCCCTCCATTTGGTCTCTTGGACGCAAAGGATACCAATGCCTCTCCTCACCGCTGTATCAACTACCTCCCGAAGCTTACCTGTCAGAGACCCTACGTTCCAGCTACCTAATCGAATCCTCCTAGGCTCGGCTAGCTTCCTTACCCTTCGCACTCGTCGAGTCAAATGCGAAGACCCTCGCTCATTTTCCACTACACCCGGGCGCCGATGTAGCGCGCCACTAAACTCCATCTTCTATTTAAGTTCTCGCAATTTTCTAAACATTCCCTTCATAGACCTCCTAAAAGCGATGTGTCACTGATCGTTGGCAAAGCTATCTTTGTAACAGTACCATTTGAGATTTCCCATTTTTCTCCATACATCAATTCAAGAACTAACTGTCAGCCTGTAGTGTTTATATTGTCAAAATGGATAGCAATACAGTCCTGCATTCCTGTTCTGCCATAGTGATATGCTTTCTCTTATTGTGCATGGTTGGCATCCTAGATTTCCACATTCACCAAAAGAAAATCTTTCTAAGTTCATCATATATGTTATTTCAGCTGTTGCTGTTGTCTCAATTAAATTGCAATAAATACTGCAGCATTGGTGTTCTTTTCGTCAAAATATTGCAGTATTGGTTTTCCTTTCATAGAAAATACTGCAATAAATACTAAGGATTTAATGAGTTAGGTTATTGGGCTAGACCGTATTGGTGTTCCTTTCACAGAAGATGTTGCGATGTGGTAAAAAAGTAGTGATCTTCATCATTTTGTGTCAATTCTACTGGGATATTACTGATGTTACATCAACTCGAGTTGTGTGCTGTATGTCTATTTATAATATCATTATGATTTTAAGGAACGAGTGTCAGAGCAAAGAGCCAAATATAGCTTGTGCTTCTGGCCTCATTTATACTTCTTGATGTTATGTTGGGATTTTACGTACAGTCGTACACTAGGAAGGTCAACCCAGCTGCAAGACAGGAAGTAGATGCAGCAGTTTAGGACATGAAGCGTATCTTTTAGTAATTGCCAAGGTTTCTATGAGTAAAGAGTCATGTTAGGAAAGGATAGGTCTCAGAGTTTGAATTAGATGAGGCCATGAGGATTGAGTTAGCCGTGGGTCTCCTATATAAAGGATTGGCGACTGCTATGTACTCGTGAAATCCAAGCAAACGATAAGAAGTGTTTTCCTAGCTATCTTTTCTGCCCTAGTTATCAATATGTCGCCAGCCATGGCGCATGTCCACTTGCCTGCTTTTGGCCTAAGAGCTCCCCCAGGTCTTGACTAAGCCTTGAGAAGTTGAGATCCTGGAGCTTTATCACTTGAGGTTAACAATTGTTTACCTAGTTGTTACAGCAAATTACTGACGTAGTCCTATATGTTGATCACATTAATGGATTGCAGTGCTGTACCAAAGTAGTTGGTGTCACTTCTGAAACTAACCTACCTGTTCTTGCCCTTGACAGACCTCCTTCATATCTTCTCATATCTTCCAAGAGATCTGAACTTTATTGACCACACAAGCAATATTGGTTGGAAGGAGTAAGGATATTTATTTTGATGTGTTTCTTAGCCATCTGATATGTTCTTTATCATGATTCTTTGGTTGCATGTGCAGGCATCAAAGGGCTAGACCAATCATTGTGGATCCAGCATTGCAGATCTCAAACAAAACTGAGGTTGTGACAACAAAGGAGAAAAGAAGCTTGCCTTCAGCTTTCAAAATATTTGTAGGTATTGTCTGATGCTCGTTTTGTACTTAACACGGTCGAAATATTCTGCACTAATTCAAAATAACACTTTGCTGTTGCCTATCCTTTTTCTATTTGTGTTAAAATAGTCTCTTGAGCGCAATACTGATAGATTCCCATACATAACTGTGGAATAAATTAGTATATCGCTGTAGAACTATGGCATTACTAGTCATAATAACATGCTTTTTTGAAAACGCAAAAAGGTTTTGTGTCTCGTTGCATTGATGGAAAAAGAGAGTTTATTTACAAGCCCAGAGAAGGGCCACACCCGGAGTTACGACACGACACCCCTAAGATGGAAAAAGTGCTGCTAGACTCACTGCCCCTGCTTTCGCTCACAGTCAGGCCTCAGCCCTGATAGTGTCAAGCAGGCTAGCAATGTGACTGTGGGCCATCGAAGATGACCAAATTTTGTGTTATCTGGGAAATATCAATGAGTACTTGTTGCTAAACAAATTTCCTCCTCAAGAAAAACCCAAAAAAATTCGTTTTGCAGAATTATGTATATTTTCCTTGATGAAGCCACTATTCTCTTGAAGATGAAATTGACACGTGCCTATGTTGACTGCCAACAGCCAAATTCTACTCTTAGTTATCGTGTAAATTTTGAGCGCTAACCGATGACCTTATTCCCCCGATGCAGGTTCGTCGTGGGTAATATTGAGCCGATCATTCCTGGAGTTTTGCATATTGGGATGGGACAACCTTCCTCGCACGCTGCTCATGTACTTCACCAATTTCCTGTCGTCCTCGGAGGGATATTTCCACACGGTGATCTGCAACTCAAAGTACTACCAGAACACCACCATCAACAACGATCTCCGCTTCATGGCATGGGACAACCCCCCTCGGATGCACCCTCTCAACTTGACAGCCGAGTACTTCGACGCGATGGCGAGCAGCGGGTTGCCATTTGCGCACTCTTTCACGCGTGACGATCCGGTCCTGGATATGATTGATACCGAGCTGTTGAGGAGAATGCCTGACCGCTTCACACCAGGTGGATGGTGCCTTGGTAGCCCGGTGGGTGGCAAGGACCCTTGTGCCTTTTTCGGAAGGTCATTTGTTCTCAGGCCGGTGAAAGGCTCGGGGAAGCTGGAGAAGTTGATGTTGAAACTTTTGGAACCTGACAATTTCAGGCCTAAACAGTGTATATAACGACTCATGTTACATGTTAGCCAGTTTTTAGTATTTTGGTAGCGTGTGCTGTGCGGGGCCAAAAGTGTTCCTGAGGTGGTTGGTTCTCATTGTTCTGGCGGCAGGCTTACACGGCGTGCTTCTCTATGCTTGCAACTGGAAGCTCGAAGAGTGGCTGAAATCATGCATGTACACACTTCATGTCCCATCTCTTCAGGGATGTGCATATACAAATTACAGAAATCCATAATCCAAGAAAACACGTTCTGTTTATTAACACTGGCTTCTCTAGGGTTTCTTTTCTTTAGCCCTAAACTCCAAAAATGGTTGTTTCAACTATAATTGATGTTAGCATGTACTCCCTCCGTCTCATAACATAAGATGTTACTATAACCGATATACTTCCTTCGTCTCGTAACATAAGATGTTACTACAACTGATATACTTTTATATTATGCGATGGAGGAAGTAACTGGCACCTACTGACCCACCTGTATACTAAGATAGGGGTGCTTAGAAGTGCTGAACAAGGTTAAGATAGGAGGACCGGAAATAAAAGAGATGCTCTTATAACAAAATAAAAGCTTGGTGGTACAATGGTTTTAGAAAACTCTTGAGAGTTGGGAAAGTTACCAAACCCGGACAATGGGGCTATGATTGACAGTGGGGTGGTATAAGCGTACCAACAACCAATACAATCATTCTCACAAAGTCATCATCATATGTGTGACTATCAACAACGTTTTTATCAAATCATCTATCGGTATTTGATCGGAGTTTTTAACCGAGAAAGCGAGATGGCTCAGTTTTCTTTGCGTTCGTTCCTACTTTTGCTAGCACATTCATCACATCATCACCCTAGTTTGCGAGCCCAAATATGTGGTAAACATTACCAGAACACACACTTATGTCATCATCCTTGGGTTGCAAAACAAATCTTCTTTTACTTATGTCATATGCTTTGTCATAAATTTCAGTTAGTTCTTCTGCATTAACACCCGAGGAATTCACAACATAATTTGCAAATTAGTGCAGCAAACCGAAGATGATATCTAGGGTTCACTTTTTCGACTAGAGTGCACCACTTTTCCACAGAACAAAAAATTTCTCCATACTCCTCCGTACTAAACGTTTTTTTTACAATAAGTGTTAGCCAGACACAAAAAGGAAGTGAATCAAAGAGGTCGCAACAATACCACGCATGCCGTACGGCCTCCTAAACTACCTCGACGGAGGCCGCCCGATGATCATCGGATCATTGAAAGGTATTGTCGCGACCTCTTTGATTCAGTTCCTTTTTGTGCCCTGTTGTAAGACCTAAAACTTATTGTAAATCTTTTGTTTAGTATGGAGGAGTATGGAGAATTTTTTTGTTCCGTGGAAAATGGGCACACTCTTGTCAAGAAATTGAACCCTAGATAGCGTCTTCGGCTTCGTGTCACTAATCTGCCGATTATGTTGTGAATTCCTCGGGTGTTAATGTGGAGGAACTTATTGAATTTTATCATGAGTAAAAGGAGATTTGTTTTGCGACCCAAGGATGGTGACGTAACCGTGCGTTCTGATGATGTTTATCACATATTCGGGCTAGCAAACGAGGGAGTAATGTCATGAATCTGCTAGAAAAAGTAGGAATAGACACAAATAAAATCGTGCCATTTTGCTTTCTTGATAAAAAAAAGGGTAAAATGGTGATAGATGATTTGATCAAAAACATTGTTGATAGTCACACATATGACGATTACTTTGTGAGAAGGGTTGTATCTGATTCTTCTTGGTACTGGTACGGTTATAGCACCGCACTCTACCAAGTTTGTTCCTCTATACCATGGTATGACCTTAGTCTCATTTCAATGATGTTCATTTATTATTATTATGCAGAACTCGTCCTTATTTTCTCCTTTCTTTCGTTGTTTAACAAAATAGCCTGAACATATTGTTGAACATCTTTTGGTTGAAACAAGACCATTTATTCATTGCAAAGTCCCAGATGGACTAGAGTGATATGGAGGCTCAAATGAAAACTTTATATGCAGAAAGATCATATTATGAGCATATAATTTTGCATTAGTTTTTTCCTGCTTTCCTTTTGCTAATACTCCGCTACATAGGATTCTAAGAGCATGATGATTTGCATGCATCATCTTCCCATTAGGTGTCACAATGTATTAGTGAGGTTCCACATCAAAGGTGCAGATGATATTGTTATATTTTAGCCCATTGATATCTCATAAGATACTTTATTTATTATGTATTTGCCTTGCAATTTTGTAAATCTTCATGAATGATATGATCTTCTCATATAAATACCTTGCAAGTAAGAAAAAAATTCAGGTTATGGCAGCAATGATTCTCTCAATTGTTTCTCAGTTGTGCATTTCCTTATTTTTCTCACACTTTGCTACTCAAGGTTTGATGAGCATGATGAATTTCAGGATTTTACTTTTAGGTGTTGCAAGGTATTGATTATGTTTCAGTTTGACCGCTGCAAAACATATGCCCCCTTTGAGATCGAACTTTCATGGTCAATTTAAAAACTATATGTTTCCATATGATCTTTAGACTATCCACAGTGGGAGTAACATAGGTGCCACCTAAACGAAAAATATGATGTGACAGCTAATTAATAAGAAGAGAGAGAAATTGAGTAACATAGTTAGTTACTCATACTATGAGTAACATAACACATACCAAGACAAGATAAGTCTATAAGCTAATAAATGAAAGGCTCAATATTACTATTCCTATGTTTTTATCCACTATGAAGGTAGTAACTTAGAATATTGTGGGTAGTCTTATGGGTTATCCTTTAAACACACTTAAATGCAATTTTGAGGATATGCAACATTTATGGTAATATGTAAAATATCGTTATTTTATTTCCTAACTAATTATAATCCTTATTAGAGCAAGGTTAATAATACAGCCAGCTGCCGGCTATATGATGTTGACACTTCATCTATAGCCGAGCTTATAGCCAGCAAGTACAATAGGTAGATGTAAATAAGTACTACTTTATTGATATAAGGCCCACCATCCTTTCTCACAAAGTGTCTTGGAACGCGTGTTACAGCCGGCTGTTAGTTTGTAGCCCGTTTTTTCTCTCTCCCATCTTCTCTCTTCCAACTCATTACAAATATATTATTTTAAATCTTGCAGCCCGTCTACGTCATCCTATTATACTTGTTCTTAGCACTCGTCACATGAATGTATATCACTTCACAAGAAATGGCCAGGTGCACTAGCAGTGGCGGAGACAGGGAGGACCAGCAGGGCCCTGGCCCCTGACACTGACATTAGGAATTTGCTATTCCCTCCGTTCCGAAATCTAATGCGCATAGATTTTATCCCACGTACCAATGCATGTGCTGGCACTGCATTTTCGACGAGAAAGCCCCCAGCCTCCCATGCGAAGAGTACTAGTACTACTAGTACGTTGGCCACGACGCTGTAAGGAGTACTAGTACTAGTACAATGGCGTCCTCCGTCTGCCCCTCGCGAGCGCTCATGACTAGCAAGCAAAGCCCGCAAGCGAAGCGGGTATGCGGGCTAAGGACGCGGCGGCGCCGGCCATGGATGCGCTGCAGGAGGAGACGCCGGCCATGGAGGACGAGGAGACGCCGGCCATGGCGGACGAGGATACGCTGGCCATGGCGGACGCGGAGACGCCAAGGGAAGCGGGTATGCGGGCTAAGGACGCGCCGGCGCCGGCCATGGACGCGTTAGCGGAGGAGACGTCGGCCATGGCGGCGAGGATACGCCGGTGATGGCGGACGCGGAGACACCAGTCGTGCGCGTGGAATGCGTCTCTAGCTCTTGTGAGCCGCGAGCTGCCGCCGCTGCCACAGAAGAAGTCAGCACCAAGAACTAGCTCCATGGCCAAGAAATCTGAACTGCTCATGGGTGCTGGAGAAGAAGACCAAGAAAGGGATAGCCGGCGCCTGAGGAATCGACTGGCACCGGCGTGCTCGGAATGGCTCATTCACAGGCGGGCGATGGTGCGCGCTGAACGGCCGCGGGCATGGCGACGACGACCAGACATGAGCACATGCGAGCCCGTGCGCTGCTGCGAGGAAGGAAACCAGTAACTGCTCCCGTGATTCCAGTGGGGGTATTTGCGTCCAAACAAGACATGCAAAGCAAACGCGCACTACATATCGGAATTTTGACAAAAAAATTATGCACACTATATAAAGAAACGGAAGGAGTAATTTACTGATGAACAGTGCGTAATTAGAAATTAGTTGATGCTTAAAGTCTCGTTTTTCTATGCTTTGGCCCTCCCCAACCTATTTTGACTACAATCTGCCCTTCCAATACTGATTTCCTGGCTCCGCCACTGTACACTAGGCTTGCCCAATTCTTTGTTTCTGAACATGATGGCCCTTTGTTAGAAGCTTGTGAAGATTTCATTAATACACCATGTATACAATATAATTCTTATTGTATGTCTTGGCAGTACTGATTAACTGTATTTTACTATGTATGTTGTTATACCAAGCTAATTTGTATCTTTGAACCTTGCTTTTATCGAGTGTATATGATATTTCCCTTGATTACTCATTAATGTATGTATGGTCATGTTTAATACAACATTCGTTCGGAAATATTTGTCTTAAAAATAATAAAATGGATGTATTTATAACTAAAATAGTCTAGATACATCCACATGACAAGTATTTCCGGACGAAGAGAGTATGTATCATGTAATATTATATTTAAGATTTTTTTATCATTTCATTGTACAAATATATGGGCGCGACAATGCGTGCCATCATTGATGTAGTAGCTACTTACAATAACAGCTATATCAACATGTGGTGTGTCTTCGAGTACTGGAGAGGCCGTGAACCATATTGGTGACACACAAACGGTCGGGACGACCCGAGTGCGTATCATGTGCTCCCACCTTCCAATATACAAATGCTACCATCTTCCGAAAAGAAATTTAAATATTTTTAAATATTGTATTTTTCTGAATATTCATAAGATACGTGTCTACAATTCCTAGAAATTTCAAATATAAGTCCAAAACGGGCTATCCCCTTCCCATTAATTTCCATAACAGAAATGCATTGTGATACAGGAGATGGGAAAGAATGAGTTGGGAAAACCGTCACGAAACCCACTGCTCATGCCTACAATCAAGATATGAACCATGGGGCGAAAACCTGACACCACCCTTCATCCCAAAGCTACAACCTAGACCAGCAAACAACCACGCAGTCGCAAAATACGACACATAACAAGCAACAAAGGTCGTCCAAAAAGGAAATCCTGCCAACCCAACAGACCAAAACGACCAGAAGGCGATGCAGGCTACAACTAACATCCCAACAAATCTACGGCTTCACTCCTCGCGGGTATCAGCTCCAGGCAAAGGAGGGCCACACAACAGCATCGCATGAGAATCGTTCTCCTTCAGCAGCCCCGCGCCACGCTTGACAGCGAAGAATGCAGCGAAGACCATCAACTACCATCTTCAGAGGCTTGGGCGAGACAAGTTCCACTAGTTCCAGTGATACTGAAACAGCCGTTTCCTTTTTATTTTGTTGTCTTGATCACCATACATCAATAATTTTATTTCAAGTAGCTTTGCTAAATGGTAGTGATCTTTGAAGTTTACACGATGGTAAAGTTTGAAACAACCTTAATGTCATACTCCCTCCGTTCCAAAATTCTTGTCTTAGATTTGTATAGATATGAATGTATCTAGTCACATTTTAATATTTAGATATATCCATCTCTAGATAAATTTAAGACAGGAATTTTAGGACGGAGGGAGTACATGTCAAGGCGTAAGGGCAATAGATATGGTTTTCTTCTCGTGACATAACAGAGCTGGGGTGCTTTATTCTCTCTGCATCAAAATGTACAGCAGTAAATGGGATTACACGCTTCACTGTGAATGTTATCGACGAAGAAGCTCCACCAGTTTTATGGCCGTACGTACGATTTCTTGTACCACCGGCTTTGATTTGCTGTTCAAATTGGTTTTACATGATGAATTCCAGCCTGTTCCTGGATATTTCCATCTTTGATGAGCTTAAACTCAACAATGTGCATTTTTACAGAATATATAGATATCTAACCGATATATATTATGACCCAACTGAACCATGGTTACGAGATCACATGAAGCAAATTATGCGAGAAGCATATGCCCATTCCATAAGTTGCAGAGAAGTGCTGTTAGTAACTACTCTAAGCATCCATGGTAGCAAAAGCAGTGCGATGACCGTTGCTTAAGCTCATCGAAGCCTTATGAGCCTCTGCTTTCGTTCTTTATTTGCTTCCTGTCTTCGGACTTGTACTTCTCGGCATCCTTCACCATGCGTTTCTTCTTCACCACGCGCTCGAACTCCTCCGTGCTCAACCAACCTTCCTCGTTTTCCTTCTTTATTTGCTTCTTGTCCTCGGACTTGTACTTCTCAGCATCCTGCAACATGCGCTGCTTCTTTACCATGCCCTCAATCTCCTTCTTGCTCAGCCAACCCTCGCCATTTTGCTTCTTCATTTGTTTCTCGTCCTTGTCATTTTCCATCTTTATTTTCTTTATTTGTTTCTTGTCCTCCGACTTGTACTTCTCAGCATCCCGCATCATGTGTTTTATCTCTTCCTTCCTCAGTCCACCCTTGTCGATGGTGACGGTGCTCTTGTTTCCAGTCGTAAGGTCCTCCGCCGACACCTTCATGATACCGTTCGCTTCGACTTCATATGTCACTTTGAGTCGTGCCATGCCCTTGGGCGCTGGGGGGATACCGGAGACTGTGACCTCTCCGAGGAGGTTGTTGTCCCTGGTAAACTCCCCTTCACCCTCGTACACCGGGAAGGTCACGCTGGTCTGGTAGTTGTATATGGTTGTGTAAGGCCCATCACTTTTTACGGGGATGGTGGTGTTCCTGGGTTTCAGCACGCTCATGATACCAGGGTCACCCATGATACCACTTACTATCTCTACCCCGAGCGAGAGTGGTGTGACGTCCACAAGGATCAGGTCCTGCACCTTCTGGTTTCCCTCGCCGCTGAAGGTGGCGGCCTGTACAGCAGCGCCAATGGCGACAGCCTCGTCAGGGTTGATGCTCTTGCATAATTTCTTCCCGTTGAAGAAATCATTAAGCAGCTGCTGAACCTTGGGGATCCTGGTGGAGCCTCCCACAAGCACGACATCGTGGATTTGAGGCTTCTCCACCTTGGCATCGCTGAGGCACTTCTCCACGTGCTCAATGCACTTGCGAAAGAGGCCCATGTTGAGCTCCTCAAACCGGGCACGAGTGATGGTCCCATAGAAGTCAATGCCATCGTGGAGCGAGTCAATCTCAATTTTGGCCTGCACTGTAGAAGTTAACATCCTCTTTGCCCTCTCGCAAGCCATCCTCAGCCGCATGAGCGCCCTCGGGTTGCTTCTGATGTCACACTTGTGTCTCCTAAGAATAGCCTGCACGAAGTGCTGCACCATCTGGCTGTTAAGATCCTCCCCGCCAAGGTGGGTGTCACCAGCAGTCGCCTTGACCATAAAGATTCCCTTGTAAATATTGATAACCGAGATATCCAAGGTACCGCCGCCAAGATCAAATATGAGCACTGTCTTCACTTCACTGCTGCTGGACATCCTGTCAAGGCCATAAGCGACGACTGCAGCTGAGGGCTCGTTGATGATGCGCATGACGTTGAGGCCAGCAATGGTGCCGGCGTCGAGGGTAGCCTGGCGCTGGGAGTCATTGAAGTAGACCGGGACAGTGATGACGGCGTTCTTCACCGCCGAGCCTAGGTAGGCCTCAGCCACCTCACGCATCTTCATGAGCAACATGGAGGAGATCTCCGCAGCAACGAACTGCTTCTCCACCCCCCTGTACTGCACCACGATCATTGGCCGGTCACCAGGACCTTGAATGACTTTGAAAGGCCATAGCTTGACATCACTTTGTACGGACGTGTCACTGAATCGCCGGCCAATAAGCCGCTTTGCGTCTGAAAAATAGGAGTGGTCAATTTCATGAATAAATATCACAAGGATTATCTTACAGAAAATTTAGGTATCAGTTTTGCACTACAAAGAACATATTTTAAGTCCACTTTGCGAACTATCGTTAAACTACAGCTTTGTGATACTCCATGTTGCTTTGTGATATGGTTGATGGCTAAGTATGCAGTGCTCTAAAATTGGTTCTTATAGTTTTGCGGAATTTGCATTGAGCTTTCAAAACGACTCATTCCGATGAAAACTCGAATGACAGGGCAAAAGTAATAAGCCATTCAATGTTTGCTCGTCAAAAACCCGCAATCTTTCCTGGATATATTCAGATTATAATATAAAGGTTGTCCTACAATATTATGCAGTGAGATAATAATTTATTAGTTTTCAGTGACACTAAATAATTTTAGTGAATAGGAGTACTTACCTGTTAATTAGATATAATCCTTTCATCACAAACAACGAAAAGAGCAAGGCAAAAAGGAAAAGACGGAAGGATCTGAACGGCGGAGTAGAGTCAGAGAAGATGGCGGGGATCTGATCAAGCTCAGAGCATCTTGGGGACGGACCCTACCGCGGTCTATACATGTAACGTCGTGGCACAGTCCCGTGGACCCGAGAAACCTAACAAGTCTAGAACAGCAGATCGAAATGCTGCCAAGAATTCAAGCACACTGGTAGATTCAGATCAGGTGACTAGTACATAGTTTAGCATGCACTGGCTAGCACGAAGACAGCGCTGGACGTCCCTCCGCTTTAGCCGTCGCCGTGAAGACATATGACCGACCATCTTGAGGGCACTAAAGTCTATATATGTTACACAAGCACGCAAGGCCGGGTGTAGGTCAATTGAACTGGCGGAGGATCAGATCAGCGTGAGGAGTTCTTAGGAATTACCGAAGACGGTGTTGACGGAGTTCATTGCGGCCTGGTTCATGGCCGAGTCGCCGATGAGGAAGCGGGCAGGATTGTGGACTGAATTTAGTAAGCCGAAGGATTTATAATGAGATTTTTTTTACGGGTGGCACTTTCAGAGGCCTGGTTAGCGTGGCACTTCCAGGAGGCCCAACAGCTCGTCAACTCCACCCCCACCTCTCTGCTAGGCAGGCCCCACGCGTCAGCTCCACCCCCCACCTCGCGCAACCGACGTCGCCTCACGTGCGCACGACCCACGGCCTCACCCTCGCACGAACCCACGTCTACACGCTCCGGTCGCTCCTCAACCCCCGTGGCCATGTCCGTTAAATAACCCCGGACTCCGTCTCCCCCCCCCCCCCCCATTCAATCGACCCGAGCATCGCCAGCCTGTCGGCAATGTTCCCCGTCGCCCGCCACTGACCTAGTCGTCGCCGGCTGGATTCCGGCGAGGCCAAAGCCCCTCGCAACCGACCATCACCAACACGAGGTTCGCCGCTCCACGCATATCCTCCTGGACAACCTCGTCATGCCTGTAGCCCTTTGTAACGCCGAGACCACCAGAGCATGAAGCTCAGCGTCGCCATCATCGTGATTCCGGTGAGCTTCGTCGTCTTGGTCGCACACCTTGTCCATCGTGTCATTTTCCCTCACGTGCATCTCACTGGCCCACGTGCTCGTCCAAAGATGCTTGATTTAGAGCGCAACAACCTCACCCGAGGACCTCGCCATCTTCGTCGTTTCCGGCGAGCTCGCTGTCGTCGCCTTCGTCGTCCCTGAGCTCGACCGGGACCACCAGAACACCCGCGACGTCGAGACGAGCCTAGGTCATGCCCTTCGCCGCCTCGGAAACCCGCTGGAATGTCGTCGCCGTCGAGACCCGAGCGCACCGCCACCATGTTCGCGTTTTCCGGCGAGTCTCTGGTGACCTAACCGTCATGGTGAGCCCCGGTCTAATCCTACAACACATAGGATAGATCACATTTTAATTGAAATATCCAAAATGAATTTGGTTAATTTAATTAAAATGGCAGTTTTGCAGCAAAGTCCTTGAAACTTCAAACCATCATAAGTAATTACTAAGAGGTCAAAATTGAGTGATTTTTTTTGCAAGTGAAACCTTAGGAGGTGAAATTTCAGAATAATTTTAGGAAAAGGCAAATTTGAAAATTTCTAACAAAATATTTTAAATCTTAAATAGAGCATACCTTTTAATTACAAAACCAAATCAGGTGATTCTTTATGCATTTTGGAGCTAGTACATTGTAGTTAATTTAGTCGTTGATTAATTTATTAAAATTTATAAAATAGTTTCTGGACAGAAACTTAGCACCACTAGTTTCCACGAGACCAAGGATTCATGATGTTCTTCCTATGGTGCATAGGATTGAAAGGAGACTTTTTGTTACTTCTTGTTTTCTGAATCAAGGTAGTGGACTCTGGATGCTTCTGTCTATGCTCTCATCAATGCCTACACATTTTTATGGACCCTTTCCATCCCTCATGAAATTCTCAAACAGATTGAGAGAATTCAAAGACATTGACTTTGGAGAGGAAATTCTGATACTCCTAGACGATCACATGCAGCATGGAATTTGATTTGTTCAGCAAAAAATAAAGGAGGGATATGAGTGCTTAACCTGAGGGTTCAGAGTGAAGCTTTGCGTATGAAGTTCGTGCATAAATTTTATAACCACCCTAATATCCCTTGGGTCGGTTTGGTTTGGGACTCCTACTATCATGATTCAGTGCCGCGTGTAATTTCTTCACGTGGGTCCTTCTGGTGGAGGGATATTTTCAAACTGGCTTCTAAGTACTGCCAAATTGCATAGCCTACTCTTTCTGATGGCAAGTCCATTTTGTTTTGGAAAGATAATTGGAAGCTGGGAGGCACTTCTGATATCACCAGTGAGGGATTTCCAAGACTCTTCTATTATGTGATTGATGGTCTTTGTTCTATTCATGATGTTATGGCTTCTGATCTTATAAATATACATTTGCCATTATCATATCAAGCCCATGCTGAATTCTTGTACTTGCAACATCTTCTGGAGTCTGTCTCTTTAGTGGAGGGAATTTGGGACACATTGGCATGGCCATCTAATAATGGTGAATACACACAAAAATCTTTCTATATGCATGTTCATGTTAACATTGTGGATGGCCCAATATTTAATTGGATCTAGAGGTGCTCTTGTACTCTAAAGATTGAAATGCTTGGATGGCTTCTGATTATGGAACGTTTAAACACCAGAGATGTGATGCAAAGGAGACATTGGCATGTGGAAGATGACACGTGTGTGATGTGCCCTCCGATGACTCATGAGGATATTGCCCACTTGTTCTTCACATGTAACTTCAATGAGAGAATTTGGAACTATCTATAGATAACCTGGGTGGCTCTCCCGTCCATGACTACTTATCATATGGCAGTTGTAGCAAGGAAGGAATTTGGACAACCTTTCTTCACTGAGGTGGTTTTCACTGCAACTTGGAATATTTGGACCAACAGGAACTCCACAGTTTTGGAAATTTAACACCTTCCTTCGAGTCTTGGAGGCATGGTTTTCTGCATGATATTACTTTGCTCTATCATCTGATCAAATGTAAGTATAACGATAGATTCTTAGCTTGGATTTCTTCCCTAGCCAATATGTACATTTCCTAACCTCTATAAGTAGCCTAACTTTGTAATACTTTGTTGCTCTTGTGCCTTTTGTTTTTGAATAAAGAGGTTGTGAGGTTGTTTGCCTTGCAGTACATAGTCAAAAACAACGAACCATTATGGTGGCCGCCACCTGTCGGTTACCCTTGACGAAAACACTTTCATGATGCACCATTTATCATCACGGAAGTGGACACTTTCGTTATGATGAATGGAGAATTTTCATGGAATACTACCCCGACATCACATGTATGACTATCTTGATTATGTCATAAAATCATCATGGATGTGCATGCGTGACAGAAAATGTGACATACTTTGACAAACACATATTATCAGAGAAGTGTTTTTTTTGTAGAGACTTCTTGCTACTTGTGAGCTATGTTGGAATTTTCTTCAAATAGGAGAGGAGATGCAGTACAATAAAGATAAGTATTTCCCTCAGTGAGAACCAAGGTTATCGAACAATTAGGAGAACCAAGCAAATTCCCTTCAACAACACCTACACGAATAAAATAAAACACTTGCACCCAACCCGGGTAAGAGGGTTGTCAAGCCCCTTGAACTCGTTACTTGCAAGGATTAAATCTTGATAGAGATAGATTTTGTAAAAACAAAATAAAAGTAAAGTAAATAAAATTCAGCAATGTATTTTTTGAAGTTTTTGTATTTATGTTTAAGTAGACTCGGGGGTCGTAGTGTTCGCTAGAGGATTCTCTCTTGAAAATAGCATACGGTGGGTAGACAAATTATTGTTGGGCGATTGACAGAATTGCACATAGTTATGACATGTTATTAACGACAATGATCATGTATAGAGGCATCAAGTCCATAAACAAGTAGACCGAAACGATTCTGCATCTACTACTATTACTTCACCAATCGACCGACTCATGCCTGCATTTATGGTATTAAGTTCATGATAAACAAAGTAATGCTTGGAGAAAAGTGACATGATGTAGACAAAATAAGAGAAGCGATATGTTCAGATCCTATCATTTTATCCTTGATGGTAACAATAAAAATACATGTCTTGTCCCCTTCTATCATGAGGATAAAGAGCACCGCGAGATTGAACTCATTAAAAACGCACCACTCCATTTGAAGTTAAATCAATTTAGTTGGCCAAACCAAACCGATAGAACGGAGAGAAATACGAAGCTATAATAATCATGCATAATAGAATTCAGAGAAAACTCAATTACTTTGAATGAATAATTTGATTGTAAACCCACAATTCATTGGATCTCAACAAACACACCGCAAAAGAAGATTACATCGGATAGATCATCACGAGAATCGCAGTGAAATTTATATTGAAGATCAAAGAGAGAGAAGAAGCCATCTAGGTGATAGCTATGGACCTGTAGGTCTGTGATGGACTACCCACACATCATCATGGAGGCAACCAGGTTGATGTAGATGGCTTCCGTGATCGATTCCCCCTTCGGCAGAGTACCGGAAAAGGTATCTAAATGACCTCCCGTCGGAACAGAGACTTGTGGTGGTGGAAAAAGTGTTTTGGGTGGCTCTCTATTGCTTTCCCAATTTTAAAAAAAAATATAGAAGTGGAATTAGGCCAGACGGAGCCACAGGGGGCCCAGAAGGCATCAGGGCGCGCCTACCCCCCTCTGCGCGCCTTGTTCCCTTGTTGTCTCCTGGTGCAGCTTCCTGACTCCTCCCGAAGCTTCCTAGGTCTCTTTTGTCTAGAAAAGATTTATCAAAAAGTTTCATAGCGTTTGGACTTAGTTTGGTACAGATTTCCTAGAAAACCAAAAATAGGCAAAAAACAACAACTGACACTTGGCACTGGGTTAATAGGTTAGTTCTCAATAATGATATAAAATAGCATATAATTGCATATAAAGCATCCTAGACTGATAATATAATAGCATGCAACAATCAAAAATTATAGATACGTTGGAGACGTATCACTGCTCTTGTGTCCAAAGGGATTGAATCCGCCAGTTGTAAATCATAACCTCAAGTTACGGGAATCTGCAGCAAAGCTTACTTGTTTTCTTCCAAAGCCGTTCCATGCCTCGCCATCTATGAGGTGCCTCAATACATTATCCTCTTCCACCATCGTTTCCTTGTGCCATCGATTGTGCTCTATATTTCCATTGAAGAAAAAAAACTTCGTAAACATGGAATTATCGAGAAGTATCAAATGATCTTGTGAGGAACCTTTTTATTCCCATCGACATGCCTTCACCTTCATTTACCACATTGGGGACAATGATTGTTGTTGGCGTTGTCTCTCCAATAAAAACTGTAGTCATACTTGCATACATGAATTGTGTGGTAACCAAGACCAAGATCAAAAAGAGCTCTCTTACCATCAGTGTAAGATTTTGGAAAGTCCACATTAGGTAAAGCAAGATTCAGTAACTGAAAAATCATATTGAATGTCTTGTTGGTCATACGGTTATATGTTTTGATATGAAGGACCCTGATAATGAACGCCATATGTGTCATAGGGCTACATCCCTTGTGAAGGGGTTTCATCGCTTCTTCGTTGAGCTTTAAAAAAATATCCAACCCACCAGATGCATCTTTGTTTTTTCCATATTGTTTAGCCATGTCATCCATGAGAGCTGCCACCATATCATGCTTGGATTGAAATAGCACCAGAAAATCATCAGAGTCGTCAGTTTCATCAAAATAACCAGGTTCGTAAGTACTAAGTACCATTGCTTCCAATGTTGTCCACGAATTCCCCATGATAGATCCACCTCGTATAGGTCTTGAGCATAATAGTGACATGGATGTGACATCTCACATCTACAATTTGGCAGATCCCATTATGTCAATTTATGCATGGGCACAACATATCATTGGTCGCTTTGTTGTGAGCATGCCCGAATTGCATGAACTGCCTCACTCCAACCATGTATGGTGGGGGTCAGCTTTGGATGATTAGTAATTCATCTAGGATCAATTGCCTGCACGACATGAAAAGTAAATAGATCGCACATGAAAAGTAAATAGATCGCACATGAAATTTGCTATGATGTTTTTCATTAAACATGTCGCACCTGAAAACGCCCCTATTTCACTCTGCCGCAGTCGCGTGTGACTTCTCCATGCAGCAGCGGTGCGTGGTCTCATAGTACCATCTCACTCTCGTTCACCTCGATGTGTCGGCCTCTCGACTTTATAGGGACATGGTATGAGAGGAGGGTTGTAAGCCGACGTTCCCATTTCCCTAATTCGAGTTCTCGCAATTATAAAAAGATATCCCACTAAATGAGTCAACTGAAAAGCAATTAATTGTTTTTCTTTATGCTTACAAAAAATGACCCACCTACATTTACTGTGACATTGAGACTAGTCGCAAAATATGCACATGCCTAATGATGGCCGAATACGTCGTCCACAATCAGGCCAGAACGTCAGCAAAGTTGTCGAGGGTGCTGCCCCGGGTGGAAAACAGCTCGTGAGGATTAACCGTCATACAAAATAATCTTTAGTGATAGTTTGTTCTTCATCACCAGATTTTTGTCACATAATAGTTGGGATTTTTTAGTGAACACGAGGATATGGAAATACTCACACAGATCTAAAGTTGTCGGATCCGTTGGATGAGCACTAGACCACAAGCGAAGCACATTTTACACTAGTATGCCATAGGTGTAACGTGCATTAGCATTCACTATATTATTGACTCTAGTGGAAGTAGGAGTCTGTTGAAAATATGCCCTCGTGGCAATAATAAATATTATTATTTATTTTCTTGTTCATAATTATGTTTATGTTCGATGATATGATAGCAATGCTCCTTGAGTCTGTATATGCAAGAGGCTTAGTGGAAAATCTATGTGCATGTGTGGAATAATAAATAGTAATATAGATTTCTAGTCATGCCTCTAATACTAGCTCAAGTGTTGCATGATGGTCACGCTTTCCTAGAATGAGAATGTCGGCAACTTTGAAGACACAATGTTAGAACAGCACTTATGTTGAACAGTCCCAATTGTTGTTATGCTATGAGATTCATTTGATACAAGTTAATGGTTTATAACACAGAGAAAGTTGAATCTTTGCATAATTCCTTAGACCATGAGAGTATCAAGTTCCTACATACTTGCTTCGTGGATTTTGGGGGTTGTTAAACATCACCTATAACAGGGTGGCTATTATGGTAGCTTACGGGTTCATGAAAAAGTATGGCAATGGACTAGATAGCTCAAGTTGGGATCTTCTCCTCCAATGATGGAGATATAATCTTGGGCCACTCTTGGTGTGACGATATCCATCATCATCTAGCTAGACACGACATGATTTGATCACGAGGACTCCAGAACACGAGAATGAGGAAAGAGAAAAAAACGATAACGAGGAAACTGGCATAGTAAACAAGTTGTTGATTCACAAGGATGCCAATAAATCTCACATTGGGGTTTTGTAGCATATCATGAAGCAATAGGAATATCACACAATAACTAAAGGTACTCTCAAATATCCATTCTTGTGGGTATAGGGATTAGTATGGATGTCCACGATTCTGCTATTGATCATTGATGGGAAAGATTTCCGGTCATGTCTATATTTCACCAAACCTACAGGGTCACACGCTTAAGGATCATCTAGCTGCTGAGTGCAAGGTTAGGACCTTTAGAGAAAGTCACCTGAAAGTATAGGAGACGGTGAGAATGTTTCAAAGAGAAACCCGGAAGTGTTTTCGAGTAACCGAAAAAAGTTTCAAAGAAAACCAAAATACCATCCAGCTGAAAATGTTTTGAAGTGCATCCGAATTTTTTTGGAGGGTTCCAATTTTTTTTCTGGATGTCCCATAATTTTCTAGATAGCCCTAAGTCGCAATAAAGACAAAATGACCAAGTGTTGGGAGGTGTTTCTAGTGGGTGACAACCTCCCCATTTTTGTGGATGGTTTTCGGGGCACCCCCTTTTTTGGTGGAAACATGTTGCGAGGTATCCCCTTTTTTGGTGAAAACATGTTGCAGGGCAGCCCCTCATATTATGGAGAGTCTTGGGAGGGGAGCCTTGGGGGCAGACTCCTCCTTGTGGAGGCGCCTAGGTGGAAGGGGGGCCTTGTGGGCAAGCCCCCCCTTTTATGGAGCTTTGTTTGTTGGGGCCCACCTTGGCGGTTGCCCCTTCATGCCTCCTCCACCCCCTCTCCTCCTATAAATAGAGGAGGGTAGGAATCATATACTCTTCAACTTGAGCTTTTGTGCTCTTATAAAATGGCAAGCAATGATCTACCTTCTCTCTATCTCTAGCTATTGCACGAAATAGTTTCGTAGCACCGAAAGGCTGCCTAGTTTTCACTAGCAATTAGTTATGGATGGATAAGCACCGCCGGATTGGTGACATTGTATCTATGCAACCCTGTAGAGAGATTCTAGGTTCGAGCTTCTGTTCGAAGGACTGCCCGAGGTACTGTCTGAGGGACTATTCGAGGGAGAAAATGTTGGGGAACGTTGCATGGGAAACAAAAAATTTCCTACACGCACGCAAGATCTATCCCTGGTGATGAGCATCTATGAGAGGGAGAGTGGATCTACATACCCTTGTAGATCGCTAAGCGGGAAGCGCTAAGAAATGCGGTTGGTAGTCGAACGTCTTCGCAATCCAAATCACCGAGCGTCCCGCGATCTCATCACGATCCGTCCCGCGATCCAATCACGATCCGTCCCGCGAACTCATCACGATACGTCCCGCGATCTCATCACGATCCGTCTCGCGATCTTGATCACGGTCCTTCCGATCTAGCGCCTAACAGACGACACCTCCGCGTTCAGCACACGTACAACTTGATGACGATCTCCGCCTTCTTGATCCAGCAAGAGGGAGCGAAGGGGTAGAAGAGTTCTCCGGCAGCGCGACGGCGATGCGGCGATGGTGGTGGAGCTATTTCGGCAGGGCTTCGCCTAAGCACTGTAGAAAACCGATCTAGAGGAGAAACTATGCACTAGAGGAACGGGTAGCACGTGGCTAAAAATCTTGTGCCAAAACCCTAAAACCCTCTAGTATATATAGGAGGGGAGGAGGAGGAGGCTTGGCTCCCAAGGAGACAGCCCTTGGTTCGGCTGAACCAGGAGGGAGGAGTCCTCCTCCTCCACTCCTAGTAGGATTAGGACTCCTTCCTAATTTAGCCCTTTTTGCCTTTTTCCACCTTTTTTCCTTTCAGGCTTTTTCTTCCCAGACGCATGGGCCCTTTGTGGGACTTCCTCCAGCCCACTAAGGGCTGGTATTCATCCTCCCACAGCCCATGTAGCCTCTTGGGTCGAAATACCCCTCCCGATGGTCTCCCAGTACACTACCAGTACACTACCGATGAGCCCGAAACTTTTCCGGCGACCAAAATAGGACTTCTTATATATCATTCTTTACCTCTGAACCATTTCTGAGCTCCTCGTGATGTCCGAGATCTCATCCGGGACTCCGAACAACCTTCAGTCATCACCATACATAACTCTATACTACCGAAATGTCACCAAACCTTAAGTGTGCAGACCCTGCGGGTTTGAGAACTATGTAGACATGACCGAGACACCTCTACGGTCAATAACCAATAGCGGGAGCTGGATGCCCCTATTGGTTCCTACATATTCTACGGAGATCTTTATCAGTCGAACCTCTATGTCAAGGATTTAGTTAATCTCGTATGATGTTCCCTTTGTTCTTCGGTATGTTACTTGACCGAGATTCGATCGTCGGTATCTTCATACCTAGTTCAACCTCGTTACTGGCAAGTCTCTTTACTCGTTCCTTAATACAAGATCCCGCAACTAACACTTAGTCACATTGCTTGCAAGGCTTATTGTGATGTTGTATTACCGAGTGGGCCCTGAGATACCTCTCCTTCACACGGAGTAACAAATCCCAGTCTTGATCCATGCCAACCCAACAAACACCCTCGGAGATACCTGTAGAGCACCTTTATAGTCACCCAGTTACGTTGCGACGTTTGATACACACAAGGCACTCCTCTAGTGTTAGTGAGTTGCATGATCTCATGGTCATAGGAACAGATACTTGACATGTAGAAAACAGTAGCATTAAACTGACACGATCATATTCTACGTTTGTAGTTTGGGTCTTGTCCATCACACCATTCTCCCAATGATGTGATCCCATTACCAAATGACATCTCATGACCATGACTAGGAAACCATAGCCATCTTTGATCAACGAGCTAGTCTATTAGAGGCATACTAGGGACATGGTGTTGTCTATGTATCCACACATGTATCTGAGTTTCCGATCAACACAATTATAGCATGGATAATAAAAGATTATCATGAACAGGGAAATATGATAATAACTAATTTATTATTGCCTCTAGGGCATATTTCAAACAGTCTCCCACTTGCACTAGAGTCAGTAATCTAGTTCACATCACCATGTGATTCGCATTGTTATGAATCTAACACCCAATGAGTTCTGGGACTCGATCATGCTTTGCATGTGAGAGAGGTCTTATAGTCAACGGGTCTGCGACATTCAGATCCGTGTGTACTTTGCAAATCTCTATGTCAAACTATAAACACTGCTACCACACTCCACTTGGTACTATTCCAAATGACTGCTCCACTATACGTATCCAGATTGCTACTACGAGTCATCCGGATTGGTGTTAAAGCTTGCATCGACGTAACTCTTTACGACGAACTCTTTATCACCCACATAATCGAGAAACATCTCCTTAGTCTTTTAGTTACTAAGGATAATCTTGACCGCTATCCAGTGATCCACTCCTGGATCACTCCTATACCCCTTTATGGACTCATGGCAAGGCACACACAGGTGTGGTACACAGCATGGCATACTATACAAAGCCTATGGCTAAGACATAGGGGACGCCGTTCGTCCTTTCTCTTTCTTCTGCCGTGGTCGAGCTTTAAGTCTCACTCAACTGATCCATTTTGAACTCTTTCTCTGACTGATCCATTTTGAACTCTTTCAAAATCTTGTCAAGGTATGTACTCATTGAAAGTCTCATCAAACATCTTGATCTATCTCTATAGATCTTGATGCTCAACAATTAGGTAGCTTTATCCAGGTCTTCCTTTGAAAATCACTTTTCAAACAACCGTTTATGCTTTCCAGAAATTCTACATTATTTTTGATCAACAATATGTCATCCACATATACTTATCAGAAACTCTATAGTGCTCCCACTCACTTTATTGCAAATACAAGTTTATGATAAACTTTGTATAGACTCAAAAACTTTGAGCACCTCGTCAAAGCGTATATTCCAACTCCGAGATGCTTGCTCCAGCCCTTAGATGGATTGTTGGAGCTCGCACACCTTTTAGCATCCTTAGGACTGACAAAACCTTCTGGTTGTATCACATACAACCTTTCCTCAAGTAAACTGTTAAGGAAACAATGTTTTGTCATCCATCTGCCAGATTTCATAATTGAAAAATGCAGCAACTGCTAACATAATTTCAACAGACTTTAGCATCGCTACGAGTGAGAAAGTCTCATCGCAGTCAACTCCTTGAACTTTGTCGGAAACTTCTTTGCGACAAGTCGAGCTTTATAAATGGTGACATTTACCATCAGCATCTGTCTTCATCTTAAAGGTCCATTTGTAATCAACGACCTACCGTCCAACGAGCAACTCTACCAAAGTATATACTTGGTTTTCATACATGGATCCTTTTTCGGATTTTATGGCCTCTAACCATTTGTCGGAATCCGGGGCCATCATCGCTTCTCCACAGCTCGTAGGTTCATCGTTGTCCAACAACATGACCTCCAAGACAGGGTTGTCGTACCGCTCAGGAGCAGTACACATCCTTGTCGACCTACGAGGTTCGATAGTAACTTGATCCGAAGCTTCATGATCATCATCATTTACTTCCTCTTCAACTGACGTAGGTTCCACAGAAACAACTTTCTGTGTTGCGCTACTCTCTGGTTGAAACAAAGGTTCAACAACCTCATCAAGTTCTATCTTCCTCCCACTCAATTCTTTCGAGAGAAACTTTTTCTCGGGAAAGGACCCGTTTTAGTAACAAACACTGTGCACTTGGATTTGAGATAGAAGGTTTACCCAACTATTCTTAGGGTATTCTATGAAGATGCATTTGTCCGCTTTGGGTTCGAGCTCATTAGGTGAAAACCTTTTCACATAAGTGTTGCAGCCCCAAACATTAAGAAATGACAACTTAGGTTTCTATCAAACCATATGGTGTCATCTCAACAGATTTAGATGGTGCCCTATTTAAAGTGAATGTAGTTGTCTCTAATGCATAACCCCAAAATTATAGTAGCAAAATGATAAGAGACATCATAGCACGCACCATATCCAATAGAGCACGACTATGACGTTCGGACACACCATCACACTATGATGTTCCAGGTGGCGTGAGTTGTGAAACAACTTTCACATTGTCTAAAGTTGTATGCCAAACTCGTAACTCAGATATTCACCTCCATGATCATATCGCAGAAATTTTTATCTTCTTGTCACGATGATCTTAAACTTCACTCTGAATTTGCTTGAACCTTTCAAACGATTCAGACTTGTGTTTCATTAAGTAAATATACACTATATCTACTCAAATCATTAGTGAAGGTAAGAAAATAACGATATCCACCGCACGCTACAAGACTCATTGGATTGCATACATCAACATGTATCATTTCCAATAAATCACTTGCCCGCTCCATCCATCTGGAAAATGGGGTCCTTAGTCATCTTGCCCAAGAGGCATGGTTCGCATGTCTCAACCGATTCGAAATCGAATGAGTCCAAAGATCCATAAGCATGGAGTTTCTTCATGCGCTTTATACCAATATGACATTTAGTGGCAGTGCCACAAGTATGTGGTACTATAATTATTAACTTTGTATCTTTTGGCATTAATGTTATGAACATGTGTATTACTACGATCAAGATTCAACAAACCATTCTCACTAGGTGCATGACCATTGAAGGTATCACTCATGTAAACAGAATAACCATTATTCTCTAACTTAAATGAATAACCGTGTTGCAATAAACATGATCAAATCACGTTCATGCTCAACGCAAAACACCAAATAACATTTATTTAGGTTTGTCACCAATCCCGAAGGTAGAGAGAGCATGCGATGTTGATCACATCAACCTTGGAAACATTTCCAACACACATCGTCACCTCACCCTTAGCTAGTTCTCCATTTATTCCGTAGCTTTTATTTCGAATTACTAACATTTAGCAACCGAACCGGTATCCAATACCCAGGTGCTACTAGGAGTACTCACAAGGTACACATCATTAACACGTATATCAAATATACTTCTGTCAACGTTGCCAGCCTTCTTGTCTACCAAATATCTAGGGTTGTTCCGCTTCAGCGACCGTTGTCCTCATAATCGAAGCACTTAGTCTCGGGTTTGGGTTCAACTTTGGGTTGCTTCACTGGAGCAGCAACTGACTTGCTATCCATGAAGTTTCCCTCTTTTCTCTTGCCCTTCTCGAAACTAGTGGTTTGACTAACCATCAACACTTGACGCTCCTTGATTTCTACCTTCGCGGTGTCAAACAGCGCGAACAGCTCAGGGATCATTATTTCTATCCCTGGCATTTTATAGTTCATCACCAAGTTCTAGTAGCTTAGTGACAGTGACTTGGAGAACTATATCAATCACTATCTTATCTAGAAGATCAACTCCCACTCGATTCAAGTGAATGTAGCACCTAGACAATCTAAGCACATGCTCAATGATTGAGCTATTCTCTTTCATCTTGCAGGCAAAGAATCTTGTTGGAGATCTCATATCTCGCAACACAGGCACGAGCCTGAGATCCTAATTTAAGCTCTTAGAACATCTCATATGTTCCGTGACGTTCAAAATGTACTGTGCAGCAATGAGGACAATCCTCAGATCACGGACCCAGTCCGCAATATTTCTACCATCATCTTTCAACTCTATTTCTCTAGGAACATATATAAAATTCAAGGGAGCTACAGCGCGAGCAAGTAATCTACAACATAATTTGCAAAGACACTATTGACTATGTTCATGATAATGAGTTCAATTAATCATATTACTTAAGAACTCCCACTCAAATTGACATCCCTCCGGTCATTCGAGTGATACATGATCCAAATTCACCAACTCAAGTCCGATCATCACGTGAGTTGAGGTGGTTTCAATGGTGAACATCATCATGTTGATCATATCTTACTATATGACTCATGTTCGACCTTTCGGTCTCTTGTGTTCCGAGGCCATGTCTGTACATGCTAGGCTCGTCAAGTTTAACCCGAGTGTTCTGCATGTGCAACACTGGCTTGCACCCGTTGTATGTGAACGTAGAGTCTATCACACCCGGTCATCACGTGGTGTCTTGACACAAGGAACTTTCGCAACGATGCACACTCGGGGAGAACACAATTTATCTTGAAATTAAGTGAGGGATCACCTTATAATGCTACCGTCGTCCTAAGCAAAACAAGGTGCATAAAAAGGATTAACATCACATGCAAATCATAAGTGACATGATATGGCCATGAACTTGTACTTTTGATCTCCATCTTGAAAGCACTGGCATGATCTCCATCGTCACCGGCATGACACCATGATCTCCATCATCTTGATCTCCATCAACGTGTCGCCATCGGGGTTGTTGAGCCCACCATGCTTCTACTACTATTTCTACCATTTAGCGATAAAGTAATGCATTACATAGCGCTTAATGATTGACACGCAGGTCATATAATAATTAAAGACAACCTTATGGCTCCTGCCGGTTACCGTACTCATCGACATGCAAGTCGTGATATTCTATAAAATACATGATCATCTCATATATCACATATATCTCATCATGTAATTGGCCATATCACATCACAACATACCCTGCAAAAACAAGTTAGACGTCCTCTAATTGTTGTTGCATGTTTTACGTGGCTGCTACGGGTATCTAGCAAGAACAATTCTCACCTATGCAAAAACCATAACGGTGATACATAAGTTGCTTTTCAACCTTTTCAAGGACCGCCTTTGTCGAATCCGATCCAACTAAAGTAGGAGAAACAGGCACCCGCCAGCCATCTTTGTGCAATGAGGTTACACGTCAGTCGATGGAACCGGTCTCTCATAAGCGTACGAGTAAGGTTGGTCCGGGCCGCTTCATCCCACAATACCGCTGAACCAAAACACGACCAAGGGAAGAAGTAATCTAAGCATCAACGCCCACAAACTCTTTGTGTTCTACTCGAGATCTCATCTACACATAGACCTAGCTCATGATGCCACTGTTGGGGAACGTTGCATGGGAAACAAAAAATTTCCAACATGCACGTAAGATTTATCCATGGCGATGAGCATCTACGAGAGGGAGAGTGGATCTACATACCCTTGTAGATCGCTAAGCGGGAAGCGTTAAGAAACGCGGTTGGTGTAGTCGAACGTCTTTGCGATCCAAATCGCCGAGCGTCCCGCGATCTCATCACGATCCGTCCTGTGATCCAATCACGATCCGTCCCACGAACTCATCATGATCCGTCCCGCAATCTCATCATGATCCGTCTCGCGATCTTGATCACGGTCCTTCCGATCTAGCGTCGAACGGACGACACCTCCGCGTTCAGCACACATACATCTTGATGACGATCTCCGCCTTCTTGATCCAGCAAGAGTGAGCAGAGAGGTAGAAGAGTTCTTCGGCAGCACGACGGCGTTGCGGCGATGGTGGTGGAGCTATTTCTGTAGGGCTTCGCCTAAGCACTACAGAAAACCGATCTAGAGGAGAAACTATGCACTAGAGGAACGGGTAGCACGTGGCTGAAAATCTTGTGCCAAAACCCTAAAACCTTCTAGTATATATAGGAGGAGAGGAGGAGGAGGCTTGGCTCCCAAGGAGCCAGCCCTTGGGTCGGCCGAACCAGGAGGGAGGAGTCCTCATCCTTCACTCCTAGTAGCATTAGGACTCCTTCCTAATTTAGTCCTTTTTGCCTTTTTCCACCTTTTTCCTTTTGGGCTTTTTCTTCCCAGCCGCATGGGCCCTTTGTGGGACTTCCTCCAGCCCACTAAGGGCTGGTATTCATACTCCCACAGCCCATGTAGCCTCTTGGGTCGAAATACCCCTCCCGATGGTCTCCCGGTATACTACCGGTACACTACCGATGAACCCGAAACTTTTCCGATGACCAAAATAGGACTTCCTATATATCAATCTTTACCTCCGGACCATTTCGGATCTCCTCGTGACGTCCGGGATCTCATACGGGACTCCGAACAACCTTCGTTCACCACCATACATAACTCTATACTATCGAAACGTCACCAAACCTTAAGTGTGCAGACCCTGCGGGTTCGAGAACTATGTAGACATGACCGAGACACATCTACGGTCAATAACCAATAGCGGGACCTGGATGTCCATATTGGTTACTACATATTCTTCGAAGATCTTTATCGGTCAAACCTCTATGTCAAGGATTCAGTTAATCCTGTATGATGTTCCCTTTGTTCTTCGGTATGTTACTTGCCCGATATTCGATCGTCGGTATCTCCATACCTAGTTCAACCTCGTTACCGGCAAGTCTCTTTACTCATTGCATAACACAAGATCCCGTGACTAACACTTAGTCACATTGCTTGCAAGGCTTATTGTGATGTTGTATTACCGAGTGGGTCCTAAGATACCTCTCCTTCACACGGAGTAACAAATCCCAGTCTTGATCCATACCAACCCAACAAAAACCCTCGGAGATACCTATAGAGCACCTTTATAGTCACCCAGTTACGTTGCGACGTTTGATACACACAAGGCACTCCTCAGGTGTCAGTGAGTTGCATGATCTCATGGTCATAGGAACAGATACTTGACATGCAGAAAACAGTAGCAGTAAACTGACACGATCATATGCTACGTTTGTAGTTTGGGTCTTGTCCATCACATCATTCTCCTAATGATGTGATCCCGTTACCAAATGACATCTCATGTCCATGACTAGGAAACCATAGCCATCTTTGATCAACGAGCTAGTCTATTAGAGGTATACTAGGGACATGGTGTTGTCTATGTATCCACACATGTATCTGAGTTTCTGATCAACACAATTATAGCATGCATAATAAACGATTATCGTGAACAAGGAAATATGATAATAACTAATTTATTATTGCCTCTAGGGCGTATTTCCAACAGAAAATAGTTGCAGATAGGAGGTTGTAAATTGTAGTTGCAGAAATCCGCCCCAGCGATCTTCGCCAAGTCTTCTTCTGTTGTGTTACAAGATGGTAATGATTAGATAAATTATTGTATGCATCTTCATAGTGGCCCAGGGCTGGTGCATGGGATGGGGAATTTTTGTTTTCTGATGTGCGACCCTACACTCTAGCGGACAATGTCTACATTTGCGCACGCGGGAGGGGGGCTAGGTATATAAATCCTTTCTTTCACCTCCAATCCTTAACTATGATGTCTTGTGATCATACCCCCATTGCTACACCTTTATTCTTGATTTGTACTTCACTCTTAATCTTATACCAAGGTTTAGGGGGGAAATCCAAGGGGAGAAGTGCTCAAATGGCCAATTAAAAGGGTTTTATGTATATTGGCATGGTATGTTATGAGAGATAGTCCACTTCGAGAAAAAAAACATTATGTCTGTTATTGTATTCTTCTAATATTTTTATCATAATATATTGTGCCAACATTATAACTCTTGGCCAATTCTTAGTATTTTTTTACAACATTTAGATATTCCTTCATTCTATCCTCTTTAATAGCTAGAGAAAACGCTAAATTCAAATTTATTACATAATAAAAAGTGTTTTAAATTTATATATGTTATTTTATATCTTAGACCAAGTTCTAGGAAAATATTCAAGTGGAAAAGTGAGTTGATAGTCACAGGAATTGGTTTGGGTGGTAAAAAGTTAGGAGTTTGAGGTGGATGATATGAAATAGTCCATTTTATAAAAATCATTGTAATTCAATTGTGTGTATTTTCTCCAAAATTTTATAATAAGCTTATGCATCAATATTAGAACTCTACCTCAAGTTTCATCATTTTCTGACAAAATAAGGTAATTTATAATTTAAAAATAAACATACAAATCTCAGTCTGATTGTTTTCCTAAAAAACAACTGAATATTGTGAGAGTTCCCATGACATGATATTAACCTGTATATGTGTATCTCTATATTTTTTTCTGCGGTTATAAGTCTATATTTCCTATAGACCAAAATGGAATTGATTTTAATAAGTGGGCAGAAATTCATTTAAATTAGAGTCAATAACATGTGGGGGGGCTCCTTCCTTCGACCCCACGTGCAAAGTACATCACCTAGTTATCTCATATCTTCTCACTTACGCTATATGACTCTAGTATGTGTGAAACGATGGACCGGCAATCTTTTGGCCTACATGTCAACCACCAAAACCTATGTACCTCAAGTTCGTTCGTGCAGGAGGGGAACTTTTGTCGATTTCTCAACCTTCTCTATCTCCCTCCCCTACCAAAGGCGCATGCATGGTTTCCACGAAGAAAACTCACTGTCACCACTTGTCCAGCCCATCACGCCCATTTCTTGCCTCCCCTAAGCACGCCACCCATCGTTACCTCGCCCTCATGAGGAAAGCCACCATGGTAGAAGCTAAAGCTAGCATGATACTTCGACCACGTCAAATCGGAAGTGGAAACCACCAAAGCCGCCCTGTCAAGTCACTTCCAAATGGAGGAAGCCAAGGAATGAAATTGTGTTTCTGTTTTGACTATTAGTCATTCCAGGTCATTTCATATTTTTCATTATACCATAAATAAAAATGAAATAATTAAATGTGTTGTTCAACTTAACGTGCAATTTTTGTGTGCGATAAATCAATTTGCGTTGGAAAGCAAAGAAGATACTACTATCCCATACATAGTTATCAAATGTGCAATGCATTTATGCATAGGAAGGATTACATAATGTCATTTCCAAAAATATCCCTACATAGTCAACTAGTACATGTTAACTACGGATACTAATATTCCCACCGAACTATCCTAATTAACAGCCACCGGAATGCAGCTTCTCTTCGTCGCCTGTTAACTAGGGATTACATAATTTTCTTTTCATTACCCCTTTGCCAAGAAACCGAAGACTTGCTCCCGACATTTGTGTCGCCTGTTGTGTGTCGGCACGCGTGCAGGCATGGAGAATGTTGCGAAGGATGAGGCTGGTTGTAATGAGAGTATCATAGGTAGTATCATGCATGCCAACTAGACAATTTTGATGATGTGGCATAGCATTAAATGAAGGAAGAGAGAGTTCAGTATCATATTAGAGCAAGGTTAATAATAGAGCCAGTTGCTGGCTATATGATGTTGCCACATGACATCATCTATAGCCAAGCTTATAGCCAACAAGTACAATAGTAAGATAAAAATATGTATTACTTTGTTGATACATGGCCCACCTCACTCTCTCACAAAGTGTTTAGGAGCACGTGTTGCAGACAATTGTTAACTAGTAGCTCGCTTATCTTTTCACTCTTTTTTCTCTCTCTTCCAACTCAGCAAAAATATAATATTTAAAGCCTTACAGCCTGCCTACATCACCTTATTGTACTTGCTCTTATGATATCGTATCATATTAAATGTAATGCTACTATGTGTCATGCATGACAATAAATGAACCATCCCATAATACTCCCTTCGTTCCAGAATATAAGGTGTATTATTTTTCGTGCAAGTCAACCATTTAAATGTTTAACCATGATTATAGAATAAACTAACAATATCTGTAATTTCAAATAGATAAAATATGAAACTACTTGTCATGATGGTTCAAATGATATAAATTTTGTATTGTGAATATTGATATATTATTCTAAAACTTGGTCAAACATGGTCTTGTTTGACTTTTAGAAAAACAAATACATCTTATATAAAGAAACGAAATGAGTACTGTGCATTAAAGGATAAGTACCATACATTAGTATTATATACATGGTATTAGTATATGATTACTCCTCGTTATAACCCGTCTGAACGCAAGCGGCCAGCGGTGTCAATGAGATGGGGGGTTTGTGAGTAGAGAGGCAATGAAGGAGCCTCTGGTGCATGCGGGGGAGCAAGTATATAAAGGCAGCCCGCATGTCAAGTAGCGCGTCATGGGAAATGTGACACGGCAGTTGCCGGAATTCAATGCATGAGTCTGCATGCACCGGCCTATGTGGCGTGGGAATCCAATGAAAAGAAAATTATGGCTATTTCGTCACTTCAACGGTGGGTAGCGGTAGAAATGGTCAAATGCGTCTCCTCATCGATGCAATTGACGTGATGAAGTGGTGGGCTTCATATGGAAGCAAACGGTAAACCTTTATGAACGCACACAGATGCATCATATTTTTATGAATATTTTCAAGAGATGAAATCGGTATATCATTTTAAAATTTACGAAAGTCATCGTAGGCGTCTCGTCGTCGATGAAAACATCTTCTCCCATTGAATGTATATCGTCGGAAATACTAAAAATCCAGAAGTAAATGCAAGCATCAGTATTTAAATCCTGGTGGGTTAGAGATACCACAGTCCCTCTATCCATCCAACCACAGGTTGGTTCGTTACTTCGCAGAATGGTATGAACCTAATTTCTTCGCTGGAGTTAGTGACACAGACCAAAATACACAAGTTGGAGTGGTAGGATTTAAAATGTGCAACTTTGACAGTGGCATAGACCGACTTTTTCCTTAAAAGTTATGAATGGAAACCATCTCAATGAAAAAACAAGTTTACGTGGGGTACCAATGAAATGAAAATGAATTGATAAAACGTTCTTAGAAAAAAAAAACTACCACTTATACTTTATGATATTCTAATTAGCTTGGATGGCAAATATTTCTCATTTTATCTCCTTTTTGTGAATGTAATGAACTGGCATCCTTCATGAACTTGTCAAGCTCTGGCTAAAAATACTTAACATAAATATTTTGGATTGTCATACATAATGTGTGTAACATCCCATTATGTCTGGTGAAATCTAGACTAGTCTCACAGGACAACACTAGTCTTTCATGGGTATTTTTGTTTGAAGTTCTTTTCGAATGGGCTTCCGAAAGAAAAGAAATTCCTTGTTAATATGTGTAGTCTATCATTTTTATTAAGCTAGACTCTCACATACACCTCTATTCAAAAGGAACTGACGTCTTCGTCGTCCCATCAGGAACGTTCCCTCTTGACACACGTATGCGCGTACAGTCTGATACATTTGTCATGCCATGTGCCACAATAGGCCACACACGCCATGCGCCACATGTCCGTGCACCTGACCCGCGCATGCCCGTTGCACCTGACGAGATCTAGACTAGCCCCACATACCAAAACTAGTTTTTCTTGCGCACTTTGTTCTCACTCATGCGCATATGGGAACAACTTCTCGATCGGTCACTCATCCTAGAATTACTTTAAGCCAAGCACGCTTAACTTTGGAGTTCCTTTTGAATGGACTTCCAGAAAAAAAAAATCCTTATTGATATGAGTAGTCTATCATCCTTATTAAGCCAGACTCTCACAATGTGAAAACATAAATACTTTCATTGCCAATGTGTGTGTAAAATCAAGGCATGGTTGGGTGTGGTTGTGCTTTTTTGGCTTGTAAGCCGAAGTGAAAAACCTAGTAAAATCTCAACCAAACACCCTCGATGCTCTACAGTGTTGGCGGATGGGTAATCGATAACGATTACTTCATTTTATATAGATATTATCACCTCGTTTGTTGTGAACTATCTTATTCAGATTTATCAACAACATTGTTAAAGGCGTGCTGGTTATTTATGGTGTTAAGATGTCATTTCATGGTGTTCAGATGTCATACATTTGTTTTTACCAGAAATATGCATAGGAAACCATTACAGGGTTCTGATGTTCCGATGCCAAGGCTTCTAGAAACATTTATCCAAAGTAGGGCTAGAAAATTATTGACATTTTAATCAAAATTTAGCTGGATATTTTACAAATATAATTAGATTTAATTTGACTAACTCAAACTTCAACGAATGTTCTAACTATTTTACTTGGCTTGGACATAGTTGGATATGCCTCCCTGAATTTTCTGAGTTTAAGTGCATCTCCAACAGCTCCCCTTCCCCGAGCCACTAAAATCCTGGTTTCTGGGAGTTGGGCCAAAAAAGCTCTCTAACCGTTCCCCTTTTATCAATAAATTATTGATGATCAACAATAAAACAACTTGTCTTCTCCTATTTGGAGGGAGAGTTGTCCTTATCCCAATCCAATCTCAAATATTACCGCGTCAATGCACCGTCATAAATGGTTACTTGACCACTGTCGAAGCACCGTCGCTCGGAACACAAGAACGCCGTCGAAGCACTATCGTCGCATCCACACAACCACCGGAACGCCGTCGGAGCACCCCCCCGCCATCACCGGAGCACCGCCAGACCGTTATCGGAGTACTATCGGAGCATTGTTGGACCATCGACGAACAACCGCCGCCGCTGCCAAACCATTGCCGAACCGCCACTGCCGCACCATCGTTGACCAATTGACAAGTGGGTCTTGAATGTCAGGTTGTTTATTGGCAGTGGAATTATTGAGGATCTGCTGGAGCGCTCATCCCCAATAAGCAGAAAAGTGCAATTGGGGAGCTTCAATAGATGATTAGGGAGGAGATTTTATTTTTGTGAGCTGTTGAAGATGCTCTAATTTGGTGTTTTAAGGATGTATATTTTTATTCCATGTGAATTTTTTTATTTAAAAATTCATCTAAAAATTCTCAACTAAAATAACGGTGTTTCTAACTTTGAGGGTGTACAGGAACAGTACTAGTATATATATATGATCTAAATCAGTTTATTTAGTTACGTGCATGAACAATGCGCCGGTCCGAATTATGCAGAGATGCTTACTCTAGCCATGTTCGAGATATAGCAGATTTCGACATAATTACAAACGGCATATCTGCATGTCCACCGTTGGCGTCCAAGCATGCGCCAAGGGTCTGAGACGATCGCTCAGCCTCTGCCCCGGGACGCGGCTGGAACTGAAGCCGGTTTAGCCGGCGTGTTCCTGCCAAGGCCGACGATTGGAGCCGTTCCCGTTCGCTCCCGGTATAGCAGCAGCCGGGGTAGACGGCGGCCGTGGTCCTTACAATAACCACAAAATCGGAGAACGCAGTCGAGCAATCATCCCGCTGCAGGGGTCTTCTGCACCATGGATGGCTGCGCACGGTAAACTTGGCGGCAGCAGACTCATACTCCGTCGCAGCGGCACCAACCAGACACCCGCTGGACCCACATGTATCCACGCAACAATCTACCCGTTGCTGACATGTAAAAGTTGTTTGTATTATATGTATAGTACTCCCTCCGATCCCATTTAGTATGCGCATAACTTTTTTCGTTTTTTTCCTCAATGGTCTGCGCGCAAGCTTTATTCATTGAATCTTTCCATTTTTATCCCTCCGCTTCCGCATGAGTCGTGCACGCTGTGCCTCCTTTCTCTCAACCGATCCCATCGACTTCCACTTGCTTCTCCTCGTGTACCCCGTCGTGCACGCGTCGGGCTGTGCAGGACAGCGTCCTCGCGAACGGCGGCGTGCTCGCTGCTGGTGGTACGCTCGCTGCCGATGGCGTGCCCGCGGACGACAGCGGGCTCGCTGCCGGTGGCATGCTTGCGAACGGCGGCGTGCTCGCTGCCGGTGGTACGCTCGCTGCCGATGGCGTGCTCGCTGACGACAGTGGGCTCGCTGCCGGTGGCCTACTTTGCGAACGACGGTGTGCTCGCTGCCGGTGGTATGCTCACGGACGACGGCGTGCTCACTGTCGATGGCTTGCTCGCGGATGACGGTGGGCTCGCTTCTGATGGCATGCTTGCGGACGACGGCGTGCGTCGCCGGCTGTGCAGGACACGATCTCGCGTAGGACAGCGTCCTCACGAACGACGGCATGCTCGCCGCCGGTGGCATGCTTGAGGACGATAGCGTGCTCGTGTTCGGTTCCGGTGGCGTGCTCGTGTACAGTGTCGTCCTCGTGTCCTGTGCCCGGTGGCATGCTCTCGTGCTCGCGTCCGATGATGGTCTTGGTGAAGAAGTGAGGAGCAAAAGAATAGAGGAGAGAAGTGTAAAGTGCAGTCTGCTCTTGTCATGGAGAAGCTTAGATTAGACATGTGTCTCTGATTTCGTTGTTCATGGCGGTAAGAAAAATTTCAATCTGCAAATTCACCCCAGTGCAGGTCTATTTACGAGGGAATCGCAAAATTCCTGGGGTCATTTCCTCCATTTTGACCACTTCAAAAAAAAATCCAACGCCCTTTTCTCCTTCCTATACTCATAGGCCATGGTTTCAAAAAGTGAGCAAGAGAGAGATGCATAATGCGGCGCCATAGAGAGAAGTGAGAGAGAGAGAGTTGGGCGCATGCACGGAGAGCGATTTACCGAGGCGTGGGGCTGGATGCATGAAAACAATAATTACAGAGGTATGGGGCGCTGGATGCATGCAAAAGCAGGGGCAACATTGTCCAGAAAAAATCGCCCAGCTTCTCCTTGGTATGTGGGCTCAACCTTATGCGCAAACAAAAAAGAATCGGAGGGAGTACATTAGATAATGGTGAAGACAGAGACAGAAAAGAATCAGTACAAAATTGTTCAAAGATAAAAGTAAAGAGACAGAGACCGAGATATAAAAGTAAATCGTTGCTCTCATTAATGATGAAATTACACATATATATGGTCTCCGAAGGGGCGCGTCCGAAGGGACACGAGGCAACCGCCACGGAGAGGAAAAGTAGGGATTAATAGGATTAATTAAATCCTAACACTCCCCCTAATCCATGCTTGTTAATGTAAGTATCATCATCTTAAAAAACTCCTCCAAAAACCCTGTGGGAAAAATATGAGAAGATAGGTGTTAGATATGTTGCTAAACTCCTTCAAACCCAGTGGGAAAAATAAGAAGAAAATTATGCAACATATAATGGTTATTGTCTCTTTAACTCAATATGAGAAAACCCATAGAGTTCAGAGGACAATATACATGTCGTATATACTTTCCTCAAAAAACCCGGTGGGGAAAACATAAAGTATGACATATGATCTCATGTTGATATTACCTCATTAAAAACTTTTATGAGAACCTGTAAAGTAAACTTATAAAGGGGAAAAGAGTATAATATGATGCATTGAACAGGAACAATTCAGAAAGATACTTCCCCTGATTCTTGCAAAATTCGAAGCCGTCACATACCAATTCCATGAACACATTTCTGGAACATAGAAGTTGGTAGAGACCCGATGAACAAATCAGTCATATGATTTGACTTGCAAGATATGCAATATAGTGATATTGCTTATTATGTAACTTGTTTGCGTCCGGGCAACACAAGAAACATTATCGTTGAGATAATGGTTGGTGGATATAGCCAGGTCCGTTTCAAAGACTCTTCATGAGAGGGCTACCACACCTAGTAGGGACACTAAGCTTGTCTACGATCCGACATAGTGGGGATCTAATCGATGTATCCAATGATATCGGTGTTCACATTTTTGTGAAACTGAAAAACCAGGACAAGATGTTTGATGCCTTGGAGATATCAAACGATATTCTTGAGTACCAACCAATTGCGTTTGGTGGATCCAATGGCATTATGGAACGTTGAGTCCCAATATCTCATTTCCATCATCTCCTGGTCTAAATAGATCATTCTCTACGTCTAGAGACTGAACTACCATGAGAGTTATGGAATTTCTCCAATATATTTTGGATATAGACAACATAGTATACCATAATGTATGAATAAAGGGGCTCAAGTTGTAGTAACGAGCGGTATTTTGGTTTACCCAAATCCTTCATTTTAAACTCCGTCATTTAGATGATTACATGTGTCGTCATTATAGACACACAAACATGGATAATCACCATTGTAGGAGTAATCCTTGTGTATAAGGAACTCACTGTAGAAAATATGCCCTAGAGGCAATAAATAAAGTGTTTATTATTATATTTCCTTGTTCATGATAATCGTTTATTATCCATGCTATAATTGTATTGATTGGAAACACATTACATGTGTGGGTAAATAGACAACACTTTGTCCCTAGTATGCCTCTAGTGAACTAGCTTGTTGATCAAAGATGGTCAAGGTTTCCTAGCCATTGACATGTGATGTCATTTGATAACGAGATCACATCATTAGGAGAATGATGTGATGGACAAGACCCAAACTACAAACGTAGCATATGATCGTGCCAGTTTATTGCTACTGTTTTCTGCATGTCAAGTATATGTTCCTATGACCATGAGATCATGCAACTCACGGACATCGGAGGAGTGTCTTGTGTGTATCAAAGGTCGTAATGTAACTGGGTGACTATAAAGGTGCTCTACAGGTATCTCCAAGGGTGTCTGTTGAGTTGGCATAGATCAAGACTGGGATTTGTTACTCCATGTGAAGGAGAGGTATCTCAGGGCCCACTCGGTAATACAACATCACAATAAGCCTTGCAAGCAATGTGACTAAGTGTTAGTCATGGGATCTTGTATTACGAAACGAGTAAAGAGACTTGCCGGTAACGAGGTTGAACTGGGTATGGAGATACCGATGATCGAATCTCGAGCAAGTAACATACCGAAGAACAAAGGGAACATCATACGGGATTAACTGAATCCTTCACATAGAGGTTCAATAGATAAAGATCTTCGTAGAATATGTAGGAACCAATATGGGCATCCAGGTCTCGCTATTGGTTATTGACCGTAGAGGTGTCTCGGTCATGTCTACATAGTTCTTGAACTCGCAAGGTCTGCACACTTAAGGTTCGGTGACGTTTCGGTAGTATAGAGTTATGTATGGTGGTGACCGAAGGTTGTTCGGAGCCCCGGATGAGATCCCGGACATCGCGAGGAGCTCCGGAATGGTCCGGAGGTAAAGATTGATATATAGGAAGTCCTATTTTGGTCGCCGAAAAAGTTTCGGGCTAATCGGTAATGTACCGGGAGTGTCGGTAGTGTACCGGGAGACCACCGGGAGGGGTATTTCGACCCAAGAGACTTCATGGGCTGTGAGAGAATAATTACCAGCCTTTTGTGTGCTGGTGGAATTCCCACACAAAACCCATGCGGCTAGGAAAAGAAAGCCCAAAGAGAAAAGGTGGAAAAGGGCAAAAATAGGATGAATCCTAGTCCTTACTAGGATTGGAGGTGGATTCCACCTCTCCCACCTGGTTCGGCCGACTCCTTGGAGGCTTGGACCTTGGGCCAAGCCTCCTCCTCTATTCCTCCTATATATACTGGTGGTTTTAGGGTTTTTGCACAGCATTTTTAGCCACGTGTTGTCCGTTCCTCCAGTGCATAGTTTCTCCTCTAGATCGGATTTCTGCAGTGCTTAGGCGAAGCCCTGCCGGAATAGCTCCACCACCATCGCCGGAGTGCCGTCATGCTGTCAGAGAACTCTTCTTCCTCTCTGCTCCCTCTTGCTGGATCAAGATGGCGGAGATCGTCATCAAGCCGTACGTGTGCTGAACGCGGAGGTGCCATCCGTTCGGCGCTAGATCAGAAGGACCGTGATCAAGTTCGTGGGACGGATCGTGATCAAGTTCGCGGGATGGATCGTGATTGGATCGCGGGATGGATCGTGATTGGATCGCGGGACGCTCGGTGATTTGGATCGCGAAGACGTTCGACTACACCAACCGCGTTTCTTAACGCTTCCCGCTTAGCGATCTACAAGGGTATGTAGATCCACTCCCCCTCTCGTAGATGCCCAACACCATGGAAGGTATTACGTGAACGTAGGAAATTTTTTGTTTCCTATGCGACGTTTCCCAACAGTGGCATCATGAGCTAGGTCTATGTGTAGATGAGATCTCGAGTAGAACACAAAGTGTTTGTGGGCGTTGATGCTTAGATTGCTTCCTCCCTTGGTCGTGTTTTGGTTCAGTGGTATTGTGAGATGAAGCGGCCCGGACCAACATTACTCGTACGCATACGAGAGACCGGTTCCCTCAACTGCAACTTGTTGCATAGATGGCTTGCGGGTGCCAGTTTATCTCACTTTAGTTGGATCGGATTCGACAAAGGCGGTCCTTGAGAAGGTTGAAAAGCAACTAGTGTATCACCGTTGTGGTTTTTGCGTAGATGAGAATTGTTCTTGCTAGATACCCGTAGCAGCCACGTAAAACACGCAACAACAATTAGAGGACGTCTAACTTGTTTTTGCAGGGTATGTTGTGATGTGATATGGCCAATTACATGATGTGATATATGTGTTGTATGAGATGATCATGTGATGTATAGATTATCACGACTTGCATGTTGTTGAGTACGGCAACCGGCAGGAGCCATAGGGTTGTCTTTAATTATTGTATGACCTGCGTATCAATCATTAAGCGCTATGTAACGCATTACTTTATCGCTAAACGGTAGCAATAGTAGTAGAAGCATGTTGGGCGCGACAACCCCGATGGCGACACGTTGATGGAGATCATGGTGTCTTGCCGGTGATGATGGAGATCATGCTGGTGCTTTCTAGATGGAGATCAAAAGCACAAGTTCATGGCCATATAATGTCACTTATGATTTGCATGTGATGTTAATCCTTCTTATGCACCTTGTTTTGCTTAGGACAACGGTAGCATTATAAGGTGATCCCTCACTTAATTTCAAGATAAATTGTGTTCTCCCCGAGTGTGCACCGTGGCGGAAGTTCGTCGTGTTGAGACACCACGTGATGATCGGGTGTGATAGACTCTACATTCACATACAATGGGTGCAAGCCAGTGTTGCACGTGCAGAACACTCGGGTTAAACTTGACGAGCCTAACATGTACAAACATGGACTCGGAACACAAGAGACCGAAAGGTCGAACATGAGTCATATAGTAGATATGATCAACATAATGATGTTCACCATTGAAGCCACCTCAATTCACGTGATGATCGGACTTGAGTTGGTGAATTTGGATCATGTGACACTCAGATGACCTTAGGGATGTCAATTTGAGTGGGAGCTTTAGTAATTTGATTAACTAAACTCATTATCTTGAACAATAGTGTAAGTAAACTTTGCATACTTATGTTATAGATCAATGGCTCGCGCAGTAGCACCTCTGAATTTGAATGCGTTCCTAGAGAAAGCTAAGTTGAAAGATGATGGAAGTAACTTTGTTGACTGGGCCCGTAATCTGAGGATTATCCTCACGGCTTCCGAGAAATCATATGTCCTTGATGCACCGCTTGGTGACCAACTAAAAGACACGACCTCCGAAGACGTTAAGAACGCTTGGGAGGCACGTACTAGAGATTACTCAATAGTTCAGTGTGCAATATTGTATGGCTTAGAACCGGGACTTCAAAGACGTTTTGAATGTCATGGAGCATATGAGATGTTCTAAGAGTTGAAGTTTATCTTTCATAAGAATGCTCGGATCGAGAGGTATGAGACCTCCGATAAGTTCTATGCTTGCAAGATGGAGGAGAATGGGTCTATCAGTGAACATATGCTCAGAATGTCTGGGCATTCGACTCGTCTAGCGGAGTTGGGAATTGCCCTTCCGCCAGAGGCGATCACTGACAAAGTTCTTCAATCATTGCCACCTAGTTACAAGAGCTTTGTGATGAACTATAACATGCACGGGATGAACAAGTCAGTCGCCGAGCTGTTTGCGATGCTAAAAGTCGTTGAGTCTGAAATCCAGAAAGAACATCAAGTGTTGATGGTCAATAAAACCACTAGTTTCAAGAAAAATGGCAAGGTCAAGGGCAAGGGCAAGAAGGGCAAAACCAAGAAGGATGGCAAAGCAGTTGCTACTCCTGTAAAGAAGCCCAAGCATGGACCCAAGCCAGAAACTGAGTGCTTTCGTTGCAAGGGAACTGGTCACTGGAAGCAGAACTGCCCCAAGTACCTGGCTGACAAGAAGGCGGCCAACGACAAACAAGGTATATATGATATACATGTTATTGATGTGTACCTTACTAGCTCTCGTAGTAGTGGCTGGGTATTTGGTACCGGTTCGGTTGCTCACATTTGCAACTCAAAACATGAACTACGGAATAGACGAAGACTGGCAAAGGATGAAGTGACGATGCACGTGGGAAATGGTTCCAAGGTTGATGTGATCGTTGTCGGCACGCTCTCTCTTCGATTATCATCGGGATTAGTGATGAACCTGAATAATTGTTATTTAGTGCCTGCATTAAGCATGAACATTATATCTGGATCTTGTTTAGTGCGAGACGGTTACTCATTTAAATCAGAGAATAAATGTTGTTCTATTTATATGAGTAATATCTTTTATGGTCATGCACCCAATGTGAGGGGTTTATTCATATTGAATCTTGATAGTGATGACACACATGTTCATAACATTGATGCCAAAAGATGTAGAGTTGATAATGATAGTACCACTTTCTTGTGGCACTGTCGTTTAGGTCATATTGGTGTAAAACGCATGAGGAAGCTCCATGCTGATGGACTTTTGGAGTCACTTAATTTTGAATCATTTGACACATGTGAGCCATGCCTCATGAGCAAGATGACTAAAACGCCATTCTCTGGAACAATGGAACGGGCGAGTGACTTATTGGAAATCATACATACTGATGTGTGCGGTCCAATGAATGTTACAGCGCGTGGTGGATATCGTTATTTTCTCACCTTCACTGATGACTTAAGTAGATATGGGTATATTTACTTAATGAAACACAAGTCTGAAACGTTTGAAAAGTTCAAGCAATTTTAGAGTGAAGTTGAGAATCATCGTAACAAGAAGATTAAATTCCTGCGATCTAATCGAGGAGGTGAATATCTGAGTTATGAGTTTGGCAGTCACTTAAGACAGTGTGGAATTGTTTCACAGCGTAATGGTGTGTCCGAACGTCGTAATCGAACCATATTAGATATGGTGCGTTCTATGATGTCTCTTGCTGATTTGCCACTATCGTTTTGGGGTTATGCATTAGAGACAGCTGCATTCACTTTAAATAGGGCACCATCAAAATACGTTGAGATGACGCCATATGAATTGTGGTTTGGCAAGAGGCCAAAGTTGTCGTTTCTTAAAGTTTGGGGATGTGATGCTTATGTCAAAAAGCTTCAGCCTGAAAAGCTGGAACCCAAAACGAAGAAATGCGTCTTCATAGGATACCCAAAAGAGGTAGTCGGGTATACCTTTTATCTCAGATCCGAAGGCAAAGTGTTTTTCGCTAAGAACGGAACATTACTTGAGAAAGGGTTTCTCTCGAAAGAATTGAATGGGAGGAAAATAGTGCTTGATGAGGTTATTGAACCTTTACTTCAACCAGAAAGTAGCGTAGCGCAGAAAGTTATTTCTATGGAACCTACGATGGAAGAAGAGGAAGTTAATGATGATGATCATGAAGCTTCGGATCAAGATACTATTGAACCTCGTAGGTCGACAAGGCCGCATACTACTCCTGAGTGGTACGGCAACCTTGTCTTGAAGGTCATGTTGTTGGACAACAATGAACCTATGAGCTATGGAGGAGCAGTGATGGGCCCGGATTCCACGAAATGGTTAGAGGCCATGAAATCCTAGATGGGATCCATGTATGAAAACAAAGTATGGACTTTGGAAGTATTACCTGAAGGGCGAAAGGCCATTCAGAACAAATGGATCTTTAAGAAAAAGACAGACGCGGACGGTAATGTCACCGTCTATAAAGCTCGACTTATGGCAAAGGGTTTTTCACAAGTTCAAGGAGTTGACTACGATGAGACCTTCTCGCCCGTAGCGATGCTTAAGTCTGTCAGAATCATGTTGGCAATAGCTGCTTATTTCGACTATGAAATTTGGTAGATGGATGTCAAAACAGCGTTCCTCAACGGTTTCCTTGAGGAAGAGTTGTATATGATGAAACCCGATGGTTTTGTCGATCCAGAGAATGCTGACAAAGTTTGCAAACTCCAGCGATCCATTTATGGGCTGGTGCAAGCATCTCGGAGTTGGAATAAGCGCTTTGATGAGGTGATCAAAGCGTTTGAGTTTATACAAGTTTACGGAGAAGCTTGTATTTACAAGAAAGTGAGTGGGAGCTCTATAGCGTTTCTAGTATTATATGTGGATGACATATTGCTAATTGGAAACAATATAGAAATGCTGGAAAGCGTGAAGGAATATTTGAACAAGAGTTTTTCAATGAAGGACCTAGGAGAAGCTGCTTTCATATTAGGCATTAAGATCTATAGAGATAGATCGAGACGTTTAATAGCACTTTCACAGAGCACATACCGTGATAAAGTTTTGAAGGAGTTCAAAGTGGAACATTCCAAGAAGGGGTTCTTGCTTGGATTACAAGGTGTGAAGTTGAGTAAGACTCAATGCCCAATAACTGCAGAAGATAGAGAAAATATGAGTGTCACCCCCTATGCTTCAGCCATAGGCTCTATCATGTATGCAATGCTATGCACAAGACCCGATGTCAGCCTTGCCATAAGTATGGCCGGAAGGTTTCAAAGTGATCCTGGAATGGAGCACTGGCAAGCGGTCAAGAATATCCTTAAGTACCTGAAAAGGACTAAGGAAATGTTTCTCGTTTATGGAGGTGATGAAGAGCTCGTCGTAAAGGGTTACGTCGATGCAAGCTTTGACACTGATCCAGACGACTCTAAGTCGCAAACCGGATACGTATTTATTCTTAATGGGGGAGCGGTAAGCTGGTGCAGTTCCAAGCAAAGCGTGGTAGCCGATTCTACGTGCGAAGCAGAATACATCACAGCCTCGGAGGCGGCAAAGGAAGGTGTCTAGATGAAGCAGTTCATGATAGATCTTGGAGTAGTGCCCAGTGCACTGAATCCAATGAACCTGTTCTGTGACAACACTGGTGCCATTGCTCTGGCCAAGGAACCAAGGTTTCACAAGAGGACCAGACACATAAAGCGACGCTTCAACTCCATCCGCGATTACATCTTGGAGAAAGACATAAATATTTGCAAAGTGCACATGGATCTGAATGTTGCAGACCAGTTGACTAAACCTCTTCCAAGGGCTAAACATGATTAACACCAGAACTGCATGGGTGTTCGATTCATTACAATGTAAATCACATAGTGATGTGAACTAGATTATCGACTCTAGTGCAAGTGGGGGACTATTGGAAATATGCCCTAGAGGCAATAAATAAAGTGTTTATTATTGTATTTCCTTGTTCATGATAATCGTTTATTATCCATGCTATAATTGTATTAATTGGAAACATGGATACATGTATGTTTACATAGACAAACATAATGTCCCTAGTATGCCTCTAGTGAACTAGCTCGTTGATTGAAACATGGTTAAGGTTTCCTAGCCATGGACATGAGATGTCATTTGATAACGGGATCACATCATTAGGAGAATGATGTGATGAACAAGACCCAAACTACAAACGTAGCTTATGATCGTGTCAGTTTATTGCTACTGTTTTCTGCATGTCAAGTATATGTTCCTATGACCATGAGATCATGCAACTCACAGATATCGGAGGAGTACCTTGTGTGTATCAAATGTCGCAACGTAATTGGGTGACTATAAAGGTGCTTTACAGGTGTCTCCGAGGGTGTCTGTTGAGTTGGCATGGATCGAGACTGGGATTTGTTACTCCGTGTGACGGAGAGGTATCTCAGGGCCCACTCGGTAATACAACATCACAATAAGCCTTGCAAGCAATGTGACTAAGTGTTAGTCACGGGATATTGTATTACGGAACGAGTAAAGAGACTTGCCGGTAATGAGGTTGAACTAGGTATGGAGATACCCACGATCGAATCTCGGGCAAGTAACATACCAAGGAACAAAGGGAACATCATACGGGATTAACTGAATCCTTGACACAGAGGTTCGACCGATAAAGATCTTCGTAGAATATGTAGGAACCAATATGGGCATCCAGGTCCCGTTATTGGTTATTGACCGTAGAGGTGTCTCGGTCATGTCTACATAGTTCTCGAACCCGCAGGGTCTGCACACTTAAGGTTCGGTGACGTTTCGGTAGTATAGAGTTATGTATGATGGTGACCGAAGGTTGTTTAGAGTCCCGGATGAGATCCCGGACGTCACGAGGAGCTCCGAAATGGTCCGGAGGTAAAGATTGATATATAGGAAGTCCTGTTTTGGTCGCCGAAAAAGTTTCGGGCTAATCGGTAATGTACCGGGAGTGCCGGTAGTGTACCGGGAGACCACCGGGAGGGGTATTTCGACCCAAGAGGCTTCATGGGCTGTGGGAGAATAATTACCAGCCTTTTGTGGGCTGGTGGAAGTCCCACACAAAGCCCACGCGGCTAGGGAAAGAAAGCCCAAAGAGAAAAAGTGGAAAAAGGCAAAAAATAGGATGAATCCTAGTCCTACTAGGATTGGAGGTGGATTCCACCTCTCCCACCTGGTTCGGCGGACTCCTTGGAGGCTTGGCCCTTGGTCCAAGCCTCCTCCTCTCTTCCTCCTATATATACTGGTGGTTTTAGGGGTTTTGCACATATTTTTTAGCCACGTGTTGCTCGTTCCTCCAGTGCATAGTTTCTCCTCTAGATCGGATTTCTGCAGTGCTTAGGCGAAGCCCTACCGGAATAGCTCCACCACCATCACCGGAGCGCCATCATGCTGCCGAAGAACTCTTCTTCCTCTCCGCTCCCTCTTGCTGGATCAAGACGGCGGAGATCATCATCAAGCCGTACGTGTGCTGAACGCGGAGGTGTCGTTCGTTCGGTGCTAGATCAGAAGGACTGTGATCAAGTTCGCGGGACGGATCGTGATCAAGTTCGCGGGACGGATCGTGATTGGATCGCGGGATGGATCGTGATTGGATCGCGGGACGCTCGGCGATTTGGATCGCGAAGACGTTCGACTACACCAACCGCGTTTCTTAACGCTTCCCGCTTAGAGATCTACAAGGGTATGTAGATCCACTCTCCCTCTCGTAGATGCTCAACACCATGGATAGGTCTTGCGTGAACGTAGGAAAATTTTTGTTTCCCATGCGACGTTCCCCAACACTCACTACGTCGGTTGTACCATATGTACTGACAACAATAAGTCTTATGATGACTTACTGATAATACACAATGTATGTTGCATTTTGGAGTTCGATTCAGAATTGAGATTCCATCAGAAATCAATCATATATGTCTGAATCTAGTGATCCACATAGATATGTGATCACTACATCTATCCACTGCAGAGATAGATGATTTTGTATTGCCAATGATATAAGTTATCGGAAGGAGATTCTACCTTTGGAGAATAGTTGGGTATGTGCGTGAACCCTTGTGCTACAATACTTGCTCTTTGTTTCACCATCTCGTTGTTCTCAATTCTGTTTCCAGAAGAAAACTGGTGTAGGTATTGCTTATGAATACCTTCCCATTATTGAGCAAGACCATTTCTACCTAGATTATAACCTTTGCTTAAGTTCAGTCCGAGTGTTGTTCACACTTTGCCATGGCCATGGTCTTTGGACCTGAATCATGTGAAAGGTTTTGCAATCTAGTTGAGAAATGTATGTCGACAATTGTAGACTTCCGGTTATATAATTCTCCAAAATTTATATATCAATATAGACTTGATGGAAATATCATTACCCATGGTGACTGCTAGCGATTTCCCAATGCGGCTAAGTCGGGTATTCCGATGTCCTGGTCATTGTGTGCACTATGACCTGGCTTTGTGGAGGTTTCCCATCCACAGGGTGTATACTACCCATTAGGTGTCTGTCAACGTGAAGTTAACTTGCATTTATTGATTCACAAACCTTGATATCCTTTCTTGCGAGAAGCTCAATCCTGGTGTACGTTTGCCATACATCTCCCCCTGTTGCTTTCAACGGGGAGTGGAGTGGATTTTGTTGGTACTTCCACTCTTTCAGGCATACTTTCATAGGATTGTAGGATCATGTGACACCTTTATAGTCAGTAAATGAATCTGGCAGACTATTTGCAATGTGTTGCAAATCTGCTGAACGCATGGTTCAGATCTTTGAGTACGTGGAATTGAGGCAGAAATGTGTTGAACATTTCACTAATTTCCTGGCATTCTTTTGGTACTTGAAATCTCCCCCTAATGCCTGGAAATATTCCTCATGAATCAGCATATTGGCCTTGAATAACTCCCCACGTGAGGGACTCGAGGTATTGACGGAAATACAGTTATTCCTCACATAGATCCCAACTATATGTTGAGGAGCCAATGACGTATGCCGGGTGGTGATATCGGTATGCAACCGAATTACCGCAGATGGGAAATACTTGATAGATTTCCACGTACCAAAGATAGAGGGGAATAATATTATATTGTTCTGTCATGAGCGTGTAAAACTATATGACTCCAACGTAAAGTTGGTAAGTTGTAATTCCAAAGTAAAGATAATGCAATGAGCTTAACTCTTTGGATAAAGGATTCTACCAAACCATTTTGAGTCTAGACATTAGGACAAATTGCTAAGCTTCGATCCAAGGGCCAAAGAGAAGGCACTCAAGGAGAATTCTTCAATGTTATCCATTAGATTTGCTTGAAATCGATGTCAGGATAATGAGCCAAAGGTTTCGTGTGGATAAACTACACTTGAGACCATCGTATAGATGTGGAACACCTGAATAGTCCAGTCAATGGATGGGAAGAGCCACTTACCTCAACTTGATGCATTCAAGGAGTCTGAGTGGTTCAACGTAGACTTTAAGGTGCGCGAGCCTTAAAATTAGCTTCCCTATGTCACTTGTCGTACACATAAAATCCAAATGTTGTTAGAATTTAGCATCATAATAATCATAAACTATTGGAATTGTTGATAATTTTGGTTTCAACCCAATGTCTCTATGACCAAGGCGAGTATGCCAAGTTTGTCATGTACAAGACATTTTGGAAAACTATCGGGTTGAAGGTTGAAGTGAGCTTCAAACCTTTTCCCTTGAGTTCATTGTATCCCAGGAATTGTTGATACAGAATAACCAGATGCTGAGATCTGAATCTAATGCCTTATAATGTATAAGACAACATTTTTCTATTAGCGATGTGACCCTGACCAGAAGTGAATCCTGGATTGCACACATTATGCCACGAGACACAAGAGTGATCATGCTGTCCATGGCCCAGATAGGACTATGGTGGCCATTGAGGGCAAGTGTCTCAAATTCTATAGTCATATGTTACCGCTATGGATAAACTAGAGATAGTCAATTTACAGTCAGTAAATTAAAGACCATCATGATTGATGTTCTAATGAACTTAGCAAAATCAATGGGTGTTTCAAGAAGTTATCTTGAAACCATTAGTGTGAATCTCAAATTGCTAAATATGACACTTTGAAGACAATTTCCAAAATAGAGTAGATCTCGCAGCACTAAAAAGTATAATCTGATGAAATCAGTAGATACTCAGTCGTGATGCCTTATGTCATGACTTAGTAAAATGTGTGGGAGAGCACCTTGTAAATCAATCATAATGTCAAAACGATAAAATGTAGGCTTTATCAGTAGTCATCGATAATCTGCATAGACAGTAGATCCATATGACTACCTTGTGATCCCAAGCATCAATTTGAAAAACAACACTTTGAATTTTGCATCTTTATTTGCAAGAAATTGAAATTTTCAATTGCAAATGGACGTATTAATTTCGACATGTGTTGAACATGAAAATAAATACATTCTGGAATACATCGTACTCAACAAAAATACACTACTATTGTAATGAATAGTAATGATGTTGCAAACTTGATGTTTAAGTAAAAGACTTGAATTGTATAGACCTCAAATGAAATGAAATGATCTTATATCAAGTTACAAGATAATTCAGCAGAGTGAATTAATATTTGCGAGAGAAAATTGACTCAATCGCAATGAGATTGTTTTACGAGAAAAAATATATTTTTGAATCGCAAATCAATATTGTTGTGCGAGAAAATTTAATCTCAATCGCGAAAAACATATTCTAGAGAATATGGTAAACTCATTGAACATGTCAAATATAAACATACACATATTTCTGAAATTATAAAACTCAACAGAAAATGAGTTTAAAATGCAAAGTCCAAGGAGCCGGATGGATCGATTGTAAAATACAGTAAAGCGTAGAGCTAAACTGCAGAGATCCGTAATCCCGAAGATCGAATCAAAATTTACTTGGACCCACTTGGCATTAAGATAAAGTCCGAGGACTAAATCGACGAATGGCTGAAAGGATAAGAATTCCCCAATTTCTCTCCCGAGCGGTTCCTCGAGTGAGGAACCCACGCCAGCGTTCGCATCGCGAGGATGCAAGCTATGGACGCGGGCGAACCCACGCCTCGTCGCCGGTGAAACCAGGCTGCTGGTCGGAGGGAGGAGCCACCGCGGCGCGCGCGCCTCAGGCGGCGCCGGTCGGAGGGAGGAGCCACCACGGCGCGCACGCTTCAAGCGGCGCCGGTCGGAGGGAGGAGCCACCGCGGCGCGCGCTTCAGGCGGCGCCGACCGGAGGGCTGGCGTCAGCGCTCCCTCGTGTTGGGTTGCCGTCCCAATCGGCAACAATAGAAGATAAATATGCAGCCGTCGGTTCATCTTCAAACAAGTACATTCTGATAGCCAAGCAATCAGTGCATCAATTAAATGAATGCAAATGCAAACCGGATGATGATCGATCCATGGCTCCATGCTGATGGATTTTCATTCAGCGTGCTTGTAGGTTGTAGTGGTGTTGACGTTGTCCACCGGCAGCAGATGCTAGCCTTGATCTGCCCTCTGAAAATTGGCCCTGTGCTTCTGTTTATCTTCAGAGCAGCGTCCGGCCTTGGCGCTGGATTCTTGCTCTTTCGGGTAGTGCACACGGACATTAGATGAATGAATAACACACAGTTAGTCAGTCGAATTTGATCTGATTAAGAAAAACAAGCGAGTTGTTTTATGCATGGGCGTCGACGGGAGTAGCCGTGCAGAGCTTGCTCTGCCGCTGGTTGGTGCGCAGCCACCATGGCCGCGCGGATGCGATAAGACAACTCCGGCCGATGAGAGCGTGGTAACTGCCGCTTGATGGGCGCTTTCTCTCTCAGCCGAGAGACTATGTGCTGATAACGTGTTCAAAGATAAAAGTAAAGGGACAAAGACCGAGATGTAAAAGTGAATGGTTGTTTTCATTGATGATGAAATTCTATATATAATATATATATATATATAGTCTCCGAAGGGGTGCGTCCCCTGAAGAGACACGAGGCAACCGTCACGAAAAAAAAAAGCAGGGATTAATAGGATTAATTAAATCCTAACAAAAATATCTGCAAAAAGGTTCAGCCACTGTTTTGTATGCAGTTTGCACATACGGAGTTGCAACAAAAAAAAACGCACGAAAACCCTTGATGCATTTTTACGTGTTGAGTGTAGTGAGCTCACCAGAGACAGAAATTTCCAAAACAAGCCCAACTCATCAAGTAACCAGAAGTACAACTAGACTGATGCAACAGGGAAAATTGCAAATGCCACAAATCACAGCCGGGTAGTAAACCGAGACGGAAATCTCGCAAGCCTACTGAACTGGCCGTATGCCGCAGATCAACAGCACCAAAAGTGCCTATTCATCAAGCAGACGGTAGACATTCAACCGATATATAAGTTCACACAGTTGTTCCCAAACCACAGGAAGCATATTAACTACGTATACTAGACTAGAAGAATGGACATGCGCAATGGCCATTCCAGAGGTTGCAGAGGGTACTGATACTAAACACCAACTGCAGCAAAAGCAGCGCGATCATAGGCTCGCAGAAGAGCACATTGAGCACCTTACGGGCCTCCGCCTTCCTTCTTTATCTTCATAACTTGCTTCTTGTCCTCAGACTGCATCATGCGCTTCTTCTGCACCATGCGCTCGAACTCCTTGCTCACCCAACCCTCCCCGTCTTCCTGCTTTATTATTTTCTTCATTTCCTTCATGTCATCCGATTTGTACTTCTCAGCATCTCGCACCATGCGATCAATCTCCTCCTTGCTCAGCCCACCCTTGTCAGTACTGATGGTGATGCTGTTCTTGCTTCCAGTTGTCATGTCCTCCGCCGACACCTTCAGGATGCCGTTGGCTTCAATCTCAAATGTCACGTTTATCTGGGGCACAAGCCTTGGCGCTGGGGGGATGCCGTGGAGGGTGAACTTGCCGAGGAGGTTGTTGTCCTTGGTCATCGGCCCTTCACCCTCATACACCTGAATGAGAACGCTTGTCTGGTTGTCATTCTTGGTCGTGTATATCCGCTGCTTCTTCGAGGGGATGGTGGTGGTCCTGGGGATCAACACACTCATGAAACCACCTACTATCTGTATCCCGAGCGAGAGGGGCGTGACATCGAGAAGGAGCAAGTCCTTCACCTTCTGGTCACATTCGCCACTGAGGGCAGCAGCCTGGACAGCAGCACCGTAGGCAACAGCCTCATCTGGGTTGATGCTCTTGCAGAGCATCTTCCCGTTGAAGAAATCCTGGAGCAGCTGCTGCACCTTGGGGATCCGGCTGGAGCCACCCACGAGCACGACGTCGTGGATTTGGGATTTGTCCATCTTGGCGTCACCGAGGCACTTCTCGACATGTTCAGTGCATTTACGGAAGAGGTCCATGTTGAGCTCCTCAAAACGGGCACGGGTGATGGTGCCATAAAAGTCAATGCTGTCGTGGAGCGAGTCGATCTCAAATTTTGCCTGCACCATGGAAGACAGCATTCTCTTGGCCCTCTCACAGGCCGCCCTCAGCCGCATGAGCGCCTTTGGGTTGTTTCTGATGTCACTTTTGTGTCTCTTAAGGAAATCCTGCACAAAGTGTTCCACCATTCGGCTGTTGAGATCCTGTCCGCCAAGGTGGGTGTCACCAGATGTGGCCTTGACCGTAAAGATCCCCATGTGAATAGTTATAATTGACACATCCAAGGTACCGCCACCAAGATCGAAGATGAGCACTGTCTTCCCGTCACCTGTGCGGGATCCCTTGTCAAGACCGTAGGCAATGGCTGCAGCAGAGGGCTCATTGATGATGCGCATGACATTAATGCCAGCAATGGCGCCGGCATCCATGGTGGCCTGACGTTGGGAGTCAGTGAAGTAGACTGGAACGGTGATGACAACATTTTTCACCGTTGTGCTGAGGTAGGCCTCGGCGATCTCCCACATCTTGACGAGCATCATAGAGGAGATCTCCTCGGCTGCGAATTGCTTCACCTCACCCTTGTACTTCACCACAATCAATGGCCGGTCAGCAGGGCCTGAAATGACCTTGAATGGGAATAGCTTGATATCTCCTTGCACACACGCATCGCTGAATCGGCGGCCAATTAGTCGCTTGGCATCTGAAGAAAATTGGAATAGTTAGTTTCAACATTTTATTTTGTAAAACTAATGGTATATCACAGAATTGCATATTTAGAAACCAATTGCATCACAAAAGGCATATTTAAAGAGTAATTTCAAAGCACTACCAGTCTAAGCCAATTAGGGCAATCCAAGTGCACTACCATATCTTTAGCTATATGTAGCGGCATTAAATAGATGTTTAGATATAACTGTTCCAATGCACTATTTCATAGTGTTGTATCTAAAACAACTCTCATTTAATGTCTTTTGTGACAGAAAAGTTATGAGATGGCTTGGATTTGGTGCTAAGATCTATATCTACATAAGGGCACTCCCAATGCTTGTATCTTAGCACGTTTCTTAGGTAAAAATCTGATGTGGCACCCTATTTAGTAAGGAAAGAGAGAGCTACCATATCTTAATCTACTCCTTAAATAAGGAAAGAGTAGATATAGATATTAGCACCAAATTCAAGGCATCTCATAACTTTTCTGTCACAAAAGACGTTAAATGAGAGTTATTTTAGATACAACACTAAGATACAGTACATGTAAACACAATGAGGACCACAAACATGGTATCACAAGGTATCATATATCTTTTGCAATGAACTTGTAGTTGTGAAGTTTACATTAACTTTTCAACATGACACATTTTCAAACAAAATTCAGGGATATTGTGCTAATAAACTAACAATATTTTACTGTCAAACACCTATGGGCTTTCCTGGAGATATGTACATTTGGTTTTTGTAGGATGCTCCAACTAAACTGCCACTGAATGTTTACTTGTGAAGAAGCTGCAAGCAGCACTCCTACATATATTCGGTTTAAGTATATATTCAGTTTAGAAGATTGAAATTATCATTATGTATCTCATATAGTATAATTTACTAATGAGAGGCTACATATAAATCCAATATTAATCACGAAAAGAAACATATCTGTATCATGTAATTTCTAGCCATAGCTGAGTATCATTTTAACCCACATGCATTGAGAAGGCATGACAGCCAAGCTGTCACACACGAGCACAAATGGGTATACATATGTATTAATGTATAGGACTTATTTTGATGTTTGTACCATATCCAACATGAGATATGTATATTTTGAGACAGAACAGAGGATATATAGAATTAATATGGACTAAACAAACTACAAAGTGAGCATCTCTAAGCTACCACTTTATTTCTATGGTAAAAAGGCCAGTTATCAAGTTAACTGGAGGAAAATGTCTTTCAAGTAAATCCATCATCTGTGGTTGTGCGCATCCCAATGATGCAGAGGCCAGGGGTGTATCCTCCATTAAATAAAACAATTTCATAATCTCTATTGCCTATATGCATGGTTTAGATGATATTGGATCTCATACTATATGCATATACGACCATGTCTCTTTAGATCTGATATTACATGTGTGTTCTACAATAAAACCATATGCATCAAACTAAATTTTGCATGAACGATAACAAAAAGAGAAGTCATGTCTGTTACGATAGATAGATAGAGCAAATAAGCTCATAAGCATATGGGTTTCAGTTATGCACAAGAACTAACCCTATTTTTGGAAGAATAATCCATGAACATATCCAACAAAGACTGGCATCTAGACTGTGACATAGAAACAGATCTGACAAATCCTACAAATTTAAAATCACCAAGCTGTAACACAATTGGGAAATCATACAACTGTATAACGTGATTGGGAACCGTCTAATCAGAGAACTAGGAGAACATAACATTCTCAATTGTAATTCAAAAGCGTGTTTCTATTCGTTTTTGTTGCACAAGGATGCTGGTACGTTTGTTTGGTTCGTTACCTCTATGTTTTCACAATATTTTACGTCTTCAGATTTTGTGTTAGAACTTCATGTTTTCCAAAATTGCTAGCCCAGTTGATGACTAGTTGAGCTAATTTCTAGTGTCAGATAACTCTAAATAATGTCTGTACGGAGATGAGCCTTTCTAGACGCCCCCTGGCCATAAACAAAATCCAGTTTATTCCGGATATGTCCAATGCAAGTAGAACAAATCTTTGCACGTGGATTTTTCCCGATGCACGAAACAGGTTCGCGTGAAGAATAGAGCGAAAAGTTGGAGGGTTTTGCAGCGTAGTAGTACTTTCTATCTAGGGTATTTTAGGGTAAGCAAACAATTAATCGCGCGCCCTAAAGAAGCACATTACCACGAACAGCGGCAGCAAAACAAGAGGGAAAACATCGATGTTGGGGATCTTAACACAGATCCATCGACCTAGCAAACTTGACGAGTGACGAACAGAACTGCTGCAAGGAAATCAAGCATGATAAAGCAGCAGGTCGAGGTCAGATCTAGTTTGTACCGAAGACGGTGTTGATGGGGTTCGTGGCGGCCTGGTTCATGGCCGCGTCGCCGATGAGCCTCATGGTGTCGGTGAAGGCGACGCAGGACGGCGTGGTGAGGTTGCCCTGGTCGTTGGGGATAACCTCGACGCGGTTGTGCGACGGCCGCCACACGGCCACGCAGGAGTAGGTCGTCCCGAGGTCGATGCCGATCGCCGGCCCGTCGCCCTTCGCGGCAGCCATCACCGCGACCACGAGGCGGAGGCGGAGGCGCGAGGCGGCTGGGGAGGGGGGAGGAATTTTTTTCGCTTTCTCTTTTTGAACTTTGGAAGAGGGAAAGTTAAGGCGGCGTTGCCTCCGTGATAGATGGGTGGGAACTGGGATGGGGAGAGGCGGAGGGTGGATAATTGAGGTGGAGCGAACCTCCGGCGATATTTAAGACGGTTAAAGAAAAACCGTGGTAGTACTACGAAGCGGTTATCATGAATGATCTAGTATTGGAAAATGCATACGGGGTTGCTCTTCATTTTTGCGGGGACCAAAGCGAGGATTATACCTGTTCGGTTTATAAGAATTTCAAAGAAAACTTTGATGGAAAGATGTCCACTGGAATTTTCACCCGTGATGCATTCGGAACAAAGGAATTGTGAATAGTAAAACTCAAAAAAGTGTCTCCATTCCTACAAATTTCACATGAATCCAAACATCCACCCAAAGACAATTTTTCGCTGAAGCCCTAGTTGATTCACATGAAGAGCCGGGCAAGCAGATTAAAAAATTAAACAAGTGCATGGACTGAGAGAGAAGGGTAGTGTGCAGCCAAATAAAAAATTCTAAAAGGTACCACATACTAATGATTGCTACTTATTTAGACCAACGTTTCCTTTGGCACACAGCTACTACTCCGAATGCTTCGCTCTTAAGATTTCCTTCGTTTTTTTGTTCCTCCACTTCACAGGTGCATTCATCTGCTATTCCTATGAATTCTTTCAATCCTCTGTTTTCAATACTTGCGGTCCGAACGAAGCCTAAAGTTTTAAACGATTCGTTACGTTCAACACACTGCATGCAGTTTTGCAAGCGTCATAAGAAAAGTTTTTTTTGTTTCAAAAAGGCCTAAGATAATACGGGGTTGTTTGGTTTAACACCTAGCAATGTCACACTTTATCACACAATGTTATCACACTTGCATAAAGTTTGTTATTCAAAATTAGAGTCACAAGTTGGCAAGACTGAGAGAGTCTTGCCATACTTTTTGAGTGTATGTAATGTGGGACTCTACTGTGGCTTGTTAAAGGTGTAGCTTGAACCAAACATCCATCTAAATTGGTCAAACTTACCTAACCTTAGATGTGGCAACCTTTGGCAAACCTAGGGTGTTGGGGATATAACCCTACGGTGAGACCCGCCCCAGAGGCTCCGGGTCACACTAGGCGGCTCGTACACCAATCCAAGAATGGGCTGCGAAGATTTAAGCCCAAGATGTTTGGCGGCTTGACAAGATGGGTCGGAACGTGGCCCGGACAGAGAAGACCCGGGCGAGTAAGCCGCCCGGAGACAACTTGGTCAGGAAGGCAAGATAAGATAGGGATAGACTCAGACACGTAGTGAGAGTCGGCTACAACTTGTATGACCCGTGGTCTTGACCTCCTATATAAAGGTGAGACCCAAGGCGACTTAGAGATCATATTATCGTGAACTAGGTTAAGCAATAGCTCCCTTGTAATCGATACGCCAAGCAATACAAACACAAGCAGGACGTAGGCTATTACCTTGACTCAAGGGGCCGAACCTGGGTAAACTCGTGTCCTTCGTCCTAACCAACCCCTTTGAGTCCATCACCTTAGTGATGGCCTCGAATCCGAGTCCGTTCACCAGACATCTGCCGTGATAAAACCATGAAAGTTGGCGCCCACCGTGGGGCTCGCGCTCGATGGTGTTGAGTTCTCAAAGGGCTCTCTCCCAGGGCTCGAGGGATACGTGGTCGGAAGGATGAACAAAAGTCGCCGCGGCCGGCTCTACATCGACTACGCCGGCTGGGGTCCGGATGATGGCTCTGTCGAATATGGTTTCCGGATTCCTTTCGACGGGATCCAGGTCTTTGTCGGCCGGATCGACGGATCTACACCCGGGCCGGACATCTGCACCAGCATCGTCGAGCCGGCTCGGCGCGCGCAACCCGCCCGCGATGTGCGACCCGCCCATGTTAACCCAGGCCGAAAGCATGTCTTTCTGGGCTTCACTCAAGGTATGGATCTTGAAGCTTCTGCATCGCAGGAGACTCTTGTCTGTTCAGAGGATGAGTCTTCGAGCGGGGAAACAGAGTCGATCTACCAGCTTCACAACGGTGGTCTCGAGGGCTACGACGAGCCTTACCCCGAGTCGGAGCGTTTTGAGCCGGACGGTTTCGGGCCGCCGGTTCATGCGGCCGTGTTCATGGCAGGATCAGCCCCAGGTGCGAGCAGCACAGCCGCCGGAGCAGCAACCTCAGGGGCTGAGCCGCCACCGCCGGCTCAAGTTCTTCTGGATCTGATGAATGAACTCACGGCCCTGATGGCCACTGAAGTCACGCCGGATAATCAAGCCGCTCGGAACTTGGAGATTATGAGACTTAAGGACCGGATGGCGGAGGAGCAACAGAGGATAGCGGAGCTAAAAGTTCAGATGGAGGCAGAAGCAGAACGCATTAAGACGGATGCCTTCCGCCTCCGGCTAGAACAGCATTCAGCGGCTACGGTGCACCAGATGAGACATCAATCCCGTTTACCAGAACATTATGAGACTAGGAATCTCCTCAACACGCCAGGTACGGGACGAGCAGTGGATGCACCTGGAAGCCGGTCGGCGGCTCGACTACAGCTTAACTTGGCCCGACGAAACCAGACCTCACTAGTGGTCTTTCCAACGCCAGCAGGTCATTATTCCAACCCGACAGAGAACATGGTGGACGCGGCCACCCGTCTTGAAACAATCCCTATTCCGGATGAAGCGCCTTTTGCGGAAGAGGTACGGAACGCCATTGGATACCTTCAGACGGCGATGGCCCAATAGGAGAAATATGCTTACAGCCGATGCCATGTTCATTCAACCCCTCTCCCCGGCCGCAGCTTCAGCTGGCGCTATGAATCGCCGACGGTTTCCAGCAGCGATCGGCACAGAGGGTAGCCGGGAGACGATCAGGCGGCTCTAGATGCGCAGGCGCTCGTCAACCGAGCAAGAAACCAGCAAGAGGCGGCAGCTTTGGCCACGGCGGCTCACCAAGAGCCCGCGCCCTCCGTGTTAGTAGGGGAGGGAGGACCACCAGGGACATGGGAGTGCCATGCTTAACACCGGCTCTGTGAGGTGAGCGGTTGCCGAAGGATTTCAAAGGACCTCGCAAGGTCCCGAACTAAACTGCTGACTTACCTCCGGAGGCCTGGATCAAAAGTTATGAACTGGCTATGGAGATGTTGGATGTTAGTGAGGCAATGTGTGCTAAATACTTCATCATGATGCTCGAAGGTCCGGCTCGCACGTGGTTAAAAGGTTTGCCACCCAATACCATTAATTCATGGGCTGAGTTGAGGGCAAGATTCATCAAAAACTTTCAAGGGACTTGCAAACAGCCTATGACTATTGTGGATCTCGATCATTGTGTTCAGCAGGAGAATGAGTCGGCTCATCGTTGGGTCCGACGGGTGTTGACCATCATCCACTCATCTGAACAGATCACGGCGGCTCAAGCTCTGCTGATCTTGGAAAAGAACTGCCACTTCACCCCTCTGAAGCAAAAGCTTGGACGGCTCAAGCGTACGTGTCAGGACATGGGAGAACTCATGACGGCTCTCACAAAATACGCTGACTCTGATAACACGAAGGATCCTAGCTCTGATGAGGAGAAGGCCGGCCAGGGTAAGAGGAATAACCAGGGCAAGGATGGGCAAACAATGGTAACCAGAGTAAGCGGAAAAACCCAGATGGTGGGTCAGAACTGGTGGCCAATGCGAGCACCGGCCAGAATCATCCTAAAGGCAATGGGAAGTTCAGGTCGCCTTTTAACAAAAATAGGACTCCTTTCAATTTGGAGGAAATGCTCAAAAAACCCTGTCTGGAGCACAGCCGGCCCGATAAACCTTCAGCGCACACATGGGGTGATTGCCATATCATGCAGAAGTTCAAGAATTATAACATGCAGCAGCACAACAAACAAGGGGGTGGCCCGGATGGCGGCTTAGGACCAGGCGGGTCAGGAGCCGGATTTGGATCCAGCGGCTCAGGGTCTGGTCATCATGGTCAGGGAAATCAAGGAGGACATCCTCAACACTCTGGTAACAACAATCAGCAGCAGCATAACCAGTCTGGGTATCATAGTAATCCAAACCAGCTCAGTTTGGGTTAGTATCATATTTTCATGACCAGCCTTAACAAGCGGGATCAGAAGTTGCGCAAGCGAGCGGTTAATGCAGTTGCGCCTGTTGGAAATATGCCCTAGAGGCAATAAATAAAGTGTTTATTATTGTATTTCCTTGTTCATGATAATCGTTTATTATCCATGCTATAATTGTATTAATTGGAAACATGGATACATGTGTGCATACATAGACAAACACAATGTCCCTAGTATGCCTCTAGCGAACTAGCTCGTTGATTGAAAGATGGTTAAGGTTTCCTAGCCATGGACATGAGATGTCATTTGATAACGGGATCACATCATTAGGAGAATGATGTGATGGACAAGACCCAAACTACAAACGTAGCTTATGATCGTGTGAGTTTATTGCTACTGTTTTCTGCATGTCAAGTATATGTTCCTATGACCATGAGATCATGCAACTCACAGATATCGGAGGAGTACCTTGTGTGTATCAAATGTCGCAACGTAACTGGGTGACTATAAAGGTGCTCTACAGGTGTCTCCGAGGGTGTCTGTTGAGTTGGCATGGATCGAGACTGGGATTTGTTACTCCGTGTGACGGAGAGGTATCTCAGGGCCCACTCGGTAATACAACATCACAATGAGCCTTGCAAGCAATGTGACTAATTGTTAGTTGCGGGATCTTGTATTACGGAACAAGTAAAGAGACTTGCCGGTAACTAGATTGAACTAGGTATGGAGATACCGACAATCGAATCTCGGGCAAGTAACATACCGAAGAACAAAGGGAACATCATACGGGATTAACTGAATCCTTGACATAGAGGTTCGACCGATAAAGATCTTCGTAGAATATGTAGGAACCAATGTGGACATCTAGGTCCCGCCATTTGTTATTAACCGTAGAGGTGTCTCGGTCATGTCTACATAGTTCTCGAACCCGCAGGGTCTACACACTTATGGTTTGGTGACGTTTCGGTAGTGTAGAGTTATGTATGGTGGTGACCGAAGTTTGTTCGGTGTCCCGGATGAGATCCTTGACGTCATGAGGAGCTCCGGAATGGTCCGGAGGTAAAGATTCATATATAGGAAGTCCCAGTTTGGTCGCCGGAAAAGTTTCGGGCTCATCGGTAGTGTACCGGGAGTGCCGGTAGTGTACCGGGAGACCTCCGGGAGGGGTATTTCGACCCAAGAGGCTTCATGGGCTGTGGGAGAGTATTAACCAGCCCTTAGTGGGCTGGTGTAATAGCCACAACAGGCCCATGTGGCTGGGGGAAGAGTCCCAAAGGAAAAAGAGTGGAAAAAAGGCAAAAAGGAAGAGTCCTACTCCTACTAGGAGTGGAGGAGGAGTAGGACTCCTCCCCCTTGGCGTCGGCCGACTCCAAGAGGGGATCAGCCCTGCGCCATCCCTCCTCCTCCACTCCTCCTATATATACTGGTGGCTGGTGGAATAGAAGGGTTTTGCACAGAATTTACGGCCTCGTGCTACCCGTTCCACCGGTGCTCCACTAGATCGGTTTTCCACAGTGCTTAGGCGAAGCCCTGCCGGAATCACTCCACCACCATCGCCGGAGCGCCATCACGCTGCCGGTGAACTCTTCCTCCTCTCCACCTCCTCTTGCTGGATCAAGACGGTGGAGATCGTCATCAAGTTGCACGTGTGCTGAACGCGTAGGTGCCGTCCGTTCGGTACTAGATCGGAAGGATCGTGATCAAGGCCACGGGACGTTCGTGATTGGATCGCGGGACGGATCGTGACGAGATTGCGGGACTATTCGTGATTAGATCGTGGGACGCTCGGCGATTTGGATCGCGAAGACGTTCGACTACGTTTCTTAACGCTTCCCGCTTAGCGATCTACAAGGGTACGTAGATCCACTCTCCATCTCGTAGATTCTCATCACCATGGATAGGTTTGCCTGTGCATAGGAAATTTTTTGTTTCCCATGCGACGTTCCTCAATAGTGGCATCATGAGCTAGGTTGATGGTTCGATGAGATCTCGAGTACTCGTACGCTTACGAGAGACCGGTTCCCTCGACGCAACTTGTTGCCTAGATGGCTTGCGGGTGGCAGTTTCTCTCACTTTAGTTGGATCGGATTCGACAAAGGCGGTCCTTGAGAAGGTTGAAAAGCAAATTATGTATCACCGTTGTGGTTTATGCGTAGGTGAGAGTCGTTCTTGCTAGAAACCCGTAGCAGCCACGTAAAACATGCAACAACAATTAGAGGACGTCTAACTTGTTTTTGAAGGGTATGTTGTGATGTGATATGGCCAATTACATGATGTGATATATGTGATGTATGAGCTGATCATGTGATGTATAGAATTTCATGACTTGCATGTCGATGAGTACGGCAACCGGCAGGAGCCATAGGGTTGTCTTTAATTATTGTATGACCTGCGTGTCAATCATTAAGCGCTATGTAATGCTTTACTTTATCGCTAAACGGTAGCAATAGTAGTAGAAGCATGCGGGGCATGACAACCTCGATGACGACACGTTGATGGAGATCAAGATGATGGAGATCATGGTGTCGTGCCGGTGATGATTAAGATCATGCCGGTGCTTTCAAGATGGAGATCTAAAGCACGAGTTCATGGCCATATCATGTCACTTATGAATTGCATGTGATGTTAATCCTTTTATGCACCTTGTTATGCTTAGTACGACGGTAGCATTATAAGGTGATCCCTCACTTAAATTTCAAGATAAAATTGTGTTCTCCCCGAGTGTGCACCGTTGCGAAAGTTCATCGTGTTGAGACACCACGTGATGATCGGGTGTGATAGACTCTATGTTCACATACAATGGGTGCAAGCCAGTGTTGCACACGCAGAACACTTGGGTTAAACTTGACGAGCCTAGCATGTACAGACATGGCCTCGGAACACAAGAGACCGAAAGGTCAAACATGAGTCATATAGTAGATATGATCAACATAATGATGTTCACCATTGAAGCCACCTCAACTCACGTGATGATCGGACTTGAGTTGGTGGACTTGGCTCATGTGACACTCAGATGACCTGAGGGATGTCAATTTGAGTGGGAGCTTTAGTAATTTGATTAACTAAACTCATTATCTTGAACAATAGTCTAAGTGAACTTTGCATATTTATGTTGTAGATCAATGGCTCGCGCAGTAGCACCCCTGAATTTTAATGCGTTCCTAGAGAAAGCTAAACTGAAAGATGATGGAAGTAACTTTGTTGACTAGGCCCGTAATCTGAGGATTACCCTCATGGCTTCCCAGAAATCATATGTCCTTGATGCACCGCTTGGTGACCAACCAGAAGACATGACCTCCGAAGACGTTAAGAACGCTTGGGAGGCACGTACTAGAGATTACTCAATAGTTCAGTGTGCAATATTGTATGGCTTAGAACCGGGACTTCAAAGATGTTTTGAACATCATGGAGCATATGAGATGTTCCAGGAGTTGAAGTTTATCTTTCAGAAGAACGCCCGGATCGAGAGGTATGAAACCTCCGATAAGTTCTATGCTTGCAAGATGGAGGAGAACGGGTCTACCAGTGAACATATACTTAGAATGTCTGGGTATTCAACTCGTCTAGCAGAGTTGGGAATTGCCCTTCCGCCAGAGGCGATCACTGACAGAGTTCTTCAATTACTGCCACCTAGTTACAAGAGCTTTGTGATGAACTATACCATGCACGGGATGAACAAGTCAGTCGCCGAGCTGTTTGCGATGCTAAAAGTCGCTGAGTCTGAAATCCAGAAAGAACATCAAGTGTTGATGGTCAATAAAACCACTAGTTTCAAGAAAAATGGCAAAGTCAAGAGCAAGGGCAAGAAGGATAAAACCAAGAAGGATGGCAAAGCAGTTGCTACTCTTGCAAAGAAGCCCAAGCATGGACCCAAGCCAGAAACTGAGTGCTTTCATTGCAAAGGAACTGGTCACTTGAAGCGGAACTGCCCCAAGTACGTGGCTGACAAGAAGGCGGACAACGACAAACAAGGTATATATGATATACATGTTATGGATGTGTACCTTACTAGCTCTCGTAGTAGTGCCTGGGTATTTGATACTGGTTCGGTTGCTCACATTTGCAACTTAAAGCAGGAACTACGGAATAAACGAAGGCTGGCAAAGGACGAAGTGACGATGCGCGTGGGAAATGGTTCCAAGGTTGATGTGATCGCCATCGACACGCTCTCTCTTCGATTACCGTCGGGATTAGTGATGAACCTGAATAATTGTTATTTAGTGCCTGCGTTAAGCATGAACATTATATCTGGATCTTGTTTACTGCGAGACGGTTACTCATTTAAATCAGAGAATAAAGGTTGTTCTATTTATATGAGTAATATCTTTTATGGTCATGCACCCAATGTTAGGGGTTTATTCATATTGAATCTTGATAGTGATAACACACATGTTCATAACATTGATGCCAAAAGATGTAGGATTGATAATGATAGTACCACTTTCTTGTGGCACTGCCGTTTAGGTCATATTGGTGTAAAACGCATGAGGAAGCTCCATGCTGATGGACTTTTGGAGTCACTTGATTTTGAATCACTTGACACATGTGAACCATGCCTCATGGGCAAGATGACTAAAACGATGTTCTCTGGAACAATGGAACGGGCGAGTGACTTATTGGAAATCATACACACTGATGTGTGCGGTCCAATGAATGTTACAGCGCGTGGTGGATATCGTTATTTTCTCACCTTCACTGATGACTTAAGTAGATATGGGTATATTTACTTAATGAAACACAAGTCTGAAACATTTGAAAAGTTCAAGCAATTTCAGAGTGAAGTTGAGAATCATCGTAACAAGAAGATTAAGTTCCTACGATCTGATCGAGGAGGTGAATATCTGAGTTATGAGTTTGGCAGTCACTTAAGACAATGTGGAATTGTTTCACAGTTGACACCGCCCGGAACACCACAGCGTAATGGTGTGTCCGAACGTCGTAATCGAACCTTATTAGATATGGTGCGTTCTATGATGTCTCTTGCTGATTTGCCACTATCGTTTTGGGGTTATGCATTAGAGACAGCTGCATTCACTTTAAATAGGGCACCATCAAAATCCATTGAGATGACGCCATATGAACTGTGGTTTGGCAAGAAGCCAAAGTTGTCGTTTCTTAAAAATTGGGGATGTGATGCTTATGTCAAAAAGCTTCAGCCTGAAAAGCTGGAACCCAAAGCGGAGAAATGCGTCTTCATAGGATACCCAAAAGAGACAGTCGGGTATACCTTCTATCTCAGATCCGAAGGCAAAGTGTTTGTCGCTAAAAACGGAACATTTCTTGAGAAAGAGTTTCTCTCGAAAGAATTGAGTGGGAGGAAAATAGAGCTTGATGAGGTTATTGAACCTTTACTTCAACCAGAAAGTAGCGCAGCGCAGAAAGATGTTTCTGTGGAACCTACGACGGTAGAAGAGGAAGTTAATGATGATGATCATGAAGCTTCGTATCAAGCAGCTATTGAACCTCGTAGGTCGACAAGTCCGCGTACTACCCCTGAGTGGTACGACAACCCTATCTTGGAGGTCATGTTGTTTGACAACAATGAACCTACGAGCTATGGAGGAGCAGTGATGGGCCCGGATTTCGAGAAATGGTTAGAGGCCATGAAATCCGAGATGGGATCCATGTATGAAAACAAAGTATGGACTTTGGAAGTATTACCTGAAGGGCGAAAGGCCATTCAGAACAAATGGATCTTTAAGAAGAAAACAGACGCGGACGATAATGTCACTATCTATAAAGCTCCACTTGTGGCAAAGGGTTTTTCACAAGTTCAAGGAGTTGACTACGATGAGACTTTCTCACCCGTAGCGATGCTTAAGTCTGTCAAAATCATGTTAGCAGTAGCTGCCTATTTCGACTATGAAATTTGGCTGATGGATGTAAAAACAGCATTCCTCAACGGTTTCCTTGAGGAAGAGTTGTATATGATGCAACCCGATGGTTTTGTCGATCCAGAGAATGCTGACAAAGTTTGCAAACTCCAGCGATCCATGTATGGACTGGTGCAAGCATCTCGGAGTTGGAATAAGCGCTTTGATGAGGTGATCAAAGCGTTTGAGTTTATACAAGTTTACGGAGAAGCTTGTATTTACAAGAAAGTGAGTGGGAGCTCTATAGCGTTTCTAGTATTATATGTGGATGACATATTGCTGATTGGAAACAATATAGAAATGCTGGAAAGCGTGAAGGAATATTTGAACAAGAGTTTTTCAATGAAGGACCTAGGAGAAGCTGCTTTCATATTAGGCATTAAGATCTATAGAGATAGATCGAGACGTTTAATAGCACTTTCACAGAGCACATACCTTGATAAAGTTTTGAAGGAGTTCAAAGTGGAACATTCCAAGAAGGGGTTCTTGCTTGGATTACAAGGTGTGAAGTTGAGTAAGACTCAATGCCCAATAACTGCAGAAGATAGAGAAAATATGAGTGTCACCCCCTATGCTTCAGCCATAGGCTCTATCATGTATGAAATGCTATGCACAAGACCCGATGTCAGCCTTGCCATAAGTATGGCCGGAAGGTTTCAAAGTGATCCTGGAATGGAGCACTGGCAAGCGGTCAAGAATATCCTTAAGTACCTGAAAAGGACTAAGGAAATGTTTCTCGTTTATGGAGGTGATGAAGAGCTCGTCGTAAAGGGTTACGTCGATGCAAGCTTTGACACTGATCCAGACGACTCTAAGTCGCAAACCGGATACGTATTTATTCTTAATGGGGGAGCGGTAAGCTGGTGCAGTTCCAAGCAAAGCGTGGTAGCCGATTCTACGTGCGAAGTAGAATACATCACAGCCTCGGAGGCGGCAAAGGAAGGTGTCTAGATGAAGCAGTTCATGATAGATCTTGGAGTAGTGCCCAGTGCACTGAATCCAATGAACCTGTTCTGTGACAACACTGGTGCCATTGCTCTGGCCAAGGAACCAAGGTTTCACAAGAGGACCAGACACATAAAGCGACGCTTCAACTCCATCCGCGATTACATCTTGGAGAAAGACATAAATATTTGCAAAGTGCACATGGATCTGAATGTTGCAGACCAGTTGACTAAACCTCTTCCAAGGGCTAAACATGATTAACACCAGAACTGCATGGGTGTTCGATTCATTACAATGTAAATCACATAGTGATGTGAACTAGATTATCGACTCTAGTGCAAGTGGGAGACTGTTGGAAATATGCCCTAGAGGCAATAAATAAAGTGTTTATTATTGTATTTCCTTGTTCATGATAATCGTTTATTATCCATGCTATAATTGTATTAATTGGAAACATGGATACATGTATGTTTACATAGACAAACATAATGTCCCTAGTATGCCTCTAGTGAACTAGCTCGTTGATTGAAACATGGTTAAGGTTTCCTAGCCATGGACATGAGATGTCATTTGATAACGGGATCACATCATTAGGAGAATGATGTGATGGACAAGACCCAAACTACAAACGTAGCTTATGATCGTGTCAGTTTATTGCTACTGTTTTCTGCATGTCAAGTATATGTTCCTATGACCATGAGATCATGCAACTCACAGATATCGGAGGAGTACCTTGTGTGTATCAAATGTCGCAACGTAATTGGGTGACTATAAAGGTGCTTTACAGGTGTCTCCGAGGGTGTCTGTTGAGTTGGCATGGATCGAGACTGGGATTTGTTACTCCGTGTGACGGAGAGGTATCTCAGGGCCCACTCGGTAATACAACATCATAATGAGCCTTGCAAGCAATGTGACTAATTGTTAGTTGAGGGATCTTGTATTACTTAATGAGTAAAGAGACTTGCCGGCAACGAGATTGAACTAGGTATGGAGATACCGACGATCGAATCTCGGGCAAGTAACATACCGAAGAACAAAGGGAACATCATACGAGATTAACTGAATCCTTGACATAGAGGTTCGACCGATAAAGATCTTCGTAGAATATGTAGGAACCAATGTGGACATCCAGGTCCCGCCATTGGTTATTGACCGTAGAGGTGTCTCGGTCATGTCTACATAGTTCTCGAACCCGCAGGGTCTACACACTTAAGGTTTGGTGACGTTTCGGTAGTGTAGAGTTATGTATGGCGGTGACCGAAGTTTGTTTGGTGTCCCAAATGAGATCCCGGACGTCGTGAGGAGCTCCGGAATGGTTCGGAGGTAAAGATTCATATATAGGAAGTCCCAGTTTGGTCGCCGGAAAAGTTTCGGGCTCATCGGTAGTGTACCGGGAGTGCCGGTAGTGTACCGGGAGACCTCCAGGAGGGGTATTTCGACCCAAGAGGCTTCATGGGATGTGGGAGAGTATTAACCAGCCCTTAGTGTGCTGGTGGAATAGCCACAACAGGCCCATGCGGCTGGGGGAAGAGTCCCAAAGGAAAAAGAGTGGAAAAAACGCAGAAAGGGAGTCCTACTCCTACTAGGAGTGGAGGAGGAGTAGGACTCCTCCCCCTTGGCTTCGGCCGACTCCAAGAGGGGCTCAGCCCTGCGCCACCCCTCCTCCTCCTCTCCTCCTATATATACTGGTGGAATAGAAGGGTTTTGCACAGAATTTACGGCCTCGTGCTACCCGTTCCACCGGTGCTCCTCTAGATCGGTTTTCCGCAATGCTTAGGCGAAGCCCTGCCGGAATCACTCCACCACCATCGCCGAAGCGCCATCACGCTGCCGGTGAACTCTTCCTCCTCTCCACCTCCTCTTGCTGGATCAAGACGGTGGAGATCGTCATCAAGCTGCATGTGTGCTGAACGCGGAGGTGTCGTCCGTTCGGTACTAGATCGGAAGGATCGTGATCAAGGCCACGGGACGTTCGTGATTGGATCGTGGGACGGATTGTGACGAGATCGCGGGACTGTTCGTGATTAGATCGCGGGACGCTCGGCGATTTGGATCGCGAAGACGTTCGACTACACCAACCGCGTTTCTCAACGCTTCCCGCTTAGCGATCTACAAGGGTACGTAGATCCACTCTCCATCTCGTAGATGCTCATCACCATGGATAGGTTTGCGTGTGCATAGGAAATTTTTTGTTTCCCATGCGATGTTCCCCAACAGCGCCTGCTCTACCGCAATACTTGAAGTGGTCTAAATATGACATAACATGGAGCTGGGCGGATCACCCGCCATGTGTTGATGAGCCGGGGCGGTTGGCCTCGGTAGTTGCCCCCCAAGTGGGAGGGTATATGATGAATAAAGTGCTTATGGATGGTGGTAGTAGCATCAACATCCTGTATTATGATACCTTTCGGCGGATGAAGTTGCTTGATAAAGACCTTAAACCTTCATCAACCGTTTTTCATGGTGTGGTGTCGGGCAAGTCGGCTTATCCGGTGGACATGATTTCTTTGGAAGTCGCCTTTGGTGACGAATACAACTATAGGGTGGAGTCCTTGTGGTTTGAAGTGGTCAAGATCAAGAGCCCTTATCATGCGTTGTTTGGGCGGCTGGCTTATGCTAAGTTCATGGCTAGGCCTTGTTATGTCTACTTACAGCTCAAGATGCCCGGGTTAAAAGGTACGATTACCATTCATGGTGATCGGAATACGACTATTGAGTGCGAGGAAGGAGACGTGGCTTATGTGGAATCTAGTTGTGCTGAGGTGGAGCTTAAGTTTTATAAGGAGAATGTTGACCCGGAGGATATGACTCCGCTGAAAAAGCCCACGATGGAGGTTGAGCCGCCCCTCAAATTTTCGGCGGATGATACCAAGGCGGTAGATTTCACTCCGGGCGACTCATCCAAACAGTTCATCATTGGGGCTAACATGGATCCCAAATAGGAAAGCGCGCTCATCGAATTCATCCGTGAGAACTGGGACATCTTTGCATGGAAACCTTCTGACATGCCGGGTGTACCAAGAGAGTTTGCTGAGCATAACCTTAATGTGGATCCTAAGTTTAAACCAGTCAAGCAGTTTCTACGGCAGTTCAATGAGGAGAGACGCAAGGCCATTGGGGAAGAGGTTGCCCGGCTCTTTGCGGCGGGTTTTATCGTCAAGGTCTTTCACCCGGAGTGGCTTGCTAACCCAGTGCTTGTGCTCAAGAAGAACGACACGTGGCGTATGTGCGTAGACTATACGGACCTTAACAAGGCTAGTCCGGCTGATCCTTTTGCTCTCCCTCGTATTGATCAGATCATTGATGCTACGGCGGGTTGTGAAAGCTTATGCTTCCTGGATGCTTATTCAGGATATCATCAGATCAAGGCAGTGAAGGACCAAGAGAAGACGACTTTCATGACGCCTTTTGGAGCTTTGTGTTATGTGTCTATGCCTTTTGGGCTCAAGAGTGCCCAGGCGACTTATCAGCGCTGTGTGCAGAATTGCCTTCACAGTCGGATCGGACGCAATGTTCATGCTTATGTGGATGATATTGTGATCAAATCAAGGAGGAAGGAGACCTTGCTTAACGACCTAAGGGAAACCTTTGACAATCTCCGGATCTATAAGATGATGCTTAACCCGGCCAAGTGTGTCTTTGGTGTTCCGGCTGGCAAGCTCTTGGGTTTTCTAGTTTCTAGCATGGCATTGAAGCTAACCCGGATAAGATCAAGGCTATCACCTCCCTGGCTGAGCCGGCTTGTATTAATGATGTCCAACGCCTGGCAGGGCGGATCGCTGCTTGAGCCAGTTCATAAGCCGCCTTGGTGAGAAAGCTATCCCTCTATATCAGATGATGAAAAAGACAGACAATTTTGTTTGGAGTACGACGGCGGGTGAAGCGTTTGAGGCGCTCAAGAAGCAGCTCATTGAGCCACCGGTATTAGCTGCTCCGTTTGAGAAAGAGCCTTTGCTCTTGTACGTGGCAGCTAACAACCGGGCTGTCAGCGTTGCAATTGTGGTCGAGCGCAAGGAAGTAGGGAAGTAATATCTGGTTCAGAGGCCGGTTTATTATACCAGTGAGGTCCTGACAGAGTCTAAGCAGAGATATCCACATTGGCAAAAGCTAGTGTATGGGGTATTCATGGCCAACCGCAAGTTAAAGCATTACTTCTTAGGGCACCAGATCACCGTGGTCAGCTGTGCTCCATTGGGGGATATAATTCAAAACAGAGAAGCCACTGGTAGGATTGCTAAGTGGGCATTAGAGATGGGACCTCTCAATATAAAATACGTGCCTCGAACGGCTGTTAAGTCTCAAGCCCTTGTGGATTTCATAAACGATTGGACAGAGTGTCAGGCACCGGAGGAAAAGCCGGACAACACATACTAGACTATACACTTTGATGGATCCAAGCAGCTGGAAGGATCAGGGGCAGGAGTGTTTTTAACATCTCCCAAAGGTGATAAATTCTATTAGGTGCTCCGGCTGATGTTCCCTTGCACCAACAATGTGGCTGAATACGAAGCCCTGCTTCATGGTCTCAGAGTCGCTAAGGAGATGAATTTAAGCCGGGTAAGGTGTTTTGGCGACTCAGATCTTGTGGCTCAGCAAGTTTCAGGCACTTGGGATTCCAGGGACCCACGGATGGCGGCTTATCATTAGGCGGTGGATGTCATTGCTGGTCACTTCAAGGGTTATCAGGTGGGTCATATTGATCATCACAGGAACGAGGCGGCTGATGCCCTGTCAAGGTTAGGCTCTCAGCGAAGGCCGTTGCCGCCCAATATCTTTCTGGACGTCTTACATAACCCGACTGTCAACTTACCCTCAGAGGAAGATTTGGCTGTTCCTGACCCGAAGGGGCAATTGGTGGTGGCTCTACATGCTATTTTGGATTGGACTTTGCCTTACTTAGCATATTTGACTCGGGGCGAGTTACCGGATGATGAAAATCTGGCCAGACAGATCACCCGGCGGTCTAAGTCCATGACAATAGTTAATGGTGAGTTGCACAAGTGCGGCATTACCGGGGTGTTTCAACGTTGTGTCTCACGAGAGGAGGGTAAGGAAATCTTGAGTGAAACTCACGCTGGAGATTGCGGACATCACGCCGGCTCAAAATCTTTAGTGGCAAAGGCTTTCCAACATGGTTTCTTCTGGTTGATGGTTCACAAGGATGCAGAGGATCTGGTCCGCAAGTGTGACAGCTCTCAAAAATTTGGCTGGCGGGCTCATGTTCTGGCTCAAGAATTGCGCATGGTACCAATTACTTGGCCGTTTGCAGTCTGGGGGCTTGATATGGTCGGGCCTTTCAAGAGATCTAAGGATAAGAAAATGCACCTGTTGGTGGCGGTTTATAAGTTCACAAAATGGGTAGAGGCTGAGCCGGACAGCAAGTGTGACGCGGCTACGGCGGTTCAGTTTATTAAAAAGCTGATCTACCATTTTGGTTACCCTCACAGCATCATCATGGACAATGGTACAAACTTGTCCAAGGGGGCTATGAAAAAATTCTGCGATCTAGAGCACATCCGGCTTGATGTTTCGACGGTTGCTCATCCACAGTCCAACGGTCAGGCGGAACATGCTAATCAAGAAATATTGAGAGGTATCAAACCCAGGCTTATGGTCCCTTTACAACGGACGCCAAGTTGTTGGGTGGAAGAATTGTCGTCCGTCTTATGGAGCATCAAAACTACCCCCCAACAGATCCACAAGTTATACACCTTTTTTCATGGTTTACGGTGCAGACGCCGTGTTGCCAAGTGACATCTGGCATGACTCGCCATGAGTGGCGGCTTACGTTGAGACGGACAATGAGGCGGCACGTCAAGACACGTTGGATGCTTTGGAGGAGGAACGAGAACTAGCGGCTGCCCGTTCGGCGATCTATCAGCAAGACCTGTGCCGTTATCATAGCCGCAGGGTCAAGACTCGGACGTTTCAAGAGGGCGACTTAGTGTGCGGCTGATTCAAGACCAGACAAATATGCATAAGTTATCTCCTCCATGGGAAGAACCTTTTGTGGTCAGCAGAAATCTCAACAACGTGTCATATTATCTCATTGACATCCGGGATGACTTAGATACCTCGGGTCAGGAGACCCGCCGGCCATGGAACATAGCGCATCTGTGGCCTTATTACACTTGAGTTGTTGAGAATCAACATTGTACACTATCATTGTACATATCATATTTATATATGAATAAAGTAGCATCCCTGCAAGCCAGGGCCTCTGCCATTTCGCATATCTTCATCCATACAAGAAAAATCCAAAACTTTGGTTGTCGAAGGGGGCTTCCCACCTCCGGGTGTAGCTTATCTAACCCTAAGAACCGGCTTTCAAGCCAAAAAATGTTGACAAGTCAACATTAGCTGTCGAAGGGGGCTTCCTACCTTCGGGTATAGCTTATCTAACCCTAACAGCCGGCTCTTATGCCAAAAAAGTTGACAAGTCAACTTTGGTTGTCGAAGGGGGCTTCCCACCTCCGGGTGTAGCTTATCTAAGCCTAACAACCAGCTTTCAAGCCAAAAAATGTTGACAAGTCAACATTAGCTGTCGAAGGGGGCTTCCTACCTTCGGGTATAGCTTATCTAACCCTAACAACCGGCTCTTATGCCAAAAAAGTTAACAAGTCAACTTTGGTTGTTGAAAGGGGCTTCCGCCTCCGGGTGTAGCTTATCTAACCCTAACAACCGGCTTTCAAGCCAAAAAAATTTGACAAGTCAAAATTAGCTGTCGGAGGGGGCTTCCTACCTTCGGGTATAGCTTATCTAACCCTAACAGCCGGCTCTTATGCCAAAAAAGTTTACAAGTCAACTTTGGTTGTCGAAGGGGCTTCCCACCTCCAGGTGTAACTTATCTAACCCTAACAACCGGCTCTTATGCCAAAAATGTTGACAAGTCAACATAGCCATCCAGGGGGCTTCCTGCCCTACACGTGTAGCTTATCAAACCCTATCGACCGGCTCTTAAGCCAAGCAATTGACTCCGTCAACAAGTTAGGAAGATACAACATCTTCGGGTTATGCTTTTAAGCCGCCCTCCTAACGGCATAAGGATACATATATTCTTGCAGGAAATTAAGCTGCTAAGAGCCGGTAAGGCATACAATGAGAAGCACAAGGAAGATGACACATATATATGTTAAGCCGGAATTTTCATATGTGCACGATGGTACAATTCAAGCAAAGGCAAAATTTATTACTAGTCTATTACATATGCTCTCTATGGAGCCCAAAATATCATAAAGTTTTTTACACCGCTCATGGCGGGTCACAAAGAGCCGACTATCAACAGGCGCTCACAGTGCGATCAGCTGGCTGGCGGGTCACCCTGCTCCGGGTCTTCGGCTGCCTGGATCTGAAGATTTTCTAAGTCCCGGTTGCAGTTGGTTAAAGCCGCAAAAGTTCCTTCTTCAAAGAAGGGGGACGGGTCAAGTTCAGAGGTGAAAATATGCTTACTACGGGCAGGTGTCAGATCCTTGGACTCAAAGAGCGGGCCATGGATCCTTTTCTGCTCTGCCGTAAGCCACCTGGTAAGTCGCCAGGTTAACCTCTTCTGCTAAAATGGAGGCCCGGACTTTGGAATCCTTCACACATCGGGCATAGTCGGCGTCCGTGAATTCAGAACCATCATCCTTTGTGGAGGGAAATCCATCCATCATATCAGTCGGAGTTAGCTCTGGAGCGAAAGCCAATGCCCGGCTTAGGACCGCGATCGCCCCCTGGCGGGCGGCTGATCTCTTCAACTCCACAATCTGCTTCGGCAGCGTCGACAGAAGCTCTAAGACCCCTTTGAGAGTTGAAGGGATATTATTCTTGTACTGCACAGCTTTGATGGTACACATAACGCCGCAGTACAGTTGTTCTGTAAAGGTATACATGGCCTTCAGGGGCAGCAGGCTGTCGGAGGCAAGTTGGCGGCTCCTAGGACCTGCATAAGACGGACGCCTCATCATAAGTCGCTAGCACAAGTACAAATACACAAATTGAGTTGTTATCAAATACTTACCAAAGATGGCGACTGTCATTTTCGTGATGTGGCACTTCAAGGGCTGCAGCTCATCAGATACGATCATAAGTCGCTGATGAGCGTCATCCGCCCGTTTAGTCAAGGCGGCTTGTTCGATCTTAGAGGATTCCTTGAAGGTTGCAAAGTCGGCCTTGGTTTTGGTCAATTCTTCAGCAAGGCGCCGGCATTTCTCATCAGCTTCACTCCGAGCGGTTTGCTGCGTGGCTAGATTGTTTTTTAAGCCGTCCATTTCCGACTCGGCTCCGTTTAAAGCTTCCTGCGACATATCAAAGCATGGAATAAGCCGACAGGAGGAGAAGTTTCACAGATTCAGCAAGTCTCAAACAGATTGCAAGCAATATGTATGACACTTGGGGGATAATGTCTATTTTAAAGACAGTTCCGGATCATCTTTATCAAGTTAACCCGGAACTTGGGGGCTACATATTGGTTTTTCAGGCTGGTCAGAATGAAAGTCCTGACTCAACTTCGACAAAATTGAGCCGCCCCTTGAGGGCTACAATTGGCTCTATTACGCATTCTTAATAAAGTCGCGACTCAACTGTGGAAAAAATTTAGCCGGCCCTTGGGGGCTACAATTGGCTCTATAATCTATCTTCTATAAAGCTCCGGTTCAATGTTATCAAACTTGAGCCGGCCCTTGGGGGCTAACAACGATGATTTGAGGTTACGTCTAAGTAAGGTGAGACCTACATGCTAAATATTTCTACTTCTACCATGATGGAAGAGCCGGATTATCATCAGTCAATGTTAACCCGACTCTTGGGGGCTGAGTAAGGGTATAAGGAGGGAAAAGAATACATCATATTTTCTCTTCATTAAGTTGACAAGTTTGAGCTCCAGATCTCGGCTTGTAGACAACCGGCTCATATAGCCATGAAGTTCATCAGCTGTCATTTTCTCGAGGGCAGGGAGCTCAAACTCCAGCTTCCTGGAGGCTTCAGTCGTCTCACTATGCTTTGTCAACACGTGAGGAGGAGGAGAGTGAAAGCCGGCGCCGGTAATCACGATGTCCGGAGCAGTGTTGTCATCAACAACCTTGGTAGGGCTCGGCGGCTTGGAATGGTCCTTCTGTGGACTCTTTGGAGTAACATCAGCTGCCGGCTCTACAGGGGCCGCTGAGGGGTTTGCATCTAGCATAGGAGCGTACGGCTTGGCAAGCTCTGGTTTTTGAGCGGTAGGGCCAGGGGCGGATTTGTTGGTCTTCCTTCGCTTGGCCTGAGCCCTGGAAAAGCATAAGAGTTAGAGCCCAAGGTTTACAACCGCCAAAGAGTCGGACGTAAAGCTTGAAAAACACGTACAACGGGTTAATCTTTGGAGGCGGCAGAGCGGTGGTCGTAGAGTCGCTAGATGAAGGCGATGATCCCTGAAAGTGTTGGAAATATGCCGTAGAGGCAATAATAAATTAGTTATTATCATATTTCCTTGTTCATGATAATCGTTTATTATCCATGCTATAATTGTGTTGATCGGAAACTCAGATACATGTGTGGATACATAGACAACAACATGTCCCTAGTATGCCTCTAATAGACTAGCTCGTTGATCAAAGATGGTTAAGGTTTCCTAGCCATGGACATGAGATGTCATTTGATAACGGGATCACATCATTGGGAGAATGGTGTGATGGACAAGACCCAAACTACAAACGTAGCATATGATCGTGTCAGTTTAATGCTACTATTTTCTGCATGTCAAGTATCTGTTCCTATGACCATGAGATCATACAACTCACTGACACCACAGGAATGTCTTGTGTGTATCAAACATCGCAACATAACGTGGTGACTATAAAGGTACGCTACAGGTATCTCTGAGGGTGTCTGTTGTGTTGGCATGGTTCAAGACTGGGATTTGTTACTCCGTGTGACGGAGAGGTATCTCAGGGCCCACTCGATAATACAACATCACAAAAAGCCTTGCAAACTATGTGACTAAGTGTTAGTCATGGGATCTTGTATTATGGAACGATTAAAGAGACTTGCCGGTAACAATGTTGAACTAGGTATGGAGATACTGACGATCAATCTCGGGCAAGTAACATACCGAAGAACAAAGGGAACATCATACGGGATTAACTGAATCCTTGACATAGGGGTTCGACCGATAAAGATCTTCTAGAATATGTAGGAACCAATATGGACATCCAGGTCCCGCTATTGGTTATTGACCATAGAGGTGTCTCGGTCATGTCTACATAGTTCTCGAACCCGCAGGGTCTGCACACTTAAGGTTTGGTGATGTTTCGGTAGTATAGAGTTATGTATGGTGGTGACCGAAGGTTTTTCGGAGTCCCGGATGAGATCCCGGACGTCACGAGGAGCTCCGGAATGGTCTGGAGGTAAAGATTGATATATAGGAAGTCCTATTTTGGTCGCCGGAAAAGTTTCGGGCTCATCGGTAGTGTACCGGGAGTGCCGGTAGTGTACCGGGAGACCATCGGGAGGGGTATTTCGACCCAAGAGGCTACATGGGCTGTGGGAGGATGAATACCAGCCCTTAGTGGGCTGGAGGAAGTCCCACAAGGGCCCATGCGGCTGGAAAGAAAAAACCCAAAAGGAAAAAGGTGGGAAAAAGCAAAAAGGGATAAATTCGGAAGGAGTCCTAATCCTACTAGGAGTGGAGGAGGAGGACTCCTTCTGGTTCGACCGACCCAAGGTCTGGCTCCTTGGGAGCCAATCCTCCTACTCCTCTCCTCCTATATATACTAGAGGGTTTTAGGGTTTTGGCACAAGATTTTCAGCCACGTGCTACCCGTTCCTCTAGTGCATAGTTTCTCCTCTAGATCGATTTTCTGTAGTGCTTAGGCGAAGCCCTGCCGGAATAGCTCCACCACCATCGCCGCAGCACCGTCACGCTACCGGAGAACTCGTCTACCTCTCTGCTCCCTCTTGCTAGATCAAGAAGGCAGAGATCGTCATCGAGCTGTACGTGTGCTGAACGCGGAGGTGCCGTCCGTTCGGCGCTAGATCGGAAGGCCCGTGATCAAGATTGCGAGACGAATCGTGATGAGATTGCGGGACGGATCGTGATGAGTTCGTGGGACGGATCGTGATTCGATTGCAGGACGGATCGTGATGAGATCGCGGGACGCTCGGCGATTTGGATCGCGAAGACGTTCGACTACACCAACCGCGTTTCTTGACGCTTCCCGCTTAGCGATCTACAAGGGTATGTAGATCCACTCTCCCTCTCGTAGATGCTCATCACCATGGATAGATCTTGCGTGTGCGTAGTTGGATCGGATTCGACGACGGCGGTCCTTGAGAAGGTTGAAAAGCAATTTATGTATCACCGTTGTGGTTTTTGCGTAGGTGAGAATTGTTGTTGCTAGATACCCGTAGCAGCCACGTAAAACATGCAACAACAATTAGAGGACGTCTAACTTGTTTTTGCAGGGTATGTTGTGATGTGATATGGCCAATTACATGATGTGATATATGTGATGTATGAGATGATCATGTGTAGTATAGAATATCACGACTTACATGTCGATGAGTACGGCAACTGGCAGGAGCCATAGGGTTGTCTTTAATTATTGTATGACCTGCGCGTCAATCATTAAGTGCTATGTAATGCTTTACTTTATCGCTAAACGGTAGCAATGGTAGTAGAAGCATGATGGGCGCAACAACCCCGATGGCGACACGTTGATGGAGATCAAGATGATGGAGATCATGGTGTCATGCCGGTGACGATGGAGATCATGTCGGTGCTTTCAAGACGGAGTTCGAAAGCACAAGTTCGTGGCCATATCATGTCACTTATGATTTGCATGTGATGTTAATCCTTTTTATGCACCTTGTTGAGCATGTGCTCAGATTGTCTGGGTGCTACAATTGCTTGAATCGAGTGGGAGTTGATCTTCCAGATAAGATAGTGATTGATATAGTTCTCCGAGTCACTATCACTAAGCTACTAGAACTTCGTGATGGACTATAATTATGCCAGGGATGGAAATGATGATCCCTGAGCTGTTCGCGATGTTTGACACCGCGAAGGTAGAAAACAAGAAGGAGCATCAAGAGTTGATGGTTAGTAAAACCACTAGTTTCGAGAAGGGCAAGAGCAAGGAGGGAAACTTCATGGATAGCAAGTCAGTTGCTGCTCCAGTGAAGCAACCCAAAGATGAACCCAAACCCAAGACTGAGTGCTTCTATTATGAGGAGAGCAGTCGCTAAAGTGGAACAACCCTAGATACTTGGTAGAAAAGAAGGCTGGCAACATCGACAGAAGTATATTTGATATATGTGTTATTGATGTGTACCTTGCGAGTACTCCTAGTAGCACCTGGGTATTGGATACCGGTTTGGTTGCTAAATGTTAGTAACTCGAAATAAAAGCTACGTAATAAACGGAGAACTAGCTAAGGGTGAGGTGACGATGTGTGTTGGAAATGTTTCCATGGTTGATGTGATCAACATCGCATGCTCTCTCTATCTTTGGGATTAGTGACGAACCTAAATAAATGTTATTTGGTGTTTTGCGTTGAGCATGAACGTGATTAGATCGTGTTTATTGCAACATGGTTATTCATTTAAGTTAGAGAATAATGGTTATTCTGTTTACATGAATAATACCTTCAATGGTCATGCACCCAGTGAGAATGGTTTGTTGAATCTTGATCGTAGTAATACACATGTTCATAACATTGATGCCAAAAGATACAAAGTTAATAATGATAGTACTACATACTTGTGGCACTGCTGCTAAAATGTCATATTGGTATAAAGCGCATGAAGAAACTCCATGCTGATGGATCTTTGGACTCATTCGATTTCGAATCGGTTGAGACATGCGAACCATGCCTCTTGGGCAAGATGACTAAGGACCCCGTTTTCCGAATGGATGGAGTGGGCAAGTGATTTACTGGAAATGATACATGTTGATGTATGCAATCCAATGAGTCTTGTAGCGTGCGGTGGATATCATTATTTTCTTACCTTCATTGATGATTTGAGTATATATAGTGTATATTTACTTAAGGAAACACAAGTCTGAATTGTTTGAAAGGTTCAAAGCAAATTCAGAGTGAAGTTTAAGATCATCGTGACAAGAAGAAATGTCTGCAATATGATCATGGAGGTGAATATCTGAGTTACAAGTTTGGCATACAACTTTAGACAATATGAAAGTTGTTTCACAACACATGCCACCTGGAACACCATAGCGTGATGGTGTGTCCGAACGTCATAGTCGTGCTCTATTGGATATGGTGCGTGCTATGATGTCTCTTATCGTTTTGCTACTATAATTTTGGGATTATGCATTAGAGACAACTACATTCACTTTAAATAGGGCACCATCTAAATCCGTTGAGATGACACCATGTGAATTATGGTTTGATAGAAACCTAAGCTGTCATTTCTTGATGTTTGGGGCTGCGACGCTTGTGTGGAAAATGTTTTCACCTAATGAGCTCGAACCCAAAGCGGACAAATGCATCTTCATAGAATACCCTAAGAACAGTTGGGTGAACCTTCTATCTCAGATCCAAGCATAAAGTGTTTGTTGCTGAAACGGGTCCTTTCCCGAGAAAAAGTTTCTCTCGAAAGAATTGAGTGGGAGGAAGATATAACTTGATGAGGTTGTTGAACCTTTGTTTCAACCAGAGAGTAGGGCAGCATCGAAAGATGTTTCTGTGGAACCTATGTCAGTTGAAGAGGAAGTAAATGATGATGATCATGAAGCTTCGGATCAAGTTACTATCAAACCTCGTAGGTCGACAAGGATGCGTACTGCTCCTGAGTGGTATGACAACGATGAACCTACAAGATATGGAGAAGCGATGATGGGCCCAGATTCTGACAAATGGTTAGAGGCCATGAAATTCGAGAAAGGATCCATGTATGAAAACCAAGTATAGACTTTGGTGGACTTGCTCGTTGGACGGCAGGTCGTTGAGTACAAATGGATCTTTAAAATGAAGACATACGCTGATGGTGAATTTCACCATTTTATAAAGCTCGACTTGTCAGAAAGGAGCTTCCGACAAGTTCAAAGAGTTGACTGCGATGAGACTTTCTCCCTCGTAGCGATGCTAAAGTCTGTTGGAATTATGTTAGCAGTTGCTGCATTTTTCAATTATGTAATCTGGCAGATTGATGTCAAAAGATTGTTTCCTTAACGGTTTACTTGAGGAAAGGTTGTATGTGATACAACCAGAAGGTTTTGTTAGTCCTAAGGATTCTAAAAGGTGTGCGAGCTCCAGCAATCCATCTAAGGGCTGGAGCAAGCATCTCGGAGTTGGAACACACACTTTGATGAGGTGATCAAAGTTTTGTAGTTTATACAAAGTTTACGAGAAACTTGTATTCACAATAAAGTGAGTGGGAGCACTATAGAAATTCTGATAAGTATATGTGGATGACATATTGTCGATTGGAAATAATGTAGAATTTCTGGAAAGCATGAACAGTTGTTTGAAAGTGATTTTCAAAGGAAGACCAGGATAAAGCTACCTAATTGTTGAGCATCAAGATCTATAGAGATAGATCAAAATGCTTGATGATACTTTCAATGAGTACATACCTTGACAAGATTTTAAAAGAGTTCAAAATGGATCGGTCAGAGAGAAGTGTTCTCATCTGCTTTGTAAGGTGTGAAGTTGAGTGAGACTCAAAGCTCGACCACAGCAAAAGAAAGAGAAAGGACGAACGTCGTCCCCTATGCCTTAGCCATAGGCTCTGTATATTATGCCATGCTGTGTACCGCACCTGGTGTGTGCCTTGCCATGAGTCTGTCAAGGGGTACAAAAGTGATCCAGGAGTGGATCACTGGACAACGGTCAAGATTATCCTTAGTAACTAAAAGACTAAGACAATGTTTCTGGATTATGGAGGTGATAAAGAGTTCGTCGTAAAGAGTTACGTCGATGCAAGCTTTAACACCAATCCGGATGACTTGTAGTAGCAATCTGGATAGGTATAGTGGAGCAACCATTTGGAATAGTACCAAGTGGAGTGTGGTAGGAATGTTTACGGTTTGACATAGAGATTTACAAGGTACACACGGATCTGAATGTCGCGGACCCATTGACTATAAGACCTCTCTCACATGCAAAGCATGATCGAGCCCCATAACTCATTGGGTGTTAGATTCATAACAATGCGAATCACATGGTGATGTGAACTAGATTATTGACTCTAGTGCAAGTGGGAGACTGTTGGAAATATGCCCTAGAGGCAATAATAAATTAGTTATTATCATATTTCCTTGTTCATGATAATCGTTTATTATCCATGCTATAATCGTGTTGACCGGAAACTCAGATACATGTGTGGTACATAGACAACACCATGTCCCTAGTATGCCTCTAATAGACTAGCTCGTTGATCAAAGATGGTTAAGGTTTCCTAGCCATGGACATGAGATATCATTTGATAACGGGATCACATCATTGAGAGAATGGTGTGATGGACAAGACCCAAACTACAAATGTAGCATATGATCGTGTCAGTTTAATGCTATTGTTTTCTGCATGACAAGTATCTGTTCCTATGACCATGAGATCATGCAACTCACTAACACCGGAGGAGTGCCTTGTGTGTATCAAACGTCGCAACGTAACTGGGTGACTATAAAGGTATGCTACAGGTATCTCCGAGGGTGTCTGTTGGGTTGGCATGGATCAAGACTGGGATTTGTTACTCCGTGTGACAGAGAGGTATCTCAGGGCCCACTCGATAATACAACATCACAACAAGCCTTGCAAGCAATGTGACTAAGTGTTAGTCACGGGATCTTGTATTACAGAACGAGTAAAGAGACTTGCTGGTAACGAGGTTGAACTAGGAAGGAGATACCAACGATCGAATCTCGGGCAAGTAACATATCGAAGAAGAAAGGGAACATCATATGGGATTAACTGAATCCTTGACATAGAGGTTCGACTGATAAAGATCTTCATAGAATATGTAGGAAGCAATATGGACATCCACGTCCCGCTATTGGTTATTGACCGTAGAGGTGTCTCGTTCATCTCTACATAGTCCTCGAACCCGTAGGGTCTGCACACTTAAGGTTTGGTGACGCTTCGGTAGTATAGAGTTATGTATGGTGGTGACCGAAGGTTGTTCGGAGTCCTGGATGAGATCCCGGACGTCATGAGGAGATCCGGAATGGTCCGGAGGTAAAGATTGATATATAGGAAGTCTTATTTTGGTCGCCGGAAAAGTTTCGGGCTCATCGGTAGTGTACCGGGAGTGCGGGTAGTGTACCGGGAGACCATCGGGAGGGGTATTTCGACCCAAGAGGCTACATGGTCTGTGGGAGGATGAATACCAGCCCTTAGTGGGCTGGATAAAGTCCCACAAAGGGCCCATGCGGCTGGGAAGAGAAAGCCCAAAAGGAAAAAGGTGGAAAAAAAAAGGCAAAAAGGGCTAAATTAGGAAGGAGTCCTAATCCTACTAGGAGTGGAGGAGGAGGACTCCTCCCTCCTGGTTCGGACAACCCAAGAGCTGGATCCTTGGGAGCCAAGCCTCCTCCTCCTCTCCTCCTATATATACTAGAGGGTTTTAGGGTTTTGGCACAAGATTTTCAGCCACGTGCTACCCGTTGCTCTAGTGCATAGTTTCTCCTCTAGATCGATTTTCTGCAGTGCTTAGGCGAAACCGTGCCGGAATAGCTCCACCACCATCGCCGCAGTACCGTCACGCTGCTCGAGAACTCGTCTACCTCTCCGCTCACTCTTGCTGGATCAAGAAGGCGGAGATCGTCATCAAGATGTACGTGTGCTGAATGCGGAGGTGCCTTCCATTCGGCGCTAGATGGGAGGGACCGTGATCAAGATTGCGAGACGGATCATGATGAGATCGCGGGACGGACCGTGATGAGTTCACGGGACGGATCGTGATTGGATCGCAGGACGGATCGTGATGAGATCGCGGGACGCTCGACGATTTGGATCACGAAGACGTTCGACTACACCAACCGGGTTTCTTAACGCTTCCCGCTTAGCGATCTACAAGGGTATGTAGATCCACTCTCCCTCTCGTAGATGCTCATCACCATGGATAGATCTTGCGTGTGCGTAGGAAATTTTTTGTTTCCCATGCAATGTTGCCCAACAGAAAGGCGGTTCAGATAATGTAAGGCAATGTTGGAATTACAAAGGAAGAGATAATAAAATCAAGCAGAGAAGAAATACATACCTCTGTGGGGCGCTTCTTCTGAGCCAGGGAGTTAGGTAACCCGGACATGAGATCGGTAGATCCGATGCTCCGGGTCTGACGTCGGTCGGCTTGCTGTTGCTTTTTCAAAATAAATTGGGGATCCAAATAAGCAAGAGGATGAGAAAGGGGAACTTATTGAACGACCCGCCATATCTTCTAGGGTATAAAATATTCTGAGTCAGACGAAATATAAGTTACCTTAGGGTCGTTGGCGCGGCTCGTCTCTGCCTCGTCATGTGAATGGTTGTTGTCATTAAAGTGAATGAAGAGGCGGCAAAAAGTAGTCAAATTATACCTCTGAGTCATCTGATTCCGGTGGTTCAAACCATTCTTCTTGAGGAGTGGTCTTTTTTGGCCTCTTGACCGCGACTTTCTTCTTGGCCTTCTTCAGAGGAGGAACATATTTTTTCTTCTAGAAGTCGGAGTCAGCCTGAAAAGATAAGCCGACAAATAGTGAGGAATTGCCAATACATAGCTAAATAAAGAGAAGAGACTATGGAGAGTCGCCTTACTTCTGGGGCCGGGTTAATGACACTGAAAGGTGCCAGCCCAATGGCGCTGCAAGCTCCTGAAGTCTCGTGGACAAGACTCCGGATGACAGTTGTAATATCATCTTCTGTTAACGTCGTCCGGCTGAAGCAGAGGGAATCGTCGTATTTACCCGGATATTCGCACATAAGGTGATTTCTCCGGCTCAAGGGCATAATCCTCCAGGAGATCCAGCAGTGGATCAAATCCAACCCCGTCAGTCCGCTGGCCATGAGGGCCTTAATCTTGGCGTGAGCTGGCTCGTGCTTCGCCCGTTCAGCAGTTGATAGCCGGCCAGGAAGTTCGGAGGTCGTCTTGAGCCGGGATGTGCGGTAACCCGACAGCGGACGTTCACCCTCTAGGGAGGTATCTTTACAATAAAACCAAGTCTTATTCCAATCTTTTGGGTGATTCGACATCTGGACAACCGGAAAAGTTATGTCTCGACGCCTCTGAATTGAAATCCCGCCGAGCTCTAAGCTTGGGCCGGCCTTCACTTCGGTCTGGCGGTTTGCGTAGAAGAACTCCCGAAAGAGACCAATAGACGGCTCGGCTTGCAGATAGACTTCGCTGAGCACTTGGAAGTTACAGATGTTGGAGACAGAATTAGGGGCGAGGTCTTGAGGGTGCATCTTGTAAAGGTGAAGAACATCCCAAAAGAATTTTGAGCCGGGGGGTTACGAACCCACGTTCGTTGTGATCTGAAAATACCACTACTTCGCGCTGCCGAGGAACGGGCTTAAGTTCATCACCCGGAACCCACCAATGGATGACATCCTTGGCGGGAAGGGTGCCCGCATGTACAAAGTCCATCAGGAACTCTTCGGTGATGCAAGAGCCGACCCAGTTGCATGAGTTGGACGCACGAGACATGGCGGCGGTTTAAAACTATGCAAAGTAACAATGTACGGCGAGTCAAGGAATGGCAGATATCTACGAGCGGTTAAAAGCTTATGACCTTAAGGTTGAGTCGCCAGGATCCGGTTGGTGAGAGTTGAAATTACATGGCGGGTCAAGAAGAGAAAGCAAAATTTGGCTAAGTGCGGAAAACAGGTCTCACAAAGTATCTCTGAGATTACGGATCTACAAAATGGTGAAAAATGTTTTTATTTCAGACCTAGAGATGAACTGATGAAATGGTGAAAGTTCGAAAACGGCAGGCGGAGCAGTTACAAATCTACGTAGTGCTACTATCGTTCTCCTACAGAATGCCGCATTAGGAACAAGATATCGTCAAGTTCTGATGGGCTAAAGCATGGCCATCATTGGGAGAGAAGCTCGTGTTCAAAAGCGGTGGAAGAACTCCATGAAACCCTACCAAAATGGCTACGGATCTAGGGGAAGAACTCACCGGAGACGCGGCGGCGGACGCGGGCGAAACTCTGGAATGAACAGGTCGATGCAGTGGCCTCGACGACGACGGCACAGAGGCAGCACTGTAGCAAGGTGTGCTAGAGCGGCGGCGTTGGAAGGCGAAAGACGAATAGCGAGCGGGAAGAAAGGCAAGAGCCACCCCTCGCGGTCCTATTTAATAGGAAAAAGTGGAAACATGCGCGAAAATCTAGGCGACAAATGTCATTTGACCAAGGCGGACGCCTCGATTCCCGGACCGTCCATTTAATAAGGGAAAGATTCGTCGCGGACGTTAGAGGATCTTTCTGACAGATTTGGCATGACGTCATGGCGGGTCATCATTTTCAGGCTCGCCGATGATGAAGAAGGAGGCTGAAATGAGCAAGCTCAAATCAACCTGGGGCCTAATGTTGGGGATATAACCCCACGGTGAGACCCGCCCCAGAGGCTTCGGGTCACACTAGGCGGCTCGTACACCAATCCAAGAGTGGGCTATGAAGATTTAAGCCCAAGACGTTTGGCGGCTTGACAAGATGGGCCGAAACGTGCCCGGACGGAGAAGACCCGGGCGAGTAAGCCGCCCGGAGACAGCTTGGTCAGGAAGGCAAGATAAGATAGGGATAGACTCAGACACGTAGTGAGAGTTCAGCTACAACTTGTATGACCCGTGGTCTTGACCTCCTATATAAAGGCGAGACCCGAGGCGACTTAGAGATCAGATTACGTGAACTAGGTTAAGCAATAGCTCCCTTGTAATCGATACGCCAAGCAATACAAACACAAGCAGGACGTAGGCTATTACCTTGACTTGAGGGGCCGAACCTGGGTAAACTCGTGTCCTTCGTCCCAACCAACCCCTTTGAGTCCATCACCTTAGCGATGGCCTCGAATCCAAGTCCGTTCACCCGGACATCTGTCGTGATAAAACCACGACATAGGGGCTGTTTGGTTTGCGACTAAGTTTGCCACACCTAAGGTTTGGCAAGTTTGACCAACTTAGGTTGGTGTTTGGTTCAAGCCATACCTTTGGCAAGCCACACTAGGGTCCCACATCATATACACTCAAAAAGTGTGGAAAGATTCCCTTAGGCTTGCCAACTTGTGGCTTTCATTTTGAAGAACTAACCTTAGTAAAGTGTGGTAACTTTGTATGGCAAAATGTGGCATTGCTAGCTGTAGAACCAGACAACCGCTAACCTTAGTCAAGTGTGGCAACTTTGTATCGCAAAATGTGACATTGGTAGGTGTAGAACCAAACAACCCCTTAGTCACAAACCAAACAACCCCATTAAGAATCACATGACCTTATAAACACACTCAAGGGGGGAGGGGGGGTACTACAAACACACTCAAGGTTACATTTTTCTTCTTATTGCATCCACCGACAATGTGCCGTGAGCAAAGCATGGTGCCGCCTTTGTGCCTCCGTCTTGGTGGAGTAAGCCTTTTGGAACTCGGGAGCTCGTAAAGTAGTGGTCGGGAAGTTGTCGATACAGACTAGGAGACACCGACGACCGAATCAAAAATATCACCCAAAAAGAGAACGCCGATAAGGACATGTAGAAACTTTGAAGACGACGAAATCCTGTCGAGGGGGGGGAGGGCAAATAAACATATTAACTTGTACTAGCGAAAAGGCCCGTGCGTTGCAACGGGAGAAAAATACCACACGCTTTAACAAAAATGGTCTATAATCTGAGAATTTGTAGCTACGGCTCAAATAAAGATGGTCTTAGCTTACAAAAGCACAATCAAGATTCCACATGTATTCCATTTCAACATGACTTGCGTGTACATTTAATTCATACAAAGAAATGGGCCGGTGATCATGCATTTATTCATGCCATGTGCGAAATGGGGTGTTGATACGGGCCGGTAAAGTAAAATGATAAAAACAAACGACGACACGTTAGCACACCATGGGGATATGTGTACATCAAAAGCGGTTTTCAGTTTAAGCATCACCAACCTAGGGTGACTCTTGAACACTTTTTACCACATGCATACTTCTTAAATACATGAAGAGTTGTTAAAAAATACATGATTTTTACTCATAAAGAGAGATTTTTTCTGAAAAAAACATTTTTGTATGGTCTCCTGTGGACGCGGGTACTTGCGTCCCTATTTCATCACTATTTCTTACCGTACATGTCATAGGCATTGGTCCCTCTTAAATACGGGATTTTTAATCATAAAGAGTTTTTTTCTAAAAATAATATTTTTGTATGGTCTCCGGTGGACGCAGGTACTTGCGCCCCTATTTCATCACTACTTCTTACCGTACATGTCATAAGTATTGGTCCCTGTTTCATCACTACTTATATCTTATCAAATATGTCTTTTATTTTATTTTGTGTCATGCATGCCTTCTTTTTACTTTATCTCATGCATGTCCTCTCTTTTCTCTTCTTATCTATAGAAGAATAACGCAACATCTCATCTTTATCGGGTCTTCTCTGTATTTTCTCATTTTATTGGGTCCTTCTTTTATTTATTTTCATGCATGTCCTTATTTATTGGGTGTGTGTAGCAAATTTTATCTTCAGTTTTGTGGTTAATCCTGATTTTGCCGAGGTGTTCATCCCCAATTCGAATCGGTACTGGTATGAAAGAAAGACGTATAGTGCATTATTGATTAAGATTGCACCTTAGATAGTATTTTTTTAATTGCTAACAGGTAAAATAACATTATATTCAGATTCTACATGTTTTTCTAATCAAATTTCATATATAACATATTAAATTTGGAGTTGCGGTTTAGAAGATATAAGTATTTTTTTAAATATTTTGTATGTACTACGGATTTAATGTGAGAAACATCAGGGGATTTCTATAAAATAACATGACAGACTAAGAATACATTTTTTTATTCATTAGTAGGTATAGAAAAATATAGCGATTACTCTAAAAAAGGGTTTGTGACACGTGTGCACACACATAGTTACAACTCTCTCGCAACTTGTGGTACACATCATCTCTTTCTAGGTCGATGTCTTGTTCTCTCTAACACACACATACACACACGCACACAAGCGCGCGTACTCTAGGGTCTCATTTAGGTCATAGGATAGTAATATTGTAGGAATCGGAAACCAAATGAGACTGACATGCATCTCAATTATGAGAGTACGTAGACGAGAGAAGGGAAGCACACACACTCGTCCCATCAGACACACATGCGAGTACACGATGGAGCGCCATGTACACGAAGAGGCAGCTTACGTGATAATGTGATCCTTTGTTCACTTAATGGAGGGTCATGGACCACACGTGAGTAATACAAAGTACGACCTAGAACCGATGGCGTGTTATCTTTATTTTTAAATAGCTATAACCCACTATCTAATTTTCTTTTCCATGCAACAATGCCACATTATCAAACCATGCATAAAGTCATAAGCTACTTTTCCATTAATTTCTTCATGCAAATCATACCACCTCATGCATGCCTTTTTTTCAGGGAATTACGTCATGTAAGACACTTCTATATATTATTACACTAATTTTAGTCTTATATCACTTAATCATACATTGTTTTAACAAGGTTCCCACAGCAACGCGGGGCATCGTCTAGTTGATCGAGTTTTCTTTCCTAGTACGTTAGAAGAGGATTGCTCTGCGTGTTTTCTATTTTCTTTTTGCAGGAACGCATGTATTCTATTTGAAACTATTTTCATGGAGAGATTCTTTTACTCCATTATATATGTAGGCTTGATATTTAGGCTTGCTTGCTAGGGTTGCTCCCATCTCACTCTCTCCAGATCTAAACAAGACGGTAGTGTTCACTCTATCATTCTCCTCATCCGGGGTCACGTATCTGGTTGGATCTCGTTCGTTGGGGAAGGGAAGGAGGTGCAGCGTTGACTAGGTCAACATCGTTGAGGGAGGAAGCCAACGCGCACCCTCCTCTCTGAGTCGATGCTTACAGGGAAGGGCTTCTGCACCCTTGCTCATTGTCATTGTGTGGGCATATCCCGTCGCCCGCCTCACACATCTCGTCGACCTAAGGTATAATTTTTTTTGGAACCGACTTCATTCTACTGGCCCAGCTACCCACGTCGCTTCATGTGAATCTTCTTCTACTCCCCAACTCCCCATGTAGCTAGGCTTCGTCAGTTGGTCCAACACCACCTAAATTTTTACTACTATTAGAGGAAAGGCTACCCCAAGAAGACGAAAAGTTATCCTGGTTGAATGATGCATAAATGGTTCACCTTCTTGTGGGTGTACACATTAATTCTTGTTTACCACTAGAGGAAAGGCTACCCCATGAAGACGATTTTTTAAGGTGATTCTATTTGTGGATGTACATTTCATTAATTCTTATTTACCATTAACGGTTCTTAAAACCCTCTCTACCTCTTTGTGCAAATTGGCATAATCATTTTACCTCGTTGCTATTGTGACCTTTATGTGCACTATGCAAAATACTTCTCTTTGTACGAGTGTTTTTGCAGATCAACTTAAATCTCACACCGGTGATGTTGCTTGATCTTAGTGAAACTACACATTTCGTTGACTTGGCAAGGCATTTTCCCTTTCCATACAACCTTTTGTGACAACGATCCTTGTGTTAACCATGCACGAAGCTAGTGATCATGTGTTATTGTTTTGCTACTGTCATGAAAAAGTAATACTACTATTGTTTTGCATGTTAATCTAAAGCCACTACTAATTTGAGGCAATGTATTGCCACTTTTAATCTAGTGCCAGTGTCAAAATGATGTGATGCCACTTCTTACTTAATTGCAATTTTTCATACTGTGAATGCAATATCATTGATAAAATCAGAGATGTCGGTGTTAATTTTGTGGCAGTGCCAAAACAAAGTGACGACCATATTTAGATGTCCCTTTTACATATATTTTTGGCAAACAGGGATGCATACCTATATACTAGGGCATGCCTTCCTCAATTTGAGCATTATTGTCCTCTGCCACGTGGTTCTATCTTTCTCGAGCTTGATGGCCAAGAAGAAACAAACCACGCCAACGATATTAATTATCTTAGTGATGCCTCACCCAAACTTGATGCCAAATCAATGATGTATCATCACAATGACCCTACCGATGCTCATGGTTGACTCTCATAGTTGCATCGGCCGGTGAAGCTTCTCGATGTTGGAGAAATATGCTGCAATCTACAATTGGTGCTCTTTGATGTGTATCCACGAAGATGTGGATGTCATTCATCGGTGCACCTTGGTTGCTTTGTAGGCGCAACCGTCTTTCACCTTGTTGTAAATTTGTCTTTCTCTATGAACTAAACATTGCCTTGGAGAAGCATCAATGTTAGTAGCAACAACAAAAGTTTTTTTGTATTGTTTTCTAACCCTTCTCACAACTTTGTCTTCGGCTTTGATCATTCAGTCTTTGAGCTATACTAGCACATATGCCCGTGCGTTGCAACGGAAAAATAATAATAATATCACACTCATCTAGACTAATGTAAGCATGACTCAAAGAATCCACTTCGCATGTCATGCAAGTCCATGTCCTCTATTTCAACACGGCATCCATCTATCGCGACTTATGCTCTTTTCCACCATCCTTGATGATGATCTTGTTGGGGAACGTAGTAGTAAATCAAAAAAATTCCTACGCATCACCAAGACCAATCTATGGAGAAACTAGCAACGAGCAAAGGGTAGAGCATCTTCATACCTTTGAAGATCGCAAGGCGAAAGCGTTACAAGAACGCAGTTGGTGGAGTCGTACTCGCAGTGATTCAGATCGCGGTCGATTCCGACCTAAGCGCCGAACAACTGCGCCTCCGCGTTCAACACACGTGCATCCCGGTGACGTCTCCTACGCCTTGATCCAGCAAGGAGGAAGGAGAGGTTGAGGGAGAGCTCCGGAAGCACGACGACGTGGTGATGGTGGAGCTGCGTGGTACTCCGGCAGGGCTTCGCCAAGCGCTACAGAGGACGAGGAGGAGGAGGGGTAGGGCTGCGCCGAGAGAGAGAGAGAGAGAGAGAGAGAGAGAGATCTATGTTGGCAGCCCCCAAAACCCTCACTATAATATAGGAGGAGGCGAGGAGGGTGTGCCCCATCTAGGGTTCCCATCCAAGGGGGTGCGGCAGCCCTAGATGGGGGAGGGCCGGCGGCCAAGAGAGGGAGAGAGGGGGGCGCGCCCTAGGGTGGGCCTAGGGCCCATCTGCGCCTAGGGTTTGCCCCCACTCCCCTTAGCTGCGCCTTGGGATGAGGTGGGAGGTGCACCAGCCCACCTAGGGGCTGGTTCCCTCCCACTCTTGGCCCATGTAGCCTTCCGGGGCTGGTGGCCCCTCCCGGTGGACCCCCGGAACCCTTCCGGTGGTCCCAGTACATTACTGGTGATGCCTGAAACACTTCCGGTGATCAAATCCTCACTTTCTATATATGAATCTTCATTCCGGAACTCCTCGTGACGTCCGGGATCTCATCTGGGACTCCGAACAACCTTCGGTAACCACTTACACTATTCCCATATAACCCTAGCGTCATCGAACCTTAAGTGTGTAGACCCTACGGGTTTGGGAGGCATGTAGACATGCCCGAGACACCTCTCCAGTCAATAAACAACAACGGGATCTGGACACCCATGTTGGCTCCCACATGCTCCACGATGATCTCATCGGATGAACCACGATGTCGGGGATTCAATTAATCCCGTATGCAATTCCCTTTGTCCATCGGTATGTTACTTGCCCGAGATTCGATCGTCGGTATCCCTATACCTTGTTCAATCTCGTTACCGGCAAGTCTCTTTACTCGTTCCGTAACACATGATCCCGTGACTAACTCCTTAGTCACATTGAGCTCATTATGATGATGTATTACCGAGTGGGCCCAGAGATACCTCTCCGTCACACAGAGTGACAAATCCCAGTCTCGATTCGTGCCAACCCAACAGATACTTTTGGGGGTACCCATAGTGTACCTTTATGGCCACTCAGTTATGTTGTGACGTTTGGGACACCCAAAGTATTCCTACGGTATCCGAGAGTTTCACAATCTCATGGTCTAAGGAAATGATACATTGACATTAGAAAAGCTTTAGCGGACGAACTACACGATCTTGTGCTATGCTTAGGATTGGGTCTTGTCCATCACATCATTCTCCTAATGATGTGATCCCGTTATCAACGACATCCAATGTCCATGGTCATGAAACCGTGACCATCTATTGATCAACGAGCTTGCCAACTAGAGGCTCACTAGGGACATGTTGTGGTCTATGTATTCACACATGTATTACGGTTTCCGGTTAATACAATTATAGCATGAATAATAGACAATTATCATGAATAAGGAAATATAATAATAATAACTTTATTATTGCCTCTAGGGCATATTTCCAATAGTCTCCCACTTGCACTAGAGTCAATAATCTAGTTACATTGTGATGCATCGAACACCCATAGAGTTCTGGTGTTGATCATGTTTTGCTCGTGAGAGAGGTTTAGTCAATGGATCTGCGACATTAAAATCCGTATGTACTTTACAAATGTATATATCTCCATCCTGGACATATCCATGAATGGAGTTGAAATGATGCTTGATGTGTCTTGTCTTCTTGTGAAACTTGGGCTCCTTGGCAAGGGCAATAGCTCCAGTGTTGTCACAGAATAGAGTCATCGGGCCCGACACATTGGGAATCACTCCTAGGTCGGTGATGAACTCCTTCATCCAGACTCCTTCATGTGCTGCTTCCGAAGCAGCTATGTACTCCGCTTCACATGTAGATGCCGCCACGACGCTTTGCTTGCTGCTGCACCAGCTGACTGCCCCTCCGTTCAAAAAAATACATGTATACGGTTTGTGACTTGGAGTCATCCGGATCTGTGTTGAAGCTAGCATCGATGTAACCCTTTATGACGAGCTCTTCGGCACCTCCATATACGAGAAACATTTCCTTGGTCCTTTTTAGGTACTTCAGGATATTCTTGACTGCTGTCCAGTGTTCCGCTCCGGGATCACTTTGTTACCTCCCTACCAAACTTGTGGCAAGGTTCACATCAGGTCTGGTACATAGCATGGCATACATAATAGAGACTATGGCTGAAGCATAGGGGATGACACTCATCTTTTCTCTATCCTCTGTCATGGTCGGGCATTGAGTCATACTCAATCTTAGACCCTGTAACACAAGCAAGAACCCCTTCTTGGACTGATCCATATTGAACTTCTTCAATATCTTGTTAAGGTATGTGCTTTGTGAAAGACCTATGAGGCGTCTCGATCTATCTCTATAGATCTTGATGCCTAATATGTAAGGAGCTTCTCCAAGGCCCTTCATTGAAAAACACTTATTCAAGTAGGCCTTTATGCTTTCTAAAAGTTCTATATCACTTGCCATCAACAATATGTCATCCACATATAATATGAGAAATGCTACAAAGCTCCCACTCACTTTCTTGTAAAAATAGTGTGTTCTCCATAAACCTATATAAAATCAAACGCTTTAATCACCTCATTAAAGCGAATGTTCCAACTCCGAGATGCTTGCACCAGCCCATAGATGGAACGCTGAATCTTGCATACTTTGTTAGCATCTTTAGGATCGACAAAACCTTCTGGCTGCATCATATACAGTTCCTCCTTAAGGAAACCATTAAGGAATGTCGTTTTGACGTCCATTTGCCAGATCTCATAATCATAAAATGCGGCAATTGCTAACATGATTCAGACGGACTTCAGCATCGCTACGGGTGAGAAAGTCTCATCGTAGTCAACTCCTTGAACTTGTCGATAACCCTTAGCGACAAGCCGAGCCTTATAGACGATCACATTACCATCCGCGTCAGTCTTCTTCTTAAAGATCCATTTATTTTCTATGGCTCGCCGATCATAGGGCAAGTCCACCAAAGTCCATACTTTGTTCTCATACATGGATCCTATCTCGTATTTCATCGCTTCAAGCCATTTGTTGGAATCTGGGCCTGCCGTGGCTTCTTCATAGTTTGAAGGTTCACCGTTGTCCAACAACATGATTTCCAGGACAGGGTTGCCATACCACTCTGGTGCGGAACGTGTCCTTGTGGACCTTCAAGGTTCAATAGCAACTTGATCTAAAGTTTCATGATCATCATCATTAACTTCCTCTCCAGCCGGTGCAGGCTCCATAGAAACAACTTCCTGTGGTGTGCTACTCTCCGGTTCGAGTGGAGGTACAATTACCTCATCAAGCTCTATTTTCCTCCCACTTACTTCTTTCGAGAGAAACTCTTTCTCTAGAAAGGATCCATTCTTGGCAACAAAGACTTTGCCTTTGGATCTGAGGTAGAAGGTATACACAACAGTTTCTTTGGGGTATCCTATGAAGACGCACTTTTCTGCTTTGGGTTCGAGCTTCTCAGGTTGAAGTTTCTTCACATAAGCATCGCATCCCCAAACTTTCAGAAACGACAGCTTATGTTTCTTTCCAAACCATAATTCATACGGTGTCGTCTCAACGGACTTAGACGGTGCCCTATTTAAAGTGAATGCGGCAGTCTCTAATGCATATCCCCAAAATGATAGCGGTAAGTCGGTAAGAGACATCGTAGATCGCACCATATCCAATAGAGTGCGATTACGACGTTTAGACACACCATTTTGCTGAGGTGTGCCAGGTGGCGTGAGTTGTGAAACAATTCCACATTTCCTTAGGTGCGTGCCAAACTCGTGAGTCAAATATTCTCTGCCACGATCAGATCGTAGGCACTTTATTTTCCTGTCACGTTGATTCTCTACCTCACTCTAAAATTCCTTGAACTTTTCAAAGGTTTCAGACTTGTGTTTCATTAAGTAGACTTACCCATATCTGCTTAAGTCATCAATGAGGGTGAGAACATAACGATAGCCACCGCAAGCCTCAACGCTCATTGGACCGCATACATCGGTATGTATTATCTCCAACAAGTCAGTTGCTCGCTCCATTGTTCCGAAGAACAGAGTCTTTGTCATCTTGCCCATGAGGCATGGTTCGCACGTGTCAAATGATTCAAAATCAAGAGACTCCAAAAGTCCATCAGCATGGAGTTTCTTCATGCGTTTGACACCAATATGACCAAGGCGGCAGTGCCACATGTAAGTGGGACTATCGTTATCAACCTTACATCTTTTGGTACTCACACTATGAACATGTGTAACATCACGTTCGAAATTCATCAAAAATAAATCATTGACCAGTGGGGCATGACCATAAAACATTTCTCTCATATAAATAGAACAACCGTTATTCTCAAATTTAAATGAGTAGCCATCTCGCATCAAGCGAGATCCAGATACAATGTTCATGCTCAAAGCCGGTACTAAATAACAATTATTAAGGTTTAAAACTAATCTCGAAGCTAGATGTAGAGGTAGCGTGCCGACGGCGATCACATCGACCTTGGAACCATTCCCGACACGCATCGTCACCTCGTCGTTTGCCAGTCTCCGCTTATTCCGCAGCTCCTGCTTGGAGTTACAAATGTGAGCAACTGCACCGGTATCAAATACCCAGGAGCTACTACGAGCGCTGGTAAGGTACACATCAATAACACGTATATCACATATACCTTTAACGTTACCGTCCTTCTTATCCGCTAAGTACTTGGGACAGTTCCGTTTCCAGTGACCGGTACCCTTGCAATAAAAGCACTCACTCTCAGGCTTGGGTCCATTCTTGTTCTTCTTCCCGGCAACTTGCTTACCGGGCATGGCAACTGCTTTGCTGTCCTTCTTGAAGTTCTTCTTACCCTTGCCTTTCTTGAAACTAGTGGTCTTATTGACCATCAACACTTGATGTTCCTTTTTGATTTCCACCTCCGCCGATTTCTGCATCGAATATAACTCGGGAATGGACTTCTCCATCCCTTGCATATTGTAGTTCATCACAAAGATCTTGTAGCTAGGTGGAAGTGACTGGAGGATTCTGTCAATAACCGAGTCATCTGGAAGATTAACTCCCAGCTGAGACATGCGGTTGTGCAACCCAGACATTTTGAGTATGTGCTCGCTGACAGAACTATTTTCCTCCATCTTACAAATGAAGAACTTGTCAGAGACTTCATATCTATCGACCCGATCATGAACTTGGAAAACCATTCTCAGCTCTTGGAACATCTCATATGCTCCATGTTGCTCAAAATGCTTTTGGAGCCCCGGTTATAAGTTGTAAAGCATGCCGCACTGAACCAGGGAGTAATCATCACTATGCGACTTCCAGGCGTTCATAACGTCTTGAGTTGCTAGGAAAATGGGTGCATCACCTAGCGGTGCATCAAGGACATATAATTTCTTGGAAGCTATGAGGATGATCCTCAAGTTACGGACCCAGTCCGTATAGTTGCTTCCATCGTCTTTCAGCTTGGTTTTCTCTAGGAACGCGTTGAAGTTGAGGGCAACATTATCATGGGCCATTGGATCTACAAGATAGATTGTAAAGACATTTTAGACTAAGTTCATGATAATTAAGTTCACATAATCAAATTATTTAATGAACTCCCACTTAGATAGACATCTCTCTAGTCATCCAAGTGACACATGATCCACGTCAACTAGCCCGTGTCCGATCATCACGTGAGACGGACTAATCATCAATGGTGAACATCTCCATGTTGATCATATCTTTTATACGACTCATGTTCAACCTTTCGGTCTCCCATGTTCCGAGGCGATGTCTGTACATGCTAGGCTCGTCAAGTCAACCTAAGTGTATTGCGTGTGTAAATCTGGCTTACACCCGTTGTATGCGAACATTAGAACCTATCACACCCGATCATCACGTGGTGCTTCGGAACAACGAACCTTAGCAACGGTGCACAGTTAGGGGGAACACATTTCTTGAAATTTTAGTGAGAGATCATCTTATTTAAGCTACTGTCGTTCTAAGCAAATAAGATGTAAAACATGATAAACATCACATGCAATCATATAGTGACATGATATGGCCAATATCATCTTGCTCCTTTGATCTCCATCTTCGGGGCACCATGATCATCATTGTCACCAGCATGACACCATGATCTCCATCATCGTGTCTTCATGAAGTTGTCTCGCCAACTATTACTTCTAGTACTATGGCTAACGGTTAGCAATAAAGTAAAGTAATTACATGGCGTTTTTGATTGACACGCAGGTCATACAATAAATTAAGACAACTCCTATGGCTCATGCCGGTTGTCATACTCATCGACATGCAAGTCATGATTCCTATTACAAGAACATGATCAATCTCATACATAATATATATTTCATCACATTCTTTTGGCCATATCACATCACATAGCATACCCTGCAAAAACAAGTTAGACGTCCTCTAATTGTTGTTGCAAGTTTTACGTGGCTGCTACGGGTTTCTAGCAAGTACGTTTCTTACCTACGTAAGAGCCATAACGGTGATATGCCAATTGCTATTTAACCTTCAGAAGGACCCTCTTCATCGAATCCGATCCGACTAAAGTGGGAGAGACAGACACCCGCTAGCCACCTTATGCAACAAGTGCATGTCAGGTAGTGGAACCAGTCTCACGTAAGCGTACGTGTAAAGTCGGTCCAGGCCGCTTCATCCCACAATGCCGCCGAATCAAGATAATACTAGTAACGGCAAGCAAATTGAGCAAATCATCTCCCACAACTACTTGTGTTCTACTCGTGCATAGAATATATGCATAGACCTAGCTCATGATGCCACTGTTGGGGAATGTAGTAGTAAATCAAAAAAAATCCTACACATCACCAAGATCAATCTATGGAGAAACCAGCAATGAGCAAAGGGGTAGAGCATCTTCATACCTTTGAAGATCGCAAAGCGGAAGCGTTACAAGAACGCGGTTGGTGGAGTCATACTCGCGGTGATTCAGAACGCGGTCGATTCCGATCTAAGCGCCGAACAACGGCGCCTCCACGTTCAACACACGTGCAGCCTGGTGACGTCTCCTACGCCTTGATCTAGCAAGGAGGAAGGAGAGGTTGAGGGAGAGCTCCGGCAGCACGATGGCGTGGTGACGGTGGAGCTGCGTGGTACTCTGGCAGGGCTTCGCCAAGTGCTACGGAGGACGAGGAGGAGGAGGGGTAGGGCTGCGCCGAGAGAGAGAGAGAGACAGACAGAGAGAGATCTATGTTGGCAGCCCCCAAAACCCTCACTATATATAGGAGGAGGGGAGGAGGGTGTGCCCCCTCTAGGGTTCCCACCCTAGGGGGTGCGGCAACCCTAGATGGGGGAGGTCCGGCGACCAAGAGAGGGAGAGAGGGGGGCGCGCCCTAGGGTGGGCCTAGGGCCCATCTGCGCCTAGGGTTTGCCCCCTCTCCCCTTAGCTGCGCCTTGGGCTGAGGTGGGAGGCGCACCAGCCCACCTAGGGGCTGGTTCCCTCCCACTCTTGGCCCATGTAGCCTTCTGGGGCCGATGGCCCCTCCCGATGGACCCCCGGAACCCTTCCGATGGTCCCGCTACATTACCGGTGATGCCCGAAACACTTCCGGTGACGAAATCCTCACTTCTTATATATGAATCTTTACCTCCGGACTATTCCGGAACTCCTCGTGACATCCGAGATCTCATCCGGGACTCCGAACAACCTTTGGTAACCATGTACACTATTCCCGTATAACCCTAGCGTCATCGAACCTTAAGTGTGTAGACCCTACGGGTTCGAGAGGCATGTAGACATGACCGAGACACCTCTTCGGTCAATAACCAACAGTGGGATCTGGACACCCATGTTGGCTCCCACATGCTCCACGATGATCTCATCGGATGAACCACGATGTCGGGGATTCAATTAATCCCGTATGCAATTCCCTTTGTCCATCGATATGTTACTTGCCCGAGATTCGATCATCGGTATCCCTATACCTTGTTCAATCTCGTTACCGACAAGTCTCTTTGCTCATTCCGTAACACATGATCCCATGACTAACTCCTTAGTCACATTGAGCTCATTATGATGATGTATTACCGAGTGGGCCCAGAGATACCTCTCCGTCACACGGAGTGACAAATCCTAGTCTCAATTTGTGCCAACCCAACAGATACTTTCGGGGATACCCGTAGTGTACCTTTATAGCCACCCAGTTATGTTGTGATGTTTGGCACACCCAAAGTATTCCTATGGTATCCGGGAGTTGCACAATCTCATGGTCTAAGGAAATGATACTTGACATTAGAAAAGCTTTAGCAGACGAACTACACGATCTTGTGCTATGCTTAGGAATGGGTCTTGTCCATCACATCATTTTCCTAATGATGTGATCCCGTTATCAACGACATCCAATGTCCATGGTCATGAAACCGTGACCATCTATTGATCAACGAGCTAGCCAACTAGAGGCTCACTAGGGACATGATGTGGTCTATGTATTCACACATGTATTACGGTTTCCGGTTAATACAATTATAGCATGAACAATAGACAATTATCATGAATAAGGAAATATAATAATAATCACTTTATTATTGCCTCTAGGGCATATTTCCAACAGACCTTGGTGTCGACCTAATCACAACGCATCTAGGTCAGTCTCAAGGCGAAGAACTTGACCATCACATGACACACCTATCACTAAATCACACCAATCCAAGGAATTGAATTGTGCTAGTACATGGAATATTTAAACTAATCTATTGATCTAGGCGTGAGGGTTGCCCTCTATGTCCCTCGGGCACATGCTCCATACAATGCCTTCTACACAACCCCCGTACTTTACTACGGAGAAAACACATGTGGCCCTGTACCAAGGTTGCCCAGACCAAAGAATTGGGTTATGGGGAAAATATGGCTAATGGAAAAAATGAGGTTGCTTTGTGGTATGGTTTTTGATGCATGTCTGCTAACAATAGTGTGTGGCTAACAATAGTGTTGGACACCTGTCTGCTACCACATTGAACGCTAACTCGGTTGCATGCGAGACGGTTATTGAGAAGGCAACTCACCTACAACTCCGAGAAAATAATATCAATTGATAACTCTTGGGGACGGGTCCACTACCATGACATGCATTACTTCACTGCATGCGCCCATTGCCACCACAAGATATGTCGTTTTCTAGTTGCATGGAAGCAGTACTTGGTCGCCCTGACTGGGTCACCGAAATCAATAGTTGCCTAATTCCCTTTGCCACTAAAATACATATGAACTTAGACATCACAAGGTTCAATAAATGAATAGACAGACTATCAACTTGTGTGCGCTCTTGTTTTAATTTGGATATATGGGCCAGCATTGATGTTTGAATCCCATTAGGAATGTTTGATTGGTGAAGCTAGATTCCATAGTACTTTCCGGTGGCAATTTGAGTTGAGCCTATGATTACTTCAAAAAAACAACAAAAATGTAGTACTACAAGCTAGCACAAGTGTGAGTGATAATGATAGGGACTGGAGGAAAAGAATGTCATCTGTTATAGTGTATAAGAGGTTTGGTTTTTGTCGAAGCTAGCCTTGCCAATGCATGGGCACACCAGAAAATGGGCGAAGTTTTCGCTTGCCCGCGACTTCCCAACGATTGGCGTGAAAGTGAACTGGGAGAGGACGAGTCTTCGAGGGCGTGCCAAATAATTGGCTGCATTCCAAGCGGTTTCCCTAGAGTCAGTCAACGCCAAAAAAATGGTTGGACATACATTGACATTGATTCAAACAGGCCCAAAATACGATGTAGCTCATTTTATTCCATGAGAGCCGACTGACATAGTTGGTTAATATGGTGCAATTTGCGACACCTCATGTCGTTGGTTCAAATCACACTAAAGCACTTATTTTGAAAAAAATCTTACAAAGCTTTATTCATTCGTCATAATGTTTATAAGGATAGATGGAAGATTTCTGGTTTGTCATAATGTTTATAATGTTCATTCGTCATAATGTTTGTCATAATGTTTATAAGGTCCTGTGTTTGATCCTTGTTGCACCCAAAATCCAGGCTAGAGAAAAAAAAAGTGAAGAAACGATCTGTCCTTTAATATTAGGTAGAGATAAACATTCTATTTATGAGTTGGTTCTGAATTTTTGCTACTAGTTAAATATGTTATCAAACTTTGATCAAAATAATACATAACTACATAAAAATATGAATCTAGTAATGTCCTTATAATTTTTATTGACATGTATTATCACTTTTCTATTTTATTTTGTAGTCAACCTTTGATCAAAACTTCAATGTAGAGTAAATCTAGACGGAGGTAGTATGAGACACAGTGGCCCGGTGATTTAGGACGAATACAAGAACCCATAATAACTAGGAGAGGGAAAATTGTACATACAAAATAAATAAAATTGAATGTTGGTGAAGCCCCCATTTCCGATAATTTGACCCGTGTGGTTGTTCACTTGATGGAGGATCCTGTACCACAAGTGAACAATAAAAATTGTGACCTGGATGCCGCTACTTATGACTTGCGTTGGGTTTTTCCTCAAAGAGGAAGGATGAAGCAATATAATAGCAATAAGTATCTCCCCAGAGAGAACCAAGGTTATCGAACTAGTAGGAGAATCACGACAACTTGTCTTTCAAGCGGTACCTACACACATAAAACCAAACACTTGCACCCAATGCGAGCAAGAGTGTTGTCAAGCCCCTGAACTCATTACTTGCAAGGATTACTACGGATAGTGGTAGATAGATAAAGATAAAAGAAAAATTAAATTAAAGTAAATAAATTGAGCAAGATATTTTTGTGTTTTTAGAAAATATGATTAAGTAAACCCGGGGGCCATAGTGTTCACTAGAGGCTTCTCTCTTAAAAGTAGCATATGGTGGGTAGACAAATTATTGTTGGGCAATTGGTAGAAAAGCGCATAGTTATGATTATATATTCATGGCAATGATCATGTATATAGGCATCGCGTCTGTGAGAAGTATATCGAAACAATTTTGCATCTACTACTATTACTCCACCAATCGACCACTATCCAACTTGCATCTATGGTATTAAAGTCCATAATAAAGAGACTAATGCTTTAAGCAAGATGACATGACATAGACAAAGTAAGCACAAGCAATATGTTCAAACCCCATCATTTTACCCTTAGTAGCAACAACAATACAATACATGTCTTGTCCCCTTCTGTCACTGGGATATAGAGCACCGCAAGATTGAACCACTAGAATGCACTCCTCCCACTGAAGATAAATCAATTTAGTTGGCCAAACCAAATCGATAGATGGGAGAGACTTAGAAATCTATAACAATCATGCATAATAGAATTTAGAGAAGACTCAATTACTTTCCATGAATAATCTCATCATAATCCCACAATTCATCGGATCCCAGCAAACACATCACAAAAAGAAAATTACATCGGATGGATCAATGCGAGAATCGTGAAGAACTTTGTATTGAAGATCAAAGAGAGAGAAGAAGCCATCTAGCTACTACCTATGGACCCATAGGTCTGTGGTGAATTACTCACATATCATCATGGAGGCAACAAGGTTGATGAAGATGGCCTCCGTGATGGATTTCCCCTTCGATACTATCGGAAGGCCTCCAGATGGGATCACAGAAGAACAAAGACTTGCAGCGGCAGAAAAATTGTTTCAGGTTGCTCTATGTTGATTTTGTGGTAATTGGGAATATATAGAAGTGGAATTAGGTGTAACGCCCCGGACACACCCGCCGGTAGTCATTACTCCTGGCGGGATCTAGACTGGCCTCACAGATCAATACTAGTCTTTTCTACGCACTTTGTCCCGGAAAAGAAGGAATTCCTTATTGATATGAGTAGTCTATCATCCCTAATAAGCCAGGCTATCATATACACCACCACTCAGAGGAACCGACGTCCTCGTCGGGTCACAGGAACGTTCCCTCTTGGCACAAATGTATGTGCTTCTAGTCTGATACATGTGTCATTACGTATGCCACGACGGGTCACCAACTTCATGAACAACATGACCGCGCACCTGTAGGCAAACATCCGTGTAACCGCGAGGGTCTACTCTGATACCAACTTGTAACACCTCGGACACACCCGCTGGTAGTCGTTACTCCTGGCGGGATCTAAACTGGCCTCACGGATCAATACTAGTCTTTTCTGCGCACTTTGTCCTCACTCATGCGCACCCGGGACCAACTTCCTGGCCAGTCACCCATCCTAGAACTACTCCAAGCCAAGCATGCTTAACCTGGGAGTTCTGCTCGAATGGGCTCCTAGAAAAGAAGGAATTCCTTATTGATACGAGTAGTCTATCATCCCTAATAAGCCAGGCTACCACATTAGATCAGGAGGTGCCACGAGGGCCCCACAAGCCATGGGGGCGCGCCCTACCCCCCAAGGCGCCCCCAGTGGCTTATGGCCACCTCGTGGGCCTTCTGGCCTCCCCCTGAATGTTCCTGGGTCTCTTCTGGTCCAAAAATAATTGATAAGTCTCCAACATATCTATAATTTCTCATTGTTCCATGCTATTATATTATCAATCTAGTAGGGTCGATGGAACCATAGATTCCTCGCCTTGATAAATCTGTCAGAAAAACATCCCAAAACAAGAACAAAGGAGAAACTTGTGTGGTCAAAACATACTTGAGTATATATAATGAATTGTTCTAGGTTAGAATACATGTCCAGGAAAAAAAGGGAGTCCGAGAGGCACATGAGGGCCCCACAAGCTATCAGGGCACGCCCTTGGGGTGGGCGTGCTCTGTTGCCTTGTGGCTCCCTCATGGATCCCCCTGGCTCGTTTTTATTTTTGGAATTTTTATAAAATACCAAAAGCAACAGAACATATTTTTTTGGAATTTTTGGAGCCGATTTACTTACCGTATCACATACCTATCCTTTTCAGCTTTCTGGAGTGTTTCAAAAGGTCTCTCTTATGTGCTCTTTTGGGGTCATAACTAGAAAAATATTAGTTTCAACATTGACTGGCATACCTGAGATATAATGCTTAATTCTTTTCCCATTTACCACTCTCGGATTTTTGAATTCGAAGTTGTTAGTCTTGATAGCACCAGAGCGATAAACCTCCTCGACGACATAAGGGCCTTCCCATTTAGAGAGAAGCTTTCTTGTGAAAAATCGGAAACGAGAATTGTACAAAAGAACTAGGTCTCCTACATTGAATTCCCGTTTTTGGATTCTCTTGTCATGTCATCTTTTAACCTTTTCTTTAAATAGTTTAGCATTTTCATAAGCTTGTGTCCTCCATTCATCTAATGAGCTAATATCAAATAACCTCTTTTCATTGGCGAGTTTAAATTCATCGTTAAGTTATTTGATTGCCCCATAAGCTTTATGCTCTAACTCAAGAGGTAAATGACATGATTTTCATAGACCATTTTATATGGGGACATTCCCATAGGGTTTTTATAAGCACTTATATAAGCCCATAAAGCATCATCAAGTTTCTTAGACCAATTCTTTCTAGATCTATTAACAGCCTTTTCCAAGATCAATTTTATTTCTCGATTGCTCAACTCAACTTGACCAGCCAACTGAGGGTGATAAGGTGATGCAATTCTATGGTTAACGTCATATTTAGCTAGAAGTTTACAGAAAGCACCATGAATAAAATGTGAACCACCATCAGTCATTAAATATCTAGGGACTCCAAACCTTAGGAAAATAATATCTTTAAGCATTTTAATAGAAGTGTTATGATCAACACTATTAGTTGTAATAGCTTCTACCCACTTAGTAACGTAATCAACAACAACTAGAATATGAGTATACCCATTAGAGGAAGGGAAAGGTCCCATATAATCAAAGCCCCAAACATCAAATGGCTCAATAGCAAGTGAATAATTCATAGGCATTTAGTGACGTTGACCAATGTTACCAATTCTTTGGCACTCATCACAAGAGAGGACATACTTACGAGCATCTTTGAAAAGAGTAGTCCAATAAAAACCAGATTGTAATACCTTGTGTGCAGTTCTATCACCAGCATGGTGCCCTCTGTAGGCCTCAGAATGACAATTTCGTAGGATCTATCCCTGTTCATGCTCGGGTACACAACGTCTAATAATACCATCCACTCTGTCGGTGTCAAAACCGACGGATCTCGGGTAGGGGGGCCCAAGCTATGGATCTTGGATCAATGGGGAACAGGGAACACAGGGACAATATTTACCTAGGTTCGGGCCCTCTTGAAGAGGTAAAACCCTACATCCTGCTTGATTGTATTGATAAGTGTATGACAATTACATAGTCGATCTACCATGAGACCAAATGAACCAAACCCTAGATGAGTGGGAATAATGGTTCTGTCCTCTATGAACTAAACCCTCTGGTTCATATAGACACCAGGGGTGCCTTGGGTTACACATAGTCGGTTACATCGGGGGATAAACATGTCGATCTTGCCATCTTTACTTGGAGGACACACCAAGTCATCGAAGGTTTCCTCCCCGAACACGAAGTCGTCTCATAGCTCGACCTTCAAGCAATAGGCATAGATCGACACATTTGTCCGGCCCATAAGAGATAGGCCGGCGACCCAGTGACCCCTTAATCCTGGACTCCCTCGGTACCCCCCCGAACTAGCCTCCAATGTCGGGGTACATGATTCTCGACAACTTCATGCGCCCAAGGTCTCTGGCTTGTGGGACGAGTTCTTCTCCTCTTCTATGTTCGATTGCTACTAGTTGGGCCACTGATGACTCCCCAATTGTCGAAGCATCGCGTGGACCACATTATTAACTTTCCAGCTTGAGCTTAATGATATTCTTTGATTCCCATGTGTTGACGGGTGGTGGGTAGTCTGATAGTCTTTTACAGAAATACCCTCTACGGGTCAAAGAAAAACGCCTATTAAACAGGTCGAGTGTACCATGAGCGATGCATCTCGTTCCCTAGCCATTGAGTGACCAAAAGTTAGGGAGCCCCGAGACATGGCAAGTGCACCAGACTCCTCCTCATGCCCTCATGGCCATCTCCCTGGTGATTGGGCAAGTTGTTCAGTCTACCGTCTCCGATTGAGTGACGCCAAAATGCAAGGTTATCTGCATGCCTCTGATCTGGTGTCCACCCGCCCTAAATTAACTTCTGCGAACAGCGAGGCTTTTGCAGAGAACTTCCCTGCTCCATGTAAAGAAGAGAGGGTATGCTTCATGCCCTTCCTCTTACGAGGTTTGGGCTTCCCCATCCACCCCTTCCTAAGGGGTTTGCTGGAGTTTTACAGGATCCAACTTCATCATCTTACCCCTGGATCCATTTTGTATATATCGAGTTATGTTGCCCTTTGCGAGATGTTTCTGGTCTGCGAGGCCCATTTCAATTTGTGGATAAAATATTTATGCCTCGTGCCCCGCCTCCGAGGAGGGACAATCTTTGAAGTCGATGGAGCCAAAGTATGGTGCATAGCTGGGACGGGGTGCCCTATTGGGACTCCAGAGAAGGATTCCAAAGGGTGGACCTCAAAATGGTTTCATATTTAAGACACCCCCTATTCGATCCAGCTCGGAGGGGTCTACCTGAATACTCAGACGCTTTGTAACAGCTCGGGACCGACACTCCAGAAGATTCCCCTTTTATTTCCATTCTCGTCTGTGTTTCGTTTGTTTGTCCCATTCATCATCGCATCATTCGCATCATCAGCATAGCATCATCACTCATTTTTGAAAACTTGCATCCGTGAGTAGCTGCTGGTTCTCTCCGTTCTTGCCGTTGCCCGTTTCGAGACCAACCACACATGCACGGGCCCGCGACATCGTTTAAAAAAATCTGTTTTTAAAGCGCACGAAAAATATTCTTGAATTGGGTCGAAACTTGGCGTGTGGTCTTTTTATAGTGTAGGTAGGCCGCCTGCCAAATTTCGTCGCATTTCGAGTTCGTTTGATACCCCATCGGCCAGTCATAGCAGTGCGGTCATCGGTTTATTCGTCGAACGTTTTTTGGTGTTTTAAAACCTCGTGTCACGGGCCACAAACCTCCCTCTCATATCCACCTAGCCCATCTACACAGCTGCCACAGCCCACCTAGCCACCCTCTGCTTCCGGGCCATCCGATCGAGATCGAACGGTCCGAAAACAGACAAAAACTGCTAAACCTAGCCCCCCTTGCCTATTTAAACATCCCCCTTCCTAATTAGGAAACCCTAGATCCCCACCTCATAATCCATGCCAGCCATCGCCCTGTCTCCCTCCTCCTGCTGCTGGGCCCGCCCGAGCCCACATGAAGCCCATCTGGGCCTGGATCCCGCTGCCGCTCCAGGGAGGGAGTTCCCCAGCGCCTGAGCGAGATCGAGGGGAGGAGCCCCTCGATCCAGCGTCGCAGCCGCGCCTTCCGTCAGCTCCCTGGTCGCCGGAGGACCTGCCGCCCCTCATCGGAGCTTCACTGGAGTCTGGGGCCACCGCCCTTGCCCTCTCTCTCTCCCCTGCAGGACTTCGCCGCTCGTCCCCCGAGCCACCGCATGCCGTCGTTCCCCGTCGGATCCGGCCGCCCGAGCCTTCATTGTCCTCTGTCATGAGCCCCGCCACCATGAGGCCCACCGCTGGCCCTGCCTCCGCTCTGGATCGAGCAGGAGAAGACCGAAGCCCCTTCGCAGGCGCCAGGCCTCGCCTTCGCATGGGCTTTGCCTCGCCCGCGGCGCAGCCGCCCTTTGACCGACCCATGAGGCCTTGGGTGAGCGCCCCTCAGCTGTCCCTCGTCTGCGTGCACACTTTAGTTACCGTCACCCATTGTCTCTGTTGGGCCAGATTCTAGATTCAGCCTGTTTCGTTATTTTTTTGGTCTGGCGATTTTTTCTAATTATCCCAAGAATTACTGTTTTTGCAGAAAAACCCCTAGACTTCATACATTTAATAACTCACCAACCGTGCATCCGATTAAAAAAATTTATATAAGAAACTTGACTAGAATTTCATGTTGATTCATAATATCCAACTTTCATGCATGATAAAAAATGTTTAACTGTTGTTTTCATGCAATTTGCGCAAATGCCATGTTAGAATGATTTATTTCATAACTAATGAACCGTAGCTCCGTTTAAAATGTTCCAGATATGTAACTTGGCAAAAAAATGTGTAGAATCACATGGTGACATTTATTCTACTGTTTAACAACTCTAAAATATGGTTAGTTCAGATCTGGACCAAACTTAAATTATGCATATGAGGTCGTTCCGGAATTGTTATTTGTTGCTTCCGGCCTCCTTTAATATGCCTAGGTGAAGTAGTTGTTTGTGCTTCACCTCTTGCCATGTCTAACAAAATTTAACATTGAGGTGTACCTAAACGGGAATGAACTAAATAATTCGAACGTGGAGTTTCGTCAATATGAAACTCTTTGCATATTGAACTTCACTTAATATGTAGTAGTTGTTTGTTGTGCTTGCCATGACATGCCCTGCATTGCATATTAAACCGGACATGCATCATATTTGTTTGCGCATCATGTCATGCATATGTTGTGGTGTATCTTGTGTTGATTGTTGTTTATGGATTGCTTCTTCTCGATAGAGTTCCAAAAGAGTTCAGAGTGTGAGGATTCGTTCGACTACGTTGGCTCGTCTTCTTCATGGACTCGTTTTTCTTCCAAGAGGGGTCTCAGGCAAGATGACACATTTCCCTGGATACCACTACTATCATTGCCATGCTAGATGTCTCTTTTTTGTTGCTATGTCACGCTACCTACCACTTGTTTGACAAGCCTCCCAATATTGCCATGAAAAGCCTCTAACCCTCCACCTTCCAGCAAACCTTTGTTTGGCTATGTTACCGCTTGCTCAGCCGTTCTTATAGCGTTTCTAGCTGCAGGTGAAATTGCTTCCATGTGACAACATGGACATTCTTTTGTTATCACAATATTATTGCTATTTAATTTAATGCACTTATACACTTGGTAAAGGGTGGAAGGCTTGGCCTTTTGCTCGACGTTTTGTTCCACTCTTGCCACCCTAGTTACTTGTGAATCGGTGTTATGTTCCATAATTGAGTGCTCCTAACATGCTCGGGGTTGTTATGGGGACCACCTTGATTTTTGTTTTATGATAAAACTTGTCTGGCAAGGCCCAACATTGGTACTATTTGCTTAATAACAACTAAAATTTGCATAGGGCATGATTGCCCCATGGATAATTAATCAACAACCCGGGCCAGTGCTCCTCATGAGTGTTGGTCCAAACTAGAGCACTGTGCGGGGCCACCCCAGGGCAACTTGGGTGATTTCTATCAGGCCACCATACACTAGCTTATCCGCCGTGTCCTGAGAACGAGATACGCGGCTCCTGTCGGGATCGTTGACACATCGGGAGGCCTTGCTAGATTTGTTTTACCTTTCTCGAATGTCTTGCGCGAGGAACTCTGATCTTCTTCGGGCTATATCGAGGTGTCGGATTTCCTTTGGAATTGCCTAGGATGATCACGAGATCCTTGGTCGAGGTTATTCCCGCGGCGTGTGGTTAATTTGTGATGGATGAGTTGGAGCACCCCTGCAGGGTTAAATCTTTCGAAAAGCCATGCCCGTGGTTATGTGGCAAACTTGGATACTTTGTTTAACACCAGGTCATAGCAAACTTGAAGTAAACTCAAATAAAATACTCCAACTGTGTGCGTAACCATGACTGCCTCTTCTCGTGAGTCCTTATCCAAGAGAGAACACGGTGGGGGTTATGATTGACGGAAGTAGGTGTTCAGGACCATTTAGTGATCATTACTAGTTCACATCCGTTATGCGTAGGCCACCCACTTTACTTTTTGTACTCTTAAGTTAGCCACTCAAATAAATGCTTAGTCGCTTGGTGCAGCCTCACCACTTAACCATACCTCACCATTAAGCTTTAATAGTCTTGATACCCTTGGAAATGAGATTGCTGAGTCCCTGTGGCTCATAGATTACTACAACAACAGTTGCAGGTACAGGTAATGCGATGATTTGACGAGAGCACATTGCTTGTTTGATTTGGAGTTCTTCTTCATCATCATCGATCTAGGATGGGTTCCAGGTGGCAGCCTGGGATAGCAAGGATGGATTTCATTTTGTCGTTTGTTTTCGTCCGTAGTCAGACCCTGCTCTTTTGTATGATGTTTGAATATGTTGTTGTATTGATGTGACTCTGATGTAGCTTGTGGCGAGTGTAAGCCAATTCCATATACTCATCTCTTCTGTACATGTACTTGTAATGATATCCATTCTTGCAACAGGATGAGATGCGCTCCTATCCCCGTCGAGGCCCTTGAGCCAAAATAAGGATAGGGTCGCATCCTGGGCATGACAAGTTGGTATCAGAGCCAGGTTCCGACCTAGGAGCCCCCTTGATTGATCGAACTTGGCCGAGTCGAGTCTAGTAAAACTATTTTGAGTCTAGTTATATTGGAGACTAGGTTTATTTTTACTCCTCTTCTATACTCTGGTGAGGTATTCGACTTAGGAATTTTGATTCTACTCCTCTTCTCGCTCAATTTTTTTAGGATCACTCGGGTATTTTGGAAACTATATGATACCGATGTGACGAAGTTCTGTCTTGGTGCCTCCTGTCCGACTTGATTTCTTCTGGGGAGTTGAGCTCCAGGGAATTCTTGGCACATCGTTATCATTCAGTTTCCTTAGTATCTCAGGCTGGAGGGTGTTCGGAATTGCTTCAATACTTGTCGTGGTGAGATAAGGTCGGAGTCACCCAGTACTGGGGAGGCGTTCGGGGTACCACCATGGTTAGTATCGTTGTGCTTTTGAAGATCCGAGTTAGATGGATTTCTGGAAGCCTCTGGTTATGTGTTGAAGGATGGATACAGTTGGGGTGTAGGTTTGTTATTTGTGTGAGATATTTCCTCCTTATATCCCCAACACCGGATTGCATAACCAAGAAAGTTTTCGGGAGTTATTAGGTGGGAATTCAAGTAGTTACCTAGGCTATCTCCCAACAGATCATGATGTGAGGTTGGGGTTCGACATCTAGTGGGTTCGTTTGTTCACTGTCTTTCTTACAGAGGATAGTCTTGATTGATGTTTCGTCAAGCCTTGTAGTTCGCTACGCCTAGGGATCATATTCGAGCGTCATTTCAATATGACAATCCAATGTACGATCGAGCCCGTGTGAACCTTACCACGAAAATATTGAGCGAAATCTCTGTTATGCATTTGTTCTGGCCTGTTTCGTAAGCCTCATCCTTTGTTTTGTTTTGTATATGGTAATTCGAGTTGCTTCAATGTCAAGTGGGGATTTCATATCTTTACTAACAAGTGTTCTCATATTTTCTGTGGGATAGCTAATTCTTATTCTCAATCAAGTTATCATATCAATTCTTTTCCTACCGATGTACTTCTCTTCTAGATAATTCAATCCTCCCCCAAAAATTGCAAGATCTATCCCCATATTCTTCTCCGGAGTTTGTCTCATCTGTCCCAAGTTTGTTTGTTTCCCCACCCTCCCACCCTTTTTATTCATCAATTAATTCTCATCCAAGTGTCTTTTCTATTCCTGTAATGCTTCCGCTATCTTTTCTTCTATTTTGTTTCCGGTGATTCTTTGTGAATATTCTCAGGAGTTTCAATTTCAAGATCTATCCTCACATTCTTTGTTCTTGTTGTTATTCTTCCCCAGTGGATTCAATTCAAGTTCTCGGTGTTCATCATATCCTTTTCATTCTCTAAATTCTTTCTCGTGTTTTAATTCTTTATTAAGCCTCTCTTGCTTATTCATATCTCTATTCTACCTGAGTTTTCAAGATATTTAAGAAGATCCATGTTTCCATTCAAAAATCTTTCGATTATTTTGGGGTTCTCACCTTATCAAGTTTCAGCTTGTACCGGTGCAATCTTTCTTTCTAATCAATCGTTTCAATGGTGTTTCTTTGAGTGGGCCCATAACCCATAGGTTTTTCCCCAGGATCTTACCTGGCTCTTCTAATCTTTCTAGAGATATTCTCAAGTTCTCTTTTAATATGACGTAAAAATTATTTTCATCAGTCATATTCTTTCTCGAAGATCGCTTCTAAATTATTTTCATCATTGTCTCAACCTTTCCTTATTCATTATTCCGGAGTATCTAAGTAATTCATGGTGTTGTTCTCGTCTCCATTCTCTGCATTGAAGACCGAAGGAGTGGTTCTCTTAAATCTTTGCTCATTCTCTTGAAGATTCATGGTCTCATCTTCGTGCTATCATCTCAAATTGTTTTTGATCATGAGTAATTCCATCCTTATCTATCCGGTGCATTTCATATTGTTTTCATTTCTCGATCCTCCGAAGGCCATCATTTTAGAAGATTTCTTCGTTCTCAGCTTTCAGCTTTCGTTCTCAAATTCTTCTGAGTTGTTGTCTCTTCATTCGTATCTCAATTATTCCGGTGCTTCGTTCAAGTTTTCTATTAGTCGGATCATGATCTCTTCGTTCTTAGGTATCTTCGTTCAATCGTAGTATCCTCATTCGTTTTGAATTCTTACCGGTGTTCTCATGCAAGACTTCTTCAAGTTTGTGATCTCTCTCTCTTTCTCTTCAACTCTTTGCAACAAGAATAAGTGGTGTGCGAAATCCGTTGCTTGTCATCAATTTAACTTGATGAAGGATAAGCATAACATAATCCTTATTCTAGTTTCATCAAGGGGATTTCAATCCTTCTTCCGGAGTGTTCATGATATCAAATGATCGATCTCAAGTGTTCTTATCATTTCTTTTCCGGAGTTCCAAGTTGCTCAAATATCTCTCCATGAAGCTTCATCTAAAGCATAGCAAGGCCTCAATCCTGTTATTGCTGTTCAATTATTTTCTATCATCCTCTCATTTCTAGAGGTTCTTCATGGTGGTTTGTTAAGGATGTAATTCTTCTTGAAGTGTTCTTCAAGATTCTTGTTGGAGGTGCTCAAGTGTTCTTTATCTTGGATTTCTAAGTTCAATTCCTTCTCCATTGTCTTTTGAGATGGTGTTATTAAATTCTTGATTATGAGGAGTCTCGAAGGAATATTGTCAAGAATAAGATAAGCAAACCCATCTTGTCTTCTCGGAGTTATCTTGGATTGGATTTCACCTAAAGCATTTCCTAAGGATTGTTGCTATCATGGTGTCATAAATGATCCAAGTTTTCTCCTCTTCTTGGTGAAAGAAGTTTTCTTCTCTTTTGCTCCCAACCAGTCTTTGTTTCTGTTGTGGCAGGTTGTCACCTCGTAATTTTGAGATGTTTTCCATAAGCCCATAACAAGCTATTCTTTCCGTTGTTGATTCTCCGTCAACTACATTCATCTATGTTGTTCAAGTTCAATGGTGGTAGAAGTTGTTATGTTCTTCTTTGTTCTTTTCCTTCCAATGATCTAGTTTCTATTCTTTGTTCCGGAGGCGTTGTCATGTTGCTCTCTTTCAACCATCATCTTGTTTTATCAAGTTCATGTTATTTCCTTGCTTTTTCATTTAACTGGAGTGGTGTGAAATCTTTTCATGATCCTTCCATCTTATGAAGTTTTGATCCTAATCCATCCGAAGTTTGGTGTCTCTCTTTGAATTTCTTTCCATCATATCAAATTTTGCCTCTCTTTCCTAACGAAGTGCTGTCGAAATTGCTTTTGAAGTCTTGCTTTTTTCTCATATCATTCTTCATCTCTTCCAATCCTTCAAGTTCATGTGGGTTCACTCATTTGTCTCAGAAGCAACTAAGTTTTATCTCTTACTCTTGCTTTTCTCTTCCCCTTCTCATTCTAGATCTCGGGACGAGATCCTCGTGTAGTGGAGGAGAGTTGTAACAGCCCGGGACTGACGCTCCAGAAGATTCCCCTTTTATTTCCATTCTCGTCTGTGTTTTGTTTGTTTGTAGCATTCATCATTGCATCATTCGCATCATCGACATAGCATCATCACTCGTTTTCGAAAACTTGCATCCGTGAGTAGCTGTCGGTTCTCTCCGTTCTTGTCGTTGCCCGTTTTGAGACCAACCACACATGGATGCGCCCGCGACATCGTTTAAAAAACCATTTTTAAAGCGCGCAAAAAATATTCTCAGATTGGGTTGAAACGTGGTGCGCTGTCTTTTATAGTGTAGGTAGGCCGCTTGCCAAATTTCGTCACATTCTGAGTTCGTTTGATACCTCATCGGTCAGTCGTAGAAGTGCGGTCATCGGTTTATTCGTCGGACGTTTTTCGGTGTTTTAAAACCTCGTGTCACGGGCCGCAAACCTCCCTATCATCTCCACCTAGCCCATCTACACAGCCTCCACAACCCACCTAGCCCCCCCTCCGCTTTCGAGCCGTCCGCTTCACTTGGTGTACGACCAAGTGATGCCACCCGCTTGTCTCTCGCGGGAAGATTGCTCCCTGGATGCTTTAATGGACAATCTCGACCAGCAACCTGGTGTATGACTAGCACAATGCCCGTGCGTTACTATGAAGGCATAATAAACAAGAAATTACCATTGGTTTAGGAGATCATCATAAGATGATGGTGTCTTGTGTCTTTTGCAAGGTTCACCATTAAAAAAAGAGCGCAAACTTAACAAAAGATCATGTTGTAGTTGCTAAAGAGTCTCGAGCGACCATGGTAGGTTCTTCACAAGATTTATTATGAGATATATTTTGAATTTGGAACATAGGAGAATGGGTGTGAGTAACTTAAATCGTCGCATTGAATTGTAATTTGTTTGCCCTGTTCTGTTATGACATGGAACCGAAAGAATTGGTTGGGAGGAGAAACTAATATCAAGACCATGATTTTGAATTGGAGGCATACTTGCATTTATAATTTATATTTTTACAAGAATGTTATTCTCATATTAGGATAGAAATGTATTTATTTATTTGAGATATGTCTCACACATAGTAAAAGTAACATTTGCTTATTTATGTCTCTTGAAAGGTTGCTAGTCCCACATGTGGGTTGTGCATTTGTTTATTTATGTGGTCCCACATGTGAACTCACCACAACCTCCAACCTTTATAAGTAGGAAAGATTGTATGTAACTATGTACTGATAATCAAAAAATTGCTCCGCATGTGTTGTAAACTTTGTCTTAACCGGCCATCGGCTTTAACCTCCCATGCTAAGAGCTTGGGAGTGTTCCTTAAAATATCACTCAAAAAGAGTGAATTATGTTCGGGGAACCAGGCAATCCGGCCATTTGGTGCGAACAGACAGAAAGCACACAGGGAGATATGCTATATTACTGCTTAGTGTAAGAAACATCTTTCAAAGAAAATATTACCTCTATCGGTACCTTCCTTCAGGCTACTGCGTAAATCGTAGGTAGTAAGGCCGTATACTACTAGTATGCTACTAATGGCTTTTGTGAGGAAAGAAGCCCGAGTAATGGTGATAACAACCATAATTTTATTTGTTGTCCTTGTCGTAGCCGAGCAATTTTCTGCTGAAGATACGTAGCTTCTGGCTTCACCCGTCTGAGGTACGTATCTGAATAACCTGGTCGTAACAATAATAGAGGTGCTCCCTTTACTCTCTAGCCGAACAATCAGGAACGTAGAGGGTAAACATAGGAGCGAGGCAACCCAGCTTGGCAAAAATCTTAGTTCGAATTGATGCATAGAATGGCTTAAAAATCGACAAGGGAAATGTGCATACACGATAAATGTGAATAGATGCTTAGAATATAAAATCATTAGCTTCGGGAAGAAGCCCCCAAGTGTTGTGTTCGGATTTAACATTTGAAGATGTATGCCGAAAATCTTAATACAAGATTGGTTGAGCCAAACGTAGACTTGGGAAGAAAAGAAAAATTCAAACTTGCCAAAAATCAAGGTGGGAGGAAAAGGAAAAAAATAAACAAAAGGAAAGATAAGAAAAAGGAGGGTAGAGAGAATGATGACACCGGTCTAGCCGTAGAAGCTCCGAACACGAGCTGCGTTCCATGGGTTTGGTTCGAGGCGGTTATCCGACGGGTTTCGAAGATGGAAGCCCCTCCTGCGAGTACTTCGTCAATTATGAAGGGCCCCTCCCATTTGGGGTTGAGTTTATGCTTCCGCTTCTTCGGGAGCCGTAAGGCGAGTTCACCCACATTATACGCTTTTGCCCTGACCTCCCTACTCTGATAACGTTGGGCCTGTTGTTGATAAAAAGTAGAACGAGCCCGAGCTATGTCGCGCTCTCCTTCTAAGCCGTCCAGGTCGTCCTGCTGATCTAACTTGGCCTCCTTTTCCTCGTACATGTGCACCCTTGGTGCGTCATGAATAATATCACAGGGAAGGACTGCTTCTGCCCCATAGACCATGAAGAACGGTGTGTATCCCGTTGATCAATTCGGGGTGGCACGCAGGCCCCACAGAACGGAGTCAAGCTCCTCTACCCAATGGCAGTCAGACTCATGCAGAGATTGGACCAAACGTGGTTTAATACCACCGATGATGAGGTCGTTAGCCCGTTCGACTTGTCCATTGGTCTGCGGGTGATACGTGAATGTGTAGTTGAGCTTGATGCCCATTTTTGCGCACCAGTCTTTGACCTCTTGGGCTATGAAGTTGGATCCACTGTCTGTTATTATACCGTGCGGGACGCCGTAACGGTGTACCACACCGGATATAAAGTCGATTACTGGTCCGGACTTGGCCGATTTGGCAGGTTTTGCCTCTAACGGTCTAACCATTTGGTGAATTTGTCAACCATGACCAGTAGGTATTTATTCTTTTTGGTCCCCCTTTAAGTGGTCCGACCATATCTAGCCCCCAAACCGCAAAGGGCCAGGTAATCAGAATAGTCCGAATAGCTGTTGGGGGCATGTGACTTTGATTTGCAAAAAGTTGACACCCCACGCAGTGCTTGACAAGTGACTCAGCGTCCGCTCAAGGAGTGGGCCAGAAGAAACCAGCCCGGAAGGGCTTGTTAACTAAGGCCCTTGCCATAGCATGATGGCCGCCCATCCCTGCGTGGACTTCGGCTAAGAGTTTTCATCCTTCTTCCTCAGATATGCACCGTTGTAGTACTCCGGTGGTACTTTTCTTGTATAACTCACCCTCATGGACTTTATAGGCTTTGGATCGCCGAATTATGCGACGTGCCTCCATCTAATCGTCATGGAGTTCTTTGCGAAGAAGGTAGGCAAGGAAGGGCTCGGTCCATGGGGCAATTACTGCCATGACCTCATGAGCCAAGGGAGTTTCGTCCATTATGGTGCCGCCGATGATTTGGTCGTCTGGTTCATTTATAGGGGGAACAACCTGTTCTGCGCTGGTGAGACCGGCACCCTTATTATCATCCTGCCAAACCACTGATGGCTTAAAGAGCCGTTCCAGGAAAGTGCTTTTTGGGACAGGGTCACATTTGGCCCCCATGCGGGCCAGTATGTCGGCGACTTGTTTGTTGTCTCTAGCGACGTGGTGAAATTCTAGCCCCTCAAACCGTGTGGATATCTTGAGGACATCATTTCTGTATGCCGCCATCTTTGGGTTTTTGGCATCGAATTCGCCGTTGATTTGGGAGATGGCCAAGTTGGAGACTCCCCGTACCTCTAGTTGTTGTATACCCATTGATCCTGCCATCCGAAGACCATGCAAGAGTGCTTCGTATTGGGATGCATTGTTGGAATCGACATACATGATCTGCAACACGTATCGAACGCTGTCGCCTGTGGGGGTGTGAGAATAACTCCAGCCCCCAGTCCGGCCAGAGTTTTGGATCCATCAAAGTACATAGTCCAATGGGAGTATGTACTATATTCCCTCAGGATCTTGGCTTTTGTCCATTCGGCGAGGAAATCTTCCAGCACCTGAGATTTGATACTTCGTCGTGGCTCGTAGGCAATTTCAAAGGGAAGGAGCTCAATGGCCCATTTGGCTATGCGGCCGGTGGCGTCCCTTTTGTTGATTATATCGTTCGCGGTTACTTTGAATGCCACCGTAATTGAACTCTCTTGAAAGTAGTGTCTTAGTTTCTGTGATGGCATAGGTTGTCTTCTGGTAGTGTGGGTATCTGGACTTGCACCGTGTTAGTACTTCTGACACATAATAGACCGGCTTCTGTATCCGGAATTTGTGTCCCTCCTCCTCTCGTTCGACGACGAGCACTGCGCTAATGAATTGGTTGGTGGCCGATATGTATAATAACATGGGTTCACCAGCGCCTGGTGTTGTGTGTATGGGATTGCTTGCCAGTAGTGTTTTAATTTCTTCTAACGCAGCCGCTGCATCATCGGTCCATTCGAAATTGTTGGTCCGTTTCAGCAATCTGTAGAGAGGTAAGCCTTTTCCCCGAGGCGAGAGATAAAGTGGCTTAGCACCGCCACGCAACCAGCCAACCTCTGGACATGCTTTAGCTCTATGGGAACTAGAAGTTCTGGTAGGGCATGGATCTTAGCCAAATTCGCTTCTATTCCTCAATGGGAAATGATGAATCCAAGCAGTTTACTAGCTGGAACTCTGAATATACATTTCTCCGGATTGAGTCGTATATCGTACTCACATAGGCTGGCAAACGTTTTCCTTAGGTCGTTGATCAGCTGGCTGACGTGTTTAGTTTTGATTACCACATTGTCCACGTATGCCTCGATTGTTTTACCGACTTGTTTTGCGAGACAAGTCTCGATCATCTGCTGGTATGTAGCCCCAATGTTTTTTTCCCAAAGGGCATCGTGTTGAAGCAGAATGGCCCGTAAGGGGTGATGAATGCGGTTGCGGCTTGATCAGATTCCTTCATTTCGATCTGATGGTATCCAGAATAAGCGTCGAGGAAACACAATGAGTCGTGTTCGGCTGTGGCGTCGATAATCTGGTCTATACGTGGTAGGGGGAAAGGGTCCTTAGGGCAGGCCTCGTTGAGGTCTTTAAAGTCGACGCACAGCCGCCAGGATTTGTCTTTCTTTGGTACCATCACCAGGATTGCCAACCATTCGGGGTGCTTAATCTCCCGTATGAAGTCGACCTCTAGAAAATTGGCTAATTCTTCACCCATAGCTTGTCGTTTGGGCTCGAAAAAGCGACGCAAAGTCTGTTTAACGGGCTTGAAGCCCGAGATGATGTTTAGACTATGTTCTGCTAGCCGTCGTGGGATTCCAGGCATATCGGAAGGATGCTAGATGAAGATGTCCCAGTTTTCTCGTAAGAATACTCGCAGTGCTTCATCCAGTGTGGGGTCCAGCTGAGCTCCAATGGACGTTGCCTTATTGGGGTCCGTTGGATGTACCTGAAATTTAATGATTTCATCTACAGGTTTAAAGGACGTGGGTTTGGGCCTTTTGCTAAGGATCACATCGTCCTTGTCTACTATTGACCGAAGTGCGGTCAGTTCTTCTACAGCGAAGGTCACAGCTAGTGCCTCGAGGGCGAGCGCTATTATTTTGTTTTCAGCTCGAAGGGCTATATTCGGATCACTGGTGATTGTGATTACCCCATTTGGGCCTGGCATCTTGAGCTTCATATACCCGTAATGTGGTCTAGCCTAGAATTTTGTGAAGGCGTCACGCCCCATCAGGGCCTGGTAGCCGCTGGGGAAGGGCATGATGTGGAAGAAAATTTCTTTAGATCGGTAGTTTTCGGGCGTGCCGAACACTACGTCTAGGGTACGTCCTGAACAACGCACCTCTTTCCCAGGAATGATCCCTCGGAATGTTGTGTTGCTATGCTCGATACGAGATTGATCGAACTGCATTTTTCCAGGGTATCTTGTAGATAAGGTTTAAACCACTACCACCATCCATTAGCACTTTATGCAACCTGAAGCCATCGACGATGGGCTTTAGGACTAGTGTGGTCGGTGTATAACCGGGACAAATGGCTGGTTGGCCAGTATCTCCGAAGGTAATGGGTATGTTTGCCCATGAACTTGTTGCTGCCACATGATAGACCTGTTCGAGTTCTTTATGAGCTCTTTTCCTCCCGTTCCTTGAGGGAAACGTTTCGTAGATCGTCAGGACTTCGGCATTGTATTCTAGTGGCGATGTGGAGTGCCTGTTCGGCGGTAGTGCCTCAAGGATGGCTTCACCGCTTTTTGTGACCTGCCTGACGACCCATCAAGCTCTAAGTCTGTGAGTCGGGCTTGTGTTCAGCAACACAGAATGTATGGGGCATGGTTTATCCAGTAGCCCGTCAAGGACTGTTCTGACCCCTGTAAGGGGTCTATTTCTCTTTTCGGCGGGTTCGAGTTCGGCTAGTTTCTTCGAAGGTATCCTCTTTTTCTGATCTCCTATAGGGTACTCGGTAAGGTTGGTTCCGAAAGTAGCCGTTCGGCTTGCCAAGTGCTCTCCATGGCAAAATATTTTTGTACCAAGTCCGACAGCTTGGTGAAGTTGCGAATGTGCCGACATGCCAGGGCATTGAGAATCCCTTCGTCATGGCAATTGCGATTGAAGGTTGCCTATATCTCCTGGTCACTAAGACCTCATGCTTTGTTTCTAGCGAGGAGGAGTCTAACCAAAAAATGATGAACCACTCTCCTGGTAATTGTTTAACACCCCGTAAGTCCGAAGACTTGGACTCTATTGCGATGCTTGAGTGCTCGATTTGGGTGGTGGGTGGGAATTTTTTATATTCCACGCTATGATGTGAGTTCGGAATTACGGGTTCCGAGTTGCATGCTAGATCAGGGACCGATAACGATCTATCTCCAGAGCAAACTCCAGGGTCTGGGTTGTAGGCGAGGTTTTGATGATCGAAGATAGGGGTATAAACCGTTTTTAATTCCGGTCGTTGGGGGACGATCCCCTAGCCGGACACTCGACGATGGTGGCTAAGTGAGTGACCGTGAGGATGAGAATCTCCCTATCGTCGGGTTTAAGCCCGAGTCGGTCATAGACCGGGGTCTGGTCATCAGTCATACGCAAGGTCTGAACCCGAACAAACGGCTCATTTAGGAACAAGGCGACAATAGGATGCGTATCACTGAAGCAAGTGGGGTCGATTTGTGGCGTCACAGTTCCGGAGTCGCGAAAGTGGATCCAGGTCCTATTCGACCGTAGCGGATCCGGGCACAACAACTGGATTGGGCGTTCCAGACAGCCCGAGGGTGAAGGTCACCTTAGAGGTGGGGCCCAATGTCTTCGGCGTCGGGGTCTGCGGGCTCCTCCATGAGAGTTGAGGGTCCCATCAAGACAAGTTCTCCTCGTGAATCAGCGACGAACTCTAGGGTTCCAATGTTGATTCCTTGATCGGGGTGAAGCTTCCGATCTGGACAAGATGGCCGGTCAGGTCGGTGTGCGACAAGACGTCACCGCCCGTGAAGATCTAATCATGGATGAGAATATCCTGGCTGCAAATCTCGTTGCTTATAACAAGGCGAGCCATCGATTCCTTTGGCGATCACAGCAGAACTCTCAATGAAAGCACCAATGTCGGTGTCAAAATCGACGGATCTCGGGTAGGGGGCCCGAGCTGTGAGACAAGGATCGATGGTAACAGGGGACAAAGGAGACGATGTTTACCCAGGTTCGGGCCCTCCTATGGAGGTAAAACCCTATGTCCTGCTTGATTATATTGAAGATATGAAGGTTACAGAGTTGATCTACCTCGAGATTGAATAGCTAAAACCCTAGACGAGTTTCTCTACCCTACAATCTAAAACCCTCTGGCTTATAGATGTCGGGGGGTACTAGGATTTACACATGGTCGGTTACACATCGAAGGGAAAACATGCCTATCTGCTGTCGAAAACTTGGAGGACACACCAGGACTCCTTGAAGCTTCCACCCTGGCGATGGGGCCTTTGATCCTCCAATGCTCAACCAGTGGCCCACATAGTCCAGCCCATGAGAAACAGGTCGGCCATCCGAGGACCCCTTAAACATCCCTCGCTCGTGTTCGACCGGCCATCATGGGGGTACATGCTTCATCCGAGCTCTTTTGGATTCCCCGGCATGGATTGACTTCGTGTGCATATGTTGAGCCTGTCAGGTACTTTCTATGGTGCAGTATTTGTGTACTAGATCCGATAGCTAAGTGAAGTTTTGAACGTGGCGATGAGCAAGGGTGTTTAGGATTCCTTCATCACGGGGATTATACCGAAAGGTTGCTATGATATCCTGACCGCTGCAGTCTACTATCATGTTTTTGACAAGGAGGAATCTGGCCTAGAAGTGCTAGACCGTTTCCACTGGATGTTGTTTGACGTACAACAGGTCCCAGATGTTAGGCTTCCCCGAATTACTTGGAGAGTACTCGACGTGGGGGTTGGGTGGGAAAAAACTTTGTATCCTAATAGGATGTGAGCCCGAAGTGTTGGCGGTCGTGTGCCGTGCCAACATAGAATTCGACACGCCGGGTTTAGGGTCCAGATTATCAACCGGACACTACCGTGCAGACTCTAGGTCATGTGCTGAATCGGGGTTTGATCCTAAACTTTTTCTGGGGAAAAGTTCGAATTCCGAACTAGAGGAGCGATCCTGGTGATTGGAAACTCGATCACAAACCTTTCTCAGCTCCGGTGGTTGAGAGGGTGAACCTTAGGCCAAGTCCTCAATGGTTATGACCAAGTGTGTGATAGGTGGGACGTGAATCTCCTTGTCATCGGGTTTAAGCCCGATCTGATCATAAACCGAGGGTTGGCTGCCAGTTATCCACATGGCTGGGATCCGGGCGAGTAGCTCGTTTAATGATGAGATGTCTGTGGAAACCATGCTCCTGGAGTACATGGGGTCGATCTACAATATTGTGGCTCCCTGGGCGTTTAAAGTCGCACCTGGGAAATATTTGGCCGAAGCCGATCCAGACGTATCGACTAGATCAAGCTTTAAGGCTGGACCCGGGCTGGAAGCCGCCCTAGTGGCAGGGTTCACCACTTCCGACATTAAGGCGTCAGGACTTACGAGCTCTTAAAGGGGAGCTGAAAGCTTTGTCAAAACAAGATCTCCCCAGGAGTCGGCGATGAACTCTAGGTTCCCAAACCTGATCTCTAGATCGGGGGCGAAGCTTCCGATCTGGCCAAGGCGGCCGGTCAGATTGGCGTGCAGCACAATGTTACCAAATGCTAAGATCTTTCCAGGGACAAAAACATCCCTATTGTAGACATCATTGCTGATGATTAGGCGAGCCATCGATCCTTTGGCGATCCCACAACAGAATCTCAATGAAAGCACCAATGTTGGTGTCAAAACCGGTAGATCTCGGGTAGGGGGTCCCGAGCTGTGGATCTTGGATCAATGGGGAACCAGGAACACTGGGACAATATTTACCTAGGTTTGGGCCCTCTTGAAGAGGTAAAACCCTATGTCCTGCTTGATTGTATTGATGAGTGTATGACAATTGCAGAGTTGATCTACCATGAGATCAGATGAACTAAACCATAGATGAGTGGGAATAATGGTCATGTCCTCTACGAACTAAACCCTCCGGTTTATATAGACACCAGGGGTACCTAGGGTTACACATAGTCAGTTACCATGGGGGGATAAACATGTCAATCTTGCCATCTTGACTTGGAGGACACACCAAGGCACCGAAGGTTTCCTCCCCAAACACGAAGTCGTCTCATAGCTCGGCCTTCAAGCAATAGCCATAGAGCGGCCCACCTGTCTGGCCGATAAGAGATAGGTCGACGACCCGAGGACCCCTTAGTCCCAGACTCCCTCACACTCCTTCTTTATAAAGATGTGGGCCATCCCAAAATTAATGTCTTAAATCATAAAAGAACTTTTTCTTTTGTTGATAGGTGAAACTATGTGGTATGTATTTAACAACAATGTAATTAGCATAATTCGCATACCAATGAGTATTATGTGAAGCATTTATAACAAGAAGTTGCTCATCAGGAAAATTTTCATCAATAGGCAGTGGGTCATCCAGAACATTTGTCATCCTAGACAAGTTATCTACTACAGGGTTTTCAGCTCCCTTCCTAGCAACGATATGCAAGTCGAACTCTTGAAGTAAAAGCACCCACCTAATCAATCTAGGCTTATCATCTTCCTTTTTCATAAGGTATTTAATTAGCAGCATGATCAGTGTGAATAGTGACTTTGGAATCAACAATATGAGGTCTAAACTTATCACATGAAAGGACAACTGCTAAAAATTCCTTCTCAGTAGTAGCATAATTCCTTTGAACGCTCTCTAAAGTTTTACTATCATAATGAATAACATTCAATTTATTGTCTACTCTCTGCCCTAGAAAAACACCAACAACATAATCACTAGCATCACACATAATCTCAAATGGTAAATTCCAATCCGGTGGTTGAACAACAGGTGCAGGAGTCAAGGCTTTCTTAAGTATTTCAAAGGCTTCTACACAATCATCATCAAAAACAAAAGGGATATCTTTTTGAAGAAGATTAATTAGTGGCCTAAAAATCTTTGAGAAATCTTTAATAAAGCACATATAAAAACCAGCATGGCCAATGGAACTTCTTATACCTTTGATATCTTTAGGACATGGCATTTCCTCTTGCATCAACTTTGGCCTTGCCTACCTCAATACCTCGTCAGAAATTTCATGCCCACGTACTATACCTTCATTTACCATAAAGTGACACTTCTCCCAGTTCAAGACAAGATTAGTTTCTTCGCATATCTGCAAAACTTGACTTGATCAAGGTTGCTCAAGCAATCATCAAAACAAGTCCCGTATACGAAAAAATCATCCATGAAAACCTCAACAATCTTTTCAAAAAAGTCATAGAATATGGCAGTCATTCATCTTTGAAAGGTAGCAGATGTATTAACCAAACCAAAAGGCTTACGTTTATAAGCATAAGTTCCAAAAGGGCATGTGAAAGTAGTTTTATGTTGGTCTTATTTTGATAGACGTATTTGAGAGCAACCAAAATATCCATCAAGAAAACAAAAGTGTGTGTGCTTAGATAATCTTTATAACATTTGATCAATAAAAGGCAAAGGGGTAATGATCATTTCTAGTAGCTTTGTTTAATTTCCTGAAATCAATCACCATTCTATAAACAGTTACAATTCTTTGTGGGATAAGTTCATTTTAATCATTAGGAACAACAGTTACACCTCCTTTATTAAGAACACAATGAACATGACTTACCCATCTACTATCGGCAATATGACAAATTATACCTGCCTCCAGATGTTTTTGTATTTTGGTTCTTACCACTTCCTTCATCTTGGGGTTTAAGCAGCGTTGATGATCAATGACATGTTTAGCATCCGGTTCCAAATTAATCTTGTGCTGACATAGAGTGGGGCTTATTCCCTTTAGATCATCAAGAATATATCCAATATCAGCCTTGTGCTTCTTGAGTGTTTTAAGTAATCTCATTTCTTCATGCTCTGAAAGTTTAGCACTAATAATAACATGATATATCTTTTTTCATCAAGATAAGCATATTTCAAAGTATCAGGTAATGTCTTCAGCTCAAACACGGGATCTCTTTTTGGTGGAGGAGGATCCCCTAAAATACCAACATGCAAGTTGTGTTTAAGAATAGGTGTTTGTCTAATAAATATATTGTCTATCTAATTTCTGACATTCATATGCATATCATTCTCATGTTCTAGCAAATATTGTTCTAATGGTTCAGTAGGAGGCACATCAATTGAAGCAAGACCAATTATTTCATCCTTACCGGGTAATTCTTTCTCATGTAGTTTTCTACCAAACTAGAGAAATTAAATTCATGTGACTCATCACCAAAGCTCACTTTGACCTTCTCAATAGCACAATTAATTTTAGCATTAAAAATATTCAAGAAAGGTCTACCAAATATAATGGGACAAAAGTTATCTTGTTATGAACCAAGTACTAAGAAATCAGTAGGGTACTTAATCTTTCCACACAAGACTTCAACATCTCTAACAATCCCAAGTGATTAAATAATGTCTTTGTTTGCAAGTTTAATAGTGACATCAATATCTTCAGCCTCGACGGGTTCTATGTCATTCATAATTTCTTGATATAGAGTAAAAGGTATAGGACTAACACTAGCACCCATGTCAAACAAGCCATGATAACAATGATCTCCAATATTAACAGAAACAACAGGCATGCCAACAAATGGTTTATTTTTGTCTAATTTATCCTGATGGATTCTAACATGTTTTGCACTTCTAGCAGCTTCATAACAAAAATAAATAACCTAACCATCAATGTTATCGACTAGGAGATCTTTAACTATAGCAATATTAGGCTCAATACTTATTTGTTCAGAGGGTTTAGGTGTCACTAGTAGAAAATAGGGCTTTCGTCCAGGCAGGGCTAGCCCATTAGTCCCGGTTCAGTAACGAACCAGGACCAATGGGGGCAACGGTCCCGGTTCGTGAGGCCAGGGGGGCGGCCGCGCCACGTGGGGCATTGGTCCCGGTTCGTAGGAACCCTTTGGTCCCAGTTCCAGACACCAACCGGGACCAATGGGCCTCGCTCCTGGCACACAACCATTGGTCTCGGTTTGTGGCTAGAACTAGGACCACATGGGGTCCTTTAGTCCCGGTTCCAGCCACGAACCGGGACCAATGAGATGCCTATATATACCCCCTCGCCAGCGACCAGAGCACTCCACATTGCTCTGTTTTTTTGGCCGGCGAGGGGAGAGCTTTGTGGTGCTCTAGCTCACCTCCTATGCACATGAGGTGTTCGATGAAATTTCCAAGCCACGCTTAAGCTTTCTCCTCTCGAAGCTCCTTTTCCAAGCTCCATTTTCCTCAAGATTTGTCTAGGTTTGGCGGTCCGTCCTGTCCCGTCCCCGTCCTCACCACCGTCGATCGCCCACGCCCATCTCGGTGCCAGCACCACCATGGTTAGCCTCTTCTTCTTATCTTCTTTCTAAAAGGAATTTTTTTTACTTGTATGATTTAGATAGATACTTCTGTAATTTTCTTACTTTTATTATTGTTTGTTATTATATAGTGTGATGGTTCTCATATCCGCCTCTGTCGGCCCTCGTCCTGTCTATGATTCGGATGTGATATATATTATCTTTTATAACTATTTGTTTTATTTAGTGTTTATGACAATTATGCTGACCAACGTGACATAGATTTTTTAATCTAGGAGGAGGTAGTTGAACCGGAAATTCCAACCCACATAGCAACTCTTGTCGAGAAGTTAAATTTGGTTGAAAAAGAAAACAATTACTTGAAAGAAAAATTACAAAGAGTTGAAGAGGAGAAGATGAAGTTGGAGTTGCATATTGCTGATGTCGTCGATGATCACAAGACCAAGATGGATGCAATGCGCTTGAAGATTAGAAAGATTAGAAAATATGCCATTCATACTAAGGCTTGGTATCATTATGCAGTTGGATTAATTGGTACCTTATTAGCGGTTATGATCGCATTTGTTGTTGCATTTAATTTTTTACATAGTTCCGATGTATGTTTTAGTTAGATGCTCTAGAGAGCTATATGTTGTTTAATAATGAGAACTATGTATGAACTGTATGTATTTATTTTGGTCACTATTGTACTTTGGCTTTAATGTGATGATGAATTTCTATTAATTTGGTCACTTCTCTATTCATGATATGTTGTAATGGTTTTTAATACACTTCGGTATATAACATGCTATGTGGATGAAATGATGATACCATGCCAACTTTCAACCTTTTCAGAGTTCATTTGAAGTGCTTTTCAATTTCGGGGTTATTTGACTCAAAAATCAGTAAGTGCATGTCAAATACCAAATGTAGTCAAAAAGGGTTGAAAATTGATGATGCGGCTTTGAATGGTGAATTTTGACCACACAAAAAGTATGTACATAAAAAAAGTTCAAAAAATGAAATCCCTTTGTAACACATGAGTTTTCGTTCGAAACCGTGATACTTCGAAAGAGATTGTCCATTTTGTACATGAAGTGCATCAAGTTTTTGCCATAACCCTCTCAACTTTTTAGCAGATGCTATGTGGGTGAAATTATGATACCATACCAACTTTCAACCTTTTCAGAGTTCATTTGAAGTGCTTTTAAATTTCAGGGTTATTTAGCTCAAAAAAATCAGTAAGTGCATGAAAAATACCAAATGAAGTCAGAAAGGGTTGAAAATTGATGATGTGGCTTTGAATGGTGCATTTTGAACACACAACATGTGTGGAGTTCAAAGAAGTTCAAAAAAATGAAATCCTTTTATAACAGATGAGTTTTCGTTCAAACCCGTGATACTTCGAAAGAGATTGTCCATTTTGTACATGAAGTGGATCCAGTTTTTGCCGTAACCCTCTCAACTTTTTAGTAAATTCTATGTGGGTGAAATGATGATACCATGCCAACTTTCAACATTTTTAGACTTCATGTGAAGTGCTTTTCAATTTCAGGGTTATTTAGCTCAAAAAAAATCAGTAAGTGCATGAAAAATACCAAATGAAGTCAGAAAGGGTTGAAAAATGATGATGTCGCTTTGAATGGTGCATTTTGAACACATAGAAAGTATAGAGTTCAAATAAGTTCAAAAAATGAAATCCCTTTGTAACAGATGAGTTTTTGTCCGAAACCGTGATACTTCGAAAGAGATTGTCCATTTTGTACACGAAGTGCATGCAGTTTTTGCCGTAACCCTCTCAAATTTTTAGCACATGCCATGTGGGTGCAATGATGATACCATGCCAACTTTCAACCTTTTTAGAGTTCATTTGAAGTGCTTTTCAGTTTCAGGGTTATTTAGCTCAAAAAAATCACTAAGTGCCTGAAAAATACCAAATGAAGTCATAAAGGGTTGAAAATTGATGATGTGGCTTTGAATGGTGCATTTTGAACACACAAAAAGTATAGAGTTCAAATAAGTTCAAAAAAATGAAATCCCTTTGTAACAGATGAGTTTTCGTTCGAAACTGTGATACTTCGAAGGAGATTGTCCATTTTGTACGAAGTGCATCCAATTTTTGCAGTAACCCACTCAACTTTTTAGCACGTGTTATGTGGGTGAAATGGTGATACCATGCCAACTTTCAACCTTTTTAGAGTTCATTTAAGTGCTTTTCAATTTCAGGGTTATTTCGCTCAAAAAAATCAATAAGTGCATGAAAAATACCAAATGAAGTCAGAAAGGGTTGAACCTTGATGATGTGGCTTTTAATGGTGCATTTTGAACACACAAAAAGTATGAAGTTCAAATAAGTTCAAAAAATGAAATCCCTTTGTAATAGATGAGTTTTCGTTCGAAACAGTGATACTTCGAAAGAGATTGTCCATTTTGTACATGAAGTGCATCCAGTTTTTGCCGTGACCCTCTCAAATTTTTAGCACATGATATGTGGGTGAAATGATGATACCATGCCAACTTTCAACCTTTTCAGAGTTCATTTGAAGTGCTTTTCAATTTCAGGTTATTTAGCTCAAAAAAAATCTGTAAGTGCTTGACAAATACCAAGTGAAGTCAGAAAGGGTTGAAAAATTATGATGTGGCTTTGAATGGTGCATTTTGAACAAACAAAAAGTATAGAGTTCAAATAAGTTCAAAGAAACTGAAATCCCTTTGCAACAGATGAGTTTTCGTTCGAAACCGTGATACTTAGAAAGAGATTGTCCATTTTGTACACGAAGTGCATGCAGTTTTTGCCGTAACCCTCTCAAGTTTTTAGCACATGCCATGTGGGTAAAATGATGATACCATGCCAACTTTCAACCTTTCCAGAGTTCATTTGAAGTGCTTTTCAATTTCAGGGTTATTTAGCTCAAAAAATCACTAAGTGCCTAAAAAATACCAAATGAAGTCAGAAAGGGTTGAAAATTGATGTTGTGGCTTTGAATGGTGCATTTTGAACACACAAAATGTATAAAGTTCAAATAAGTTCAAAAAATGAAATCCCTTTGTAACAGATGAGTTTTCGTTCGAAACCGTGATACTTCGAAGGAGATTGTCCATTTTGTACGAAGTGCATCCAGTTTTTGCATTAACCCTCTCAACTTTTTAGCACATGTTATGTGGGTGAAATGGTGATACCATGCCAAACCTTTTTAGAGTTCATTTGAAGTGCTTTTCAATTTCAGGGTTATTTCGCTCAAAAAATCAATAAGTGCATGAAAAATACCTAATGAAGTCAGAAAGGGTTGAAACTTGATGATGTGGCTTTGAATGGTGCATTTTGAACGCACAAAAAGTATGAAGTTCAAATAAGTTCAAAAAATGAAATCCCTTTGTAATAGATGAGTTTTCGTTCGAAACCGTGATACTTCGAAAGAGATTGTCCATTTTGTACACGAAGTGGATCCAGTTTTTGCCGTAACCCTCTCAAATTTTTAGCACATGATATGTGGGTGAAATGATGATACCATGCCAACTTTCAACCTTTTCAGAGTTCATTTGAAGTGCTTTTCAATTTCAGGGTTATTTAGCTCAAAAAAATCAGTAAGTGCCTGAAAAATACCAAATGAAGTCCGAAAGGGTTGAAAATTGATGATGTGGATTTGAATGGTGCATTTTGAACACACAAAGAGTATAGAGTTCAAATAAGTTCAAAAAAATGTAATCCCTTTGTAACAGATGAGTTTTCGTTTGAAACCGTGATACTTTGAAAGAGATTGTCCATTTTGTACACGAAGTGCATCCAGTTTTTGTCGTAACCCTCTCAATTTTTTAGCACATGCCATGTGGGTGAAATGATGATACCATGCCAACTTTCAACCTTTTCAGAGTTCATTTGAAGTGCTTTTCAATTTCAGGGTTATTTAGCTCAAAAAAATCAGTAAGTGCCTGAAAAATAACAAATGAAGTCAGAAAGGGTTGAAAATTGATGATGTGGCTTTGAATGGTGCATTTTGAACACACAAAAAGTATAGAGTTCAAATAAGTTCAAAAAATTGAAATCCCTTTGTAACAAATGAGTTTTCGTTCGAAACTGTGATACTTTGAAAGAGATTGTCCATTTTGTACACGAAGTGCATCCAGTTTTTGCCGTAGCCCTCTCAACTTTTTAGCACATGCTATGTGGGTGAAATGATGATAACATGCCAACTTTCAACATTTTCAGAGTTCATTTGAAGTGCTTTTCAATTTCAGGGTTATTTAGCTCAAAAAATCACTAAGTGCATGAAAAATACCAAATGAAGTCAGAAAGGGTTAAAAATTGATGATGTGGCTTTGAATGGTGCATTTTGAACACACAAAAAGTATGGAGTTCAAATAAGTTTAAAAAATGAAATACCTTTGTAATAACATAAAAAATAGCAAGAATGAACATAGATGCGCTTATGTAGGTAAAATTCGACCTGAAATCAAACTGAAATTCAGTTTGATTTGAGGTCAAATTTCCTACATAAGGGCATCTATTTTCAATCTGAGAGGAACTCAATGAGGCAGGAGGGGTGGGCCCATAGACCGGGGCGAGCGCCCCTCGCTTTGCGAGGTGGGACTAAACTCCCACCATAGCCAGGATCAACCCTTTAGTCCCGGTTGGTGGCTACAACCGGGACCAATGCAGCCCTTTCGTCCCAGTTGGTGGCACCAACCGGGACTAATACCGGGACCAAAGGGTCTCCGCTTCCCGCCCTTCGGGTTGACGAAAAGGGACCTTTGGTTCCGGTTGGTGGCACCAACCGGGACTAAAGGTGCGTATTAGTCCCGGTTGGTGCCACCAACCGGGACCAATGCTCTGGGTATATAAGTAGCACTTAGGAATTTTCAGTTCTCATCTCGCCCTCGGCGACGCCGACGAAATCGATGCCGCCAGGCTGCCCGCCCGCCGCCCGTTGCCGCGTCGTCGCCCCAGCCGTTGCCACCGCCCGCCGGCCCCGTCGTCGTCATCGCTCGCCATTGCCGTCGCTGTCGCCCCAGCCATCACCACCGTCCGCCGCCCCCGTCATCATCGTCGCGTCGTCGCCGCCGTCGTCGCCCCAGCCGTCGCCACCGCCTGCCGCCCCCGTCGTCGTCGCTCGCCATCGTCATCACCGTCGCCCCAACCATCACCACCGCCCACTGCCCCCATCGTCGTCGTCGCTCGTTGTTGTCGTCGCCGTCGCCCCAGCCGGACCGTGCCCTCGCTGACGCCCTCGCCGACGCGCTCTCCTCCCTGAGCCCTCACCGATGCCCTCGCTGAGCCCGTCGTCCTTGTCCCCGTCGCCGCGCACCGTCCCGAGCCCGCCGTTGTCGTCCACGTCCCCGTCACAGCCCCCATCGCCGCCCCGTCCCCATCGCCTCCCCGTCGCCGCGCACCGTCCCGAGCCCGCCGTTGTCGTCCACGTCCCCATCACAGCCCCCGTCGCCGCCCCGTCCCCATCGCCTCCCCGTCGCCACCCCCCAGTGAGCCCCCCTTTCCCATGGTCCCCTGCTCGGATACGGCGACATAGACACGGCGACACGAGATATGTATGTCATTGTCATTGAGTTAAAGAAAGAAAAATAATGAAAATATGTCATGAGTTAATGAAAATATATAATATATGTATGTGTCTATGTATGTAAAGATGGATATACCCCCTCCCCGACAACTTCGACATGAGGGGGGGTTGATATACCCCCTCCTCGATAACTTCGACATGAGGGGGGTCGATATACCCCCCTCCCGAATAACTTTGGCATGAGGGGGGTCGATATACCCCCCTTCTCGATAACTTTGACATGAGAGGGGGGTCGATATACCCCCTCCCCGATAACATTTTTTTCTAAGTTACTTAGGTAAAATGTTCACACCCTCTCGATATACCGGGCGACCAACTCTCGAGGCCACCCAAACCCGAGGAATAAAGCATTGTCGATATACCCCCTCCCCGGTAACATTTTTTTCTAAGTTACTAAGATAAAATGTTCATATAGAAAACTCTGTTATGAAGATAACAATTTTGGAGAGCTTCGTACCATTATGCGCTTGTTACTTCCGGCTAATGATGAAGTCGTGGTTTTCTTGAATCCTTTGACACTAGACAACGTGGCATATAGAAGGGTAGATGAGATCAGGAAAAATATGGACCATTTTCTGCACATCCAGAATGGCGCCATTTTGTTAAATCCCTAAAAGGTTAAGAGAATCCCGACCCTCTCGCCCGACCAAACCCTAGAAGCGTCGAGGGCCACACCTAACCCTGGAAGCGTTGTCGAGGCCACCCCAAATCGTAGAGAAGTATATTAATTGCCATGTTTTAATTTTTGCAGAAACTATGGATCAAAGAGACTTGCAACAAGAACATTTGTTGGGGGACATAATCCGAGGCAATAATCTTGATGCTGTCTTGTCGTATCTCAACGACACCGATGGTCTTGAAGGAGAGGAAGGACATGATCATGATGGCTCCGGTGACCAAATGCAGGAAGAAGAAGGAGACCATGGTGACAGCTCCGGTGACCGAACGGAGGAGGGAGATGTTGCAAAGTCCGGCGAGGTATATATATTAATTAAGCATGTGCTGACTAGCTAATTGATGCAATAATTGTTTAGGTATGTACATATATTAACTCTTATATCTTCTTTTATATAGCCCTCCGGATCGAGCCAAACTTCGGTAACGAGACGAGGCCCGAAGATAAGGTTGAAAAAGGAAGAAAGGTTCACGATCACAGCACTCGCGGACGATGGCCTACCGATTGAACCAAAGAGGACCAAGGACGCATTTGCTTCTCAGTGCGGAGCTATTGTTAGGGACAACATCCCGATCAGCATCAAGCAATGGAATAAGCCTAAGGACGATGCCCATGATGGTGATTATGTCACTGATAGACAGAAAGATGATCTTTGGACCGCGCTGAAGGCAAATTTCACCCTACCACCAGAGGAGGATCCGAATAAGCCTGTTATAGAGCCACTGGTCAAGGCTTGTGCTCTTAAGAAGATGGCAGATCTATTCAGGAGGTGGAAGAATGAGTTGAAATCAAAGTTTGTCGACAAAGGGAAGACTCCAAAATTCATCGGCCGATTTGAGAAGATAAGAGATCACTGGCCCGCATTTGTGGCCTACAACATCAGAGAAGAGTAAGAAAATGTCTAAGGCAAACAAGATCAATGCTGCAAAGAAGCAGTATTACCATCACACGGGGTTAGGTGGCTACTTCAAAGCCCGGTCATTGTGGGATAAAGCTGAGAATGACCTGCTTGCTAAATGGGTCCAACCACAGACATATAACTGGCCAGACCGTTCAAGGACTTGGTTCTTCGGGGTTGGGGGAACTTTGGACCCTAAAATAGGGAAGTGTCATTAGATGAACAAGCAACTTGCAATACCCGTCATGAAGATTTAGAACTATATCACTGCAGCGCAGGAAGGGACGTTCATTCCTGACAGAGAGAAGGACGAGCCGACTGAGGCCCTAGGGAATACTGAGCACCCTGGACGAACACGAGGCACGCCAGGCTCCGTTCCGTGGAAGGTTGGGTTTCCCGAAGCAAGCGGTTACAGAAGCCGGTAGAGAAAGAGGAAAGCGGAGCGGAGCGAAATGCAGAAGCTCAATGCAAGACTAGAAAAGCTAGAGGAAGCTGAGAGCCAGCGAGCTGCCGGCCAACCATCTCAGCGGCACAAAGCTACCCCAGAAGGTACCCCGCCATCTCAATGGAGAAGCAACATGGCTTCCATGGAGCACTTTTAGCCTGACTTAACGGCTCCTAGCTACCCCATGGATACTATCACGGAGGTTCAAAATTGCGAGCTTTTAACGAAATTCCGGAACCTCACTTTCAAGGCGGCTCTTGGCTCTATTGCACCTCCTCAACCCAACGGAACTTCTCACTGCCGTCCGATTCCACATGGCTATGATGTTGTGATGGTGGATGAATTAGTGGAGGGATTTGATGATCTCGAGCTTGACCACCTTACTGGTGAAGGGGAGAAGAAGCTGGTTAATGCTTTGAGGAGTACATGCCTATGGCCGAAGGATTACATCAAGCTTCCAAACTGGACGCCTCCGTCTCCTCCTACTCCTCCTCCTCCGGCACGTGAGGGCACTCCTCCTACTCCTCCGGCGAGTGATCAGGGCACTCCGCCTCCTCCTCCTCCTCCTCCTCCTCCAGCGAGTGATCAGAGCACTATGCCTCCTTCTTCGACTCCTCCGACGCGTGACGGCACTCTGCCTCCTCCTTCGCCTACTCCGGCGCGTGAGGCCACTCCTCCTCCTCCTCCTCCTCTGACGTGTCAGGCCACTCAGCCTCCTCCTCCTCCTCCTCCGGCACGTCAGTACACTGCGCCTCCTCCAGCGCGTCAGCCACGACAGAAAAGAGAAGCCGCCACCGCTCCGGCGGCTAGCAGTACAATAGGCAGAAAAAAATACAAATTTGGCCCAAGCCTAAAACCTATTACAAAGTTACCATATGAGAGGATTGACGAAGAAATTACTGCGATCAGTAAAGCTGAAGTGGAGGCCCATTTTGCACGGAAACAACCACCTCCGAAGGAAACGGTAGATCCGGTGAAAGCGAAGTGCACTCTGGATGCCCTGAAGCGACCATCACCGCCTCCGCTGCCATCAAACCATGACCACTGTATTATAAAGACATATAATGAAGCGCAGCGGTCGGGAAGTACCTCTAGTGCTGCCCGAGTCAAAGAACAAAGAAGTGGGAAAACAATTCCCCAGCTCGGCGAATAGGAGAAGCAATCGTGCCCTCCGCTCAAGGTGTCTAGCGACATTGCTAATGATCCGGTGATACTGCCCGGTACCAAACTTGGTGATTACTTGGGGGATTATGTACTTTTTGAAAGGGCTGAGGTAACTAAATAAGAACACGAATACGCGCACGGGAAGCCTCTCGTCAAACCTGATGATCCTCCTCTAACATCGTGCATGTACAAATTGCATGAGTGGTACATGAAAACCTGTAGGGAGTCTGGGAGAGACACTATGTATGTGGCAGTGAAACCACAACACGAATTCATTGGACTTCCCATGATGCCTATTGAATTTGTGGAGTTATTTCAGTTATAAAATCAACAGGCCTTCGACAAACAACTCATGACTGCCTACTGTTTGTAAGTATTACTTCTATAGTTAAGTCTCTAGCTCAACTCGTCCATTGCATGTGTATATATATAAATATAATTGTCATCACTATATTATGCAGATTGAAGATCGTCGAATGCAAAAAAAGAAGGAATCTTCGACGTTGGTTTCATTAGCCTAGATGTCGTAAATGAATGGTCGATACGAAATGAACCCGCAGCGACCGAGGAGAACTTGCTAAATTCGTTCCTTGCACATCAAAACAAAAGTGAAATACTCTTTCCTTACAACTTCAAGTGAGTGTTGTTGTCTTCTCTGTATACTCGGTTTCGCTTACTCGAGGTTAAGTAATGTAATTGATGAGTTATATATGTGTGCGCAGTTTCCACTTTATTCTGCTATCCATTAAGCTTGACGGGCATTATTAGTTGTCTTAGACTTAAGACATAAAGATCCTGAGAATTATGTGGACATGACTGCAATGCTCAAGAAGTAAGTTCAGTCGATACCGGGACCATATCGGCATGCAACTTTTGTTAATTTGCTGATATCAAGTAATCATTTTCTTTGCCTGGCAGGGTTTGGAAGAAGTTCACTCGAAAGGTTCCCGGTCTAAAGAAAGAGTTGTGATTTACGCAAAGTAAGTAGTACTAGCCAGTTCCGCGCATCTCTAATTGATTCAAAATTTCATCAGTATATCATTACCATTCTTGCTTACCAGTTTTATTGAACTCTATTCTCGTAAAGTGCTTGTACCAGAAAGAAGGGGCTGTTTTATGTGGATACTACGTATGCGAGTTCATTTGCCACTTGACCTCTGAGCGAGGGGGCTTCTCTGGCAAGCAATTTGAAGTACGTAAATAATATTCACAATTTTATTTTATACATTACCGTCAATTGTGTTGAGTTTTATTCATATATATGCATGTATTGACCCCCTTCTTTAAATTAGATCTGGAAGATGCGGGATGAACTCCTACCACATGATCGCATACGAGCAATTCAAAAGGAATTGGCGGGATTCTTTATTGACCACGTCATACCTGAAGGCGGAGAATACTATATTAATTTGTGATTGGATCTTAGGGATTGTAAGAGATCTTATATTGTATATATGTAGCTAGTAGCGTCGGATAGATATACGAAAACTTGTTGTTCGACCAATCTCTCGAAGAAAGAGAGATCGATCACTTCTCTGTGTGTATATGTTCATGACGATCTTGTGTACTTAATGGTTCCTTCATTTGCTTACTAGCTAACGTGACGAGTTCTCTCTATCGTAGCTAGCTAGCGTCGACCAAGCATGGAGAAAGAAAGGACACTTATCTCTATTAATTAGCTAGCTAACACAATATGAAACCCCTAAATTAACCCTCCACCCCCCTCAACAAAACAAAAAAACCAGCAACTGCCAGATGCTGACGCGTGGATGCCTTTTGGTCCCGATTGGTGTTACCAACCGGGACTAAAGGTCCTCCTGTTGGGGAACGTTGCATGAAAAACAAAAAATTTCCTACACACACGCAAGATCTATCCATGGTGATGAGCATCTATAAGAGGGAGAGTGGATCTACATACCCTTGTAGATCGCTAAGCGGGAAGCGTTAAGAAACGCGGTTGGTGTAGTCGAACATCTTCGCGATCCAAATCGCCGAGCATCCCGTGATCTCATCACGATCCGTCCTGCGATCCAATCATGATCTGCCCCGCAAACTCATCACGATCCATCCCGCGATCTCATCACGACCCGTCTCGTGATCTTGATCATGGTCCTTCCGATCTAGCGCCGAACGGACGGCACCTCCACGTTCAGCACACGTACAGCTCGATGATGATCTCCGTCTTCTTGATCCAGCAAGAGGGAGCGGAGAGGTAGATGAGTTCTCTGGCAGCGCGACAACATTGCGGCGATGGTGGTGGAGCTATTCCAGCAGGGCTTCGCCTAAGCACCATTAAAAACCGATCTAGAGGAGAAACTGCGATATAGAGGAGAGGTAGCACATGGCTATTAGGGTTAGCTTTTTCCTCTAAATCCTCTAGTATATATAGGAGGGAGGGAGGGGAGGAGGCAGCCTCAAACCCTCAAGGTTTGGTCGAAATTGGAGGTGGAGGAGTCCTACTCCAATCCTATTAGGAGTAGGATTCCTCCTTTCCACTTGGAAACTCTTTCCACCTCTCCACCTTTGGATTTTTTTTCCATCTCAAACCACTCCAGCCGCATGGGCCCTTAGAGGAGGCTTCGGCCAGCCCACCAGGGGCTGGTTTACCTCCTCCCACAGCCCATGTAGCCTCTTGGGTCGAAATACCTCTCCCGATGGTCTCCCGGTACACTACCGGCACTCCCGGTACACTACCGATGAGCCCGAAACTTTTTCGGCGACCAAAACAGGACTTCCTATATATCAATCTTTACCTACGGACCTTTATGGAGCTCCTCGTGATGTCTGGGATCTCATCCGGGACTCCGAACAACCTTAGGTCACCACCATACATAACTCTATACTACCAAAACGTCACCAAACCTTAAGTGTGCAGACCCTGCGGGTTCGAGAACTATGTAGACATGACCGAGACACCTCTACGGTCAATAACCAATAGCGGGACCTGGATGCCCATATTGGTTCCTACATATTCTACGAAGATCTTTATCGGTCGAACCTCTATGTCAAGGATTCAGTTAATCCAGTATGATGTTCCCTTTGTTCTTCGGTATGTTACTTGCCCAAGATTCGATCGTCGGTATCTCCATACCTAGTTCAACCTCGTTATCGGCAAGTCTCTTTACTCATTCCATAATACAAGATCCCGTGACTAACACTTAGTCACATTGCTTGCAAGGCTTATTGTGATGTTGTATTACCGAGTGGGCCCTGAGATACCTTTCCGTCACACGGAGTAACAAATCCCAGTCTTGATCCATGCCAACCCAACAGACACCCTCGAAGATACCTGTAGAACACCTTTATAGTCACCCAGTTACATTGCAACATTTGATACACACAAGGTACTCCTCTGGTGTCAGTGAGTTGCATGATCTCATAGTCATAGGAACAAATACTTGACATGTAGAAAACAGTAGCAATAAACTGACACGGTCATATGCTACGTTTGTAGTTTGGGTCTTGTCCATCACATCATTCTCCTAATGACGTGATCCCATTATCAAATGACATCTCATGTCCATGACTAGGAAACCATAGCCATCTTTGATCAACGAGCTAGTCTATTAGAGGCATACTAGGGACATGGTGTTGTCTATGTATCCACACATGTATCTGAGTTTCCAATCAACACAATTATAACATGGATAATAAACGATTATCATGAACAAGGAAATATGATAATAACCAATTTATTATTGCCTCTAGGGCATATTTCCAACACCTCCTGCCTGGGCTCCCCACAGAGGCCACGTGGAGCCCCTTTTGTCCCGGTTTGTAAGCGAACTAGGACTAAAGGTTTGGGGCTTTAGTCCCGACCCTTTAGTCCCGGTTCCAGAATCGGGACTAATGGGCCTCTGGAACCGGGACAACTGGGTCGTTTTCTACTAGTGTGTTCTAATATAACTTTTATTAACCATAGTTGCAGCTTTAGCATGTTCCTTAATCCTAACAGGAAAAGTGGGTTTCTCAATATAGGCAATAGGTACAACTGGATCAACATGATAAACAATTGTTTCCTCTTTAACTTTAATGGGTTCCTCTAATTTTTTTTCAATAGGTGGATGATATTTAAACCACTTCTCCTTTGGGAGATCAACATGAGTAGCAAATGACTCACAGAAAGAAGCTACTATCTCGGAGTCAAGCCCATATTTATTACTAAACTCATGGAAAGTATCAGTTTCCATAAAAGATTTAACACAATCGAACTTAAGCTTTATACCTGACTCTTTACCTTTGTGGAATTCCCAATATTCAGAGTTGCATTTAATTCTTTCCAGAAGATCCCGTTTGAATTCAATAGTCATCTTCATGTAGGAACCAGTAGAGCAAGAATCGAGTTGTAATTGATCATCATGAGAAAGCCGAGCATAAAAAATTTGTATAATCATTTCTCTCAGGAGATCATGGTTGGGGAAAGTGTGCATCATAGATTTAAGCCTCCCCCAAGCTTGAGCGATGCTTTCTTCTTCACAAGGCCAGTAATCATATATAAAGTTCCGATCACGATGGACTAGATGCATATGATAAAACTTCTGATGAAATTCCAGCTTCAAGCGATTCTAGTCCCATGATCCAATATCATCCAATAGCTTGTACCACATCAATGCATTTCCCTCCAAAGATAAAGGAAAAACCTTCTTCTTACTTTGTATCTGTATAAAGCTGAAAGTTTAAATAGTCCACAAATCTTATCGACATATATCAAGTGGTAATCATGATGAGTTGTGCCACCATAAGGATTAGCTAGCTGTGTCTCCAACATAACCCGAAGTAATCTCATAATAAATATTTTTAGTAGGTTTAGTAGGTTGAGGCACAACCTTTTCCACTTTCTTTCGAGGCGAAGATGCCCCGAACAAGTCACTCAAAGGGTGACCATCCATAGTAACAAGCAACAGTAAATTTCAGCACACACCGAAAATGTTTCCTTACCAAGTTCCACTTACCAAAGGCGCTTCACTCCCCGACAATTGCACCAGAAAAGAGTCTTGATGACCCACAAGTATAGGGGATCAATCGTAGTCTTTTCATTAAGTAAGAGTGTCGAACCCAACGAGGAGCAGAAGGAAATGAGAAACAATTTCAGCAAGGTATTCTCTATGAGTGTTGTGAGTGATAGTGATAGATAGTTTTGTAGCAAGATAATTCATAACAAGTGACAAGTAACAATAGTAGCAAGTGTGCAGCAAGATAGCCCAGTCCTTTTTTATAGCAAAGGACAGGCCTGAAAGTACTCTTATATGAAGCAAGCGCTCCTGAGGGCACATGAGAATTTCTGCCTAGTCATGTTCGTCATGTTTGAGTTGATTCATGTTCGTTACTTTGATAATTCGATATGTGGGTGGACCCATGTTAAGGTGTTGTTCTTACTTGAACAAGCAACCCACTTATGATTACCCCCTCTCGCAAGCATCTGCAACTACGGAAGAAGAATTAAGATAAATATAGCCATAGCATAAAACGTGTGGATCCAAATAAGCCCCTCATGAAGCAACACATAAACCGGGGCTTAAGCTTATGTCAATCTCGCAACCCATCATCTACTTGTTACTTCACAATGCCTTCCCTTAGGCCCATAATATGGTGAAGTGTCATGTAGTCAACATTCACATGACACCACTAAGAGAAGCAACAACATACACATCATCAAAATATCGAACAAATACCAACTTCACATGATTACATATAAGAAGACTTCTACCATGTCCTCAGGAACAATAGTAACTACTCACACATCATCAACATGTTCAAGATCAGAGATGTGGTAATGGACATCAAGGATCTGAACATAATATCTTTCATCGAGTAAACCAACAAGCATCAACTACGAGATGTAATCAGCACTACTAGTAACCCACATGTACCAATCTGAGGTTTTGAGACAAAGATTGAATACAAGAGATAAACTAGGGTTTGAGATGAGATGGTGATGGTGAAGATGTTGATGAATATTGGTCCTCCCACGAAGGAGGAAGCGTTGGTGATGACGATGGCTTCGATCTCCCCCTCCCCAGGAGAAGTTTCCCTGGCAAAATCTATCTGCCAGAGAGCAAAAGGGCCTCTGCCCTGGTTTCCACCTCGACGCGATGGCGCTTCATCCCGAAAGTATCCTTATGATTTTTTCTAGGATAAAAGACACCATATAGGAGAAGAGGGAGGTCAGGAGACCTGCTAGGGGCCCACAAGGCAACATGGCGTGCCCAGGGGGTGGGCACGCCCTGTTAGCTTGTGGCATGGCCCCCTACTAGTATATTTTTGGCCCAATAATTCTTATATATTCGATAAAAATTCTCCGTGAAGTTTCAGGTCATTTGGAGTCGAGTGCTTTTTCAGCCTTTTTCTTGGTTTTCAGGTCTACAAATTATAGTTTCAAGTAATTTTTCTCTTTGTGATGTATCTTGCATATTCAGAGAGGAAGAGCATAAGAATTGTATCATAATTAGGAATGATGGACAAGAATGACATAAATATCGATAAGAATTCATGATGCAAAATGGATGTATCAAACGACAGTCTCTAACTCCTGGGTGTCTTGATACTCATGCATATGCGAACTGAGCGGCTCACTGGAGCCCATGGCATGCTTGTCGGTTGCCAGCCGGAAAGAGAAGATTTGTTGCATATGATGGTAGTTCTTGATGAGTGTGTTGAGGAGCTCTGTGTCCTTAGGGCGAGCCTAACAAAGAAACAGATCAATGTGTTTAGTTAGACAACAACGTGGTTATTTATGATTGACATGGTACATAGGCTTAAACAGGTGTTTCATGAGCTAACCGCTGTGTGGCCTTGGTAGTGCTCTGCCTCCAAAAGGATCGAGTAGGTATCCTGATCCCAAGAAGTGGCACTTAGGTGTATGATCATGGACAATGTGATCCACCTCGCTCTCCACTTCCTGGGGTGGCTTTAGATCTAGATTGAGGTGACCTCCTGCCCACAAAACTCGGACAACTGCTTTGCAATGGTGTTCAAGTGCATCTCCTTGAAGCTCTTGTCAGTCCTCATCATGTTGCTATGATTTCGCACATCTTGTTAAGCACGAACGTCAACAGGAACGGCTGCCATTTCATGGAGTCCACCTGCCCTCTTTCCTTTGCGGCTGCCTTTTGAGTAACAACATGGGTTGCATCATCGGGCCAAGCCAGCACAATATTGTAGCCACAGATGATGAAACCATAGGAGACACCTCAAAAACATATGAATCATGAGGTATCTGGGCGTCGATCGAAAGCTGGGAGTCCCAACATAGGACATCATGAACTGGCTCTGGGACACGACAAGAGCCTGACTAAACACTTGTGTGCTCATGTCCTACAAGCGTAAGTATCAACAAGAGTGTAGCACCCTATACATCGATGGTAGGAACAAGCACTAAACATGGGCATTATGAATGCACACTACATACAGACGGTATGAACGAGCACTACACATGTAGAGACGGATGACCTAATTCAACACAACAATCAAATCATAGCAAGGAGTTCAACAAACTAGCACACATACTTGCATACTCGCATACTACACATCAAGTATACTACCAAACCATCATCACTAGCTATCAATCCTCACCGACGTGAAAACAACTATTAACATGCTACAAATACATCACCGCTAGCTACCAGAACATCACATTCACATAGATCGGCGGTACAATGTTACAAGATACTCACATATCTAATCCTACCACATGCTCACGAATCTAGTTAGAAAAAGTATATATAAGGGGGTGACTGAACTCACAGATGCCATCGGAGCAGCTCAAAGGGGGCGCGAAACACGTTGGAGAAGAGGAGGACTCAAATCGCCGACACCATCAACCGCCAGCCAGAGCAGGAGCATCGCTTACCTGGTCGTCATTGTCGATCGCGTTGAAGGGAAAGCTTGAGAGGGGCGGGCAGGAGGGGTTTGGTGGTAGTTTTGATAGTGAGGTGAGGCTAGCTATATAGGGCGGCGGATTCGGCGGGAGGTGACGCCAAACCTCCTAGCGCTTTTTGGGATACGCGCGCGAACCCGTGTCGTCTTCGTGGATGCAGGAGGTCAGCGCCACGTTCCCTCCTCAGCATCACTCAAGATTGGCTTGCTGGAAGCGGCCGAATCGGTCGTTCCTAGCGGTTGTGGTCAGGAGGTGCTTTAAGTTCCATGATACGCATGAATTTGATGGAGGCCAACCAACCAAACAATATGTTTTATTTTTGGACAGGTATTTGGTTTGATGTGGGCTACCAAACTTGGAGTACATAAGAGCATCTCTAGTAGACGACGTATAATCGCTCGAAATGTAAAATTTCGGCGATTATACGGGTTTGGGCCGTTTTGTTTGCCAGAGCAGACACTGTAAACACAGCCCGACCCGTAAATTTTTTGTGATGGACCGGAAGCGCGCCCCCTTGACCATTACATGTGCGGGTTCGGCTGCTGGATACGGGCCCGAACCCTATCCCTCCTCCACCGCGAAAATCCCCAATCCCTCACCGCCGGCGCCTCAGATCCGCCGCGCGCGCCTCCAATCCGCCGGCCGCGATGGCCAACTCCGCCCGCCGTGACAACGACGACCCCGAGCGGACGCGTTGCGTCAGATCTGACGCAACACGGAAGTGCGCCGCCTTGCGGTACACACGCCACGAGCGGTCGCCGCCGCTGCGAGACGGAGGTGTACGACCGCGCACGTGGGCGCCTCTTCTCCGGCATCGACAGCTCCTCCGGGGCGTCCAGCTCGCGCTCCTCTCTCACCCCGGTGAAGAGGGAGCTAGAGGAGCTCCCCCTGTGAAGAGGGAGCCGGAGGCCGAGGTAGGGCCAGCACGACGTGCCGGTGGCGTCGTCGGGCCGGAGGACTTCCTCCTCCCGGTGAAGGCGAACACGATTTTGCTCGCGTTGCTAGCGCGCAATGCGTGGGAGGAGAAAGCGGAGCGGCAGCGCCGTCGAAGGGACGAGGAGATCGATACCGTGCTCTACGAGCAGGGAGTCGTGTTGGTCCTCGCTTTTGGCGACAAGAAGGAGGAGCGGCGCCGTGAGGCCGCTGAGCAGGAGTGGATCTTCGTCGACCTCACCTCTGACGATGACTCCGATTGAACGCTCAGCTACCGCACGAGCTCCGATGAGCTTCATTTTGTCTAGTGCTAGGGTAGCGTAGCTCTGACGAGCTTTTATGTATAAATATATCTATGCTATGTACGAACGGTCTGTCCCTGTGTAAAGAATGATCCATGCTCCGGCGTGCTTTTGCGTTAAATCTCACGTGAAAGATGTTTTTAAATTTTACGGTTTGAAATATAGTTTGTACTTGCCGCGGCAATTTTAAATCCGTATAGAACTCCTCGCACACGTTTACAATTTTACAGAATAAAGATCTGATAGAGATGTTCTAAGCACGGCCTTCACCCCAACCTGCGTAGAGAATCCAGGTCAGAATTGACAGCACCTCCGCGCGTCTCAAACGGCATGAAAACCTGTAGTAGCCACGAACCAATCGATGCGTTCCAACCAGGCCACAAGTCAGGAACAAAAGGTAGGAATGTCTCCACCTGCCAGTCTCCAGAACCTTCCCGCGCTCTCCAGAACCCAAACCCCACACCCTACAGCCGAGTCCAACCCCGCCACGACTCGCCCGTCCCCACGCCCGCGACGACGCCGCGGCTTCCTCCTGTCCGTCCAGATCGTATCCGACGGCGGCGCCCGCCGCAGGAACTTTCTAGAACCCATCCGCGGCCGCGGCACCACGGCTTTTTAAATCCAACCCCGCATCGCCTTTCTGCCTCGTACACCACCTATTCTTTCTCCCTTCCTACCCGCGCGCTCCGATCCAAGATCCAACCAATACCGCAATTCCCTTCGAGGTTATTTCTCCGCTCGAGTTGTCGACGAGATCATGGCCGGAAAAGGAGACGGGCCAGCGATCGGCATAGACCTCGGCACGACCTACTCCTGCGTCGGCGTCTGGCAGCATGACCGGGTGGAGATCATCGCCAACGACCAGGGCAACCGCACCACGCCGTCCTATGTCGCCTTCACCGACACCGAGCGGCTTATCGGCGACGCCGCCAAGAACCAGGTGGCCATGAACCCGATCAACACCGTCTTCGGTAAGCGCATCCCTCTGTCATGCTCTGATCCGCTGTAGTCCTCTGTTTTCATGTCGTTGGCAGATCGAGATCCGTATGGCACAGATCTAAACGAGCCCGTGTCCTCCTGTTTCTTTGCAGATGCCAAGCGGCTCATCGGCCGGCGTTTCTCGGACGCGTCGGTGCAGAGCGACGCCAAGCTGTGGCCGTTCAAGGTGATCCCCGGCCCCGCTGACAAGCCTATGATCGGGGTACAGTACAGAGGCGAGGACAAGCAGTTCTCGGCCGAGGAGATCTCCTCCATGGTGCTCAACAAGATGAAGGAGACGGCTGAGGCCTACCTCGGTACAACCATCAAGAACGCAGTCGTCACCGTCCCCGCCTACTTCAACGACTCCCAGCGCCAGGCCACCAAGGATGCAGGTGTCATCTCTGGCCTCAACGTCATGCGGATCATCAACGAGCCTACCGCCGCCGCCATCGCCTACGGTCTCGACAAGAAGTCGACCAGCGTCGGCGAGAAGAACGTGCTCATCTTTGATCTCGGCGGCGGTACCTTCGATGTCTCGCTCCTCACCATCGAGGAGGGTATCTTCGAGGTCAAGGCCACTGCCGGAGACACCCACCTGGGAGGCGAGGACTTCGACAACCGGATGGTCAACCACTTCGTGCAGGAATTCAAGAGGAAGAACAAGAAGGACATCAGCGGCAACCCGAGGGCGCTCCGGCGGCTCAGGACAGCGTGCGAGAGGGCCAAGAGGACGCTCTCCTCCACCGCCCAGACCACCATCGAGATCGATTCCCTCTTCGAGGGCATCGACTTCTACACTACCATCACCCGCGCTCGGTTCGAGGAGCTCAACATGGACCTCTTCCGCAAGTGCATGGAGCCCGTCGAGAAGTGCCTCCGGGACGCCAAGATGGACAAGAGCACTGTGCACGATGTTGTCCTCGTCGGAGGATCCACCCGTATTCCCCGTGTGCAGCAGCTCCTCCAGGACTTCTTCAACGGGAAGGAGCTCTGCAAGAGCATCAACCCTGACGAGGCCGTCGCGTACGGAGCCGCCGTTCAGGCTGCCATCCTCACCGGCGAGGGCAACGAGAAGGTGCAGGACTTGCTCCTGCTCGACGTCACACCGCTCTCGCAGGGCCTAGAGACGGCCGGAGGTGTCATGACCGTGCTCATCCCAAGGAACACGACAATCCCCACCAAGAAGGAGCAGGTCTTCTCCACCTACTCTGACAACCAGCCCGGCGTGCTCATCCAGGTGTATGAGGGAGAGAGGGCGAGGACCAAGGACAACAACCTTCTCGGCAAGTTTGAGCTCTCTGGGATCCCACCGGCGCCCAGGGGCGTCCCCCAGATCACCGTGTGCTTCGACATTGACGCCAACGGTATTCTGAACGTCTCGGCCGAGGACAAGACCACCGGGCAGAAGAACAAGATCACAATTACCAACGACAAGGGGCGGCTGAGCAAGGAAGACATCGAGAAGATGGTGCAGGAGGCCGAGAAGTACAAGGCTGAGGACGAGGAGCACAAGAAGAAGGTGGACTCCAAGAACGCCCTGGAGAACTACGCTTACAACATGCGTAACACCATCAAGGACGACAAGATCGCCTCCAAGCTCCCAGAGGCTGACAAGAAGAAGATCGAGGACGCTATTGAGGGTGCCATCACCTGGCTTGACAACAACCAGCTCGCCGAGGCTGACGAATTTGATGACAAGATGAAAGAGCTGGAGGGCATTTGCAACCCCATCATCGCCAAGATGTACCAGGGTGCCGGCGCTGAAATGCCTGGTGGCATGGACGAGGATGCTCCGGCCAGTGCTGCTGGCGGCAGCAGCGGCCCAGGGCCCAAGATTGAGGAGGTCGACTAAATGATAGATTTAGATCTCCATGATTCTGCTTGAATAATGTGTCTATCATTGTACGGTGGATTCTATTATCGTTCTGCAATTTTTCGTTCGGGCATATATACGTTGCCCCAGCTTATCTTTTAAGTTGATGTTGAAATATTACTATTATTTAGTAGTACCAGAAGGTATACTTTATATGCAATTATTTCACTTTTATCTTTGAATGCTTGGTTGCTGAACTTAGCCTATCATGAATTTCTAGTTGCTGCAATCTCTTTGAGAAAAGGATTTTAGTTGCAACTGTTGTGGAGCAATTGTAATTGTTTCTAGATGATGTCAATTGCCTTCCTGAAACATTCAAGTTGGGTATCTTTGAATTGGGTTATGATTTTTTTTTTGCTGGACTTGCGTTATTATTTAGAATCCATTACTTATTTATCGGCCGTTTGAGCTGTTTATTATTCTAGCATTGCAGATATTTTAATAAGCAGTTGGTAAATTTAGATTCATTTTCTTGAAAACTTATTTTTCCATATAGTCGATGGTCAAGACTTGGAGAAGCTTCTTTCTAATTATGACAACTGAGAAGTTTGCTTATTTCGACTTGTGCTGCTTTCTGTTAAAAAATTATTACATCCCCGGAAAATTGGAATGTTACTAAATTTCGTCGGTAGTGCATCCTCACGCAGTTTTTTTTCTTATAAAGGTTGTTGGCTGCCATTCTTCGGACCAATGCATCTGTTTCTTGTGCTCAAGCTCTTTCTTTTACCTGATGAGATTCTTTCACGTATTCTGTAGATAGTTGAGAACACAGACAATTCAACATTACTTGAAAAGGTATTGTACAGAATTCGTACATGCAACTTGTTTCTTCTAAAATTGAATTTTGACATAGACACATTCTTTTGTAAGAATTGTGTAACGAAAATTGTCTTTCTTAGCTCATTCTTCTATATGTGATGCTTAGGCATGTGTGTTGTGTTTGTCACTTTGTCTGCTTAACTCTTTTATCAGTTCACCACATCCTGGGGTAGTTTCAATAAGGTCATCATTGAATAATATCTATTGACTGTTTCATCTTCCCAAACACTTAAGTTGCATGGTCCAGTCTTATTCATTTTTACCATATCCACGTTAGCCAAACAATGTTAGAACTATCCTTGGTCAGAATGAGGTCCTATTTTTCTTTCAGGGCAATTGCTTGGTTCTCTTCTGTGAAAATTCTTCTCTTAGGAGAATATCTGAAAATTCTTGATTTCTTTTTGGTAAAAGTGGATAGTCTTGAGAAACATGTGATCTCAAATTGCAATCTTATCATTTTTTTTAGCTGCAGAGGTCTTATGGTCTTTGAACTGGCATCTATTATTTGCTTATCGATCTACAATAACTTATATAGTACCGAAAGCCTTTATTTTCCAACAATCATATTGTAAAACTATTGTTGCCTGTTGTTATTTTTAATATGATTCGGTTGAAATTGTCAGCCCAGCCGAACTATCACAACTGCGTTCATCTTATTATATACTAGGGGAGCTACGGTAGCAAACCTGGGCGGACCAGTACAAAGAAAGACCCATAATTTTCAATCTCATGGCTGAGTTTACTCTCAATCTCCACTATAACTGCTATGAGCTGGGCAGGACATGGCCGATTTACCAACACATAGCTCCGTCAGTGCTACTATGATCCAGCTGAAAAATTTCCAACCTTTATATTTGCATATGTTCACCTGTTTGGCAATTTCTTATGTGAGTTACTGGGTGCAGAGCATTGACTTCATATCAACTGCCTTTCATGATCACGATGCGATTGCTATGCTTATCCAGCCCTTGCTTAAAGTGGGTTCCGTTGACGGTGCTATAAGGCTACCAACAACTGAGATTGAAAGATCACCAATGAGAAGCTAGACAGGTATGGTGAATTCATGAATTGAACTAAATTGAAATTCGGCAAGATTTTCATTTTGTAAAAGTTAACGGTTGCGTATTTTGAACTGTTATTGTTTGAAGGTATCACGGAAGATTCTCCTGTGCATTTGACAATTTTTCTGTAGTTTAAGAATTAAGAATTGCCAATTGTCAAACCTAATGAAGCTCATCAACCTATACACATTTAGCTCTGTAATCTGTTTAAGTAGTGCCTCCTTGATTCACAGGATTCTGAAATGCAGCAGTAGGTAAAGGTAGATTTCAGTGTCATGCCATCTTGAATCATATAGGATTGTATACCTCATGAATTTGTACCAAAGGTTGTTTGCTTACACCACAGAATAGGATCTTTCTAAGAGGTTGGAGTCAATGAAAATTCTCCTATGAAATCTAGTGGAAAGAAATCCCTAGGAAATATTCCTCTGGATTGCTCAACCGCACCTATAAAATCATAGGAAACACACCTATTGAGGATTATGGGCTGAATGCTAAAGTTCCCAGAATAACTGTGCAAGCAACTCTTGAGGATTTGAATCCTCTAAAAGTCCCGTTTAAGGTCCTTGTTTTAAAGAGATCCTTAAAGCTTCATAGAATATTTGTTATATACCATGTCTTCTAGGCAAAGTTTATCTCCTTAACTGTCCTCTGAGATGCGGACATTTTTTTCTTCAATAATATGGTTTGAGCATTATAAATTTCTTACGTTCCCACTTCCTAGTTTTGATTTAATAGGATTGTAGATGCATTTCTCTGTCAGTGCCACAACCCATTCTTAGTTTTTGAATTTTGAATTAACAACCTGGGACAGTAATGGATTTACCTTAACTTATTCTGAACACGTCTCAGGTCAGATGCTCTTGATTTGATTATTCACTTTATGGAAGAATTATTAGCCATACACATGGTTTTTGTATCAAGTAATATGCAGAAAAGTTTCCTTTCTGATATGTAGTAAAAGAGTAGCAAACACAGGCTGAAAATTGTGGCATACAAACCTAACTGATTCTCAACCAAATGATGTCATTTTACAATGCAAACCATCTACAAAATCGAATTCAAGTTATATTCTTCAGATGATTTATTATCATAACTGAAGATCTGAATACTGTGCCCTTTGATTTGAGAAAGAGCTACTATCCCCTTCAACCTAATCCGCTATAGCTCTTTACGCTGTGCAGAGCTTCTTCTTCTAGCTCGACCAGCATGCTGCAGAATTCCTCAACATCCTTAACTGCTTCCTTGAATGTGAACCTGAACTCTTTCCAGTGGTACTGCTGAGGGACATCAGGTGCGGTAGCTCTTTCAGGAACCCTGGCGAGCACCTCAAATCCATGGTGATCAACGGAGAGCAAGAGTGCATCCTTCAAACAAAAACAAATATGATAGTCAACAGTACTGTGACAATACTAGGACTTGGTTAATTTGGTCAAAGGAAAGCTTCAGAAATGAGAAACTAATAATGCACTTATCCTACATTGCACTTTGTCCAGATATACAAGACACTTACTCTCGCAGTGACATCAAAATACTCAAAACAGAAAAGTATAAGTGCTCTCCGCCTTGGGTCACTCCTGTTGATACCGTCAATAAGCTTCGCAGAGAATGGCACTACAAAGGATAATATATGCATTTAGAAACTGAACTATTACTGCAAATTTAGAAGGTGCAAGAAGATAAGTACATCTGTTTAAGCAATCAACTAGCATCTTAATGACATTTCTAAAAATTAAATGCTGCCAGTCAATAAAGTTGTTGGAAGGTACATAAGTAAAGATGCATTGCTGAAATATATATTTTCGATAAATGGAGTTTTTATTTACTCCATCATCATATCAAGGTATACAACCGCATCGAGTACAAAACCCGGCCAGGTGAAATCAATTAAGTAGAAACTTACATAGCAGGTCGGCTTTTGGTGGTTCAAAAGTATCCAACTCGATATTATGGCTGCTCCCCAATGAATCTATGAAGACACACGAGCTGCAATATAGATATCTCCGCAATCAAAAATAGTTCCTTTTAACTAATTACACAGATGACCAACAAATATTAACTGCACGTCTGCACCAATGACAAATATAAAGAATAGATCATGAATATTAGAAAACATTAAGACATGTTACACACCCAATTTCAAACTTCAAGATATTGTAGGAGCTCTCTTCATTGAGCAAGCTGAGGAGACCTTCACTGCGGGACCTACAAGTAGCACTTGCGGAAGACAATACCGTTGAAACCCCATAAGTAGCTTCGCTAGCAGCTTTATGTTCCTTCAGAATAGCTTTCTTAAGGCTTTCAGCTATAACTGGAACCTTAAGAAGAGCATATGAAGCACAATCAGTATCACTCTGCCGACTACTACTGGGCAATCAAATATGTCCACCAATGTTGGGGCCGGTCTTCAAAACAGGCTTACCTTTGCCTCCTTCATGCGCAGGACATCGCCGGTCATAGCAACCCGGGGAGGCAACTGCACCAGACAACAATATCACCACCCACAATGACAAATCTCATACTTGAGAAGGCAACCAAGCAACCATGCAGCAAATTGTGCTGCATTTGAGCTTTACATAGAAAAAGAACCGACCTTATTGAGTGACTTGAGCAAGCTGGCAAGGCGACCTGGGACTGGACTGGACACCGAGAGAGAACCCCGCTCGTCGATTATAATGTTCTAGATGACAGCCGTTTCATACAAGCAATTCATCAGAACATAACAGCAAGTCAGCAACCACTGTTACAAATCAATCAAAGAGAGAGCATTACAATGTTGTGCATGTCGTTCTCGGGGACGATCAAGTAGGGCATGCCCTTTTGGACCATGTAGTGCACCCTTGACGTGTAAACCTCCCCCTTACTGCCCACAGCCCCGAGCAAGACCAGTCAAAAACAAGGAAATTTGGTATTTTAGCTGCTACTCGAACAAGCATATGGATCAAGAGGTTGATGTTGCAGGAAGCGGCGTGCGCACCTTCCCTTGGCGTCGGCTTTGATGGTGTTGAGGTGGGCTTCCCAGCTGGCGCCCAGGATGTTCTGCGAAGGGCGAGAGGGAGTCAGCGACAGAGCCTAAAAATCGGAGGAGCGAATCGCAGAGGATGCTGGCGAGAAGTACCCGGCACTTTTCGGCGGCGGAGAGGGCGGTGGATTTGGCCTTCGCCATCGCCATGGCCTCCGGTCCGCGCGCGCACCAGCTGCTCGAGGAAATGTTTCGGGGAGCAAAGGGGCGCCGCCGGTGGTGAACGGGTGGTGCGGGTCTGCGGGGTCGAGCAGGAGAGCTGAAGAGCCCTGAGCTAGGGGTTCGCGCGGCTTTGTGGGTTTTTCTCGTGGGCCAGTGGTTTAGTTCAGAACTGCTGGGCTTCGCGAAGGCTGCGTTGGCCCACGAGAAAAGTTCATCTACCACGAGAAACTTTCACGTACTCCTATTTGCTAAACAAATCATCTACCTGGAGAAAACAGAAAAGGAAAAAAAATGGAAAACAAAAAAAGGGAGAAAAGCAAGAATAATAGAGAGAAAAACTTGGGAAGTAATCATGTGCGTTGCCGTCATGTAGTCTGTCTCGATCAACAGCCGGTGTGCGCTCCTAGTCCTATCCAGTGCGAGAGACACCCCTTCCATGATAGCTACAATCTCAGCTTCAAGCCCACTTGCACAGCCTTTTCATGAATTATTCAATAATAGGTCATTGTCTTAAAACCAATTCACAGAGCTAGAGATCCGAGAGATTTTTTTCTTCCGTTTCAACGCACGGGCCTTTTTGCTAGTGTACTAAATATGTGCAAAATTACACGCGGCGTATAAAAAAGACAAATACATATTTGAAAAAAAATCTGAGAGGTTTTTTAAAAATTTAAAGATTTTTTTAAAAATATATTTTTAAATTGGCCCTTTGCTTTCTTGTTGGGCGGATTTTTGTTTTTCTGTACAGTCATCAGCCTACAAATCACAACATTTTTAAACGAAATTTCACACATTCGTGTGGAGAACATATATGTTTACATGGATATTTTTCAGTTTTTTTTGGAAACTTCTAAATATGCTTTTTGATTTATTTTCAAAATACCAAGCTCCTTGGAGCTTCGGTCACCAAAAATCTGCACTCCGTTGAAGGTGCCTTAACCCTCTTACGAGGATGCCCTGATTCTCTTACCGTGACCAAACTTCTATATTGTTCGGCCGCAACCGACAACAAAGGCCACCACATCATACCCGCAAATGCAACTCAGCCTGAATACCCAAACATCAGCTTTTAAGAGCATCTCCAACAACCGCGCCATATAAACGCCGTGCCGAAAAATCAGTGTTTTTTGTACGTGCGCTATCGCTCCGGGCGCTCCAGCGAAGGCGCAAAAATCCCGCGCGCGGCATATCTAGTTCAGCACGCGGACGAAACGCCATCGCGCGCCGTTTATTTGCTGCGTCCGCTCCCGCGCGTTGGACTCTCGAGCGCTCACTCGCAACTTCACCTATCCCATCCATCCGCGACGCCGCCCCCACCCGCACCGCCCCACGACCGTTCCGGCGCTTCCCCGGCCTATCCCCGCGCCGCGGCGGCTTCTTCCGCCTCCCACTAGTCATCGCCGCCCCTCACGCGTGGTGGTCCTCCGACGAACAGCGCGCGGCTGCTCGGCGCCCGCAAGGTGTTCGACAAAACGCCCGCAAGGTATGTATTGCTCAAACTTCATGAATTTGTGCATGTTGATTGTAGTTGTTATAGCCTAGTATTAAACATTGTAGATGAGTTCGTCGTATGTTTCTTCCGAAGAAGAATTTGATATGGAAGAGGAGGAGGATCTTACAATGATCCTAGCTATGCATATCAATAAAAAACCGAAGTACGATGGTTCGGTTATGGGTAGGCAGAAAATTTGGAGGGATAGGATCGATGCCCATAACAGATTTATGATGCACTATTTCATGGAAAATCTCACATACCCGGAGTCGTACTTTCGTCGCCGGTTTAGGATGAGCACCGAGTTGTTCAGGCGCATTGCAGAGAAACTAGCGAGCTATGATCGTTTTTTTCAGCAAAGGAGGAATGCCGCCGGAGAGCTCGGGCATAGCACCTTTCAGAAGGTGACGGCCGCTTTGCGTATGTTGGCATATGGTATCCCGGTTGATCTAGTTGATGATCACTTGGCTATGGGTGAGAGACAAGCCATCATGTGTGTCAAGCGCTTCGCAGTCGGAATTGTTTAAGTGTTTGGCCAGGAGTATTCGAGATCTCCCAATGATGAAGACGTCGCAAGGCTATTGGAGATGAACACAGCTCGCAGCTTCCCAGGTATGCTTGGCTCAATAGATTGCATGCATTGGAGTTGGAAGAATTGTCCAAAGGCATGGCATTGGCAATTCCACGATCAAAAAAAGGTTCCACTATAATCCTTGAAGCGGTGGCCGATCAAGAGACTTGGATTTGTCATGCTTTCTTTGGAATGTCTGGATCTTTAAATGACATCAATGTTGTCAACCGGTCACCACTGATGAATAAGATTACAAATGGTGATTTGCCATCGGTGCAGTTTGTAGCAAATGGCCGTACATACAACTATGACTATTATCTTGCGGATGGCATCTACCCAAAGTGGCAAACATTTGTGAAGCCGTTGAAAAAACCGGAAGGTAAAAAAATCTTGATTTCCACAATGCTCAAGCGGCGGCTAGAAAAGATGTGGAAAGAGGTATTGAGATCTTGCAAGCCCAATTTGCTATTGTGAGAGGACCGGCTAGATTTTGGGATAAAAAAATGCTTTGGTACATCATGCATGCTTGTGTGATCATACACAACATGATCATCGAGAATGAGCGTGGCCAAGATGTAGACTACTCTCGGTATGAGCTCTTGGGACATCCCGTGCAAGTGCGACGGAGGGCTGAAAGGATGGCCCGTTTTGTTGCCTCCTATTATGCCATTCGACGTCCCGCAGCGCATGACGATCTTCAGAAGGATCTTATTGAGGAGTGGTGGGCATGGAATGGACGACAAAGAGCATCATGATTTGTGCATTCGATGTTGTATTGTTAAACTATTTGTTGTGTTATTAAACTATTTGTTGTATTGAACGATAAACTATTTGTTTGAGTTGTAACTATTTATTATTGATTTATTTTGTTTGTGTTTGAATTTTTGCTTGTGTTTGGAATGCATATGTTGTTTGTGCGAGAGTCGTGCGCGCTACATTTTTGCGCGTGGAGCTGCGCGTACGCTGCATTTTAGCACGGCTGCTGGAGCCAGCGCTGCCCGTCGCGCCAAACCAAACGCTGGACGCGCGGTAAATTAGTTTTTAGCGCGCGGCACGTTCGGCGGCTGTTGGAGATGCTCTAAAAGAGATAATATCCAACTCCTAATTTAAGAACTTAAGTTACTACAAGTACCACAAAGAAGAAAAAATAAACAAAATACCTACCTAACATCATTGTAATTCAAACATGATCAGTTTAAGAACCCCACTACTCCCTCATCTAAATATAAGACGTTTTTAAAGTTCAATTTTAACCGCAAAAACGTCTTATTTCTATACAAAGCAAGTAGTTTATCCTGTAGATCATCTTTTGCAAATTTGATATCATAAGAATATCGAAATATCAAACAAACCAACCCTTGCAAACATAAAGCAAGATTGGTCTTGGATACAGGAACTGATAGTGTTCATTTGATTTTCAACTTCCTGAAAAACAGTTCGTACCAACACATGTTTATTCATAATAAGGCCAGTCAGCCACAATAAAACAAAAAACACTTAACACGATAATATGCCACATTAATAGAAGTCTCTTTGGTGCCAGACTAGTCAGAAACGTACTGCATTCCAGGTTTACCAAAATGTATCCACTCGAATTATGAAACAAGGCAACTGAAGTTTCCCCTGCTTCCCATCTAGTCCTTGATGCTTCCATAATACAGACCAAATTACCATATTCTGTAGAGCTCATGCATCCTTAATTGCCAGAATAGCAAAACCAGTGATGCATGATAACATAACTATTGAGCTGGCGTTCTATGCACCGACATGACTAGAGTTATGGTAACGCCCAATTTTTTTTTTTGGGGGGGGAGGGGGCACAGGAGGGACCAATCGATGATTAGATACACCAAAACAGTGGCATCACCTGCAGGTGCAAGAAGTGTTAACATTCAACTTTTTTGGATCTAGGAAAAAAAAAACAGCTTAGTATACCAAATGAGAAGAATTTTTTTCAAAACTAGTATGAATTTTATACCAAATTTGAAAACAGTTTGTGCAGTTGAATTTTTTTCAAAAATAGCACCCCGTCGGCCTTAGTTGGGCCGACCGGGCGCCTGTCGGCTTAGGCTAGGCCAAAGAGCGGGCCGTCGGCCCACGCCAGGCCGAAGAGGACCCGTCGGCCGCCAAGAGGCCGAAGAGCCCCTGGATAAGGCCGACGCGGCCAGCTCCCTCTTCTTCCTCTGTGTTCTTAGTTCTTGGCCGAAAATCCCTCCTGATCTCCCTTTACATCCACCCATTTTCCGTTTCAATCCACCGAAACAATAGATCGTCTTCGTCTCCCCGCCCTACGGTTTCATTTTTTGCAATGTGGTAGTGCATTGTTTGTTTGGAGGAGACATGATGTGGTGGTGGTGGTGTGAATGATGAGAAGGTGGAGTGGTGGAGAGGAAGAAGAAGGGCACTCACGCGTCGAAGGTATACATTTTTTTCTGTTAGTTTAGGTTAGTTTTCTATTAGTTTTTTTAATGTACGCAAAATTAGTTTAGGTTACTTTTACTAGTGTAGTGATTTTAGTGTATGTTTTTCGAGCGTAGGTTTAGTTAGTGTAGTCATATTAGTGTCAGTTTATTTAGTGTACACAAGTATATTTTAATGTAGGTTTATTTAGTGTACATGAGCATATTTTAGTGTAGGTTTATTTAGCGTACGTGAGCATATTTTAGTGTAGGTTATTTTAGTGAAGTTCATTTTAGTGTAGATTTATTTAGAATACGTAGGTATATTTTAGTGTACGTTTATTTTAGTGTAGATTTATTCGTTGCGAATAATGAAAAGCTGACAATGTCTGACAGGTGAAAATGTCTGAATCCGTAAATTTCACTGTGTATTACGGCACTGGTAATGTTCGATATAATGAGTTGGGGGTTGATCTTAGCGAGTTTAAAAAAGACGAGATGACACTTTCAGACCCGGACAGACTAGACATTAGGCAGTTGAAGCACTGGTTGACTACTAGTTTTGGCCTGGATCTTGAAGTTTGTTCCGTCAGTATTCATGCATTGTGGATCAAATCCTGTAAAAATGTCAAGTGGGATTTGATTCCGATAGATAGGAGCCAGCATTGGTTGTCTCTATTAAGTCGTTGTAGAGACCGAAGAATCCATCCGTATGCCCTAGTGCAACCAGTGCCGAAGGAGGAGAATATCGTACCACCCACCGTGGGGTATGAACCAGGCCAGAATAGTCAAGTGGCTAATGAGATTTATGTATCCGGGTCACAGCCACCGGATGTGAATGCTAGCCAAGCCGAGAAAGAGTCAGATTATGTCAGTGGACATGCTGCTGGTCAGAGTATTCAGTCGATAGTATTAGCTGCCTATGGTGTTGCTGATGGGGATGAGGAAGGCGATGAAATGCAGAGGGTGATGGAGGAAGAGGACGAGGATGGGATTGCAGAGGAACTTGATTCTGAAAATTCCGAGGATGAGGAGGAGGTACCAATTCCTGCTGCATGGGAGCAGGACATATCCGTCGGCTTTACTGTCAACGATGGCCATGAGACTCCATGACAATATAATCTGAACCAAGTCTAGATCGGGGCTATGTTTGACACAAAGAAGAAAATGAAGTATGCGGTGATAAAGTGTGCTATGTCTATGCAGAGGGTTTTCCGGACACACATATCTAGTCCAACGAAATATACCGTGAAGTGTGTTGAATCAGGTTGTCCTGCGAAGGTGCACAGCCACGTGCCAAAGTATAACATCCACTGGACCGTGACCAATAAGAACTAAATCCACTACCGACTTGAGAGTTCTCATTCGATTGAGTTGGAAGCCAAAAAAAATACCGTAGGCCGGTGGAGAGCGCCTTGATCTATTGTTTACGCGGGTAGGATAACAAAATGGATGGTCGAGCAAAGAGATCAGCGAGGCGGTGGAAGCACCGGAGAGCAACGGGAGTGAGAGGTGGAGAGGGGCAGGCTACTGGACGGGGAGGGTGAAACGAGTGGTCAAAGGAGGAAGAAAGAAGGCCTGTGCCTTATCCAGGGGCCCATCGGCCTAGCACAGGCCGACAGGTGGCACTTCGGCCGCCCTCTGGCCGACCAGCCTGTCCTCGGCTTCTGATTGGACGACAGGGGGCTCTTCGGCCTGGTGCTGGCCGACGGGGGGCTCTTCGGCCTGGTGCTGGCCGACGGGCCCCTGTTCGGCCTGGTGCTGGCCGACGGGGTCCTATTTTTGAAAAAAATTCAACTGCACATACTGTTTTCAAATTTGGTATAATTTCCGTACTAGTTTTGAAAATTATTCGAACCACATCCTAGTAAAAAGAAGTAGGGCGCAAAAAATGCAATGAAAATGTTGTATTCTCAAACTGCAACTTACCTCTACATGTAGACACTGAGGATAAACTTTAAATTGAAAGGCTTGAGAAAAGGAGTTCAAGCTCCTCATCCTGAGATGTGGTCCTCTGCAATGGAAAAGGTAAAAAAAACCGAGCACGGTAAAGTGCAAGCCCATCCAAATGTTTAAGCGGAAATTTGTTAACAAATTCAAGTGATCAAAATAAAGAGATACCATGCAAACTAACTTATTTTCCTAGATCCAAAGCGGCTCTGAAGGCTTCTTCTTTGCATAAGAACATAAACAAGTCTCCTTCAAATAGAGCCGTTGCCTAACAAAGTAACAATGATTCCAGTGCAATCTCTTAAGGAGACGCTCTTTAAGCCGATCACAGATGATATCCTTTTGAGGAGATGCTTTAAGGAGATCTTATCCCTAACTTAGACAATCTTAGTGAATGTCTTCCTTGGCATAGTTAGCTATCCGATGCCAGAGCTCATTGCATGGCATGTCGCCTACATTCCTTGCATCAGCAGCCACGTGTGTCTAGGCCGCACCTCCTTTCTGGATTTGGCTTCATGTTTGAGACTTAAAATATTTTCCCCAAAAACGCATCTACAGCCTAAAACCTTAAACAAAACTAGCTTTTGTCAAAACATAGGATCCAAAGAATCCCTCAGTTAATGTTTAAAGCTCAAGCAAGACGTCCCATCTTTTCTTGTCAGCAGAAAATAGGCAAGCAATTAGAATTCAAAATTGATCATGGTCAACAGCACAAAAACTGGTTAGTAACATGAGGTCGTTGACTCAAACTACCAGAATCTGATGAATTAGCACTATAGTTTTTTTGTGCTGCGCACTAGGAGTCTAGGACATTGGTACCTCAATCTATCATGTTGCCACAATACTTCATCAGTAAGTTATATTGTCCTAACCCCAGACAAATGCTATATTTAAGAGCTCCAGATGGATGGATACCACATGGCCACAAAAGGCTCAATGTGAAAATTCTCGAACAAAACATAGACCACAACATATCTGTTTATCTACTAAAACATTTGCTTTTGAGAATCAATTTAGTTTATCAGCCAGGTAAAGGGCTCCTGCCCAGCTACTCTCACACTCATGGTGCCCTTGAACTGAATGAGGTATCCAAAAGGCTAAATAAAAAAAAAGAATAAAAAAGGGCTCTAATTAGGATAGGACTATTCACTTTTGGAAACGACCATCCCTCTATCTATTAAGAAAGTTATAAGGGTATATCATGCATATCGATGAAGTTGATGGAATTGATTCATGATCAGCATCCTTTAGACCCGGTAGCAATAGCCCGTAAGCAAAACAAGATTTGCTCTCGTACGCCTGCTAAGCAAGTTCCCTTCCTTTTCATTCTTAACAGATAGCCATCTCATTACTTGGAAATGGAATGCTTCCGGTACCTAAGCTTGAGCAAGCCCATCAGAACCGTGTCAATTTATTTCTTACAAAAGGAAAATTAAATAACTATGCAAAGCCTCTACATATATCCACCCGAAATGGTCAAGTCCATGCATTTTGATCATGCGACACTGTGAGGCCTGACTTACTATAGCACTTTGGTACCCATCTCACCACAGAAAAAAAAAGCTTAATAGGTTTATAGTTATACAGATTGTTCCTAGAATAAACCATGGTCTCTACATAGGGTCATCATAAGTTGACATGTAGTTGACACTTGACATAAAATGTAATATTGGTCATTTGCAGTGTTACACCCGATGGGTCCATTACATATTTTTTAAGAGGCGAAGTATCTAGCACCAAAATGTTACTTTGATACCTTCCAAGGAACACAGTACAATCATAGAGTGTTTTAACAGTCATTACTGGGTATGGAAGACTTGTAGTTGTATAGATGCATGTCTTGATGAGTTATTGGGTATGACAAACACGCATATGTGTGTCTTGATGAGCATCATTGGGTAGGAGAGACTGATAGGTGTATGTATTGACAAACATTATTGGGAACGGATGTACAGTATAGTTCAATAGTTGCACAGGTCTATGAGACTATGACCATCAACGTGTAGATTGTATTTATTCCCGGGACTCATTATTATGAAGTAATAGCTCCAACATGTTTATGCTATCAAAGATTACTAGAAACATACAAAGAGAAGATACACTTTCAGCAATATGCAACAGCAATGTTGCTCATCTCCCATTTGTAACGAAACACAAAAATATAAATGCTTTCTTCTTCTTCTATTAACGTTGCAAAGCGCAGACATGTATACTGGGATACGCGATGCTCTAAGTTGCAGTTCGCATTAGGCTGGTGAGATGACAAAAATTGGCAGGTCCGTCAATAGATGGCATATAAATTCAATTAAGTCAACTATTTCTAAGTTTGACCAAATACATAGAAGAAACTATTAACAACTGAATAAACACATTATGAAAAATATATCTAATGGTGAATATATTGATATTGATTTGGTGTTTTTATCTTCATAGTTTTTGTATATATGCTTGGTCAAACTTAGAAAGCAATACTTTTTGATTCTGTTTATACGCCATCTATTTGGGAAGATACAATATAACTGGTGACAACTACTGCAAGTTTCTCACACGACAAACAGAATTACATAAATCTTACCTTTATAGATATGAGATGGCGAAGTTTGTTCAGCACCTTAATGCGGTGAATCGCATAAGAACTATTGGCTGGCAGCTTGTTAACCCTGTCCATCTCTTCATGAATAGCAGCTTCCCTATCGCCTTGTCGCGACTCACCTGCTTGCTAGCAAAAAAGAAGAAGAAATAGATTTTTAAATACTGCGCCACACCAAGTCCGATTATCTGGAAAATTAGAAGAAGAAAAAAAATATGTGGCTAGTTCTCATCTAGATTAAAAGTAACTAATAGTGTGTTTGGTTGGAGGGAGTTAGTGATACGGAATGGGAGTTTAAGGAGTATGAGCCATATAATCAATTGTTTGCAAGGGAGTTGAGAAGGGAAGGGGAAAGGGAATGAAATAAGTCAATTCCCAATGTCTTTCCTAGCCCCCCTTGTTAATTCAGGTGGGATGAAGCTTCCTCCCAAATTCCCACCAATAATTCTCACTACACATGAAACAAGGGATTGAGAATAAAAATCCCTCCCTTTTAGCGCCCGCAAAACACTGCAAATCTCATCTAACTAACATCACTATAAAAGAAACCCAAACATAAAAATAAAATAAAAGAATGCATGAATCTTGGCATGAGAGTTAGATATGACTGTTAATTCTCATCTAGATGAGACTTAGCAAATCTGAAAAAAAATACAGACATTAAGTTCAATAAGAAACTTCTTCTGTGGGGATCTCTGTCGCTCCAAGAAACCGATTCAACAACGCAGCCAGCTGTTCGCAAAGAGATGGGTCAAGAGAATATAAAAAAGAAACATACCGAGGTAGAAGAAGTGGTGCTGAGGGTGGTGGTGGTGTGGGAGAAGGGCGTCGCGCTACCTCCTCCGTCCATGATTCGATGCTTGAGATCTCGTACTGTGAGACGCAATAAGAGGGAGAAGACCGGAAGAAGGAAGAGGATGCTTCAACAGTCCAGACCGCTGCCTCTGGAAAGTGCACGGCGCAGGCGGACCGCGAGAGAGGACGAGGACGGGCAGGGCCGCAGGGGGAGGGCGAGTGGCCTCCTCTTCTCTCGTTTGGCCCAATAGCAAAGACCGCTAAAACACTACTAGAAGCAGCTCTAAGTTTTGGGAATAAAAATTTCGGGAGGACCTATTCGCCGCGTTCGGCCGCACGCACAGGATGCAGCCTGACTGGGCCGGCCCACGTAATCAGGGAGCGGTGTAAAAAAATGAACGACAAACGCAGTGCTCCAGCTAGGGTTTGATCTTGCGACCGCGTTGCAGCCACTATGTTTGATTCGTGTTGGAGGTGACGAGGCTATGCGAGCACTTTAGAACTAGTCACATCGGTAGATCGGAGTATTTTTCCTTTTTTCGATCATTTTTTGTAAATTCTAAATATAATTTTTTAAAGTCCTTACATTTTTGACAGAACATACACGTGTTTTCAAAAAATGTTAGAAATTTTTCGGAGTTGTAACCAAATTTTAGAAACAGGAATAATTTTAAAGTTCTGGACAAGTATTGAAAAATAGGAACAGTTTTCTAGAATTACGATCAATTTTGATAAAAACATTTAGAAACTGTGAGCAGTTTTTTAAATTATGAGAAAAAAAAGGATAATTTTGCAATTGTGAACAAATCTTGAAAAAGTAGGAACATGTTTTAAAATGCCGAACAATTTTTGACAAACACGACAAAGTTTTGAAAAAATACGAACAACCAATTTCATAAAAAGTAACTTGAATTTGTGAACAAATTTTGAGAACAGAGACATTTTTTTCTTAAGCGAGAACTTTTTTGAGAATCATGAAGAAGTTTTAAAGATGTGAACAATTTTTCAATCTATGTTTTTTTCTAAAATGGATTTTTTTTGAATTTGTGAGCAAATTTGAAAAAGTGGATCATTTTTTTAAAAATGGACATTTTTTTGCGTATGTATTTTTTTTGAAACTATGAACAAAATTAGAACATGGCATTATTTGAAATTTGCGAACATTCTGAATCACAAGTTTTTTGGTTCTCAAAAAGAAACAGTTTGAAAAGGTTCAATTGTACAAAATGAATTTCTAGGTCCCGGGATTTCTTACCATCAAATTGGTAAGGGAACAAATTTTAAAACAAGATTTCTCTTTGAAAGTAGAACACATTTTAAAGTATGCGAACATTTTTGAAAATCAAAGTTATTTTCTATTTTGTGAACAAAAAATAATAAAAGGTATTTTTTTGAATTTTCAAACGATTTTTTGAAATCTGAAAAAACTAGAAACAAAAAAACCAGAAGAAAAAGGAATTAGACAAAATAGAAAAATCAATTAGTAAATAAAAAAGGAAAAAAGGAAAAAAGAAATAGAACAAATTTTGAATACAAGAACAATTTTTGAAAAATCGTGCAGTATTTTGAATACGCGAACAATTTTTGGAACATGAACATTTTTGAAAATATGAACACATTTTTCAAAAATTATTTTTAGTGGCTCCGACGGTGGGTCGCTCTGGTGGACCGGCTCCCTCATGTCCTGTTCGACTTGGCTTCATTGAGGTGGTTCGGCCCGCGGGTCCGTGGTCTCTCGGTATATGTGGATTAGGGGGGCACCCCCTCCCTCAATCTAGGGTTCCCAGCTCCCCATTGTGACATCCATCCCTACCCATTCTACACAGACGTCTTATGAGAGCTCGCCCTCCTCCCCCTCTCTCTCGCTCCTTCGTTGAGGTCCTAGCCATGGATAAATATAGGGCTTCCTCTTCTGAGGCCATGTCCAGCAGCAAGCGTCGTGATGAGGGGTTCGCGGAGGCGGGCTCTGACCTGATGTGGAGTATGAAGCCTCGTTGCACTCGAAGTTGGAGGCGGAGTGAGTGGGCCGTGAGAAAGTTGACCGCGACCGTGCGGTGTGGGCGGCGGGGCCGGCCTGGCTGCAGAGGGACGAACACGAGCGCTCGGAGGTGACACAACGAGAGCTAGATTCATAGGCCTCAGGCAGGGGGTGGCTGATCCGTGGGAAGCGGTTGCCTCCGGCTTAGCTGTGGCCCCCGCTGCTCCCATATCTAGCCCTCCTCTGGCTCCGTCATCCCTCCTCGACTTGGTGGCCGCACTGGCGGTGTTGGATCTAGATCGGGAGGTCACAGTGGATGCGGTGGCGGTGTTGGCTCTGGCCCGGGTAGGGCCACCCCCGGGGGGGTCGCCCCCTCCTCGTTCCCGTCCAAGGCGAGGTGGTTCGTTCCTTTGGGCCCTGAGTCCTCCTCCGGTGCAGTTGGTGATGGTATTCTCCCTCCTCCTCCTCTTCCCGGGGGCTTTGTCCCTCCTCCTAGATGTGGTCCTTCCTCTACATCTTGCACTCTCACTTGTTTCACCTACCACTGTTTTGGTCAATTTCAATCTCATTGCAAGTTTCCCCTTTTTCTTGATTTGTCGCTCCGAGGGTAATCTCAATGTTGATTGCTTTAACCGCTGCAAATTCCCCTCCTTCAAGCAGTTCAACCTAGGTTCACCTGGGTGCTCTTTCTTCTCTATGGACGGGGATATTGGCATGCCTGTGGTGGCCCCGGTCACCTCCAACGCTGCCATCATCTCAATCCTGTCCCAACCTATCTCTCCCCAGGTCATATCTGTTGAACTTAATGAGTGGGGCCTGGAAGCCTAGGATTGGCAGATTCAGCAAGTCTCTAGCACCTAGTTCTCCTTCACCTTCCCTTCTAAAGTGAGTGTGAAAATGATGTCCTCATGTTGAATTTTTACACTCCTGCTGAACCAAGTGGTGGTTTCAGTCAAACCTGGTGATAATGGGGCCAAGTTTGTCACCTCGCTCTTTAATGTCTGGGTCCTTCTCAAAGATGTGCCCTCTGGTCTTCGTAATTCGTGTTTTCTGATGTTTTTTGGGGAGCTGGTTAGGAAGCCAATTGAAGTTGATTCCTCTTACCTTGATCATGTTGGTTTGGTCCATATGAAGATCTCTTGTCTGAATCCTGCTCTGGTACTTGGCGCTATCAACATCTTTCATGTTGCAGTTTGTTATAGAATCCGCGTTTGTGTTAACGGTTTGGTTGATCACCATGCCCTCCTCCTCCTCCTCCTCCTCTTGCCAACACTTCCCCTCCCGATGGTGATGGCTCTCATGGTGGTGATGGCAATGCGGGGCTGATAGCAATGCTGGGGCGAACCTACCAATCCGTTTACTGCTTCGGAGTGGGCTGGCATAGGGCTGGAGGCTCGTGGGATGTTAGACTATGGGGCGCTAGTGGCTAGTGGTGATGGTGTGTCTGCTGGAGCTACTGGCACAGTGAGGGTGGGGGTCTCAGACAAGTGCGGGGCACGCCATTCTCGACGGTGTGTTCCAATGTCCCAGCTTGCTAGGCGTCCCCTTCTTTGTCTCACATTGTGGATGTGTCATCTTCTTCGGTTCTGGAGCCGTCGAGCCCCGTCAGCAAGAAGAAGAAATCTTCTGTTTGGATATTTTCGACAAAGAGTCGAAGTTCATTGGGGGTCAAGCAGTCCGTGCAGGGTTTGTCCAGGTGCCTTGATGTCGACCTTGGTGCAGCGGCTGCCGGTTCATCCGTGGGGGGTGGCGTCTTCTCTGGCGGCCTGCTTGGCTGTGCTACTTCTTGAGCTTGTGTTGGTTTTCCCTTGAAGAGGAAAGGGTGATGCAGCAAAGTAGATAAGTATTTCCCTCAGTTGTTGAGAACCAAGGTATTAATCTAGTAGGAGATACAAGCAAGTCCCCAATCTTTGCACCTACACAAACAATCAAACACTTGCACCCAACGCTATAAAGGGGTTGTTAATCCCTTCACGGTTATTTGCAAGGACGAGATCTGATAGAGATAGATATAAAAGATTACTAAAACGAAAGTAAAACAAAAGTAAAAAGATTGTAGCAAAGTATTTTGGGTATTTTTGGTTTCCAGATCTAAAAATATAATATGGAAAACAGACCCGGGGGCCATAGGTTTCACTATAGGCTTCTCTCTTGAAGGAAAATAACACGGTGGGTGAACAAATTATTGTTGAGCAATTGATAGAAAAGCGAATAATTATGAAGATATCCAAGGCAATGATTATGCATATAGGCATCATGTCCGTGTCAAGTAGACCGAAACTATTCTGCATCTACTACTATTACTCCACACATCGACCGACTCCTGCCTGCATCTAGAGTATTAAGTTCATGAAGAACCGAGTAACACATTACGTAAGATGACATAATGTAGAGGGATAAACTCAAGAAATATGATGAAAATCCTATATTTTTATCCTTGATGGCAACAATACAATACATTCCTCGCTACCCCTACTATGTCACTGGGTGAGGACACCGCAAGATTGAACCCAAAACTAAGCACTTCTCCCATTGCAAGAATTACCAATCTAGTTGGTCAAACCAAACCAATAACTCAAGGAGACTTGCAAAGATATGGAATCATGCATATAAGAATTCAGAAAAGACTCAAATAATATTCATGGATAATCTGAACATAAACCCACAATTCATCGGATCTCGACAAACACACCGCAAAAGAGTATTACATCGGATAGATCTCCATGAAGATCATGAAGAAGATGGTATTGAAGCACAAAGAGAGAGAGAAGAAGCCATCTAGCTACTAGCTATGGACCCGAAGGTCTGTGGTAAACTACTCACGCATCATCGGAGGGGTAATGGAGTTGATGTAGATGCCCTCCGTGATCGAATCCCCCTCTAGCAGATTACTAGAAAAGGCTCCAAGATTGGATCTCTCGGGAACAGAGGCTTCCATCGGCGAAAAAGTATTTCCGTGGCTCCCTTTGGTATTGGGGGAATATTTGGGAATTTATAGGCTGAAGAACAGGGTTAGGAGACCTGCTGGGGGGCCACAAGCCTGCCAAGCGTGGCCAGAGGAGGTGGCCGTGCCCCTGGCTTGTGACCTTCTGGCAGGTCTCTTGCCTTCCCCTCCAAGTCTGGTAGATGTCTTCTGGTCCAAGAAAAATCATCGCGAAGATTTTATACCATTTGGACTCCGTTTAATATTCCTTATCTGCAATACTCAAAAACAAGGAAAAAGCAGAAAGTGACACTAGGCTCTAGATTAATAGGTTAGTCCCAAAAATGATATAAAATATCATATTAATGCATATAAAACATCCAAAACAGATAATATAATAGCATGGAACAATCAAAAATTATAGATACGTTGGAGATGTGTTAGGCTACGGCGCTAGTTCGCTCGACACTATCCACGACCCGCAAGGGGCTGCGCCGGAAGGACAACGTTGAGCCCATCCTGGAGCGTGCAGGGCATTGGGCTGTTGCGAAGGATCTCCCTCCAGGTACCCCCTACAATCTTCTCCCATTTTCTGGTTCTTCCTTCCCTCCTAGATTGTACTACAGGTTCCCCTACCTCTTTGCTTTCTTTGATCCGTGTTAATGAGGTGGCCCAAAAGGCCATAGCCAAAGCTAAGGAGAGCCAACGAGGTATCTGCCGATCTCTACAAGGGCTTCGTGTGACCCAAGGGGGGGGGGTAGTGGCCTACTCCCGACGACAACTGGGAAACAGGCAGGTGCCAAGCGAGTTAAATCATGTGTTGCCCATGTACGATCTGAAGTATGTCTAGAGGGGGGGGTGATTAGACTACTTGACCAAATTAAAAATCTAACCTTTTCCCAATTTTAGATGTTGGCAAGTTTTAGCAATCGTAGCAAGTCAAGCACACCCTACACATGCATGTCTGATAACCCACAAGTGTAGGGGATCATTTGTAGCCTTTTTCGATAAATAAGAGTGTCGAATCCCAACGAGGAGCTAAAGGTAACAAACATTCCCTCAAGTTCTATCGACCACCGATACAACTCTATGCACACTTAACGTTTGCTTTATATAGAACAAGAATGAAACTAATTTGCGGGAATAAAACTACGGGTACTTTGCAAGAAAATAAACTTAGTAGTAGCAAGATTTTTGTAATACCAGATAAAGATTGTCCCTAGGCAATTGAATATGATACGATATATACTTGTTATATGCAATGAGGGAGAGGCATACGCTAACACACTTTCCATACTTGGATCATGTGCACTTATGATTGGAACTCTAGCAAGCATCCGTAACTACTAAAGATCTTTAAGGTAAAACCCAACCATATCATTAAGTATCAAGTCCTCTTTACTCCCATACGCAACAACCCACCTACTCGGGTTTATGCTTCTTTCACTCAAGCAATCTACCATAGGAAAATCATGAACATATTGCAACACCCTACAGTGTGGATCCCTCATGTTTGCGTGACACGGAGGGCACCATAGGACAACACCATATCAACATACGACTCACATCCATAACATCATACCACAATTAACCCATAGGACAAAAGAGATCTACTCAAACATCATAGGATAGCCAAATATCACTGGGAAATAATATATGGAGTTTAGAACCATGTTTAAGTGGAGATTACAATGGGGAAGAGAGGTGTTACACCGCTGTAAGAGGGGGAGAGAGTTGGTGTTGATGGCGACAAGATTGTTGATGTAGATTGCCATCACGATGCCTGCCCCAGCAGCGTTCCGGTGCCGCCGAGAGAGAGGGGGAGAGAGCCCCTCTTACTTCTTCTTCTTCCTTGCCCCCCTATATGGGAGGAGAGTTCCCCCTCTGGTCCATGGCCTCCATGGCAGTGGAGGGGAGGGAGCCCCTCCTAGATTGGATCTCCCTCTATGTTCTCTTCTGTTTCGCGTTCCTGTTTCTGGCCGAAAACCGTTTCTCATATTCCCGAAGATACGTAACTCCGACCGGGCTGAAATTTTGAGGGGATTTTTATAAAAAAATTAGCTTTCTTGCACCCTAAGGAGAGCTCCAAACGACCTACGAGGTGGCCACCCTCCACCAGGGCGCGTTTGGGTCCTAGCCCGCGCCCTGGTATGTCATGCCCACTGTGGGCCTCCGTTTGCATTGATTCCACTTCTCAAAATTCACAAATATTCCAAAAAAAATCTTCGTAAATTTTTATCGCGTTTGGACTTTGTTTGACATGTAATTTCCTCGAAACGAAAAACACGAAAAAAATAGGAACTGACATTGAGCACTGGATCAATAGGTTAGTCCAATAAATCATATACATAGTTGCCAAAAGTATATGAAAGTTTTATAATATTGGCATGAAACAATCAAAAATTATAGATACGACGGAGACGTATTAGCATCCCTAAGCTTAATTCCTACTCGTCCTCGAGTAGGTAAATGATAAAAAGGATAATATTTGATGTGGAATGCTACCTAGCATAATCTTGATCATATATCTAATCATGGCATGAATATTAAGACGTGAGTGATTCAAAATAATGGTCTAGTTTTGACATAAAGAAATTAATACTCAGGCATCCCAACAAACAATCATGTCTTTCAAAATATCAAGGCTAAACAACGATATCCCTACAAAATCATATAACCTTGTCATGCTGTGTCTTCTTAACACAAAGTATAAATCATGTGCTACCCCGGTGTCAGCCAAGCAATTGGTTCATACTTTTTAACTCGCTTCAGCGTTTTCAACTCTCACGGAATACATGAGCGCAAGTCTCGCATCAACTCGGTGTATCAACGGGCTATGCAGATGCCCATCAATAGATATCAATGCGAGGACGAGGAGTAGGGATTGCCATGCAACGGATGCACTAAGAGCTAAAAGTGTATGAGAGCTTAGTATGAAAACTAAGTGGATAGGCCTGGGCATTCGGTAGAAACCGAAATTTTGGTTTCTGCTGTTTGGTTTTCTAATGAATTCGGTTAGCAAAAATGAAAACCAAAATAAACAAATAAATCAGCCTACGAAATTTCGGTTAACCGACAAGTTCGGTTCGGTTTTCAGTTTCTACCATAACCATGACTTGTGTTGGCCAGCAACGCTTCTCTTCTTTATATCATCGAGCACCCTCTCCTTTTATGCATGGCCAGTCGAGGTGGGACTAAATCACCATCTCCTTCCCACACAAGCATGTCCAGGTTTGGACTTTCCAATCACGTGGCCAACCCATAGCTAACACTCAATGTTGGTCCCTACCTTTTTCCTTTTAAGGTCTAGTTGTTGCCTAGCTAGTACACTACATAATGTGCCATGCCAATCATGCATTGGGCTGTTTGTTCACTCTATGGCAGGACATGCATGGCCGCAAGCGTTGACTGCGTCGCTGGTGACGACTAACAAGCATGGAAACTGTACTACTCTAGTACTTCGGTATTTCTTTCGGTTAGCTAGCCTAATACCGAACCGACAGATCTGAGTTCGGTTATTGAAACTAAAAACCGATTTTAACTGTATTTACAATAAAAACCGAAAATTCGATTTTTTTGGTCTCGGTATCGGTTCGGTGTTCGGTTCGTCGGTTTTTATGCCCACCCTATGCATCTAACTCTAAAATGAAGAATTTCCCACTAGTATATGAAAATGACAACATAGGAGACTCACTATATGAAAAGCATGGTGCTACTTTGAAGCACAAGTGTGGAATTAGCATGCTCCTTCTTTCTTTGTCTCTCATCATTTTTTCTTTTTCTTTTTTTTTCTTTTTCTTTTTTTTCTTTGTACGGATCCTCATCCCTACTTGTGGGGGAATCATAGTTTCCATCATCCTTTCCTCATTGGGACATGCTCTAATAATGAATAATGATCATCACACTTCTATTTACTTATAACTCAAGATTACAACTCGATACCTAGAACAAAATATGACTCTATATGAATGTTGTGCAATGATCTAGCGTATCAAAGATATCAAAAAATAGACAAGCCATGGAAACATCATGCTAACTATCTTACGATCATGTAAAGCAACATGAAAATGAATGCTCAAGTCATCAAAATGGAAGCGGTGAAAGTTGCATGGCAATATATCTCGGAATGACTATAGAAATGCCATAATAGGTAGGTATGGTGGCTGTTTTGAGGAAGATATAATAAGGCTTATGTGTGATACACTCCGTGATAGAGTTTATCATATCACGAGATTTGGATGCACCGGTGAAGTTTGCACCGACTCTCGAGGTGAGAAAGGGCAATGCACGGTACCGTAGAGGCTAGCAAATTGCGGAAAGGTAAGAGTGCATATAATCCATGGACTCACATTAGTCATAAAGAACTCACATACTTATTGCAAAAGTTTATTAGCCCTCAAAGCAAAGTATTACTATGCATGCTCCTAGGGGGGAGGTTGGTAGGAGTTAACCATCGCGCGCCCTCGACCTTCACTCAAAGATAGACAATCAAGGATAAATTGTGCTCCAACTTCCTAGCATAACAGGACTCTATACATGCGTGCTTCAGGAATCACAAACCTTAACACAAATATCTTACTAAACGTGATCGTACACTAGTACCTCCCACATATTATCATCTTTATATCGCAAAACTATTGCAAGGAATCAAACATATCATATTTAGTGATCCATAAGTTCTATGTAGGATTTATGACTAACCATGCAAATGACCAATTCCTGTTGACTCTCTAAATAGATATAAGTGAAGCAAGAGAGTTGAATTATTTCTACAAAATACCATGCCCTAATAAATATAAGTGAAGCAAAAGAGCATTCTATGAATAACGGTTTTCTATGTGAAGAGAAACATGCAATCCAAACTTCAAATGATATAAGTGAAGCACATGAAGCATTCTATAAAGCCATACTCAAAAGATATAAGTGAAGTGCAATGAGCATTCTATAAATCAACCATGGACTATCTCATACCAGCATTATGCATAAACTAAATGCAAAAGACGCTCCAAGATTTGCACATATCACATAAATGAAACAAATCCGAAAACATACTAATACTTGTTGAAGAAAGATGGGATGCCTCCCGAGGATTCCCTAAGCTCAGACGCTTGAGTATCCTTGGATATTTACTTGGGGTGTCTTGGGCATCCCCAATATTGAAATCTTGCCTCTCCTTCTTCTCCTCATATCGAGACCTCCTCGATCTTTGAACACTTCATTCACACAAAACTTAACAGAAGACTGGCAAGATCCGTTAGTATAATAAAGCAAAATACTACTTTAAGTATTGTTGCAAACGAATCGTTATTTATATTTGCGTTATACCTGATGTATGATAACTTTTACATGGCTTATACCACCGATAAAATCAATAGTTTCATCAAAACAAACAAAACAATGCTTCAAAAACAGAATATGTCTTAAACAAGATAGTTTGTAGTAATCTGAACTTTGACCATACTTCTGTTACTCCAAAAATTCTGAAAATTAGGACAACATAAAGAATTTGTATAGAAATACTTTGTCAAAATTTTAGCTCATTCTCATGTTCCAGTAAAATATAAAAATTCATGCACTGGGAACAAAGTTTCTATTTCAGATTCAACATTGCTTCTACTCATCTTATGAATCATCCTAAAGACAAATCTTGGCTAAAATAAAGAAAAACACACAACAGAAATAAATGACTCTTTAAAACTTCCGGGCTGTCTCCCTGACAGTGCTTTCTCTAAATCCATTAAGCTAGGCATAAAGTCTCAAGTTATTGATCCACCCGGATTGCAAGGTATATCAAAGCCAATTTTAATTAACAATGATTTTTAATTTAGTAGTGAGCACAAAGTGATGTGTAGCATATAACAACGAAGTTTAACTCTCTTCCTATGCATTGGCATGTCATAAAAGAATGATTCATTCACACCAAGTAAGGTCCAATACATAGCATAAGTAGTTTCCTGCAATTTATAGTATTGGAAACATAGAGAGGTGATGATGTAGTTTCTCTCTCATAATAATTGCAAGTAGGAGCAGCAAGCACATACATATTATATGCATCAAAATCATCATGTGTAGTAGCAAGACACAACCCATCAATATAATCCTTAAGAAGAGAAAACTTCTCCGATATAGTGTAGTTGGGAGAATTCAAAAAGATAACAGGACTATCATGTGTGGGTGCAATAGCAACAATTTCATGCTTAACATAAGGAACTATAGCAAGTTCATCTTCATAAGAATAATTCATATTGGCATCATGGCCACAACCATAGCAAGCATGAAGCTCCTCAAAAAGGGATATTTCAAATGAATCCAATGGAGCATAGCATTCATCCTTTGATATGTGCGAAGGGTAGTTAAAATATGTATGAGTTGAAGAGTTACTCTCATTAGAAGGTGGTCACGGGTAGCTAATCTGCTCTTCCTCCTTTTGTTCTTCACTCTCCTCCTCATCTTTTGCATCTAACAAGCTCACAATTTCAACAACTTCCTCTTCCATAGATTCCTGCAAAATATTAGTCTCCTCCAAGGCAGCGGTAATTCTTTCAATAAATTCATTGATATGAGCATTAGAAGCATAGTTTTCATAGCAATATTCAAGCATGGAATTTTTTTCAGATTTGTAAAGAGTATCATCATACTTTTCAATCAAAGAAGCAATTTCATAAGCACCTTTCAAAGCAACAAATTCTTCAATTTGCTCAACATAAAAATAACAATAGGCCTCTTTGGCATAAGAAGATAGTATTTCATTATCATTAAACACAGATTGGTTGGGAAGGTGTTTTTTAGTTTCTTCAGAACAACAAGTAAAATCATAAATTTCACATAGATTCCAAGCATAGCAACACAAAGTATTAATTTAATGCCACAAGAGTTTTCCTTTTTGAGATATGTGGTGTTGCACATAATGAGCATGCTCATTTATTGATTTCCCCTCAACTAAGCTAGTTGGGTTTTCAGCACGAGCACAAAGGGTTCGAAGACGATCCAAGTAATATTCTTTAGTAGTACGGAACACTAGTGGTTCCTCAACTTTTGGAGCAGCAAGTACATCTATTTTTTTGGTATTTTGCGTTTCCTACCCATATCTAAAGATACAAAAAAGAGCAGAAAATAAAAACTACTTAGTGATAAAGAAAACAAGCACACACGAGAATATTCACCCCACGCTATTGCTCCTCGACAACGGCGCCAGAAAAAGGTCTTGATAACCCACAAGTGTAGGGGATCATTTGTAGCCTTTTTCAATAAGTAAGAGTGTCGGATCCCAATGAGGAGTTAAAGGTAGAACAAATATCCCCTCAAGTTCTATCGACCACCGATACAACTCTATGCACACTTAACGTTTTCTTTATATAGAACAAGAATGAAACTACTTTGCGGGAATAAAACTACGGGTACTTTGCAAGAAAATAAACTTAGTAGTACAGTAGCAAGCTTTTTGTAACACAAGAGATAGATTGTCCCTAGGCAATTGAACATGATACGATAGATACTTGTTATATGCAATGAGGGAGAGGCATACCCTAACACACTTTCCCATCATGTGCACTTATGATTGGAACTCTAGCAAGTATCCGCCACTACTAAAGATCATTAAGGTAAAACCCAACCATATCATTAAGTGTCAAGTCCTCTTTACTCCCATAGGCAACAACCCACCTACTCGGGTTTAAGCTTCTGTCACTCAAGCAACCCACCATAGGCAAATCATGAACATACTGCAACACCTTACAACGTGGATCCCTCATGTTTGCGCGACACAGAGGGCACCATAGGAGAACATCATATCAACATACGACTCACATCCATAGCATCATACCACAATTAACCCATAGGACAAAAGAGATCTATTCAAACATCATAGGATAACCAAATATCATTGGGAAATAATATATGGAGTTGAGCACCATGTTTAAGTAGATATTACAGCGGGGAAGAGAGGTGTTATACCACTGCAAGAGGGGGAGAGAGTTGGTGTTGACAACGGCAAGATTGTTGATGTAGATCGCCGTCATGATGCTTGCCCCGGCGGTGTTCCGACACCATCGGGAGAGAGGGGGAGAGATCCCCCCTCCTTCTTATTCTTACTTGGCCTCCCCTAGATGGGAGGAGAGTTCCCCCTCTGTTCCATGGCCTCCATGGCAGCGGAGGGGCGGGAGCCCCTCCTAGATTGGATCTCCCTCTTTGTTCTCTTCTGTTTCGCGTTCCTGTTTCTAGCCAAAAACTGTTTCTTATATTCCCAGAGATCCGTAACTCCGACCGGGCTGAAATTTTGAGGGGATTTTTATCCAAAAATTAGCTTTATTGCGCCCGAAGGAGAGATCCAACTGACCTACGACGTGGCCATCCTCCACCAGGGCGAGTTTGGGCCCTAGCCCGTGCCCTGGTATGCCGTGCCTACTGTGGGCCTCCGTTTGCATTGATTCCACTTCCCAAAATTCACAAATATTCCAGAAAAAATCTTCGGAAATTTTTATCACGTTTGGACTTCATTTGATATGGAATTTCTGTGAAACAAAAAACACACAAAAAACAAGAACTGGCATTGGGCACTGGATCAATAGGTTAGTCCAATAAATCATATAAATAGTTGCCAAAAGTATGTGAAAGTTGTATAATATTGGCATGAAACAATAAAAAGTTATAGATACGATAGAGGCGTATCAATGTCTAAGAGTATAGCAGTGGAAAGTAAAGGCAAGCACATGTAAGTAGAGGGAAGGGATAGGAATATCAAACGCAATTGGAGACACGAAGATTTTCCCGCGGTTCTGATAGGTGGTGCTATCGTACATCCACGCTGATGGAGACTTCAACCCATGAAGGGTAGAGGCCGCGAGAGTCCATGGAGGGCTCCACCCATAAGGGTCCACGAAGTAGCAACCTCGTCTATTCGATCACGGCTTCCGTCCATGAAGGACTAGCCTCACTATAGGTAGATCTTCACGAAGTAGGCGATCTCCTTGCCACTACAAACTTCTTGGTTCAACTCCACACACAAAGAAGGAGGATCCCAAGTGACACCTAGCTAATCTAGGAGACACCAATCTATAAAAGGTAATAGATGTGGTAGTATGATGAACTCCTTGCTCTTGTGCTTCAAAATATAGTCTCCTCAACACTCAATTAATCTCTCGCATATTTGGCTTGGTAGAAGAGGTTTATTGGGTGGAAAAACACTTGGGGAGGCTAGAAATCAAGATTCGTATGGTTGGAGTGGAAGACCTTGATCTCAACACATGATTAGGTGGCTCTCTCTCACAAAAATGGATATCACAAGTGTTGGTCCTTTCTAAGTGCTTCCTCTACAAGTGAGAGGTGGTGGGGAGGTCTCCAAAAATCTAACTGTTACAACATTATTGCCCAACTCGGTGAAACCGATCCAAACCTCGGTTGCGCCGACTAGTGCAAAACGTGGCAACTTTTGGCGTTTCTGTGAGACCGATATATAAATCTTGGTGGGACCGAATTTGGCTGACCTAAGCAGTTACCAATCTCGGTGTCAGCGATTCCTGAAACCAGGAAATTCTGTTTTTAGAAATGGAACAACAGAAGGTTGGTCACCGTTTTGGTTTCACCGAAATGAAGGTTGGTGTCACCAAGATGCTAGGGTTTGGCTTTGGATCTATCTGAGGCAAAACTAGGTAGGGACGAATGGAAAAAGTTGGTGGCACCGAATTTCGGACTTTTAGGGTTTGGACATAATATTTGTCGGAGAATTTCATGAGTCTTTTTGGTGGCTAATCTCTAAGCACTTGAGCAACTGGATCATCATATTTACCTCATCCCCTTTTAATAGTATTGGCTTTCCTATGGAGTATGGACTCAAAGGTGATTTCTCACAAAATGTAAAGTGTAGAGTCTTCAAGCTTGTTGCCAATAGATGTTCCTTACATCTAGGGGATCTCCTCACAATCCTTTTGCCATTCCATTCATTGAAATTTTCCTAAAATATACTTGGTGGAATCATTAGTACAATGAAATATATGTTGTTATTAATTACCAAAACAACCTAGGGAGAATTTGTGCTTTCAATCTCTCCTTTTTGGTAATTGATAGCAACATACAGATCAAAGCTTCGACATAAAATATAATCAATGGACATCATCGTCGCTTTGAGAAGTATGTGATAAGAAAGAACTCCCCTAAATTTGTGCAATATTTTAAATTTGCGTTTGAATGCAAATTCACAATCGATTAGGATTATGAGCCACTCTTCCATGTCACATACATCTTGGTGGTGCGCATAAATGATATGAATGAATTAAAATGCACATAACACCAAACATAAGTGAATGATCATAATATAAACATCACATGGATAGGAAATAGTAGCATGATTAACCAAAGCGCATGATCAAACACGAAGGAGTTTAAGAACATGCAAACAATAAACCAAATGTTTTAGAAATGAAGAGAGTCAACACAAAAACAACAACAACAACACACACACACACTCTCAAATCCATGTGATCTATACACTTCTCCACCTTTGGCAACAAGTTACCAAAAAGTTCAAAGTATATAGAACTGAGCATCGCTTTGGGCTTTATATCCTCCAGTAGCTGTTAAAGGAGTCGAAAGAAGAGCATCCACGAATGCTTCAACTAATGTCCTCGGAGCTGGTGGAGTAGATGTTGAAGGTTTAGAGGAGCTGATGGAGCAGATGCTGGTGCTGATGAAGATGGTCTCAACTCTTGAGCTAGAACGACAGATGATTTGGTCTGTGTCCTGAACTGAATGTGAGGCTTGAGAGGAGGAATATCATCATCATCATCATCATCATCATCATCATCATCATCATCATCATCACTGGAGTGGGTGATTGATACATCCATTTGCATCATGCTTTTATATTGATATTTATTGCATTATGGGCTGTCATTACACATTGTGGTACAATACTTATGCCTTTTCTCTCTTATTTTACAAGGTTTACATGAAGAGGGAGAATGCCGGTAGCTGGACTTCTAGACTGGGAAAGGAGCAATTCTGAGATACCTATTCTGCACAACTCCAAAAGTCCTGAAAATTTACGAAGAGTTATTTTGGAATATATAAAAAATATTGGGCGAAACAGATACCAGAGGGGGGCCACCAGGAGGTGACAAGCCTGACAGGCACGACCACCCCGCATGGCCGCGCCTAGCAGGCTTGTGGCCCACCTGGCAGGCCCCCGACGCTCATCTTCTGCTATATGGAGGGTTTTGACCTGGAAAAAAAAATCAGAAGAGGGCTTTCGGGACGAAGCGCCGCCATCTCGAGGCGAACTTAGTTAGAACCAATCTAGAGCTCCGGCAGGGCTGTTCTACCGGGGAAACTTCCCTCCCGGAGGGGGAAATCGAAGCCATCGTCATCACCAACGATCCTCTCATCGAGAGGGGATCAATCTCCATCAACATCTTCACCAGCACCACCTCCTCTCCAAACCCTAGTTCATCTCTTGTATCCGATCTTGGTCTCAAACCTCAGATTGGTACCTGTGGGTTGCTAGTAGTGTTGATTACTCCTTGTAGTTGATGCTAGTTGGTTTACTTGGTGGTATATCATATGTTTAGATCCTTTTTGATAATTAATACTCCTCTGATTATGAACATGAACATGTTTTGCGAGTAGTTACGTTTGTTCCTGAGGACATGGGATAAGTCTTGTTATAAGTAATCATGTGAATTTGGTATTCGTTGAATATTTTGATGAGATGTATGTTGTCTCTCTTCTAGTGTTGTTATGTGAACATCGAATACATAACACTTCACCATTATTTGGGCGTAGGGGAAGGCATTGGGAAGTAATAAGTGTTGGAAATATGCCCAAGAGGCAATAATAAATTAGTTATTATCATATTTCCTTGTTCATGATAATCGTTTATTTATCCATGCTATAAATTGTATTGATCGGAGACTTAGATGCATGTGTGGATACATAGACAAAACCATGTCCCTAGTATGCCTCTAATGGACTAGCTCGTTGATCAAAGATGGTTAAGGTTTCCTAGCCATGGACATGAGATGTCATTTGATAATGGGATCACATCATTAGGAGAATGATGTGATGGACAAGACCCAAACTACAAACGTAGCATATGATCATGTCAGTTTATTGCTACTGTTTTCTGCATGTCAAGTATATGTTCCTATGACCATGAGATCATGCAACTCACGGACATCAAAGGAGTGCCTTGTGTGTATCAAACATCGCAACGTAACTGGGTGACTATAAAGGTGCTCTACAGGTATCTCCGAGGGTGTCTGTTGAGTTGGCATGGATCAAGACTGGGATTTGTTACTCCGTGTGACGGAAAGGTATCTCAGGGCCCACTCAGTAATGCAACATCACAACAAGCCTTGCAAGCAATGTGACTAATATGTTAGCCACAGGATCTTGCATTACGGAATGAGTAAAGAGACTTGCCGGTAACGAGGTTGAACTAGGTATGGAGATACCGACGATCGAATCTCGGGCAAGTAACATACCGAAGAACAAAGGGAACGTTATACGGGATTGACTGAATCCTTGACATAGAGGTTCGACCGATAAAGATCTTCGTAGAATATGTAGGAACCAATGTGGACATCCAGGTCCCGCCATTGGTTATTGACCGTAGAGGTGTCTCGGTCATGTCTACATAGTTCTCGAACCCGCAGGGTCTGCACACTTAAGGTTTGGTGACGTTTCGGTAGTACAGAGTTATGTATGGTGGTGACCGAAGTTTGTTCGGAGTCCCGGATGAGATCCGGGACATCATGAGGAGCTCCAGAATGGTCCGGAGGTAAATATTTATATATAGGAAGTCCTGTTTTGGTTGCCGGAAAAGTTTCGGGCTCATCGGTAGTGTATCAGGAGTGCCGGTAGTGTACCGGGAGACCACCGGGAGGGGTATTTCGACCCAAGAGGCTTTATGGGCTGTATGAGGATAAATACCAGCCCTTAGTGGGCTGGTGGAAGTCCTACACAAAGCCCATGAGGCTGGGAAGAAAATACCAAAAGGAAAAAGGTGGAAAAAGGCAGAAAGGGCTATATATGGAAGGAGTCCTAATCCCACTAGGAGTGGGAAGAGGAGGACTCCTCCCTAGCCGGCCGAACCAGGTGGGTTTTGGCCCTTGCGCCAGCCCCTCCTCCTCCTCCTCTCCTCGTATATATACTAGAGGGGTTTGAGGGTTTTTGGCACAAGTTATTCCGCCACGTGTTGCCCTCTTCTCTAGTGCATAGTTTCTCCTCTAGATCGGATCTCTGCAGTGCTTAGGCGAAGCACTGATGGAATAGCTCCACCACCATCCCCGGAGCGCCGTCACGCTGCCGGAGAACTCTTCCTCCCCTCCACTTCCTCTTGCTGGATCAAGACGGTGGAGATCGTCATCAAGCTGCACGTGTGCTGAACGCGGAGGTGCCGTCCGTTCGGTACTAGATCGGAAGGATCGTGATCAAGGCCACGAGACGATTTGTGATGAGTTTGTGAGACGGATCGTGATTGGATCATGGGACGGATCGTGATGAGATCGCAGGACGCTCAGCGATTTGGATCGTGAAGACGTTCGACTACACCAACCGCGTTTTCTTAACGCTTCCGCTTAGCGATCTACAAGGGTACGTAGATCCACTCTCCCTCTCGTAGATGCTCATCACCTTGGATAGGTTTGCATGTGCGTAGGAATTTTTTTGTTTCCCATGCGACGTTCCCCAACAGTGGTATCAGAGCTAGGTTGATGGTTCGATGAGATCTCGAGTAGAACACAAAAGGTTTGTGGGCGTTGATGCTTAGATTGCTTCCTCCCTTGGTCGTGTTTTGGTTCAGTGGTATTGTGGGATTAAGTGGACCGGACCAACCTTACTCGTACGCTTACGAGAGACCAGTTCCCTCAACTGCACTTGTTGCGACAGATGGCTAGCGGGTGTCAGTTTCTCCTACTTTAGTTGGATCGGATTCGACAAAGGTGGTCCTTGAGAAGGTTGAAAAGCAACTAGTGTATCACCGTTGTGGTTTTTTGCGTAGGTGAGAATTGTTCTTGCTAGATACCCGTAGCAGCCACGTAAAACATGCAACAACAATTAGAGGACGTCTAACTTGTTTTTGCAGGGTATGTTGTGATGTGATATGGCCAATTGCATGATGTGATATATGTGATGTATGAGATGATCATGTGATGTATAGAATTTCACAACTTGCACGTCGATGAGTACGACAACCGGCAGGAGCCATATGGTTGTCTTTAATTATTGTATGACCTGCGTGTCAATCATTAAGCGCTATGTAATGCTTTACTTTATCGCTAAGCGGTAGCAATAGAAGTAGAAGCAGGGCTGGCGCCACAACCCCAATGGCAGCACGTTGATGGAGATCAAGATGATGGAGATCATGGTGTCATGCCGGTGACGATGGAGATCATGCCGATGTTTTGAAGATGGAGATCTTAAACACAAGTTCATGGCCATATCATGTCACTTATGAATTGCATGAGATGTTAATCCTTTCATGCACCTTGTTTTGCTTAGGACGACGGTAGCATTATAAGGTGATCCCTCACTTAAATTTCAAGATAAATTGTGTTCTCCCCGAGTGTGCACCGTTGCGCAAGTTCGTCGTGTCGAGACACCATGTGATGATCGGGTGTGATAGACTCTACGTTCACATACAACGGGTGCAAGCCAGATTTGCACGTGCAGAACACTCGGGTTAAACTTGACGAGCCTAGCATGTACAGACATGGCCTTGGAACACAAGAGACCGAAAGGTCGAACATGAGTCATATAGTAGATATGATCAACATGATGATGTTCACCATTGTAACCACCTCAACTCATGTGATGATCGGACTTGAGTTGGTGAATCTGGATCATGTATCACTCGGATGACTGGAGGGATGTCAATTTGAGTGGGAGTTCTTAAGTAATATGATTAATTGAACTCATTATCATGAACATAGTCAGTAGTGTCTTTGCAAAATTATGTTATAGATTACTAGCTCACACTATAGCTCCCTTGAATTTTATATGTTCCTAGAGAAATAGAGTTGAAAGATGATGGTAGCAATATTGCGGACTGGCTCCATGATATGAGGATTGTCCTCATTGCTGCACAGAAGGCTTATGTCCTTAATGCACCGCTCGGTGCACCAACCCCTCTAGCGTTGTTTGTAGATGTTGTGAACATCTGATAGGCACGTTTTGATAACTACTTGATAGTTTAGTGCGTCATGCATTACAGCTTAGAATTGAGGCTCCGAAACGTTTTGAACGTCATGGAACATATGAGATGTTCTAAGAGCTGAAATTAGGATCTCAGGCTCGTGCCCGTGTTGCGAGATATGAGATCTCCAACAAGATTCTTTGCCTGTAAGATGAAAGAGAATAGCTCAATCGTTGAGCACGTGCTCAGATTGTCTGGGTGCTACAATCACTTGAATCGAGTGGGAGTTGATCTTCCAGATAAGATAGTGATTGATATAGTTCTCCAAGTCACTGTCACTAAAGCTACTAGAACTTGGTGATGAACTATAAAACGCCAGGGATAAAAATAATGATCCCTGAGCTATTCGCGATGTTTGACACCGCGAAGGTAGAAATCGAGAAGGAGCGTCAAAGTGTTGATGGTTAGTTAAAACCACTAGTTTCGAGAAGGGCAAGAGCAAGGAGGGAAACTTCATGGATAGCATGTCAGTTGCTGCTCCAGTGAAGCAACCCAAAGTTGAACTCAAACCCGAGACTAAGTGCTTCGATTATGAGGAGAGCGGTCGCTGAAGCGGAACAACCCAAGATACTTGGTAGATAAGAAGGCTGGCAAACGTCAACAGAAGTATATTTGATATACGTGTTATTGATGTGTACCTTGCTAGTACTCCTAGTAGCACCGGGGTATTGGATACCGGTTCGGTTGCTAAATGTTAGTAACTCGAAATTAAAGCTGCGAAAAAAACGGAGAACTAGCTAAGTGTGAGGTGATGATGTGTGTTGGAAATGTTTCCAAGGTTGATGTGATCAACATCGCACGCTCTCTCTACCTTCGAGATTAGTGACGAACCTAAAATAAATGTTATTTGGTGTTTTTTGCGTTGAGCATGAACGTGATTAGATCATGTTCATTGCAACACGGTTGTTCATTTAAGTTAGAGAATAATGGTTATTCTATTTACATGAATAATACCTTCAATGGTCATGCACCCAGTAAGAATGGTTTGTTGAAACTTGATCGTAGTAATACACATGTTCATAACATTGATGCCAAAAAGATACAAAGTTAATAATAGTACCACATACTTGTGGCACTGCCGCTAAATGTCATATTGGTATAAAACGCATGAAGAAACTCCATGCTGAAGGATCTTTGGACTCATTCGACTTCGAATCGGTTGAGGCATGCGAACCATGCCTCTTGGTCAAGATGACTAAGGACCCTGTTTTCTGTTTTGATGAAGCGGGCAAGTGATTTATTGGAAATGATACATGTTGATGTATGCAATCCAATGAGTCTTGTAGTGTGCGGTGGATATTGTTATTTTCTTACCTTCACTGATGATTTGAGTAGATATAGTGTATATTTACTTAATGAAACACAAGTCTGAATCGTTTGAAAGGTTCAAGCAAATTCAGAATGAAGTTTAAGATCATCGTGACAAGAACATAAATATGTTTGCGATATGATCGTGGAGGTGAATATCTAAGTTACAAGTTTGGCATACGACTTTAGACAATGTGAAAGTTGTTTCACAACTCACGCCACCTGGAACACCATAGTGTGATGGTGTGTCCGAACGTCATAGTCGTGCTCTATTGGATATGGTGCATGATATGATGTCTATTATTGTTTTGTTACTATAATTTTGGGGTTATGCATTAGAGACAACAACATTCACTTTAAATAGGGCACCATCTAAATTCGTTGAGATGACACGTGTGAACTATGGTTTGATAGAAACCTAAGCTGTCATTTCTTAATGTTTGGGGCTGCGACGCTTGTGTGGAAAATGTTTTCGCCTAATGAGCTCGAACCCAAAGCGGACAAATGCATCTTCATAGAATACCCTAAGAACAGTTGGGTGAACCTTCTATCTCAGATCCAAGCATAAAATGTTTGTTGCTAAAACTGGGTCCTTTCTCGAGAAAGGGTTTCTCTTGAAAGAGTTGAGTGGGAGGAAGATAGAACTTGATGAGGTTGTTGAAACCTCTGCTTCAACCAGAAAGTAGCGCAACACAGAAAGATATTTCTGTGAAGCCTACGTCAGTTGAAGAGGAAGTTAATGATGATGATCATGAAAGCTTCGGATCAAGTTACTATCAACCTACGAGGAAATTAGAGCTTGATGAGGTTATTGAACCTTTACTTCAACCAGAGAGTAGCGCAGCGCAGGAAGTTGTTTCTGTGAAGCCTACGTTAGTTGAAGAGGAAGTTAATGATGATGATCATGAAGCTTCGGATCAAGTCACTATCAAACCTTGTAGGGCGAAAGGATGTATACTACTCCTGAGCAGTACGACAACCCTGTCTTGGAGGTCATGTTGTTGGACAATGATGAACCTACGAACTATGGAGAAGCGATGATGGGCCCAGAAACCAACAAATGGTTAGAGGCCATGAAATCCGAGAAAGGATCCATGTATGAAAACCAAGTATAGACTTTGGTGGACTTGCTCGTTGGACGGCAGGTCGTTAAGTACAAATGGATCTTTAAAATGAAGACAGACACTGATGGTAAATGTCACTATTAGTAAAGCTCGACTTGTTGCAAAGATGTTTGTGACAAGTTCAAGGAGTTGACTACGATGAGAGTTTCCCACTCGTAGCAGTGCTAAAGTCTGTTTGAATTATGTTAGCAGTTGCTGCATTTTTCAATTATGAAATCTGGCAGATGGATGTCAAAACATCGTTTCCTTAACGGTTTAATTGAGGAAAGGTTGTATGTGATACAACCAGAAGGTTTTGTCAGTCCTAAGGATGCTAAAAGGTGTACAAGCTTTAGTGATCCTTCTATGGACTGAAGCAAGTATCTCGGAGTTGGAATATACGCTTTGATGAGGTGATCAAAGTTTTGATGTTTATACAAAGTTTACGAGAAACTTGTATTTACAATAAAGTGAGTGGGAGCACTATAGAATTTCTGATAAGTATATGTGGATGACATATTGTTGATCGGAAATAATGTAGGATTTCTGGAAAGCATGAATGGTTGTTTGAAAAGTGATTTTCAAAGGAAGACCTGGATAAAGCTGCCGAGCATCAAAATCTATAGAGATAGATCAAGATGCTTGATGAGACTTTTAATGAGTGCATACCTTGACAAGATTTTGAAAGAGTTCAAAATGGATCAGTCAGAGAAAGAGTTCTCGCCTGATTTGTAAGGTATAAAGTTGAGTAAGACTCAATGCCCAGTGACTGCAGAAGATAGAGAAAAGATGAGTGTCATCCCCTATGCTTCAGCCATAGGCTCTATCATGTATGCAATGCTGTGCACAAGACCCGATGTTAGCCTTGCCATAAGTATGGCCAGAAGGTTTCAAAGTGATCCTGGAATGGAGCACTGGACAGCGGTCAAGATTACCCTTAGTAACTAAAAGACTAAGGAGATATTTCTCGATTATGGAGGTGATAAAGAGTTCGTCGTAAAGAGTTACGTCGATGCAAGATTTAACACCAATCCGGATGACTCGAAGTAGCAATCTGGATACACGTCCTTGTCGACCTACGAGGTTCTATAGTAACTTGATCTAAAGCTTCATGATCATCATCATTAACTTCCTCTTCAACTAACGTAGGCTCTACAAAAACAATTTTCTGCGCTGCGCTACTCTCTAGTTGAAACAAAGGTTCAACAACCTCATCAAGTTCTATCTTCCGCCCACTCAATTCTTTCGAGAGAAACTCTTTCTCGAGAAAGGACCCGGTATTTAGCAACAAACACTTTCCACTCGGATCTGAGATAGAAGGTATACCAAACTGTTGTTAGGGTATTCTATGAATATGCATTTGTCCGCTTTGGGTTTGAGCTCATTAGGTGAAATCCTTTTTCACATAAGCATCACAACCCCAAACATTAAGAAATGACAACTTAGGTTTCTATCAAACCATAATTCATACGGTGTCATCTCAACGGATTTAGATGGTCTATTTAAAGTGCATGTAGTTGTCTCTAATGCATAACCCAAAAACGATAGTGGCAAAATGATAAGAGACATCGTAGTGCACACCATATCCAATAGAGCACGACTATGATGTTCGGACACACCATCACACTATGGAGTTCCAGGTGGTGTGAATTGTGAAACAACTTTCACATTGTCTAAAGTTGTATGCCAAACTCGTAAGTCAGATATTCACCTCCACGATCATATCATAGACATTTTTATCTTGTTGTCACGATGATCTTAAACTTCACTCTGAATTTGTTTGAACTTTTCAAACGTTTCAGACTTGTGTTTCATTAAGTAAATATATTCATATATACTCAAATCATCAGTGAAGGTAAGAAAATAATGATATCCACTACATGCTACACCACTCATTGGATAGCATACATCAACATGTATCTTTTCCAATAAATCACTTGCCCGCTCCATTAAACCAAAAACGGAGTCCTTAGTCATCTGGCCCACGAGGCATGGTTCGCATGTCTCAACCGATTCGAAATCGAATGAGTCCGAAGATCCATCAGCATGTAGTTTCTTCATGCGATTTATACCAATATGACATTTAGCGGCAGTGCCACAAGTATGTGGTACTATCATTATTAACTTTGTATCTTTTGGCATCAATGTTATGAACATGTGTATTACTACGATCAAGATTCAACAAACCATTCACACTGGGTGCATGACCATTGAAGGTATTATTCATGTAAACAGAATAACCATTATTCTCTAACTTAAATGAATAACCGTGTTGCAATAAACACGATCTCATCATGTTCATGCTTAACGCAAACACCAAACAACATTTAGGTTTGTCACTAATCCCAAAGGTAGAGAGAGCGTGCGATGTTGATCACATCAACCTTGGAAACATTTCCAACACACATCATCACCTCACACTTGCTAGTCTCCATTTATTCCGTAGCTTTTACTTCGAGTTACTAACATTTAGCAACCAAACTGGTATCCAATACCTAGGTGCTACTAGGAGTACTAGCAAGGTACACATCAATAACATGTATATCAAATATACTTCTGTCGATGTTGCCAGCCTTCTTATCTACCAAGTATCTAGGGTTGTTCCGCTTTAGCGACCGCTCTCCTCATAATAGAAGCACTCAGTCTTGGGTTTGGGTTCAACTTTGGGTTGCTTCACTGGAGCAGCAACTGACTTGCTATCCATGAAGTTTCCCTCCCTGATCTTGCCCTTCTCGAAACTAGTGGTTTTACTAACCATGAACACTTGATGTTCCTTCTTGTTTTCTACCTTCGCGGTGTCAAACATCACGAACAGCTCAGGGATCATCATTTCCATCCCTGGCATAATTATAGTCCATCACGAAGTTCTAGTAGCTTAGTGATAGTGACTCAGAGAACTATATCAATCACTATCTTATCTGGAAGATCAACTCCCACTCGATTCAAGCGATTGTAGCACCCATACAATCTGAGCACATGCTTAACGATTGAGCTATTCTCCTTCATCTTGTAGGCAAAGAATCTTGTTGGAGATCTCATATCTCACAGCATGGGCACAAGCCTGAGATCCCAATTTTAGCTCTGAGAACATCTCATATGTTCCATGACGTTCATAACATTTTGGAGCCTCAATTCTAATCTATAATGCATGACGCACAAAACTATCAAGTAGTCATCAGAACGTGCCTATCAGATGTTCACAACATCTACAGACGACGCAGAGGGAGTGGCGCACTGAGCGGTGCATTAAGGACATAAGCCTTATGTGCAGCAATGAGGACAATCCTTAGATCACGGACCCAGTCCACAATATTGCTACCATCATCGTTCAACTCTATTTCTCTAGGAACGTATAAAAAATCAAGGGAGCTACAACGTGAGCTAGTAATCTACAACATAATTTGCAAAGACACTACTGACTATGTTCATGATAATGAGTTCAATTAATCATATTACTTAAGAACTCCCACTCAAATTGACATCCCTCCGGTCATTCGAGTGATACATGATCCAAATTCACCAACTCAAGTCCGATCATCACGTGAGTAGAGGTGGTTTCAATGGTGAACATCATCATGTTGATCATATCTCTATATGACTCATGTTCGACCTTTCGGTCTCTTGTGTTCCGAGGCCATGTCTGTACATGCTAGGCTCGTCAAGTTTAACCCGAGTGTTCTGCATGTGCAACATTGGCTTGCACCCGTTGTATGTGAACATAGTCTATCACACCTGATTATCACGTGGTGTCTCGACACGATGAACTTTCGCAATAGTGCACACTCGGGGAGAACACAATTTATCTTGAAATTAAGTGAGGGATCACCTTATAATGCTACCGTCGTCCTAAGCAAAACAAGGTGCATAAAAGGATTAACATCGCATGCAAATCATAAGTGACATGATATGGCCATGAACTTGTGCTTTTGATCTCCATCTTGAAAGCACCGACATGATCTCCATCGTCACCGGCATGACACCATGATCTCCATCATCTTGATCTCCATCAACGTGTCGCCATCGGGGTTGTCACGCCCACCATGCTTCTACTACTATTGCTACCACTTAGCGATAAAGTAAAGCATTACATAGCGCTTTAATGATTGACACACAGGTCATACAATAATTAAAGACAACCCTATGGCTCATGTCGGTTGCTGTACTCATCGACATGCAAGTCATGATATTCTATACAAAACATGATCATCTCATACATCACATATATCTCATCATGTAATTGGCCATATCACATCACAACATACTCTGCAAAAACAAGTTAGACGTCCTCTAATTGTTGTTGCATGTTTTATGTGGCTGCTATGAGTATCTAGGAAGAACAATTCTCACTTACGCATAAACCACAACGGTGATACATAAGTTGCTTTTCAACCTTATCAAGGACCGCCTTTGTCGAATCCGATCCAACTAAAGTAGGAGAAACAGACACCCGCCAGCCATCTTTGTGCAACAAAGTTACACGTCAGTTGATGGAACCGGTCTCTCGTAAGCGTACGAGTAAGGTTGGTCCGGGCCGCTTCATCCCACAATACCACTGAATCAAAACACGAGCAAGGGAGGAAGCAATCTAAGCATCAATGCCCACAAACTCTTTGTATTCTACTCGAGATCTCATCTACACATAGACCTAGCTCTGATACCATAGTTGGGGAATGTTGCATGGGAAACAAAAATTTTCCTACGCACATGCAAGATCTATCCATGGTGATGAGCATCTACGAGAGGGAGAGTGAATCTACATACCCTTGTAGATCACTAAGCGGAAGCATTAAGAAACATGGTTGATGTAGTCGAACGTCTTCGTGATCCAAATCGCCGAGCGTCCCGTGATCCCATCATGATCCATCCCACGATCTCATCACGATCCGCCCCACGATCCAATCACGAATCGTCTCGCGATCTTGATTACGGTCCTTCCGACCAAGCGCCGAACGGACAACACCTCCGCGTTCAACACACGTACAACTCGATGACGATCTCCACCTCCTTGATCCAGCAAGCGAGAGTGGAGAGGTAGATGAGTTCTCTGGCAGCGCGATGGCATTGCGGCAATGGTGGTGGAGGAATTCCATGAGGGCTTCGCCTAAGTACTGCTGAAAATCGATCTAGAGGAAGAAGAGGGCAGCACATGGCAATTAGGGTTAGGGCTGCCCTCAAAACCTCTAATATATATAGGAGGAGGGGAAGGAGGAGACTTGGCGCACCGACCAGCCCTTGGTGGCTTCGGCCGAAGTGGAGGGAGGAGTCCTCCTCCTCCACTCCTAGTAGGATTAGGACTCCTTCCTTATTTCCACCTTTTTGCCTTTTCCCACCTTTTTCCACTTTGGACTTTCTTCCCAGCCGCATGGGCCTTCTGTGGGACTTCAGCCAGCCCACTAAGGGCTGGTATTCATCCTCCCATAGATCATGTAGCCTCTTGGGTCGAAATACTCCTCCCGATGGTCCCCCGGTACCCTCCCGGCACTCCCGATACACTACCGATGAGCCCGAAACTTTTCCGGTGACCAAAATAGGACTTCCTATATATATATATTTACCTTCGGACCATTCCGGAGCTCCTCGTGACGTCCGGGATCTCATCTGGGACTCCTAACAACCTTTGGTCACCACCATGCATAACTCTATACTACCGAAACGTCACCAAACCTTAAGTGTGCAGACCCTGTGGGTTCGAGAACTATGTAGACATGACCGAGACACCTCTACGGTTAATAACCAATAGAGGGACCTGGATGCCCATATTTATTCCTACATATTCTATGAAGATATTTATCGGTCGAACCTCTATTTCAAGGATTCAGTTAATCCCGTATGATGTTCCCTTTGTTCTTCGGTATGTTACTTGCCCGAGATTCGATCGTCGGTATCTCCATACCTAGTTCAACCTCATTACCGACAAGTCTCTTTACTCGTTACATAACACAAGATCCCATGGCTAACATTTAGTCACATTGCTTGCAAGTCTTATTGTGATGTTGTATTACCGAGTGGGCCCTAAGATACCTCTCCGTCACATGGAGTAACAAATCCCAGTCTTGATCCATGACAACCCAACAGACACCCTCGGAGATACCTGTAGAGCACCTTTATAGTCACCCAGTTACGTTGCAATGTTTGATACACACAAGGCACTCCTCCGGTGTTAGTGATTTGCATGATCTCATGGTCATAGGAACATATACTTGACATGCAGAAAATAGTAGCAATAAACTGACACGATCGTATGCTATGTTTATTGTTTGGGTCTTGTCCATGACATCATTCTCCTAATGATGTGATACCGTTATCAAATGACATCTCATGTCCATGGCTAGGAAACCTTGACCATCTTTGATCAACGAGCTAGTCTATTAGAGGCATCCTAGGGACATGGTGTTGTCTATGTATCCACATTATCTAAGTTTCCGATCAATACAATTATAGCATGGATAATAAACGATTATCATGAACAAGGAAATATGATAATAACCAATTTATTATTGCCTCTAGGGCATATTTCCAACAATTACTTCTAGGTTGACCCAAATCTTTATAAAGAATGAGTAGGTGGTGTTCTTATACGTTGTGTAATTGAGCATGAACAGGAATAGAACCTACATAAGTGTCATTCCGAGGCCTACGGAGGACACCACGCTGGAGATAGAACTTCACACAAGGTATTACAATCTGGTTTTTATTGGCCTACTCTCTTCAAGGATGCTCGTAAGTTTCTCTTGTCATGTGATGAATGTCAAAGAATTGGCAATATTAGTAGACGTCAAGAAATGCCTATGATTTACTCTCTTTTTATTGAACCGTTTGATGTTTGGGGTTTTGATTATATGAGACCTTTTCCAACGTCCAACATGTATACTCATATTTTAGTTGGTGTTGATTATGTTACTAAGTGGGTAGAAGCTATTCTAACTAGTAGTGTCGATCATAACACCTCTATTAAGATGCTTAAATAAGTTATTTTCCCTAGATTTGGAGTCCCCAGATATTTAATGACTGATGGTGGTTCACATTTTATTCATGCTGCTTTCCGTAAATTGCTTGCTAAGTATGATGCTAACCATAGAATTGCATCTCCTTATCATCCTCAGTCTAGTGATCAAGTAGAATTAAGCAATAGAGAAATTTAATTGATCTTGTAAAAGACGGTTAATAGATCCAGGAAGAATTGGTCTAAGAAACTTGACAATGCATTATGGGCTTATAGAACTGCCTATAAGAATCCTATGGGTATGTCTCCATATAAAATGGTTTATGGTAAAGCATGCCACTTACCTCTAGAGCTAGAGCACAAAGCTTATTGGACAATCAAAGAGCTCAACTATGATTTGGAACTTGCTGGTGAGAAGAGGTTATTTGATATTAGCTCACTTGATGAATGGAGAACCCAGGCCTATGAGAATGCCAAGTCGTTTAAAGAAAAATTTAAGAGATGGCATGATAAAAGGATACAAAAGCGTGAATTCAATGTAGGTGATCATGTCTTGCTATACAATTCTCGGTTAACATTTTTTGCAGGAAAACTTCTCTTTAAATGGGAAGGGCCTTACATTGTTGAGGAAGTATATCGTTTCGGTGCCATCAAGATCAACAATGCCGAAGGCACAAATCTGAAGGTGGTAAACGGGCAAAGAATCAAACATTATATCTCAGGCACTACCATTAATGTTGAATCCAATGTTATCAATACCATAACTTCGGAAGAGCATATTAGGTAGACCTACCGGAATGTTTCAGACTCCAAAAAGGAATAGGTACATGGTACGGTAAGTAAACCAACTCCAAAAATTCCCCAATAGCAATTTTACTCATTTTTGGAATATTTAAAAATTAGGAAAATGAAAAGTAGTCCGAAGGACGCACGAGGAGGCGACAAGCCTACTAGGCACGACCACCTCCCTGGCCGTGCCTAGGGGACTTGTCACCACCCAGTTCCCCCTCCGGACTCTGTTTTCTTGTGGTACACCCCTTCGGGCCGGCAAAAATTCATTATATAATCTCCTGAAGGTTTGCACTTTCTTATCACGAGAATACCTCCTGTTTTTGTTTTGAGTCGTTTCTGCAGCAAATTTAGAGCAAGATGTTGTCCCAAGTGTCTGATGGGAGAGCTACATATCGCATTATCTTGCCAATCCCAAGCTGTATGGGGACTTAGATCCTTATGGATTATTCTCAGAGGAGGAACAAGAAGACAAGTACAGAGAAGAAAGATTAGATGAAGAGGAGACTCCTATGCCTCAACTGGGAGACATGCACGTGGATTTTGGGAAATCAAGCCTCCCAAATGCAAGAAGAAAACCCAAAGTTCTATTTATTCCTTCTCGTTTTCTACAGGAGAGTAAAGAATAATTATGTCAAAGGACATTGAAGCTCGAGCAGGAAATAGATGACCCGAGGGAACAAAATTTCATGCTTAGGAGGAAATTGGACAAGCTTCCAACCTCATTATCCACTCCACCACCATCACCACCGAAGAAGGACACCCGAGCACATGGGTATGGGCACTCCCCTTGGCTTGTGCCAAGCTTGGGTTTCGCCACGAGAGTCAACCATACCTACCTATGGATCGAATAAGATCCTTCAAGTAAGTTGTCATCGGTGCAAAAAGCAATAAAAATTGCTCCTAAATATGTGTGATCTTTTATTGTAAGGGAAATAAGCGTTGTACGAACTTGTGATAGTAAAGAAATAAAAGCGACAGACTGCATAATAAAGGTTGCTATCACAAAGGGCAATACAACGCGACGTTCCTTTGCACTAAGAGTTTGTGCATACCAAAACAAAAAGCGCATGACAACCTCTGCTTTGTTTTGCAAAGGGACTATTTGTTACCTCTACTTTTTAAGTACTTACCTTTATGCAAGAGTCATGGTGATCCTCACCACTTCCTATATTTTGTCTCTCTTGGCAAGCATTATGTGTTGGGGAATGATCTAGACGCATATATCCACTCGGATGTGGGTGATCATGAGTTATTATTGTTGACATCACCCTTGAGGTGAATAGTTGAGAGGCAAAACTATAAGCCCCTATCTTTCTCTGTGTCCGAGTGAAGCTTTGATCTCATGGGTACCGCGTGAGTGTTAGCAATTGTGAAACACTAAAAGATGATTGAGTATGTGGGTTTGCTTTACAAGCTCTTATATTGACTCTTTCCGATGTTATGATAAATTTCCAATTGCTTCAATGACTATGATCATAGATTGTTGGTTGTCAATAGAGTTCTTGGTTCATACTTTATCTTGTGAATGTATTGTTACTCTAGCATAGGAAATATTATACTATAAGTATTGCTATTCTAAGGATGTTCATGATGCCCTCATGTCCGTATTGTATTTTTATCGACACCTCTAGCTCTAAACATGTGGACATATTTATCAATCTCGGCTTTCGCTTGAGGGCAATCGAGGTCTAAGCTTGGGGGAGTTGATACGTCCATTTTGCATCATGCTTTTATATTGATATTTATTGCATTATGGTCTGTTATTACATGTTATGGTACAATACTTATGCCTTTTCTCTCTTATTTTACAAGGTTTACGTGAAGAGGGAGAATGTCGATAGTTGGAATTCTGGACTGGGAAAGGAGATACCTATTCTGCACAACTCCAAAAGTCCTGAAAATTTACGGAGAATTATTTTGAAATATATATAAAATACTGGGCAAAATAGATACCAGAGGGGGGCCACTAGGAGGTGACAAGCCTGCCAGGCGCGGCCACCCCCATGCCGCACCTAGCAGGCTTGTGGCCCACCTGGCAGGCCCTCGATGCCCATCTTCTGCTATATGGAGGGTTTTGACCTAGAAAAAAAATCAGAAGAGAGCTTTCGGGATGAAGCGCTGCCGTCTCGAGGCGGAACTTGGACAAAACCAATCTATAGCTCCGGCAGGGCTGTTGTGCCGGGGAAACTTCCCTCCCAAAGGGGAAATCGAAGCCATCGTCATCACCAATGATCCTCTCATCGATAGGGGGTCAATCTCCATCAACGTCTTCACCAACACCATCTCCTCTCCAAACCCTAGTTCATCTCTTGTATCCGATCTTTGTCTCAAACCTCAGATTGGTACCTGTGGGTTGCTAGTAGTGTTGATTACTCCTTGTCATTGATGCTAGTTGGTTTACTTGGTGGAAGATCATATGTTAAGATCCTTTATGATAATTAATACTCCTCTGATTATGAACATGAACGTGTTTTGCGAGTAGTTACGTTTGTTCCTAAGGACATGGGATAAGTCTTGTTATAAGTAATCATGTGAATTTGGTATTCGTTCAATATTTTGATGAGATGTATGATGTCTCTCTTCTAGTGGTGTTATGTGAACGCTGACTACATAACACTTCACCATTATTTTGGCCTAGGGGAAGGCATTGGGAAGTAATAAGTAGATAATGGGTTGCTAGAGTGACATAAGCTTAAACCCTAGTTTATGCGTTGCTTCGTAAGGGGTTGATTTGGATCCATATGTTTCATGCTATGGTTAGGTTTACCTTAATTCTTATTTCATAGTTGCAGATGCTTGCAATATGGGTTAATCAAAGATCTCAACTCCTTGAGTTGTCCTAATTTTTCAGAATTTTTAGAATCAGGTAAGTATGGTGATCATGTAGATCTTTACAGACTGTTCTGTTTTGACAAATTCTGTTTTGCATGCATAGTTTGCTTGTTTCAAGTGTTCCTATAGATTATATTGAGTAATATTAATTGTGGGAATTATGGAATATATTAGGTATCATTTGGGAATAATTATGATTCTTGTCTTGACAATACCTAAGTGAATGATCTATCTTTACTACACTAACCCTTCTCACGAAGTTCCGTTAAGTTTTTTGTGATTGAAGTTTTCAAGTTTTGGGTGAGATAACGATATGAGGAGAATAAGGAGTGACAAGAACCTAAAATTGGGGATTAACAAGGCACCCCAAGGTAATATTCAAGGAATACTCAAGCGTCTAAGCTTGGGGATGCCCCGGAAGGCATCCCCTCTTTCGTCTTCAACACTATCGGTATATCTCACTTGGAGCTATATTTTTATTCGTCACATAATATGAGTTTTGCTTGGAGAGTTATTTTTTTTCTCTGTAAGGTTTTATTTATAATCTTGTTTTTCAATAAAAAGTTCCAAGAATTGCCTTTAGGATGCTTGCATTGCATGTTTGATGTGTGTTGTGTAAAAACAGAAACTTTTGTTGTAGTGATTGAATTTTAATATTTTACTGGAACGTGTAAAGTTTCTGAAATTTTTAAACAATATTTTCATATAAATTATTTATCATTTCCTAAAGTTTAATAATTTTTTTATTTACATAAGCACACCGTTTTAATAAATTGCTACAGACTGTTCTGTTTGGACAGATTGCTGTCATAGTTTTGTTATCTACTTATCCTATAGTTTACATAGCATATATTGGTAGATATAAATTGTGGAAATGATAGTATACAGTACCTAATATTTTCAAATTATTGTGCAACTTGTCTTGGAAGTACATAAAGTGTTGATTTGTTCTTATGTGTACTAACCTATCTCACGAGTTCTTTTTGAGTTTTGTGTGGATGAAGTTTTTGAGAATAGGTGAAACCGGGATATGGGAGGATTGAACAAGATACAAAAGATCAATCTTGGGTATCCTAAGGCACCCGAAGTAAGTGTTTCAAGAACTCTCAAGCATCTAAGCTTGGGGATGCTACACATCCCACCTCTTTTCGTCAACTATCGGTTGCCTACGTTGAGCCTAAATTTTTATTCATTCACATGATGTGTGCTATTATTGGAGTGCTATTTTCCTTTTGCTTGCTTCTTAAATAAAATACTCGGATTTGAAAATATTTATTGAGAGATATAGAGAAAGTCCTCACATAGCTACTTCATTGTTTGACTACTCATTGATCTTCACTTATATGTTTTGGAGTAGTTTTGTCATTTACTCTTGTGCTTCACTTACATCCTACGAGTAAATGGTTGAATGAATTGAATATCATAAATCTGAAATTATATAAGTTCTATATGCTTATCGCATGGGGAGTAGTGACTTCACATATAAGAAGTATATGTGGTAAAATTTAAAATTTAGCAAACACCGGATTGGTCACTTGAACCATTCATGAAAGAATATTGAAGGAAGAGAGATTTCACATATAAATATACTATCTTGGACATCTTCTATGATTGTGAATACCCATTAATTATTTTCAAACTTGAGCAAATTAGTTGAAGTTGGACAAGGAAGACAACGAATGAGTTATGCTTGGGTATATTTGTATAGAAGTTATATTGATATGGATCCTCCAACATGTGGTGCTTGTTTCCACCTCATACTAGCCAAAACTTCTGCACCAAGTAGAAATACTACTTGTGCATAAAAACACCCTTAAACCCAAAGTTGTTCCATATGAATCCACCATACCTACCTATATGCGATATTTACCTGCCGTTCCAACGAAATTTGCATGGGCTAAACTCTAGACCTTCAAATAATATTCTGGTTTGTATGCCTGAATCGCTCATATAGTAACTAGGGGCTGTTAGTATCTTCCATTCTAGGTGGGTTATTCTCACGATATGTGTTGATTCACTATCATACAGGAGAAAGTGCCTGGTAATAGGGATTCCCAGTCCCGAAATCAAAAGAAAAAAATGCAAATAATTAAACAAAACTCCCCCAGGAATGTTTTTGGTATGGACATACCAGTGGATTCGGCTCACCGTGGAGTGTGATTGATTGGTGGAGGGAGAGTAAAAACTTTACCATTCTGTTTGGGAACCACCTATAATGTATCTAGAATGGAAGATACCGAGATCTCTCGATTGTTATGGTGACAATGAAAGCATACCGCCCAAAATTATTATTCATATCTATTTTAAAAGCTCATGCTCTGGCACCTCTGCAAATCAATGCCTCCCTCTACGAAGGGACTATCTTTTACTTTATAGTACTTACCTTTATGCAAGAGTCATGGTGATCTTTACCACTTCCTATATTTTGCCTTTTTCTCTTGGCAAGCGTCATGTGTTGGGGAAGGATCCAAGCATATATGTCCATTCAAATATGTTTGATCATGCATTATTATTGTTGACAATTATCTATATGATAAATAAGTTGGGAGGCAAAACTTTAAGCCCCTATCTTTCTTTGTGTCCGACGGATGCCATTTGCTCTAAAAACATGCTTTGAGTGTTAGAAATCATGGAAGACTATATGATAGTTGAGTATGTGGAATTTGCTAAATCAAAGCTCTTACATAGACCCTTCCTAAAAATAAGATGAATTGCAATTGTCTGGTGACTGGAAGCATATTTTTTTAGTCTATACTTTAACATGTGGATAGCTTGTTATTTCATCATAAGAAGGTTTATGAGATGAGATAATGTTTATGATATATAATGATGCTAGAAAAAGTGTTTGGAATTATCACTGATCAAATTTATGCACTATGCTAGCATTCACACTTCATAAATTATTTCTTTTATCATTTACCTACTCGAGGACGAGCAGGAATTAAGCTTGGGGATGCTGATATGTCTCCAACGTATCTATAATTTATGAAGTATTCATGCCATGTTTACAATAATTCTATATAATTTTGGTATGATTTTATTAGAACTAACCCGGACTGACGCTGTTTTCAACACAGCTACCATGGCGTCGTTTTTTGTGCGGAAATAAAAGTTCTCGGAATGGGCTGAAAATTTAGTATGATTTTTTGTGGACTAAAGGAGACCCCCGAAGCATTGTATATGGGCCAGAAGATCCATGAGGAGGCGACAAGTGTGCCAGGCATGACCACCCCCCCGACCGCGCCTAGCAGGCTTGCCACCGCCTCGTGGCACCCCTTGACGTGAGATCAACGCCAAAAATTCCTATAAATATAGAAACCTCCGAAAAGAAACCTAGATCGGGAGTTCCACCACCGCAAGCTTCTAGAGCCATGAAAAACCAATCGGGGGCCCGTTCCGGCACCCCGCCGAAGGGGGAAACCATCACCGGAGGCTATCTTCATCATCCCGACGCTCTCCATGACGAGGAGGGAGTAGTTCACCCTCGGGGCTGAGTGTATGTACCAGTATCTATGTGTTTGATCTCTCTCTCTCAGGTGTTCTTGAGATGACATGATCTTGATGTATCGCGAGCTTTATCGATATAGATGAATCATATGGAGTTTTCCCCTCTCTATCTTGTTGTGATGAATTGCGTTTTCCCTTTGAAGTTTTCTTATCAGATTAAGTATTTAAGGATTTGAGAACACTTGATGTATGTCTTGCGATGGGATATCCGTGGTGACAATGGGATGTTCTATTGATCCACTTGATGTATGTTTTGGTGATCAACTTGTGGGTTCCTTGACCTTGGGAATCTATGCATAAGGGTTGGCACACGTTTTTGTCTTGACTTTCTGGTAGAAACTTTGGGGCACCCTTTGAAGTTCTTTGTGTTGGATTGAACATGATGAATCTGAAATTGTGTGATGCATATCATATAATCAAGCCCATGGGTACTCGTCGTGACATTGGAGTATCTAGGTGACATTAGGGTTTTGGTTGATGTGTGCCATAAGGTATTATTTTAGTATGAACTCTAGGGCTGTTCGTGACTCTTATAGGGATAGCTCATAAGATTGATCGGAAAAGATAACTTTGAGGTGGTTTCGTACCCTACAATAATTTCTTTGTTAGTTCCTTCTATTTGTGAATTTGGAGTGAACTCTTTATTGCACAAGAGGTATTTACATATGATTCAACTATGTCATTACTGTTGAGAGAAATTGCACTAGTGAAAGTATGAACCCTAGGCCTTGTTTCTAAGCATTGCAATACCGTTTGTGCTCACTTTTATCATTAGTTACCTTGCTGTTTTTATATCAGATTACAAAAACCTACATCTACCATCCATATTGCACTTGTATCACCATCTCTTCGCCGAACTAGTGCACCTATACAATTTGCCATTGTATTGGGTGTGTTGGGGACACAAGATATTTCTTGTATTTGATTGCAAGGTTGTTTGAGAGAGACCATCTTCATCCCACACCTCCCACAGATTGATAAACCTTAGGTCATCCACTTGAGGGAAAATTGCCACGGTCCTACAAAATGCTGCGCTTGGAGGTCCAACACGAGTCTACAAGAAGAAGGTTGCGCAGTAGACATCATTAGGGACTGGGCACTGCTTCCACTTCCTGCTTCAATTCTGTGACAATCACTATCAACCCATCCACCTTGTTGTCTAGAGCATGAAACTTTGTCTCCACTATCCTCATAAGACTCTTCCGGCTCTTGAGGATCTCAGCCACATTCTTTTCTATCCCTTGGATAGAGCTGATAAGATAGGACATTTGATCGCTCTTCGTCCTTGGAATTTGAGCACTAGTGGCTCTAGCTGCCTCTGCCTGTTGATACGTCTTCAATGTATCAATAATTTTTTATGATGGCATGCTATTTTATTTTCTGTTTTGGATGTTTATATGCATCAATATGCCATTTTATATTATTTTTGGGACTAACCTATTAATCTAGAGCCTAGTGCCAGTTTCTGTTTTTTCCTTGTTTTTGAGTTTTGCATATATGGAATATTAAACGGAGTCCAAATGGAATAAAACCTTCGAAAGAAATTTTTTGGAAGGAAACAAATCAACCAGGCTTGGAGTGCACGACAGGGACCCTGCCAGGGAGCCACAATCCTGCTAGGCGCGCCCCCTGGCCACGGCTAGCAGGCTTGTCGCCTCCCGGCAGGTCTCCTAACCCTAATATTTGGCCTATAAATTCCCAAATATTCCCCCAACATCAAAAAGAGCCACGCAAATACTTTTCCGCCATCAGAAGCCTTTGTTCCCGAGAGATCCAATCTTGGAGCCTTTTACGATAATTTGCCGGAGCGGGTTTTGATCATGGAGGGCATCTACATCAACTCCATTGCCCCTTCGATGATGCGTGAGTAGTCCACCACAGACCTATGGGTCATAGCTAGCATCTAGATGGATTCTTCTCTCTCTTTGATCTTCAATACCATGTTCTGCATGATCTTCATGGAGATCTATCCGATGTAATCCCTTTTTGTGGTGTGTTTGTCAAGATCCGATGAATTGTGAGTTTATGTTCAGATTATCCATGAATATTATTTAAATATCCTTTGAATTCTTATTTGTATGATTTCATATCCTTTCAAGTCTCTTTGAGTTATTGGTTTGGTTTGGTCAACTAGATTGGTAATTCTTGCAATGGAAGAAGTGCTTGGTTTTGGGTTCAATCTTGTGGTGTCCTCACCCATTGACATAGTAGGGGTAGAGAGGCACATATTGTATTGCTGCCATAAAGGGTAACAAGATGGGGTTTTCATTATATTGCTTGAGTTTATCCCTCTACATCATGTCATATTTCTTAATGCGTTACTCTGTTTTTCATGAACTTAATACTCTAGATGCAGACAGGAGTCGATCGATGTGTGGAGTAATAGTAGTAGATGCAGAATTGTTTCGGTCTACTTGATACAGATGTGATGCCTATATGCATGATCATTGCCTTGGATAACTACATGATTATTCACCTTTCTATTAATTGCTTGACAGTAATTTGTTTACCCACCATGATATTTTCCTTCAAGAGAGAAACCTCTAGTGAAACCTATGGCCCTGGGCCTACTTTCCATAGTATACTTTCAGATCTATAAACCAAAAATACCAAACTTGCTGCAATTTATTTAACTTTTACTTTCCGATCTCGTTTACATCTATCTCTATCATATCTAATCCTTGCAAATAATCGTGAAGGGATTGACAACCCCTTTATAGCGTTGGGTGCAAGAGTTTGATTGTTTGTGTAGGTGCATCCATTGGTGACTTGCTTGTTCCTCCTACTGGATTGATACCTTGGTTCTCAAGAACTGAGGGAAATACTTATCTACTTTTCTGCATCACCCTTTCCTCTTCAAGGGAAAACTAACGCACGCTCAAGAGGTAGCAAGAAGGATTTCTGGCGCCGTTGCCGGGGAGGATACACATCAAGCCTACCAAGTACCCATCACAAACTCATCTCTTGCATTTACATTATTTGCCATTTGCCTCTCGTTTTCCTCTCCCCCACTTCTAAAATGGTTTTCAGATAATACCAAAAAGATTTGCCTTTTTATTCGCCCGTCTTTCGTTTGCATTCTTTTCCTGCCAGATCTTCTTCTTGTTGCTATGTCCAGCGTTACTATGTCCCCTTTGCCACCAGATTTTGAAGTTCTATACTTCAAACAAAAACAAGGGGAAAATTTGAAATATGCCTGGTATAGGCTAATGGAATTTTATCTTACTTACAATTTAAAAGGAGATGCAAAAGTGTTGCTTAGAAATTTTTACATTGGATTAAGTTTGCATCACAGAGAGCTTCTAGATTTCGCCTCAAAAGGAAATTTTATTGAGCTAGATGCGAATGCCGCTTATGAAGTTTTGGAAGGGATTTTAGGGGTTCCTAAACCAAAAAACTGTTTTTTCTCACAAGAGGGTGTTCAAGTTCTCGACAAATTGGGTGACTTACATAAGCACTTGGCCGAGTTGCAACAATATCATGAACCCCTTAAACATATCAATGGGAACCTCAGTCGCTTGAATACTTTGCTTACCCTTTGCAATAAGCGTCTGGAAATTTCGGATATTAAGATGGATCCTTCCTCCACAAATGTGGGAAAAAGGAAAGAACCCCTGGATTTGAGAAGGTCCCCACAAAACTTGCTAATACCAAAGATGACAATACCTAGATCTATTGTGTTTTGCCTAGCTAGGGGTGTTAAACAATAGCGCTTGTTGGGAGGCAACCAAATTTTATTTGTGTGTTCTGTTTTTATTATGTTTTTGAGTGTTTCCCACATTATTACTTCTGTAGTAATTGTGTTTTGGTGTTTAAATTAGTGTTTGAGCCAAGTAAAACCTGTGGGGTGATCTATGGTAGTTGTTGATTTGATCTTGCTCAAAAACAGAAACTTTTGTGCTCAGTCCAGGTATTTTATAATTTTTTCAAAGTGTCTAATGAGTTTGAAATTTTGAAACAAGATTGGTATATAAATTTTCCAGGTTGTCCTAATTTTCAGAATTTTTTGAGTTACAAAAGTATACGAAGTTTTCATATTGCTACAGACTGTTCTGTTTTTGACAGATTCTGTTTTCTTTGAGTTGTTTTCCTATTTTGATGGATCTTTGGGTTGTATCATGGGGTATGAACCATGTTGAAGTTAGAATACAGTAGGTATAATACCAATATAAATAAATAATGAGTTAACAATAGTAACTAAAGTGGTGATTTATTTTCTTATAATAACGGATCTCATGAGTTTTCTGTTGTGTTTTGTGTTGTGACGTTTTCAAGTTTTGGGTAGAGATTGGATGGACTATGGAATAAGGAGTGGCAAGAGCCTAAGCTTGGGGATGCCCAAGTCACCCCAAGTCATATTCAAGATGCCAAATATCCTAAGCTTGGGGATGCCCCGGAAGGCATCCCCTCTTACGTCTTCAATCCATTAGTAAATTTACTTGAGACTATATTTTTATTCACCACATGATATGAGTCTTTGCTTGTTAGTTTGCCACAATTATCCTTGATCCACAATTTTTTGACAAGGACACGCTTAATTGTGAATTGGTTAGAATGCTCTATGTGCTTCACTTATATCTTTTGAGTTAGGCATTTTTGCTCTATGTGCTTCACTTATATCTTTTAGAGCACAGTGGTGTTTGCATTTTATAGAAATAATTGAACTCTCGTACCTCACTTATATTATTTTGAGAGTCTCTAAAAACAGCATGGTAATTGGTCTAGGTTATGAATTTAGTCCTAATATGATAGACATCCAAGAGGGATATAATAAAAACTTCCATATTAAGTGCATTGAGTATTTATGAGAAGTTTGATTCCTAGCATAAAGTTTTGAGATATAAAGATGGTAATGTTGAGAGTCATGTTAGGAAGTAACCGTGATTTGGTAAAAATACTTGTGTAAAGGTTTGTGATTCCCGCAACATGCACGTATGGTTAATCGTTATGTAAGGAAGTTGGAGCATGACTTGTTTATTGATTGTCGACCTTTGTGTGAGGGTCGGGAGTGCGTGATGGTTAACTCCTACCAACCTCTCCCCTAGGAGCATACGTTTAATACTTTGCTTCAATGACTATTAGACTTTTTCAATAACTATGTGAGTTCTTTATGACTAATGTTGAGTCCATAGATTATACGCACTCTCACCCTTCCACCTTTGCTAGCCTCTCTAGTATCGCACAACTTTCGCCGGTACAACAAACACCTTCCTCAAAACAACCACCATATACCTTCCTCAATACAGCCACCATATATCTTTCCTCAAAACAGCCACCATACCTACCTATTATGGCATTTCCATAGCCATTCCGACATATATTGCCATGCAACTTCCACCGTTTCCTTTTATGACATGCACCATCACTTCCATATTGCATATAGAGTTATACTTTGTCATAGGTATTGAGTTGTAATTTTCTTTTGAGTTATAAGTAAATAAAAGTGTGATGATTATCATTATTATAGCATGTCCTAGGTGAGGAAAGGATGATGGAAGCTATGATTCCATCACAAGTGGGGTTTCGATTCAAACTTTATGAAAAAAAATAAAAGAGGCTAGCGAAGCCCAAATAAAAATATATAAATAAAAGAGGCCTTAGATGCCCACCAAAAAACAAATGAGAGAAAAGAGAGAAGGGACATTGCTACTACCTTTTTCCACACTTGTGCTTCAAAGTAGCACCATGATCTTCATGATAGAGAGTCTCCTATTTTGTCACTTTGATATAACTAGTGGAATTTTTCTTCATGATGCACGTCCACTTAGTTCCTATTTGAGCTTTCATACACTTATAACTCTAGTGCATCCGTTTGCATGGCAATCCCTACTCACTCACATTGATATCTATTAATGGGCATCTCCATAGCCCGTTAATATGCCTAGTCGATTTGAGACTATCTTCTCCCTTCCCTTGACAACCTCCACCATATTCTATTCCACCTATAGTGATATATCCATGGCTCACGCTCATGTATTGCACGAGAGTTGAAAAAGTTTGAGAAAATAAAGGTGTGAAAACAATTTCTTGACTTTTCATAGGGGTTGTGCATGATATATATACTTTGTGTGGGGAAGATGGAGCATAGCCAGACCATATGATATTGTAGGGATAACTTTCTTTTGCCATTATATTTTGAAGAGATACAATTACTTTGCTAGTATGCTTGAAACATTATTGTTTTTATATCAATATTAAGCTTCTATTTTGAGTCTTACGGATCTGAATATTTGTGCCATAATAAATAATATTACATGGATAAATATGTTAGGTAGCACTCCACATCAAAATTTCTGTTTTTATCATTTACCTACTCGAGGACAAGCAGGAATTAAGCTTGGGAATGTTGATACGTCTTCAACGTATCTATAATTTTTGATGATGACATGCTATTATATTATCTGTTTTGGATGTTTTATATGCATTTATATGCTATTTTATATTATTTTTGGGACTAACCTATTAATCTAGATCCTAGTGCCAGTTTTTGTTTTTCCTTGTTTTTGAGTTTTGTAGATATGGAATATTAAACGGAGTCCAAACGGAATAAAACCTTCGGCAGGATTTTTTCTAGAAGGAAACAAATCAACCAGGCTTGGAGTGCACGACAGGGACTGTAGCGACCCGACTCAAAACGAGTCAAGCCTCTGTGTTTTCTGTGCCATCCCTAGATCAGTATGCTGGCACACACAGTACATCAATGTATATATCAAAGTGCAATCACATGTAATTAACGTAAAACTGATATATACCTTAAAATAGCAGCGTATACAGTCAACGGGAGTGGAGTCCCAATAACACCAACGACAGGTTGAGTGTAGACCGTAACCCTGAATCGTACTCTTACCCGTTGTAGAAGAGTATCTGCAACATAAGACGTTGCAGCCGTGTAGTTCAGTACATTGAATGTACCGACAAGATCACCATAGTAGAACAGAAGAATAAATGCTATTCTATATGCAAAGGCTTTGTGGCTCTGTGTCTGAGTTTTTGCGTAGAAGCTGATTTTATTTTCCTACAACAAAGGAATATCAGGAATTTTCACTATAGAGTTACCTATCATGACATGGTTCCGCCAACCGATGTCCAAGTGCCCACAAGTATCATTAAGTTTCCCACAATTAGTTATCAGTCCAGTGTTGAGAGTTCAGAGATAGATCCAAGTCCAGAGGCTCAAATTGTCCGTAACCGGGGACACGGCTAATCGATTAGGTTTAACTCTGCAGAGTGTTTTGTACTTTACCCACAAGATTCGTTCCCTCCTGGTAAGTCCTCGCACTGCATGGTGTTTGAGGACAGGATGAACGAAACATGGTCTTTCAGAGTGCTTCCCTGACTATCCGACAGTGCCCATCCAATCCTAACGTCGACTACATCTCGTAGCACTGCCTAGACAGATTCACAACAAAGATCAACCAAGCCAGAGCCCATAATGACTTGTGGCTACACAGGTAAGCTTCCGGGCATGAAGTATTCATCCTTCCCTTTGAGTCTGGGTGAGGCTTTCCCCGTGAATACTGGCACATCTCCAGCAACACCTAGGCAAATCCATTGGCTTCTCTAGGGTGCCGTTCCAACCATCCCTCACCCAGTAGTGTATATTGAAAAACTTGTTTCTCGAGTCTTGAAGTCTTGAGGTCTTGAATATGCAGGTCTTGAAGAAGCCTTCATGAAGTCATCGTTTTGACGTGGAGTCCTCCTTCTCACAGCACTCACGAACACTCATACCAGACCCCATCTATTTTAGCATAGCATTGAAATAACTAGCGTTCCGAGGCTTTAGTAACAAGTGGTGGGTTCCTACCTCATGCATACTACTCAACTACAAGAATTTCAATAACACTACGGGAGGGGTTTTGTTGAAATGATGTCACTATATGCAATAAAACATAGGTATGAAAAAATGGTCAAAGTGAACTTGCCTGTATTTTTGATGAAGATAAGTATCGCTCTCAGAAAATACTTGATAGAACTATTCGTCACTCTTCGATGAAAATCTATAATATCAAACATTGCATTCATATAAGCAATCATACTAGCAATCAATACTAACAATCAAAAAGGCAACACCAAACCAAAAGCAACATGGTGGTGATGAAAGGAAATACTTAAGACAAAACTCAAATGACAAAAACTACATCAACACAACTAAGGTGGTGATGAAGGAAATACTTAAGACAAAAGTTAAAATCAACAAAACTTCATCAACACAACCAAAGTTGGTTTTCTCTACAAGTACATCCTAATTTTCAAAAGTAGCAAACAAAAACAAAGTAAATATAACAAAAGTATTTTAGTAAAAGGATTACTTTTGAAGAACAAGTAAGACTTATGAAAACAAAACTCTAAACAACATAGGTTTTTTTTGTCTAATAAACTTAACAACAAGTAAAACCATAAAATAAGAGAAGACAACTTATAAAACAACTACGTTAACAGGAGGTAAATAATAAAATCTTTATTATAAAACAGATTTAAATCATCTAAAACTTTTGTGAAAAGAGTTTCTATTAAAACTAAATTGTTTTATAACACATTACCTAATGATGAATAATATAGTTTTCCTACAACAATAGAGTAAAACTAAACTATTTTTATCAACAAAATATTTCTTAACATAAAGGAATTACTAAAAAATTTATTTGAAAACAAAATCTAATTACTTAAAACTTTTGTTAAAAGAATTATTACCAACTAATTTGTTTTTAATAAACTATACCTATTTGAAAAAGGGTATAGGTTCCTACAATAAAAATTTAATAAACTAAACAAATTATTTCTGTTAACAGCAAGTATAATCCTAAAGTTTAGAACAACAACAACTAATGAAATCTAAAACATAAGTTAAATCAAATTCAGATTAAAAGAATAAAACAAAGAAATTAAACTAATAGGAAACTAAACAGATTCTGTTTTTAGGTAAAACCCAAATCAAATTTATTCTAAAATTTCTCAAACTTTACCTACTGATAACTAATATCACTAGTGACAAGTAGCAAAAAGAATCAATCAAAAATATATTATTGAACTCAAGTTATTCAGAAAACAAGATTTAAATCAAATCTGTTTAAATTCAAATTTAATTATTCAAAAACAGTCAAACTTGGTATCTACAGAAACTAGAACAAATTTGTGACCTAATGCAAAAATAATCAAATTAAAAGAACTAAAAACATAAAAGATATGATTAAAACAAAAACATAACTAAATCTGTTTTTAAAACTGAAAACAGAAGAAACGAAAATCCTATCTAACGGATAGGGTACACATGGCGGCTTCCTATTGGTTGCTAGCATAGGCGCGCGGGTGTTGCGGGCGGTCGACTGAGGCTTAAAAGAAAACGGTTCGCCGTTTAATTAGATCTAATCTGGATCGTCGTCTACAGATCCGACAGTCCAGAGAGGTCCGGTGGCTTACAGGGATGGTCGAGGTGGTCTCCGGCGAGGACGGTGGCGGCCGATGGTCGAAGTTGGTTGGGGAGGTTGCTCCGGTGGTCTAAGTAGACATTGGAGGGGTCCAAACAACGGCGGAGATCCTCCGACGCTGATTGGTGGTGTCGGAGAGGCGTGGGGTGGAGTGGAGCGTCGAGCACGCGCGGTGGAAGCTTTCGGTGGGGCAGGGACTCCGGCGGGCTCGTGGCAGCGCTCTGGCGAGGGAAGAGAGGGGGTTTCGGGGTGGGCGAAGAGAGGAGAGTACCGGCTCTTATATAGGCCAGGTGCGGGTCGGGAGAGTGAAAGAGGGCGAGATCCGGGGCGATGAACTCGCCGGCGAAGTCAGGGGCGCGGTGGAGGGGATGACCGCGGGGTTTGGGGATCGGTCGGTGGGGCCGGGGTGTCAGCGAGAGAGAGAGAGAGCGGGCGTGGCAGCGGTGGCTGATGCGGAGCAGTTTCGGGAGAGGAATCAGGGGCAGGTGGGCCGTGGGCTTTAAGAGTATTTAAGTTTTTCCTTTATTCTATTTACCAGCGAAATAAAAACCAATAAATGGCCATAAATGCTTTCGCAAAAATAAGGATCTTTATACAAAAATGACCACGAGAATTAATGCCATTAAGTGAACATTTTTCCTCGGCCAGAATAAATACTTTAAAAAAATTATTTTTTAGAAAATGCCTAAGTGGTTTTATTTATTTTTGCAAATATTTTTCAAATAACCCCTTGGGTTTTATGATTCAAAAACTTCACAAAATACCCCCTGGTTTGGAGTGTCACATTACTCCTCTCAAAAATTTGTCCAGGGTTTTGAATGCTTTGAAAATTTGAATAGGAACCAAATATGACATGGATTCCAAAAGAATAATTCAGAGGTTTTCAAAAGCCCTTTCAAATCCTTCCTTTAAGCTTCCAACTCATATTTCATATAATTTTAATAAGTCCTTTTATCCTCTCTCATGAAAATCATTGAGTTGCATAAAGTTTCTGAATTTGAAATATTTTCAAAATGGAATTCAAATCACATGGGAAAGTCATTTTATTCCCTCTCATTCAAAAATTTCAAAAAGTTTTAAATTTTTCACTCAATTAGAATCATTCAAGCAAACAAACAAACATTCATATAATTATTATAACATTCCAAAATTTGGGATGTTATAGGGACCCTGCCAGGGAGCCACAAGCCTGCTAGACGCGCCCCCTGGCCACGGCTAGCAGGCTTGTCGCCTACCGGCAGGTCTCCTAACGCTATTCTTTGCCCTATAAATTCCCATATATTCCCCCAACATCAAAAAGAGCCATGCAAATACTTTTCCACCGCCGAAAGCATCCATTCCCGAGAGATTCAATCTTGGAGCCTTTTCCAGTAATCCACCGGAGGGGGCTTCGATCACGGAGAGCATCTACATCAACTCCATTGCCCCTTCGATGATGCGTGAGTAGTCCACCACAGATCTACGGGTCCATAGCTAGTATCTAGATGGCTTCTTCTCTCTCTTTGATCTTCAATACCATGTTCTGCATGATCTTGATGGAGATCTATCCGATGTAATCCCCTTTTGTGGTGTGTTTGTAAAGATCCGATGAATTGTGAGTTTATATTAAGATTATCCATGAATCTTATTTGAATCTCCTCTGAATTCTTATTTTTATGATTTCATATCCATGCAAGTCTCTTCGAGTTATTGGTTTGGTTTGGCCAACTAGATTCGTAATTCTTGCAATGGGAGAAGTGCTTGGTTTTGGGTTCAATCTTGCGGTGTCCTCACCCAGTGACATAGTAGGGGTAGCGAGGCACATACTGTATTGTTTCCATCAAGGGTAACAAGATGGGGTTTTCATCATATTGCTTGAGTTTATCCCTCTACATCATGCCATCTTTCTTAATGCGTTACTCTGTTCTTCATGAACTTAATACTCTAGATGCAGGCAGGAGTCGGTCGATGTGTGGAGTAATAGTAGTAGATGTAGAATCACTTTGGTCTACTTGATACGGACATGATGCCTATATGCATGATCATTGCCTTGGATAACTACATGATTATTCACTTTTCTATCAATTGCTTGGCAGTAATTTGTTTACCCACCATGATATTTTCCTTCGAGAGAGAAGCCTCTAATGAAACCTATGGCCCCTAGGTCTACTTTCCATAATATACCTTCAGATCTATAAACCAAAAATACCCAAAATACTTTGCTGCTATTTATTTACCTTTTACTTTCCGTTCTTGTTTACATCTATATCTATCGGATCTAGTCCTTGCAAATAATCGTGAAGGGATTGACAACCCCTTTATAGCGTTGGGTGCAAGAGTTTGATTGTTTGTGTAGGTGCATCCATTGGTGACTTGCTTGTTCGTCCTACTAGATTGATACCTTGGTTCCCAACATCTGAGGGAAATACTTATCTACGTCACTGGATCACTCTTTCCTCTTCAAGGGAAAACCAATGCACGCTCAAGAGGTAGCACCTGTGCGGTAACTGAAGTGGGATGTGAAGGATCCATCACCATAATGTTGTCCTTGAAGTCATGCTGAAGTGGAAGGCGTCGTCTGTCAAGTAGATATATGCTCTTTCCAATCTTGGAGTTGATAAACATCTGTATGTATGGATCATATCCACATGACCTCTTCTAGTCAGCAACAGTCCTCTGTATTGTTTCGACAATAAAATCCATCACCCTAATCCTGGTGTGGGTGTCTACATGATGCAACATGTTTATGGAGTACCCCTGATCATATTGTCATCTCCAGACTTTGGCGTCAATGTGTACCTCCTAATAGTGTTGGTGGTGGGTAGTCCTGCTTGCAGGTAGTAGACAGAGCCAAGCTTGTGAGACTTCAGATATTCCTTAGGAATTGGGTTATACATTGTCGGATTTCGGGCTCCGCAAAACCCAAAGATTTTGGAACACAAGGGCATGTGCGAAGATCCCTAATTGCTTGGCGCCGACCTAGCTCACTACTCGATGATCTCTATGACAAACTGGCACGATGACGAGGAAGAAGATGCACACGGTGATTTACCCAGGTTCGGGCTGCTGCGAAGCGTAAAACCCTACTCCTGCTTTGATGGATTGTCTCCCGAGGAGGTTTGTGGATGAACTACTACAGTGGTGCGTTGCCTAGTGAGGGCATTCTGGTGATGTTGCCTCTCTTCTATTGCCTCTCTGTTTCGTTGTCCCTTCTATGGTGCAGCCTAGCCTCTATTTATAGTGCCCCGAGTCCTCTTCCCTTATCGCTATGGTGGGAAGAGATCCCACAATGACCAAATTCGAAGGGGGACAGGAGCACATCTTTATCCTGACGAAAGGTGGTCTTCGCCTACAAAGTAGCTGTTGATGATGCAGTGGTGGGTCGGCGATGACACCTATCCTGCAGGGCTCATGGTCATAGTCTTGTTGCACCGGAATGGAAAACTTGGGGGGGGATTTGGGAACCCACGTACGTCCTTGCCCCCTTTCCACCAAAGGGGAAATTGTACTGCCTGGCGCGCTAGCGCCCGCCTGTCCCACCTGGCGTCATCCTTGGCCTCCCGAGGCCAAGTGTTGCATAGAGATCTCCGCCGCTCTGGAGGGGGCCTGAGGAGGTCCATTCCTTGCAAGTTTTGGTGCTGCCTCCCTCGCGAGCTCAGGGCTCTCGCGAGGGCCTTGCCTTGAGTGGGGTCTCGCTAGGCCATGCCTGGCTGACGAGGTGGGCCATGCCGTGGGCTGCAGGTAGGCAGGTCTGGGTACCCCCGTTCCCAGAACGCCGATAGTATCCACCTGTTGGAAATATACCCTAGAGGCAATAAATAAAGTGTTTATTATTATATTTCCTTGTTCATGATAATCGTTTATTGTCCATGCTATAATTGTATTAACTGGAAACACATTGCATGTGTGGATATATAGACAACACTTTGTCCCTAGTGTGCCTCTAGTAAACTAGCTCGTTGATCAAAGATGGTCAAGGTTTCCTAGCCATTGACATGAGATGTCATTTGATAATGGGATCACATCATTAGGAGAATGAGGTGATGGACAAGACCCAAACTATAAACGTAGCATATGATCGTGTCAGTTTATTGCTACAGTTTTCTGCATGTCAAGTATATGTTCCTATGACCATGAGATCATGCAACTCACTGACATCGGAGGAATGCCTTGTGTGTATCAAACTTCGCAATGTAACTGGGTGAGTATAAAGGTACTCTACAGGTATCTTCAAGGGTGTCTGCTGGGTTGTCATGGACCAACACTGGGATTTGTTACTCCATGTGACAGAGAGGTATCTCAGGGCCCACTCGGTAATACAACATCACAATAAGCCTTGCAAGCAATGTGACTAAGTGTTAGCCACGATATCTTGTATTATGGAATGAGTAAAGAGACTTGCCAGTAACGAGGTTGAACTAGGTATGGAGATACCGACGATCGAATCTCGGGCAAGTACCATACCGAAGGACAAAGGGAACATCATACGGGATTAACTGAATCCTTGACATAGAGGTTTGACCGACAAAGAACTTCATAGAATATGTAGGAATCAATATGGGAATCCAGGTCCCGCTATTGGTTATTGACCATAGAGGTGTCTCGCTCATGTCTACATAGTTCTTGAACCCGTAGGGTCTGCACACTTAAGGTTCGGTGACGTTTCGGTATAGATGAGTTATGTGTGTTGGTTACTGAAGGTTGTTAGGAGTCCCAGATGAGATCCCGGACGTGACGAGGAGCTCCGGAATGGTCTGGAGGTAAAGATTCATATGTAGGATGTTCCGTGTTGGTTACCGGGAAAAGTTCGAGCATCACCGGTAACGTACCGGGGGTGCCAGGAGGGTCCCGCGGGTCCACCGGAAGGGTCCACCAGCCCCAAAGGGCTACATGGGCTGTGAGAGAGGGCACACCAGCCCCTTGTGGGCTGGACACACCTCCCACAAAGGCCCATGCGACTGGAGGGTTGGTGGGAGGGCTAACCCTAGGGTTGGTGCCACCTTACTTGGGTGGCAAGCCACCCTAGGGCGCCTCCACCCTTGGCCGCCGCCCCAAGGGGAAACCCTAGGGGTTGGCCGCACCACCCCTCCCCCTATATATATGTGAGAGGGAGGAGGGAAGAAGTACCCTAAGCCACGACGCAGCCCTTCCTCCCTCTCCGATAGCCTCTCCTCTAGATTGATTCGGTGACGCTTGGCGAAGCTCTGCCAGATCAGCTCCACCACTACCGCCGACATGCCGTTGTGCTGCCGGCGAACCCATATACCTCTCCACTCCCTCTTGCTATATCAAAAAGGTGGATATCTTCATCGAGCTGCACGTGTGCTGAACACGGAGGTGCCGTCCGTTTGGCACTTGATTGGGAGTTCGTGGGACGGCTTGTGATTTGGATCGCTGAGACGTATGACTACAACAATCGCGTTCTTTAACGCTTCCTCTTAGAGATCTACAAGGGTATGTGGATCCAATATCTCCTCTCATAGATGCTCATCTCCTAGATTGATCTTGGTGAAGCGTAGGAATTTTTTTGTTTCCCATGCAACGTTCCCCTATAGTGGCATCATGAGCTAGGTCTATGCGTAGATGAGATCTTGAGTAGAACACAAAAAAGTTTGTGGGTGTTGATATTCAGATTTCTTCCTTCCTTAGTATTTTCTTGGTTCAACGGTATTGTGGGATGAAGCGGCTCGGACCAACTTTACTCGTACGCTTACGAGAGACCGTGTTCCATCGATTGACATGTGACTTTGTCGCATAAAGATGGCTGGCGGGTGTCTACCTGTCCCACTTTAGTTGGATCGGATTTGATTAAGGCAGTCCTTGTAGAAGGTTGAAAAGCAATCTTCATATCACCGTTGTTGTTTTGCGTTGGTAAGAATCATTCTTGCTAGATACCCATAGCATCCACGTTAAACATGCAACAACAATTAGAGGACGTTTAACTTGTTTTTGCAGGGTATGTTGTGATGTGATATGGCCAATTACATGATGTGATATATGTGATGTATGAGATGATCATGTTTTGTATATAATATCATGACTTGCATGTCGATGAGTACGACAACCGGTAGGAGCCATAGGGTTGTCTTTGATTATTGTATGACCTGCATGTCAATCTTTAAACGCTATGTAATGCTTTACTTTATCGCTAAGAGGTAGCAATAGTAGTATGAGCATGGTGTGCACGACAACCCCGATGGCGACACAATGATGGAGATCATGATTATGGAGATCATGGTGTTATGCCGGTGACGATGGAGATCATGGTGGTGATTTGGATATGGAGATCAAAAGCACAAGTTCATGGCCTTATCATGTCACTTATGATTTGCATGTGATGTTAATCCTTTTATGCACCTTGTTTTGCTTAGAACGACGGTAGCATTATAAGGTTATACCTCATTTAAATTTCAAGATGAATTGTGTTCTACCCGAGTGTGCACCGTTGCGAAAGTTTGTTGTGTCGACACACCACGTGATGATCGGGTATGATAGACTCTACGTTCACATACAACGGGTGCAAGCCAGTGTTGCACATGCAGAACACTCGGGTTAAACTTGACGAGCCTAGCATGTACATACATGGCCTCAGAACACAAGAGACCGAAAGGTCGATCATGAGTCATATAGTAGATATGATCAACATGATGATGTTCACCATTGAAACCACCTTAACTCACGTGATGATCGTACTTGAGTTGGTGAATGTGGATCATGTATCACTCAGATGACCCGAGGGATGTCAATTTGAGTGGGAGATTTAGTAATTTGATTAACTAAACTCATTATATTGAATAATAGTCTTAGTAACCTTTGCTTATTTATGTTGTAGATCAATGGCTCGCGCAGTATCACCCTTGAATTTTAATGCGTTCCTAGAGAAAGCTAAGTTGAAAGATGATGGAAGTAATTTTGTGGACTAGGCCCTTAATCTGAGGATTATCCTCACGGCTTCCCAGAAGGCTTATGTCCTTGATGCCCCGCTTGGTGACCCACCCGCTCCCGTGTCATCCGAAGATGTTAAGAACGCTTGTGAGGCACGTTCGGGAGATTACTCAATAGTTCAATGTGCAATGTTGTATGGCTTAGAACCGGGACTTCAAAGACGTTTTGAACATCATGTAGCATATGAGATGTTCCAAGAGTTGGAGTTATATTTAATAAGAATGCCCGGATCGAGAGGTATGAGACCTCCGATAAGTTCTATGCTTGAAAGATGGAGGAGAACGGGTCTATCAGTGAACATATACTTAGAATGTCTGGGTATTCGACCCGTTTGGTGGAGTTAGGGATGCCCCTTCCACCGGAGGCGATCATTGACAGAGTTCTTCAATCATTGCCACCTAGCTACAAGAGCTTCGTGATGAACTATAACATGCACGGGATGACCAAGTCAGTCGCCGAGCTATTTGCGATGCAGAAAGTCACTGAGTTTGAAATCCAAAAAGAACATCAAGTGTTGATGGTCAATAAAACCACTATTTTCAAGAAGCATGGCAAGGGCAAGAAGGGTAACTCCAAGAAGGGTGGGAAAGAAGTTGCTCCTCCCGTGAAGAAACCCAAGGCTGGACCCAAGCCAAAAACTGAGTGCTTTCATTGCAAGGGAACTGGTCATTGGAAGCGGAATTGCCCCAAGTATCTGGCTGACAAGAAGGCGGCCAACAACAAACAAGGTATATATGATGTACATGTTATTGATGTGTGCCTTACTAGCTCTCGTAGTAGTGCCTGGGTATTTGATACCGGTTCGGTTGCTCACATTTGCAACTCAAAGCAGGAACTACGGAATAAACGAAGGCTAGCAAAGGACGAAGTGACGATGCGCGTGGGAAATGGTTCTAAGGTTGATGTGATCACCGTTGGCACGCTCTCTCTTCGATTACCATCGGGATTAGTGATGAACCTGAATAATTGTTATTTAGTGCCTGCGTTAAGCATGAACATTATATCTGGATCTTGTTTATTGCGAGATGGTTACTCATTTAAATTAGAGAATAAAGGTTGTTCTATTTATATGAGTAATATCTTTTATGGTCATGCACCCAATGTGAGGGGTTTATTCTTATTGAATCTCGATAGTGATGATACACATGTTCATAGCATTGATGCCAAAAGATGTAGAGTTTATAATGATAGTACCACTTTCTTGTGGCATTGCCATTTAGGTCATATTGGTGTAAAACGCATGAGGAAGCTCCATGCTGATGGACTTTTGGAGTCACTTGATTTTGAATCACTTGACACATGTGAACCATGCCTCATGGGCAAGATGACTAAAACGCCGTTCTCTGGAACAATGGAACGGGCAAGTGACTTATTGGAAATCATACATACTGCTGTGTGCAGTCCAATGAATGTTACAGCGCATGGTGGATATCGTTATTTTCTCACCTTCACTAATGACTTAAGTAGATATGGATATATTTACTTAATGAAACACAAGTCTGAAACGTTTGAAAAGTTCAAGCAATTTCAGAGTGAAGTTGAGAATCATCGTAACAAGAACATTAAATTGCTGCGATCTGATCGAGGAGGAGAATATCCGAGTTATGAGTTTGGCAGTCACTTAAGATAGTGTGGAATTATTTCACAATTGACACCGCCTGGAACACCACAGCGTAATGGTGTGTCCGAACATCGTAATCGAACCTTATTAGATATGATGCGTTCTATGATGTCTCTTGTCGATTTGCCACTATCGTTTTGGGGTTATGCATTAGAGACAGCTGCATTCACTTTAAATAGGCCACCATCGAAATCTGTTGAGACGACGCCATACGAATTGTGGTTTGGCAAGAAGCCAAAGCTGTCGTTTCTTAAAGTTTGGGGATGTGATGCTTATGTCAAAAAACTTCAGCCTGAAAAGCTGGAACCCATAGCGGAGAAATGCTTCTTCATAGGATAGCCAAAAGAGACAGTTGGGTATACCTTCTATCTCAGATCCGAAGGCAAAGTGTTTATCCAAAAACGAAACATTTCTTGAGAAAGAGTTTCTCTCGAAATAATTGAGTGGGAGGAAGATAGAGCTTAATGAGGTTGTTGAACCTCTGGTTCAACCAGAGAGTAGCGCAGCGCAGAAAGATGTTTCTGTGGAGCCAACAATGGTTGAAGAGGGAGTTAATGATGATGATCATGAAACTTCAGATCAAGTTACTATTGAACCTCGTAGGTCGACAAGGGCGCGTACTGCTCCTGAGTGGTACGACAACCCTGTCTTGGAGGTCATGTTGTTAGACAACGATGAACCTATGAGCTATGAAGGAGCGATGATGGGCCCGGATTCCTAGAAATGGTTAGAGGCCATGAAATCCAAGATGGGATCTATGTATGAAAACAAAGTATGGACTTTGGAAGTATTACCTGAAGGGCGAAAGGCCATTCAGAACAAATGGATCTTTAAGAAGAAGATGGACGTGAACGGTAATGTCACCATCTATAAAGCTCGACTTGTGGCAAAGGGTTTTTCACAAGTTCAAGGAGTTGACTACGATGAGACCTTCTCACCCGTAGCGATGGTTAAGTCCGTCAGAATCATGTTAGCAATAGCTGCATATTTCGACTATGAAATTTGGCAGATGGATGTCAAAACAGCGTTCCTTAACGGTTTCCTTGAGGAAGAGTTGTATATGATGCAACCGGAAGGTTTTGTCGATCTAGAGAATGTTGACAAAGTTTGCAAACTCCAGTGATCCATTTATGGACTGGTGCAAGCATCTCGGAGTTGGAATAAGCGCTTTGATGAGGTGATCAAAGCGTTTGGGTTTATACAAGTTTACGGAGAAGCTTGTATTTACAAGAAAGTGAGTGGGAGCTCTATAGCGTTTCTAATATTATATGTGGATGACATATTGCTGATTGGAAACAATATATAAATGCTGGAAAGCATGAAGGAATATTTGAACAAGAGTTTTTCAATGAAGGACCTAGGAGAAGCTGCTTTCATATTAGGCATTAAGATCTATAGAGATAGATCGAGACGTTTGATAGCACTTTCATAAAGCACATACCTTGATAAAGTTTTGAAGAAGTTCAAAATGGATCAGTCTAAGAAGGGGTTCTTACCTGTGTTACAAGGTGTCAAGTTGAGTAAGACTCAATGCCCAGTGACTGCAGAAGATAGAGAAAAGATGAGTGTCATCCCCTATGCTTCAGCCATAGGCTCTATCATGTATGTGATGCCGTGCACAAGACCTGATGTCAGCCTTGCGATAAGTATGGCCGGAAGGTTTCAAAGTGATCCTGGAATGGAGCAATGGACGACGGTCAAGAATATCCTTAAGTACCTGGAAAGGACTAAGGAAATGTTTCTCGTTTATGGAGGTGATCAAGAGCTCGTCGTAAAGGTTTACATTGATGCAAGCTTTGACACTGATCCGGATGACTCTAAGTCAAAATCCGGATACGTGTTTATTCTCAATGGGGGAGCGGTAAGCTCGTGTAGTTGCAAGCAAAGCGTGGTAGCCAATTCTAAATGCGAAGCGGAGTACATCGCAACCTCAAAGGCAATGAAGGAAGGTGTCTGGATGAAGCAGTTCATGACAGATCTTGGAGTAGTGCCCAATGCACTGAATCCAATGGCTCTGTTCTGTGACAACACTAGTGCCATTGCTCTGGCCAAGGAACCAAGGTTTCACTAGAGGACCAGACACATAAAGCGACACTTCAATTCCATCCGCGATGACATCGAGGAGAAGGACATAAATATTTGCAAAGTGCACACGGATCTAAATGTTGCAGACCCGTTGACTAAACCTCTTCCAAGGGCTAAACATGATCAACACCAGAACTGCATGGGTGTTCGATTCATTACTATGTTAATCACATAGTGATGTGAACTAGATTATTGACTCTAGTGCAAGTGGGAGATTGTTGGAAATATGCCCTAGAGGCAATAAATAAAGTGTTTATTATTATATTTCCTTGTTCATGATAATCGTTTATTGTCCATGATATAATTGTATTGACTGGAAACACATTGCATGTGTGGATATATAGACAACACTTTGTCCCTAGTGTGCCTCTAGTAAACTAGATCGTTGATCAAAGATGGTCAAGGTTTCCTAGCCATTGACATGAGATGTCATTTGATAACAGGATCACATCATTAGGAGAATGATGTGATGGACAAGACCCAAACTATAAACGTAGCATATGATAGTGTGAGTTTATTGCTACACTTTTCTACATGTCAAGTATATGTTCCTATGACCATGAGATCATGCAACTCACTGACACCGGAGGAGTGCCTTGTGTGTATCAAACGTCGCAATGTAACTGGGTGACTATAACGGTACTCTACAGGTATCTTTGAGGGTGTCTGCTGGGTTGGCATGGATCAACACTAGGATTTGTTACTCCGTGGGACGAAGAGGTATCTCAGGGCCCACTCGGTAATACAACATCACAATAAGCTTTGCAAGCAATGTGACTAAGTGTTAGCCACGAGATCTTGTATTATGCAATGAGTAAAGAGACTTGCCGGTAATGAGGTTGAACTAGGTATAGAGATACCGAGATCGAATCTCGGGCAAGTAACGTACCGAAGGACATAGGGAACATCATACGGGATTAACTAAATCCTTGACATAAAGGTTTGACCGATAAAGATCTTCGTAGAATATGTAGGAATCAATATGGGCATCCAGGTCCCGCTATTGTTTATTGACCATAGAGGTGTCTTGGTCATGCCTACATAGTTCTCGAACCCGCAGGGTCTGCACACTTAAGGTTCGGTGACGTTTCGATATAGATGAGTTATGTGTGTTGGTGAATGAAGGTTGTTCAGTGTCCCGGATGAGATCCTGGACATGACGAGGAGCTCCGGAATGGTCCGGAGGTAAAGATTCATATATAGGATGTTCCATGTTGGTTACCGGGGAAAGTTTGGGCATCATCGGTAACGTATCGGGGGTGCCGGGAGGGTCCTGGGGGTCCATCGGAAGGGGCCACCAGCCCCAAAGGGCTACATGGGCTGTGAGAGAGGGCACGCCATCCCTTGGTGGGCTGGCCGCACCTCCCACAAAGGCCCATGTGGCTGGAGGGTTGGTGGGAGGGCCAACCCTAGGATTGGCCCCACCTTACTTGGGTGGAAAGCCATCCTAGGGCGCCTCCACCCTTGGCCTCCGCCCCAAGGGGGAAACCCTAGGGGTTGGGTGCACCACCCCTCCCCCTATATATATGTGAGAGGGAGGAGGGCAGCTGCACCCTAAGCCATGACGCAACCCTTCCTCCCTCTCCAATAGCATCTCCTCTAGATTGATTCGATGACACTTGGCAAAGCTCCATCGGATCAACTCTACCACCACCGCCGCCATGCCGTCATGTTGTCGGCGAACCCATCTACCTCTCCGCTCCCTCTTGCTGGATCAAGAAGGTGGAGATCTTCATCGAGTTGCACATGTGCTGAACGCGGAGGTGCCATCCGTTCGACACTTGATCGAGAGTTCGTGGGATGGCTTGCGATTTGGATCACGGAGATGTATGACTACATCAACCGCGTTCTTTAACGCTTTCGCTTAGCGATCTACAAGGGTATGTGGATCCAATCTCTCCTCTCATAGATGCTCATCTTCTAGATTGATCTTGGTGAAGTGTAGGAATTTTTTTGTTTCCCATGCAACGTTCACCTACACCCCCGGGCCCAAGGCGTGCCCGGGTTGGCTTCCGGGCGAAGCCACTGAGAGCAACCCGAAGTGCCGTGGGCCCCAAATGCTTGCGGGCCAGGACTGGCGTGCATTGCACGGTTGGTGTTGGGTGTCCAATGCCTCCTCGACCACTGCTTGGATCGACAAAAGCCTGACTTCCAGCGTCGAGCCATTACTGATTTCCTCTTCTGCGCTCTTGCTCTTACTTCCAGATCCCTGGCCTTAGCATAAATCTCTCCAGATCTCGGCACCACACTATCTTGCTTCTTGCCGCGTTGGCCCCATGAACTCCCTGATGGCTCCCGCCAGCAAGTCAAAGCCTGAGGCCCGGAGCTCGGCCTCCGCCCCTATCTCACCAGCGCTCTTGGAGTCCTCCATAGCCAAGGACAGAGACCTCGTCCCGGTGCTTCCGTCGACGGCGGACGAGACCCTTGATATGGGGCGGCTCCTCAAAGAAGTGACCCCAGTCCAAGTCAGCCTATACCTTCTTTGTCAATAGTGTCTTTGCTGGGCTCCTCCCGCCTTTCTCCGAGTTCTTCACCGCCGTCCTCGACCACTACAGGATCCAAGCTCTTCATCTCCAACCCAACTCCATCCTGCTCTTGTCCTTCTTCGCCTTCTACTGCAAGGCTTTCATTGGCGTGAAGCCTTAGGTGGCCCTCTTCCGTCATTTCTTCAGCTTGTGGGTGCATGACGACACTCAGTGGTTGGTGTGCGTCTCCTTTGTTTCGGTCCAGAGCGGTAACATGCTCTTAAAGGACGGGAAGAAGGCAGAGAACTTCAGGCACCGTTGGGTCTTCATGGATCTCAAGAGCACCAACTCCCAGTTGGATCTACCGAAGGGACTATCGGAGAAGACCCCCGCGTGGAGCTCCATGAAGCTTTCTGACCCCCAGGCTAGGCCCATCCTGGAGCGGATCTCTCACGATATCAGTGCGAAGAAGCTGACCGGGGGATGATAGTGAAGGAGATCTTGACGCAGCGCCTAGAGCCCCTCCAGTCGCATTCGAGGCCCTTGTGGGACTATCGGGGCAGCAGCGATGACCTCAGGCTTCGGTCTGCATGCATGTCCTCTAGGGAGGTGAGCAGGGCTATGACGACCCTGCTCAACGGCGACCCCGGAGATTTTCCCGATGACTATGCCCCGTTGTACTGCCGCAACAACAAGGCCGATCTGGTCGCTGTGATGCCCATCTTCGATGAACTGGGGCTCTCCCCAGCTCAGGGCCCTGGTTCACCGGTGGCGGTGTCCTCCGGCGACCCCGTGGGCGGGGAGGATTCAGAGAAGACAACGTATGACGATTTGGAGGGAGCGTCCCCTCCGTCGTAGAGCATGCTCCTGCGTGGCCTTGAGAAGATGATGATGCCGGTGTAGTCTCTGCTGAAGGTTCCCCACGTCCCGCCAAGGTCCTCAGGGGGCCGGGACCCTCCCCGCGTGCCGCTCGGTCTACCGGCTTGACGATCCCCAAGAAGTGCGGGGCTGAGTCCCCCCGGTGTGCCTTGCCCATGCCGGAAAGGCGGTCGAAGCGCCGGTTTCGCCCCCGTCCGAATCACAGCTAGCGGGCGAGGTAGATGGGTCCGGGGCCGGAGCGACTTCTCCGGCCGTGGTGGCGCTCTCACAGAGAGAGGCGTGGGCGCTCCCGCCGTCGTCGAGGTGGAGAGAAAGAGGAAGTGGGTCGGCATCAAAGAGTAAGTAATCCCTCCTAACCTTGGCCGCCTGCCGGTAGCTCGCATGCTGATGATCCCTTCTTTGCTTGGTAACCAGGAACGCCACCGTGTTGAAGATGAGGAAGAAGAAAGAGGGCGTCAAGCCGAAGGTGCTTTCCGACGCGCCGCCCGCTCCTGTCGCCTTGCCGTTGCCTGATAAGGCACCCGATGCCGCAGGTGTGGGGGCTTGCGAGGCGACCCTCCTGGTTGCTGCCGCGGAGCCCCTTGAGCCCCTGATGCCTGTTGGTGCGATCGCTCCTGCCCTTGGGGCGTGTCGGCGCTATTGTCTAGAGAGCCAGCCCCCGAGGGACAGCCGCCCGTCGATTCGTATGCATCCACCTTGCCCGTGGTCCTGGCGCAGCCTCTGGAGCCTCCTGCTCCTCGTGCTTCTGCATCCATAGGGGCGTCCCCTGTGATCCCACAGGCGACTCCTCCAGACGAGGCCTTGATGCCTGCACCACGGGGCCTCGGTGTCCTGGACGAGGTGTCCATGCTCTGGGCTAGGTTCGGGACACCCTTGAGGGTGCTGATGATCACCTCGCGAGGGGGCGCTTGGGGATCCTCTCCGGGTGGCTCCAGGCCGAAGCCTCTGCCACGACGGTTTGGGGACAAGACAAGGCCACCATGGCGGAAAGAAAGAAGGAGGCCGCGTTAGCCAGAGCAGCAAATGAGGCAGCATTGACCGACGTGGTGTCCGCTACAAGGCGTTGTGATGAGGCGGAGGCCTGCTTGAAGGCTCTTTAGGAGAAGTCCGCGCTTGCGACGTAGCTGCATCGGCAAGAAGAAGAAGCTCTCAAGACCTGTAAAGCCGAGCTCGTCGATCGAGACGCCACGCTGTCTAAGGCGGCAGCCACCCAAGCCATGGAGCATAAGCACCTGGACACGCGGGAGAAGGAAGTTTCTGTGGAGAAGGCTTGGCTCGACACCTCGGAGAAAACCCTCGTCGTGGATGAGGAGAAGAAGGCTACGGAGCTCAACGCCTTTCCCTCCATCGAAAGGTTCCACTGAGCGCTCCACTCCCTCTGCTAGGATGGGTTTTACGGAGCCCCTGGTGGCTCTGGAGAGCGGCTTCACGGGGCTCTCTTCAAAGCTCGTTGAGGCACGGGAGGGTGCCGTTGTCAAGGTGGAGGAAGTCTTGGAGAGTGAGTGCCGCGACCTCTTTTCCGAGGCTGCGATGCGCGTCTTTAGCCACCTCTAGCTTCGCGAGCCAGGGTTTGACTTTAGCTCCGTGATCTGCCCGGTCGATTTCGGGGTTTGTGCCACCGCTGCAGCGGCCATGGAGGGTGCCGTGGGGGCGCTGATGAAGAAGTTCACCTGCGTTGCCGTTCCCCTACCTCCTGAAGCTGCAAGGGTTAGCGACAAAGAAGATGACGTCAGCGACGCTGCCGACGAGTTCCTCGTGGCTGGGACGAGTGGTGGCGACTCCTCCTCCTAATTTCTCTTCCCTATTCCTTTCCTGCAACGTTCATCGTGCCTCGTGGAGGCGTTAGAATTGTTTGCATTTCTGAAACACACAAAGCTTGTAATAACTGTAGAATTATCTGGTTGCTTTCTTCACCTTGTTTCCTTCTTGCTTGCAATGATGCTCTGCATCGGCAGGGCCTGGTCCCGCACATACCCCAGCTGTCGTTGGGCCGTCTGGATCGCCAGTACGGTGCCAAGGGGTGAGGGGCTATAGGACCAGTGAGGCTCCTGCGTCACGATCCTTAGGAGTCCCCCTTGACATATGAGCAACCCTCATGAAGGGAACATGGTGAAGATGGGGTTGACTTGGAGAATCTTAACACCCTAAGCTCTGCGCCGGTAGGGCCCGACCCCTTGCATACCTCAGCCGTCGTTGGGCCATTCGGATCACCAGGATGGTGCCAAGGGGCGAGGGGCTACAAGACTAGTGAGGCTCCCGAGTCGCGATGCTTAGGAGTCCCCCTTGACGTACGTGCTCTAGCATCCTCCTTAGGGATTTTGAGCACTCTGAGCTCTGCGTCCGTAGGGCCCAGTCCCGCGCATACCTCAGCCGCTGTTGGGCCGCCCGGATCTCCAGGACGGTGCCAAGGGGTGAGGGGCTATAGGACCAGTGAGGATCCTGAGTCGCGATGCTCAGGATTCCCCCTTAACATACAAGCGGCTTTGATGACCCACAAGTATAGGGGATCTATTGTAGTCCTTTAGATAAGTAAGAGTGTCGAACCCAACAAGGAGCAGAAGGAAATGACAAGCGGTTTCCAGTAAGGTATTCTCTACAAGCACTAAAATTATCGGTAACAAATAGTTTTGTGATAAGATAATTCGTAATGAGTAACAAGTAAAGGTGCATCAATGTAGACCAATCCTTTTTGTATAAAAGGATAGGCCTAGACAAACTCTTATATAAAGCAAAGCGCTCCCTTGGACACATGGGAATTTCTGTCAAGCTAGTTTTCATCATGCTCATCTGATTCGCGTTCGTTACTTTGATAATTTGATATGTGGGTGGACCGGTGCTTGGGTGCTGTCCTTACTTGGACAAACCTCCCACTTATGATTAACCCCTATCACAAGCATCCGCAACTACGTAAGAAGAATTAAGGTAAACTTAACCATAGCATGAGACATATGGATCCAAATCAGCCCCTTACGGAGCAACACATAAACTAGGGCTTAAGCTTCTGTCACTCTAGCAACCTATGATCTACTTATTACTTCCCTATGCCTTATCCTAGGCCCAAATAATGGTGAAGTGTTATGTAGTCGACGTTCACATAACACCACTAGAGGAGAGACAACATACATCTCATCGAAATATCGAACGAATACCAAATTCACATGATTACTTATAACAAGTCTTATCCCATGTCCTCAGGAACAAACATAACTACTCGCAAAACATGTTCATGTTCAAAATCAGAGGAGTATTAATTATCATAAAGGATCTGAATATATGATCTTCCACCAAGTAAACCAACTAGCATCAACTACAAGGAGTAATCAACACTACTAGCAACCCACAAGTACCAATCTGAGGTTTGAGACAAAGATCAGATACAAGAGATGAACTAGGGTTTGGAGAGGAGATGGTGCTGGTGAAGATGTTGATGGAGATTAACCCCCTCTCGATGAGAGGATCGTTGGTGATGACGATGGCTTCGATTTCCCCCTCCGGGAGGGAAGTTTCCCCGGTAGAACAACCCTGTCGGAGCTCAAGATTGAGTTTGTCCAAGTTTTGCCTTGAGACGGCGGCACTTCGTACCGAAAGCTCCCTTCTAATTTTTTCCAGGTCAAACCCTCCATATAGGAGATGGCCCCCTGCCAGGTGGGCCACAAGCATGCTAGGCATGACGAGGGGGTGGTCGCGCCTGGCAAGCTTGTCACCTCCTGGTGGCCCACCCGTGGCAGCTGTTTTGCCCAATATTTTTTATATATTACAAAATGATTCTCCGTAATTTTTCAGGACTTTTGGAATTGTGCAGAATGGGTATCTCAGATTTGCTCCTTTTCTAGTCCAGAATCCAAGCTACCGACATTCTCCCTCTTCGTGCAAACCTTGTAAAATAAGAGAGAAAAGGCATAAGTATTTTACCTAATGTGTAATGACAACCCATAATGCAATAAAAATCAACATAAAAGCATGATGCAAAATGGACGTATCAACTCCCCAAAACCTAGACCTCGCTTGCCCTCAAGCGAAAGCCGAGATCGATAAATATGTCCACATGTTTGGAGATAGAGGTGTCAATAGAATAAAATACGGACATGAGGGCATCATGAACATCCTTAGAACATCAATACTTATTGTATAAGATTTCTTATGCTAGAGTAACAATTCATTCACAAGATAAAGTATGAACCAAGAACTCTATTAACGACCAACAAACTAGGATCTTAGTCATTGAAGCAATTGGCAATTTCTCATAACATCAGAAAGAGTCCATGTAAGAGCTTGTAAAGTAAACCCACATACTCAATCATCTTTTAGTATTTCATAATCGCTAACACTCACGCGGTACCCATGAGATCAAAGCTTCAACCAGACACAGAGAAAGATAGGGGATTATGGTTTTGCCTCCCAACTATTCACCTCAAGGGTGATGTCAACAATAATAACTCATCATCACTCACATCCGAGTGGATATATGCGTCTAGATCATTCCCCAACACATAATGCTTGCCAAGAGAAAGGAGAAATATAGGAAGTGGTGAGGATCACCATGACTCTTGTGTGAAGGTAAGTACTTAAAAAGTAGAAGTAACAGATAGGCCCTTCGCAGAGGGAAGCAGAGGTTGTCATGCACTTTTTATTTTGGGATGCACAAACCCTTAGTGTAGAGGAACATTGCGTTGTATTGTCCTTTTTGATAGCAACCTTTATTATGCAGTCTGTCGCTTTTATTTCTTTACTATCACAACTTCGTACAATGCTTATTTCCCTTACACCAAAAGATCACACACATTTAGGAGCAATTTTTATTGCTTTTTGCACCAATGACAACTTACTTGAAGGATCTTATTCAATCCATAGGTAGGTATGGTGGACTCTCAAGGCAAAACTGTGTTGAGGTGTTTGGATGCACAAGTAGTATCTCTACTTGGTGCGGAAGTTTTGGCTAATATGAGGTGGAAGCAAGCACTAAATGTTGGTGGATCTAAAACCATATAACTTCTATCTGGAGGCAAGCAAAAATAACCTATTATGTTGTATTCCTTGTCCAACATCAACTTCTTGGCATGTAATATTTGAATGAGTGGTCACAATCATAAAAGATGTCCAAGATAATATATTTATTTGTGAATCTCTCTTTATTTACAACTTCCTTTTCAATTGCACCAATGACCAACTACTATGTTTGTTAACTCCCAACAAATTTCAATCGGCCTACTTTTTATAAGTGAAGTCGTCACTCCCCATAAGATCATTATGTCTACTCTTTGCTTCTATTCTATTATTCTTTATTCATCACTCTCAATATTATAGTAATCTAGCAAATCCTCTCATCAAAACTACTTTTTATTATATAAATCTTGGACTTGCTTACATAAGGGGAGCAAAATAAAAAACTAAAAGGTAGATCATACTAACACTTTATTATACTAGATCAAAACAAAATAAAAAAAGGATTGAACTAAGAAAATAAGAAAAATGAAAAGGAAAAAAGTGTGATGGTGATACGATACCGGGGAGCCTCCCCAAGCTTGGCACAAGCCAAGGGGAGTGCCCATACCCATGTGTTTAGATGTCCTTCTTCGGAGGTGATGGTGGTGGAGTTGTTCACGAGGATGGAGGCTTGTACTTCGTCTTCCAAGGCATAGACTCACCATCGTAAAAAGATGAACGAGTCTCCGGAATCCTCAAATCTGCAGCCAAACTCATTCTCTTAAATCTGTATTCATACTCACAGTTTTGGTTTTGCAAATCATAGATCTGGGCTTGGAGATGCTCAATTTTCTCATAAAGCTTGAAGATGTGCTCCCCAATGTCCTTGGTGTCCAGCTTGTGTTTATGGGTAAACTCCGAGATCATCATATGATTGGCATTGAGTCCATGTTCCACCATCCCTTGGCACTTCAAGACTTGTTGCTCTATTGCTTAGAGCCTTGTTTCCAAGCTTCCGGTCTTCTTTGGCCCCTCAACGTCACGGATGTGCAGCACCCCCTCACGCATCTCAATGGTTTGAGCGTGTAGAAGCACCTCCGCAAGGTAAGGGTTGATGACCTTCTCGAAAAACTTGTCCTTCGAAGCACTAGGGGATGCCATGACGATCTAAATCTACTGCAGAAACAGCTCAAACGGAAACAAAAGGTATTGTTGTGATACGAAAGTGCAAACCTTTGGGAGATTATATAATGAATTTTTGCCGACCCGAATGGGTGTACCACAAGAAAACGGAGTCCGAAGGGCACACGGTGTGGTGACAAGCCCCCTAGGCGCGACCAGGGGGCTGGCCGCGCCTAGCAGGCTTGTCGCCTCCTTGTGCGTCTTTTGGACTACGTTTATTTTTCCTAATTTTTTAAATATTCCAAAACTGAGAAAAATTGCTATTGGGAAAGTTTTGGAGTCGGTTTACTTACCGTACCATGTACCTATTCCTTTTCGGAGTTAGAAACGTTCTGGTAGGTCTCCCTAATATGCTCTTATGGATTTATGGTATTGATAACATTGGTTTCAACATTAATGGGAGTACCTGAGATATAATGTTTGATTCTTTGACGGTTACCACCTTCGGATTTGTGCCTTAGGCGTTGTTGATCTTGATGGCACTAGAACGATATACTTCCTCAACAATGTAAGGCCCTTCCCATTTAGAGAGGAGTTTTCCTACAAAAAATCTTAACCGAGAATTTTTTAGCAAGACATGATCACCTATGTTGAATTCACGCTTTTGTATCCTTTTATCATGCCATCTCTTAACTTTTTCTTTAAACAACTTCGCATTCTCATAGGCCTGGGTTCTCCATTCATCAAGTGAGCTAATATCAAATAACCTCTTCTCACCAGCAAGTCTGAAATCATAGTTGAGCTCTTTGATTGCCCAATAAGCCTTGTGCTCTAGCTCTAGAGGTAAGTGACATGCTTTACCATAAAACATTTTATACGGAGACATACCCATAGTATTCTTATAGGCAGTTCTATAAGCCCATAATTTATCGTCAAGTTTCTTAGACCAATTCTACCTGGATCTATTAACCATCTTTGCAAGATCAATTTAATTTCTCTATTGCTTAATTCTACTTGACCACTAGACCGAGGATGATAAGGAGATGCAATTCTATGGTTAACATCATACTCAACAAGCAATTTACAGAAAGCACCATGAATAAAATGTGAACCGCCATTAGTCATTAAATATCCAAGGACTCCAAATCTAGGGAAAATAAATTCTTTAAGCATCTTAATAGAGGTGTTATGATCAGCACTACTAGTTGGAATAGCTTCTACCCACTTAGTAACATAATCAACAACAACTAAAATATGACTATACCCGTTGGATGTTGGAAAAGGTCCCATATAATCAAAACCCCAAACATCAAATTGTTCAATAACAAGAGAGTAATTCATAGGCATTTCCTGATGTCTACTAATATTGCCAATTCTTTGACATTCATTGTCGGTATAGTGAACAGGGGAGTGTTCGCTACCCGTGGACACGCACCAACAAGTCGCAACTTCCAAGCAGGAAGGGCATGGCAGAGAAGAAACCCACTTATAGGACATATCCAGGACTCGGGTTTCCGACAAGGATTACTTGTCGGGAACAGGTCAACACATCACTGGCAAGCTCAAGGCCGACAAGATCAAGATAGAGTTTTCGAGAAGCAAGCCTTCCTGAGAGAAGACCTCCAATTAGGTCACTGAGAAGACCCGATGTTGGCCTCCCGACAAGATGCTTGTCGGGGGATAGCCGACAGATCAATGCAAATAGAGCAACATCGAGAAGGCATTCAAGTCAACAGTCGAAAGACCGAAGGCTGGGACCCCGGCAAGATCTTGACGGGATGGCCTACGGATCCCTGGCAAGAAGTGCACCCGGCAAGGCCTCGCCATCTTGCCAGCACAAAGACTAGGTGTCATCCCACCTGGGTACGTGTCGAGGTGCCGAGGATGGAGGTGACTAAGCGGTGCCGATGGGACGGGCTCCTGTCTCATCCCGTAGAACGTTAGGGACGCCTGACGGAGCATTAAATGCATTTGTCTTACACCATCATTGTTAGGTATGATAACACTATAGCATTTTACACCTCATGTATGCGTTGTACGCCACTGTTAGTGACCCCTTCGAGAGTATAAAAGGAGGCCCAGGGCATAGCTATAGGGGGATCTTCTCTGGCCCATTCTGCATGAGTAGCAACTGTGTACTGTAGTGCTCCGAGAACCTGAGCTAGAACTCATCCAATACAACCAAGAAGGAGTAGGATTTTATGCATCTTTGCAGCCCGAACCTAGGTAAAATCCCGCGTGTTAATCATCAGATCTGCTCTCTATGCGAGCCTTCTTCCCTGCCGAATCAAAAAGGGATCCTTTCGATCCCATAGGTGTCAGTTCTCCGACATCTTTGGAGCGCCAGGTAGGGGGCAAGGTTGCGTGGATCTGATCTGGTGACTAGCGTGCCAGTTCCTTCATAAGCATTCCCGCCATGGCCCCAAGAGGAAGGGTTTGACGGCGGTTGGCACGTCCACGTCCACTGTCCCTGTAGCTACACAGACAGACGATGGTGTAGACACGGGTGGAGGAAGCGGAGATTCAGAGCTTCCGCGACGTTCCGCTGATCATAGCCAGGCGAGCATTGTTGTTCACGCCGCTAGATATAAGGACGGAGCTATGCTGCCATCAGGCGGTGCAGCGAACTCTAGAGACGGAAGGGCGCCTTGCAAGAAACCCACACCAGCACACACGCCACGACCTTCTCAGGGCATGCGTGATGAGCATCGCCATGATGTTGCTGGGTCCGTCCGTGATCATCTTCATCATCATGGCGATCAAGAAGAAACAGGGGCAGCTGAAATTCTTCGAGAAAGCTATGTCCTAAAACTTTAATGGCTTTTTGTTGTTTAGCTTTTATCCTTGATGTTTTCTTTTGCACAACCTGTGCGCAAGGGAGCGCTCTTGAAATACTCTGTGCTCTTGGTTGTTCTAGGTCCACCCAGCAACGCAGCTGCAGCTATAGTTGTTTTTAGAGAGTCAAGCTCTCGAAGAGGCGGCGTTCTCGATAGGCTGCCAGATAGGACCTGATCCTAAGCGCCGTCGACCGGAACGTGCGCATTCGTGGAGTATTCCAGCAAGCATAGGGATTCATTGTACAAAAATGCAATCGTTCAAGGAGAAGGCTAAATACGTTTTATCTTCAGATCTCTGCGTAAACCGTATGCTAAGCAGCCTTCCAGGGGCTAGTCGCACCTCTAATTGCTTGGAGTATTCTTGGCGATGTGAGGAGCTGGATTAAAGGTGGGAAGGTAAGATTTTCGCCTTCCTAGGGCTAGTCGCACCTTTAATCGCTTCGAGTCTGCTTAGCGATGTGAGCAGCTATAGTAAAACTAGGAAGGTAAGATTTTCCGGCAAGCGACGTTCCCGACAAGCCGCAAGGACCCGTTCCTTAAGCATTTCCGGTTGGAGCGTGCGCACCAGAAAGTTTTCCAGCAAGCGTGGGTCGTCTTGATTGATTTTTCGTCCTTGTACACCACGCGAAAGGACCTTGCCATAGTTAGCCCGCGCTCTAGTTTCGCCTTGATTCCACTCGGCAATCTTAGCAGCTGCGTTATGGCCCAGCAAGTCGCCTTGCCGGTAGCGACATTTCTAGCAGGCTGCTAAGGACCTATTCCTCAAAGGGCTCGCGGCAAGTATGCGCACCGGCAAGGTTTCCAAACAGCGTAGGATATACGATATATGCAAGGACGAGATTAATCAAGAGAGTAGCAAGCATTCATTTAGCATAAATAAATATGTGTTGCACACATAAAGATTGGTCTAACTAAGATAAATTGTTTCCTTATATGTGACATTGCAGCAACAGGGATGCAAAAAGTACTTCAGTCCCGGCAGTTGCTTTATTCTCAGTGGCACGCAGCAGCCAAGAAAGCCAAGGATGCCGTGCTGAAGGTCAGCAAGACGGTAGTGAGGCACTCGTTGTAGACGGCGACGACAGCGGAGATGAGCATATGAATCGAGCACCGCACCCGCAGTACCCTTTTTGGGGAAGGCTTGGGGCCTGTCTCTTCTTCGCATAATATGGTACTCCCTTTCGGGCACATGACTCCTGCTGCCATCCTGCTCTGTTTGCCCACACTCCCGACAAGCCCAAGGCCTGGAAAACCACAAGCTCTCTTGCATCATCATCAGTGTACAGTTTAAAAGTCATGAGTGGCGGTTACCTCTCGCCATGTGTGTACTGGTGCGTGTTTATGGGCCTAGACCAGACAAACACTATGCACGTTTGTCCGGCCCAAGCCCGGGGGCTCCTATCGGTGTAGTGAACAGGGGGGTGTTCGCTACCCCTGGACACGCACCAGCAAGTCGCAACCTCCAGGTGGGAAGGGCATGGTAGAGAAGAAACCCACTTATAGGACATATCCAGGACCCACGTTTTTGGCAAGGATTACTTGTCGGGAATAAGTCAACACATCACCGGCAAGCTCAAGGCCGAGAAGATCAAGATAGAGTTTCCGGGAAGTGAGCCTTCCTGAGAGAAGACCTCCAGTTAGGTCACCGAGAAGACCCGATGTTGGCCTCCTGACAAGATGCTTGTCGGGGGACAACTGACATCTTAATGCAAATACAACAACATCAAGAAGGCATTCAAGTCAACAATCGGAAGATCGAAGACTGAAGGCTGGGATCCCGGCAAGATCTTGCCGGGATGGCCTACGGAGCCCTGGCTAGAAGTGCACCCGGCAAGGCCTCGCCATCCTGCCAGCACAGAGACCAGGTGTCATACCACCTGGGTACGTGTCGAGGCGATGAGGATGGAGGAGGCTAAGCGGTGCCGATGGGACGGTCTCCTGTCCTATCCCGTAGAAGGTCAAGGACGCCCGACGAAGCATTAAATGTGTTTGTCTTACACCATTAGTGTTAGGTACGATAACATTGTAGCACTTTACACCTCATGTATGCGTTGTATGCCACTGTTGGTGACCCATTCAAGAGTATAAAAGGAGGCCCAAGGCATAGCTACAGGGGGATCTTCTCTAGACCATTCTACATGAGTAGCAGCTGTGTACTGTAGCGCTCCTAGAACCTGATCTAGAACTCATCCAATACAACCAAGTGGGAGTAGGGTTTTACGCATCTTTGCGACCCGAACCTGGGTAAAATCCCGCGTGTTAATCATCAGATCTGCTCTGTGTGCGAGCCTTCTTCCCTGCCAAATCGAAAAGGGATCCTTCTGATCCCATAGGTGTCGTTTCTCCGACATTCATCACATGACAAGAAAAACTTAAGAGCATCCTTGAAGAGAGTAGGCCAATAAAAACTAGATTGTAATACCTTGTGTGCAGTTCTATATCCAGCGTGGTGTCCTCCGTAGGCCTCAGAATGACACTTCTGTAGGATCTGTTCCTATTCATGCTTAGGTAGACAACGTCTAATAACATCATCTACTCCTTCTTTATAAAGGTGTGGGTCATCCTAGAAGTAATGTCTTAAATCATAGAAAACCTTTTTATTTTGTTGGTATGTGAAACTAGGCGGTATAAATTTAGCGACAATGTAATTAGCAAAATCAGCTAATTGTTCATCAGGAAAGCTATCATCAACAGGTAGTGGGTCATCAAGAACATTCTCTAACCTAGACAAGTTATCTGCTACGGGGTTATCATCACCCTTTCTATCAACAATATGCAAATCAATTTCTTGGAGCAGAAGAACCCATCTAATCAGTCTAGGTTTAGCATCTTTCTTTTACATAAGATATTTAATAGCAGCATGACCAGTGTGAATAGTTACTTTGGAATCAACAATATAGGTTCTGAACTTATCACAAAACTACTAAAAATTCCTTTTTAGTGGTAGCATAGTTTCTTTGAGCACTGTCTAGAGTTTTGCTAGCATAATGAATAACATTTAATTTCTTATCAACTCTTTGTCCTAGGACATCACCAATGGCATAATCACTAGCATCACACATAATTTCAAAGGGTAGGTTCCAATCAGGTGGTTGAACAACAGGTGCAGAAATCAAGGCATTCTTAGGAATTTCAAAAGCTTCTACACAATAATCATCAAAAACGAATGGAACATCTTTTTGCAAGAGATTAGTGAGTGCCCTAGAAATCTTAGATAAGTCTTTAATAAATCTCCTATAGAAACTAGCATGACCAAGGAAACTTCTTATACCTCTGATATCCGTAGGACATAACATTTTTTCAATAGCATCAACTTTAGCTTTGTCAACTTCAATACCTCTTTTGGAAATTTTATGTCCCAAGACAATGGCTTCATTCACCATAAAGTGGCACCTCTCCTAATTCAAGAAAATATTAGTTTCTTCACATCTGTGCAAAACTCGATCAAGGTTGCTCAAACAATCATCAAAAGAAGTTCCATAAACCGAAAAATCATCCATGAAAACCTCAACAATCCTTTCACAAAAACCAGAGAATATAGTAGTCATGCATCGTTCAAAGGTAGCAGGTGCATTGCATAAACCAAAAGTCATACGTCTATAAGCAAAGGTACCAAAAGGGCAGGTAAAGGTGGTCTTCTGGTGGTCCTGTTTTGACACAGGTATTTGAGAGAAACCAGAATAACCATCTAGAAAGCAGAAATGTGTGTGTTTGGATAACCTTTCTAGCATTTTATCAATAAAAGGTAGAGGGTAATGATATTTTGTAGTAGCTTTATTCAATTTCCTAAAATCAATTACCATTCTATATCCTGTAATAATTCTCTAAGGAATCAATTCATTTTTATCATTAGGAAGTACGGTAATACCTCCTTTCTTAGGGACACAATGAACGGGACTAACCCATCTACTATCAACAATAGGGCAAATGATACCAACCTCTAGAAGCTTTAATATTTCATTTCTTACCACTTCCTTCATTTGAGGATTCAACCGTCGTTGGTGATTGACAACGGGTTTAGCATCTGGCTCCATTTTAATTTTTTGCTGACATAGAGTGGGGCTAATGCCCTTGAGATCATCAAGAGTATATCCAATAGCAGCACAGTGCCTCCTGAGAGTTTTCAATAATCTATGTTCTTCATGCTCTGAAAGGTTAGCACTAATAATAACATGATATATCTTCTTTTCATCAAGATAAGCATATTTCAGAGTATCTGGTAATTGTTTAAGCTCAAACACGGGATCACCCTTGGGTGGAGGAGGATCCCCAAGTATTTCAACAGGCAAGTTGTGTTTTAGAATAGGATGCTGATCCAAGAAAATCTTATCTATTTCATTCCTTTCATTCATATGCATGTCATTTTCCTCGTCTAGCAAATATTGCTCTAAAGGATCAGTAGGAGGCACAACAGTAGAAGCAAGACCAATAACTTAATCCTTACTAGGCAATTCTTTATCATGGGGTTGTCTACGAAATTTAGAGAAATTAAACTCATGAGATGTATCCCCAAAACTTACGGTAACCGTTTCCTTCTCACAATCTATCCTGGAATTAACGGTATTCAAGAAGGGTCTACCAAATATAACGAGACAAAAATCATCTTGTTGGGAACCAAGAACAAGAAAATCAGTAGGATATTTTATTTTCCCACACAAGACTTCAACATCTCTAATAATCCCAACTGGTGATATAGTATCTATATTAGCAAGTTTAATTGTAACATCAATTTCCTCTAACTCAGCTGGTGCAATATAATTCATAATCTCTTTATATAAGGTAAAGGGAATTGCACTCACACTAGCACCCATATCACATAAGCCATGATAACAACGATCTCCTATTTTAACAGAAACAAGAGGCGTGCCAACAATGGGTCTATGTTTATCTTTAGCATTAGGTTTAGCAATTCTAGCGGCTTCATCATAAAAATGAATAATATGCCCATCAATATTATCAACCAAGAGATCCTTAACCATAGCAATACTAGGCTCAACTTTAATTTTCTTAGGGGGTGTAGGTGTTCTAGCATAGCTCTTACGAACCACAGTTGAAGCTTTAGCATGTTCCTTTATTCTAATAGGGAAATGTGGTTTCTCAATATAAGTAGCGGGAATAATAGGATCAACATTATAAGTAATCGTTTTCTCTTCAACTTTAATAGGTTCAACTATTTTGACTTCAATGGGAGTTTGATATTTAAACCACTTCTCCTTAGGGAGATAAACATGGGCAGCAAAATATTCACAAAAAAAGCTACTATCTTAGAGTCAAGTCCATATTTAGTGCTATATTCACAAGACATCGGTGTCTACGAAGTATTTAAAACAATCAAACTTAAGGTTCATACCTGACTCCTTACCTTCGTCGAGTTCCCAATCTTCAGAGTTGCATTTAATTCTTTCCAATAAATCCCATTTGAACTCAATATCCTTCTTCATATAGGAACCAACACAAGAAGTATCGAGCATGGATCGATCATTACGAGAAAGTCGAGCATAAAAATTCTGAATAATAATATCTCTCGAGAGATCATGATTGGGGCATGAATATAACATTGACTTAAGACTACGCCCAAGCTTGACTGATTCTTTCTCCTTCACGAGGCCAAAAGTTATAAATATAATTCCGATCACGATGAACTAGATGCATATGGTAGAACTTCTGATGAAATTCCATTTTCAATCGGTTGTAGCTCCATGATCCAATATCATCACATACCCTATACCATGTCAATGCCTTATCCTTCAAAGATAAAGAAAAGACCTTCTTATTCACATGATCCTCGGGCAGACCTGCAGGCTTAAATAATCCACAAACTTCATCCACATAGATTAGATGTAAATCAGGATGTAGTGTTCCATCTCCTGCATAAGGATTAGCCAGCAGTTTTTCTATCATACCCGAAGGAATTTCATAATAGATATTTTCAGTAGGTTGAGGAACAACTCTTTGTGTTTCCAGTCGAGGTGAACATACCCCGAACAAGCCCCTCAAAGGATTACTTTCCATAGTAACAAGTGACAGTAAATTTCAGCACACTATATAATTTTTCCTTACCAGATTCCACTTACCAAAGGCGCTTCACTCCCTGGCAATGGTGCTAGAAAAGAGTCTTGATGACCCACAAGTATAGGGGATCTATCGTAGTCCTTTCGATAAGTAAGAGTGTCAAACCCAACGAGGAGTGGAAGGAAATGACAAGCGGTTTCCAGTAAGGTATTCTCTGCAAGCACTGAAATTATCGGTAACATATAGTTTTGTGATAAGATAATTCGTAACGAGTAACAAGTAACAAGTGTAGCAAGGGTGCAGCAAGGTAGCCCAATACTTTTTGTAGCAAAGGACAGGCCTAACAAACTCTTATATAAAGCAAACCGCTCCCGAGGACACATGGGAATTTCTGTCAAGCTAGTTTACATCATGCTCATTTGATTCACGTTCGTTACTTTGATACTTTGATATGTGGGTGGACCGGTGCTTGGGTGCTGCCCTTACTTGGAAAAACCTCCCACTTATGATTAACCCCTATCGCAAGCATCCAAAACTATGAAAGAAGAATTAAGGTAAACCTAACCATAGCATGAAACATATGGATCCAAATCAGCCCCTTACGAAGTAACGCATAAACTAGGGTTTAAGCTTCTGTCACTCTAGCAACCCATCATCTACTTATTACTTCCCAATGCCTCCCCTAGGCCCAAATAATGGTGAAGTGTTATGTAGTCGACGTTCACATAACACCACTAGAGGAGAGACAACATACATCTCATCAAAATATTGAACGAATACCAAATTCACATGATTACTTATAACAAGACTTATCCCATGTCCTCAGGAACAAACATAACTACTCGCAAAACATGTTCATGTTCATAATCATAGGAGTATTAATTATCATAAAGGATCTGAACATATGATCTTCCACCAAGTAAACCAACTAGCATCAACTACAAGGAGTAATCAACACTACTAGCAACCCACAGGTACCAATCTGAGGTTTGAGACAAAAATTGGATACAAGAGATGAATTAGGGTTTGGAGAGGAGATGGTGTTGGTGAAGATGTTGATGGAGATTGACCCCCTCTCTATGAGAGGATTGTTGGTGATGACGATGGTGTCACACGCTGTATTTGAATCACTTTGCTATGCTTTGATTTACAAATTTGGAACCAATTAAAACTTTTTGAGTGCATGCTTGTTTGAACTGTTGCTTGATTGATTGTTTGGTTGTTTATGTTTGGCACTCTTAGATTCTACTCCTCTCCATATTCATCTTCCTTGATCCAAACTTCTCGCCCAATGATCATGCCATGTGAATAGTACCCAAAACTATTTTTATCAAGATTTATTTTGACCAAAAAAGAATTTATTCAAAATAGGTTTTCAAAAGCCCCTGAGTTGAGATTTGCACTACAAGTCCTCAAAATGGGTGGAACTTCCCAAAAACACCAAATATAAATTTTAAAGATTATTTTACTATTTTATGTAAAGGCTTTTCCTTAAGGCCAGAAATGATTTTTTAAAGGGAAAAATTATATTAATGCTTGGAAAATATTTGAGAAAATTTAGGGAAACTCAATGGATATATATTTTCTATATATATGAGTTTCAACACATGGTCGTGTTCAAAATCATGGGCAAAACCCCTCAAAATCCTTTCTGTCCAAATCAAGATTTTGAAATATTTCTATAAGAAATCTGCTCAATAAATTCCAAGAAAATTTCAGCAAGTTACAATTGTCATATGTGATGATCTTGCAAAGTTTCATCCCAATCCCAATTTATTTGCTTCATCAAAATATTTCAAAACCATACGTGTCCACATTCAAATTTGAGAAACTTTACATTGTTAAGTTTCTTCCCTTGACCCCAAACTTTGTGGGCATGTTCCATTACCCAAATAAGGATGCTACACAAAGTGGTACATCAAGGAGATTAGATTTGTACACCTGGATCTGCAGAAGTCAGTTTGTGTTAAAACCTAGGGTTTACAAAGTTTACATTATCAACTTTTCTCAACTAAGCTCAAACCTGGTGATCAAGCACAATTATTACCACCACTTCATCCTGTTAGGTTTCATCTCCAGTGGGTGAGCCTAGGCTGCCCAAGTGCTGATCAAACACCTTTAGGCTGAATCCAAGAATCAATAATTGAGCCCCTTCCCTTGTTCTCCATGAGCACAAATTTTACCAAAGCTCCACCTAGACCCCCAGCACCTCCAGTAGAAAGCCCAACGGCTAGCTCCATGATTGAGGGGGCAAAAATCGCACTTGCACCCCCTAGACAGCCACTTTCCCCCCCTCTCTTAGCTCTCGCTCCCTCCTGGCAAGTTCCAGGGCTCCCATGCCCCTTTTCCCTTTGTTTAGCCCCTCGCAGTCAATGGACACTGGTGGACGCGCCAGAGCGCTGCAAAAGCCCATCATGCCAGCCAAAGACACGCTCTGGAGCATGCTACAATACATGTAGATGGTTGACCTCGTGCCCTGCCCATACCATGGCCACCTCGAGCCACCCCCTCGTACCAGTCGAGGCGCCTCGGCATCTGCTACACGCTGTCGTGTCAGGAGTCTCCTCCCCCTCTCTCTCACCCTCCCACACGCGTGCCCGACGCTGCTCGGTTTGGCCAAACCAGAGCCTCACACGCGCACATTCTCTCCTCTCTTCTCTTTCTCCCCCTGGTCGTGGATGAGTCCTAGGAGGACCACAGGCACACCAGCGCAACCCCCATGGCCTCTGGCCTCGGCCACGAGCTCGCCGGGGCACCCGAGCTCGGTGGACCGCGGGCCGCCTATAAAAAGGCACCCCTAGGCTCCCTCCTTCCCTCTGGAGTTCCCTTCCCCTCTCAAAGAACCCCCTGTACCACCCCAATGACCACCAGGAGCCCCAATTCTCGAGATCGACCGAGGCGCCACCGTGTCGGGGCTTCGTCGATCTCGGGTTACCGGCCTGCTCCGGTTCTCCTCCTGTTCTCTCTAGGCCCGTAGGGTCCCCTAACCTTTTCCCCTTCATCCCCATCCATTTCTAGCAGAAAAATGTCATCAACGATCTCCTCCCGAAGCGGCTTCGCCGTACTTCCTCATCGCCGGCGAACCCGTGTGTCTTCGGCCTCCCCTCCACCTCCATAGGAACGGTGGGTCGATGTTGAGTCTGTTCCCACCTCCAGCTTGCCTCGCCGTCGCTAGGAACGCCACCGGTGAGCTTCCCCCTCCTCTATCGAGAGGTTGACGACGACCTCCCAGTGGGGCCAGGTCGTCAGCCCCTCGTACCCCTCCCGCGTCTCTCTCTCTCACTGGCCCGCAGGGCCCGTCCATCAGGTTTAAACCTGACACAGCGCGGGCGCTCGGTTCGCTTGGGGCTGATTTGCTCTGGGCCGGCCCAGTTGTGGCCAGATCTGGCCTAGGGCACACTGCCCCTTTTCTTTTTCTTTTTTCTGTTCTGTCTTCTAAAAATTCTACTACATTAAATATAATTCCTATTCCAAATATTTTTCCACCATAATTCTTGTAATATTCTGTAGAATTTTACAGTGCCATTTGTATAAATTTTTGAAAACCTTCTATCTACTGTTTTATTTTAAAAGCTCTTTTAGGCATTTTTAGCCTCTATTTTAAATAGTTTGAAAAACCTTTTTAAATACAAAACCTTAGACAAATAATCTTAGAATATTTTTTAGTATTTATCAGAGTAGGTTAGCATTTTAGTATTAGATTTTTGTGCCCTATTTCTATGTGATGCTTATTATTCCCGTTATTTATCGCGATGATAGGTTGCGTTGTTGACGTCAAGTTGGACTTGAAGACTTTGAAGACCCCGAAGACTTTGTTGAGCCAAGCAAGCAGCCCTTTGACCATGACTATGAAACCCTTTTATTGCATGGCATATAGCACTTTATTTCTTGATGTTGAGCATGTTGATGTGGTGACCACTACGGTGGGGTTCCTCCGATACTCTCTTGTTGATACTTGCATCGTGCATGACCCTACCTCCTTATGAGGGTTGGGCGGGTGGGAGTAGTTAGGATGCTAAGTAGTTGCTACGCAAAGTGGGACGTGATATGCATGGTGATGAAGAAAAAATGAGTTCAAATACTTTTTCGAAAACCACGTCGGGTTACACTAAATGACCTGAGGGAGATGATGATGAGCTAGGTAACCACTTGATAAAGAAGTGGTGTACCGGAGCAAGTGAGTATCTGTTTTTGAAAACGGATTAGATTTAAGATTTGTCGAACATACCAACCTTACATGCACAACCACGATACCCCTTCTGGGACGGGGCTTTGTTGATTACCTTAGTGGGTACTAGCATAGAGCCCGCATTACTAGTGGCGGGAGTGAAGTGGCCACTCTCGATACGGGGTCGTATAGGAATGGACGATCATGCGCTGCCTTTACAGGCACCGGGCATACCATTGCATGCCCTCATGGATGATACGTGTGATGTATATCGTGAGGGATGGCACCAATGAGTATGTAATATACCGCGAGTCGTGGATGACACAGAAGTTCCCTGAGTCTTGTGGATAAAGTGTGCAACCACTGCAGAGTGTAAAACTATTTGAATAGCCGTGTCCATGGTCAAGGACAGTTGGGTGGTGCTGCTTAAACTATGTCCTGGGTTTTCATAAACTCGGTGTGAGTGTGTTGGTGATAAAGATGATACTTGAGCTAAATCCGATGACTTGGCATGATGGTGAACGCACGATGTTCAATCCTCGCTTATAATGATAACTGAGATTTGTTCACATGAGTACCCGTTAACAATTGATGCATGCTTACCCATGTTACTTGATCATATCATTGCACTTAAAATCAGCTTTCTGCAAAACTTACCTACTTAGTGCTATATCATGCATTGTTATACCTTGTTCCACAACTTGGGTTGCTTGCGAGTACATTCAAAGTACTCATTGCCTTGCCACTGGTTATTTAATTGGCCAGGCATGGAAGAGCAGGAGTATGGCGAAGAGTTCGTTGGTGACGAACATGCGATCTAGGACGCTTCCTAGTCAGAATGCCTATTGGTTTAAGGCAGATGGCATGGGTTCACACTTTCGACCAAGAATTCTATTGTTCGTTATGTTTAAGTGTTTGGCCTTTACGGCCCTATCTATGTAAGACTTGACCTCCCTGGTCTTTATTTGTGTAAGACGGTATATAAGGATTTAAGACTCTTGTTATGCATCTTCTGTGTGTTTAGTGAGCATTGATCTCTGGGATCACTGTACACGTGCATTCGGTGATCACGACTGATGAGTCGGGGTCCCCACAGATGGCTTCGATTTCCCCTCCGGGAGGGAAGTTTCCCTGGCAGAACAGCCCTGCTAGAGCTCTAGATAGGTTCTGTCTAAGTTCTGTCTCGAGACTGCGGCGCCTCGTCCCGAAAGCTCCCTTCTGATTTTTCTAGGTCAAAACCCTCCATATAGCAGAAGATGGGCATTGGGGGCCTGCCAGCTAGGACACAAGCCTGCTAGGTGCGGCTAGGCGGGTGGTCGCGCTTGACAGGCTTGTCAACTCTTGGTGGCCCACCTCTGGCATCTGTTTCACCCAATATTGTTTATATATTCCAAAATAATTCTCCGTAAATTTTTAGCACTTTTGGAGTTGTGCAGACTAGGTATCTCGGATTTGCTCCTTTTCTAGTCAAGAATTCCAGCTGCCGGCATTCTCCCTCTTCATGTAAACCTTGTAAAATAAGAGAGAAAAGGCATAAGTATTATACCATAATGTGTAATTACAACCCATTATGCAATAAATATCAACATAAAAGCATGATGCAAAATGGACGTATCAGGCTCTCATACCTTTCTTCGCCAGCTTTTCCTAAGAGGTGTGCGTGCAGACTAGGTTTTGTAGACCTGGGAAGGTGGCACATACCAGGCTTGTCCCGGTAGTATCCCCCGTGCAGCCCCCTCACATGAACATCCCAAGGGAATGCAGTGAAACGGGGCCGTGAGGAGCCTTCCTGAGGTTGGATGCAGCCGTGAGGGCGTCCTCAGTTGTTTATCCCCAGCACGAACATAGGGCTTCCATGTTGCGTGAGCATAGCTATTGGAGGACCATCCGCCAACGTGGAGCTTGGGACTTCCACTTGGGCATGGGAATGGGGGGCCCCGGCTCCTAAGCCCCCCGGGTGGGTACAACCCATTAAGTTCGTACGCTTGGCTTGCATGGTAGAACTTGGAGGTGTATCTGGGCACTCACGAGGGTGCTTTGGCCTCGCGAGGCCCTACCTCAAAGGAGCTTTGTACCTGAATCTTCCTATAGAGAGCGCCATCCAAGGTCATGTAAATTTCGAGAAACCTTTTCCGAATGCATTTCCAGGGGCCATCACATGAGAAGGCCAAACAATAGTGACCCTAGGAGGTGACGTGCCGTCCCGCCAGCCAGAGCTCAGCCACTGGATTTGTCAATGCTGTAGGGACAAACCCGAGCACAAACGCCGTGCCCAGACTTCTCATGCGACAACTTCGAGGAGAAAACACCCGGTGCGTGGCTCCTTTAGCGGCGAAAAACCGACCAAGGTTGCAGGAACCGTACCGCGCACCCTGACTCACCCACTCCCGATTAGCTCACACGAGGACAAAGCACCAAGGGCCACGGGAGGTTATGTGCATGGGGATGGCCTGGGAGATAGAGCTCGACCGCTTGGATTTTTCAACGCTGCAGGGACAGACCTGAGCACAAACGTCATGCCAGCCCTTCATCGCAAGGCGATCGAAGGCAGGATCATTAGGGCACGACGACATTCATGGCGGTGAAGCACCGTGCAGGCAGCATGAAACGTTACGAAATAGATCATATGCATGAAAGGTACTAAAATATGCATATATGGGGCGACTGCAGGGGTGTACCCTGATCGCCTGAGGATAATGCAGCCCGATGGGCGCCCTCAAACGGAGAAAACCAAAAAGTTACTTGACATGAACCAAAAAATCACCCGGTGGCCATGCCGCTGAAGAGTCGAAGCTGTCGACGCAGCTTGACCTTGTGTCTCCATGAACGTGTCCCTCATGAGCCCGTCGCCTCTCGGGGCTCCGGACCCCCGCTCGGTCCTGGCACCTCCTCCAACTCCTCGTCACGCCTCACCCGATAAGGCATGAGCATGGCCTGGGCAAGTCACTAGAACGTGGCGGCCCTATCCGCCAGGCTGAAAGGCATGCAGACGTAGTTGCACGGTTAGACCCTGCCACGATTGGCACGCATCGACCAAAAGACGTCCTGGGACAAGGCCCTGTTGATCGTGAGCGAGCTGACGCAAACGCGCGGCTTGTCGACTGGGCCGATGATGACGGTTGCGCTTGGTGGTGCAGGGCAGCTCTCGTCTCGCTTGGCCTGTGCTTCCTGAAGCTCCTCAATAGCTCTGGTGACGAATTCTTGAGAGCTCGATGCCTCGCGCTGTGCTCCTGACTTGGGTAGACGAGCTTTAGAGCTCCAGGTTGTGCCTGAACGCATCCCTTGTCTCACCGGCCAGGACGGAAGCTTCCCGGATGGAAGCCCCCGAGCCCGACCCAAGGGGGCACTAAGCGCGCCTTCCTATGTGATGGAGAGAGGGGCCTCGGCCCTATGCGCTGAGCCGGAGGTGCCATCCTTGGAGGTTTCACCCCCTGGCGCCTTGCGGGAATGAGTTGTTTCTTCTTCCTGGGTACATCCTCACGAGGTAGGGCATCTCCCTCATCATCTGAGTGATAGGCTGTTGTGGCACGGTATGCACCCTCGAGGGAGCAGGCGACATCCTTCTCTTTGTAGTCTATGGTGATGACGCCGCCACTCCCTGGCATATTGAGGAAGTTGTAGCCATGATGAGTCACAGCCACGAACTTGGCGAGTGCTACCTCTTGAGCTTGCGTTGGTTTTCCCTTGAAGAGGAAAGGGTGATGAAGTGAAGTAGATAAGTATTTTCCTCAGTTTTTGAGAACCAAGGTATCAATCTAGTAGGAGGAAGAAGCAAGTCACCAATGGATGCACCTAGACAAACAATCAAACTCTTGTAGCCAACGCTATAAAGGGGTTGTCAATCCCTTCACGGTTATTTGCAAGGATTAGATATGATAGAGATAGATGTAAACGAGATCGTCAAGTAAAAGGTAAATAAATTGCAGCAAAGTATTTTTGGTATTTTTGGTTTATAGATCTGAAAGTATACTATGGAAAGTAGACTCGGGGCCATATGTTTCACTAGAGGCTTCTCTCTCGAAGGAAAATATCATGGTGGGTAAACAAATTACTGTCAAGCAATTGATAGAAAAGCGAATAACCATGTAGTTATCCAAGGCAATGATCATGCATATATGCATCACGTCTATATCAAGTAGACCGAAACGATTCTGCATCTACTACTATTACTCCACACATCGACCGACTCCTGCCTGCATCTAGAATATTAAGTTCATGAAGAACAGAGTAACACATTAAGAAAGATGACATGATGTAGAGGGATAAACTCAAGCAATATGATGAAAACACCATCTTGTTACCCTTGATGGCAACAATACAATATGTGCCTCGCTACCCCTACTATGTCACTGAGTGAGGACACTTCAAGATTAAGCACAAAACCAAGCACTTTGCCCATTGCAAGAATTACCAATCTAGTTGCCCAAACCAAACCAATAACTCTAAGAGACTTGCAAGGATATGAAATCATGCTAACAAGAATTCAAAGGAGATTCAAATAAGATTCATGGATAATCTGAACATAAACTCACAATTCATCGGATCTTGACAAACACACCACAAAACAAGATTACATCGGATAGATCCCCATGAAGATAATGGAGAACATGGCATTGAAGATCAAAGAGAGAGAATAAGCCATCTAGATACTAGCTATGGACCCGTAGTTCTATGGTGGACTGCTCACGCATCATCGGAGGGGCAATGGAGTTGATGTAGATGCCCCCCGTGATGGAAACCCCCTCCGGCAGATTACCGGAAAAAGGCTCCAAGATTGGACCTCCCCGGAACGGAGGCTTCTGTCGGTAGAAAAGTATTTGTATCGCTCTTTTTGATGTTGGGGGGCATATTTGGGAATTTATAGGCTAAAGATTAGGGTTAGGAGACCTGCCAGGAGACGACAAGCCTGCTAGGTGCGGCAAGGGGGACCCACGCCTAGCAGGCTTGTGACTCCCTGGCAAGTTTCCTACCATGCACTCCAAGCCTGGTTCATTTGTTTCCTTCCAGAAAAATTCTTTTCGAAGGTTTTATTTCGTTTAATATTCCATATCTGCAAAACTCAAAAACAAGGAAAAAACAGAAACTCGCACTAGGCTCTAGATTAATAGGTTAGTCCCAAAAATAATATAAATTAGGATATTAATGCATATAAAACATCCAAAACAGATAATATAATAGCATGCCATCATAAAAAATTATAGATACGTTGGAGACGTATCAACATCCCCAAGCTTAATTCTTGCTCGTCCTCGACTAGGTAAATGATTAGAACATAAATTTTCATGTGGAGTTGCTACCTAACATATTTATCCATGTAATATTCTCTATTGTGGCATGAATATTCAGATCCGTAAGACTCAAAACAAAAGCTTAATATTGATATAAAAACAATAAAATTGCAAGCATACTAGTAAAGAAATTGTATCTCTTCAAAATATAATGGAAAAATAAAGTTATCCCTACAATATCATATTGGGCTGGCTATGCTCCATCTTCCCCACACAAAGTATTTATACCATGCACAACCCTGGTGAAAAGTCAAGCAGTTGTTTTCACACCTTTATTTCCTCAAACTTTTTCAACTCTCATGCAATACATAAGCGTGAGCCATGGATATAGCACTACAGTTGGAATAGAATATGGTGGAGATTGTCAAGGAAAGGGAGAATATAGTCTCACATTAACTGGGCATATCAACGGGCTATGGAGATGCCCATCAATAGATATCAATATGAGTGAGTAGGGATTGCCATGTAACGGATGCACTAGAGCTATAAGTGTATGAAAGCTCAAAAAGGAACTAAGTAGATGTGCATCATGAAACAAAATTCCACTAGTTATATGAATGTGACAAAATAGGAGACTCTCTATCATGAAGATCATGGTGCTACTTTGAAGCACAAGTGTGGAAAAAGATAGTAGCAATGTCCCTTTTCTCTTTTCTCTCATTTATTTTATTTTTTATTTGGGCTTCGCTGGCCACTTTTATTTTTTCATAAAGTCCGGAATCTCATCCCCACTTGTGAGGGAATCATAGCTTCCATCATGATTTCCTCACATGGGATATGCTCTAATAATGATAATCATCACACTTTTATTTACTTACAACTCAAAAGAAAATTACAACTCGATACCTATGACAAAATATGACTCTATATGCAATATGGAAATGATGGTGCATGTCATAAAAGGAAATGGTGGAAGTTGCATGGCAATATATATCGGAATGGCTATGGAAATGCCATAATAGGTAGGTATGGTGGCTGTTTTGAGGAAAGATGTATGGTGTCTGTTTTGAGGAAGGTATATGGTGGCCATTTTGAGGAAGGTGTTTGTTGTACCAGCGAAAGTTGCGCGGTACTAGAGAGGCTAGCAAAGGTGGAAGGGTGAGAGTGCCTATAATCCATGGACTCAACATTAGTCATAAAGAACTAACATAATTATTGCAAAAGTATATTATTCATTGAAGAAAAGTATTAACCGCATGCTCCTAGTAAAGAGGTTGGTAGGAGTTAACCATCGCGCGCTCCCGACCCTCACAAAGGTCGACAATCTATAAACAAACCATGCTCTGACTTCCTTACATAACGGTTCACCATACGTGCATGCTACGGGAATAAGAAACCTTTACGCAAGTATTTTTACCAAATCACAATTACTTCCTAACATGACTCTTAACATTATCATCTTTATATCTCAAAACTTTATGCAATGAATCAAACTTCTCATAAATACTCAACGCACTTAATATGGAAGTTTTTATTACATCCCTCTTTGATGCCTATCATATTAGGACTAAATTCATAACCTAGACCAATTACCATGCTGTTTAGAGACTCTCAAAATAATATCAGTGAGGTACGGTAGTTCAATTTTCTACAAAACGCAAACACCACCGTGCTGTAAAAAATATAAGTGAAGCACATAGAGCAGAATTGCCTAACTCAAAAGATATAAGTGAAGCATATAAAGTATTCTAACAAATTTACGATTCAACATATCTATCTCAAAAGATGTGTGCAACAAGGATGTTGTGTAAGACTAACAAGCAAAGACTCATATCATACAAGACGCTCCAAGCAAAACACATATCATGTGGTGAATAAAAATATAGCTTCAAGTAAATTTATCGATGGATTGAAGACGAAAGAGGGGATGCCTTCCGGGGCATCCCCAAGCTTAGACTCTTTTTCATACTTGAATATGACTTGGGATTCCTTGGGCATCCCCAATCTTAGGCTCTTGCCAATCTTTATTCCATAGTCCATCAAATCTTTACCCAAAACTTGAAAACTTCACAAGACAAAACTTAACAGAAAACTCGTGATATCCGTTAGTATAAGAAAATAAATCACCACTTCATGTACTGTTGTGAACTCATTCTTTATTTATATTGGTGTTATAACTGATGTTTTATAACTTCTCCATGCTTCATAACCCATGATACAACCCATAGATTCATCAAAATAGGCAAACAACTCAAAGGAAACAGAATGCGTCAAAAACAGAACAGCCTGTAGCAATCTAAAAACTTTGTATACTTATTTAACTTAAAAAATTATGAAAACTTAGGACAACCTGATTAATTTATATATAAAAATTTTGTAAAAATTTCAGACTCATTCGACACTCTAATTTTTTATTAAATTCCTGGACTGAGCGCAAAAGTTTGTGTTTTTCAGCAAGATCAAATCAACAACTACCATAGGTCACCCAAAGGTTTTACTTGGCTCAAACACTAATTAAAAAACCAAAACACAATTACTACATAGGTAATAATATGTGAAACACTGAAAAACATAAACAAAAATAGAACACAAAATTAAAATTGGGTTGCCTCCCAACAAGCGCTATTGTTTAATGCCCCTAGCTAGGAAAACACAATAGATCTAGGTATTGTCATCTTTGTTATTGGCAACTTTTGTGGGGACCTTCTCGAATTGAGGGGGTTCTTTACTTTTGCCCACATTTGTGGAGGAAGGATCCATCTTGATATCCAAAATGTACAAATGCTTATTGCAAAGGCTAAGAAAAGTATTCAAGCGATTGAGGTTCCCATTGATATGTTTAAGGGTTTCGTGATATTGTTGTAACTCGACCAAGTGCTTATGTAGGTCACCCAATTTGTCGCGAACTTTAACACCCTCTTGTGAGAAAGAAAACCCCTTTTTTTGTGGAGGAACCCCTAAAATCCCTTACAAAACTTCATAAGCGGCATTCACATCTATCTCAATAAAATTTCCATTTGAGGCGAAATCTAGAAGCTCTCTATGATGCAAAGTTAATCCAATGTAAAAATTTCTAAGTAGCACTTTTGCATCTCCTTTTATTTTGGAAATATGATAAAATTCCATTAGCCTATATGAGGCATCTTTCAAAATTTCCCCTTGTTTTTGTTTGAAGTAAAGAACTTCAAATTCTTGTGACAAAGGGGACATAGTAACGCCAGACATAGCAACAAGAAGAAGATCTGGCAAGAAAAGAAGGCAAACAAAAGAAGGGTGAATAAAAGGCAAATATTTTTGGTATTTTCTAAAAATTATTTTAGAAGTGGGGGAGAGGAAAACGAGAGGAAAAAGGCAAATAATATAAATGCAAGAGATGAGTTTGTGATGGGTACTTGGTAGGCTTGATGTGTATCCTCCCTAGTAACGGCGCCAGAAATCCTTCTTGCTACTTCTTGAGCTTGCGTTGGTTTTCGCTTGAAGAGAAAATGATGATGCAGCAAAGTAGATAAGTATTTCCCTCAGTTGTTGAGAACCAAGGTATCAATCTAGTAGGAGAAACAAGCAAGACACCAAAGTATGCACCTACACAAATAATCGAACTCTTGCACCCAATGCTATAAAGGGGTTGTCAATCCCTTCACGATTATTTGCAAGGATTAGATCTCACAGATACAGATGTAAATGAGATCAGACAGTAAAAGGTAAATAAATTGCAGCAAAGTATTTTTGGTATTTTTGTTTTATAGATCTGAAAATATATTATGGAAAGTAGACCCAGGGGCCATAGGTTTCACTAGAGGCTTCTCTCTCGAAGGAAAATATCATGGTGGGTAAACAAATTACTGTCAAGCAATTGATAGAAAAGCGAATAATCATGTAGTTATCCAAGGCAATGATCATTCATATAGGCAACACGTCTGTATAGAGTAGACCAAAATGATTCTGCATCTACTACTATTATTCCACACATTGTCCGACTCCTGCCTGCATCTAGAGTATAAGTTCATGAAGAATAGAGTAACACATTAAGAAAGATGACATGATGTAGAGGGATAAACTCGCAATATGATGAAAACTCCATCTTGTTACCCTTGATGGCAACAATAAAATATGTGCCTCGCTACCCCTACTATGTCACTGGGTGAGGACACCGCAATATTAAACCCAAAATCAATCACTTCTCCCATTGCAAGAATTACCAATCTAGTTGGCCAAACCAAACCAATAACTCGAATATATTTGCAAGGATATGAAATCATGCATATAAGAATTCAGAGGCAATTCAAATAAGATTCATGGATAATCTAAACATAAACTCACAATGCAACAGATCTTGACAAACACACCACAAAAGAAGATTACATCGGATAGATCCCCATGAAGATCATCGAGAACATGGTATTCAAGATCAAAGAGAGAGAAGAAGCCATCTAGATACTAGGTATGGACCCGTAGGTCTGTGGTGGACTACTCAAGCATCTTCGGAGGAGGAATGGAGTTGATGTAGATGGCCTCCGTGATCAAAACCCCCTCCGACAGATTACCGGAAAAGGCTCCAATATTGGATCTCTCAGGAACGGAGGCTTCTTGTAACAGACCGAACTTGGCGTGAGGTCTTGTTATAGCGCAGGTAGACTGCCTGCCGAATTTCGTCAGATTTCGAGTTTGTTTGATACCCGAACGGTTGCCCATAGCGGCACCGTCATTGGTTATTTACTGGACGTTTTCGGTCTTCCAAAACTCTGTGCCGGGCCACAAACCTCCCTCTCTTCTCAGCCCAACTCCCAACCTACACAGCCCAACCTAGCCCACCTATCCGGTCCCCGCGACCGGAGGGCTCAAAGCGGTGCAAACCCCCCTAAACCTAGCTCCTTTCCTATTTAAACCACCCTAGTCCATTTTTGGACCTAACCCTAACCCACCTCAAATTCCCTGTAGCCAACCTCCTCCACCGCAGCCAGCCGCCGCCTCCCGCATCGTTTTCCGAGCCCGGGCGACCAGTCGTCGCCACTTGGCGGGCAGCCAGCCAGCCGGCACCGCCGCGACCCGCCCTCTAGCCAACCAGAGAAGGCCGCAAGTCCCACCTGGCCTCCCCAGCCACCACGGCCTGCCAGGACCACGATCAGCCCGCCCCGGGCCCGACCGGGCCAAGCGCCCGCCCCCATGCCCTGCGAGCCCCGCGGCCAGCGCCGCCTGGGAGCTCGCCGGAACCCTAGTTGCACCGCCGTGCCGCCCGCCGCGCTGGAGCGCCCTGCCGCCATCAGCCACCCCGCTGCTAGAGCTGCAGCACCGCCCAGAGTCCCACGGCGGCCCCGCCTCCCTCACCGGAGCGCACCTCGCCTCGCCGGCGACCAGTGCTATCCCGGAACCTGACCCCACAAGCTTCCGTCGGCCTAGGAAGTCACCGCCCTGCCGTGTCGCCTCAGCGAACGGATCTGGTCTTGCGCCGCCTGGATCCGCTGCCCTGCCCTGCCTGCGCGCCGTCCCGGCCTCGCCGGCGACAAGCCACATCGCCGGAGCCGCTTGGCCGCTCTGGACCGCCCCATCCCGGGGACGACCTCGACCCGTGAACCAAACGCTATCCCGGATCGCCCTTGGATCCGCTCGTCCAGTTTCTTTGGGTGAGAATTCTTCTAAGTCCCTCCATATTGCGTCGTTTTCAGCATAGTAGCGTTTTCAACCATGCATATCTTTGTGCATATTTGTCCGATGATGCTGAATTTTATATCTAGGTGCATCTACGTTTCATGCTCTACATGATGGACACATTTGCGTGAACATTAGTGTGCATTTGCTCGATGTAATATCTATGGAAAAGTGCATGCCGCCGTAATCTAAAATCTGTTAATCTATGCGATTTCAGGCGGTTGATTGCATCTAAACCGTAGCTCCTACGCATGTGGGGTCTTCATGAGTATTGTCTGATGTAATGTGTGCTATCATGCCATGCCTCTGGTTGCTAGGTAGAATATCATTATTATGTTTATTTCTTGCACTCAAGTTGCTATCGCGTTAAAACTGAAAACCTGTTAACATAGAGTTCCATTTTGAGATGCTCGTATTAAGCAATCCATGCCTCCTTGTGGTCGAGTCTTTGGAGTGTGTTATCATATACCATGTCTACTTGTTGTTGATAGGTTTGATATGCCATGTATCTTGTGTTTAGATTTGGATTTCATCATGAGAGCATGCTTAACCAATGCTGCTGATTTGAGAGGCTGAAATATTTTCTAAGTCTGGAATCTGTAACATTTTGTTGCTATCTTGCCATGTGTTTTGCTAGTGGTCTAGAACCCCTTTGGGGTTGGTGTAGTGGAGTTATTTGTAGCTTATAATGTCTAATACCATGCTGTTAATTTTCATGCCATAATATGCCACGTAGCATATAGTTTCACTGCTGTCAATATGCCTTCGGGATAAAAACTGCACTGTCAAAAACTGGGTTATTTTCACTAAGTCTGAAAACTGCTTAGTTCAATATGCCATGTTGTGAGCTTACTACCATGTGATCCATGCATATTTTGAGTATGATATGTAAAGATGAAATGAATTGTGTATTATATGCTACTGCCCCATGCTTACTTTGTGCATTTTAGAATCTTATAGCTTGTTGTTTTCATGTGTGCAATATGCCATCTTGTTGTTTTAGGCAGATTTGAAATAAAACTTGTGTTGATTGTTGTGGTTGAACCGTAGCTCCGTTTCAGACATGCCATATATGAAACTTGCTTAGAATGTCTGTCGTTTCATGTTATCATGTTGCATCCATGTTTTGAAGTGTTTGTGGTTGTCATTTTCTTCCATTTTGCATTCATGTCATGTTCATCTTGTGCGTGTCATATCTTTTAGACCGTAGCTCTGTTTGAGATGTTCAATATATGTAAATCGAATAGAATGACGTGTAGAATCACGTGGCATGCTTTATTTTATTGTTTAACAAATATAAAATATGATAGCTTAGATCTGGACAAATTTCGAAATTAACATATGGGGTCGTTTCCGGAAATGCTATAAGTTGGTTCCGACCTCATTTAAGATTTCTAGATAGACAGTTTACTTATGCTTCACCTCTTGTCATGTTTAACAATATTTAATATTGCCGTGTACCTAACGAGAGTGAACTAAATAATTCAAACGTGGAGTTTCGTCAATATGCAACTCGTTGTGTATTGAACTTCACTTAATGTGTAGTAGTTGTTTGTTGTTCTTGCCGTGCCATGCCATGTCTTGCATATTAAACCGGACATGCATCATATTTGTTTGCGCATCATATCATGCATATGTTGTGGTGTTATGGAGTGTTGATTGTTTGTTACAGATTACTTCTTCTCAATAGAGTTCTGAAAGCATTCAGAGTGTGACTCGTTCGACTACGTTGGCTCGTCTTCTTCATGGACTCGTTCTTCTTCCAAGCGGGATCTCAGGCAAGATGACACATTTGCCTGGATACCACTACTATCATTGCTATGCTAGTTGTACTGCTTTTATCGTTTTGTCTCTCTACCTACCACTTGTTTTTCAAGCCTCCCAACATTGCCATGATAATCCTCTAACCCTCCACATTCCAAGCAAACCTTTGTTTGGCTATGTTACCGCTTGCTCAACCCCTCTTATAGCATTTCTAGCTGCTAGTGCAATTGCTTCCATGTGTCAACATGGACATCCTTTTCTTATATCACAATATTATTGCTATTTAATTTAATGCACATATATACTTGGTAAAAGGTGGAAGGCTTGGCCTTTTGCTCGGTGTTTTGTTCCACTTTTTCCGCCCCTGGTTACTTGTGAACTAGTGTTATGTTCCATAATTGAGCGCTCCTAACATACTCGAGGTTGTTATGGGGACCCCCTTGATTTTCCATTTAGGATAAAGCTTGTCTGGCAAGGCCCAACATTGGTACTACATTTGCCTAATAACTAATAAACTTGCATAGGGACTTTCCGGACCCCGCGGATAATTAATCAACAAACCATGCCAGTGCTTCTTATGAGTGTTAGTCCAAACTAGAGCACTGTGCGGGGCCACCCCAGGGCAACTTGGGTGATTTCTATTAGGCCATTGTACGCGTCGCTTATCCGCCGTGTCCTGAGAACAAGATATGCGGCTCCTATCGGGATCGTCGACACATCGGGAGGCCTTACTGGATTTGTTTTACCTTTCTCGAATGTCTTGCATGATGAACTCTAATCTTCTTTGGGCTATCTCGAGGTGTCGGATTTCCTTTGGAATTGCCTAGGATGATCACGAGATCCGTGGTCGAGGTTATTCCCGCGGCGTGTGGTTAATTTGTGATGGACGAGTTGGAGCACCCCTACAGGGTTAAATCTTTTGGAAAGCCGTGCCCGCGGTTATGTGGCAAACTTGGAAACTTTGTTTAACACCCGGTCATTGCAAACTTGAAGTAAACTTTAATAAAATACACCAATTGTGTGCGGAACCGTGACTGTCTCTTCTCGTGAGTCCTTATCCGAGAGAGAACAAGGTGGCGTTATGTTTGACGTAAGTAGGTGTTCAGGATCAGTTAGTGATCATTACTAGTTCACGTTCGTTATGCATAGACCACCATACTTTACTTTCTGTATTCATAAGTTAGCCACTCAAGTAAATGCTTAGTCGCTTGCTGCAGCCTCACCACTTAACCATACCTCACCCATTAAGCTTTAATAGTCTTGATACCCTTGGAAATGAGATTGCTCAGTCCCCATGGCTCACAGATTACTACAACAACAGTTGCAGGTACAGGTAATGCGATGCTTTGATGTGAGCGTGATGCTTGTTTGATTTGGAGTTCTTCTTCTTCTTCTTCAATCTAGGATGGGTTCCAGACGGCATCCTGGGATAGCAAGGATGGATGTCATTTTATCGTTTGATTTCGTCCGTAGTCAGACCCTACTCTTATGTATGATGTTTGAGTATGTTGTTGTATTGATGTGATCTTGATGTAGCTAGTGGCGAGTGTAAGCCAATTCCTTATACTCATCTCTTATGTACATGTACTTGTAATGATATCCATTCCTACAACACGATGAGATGCGCTTCTATCCCTGTCGAGACCCTCGTGCCAAAATAAGGATAGGATCGCATCTTGGGCCTGACAAGTTGGTATCGGAGCCTGTACCGACCTAGGAGCCCCTTGATTGATCGAACTTGGACGAGTTGAGTCTAGTGAAAAACTATTTTGAGTCTAGTTATATCAGAGAGTAGGATTCTTTTTACTCCTCTTCTATACTATGGTGAGGAATTATGACTTAGGAATTTTGATTCTACCCTCTTCTCGCTCAATTTTTTTAGGATCACACGGGTATTTTGGAATTTCTATTATGCCTATGTGACATAGTTCTGTACTTGGTGCCTCCTGTTATTGAGGAATAGAGCTCCAAGGGATTCTTGGCATATCGTTATCGTTCAGTTTCCTTAGTATCTCAGGACGAAGGATGTTCGAAATTGCTTCAATACTAGTAGTGGCGAGAGGAGTCCGGCATCCCCAGTAGTGGTGGAGACAGTTCAGATGTACTGCCATTCTTAGTATCGTTGTGTTTTCGAGTGTCTGAGGTAGATGAGTTTCTGAGACCTCTGGTTATGTGTTGACGGATGTGTTACATTGGAGCGTAGTATTACTGTTAGGAGTTGAGTGTTGGATTTTGCTCCTTGTATCCGTGGACCCGATTGCATAACCGGAAGATTTCGGGAGTTCTTATGTGGGAATTAGAGTAATTACCTAGGCTATCTTCCAACAGATCATGATGTGAGGTTGGGGTTCAACATCTAGTGGATTCGTTTGTTCACGGTCTTTCTTATAGAGGACAGTCTCGATATATATCATCAGATATGCTTTGTCAAGCCTTGTAGTTCGCTATGCCTAGGGAGCATATTCGAGCGTCATTTCAATATGACAATCCAATGTACGATCGAGCCCGTGTGAACCTTACCACAAAAATATCGAGCGGAATCTCTGTCATGAATTTTTTCTGGCTTGTTTCATAAGCCTCATCCTTTGTTCTGTTGGAGTATGGTAATTTGAGTTGCTTCGATGTCATGTGGTGATTTCATATCTTTGTTAAGTAGTGTTCTCATATTTCTATGGGAATGCTAATTCTTTTGATCAATAAAGTTATCATATCAATTCTTTTCCATCCGGTGTGCTCTCTTCAAGTGAATTCAATCCTTTCAATATTTGCAAGATCAATCCTCTTATTCTTTTCTGGAGTTCATTTCATCCGTCCTAAGTTTTCTTGTTTTTCCCCACCCTCCTGTCCTTTTTCTTTAATGATTAAATTCTAATCCAAGTGCCTTTTCTATTCATGTGATGTTGTCCCTATCTTTTCTTTCGTATTGTTTCCGATCATTCCTTGTGAAGATTCTCAAGAGTTTCAATTTCAAGATCTATCCTAATATTCCTTGTTCTCGTTGTTATTCTTCTCCGTTGGATTCAATTCTAGAACTTGGTGTTCATCATATCTTTTTCATTCATTAAATGCTTTCCGTGTTCAAATTCTCATCAAGCCTCTCTTATTAATTCATCCCTCTATGTTCTATCCGGAGTGCTGAAGATATCTCAGAAGATTCATGTTTTCTTTCAATCCTTCCAAGTTATTTTGAGGTTCTCACCTCGTCAAGTTCTTAATTTGTACCGATGCAATCTCTCTTTCTAAGCAATTGTTTCAACGGTGGTTTCCTTTCAATGGGCCCATAACCCACATGTTTTCTTCAGGATCTTACCTGGCTCTTCTAATCTTTTCCAGAGATCTCAAGTTCTCTTTTAATATGAAGTAAGAATGAATTTCATCAGTCATATACCTTCTCGAAGATCGCTTCTCAATCATTTTCGATGTTGTCTCAACCTTCTTTATTCATTATTTTGGAGTGTCTCAATAATTCTTGGTGTTGTTTCTCGTCATCATTCTCTGCATTGAAGACCGAAGGAGTGGTTCTCTTAAATCTTTGCCCACTCTCTTGAAGATTCATGGTCTTAGCTTCGTGGTATCCTCTCAAATTGTTCGATCATGAGTAATTCCTCCCATATCTATCTTGTGCATTCAGAGTTGTTTTCATTCCTCGATCCTCCGAAGGCCATCTCAGAAGATTTCTTCGTTCTCAGCTTTCAGCTTTTGTTCTCAAATTCTTCTCAATTTTTTCCCTTCGTCCATATCTCAATTATTTCGGTGGCTTGTGAAGTTTTCCATTAGGTGGATCGTCATCTATTCGTTCCCATGTATCTTCGTTCAATCATAGTATCCTCATTCATTGTGAATTCTTAGCGGTGTTCTCGTGCAAGACTTCTTCAAGTTTGTGGTCTATCTCTCGCTTTCTCTTCAATTCTTTGCAAGAATAATAAGTAGTGTGCGAAATACGTTGCTTGTCATCAATTTATCTTGATGAAGGATAAGCAAAACGTAATTCTTATTCTATTTTCATCAAGGTGATCTCAATTCTTCTTCGGGAGTTGTTCATGTTATCATTTCTCGCTCTAAGTTTCCATCTTTTCTTTCCGGAGTTCCAAGTTTTTCTCAAGCATCTCTTCGCAAGCTTCATCTAAATCCTTGCAACATCATAATCTATTCTTTTCAACCTTATTCTTTTGATCGTCCTTTCATCCCGATGCTTCTTCATGGTGGTTTGGTAAGGATGTAATTCTTCTCGAAGTGCTCTTCAAGATTTTTGTAGGAGGTTCTCAAGTGTTATTTATCTTGGATTCCTAAGTTTAATTCCTTCTCCATTGCCTTTTGAGATGGTATTAATTAATTCTTGATTATGAGGAGTCTCGAAGGAAAATTGTCAAGAATAAGATAAGTAAACCCATCTTGCATTCTCGAAGTTATCTTGGGTTGGATTTCACCTAAAGCATTTCCCAAGGATTGTTGCTATCATGGTGTCATAAATGATTCAAGTGTCTCCTCCACCTCTTGGTGAAAGAAGCTTTGCATATCTTGTTATTCTCAATCAATCAATTGTTTCTGTTGTGGCAGGTTGTCACCTCATAATTTTGAGATGTTTTCCATAAGCCCATAACAAGCTATTCTTTCCATTGTTGATTCTTCATCAACTCCATTCAACGTACGCTTTTCAAATTCATTTGTGCTGGAAGTTGTCATTTTCTTATCCGTTCTTTTCCTTCATATCAAAATTTTCCTCTCTATCCTACCGAAGTGCTGCGAAAATTTCTTGTGAATTCTTGCTTGTTCCTCATGTCATTATTCTTCTCATTGAAACCTTCAATGATTATTGGTTTCACTTGTTTGTCATAGAAGCAACTAAGTTTTATCTCTTCCTCTTCTCTTTCTCTTCCCATTCTCATTCTAAGATCTCGGGTCGAGATCTCTTGTAAGTGGAGGAGAGTTGTAACAGTCTGAACTTGGCGTGCGGTCTTGTTATAGCGCAGGTAGACCGATTGCCAAATTTCGTCACATTCCAAGTTCGTTTGATACTCGAACGGTCGCTCGTAATGGTACCGTCATCGGTTATTTAGCGGACATTTTCGGTTTTCCAAAAATCTATGCCAGGTTGGAAACCTCCCTCTCTTGTTAGCACAACACCCAACCTACACAGCCCAACCTAGCCCACCTATCCCGTCCCTGCGACCGGAGCCGTCCGATCGCGATTGGAGGGCTCAAAGCGATGCAAACCCCCCTAAACCTAGCTCCTTTCCTATTTAAACCACCCTAGTCCATTTTTGGACCTAACCCTACCCCCATCTCAAATTCCCTACAGCCAACCTCCTCCACCGCAACCAGCCATCGCCTCCCGCATCGTTTTCCGCGCTCGGGCGACCAGCCGCCGCCACTTAGCGAGCAGCCAGCCAGTCGGCATCGTCGCAACCTGCCCTCCAGCCAACCAAACAAGGCCACATGTCCCAGCTGGCCTTCCTAGCCACCGCTGCCCGCCTGGCCCATGGTCAACCCGCCCTGGGCCCGACCGGGCCAAGCGCCCGCCCCCGCGCCTCGCGAGACCCGCGGCTAGCTCCGCCCGGGAGCTCGTCGGAACCTAATTGCGCCACTGCGCCCCCCGCCGCGCCGGAGTGCCCTGCTGCCAGAACGGCATCACCACCTGTAGTCCCATGGGGGCCCCGCCTCCCCCGCTGGAGCGCACCTCGCCGCCGTCGTGCACCTCGCCTCGCTGGCGACCCGTGCCGTCCCGGAGCCTGACCCCGCGAGCTTCCATCGGCCTAGGAGGTCGCCGCCCCGCCGTGTCGCCTCCCTTGGACCCGCCACCCTGCCTCGCCTGCAAGCCGTCCCGGCCTCGCCGGCGACGAGCCACATCGCGAGGGTTGCTCGGGCCGATTTGGACCGCCCCATCCTGGGGATGACCTCAACCCGCGAACCAAACGCCATCCCAGATCGCCCTCGGATCCGCTCGTCCAGTTTCTTTGGGTGAGAATTCTTCTAAGTCCCTTCATATTGCCTCGTTTTCAGCATAGTAGCATTTTCAACCATGCATATCTTTGTGCATATTTGTTCGATGATGATGAATTTTATATCTAGGTACATCTACGTTTGATGCTCTACATGATGGACGCATTTGCATGAGCATTAGTGTGCATTTGCTTGATGTAATCTCTGTAGAAAAGTGCATGCCGTCATAATCTGAAATCTGTTAATCTATGCGATTTCGCGTGGTTGATTGCATCTAAACCGTAGCTCCTTTGCATGTGGGGTCTTCACGAGTATTGTCCTATGTAATGTGTGCTATCATGCCATGCCTCTGGTTGCTAGGTAGAATATCATTAGCATGTTTATTTCTTACACTCAAGTTGCTATCATGTTAAAACTGAAAACCTGTTAACATAGAGTTCCATTTTGAGATGCTCGTATTAAACAATCCATGCCTCCTTGTGGTTGAGTCTTTGGAGTGTGTTGTAGTATGCCATGTCTACTTGTTGTTGATACGTTTGATATGCCATGTATCTTATGTTTAGATTTGGATTTCATCATGAGAGCATGGTTAACCAATGTTGCTGATTTGAGAGGCTAAAATATTTCTCTGTCTCGAATCCGTAACATTTTGTTGCTGTCTTGCCATGTGTTTTGCCAGTGGTCTAGAACCCCTTTAGGGTTGGTGTAGTAGACTTATTTGTAGCTTATAATGTCAACTACCATGCTGTTAATTTTCATGCCAGAATATGCCATGTAACATAGTTTCACTACTGTCAATATGCCTTCGGGATAAAAACTGCACTGTCAAAAACTGGGTTATTTTCACTAAGTCTGAAAACTGCTTAGTTCAATATGCCATGTTGTGAGCTTCCTACCATGTGATCCATGCATATTTTGAGTATGATATGTGAAGATGAAATGAAGTGTGTGTTATATGCTACTGCCCCATGCTTAGTTTGTGCGTTTTAGAATCTTGTAGATTGTTGTTTTCATGCATGCAATATGCCATCTTGTTGTTTTAGGCAGATTTGAAATAAAACTTGTGTTGGTTGTTGTGGTTGAACTGTAGCCCCGTTTCGGACATGCCATATATGAAACTTGCTTAGAATGTCATGTAGTTTCATATTATCATGTTGCATCCATGTTTTGAAGTGCTTGTGGTTGTCATTTTCATGCATTTTTTATTCATGTCATGTTCATCTTGTGCGTGTCATATCTTTTAGACCGTAGCTCCGTTTGAGACGTTCTATATATGTAAATCGACTAGAAGGACATGTAGAATCACGTGGCATGCTTTATTCTGTTGTTTAAAAAAAATATAAAATATGATAGCTCAGATCTGGACCAATTTCTAAATTAACATATTGGGCGTTTCGGAAATGCTATAAGTTGTTTCCGACCTCATTTAAGATGCCTAGATAGACAGTTTACTTATACTTCACCTCTTGCCATGTTTAACAACATTTAATATTGTCGTGTACCTAACAAGAGTGAACTAAATAATTCTTACATGGAGTTTCGTCAATATGCAACTCGTTGCAGATTGAACTTCACTTAATATGTAGTAGTTGTTTGTTATTCTTGCCATGCCATGCCATGCCTTGCATATTAAACTGGACATGCATCATATTTGTTTGCGCATCATATCATGCATATGTTGTGGTGTTATCGAGTGTTGATTATTTGTTCCGGATTGCTTCTACTCGATAGAGTTCCGAAAGCGTTCGGAGTGTGAGTCGTTCGACTACGTGGACTTGTCTTCTTCATGGACTCGTTCTTCTTCCGAGCAGGATCTCAGGCAAGATGACACATTTGCCTGGATACACTACTATCATTGCTATGCTAGTTGTCCTGCTTTGATCGTTATGTCTCGCTACCTACCACTTGTTTGTCAAGCCTCCCAACATTGCCATGATAAGCCTCTAACCCTCCACATTCTCAGCAAACCTTTGTTTGGCTATGTTACCGCTTGCTCAACCCCTCTTATAGCGTTTCTAGCTGCAGGTGCAATTGCTTTCATGTGTCAACATGGACATTCTTTTGTTATATCACAATATTATTGCTATTTAATTTAATGCACATATATACTTGGTAAAAGGTGGAAGGCTTGGCCTTTTGCTCGGTGTTTTGTTGCACTTTTGCCGCCCCTAGTTACTTCTGAACTGGTGGTATGTTCCATAATTGAGCGCTCCTAACATGCTTGGCGTTGTGATGGGAACCCCCTTGATTTTCGTTTTAGTATAAAGCTTGTCTGGTAAGGCCCAACATGGGTACTACATTTGCCTAATAACTAATAAAGTTGCACAGGGACTTTCCAGACCCCATGGATAATTAATCAACAACCCGGGCCAATGCTCCTCATGAGTGTTGGTCCAAAGAGAACATGGCGGGGTTATGTTTGACGTAAGTAGGTGTTCAGGATCAATTAGTGATCATTACTAGTTCATGTCCGTTATGCGTAGACCACCATAGTTTACTTTCTGTATTCATAAGTTAGCCACTCAAATAAATGCTTAGTCGCTTGCTGCAGCCTCACCACTTAAGCATACCTCGCCCATTAAGCTTTAATAGTCTTGATACCGTTGGAAATGAGATTGTTGAGTCCCTGTGGCTCATAGATTATGACAACAATAGTTGCAGGTACATGTAATGCAATGCTTTGACGTGAGCACAACGCTTGTTTGATTTGGAGTTCTTCTTCTTCTTCTTCTTCTTCTTCTTCTTCTTCTTGTTCTTCTTCTTCAATCTAGGATGGGTTCTAGCCGGCAGCCCGGGATAGCAAGGATGGATGTCATTTTATCGTTTGATTTCTTCCGTAGTCGGACCCTGATCTTATGTATGATGTTTGAATATGTTGTTATATTGATGTGATCTTGATGTTGCTTGTGGCGACTGTAAGCCAATTCCTTATACTCATCTCTTATGTACATATACTTGTAATGATATCCATTCTTGCAATATGATGAGATGCGCTGCTATCCCTGTCGAGGCCCTCGTGCCAAAATAAGGATAGGATCGCATCTTGGGCGTGACACTTCTGTCGGCGAAAAAGTATTTGCGTGGCTCTTTTTGATGTTGGGGCAATATTTGGGAATTTATAGGCCAAAGATTAGGGTTAGGAGACCTGCCGGGAGACGGCCAGCTTGCTAGGCGCGGCCCCTAGTCTTATGACTCTGTGGCAGGTTTCCTGCCATACACTCCAAGCCTGGTTGATTTGTTTCCTTCTACAAAAATTCTTTCTGAAGGTTTTATTATGTTTGGACTCCGTTTAATATTCCATATCTGCAAAACTCAAAAACAAGGGAAAACAGAAACTGGCACTAGGCTCTAGATTAATAGGTTAGTGCCAAAAATAATATAAAATAGCATATTAATGCATATAAAACATTGAAAATAGATAATATAATAGCATGATGATAACCCACAAGTATAGGGGATCGCAACAGTTTTCGAGGGTAGAGTATTCAACCCAAATTTATTGATTCAACACAAGGGGAGCCAAAGAATATTCTCGAGTATTAGCAGCTGAGTTGTCAATTCAACCGCACCTGAAAGACTTAATATCTGCAGCAAAGTAGTATGGAAGTAATGGAACGATAGCAAAAGTAATGGTAGCAGTTTTGTAGTGATTGTAACAGTAGTAACGGAGAAGTACCTTAGCAAGGATCATTATGTGGAAAGCTCGTAGGCAACAGATCAGTGATGGATAATTATGTTGGATGGCATTCATCATGCAATAGTTATAACATAGGGTGACATAGAACTAGCTCCAATTCATCAATGTAATGTAGGCATGTATTCCATATATAGTCATACATGCTTATGGGAATGAACTCGCATGACATCTTTTGTCCTACACTCCCGTGGCAGCGAGGTCCTAATGGAAACTAAGCGATATTAAGGCCTCCTTTTAATAGAGAACCGAACCAAAGCATTATCACTTAGTGAATACATAGACTCCTCAAACTATGGTAATCACCGGAAAGAATCCCAGTTATTGTCACCCTGGGGGATGCGGATCATAACTCGTAATAGGTGTATACAACTTGCAAGATAGGATGAAGAACACATATATATTCATGAAAACATAATAGGTTCAGATCTGAAACCATGGCAATCAGGCCCTAGTGATAAGCATTAAGCATAGCAAAGTCATAGCAACGTCAATTTCAGAACATAGTGGATACTAGGGATCAAACCTAACAAAACTAACTTGATTACATGATAGATCTCATCAGCGTCCAGCAAGCCTACGATGGGATTACTCACGAACGACGGAGAGCATCATGGAATTGGTGATGAAGGATGGTTTGTGATGACGATGGCGTTGATTTCCCCTCTCCGGAGCCCAAAACGGACTCTAGATCTGGTCTCCCGACGAAGAACAGGAGGTGGCGGCGGCTCCGTATCGTGAAACGTGATGAACTCTTCTCTCTGATTTTTTCTCTCCGCGAATAGGAATCAATAGGAGTGGAATTGAGGCCGGTGGAGCAGTAGGGGCCCCACAAGCCTGGCTAGGCGCGGCCAGGGGGTGGTCGCGCCTGGCAGGCTTGTGGCATGTGGGTGGCCCCCCTCTGGTTGATTCTTGCGCCGGTATTTTTTATTAAATCCAGAAATATTCTCAGTAATTTTTCAGGTCAATCCGAGAACTTTTATTTCTGCACAAAAATAGCACCAAGGAAATTCTGCTGAAAACAATGTCAGTTGGGGTTAGTTCCATTCAAATCATGCAAATTGGAGTCCAAAACAAGGGCAAAAGAGTTTGGAAAAGTGGACACGATGGAGATGTATCAACTGCCCCAAGCTTAACCCATAGCTTGTCCTCAAGCAATTCTGTTGATAAACTGAAAGTGATAAAGAAAAGCTTTTACAAACTCTGTTTGATCTTGTTGTTGTAAATACGTCTAACCGATGTTCAGATTTTTAGCAAAGATCATGGACTAACCACGTTCACAATAACATTTAGGTCTCACATTTACTCTTATCAATGACATAATCAACTAGCAAGCAATAATAATAACTCTCGGATGACAACACTTTTGCAAAACAATCATGATATACCGTGGTGAAATGATATCACGCTAGCCCTTTCTGAGATCGCAAAACATAAATGGAGAGAACCTCTAAAGAACAAGGACTGACTAGACATTGTAATTCACGGTGAAAGAGATCCAGTCATGCTCATACTCAATATCAATTAACAGCAAAGCATAGAAATGATGGTGGTGCTCTCTAACTGGTGCCTTTTATGAGAAGAGGATGACTCAACAATAAAGTAAATGGAAAGGCCCTTCGCAGAGGGAAAGCATTGATTTGCAGAGGTGCCAAAGCTCGATTTTTTTAAACAAATATAAGTAATGATTTTTGAGCGGTATGATTTCATTGCTCACATAATGACCAATAGGTTTTCAACATCTTCCAAGCTAGATACATTATAGGTGGTTCCCAAATAGAATGACAAAGTTCTTACTCCCCCTCCACCAATCAATCACACTCCACGGCGAGCCGAATACATGGGTACCGTCCATACAAACACAATCCTAGGGGGGTTTTGTTTAATTATATGTTGCTTTTATTTAGAGCATGGAATTGGGCATCCCGATTACCAGCCACTTTCTCGTGAATGATAGTGAATCAACACATATCATGAGAATATTCCACCTAGCATGGAAGATACTAACAGCCCCTAGTCGCCACATGAGCGATTTGGGCATACAAAACATAATGTTTATTTGAAGGCTCAGAGTTTGGCACATGCAGGTTTACTTGCAATGGCTAGTAAATACCACAGATGACCCACAAGTATAGGGGATCTATCATAGTCCTTTCGATAAGTAAGAGTGTCGAACCCAACGAGGAGCAGAAGGAAATGACAAGCGGTTCTCAGTAAGTTATTCTCTGCAAGCACTGAAATTATTGGTAACAGATAGTTTTGTGATAATATAATTTGTAACGGGTAGCAAGCAACAATTGTAACAATGGTGCAGCAAGGTGGCCCAATCCTTTTTATAGAAAAGGATAATCCTGGACAAACTCTTATATAAAGCAAAGCGCTCCCGAGGATACATGGGAATTTATGTCAAGTTAGTTTTCATCATGCTCATTTGATTCGCGTTCGCTACTTTGATAATTTGATATGTGGGTGGACCGGTGATTGGGTGCTATCCTTACTTGGACAAGCCTCCCACTTATGATTAACCCCTCCCACAACCATCCGCAACTACGAAAGAAGCATTAAGATAAATCTAACCATAGCATGAAATATGTGGATCCAAATCAGCCCCTTACGAAGCAACACATAAACTAGGGTTTAAGCTTCTGTCACTCTATCAACCCATCATCTACTTATTACTTCCCAATGCCTTCCTCTAGGCCCAAACAATGGTGAAGTGTTATGTAGTCGACGTTCACATAACACCACTAGAGGAGAGACATCATACATCTCATCAAATATCGAACGAATACCAAATTCACATGATTACTTATAACAAGACTTATCCCATGTCCTCAAGAACAAACGTAACTACTCACAAAGCATATTCATGTTCATAATCAGAGGATAATTAGTGATGATCAAGGATATGAACATATAATCTTCTACCAAGTAAACCAACTAGAATCAACTACAAGGAGTAATCAACACTACTAGCAACCCACATGTACCAATCTGAGGTTTTGAGACAAAGATCAGATACAAGAGATGAACTAGGGTTTGGAGAGGAGATGGTGTTGATGAAGATGTTGATGGAGATTGACCCCCTCTCAATGAGAGGATCGTTGGTGATGACGATGGCTTCGATTTCCCCCTCCCGGAGGGAAGTTTCACCGGCGGGATTGCCCTGTCGGAGTTCTAGATTGGTTCTGCCCAAGTTCCGCCTCGAGATGGCGACGCTTCGTCCTAAAAGGTCTGATATAATTTTTTCCAGGACGAAACCCTCAATATAGCAGAAGATGGGCATCGGAGGGCTGCCAGGTGGGCCACAAGTCCTAGGGGCGCGATTAGGGGGGTGGCCGAGCCCAGCAGGCTTGTGGCTCCCTGGTGGGCTCCCTGATGTATTTCTTTCGCCCATTATTTGTTATATATTCCAAAATAATTCTCCATAGATTTTCAAGACTTTTGGAGTTGTGTAGAATAGGTATCTCAGATTTGCTGCTTTTCTAGTCCAGAATTCTAGCTGCCGACATTCTCCCTCTTCATGTAGACCTTGTAAAATAAGAGGGAAAAGGCATAAGTATTGTACCAAAATGTGTAGTAACAGCCCATAATGCAATAAATATCAATATAAAATTATGATGCAAAACGGATGTATCAACTCCCCAAGCTTAGACCTTGCTTGTCCTCAAGCGGAAGCCGAAATCAATAAATATGCCCACATGTTTATAGATAGAGGTGTCGATAAAATAAAATACGGACATTAAGCAATCATGATCATCTTTAGAACAGCAACATATATTGACATATAATTTCTTATGATAAAGTAATAATTCATTCACAATGGGAAAGTATGAATCAAGAACTCTATTGAGAACTGACAAACTATGATCTCAGTCATTGAAGCAATTCCAATTTATCATAACATAGGAAAGAGTCCATGTAAGAGCTTGTAAATCAAACCCACATACTCAATCATCTTTTAGTCTTTCACAATTGCTGACACTCACGAGGTACCTATGAGTTTAAAGTTTCAATCGGACATAGAGAAAGATAGGGGCTTATGGTGTTGCCTCCCAACTATTTACCTCCGGGGTAATGTCAACAATAATAACTCATGCTCATCCACTTCTGAGTGGATATATGAGCCTAGATCATTCCCCAACACATGACACTTGCGAGAAGATAAAGGCGAAAATAGCGAAGGTAATGGAGATCACCATGACTCTTGCATAAAGGTAAGTATTAGAAAATAAAAGTAACAGATAGGCCCTTCGCAGAGGGAAGAAGATGTTGTCATGCGCTTTTATAATCGTATGCACAATCTCTTAATGCAAAAGAACGCCACTTTATATTGCCCCTTGTGATAGAGAACTTTATCATGCAGTCCGTCGCTTTTATTTCTTCCCCATCACAAGTTCGTATAAAGTTTATTTTCCTCAGGTTAATAGATCGCACATATTTAGAGAGCAATTTTTATTGCTTGCACCGATGACAACTTACTTAAAGGATATTATTCTATCCTTAGGTAGGTATGGTGGACTCTCATGGCAAAACTGGGTTAAGGGTGTTTGGATGCACAAGTAGTATCTCTACTTAGTGCGGAAGTTTTGGCTAATATGAGGTGGAAGCAAGCGACACATGTTTAGGGATCTATAACAATTTAACTTCTATTGAGAAATAAGCAAACATAACCCTTTATGTTGTCTTCCTTGTCCAACATCAACTTCTTAACATATAATATTTTAATGAGTGCTCACAATCATAAAAGATGTCCCAGATAATATATTTATATGTGAACCTCTCTTTCTTTATTACTTCCTTTTAATTGCCCCGATGACCAATAGCTATGTTTGTCAACCCACAACATGTTTCAATCGACATACTTTTTATAAGTGAACTCATCACTCCCCATAAGATTTTCATATGTACTCTTTGCTTTTATTCTACACTTGTTTCTACTATATCTTTCTCAAGATCAAGATCATACCAAACAAGCAAAGCCCTCAACTCAAGAGCACTTTTTATTATATAACTCATGGACTTGCTTACATAGGAGGAATCATAAAGCAAAGACTCGAAGCTAGATCACACGAAAACTTTATTCTACTAGATCAAGATATAATCAAAAGGATTTAACTAAAAAAGGATGATGAAAATAAAAATAAAAATAAAATATGTGATGGTGATACGATATCGGGGCACCTCCCCCAAGCTTGGCACAAGCCAAGGGGAGTGCCCAAACCCATGTGTTTAGCTGTCTTGCTACGGAGGTGTTGATGCTATATACTTGGCAATGAGGCCCTTCAGAATACCATTCTCCTCCTCAAGCTTGTTATTCTGCCATCTGAGATCCATTATTTCCTTGTAAAGTTTTTCAGTGATGTCTAGAGCGCCTTTAACCCATGGATGTTTCATTGCTGCGGGGGAAGAAGCAACACTCCTCTTCATATTTTCAAAAGTAAGAAATTTAGCATTGGAAGGGATAACCGAATTCGGAATTGCTGAGCTCTGAAGTTCTTCCAGCATGGCTCTAGGTTGTGAATGAGAGGTAGCTTCTTGGTCTTCTTCCATGGCATCTATCCTTTTCAAGTCGGCCTCCATCGCTTCTTCCGTAGCTGGCCCGAAGCAGTTCTCCCCGACCGACTCTTGCAAAGACATCTTGCTCAAAATCTGCTACAGAAACAACTCAAAAAGAAAATGGGAGGTATTGTCGTGATACGGGAATCAAAACCTTTAGAATATTATATAATGAATTTTTACCGACCCGAAGGAGTATGTCACAAGAAAACGGAGTCCGGTGGTGAAATGAGGTGGCCACAAGCCCTAGGAGCGCGACCAGGGGGTAGCCGTGCCCAGCAGGCTTGTTGCCTCCTCGTGCACTATTCAGACTCCTTTAAATTTTCCATTGAAAAAGTTTGGAGTGTTTTTGGTTACGTACCACATACCTATTCCTTTTCGAAGTCTGAAACATTCTGGTAAGTCTCCCTAATGTACTCCTCCAGAGTTATGGTACTGATGATATTGGTTTCAACATTTATGGGAGTACCTGAGATACAATGTTTGATTCTTTGACCGTTCACCACCTTCGGGTTTGTGCCTTCGGCATTGTTAATCTTGATGAAACCGGAATGGTATACCTCTTCGATGATGTAAGGACCTTCCCATTTAGAGAGAAGTTTTCCTACAAAAAATCTTAAACGAGAATGCTATAGCAATACATGACCACCTGCATTAAATTCACGCTTTTGTATCCTTCTATCATGCCATCTCTTAACCTTTTCTTTAAACAACTTAGAATTCTCATAGGCTTGGGTTCTCCATTCATCAAGTGAGCTAATGTCAAATAACCTCTTCTCACCAGCAAGTTTGAAATCATTATTGAGCTCTTTGATTGGCCAATAAGCCTTATGTTCTATCTCTAGAGGTAAGTGACATGCTTTACCATAAACCATCTTATATGGAGACATATCCATAGGGTTTTTGTAAGCAGTTCTATAAGCCCACAACGCATCGTCGAGTTTCATAGACCAATTCTTCCTAGATCTATTAACAGTCTTTTGTAAAATCAATTTAATCTCTCTATTGCTCAATTCTACTTGGCCACTAGACTAAGGATGATAAGGAGATGCAACTCTATAATTAACATTGTTGGAAATATGCCCTAGAGGCAATAAATAAAGTGTTTATTATTATATTTCCTTGTTCATGATAATTTTTTATTATCCAAGCTATAATTGTATTGATTGGAAACACATTGCATGTGTGGATGAATAGACAACACTTTGTCCCTAGTATGCCTCTAGTGAACTAGCTCGTTGATCAAAGATGGTCAATGTTTCCTAGCCATTGACATGTGATGTCATTTGATAACGAGATCACATCATTAGGAGAATGACGAGATGGACGAGATCCAAACTATAAACGTAGCATATGATCGTGTTAGTTTATTGCTATAGTTTTCTGCATGTCAAGTATATGTTCCTATGACCATGAGATCATGCAACTCACGGACACCGGAAAAATGCCTTGTGTGTATCAAAAATCGCAACATAACTGGGTGACTATAAAGGTACTCTACAGGTATCTCCAAGGGTGTGTGTTGAGTTCGCATGGATCAACACTGGGATTTATTACTCCGTGTGACGAAGAGGTATCTCAGGGCTCACTCGGTAATACAACATCACAATGAGCCTTGCAAGCAATGTGACTAAGTGTTAGACATGGGATCTTGTATTACGGAACGAGTAAAGAGACTTGCCGGTAACAAGGTTGAACTAGGTATGGAGATACCGACGACCTAATCTCGGGAAAGTATCATACCGAAGAACAAAGGGAACATCATACGGGATTAACTGAATCCTTGACATAGAGGTTCGACCGATGAAGATCTTCATAGAATATGTAGGAAACAATATGGGCATCCAGGTCCCGCTATCGTTTATTGACCATAGAGGTGTCTCGGTCATGTCTACATAGTTCTCGAACCCGCAGGGTCTACACACTTAAGGTTTAGTGACGTTTTGGTAGTATAGAGTTATGCATGGTGGTAACCGAAGGTTGTTCGGAGTCCCGGATGAGATGCTGGACATCATGAGGAGCTCCGGAATGGTCTATAGGTAAAGATTGATATATAGGAAGTCCTATTTTGGTCACCAGAAAAGTTCCGGGCTCATCGGTAGTGTACCGGGAGTGCCGGGAGGGTACCGGCAACCATCGAGAGAGGGTATTTCGACCCAAGAGGCTACATGGGCTGTGCGAGAAGGTATACCAACCCTTAGTAGGCTGGCCAAATTCCTACAGAAGGCCTATGCGTCTGGGAAGAAATTCCTAAGACGAAAAGGTGGAAAAAGGCAAAAAGGTGGAAATAAGGAAGGAGTCCTAATCCTACTAGGAGTGGAGGAGGAGGACTCCTCCTCTCCACTTTGGCCGAACCAAAGAGGTGCTGGCCCTTGCTCCAAGCCTCCCTATATATAATAGAGGTTTTAGGATTTTTACTACAGATTTTCAGCCACGTGCAACCCTACCCTCTAGTTAGTAGTTTCTCCTCTAGGTCGGTTTTAGCAGTTCTTAGGCGAAGCCCTGTTGGAATTACTCCACCACCATCGCCGCAATGCCGTCGCGCTGCCGGAGAACTCGTCTACCTCTCCGCTCCCTCTTGCTGGATCAAGAAGGCGGAGATCATCATCAATGACGTATGTGTGCTGAACGCGGAGGTGTCGTCCGTTCGGTGCTAGATCAGGACGGATCGTGATTGGATCGCGGGATGCTTGGCGATTTGGATCGTGAAGATGTTCGACTACATCAACCGCGTTTCTTAACAATTTCCACTTAGTGATCTACAAGGGTACGTAAATCCACTCTCCCTCCCGTAGATGCTCATCACCATTGAAAGATCTTGCGTGTGCATAGGAAAATTTTTGTTTTCCATGCAACGTTCCCCAACAGTGGTATCAGAGCTAGGTCAATGTGTAGATGAGATCTCGAGTAGAACACAAAGAGTTTGTGGGCGTTGATGCTTAGATTGCTTCCTCCCTTGGTCGTGTTTTGGTTTAGCGGTATTGTGGGATGAAGCAGCCCGGACCAACCTTACTCGTACGCTTACGAGAGACCGATTCCATCGACTGACGTGTAACTTCTATGCACAAAGATGGCTGGCGGGTGTATTTTTCTCCTACTTTAGTTGGATCGGATTCGACTAAGGTGGTCCTTGAGAAGGTTGAAAATCAACTTATGTATCACCGTTGTGGTTTATGCGTAGGTGAGAATTGTTCTTGCTAGATACCCATAGCAGCCACGTAAAACATGCAACAACAATTAGAGCACATCTAACTTGTTTTTGTAGGGTATGTTGTGATGTGATATGGCCAATTACATGATGAGATATATGTGATGTATGAGATGATCATGTGTTGTATAGAATATCACGACTTGCATGTCGATGAGTACGGCAACTGGCAGGAGCCATAGGGTTGTCGTTAATTATTGTATGACCCGTGTGTCAATGTTTAAGCGCTATGTAATACTTTACTTTATCGCTAAACGGTAGCAATAGTAGTAGAAGCATGGTGGGCGCGACAACCCTGATGGCGACATGTTGATGGAGATCAAGATGATGGAGATCATGGTGTCATGCCGATGACAATGGAGATCATGCTGGTGCTTTCAAGATGGAGATCAAAAGCACAAGTTCATGGCCATATCATGTCACTTATGATTTGCATGTGATGTTAATCCTTTTATGAACCTTGTTTTGCTTAGGACGACGGTAGCATTATAAGGTGATCCCTCACTTAAATTTCAAGATGAATTGTGTTCTCCTCGAGTGTGCACCATTGGGAAAGTTCGTCGTGTCGAGACACCACGTGATGATCGGGTGTGATAGACTCTACGTTCACATACAACGGGTGCAAGCCAGTGTTGCACATGCAGAACACTCAGGTTAAACTTGACGAGCCTAGCATGTATAGACATGGCCTCGTAACACAAGAGACCGAAAGGCCGAACATGAGTCATATAGTAGATATGATCAACATGATGATGTTCACCATTGAAACCACGTCAACTCATGTGATTATCGGACTTGAGTTGGTGAATTTGGATCATGTGACACTTAGACGACCTGAGGGATGTTAATTTGAGTGGGAGCTTTAGTAATTTGATTAACTAAAGTCATTATCTTGAACAATGGTATTAGTAACCTTTGCATATTTATGTTGTAGATCAATGGCTCGCGCAGTAGGACCCCTGAATTTTAATGCGTTCCTAGAGAAAGCTAAGTTGAAAGATGATGGAAGTAATTTTGTGGACTAGGCCCATAATCTGAGGATTATCCTCACGGCTTCCCAGAAATCATGTGTCCTTGATGCACCGCTTGGTGACCAACCCGAAGACATGTCATCCGAAGACGTTAAGAACGCTTGGGAGGCACGTTCTGGAGATTACTCAACAGTTCAGTGTGCAATATTGTATGGCTTAGAACCTGGACTTCAAAGACGTTTTGAACGTCATGGAGCATATGAGATGTTCTAGGAGTTGAAGTTTATCTTTCAAAAGAATGCCCGGATCGAGAGGTATGAGACCTCCGATAAGTTCTACGCTTGCAAAATGGAGGAGAATGGGTCTATCAGTGAAGATATACTCAGAATGTCTGGGTATTCGACTCGTCTGGTGGAGTTGGGAATTGCCCTTCCGCCAGAGGCGATCATTGATAGAGTTCTTCAATCACTGCCACCTAGCTATAAGAGCTTTGTGATGAACTATAACATGCACGAGATGAACAAGTCAGTCGCCGAGCTGTTTGCGATGCTAAAAGTCGCTGAGTATGAAATCCGAAAAGAACATCAAGTGTTAATCGTCAATAAAACCACTAGTTTCAAGAAGAATGGCAAGGGCAAGGGCAAGAAGGGTAAATCCAAGAAGGATGGCAAAGCAGTTGCTCCTCCTGCAAAGAAAGCCAAGGCTGGACCCAAGCCAGAAACTGAGTGCTTTCATTGCAAGGGAACTGGTCACTAGAAGCGGAACTGCCCCAAGTACCTGGCTAACAAGAAGGCGGCCAACAACAAACAAGGTATATATGATATACATGTTATTGATGTGTACCTTACTAGATCTCGTTGTAGTGCCTGGGTATTTGATACCGGTTTGGTTGCTCACATTTGCAACTCAAAGCAGGACCTACGGAATAGACGGAGGCTGGCTAAGGACGAAGTGACGATGCGCGTGGGAAATGGTTACAAGGTTGATGTGATCGCCGTCGGCATGCTCTCTCTTTGATTACCATCGGGATTAGTGATGAACCTGAATAATTGTTATTTAGTGCCTGCGTTAAGCATGAACATTATATTTGGATCTTGTTTATTGTGAGACGGTTACTCATTTAAATCAGATAATAATGGTTGTTCTATTTATATGAGTGATATCTTTTATGGTCATGCACCCATTGTGAGGAGTTTATTCATATTGAATCTTGATAGTGATGATTCACATGTTCATAACATTGATGCCAAAAGATGTAGACTTGATAATGATAGTACCACTTTCTTGTGGCACTACCGTTTGGGTCATATTGGTGTAAAACGGATGAGGAAGCTCCATGATGATGGACTTTTGGAGTCACTTGATTTTGAATCACTTGACACATGTGAACCATGCCTCATGGGCAAGATGACTAAAACGCCGTTCTCTGGAACAATGGAACGGGCAAGTGACTTGTTAGAAATCATACATACTAATGTATGCGGTCCAATGAATGTTGCAGCGTGCGGTGGCTATCGTTATTTTCTCACCTTCACTAATGACTGAAGTAGATACGGTTATATTTACTTAATGAAACACAAGTCTGAAATGTTTGAAAAGTTCAAGCAATTTTAGAGTGAAGTTGAGAATCATTGTAACAAGAAGATCAAATTCCTATGATCTGATCGAGGAGGTGAATATCTGAGTTATGAGTTTGGCAGTCACTTAAGACAGTGTGGAATTGTTTCATAGTTGACACTGCCTGGAACACCACAGCATAATGGTGTGTCCAAACGTCATAATCGAACCTTATTAGATATGGTGCGTTCTATGATGTCTCTTGCCGATTTGCCACTATCGTTTTGGGGTTATGCATTAGAGACAACTGCATTCACTTTAAATAGGACAGCATCGAAATCCATTGAGACGACGCCATATGAACTGTGGTTTGGCAAGAGGCCAAAGTTGTCATTTCTTAAAGTTTGGGGATGTGATGCTTATGTCAAAAAGCTTCAGCCTGAAAAGCTGGAACCCAAAGCAAAGAAATGCATCTTCATAGGATACCCGAAAGAGATAGTTGGGTATACCTTATATCTCAGATCTGAATGCAAAGTGTTTGTCGCTAAGAACGGAACATTTCTTGAGAAAGAGTTTCTCTCGAAAGAATTGAGTGGGAGGAAAATAGAGCTTGATGAGGTTATTGAACCTTTACTTCAACTAGAGAGTAGCGCAGTGCAGAAAGATGTTTCTGTGGAGCCTACAATAGTTGAAGAGGAAGTTAATTATGATGATCATGAAGCTTCGGATCAAGTCACCATTGAACCTCGTAGGTCGACAAGGGCGCGTACTGCTCCTGAGTGGTACGACAACCCTGTCTTGGAGGTCATGTTGTTGGACAACAATGAACCTACGAGGTATGGAGGAGCGATAATGGGCCCGGATTCCGAGTAATGGTTAGAGGCCATGAAATCCGAGATGGGATCCATGTATGAAAACAAAGTATGGACTTTGGAAGTATTACATGAAGGGTGAAAGGCCATTCAGAACAAATGGATCTTTAAGAAGAAGACGGACGCGAACGGTAATGTCACCGTCTATAAAGCTTGACTTGTGGCAAAGGGTTTTTCACAAGTTCAAGGAGTTGACTACGATGAGACCTTCTCACCCGTAGTGATGCTTAAGTCTGTCAGAATCATGTTAGCAATAGCTGCATATTTCGACTATGAAATTTGGCAGATGGATGTCAAAACAACGTTTCTCAACGGTTTCCTTGAGGAAGAGTTGTATATGATGCAACCGGAAGGTTTTGTTGATCTAGAAAATGCTGACAAAGTTTGTAGACTCCAGCGATCCATTGATGGACTGGTGCAAGCATCTCGGAGTTGGAATAAGCGCTTTGATGAGGTGATCAAAGCGTTTGGGTTTATACAAGTTTATGGAGAAGCTTGTATTTACAAGAAAGTGAGTGGGATCTCTATAGCATTTCTAATATTATATGTGGATGACATATTGCTAATTGGAAACAATATAGAAATGCTGGAAAGCGTGAAGGAATATTTGAACAAGAGTTTTTCAATGAAGGACCTAGGAGAAGCTGCTTTCATATTAGGCATTAAGATCTATAGAGATAGATCGAGACGCTTAATAGCACTTTCACAAAGCACATACCTTGATAAAGTTTTGAAGAAGTTCAAAATGGATTAGTCTAAGAAGGATTTCTTGCCTGTGTTACAAGGTGTGAAGTTGAGTAAGACTCAATGCCCAGTGACTGCAGTAGATAGAGAGAAGATGAGTGTCATCCCCTATGCTTCAGCCATAGGCTCTATCTTGTATGCAATGCTGTGCAAAAGACCCGATGTCAGCCTTGCCATAAGTATGGCCAGAAGGTTTCAAAGTGATCCTGGAATGGAGCACTGGATGGCGGTCAAGAATCTCCTTAAGTACCTGAAAAGGACTAAGGAAATGTTTCTCGTTTATGGAGGTGATGAAGAGCTCGTTGTAAAAGGTTACGTCGATGCAAGCTTTGAAACTGATCCGGCTGACTCTAAGTCGCAAACCGGATACGTATTTATTCCCAACGGCGGAGCGGTAAGCTAGTGCAGTTCCAAGCAAAGCGTGGTAGCCGATTCTACATGCGAGGCGGAGTACATCGCAGCCTCGTAGGCAGCGAAGGAAGGTGTCTGGATGAAGTAGTTCATGACGGATCTTGGAGTAGTGCCGAGTGCACTGAATCCAATGACTCTGCTCTGTGACAAAACCGGTGCCATTGCTCTGGCCAAGGAACCAAGGTTTCACAAGAGGACTAGACACATAAAGTGACGCTTCAATTCCATCCACGATTACATCGAGGAGAAGGACATAAATATTTGCAAAGTGCACACGGATCTGAATGTTGTAGACCCGTTGACGAAACCTCTTCCACGGGCTAAACATGATCAACACCAGAACTACATGGGTGTTCGATTCATTACAATGTAAATCACATAGTGATGTGAACTAGATTATTGACTCTAGTGCAAGTGGGAGACTTTTGGAAATATGCCCTAGAGGTAATAAATAAAGTGTTTATTATTATATTTCCATGTTCATGATAATTGTTTATTACCCATGCTATAATTGTATTGATTGGAAACACATTGCATGTGTGGATGAATAGACAACACTTTGTCCCTAGTATGCCTCTAGTGAATTAGCTCATTGATCAAAGATGGTCAAGGTTTCCTAGCCATTGACATGTGATGTCATTTGATAACAGGATCACATCATTAGGCGAATGATGGGATGGACGAGACCCAACCTATAAATGTAGCATGTGATCATGTCAGTTTATTGCTACAGTTTTCTGCATGTCAAGTATATGTTCCTATGACCATGAGATAATGCAACTCATGGACACCGGAAGAATGCCTTGTGTTTATCAAACATCGCAACATAACTGGGTGACTATAAAGGTACTCTACAGGTATCTCCGAGGGTGTCTGTTTAGTTGGTATGGATCAACACTAGGGTTTGTTACTCCATGTGACGGAGAGGTATCTCAGGGCCCACTCGGTAATACAACATCACAATGAGCCTTGCAAGCAATGTGACTAAGTGTTAGCCATGGGATCTTGTATTACGGAATGAGTAAAGAGACTTGCTGGTAACGAGGTTGAACTAGGTATGGAGATACTGACGATCTAATCTCGGGCAAGTAACATACTGAAGAACAATCGGAACATCATATGTGATTAACTGAATCCTTGACATAGAGCTTCGACCGATGAAGATCTTCATAGAATATGTAGGAACCAATATGGGCATCCAGGTCCCACTATTGGTTATTGACCGTAGAGGTGTCTCGGTCATGTTTACATAGTTCTCAAACCCGCAGGGTCTGCACACTTAAGGTTCGGTGATGTTTCTATAGTATAGAGTTATGCATGGTGGTAACCGAAGGTTGTTCGGAGTCCCGGATGAGTCACCGGATGTCACGAGGAGCTCTAAATGGTCTGGAGGTAAAGATTGATATATAAGAAGTCCTGTTTTGGTCACTGGAAAAGTTTCGGGCTCATCGGTAGTGTACCCGGAGTGCCGGGAGGGTACAGGGGACCATCGGGAGAGGGTATTTCGACCCAAGAGGCTACATGATCTTTGGGAGAACGTATACCATCCCTTAGTGGGCTGGAAAAAGTCCTACAAAAGGCCCATGCAGCTGGGAAGAAATTCCTAAGAGGAAAAGGTGGAAGAAGGCAAAAAGGTGGAAATAAGGAAGGAGTCCTAATCCTACTAGGAGTGGAGGAGGACTCCTCCTCCTATCCACTTTGGCCGAACCAAAGAGGGGCTGGCCCTTGCGCCAAGCCTCCTCCTCTCCTCCTCCTATATATACTAGAGGTTTTAGGGTTTTTTCTACAGATTTTCAGCCACGTGCAACCCTACCCTCTAGTCCGTAGTTTCTCCTCTAGATTGGTTTCAACAGTGCTTAGGCGAAGCCCTACTGGAATTACTCCACCACCATCGCCGTAATGCCATCGCGCTGTCGGAGAACTCGTCTACCTCTCCGTTCCCTCTTGCTGGATCAAGAAGGCGGAGATCGTGATCAAGCCGTACGTGTGCTGAACACGGAGGTGCCATCCGTTCGGTGCTAGATCGGGACGGATCGTGATTGGATCACGGGACGCTCGGCGATTTGGATCGCGAAGACGTTCGACTACATCAACCGCGTTTCTTAACGCTTCCCGCCTAGCGATCTACAAGGGTACGTAGATCCACACTCCCTCTCGTAGATGCTCATCACCATCGATAGATCTTGCGTGTGCATAGGAAAAAATTGGTTTCCCATGCAACGTTCCCCAACAAACATCATATTTAGCGAGTAATTTACGGAAAACACCATGAATAAAATGTGAACCACCATCAGTCATCAAATATCTAGGGACTCCAAATCTAGGGAAAATAACTTCTTTAAGCATTTTAATAGAAGTGTTATGATCAGCGCTACTAGTTGGAATAGCTTCTACCCACTTGGTGACATAATCAACAACAACTAGAATATGAGTATACCCGTTAGATTGTGGAAAAAGCCTCGTATAATCAAAGCCCCAAACATCAAATGGTTCGATAACAAGAGAGTAATTCATAGGAATTTCCTGACATCTACTAATATTACCAATTCTTTGACATTCATGACAGGATAAGACAAACTTACGAGCATCCTTGAAGAGAGTAGGCCAATAAAACCCAGATTGTAGTACCTTGTGTGCGGTTCTATCTCCAGCGTGATGTCCTCCGTAGGCTTCGGAGTGACACTTGCGTAAGACCTGTTCATGTTCATGCTCAGGTACACAACGTCTAATAATACCATCTACTCCGTGTTTATAAAGATGTGGGTCATCCCAAAAGTAGTGCCTTAAATCATAGAAGAACTTTTTCTTTTGTTGGTATGTGAAACTAGGAGGTATAAATTTAGCAACAATGTAATTGGCATAATCAGCATACCAAGGAGCATTATGTGAAGTATTCACGACAGCTAATTGTTCATAAGGAAAGGTATCATCAATAGGTAGTGGGTCATCAAGAACATTTTCTAACCTAGACAAGTTATCTGCCATAGGGTTATCAGCACCCTTTCTATCAATGATATGCAAATCAAATTCTTGTAGCTGAACGACCCACCTAATAAGTCTAGGTTTAAAATCTTTCTTATCCATGAGGTACTTAATAGCAGCATGATCGGTGTGAACAGTTACTTTGGAATCAACAATATAAGGTCTAAAATTATGACAAGCAAACACGACTGCTAAAAATTCCTTTTCAGTAGTAGCATACTTTATTTGAGCACTATCTAGAGTCTTACTAGCATAATGGATAACATTTAATTTCTTATCGACTCTTTGTCCTGGAACAGCACCACCACCATAATCACTAGCATCACACATAATTTCAAAAGGTAGGTTCCGGTCGGGTGGTTGAACAACAAGTGCGGTAATCAAGGCATTCTTAAGAATTTTAAATGCTTCTACACAGTCATCATCAAAAACAAACGAAGCATCATTTTGCAAAAGGTTTGTGAGAGGCCTAGAAATCTTAGAGAAATGTTTGATAAACCTCCTATAGAAACCAGCATGACCAAGGAAACTTCTTATACCTCCGATATCCGTAGGGCACGACATTTTTTCAATAGCATCAACTTTAGCTTTATCAACTTCAATACCTCTTTCGAAGATCTTGTGCCCCAAGACAATACCTTCATTAACCATAAAGTGGCACTTTTCCCAATTCAAGACAAGATTAGTTTCTTCACATCTCTGCAAAACTCGATCAAGGTTGCTCAAACAATCATCAAATGAACTTCCGTAAATGGAAAAATCATCTATGAAAACCTCAAGAATCTTTTCACAAAAGTCAGAGAAATAGCCATCATACATCTTTGAAAGGTAGGAGGTGCATTGCATAAACCAAAAGGCATACGTCTATAAGCAAAGGTACCGAAAGGGCAAGTAAAAGTGATTTTTTCTTGATCCTGACTTGATACAAGTATTTTAGAGAAACCTGAGCAACCATCTAGAAATAAAAAATGAGTATGTTTGGATAATCTTTCTAGCATTTGATCAGTAGAAGGTAAAGGGTAATGATCTTTGTTATTGGCTTTATTTAATTTCCCAATTACCATTCTATACCTGTAACAATTCTTTGCGGGATCAATTCATTTTTATCATTAGGAACAACGATAATACCTCCCTTCTTAGGGACACAATGAACAGGACTAACCCATCTACTATTAGCAATAGGATAAATTATACCTGCCTCGAGAAGCTTTAGTATTTCTTTTCTTACCACTTCTTTCATCTTACGGTTCAATCGTTGTTGGTGATCAATAACTGGTTTGGCATCAGGCTCCATATTAATTTTATGCTGGCATAGATTGGGACTAATGCCCTTAAGATCATCAAGAGTATAACCAATAGCAGCACGGTGCTTTCTCAGAGTTTTCAATAATCTCTTTTCTTCATGCTCTGAAAGGTTAGCACTAATAATAACAGGATATATCTCCTTTTCATCAAGATAAGCATATTTCAACGTATCGGGTAAGGAGGAGGAGGATCCCCAAGTATTTCAACAGGTAAGTTGTGTTTCAAAATAGGCTGCTGCTCAAAGAAAATTTCATCTATTTCATTCCTGTCATTTATATGCATATCATTTTCATGGTCTAGCAACTATTTTTCTAAGGGATCAGTAGGAGGCACAACAATAGAAGCGAGACCAATAATTTCATCTTTACTAGGCAATTCCTTGTCATGGGGTTGTCTACGAAATTTAGAGAAATTAAACTCATGAGACTATTTCTTTCTCACAATCAATCTTAGCATTAACAGTATTCAAGAAGGGTTTGCCAAATATAATGGGACAAAAATTATCTTGTGGGGAACCAAGAGCAAGGAAATCAGTAGCATACTTTACTTTCCCACACAAGACTTCAACATCTCTAACAATCCCTATCGGTGCAATAGTGTCTCTATTAGTGAGCTTAATAGTAACATCAATATCTTCTAGTTCAACTGGTGCAATAGCACGCATGATTTCTTTATATAAGGAATGGGGAATTGCACTTACGCTAGCACCTATATCACATAAGCCATGATAACAATGATCTCCTATTTTAACAGAAACAATAGGCATGCCAACAACTGGTCTATGTTTATGCTTAGTATCAGGTCTAGCAATTATAGAAGCTTCATCACAGAAATGAATAACATGCCCATAATATTATCAACCAAGATATCTTTAACCATAGAAATACTAGGTTCAACTTTGATTTGTTCAGGGGGTTGTAGGTGTTCTAATACAACTCTTATGAACCACAATTGAAGCTTTATCATGTTCCTTTATCCTAACAGGAAAGGTGGTTTCTCAATGTAAGCACTAAGGATAACAGGATCAACATTGTAAGTAATAATTTTCTCTTCAACTTTAATAGCTTTAATTACTTTCACTTCAATGGGAGGATGATATTTAAACCACTTCTCCTTAGGGAGATCAACATGAGTAGCTAAAGATTCATGAAAAGAAGCTACTATCTCAGAGTCAAGTCCATATTAAAAGCACTGGTGTCCACGAAAGATTTAACACAATCAAACATAAGATTTAAACATGACTCCTTATTTTCGTCGAGTTCCCAATATTTAGAGTTGCGTTTAATTCTTTCCAATAAATCCCATTTGAATTCAGTATCTTTCTTCATAAAGGAACCAACACAACAAGTATCGAGCATGGATTGATCATTACGAGAAAGCTGAGCATAAAAATTCTGAATAATAATTTCTCTCGAGAGCTCAAGATTGGGGCATGAATATAACATTGACTTAAGCCTCCCCAAGCTTGAGCGATTATTTCTCCTTCATGAGGCCAAAAATTTAAATATAATTCCGATCACGATGAACTAGATACATAGGATAGAACTTATGATGAAATTCCATTTTCAGCCGGTTGTAGCTCCATGATCCAATATCATCACACAGACTATACCATGTCAATGCCTTCTCCCTCAAAGATAAAGGAAAGACCTTATTCTTGACGTGATCCTTGGGCAGACCTGCAAGCTTAAATAATCCAGAGACTTCGTCTACATGGATTAGATGCAAATCAGGATGTAGTGTTCCATCTCCTGCATAAGGATTAGCTAGCAGTTTCTCTATCATACCCAAAGGAATTTCATAATAAATATTTTCAGTAGGTTCAGTAGGTTGAGGGACAACTCTTTGTGTTTCCGGTTGAGGTAAAGATACCCCGAACAAGCCCCTCAAAGTATTAATTTCCATAGTAACAAGTGACAGTAAATTTCAGCACACTATATAAATTTTTCCTTACCAATTTCCACTCACCAAAGGCGCTTCACTCCCCGGCAACGGCACCAGAAAAGAGTCTTGATGACCCACAAGTATAGGGGATCTATCATAGTACTTTTGATAAGTAAGAGTGTCGAACCCAATGAGGAGCAGAAGGAAATGACAAGCGGTTCTCAGTAAGGTATTCTCTGCAAGCACTGAAATTATCACTAACAGATAGTTTTGTGATAAGATAATTTGTAACAGGTAGCAAGTAACAATTGTAATAACGGTGTAGCAAGGTGGCCCAATCCTTTTTATAGCAAAGGACAAGCCTGGACAAACTCTTATATAAAGCAAAGCGCTCCCAAGGAGACATGGGGATTTATGTCAAGTTAGTTTTCATCATGGTCATTTGATTCGCGTTCGCTACTTTTATAATTTGATATGTGGGTGGACTGCTGCTTGGGTGCTGTTCTTACTTGGACAATACTCCCACTTATGATTAACCCCACCCGCAAGCATCCGCAACTACAAAAGAAGAATTAAGATAAATCCAACCATAACATGAAACATGTGGATCCAAATCAGCCCCTTACGAAGCAACGCATAAACTAGGGTTTAAGCTTCTGTCACTCTAGCAACCTATCATCTACTTATTACTTCCCAATGCCTTGCTCTAGGCCCAAACAATGGTGAAGTGTTATGTAGTCGACGTTCACATAACACCACCAGAGGAGAGACGACATACATCTCATCAAAATATCGAACGAATACCAAATTCACATGATTACTTATAACAAGACTTATCCCATCTCCTCGGGAACAAACACAACTACTCAAAAGCATATTCATGTTCATAATCAGAGGAGTATAAGTGATGATCCAGGATATGAACATATAATCTTACACAAAGTAAACCAACTAGCATCAACTACAAGGAGTAATCAACACTACTAGCAACCCACAGGTACCAATCTGAGGTTTTGAGACAAAGATCGGATACAAGAGATGAACTAGGGTTTGGAGAGGAGATGGTGCTGATGAAGATGTTGATGGAGATTGACCCCCTCACGATGAGATGACCGTTGGTGATGACGATGGCTTCGATTTCCACCTCTCAGAGCGAAGTTTCACCGGCAGGATCGCCCTGTCGGAGCTCTAGATTGGTTCTGCCCAAGTTCCACCTCGAGACGGTGGTGCTTCCTCCCGAAAGCTGTGATATGATTTTTCCAGGACGAAACCCTCAATATAACAGAAGATGGGCATCTATGAGCTGCCAGGTGGGCCACAAGCCCGAGGGGTGCGGTGGCTCCCTGGTGGGGCCCCTGAGGTATTTCATTCGCCTAGTATTTTTTATATATTCCAAAATAATTCTTTGTAGATTTTCCGGACTTTTGGAGTTGTGCAGAATAGGTATCTCAGATTTTTCTCCTTTTCCAGTCCAGAACTCCAACTACCGGCATTCTCCCTCTTCATGTAGACCTTGTAAAATAAGAAGGAAAAGGCATAAGTATTGTACCAAAATGTGTAGTAACAGCCCATAATGCAATAAATATCAATATAAAATCATGATGCAAAATGGACGTATCAACCGCATATAGGCACGTATTGCGGAATCATATTGAACAACTTTGGGTTTGAGGGATTGGATGCACAAGCAGTATTCCCGGTTAGTGCAAGTGAAGGGTAGCAAAATATTGGGGAGAGACCAATTAGAGAGCGACACAATCATCAACATGCTTTGAGATTAACCAACATTGAATGCAAGAATGAGTAGGATATAAATCACTATGAACATAAATATCGTAGAGGCTATGTTGATTTTGTTTCAACTACTATGTTTATTTTTTTCAACTACATGCATGAACATGTGCCAAGTCGAGCCACTTGAATCTTTTAGACGAGGATACCATCCCATCATACTACATCACAACCATTTTAATATGCATGTTGGCACCCAAGACAAACCATTATCCACTCTTAGCTAATTAAGCATGGCATGAGTAACTATAATTTCTAATTGTCATTGCAAATATGTTTCACCCATAATGAAATAAATTTTAAATGATGAGCTAATCATATTTACAAAAGCAAGATAGGCCGAGTTCATACCGGCTTTTCTCCATCTCAATCTTTTCATCAAATATCATCATTATTTCCTTTCACTTGCATGACCAAACGGTGTGGATAATAATAAGACAACACGTGCATTGGACTAACCTGGAATCTGCAAACAATAACTCAAAGGAGAAGACAAGGTAACATGGACTCTCTAATAGGTAAACAATAATGCATATGAGAGCCACTCGGCATTTTCATTTTGGTCTTATCCTTAAGACCCAAAGAAAGATAAATCAAAACAAGAACGAGAAAAACTATTTACAAGGGAAAGCTCCCAACAAGCAAAAGAAGAACAAAAAATCTTTTTGGGGTTTCTTTTAATGCCACAACTAAGCAACTAGAAGACAAAGCTAGAACTATTTTTCTTGTATTTTTCAAAGTTAATTAAACACGCAAAAATAAAGCAAAACAAGGAAATAAACTACCATGGATGCTACAATGAAAGAGTATGAACACCGACTACTAAGATGAGTGTGTGAACATGAATGTAAAGTCGGTGAGAAATATGTACTCCCCCAAGCTTAGGATTTTGTCCTAAGTTGGTTTAGGGCCATGGATGGCTCGGGTAATATCCGAAGTCATAGCTGGGGTTGTGCTGGGCTGCGGCGGCCACCGCCTGAATGACTGCAATGTGAAGGCAAGCTGCTTCCGCATTTCTCTCGTACTCGTTTGCCTCATCTCTAGTTATAAAGTACATATGTCTTTCCTGAAAGTTAAATAAAGCAGGAGCATGAACGGTAACATGGACAGCGCGCTGTCTATAAAAAATTAGTCGGTACTGGAGAGATTGTTCGTTCCTTTCAAGAAACAGAAAATGTACCAAAACCTCAGAATCAAGAAAAGCAGGTGGTAACTCAATATCATTTCCGCGTATGGGCACCCCAAGATAATTTTCTAAACGAGTGGCATAAATCCCACGAAAGAAATCTCCATCCTTAGCATTAGTATGCAACCTTCTAGCAATAATGGCTCCTAAGTTATATCGGCTTTCACCCATTACTGCACCCTTAAGAATACTAAGATCGGTTGCACAAAGGTGGCTATGCTCAGTTTTACCATTAATACATCTATCTATGAATAGGGTAAAATAGTGTATAGCAGGAAAGTGAGTGCTCCTCATGGTAGCCTGTGTAATATTTCTAGTTTCTCTGACAGTGATGCTAGAAAGAAAATCTTTATATTCGGTTTTGTGCGGATCACTATAGCTTCCCCATTGTGGAATTTTGCATGCATGATTAAAATCCTCTATGTCCAAAGTATCTAATTTGTCATAAAGGTCAAATATGATGGAAGGTTTGTTATGATTGAGCAAAAATTCAAACCTTCGCACGAAAGAATCCGTGAGTTGATAGTATTGCTTGCATTTGTCCGAAACGAATTCCTCAAGGTCAGCATTTCTTATATATGCGTAGAATTCTTCCTTGAAACAGGCATCACTCTCTGAATTGATCCGATGGCCATTCACAAGGTCGTACTTGTGCTTCCCTCAATGGTTTAAGGTTTGGCTCACGTATCGCGAGTCTCGGGGCCTTCTTGCTCGATGAACCCCCTTGAAACACCCTTCTCAACATTTTTTATTTTTCTGAAAAGTTCTAGAAAAAAATTAGTGACCCAAAATAAATGTGAACAAAACTCAACAAAACTCGTAGCAACTACTCCCACAAATGCCTAGAGGCTGTATCATGCATCAAAACTACTTGGGACCATACAAATTTGATATGCAAGCTTAAGAACAAGGCCACCACAGCAGCAAAAAATGGCAATATATAAGGCACTAGAACAAAAACTAATTGGACCATTAGAGGAGTCACATACCGAGGAACAATCTCCCAAAACAGTTTTGCGAATGAAGCTTTGCACAAGGAGATCGAAAATGGCAGCAAAATGAGGTAGAACACGGGTTTGAGCAATGGTGGGATTTTTTCTAGAGGAATATGAAGTGGATGGGTGCTGGAATAAGTGAAGGGGGCCACGTGGGACCCACAAGCCCGCTAGGCGTGGCCAGGGGGTGGTCGTGCCTTGTGGGCTTGTGACCCACAGGTGCAGCCCCATGCAGTGTGCTCAGTGCTAGATATTTTTAAATATTCCGGAAAAAATCATCCTGCATTTTTAGGGCATTTGAAGAACTTTTATTTTCAGGTCATTTTTCTATTGCACGGAAAACTCAGAAAACAGAAAAATAATAGCATTTTACTTAATTTAATCTTACTAACAGAAAGTAAAAGTTGGGTACAGAGAGTTGTGCTTTCTAAATTCATCCATCTCATGCTCATCAAAAGGAATCCATCAATAAGGTTTATCAAATCTTATTAACAAACTTCTTTCGAATAACATGAAACCGAAGAATTTTTGAATGACACTAAGTTACCTCAATGGGGATATGCATGTCCCCAACAATAAGTATATCATATTTCTTCTTAATAGTAGGAAGAGGGAATTCAAAGTCTCCAATAATAATCGTTGGAATTTCTTCAATGGAGTTGATACTATGAACTTGAGGTTGTTTCTTTGGAAAGTGTACCATATGCTCATTACCATTAATATGAAAAGTGACATTGCCCTTGTTGAAATCTATAACAACCCCTACAGTATTCAAAAAGGGTCTACCAAGGATGATAGTCATACTGTCGTCCTCGGGAATATCAAGAATAACAAAGTTCGTTAAGATAGTAGCATTTGCAACTACGACACGTACATCCTCACAAATACCGATAGGTAGAGCAGTTGGTTTATCATCCATTTGCAAAGAGATTTTAGTAGGTGTCAACTTATTCAAATCAAGTCTACAATATAAAGAGAAAGGCATAACACTAACACCAGCTCCCAAATCACATAAAGCAGTTTTAACATAATTCCCTTTAATAGAGCATGGTATAGTTGGTATTCTTGGATCTCCTAATTTCTTTGGTACTCCACCCTTAAAAGTATAATTAGCAAGCATGGTGGGAATTCCAGCTTATGGTATCTTCCTTTTATTAGTCACAATATCTTTCATATACTTAGCATAAGGATACATTTTCAGAATGTCAGTCAAGCGCATACGCAAAAAAAGACTGGTCTAAGCATTTCAACAAAGCGCTCAAAATCCTAATCATCCTTTTTCTTGGATGGTTTAGGAGGAAAGGGCATGGGTTTCTGAACCCATGGTTCTCTTTCTTTACCATGCTTCCTAGCAATAAAATCCCTTTTGTCATATCTTTTATTCTTAGGTTGTGGGTTATCAAGATCAACATCATGTTCAATCTCCACATCATTATCATTACTAGGTTGAGCATCAACATGAACATCATCATTAATATTATCACTAGGATCATGTTCATCACCAGATTGTGTCTTAGCATCAGAAACAGAAATATCATTTGGGTTTTCAGGTGTGTCTATAATAGGTTCACTAGCAATATGCAAAGTTCTATCATCATCCTTATTTCTCTTATTACTGGAATGACTAGGTACATCAATATTACCCCTTTGAGAATCTTGCTCAATTCTCTTATGATGGCCCTCGGGATACAAAGGTTCCTGAGTCATTCTACCACCTCTAGTCACAACTTTAATAAAATGATCATTGTTCTTATGTGCCTTAAGTACTTGTTCTACTTGAGTAGTTAACATGGAAGCATGTTTACTAATCAGTTCAAGATCATTGATAGTTCTACTCATATAATCACCTAAGCGATCAAGCATGAAAGCATTATGTTTCAATTGTCTACTAACATAAGCATTAAAATTTTCTTGCTTAACAAAAAAATTATCAAACTCATCCAAGCATTGGCTAGCAGACTTATTATAAGGAATATCGCCTTCATCAAATCAACGAAGAGAATTTACCTCTACTACCTGTGTCGGGTTATCAAGACCATGTATTTCTTCGATAGGTGGTAGATTCTTGACATCTTCAGCTTTAATACTTTTTTCCTTCATAGATTTCTTTGCCTCTTGCATATCTTCAGGACTGAGAAGTAGAATACCTATTTTCTTTGGAGTTGGCTTCCGAGGTGGTTCGGGAATAGCCCAATCATTATCATTGCTCAATATATTATTCAATAGTATTTCAGCTTGTTCAACAGTTCGTTCCCTGAAAACACAACCCGCACAACTATCTAGGTGGTTCCTAGAAGCATCACTTAGTCCATTATAAAAAGAAATCAAGTATTTCATTTTTCTTGAGAGGATGATCAGGCTAAGCATTTAGTAAGTGGAGAAGCCTCCCCCAAGCTTGTGGGAGGCTCTCTTCTTCAATTTGCACAAAGTTAAATATTTCCTGCACGAGAGCTTCTTTCTTATGGGTAGGAAAATATTTTTTAGAGAAGTGATATATCATATCCTGGGGGCTACGCACACAACCAGGAGCAATAGAGCTGAACCATGTCTTAGCATCACCCTATAATGAGAAAGGAAACAACATAAGGATATAGTAATAATGAATTTTGTCCTCATGAGTAAATAGAGTGGCTATATCATTCAATTAAGTGAGATGTGCCACAACAATTTCAGAGTCATAGCCATGGAAAGGATCAGATTCAACCAAAGTAATTAACTCAGGATCGATAGAGAATTCATAATCCTTATCAGTAACAAAGATAGGTGAAGTAGCAAACTTAGGATCATATTTCATTCTAGAATTCAAAGATTTTTCTTTCCACTTGCATAGTAATTTCTTAAGATTATCTCTATCCTTACAAGCAAGAAAGTCCCTAGCTACCTCTCCTTCCATAACATAACCCTCAGGAATACCAGGCAATTCATATCTAGGAGAGATAGGTCTAGCAGGTGTCTCAAAGTGTTCAGTTTCAATAATTTCATTAGTTTGAGAAGTATCATAATTTTCAGCATTGACTCTAGCAATTTGTTCATCAAGAAATTCACCCAGTGGCACAGTATTATCAAGCAAGGTATCATCATAAGCATCATGCATAGCAGAAATGGCATCATCAATTACTTGCGACAAGTCAGAATTACTAGTAGGTGGTGGTGTCGCAAACTTACTCATAACAGAAGGTGAATCAAGTGTAGAGATAGATGGCAGTTCCTTACCTCCCCTCGTAGTAGAGGGATAGATCTTGGTTTTTGGATCTTTCGGATTCTTCATAGTGATCAACAGATATAAATCCCAAGTGACTCAGAGAATAGAGCTATGCTCCCCGGCAACGGCGCCAGAAAAAGGTCTTGATAACCCACAAGTATAGGGGATCACAACAGCTTTCGAGGGTAGAGTATTCAACCCAAATTTATTGATTCGACACAAGGGGAGCCAAAGAATATTCTCGAGTATTAGCAGCTGAGTTGTCAATTCAACCACACTTGAAAGACTTAATATCTACAGCAAAGTATTCAGTAGCAAAGTAGTATCGAAATAACGGTAATGATAGCAAAAGTAACGGTAGCAGTTTTGTAGTGATTGTAATAGTAGCAACAGAGAAGTAACTTAGCAAGGATCAATAATTCAGTATGTGGAAAGCTCATAGGCGACGTATGAGTGACGGATAATTATGTTGGATGGCATTCATCATGCAACAGTTATAACATAGGGTGACACAGAACTAGCTCCAATTCATCAATGTAATGTAGGCATGTATTCCATATATAGTCATACATGCTTATGGAAAAGAACTCGCATGTCATCTTTTGTCCTACCCTCTCGTGGCAATGGGGTCCTAATGGAAACTAAGGGATATTAAGGTCTCCTTTTAATAGAGAACCGTACCAAAGCATTAGCACTTAGTGAATACATGAACTCCTCAAACTACGGTAATCACCGGAAAGAATACCAGTTATTGTCACCCTGGCGGATGCGGATCATAACTTGTAATAGGTGTCTACAACTTGCAAGATAGGATCAAGAACATATATATATATATATTTATGAAAACATAATAGGTTCAGATCTGAAATCATGGCACTCGGGCCCTAGTGACAAGCATTAACCATAGCAAAGTCATAGCAACATCAATCTTAGAACATAGTGGATACTAGGGATCAAACCCTAACAAAACTAACTCAATTACTTGATAAATCTTATCCAACTCATCACCGTCCAGCAAGCCTACGATAGGATTACTCACGAATGATGGAGAGCATCATGGAATTGGTAATCAAGGATGGGTGGTGATGACGATGGCGTCGATTTCCCCTCTCCGGAGCCCAAAACGGACTCCAGATCTAGTCTCCCGAGGAAGAACAGGAGGTGGCGGCGGCTCCATATCGTGAAACGTGATGAACTCTTCTCCCTGATTGTTTTCTCTGCGAATAGGAATAAATAGGAGTGGAATTGAGGTCGGTGGAGTAGCAGGGTCCCACAAGCTTGCTAGGCGTGACCAGGGGGTAGCCGTGCCTGGCAGGCTTGTGGCCTGTGGGTGCCCCCTATGGTTGATTCTTGTGCCAGTATTTTTATTAAATACAAAAATATTCTTCGTAAATTTTTTGGTCAATCCGAGAACTTTTATGTATGCACAAAAATAACACCAAGAATTTCTGCTGAAAATAGCATCAGTCCGGGTTAGTTCCATTCAAATCATGCAAATTAGAGTCCAAAACAAGGGCAAAAGAGTTTGGAAAAATGGATATGATGGAGACGTATCACATAACATCATCAAAAATTATAGATACGTTGGAGACATATCAGTGAGCGCTGGGTAACCAAGGACCGTGTTGTACAGGAGGTGGATGTGCGCGATGTCGAAGACGATGATCTCGGTGTGGTAGTTCTTGCATCCGCCGATGGTGACGGGCAGCCACACCTACTCGATGGGGACCATGGACCTGTCGGTGACTCCTGAGAAGGGTTTAGTCGGCATGAGCTGGTCGTATGGTACTTAGAGCATCTCGAAGGTCTCAATGGAGAGGACATTGAGCCCAGCTCTTCTGTCGATGAGGGTCTTGGTGACGAGGACATTGATGATGGTCGGCATGCACAACATGGGGAGCGTGCCTACCATGAGTGAGCATGTGAGCTGATCCCTCGAGTCAAAGGTGATCGCAGTCTAGGACCACTTGAGGGGACGCATGGCCTCGGGCTTTGGGAGGGTTGCGTTCACCTCCCGTGAGAACCGCTTAAAGATTCAGTTTTATGCTGGGGCTTGGGCGCTGCCGAGGATACAGGCTATCGCCCTTACCACCTAGAAGCCCCTAGCCCCGTCGACCTGCATGTCCTCTTCCTTCCTCCTGGGTTGTGGTGGCAGTGGGGGTAGTCCGACCTCATGAGGACATGCCTCACGAGGCTGGCCACGGTGTGACCCCTCCGAAGGGTCGTCATGCCAGTGGTCCTCCTGAGCCTGATCGCGCCAGCGGTCCTCCCGGGGCCATTCTTATCACTCCTGGCATGGTTCTCGATTGTCCCAACGACCTCTGCCAAGTCCTAAGCCACGATCACTGCGTCCAGGGCGCCAGCCGAAGTGCTCATCGCAGACCTGCCTGAGCTCCTAGCAATCGATGGTGTTGTGGCTGCCATGGAAGATGCAAGACGGTCACCCTCCTGAGGGGGCTTCCTTGTCTCGGCTGCACTTCGCGTCAGGCTCGGCCGGAAGCACCATAGGGGCCTTGCGCTTCGCCTCCTTGGCCTTGGTCTTCTTGTCCTCTGCCTCCGCCACCGGAAGCTCGCGGAGTGTGAGGCGGTCCTCCTCAGCCTTAGCACACTTGTTCACCAGGTTGAACATCTCTAGGGCTGAGCATAGTTCAACGTCGATGGCAAGCTCCTCCTTCATCCTGAGGTCCCGGACGCTGTCGGTGAATGCGGAGATGACGGCCTTATCCGACGCCCTCGGGATCTTGAGGCGGGTGATCGTGAAGCGTTGTATGAACCTGTGTAGGGTCTCTCCCTCCTACTGCTTCACATGCCCCAGGTCATTCATGGTGAGCGCGCGTTCGCGGGTACCTTGGAAGTTGGAAACGAAGCGCTTGTGCAGGTCGTTCCAGTAGGTGATGTACCCCTTTGGGAGGTTGAGGAACCAGGAGAGCGCACTGCCCTTGAGCGCCATGGGGAACCAGCTCGCCATGACCTTGTCGTCGCCACCATCCGCCTAGATGCTTAGCGAGTAGAGCTATAGAAACTCTGCAGGATCTCGAGTGCCGTCGTAGCATGGGGGTAAGTCGGGCTTGAACTTGCAGGGTCACATGGCCGGATGGAGCTCCAGAGCGATGGCGCAACACCCCACCGGACCAGTGAGTGCCACACACATGGAAGGGGCCCGGTCTTGACACTCCTGAGGGGCCGCTTCGAGGGGTGCCCGGTCATGGCGCTGGTTCAGTGGTGCGGGGAGTGCACGCGCCTTGACGCGCGGCCTCGGCACCACCTGGTAGCTTACTTCGTCTCTTGCCCTCGCCCGCGGCTCGCAGGGTTGGTTGCGCGGGCGTGCTTCACGCCTGGGCTCGGGGTCAACGTCGCGCTATGGAGGAGGAGGTGGCGCATCATGGGCCCTATCGTCTGCAAGAGAGGGCTAGGGCCAGAGCGAGTAGGACAACACCGAAGCATCGCCGACGGCACTAACGAGCTCTGCGATGCACCCGAGGCAGTCGTCATACCGTTTGGGTGCAGGGCGGTAGTGCTGTAGCTCGCATGCCATGGCAAGCGCGCCCGTCCCACGCGTTGGTCCAGGACGAGCATGGGAGGACGACCCAGTAGATTGGAGGTGGGGCCGTCGCTCCACGCGATGATTGTCTGGGAGGAGTCCTATTGCTCGTGGGCCTCTAGGCCCGTGGCGGTGTTGGCCACATGAGAGGCATACTGGCGCGTGGCGGCATGGCCCACAGGCGCTGATGACCCATAAGTATAGGGGATCTATCATAGTCCTTCTGATAAGTAAGAGTGTCGAACCCAATGAGGAGCATAAGGAAATGACAAGCAGTTTTCACTAAGGTATTCTCTGCAAGCACTAAAATTATCGGTAACAGATAGTTTTGTGATAAGATAATTCGTAATGGGTAGCAAGTAATAAATGTAGCAAAGGTGCAGCAAGGTGGCCCAATCCTTTTTGTGGGAAAGGACAAGCCTGTACAAACTCTTATATAAAGCAAAGCTCTCCCGAGGACACATGATAATTTCTGTCAAGCTAGTTTTCATCATGATCATATGATTTGCGTTCGTTTCTTTGATAACTTGATATGTGGGTGGACCATTGCTTGGGTGCTGCCCTTACTTGGACTAACCTCCCACTTATGATTAACCTCTCTTGCAAGCTTCCGCAACTATGAAAGAAGAATTAATATAATCTAACCATAGCATGAAACATATGGATCCAAATCATCCCCTTATGAAGGAACGCATAAACTAGGGTTTAAGCTTCTATCACTCTAGCAACCCATCATCTACTAATTACTTCCCAATGCCTTCCCCTAGGCCCAAATAATGGTGAAGTGTCATGTAGTCGATGTTCACATAACACCACTAGAGGAGAGACAACATACATCTCATCAAAATATCAAACGAATACCAAATTCACATGATTACTTATAACAAGACTTATCCCTTGTCCTCAGGAACAAACGTAAATACTCACAAAGCATATTCATGTTCATAATCATAGGAGTATTAATTATCATTAAGGATCTGAACATATGATATTCCACCAAGTAAACCAACTAGCATCAACTACAAGGAGTAATCAACACTACTAGCAACCCATAGGTACTAATCTGAGGTTTTGGGACAAAGATCGGATACAAGAGATGAACTATAGTTTGGAGAGGAGATGGTGATGGTGAAGATGTTGATGGGGATTAATGCCCTCTCGATGAGAGAATCGTTGGTGATGACGATGGCTTCGATTTCCCCCTTTGTGAGTGAAGTTTCCTCGGTAGAACAGCTCCGTTGGAGCCCTAGATTGGTTCTGCCAAGTTCCGCGTCGAGACGACGGCACTTCATCCTGAAAGCTCTCTTATGATTTTTTTCCTGGTCAAAACCCTTTATATAGCAAAATATGGGCACCGGAGGGCTGCCAGGGGGCCCACAGGCCACAAGGGCACGACCAGGGGGGTAGGGCGCGCCCTTGAGGCTTGTGACCTCCTGGTGGCTCCCCTCTAGTATTTCTTTCGCCCAGTATTTTTTATATATTTCAAAATATTCTCCGTAAATCTTCAGGACTTTTGGAGTTGTGCAGAATAGGTCTCTCGTATTTGCTCCTTTTCCAGTCCAGAATTCCAACTGTCGGCATTCTCCCTCTTCATGTAAACCTTGTAAAACAAGAGAGAAAAGGCATAAGTATTGTACCACAATGTGTAATAACAGCCCATAATGCGGTAAATATCAATATAAAAGCATGATGCAAAATGGACGTATCAGGCATCATCTGGGAAACACGGGCGGCTAGGCGCTCGGTGCGGGCCCGACGAGCATCAGACATAGGAGCGGCGAGGCGGAGAATGAGCGTGGCTTGAGGAAGACTTCGACACGCCCCCTACCTGGTGTGCCAAATGTCAGATTTCGGGCTTTGCAAAACCCAAAGAGGTTCGAACACAGGGGCATGTGCTTAGATCCCCAAAAGCTTGGCATCGACCTAGCTCACTAGTCGATGATCTCTACGACGAACTCCCACGATGACGAGGAAGAAGATGCACATGGTGATTTACCCAGGTTCAGGCCGCTGCAAAGCGTAAAACCCTACTCCTGCTTTGGTGGATTGTCTCCCAAGGAGGTTTTTGGATGAACTAGTATAGTGGTGTGTTGCCTCGTGAGGGCGTTCTGGTGATGTTGCGTCTCTTATGTTGCCTCTCTGTTTCGTTGTCCCTTCTACGGTGCAGCCTAGCCTCTATTTATAATGCCCCGGGTCCTCTTCCCTTATCGCTATGGTGGGAAGGGAGCCCGCAACGTCCAAATTTGAAGGGGGCAGGAGTACATCTTTATCCTGACGAAAGGTGGTCTTCGCCTGCAAAGTAGTTGTTGAAGATGCATAGGTGGGCTCGGCGATGACACCCATCCTGCAGGGCTCGTGGTCATGGTCTTGTTGCACCGGAATGGAACCTTTGGGGCGCTTTGGGAAGGGAAAACTTTGTTTCTTCCACTTTACTTGTTGACCACTTCACTTATGCCACTCTAGAATTTGACATTTCACTTTTGCCACTCTTAGTTTTTGACAAACATCACAATTGCCATTCCATGGCAAAAGCAATAATTTTAGAGTGGCAATTGTGATACATTGTCAAAATCTAAGAGTGGTAAAAGTGCAATGAAAATTTATTACTTTTGCCATGGAATGACATTTGTGATGTATTATCAAAAGCTAAGAGTGGCAAAAGTGATATGTCAAATTCTAGAGCGGCATAATCAAAGTGGGCAAAAGCTAGAGTGCAAAAACAAAGTTTTCCACTTTGGGAACCCGCGTACATCCTTGCCCCCTTTGCACCAAAGGGGAAACTGTACTGCCTAGCAGGCTGGCGCCCGCCTGTCCCACCTGGTGTCATCCTTGGCCTCCTGAGGCCAAGCGCTGCATAGAGATCTCTGCCTATCCGGAGGGGTCCTGAGGAGGCCCATTCCTTGCAAGTCTTGGTGTTTCCTCCCTCGCGAGCTCAGGGCTCTCGCGAGGGCCTTGCCATGAGTGGGGTCTTGCCAGGCCGTGCCTGGCTGACAAGGTGGGCCATGCCCTGGGCCGCAGGTAGACAGGTGTGTGTGCCCCCGTTCCCAGAACGCCGACATACATGTTGGCCATGGAGTTGTGGTTCATTTGGCCTCAACATAAATATCCAAGTCTCCATCTTGCACCTGTGGGGCTCCTAAGATGGTAGCCCATTCATCAACAGAAGATTGGTGCCTAGTACCTTTATTCATCCATACAATTCTACCATCTGGATAAAAATGAGCCATCAAGTAGAATTGCATGATAATATTGTCGTTCCATGCAGTCATCTCTTTACCAACAAAGGCATCAATATCAATTGCCTTGAAGTTCTCCTTGACATGGGGGAATTAGTCTTTGTTCTCCTTGATGTACTTCCAGTCAATATACTTCATATCACTGATAGTTGGACTCTTGTCTAGCAAGATAGTCTCATAGAAGTATTGTTGCTCCTTAGTATGGAAGCGAGCATCAACATCTGTCGTTCTCTTGATAGAATATGGATCATCTGCTCTCCATTTCCTCAACCCTTGATCCTTTCTCTTTTTCAAGTCCTTTGCCACTGGGTGATCATCATTATGCTCTGGTAGGTGAGGTCTCAGTTTCCTCAAAACAACAATGTCTTCCTCATCTTCCATGGTGGAAGATCTCTTGTTCTTCTCAGTAAGAGGTATATCTCTGGTGGTTCTCTTGGGATCGGTGGCATTTTGCTTCTTGGGAGCAAAAGGCTTAGCCTTGGTAGGTGGCTTGTTGGGCATAACATCAGCGAAAATCTTCTTCTTCTTGGAAGAAGGAGGGTTTGCAGCAGGTTCCTCTTCTTCTTCCTAATGCTCAAATGGGTCCTCATATAGGGAAGTTGGTCTGCCAAGCACTTTGACTGTCCTCTTCATCTCTCTCTTCTTTGCTGGCTTCTTAGCTAAGGACTTGGTTTGCTTGGTGGTGTGAGGGGACTCAAGGGTAAGAGTTACCCCTCTCTTGGTAGTCTCTGGAGCTCTCACAACATCTGAGCTAGCATATTCTTTCCTTATAGGCCTCCTGGAAGAAGTGGCTTCTTCAGAAGTTCTCTTGGCAACCCTTTCCTTCTTTTCTTGCTACTTTTGGGCTTGGATTCAGGCACAAAATCTGAATCTTCCTCATCAGAGTTGAGTTTTCTCCTGGCCCTAATAGCTGCCTTAGGAAAACCATGAGAGCTGGGGTTCTATGGTTTTCTGATGAAGAGCTAGCTTCTGGGCTAGTACTTGCTTCCAGATCAACACTCTGTTCCCTGAAATCATTGTCACTGTCCTCTGAACCAGACATGTTGTCCCTGTGAATAGATGTAGAAGAGTGGAGGGGATAAGCATCACAAAACATAGAAGATTTTGCAAATTTTGAACTCAAAATCTTAGTCTTAAATTTCAGCTAAGTGGTTTTCGGTTCCATCGAGTTTAAGTTTTCAAAGACACCAAGACATACACCCTCATTTAATAGAGACTTGGCAACCTTTTCGGTTTCACCGAAAAGAGAAACACGGTCTAATGGAGAGTGTTCTCTTTAGCTTGTAGGGATCGAAAGTAGGTCTAGAGGGGGGGGGGGTGATTAGACTACTTGACCAAATAAAAACCTAACCTTTTCCCAAGTTAATTGATTGGCAGATTTTAGCAATTCTAGCTAGCATATCAAGTTCACCCTACACATGCATGTCTATGAGTATTGCAGCCGAAAGTAAAGACAAGCATATGTAAGAAGATAGGGATAATCCGATAGGTGGCGCTATTGCACATCCACATTTATGGAGATTTCAACCCACAGAGGGTAATGGTCGCGAGAGTCCATGGAGGGCTCCACCCATGAAGGGTTCCACGAAGAAGGAAAAGGTGGTAGCATCAAGATTTCATTTTTTGTGATGTCACTTTAGTGACGGTGATGGTGCCGGACAAAAATCATCGTGAGACCATATTAGCTGACAAAAATCAATTTTACATGACACAAGTGGTCTGTAACAAAATAGCCATCATTTTGTAGTGGTATTATATTGTCTTTCATCCATGATTACAATGATTATCCCTTTGATGCTTGTTGTTCATGACCCCTAGGTACAGGGTCTCAATCGTAGTCCTTTCGATAAGTAAGAGTGTTCAACCCAACGAGGGGCAGAAGGAATTGATAGGCAGTTTTCAATAAGGTTTCACTACAGGTGGTGTAATATAGTTTTGATAGATAGTTTGATAGCATGATAAAAAGTAACTAGGTATCTATAGTAACAAAGTGTATCAAATGATTTGATCCTTAATTATGCTAGAGACAAGCCGGTGGTACTTCTAATACTGACTAAAACACTCGTGAGGACATACAGGAATATCACCAAGTTACTTTCATGATGATTAATCGAGTTACATTCATTGCCTTGATAAGTGTTATTTGAGTGGACTGGAGCTAAGGTACTATCCTAACTTGAACAAATACCTACTTATGACTATACTCTCCATGCAAGCATCCACAACTACGATAGGAGTAATTAAGATATATCTAACCATAGCATTAAACACTTGGACCCAAAACAACCCCTTAGAGAGTAATTCACTAACTAGGGTATATGTTTCTATCAATCTCGCAACCATCATCCACAAACTAATTCCATAATGTCTTCCCCTAGGCCCAAAGATGGTGAAGTCTCATGTATCTCACATAACGCCACTACAGCAAGAACAAAACAACAAAATACCAAAACAATCAATGGGTGTCAACTTCACATGATTGCTAGTAACCAGACTTCTCCCATGTCATCAAGAACTAATGAAACTACTCACAACTCATCATATTAATCATGATCAGTGGGTGTAAATATATGTTTAACAATCTGAACAATAACAATTTTCGACCAATTAAACCAACTAGCATCAACTACAAGATGTAATCAACGCTACTAACACCCCTAGTTAGATGTTTGATACAAATATTTAGCACAAGAGATGAACAAGACTTTGGAGATGAGCTGGTGCTGGTGAAAATGTTGATGAAGATGATGATCTCATGATGAACGGAGTGTTGGTGACGATGAAGGCTTCGATATATTTCTCCCTCGTGGAGGGAAGTTTACCCAGCAGAATCGCTCCGCTAGAGAGAAAAAATGCACTGCCCAAGTTCCACCTCGTAGACGGCGGTGGAAAGTCCCGAGAATTTTCTATAATTTTTCTAGGGAAAATGTGATTTTAAAGCCAAAAGACATCGGGAGATGAGCCTCTAGGAGCCTACACGGGTAGGTGGCACGGCCAGGAGTGGCTGCGCCACCTGGCCGTGTGGCGGCCTGATGGGTCCAAACTGGCATTTATTTGCTCCATAATTCATTATATATCACGAAAGAATCCTCTAAACCTAGGACCATGCATTCACATATGTTACATTAGACACATAATAATGGGGAATCTTGACTCCCTGAGAACGCCTTCGCCCTATTAATTTCATCACTTCCCCTCATTCTCTCTAGTTCTTCTATCTTAATCTCGCACTCTACTTTTAGTCACCAACCACTCACAAAAGTTTCATCGTCCGCTTACGCCTTGCTTTGGACTATAACGAACCTGTGGACACAATTCTGTAAACCACTACAAGTGACAAAGACTAGTTCTTATGCTCCCTGTGGGATTGATACTCTTGCTTCTAGAAGGCTACAATCAAACTCTATGCACTTGCAAAATATCACTAATCCACATACCAATCGAACCATAGCCATCTTAATCTCAAAGATGTAATGCAATATTCTAGGTTCTTAACTCCAAGGCATCCACAAGACTTAGGGGATCACACCTTCCTCCAATTAACAAGACACCTTCCGCCATTTGTATTTCCCTCTCCACACCATAAGGGCCTCCTCCTTAATTTATTAATCGTCTTTATTAACCCTCGAAGGGGGGTGAAGTAAAAACCAGTGAGAGAAGATATCATGAAGTGAACAAGGATAATACGAACATCTATTGACATCATATTTGATTTGCACATCTTGAGCTTGCGAGAAAATTCTATGAAATAACAATTGACCATAACTTTTCTAGCATCCCTATATCCAAGCGAAGGTCCAAGGTATTTTCATGACAATTGCCTAACAAAAATATGCGGCAATGTCACCCACATCAGTCCCATTCTAGCATACATCTAGTAGGCTATGCATTTGACATGGTTAATCTAGAGCGCAAAAACAACACCGAAGAAAGCAAGTAGAACGGAAACCACATGGTGCTCCTCTTTGAAAAGGGTTAAGAAAATGGCATCATCATCCTCAACTGGCGTCCATTATTGTGGCATGTTGCATAATAGGTCATAAAAGCCCATATTCAGTTGCATGTTCAAATAGTCTTCGAAGAGGCTCAAGAGCAAGAATAAACAACATAGGCACAACCCGGTCACCCTGCCTGAGGTCTCTCTTGTGCACAAAAGGCTTACCTGGTATGCCGTTAATAAGAACTCTTGAAGAGGAGGAAGCAAGCACCAGGGAAATAACATCATTTATATGAGTGATGAGACAGTGTTGTTGCAAAACAGTCACTAGTGCAGAATCGGCCTATAGTCGCGGTTCGTAAGGGCCTTTAGTGTCGGTTCTCGAATTCGGGACTAAAGCCCCCCCCCTCCTTTAGTCCCGGTTCAACACGGCCCGACACCATAGGCCCACCACGTGGCATCTGCCGGCGTCGTGGGCTGGGGGGCCTTTAGTCCCGGTTGGTAACACCAATCGGGACTAAAAGTATTTAGTTTTTTTAATTTTGTTTTATTTTTCCTTTTTAATCCTTTAGGTGTTTATGAATTAATTATGGTTTAATTTTCCTTTTAATTATGTGTTTTCCATTTAATTAATTTTCATTTCAAACATATATTATGCTACTACATAATGTACACACGTTGTGCATATATATAAAAATAGAATTTCTCGTAGAACCGGTCATATATATATATATATATATATATATATATATATATCATCGAATTGCTTGTACGACGACCATTCACATACATATATATATACAATTTCTCCTACAATTTGAGGATCATTACATATATATATATATAGGCATTACTTGTTTTTGATCTATAATGGTATTCTCCTTCGGGATCTATGACCTGGTCGACCAGAAATCCAGCTATTTCCTCTTGAATTGCTCGTACTCGAGCCTCTGGTAGGAGCTGCCCTCGCATGTCCATCAGCTACAAGATGGATATCAAGATGAATATATTAGTTTTGTGTATATATATATTAGCTAGATCATGATAAAAAAATTATAGATAGTGTTCTGGCAAACGTACCCAAAGATTTCTTTCATCTTTGCTCCCTTCAGACGTCATCATGCGAATGTTCTCGCAAACATAGTATGCGTATACACTAGTCCCCTGCTCCTGCCTCATGCACTTTATGAGAATAAAATTCAATCAGGTAATAATTAATCAAGCATGATAATGGTATTGAAACTAGAATTAAACAGATGTATGGACGTAGCTAGCTAGTACTACTTAATTACCTTGGGTCGCACCCATTTCAGCTATTGTGCCCAGTCGCCCAGGACCTGTTTGATGAACTTGGCCCAAGCCCTGGCGGCCTGCAAAGAAAATGAATAAAGGAGTTATTAACTAGTTGATATCAGAAATGAAGTAATTAAAGAGGCCGAATAGTGCAATAATGATTGAAATTACCTGTCAAGCAACCCCCTCACGATTGCATATTCGGATGGATCATTATATAGTGAGTCCAATACTTCAACTTTTCGCTTGTCAACTTCAATGATTAACAAGATCCAGTGGTAACTCCATGCGCATACATTTTGTATAATTAAACGGGCATGTGCATAACTCATCAAGTACACTTATTAACATCCAGTAAGCAAAACATAGAATTTGTAGTACAAGATATACATAGTAACACTCACCCGAAGTTGTAAGGAAGTAGTATTTCTGGTTGGGTGTTTAGATGCTTCAAAAAATCTAGCAAGGATTTCTCTGTGTCTTTTCTCGAATATTGATTTTCCCATATTGCCTGATTAACCGTATTTGGGTCAATGAACCCAATGCCATAGCGTCCAGCTTGTTTCATTTCATACATCTTCATTTTGCATAATACCAAAGAAACAAATATAGTGAGGATAATTACAGGTAATGAACGAGAGCACAACTAGCTAGAGACTTAAATTATAGAAATAAATCACTTACAGACAATAGCAACTGACTAAAGATTTGTCGAGTGCGTCTTGATTGAATAACTGAAACAACTCTGAATAATGAATCCATAGATCTTTTTTATGGAAGTAATGCCTCTTCTTGACTCTCACCATGAGGGGCTCTGTATTGGTATTTGCTGTTATTTGCATGTACCACGTATGCAAATTGTACATTCTTGTTGGTAGAAGCTTGAGATCTTCAGGCTTGACCAGAGGTTTGCTGCGGGCATATTAATATTTTACTTCATCCTCTTTAAGCCCGGGGATTTCCTCAAGGCCTAGGAATTGTTCAACAGTGATACCGGCCTCTTTAGCCGGCCTTATATGATTGGCGGTTACTCCTAGCCGACCGGAGATACTCATAGGTGTTTGTACAATGAGCGAGGGGATCGATTGCACTGCCTGTTCTCCTAGCCGGGGAACAGTTTTCCCGCTTTTTTTGCCAAATCCTTGGCTCGAGCTCGAGCTCGACTCCTTTTGTCCTGCAAGATATGACTTCTTGATAGACCGCACACAGTCATAGTCCTTCTGATTGATACCTGATCGAGCCATATCAATAAAGTGTTTTGAGACATGCTCAGGTACTTTCTCCTTTGGCGGCTGGGGCGGTTTCGGTCCAAAATGGGCCTTCACTTTGGCATCCACTGTGCCCTCGAGTTCCTCCTCAGTGAGGTGGTAAGGAAACTTCAGAAGAGGCTGGAGGCTTGGACCATATTTTAATTTATTTCCTGTTGTACTGCTAGTCGTTGTAGCTGCGGCCTCTCTCTTCTGCTATTGCTTAGGCGACAGAGCACGTTGAGTCGACGGACCATGTTAACGTCGTGCTGGACTTGGAGGAGGAGTCACCTGACGCAATGATGAAATTGGAGGAGGAGGAGTTTGCTGACGCCGTACCATACTTGGAGGAGGGGTCGGCTGATGCGGTGCCAAACTTGGAGGAGTAGGATTCGACAGACGCAGTGGTGGACTTGGAGGAGAAGGAGCCAGTGGACTTGGAAAGACGATGCAATCCTTTTTCTATAGAATGATACGATGTATGGCCTCTCCCAGTGTTCTCTCCTCGTCACCTCCAAGAATGTCAAGTTGTAGCTCGTGATATCCTGATATCACTTCATCAACCCCGACACGAGCATATCCAGCTAGAATGGGATTGCAATGGAAGGTTGCTTCTAGGGGATTTGCTAAAGCATAGCCATCCACCACCTTCATGGATAAGTTTTTCACTTTCATGTGTAGCTCACAGTTAGTCATGTATTTGATATCATCCACAGGGTAGCTAGCTAGCAGTGAATCATCATCGATATCGACCGGGGCGGAACCCATGCTGCTTCTCGGCATAGATCGGACGGTGGTATCCAATGCTAGATCGATCTGCTCATCCTGCCGCTGAGACGCCCTTTCCTAGCTGAGTGAGTCAATCTGCTCCTGCTACTACCTGACTCTGGATTCCAACTCTAGGTGCTTTGATTCTAGGCCTTCAAGGCAGAGTGCTTCCTCTTCCTTCCACTCCTCCTGCATCTTATTTCTTGCACGGCTTCTGTAGTTGTCGTTCCAACCCGCAAACCCCTCAAACCACGGAACAACGCCATTCCCTCGTGTTCTTCCCGGGTGTTCAGGATTCTTTAGGGCGCACGTAAGCTCATCATCCTCTCTGTTGGGCGTGAACACCCCCGTTCGAGCTTCTTCTATTTTCATCAGTATTTCGTCTGTCACTCCTTTAAGACTTGCCTTAACCATAATATCCCCTGTCTTTGGGTCCAACTTCCCCCCATGTGCATAAAACCATGTCACGCACCTCGGGGGCCAGGTCACTGTAACTGGAGTGACCCCTCACTAATCATCTCTTATTCGTATTGATCCCACTTAGGCAGGACCGCCTGGTAGCCACCTGGCCCTAGAGTATGGTGCCACTTCTTTTTCGCAGCATTAATCTTGTTCTTTCTTGACCGTTCCTTGGCTAGTTTCGATTCCTTGAACTTCATGAAATCGTCCCAGTGATCTTTTGCCTTCACCAATGCTCCCTCGAATTTTGGAGTGTTCTTATTTGCTTTGACATACGTTGCTTTGACGTACGCATCCCACACATTTTTCTTGAAGGTGTTGAATGTGATCGCCATCTTTTTAAGAGCATGGTTTCTGACTTTCTTCGGATCTGCATCTGTCAAGTTATCTGGTAGTGTGAAGTGTGACATCAGCTCGATCCAAAGCACATATTTTGCTCTTTCGTTGACAAAAGTAACTCCTTATCGATCTCCCTTTGATGGCTTTTTCCATTCTTGTGTGGAGATCGGGATTTGGTCCCTGACAATAACTCCGCATTGATTCTTGAACTTGGTCACATTTTCCTTAGATTCAAGCAGTTCGCCAGTTGACATATTGATGGAATCGATGTTGAACTTTATGCCAAGGTCCAATTTTCTGGCCGGGCCTCGAACTACCCTGTCTCTTGTAGAAGATTTGCTCGATCTGGAGGCCTAAAAGAAGAAAGATCGATTCGTTAATACATATACAACTCAATTAAGACATGTAATGATCACCGGATGGCTTATATAATAAATATACCTTGCCAGTCTTTGTTATTTGAAGAAATTTTCTTCGTCTACATCGTTGTTTAATTCATCTATTCGTTCGTCTTCATCAAACATACAACCCTCACTGGAATTGTTCAGATAATGCGAGCCCTCATCATATTTAGGTTCATGCTCTGGGCTCGTGGAGCGTATGATGTTGAACAGAGCCTCTTCTCCTTCTCTGCCAATATTTTCCATAGCTTTTATTTAACTAACCCAAAAGAAAGGTAAAACAATTTAGTATTCAAATTAGAATGCATGCAATCAATAAGGAAAACTGAATCATAGTACATAATATGCATCATCGAATTTAATCTCGAATAAATCGTCTCGAATATTATCAAATATAATCTCGAATATTATCACTAATACATCTCGAATATTATTAATTATATAATATCACTACTACAGATCCATTTGACGTCTCGCGGGGCAGGCGGTGGACACCCAAAGAGAAGGAACTATGATAGGATCATAGCTTGGGTGAGATCCCTGAAGAACCTGCCAGGTATTGGAGAACCTGACGTCCAATGCATCCATGTAGCGACGGACGTGCTTCTCCTCCTCCCTGACACGGTGACGTACCACCTCCGGCGGGGCCGGCTGCCTCCACACCGAAAGTGGCCCACGAGAACGCCACCAAAGAAGCTCTAGGTCGACGACGGGACCCGGGGCCGGGTTCCTCACCAAGCTGTGCGTCCCTGAAGGTAGCACCTTCTAGTGCCAGCCCGGCGGAGCCCAGTCCCGAATGTTGTCCCTCTGAAGCATGACATCGTCGCGAATGAGTCGACGACGAGGATGCGGACCGGGCATCGTTGACTCCGAGAAAAAATTCTTATGAAATTTTTTTCCTATATACGCAATTCATTTTATTAGGAAATTTTGAGCAAAATATCATACTTTCAATTATAATGTCCCATTCCTAGGTTATAACTATCCTAATAATATTCCTTTATTAATAAAAATAATCGAATTTTTTCTCAATTATAATTTCTTATGCAACATTTTAGTATGCAATTTTTTCTGTAATATGATATACAACATTATATAAAATTAAAAAACAGGAAAAGATATACTAATTAAACACTAACTAAGCCTATATACTTCTATACATCCATTAAAAACAAAGCAACAACATTATATAAAAAATATAATAATTAAAAGCTAATTATAGAACATTATATAAAAAACAACATTATCGAACATTATATAAAATAGAAACACTAATTAAAAAATAGAAAAACAACATATATAAAAAACTATACTAATTAGGGAGGGGGCGGCCATGGCGGCAGGGCTCACAAGGGGGTGACAGCGCGCGAGGTCGAGGAGGGGCGGCGACGGCGACGGCGAGGTGCAGGGGCGGCGACGGCGAAGGCGAAGGCGACGTCGAGGTGCGGAAGGGGCACGGACGGACGGCGACGGCTAGGTGCACGGGGGCGGTGGCCCCGGTGTCAAGGTGCGGCGACGCACACGAACGGCGGCGTCGAGGTGCGGCAGCACGGACAGACAACGGCGTCGAGGTGCGGCGGGGCGCGGACACGGATGGCGACGACGAGGGGTAGGGGTGTGCGCGGACGGACTTTTGGCTGGTTTGGGGAAATTTTCGTAAGTATGGTATATATGGAGGACCCTTTAGTCGCGGTTGGTGGCTCCAACCGCGACTAAAGGGGTTTAGTCGCGGTTGGAGCCACCAACCGCGACTAAAGGTCTGGCTTCCCGCCACTTGGGTTGGATTAAATTCACCTTTAGTCACAGTTGGTGGCTCCAACCGCGACTAAAGAGGGGCCTTTAGTCGCGGTTGGAGCCACCAACCACGACTAAAGGATTGTGTGCCACGCACGGGGCGGGGTGGATGTTTAGTCCCACCTCGCTAGTCGAGAGGAGCTCGGACCGGTTTATAAGCCCTGCCGTGGCTACCGTGTCGAGCTCCTCTCTAATATACAGGCCTTCTGGGCCTAACGCACCTCTGCCGCACCGTGGGCCTACTGGGCCATACGGGCCTGCATCTTGGCCCACATAGCGGTTGTCTTTCTAGTCGTATTCAGGCCGTGGCGGCCGAGTAGGAGGGCTTTTTTGCTTTATTTATTTTCTTTTGTTTCCGAGTGAATCTTTTTCTTTATTTAAATATTTTCTTTGTGAATATTTTTGCTTTAGGTAAAAAAATATAAACTTTTTGTTAGTGCTAATAATTTTCAAATTTGAATAGTTTAAATTCGAATTATTTGAAATTTGTGTGAATCATTAGTTTGTGAATAACTTTACTTCAAAAATGATTTTTTCCGTGATTCTTTTTTCTGTTGTTTAATATTAGTGTGTTTTATCATTATATTCAATTTGTTAATTCTTAGGTTATTTAAAAAATTAAATTACTTTGTAACGGATGATTTTTCGTTCGAAAGCCTGATACTTCGAAAGGGATTGTCCATTTTGTACACGAAGTGCGTCCAGTTTTTGTTGTAACCCTCTCAACTTTTTAGCACATACTATGTGGGTGAAATGATGATACCATGCCAACTTTCAACCTTTTTAGAGTTCATTTGTAGTGCTTATCAATTTCAGGGTCATTTAGCTCAAAAAATCAGTAAATGCATGAAAATAGCGAATGAAGTCAGAAATGGTTGAAAATTGATGTTGTGGCTTCGAATGGTGCATACTGAACGCACAAAAAGTCTGGAGTTAAAATAAGTTAAAAAATGAAATGCCTTTGTAACACACGAGTTTTCGTTTGAAACCCTGATACTTCGAAAGAGATTGCCCATTTTGTACACGAAGTGCGTCCAGTTTTTGTCGTAACCCTCTCAAATTTTTAGCACATGCTATGTGGGTGAAATGATGATACCATGCCAACTATCAACCTCTTCAGAGTTCATTGGTAGTGCTTATCAATTTCAGGGCCATTTAACTCAAAAAATCAGTAAATGCATGAAAAATAGCAAATGAAGTCAGAAAGGGTTGAAAATTGATGGCCTGGCTTCAAATGGTGCATACTGAACGCACAAAACACATAAGTACAATACTATTACAAAGATTCCCTTTGGTTTGTCTGAAGTGGGACTTTCCAGATATATATAAGTCTGGAAAGTAACTAAAGAAGCCGGTCACATCCCAGAGTGGGATCTTTGGGTATAAAACTTGTTCTTCGCGTGTGTCCCTTTGCGTCGTAACCATGGACAATCTTCATCATTTAACTTGATGCTCGAGTCAACATTCATTGTGAATGGAGGAATTTCATGAAACTTTTCATAATCTTCTGACATGTCTGTCTTGTCCTCCACTCCCACGATGTTTCTTTTCCCTGAAAGAACTATGTGGCGCTTTGCCTCATCGTATGATGTATTCGCTTCCTTATCTTTTCTTTTTCTCGGCTTGGTAGACATGTCCTTCACATACAAAACCCGTGCCACATCATTCGCTAGGACGAATGGTTCGTCTGCATACCCAAGATTGTTGAGATCCACTGTTGTCATTCTGTGCTGCGGGTCTTCCTTTATCCTGCCTCCTGTCAGATTGACCCATTTGCACCTAAACAAAGGGACCTTCAAACCAAGTCCATAGTCAGGTTCCCATATCTCCTCTATGTAACCATAATATGTGTCCTTTGGCCCATTGCTGTTTGCTGCATCAAAGCGGATACCACTGTTTTGGTTGGCGCTCTTTTTATCTTGGGCGATCATGTAAAATGTATTCCCATTTATCTCGTACCCTTTGAAAGTCAATGTAGTCGAAGATGGTAACTTGGACAGCAAGTACAGGTCATCTTCAACAGTGTCGTCATGCATGAGATGTGTCTGCAAACAACCGGCAAAACTCACCGTTTGTTCATGTGTAGTCCAGTCGTCAGACTTCTCTAGGTGTTTGGAGCATAGAATATTCTTGTGTTGCTTGATATACGGAGCCACCAAGGCGGAACTTTGTAGAAATGTGTAGTGTGCTTGCGCCAAAGAATGCCCGTCCCGACATACTAGTGAATTCTTTCCTAGCGTGCCTTTTCCACCCAGTCTGCCCTCATGCCATGATTCAGGAACACCAATCGGCTTAATGTCAGGAATAAAGTCAACACAAACTCAATGACCTCCTTTGTTTCATGGCCCTTGGAGATGCTTCCTTCTGGCCTAGCACGATTATGAACATATTTCTTTAAGACTCCCATGAACCTCTCAAAGGGGAACATATTGTGTAGAAATACAGGACCCAGAATGACAATCTCCTCGACTAGGTGAACTAGGACGTGCGTCATGATATTGAAGAAGGATGGTGGGAACACCAACTCGAAACTGACAAGACATTGCACCAAATCATTCTCTAACCTTGGTAGGATTTCTGGATCGATTACCTTCTGAGAGACTGCATTCAGGAATGCACATAGCTTCACAATGGCTAATCAAACGTTTTCCAGTAGAAGCCCCCTCAATGCAACCAGAAGTAGTTGCGTCATAATCACGTGGCAATCATGAGACTTTAGGTTTTGGAACTTTTTCTCTACCATATTTATTATTCCCTTTATATTTGGTGAGAAGCTAGATGGGCCCTTCATACTGAGCAGACATTCGAAGAAGATTTCCTTCTCTTCTTTGGTAAGAGCGTAGCTGGCATGACCCTGAAACTGCTTTGGATCCATGCTGTCTTCTCCGTGCATACGTTGTTGATCCTCCTGTGCCTCCGGCGTATCTTTTGTATTCCCATACATGCCCAAGAAGCCTAGCAGGTTCACGCAAAGATTCTTCATCACATGCATCACATCGATTGCAGAGTGGACCTCGAGGTCTTTCCAATAGGGTAGGTCCCAAAATATAGATTTCTTCTTCCACATGGATGTGCATTTGTCAGCGTCATTCAGAATAGATTGTGTGCCAGGACCCTTTCCAAAAATTACTTTTAAATCCTTGACCATATGAAGTATATCATCACCCGTACGGTGGCGAGGCTTCTTCCGGTGATCCGCCTCACCTTTGAAATGCTTGCCTTTCTTTCTTACGGGATGCCTACTCTGAAGAAATCGACGATGCACCAGATACACATTCTTCTTACATTTATCCAAATATATACTGTCGGTATCATCTAAACAGTGCGTGCATGTGTGGTATCCCTTGTTTGTCTATCCTGAAAGGTTACTAAGAGCAGGCCAATCATTGATGGTTACAAACAACAACGCATGTAGGTCAAATTCCTCTTGTTCTTTCGCATCCCATGCACGTACACCGTTTCCATTACACAGCTTTAATAGTTCTTCAACTAATGGACTTAGGTACACATCAATGTCATTGCCGGGTTGCTTGGGGCCTTGGATGAGCACTGGCATCATAATGAACTTTCGCTTCATGCACAACCAAGGAGGAAGGTTATAGATACATAGAGTTACAGGCCATGTGCTATGATTGTTGTTCTGCTCCCCAAAAGGATTAATGCCATCTGCACTTAAACCAAACCATACATTCCTTGCGTTCTTTGCAAAGTCCTTCCACTTTCTCTCGATTTTTCTCCACTGTGATACGTCAGCGGGTACTCTCAACTTCCCGTCTTTCTTACGGTCTTCGTTGTGCCATCGCATCAACTTGGCATGCTCTTTGTTTTGGAACAAACGTTTCAACCATGGTATTATAGGAGCATACCACATCACCTTGGCAGGAATCTTCTTCCTAGGGTGCTCCCCCTCAACATCACCAGGGTCATCGTGGCCGATCTTATAGCGCAATGCACAGCATACCGGGCATGCATTCAAATCATCGTACTCACCGCGGTAGAGGTTGCAGTCATTAGGGCATGCATGTATCTTCTCCACCTCTAATCCTAGAGGGCAGACAACCTTCTTTGCTTCGTACGTACTCTCTGGAAATTCATTGTCCTTTGGTAGCTTCTTTTTTAACATTATCACCAACTTTTGAAATGCCTTGTCAGATACACCATTCTCTGCCTTCCTTTGCAGCAATTCTAGTATGGTACCCAACTTTTTCTTGTCATCTTCGCAATTTGGGCACAACCCTTTTTTGTGATCCTCTAACATGTGCTGCAACTTCAGCTTCTCCTTTTCACTTGCACAGTTTCTCTTTGCATCGGCAATGACCCGACCAAGATCATCAGCGGGCTCATCTGATGCCTCTTCTTCAGCTCCTTCCCGCATTGCCGGCTCAGCTTCTTCCCCCATTGTTGTATCATCATATTCATGGAACCCATGGCCAGGTTAGCTGTCGTCATCCTCTTCTTCCTCATTCTCTTCCATTAGGACCCCTCTTTCTCCGTGCTTGGTCCAACAGTTATAGCCAGACATGAAACTGGACTCAAACAGGTGGACGTGAATGGTTCTTGAGTTAGAGTAATTTCGATCATTCTTATAACCAGCACATGGCCAATACATAAAACCATCCGGTCGCTTGTTTGCCTCAGCCGTGACCAGAAAAGTATGCACGCCATTAATGAACTGGGGAGAGCATCGGTCGTCGTACATCCATTGCCGGATCATCTTTTACACAACACCCAAAAGACCAAATCAATACAAGTTCATACACACTTGTTCTCATAAAACAACATACAAACTCTCTAGCTAAAGCATTTAAATGCAACAACAAATGCGATGAACATCACAACTAAGGTAACAATTGATCCAACAGCATAGTGATACCAAGCCTCACTATCAATGGCATATCTTTTAAATTTTCTAATCTTCAAGCGCATTGCATCCATCTTGATCTTGTGATCATCGACGACATCGGCAACATACAACTCCAATTTCATCTTCTCTTCTTCAACTCTTTTCAATTTTTCTTACAAATACTTGTTTTCTTTTTCAACTAAATTTAAATTCTTGACAAGAATATCTATGTCGGTTGGAATTTTCGGTTCACATACCTCCTAGATAAAAATATATATGTCAACTTGATGGGCATAATTGTCATAAACACGAAATGCAACAAAGAGTTATAAAAGAGAATATATATCACATCTGAATCATAAACCAGACGAGGGCCGACGGGGACGGTATCAAAACCATGCCACTATGTATAACAAACAACCATATAGGTAAGAAAACTATACAAGTAACTAAATAAATCTTACAAACATGATTTTTTTTATAAAAGGATAAGAACAAGAGGCTCACCAAGGTGGTGCGGGCGACGGGATGGTGCGGGTGATCGACGGTGGTTAGGACGGGGACGTGAAGGCACTAATTAAACCACACCTACAAATGCAATGTAAGAAGTTAATTTGAGCTCAAATTGCATAAATCAAATAAACTACCACATACAAACTAAAACCCACAAATCACTATACTTATAGAGCATTGCAAGAGCTAATCTAGCAATGAGAGATGAAAGGACAAAGTTGCTAACCTTTGTGAATACTTGGATGGATGGGGTGCCTCCAAATCTTGACAAATTTTGACAAAAATGGAGGATGAGCTCGGGGAATAGAGGAAGAACGGAGAGGAGAGGAAAGGGGAAGAACACAGAGCTCGGGCTGGCCGAAGGGTTTCATATAGGGGACCTTTAGTCCCGGTTGGTGGCTCCAGCCCCGAGTAAAGGTTACCCTATAGTCGCGGTTGAAGACACCAACCGGGACTAAAGGTTTCCGTGGGGCCCCAGGCTGACGCCAGCCTGCCACCACACCTTTAGTGCCCGTTAGTGGCACGAACCGGGACTAAAGGTCCGGAACGAACCGATACTAATGATGCCCGTCACGAACTGGGACTAGTGAACACATTAGTGCCGGTTCAAAACCAGACCGGGACTAATGATGTAGACGAAAGGTCTGTTTTCTACTAGTGACTCCCCGTCTATTAGGGTTTTTGAACGCCTTCCATTCTTTTGAAAATTTTCATCTAGCAAAAGATTAATAATACTCATGAGTACTCACTACCCACTTCATGCGGACGTGGATTTTTTAAGATTATGCTTCCGGGCATCTCTTATCCTTACCATTGTTTTAAATAGCGGGCTATGCCATTTAGCGGCGGCTCGACCAAAAGCTATGAAAGGCTATAGCGGAGCTAAGCCTCATTTAATGTTTCTCTTAAATCAAGAAAAATTAAAACAATCAGTATATAATGAGGAATCATATATGATATATTGCATATACTTTACATATACCCATGTTCGTACATCAAAACACGAGTACCAAGAGGCATCCTAATTCAATAACCAAGCTTTACATCAATGCATCATATATATCATAAATAAGAAGAAAAGATAATGCAGAAATATGATTTTGTATAGCGGCTTAGCGGGCTAAATGACTCCAGATTTAGCGCTATAGCGGGAAATAGCGGGCTATTAGCCTTATTTTTAATTTAGCACTAAAAGTGCATAGCTTTAGCGGGAGATCTCTCAAAGGCTATAGAGGGGCTATAGCGGTCAGCTATTTAAAACATTAATCCTTACCCTCCAATATTGCTTTCAGCTGATCTGTGCTACACAACTAACTTAGTGCGTGAAGTTTCTCTTTTTTGTTTTTTCAAAATAAAACAACATATAAACATCAAACTTTGCAGGACAACAAAACATTCTTACTACAATCTGGAAAAAAAAACTTCCAGAACACATTCTACTTAGGATGTTTTGTTGTGTTGCAATCATATGTTGTTTTATATAAAAGAAAGGAAAAGGAGAAAAATACTTGCATGAATAGCGATGTAGAAATGGATGGCTAGATAAGGAGGTGCCCACGAGCCTAAGCTCCACAACATGTTTTTGCATTTCATGCCATCTCCGTCCCTCTGTATCTCCACACAATGCTGGAAGAGTATTAATCTTTTTTGTGGGGGAAAAGGAGTATTAACCTTAAACGTTAAGGCAACCTTAATCTCTCTCTCTCCTTCTCTCTCTCAAACATTCTTCCCAGCCCCACAAAGCAAAAACTAGAAATGTAAAGCTACCATACGCACAAAAGGAGAAGATAAATACATGCTTTTCTCCGCCCTTTCTCTTTCATAGCTTCTCTCTCCTCCTCCTCATCCTCCTCCTCCTCTCTCTCTCTCATTGCTGTCTTCTCTCTTGCGACTGCTGGATGTGATTCTCCACCACCTGCTAGCTAGGTAGAAGACTCCACCACCTCGTCCTTCCTTCTCCCCTGATGGTTTCCTTTTCTTTGCAAACACAAATCCGCAAGAAGGAAAAGTGCAAATTCTAAAGAAAAGATCTGAATTCAGCAGCAAAAAAGCTGGAGGAGTTAAGGGAGAAAGAGAGGAAATATATCTCACCACACTAACTGGCTTCCATGGTGTTCCCTCCAGCGGCTGCATACCTAGATCCGCCTAATTGGAATAACCAGGTACAACATGATCCTCCCTCCCCATGTCCTTCAATTCTCGCTCGTTTTAGGGGTAGAGCACTCCAGCTATGATCCGTCCGTCCATAGCCACCTTCTTCATGGAAAGAGAATTTGTCAAAATTAAAGTAGCTTAGCATGAAGATATATATTCTCCTCTTGAATATTCACAGACAATTCTCTCCTCCTTTCTTCTGATCTATAACATGTTTACGTGTGCGTGCTTAACAGCAAGGTCAGCAGCCGAGGGCGACGGGCGGTGTCGGAGTAGGCGATGCACAGCATATGCCACTGGGTCCGACAGCCGGCACGACGGCGGGGATACCGGAGGTCGGTGCGCTGCCGAGAAGCTCAGCTGCCAATGATGCCGCGGCCGGGCAGCAGGCGCGGCCAAATTCCATGACGGAGCGCGCGCGGATGGCCCGGGTGCCGCAACCGGAGCCGGCGCTTAAGTGCCCGCGGTGCGACTCCACCAACACCAAGTTCTGCTACTACAACAACTACTCCCTCTCGCAGCCCCGCCACTTCTGCAAGGCATGCCGCCGCTACTGGACTCGCGGGGGCGCCCTCCGGTCCGTTCCGGTGGGGGGCGGGTGCCGCCGCAACAAGCGCTCGTCCAAGTCATCTGCCGGCGCCGCGTCCTCGTCCAAGCCATCTTCTTCTTCAGCCAGGCAACTTCCCGGTGGCGCGTCATCTATGCCATCAACCGCGCCGTCCACCACCTTGGGGCCCGACGGCGCATCAATCCCTCCGGGCCTCAGCTCCATGTCGCACCACCTGCCGTTCATGGGCGCGATGCACCCGCCGGGGCCCAACCTAGGGCTAGCCTTTTCCACCGGCCTGCCGCAGCTCGCCATGCAGCACCACCACCACCACATGGACGGCGTGGATCAGTTCCCTCTGGCCAGCGGCGGGGGCGCCACCTTTGGCGCGTCACTGGAGCAGTGGCGGGTGCAGCAGCAGCAGCAGCAACAGTTTCCGTTCTTGGAACTTCCACCGGCGCCGCCCATGTACCAACTGGGGATGCAAGCTAATCGGGAAGCAGGGAGCAGCGCAGCGGCACCGTCGCCGGCGATGTTCACGTTAGGGCAATCTAGTGCAAGCACAGCGAGGCGCGACGAAGGGTCAATGAAGCTGGCGGACAGCAAAGGGCAAGAGATGACATTGCAGAGGCAGTACATGCAGATGGAGGCTCTACGCCAAGGGGATGGCGTCTGGGGTGGCAACGCCAGCGACAATAACGGCAATGGCAGTGGCAGCTGGACCATGAACATCCCCGGATTCCATTCTTCGTCGGGCGGTGGCGACGGCGGCGGCCTGTTGTAGTATACACCGCAGTTACTTGGTCAATCAGCATGGCTGGAAGAGATGCACATGCATCGTTGAACAGGACGGTACTAAATTAAAGAAGGGGTTCAAGCATTAATTCTTCATCGGGTAGTACTGTAGAAGCGCTGCTAGCTCATGATGGTCTAAGGTAGGTGATTCAAGTTAAAGTTGCTCCTTGGTTAACACTTTTGCACCATTTGGTCTGCCTGTGTAGTACGTGTCCATTGTGTTATATACCTTTGAAAACCTTTTCACAGTTACATATGGAAGGATATATACTTAGATGATGGGTATAAGTGGTCATATGTTTTTTAATTTACTTGGGGATTGGTGATTGGTTAATTAATTAGATTGTGTTCAGTGCAACTTGCATGAAATGAATGTATGATTGATTTGTTTTCAGTGAACTTGTATGTATATTCCATCTGTACAAGTTTCGTCAGTGTGTTCCTTTCTTTGTAGAGAGTTTTGACTGATAACGGCATGCTAGAACTAGTGCAGCAACTCTTAATTGCATGCATGCATTTGGGTTTTAGTTACCTAGTCCTGGACTCCTGGTAAAACGCTTCCTTCGAACTTATATCCTTGAAGTCAAGTATATTAACTTATAGCGCCCCCCCCCCCACCCCCCTCCCCCACGCAAAAAAAAGTATGAACTTATAGTTGCCTGCTTATCAGAATCGATGAATATTACAATTCTCATATTCTCCAGCTCCGAATCTCTAAACATGGGTCATATTTGTAAAGTCTGTATGTCATAATGCCTAGTCAAACTCTACACGTATTAGTCTATTAATTATATTTATTATTACGTTGCAATTGCATGCCTAAATTGTGATGGTTGCTGCTATATGTAATCAATTCTGAATCAGTCACCATATATTATGTCTCACATATTTATTTATTTGTTGAAAAGATATCTCGCATATTATTTGGTACAGCTTAACTCAACTGATGGTTAGATGTCTATAAAATTTATATATGGTGGGGATCTTAACAAGCACATGAATATTTTTGTATACATAATAAAAGGAAAAGTAATCCTTCCGGTATTTGTCGATTTCGGTCATGAATTAGGAAAATCCTAAATGATACATTAAATATGTATGATTACCATGTTTTATCTATGCAGATATTATTGGTTAGAGCAACTTAAATTTAATAATCCTGTAATTGGGGAATCAGGCATGCACATCTTCTCTGACAAATAAAACACTCCATCTGTTTCAAAATAAAAGAATTTTATTTTGGAAAGAATGGAGTACATACACTACAGGATAAATAAATGAAGCCGAGTATGAAGCATACTCTGCGAAGACCACTGAACCCTTGACGAAATGTAGGTCGAGCGCTGCACTCAGCTTAGAGTACTCGGCTTAACTTGTATCGACTTAGGCACTGTAATACGTACGAGTGCTACTTTACGGGTACTCGGCTTATATATAAACCGAATATAAAACTACGAAGAAGCAGGATGATAACTTATACATAGGAAGGAGTTCCGCCATTTATTTGCTTTCTACAATTCCCATTTGCCCTCATTTAATTCCATTAAGCTACTTTCCCCTTTCTACCATTGGATATCATGCACTTCTGAAAGAGCATGACCGTTTCTCCTTTTATTCACTGCATCCATAGGACCACATGTGTGCATGTATGTGAGAGATTTTTTAATCTCTTGAAGTCTTGGAAATGTACGCTTAGGTGAAATTCCTTGGAAAACTCCACCCCCCCCCCCCCCTTTCAATATAGGTTTTAGCTCACATTTTTTGTTAAACCTTTCTTGCTCTCTCCTAACACCCTAAACTATCAAATCCCAAAGAAAATTTGTCTAAGACTAGTTTTCCCATATTTTTCTCATGAAAGTTTGTCTAAGACTAGTTGTGAGGAGTGTTTATGGGCAAAATGAGGGGGTGCTCGTATGAAGGGTATATTTAGAAGTTTGATGCTCCCTCCAATACAAATTAATTGACGAAACTCTAGTACAACTTTGGTATAAAACTGTACTAGAGCTGTGTCCATAATTTGAATTGTAGGAAGTATTTAATTTAACAAAAAATATGGTAAGGCAAACATCAATTCCTGGTCTTAGGAGGAAATATTCACCCGTCTCCCAATGTTTATGTAGCTAGTTATCAACGATTATGAACAAGTACTATTGATTGCCTCGGGACTTAGACGGGTGTTGGACTGGGGATCGCCTTGACACTGATAGCGGTGGACGGCCATATATGTAAGGTGCAAGAGGAGGAAGGATTGAAGGATGTGCAGGAGGGGAGGGCCAATGGAAGATCCACCCCATATGATGAGGGGATGCATAGTTTGGGTGGTGTACGTGTGTGTGTGTGCGCGGGGGGGGGGGGGGGGGAGAACTTAACTCCTCAAACGGCCTCTCAAAACTTAACTCCTAAAACATGATGCACCTATCGCTTCCCACAAAACTTAACTAACTCCCAATAGACATTTCTTCCTCATTTTTTGTTGAGTTGTAGGATTTGAGGAAGGGAAGGCGATTTGTGGCACATGGGGGCTGGGACATGGATGCATGCAGTGACGTGAATGCACCAAGATTGGCAAAACGGTTTTGTGATTAGAGCTTAATAATGCATGCCCCGGCACCCCACCTCGCATGCCTTTTTTTCCTTCTGACTTGTAAACTTGGATCTATTGTATCTCTTTGAAATGAAAGTCCAAATTAAGTTTCGTTTGTATATCCGTGTTCGTTCTGACAAGGGCTTTGACATACTACCAATTTCGAATACGTTTTGACATGTTTTGAATTTTCACTAATTTTCAATTGTTGAAACTTAATAGAAATGAATGATAAAATCAATAAGTTTAGGAACTGAAACTTAAAACCATGGAGAGGGGGGGGGGGGGCACCGTTTGACAAGTTGTAAAAATTTCAGCAAGTTTCAACTACTAAAACTTTATAGAACAAATGATAATTCAGCAAGTTTCGAAAAATTCATGAAACTATTTCAAACTTAATATTGAGATTATCAAGTTATAATTTTTAAGACTTTAAAATACGTTGAAATGTATTCAAAGTTGATCTTACTTGAAAGTACTCATTGCAACGAGCATGAATATAGAAATGAAACTTAATTTGAACTTTTGGTTCAAAAGATACAATCGATTCCAATTTACAAGTCAAAACAATATACAAGAATGGTGGGATGGGTGGGGCATACAATAGATTCAAATTTACAAGTGAAAAGGAAAGGCATGGGAGATGAAATAGGTGAGACATGCACTCTCTGCCAAAAACGACATGCATGGGGCCTAGTGCATCGATTAAGGGTTTTTTTCCGCATAAAAACTTCCAATCTATCCATTATCAATCATGGCAGTACAACGGACATCAAAGATAATAAAAATTACATCCAGATCCGTAGAACACCAAGCGACAACTACAAACGCTGAAGCGAACCGAAGGCGCACCCCCGTTATCACCCCTCCCTCACCGGAGTCGAGCAAAACTTGTTGCAGTAGACAATCGAAAAGTAGTCGTGCTACCGCCCCGTAGGACCAGCGCACCAGAATAACAACCGCCGTCGATGAAGATAAGTGTAGATCAGAAGTATCCAACCTGAAGGCACACTGACGTAGACGAACGAATACTAGATCCGAGTGGATAGACGAAAGACAACCATCGACCGGATCCTGTGAGACCCGCCGAAGACACACCTCCACACACCCTCCGACGATGCTAGATGCACCACCAGAACGAGAGCTAGGCAGGGAGACCATTATTTCTATCTTCAGAGAGGTGCCGCCGTCTCGTCTTTCTGAACAGGACACAAACCTTTGCGAAACACAAAGAAAGACATAAAAACGGGACCCTCCCACCAGCAAGGGCCGGGATCCATTGTGCTTCCATGGTCCTAAGGCCACAGGAGACGAGGTAGATCGACGACGTCGCCAGCGAAGGCAAAAACCCTACCCACCTGATGTGTTCGCTATGAAGGGTGCATCGATTAAGGTTAATGGAATAAATCAGTGCATCAATCTTAAAGCAAATGGATCCTGCAAATTTCCGTTTGAGGAAGGGCAGAAAGGGCTTAACTCCTCAAATAAATAAAAAAGTTAAGAGTGTTACACAGATTTGAAGGAAGGGATAGAGATGCTCTAGATCTAAATGCCTATAATAATATCTAATTAAGCATGTAGTACGGCTCTATATTAATCCCCATCCAAAGTCCAAAGACATTCTAAACGGCTGGACGAATGTCTGTCAAGAACGGCATAAGCGATGTGATCAGTTATATGTGGACGAGTACGCCGCGGCGTACATGGTTGAAAATTGCACTACTACCCTTCGATAGAATATGCATAAAAAGTCGGTGCTGTCTTGCATATGTTCATGGATGCGAGCTTTTTATCAGTTTTGCAGTACCAGTGTACAGCATGATGTAACCTCCCAAGTCACACAATTCAGAAGTGTCGACGGCCGTAACGCCATGATTAGGTCATGATTGGAAATGATGGGCTTTCCTCATTGGATGAAAGCTCGTCAAGAATATGCATATCCTATCATAAATAGCCAAGCGCGAAACTTTCTACGTACATATCCTATCACAAATTCTGCACATATATATTCCCCGAAAACACTAGCGCCAAGTGCCAATATACATAATTTTGAGGGTCACTTGCCGGTTGTCCATATATACTCCATAATAGCCAGCAGCAGTGCTTTTAAAAACTGCCCTATTTTTCTCTCTCGGACGAGCAGGAGCAATGCCCTTTATTTGGGTGCGCAGTCTCTGCCTATCCTCATCTTAACTGCGGTAGGGATGCTCATCTGAAGCCTAGCTTGTGTCTGCTCTTTGGAGCACACACAGTACCGCTCGGTGAAAGCTCAGCCTGCGTGGTGTGTGGTGTGGTGTGTGGCTATAGCTAGCTAAGAAGGAAGAGTCTAGCAGCTGGCCGGTGACATGCCGCTGCTATCCCGGCCACCTTTCGATAGGCCAGGAGCGCTGTTTGGCTTTGCGGGAAAGAATAGCTTTTGACCATCCTGCTGCACTGCACACACCACGTTGATGCCATATGTTGTGTCTCTGGCTCTCCGTGCATGCATGCATGCTATGCTAGCCTAGCATCTACCTTCGACACAAGCTTTTCTTCTGCCTCACTTCACGAATCGGATGATCGATCTAATCGGCCTAAACGTGCAGGTGTAGTGTAGGTTCATGGCAGCTAGCAGAGCAGAGAGAACGCAGGTACTAATAGCAACAGGTCCCAGATTACTCCTCCAAGTCTTCATGGCGTTGAATACAAGGTTGTTGCCTGCGGAACATCGATCATAATCATAGCTACTGCTGCATGCCGGCCGGTCGGCTTTGATAGTTCTTTCACGGGACAGGGCATGCACACGCATGGCACGTATAGTACAAGGTATCAACGGCGCGCGGCCATCGGTTTCTCTCTGGCTCTCTCGATCAGCCGCTAATCAGCTCGATGCATGATCTCTCTCGGTTTGATCGATCGATGCATGCACGCATGGGCATGGGTTGATCAATTCGGTACACACGCGCGCGTATCTTTTTTCTCGATCACTGCTGGCGCAGAGCAAAAGCCGCCCGCAGATCCATGGACCATGCAAGCACAGGCGCGCGCATGCACCAACGACAAAGATCAAGGTAGCTAGCAAGCTCCACGGCGGATTCGGGATTTCGGGGGCAGGGAAGAAAGCCAGATACTCTGCCGCAAGCCGTGAGGCTATGAACCGACCGATCACGCGATCTGACGGTCCGGCCGGTAGCGTCGAAGGGACGACATAGTATGCGTGTACTCGATCTCGCGGGCCGGGTCGGAGCAATAATGTAAAAGGGTACGGAGCTGCAGCTCGCGCAGCTGTACATCCTGCGTGCTTATTTATTCTGATCCGCCTTTTCTTCTCATTGCGCTTTTCCTCGTTTATTTATACCTCTGGGCACACCCCACCCCACGTAGTTTGGTTCCTTGGCCTGGCCCGGCCAGGCACAGTGGCACTTGTATAACCTGGGGCTTTCGTACTCGTAAGCGTGCAGTGTGTATACTGTTGCTCGGATTAAAGAGAGGACACATAAATACATGAATTACCAAAGGTATGTACGTGTCCGCCGACTGGCCCACGAACTGGTCAACGGATCCAGACTGGTCTGCGAACGGTGATATGGGAGCTTGCCATCCAACTATGTTCCCTAAACTTTGGTGTCTGTTTTCTTTCAAGTCCACGAGCTCAAAATATTGTCATATCAAATCTTTGATGTGTGACTATATTGAAATGTGACAATACTTGTAATTAAAATATTATAATCCAACTAACTATTCAAATAAAATAGTTCAAGCAGCAATTCAACTTTCACATATGTTCTAGTTTTCCTCTTTAACTGTCCATAAATGCCAAATCAAATCTTCCTTAAGCTGCTCACGAGTTGCTCGATGCGGAATTTGCTAGTGCATTTGAATAGACTCATTAAACGTGGTCGGATTCTGATTTGGAAGTTGGATAGGGTCACTAATGTTCTCCAGACCTCTGGCAACGTGTTCGTCCTTTTCTGATCCTGAAACCATAGAACAATTGCTCTACGATACCATATTTGTCACTAATTAAGTAAATATGTACATGTTAGAAAAAAAAGTTTCCTTATTAGTCTATCCTATACCAGTTTTCTCTAACATGGATAACAAAGGTTTTGCTTGCAGAGGAAGAACTTAGAGGGCAGAGTCAATCCATTGCTCAAGAATGGCAATGTTCTTTGTCTTGATCATGTGTTTAACTATGAGGAGGTCTTGCTTGAATTTGTATTTACATGCTTCATTTGTTAGAGTTTCATTCTGAAAGATTCTCCCAAGCCTTTGCATCAATATTCCGGCAGCCCATAATCACAATTTCCATAGCAATTTACTTAGGGAAGGCTCTAAGCAGCAAAGTTATTTCATCAATGGCTGATATTCCTCTTGGTCTATTTGGGGCAATGTGTTCCCAACATGATTGGGCAAAAGTGTAGTCCAGGAGAAGGTCGAGTATAGTTTCTTCAGTCTGCTCATTGCATAGAGCACAATCATATGATTGCAGGAAGAAATTTGGTTCTGCTAGCAGCTTTCAACAGTCCTTTAAATAGAGGGGTTGCATGAGTTGGCCCCATGAGCTATTTGTACATCTGCTTAATGGAGAATTGATCTGACTTCCAAATATAGGACCACTTGTCTGTTTTGTTGTTGGTATAGTTCAACTTTGGGATTAAGTCATTGAGATGGTGATAGACTGTAGCAGATAGTGGTCTGTGGAAATTATCCAGCAGTTCAGATGAGTATTTGATGTTGGCCAAAGAGAGATTTTCATTTACTGCATAGGAATGAAGTTTAGGATATTGCTGAATCAATGGAGTGGCTTGCCATTTTTCTGTCTGAAAGAGTACAGAGTCCAGTTCCCGCAGAGCATGCTGCGATGTTCTTGAAGAAAGGGATGAGTTATAAGTGTGCTTTCCACCAGGATGAACCTTCAATTTTGCCTTGGGAAGGAGATGAGGTGTAGTAAGATTCCCAAAGAAGTTTCACCCAAGGTAGGTTGTGTTTGTTGAAGAACTTGTGAAGAGTTTTTAGCAACAATGCCAGATTATGAACCAAAATTCCAGTCACTCGTAGTGCTCCATGTGCCTTGGGATTGCAAACAACATCCCAAGCTATCATTGCAACGCATGTTTCCTCAGAGTCATATTTCCTACACATGGAGTGCCTGAGATATTTATTGATTTGCTCCACCAATCCAATTGGTAGGGCCAAACAAGTCATGAAAAAGGTTGACAAGGAGGTGAATACTGATCAAATTAACTGCAACCTTCCATCATAGGACATCAAAGTGGAGCAACCAGAAATTCTTCTTTCTATTCTCCGCATCATTGGATAAAAGCCTTCAATCTTGAGTATATTTATGCTCGATGATAAACCCACATAGGTGAAGGGAAAAGATCTGATCTGGCATTGCAATATCTTGATCATGGTGTGCATGATCACAAAACATATCATCATATCCCGTAAGATCTCTAGATCCCATTTTAGCAGATCTACGGGCAACTTCAAAATGGGCTTGGTCCACTACAAATGCCCTCTCCAAAGCCTTTCTAGCTCCTTCTTGTCTTCGTGCAAACTGAGATCTTTTTGACCAACTAGCTCAGAGATTATTTTGACAAAGGTAGCCCATGAAGGATAGATACCTTCAAACAGATAGTAGCCCATGTTGTACAGATAGCCATTAACGGCATAGTTCCAAGGAGGAGCTTGCCCTTCAGCCAACCTAGCAAACAATGAAGAGTGATGTAGCACACTGATGTCATTGTGAGACCCGAGCATGGCAAAGAAAGTGTGCCAACTTGAAAGATCATGTGATGCAAATACTTCAAGAATGATGGTGAGCTTCTTAACATGACCCTAATGTTGCCATTGTAGAGCTTTTGTGCAGTTATTTCTTCTCCGGTGCATGCAATCAAGAGATCCAAGAAAACATGGCCATCCTCTTGCTTCAGGCATTGCCAAGATACTTTCGGTGTCTGTGGCAGTTGGTTCTCTCAAGTACTGATATCCAAACAGCTCGATGATCGTAGTAGAAAACCTGACCATGCCATCTTTGCGTGTTATCAGACATCTAAAGATGCTTGCCCCACGAACCTGCAGTCGTGCCATACGCAAGCATCCACAATACAAATGTCGAGTGGTGGTAACCACATAATCCAATTCTTCCTATGAAATCCTTCTTCAAGATGAACTAGTCATCGTAGGACTAGATGCCATTAGACACGATCAAAAGCATTTTTGCATGAGAATGCGCCAGAAAAAATTATAAGCAAATAGGGCATCGGGAGCAAATTAGTTTTCCATAAACACCAAATGACCTAATAGACTATTCTTATTCAGCACTCGATGACCCTTGATTGATCCCTTGAAATTGAAAAAAGTTCTTTCGCATGCTCAGGCTCTGCAAGGACCTTCTGCATCATCGTCGTTTCATCTACATAATCCTCGTCGGAAGACTCAATGTAGTGCTTGTACATATAAAACATGTATGAAACCATTGCTTCTAAGAAGGAACAAAAAAAATTAGCACATACAATTCACAAACACCTTTTGGCTGTGGTGACCCCGTAGGAGGGGATGGTACCTGTGCGGAAAATGGATGAGTGGTGTAGAATGGTTCGTCCATTTTGCATCTTTTCCGTTGATATTTATTATGTTTTCAGTCATTATTTCACTTATGATGCAATCCTAATGCCTTTTCTCTATTATTTGCAAGTTCGATACAATGAGGGAGATTGCCGGCAACTGAAATTCTGGAGCGGAAAAGGCCACTAAAGAGTTTGATATTCTTTGGAATTCCAGACAATGTACGGTGAATTGTTTTGGAATATATAAAAATATTGGTGAAATAAATACCAAGAGGGGACCCACCAGGAGGCCACGAGTGTGGGGGCCCCCTACCCCCAGGGCACGCCCCTTGAGCTCGTGGGCCTCCTAGCAGGCCTCCGGTGCCCATCTTCTCCTATATGAGGCTATTTTTCTTAGAAAAAAATCATAAGAAGACTTTCGGGACAACGAACCGCTGTCTTGAGGTGTAACTTAGGCCGGAGCACTTTTGTTCTCTGATGAAGCGATTCCGCCGGTGAAACTTCCCTCCTGGACGGGGAAATCAAGCCATCGTCATCACCAACGTTTCCTCCATCATCAGAGGATCAATTTTCATCAATATATTCACCAGAACCATCTCATATCAAACCCTAGTTCATCTCTTGTATTCGATCTTTGTCTGAAACCCTCAGATTGGGTACATGTTGGTTGCTAGTTGTATTGATTGCATCTTGTAGTTGATGCTAGTTGGTCTAATTGGTGTAACATCATATGTTCAGATCCTTAAGCATATTATTCACACCTATGATCTTGAACATGATGATGATTTTTGATTAGTTACTTTTGTTCTTGAGGACATGGGAGAAGTCTTGTCATATGTAATCATGTGGTGTTGGTATTCGTTTGATATCTTGATGATGTGTATGTTGTTCTTCCTTTAGTGGTGTCATGTGGACGTCAGCTACATGACATTTTACCATATTTGGTCCTAAGGGAAAGCATTGGGGAGTAATAACTACATGATGCATTGCGAGAGTGATAAAATCTTAAACCCTAGTTAATGCGTTATTCTGTAAGGGGCTGATTTGGATCCATATGTTTCATGTTATGGTTAGATTTATCTTAATTCTTCTTTCGTAGTTGCGGATTCTTGGATGAGGGGGTAATCATAAGTGTATTGTTTGTTCATGTAAGAACAACAACCTACCAACATTCCACCCACATATCAAATTATCAGAGTACCAAACGCGAATCAACTAAACATGATGAATCGTGACTAGACAAAATTCCCATGTGTCCTTGATATGTCTCCAACATATCGATAATTTATGAAGTATTCATGCCATATTTACCCATATGTACAATATTTTTATAGAGTTTTGACGCACTTTATATGATTTAAGTGGAACTAACTTGGACTGGCGCTATTTTTAGAAGAATTACTGTGGAGTTGTTATGGAGAAAAAGAAAGTTCTCATAATTGAACAAAACTTTTGGAAGTTATGAGGGAGTACCAAAAGACCCACAGGGGATCCACAAGGCACCTGGGCGCTAATACGTCCTTTTTGCATCATGTTTTCTTGTTGTTATTTATATTGTTTTTATCCATAATAATGCTTTTTGGAGTAATTCTAATGCCTTTTCTCTCATAATTTGCAAGGAACACACCAAGAGGGAGAATTCCGGCAACTGGAAATCTGGACCTGGAAAAGCTACGTCAGGCTACCTATTCTACACAACTCCAAACAAGCTGAAACGTCACTAAGATTTTTTATGGAATATTTAAGAATTATTGGAGCAAATAACTACTAGAGGGGGCCCATCAGGTGGGCACGACCCACCTGGGCGCGCCAGGGAGCCCAGGCGTGCCCTGGTGGGTTGTGCCCTCCTCGGACCACCTCCGGTGCCCATCTTCTGGTATATAAGTCATTTTGACCTAGAAAAAAAAAGGAGAAGGATTTCGGGATGAAGCGTCGCCGCCTCGAGGCGGAACTTGGGCAGGAGCACTTTTGCCCTCCAGCGGAGCGATTCCGCCGGGGGAACTTCCCTCCCGGAGGGGGAAATCATCGTCATCATCGTCATCATCATCACCAATATCTCTCCCATCTTGGGGAGGGCAATCTTCATCAACATCTTCAATAGCACAAACTCCTCTCAAACCCTAGTTCATCTCTTGAGTTCAATCTTGTTACCGAAACTATATATTGGTGCTTGTGGGTGACTAGTAGTGTTGATTACGTCTTGTAGTTTATCACTATATGGTTTATTTGGTGGAAGATTATATGTTCAGATCCATTATGCTATTTAATACACCTATGATCTTGAGCATTATTATTATTTGTGAGTAGTTACTTTTGTTCTTGAGGTCACGGGAGAAATCATGTTGCAAGTAATCATGTGAATTTGATATGTGTTTGATATTTTGATAGTATGTATGTTGTGATTCCCTTAGTGGTGTCATGTGAACGTTGACTACATGACACTTCACCATATTTGGGCCTAAGGCAATGCATTGTGGAGTAGCAATTAGATGATGGGTTGCGAGAGTGACAGAAGCTTAAACCCCAGTTTATGCGCTATTCCATAAGGGACCGATTGGATCCAAAAGGTTAATGCTATGGTTAGAATTTATTCTTAATACTTTTCTCGTAGTTGCGGATGCTTGCGGGAGGGTTAATCATAAGTAGGAGGTTTGTTCATAAGAGCAGCACCTAAGCACCGGTCCACCCACACATCAAATTATCAAAGTACCGAATATGAATTAAACCAACATGATGAAAGTGACTAGATGAAATTCCTGTGTACCCTCAAGAACGCTTTGCTTATCATAAGAGACAGCTTTGGCCTGTCCTTTGCCTCAAAAGGATTGGGCTACCTTGCTGCACTTTTGTTACTATATTTGTTACTTGCTCGTTACAAATTATCTTGCTATCAAACTACTTTGCTACTTCTAGTTTCAGCACTTGCAGATATTACCTTACTGAAAACTACTTGTCATTTCCTTCTGCTCCTCGTTGGGTTCGACACTCTTACTTATCAAAAAGAGCTAAAATTGATCCCCTATACTTGTGGGTCATCAAGGCTATTTTCTGGCGCCGTTGCTGGGAAGTGAAGCGCCTTTGGTAAGTGGAATTTGGTAAGGAAACATTTATATAGTGTGCTGAAATTTATTGTCACTTGTTACTTTGGAAAACAATCCTTTGAGGGGTTTGTTTGGGGTATCTTCACCTTGTCCGGAACCACAATTAGCTACCCCTCAACCTATTGCACCTACTGAAAATATTGAATATGAAATTCCTTCGGGTATGATAGAACAACTGCTAGCTAATCGTTATGCAGGAGATGGAACAGAACATCCTGATATGCACTTGATACATGTGGAACAAATTTGTGGATTGTTTAAGCTTGCAGGTTTACCCAGGGATCAAGTTATGAAAAAGGTTTTCCCTTTATCTTTGAAGGGAAAAGCATTGGCATGGTATAGGCTATGCGATTATATTGGATCATGGAATTGGAATCGTTTGAAATTGGAGTTCCACCAGAAATTTTATCCTATGCATCTAGTTCATCATGATCGGAATTATATATATAATTTTTGGCCTCGTGAAGGATAACGTATCTCTCTAGCTTGGGGGAGGCTTAAGTCAATGTTATATTCATTCCCCAATCACGAGCTCTCAAGAGAAATTATTATCCAGAATTTTTATGCTCGGCTTTCTCGTAATGATCAAACCATGCTTGATACTTCTTGTGCTGGTTCTTTTATGAAGAAGATTATTGAATTCCAGTGGGATCTTTTGGAAAGAATTAAACGCAACTCTGAAGATTGGGAACTCGACGAAGGTAAAGAGTCAGGTATTAAACTGAAGTATGATAGTGTTAAATCTTTTATGGATACCGATGCTTTTCAAAAGTTTAGCACTAAATATGGACTTGACTCTGAGATAATAGCCTCCTTTTGTGAATCATTTGCTACTCATGTTGAACTCCCTAAGGAGAAGTGGTTTAAATATCACCCACCTGTTAAATAAGAAATTAAAAAACAACACCAGTTAAAGTAGAAACTATACTCTATAATGTTGATCCAGTTGTTCCTTCTGCTTATATAGAGAAACCACCTTTGCCTCTTAGGATAAAGGAACATGCTAAAGTTTCAACTGTGGTTAACAAAAGCTATATTAGAACACCTAAACCTAAAGAACAAATTAAAGTAGAACCTAGCATTGCTATGGTTAAAGATCCCTTGGAACAAGATATTGATGGACATGTTATTTACTTCTGTGAAGAAGCTGCTAGAATTGCTAAACCTGATAGAAAAGATAAACGTAGACCTGTTGTGGGCATGCCTGTTATTTCAGTTAAAATATGATATCACTGTTATCATGGTTTATGTGACATGGGTGCTAGTGTGAGTGCTATTCCTTACACTTTATATGAAGAGATTATGAAAGACATATCACCTGCTGAGATAGAAGAAATAGATGTTACTATTAAATTTGCTAATAGAGACACTATGTCACCAATTGTGATTATTAGAGATGTTGAAGTCTTGTGTGGGAAAATAAAATACCCTACTGATTTTCTTGTTCTTGGTTCCCCACAAGATGACTTCTGTCCCATTATCTTTGGTAGACCTTTCTTGAACACAGTTAATGCTAAGATAGATTGTAAGAAACAAACTGTGGGAGTTAGCTTTGGTGATGAGTCTCATGAGTTTAATTTTTCCAAGCTTAGTAGAAATCATCATGAAAAAGAATTTCCTAGTAAGGATGAATTAATTGGTCTTGCTTCTGTTTCTGTACCACCTACTGATCCTTTAGAACAATATCTGCTAGACCATGAAAATGATTTACATATGCATGAAAGTAATGAAATAGATATAGTTTTCTTTGAACAATGCCCTCTGCTTAAACACAATTTACCTATTGAAACTATTGGAGGTCCTCCTCCACCTAAAGGTAATCCTGTGTTTGAATTAAAACAATTGCCAGACACTTTGAAATATGCTTATCTTGACGAAAAGAAGATATATCCTGTTATTATCAGTGCTAACCTTTCAAAACATGAAGAAGAAAGATTATTGAAAGTCCTAAGGAAGCACTGGGCCGCTATTGGATATACTCTTGACGATTTAAAGGGCATTAGTCCCACTCTATGTGAGCAGAAAATAAATATAGAACCCGATGCTAAACTAGTTGTTGATCACCAACGTCGGTTAAATCCGAAGATGAAAGAGGTGGTAAGAACGGAAATATTAAAACTTCTGGAAGCAGGTATAATCTATCCTATAGCTGGTAGTAGACGGGTAAATCCTGTTCATTGTGTTCCTAAGAAAGGAGGTATTACTGTTGTTCCTAATGTTAAAAATGAACTTATTCCACAAAGAATTGTTACAGGCTATAGAATGGTAATTGATTTTAGAAAATTAAACAAAGCAACTAGAAAATATCATTACCCTTTGCCTTTTATTGAACAAATGCTTGAAAGACTATCTAAGCACACACAGTTTTGCTTCCTTGATGGATATTCTGGCTTTTCACAAATACCTGTATCACAACCTGATCAAGAAAAGACCACTTTTACTTGTCCTTTTGGAACCTATGCTTATAGACGTATGCCTTTTGGTTTATGGAATGCACGTGCTACCTTTCAAAGATGCATGATGGCTATATTCTCTAATTTTTGTGAAAAGATTGTTGAGGTTTTCATGGATGACTTCTCTGTTTATGGGAAGTCTTTTGATGATTGTTTACGCAACCTTGAGCGAGTTTTGCAGAGATGTGAACAAACAAATCTTGTCTTGAATTGGGAGAAGTGCCACTTTATGGTTAATGAAGGCATTGTCTTGGGTCATAAAATTTCTGAAAGAGGTATTGAAGTGGACCAAGCTAAGGTTGATGCAATTGAGAAAATGCCATGTCCTAAAGATATAAAAGGTATTCGTAGTTTCTTAGGTCATGTTGGTTTCTATAGGAGATTTATCAAATACTTTTCTAAAATTTCTAGGCCTCTTACTAATCTCTTCCAAAAGGAAATCCCTTTTGTTTTTGATGATGATTGTCTTGAAGCCTTTGAAACACTCAAGAAAGCCTTAATTACTGCACCTATTGTTCAACCACCTAATTGGAACTTGCCTTTGGAAATTATGTGTGATGCTAGTGATTATGCTGTTGGTGCTGTTCTAGGACAAAGAGTTGATAAGAAATTGAATGTTATTCATTATGCTAGTAAAACCCTAGACAGTGCTCAAAGAAATTATGCTACTACTGAAAAAGAATTCTTAGCAGTTGTGTTTGCTTGTGATAAATTTAGACTTAATATTGTTGATTCCAAAGTAACTGTTCACACAGACCATGCTGCTATTAAATATCTTATGGAAAAGAAAGATGCTAAACCTAGACTTATTCGTTGGGTTCTCTTGTTACAAGAATTTGATTTACATATCATTGATAGAAAAGGAGCTGAGAACCCTGTAGCTGATAACTTGTCTAGGCTTGAAAATGTGCTTGATGACCCACTACCTATTGATGAACTGATGAGCAGTTAGCTGCAATAAATGTTGCTAATAGTACTCCTTGGTATGCTGACTATGCTAATTACATTGTTGCTAAATATTTACCACCTAGCTTTACTTACCAACAAAAGAAAAAAATCTTCTATGATTTAAGACATTACTGTTGGGATGACCCACATCTTTATAAACAAGGAGTAGATGGTATTATTAGACGTTGTGTACCTAAGCATGAACAGGGACAAATCCTATGGAAATGTCACTCCGAGGTTTATGGAGGGCATCATGCTGGAGATAGAACTGCTCATAAGGTATTGCAATATGGATTTTATTGGCCTACTCTCTTCAAGGATGCCCGTAAGTATGTCTCATCTTGCGATGAATGTCAAGAATAGGTAATATCGGTAAGCGTCAAGAAATGCCTATGAATTATTCACTTGCTGTTGAACCATTTGATGTTTGGGGATTTTATTACATGGGACCTTTTCCTTCCTCTAATGGGTATACACATATTTTGGTTGCTCTTGAGTATTTTAATAAATGGATAGAAGCTATTCCAACCAGTAGTGCTGATCACAACACCTCTATTAAAATGCTTAAGGAAGTTATTTTCCCAAGGTTTGAAGTCCCTAGATATTTAATGACTAATGGTGGTTCACACTTTAGTCATGGTGCTTTCCGTAAAATGCTTGCCAAGTATGATGTTAACCATAGAATTGTATCACCCTATCATCCTGAGTCTAGTGGTCAAGTTGAACTTAGCAATAGACAAATAAAATTAATTTTGCAAAAGATTGTCAATAGGTCTAGGAAGAATTGGTATAATAAATTAGATGATGTACTTCGGGCTTATAGAACATCATATAAAAATCCTATGGGTATGTCTCCTTATAAAACGGTTTATGGAAAAGCTTGTAATTTGCCTCTTGAGTTAGAACATAAAGCATTTTGGGCAGTTAAAGAGCTCAATTATGATTTCAAACTTGCTGGTGAGAAGAGGTTATTTGATATTAGCTTAGATGAATGGAGAACCCAAGCTTATGAAAATGCAAAATTATTCAAAGAAAAAGTCAAAATATGGCATGACAAAAGAATTCAAAAGCGTGAGTTTAAAGTCAGAGAATACGTTCTTTTGTACAACTCTCGTTTTAGATTTTTTGTAGGGAAGCTCCTCTCTAAATGGGAAGGCCCGTAAGTCATCGAGGAGGTTTACCAGTCTGGTGCCATCAAAATAAATAATTCCGAAGGTACTAACCCAAAGGTTGTCAATGGACAACGAATAAAGCATTATATCTCAAGTACGCCTATTAATGTTGAAAGTAATATTATCCAAACTTTGACACCGGAAGAACACATAAATGAGTCCATCCGAAACACTCCAGAATCCTGAAAATAAGGAGGTACGTGATACGGTAAGTAAACGGACTCCGAAAAATCCACAAAAATATTTTCTGTCAGTTTTGGAATATTTTAGAATTTTGGAAATAAAGAAAGTCCCAGGAAGCGTCCCCTGGTGGGCACAAGACACTAGGGCACGCCAGGCTTGCCAGGCGCGCCCAGGTGGGTTGTGCCCACCTAGGACACCTTCTGTACTCCGTTTTTCTTCCATGTACTTGTCGTCCAAGATAAAAAAAATATATACTTCCCGAACCTGTTGATCACCGTATCGAGAAATCCTCTGTTCTCTTTTCTTGATGTTTTCTGTGCAATTCTGAAAATATGTCATCCCAAGACTCCGAGGGAGAGAGCTATGTTGCTAATTTCATCATTAACCCCAAGTCTTATGGGGATGTGGAGCATTATGGCTGGACCATGAAGGAGGAGGAGGACTATTATCCTAAGGAGAAGGACGAGACAAGCTCAGATGAGGACGAATCTCCATTACCTCAACCTGGGGAAATGCATGTGGAATTTGAGAAGTCCAGCCTCCCAAAGAAACCAAAGAGGCCTAAGATTCAGTTCATACCCCATAGTCTTTTGCAGGAATGCAAGCAGGATTTATGTAAGAAGATACTGGAGCTAGAGTAGGAGGTCGGTGAATTGAAGGAGGAAAATTCCATCCTCAAGTGCAAGCTAAGGAAGGTCAAGCCCTCCACTTCATCACCACCATCATCTTCTTCACCACCAAAGGAGAATTGAGTATCGGGTATGGTCACTCCCCTTGGCTTCCGCCAAGCTTGGGGGAGGTGCCCCGGTATCCTATCATCCCACTACCTTTTTGCTTTTACTTATCTTAGTTCAATCTTTCGCCTAGATGAAATAAAGTTCAGTTTGATCATTTCTTATTTGAGAGTTTGCTTAGTGATCTATCATTGTAATCGTGTGCAAGTTATATAATAAAGTTTAGTTTGAGTTTTTTCTTTCTTTACTTTCATGTTGCAAATAAAGAAAAAGAAATAAGAAAGAAAGGTAAGAAAGGAAATAAATCAATAAGATCTACTAATCCTATGGTAGGTGATGGCACCACATAAGGAAAAGTAGAAGTAGGAAATTTTATTAGAGATTGACAAACATAGCATTAGTCAATGATGCAACTCATGAAAGAATTAATAAGGGAAGAGAAGATCCACATATAAATATACTATCCTAGAAATCTTTGTTATTGTGAGCCCTCATCAAAATATTATATGCCAAAATTGTTGACGTTGGACAAGGAAGACAACTTAATGGTTTATGTTTGTTTATATTCACATAGAAGTCATATTGTCATAGATCCTTTAACATGTGATGCTTGCCCCTACCTTTGCTAGCCAAAAATTCCGCACTAAGTAGAGATACTAATTGTGCATCCAAAAACCCTTAAACCCAAATACTATTTGCAAGAGTCCACCATACCTACATATGGATTGAGCAAGATCCTTCAAGTAAGTTGTCATTGGTGCAATAAGGCAATAAAAATTGCTTCTAAAAGTGTAAGATCATTTAGTGTAAGAGAATATTGAGCGTTGTACGAACTTGGATGACAAAGAATAAAAGCGATAGATTGCATAATAAAGGTTGTCATTCTAAGGGGAAATACAATGTGACGTTCTCTTGCACTAAGGGATTGAGAATACAAACAAATTAGCGCATGACAACCTCTACTTCCCTCTGCAAAGGGCCTATCTTTTACTTTTATGCAAGAGTCAAAGTTTTTCTCTATTCCTTTTATTTTTCTCCTTTGGCAAGCATCATGTGGTGAGGAAAGATCTAGGCACATATGTCCAGTTGAATATAGATAGCATGGGTTATTATTGTTGGCATCACCCTTGAGGTGAGGATGTTGGGAGGCGAAACTATAAGCCAATATCTTCCTATGTGTCCGGTTGAAACATTTTCATCATGGGTACGAGGCGAGTGTTAGCAATCATAGAAGACTATATGATGGTTGAGTATTTGGACTTGCCTAAAGGCTCCGATACATGACCCTTCCTGAAAAGATGATGAATTGTAGTTGCAAAGTTGATTGAGAACATAGTTTGTTGGTTTCTAATAGAGTTTTTGCTTTATACTTCGATTGTGTGATGAACTATTACTTATTCATGAGAAGTATATGATAAAATTTCTATTATAAAAGGCCTATGTTTAATTTTATTGCTGTTATAATAATCAACATGATGCTTCTATGTCCGTATTTTGTTTTTATCGACACCTCTCTCTCAAAGCACGTGGACATGTTTTTCGATTTCGGTTTTCGCTTGAGGACAAGCGAGGTCTAAGCTTGGGGGAGTTGATACGTCCATTTTGCATCATGTTTTCATACTGTTATTTATATTTTTTTTAATCCATAATAACGCTTTTTGGAGTAATTCTAATGCCTTTTCTCTCATAATTTGCAAGGAACACACCAAGAGGGAGAATTACGGTAGCTAGAAATCTGGACCTGGAAAAGCTACGTCAGGCTACCTATTCTGCAAAACTCCAAACAAGCTGAAACTTCACGGAGATTTTTATGCAATATTTAAGAATTATTGGAGAAAATAACTACCAGTGGGCCCCCACCAGGTGGGCACAACCCACCTGGGCACGCCAGGGAGCCCAAGCACGCCCTGGTGGGTTGTGCCCTCCTCAGCCCACCTCCGGTGCCCATCTTCTGGTATATAATTCATTTTGACCTAGAAAATAAATAAGGAGAAGGCTTTAGGGATGAAGCATCACCGCCTCGAGGCGAAACTTGGGCAGGAGCACTTTTGCCCTCTGGTGGAGCGATTTCGCCGGGGGAACTTCCCTCCCGGAGGGGGAAATCATTGTCATCATCATCACCAACATCTCTCCCATCTTGGGGAGGGCAATCTTCATCAACATCTTCAATAGCACCAACTCCTCTCAAACCCTAGTTCATCTCTTGAGTTCAATCTTGTTACCGGAACTATAGATTCGTGCTTGTGGGTGACTAGTAGTGTTGATTACGTCTTTTAGTTGATCACTATATGGTTTATTTGGTGGAAGATTATATGTTCAGATCCATTATGCTATTTAATACCCTCTGATATTGAGCATGATTATTATCTGTGAGTAGTTACTTTTGTTCTTGAGGTCACGGAAGAAATCATGTTGCAAGTAATCATGTGAATTTGATATGTGTTCGATATTTTGATAGTATGTATGTTGTGATTCCCTTAGTGGTGTCATGTGAACGTCGACTACATGATACTTCACCATATTTGGGCCTAAGGGAATGCATTGTGGAGTAGAAATTAGATGATGGGTTGTGAGAGTGACAAAAGTTTAAACCCAAGTTTATGCGCTATTCCGTAAGGGACCGATTGGATCAAAAAGTTTAATACTATGGTTAGAATTTATTCTTAATACTTTTCTCGTAGTTGCGGATGCTTGTGAGAGGGTTAATCATAAGTAGGAGGTTTGTTCAAGTAAGAGCAGCACCTAAGCACCGGTCCACCCACATATCAAATTATCAAAGTACCGAATACGAATTAAACCAACATGATGAAAGTGACTAGATGAAATTCCCGTGTACCCTCAAGAACGCTTTGCTTATCATAAGAGACTGCTTTGGCCTATCCTCTGCCTAAAAAGGATTGGGCTACCTTCCAGCACGTTTGTTACTATATTCGTTACTTGCTCGTTACAAATTATCTTGCTATCGAACTACTTCGCTACTTACAATTTCAGCACTTCTCTACTTACATTACCTTACTGAAAACTACTTGTCATTTCCTTCTGATCCTCGTTGGGTTCGACACTCTTACTTATAGAAAAGAGCTACAATTGATCCCCAATAGTTGTGGGTCATCAGGCGCCCCTAGGGGGTGTCTGCGTCCAGTTACCTTGTGGCCCCTCTGTGGCACCTCTTCTCGTGACTCCCACACCAAAAATTCCTCTATATTCATAAACCTCCGAAAGTTAACCTAGAACTTCTGCTCCATCGCTGCAACTCCTTGTATCGAATAAACCTCATCCGAAGACCTTTCCGGTACCATGCCGGAGTGGGAAATCAACATCGGAGGCCATCTTCATCATCTCGGTGGTCTCCATGACGAGGAACGAGTAGTTCAACCCCGGGGTTGAGGGGTATGTATTAGTAGCTATGTGTTTGATATCCCTCTCTCATGTTATTGATATGGCACGATTTTGATGTACCACGAGCTTTGTTAATATAGTGGGATCATATGGTGTTCTTCCCTCTTTATATTGATTTGATGAATTGAGTCTTTCCCTTTGAAATCTCGTTATGTTGGATTGAATACTTTTGATATTTGATAACACTTGATATATGTCTTGCACGTGGATGCTGATGGTGAAAATGGGGTATTCTATTGATTCACTTGATAGATGTTCTGTTAATCAACTTGCCGATTCCCACGGTGACATTGGGGTAGTCTATGCATATGGGTTGATACAAGTTCTTGTCCTACTTTCTCCGATAGAAATCTTGGGGTCTCTTTGAAGTTCTTTGTGTTCGATTGAATATGATAAATCTAAAATTGTTTGAGGCATGTCGAAAATTTACCCACGGATAATTGTGGTGACATTGGAGTATCTAGGTGACATTAGGGTTGATTGATGCCTATCATATGTGTTATTCTAGTATGAACTCTAGGGTTATTTGTGACACTTATAGGGATGGATCATTAGATTGATCGGAAAGGATAACTTTGAGGTGGTTTTGCTACCTACAATAATTTGATCTTATGTTCTCTGCTAGATAGAAACTTTGGAGTGATCCTTTGTCGCATGTTGAGGGATGCACTAGTGCAGAAATGGCTAGCCACAACTCTTGTTCCTGGCGCGCCATTTCTCACCAACGCCAGCACTAATATTTTCATATAATGTTGGTGTTTGCTAAATTTAAACGCCATAGCTATTATATTAGCCCCAGCGTTGCAAATTAGGCCCATTAGGCCCATGCCAGCAGTAATCCCCGCCTCGCGCCCAGGCTAGCTATACTCCCCACTCTCTCAAGACCCCAACTCCTTCCTCCTCCTCTCGATCCCCGACGCCGCCCGTAGCCTCGCCCAAAGCTGTGCGAAGCCCTCTCGCCCGAAGCCGCCCAGCTCGATGCCGCACCCGAAGCCGCCCCGCCAGACGCCGCCCCGGAAACCACCCTGCCCATAGACCCTCCTCGCCGCCCGGGTATTTGAATCATAGTACATGTTGTAGATAAAACTAGAGTGCTACAATTGTGGGTATTGGGTATTTTGCTAATTGAATCTTAGTACATGTTGTAGATAAAATTAGAATGCTAGAATTGGGGGTATTGGGTATTTTGCTAATTGAATCTTAGTACATGTTGTAGAAAAAACTAGAATGCTAAAATTGGGGGTATTGGTTATTTTACTATTTGGATCTTAGTGCATGCATGTTGTAGAAAACATTTGAATGCTAGAATTGGGGGTATTGTGTATAGCATAAGTGCTTATAATTGTAAAGAACATGTAGTTCGGTGAAGCATAATTGTAAAGATAGAATGTGGTTCGGTGTAGCATAAGTGCTTATAATTAAACCTATAGCATAATTGTTTAGAAGATGTAGTTATAGTTAAGTTTCTTATGTTTCGATCAACCTAAGTAAACAGCCTAAGTAATTTATCATGTACGACACAACCTGTGTCCATTTTGGTAGGCTCATTCATTTCATTCTTTCTGCAAATAGCATGGCCGACTCTAGCCTGTGGGCAGGCTCATCTCATCATTGGTCGGGGTTTTCTGAAGATAAATGCGACATGAGGACCAACCAGGTAATTAAGGTTACAAAAACATGCATTAGCATTGCAAACATCCATATATATATATAAGTATCTAACAACTAATTAATTGTTCATGATTTGAAACCCTTGGTAGACATACTTAGGAGGCCCGTCTTCGCCGGCTGTCGTTGTGCAGTCTTCAGGTGATGTCGACGTTCTCAGTCACGAGCTGATCACATCACGTTAGAGCACTCCCAAGGCCCTGCAAGAGTTGGATGACACCCTGATGAAGGAGAAGGCCAAAATTATCAATGACAATGCTATTGTCTACAATAAGATTTAGAGTCTCGAAGGTCAGACCACGACACTGACCCTCGAGATAACTAAGATCATTAAGGACATATAAGTCGTGAAGACCCACATGACTCAGCTAAAGACGGAGAAAGCACATTACATCAGGGAGGGGAAGACAAATAGGAATAAGCTTCGTGAGATGAAGTTAGTCCTTAGGAAAAACTAGCTAGCTAAGTAGTTGTCGGTGTTCTGGGAATGGGGGTACCAAGACCCGCCTGCCTGTGGCCCAAGGCACAACCCACTTCATCAGCCAAATGGGACCAGGCGAGGCCCCACTCAAGACAAGGCCCTCGCGAGGGACCTAGCCTTGCGAGGAAGAACAACGACGAGACCCATGAAGGATGGGCCTCCTCAGAACCTCTCCGGAGCAGCGGAGGTTCCTATGCAAGGCCTAGCCTCAGGAGTCAAGGATGATGCAAGGAAGGACATGCGGGTGTTAGTGCGCCAGGCAGCGCAGTTTCCTCTTTGGTACAAAGGGAGCTAGGACATATGCGGGTTCCCAAAGCACCCCGAAGGTTTCCATCCCAATGCAAGAAGACCACAACCACCCATCCAGCAGAGCGGACGTCATCGCTGAGCCCATCCCTACACCGTCGACAGCTACTTTGTAGGCAAAGACCGCCTTTGGGAAGGGCGAGCACATACTGCCGTCTCACTTCAAAATTTGCTGTTGTGGGATACCTTACCGCCATGGTGATAAGGGAAGGGGACCCGGGCCACCGCTATGTATAGAGTATAGGTAGCACCATAGAAAGGGGGACCGAACGCACCGACGGAACCCACGGACCAAACCATCCATTCCACCACTCATCCACCACCAAGACACAGAGGGCCTCGAACACCTCAAGAGAGCCCTCAGGAGGCCCAAGAACACTATACTATTTCACCCACATTACCTCCTCGAGAGGCAATCCACCAAAGCAGGAGTAGGGTTTTACGCTTCGCAGCGGCCCGAACCTGGGTAAACTGTCATGTTCATCTTCTTCCTTGTCATCGTGCGAGTTCGTTGCCGTGTCCATCGCGTAGCAAGCTAAGGTGAAGATGCTGCAGGGATCTTCGCACACGCCCATGTGTTCGAATCTTAAGGGTTTTGCGAAGCCTGAAATCCGACATTTGGCACGCAAGGTAGGGGGCATGTCAAAGGCTTCCCCAAGCTTCATCCCTCCCAAGCTTCGCTGCTTTGATGGCCAGCACTCAGCAAGCTTCTCAAGGCCATGGCGAGTCGGTTTTGCTAAACCGCGTTGCGGCAGTCAAAGGCCGACTGAGTAGTCAGTACCAGGTCGCTAGCATTGCCTCTACCATCACCACCTCTGGCACTACTCATGTGCACGATAGGCGGATGCGCCCCCGGCCCTGGCGGCACGCCACACCTACGTGGGAGACCTCAATGCCCATGACACGCTACTGCTAGCAAGCGAGATGCTTCACCACCGACCTACGCATGGGGACCATCCACGACGCGTGGGCCGACCACATGATGGAGTTGATCACCATCGCGTAGAGGGACATCTCCCCTCACCCCTCTCCAGGGCCACACGCACCAGGTGTTGGAGGCTCGCGCACCATGCCCGCTCCCCAGACCGCCGGTGAAGGGACCCCCCAGCGCTGGACGGATCCGAGCGGGGCACGCCACACGCTGTGCTGCTCCTCCTACGAATCCCGGTGACCGGATTTGGGGTGCAGCCCAGCCATGCCCACCAGGCACACAGAGGGAACGACGAGGCGCCACATGCACACACCGACGCACATTGCAGCAACCCGGCTAGTCCTAAGCAGCCAGGGTTGGCAAGCGGGAGCGCGCCATCCGACGTAGACAGTGGGCGGCGCAGGCGTCCGGACAAATAAGGAACGGCAACAGAGGCGCGCTGGGTCACCAAGGGAACAATCCACACCAGGAGGCGCGCGGCTCACCAGGCGGCAGAGGAAGAGGTAATCAACTCCGTTCCGATGCCCGATGCAGGAGGGTTTGTGAGCAACGCGCGCGGGGTGGATTCCCGCCACCGCCAGGAGGGAGCACCCTCGACGCACCTACGAGCGATTCAGGAGCAGGACCGAGCACCTACGTGGAACCCTACGTACCCTGTTACATCCTTCCGCCAGGCGGAGGGATGGATCAGGCGCCCACCATGGAACAGACGACGAACACGGATCAGGCGCGAGCACTTCTCAAGAGTAAGGGGCACCCTGGGCATCCTCGCCAAACCAGGCCTGGGGGCTCCGATCGGCGGTGTACCGGGCCTGGGCGGAGCGAGCTGGAGGGCGCCCCTAGGCCCGCGGGGCATGATATGAGTCGGCGCCCTCGTGGGAAATGATGTTGGGCCGAACCCCCAGGCATCAGGAGCAATGTCTTGGGGGAGTGGCAAGACAAATGCAATGTGGACCACCCGCGACAACTACGATGCCTACGCAGCCTCAGGGGGATGGGCCTCCCGAGGCCTTCGGGACCTCGTCCGGACGACGCTCGGGTGCCTCGCAAGGCATACTTCACCAACAAAACACCCTTATGGCCGCGCCGATGTATCATGCTCATGTTTGGGCCTCGGGAGCGCAATCCTGAGGTCACACGGGGAGCGATGCACTCGGGTTAGGGTCATGAGGGCACGCAACCGGGCAAAAATGCATGGGATGGTCTTCGACGGGGCTACGAGCCACAAAGCCATGCGCCTAGGGGCTTGCCTAGGGCCATGACACTCTCACGTAACAATGAGTGGGATGTATACGCCTAGAGCTCCCCAAGGACGCAGAGGAGTTCCTCCCATGCAATGTGGCAGCCACAACCTGGAGCTAGCAGAGAGGACAACACTGCCCATCAACGGCTATGCCCATGCAACATGGATGCCCTACGCTCAGCACTGGGGGAAGACGAAGGACAACCTAGGACCCGGACGCGGCATTTGCTTGCTTCTTTTTGATGTTCAAGTTGCCAGTTCTTGGAATGAAGCTTGAGAATTTTGAAACTTTATATTTAAAAAAGGGGCAGATTTTTCCCTCTGCGTTTCCTCGTTTGAAGTCTCTCTTTCTAAATGGTGTTTCGCAAGGAGCCAAATGCTCCGCACGTCCCCAAGGCGCCACAGAGCTAGATGGCGAGGACCTGACGCCTCAGGGGAACTTGATTTTTAGCTGTCGGCCCCGCTCGGGGGCGTCGACCGCAGCATGACATCACAACATGGGGTTTCAGGAGGCCCCAGGGCCTCCTGAGGCGGCACATGGAGAGACGGAATGTGGGATCGCTCGAGCGTCAAAGGGGGCTCCTGTGCAGCACGCCTCAGGAGCCCTCATAAGGCCACTCGTCCCCCCTAATGTTGTCCTTGGTTTCCAGTCGGCATCAGGAGTGTCGGGGCCTCGCCCCGTGAAGTGCGTTCTTGGTTTCTGGTCGTACATAACGATGGTGGGGAAATGCATGGGAATTGGACCTGACCACGTAGAGCGGTTTGAGTGTCAAAAAAGGGGGCTCCTGGGCAACGTGCCTCAGGATCCTTACCGATCATAATGCCACTCGGCTTCCTGGTGCCGTCCATGGTTTCCGGCCAGCATCAGGAGTACCGGGGCCTCGCCTCGTGAAGTTTGTCTTCTCCGGTCATACCTAACGATGGTGGGGAAATGTGTGGGACTGGGACCTACAGACGCAGAGTGCCGAATGGGCCCTAGACTGTTCAACAAGCAAGAAGAAAATATCCCGGACGGAGTCACAGCTTGACGGAATGACCCGTCTCGCCTCGCGACGCGCAGGATCGCCAGCGTCATAGAAAGCTAAGTACACTATAGAGCCCATCAGGAGCCTCCTGGCCTAATAACGACCCCAAGGATGAAATAAGGACTACACATGATAACCTAAGAATGCAGGAACTATGGCTACTACGTGCGGCTGCCGAGGCCCCTAAGGGACAATGTGACAAAGGAGGCAACATGCGGGGAGAGGCTCGATCACGACGAGCCGCAAGGCCCAGGGCCCGATAGGAGCAACGGATGTGAGTCGCCCCTAGGGGGAAAGAGCCTCGCGGGGGCCATCTCGGAGGCTGACACAGGGCCACGACCATGGACGCACCAACCAACACCTCAACCAGCAAATCGAGGAAGAAAAGCAAGACAACAAAGGTAACATGCAAAAGATTAATGCCCCACGGGGCAGGGTTCTTGTTCGAGCATTACAGGTACCAGTAAAGGGGAATGGAGGATGCCTAAGGGGAGGAGTCTCCGTTGCCGCCCACGCCACTGGCCGGCTCGGCGTCGGAGCCGTCCTCCTCGCTTGAGGTGGGCACCTAGATGAACCGGTCCACCATGGCCTCCATGAGAAGGCGCATCTCATCTCAGAGGGGGCGCTGGAGCTCGTCAGGCACCTGCTCTCCAAGGTGGCGGAGGTCGAGCTGCAGGGCGAGGCGGCGCAGGTTGGAGTAGATGAGCATCAAGGCAAGGTCTAGAAGGTCGTGCGCGTCGGATGTGCTTTCCACGTCGACGCGAGAGACGCTGGTCTCCAGTGCCTCCACCACCTTTCGAAAGAACTCAAGGTAGCCCCCGTCGCCATGCACGTGCGGTGGCAGCGGGGTGTCCACGACGAACCGGCTAACCGTGCTGGCCGCGCGGCACGCGATGCCCTGGAACTGCTTGGCGCGGAGGGACTCCAGCAGCATGGCATGAGCCGCCTCTTCCTTGGCGGCCTGCACGGCGTTGGCCGCCTCCTGGACCTAGGTCTGGAGGGACGCCAGTTCCGCCCGGGCCTCGGCCTCGCCCCGGAGGGTGGCATCGAAGGTAGCCTCGGCGGTGGTCAGCCAGGCCTGCAGCATCTCTACCTCCTCCTGAAGCTCACCAACTTTGCGTTTCTTGGCCATGGGAATCCTGGAAGAAGGGGAAGGAGGTCAAGCTCCAGACAATGGACAGAAGAATGAGAGAAGAGGGAGGCGTCGGGATACTTACTCGTCGACCAGGGACCACCGCTAGCGAACTCGCGCCGACCCCGAGGGCCTCCCACCGCCGCCTCAAGAGGAGGACGAAGGAGCCGGAGGGGCTGGCCGCTTCCCTGTGCCCGCACTGCGTCCTCCAGACGCAATGAAGGACAGGGGGACGAGAAGGAAAGATGGTTTTTTTGCCGGCGGAGCAAAGGAAACAAGGAGAAGCCTCAAGACTGCAATACCCTTCGCTAGGCAGGGACGGGGTGGATTTATAGGCGTAACCGCAGCCACGAGGTGCCATGGGAGAGCAAGTGTCACGTGCCCCTTGGGAAGCGCGAGGCGGTTCGGTCAATGCGGTTCCATCCACATCGCCTATCCTACCCTCTGAAGAGTCACGTCCGCGCGGCCCGAAGCAGCAGCAGCACTCGATGGGAAGTAATGATGGCCTGCGTTGCACCTAGGCGTCGCGTCAATTCGACTGGGTCCGGTTCCGGACGCCCTCGGGGAGCGAAGGTGTGGGGACCCCCACTCATAAGTCGTGATCACCGAATGTATGTGTATAGTGATCCCAGAGATCCATGCGCACTGAACACGCAAAAACCGAATAGCAAGAGTCTTACATCCATTACATACTGGTTTACTCAAATACGGCCTTTATGGCCAAGTGTTGATATGATTGCAGCGGAAATCTTCAACGATAGCGTGAACCCATGCCATTTGCCTTAACCCTACATGCGTTCTGATTGGGAAGCGTCCTAGCTCACATGCCCGTCACAAGGTAATCTTCATCATAACCTGATCTTTCATGCCTGGCCAATAAAATAACCAGTGGCAAGCCAATGATTACTTTGAATGTACTCGCAAGCAACCCATGTTTGGAACAAGGCAATAACAATGCATGAAATAGCACTAATTAGGTATTTTGCGGAAAGCCAATTTTGAATGCAATGACATGATCAAGCAACTATGTGTAAGCATGCATCAACAGTTGGCAGATGTCCATATGAACAAGTTACAAATATCATCATAAGCAGGGGTTGAACATGTCATGTTCATTCATCACATCAAGTCTTCATACTTGTCTCAAGTATCATCCTTCTGTCATCTGCACACACACACAGACACCAAGTTTGTGAAAACATCTGGACATGGCATAAGCTGCACCACCCAACTGTCTTTGACCATGGACATGGCTATTTGAATAGTTTTACACTCTGCAGAGGTTGTGCGATTTACCCACAAGACTTGGGGAACTGCCGTGTCATCCACGACTCATGGTATATTACATACCCGAGGTAAGCACCCAAACAATGCCTTGCCCATGGTGATACTAAACAAAGAGTCCACTCGTTGGTGCCATCCCTCATGATATACATCACATGTATCATCCATGAGGGCACGCAACGGTGTGCCCGGTGCTTGTAGAGACAGCGCATGTCCTTCCACTCCGGGACAACCCCGTCTCGAGAGTGACCACTTTAGTCTCGCCACTGGTAATGCGGGCTTCGTGCTAGCACCAACCATAGTAATCAACAAAGCCCCATCCCATAAGGGGTATCGTTGTCGCACATGTAAGGTTGGGAAGGTCGACAAATCTTAAACCCCCCGTTCTCGAAAACACACACTCACTTATTCTGGTACACCACTTCTTTCTCAAGTGGTTACCCAACTCATCATAATCTCCCTCGGGCATTAGTGGCACCTGATGGGGTTTTCGAAAGTCTTTTAAACCATTTATTTGCTTTGTTGATCATAATTAAGTCCTATTCACATGGGATGATCATTGGACAAGAGTGGGATCAAGGAAAATATTTCTTGAGGGTAGGAGGATGTTTTACGAATTATAAAGCACTAGTAAGCAATCAGACAAGCAAGCAAATAACACACAAGTCAAGCATTCAAATGCACACAAAAAGTTTTAATTGGCCCTATTTTTTGAGTCATGTTAACTTAGTCATGAGGCAAAACATAGGGTGTGACAAGAGGCACCGCCGCCGAGGCATTTGACGTGTGCCAATCCTGGCCCGCAGGCGGTTGGGGGTCCACGACACTTCGGGCCATCCTCCAGGCATTGCCCGTAAGCCAGCTCGAGCAAGCCTTTGGCATGGGGGATACTATCGGTGTTCTAGGAACTGGGGTACCCACAGCTGCCTGCCTGCGGCCCATGGCACGACCCACTTCGTCAGCCAAATGGGACCAGGCGAGGCCCCACTTAATACAAGGCCCTAGCGAGGGCCCTTGCCTCGCGAGGAAGAACAGTGACAAGACCCGTGAAGGATGGGCCTCCTCAGGACCCATCCAGAGCGGCGGAGGTTCCTATGCAAGCCCCAACCTCAGGAGTCAAGGATGACGCAAGGAAGGATAGGCGGGCGGCAGTGCGCCAGGCGGCGCAGTTTCCTTTTTCATGCAAAGGGAGCAAGGACATACGCAGGTTCCCGAAGCACCCACAAAGGTTTCCATTCCAACACAAGAAGACCACAACCACCCGTCCAGCAGAGCGGATGTCATCTCTGAGCCCATCCCCACACCGTCAACAGCTACTTTGCAGGCGAAGACCGCCTTTGGGTTGGGCGAGCACGTACTGTTGTCCCCCTTCAAAATTGGCCGTTGTGGGATCCCTTCCAGCCATGGTGATATGGGAAGAGGACCTGGGCCGCCGCTATATATAGAGGATAGGTAGCACTGTATAAAGGGAGACCGAACCCACTGACGAAACCCACAAAACAAACCATCCATTCCACCACTCGTCCACCACCAAGCCAGAGAGGGCCTCAAACACCTCAAGAGAGCCCTCGGGAGGCCCAAGAACACTGTACTATTTCACCCACATCACCTCCTCGAGAGGCAATCCACCAAAGCAGGAGTAGGGTATTATGCTTCACAGCGGCCCGAACCTAGTAAACTGTCATGTTCATCTTTTTCCTCATCATCATGCAAGTTCACCGTCGTATCCATCGAGTAGCGAGCTAGGATGACGAGGCTGCAAGGATCTTCGCAAACGCCCCTATGTTCGAATCTTAAGGATTTTGCGGAGCCCGAAATCCGACAGTAGTAATTGGTACTTTCCTTTCGTGAATAAAAAATATTTCCCATCTTTTGTGAATGAAAAATATTTGGTACCTTTTGTGAATGAAAAATATTCGGTATCTTTTGTGAGGTGTGTCGGTGTCAAAACTGGCGGATCTCGGGTAGGGGGTCCTGAGATGTGAGACTAGAATCAATGGTAACAGGAGACAAGGGAGACGATGTTTACCCAAGTTTGGGCCCTCCTATGGAGGTAATACCCTACGTCCTGCTTGATTGTATTGATGATGTATATGCTACAGAGTCGATCTACCTCGAGCTCAAATAGCTAAACCCTAGATGAGTTGTCTTCTGTCAACAACCTAAAACCCTCCGGCTTATATAGACGCCGAGGGTACCTAGGGTTTACACTTGGTCGGTTACACGCCGAAGGAATAAACATGCCTTTTCGCTACATCAAACGTGGAGGACAAGCCATAATTCCCGAAGCTTCCTTCCTGGAGATAGGGCCTTCGATCGTTCCAATGTTCGGCAAACGGCCAATACAGTCCGGCCCATAAGGAATAGGATGGCCTCCCGAGGAACCCTTAATCTAGGACTCCCTCGGTAGCCCTCGAACTTGCCTCCAATGCCAAGGGTCTTAGCTTTAGCTGCTTTGTATAATTATAGTCTTCGGCTTGCGAGGTGAGTTCTTCCCGCCGAGTTTAGTTCGGCTTCCGATGACATGTAGTTCTCCGATTAGAGGCGCATCCGAACACCATGAATAGGTCAGCCCTGAAGGCCAAACGTCGAGTAAAACTGTGTCCCCTTACGACCTTTATGATGAAAGGTCACGGCCCACCATGACCATTAAACCAGCCGCAAAATCTCGATTCGCAGTTCGAGGCTGTTAATAGCACGATCCATCAATGCATAGATCGTGCCCCATTTTATACGGGATATATTTAATCATGCATGTGCAACGACACACACGTCTCGAGAAGTAGAGGGATTCATGGCGCAACAAAGGGAGGCCAATATGCAGTAAGCCTCATAAAAAGGGAAAGCAAAACCCAAGGCCTAACTGTGCTTCCCATTCGCATCCTCTGCTTCCCCAATCTTCTGAGCTTCCATAGCGCAGATTTAGGTTTTCCACCACACCTCCTCTGAGCTAATCCATGGCGGGTTCCGGCTCGAACGGCAAGTGGGAGGCTTCCACGATCACCGACCGGGACATCCGGGACCTTAAGGACGCCGGCTACCTCCCCGCCAACATCTTCCACCGCGCGCCAGAGAAGGGCCATGTGATCCCCACTCCCAAGCCAGGCAAAAGGGTGGTCTTTATTCCCCACTTCATCCGGGGAGTGAGCTTCCTGCACCACCCCTTCATCAGGGGGCTCATGTTCTTCTATGGCCTCAACTTCCACGACCTCCCGCCAAACTCCTTCATGCACATATCGGCCTTCATCATCGTATGCGAGGACTTCTTGCGAGTCGAGCCACAATTTGGACTTTGGCTCAAGATATTCAATATCAAGCCGAAGTGTGTTGCAAGAAAACATGTAGACTGTAGTGGGGCTGTCATCGGCAAACTCTCCCATGTCGGATGGCCATCCGGCACCTTCATCCACACCATCAAACTATGGCAGAAAGAGTGGTTCTACATTACCGAGCCAAGGGAGGGAGGCCGAGCTGCACCGGCCGAATTCAGATCCGGTCCCCCTACCAGATTGACCTCATGGCTCTGAAAGGGCGTCGACTGGGGTCAGACAAGGAGGTGGATAACCTGCAGAAGCGCATCGCCTCCATGGTCAGGAACGACATCGCGCTAACCTACGTGATCTAGGTTATGCTCCGGCGGCGCATCCTCACCTACCAACGTCGCGATACTCCCCTGTGGGCTCGTCGACTCGATGATGAGCCCACGATTCATCACCTCTTCCGCACTACTCGGGAGAAGCTGTGGAAGGCGCTATTCAAGGCGTAGAAGGACTGGCCACCCGAGGAGGAGGATCGGGCTCTACACGTTGATAACCCTCCTACCTAGGTATAACATTGTTTTGTCTGATTGGCTTTATTATTATCAATGAAAATCTAAATATCCTTCCGATCACTCTTATAGAAATGGCTAAGCAAGGCCAGAGGAATCGACTGTCCGACGCCTTAGCCCGAAGACATCAGGTCCAGGCTGTTGTTGGAGATGCTCGTCGAGGCGCCTTACGAGGCGCCCGCAAAGAAGGAGAATAAGAAGAAACCAGGACGAAAAGGCTCGTGTATAAGGGACCTGCCGGACACTATGTCCAGGGAAACCCACACTTCCTCCAACTAGGAGGAAGATCTTTACAACAAGGGGGAAGGCGATTCCCCCTCCGAAGAAAGAGGGCGGCGTCACCGGACACCACAAAGGAGGTACTGTTGGAAATATGCCCTAGAGGCAATAATAAATTAGTTATTATCATATTTCCTTGTTCATGATAATCGTTAATTATCCATGCTATAATTGTATTGATCGGAGACTTAGATGCATGTGTGGATACATAGACAAAACCATGTCCCTAGTATGCCTCTAATAGACTAGCTCGTTGATCAAAAGATGGTTAAGGTTTCCTAGCCATGGACATGAGATGTCATTTGATAACACGGTCACATCATTAGGAGAATGATGTGATGGACAGGACCCAAACTGCAAACGTAGCATGTGATCGTGTCAGTTTATTGCTACTGTTTTCCGCATGTCAAGTATGTGTTCCTATGACCATGAGATCATGCAACTCACAGATATCGGAGGAGTTCCTTGTGTGTATCAAACGTCGCAATGTAACTGGGTGACTATAAAGGTGCTCTACAGGTATCTCCGATGGTGTCTGTTGAGTTGGCATGGATCGAGACTGGGATTTGTTACTCCGTGTGACGGAGAGGTATCTCGGGGCCCACTCGGTAATGCAACATCACAATAAGCCTTGCAAGCAATGTGACTAATTGTTAGTTGCGGGATCTTGTATTACGAAACGAGTAAAGAGACTTGCCGGTAATGAGGTTGAACTAGGTATGGAGATACCGACGATCGAATCTCGGGCAAGTAACATACCGAAGAACGAAGGGAACGTTATACGGGATTAACTGAATCCTTGACATAGAGGTTCGACCGATAAAGATCTTCGTAGAATATGTAGGAACCAATGTGGACGTCCAGGTCCCGCCATTGGTTATTGACCGTAGAGGTGTTTCGGTCATGTCTACATAGTTCTCGAACCCGCAGGGTCTGCACACTTAAGGTTTGGTGACGTTTCGGTAGTGTAGAGTTATGTATGGTGGTGACCGAAGTTTTTTCGGAGTCCCGGATGAGATCCCGGACATCACGAGGAGCTCCGGAATGGTCCGTAGGTAAAGATTCATATATAGGAAGTCCCAGTTTGGTTTCGGGAAAAGTTTCGGGCTCATCGGTAGTGTACCGGGAGTGCCGGTAGTGTACCGGGAGTGCCGGTAGCGTACCGGGAGGCCTCCGGGAGGGGTATTTAGACCCCAAGAGGTCCATGGGCTGTGGGATAATAATAACCAGCCCTTTGTGGGATGGAAAAACAGCCACAAAGGCCCATGGCGCAGGAGAGAAAGTCCTAAAGCAAAAAGTGGAAATCAGCCAATAGGAGGCAATCCTACTCCAACTAGGATTGGAGGTGAAGTAGGATTGCTTCCCACCTCCTATTTCGGCCGACCCAAAGGCCTTGGATGCCTCTCCTCTCCTCTCCTCCTATATATACTAGTGGATCGGGTGGTTTTTGGACAGAATTTCCGGCCACGTGCTACCCGTTCAACCGGTGCATAGTTTCTCCTCTAGATCGGTTTTCTGCGGCGCTTAGGCGAAGCCCTGCCGGAATTGCTCCACCACCATCACCGGAGCACCGTCACCCTGCCGGTGAACTCTCTCTCCTCTCCACCTCCTCTCGCTGGATAGATACGGTGGAGATCTTCATCAAGCTGCACGTGTGTTGAACGCGGAGGTGCCGTCCGTTCGGCGCTAGATCGGAAGGACCGTGATCGAGATCGTGAGACGGTTCGTGATGTGATCACGGAACGGATCATGATGAGTTCACAGGACAGATCGTGAGACGGATTGTGATGAGTTCGCGGGACGGATCATGATGTGTTCGCGGGACGGTTCGTGATTGGATCGCGGGACGCTCGGCGATTTGGATCGTGAAGAAGTTCGACTACACCAACCGCGTTTCTTAACGCTTCCCGCTTAGCGATCTACAAGGGTATGTAGATCCATTCTCCCTCTCGTAGATGCTCATCACCATGGATAGGTTTGCGTGTGCGTAGGAAATATTTTGTTTCCCATGCGACGTTCCCCAACAGTGGCATCATGAGCTAGGTTGATGGTTCGATGAGATCTCGAGTAGAACACAGAAGGTTTGTGGGCGTTGATGCTTAGATTGCTTCCTCCCTTGGTCGAATTTTGGTTCAGCGGGATTGTGAGATGAAGCGGCCTGGACCAACATTACCCGTACGCTTACGAGAGACCGGTTCCCTCGACGCAACTTGTTGCTTAGATGGCTTGCGGGTGACAGTTTCTCTCACTTTAGTTGGATCGGATCCGACAAAGGCGGTCCTTGAGAAGGTTGAAAAGAAATCTATGTATCACCATTGTGGTTGATGCGTAGGTGAGAATCGTTCTTTCTAGATACCCGTAGCATCCACGTAAAACATGCAACAACAATTAGAGGACGTCTAACTTGTTTTTGCAGGGTATGTTGTGATGTGATATGGCCAATTACATGATGAGATATATGTGATGTATGAGATGATCATGTGATGTATAGAATTTCACGACTTGCATGTCGTTGAGTACGGCAACCGGCAGGAGCCATAGGGTTGTCTTTAATTATTGTATGACCTGCGTGTCAATCATTAAGCGCTATGTAATGCTTTACTTTATCGCTAAGCGGTAGCAATAGAAGTAGAAGCAGGGCTGGCGCCACAACCCCAATGGCAACACATTGATGGAGATCAAGATGATGGAGATCATGGTGTTGTGCCGGTGACGATGGAGATCATGCCGGTGTTTCGAAGATGGAGATCTTAAACACAAGTTCATGGCCATATCATGTCACTTATGAATTGCATGAGATGTTAATCCTTTTATGCACCTTGTTTTGCTTAGTACGGCGGTAGTATTATAAGGTGATCCCTCACTTGAATTTCAAGATGAACTATGTTCTCCCCGAGTGTGCACCGTTGCGAAAGTTCGTCGTGTTGAGACACCACGTGATGATCGGGTCTGATAGATTCTACGTTCACATACAACGGGTGCAAGCCAGATTTGCACGCGCAGAACACTCGGGTTAAACTTGACGAGCCTAGCATGTACAGACATGGCCTCGGAACACAAGAGACCGAAAGGTCGAGCATGAGTCATATAGTGGATATGATCAACATAATGATGTTCACCATTGAAGCCACCTTAACTCACGTGATGATCGGACTTGAGTTGGTGAATTTGGATCATGTATCACTCGAATGATCGGAGGGATGTCAATTTGAGTGGGAGTTCTTAAGTAATATGATTAATTGAACTCATTATTATGAACATAGTCAAAGTGTCTTTGCAAATTATGTTGTAGATCACTAGCTCGCGTTGTAGCTCCCTTAAATTTTTATATGTTCCTAGAGAAATAGAGTTGAAAGATGTTGGTAGCAATATTGCGGACTGGGTCCGTGATCTGAGGATTGTCGTCATTGCTGCACAGAAGGCTTATGTCCTTAATGCACCGCTCGGTGCGCCACCCCCTCTAGCATCGTCTATAGATGTTGTGAACATCTAACAGGCACGTTTCGATAACTACTTGATAGTTTAGTGCGTCATGCATTACGGCTTAGAATTGAGGCTCCAAAACGTTTTGAACGTCACGGAACATATGAGATGTTCTAGGAGCAGAGATTGTGATCTCAGGCTCATGCCTGTGTTGCGAGATATGAGATCTCCAACAAGATTCTTTGCATGTAAGATGAAGGAGAATAGCTCAATCGTTGAGCATGTACTCAGATTGTCTGGGTACTACAATCGCTTGAATCAAGTGGGAGTTGATCTTCCAGATAAGATAGTGATTGATATTGTTCTCCAAGTCACTGTCACTAAAGCTACTAGAACTTAGTGATGAACTGTAATACACCAGGGATAGAAGTATTGATCCCTGAGCTGTTCGCGATGTTTGACACCGCGAAGGTAGAAATCAAGAAGGAGCGTCAAGTGTTGATGGTTAATCAAACCACTAGTTTCGAAAAGGGCAAGAGCAAGGAGGGAAACTTCATGGATAGCAAGTCAGTTGCTGCTCCAGTGAAGCAACCCAAAGTTGAACTCAAACCCGAGACTAAGTGCTTCTATTATGAGGTGAGAGGTCGCTGAAGCGGAACAACCCTAGATACTTGGTAGATAAGAAGGCTGGCAACATCGATAGAAGTATATTTGATATACGAGTTATTGATGTGTACCTTGCTAGTACTCCTAGTAGCACCTGGGTATTGGATACCGGTTCGGTTGCTAAATGTTAGTAACTCGAAATAAAAGCTACGGAATAAACGGAGAACTAGCTAAGGGTGAGGTGACGATGTGTGTTGGAAATGTTTCCAAGGTTGATGTGATCAACATCGCACGCTCTCTCTACCTTCAGGATTAGTGACGAACCTAGATAAATGTTATTTGGTGTTTTGCGTTGAGCATGAACATGATTAGATCATGTTTGTTGCAATACGGTTATTCATTTAAGTCAGAGAATAATAGTTATTCTGTTTACATGAATAATACCTTCAATGGTCATGCACCCAGTGAGAATGGTTTGTTGAAATCTTGATCGTAGTAATACACATGTTCATAACATTGATGTCAAAAGATACAAAGTTAAATAATGATAGTACCACATACTTGTGGCACTGCCGCAAAATGTCATATTGGTATAAAGCGCATGAAGAAACTCCATGGTGATGGATATTTGGACTCATTCGATTTCGAATCGGTTGAGACATGCGAACCATGCCTCTTGGGCAAGATGACTAAAGGACCCCGTTGGATGGAGCGGGCAAGTGATTCATTGGAAATGATACATGTTGATGTATGCAATCTAGTGAGTCTTGTAGTGTGCAGTGGATATCGTTATTTTCTTACCTTCACTGATGATTTGAGTAGATATAGTGTATATTTACTTAATGAAACACAAGTCTGAATCGTTTGAAAGGTTCAAGCAAATTCAGAGTGAAGTTTAAAGATCATCATGACAAGAAGATAAAAATGACTGCGATATGATCGTGGAGGTGAATATCTGAGTCACGAGTTTGGCATACAACTTAAGACAATGTGAAAGTTGTTTCACAACTAAACGCCACCTGGAACACCATAGTGTGATGGTGTGTCCGAACATCATAGTTATGCTCTATTGGACATGGTGCGTGCTAGGATGTCTCTTGTCGTTTTACTACTATAATTTTCGGGTTATGCATTAGAGACAACTACATTCACTTTAAATAGGGCACCATCTAAATCCGTTGAGATGACACCATGTGAATTATGGTTTGATAGAAACCTAAGCTGTCATTTCTTAATACTTGGGGCTGCTACACTTGTGTGGAAAATGTTTTCACCTAATGAGGTCGAACCCAAGGCAGACAAATGCATCTTCATAGAATACCCTAAGATCAGTTGGGTGAACCTTCTATCTCAGATCCAAGTGCAAAGTGTTTGTTACTAAAACGGATCCTTTCTCGAGGAAAAGTTTCACTCGAAAGCATTAAGTGGGAGGAAGATAGAACTTGATGAGGTTGTTTAAACTTTGTTCAACCAAAGAGTAGCGCAGCGCAGGATGTTGTTTCTGTGAAGCCTACGTTAGTTGAAGAGGAAGTTAATGATGATGATCATTAAGCTTCAGGATCAAGTTACTATCGAACTTCGTAGGTCGACAAGGATGTGTACTGCTCGTAAGTGGTACGACAACCCTGTCTTAGAGGTCATGTTGTTGGACAAACGATGAACCTACGAGCTATGGAGAAGCGATGATGGTCCCGGATTCCGACAAATGGTTGGAGGCCATGAAATCTGAGATAGGATCCATGTATGAAAACCAAGTGTAGACTTTGGTAGACTTGCTCGTTGGACGGCAGGTCGTTGAGTACAAATGGATCTTTAAAATGAAGAAAGACACTGATGGTGAATGTCACTATTTGTAAAGCTCGACTTGTTGCAAAGATGTTTGTGACAAGTTCAAGGAGTTGACTATGATGAGACTTTCTCACTCGTAGTGGTGCTAAAGTCTGTTGGAATTATGTTAGCAGTTGCTGTGTTTTCAATTATGAAATCTGGCAGATGGATGTCAAAACATCGTTTCCTTAACGGTTTACTTGAGGAAAGGTTGTATGTGATACAACCAGAAGGTTTTGTCAGGCCTAAGGATGCTATAAGGTGTGCAAGCTTCAGTGATCCTTCCATGGACTGAAGCAAGCATCTCGGAGTTGGAATATACGCTTTGATGAGGTGATCAAAGTTTTGTAGTTTATACAAAGTTTACAAGAAACTTGTATTTGCAATAAAGTGAGTGGGAGCACTATAGAATTTCTGATAAGTATATGTGGATGACATATTGTTGATCAGAAATAATGTAGAGTTTCTGGAAAGCATAAAACGGTCATTTGGAAAGTGATTTTCAAAGGAAGACCTGGATGAAGCTACCTAATTGTTGAGCATCAAAATCTATGGAGATAGATCAAGATGCTCGATGAGACTTTCAATGAGTGCATACCTTGACAAGATTTTGAAAGAGTTCAAAATGGATCAGTCAGAGAAAGAGTTCTCGCCTGATTTGTAAGGTGTGAAAGTTGAGTGAGACTCAAAGCTCGACAACGGCAGAAGAAAGAGAAAGGACGAACGTCGTCCCCTATGCCTTAGCCATAGGCTCTATATTATGCCATGCTGTGTATCGCACCTGTGTGTGCCTTGCCATGAGTCCGTTAGGGGGTACAAGAGTGAACCAGGAGTGGATCACTGGACAGCGGTCAAGATTATCCTCAGTAACTAAGAGATTGAGGAGATGTTTCTCGATTATGGAGGTGATAAAGAGTTCGTCGTAAAGAGTTACGTCGATACAAGCTTTAACACTAATCCGGATGACTCGTAGTAGCAATCTGGATACATATAGTGGAGCAACCATTTGGAATAGTACCGAGTGGAGTGTGGTAGCAGTGTTTACAGTTTGACATAGGTATTTCCAAAGTGCACACGGATCTGAATGTTACAGACCCGTTGACTATAAGACCTCTCTCACATGCAAAGCATGATCGAGCCCTAGAACTCGTTGGGTGTTAGATTCATAACAATGCGAATCACATGGTGATGTGAACTAGATTATTGACTCCAGTGCAAGTGGGAGACTGTTGGAAATATGCTCTAGAGGCAATAATAAATTAGTTATTATCATATTTCCTTATTCATGATAATCGTTTATTATCCATGCTATAATTGTATTGATCGGAGACTTAGATGCATGTGTGGATACAAAGATAAAACCATGTCCCTAGTATGCCTCTAATAGACTAGCTCGTTGATCAAAAGATGGTTAAGGTTTCCTAGCCAAGGACATGAGATGTCATTTGATAACAGGGTCACATCATTAGGAGAATGATGTGATGGACAAGACCCAAACTGCAAACGTAGCATATGATCGTGTTAGTTTATTGCTACTGTTTTCCGCATGTCAAGTATGTGTTCCTATGACCATGAGATCATGCAACTCACAGATATCGGAGGAGTGCCTTGTGTGTGTCAAACATCGCAATGTAACTGGGTGACTATAAAGGTGCTCTACAGGTATCTCCGATGGTGTCTGTTGAGTTGGCATGGATCGAGACTGGGATTTGTTACTCCGTGTGACGGAGAGGTATCTCGGGGCCCACTCGGTAATGCAACATCACAATAAGCCTTGCAAGCAATGTGACTAATTGTTAGTTGCGGGATCTTGTATTACGGAACGAGTAAAGAGAATTGCCGGTAACGAGGTTGAACTAGGTATGGAGATACCGACGATCGAATCTCGGGCAAGTAACATACCGAAGAACGAAGGGAACGTTATACGGGATTAACTGAATCCTTGACATAGAGGTTCGACCGATAAAGATCTTCGTAGAATATGTAGGAACAAATGTGGACGTCCAGGTCCCGCCATTGGTTATTGACTGTAGAGGTGTCTCGGTCATGTCTACATAGTTCTCGAACCCGCAGGGTCTACACACTTAAGGTTTGGTGACGTTTCGGTAGTGTAGAGTTATGTATGGTGGTGACCGAAGTTTGTTCGGAGTCCCGGATGAGATCTCGGACGTCACGAGGAGATCCGGAATGGTCCGGAGGTAAATATTCATATATAGGAAGTCCCAGTTTGGTTTCCGGAAAAGTTTCGGGCTCATCGGTAGTGTACCGGGAATGCCGGTAGTGTACCAGGAGTGCCGGTAGTGTACCGGGAGGCCTCCGGGAGGGGTATTTCGACCCCAAGAGTTCCATGGGCTGTGGGAGAAGAATAACCAACCCTTTGTGGTATGGGAAAACAGCCACAAAGGCCCATGGTGCAGGAGAGAAAGTCCTAAAGCAAAAAGTGGAAAATCAGCCAATAGGAGGCAATCCTACTCCAACTAGGATTGGAGGTGAAGTAGGATTGCTTCCCACCTCCTATTTCGGCCGACCCAAAGTCCTTGGATGCCTCTCCTCTCCTCTCCTCCTATATATACTAGTGGATTGGGTGGTTTTTGGACAGAATTTCCGGCCACGTGCTACCCGTTCCACCGGTGCATAGTTTCTCCTCTAGATCGGTTTTCTGCGGCGCTTAGGCGAAGCCCTGCCGGAATTGCTCAACCACCATCACCGGAGCACCGTCACCCTGCCGGTGAACTCTCTCTCCTCTCCACCTCCTCTCGCTGGATCGAGACGGTGGAGATCGTCATCAAGCTGCACGTGTGCTGAACGCGGAGGTGCCGTCCGTTCGGCGCTAGATCGGAAGGACAGTGATCGAGATCGCGAGATGGTTCGTGATGTGAGCACAGAACGGATCGTGATGAGTTCGCGGGACAGATCGTGATCAATATCGTGAGACGAATCATGATGAGTTCGCGGGACGGATCATGATGTGTTCGTGGGACGGTTTGTGATTGGATCGCGGGACGCTCGGTGATTTAGATCGCGAAGAAGTTCGACTACACCAACCGCGTTTCTTAACGCTTCCCGCTTAGCGATCTACAAGGGTATGTAGATCTACTCTCCCTCTCGTAGATGCTCATCACCATGGATAGGTTTGCGTGTGCGTAGGAAATTGTTTGTTTCCGATGTGACGTTCCCCAACAGGTACCCCCTCCTGCCCCGAAGAAAGCGTGTCGGACACAGGTAATTCTTTCCAACGGCACTTCGGACTTGTATACTGAGTCCGATGACTTCGGGAGGGTTCCACGATGGAACCCAAGGGTCAAGCCCCCAGCGCGAAGGTAAGGGTCCAAAGACTTCGCTGATCATTAACGATAAGTTTGAAAGCTTATTAACGTGTGAGCGCTTATTGACTTCGCAGCCCACCTCGCATCCTCCCCACCAAACAGATTTCGAACGGGGAGACCCCGCTCGCCGAACTAGCGGAGAGCGGGACTGCATCACACCCCACCCCTTTGGGCGCCGCAAAGGATGCCACGGAGGTGTCATCCCAACAGACTCCTGCGGAGCCGAGCACCAGTGGTGGGGGTGACGACGTCATGGTCGAGGCTAAAACATTGGCCACCGAAGAACAGGGGGAGAGCCCCGCCTGAACACCGAGGGGATCGGATGAGGGGACCTTCAGTCCCCTCCGAGGACATCTCCGGAGCGCGCCACGCCTCTGGAGGCACCGGTCTAGTCCTCGGTTGGTGATCAGGTTATCCGATCACCACCGACACCACTGACCAACGTGTGGCCGGTTGTGGGGGAGGCTCTATCGAGTGCCTCCATCTCCGAGGAGCACCGCACCCTTATGGGTACGGTATTGCAGAGCATTCGGTCCGTCGACAACAGACTGAAGGAGGCCTTCAATGGTCACCATACGGGCTTCCAGGTGAGCCACGTAATGCTTTTATTTGTGAAATATTAATTTTTGTGTGTTATCATTATGTACATGGCAGCCCCCGAGCCCTAGGTGAGTTTGAAAAAAAAACTCTCCTACGGATCCATCATAGATCAATATCCGAACTATGATTGTATATGTTCGGAATGTTCTAACAGCCCATAAAAAGGACCGGACAATGGATCGCTTGGACTATAGTTCGGAAGTATTAAACCCATGTAACCTGGTAAGGATTTGTTTTTCACAAGCTTCGTCATTTGAGGTGGCTGTGAATGCCGCCGAGCTAGATGAGCTGAACGGGAAGCTTAAAAGCTCCGAAGACGAGCTTGATGCTCTTAGCAAGAGATTCGACGAGGCGCAAGGTAAGCCTTACTTAGTATCCGAAAATTTTCGTCATCGTACTGTCGATGCAATATTCATATTCTTGATGCTTACATAGCCTCGGCGAAGGAAATGGAAAAACTCAAGGCCGAGCTGCAGAATGCGAAGCAGGAGGCTACGGTCGAGAGGGCGGAGGCCGAACAAGCCGCTACCGCGCTTTCCGCCTTAAGAGCCACTAGCGACAAGCACGAGGCTCGGGTGGAGGAGATCCAACAGGAGCTAAAGGATGCCAGCCACAAGTGTGAGGTCCTTGAGCAGAAAGGCAAGGAGCAGGCCGCTGAACTATCCACCCTAAAAACCGAACTCCAAAAGGAGCGGGTGATAGGAGATTCTTTTAGGAGCAAATCCACGAGGTGTAGATCAGAACAGATGGTAAGCCGTACTTATTGCAGTGTGTCTTCGGGGATAGCAAGTTCGAGTTGCTTACCTAGGTGTGGCATTCCTGAGGCGCCTGCTCCGACCTCCAGAAGAGCGCAACAGACGCGGGTCATTTCTATGCTTAGCGGGGAGAGGGAGATGAAGCTCGTCTATTCTGGGCATAGTTTGAAGCCCCCGAGCGCTCTCCTATTCTTGTTGAGCAGCTGAAGCAGCTAAGGGAGTTGCATCTGATGGCGAAGCCGGCCATGAAGGATCTTTGTGTATAGTTGTGGCCCAACGAGCCACTGTTAGGCAGCTACTTCGGCCTGGTGCAGAAGTTGAGCAACGCCTGACCCCGGATCGATGCACTATGGTGTTTCTCCTGCATCGCGGGAGCTCGGATGGCCTTCGCAAAGGGCAAGGTGCACAGGCCGGGGCTTGACCCGATGAAGATAGCCACCGCCCTGCCGCCTCCTGGGAAGGACCATAGGCGCCCCGAGCTATACTTCTCCAAAGTGATGGAGGGTGCTCGGGCAATAGAATCACAATGTTCAAAAGAGGACATGTACGATTGAATGCGTTGTAATATATCCAAAGACCTTTGAACACTTGTATATTTGTTATGCCTAGTTTATTATGTTTTTTTAATGTTTTGCATTCGTTTATAACTCATGTGTGGCCGTTTAAACTGAAAGCCGCGAGTCGTTGGCTTCAACCCCCATGTAGATACTACGTGGGGTGTTTCTAGTTACGCACTATAACCCTTAACCGAACTATCGGTACCCGAAGGCGGTAGTGTGCGGCAGACCAGGAAATCAGACCATAGTGCTTTATTGCTTTCACACTTAGCCATAGGGGCGCAAAAATGACTGCGGGAGGCTAGTGACTAGCCCCCGTTAACTTGTGATGTTCGGATGAACCGCGGCTAAAGCCAATATCACATGGTTTGTACTAATACGAAACCCATCGTATGACACGGGATGGCCTCTAATGAGGTCGTGAGTATAACACTTAGGCTCGGATTCGCAGACCGGTTCTCGCATACCATGACAGTCGGTTTTCGGCTTTCTCCTCTGAGGTGTTTGACCAGGCTAGCCGGAAACACAATCGCAGAGGTTCTCCCTTTGACATTTTAGTCGAACTAGCGGAACATAAAGGGGTAAGCACATGAGCCGAGCAAACCAACTATTTACCCAAGACATAGTTCGGAACCAATGCATATAAAGAAAATTCCAAGACGCCAAACGCATAAAAATTGTGCATAAGGAGCTTTTTTTAAACTCGAGCCCCCGGTCTATTAGCCGTCTTCGTCACAATATATCGAACAGTTTCACGAGAAGAGGGAGAAAATAGAATATGTGCCAAAAAAAGGACAACAAGACAACCATGTACAATGATTTTTTATTGTTCTCAACAACTCCTATTACTCGAATTGCTGAAGCAACTGTTTACAGGTATTTGAGGAAAAAGAAATTTTACAGGAGTGGTTTTACCAGGGGTCTTCGATTGGTCACATTACTTCCCTGATGTGCCCTGTCACTTGTCTATTCTTGCGCCTCTTGGGAACTGGTGCACCTCAATGGGTGGTACTATTCGCCGAACGGATCTTGCAAACAAGGTCTTGAGAAGTCGCCGAAGTGTGGATAACCTTTACGGCTTTAGCAGGCCCTTGATGGTACCTGTAGTGTGTCCAAAGACATTTGATGGTAGTAGTTCAGTTCAGCCAAACACTTACCCTTTTTTCCCCACCACCGCCCACGGAATTTTGAGCACGAAGTAGTGCGTCCTTGGCACGTACTTTACTGGTCCTAGGGCTGCACGATGGGGGGAGAGTCCCTATTTATGAGGAGAAGAAGGTTCTGATAGTTCTGGATGAAGGCGAGCTTGCTTCCCAACCTTCCGTGCCTTGACGGAAGGTGCTGACGTTTGCCGATCATCACTGTAATGGAATTCGGCCACCAGGGCCAACGCATGTTCCTCGTAGGGAGCGCTCTATGTTTCCATTGACAGTGATGAACCCCTTGGGGCCTGACATCTTGAGCTTGAGGTATGCGTAGTGTGGGACGGCATTAAAGCGAGCCAACGATGTACGGCCAAATAGGGCGTGATAGCCGCTGCGGAAGGGCACAATGTCAAAGATCATGTTTTCGCTTCGGAAGTTATCGGGCGAGCCGAATACTACTTCCTGGCTTACTGAGCCCGTGCATCGCGCTTCGACACCTAGGATGACTCCTTTAAAGGTAGTGTTGCTGGGTTTGATCCTTGATGGATCTATACACATCTTTTTCACCATATCTGAATAAATCAGATTTAGGCTACTTCCTCCGTCCATGAGGACTTTAGTGAGGTGATACCCTTCTATAATAGGGTCTAGGACAAGGGTGGCCGAACCTCCATGACATATACTGGTCGGATGATCACGTCAATCAATGGTGATCGGGTATGCTGACCATGGGTTATACTTCGGGGCTACAAGATCTACGTCATAGACCCCCCGAAGGGCACGCTTCCTCTCCTTCTTGGGTATATGGGCGGCGTATATCATATTTACTGTCTTCACCTCTGGGGAAACTTCTTTTGTCCACTAGCAATCAGACCCCAAGGCTCATCCTCGTCCTTGTTGTGTGGGATCTTGCATTGGTCCTCGGATGTAAGCTTGCCGACCTGTTTGAATACCCAACAATTGCGGTTGGTGTTGTTGGCGGGCTTCTCTTGAGTGCCGTGGGTTTGGCAGGGCCTTTCCATTATCTTCTCTAGCAGGGTGGGTCTGTCACGATTGCCTTTAGGAGGCTTCCTCCGCTGCTCGAACCGGGAATTGCGGAAGTCAGCGTTAACAGCCATGTCATCGACATCACTATTTTTGTATTGACACTTATTATTCTTGCGCTTTCGTTTCCCATTTCCGTTCTAGACCTTGGAGGTTCCGGGGTCTTCGGGGTTGTGGCTTCGTCTTGTGAGCCAGTTGTCCTTGCCCATGCAAAAGCGGGTCATGAGGTATGTAAGGGCGAACATTGTTCGCGGTTTATCGTGGCCGAGCTGGCGGGTCAGCCATTCATCCCCAATATTGTGCCGGAAGGAGGCTATTGCCTCGGTGTCCGGGCAGTCGACAATCTGGTTTTTCTTGGTCAAGAACCGATTCCATAATTGCCGCGCGGACTCTCCTGGCTTCTGGACAATGTTGCTCAAATCGGAGGAGTCCGGTGGCCAAACATAGGTGCCCTGGAAGTTCGATCAGAAAGCATCCTCCAGGTCTTCCTAGCATCCTATGGAGTTTTCGAGGAGGTTGTTCAACGAGTGCTGAGTTGGCCCCTTTAGTTTTAGGGGTAGATATTTGATGGTGTGGAGGTCAGCTCCTCGTGCCGTGTGAATGTGGAGGAGGAAATCCTCAATCCATACGGTTGGCTCAGTTGTCCCATCGTACTACTCTATGTTTACGGGTTTAAACCCCTCCGGGAACTGATGCTGCATCACTTCATGCGTGAAGCACATTGGGTGGGTGGCGCCTCTGACCCGAGCTATGTCACATCGGTGGTCAGTGTTTGTTCTGGCCCGGTTTCATTCTCGGCCTCTATTGTTGCGGTCGAGCCACGGCCGATACCCGTCTCGTTGATTGGGTGAGTACCCTCTAGATCCGTAGGTGGATCTTGTGCGACCTGCCCTATGGTCCAGGTCATGTCGCGGGTCGAGCCTTTAATCGGGTTCTATTGGCTCTTTGCCATGTCTTCGGGGTATCGCCGGCCTATAACTAGTGTAGTCATCCGTCCGGTCGCGCCCTCAAGGGGGGCGGTCTGGCTTATCATATGGGGTATGTTTAGGGGACGACGTATCAATGAGCTCGTCGTTGAGTTGTGGTAGCAGCCTTCTACGTGGATAGCTCTTAGGTTGGTCTGACAAACTGGTATCGTATCCTTCCTCAGCTGCGAGGACTCTCGTCCATTGAGCATTGAGGTTATGTTGTTCGACTTTAAGCTGCCATTCTTTTGTCTTCAGGCTGTGGGCTGTTGCTATAAGCTGTAGCCTAAATAGTTCCTGATCTTCATGGTTATCGGGAATGTCGAAGTCATTGGCTTCTGGGGTGTCTTCCTCCTCGACAGGGGGAGGCAATTATCGTCCTCGGAATCATCTAGGTCGTTGGGGTTGCGCTGGTCTTAAGGCCTTTCCTGATCCTCTAACGTGTGTTTGGGGATATCAAGATCGCCAAGGTCTTCTGAGGTATCTCCGTCCCTGGTGCCGATAATAGCTTTCCTTCCCTTTTTTCCTTTTGACCGTTTATGCGGTTTTCGGCGCTTTGACGACACTTCACCCGACTTGTTGCCATCATTTTTGGGTGTGTTCTCGCCATTAGCGGCTGGAGTGTCCACAATGTAGACGTCGTATGTGGAGGTGGCGGCCCATCGCCCGGTGTTAATAGGGGTGGGAGCGCAATCTTCCTCATCCATGTATTCCGCCTCCTCGAAGGCATTCCAACATGTCGGTTAAATCTTCAACTATGGCTATCAAGTGGTTGGTGGGTGGGACGAAAAATTCATCTTGACCCACCCTAAGACCGAACTGAGCATGGATCGGGGTTGGATCGTCAGTAATCTTTATTGACGAGATCCGATCTAGGGCCTCGTTGAGTATCGAGAGCTTGATCGGGTCAACCTATTCGGAGCTTTCGGAGTTGACCTCCGTTGTGTCCGTGCTAGGGGAGTGTTCGACAGGAACAAGTATCTGGACATCCTGCACTATGGCCGGATCCGGACTTGGAGTCAGGTCATTGCCGGGGAAAATCCCGTGGCCGAGACCAAAAGAAGGATCTGAGTTTAAAGCCTCAGAGTCTTCGGGTGTGGCAGGCGATACTGTGAGCCCGGTTAGCGAAAGATCTCCCCGAGAGTCCATGGAGAACTCTAGGTTCCCGAATCTGACCTCTTGATCTGGGGCGAAGCTCCCGACCCGGCCTTGATGGCTAGTCAGGTCAGCGTGCAACACAATGCTGCCGAAAGTGGAGATCTGCCTCGGGACAAAGGCGTCCATGTTGCGGACCTCTTAGTTGATGACGATGCGAGCCATTGATTCCTTCGGTGATCACAACAGAACTGTCAATGAAAGCACCAATGTCGGTGTCAAAACTGGTGGATCTCGGGTAGGGGGTCCCGAGCTATGGGACTAGAATCAATGGTAACAAGAGACAAGGGAGACGATGTTTACCCAGGTTTGGGCCCTCCTATGGAGGTAATACCCTATGTTCTGCTTGATTCTATTGAAGATGTATAGGTTATAGAGTCGATCTACCTCGAAATCCAATAGCTAAACCCTAGATGAGTTGTCTTCTGTCTATAACCTAAAACCCTCCGGCTTATATAGACGCCGAGGGTACCTAGGGTTTACACATGGTCGGTTATACGCCGAAGGGATAAACATGCCTATTCGCTACATCAAACGTGGAGGACAAGCCACAATTCTCGAAGCTTTCTTGCTGGAGACAAGGCCTTCGATCGATCCAATGTTCGGCAAACGGCCCATACAGTCCGGCCCATAAGGAATAGGTCAGCCTCCCGAGTGAGGGAGTCCTGGATTATGGGGTCCTCGGATAGCCGACCTATTTTTATGGGCCAGACTATATGGGCCGCAAAGCGGGCATCGGATGATCGAAGACCACCTACGCCAGATGGAAGCTTTGAGGTGCCATGATGTATTCTCCAAGTTATTAGGTGTAGTTAGGCATGTTTATCTCTTCGGCATGTAAACAACCATGTTTAAACCAAAGACACCCTCGGCGTCTATATAAGTCGGAGGGTTTAGGGTTATAGCAAGGACAACTCATCTAGGGTTAGCTATACGATCTCGAGGTAGATCAACTCTGTAACCCCTTACATCATCAATACAACCTTGTAGGACGTAGGGTATTACCTCCATAGGAGGGCCTGAACCTGGGTAAACTCATGTCCCCTTCATCTCCTATTACCATCGATTCTAGTCTCACAGTTTGGAACCCCCTACCCGAGATCCACCGGTTTTGACACTGACATTGGTGCTTTCATTGAGAGTTCCTTTTTGAGCATCGAAGGAATCGATGGCTCACCTCATCACAAGTAGCGAGATCTGCATCGACGGGACTCTCGCCCCCGATCAGAGTTTCATCGGCAACGACATCTTGTGGCATGCCAGCTGGATCGGCCGTCATGGCCAGACCGACAGGTTTACCCCCAATCAGAGTATCAAGTTCGGAACCCTAGAGTCTGTGGCTGATTCACGGGGAACAGTCGTTCTAATGGAACCCTCAACATTCAAAGAAAAATCTATAAGTACGAATGCTTTGTCGCCCAAGAGATCAGGTCCCATGGTGGAACGGAACACAGATGTGCCTCAGCATAACTATGGAACCATCACACCACTTGACGAATCCACTCGTATCAGCGACACCCACCCTGCCATCGCCGCATTCTTAAACGAGTTATTCGATCAGATCGAAGCTATGCGTATATCGGATGACCAGGTTCCGATCTATGATCATCTCAGGATTAGACCTGATGATAGGGAAATTCATGTCCCTTCGGTCACCCACCTTGTCACTACCTTCGAGTGTCTGGCTGCGGATTCTGCCCGACAACCGGAATTAAAAACAGTCTATACTTCAGTCCTCGATCACCAAGACACCGTCGGTGAATCAGAGGCGGGGAATCATTCTAAAGACGGACCGTCACCGGTCTGGAATCCTTCACACGATTTGGAAACTGTAGTTTCGGACACTCGTTGCAACAGGGAACCGAATTTTTTCCCACCCACCACCCAAGACGACCATCCAAGTATCGCACCAAAACCTGTGTCTTCAGACTTTCGGGATATCAAGCAACTACAAGGAGAATCAGTCCACCACTTTTGGGAAAGACTACTACTCGCTATGAGCAAAGTAAAAGGTCTTTGTGACCAAGATATACCGGCAATTTTCATATGTAATTTCCATGATGAAGGGTTTCTTAATGCCCTGGACCGCCGACGCATAAATGTCTTTTCAGAGTTATCCGAGTTGGTACAAAAGTACTGTGCCATGGAGAGTGTCTCGCAATCCGAGCATTTGTTCTTAGAACCAATTTTCTCCAAACATCCTAGAGGAGCTCGAAAAAAGAGGATACCTCCAAATCGGCCAGCTAGGTACAAACCCGTCAAAAAAAGAAACAAGCCCCTTTCAGGGACCGGCACTGTCCTCGACGAACTTTTGGATAAACCTTGCCCCGTACATTCCGTGTTGTTAAACACGAACCCAACTCATAGCCTTCGAGCTTGCTAGGTCATCAGGCAAGTCGCAAAAAGCGGTGAGGCCATCTTCGAAACACCTCTGTCGAGTCGGCCCTCACCTTCGCCGCCTGGATTCAATGCCGAAGTCCTGACGGTCTATGAGATCTTCCCCTCGAGGAAGAGCTGTTTGGGAGCACGAGAAAGTCTACCACGTGGCAGCCACTAGCCCATGGGCAGACATACCGATTACTTTCGGGGACACTAAACAGAAGCCCATTCTTCCAAGTCATTCACCGGCCGCGCTAGTCTTGAATCCCATTATTGATGGATACAGCCTACATAAAGTGTTAATGGATGGCGACAGTGGTCTTAACCTCATATACGAGGCCAGTCTGGAAAAAATGCAGTTCGACCGATCCCGCATCGAACATAGCAACACAACCTTCCGGGGAATTATCCCAAGGAAAGAGGTACATTGTTCCGGATGTATCATCCTGGACGTGGTGTTCGGCACGCCCGAAAACTTTTGATCCGAAGAACTTCTCTTCCACATTGTCCCCTTCCCAAGTGGCTATCACGCCCTATTGGGATGCGATTTTACAAAATTCCAGGCTATACCCAATTACGGCTACATGAAACTCAAAATGCAAGGACCAAATGGAGTTATCGTGATCGCCAGTGATCCGAACATAGCCCTTCAGGCCGGAAAAAAAAACGGCAGCGCTTTCCCTCGAGGCATTAGCGAAAACTTTCGCTGCCGAAGAGTTAACCGCCTTATGGTTGACAGTTAATAAGGACGATGTGATCCTTAGCAAAAGGCCCAAGTCCACGTAGAGGAAATCGTTAAATTTCAGGTACATCCAACGGACACAAATAGGACAGTGTCCATCGGAGCCCAGCTCGATCGCCTCACGGACGAGGCTTTGTGGAATTTCCTCCGCAAGAATTGGGACATTTTCGCCTGGCATCCTTCCGATATGCCTGGAATCCCACATCGGCTCGCTGAACACAACTTAAACATTATCTCTGGCTTTAAGCCCGTAAAACAGACTCTGCCGCTTCTCCGAGCCCAAACGACAAGCCATGGGTGAAGAATTAGCTTAACTGCTTGAGGCCGGATTTATTCGGGATATTAAACACCCTGATTGGCTAGCGAACCTGGTGATGGTACCTAAGAAAGACAAGTCCTGGCGGCTGTGTGTCGACTTCAAAGACCTCAACAAGGCCTGCCCGAAGGACCCTTTGCCCTTACCATGCATAGACTAGATCATTGACGCCATAGCCGGAAACGATTTGTTGTGTTTCCTCGACGCTTACTCCGGATACCATCAAATTAAAATGAAGGAATCCGATCAAGCAGCTACTACATTCATCACCCCCTACGGGCCATTCTGCTTCAACACGATGCCTTTCAGGCTAAAAAATGCTGGAGCCACATACGAGCGCATCATCCAAACCTGTCTCACAACATAGGTCAGTAAGACTGTCGATGCATACGTGGATGATGTGGTCATCAAAACCAAACACGTCGGCCAGTTGATCGACGACTTACGACAAACCTTTGCTAGGCTACGCGAATATGATACACGACTCAATTCGGAAAAATGTGTACTCATAGTTCCCTCTGGTAAGCTGCTTGGATTCATCGTCTCCCATAGAGGAATATAGGCAAATCCAGCTAAAATCCGCGCTCCATCAGAACTTACAATCCCCATAGAGCTGAAGCATGTCTACAGGCTAGCCGGGTGCATAGCAGTGTTAAGCTGCTTTATCTCCCGCCTCGGAGAAAAGGCTTTGTCGCTCTATAAGCTGCTGAAACGGACCAACTATTTCGAATGGACCGATGAGGCAGTGGCTGCATTAGAAGAAATCAAAACACTACTGGCAACCAATCCCGTACTCACGGCACCAGGTGCCGGTGTGGCCATGTTGTTATACATATCAACCACCAACAAAGTCGTCAATGCGGTGCTCGTCGTTGAACGAGATGAGGAGAGACATAAATTCCGGACTCAAAAACCAATATATTATGTGTCAGAAGTGCTAACGCAGTGCAAGTCTAGATACCCACATTACCAAAAAATAGCCTATACAGTATTCATGGCGTCGAGGAAACTCACACACCACTTCCAGGAGTGTGCGGTAACAGTGGCATCGAAAGTTCCCCTGAATGATATAATCAACAATAGGGATGCCACCGACTGCATAGCCTAATGGGCATTGATCTCCTTCCCTTTGAAGTAACCTACAAGCCATGCCGCGCCATTAAATCTCAAGTACTGGCAGACTTCCTGGCTGAATGGACAGAGGTCGAGCTCCCCAATGAGTATAGTGCATACTCTCATTGGACAATGTACATTGATGGATCCAAGACCTTGGGCGGTCTAGGGGATAGAGTTATTCTCACATCCCCCAGAGGCGACAACATGTGATACATGTTTCAAATCAAGTATGCTGACTCCAAAAGTGCCGCCGAATATGAAGCTCTTCTTCATGGTCTTCGGATGGCGGTATCAATGAGCATACGATGGCTAGAGGTACGGGGAGACTCAAACTTGGCCATATCCCAAATTAACGACAAGTTCGACGCCAAAAATCCGAAGATGGCAGCATATAGAAATGCCATCCTCAAGATATCTCCTCGGTTCGAGGGGTTGGAATTCCACCACGTCACTCCAGACAACAACCAAGCCACCAACATACTGGCCCGTATGGGAGCCAAGCGCGATCCCATCCCAATAAACACCTTTATGGAGAAGCTCTTTAAGCCCTCCATAGTGTGGAAGATGATGACAATGGCGCCGGTCCGAATACGGCGGACGAAATTGTTCCCCCTATAAACGAGCCAGATGATGGCATTATAGGCAGATCCACGATGAATGAGATGCCCTCGGCTCATGAGGTAATGGAAGTAATTGTGCCATGGACAGAGCCCTTCCTCGCTTATGTTCTTCACAAGGAACTCCCCGACGATCAAAATGAGGCACGACGCATAGTTTGGTGTTCCAAGGCCTAGAAAGTACACGAGGGTGAGTTATACAAGAAAAGCACCACCGGAATATTGCAGAGGTGTATATCCAAGGAAGAAGGATGGGAGCTTCTCACAAAAATCCATGCAGGCATGGGCGGGCATCACGCCACGTTAGGATCCCTTGTTAGCTAGGCCTTCCGAGCTGGTTTCTTTTGGCCCACAGCTCAGAAGGATGCCCAGTCACTTGTTCAACATTGCATCAAGTGTCAACTCCTCGCAAATCAAAGTCACATGCCCCAACAGTTCTTCGAACTATTCAGATCACTTGGCCTTTCGTGGTCTGGGGGCTGGAGATGGTTGGACCCCTTAAAGGGGGAACCAAGAAAAATAAATACCTACTGGTCATGGTGGACAAGTTCACCAAATGGATAAAAGCAAAGCACGTTAAGTCGGCTAAATCCAGACCAGTGATCGACTTTATATCTAGCATAGTACACCGTTACGGTGTCCCGCATAGTATAATAACGGATAATGGATCCAACTTCACGGCCCAAGAGGTCAAGGACTGGTGCGCAAGAATGGGTATAAAGCTTGATTATGCGTCGGTCTATCATCCGTAGACCAATGGACACGTCAAGCGAGCAAATGGCTCATTATGAGCGGCATCAAGCCATGTTTTGTCCGATCTCTTCACGAGTCTGACTGCCATTGGGTGGAGGAACTCGACTCCGTTCTATGGGGCCTGCGTACCACCCCGAACAGATCAACAAGCTACACACCATTCTTTATGGTCTATGGGGCAGAGGCAGTTCTCCCTTGCGATATTATCCACGACGCACCAAGAGTGCACATGTACGAGGAAAAGGAGGCCGAGTTGGATTGGCAGGACGACTTAGATGCCTTGGAGGGAGAGCGTGACATAGCTCTAGCTCATTCCACTCTTTACCAACAGCAAGCTCGTCGTTACCAAAGTAGGGAGGTCAGGACAAAAGCATACAATGGACGCGAACTCGTCCTACGACTCCTGGAGAAACAGAAGCATAAAGTCAACCCAAATGGGAGGGCCCTTTTATCATTGACGAAGTACTCGCGGGAGGTGCCTATCGTCTGCGGAGTCCATCCGATAATTGCCTTGAACCGAACCCATGGAACGCAGTTCGTCTTCGATGCTTCAACGGATAGATCGGTGTCATCCAAACTCCCCCACATTTTTCTTTTTTTCCTCTTGTTATTTTTTGCCTTTTTTTCTTCTCTTCCCAATTTGTTGTTTGACAAGGCCAATTTCTTTTCTTAACCCTATGTTCGGCTGAACCAATCTTGCAATAAAGATTATTGGTATACACCGTAAAGTGTTAACTCCGAACACAACTCGTAGGGGCTCTTTCTAGTAGCCAAACTTTTTATTACAAGTATTTGCTCATACTTACTGGGCTTACATGTTTCTTTTCTCATGTTGTAGCCATTATATGCATCAACTCAAACTAAGACTTTGCCAAGCTGGGTTGCCTCGCTCCTGTGATTACTCTCTATCTTCCCGATTGTTCGGCTAGACAGTAAAGGGAGCACCTCTGCGATTGTTACGACCGGGTAATTCAGACACATACCTTAGATGGGTGAAGCCAAAAGCTAGCTATCTTATGTAGACAATTGGCCGGCTCTGACGGAAACACCTTATACGGCGCCAGTCGTCATCACTGTTATTTGGGTGTTTTCTTCCCAAAGAACAATTAGCCGCATATTGCAAGTATGCGGCCTTCTATCTACGATCTTCGTAGAGCCCCGATGAAAGGTATCGATAGAGGTACTATTTTCCTCGAAAGATGTTTCTTACGCTAATTAGTAATATAACATATCTTTCTATGTGCTTTCTATCTGTTCGCACCATATGGACAGATTGCCTGGTTCCCCGAATGCAGTTTGCTCTTTTGGAGGGACAAATAAGGAGGAACACTCCCGAGCTCTTCGGACAGGGGGGGGGGAGCCGATGGACGGTTAAGACAAAGTTTACAACATAGATTGTTTTACAACATGTACATATAAATTACATATGCGGGTGCTGATCGAGATTATCAATTATTGTGTTAAGGGGGCAGTCCGCTTGCGAAAGATGGGCGGCATGCGTCACCTGGTCATACACCAGGTGAAGGGGCACTTCTTTTGCATCCGATCCCACGGGACCAACCGGCGCCATATGCTCGGGGTTAAGTCTGGTGAAACGGGTCTTGATCATTGCCCATGCCTCTCGTGCTCCCTCATGGCAAGCCGAATTCTTCCACAGTTGGAACCTATTTCGAGCCCCGTTGAATCGATCCACAAGTGTGGCTAGCCCTTCAGGTGGCTATTCGACGGGCCATAGTGCCTTCACCATTCCTTCCATTGCTTTTTGCATACGCTTATGGAGAGAGGTCAGCTCCTTCAGCACGTCCCCTTGGTATGATTCGATCTCCTCTTCAGGATGCCCGGACAGGAGGCCTGTACATAAGACAACAGCGCGCTTCCTACTATTCCCTACATCAGAAATATTTGTTGACAGTGGAATTGTACTTACCGAACACGCCCCTCTGAAGCTTTCGATTCTCTTCTTGAGCTTTGGCCAACTGAATCTTCAAACTCTTTATTTCTTCGGCCTGTTTTTGTATAACAAGGCAGCCAACCTGGTGCTAGGACTCCGCATACCTCTGAGAATCCCGGGCTTCTTCCAGCTGCCTTTCCATGTGCCCTATTGATTCGGCTGCTACACAGAATCCGTATGTCAGGCATGATGATATATACAAATTAGCAGTAAATGCATACTTACCATGGGCCTCTCGCGTGAAGCTCTTTACTTGCGCTAGTTCGGCCTTCACGGATTGAACTTCTGTGTGGCTCTCCTCGAGCTCCTTAGCCAATTGCTCAAACTGTTGCTACGAGGCCTATGTCAGCAGTCAAACAATGGGAAGATCCTTAATTCGTTTGTTCCAAAAAAATTAAGGCTCGGGGGCTACTAGGCTTACACAAATATTCGGATTCTATAAAACCTAGTCACTTACCTCTATGCTGGTTGTTATAAACTACATAGCTTCGTCGAGCCCAGCTCGGGCGGCGCCAAGGTGCGCATCCGCCGAGCGTAGGGCGCCGAACTTCTGATCGGAGAAAATTGGCTACTACATGCCTTCCCATCGTTTCCGATGATGCATGGCACTCTCCACCTCCGATTTGGCGACATGTACACCATCACCAGAATTGGCAGGCGCCGGATTGGCCATGGGGTCTTCTGTAGTAGAAGCCGCATGGGTCGTGGCTCGGGAGCTTCGGGCATCTCTAGACACCCGGGTAACCCCTTCGGTAGGAGAGGATTGGGTGTTTCACGTAAGTATTTCAAGAAAATAAACTGCTATAAGACTCTACTAATTACAACCATAAGCCTATAACCGAACAATGTACCTTCAGGATGAGTAGGCAGGTGGATTCGTCCCCATGTCTAGCTCCTTCATAGTTTCCCGGTTGGCCTCTCATTTGGCCGCAGCTTCGGCTGCCTAAGTATGGCATGTGGATCAGCGATGATTGGGGATCGGGACCGGCACGTCCGAGGCGCTCTTGGTAGCTAGCCTCTTGCGGGAGGAGATTTTCTTCTTGCTCGCGGCAGGGATGGAGAATGACCTGGGGTAATCAACTATGATAGCCACCGGGGTTTGGACGATGATGTCCTACAAATAGACTCTGTTTTCAAAGTCAAGAAGAAGATCCGGGTCCTTGTTGAAACCCAGATCGTTGTCGTGTGAATGGTTCTCATGCTGCGGAGCCGGACAGTTGACTGTCTCGATGAAACTCCTCCATTCCTGTTCACACTAGGCCTCGTTCAAGCAGAGTACGGAACAAAAACCTCAATCTATTTCATGATTAATTGAAAAAGGCTTACCAATTCAATGGGATTGTAGGCCGAATATACATCCTTGGTTGACCGTCGAACAAAGTCTTCTTGCTCTCCTTTGCACAAGTCGGCAAGTGCGGCGGCCAACGCCGTCGGATTGGTAGGACCTTGCTTTCAGGAGCTCGTGCGGTCGCTTGTCCTGTTGTATTGCCATAGGGGGTGTACCCTCTGTTGGAGGGGCTGCACACACTGGGAGATGGCGGCAACCATGACATCGATCATGGTCAGTCGATGGTGGACGAGCATCCGCACCTGCGCAGCTAGGTGCCACACTTCCACGCTTTCCTCCTGGGATGAGCTCTTTGGTCGCCAGTTGTACCTCTTCTTCAGGAGAACGTCGGAGTATTCGAGAAGTCCTGTCCAAGTTGGCTCGAACAGGGGTACATCTTCAACATAGAGCCACTCCGGGGTCCATTCTTTGGACTTCTTCGCTATGCATGCCGGATACCCCGTCCCCGCTGTGCGGCACACTTCGGCCCCGTCGACCTCCAAAATTGTCTTGTCCCAAGTTCGGGGGAAGAGACGGAAATATTTTCTCCACAAATCAAAATGTGCTTCGCACCCCAAGAACATCTCACAGAGAGCGACGAATTCCGAGATGTGTAAGATTGACCCTGGAGTGAGATGGTGGAGTTGGATCCCATAGAACTCCAGTAACCCCCTTAGGAACAGATGGATTGGAAACCCAAGGCCCCAGAGGAGGAAGGGGATGAAGCACACGCACTCCCCCTTGTTAGGATTGGGGAAACACTCATAAAAAACTTCATCACCATAAGATAGCAGACTTGCGCAGGTCGCCGCCAGATGTGATGGCGGGAGATACCCCGGGGTCTCCAGATTACGGAGCCGCAAGAGGGTAACAGAACAACTGGTGCAATCCCCTAGGCATGAGTCGTAGGGACGTGCTGAGGAGCTAGGGACGTTGGCCATGTTTTGCGTGGAGCTTCCGCTGGGAGTTTCTTTCTATGAGGAGGAAGAGAATGTGGTCTGAGCCATGATTTTGTTTGATTAAATGGTAGGGTGCCCCTATCGTGGAGGGCCAAGACGTAAAAATCACTGACCACTCACCTTGTCATGACGTGCAAAAGTCGAGGAGCACGCACAGTTATTATAATGAACCTCCGCCTGTGACGCTTGAGATCTTACCGAAGACTGGTCGGTTGCCGAGCAAAGAAGGATGAGGGACTCGCCTCGCAAGCCGAAGACAAAGACATGAGGAGATCGACCGGATATAAATCGGCGTTGAAGGCTAGTTCAGGGGCTACTGAGGGAGTCCTGGACTAGGGGGTCCTCGGATAGCCGACCTATTGTTTATGGGCCGGATTGTATGGGCCGCAAAGCGGGAATCGGATGATCGAAGACCACCTACGCCAGATGGAAGCTTCAAGGAGCCATGCCGTATTCTCCAAGTTATTAGCTATAGTTAGGCATGTTTATCTCTTTGGCATGTAACCGACCATGGGTAAACCCAGGACACCCTCGGTGTCTATATAAGCCGGAGGGTATAGGGGTATAGAAAGGACAACTCATCTAGGGTTAGCTATATGATATCGAGGTAGATCAACTCTGTAACCCCTTACACCATAAATACAACCAAGTAGTACGTCGGGTATTACCTCCATAGGAGGGCCCGAACCTGGTTAAACTCGTGTCCCCTTCGTCTCCTATTACCGTCGATTCTAGTATCACATTTCGGGACCCCCTACCCAAGATTCACCAGTTTTTACACTGACACCGAGGACCCCTTAATCCAGGACTCACTCAATGTGGAGTTGGTATTTTTTAGTAGCTAAATATTACAGTGTCGGGGTGCAGCTCTATCCAATGCTAGCAAGTGTTCAAAATACTGTTGGCGTCATCTCCAACGCCAACAATAACTACGACGCCTTATTGTTGGCGTAGGGTGTCTACGCCAGCAAGGCCATTTTGGTGATGCCATAGCTAGGCTTTTTCGCACTAATGATGGTTATATGATTCAATTATGTTAGCACCATTTAGAGATTGCACTAGTGAAAGTATGAACCCTAGGCCTTATTTCAAATCGTTGATATGCCATTTTGCTCGTTGTTTGCCACTTGCTACCTTGCTCATTTTATTTATTCCTGTTATAAAAACCTATTTCTACTATCCATAATACACTTGTATCACCATCTCTTCGCCGAACTAGTGCACCTATACAATTTGCCATTATATTGGGTGTCTTGGAAACACAAGAGATTTCTTGTATTTGGTTGCAAGGTTGTTCAAGAGACACCATCTTCATCCTAAACCTCCCATGGATTGATAAACCTTATGTCATCCACTTGAGGGAAATTGCTATTGTCCTACAAAACTCTGCGCTTGGAGGCCAACACGAATCTACAAGAATAAAGTTGTGTAGTAGACATCAAGCTATTTTTCGGCGCAATTGCTGGGGAGGTGAGTGCTTGAAGGTATATCTTTAGATATTGCAATCGAATCTTCTAATTTCTTGTTTTATCAATAGTTTTTTTATAAATAAAACTACAAAAAATGGAATTTAGGTTGTCTCATATGCTTCGTCTCTATAATGTCTTTCGTGGAAATGATGGTTCGGAAAATTGTTCTCAAGTGTCACAAGAAGAATTCAAGATAATGTTTGGCATTAAATCCATGAATTATTAGCATGGGAGAAATGTTATTAGTGTGTCTTCTTTGAATATCCATAATACTAATGAGGATTGCACTAATCATGACAAAAATGTTTCTTACAAGCATGAGAGCAATGTTACGGAGTGCGCAAACTTTGTGAAGACATGCCTTATAGGGATGATAGACTTTGTAAGAAGCATAAACATGATAAAACCAATTAGTGGCTTAAAGTGATATATGAATTTGCTACAATATTATGCTCTCTTCATCCCATTACTTGTGAACTTTGCAATAGGGTTGGTCATCTTAATTTCCAATGCATGCTTTTTCATGATCAAATCATTTCCAAATATTTTTTATTTTTGGTGTGTGAAGAATTGTCACATAAAAATGATTAGGTTGATATATTCCTTCTCACTAATGATACTAAAACTAATCTACAGGAAATATAAATGCCTTGCATAGTAAATTGCAATGAGAATGCTTATATTGCTGACTATAGAAAGAAAGAGAAACCAATAAGCATAAGAGAAATACTAATGAAATGATAAAGGTCTCCCAATACCCTCCCATTGTTTCTGTTTATAAATCAGGTAGCAAGGAGGAGCTTCACATCGAACCAATATCTTTAGTAAGGAGCTCAGAAAAATTACTTAGACCCACATATTATGTGGTGATGAAGAATAAAAGAAGAAAATGTAGAGGTAAAAATGCATCTCTCCCGAATAATGCTTCTCCTATCATTTTTGAGAATGAATCCGATAGTATTGTGGACGATGATACACTTGATGATGTTGTTATGCATGTTACTTGTAATGATAATTATGATTGGGAAGATAATGATAACCTTATAATATTGAAAATCTCCTTTCAACCAAGTTGGAAAATTATGATGATAATAACTATTATATGGTTGGTGCTATCCATACTATTGATGATAAGAGCGATTATGATACTGATATGCAAACCTACAAGCTTGGAGATGCTATTTTTATGATAATGACATGTTTAAGAATCCATTTGCCGCAAATAATGTTTTCCCAAGCTTGGGGATGCTATGTTTGATCAAGATGGTCTTTTTAGTTCCCCCACTTACACGATCAATTTTTTATAATAGCATGCCTCCTATCTGTGATGATGGCAATATTTATGAACGTGGGTTTGGAAGAGTGTCAACTTTAGGAGATTATTATCCCAGTATGTTTTAAGGTGTTGAATCTTATCGTAATGATAAAAGTGGATTTGGAGAGGTCATGACTTTATTTAGTGGTCATTCCACTATCTTGGAAGAGGTTTCAATTGATTATGATGAGTACAAAGTTGTTACTTTTGCTGATTATTGTGAGGATACTTACGTTATAAAACGTAGTAATGATTATTATAATAAAACTTTTCATAATTATGAATACCCTTTCTTATGAATATTACTCTTTTAATGTGGAAATAATTTATAGCATTCGTGTTTCATATGATACTCCTGCTATTATGTGGAGAGTAATACATTTTATATGATTGTGGATCATGAAAAGAATGCTTTATGTGATAGTTATATTGTTTAATTCCTTCATGATGCTACTGAAAATTATTATGAGGGATGAATGTACATATGCTTGTAGGTATTGCAATAGTATCAAGTTTTCTCTCTATGTGTTGAAAGTTTCAAAGTTATACTTGTTTTTCCTTCCTATGTTGGTTGATTATTGACGCCATAAATAGTTTGCTCAAAAATTCTCTATGCATAGTAAGTGGGTTAGGCTTAAATGTGCTTGTCATATTATTCATGATGCCCCCTTTGTGTTTTAGTTCTTTACTTCTACGCAGTATCATTGAAATCATCATGCCTAGCTAAAAGGCTTCAAGAGAAGCGCTTGTTAGGAGACAAACCAACACTTACCATTTCTGTTATTGTGTGTTAACATGATTCAACTACTTTAGTAATCCTATTTTGTGCCTTTTGTTTCAATAAGGTGCCAAGTTAAGCCTTTGGGATAGTGTGGATACTTGCCGATTTGATTTTGTGCAAAAACATAAACTTTTGCATCCACTATATGAAATATGTGATTTTACTAGAGCGTCAAAATATTCTTCCATTTTTACATAGTATTTCTCTACTAATTTCCTGAATTTTCCTAATTTTCAGAATTTTTAGTCAGGGAAGTACGGTTTTTATTTAGATCTTTACAAAATGTTCTGTTATTGATAGATTCTGTTTTGCATGCATAGTTTGCTTGTTTTAGTGTTATCATAGCTTATATTGAGTGATATAAATTATGTGAATGGTAGAATATAGTAGGTATTATGTGAGAATAATTATGAATCTTGTGTTGACAATACCTAAGAGAATGATCTATATTTATTATACTAACCCATCTCACGAAGTCTTGTTCAGTTTTTTGTGATTGTAGTTTCCATGTTTTGGGTGAGATACTAATATGAGGAGAATAAGGAGTGGCAAGACCCTACGCTTGGGGGTGATCAAGGCACCCTCCCAAGTACATATTAAAGGAAGTGTCAAGTTTCTAAGCTTGGGGATGCCCCAGAAGGCATCCCCTCTTTCGTCTTCAACACTATCGGTATATCTCTACTCCTAAAGGAGGCGTTGGTAGCTTATGTTCCATTTTATTTATCCACACTCCCACCTTCATGTGGATTTTTTCATCTGTTTTTTTGGCCCTCCTCCCATCATCATATATTTAGAAATGTATTTATGTGAAAGAATCAATCAAGATTAATTTGTAATGCATCTTTAAAGACCAAATCAAAACTAATTAATCTTACCATAAGTCGATCAGCCACATTGATTAATATTTCCATACATCACCAAATTAAATTAATTAACATTATGATAAAATAACTTGCAAAAATATGACAAGTCAGAACTTTCCTTTCCAATTCACATATGGTAAGGCCATAAACTCACGAAGATCTCTATTATGGCTATATGACAATTATGGTAATCAATCAATTCAATATACGATAACTCCACAAACTCAGAAACAAAATAATCACCACAAATCTGGAAAAATAAATGCTTTCTCCCCCTGGTCTGGAAGTCCGCCTAATTCACGATATCTCTTTCCCTCTTCTGAACAAACTCGACGTCTCGTCTGCTCCGTGAGGCCATCACCAACTATAACATCCCAAAATTTCATTTTGGAATGTTATGAAATATAGCTATGCATCATCATCTCTTTGTTTGAATGAAATTTTTCTTTTGGAATTCTTTTGGAATTCTGAAAGGCCATTTCAATTTCTTCTTATACTTGTTTCCTCCTATTTGAATACCCTTGGAATATTCATAAAAAGAGAGGAGTAATATGACACTCCACACCAGGGGCATCTTGGTTAGTTATTTGAACAATAAAACCAGGGGGTTATTTGAAAGTTTATCTCATAAGAATTTAAAATCAATTAGGCATTTTCTAAAAAAAATAAAATTTTAAAGTATTCATTTTGATAGAGGAAAAATGTTCATTAAATAGCATTTATTACCCTAATCATTTTGATATATATATTCCCTATGTTTGGAAATGAATTGAATGCTTTAAAGAGTTATAAACGCTCTGGAAAATAGAAAAGGAAACTCATTTAAAGCATTTAATTAGAAAACCGGCCGGCCCACAGCCTTTAAACCCCGAGATCCCTCCAGATCGGTCAATCGACGCGCTAACCTCGTCCTCTCTCTCACTGACATGCGGGACCCACTGTCCGACAGCGTCATCCGCATGCCAGTCTCCTTCCTCGCGCGCGCCACCTCGCCGGAGATCTCTCCTCTCCGGATCTCCCTCCTATCTCCTTCTCCTGACTCCGCACCTGGCCTATATAAAGCCCTGCCCTTTCCGCTCTCCGTTACACCCCGCTACCACCTCTATCCTCGCCAGAACGCCACCACGCCAGCTCGCCGGAGTTCTAACTCCACTCGAAACCCCCTGAGCTCCTGGGCGTCGCCACACTCACCCCCACTCCCTTCCGACGCTGCCATTCGATGCCGTATCTTTTCCACCATCGCCTGAGCATTTAGGACGTCACCCTCGACCACTGCAGCACCTTCCCGAGCATCTCCGACCTCCGGCCGCCATCGACGTCGCCGGAACTCCGACCCCCTCCTCTGTAGGCCGCCACCTCCACCCGCATCCGTTAGATCTAGGATCTATGCTCTAGATTAGAAAGCTTATAAAAACGAATCGGTACACGTTAGTTTTCGGTCGTCCGCTGCAAACACCCCGCACGCTCACGACCTCAGCATATCACAGCACGCCACGTAGCCCTGTCCGTTCGCTAGGAAATTTGTTCTTTTCTGTTTTGTTTTAGAAAACAGAATGTTTTCTATTTTTGTTTTAGTTGTAACTTTTAAACTAATTAATATTTTTAATTGATTCTTTTTTGCATTAGGTCACAAATTTCATGTAGTTTCATCCTGTAGTCTTAGATTTCAAATTTGAACTTTTAAATTTGAATCTAACCAAATTCTCTTAAATTACTAAATTCTGTATAACTAGAGTTTAAAAATATATTTTTGTATGAATCTTTTTGCCACTAGTATGTATTAGTTAGACCTATCATCCTACAAAGTTTGAGAATTTTTAGGATAAATTTGGTTAGTGTTTTTAACAAAAACAGAATCTGTTTAGTTCTTAATAGAGTTTAGTTAATTTGATTTTAGTTTAGTTTGAATCTGAGTTAGTTTAACTTTTGTTTTTAGTTTTCATTAGGTTCTGTTGTTTCCACATTAGGTGAAATAACTTGCTGTTAATAAAAATAATTGTTTAGTTATATACCTTATTGTTATAGGAAATCTTCATTCCTTTCCATTAGGTATAGTTTTATAAAGCAACTTAGTTTTACTTTTTCACGAAACATTTAGGAGATTTAATTCTGTCTTCTAATAAAGAATTTTAGTAATTCTTTTCTGTTAAGTGATGTTCTATTTATAATAATGATAATAATAATAATAATTTTGTCTCATACTCAAATATTATAGGAAACTCTAGTATCTACATTAAGTGGTGTTTTATAAAAATTTATAATTTTAGTAGCCTTTATTTTCACTAAAGTTTTAGTGGATTTAATTCTGTTTACTAAATAAAATTTTGTTATTTCGTTTCTGTTGAGTATTGTTTTGTTATTAAAAATAGTTGATTGGTCTTATTTCTTTTGTAGTTTTGACACCAAAAACATTTTGTGAGACAAATATTGGTTTTGAACTTCTTTCTGTTGATTGATACTATAGAATTGTTTTGTTTTGCTGATTGTGTGAGTTGTATTATTAGTTGTATGCTTATTGTGTGCTTTGTTTGATTCTTTAGATCATCCGGAGTGAGAAGCTTGTTATCTAGAGTCACTTGAGTATGACGATCGTCAACAAGGCAAGTCACTTTGATCATGTTTACCCATGTTTTTATTGCATTAGTTATACCATCTCCCCAATTGCATGCAAAGTAGGTAATTTGGAAAATTGGTTACTTGATGTAGTATCATGTGGTAGGCACCCCTCAACCCTTTGACACATTGGCCCCGAGGAACGTTGATTTAATTTTGCTATGCTATTAGTAGACGGGGTTGGTTGTGTGATTCATGAGAGTTGTGAGTTAATAATTTCAAGACCTACAAGATGATCAAGACTTCAAGACTCCAAGTTTTCAACATACCTCTGGGTGGATGATGGTTGAACGACGCCCTAGAGAAACCAGTGGTTAGCCTAGATGTTGCTGGAGAAGTGCCAGTATTCATGCGGAAAGGTCCACCCAGGCACAAAGAGATGGATGGATGCTTCAAGACCCAAGGTTTACCTGCACAACCACAAGCCATTGTGGGCTCTGGCTTGGTTGGATATCGTGGTGACCCTGGACAGGCGGTGCTACGAGATGTAGAAGAACGGTAGGAAAGGACGGGCACCGACAGAGTCTCGGGGAAACCCTTTAGAAGACCATGTTTTGGTCATCCGTTTCTCAAACACCCTTAAGTGCGAGAAATCCAACGGAGGCGATCAAATCTTGTGGGCGACGTGTGCAAAACTCTACAGAGTACCCAAACCTAATCGATTAGCCGTGTCCACGGTCATGGACAGTTTGAGCCAAAGGAACTCAAACTATCTGGAACTCTCAACACAATTAATTGTATTGATGTGGGTTTTTAATGACAACTTGGTTATGAGAATTGGTTGGTGGAACCTTCTCATTAATAAACCAACACTGTAGTAATAATATTTTGCCCCCTCTTGTTGTAGGAAAAATTGGCTTTATGCAGAACTTACTATCCCACTTGCCATATATGCATATAGAATAGATGATTACTTTACCCCCTCTTTTGTGACATTGCCGGCATATTCAATATGCTAGCCTACATGGCTGGAACGTATCATGTTGCAGAATACTTTTCCGACCAGGAGTGAGGATATGCTCTATGCTCGGTGAGATGCCCTTGGAGTCAGATGGACTCAACTACCTTTGAAGCTTCCACAAGATTAGTTATTCTCATGAGTTGGCCTTCAGCCACTTTATTGTAATTCTTATTGTAATAAAGGACTCGATATGAGATTTTCGATTATTAAAGCTGTGTGATTTCACTTTGATATATACATTGACGTACCGTGTGTGTACCAGCATGATCTTGGGATGGTACAGAAACACCGGAGATTCGACCTTTCAGGTCGGGTCGCTACACCAACTCGGTGACCTCACTCGACCTCGACCTCTACGACACCTCCTCCCCCTTAACCTACATACGAGCCTTACCCCCTCTCCTCTACGTGTCACTGAGTGTCTCTTCCCCTACTGGCAACAAGGGATGCGTGGGATACTTGGAACAGCCTTGGCTACAATACAAAGGGATTAGATTCATGTCCATCAACATAAACATTAATGCACGACATGGATGTGCTTGCAAACAACAAGGTGAGATCAGCGAGGATGTTGGACGGTTGGTATGTATTATACCTTATATTCTACTCATAATTTAGGTATGTCCATGTTCATTGCCATCCATCAGCAACAAAAGTTGAATACATGTGTCGATGATGATGCTTATTAAGTGGTGACGGACGCGGGGGATAGTTTTGTATGGTTTGGGTGCCAGCACATGGTGATGGTTTCTAGGCATATGATACTTGTGACCTGTGTTGGTTTTTTCCCCGAAGAGGAGGGGATTATGTAGCACAATATAAATAAGTATTTCCGTCAATGAGAACCAAGGTTATAAAACCAATATGATAACCATGCAATTTCTCGTCTTCAGCGCCTATAGACAAAAATGCACATACTTGCATTGTCAATCCCTTTGAACTTGTTACTTGCAAGCAATGAGTAGTCTAGATGATAGTTGATAACTATAAATTTCAAAATAAAAAGTAAAGAAATAAATGGTAGCAAGGAAATAAGGTCGTTTATAAATATATTTGTGAATAGACCTTGGGGGCATAGTTTTCCCTAGAGGCATTTCTCATGCAGGAGGCATACGGTGGGTAAACAAATGACTGTTGTGCAATTGATAGAAAAGCGAATGGTTATGGAATATTTATTCATGGAAATGATTATTATATATAGGCATCACGTCCGTAAGCAAGTAGACCGACTCCTGCCTGCATCGACTACTATTACTCCACCCATTGACCGCTATCCAGCATGCATCTAGAGTATTAAGTAAAATAGAGTAATGCTTGGAGAACAATAACATGGTATAGACAAACGAAACTCAATTAATATGAATTAACCCCATCGTTTTATCCTTAGTGATAGCAATAAAAATACATGTGATGTCCCTCTCTATCACTGGAATTGAGCACCCCAAGATTGAACCCACTACAACGCACCTCTCCCACTTAAGATAAATCAATCTAGATGGCCAAACTACATCAATGGATAGAAGATAATTATGAATCTATCATATAATCATGCATATATATGAAAATACCATCAAGGAACTCAATAATCACATGAGTAATCTGAACATAAACCCGAAATTCATTGCATCCCAAGAAACGCAACGCAGAAAGTGATTGCATTGAATAGATCATCGCAAAGATAAGGTGAACTTTGTATTGAAGAACATAAATAGGGAGATAGACATCTAGGTACTACCTACGGAGCCATAGGTTTGTGGTGAACTACTCACACATCACCATGGGAGCAGCAAGGATGATGTAGTAGCCCCCTATGATCGATCCCCTCTCCGGCAGGGCACCAGAATAGGGCTCTAGATGGGCACACGGAAGAACAGAGACTTGTCGTGGCGGAAAAAGTGCTTAGGCAGGATATTTGTTGGTTTTAGGGGTAATATGAATTTATAAGCTATAGAACAACGCTAGAGGGATGGGGAGGTGGCGTCAAGCCATCAGGGTGTGGTCGCCCCCATGGGTGCACCCCGTTGGCTTGGGGGCACCTCGTGTGCCCTCCAGTCTCCCTCCGAAGCTTCCAGGTCTTATTTTGGTCCATAAACAATGATCAAAAAGTTTCATGGTATTTGGACTTCGTTTGGTATATTATTCCTAAAAATCCATAAAGATGCAGAAAAGAATAACTATTTGGCACTATGGTTAATAGGTTAGTGCTTAAAAATAATATAAATCAGCAAGTTAATGACTAAAAAGCATCCTAGAATGATAAGATAATAGCATAGAACAATCAAAATTATAGATACATTGGAGACGTATCAGCATACTAGAAACAACAGAGGCAATAGAGTTTGTTTTGTAAATAACATCTATTTTATGCATTTCAGTGTCATTTTGTACAATTTTCCACATGTAATTTTAGTTTCATGTAAGAATACAAGCCCAGCTCTTGCAAACCATATGACCATTATATTTTCTATATGGCTAAAAATAATCTAAGATTCAAAGTAATAATTGGTTGTTTCTTTATGAAGTTATCAGTGAAAGGACACCAAACACCAGAAGGCATGCTGCCAAGGAGGGCACTCATCATGGATGTGCAGCAGAATGATTTCATCCCTGGATGATCGGGCCTCATCCATTGTTTATCAATCCAGCCTCATTCTCCAACATCATAGTCAAAGTTTATAGGGAAGGGAGATACCAGCAAATCTTGAACCTCTGAGGAATGCAGTTGGACAAGCCTAATTGGTGTGTCGACTAGAATTGACGAGAAGAAATTGAATCTGTGCAAACCATGAATTAGTTGTATTAGTATATGTTCATTACCTAGCTTCTGGCATTGGGAAGCTTTATGTGATCAACTCATCATGTTTTTTTACATGTGAGGGAGTCCTGCTTTAAGGGGTCCTCGGATGGCCGACCTGTTTCTCATGGGTCGGACTATGTGGGCAGCTGGCTGAGCATTGGATGATCAAAGGCCTCATCGCCAAGATGGAGGCTTCAAGGAGTCATAGCGTGTCCTCCAAGTCTTCGATAGTATATCGGAATGTTTTTCCCTTCAATGTGCAACCGACCATGTGTAAACCCTAGATACCCTCGGCGTCTATATAAGCCATAGGGTTTTAGATTATAGGGCAGGGAAAATCGTCTAGGGTTTAGCTATTCGATCTCGAGGTAGATCAACTCTGTAACCTTCATACCATCAATATATTCAAGCGGGACATAGGGTTTTGCCTCCATAGGAAGGCTCGAACCTAGGGAAACATCGTCTCCTTCGTCCCCTATTACCATTGATCCTAGTCTCACAACTCGGGTCCCCATACCTGAGATCCGCTGGTTTTGACATCGACTTTGTTGCTTTCAATGAGAGTTTCACTGTGATGGCCAAAGGAATCAATGGCTCGCCTTGTCATAAGCAACAATATCTGCAGCCAGGATATTCTCATCCCTGATCACATCTTCACGGGTGGCGACGTCTTGTCGCACGCTGACCCGACTGGCCATCTTGGCCAGATCAAAAGCTTCGCCCCCGATCAAGGAATCGGGTTCAGAACCCTAGAGTTTGTTGCTGATTTAGAGGGAGAACTTGTCTTGATGGGACCCTCAACTCTCATGGAGGAGCCCATAGATCCTAACGCCTCGATGTCGAAGACATTAGGCCCTACCTCTGAGGTGACCTTCACCCTCGAGCTGTATAGAACGCCCAATCCAGTCATTGTGTTTGGATCCGATATGGCCGAACAGGAGCCGGATCCTCTTTCAAGCGACGCTGGAACTGCAACACCACAGATCGATCCCACTCGCTTCAGCGACACACATCCTACCATCGGCTCGTTCCTAAACGAGTTGTTTGATCGGATTCAGACCATACATATGACTGACGAGCAGACCCCGGTCTATGACCGGCTCGGGCTTAAACCCGATGATAGGGAGATTCTCATCCCCACGTCACTCGCTTAGTTGCCACCGTCGAGTGTCCGACTGGAGGCTTGTCCCCCCGACGACCAGAATTAAAAATGATTTATACCCCGTTCTCCGATCATCGAAACCTCGCTTGCAACCCAGACCTCGGAGTTTGCTTTGGAGATAGATCGGTATCGGTTCCTGATCTAGCACACAACTCGGAACCCGTAATGCCAGACTCAAATCGTGGCGTGGAATCAAAATGTTTTCCACCCACTACCCAAGTCGAGCACTCAAGCATCGCAGCAGAGTACAAGACTTCAGACTTAAGGGATGTTAAATAGTTACCAGGAGAGTCGGTTCAATATTTTTGGGCTAGACTCCTCCTCGCTAGAAATAAAGCACGAGGTCTTAGTGAAAATGAGATAATGGCAACCTTAAATCGCAATTAACATGACGAAGGGATTGTCAACGCCATGGTCGTCAGCACATTCGTGACTTCACCGAGCTGTCGGACATGGTACAAAAATATTGTGCCATGGAGAGCACCTGGCAAGCCGAACGACTACTTTCGGAACGAACCTTTACCGACTACGCTAGAGGAGATCGGAAAAAGAGGATACCCTCGAAGCGGCTTGCCGAACTCGAACCAGCCGAGAAGAGAAATAGACCCCTTACAGGGGTCAGAACTGTTCTTGATGGACTATTGGATAAACAATGCCCTATACATTATGTACTATTGAACACATGCCCGACTCATAGCCTTAGAGCTTGCTGGGTTTTCAAGCAAGTCGCAAAAGGCGGTGAAGCCATCCTTGAGGCACTACCACCGAACAGGCGATCCACATCGCCACCAGAATACAACGCCGAAGTCCTGACGATCTACGAAATGTTCCCCTCAAGGAACAGGAGGAAAAATGCAGTTCGAACAATCTCGCATCGAGCATAGCAACACGACATTCCGGGGGATCATTCCTGGGTAAGAGGCGTGTTGTTCAGGACGTACCACCCTAGACGTAGTGTTCGGCACGCCCGAAAACTACCGATCTGAAGAACTTATCTTCCATATCGCGCCCTTCCCCAGCGGCTACCATGCCCTGCTGGCGCGTGATGCCTTCACAAAATTCTAGGCTATACCAAATTACGGGTATATGAAGCTCAAGATGCCAGGCCCAAACAGGATAATCACAATCGCAAGTGATCCGAATATAGCCCTTCGAGCTGAAAACAAAACAACAACGCTCGCCCTCGAGGAATTATCTGAGACCTTCGCTAAAGAAGAACTGACCACACTTTGGTGAACAATAGACAAAGACGATGTGATCTTTAGAAAACGGCCCAAACACGCGTCCTTTAAACCTCCAGATGAAATCATTAAATTTTAGGTACGCCCAACGGACCCCAATAAAACGACATCCATCAAAGCACAGCTGGACCCCATAGTGGACGAATCACTGCGAGCATTCTTACGGGAAAACTGGGACATCTTCACCTGGCATCCTTCCGATATGCGTGGAATGCCATGACGGCTAGCAGACTATAGTCTGAACATCATCGCAGGCTTCATGCCCGTTAAGAAGACTCTGTGCTGCTTTTCCGAGCCCAAATGACAAGCCATGGGTGAAGAATTAGCCGAACTGCTAGAGGTCGGCTTCATACGGGAGATTAAGCACCCCAAATGGTTGGCAAACCTGGTGATGGTACCAACGAAAAACAAACCCTGGCGACTATGCGTCGATTTTAAAGACCCCAACAAGGCCTTCCCTCAGGACCCTTTCCCCTACCATGCATAGACTAGATTATTGACGCCACAGCGGGACACGACTCATTGTGTTTCCTCCACTCTTATTCCGGAAACCATCAGATCAAAATGAAGGAATCAGATCAGGCCGCAACCGCATTCATCACCCCTTATGGGCCATTCTACTTCCACATGATGCCCTTTGGGGTAAAAATCGCTAGGGCTACATACTAGCGCATGATCGAGACTTGTGTCACAAAACAAGTCGGTAAAACAGTCGAGGCGTACATGGACGATGTGGTAATAAAAACCAAACACGTCAGCCAGCTGATTGACGACCTAAGGCAAACCTTTGCCAGCCTACGTGAGTACGATATATGACTCAATCCGGAGAAATGTGTATTTAGAGTCCCCGCTGGAAAACTGCTCGGAGTCATCATTTCCTATAGAGGAATAGAAGTGAATCCGGCTAAGATCCATGCCCTATCAGAACTTGCATTTCCCATAGAGCTAAAGCATGTCCAGAGGTTGGATGGTTTCATGGCAGCGCTAAGACGCTTTATATCCCGCCTCGGTGAAAAGGCTTCACCGCTCTACAGATTGTTGAAATGGACCAACAATTTCGAATGGACCGATGAAGCAGCGGTTGCGTTAGAAGAAATTAAAACATTGCTGGCATCTAATCCCATACTCATAGTACCAGGCGCTGGTGAGCCCATGTAATTATTCATATCGGCCACCAGCCAAGTCGTTAGCGCAGTGCTCGTCATCGAAAGAGAGGAGGAGGGACACAAATTCCGGATTCAGAAGCTGGTCTATTACATGTCAGAAGTACTAACGAAGTGCAAGTCCATATACCCGCACTACCAGAAGATAGCCTATACAGTATTTATGCATCATGGAAACTAAGGCACTACTTTCAAGAGTGTTCGGTTACAGTGGCATCCGAAGTACCCCCGAACGATATAATCAACAACAGGGATGCCACCGGCCGCATAGCCAAATGGGCCATCGAGCTGCTTCCTTTTGAAATTGCCTACAAGCCATGACGAGCTATTAAATCTCACGTGTTGGTAGATTTCCTCACCGAAAGGAAAGAGGTCGAGCTCCCCAGGGAATATAGTACATACTCCCATTGGACGATGTACTTCGATGGATCAAAAAGTTGGCCGGACTGGGGGCTGGAGTTGTTCTCACACCCCCCGTAGGCGACAACGTTCGATACGTGTTGCAGATCTTGTATGCCGATTCCAACAATGGAGCTGAATACGAAGCACTCTTGCATGGTCTTCAGATGGCAGCATCAATGGTCATACAACAATAGGAGGTATGGGGAGACTCCAACTTGGCTATCTCCCAAATGAACGGCGAATTCGATGCCAAAAACCCGAAGATGGAGGCATACAGAAACGTTGTCCTCAAGATATCCGCACGGTTCGAGGGGCTAGAATTTCACCAAGTCACTAGAGACAACAACCAAGCCGCCGACATACTAGCCCGTATGGGGGCTAAATGCGACCCTGTCCCAAAAACACTTTCCTGGAACGTCTCTTTAAGCCATTAGTGGTTTGGCAGGACGATAATAAGGGCTCCGGTCTCACCAGCGCGGAAGAGGTTGTTCCCCATATGAACAAACCAGAGACAAAATCATCAGCACCTCCGTAATGGACGAAATGGCCTCGACTCATGAGGTCATGGCAGTAATCGCGCCATGGACCGAGCCCTTCCTTGCCTACCTTCTTTGTAAAGAACTCCCCGACGACCAAATGGAGGCGCGACACATAATTCGGCCATCCAAAGCCTATAAAGTCCATGAGGGTAGGTTATACAAGAAAAGCACCACCGGAGTACTAATGGGGTGCATATATGAGGAAGAAGGACGACAACTCTTTGCCTAAGTCCATGCAGGGATGGGCGGCCATCACACCATGGCGAGGGACTTAGTTAGCCAAGTCCCAACCAGTAATCGAGTTTATATCTGGCATGGTACACTATTAAGGCATCACACACAGTATAATAACAGACAATGGATCCAACTTCACAGCCCAAGAGGTCAAAGACTGGTGCGCAAAAATGGGCATCAAGCTCGATTACGCATCGGTGTATCACCCGCAGACCAATGGACAAAGTCGAATGAGCTAACAACCTCATCATGAGTGGAATTAAACCATGTTGGGTCCAATCTCTGCATGATTCCGAGTGTCAGTGGGTAGAGGAGCTTGACTTCGTTCTATGGGGCCTGCGCACCACCTTGACCAGATCAACGGGATACACACCGTTCTTCATGGTCTATGGGGCAGAAGCTGTCCTCCCCTATGACATTATTCACGATGCATCAACGGTTCGCATGTATGAGGAAAAGGAGGTCAATTTAGATCAACAAGATGACTTGGACGCCTTAGAAGGAGAGCGCAACATAGACCGGTCTCATTCTACTTTTTATCAATAGCAAGCCCAACGTTACCAGAGTATGGACGTCAGGGCAAAAGCGTATAATGTGGGTGAACTGGTCTTACGGCTCCCGAAGAAGCAGACGCATAAACTCAACCCCAAATGGCAGGGCCCCCTTCATAATTGATGAAGCACTCGTGGGAGGGGATTACCATCTTCGAAACCCGCCGGATAACCGCCTTGAACCAAACACATGGAATGCAACTCGTCTTTGGCGCTTCTACGGATAAACCGGTGTCGTCATACTCTTTACCCTTTACATCCTTTTTCTTTCCTTTTTCTTTATTTTTTCCTTTCCCTCCCTCCTTGATTTTCGGCAAGATTGGGCTTCTTCTTTTCTTCACAAGTCTATGTTCGGTTCAATCGGTCTTGTATTAAGATTTTCGGCATACATCCTTAACTGTTAAATCCGAACACAACACCTGGGGGCTTCTTCCCGAAGCCAATGATTGTTTATACTCTAAGCATATATTCACATTTATTGTGTATGCATATTTCCTTGGTCGATTTTAAGCCACCATATGCATCAATTCGAACTATGATTTTTGCCAACCTGGGTTGCCTCGCTCCTATGCTTACCCTCTATGTTCCCGATTGTTAGGCTAGAGGGTAAAGGGAGTACCTCTGTGATTGTTACGACCGGGTCATCCGGATATGTACCTCAGACGGGTGAAGCCAAAAGCTAGCTATCTTTAGTAGAAAATTGGTCGGCTACGACGGGAACAACAAATAAAATCATGGTTCTTATCACCATTACTCGGGCTTCTTTCCTCACAAAAGACATTAGTCGCATACTAGTAGTTTATGGCCTTACTACCTATGATTTATGTAGTAGCCTGAAGGAAGGTACCGATAGAGGTACTATTTCCTTTGGAAGATGTTTCTTATGCTAAGAAGTAATATAACATATCTCCCTGTGTGCTTTTTGTCTGTTCACACCAAATGGCCGGATTGCCCGGTTCCCCGAATATAATTCACTCTCGAGCGATACCTTAAGGAAAACTCCTAAGCTCTTAGCACGGGAGGTCGAAGCCGATGTCGGGTTAAGACAAAGTTTATAACAGAGGCGAAGCAATTTTTTGATTCTCAGTACATAGTTACATACAATCATACATTTGGCCGCTGGTCGAGATTGTCAATTAAGGCATCCAGGGAGCAATCTTCCTATGAGACATGGCCGGCTGGCATCACTTGGTCGTACACCAAGTAAAGCGTCTCTTCTTTCCCATCAGGCCCTGATGGCCCAACACGAGCCATATGCTCGGGATTAAGGCCACGACTCTTGTGCTCCCTCCCGGCAGGCCGATGTCTTCCATAACTCGAACCGACTTCGGGCTCCCTTGAACCCATCAACGAGTTCGACCATCCCTTCTGGAGGATGCTCAGCAGGCCATAGCGCTTTTTATCATACTCCTCATAGCCTTCCAAGCCAGCGCATGAATGGCGGAGAGTTCCTTCAGAAGGCTTCGCCGGTAAGATCCGACCTCTTCTTCGGGAAACCTGGTTAGGAGACCTATACATGAATCAAGGCATGTCCATTACGCTTCATAATAAGAAGTACTGTGAGATGTTAGAATCACGCTTACCGAACATGCCCCTATATTATTTCTGGTTCTCTTCTTGGGCCCGGGCCAATTGAGTCTTCAAGCTCTAAATTTCTTTGACCTCCTGCTTGTTTTTCGCCTGGAGGCGTTTCCTCTCCTCAAGGTGTTGTTGCAACAAAAGGCAGCCGGCCTGAGGCTGGGACTTAGCATACCTCTGAGATTCTCGCGCTGCATCTAAATCCTTTTGCAGCTTCCCTATAGACTCAGCTGTTACAAAGTACCCTCATGTTAGCACGGGATTATATACTTAGATCGGCAGAATGGATATACTTACCATGTGCCTCCTGGGTGAAATTCTTCACTTGGTCAAGTTCGGCCTTCATGGTTTCCACCTCTGTTCGGCTCGCCTCCAGTTCCTTGGTCACTTTCTTGTTTTGCTGCCTTGATGCGTGTATCATTTGAAAAACAATGCACATTCTGACCAATTAAAGGCTCGGGGGATAGTGGGTTTACATGTCTGTTCGGATTCTTAAAGCCGAGCACTCACCTGCAGGCTGGATGACACTAGTTTCATGGCTTCCCCAAACCCAGCATAGAGCATTGATGTGTGAGTTAGCCGAGCATAGAGCATTGAACTCTTGTTCGGAGAACGTCGGGTGGCGTAGGGATTCTCGACACAGCCGGTGATTCATCGCGCTCTCCACCTTAGATTTAGTAACTGATACCACGTCCCCAGAGTCTTCAGGGGCTTGATTGACCACAGGGACCTCCGCAGCCGGTTCAGCATGAGCAGAAGATCTGGAGTCATGAGCATTGCCAGACACCTTGGCAACATCCTTGCCAGGAGATGGTTGAACTCGTTGCATGAGTATTTTGACAGGAGATCTCTTGTGAGGACCTATCGATTGTAATAATAAACTAAGAAGCCAAACAAAGTACAAGAGATCTGTCCCGACGACCGGCTCCCTTGACGGATCCCTGTTGCTACCTGGTCCGGTCATTCCCGTTGTAGTCGATGTTTGTCGCGCGGACCGGCGACGCTTGGGAGCTAGAGCCGGCTTGTTTGGGTCGATGGAGGATACTTGCCTGTTGCGGGATGATTTTTTCTTGTTCTTGCCTATAGTAGGGGAACGAAACGATCAGGGGTAATCAGCTATGATAGCCACCTTTGAACGGTCAGGGCTCTCTTGGTAGAAGACTCCATCTTCGAACTCAATTGACAGATTCGAGTCATCATGGAAACCCGACTCGTCATCACAAGAATATTTCTCGGGTTGGGGGACGGAGAGTTAACTGTCTCGATAAAGCTCCTCAATTCCTGTTCACACAAATTAAAGGCTTTGATCAAAAAGGGACAAATTCAAAACCCGGATTCGGGTCACGTAGTCGAAAGGGTCACCCATTTCGATGGAATTGTGACCTGAGTAGCCCTGCTTGTTCGGTTGCCAAACAAAGTCATAATTTCTAACCACAACAGCTATCGTGATATCATTGCACCAAATATAGAACATCAAGTTGTATTAATGTATATGTAGAGTGCCAAAAATAGATTTAATTATACATGGGGAAATGTTGTTTTGAATGTAGTTTTTGGTTTTCACAATAGTTGTTGTAGATTTGTTAAAAAGTACAAAAGATTTCTCCATGATAAAAATCACGAGCATGGATAATAAAAGGGTGTGAAGTGTTATACGCAATATTTTTATTTCGTGGTAATGCATGTCATTCAACTGTATCTTACAATGTGGCAGTGACTGATCAGCCTTCTTGGCTGGGAACAAGGGGATGGGACTCATGGACGGATCAAGGCAGAGAGTGGGGTAATTGGTGGCGGACTCGTCCTTGACAGTCTGTGGGGAAGTATGGTCTCAAGGAGAGAGGGAACTATGGAAAAGGTGAGGTGGGCATCATCCAACTTCAGTGGAGAGGGATCTAGCAAGAAATATCGTGCTACGACTAGAAACCAAGCACGAGAGGCGGATCCGACAGGAAAATGAAAGGGTGTATCATGCGGTAGGGTGGATTGTGTGGACAACCACATTTCTCCCCATATATGGGATGAATGTTGGAAATATGTCCTACAGGCAATAATAAAATGGTTATATTATATTTCCTTGTTCATGATAATCGTTTATTATTCATGCTATAATTGTATTGATTGTAAACTCAAATATATATGTGGGTAAATAGACAACATTGTGTCCCTAATATGCCTCTTGTAAACTAGCTCGTTGATCAAAGATGGTCAAGGTTTCCTAGCCATCGACATGAGATGTCATTTGATAACGGGATCACATCATTAGGAGAATGATGTGATGGACAAGACCCAAACTATAAACGTAGCATGTGATCGTGTCAGTTTATTGCTATCGTTTTTCTTCATGTCAAGTATCTGTTCCTATGACCATGAGATCATGCAACTCATTGACACCGGAGGAGTACCTTCTGTCTATCAAACGTCACAATGTAACTGGGTTACTATAAAGGTACTCTACATGTATCTCTGAGGGTGTTTGTTGGGTTGGCATGGATCAAGACTGAGATTTGTTACTCTGTGTAACGGAGAGGTATCTGAAGGCCCACTCGGTAATACAACATCATAATGAGCTTGCAAGCAAAGTTACTAAAGTGTTAGTCACAGGATCTTGTATTACGGGACGAATAAGGACACTTGCCAATAACAAGGTTGAACTAGGTATAGACATACCGACGATTGAATCTCGGGCAAGTAACATACCGATGAACAATAGGAACAACATACAGGATTAACTGAATCCTTCACATAGAGGCTCAACCGATAAAGATCTTCATAGAATATATAGCAAACAATATGGGCATCCAGGTCCCACTGTTGGTTATTAGCTATAGAGGTGTCTCGGTCATGTCTACATAGTTCTCGAACCCGTGGGGTCTGCACACTTAACATTCGATGACATTTTGGTATTGTTGAGTGATGTATGTTGGTGACCGAAGATTGTTCGGAGTCCCGGATGATATCTAGAACGTCACGAGGAGTTCCGGAAAGGTCTAGAGGTAAAAATTGATATATAGGAAAGTGGTATTTGGGTTTCGAAAAAGTTTCGGGTACTTCCGGTAGTGTACCAGGAGTGACGAATGGGTTCCGGGGGTCCACTGGGAGGGGCCCAGCCACCCCAGGGGTCGCATGGGCCTAGGAGGTGGAACACCAGCCCCTAAGGGCCCCTTGTGCAAGTGGTGGAGAAGGCCAAGTGGGGAGGGAGTCCTACTAGGACTGCACCTCCCTTGTGAGAGGTGTACTCCTCCCTCTTGCGCCGCCAAGGGCCCTGGGGGAAACCCTAGGGTGCACCACCTACCCCCTCTTCCTCCTATATATAGTGGAGGTTTTTAGGGTAGCCGCCACCTAAAAAGCCACGTGTTGCCCTCTCCCCTCTAGATCGTCGTTCTCCTCTAGATTAGTTCGGTTGAGCTAGGCGAACCCCTGCCAAATTAGTGCACCACCACCGCCACCACGCTGTTGTGCTACCGGGGAACTCATCTACGTCTCCGCCCTCGCTTGCTGGATCAAGGAGGTAGAGAACGTCATCGAGGTGTACGTGTGGTGAACACGGAGGTGTCGTCTATTCGGCGCTATTGTGATTGGATCGCGGGACGGCTTGCGATTTGGATCGCGAAGACGTTCGACTACATCAACCACGTTTTTTAATGCTTCTGTCTTAGCCATCTACAATGGTATGTGGATCCGATCTCTCCTATCGTAGATGCTCAACTCCATGGATAGATTTGTATGTGCGTAGGAATTTTTTTGTTTCCCATGCAACGTTCCCCAATAGTGGCATCATCAGCTAGGTCTATGAGTAGATGAGATCGCGAGTAGAACACAAAGGAGTTTGCGGGCGTTGATATTCAGATTGCTTCCTCCCTTGGTTTCTTCTCGATTCAACAATATTGTGGGATGAAGCGTTTCGGACCAACCTTACTCATCCACGTACGAGAGACCGGTTCCATCGATTGACATGTGACTCTGTTGCATAAACATGGCTAGCGGATGTCTGTCTTTCCCACCTTAGTTGGACCAGATTCGATAAAGGCGGTTCTTGTAGAAGGTTACATAGCAATCTGTGTATCACCGTTGTGGTTTTGTGTAGGTAAGAATCGTTCTTGCTAGATACCCATAGAAGCCACATAGGACACGCAACAACAGTTAGAGGACGTCTAACTTCTTTTTGCAGTGTATGTTGTGATATGATATGGCCAAAGAAATGATGAAATATATTTGATGTATGAGATGATCATGTTTGTAATAGTTCATATCGACTTGCATGTCGATGCATATGGCAACCGACAGGAGCCATATGGTTGTCTCTAATTATTGTATGACTTACATGTCAATCATTAAGCGCTATGTAATACTTTACTTTATCGCTAAGCGGTAGCAATAGTAGTAGAAGCATGGTTGGCACGACAACCCCATTGGCGACACGATGATGGAGATCAAGGTGTTATGCCGGTGACGATGGAGATCATGCCGAAGCTTTGGAGATGGAGGTCAAAAGAAAAAGTTCATGGCCATATCATGTCACTTATGATTTGCATGTGATGTTAATCTTTTTGTGCATCTTATTTTGCTTAGGACGACGGTAGCATTATAAGGTGATCCTCACTAAAAATTTCAAGATAAAATTGTGTTCTCCCTGAGTGTGCACCATTACGAAGGATCGTCATTTCGAAGCACCACGTGATGATCAGGTGTGATAGACTCTATGTTCGCATACAACGGGTGCAAGCCAGTGTTGCACATGTGGAATACACGGGTTAAACTTGACGAGCCTAGCATATACAGACATGGCCTCGGAACACAAGAGACCAAAATGTCGAACATGAGTCATATAGTAGATATGATCAACATGGAGATGTTCACCATTGAAACCACCTCATCTCACGTGATGATCAGACTTGGGTTCGTGAATTTGGATCATGTAGCTCTCGAATGATAGGAGGGATGTCAATTTGAGTGGGAGTTTTTAAGTAATATCATTAACTGGACTCATTGTCTTGAACATAGTCTAAGTTGTCTTTGCAAATTTATGTTGTAGATCAATGGCTTGCATAGTAGTTCCCTTGAATTTCAATGCGTTCCTAGAGAAAGCCAGGTTGAAAGATGATGGAATTAACTTTGTAGACTAGGCCCGTAATCCAAAGATTATCCTCACGGCTTCCCAAAAGACTTATGTCCTTGATGCACCGCTTGGTGAACCACCCACTCCGGTGGCGTCTGCAGACATTGTGAACGCGTGACAGCGCGTTCGTATGATTACTCAATAGTTCCATGTGTTATGTTGTATGTCTTAGAACTGGGGCTTCAAAGGTGTTTTCATTGTCATGGAGCATATGAGATGTTCCAGGAGTTGAAGTTTATTTTTGAGAAGAATGCCCAGACCGAGAGGTATGAGACCTCCAATAAGTTCTATGCGTGAAAGATGGAGGAGAATGGGTCTGTCAGTGAACACATACACAGAATGTCTGGATATTCCAACCATCCGGGTGAGTTAGGGATGCCCCTCCTGCCAGAGGCGATCACGGACAGAGTTCTTCAATCACTACCACCTAGCTACAAAAGCTTCGTGCTGAACTATAACATGCAAGGAATGACCAAGTCAGTTGCCAAGCTATTTGCGATGCTAAAAGTCTTTGACTTTGAAATCTAGAAGGAGCATCAAGTGTTGATGGTCAATATAATTACTCTTTTCAAGAAGAATGGCAGGGGCAAGAAGGGTAATTCCAAGAAGAGTGGCAAAGCAATTGCCCCTCCCATGAAGAAGCCCAAGGCTGCACCCAAGCCAGGAACTAAATACTTTTATTTCACGTGAACTGATCATTGGAAGCGGAACTACCCCAAGTATGTGGCCGACAACAAGGCAGCCAACACCAAACAAGATATATGTGATATACATGTTATTTATGTGTACCTTACCAACTCTCGTTGTAGTGGGTGGGTATTTGATACCAGTTCAGTTGCTCACATTTGCAACTCAAAGTAGGACCTACGAAATAGATGGAGGCTAGCAAAGCACGAAGTGATGATGAGCATGGGAAATGGTTCCAAGGTTAATGTGATCACCATCGGCACTCTCGCTCTTCGATTACCATCAGGATTAGTGATGAACCTGAATAATTGTTATCTAGTGCCTGCGTTGAGCATGAACATTATATCTGGATCTTGTTTATTGCGAGACGGTAACTCTTTTAAATTAGAGAATAATGGTTGTTCTATTTATATGAGTAATATAAGTTATGGTCATGCCCACAATATGAGGGGTTTATTCTTATTGAATCTCGATAGTGATGATACACATGTTCATAACATTGATGCCAAAAGATGTAGAGTAGATAATGATAGTACCACTTTCTTGTGGCACTGTCACTTAGGTCATATTGGTGTAAGAAGTATGAAGAAACTCCATGCTAATGGACCTTTCTAGTCACTTGATTTTGAATCACTTGACACATGTGAACCATGTCTCATGGGCAAGATGACCCAGACCCCGTTCTCCGGAACAATGGAACATGCAAGTGACTTGTTGGAAATCATACATACTGATGTGTGCGGTCTGATGAGCATTGAGTCACATGGTGGATATCGTTACTTTCTCACCTTCACCGATGAATTAAGTAGATATGGGTATATTTACTTGATGAAACACAAGTCTAAAACGTTTGAAAAGTTCAAGCTATTTCAGAGTGAAGTTGAGAAACATCGTAACAAGAAGATTAAATTCCTACGATTTGATCGAATAGGAGAATATCGGAGTTATGAGTTTGGCAATTACTTAAGACAATGTGTAATTGTTTCACAATTGACACCGCTTGGAACACCACGACGTAATGGTGCGTCCGAACATCGTAATCGAACCTTATTGGATATGGTGCGTTCTATGATGTCTGTTGCCAATTTGCCACTATCGTTTTTGGGTTATGCGTTAGAGACAGCAGCAGTCACTTTAAATAGGGCACCATAGAAATCCGTTGAGACGATGCCGTATGAAGTGTGGTTTGGAAAGAAACAAAAGTTCAATTGTTAAAGTTTGGGGATGTGATGCTTATGTCAAAAAGCTTCAGCCTGAAAAGGTGGAACCCAAAGCAGATAAATGCGTCTTCATGGGATACCCAAAAGAGATGGTTCGGTATACCTTCTATCTTAGATCCGAAGGCAAAGTGTTTGTCGCTAAGAACGGGTAATTTTTAGAGAAAGAGTTTCTCTCGAAAGAATTGAGTGGGAGGAAGATAGAAGTTGATGAGGTTGTTGAACCTTTATTTCAACCAGAGAATAGCGCAATGCAGAAAGATGTTTCTGTGAAGCCTACATTGGTTGAAGAGGAAGCGGATGATGGTGATCATGAAGCTTCGGATCAACTTAATATCAAACCTCGTAGGACAACAGGGATAGTTCCTGCTCCTGAGTGGTACGGTAACCGTGTCTTGGAGGTCATGTTGTTGGACAACGATGAACCTACGAGCTATGGAGAATTGGTGATGGTCCCAGATTCCGACAAATGGTTAGAGGTCATGAAATTCGAGATGGGGTCCATGTATGAAAACAAAGTGTGGACATTCAAAGTATTGCCTGAAGGGCGAAAGGCCATTCAGAATAAATGGATCTTTAAGAAGAAGTTGGACACGGACGGTAATGTCACCATCTATAAAGCTCGACTTGTGGCAAAAGGTTTTTCACAAGTTCAAGGAGTTGACTACGATGAGACTTTCTCACCCGAAGCGATGCTTAAGTCCGTCAGAAACATATTAGCAATAGCAGAATTTTTAGATTATGAAATTTGGCAGATGGATGTCAAAACAGTGTTCCTTAATGGTTTCCTTAAGGAAGAGTTTTATATGATGCAACCGGAAGGCTTTGTCGATCCAGAGAATGCTGACAAAGTTTGCAAACTCCTGTGATCCATTTACGGACTGGTGCAAGCATCTCGTAGTTTGAATCTTTGATTTGATGAGGTGATCAAACAATTCAGGTTTAGACAAGTTTACGGAGAAGCTTGTATTTACAAGAAAGTGAGTGGGAGCTCTATAGTGATTCTAATATTATATGTGGATGACATATTGCTTATTGGAAACCATATAGAATTTTTGGAAGGCGTGAAGGAATATTTGAACAACAGTTTTTCAATGAAGGACCTAGGAGAAGCTGATTGCATATTAGGGATCAAAATCTATAGAGATAGATCGAGACTCTTAATAGGACTTTCACAGAGCACATACCTTAACAAAGTTTTGAAGATGTTCAAAATGGATCAGTCCAAGAAAGGGTTCTTACCTGTATTGCAAGGTGTGAAGTTGAGTAAGACTCGATGCCCAGTGACTGCGAAGGATAGAGAAAAGACGAGTGTCATCCCCTATACTTCTGCCATAGGCTCTATCATGTGTGCAATGTTGTGCACAAGACCAGATGTCAGCCTTGCCACAAGTATGGCTAGAAGGTTTAGTGATCCAGGAATGGAACACTGGACGGCGGTCAAGAATATCCTGAAGTACCTGAGAAGGACTAAGGAAATGTTTGTTGTTTAGGGAGGTGATCAAGAGCTCGTCGTAAAGGGTTATGTCGATGCAAGCTTTGACACTGATTCAGATGACTCTAAGTCTCAAACCGGATACGTATTTATTATCAATTGGGGAGCGGTAAGCTGGGGTAGTTCCTAGCAAAGTCTAGTAGCTGATTCTACATGCGAAGCAGAGTACATTGCTGACTCGGAGGCGGCAAAGGATGGTGTCTGGACGAAGGAGTTCATGATAGATCTTGGAGTAGTGTCTAGTGCACTAGACCCAATGACTTTGTTCTGTGATAACATTGGTGCGATTGCTCTGGCCACGGAACCAAGGTTTCACAAGAGGACCAGACACATAAAGTGACACTTTAATGCCATCCACAAGTACATCAAGGAGGAGGAGGACATCAAGGAGGAGACCCGTTGACTAAACCTCTTCCACGGGCTAAACATGATCAGCACCAGAACCGTATGTGTGTTAGATTCATTACAATATAAATCACATAGTGATGTCAACTAGATTATAAACTCTAGTGCAAGTGGTAGACTGTTGGAAATATGCCCTAGAGGCAATAATAAAATGGTTATTATTATATTTCCTTGTTCATGTTAATCATTTATTATCCATGCTATAATTTTATTGATTGGAAACTCAAATAAATGCGTGGCTACATAGGCAACACTGTGTCCCTAGTATGCCTCTAGTAGACTAGCTTGTTGATAAAAGATGGTTAAGGTTTCCTAGCCATAGACATGACATGTCATTTTATAACGGGATCACATCGTTAGGAGAATGATGTGATGGACAAGACCAAAACTATAAACGTAGCATGTGATCGTGTGAGTTTATTGCTATAGTTTTTCTGCATGTCAAGTATATGTTCCTATGACCATGAGAGCAGGCAACTCACTGACACCGGAGGAGTGCCTTGTGTATATCAAATATCACAACGTAACTAGGTGACTATAAATGTACTCTAGAGGTATCTCCGAGAGGGTTTGTTCGGTTGGCATGGATCAAGACTAGGGTTTGTTACTCCGTGTGACGGAGAGGTATCTCACAGGCCACTCGGTAATACAACGTCATAATGGCTTGGAAGCAAAGTCACTAAAGTGTTAGTCACAATATATTGTATTACGCAACAAGTAAAGAGACTTGCCGATAATGATATTGAACTAAGTATAGAGATACCGTCAATCGAATCCCGGGCAAGTAACATACCGGTGAACAAAGGGAACGACCTATAGGATTAACTGAATCCTCGAGATAGAGGTTCAACCGATAAAGATCTTCGTAGAATATTTTGGAACAAATATGGGCATCTAGGTCCATATGTTGGTTATTGGCTGTAGAGGTGTCGCGGTCATGTCTGCATAGTTCTCGAACCCGTAGGATCTGCACACTTAACATTCAGTGATGTTTCTGTATTGTTGAGTTATTTATGTTGGTGACCAAAGGTTGTTTGGTGTCCCGGATGAGATCCCGGACGTCATGAGGAGATCTGGAATGGTCAAGAGGTAAAGATCGATATATAGGAAAGTGGTATTTGGGTTCTGAAAAAGTTTCGGGTACTTCCGGTAATGTACGAGGAGTGACGAATGGGTTCCGAGGGTCCACTAGGAGGGCCCCACCCAACCCATTGGGTGCATGGGCCTAGGAAGTGGCGCACCAGCCCCTGGTGGGATGTGCAACCAGACCCTAAGAGCCCCTTGCGTAAGGAGTGGAGACAGCCAAGTGGGGAGGGAGTCCTACTAGGACTCCACCTCCCTTGTGGGAGGTGGACTCCTCCCTCTTGCACTGCCAAGGGCCCTAGGGGAAAACCTAGGGCGCCCCACCTGTCCCCTCTTCCTCCTATATATAGTGGAGGGTTTTTGAGGGCATCCCCCACCTGAAAAGCCAGGTGCTTCCCTCTCCCCTATAGATCATCTTCTCCTCTAGATTAGTTCGGTAGAGCTCGGCGAAGCCCCGCCGGATTAGTTCACTACCAACGCCACCACGCAGTTGTGCTGCTGGAGAACTCATCTACCTCTTTGCCCTTGCTTTCTGGATCATGGAGGCGGAGATTTTCATTGAGCTGTACGTGTGTTGAACATGGAGGTGCCGTCCGTTAGGCGCTAGATCTTGATTGGATCGCGGGACGACTTGCGATTTGGATTGCGAAGATGTTCGACTACTACATTGACCACATTTTTGACACTTCTCGCTTAGCGATCTACTAGGGTATGTGGATCCGATCTCTCCTCTCGTAAATGCTCATCTCCATGGATATATCTTTTATGTGCGTAGGATTTTTTTTGTTTCCCATGCAACGTTCCCCCACACTGAATTGAGGGTATCCTAGATTATCCAGACGATTGAATTTTGAAAAGTCCATTGGGCATCTATTTGATATCAGAACACCACTGAACTTGTGATAGAGAAATGACCTTTGACCTTGAAAGCGACCTTACTAATTTATTTGGTTCATTGTATGCCTTGTAGTTCGTAGCAACGCATGGGCGTTCTACTAGTGTTGGAGCTATATTTTTAGTTGTCACATAATATATGTTTTACTTGGATCATCATTTTGTTTTGTTGTTATCTATTAGATGTTATTTATAATCATGTTTTTCAATTAAAAAGTTCCAAAAAATTCCTTAATATGCCTCTGTGGCATGTTTGATCTGTGTTGCCACCGATGCAACGACGTGCTATACAAATAGTTTTTAACCCCTTTCAAGGACGTAGATTTAAATCATCGCCTTGCGTATGTGGGCGATAAGGCGGTCCATCCCACACGACATAGAAAAATCATCGGTGATGGTGACCAATGAATGCAAACGTTTGGCAAAACTAATCGTATGGGGTGTCACAAGCAAGAGTTATCCATCAAACATTGAGATATGTCATATTTCCCATACGACACTTATTTCCTACTCATGTGAGATTGCATTACCATCGCATGTGCTACTCCGTGGTGCACTGATTACGATGTGCACATCATCACAAATAGTTTGTAACTATAAACCGTGTATGACAAGGAGACTATCACACACATTTTGTCCTACCACGTCGTTTGGGATATACCAACATTCCCAAATGGTCGTATTGTCATTATCGTGTATGATGCATATGACATAACAAACAGTGAAATATTATAAAGCATTTATGATAAGGATACTATCACACACCTTTAGGTTAGTTTGACCATTTATGATATTATCTAACATCACACAAGTTTTTCAGACAACAATTGTGTGCATTGTCACATGGTTTCTCTCTCTGAAACGTGTCGAATCATGACATATATCACACACGTTCTGCTTTATAAACCGTGTGTGGTGTAATGACATGCAATACATATTTTTTTCGCTAATTTAATTGCCGCAATTTAAAATTCTACAGAATTTTAAATTGAAGGTAGTCGATAATTTTTTTCATATCCATCTTATATTGATATAGGTTCAACAACCAATGCATTATTCCATTCATAGGTACATATGTCAAGAATTACATCAAAAAAGTAATAATTACATGAGTACCAATTAAAGAGTGATGAACCTTGACTGCATAATTGTATTAAATACCATCAAGAGAGAAGCGAAAGACATTTTATAAGCTGTACAAGGGCGGAATGCCCATATTGTGTGCTCCTCCATGTAGAATGCACGCAGCACTCTAGGACAACCCCTTGTGATGGTGGACCGCCCATCCTTCTTTGTATTAAAGAAGACATGTAGATAGTCATCGTGGCCTGGTAGACATACTTAACATTTGCACGTCCACCAATCATATGGCTTGAGAGGTAATGTTGAGTAAACTGCTTTTGGAACCACTACAAACAAAAAAGATTTGAACATTGTAAATTTGTAAGCTAACAACTCATTATGGATAGTACAAGAAGGGTCGACAGTTCTTAGTTACCTTCATGCCGTTCACTATTGTCTTGGATAAAATCTAAAGAAATAGTTTAATTTACATGTTTTTCCCATTTTATTACAATCTTTATTAGTTTCCTCACTTGAAGCTGGTTCAGGAAAATCTGATGGCCCATACACAAAAAGGGTCGACGCATGGATCTTTACCAATGACATAAGTAACTACAAGCAACAAGTTAGTATTAGGAGGTATACTGAAATTAAACAATGACATAATAGAGTATTCCATGTCCTAGTATATAAGATCTTATTACATCCAAAATACTCACATATCTGATGTATTAACATCTTATACTGTGGGGTGGAGGGAGTATATATAAGCCATGTGATGAAACTAACCTCGATGGAAAACAAAAGCCGTTCCCAATATTCTCCTGGGCCATCGAAAGACATGTGAAGTACGATAGGCTAAACATCAACCAAATATTTGCTTGGTAAACAACATGATCACAAAATGATAGCTTCAATGTGCAGGCTTAAGCATGCTAGCTAAGCAAATAAGAAGTGGAGAAGTGTGTTAACTACAATAGGCTTAACATTTAACAACAACAATGTATAGTCATTCAAACTGATATTGTGAAAGTTTAAGCACACTAGTTATTGTTACGTAAAAATGGAAAGGCACTAGCTCACTACAACGTGCTTAACAGCAACCGAATATAGTCATTTATAATGGCACTGTTGAAATGTCATAGAACGTAGCTAGTGCTTAAACATCAAATTGTATAACTGAACATCATATTGTAAAAAAACTGAAATAAAAAGTGGGCGTGTTAACTACACCAGGCTTAACAGGAACCACATTTAGCTATTGAAACTGGTATGATGAAATTGAATTGGAAAGTACATACTTGCGCTTATAGAACTTCAAAATGTGAATAACCGCAATAAACAAGGCATACTATATAGCATTTGAATCTGGACATATGGCCACTACAAACAACCAAGCAAGGAAAACCAGTTAAACAAGGCATATGCTCACTACAACAGGCTTAATAGCACCCAAAAATAGGCATTCATGACGTGTTGTTGAAATTGCACAGAACATAGCTAGTTCTTAAACAAATTTTATAACTGAACATCACATGTGAAAGAACTGAAAAAATAGTGTGCGTGTTAACTACACCAGGCTTAACAGGAACCACATACTGCTGTTGAAACACGTAGTAATGAAATTCAAATTTATAGCCCATACATTAGCATGAGTGAAATAAGTAAACATGTCATGGGTTTTCTCACCTTTCATAGATGGGATCCTTCCCATTAGAAGAGCGTGGATTCTGGGTGTGCTCCCTATTGTTGCATATGGGCTCCTTCGCTTTCGAAGAGCATGGATGCAGGATGCCCTCCTTGATGTCGTGGATGGGCTCCTTCCCCTTGGAAGAGCACGACTGAAGGGTGCCCTCCCTATCATGGATGGGCTCTTTCCCCTTGGAAGATACAGATAGGGTACCCTTGTCAGCGTCGTCTATGAGGTATGACTTGGTAGCTGACAATGCCGATCCACCACCATAGAAAGTGTCCTTCAGAAATGAGAAAAGGGGCTCGATGGTGATGAAGGAAGGAAAATCCTTGACAAAAAAAAGAGCAGATCGACGGCTGGGCCTGAGTTCGACGGGGGTTGAACCCAAGGGTTGGGTTTGGGCCACTTAACCTATGACATTGCCCGTGTCAAGCCGCTATTGTCGACGAGCTCGATGTCGTAGCGGGTTGCGTAGATATACATCCATACGGGAGCCCACTGTCTTGAAGCCTTGACGTTGTCGGATTCCGCGAGGTCTTGGAGGCCACCTCGTCATCGTAGTCAGACACCCCGGTGGTCTCGGCTGCCAGCTTGTCATCATAGTCAGCTTCCCCAATAGTCTCGGATGTCACCTCGTCATCGTATTAAGCTACCTCGCTGGCCTCAGCGGTCACCTCGCCATCGTCTAGAGGCCAGGCCGCTATATACCTCCTTTTTCCATTCGCTCCTTGAGCTCCCCAAGAAGCGTAGCTAGGATTAGGCTGCGTCCGTCTGTGATGGGGGTGGGGATCTATGAGGAAGGGGATGTTTAGCAGGCGCCATCTAACAAATTTAGAGTGGAGAGGGTATGAAGATGGGTTGTTAACATGCATGGGGAGAGAATGAGAGGTTGACTGTGGAAGCGAGGCGGGGTGGTGGGGGAGGGGCGGTGAGATAGTTAGGTTTTGAGCAAGGGAAGAGTTGTGGGGTGGAGGGTCAGAGGGGCCTAGGTGGTTTTTCAGGAAATGTCGCGGCCACTTGTAAATTTTACTTGGAGGGAGTGAAAAGTCGGGACAACTGAAATTTATATGAAGGGTTTTAAGTGGTGCTGGAGGAACAAACATCACACATGGACCAAACATAATACTTCTATGCAATTCTAAGAGAAAAACCCGCGGAACCAGCAATTTTTAAATTGATCAAGGCGGGTATCTATTTTCAAGATTTCTCTAGGTGGGTTGGTGCAAAGGTACATTGCACTGATGTGACAACCATGGTCATGGCACACGGTTAGCACGTGGGAACCATGTCTACTGCCTCCACAATCGCACACCGTTGTGTTGTTCGACTCGTCTACTATTTAAGTTCCAAAAAAAGACTCGTCCGGTTTTTGTACAACAACTTGGAAAATAAATGTGAGAAAGCTAGGGTTAGAGCACAAACACACTTGCATGTGGACCAAATGTATGTATGGAAAGGTTGTTGTGGTGTTCATATACGGAATGCACAACTTTCATGTGACACACATTTCGCACAGAGAGCATGGTACTATTGGTTTGTATGCCCCCACTTCGAGTCGGTAGGAGGGAATGGTAGGGACAATATATGAACGTATGCACTTATACTAGGTCTGGAATCTCACCCAACTATAACACAAAACCAATAGGAATCCATCATGACCAACACCCCCATGTTTTATGTGTGAGGGTTAACCATGTGGGTCCACAAATGGGCACGTCTCGAAAAACTTCACAAGATGGATGAGACCGCGACCACCTACGTGTGGCCCAACTAATTACGGTGGTGTCATATTTTAATACCCTATGAATAATTTTTTGATGTGGCACATGCCTCTCTCACAACTCATGTAGTACCTGACCTCGCGAAGATTTTGTTTATATGTAATATTACCCCTTCCCCATCCTCACCCCACACACAGACGCTTTGAGCTGTCAGGAGGGCATATATATATATCAGCACGACCAAGCTATATCATAACACATACCAAGACCTATCTAGCTTGGTCAAATTACACCCTTCCCCATCGACTTCGAGCCATCAATCGAGAGGCCAAATATATGTGATGTATATATAGTATATTAATCCCTCTCGTCGACAACTAAAGTGGCATGCCACGTGGGCACATAGATGGTGTGTGTGTTGTCCATAACAACACATCATTTCCACTTCAAAATATCTAGAGGGTGTATGTATGAATGTGGGTTGGGATGTTTAGAAAACCAATGCACCGATTTACATGGTTTGGTCTAGAATCTCACCATGAACTATATATCATAACAAATACTAGCAAGACTATATCCACCTTGGTCAAATTAACCCATAGTATGCACCGGTTTAAGTAACACACCACACGGGCCCACAGATTGGCATGTCGTCCATAACCATGATGACCCACAAGTATAGGGGATCAAATGTAATCCTTTAGATAAGTAAGAGTGTCGAACCCAACGAGGAGCAGAAGGAAATAATAAGTAGTTTTCTGCAAGGTATTCTCTGCAAGTGTTGTGAGTAACAATAGTTGATAGTTTTGTATCAAGACAATTCATAACAAGTTACAAGTGACAATAGCAACAAAGGTGCACCAAGGTAGCCCTATCCTTTTTGTACCAAAGGACATGCCTGAAAGTACTCTTATATTAAGCAAGTGCCCCCGAGGACACATGGGAATTCCTGTCTAGTCATGTTCATCATGTTGAGTTGATTCGTGTTTGGTACTTTGATAATTGGATATGCGGGTGGACCGGTGCCAAGGTGCTTTTCTTACTTGAACTAACAACCCACTTATGATTACCCCCTCTCGCAAGCATCCACAACTACGAAAGATGAATTAAGATAAATCTAACCATAACATGAAACATGTGGATCCAAATCAGCCCCTTATGAAGCAACGCATAAACTGGGGTTTAAGCTTCTGTCACTCTCGCAACCCATCATTTACTTGCTACTCCACAATGAATTCCCTTAGAACCATAGCATGGTGAAGTTTCATGTAGTTGACGTTCACATGACACCACTAAGAGAAGTAACAACATACATATCATCAAAATATCAAACACATACCAACTTCACAAGATTACTTATAACAAGACTTCTCCCATGTCCTCGGGAACAATAGTAACTACTCACACATCATAAACAAGTTCAAGATCAGATATATAATAATTATAATTAAGGATCTGACCATACTCTCTTCCACCAAGTAGTCCAACAAGCATCAACTACGAGATGTATTCAACACAACTACTAACCCAAAGGTACCAATCTGAGGTTTTGGGACAAATATGTAACACAAGAGCTAAACTAGGGTTGGATATGAGATGGTTCTGGTGAAGATGTTGATCAATATTGGTCCTCCCACAAAGGAGGAAGCGTTGGCGATGGCAATGGCTTTGATCTTCCCTCCTAGAAAGGGATTTCCCTGGCAGAATCTGACTGTCGGACTGCAAAAGGACCTCTGCCCAGGTTTCCACCTCAAGATGACAGCGCTTCATCCCAAAAGGTTGCTTATGATTTTTTTTTCTAGGAAAAAACACACCATATAGGAGAAGAGGGGCATCGGAGGACCAATAGGGGCCCCACAAGCCATCAGGGGGGCATGTTGGCTTGTCCCCTGCAGGTGGCCCCCCTATGGTATATTTTGATTACATAAATTCTTAAATATTGCAAAACAAATCTCCGTGAATTTTTAGGTCATTTGGAGTCTGGTGATTTTTCTGCATTTTTCTCGGTTTTTCGGTTCAGAATTCCAGTTTTCAGATATTTCCCTCCTTGCTGTGTACCTTGCATATTCAGAGAGAAAAGGCATAATAATTCTATTATAATATGGAATAATGGACAAGAATGAAGTAAATGGTAATAAGAATTAATGATGCAAAATGGACGTATCAAACCATAGGAGGGAGAGACAACATCAACGCATACATATGTGGCCGCAAACACGTATATATGAAATTAAGCAGTGTGCAACATTTTCAAATAAAAAACGCACACCTTTTGCCACACGTGTCTTGCAAACGAGAATGTCCCCTGTACGGAGGTTCATGACCCACAGTATATATGCCCCCACCCACACTTCGAGGCGATGGAAGAGATTTAATGTGTATGAATGTGTTCAAATTTTGGTTAGTAATCTCAATGCATGCTAACTACGTACAGTGACATATCAACAAGAATAATCCACCTTGATCAAATCAACATCTCTCTACCGCCGTCGGCCAAAATGACGGCCCACATGAGCATGGATGGCTATGACGCCGATAACCATGTCAGAGGATGTTTGACAAAAAAACAATTACATGACACACAAACATATGTATATATGTAATTAAGTGATTCTTTAATTAGTACCTAATGGACAACTTTAATGTCACCTGCATAGAAACTATAAGTCCACATATACGGAGGATCACACAATGTGTATAGTATATATATGCCCCCCATTTCGAGATGGTGGGATGAGTTCATGGGGTTGCATGAGCTCAAACATTTGTTTCGATGTCTCGCCATGGCATAGTGTAGCGCATATCGAGAAGGATCCACCTTGGTCAAAACCATAATAGGGCACAAGTGATTCACCACATGGGCCCCATTGATGGACGCACCATCGATGACCATGCATGTGAGGGAGCCACTGAGGACCACCAATAGTTTTATGTGACCCAAGCATATGTACGAGTGTGTTTTTGATGTTAAAATGCACACTACATGACCTTGATGCGGTGTGTGCTTCACAAATTCGAAAGTTCCCACAGTAAAGTTAACTACATGCAGCACGTCTCCTCCCACCCCACCCCTCAACTTTGAGCAGCAGGAGGGACTCATGAAAATGAACATGTCAAACATTTTTTTGTGGAATCAGACCATGATGTACAGCAACACTAACCAAAATAAATCCACCTTGCTCAAACCCGTCTCGTTGTGGTTCAAAGTGATAGACCACGTGGGCCCATAAATGGGTGTGTCACTAATAACACATGAGGGATTGTCCGAGGGGAGATCATCACCGCATGCATGTGTTCCAAACATATGTATGATGTTAGCGTTGTGTCTTGTTTTAAATATTCAATGCACAACTTTGATACTTTGGTGCGGTAACTGCCTAACAAAATGGGCAATCCCACATAGAGAGGCTCATGCCAAGAAGTGTGCCGGAATGACCCCCTGTTGGAAATATGCCCTAGAGGCAATAATAAATGGTTATTAATATATTTCCTTGTTCATGATAATTGTTTATTACCCATGCTATAACTTTATTGATTGGAAACACATTGCATGTGTGGATACATAGACAACACTGTGTCCCTAGTATGCCTCTAGTAGACTAGCTCATTGATCAAAGATGGTCAAGGTTTCCTATCCATGGAAATAAGATGTCATTTAATAATGGGATCACATCATTGGGAGAATGATGTGATGGACAAGACCCAAACTATAAACATAGCATATGATTGTGTCAGTTTATTGCTATAGTGTTTCTGTATGTCAAGTATCTGTTCCTATGACCATGAGATCATGCAACTCACTGACATCGGAGGAGTAATTGTGTGTATCAAACATCGCAACGTAATTGGGTGACTATAAAGATGCTCTACAGGTAGCTTTGAGGGTGTCCGTTGAGTGGGCATGGATCAAGACTGAGATTTGTTACTCTGTGTGACGGAGAGGTATCTCAGGTCCCACTCGGTAATACAACATCACAAGAATCCTTGCAAGCAATGTGACTAAAGTGTTAGACACTAGATCTTGTATTACGAAATGATTAAAGAGACTTGCCAGTAACGAGATTGAACTAGGTGTAGAGATACCGTCGATCGAATCTCGGTCAAGTAACATACCGAAGAACAAAGGGAGCATAATATGGGATTAACTAAATCCTTAATATAGAGTTTCAACTGATAAAGATCTTCATAGAATATAGGAACCAATATGGGTACACAGGTCCCGCTATTAGTTATTGAACATAGAGGTGTCTCGGTCATGTCTATATAGTTCTCGAACCCGCAGGGTCTGCACACTTAAGGTTCGGTGAAGTTTTGGTAGTATTGAGTTATGTATGGTGGTGACCAAAGGTTGTTCGGAGTCCCGGATGAGATCCCGGACGTAAAGAGAAGCTCCGGAATGGTCTGGAGGTAAAGATCGATATATAGGAAGTTCCGTTTTGGCAACCGGAAAAGTTTCAGGTACTTCGGGTAGTGGACCAGGAGTGCCGGAGGGCCATCTAGAGGGGCCACCCACGCCAGGAGGCCACATGGGCCTGAGGCATGTTGCACCAGCCCTTAGTGGGCTGGGAAAACGAGCCCCACAAGGCGCATGCAGCTAGGAAAGATGGGAAAGGAAAAAAATGAGTGGAGAATGTTTTCAAGTAGGAAGAAGGAATCCTACCTCCTTTGGCCGAACCTCTAGGGGAAACCCTAGAGGGCTGCCTCCTCACCTCCCTCTTATATATACTGGAGGAATAGAGCCCCCAAGGACACAAGTCCACGTGCTAGTTCTCTATTCCCCGTTCCTCTAACGTCTAGATTCGGCGGTGCTTAGGTGAAGCCCTGCTGGAATAGTTCCACCACCACCGCTGTCGCACTGCCGAAGAACTCATCTACCTCTTCGCTCCCTCTTGCTGGATCAAGAAGGCGGAGATCATCATTGAGCTGTACGTGTGCTGAACGCGGAGGTGTCGTCCGTTCGGCGCTAGATCGGGACAGATCGTGATTGGATCGCAGGACGCTCGGCGATTTGGATCGCGAAGACGTTCGACTACAACAATCGTGTTTCTTAAAGCTTCTCGCTTAACGATCTACAAGGGTATGTAGATCCACTCTCTCTCTCTCATAGATGCTCATCACAATGGATAGATCTTGCGTGTGTGTAGGACGTTTTCTGTTTCCCATGCAACGTTCCCCATCACGCCTCCTCCCCCGCGCCGACCTCCACCCAAACAACCACTTCGAGACACGTCAAATTACTTTGTGCAGTAAACATGGGACATAGGAGTCCGTGTTAAAATTAGAAAAAGATCATATATTATTTGAGAAAAATATACATAAATTGAGTTTCTAGGAATTCATAGGGGAAATCATATGTGTCATAATTGGATTCATGTTTAGTCCCCATGCAATAAATAGTAAGAAATCTGAAACATATTGGCCTTGCGGAAAACATTGAAAATCTTGTTTTTTAGACTCCTGAGTTGCACACATTGAAAATATTCATTTTTAAATTCAAGTAAATCCAAAACTCAGCTGAAATTCATGGAACTTGGCATTTTGTTTCATGATCTCTCTCTCTGTATATATATAGGACGACCGTTTGGGACACCTAGGTGCCTGGGCACTTTGCATATCCGTCGTTGGATCGTATTTGGATGGCTGATTTGAAAACCAATGTAAATGCCACATTTGCTAGTTAATTTGCCAGGCTTTAATTCTTTGATCTTCTCATGCATGCATGTCACATGATATAAAGGCAGGTGATTAAATATATCATAAGGAATAAAAATTAACATTTTACTATATCCTTATATAACATTTATTGATTCGTAGAATAAATGACTAGGTATATGCATATCTGTGTATGTACCTAATTTCATTAGTAGGTATATGCATACCTGCGCATGTACACAATATTGTTAGTAGGTATAGATATATTGGCGTATCTACATAATTTTTTCACTAGCTGTAACTAGAATAAATCACTGGATATATATACCCATGTATATACATAATATTTTTAGTCGGTATATGCAATCTGTGTATGTACATATTTTCGTTACTAGGTATATATATATATCCACGTAAGTATATTTTTTCCTAGCTTCAACCTATAATAAATCACTGGATATATATACCCACGTAGTTATTATATATGATGGGTATTCATCTCTTCTTATAAGGTTCTTCGGTCGACGAGTCACATTGTGTGTACATGTATGTATACCTCGATCTAAAAAAGATGCATACCTCTTTCCTTTTATTTTCTTATTCTCTCTCCAGCAATTAATGTGTGTTTTAATTCCTTTCAAATAAATAAATGCTAATGGATTGACATGCATGCTATTAAATGCTAGGTGGCCAGGCACCTAGGTACCCCAAACAATTTACTTATATATATATAAAGTCTATTCATCACCCAGGATACAGAATAAGTTATTTTCATCCGAGATAATCTTACAATCATTTAATAAATAGACTATATTTAAAATGCAAATAATTACATTTATATTGATTCAGTACATAAAATTTGACATAAGAAAACAAAAATATAGGTCATAAAGCCAGAAAAATCACATTTTATGTATATTTTACACTATGCTTTTATGTTTGTAATTTTACATGACATAAAATATTTTTTACGGTGAGTATACGTTTTCTTACGGTCTGTTTTTACGTATGGCCATATAGCTCATAGACACTCGCCATGCGGTTCGGAGCTCATGAGTGTGTAGTCTAACAAGTGTCATCTCTTCCCGTGCAATCGGTCGAGCATGCAACGCAACTTAGAAAAGCTTGACATGCGGTTCAGAGCTCGTGCGCGAGCAATCTGGCGAGTGTCCGACGCAAAACAAAATCTCCACGTGCAGTTTGGGTAACTCTGTCCAGTAGTACTTTGTTTTTGTTTTTGGATATTCATTTGTTTGTTAAAAAAATCAAAGAATGTTGGTGGGAGATAACATTCTTTTGATGCAAAAATGTAATTTTAAATGCAGTGCACTTGTCCCATTCATGCAACTCACTAACGTTGACCATGCGGTCCACTTCCTCGTCTTGGAAAATTTACATCTGACAAAATAAGTTATGCAAGGCGCCTGCACGTCTGATGGAGTGTGGTTTTTAGTATGAAGTATCGCGATTTTTTATTCGATGTGGTTCACTCGTCAATTTTGGTATCACGAAAAATAGTGTCGTGCAGTTTTTTTTCGACACGAAGTTCACTAGTATTTGTATTGCAGTACCTTTGCTATAGAAAGTGTAGTGCCCTCGCATTGAGCATGCAGTTCATAAGCGTTAGCAAAATAACTATTCTACTAATATTAGCAGAATAGACGACTTTATGTATATATATATATATATATATATATATATATATATATATATGAGTTTTCAATGTCCTTAACAGAATTCACTTATTGTTAATTCTTCAAGTTGATTTTCTTCTAAGTGAATGTGATCGGACCGTTCCTCCTCTATGCTAAACTCAATCCAATTTATTCAAAAATTCTTCATATGTGTTCTATTTGAAACTCGTTCAAAGTCTTCATTGTGTCCTTGACAGCTGAAGAATTTGCGAACAAAAAATTAAAATCTTCATGTCAAATTTTTGGCGGTTGCCGCTCAATCCGATCACACTTTCCATGACTGGATAACCCACAACCCCCCACTATGTAAACTACTCATTATGTGGGTGCCACATGTCAATAGGATAGCAAGGGCCAGGGGCAGGAATGTCCAAATTCTTTGGGAATTTAGTTTTTCGCTACGCCTATAAATACTCCCTTCCCTTTCACACCCAAAGTTACACTGTTAGACCTCCCTCCTTCGCGGTCGAGCTCAGCCCTAGCGCCACCGTTGAACTTCATTGTCGTCAGAGAGGAAGATTTTTACTGCCTCAACCTCGCCGTCGTACTCGCGCTGGCCACGGAAATCCTTGCTCTGTCGCCGCTGTAGCTGTCTTCTGCCGCCAAGTTAGGGCGTGGTAGATCTAGACAGACGAACTGTTGGGGAACATCACATGGGAAACAAAAAAATTCTACGCACACGCAAACCTATCCATGGTGATGAGCATCTACGAGAGGGAGAGTGGATCTACGTACCCTTGTAGATCGCTAAGCGGGAAGCGTTAAGAAACGCGGTTGGTGTAGTCGAACGTCTTTGCGATCCAAATCGCCGAGCGTCCCGCGATCTAATCACGAACAGTCCTGCGATCTCGTCACGATCCGTCCCGCGATCCAATCACGAACATCCCGTGGCCTTGATCACGATCCTTCCGATCTAGTACCGAACGAACGACACCTCCGCGTTCAGCACACGTGCAGCTCGATGACGATCTCCACCTCTTGATCCAGCAAGAGGAGGGGGAGAGGAGGAAGAGTTCACTGGCAGCGTGATGGCGCTCCGGCGATGGTGGTGGAGTGATTCCGGCAGGGCTTCGCCTAAGCACTGCGGAAAACCGATCTAGAGGACCACCGGTGGAACGGGTAGCACGAGGCCGTAAATTCTGTGCAAAACCCTTCTATTCCACCAGTATATATAGGAGGAGAGGAGGAGGAGGGATGGCACAGGTGTGAGCCCCTCTTGGAGTCAGCCGAAGCCAAGGGGGAGGAGTCCTACTCCTCCTCCACTCCTAGTAGGAGCAGGACTCTCCCTTTTTGCCTTTTTTCCACTCTTTTTCCTTTGGGACTCTTCCCCCAGCCGCATGGGCCTGTTGTGGCTATTCCACCAGCCCTCTAAGGGCTGGTTAATACTGTCCCACAGCCCATGAAGCCTCTTGGGTCGAAATACCCCTCCCGGAGGTCTCCCGGTACACTACCGCCACTCACGGTACACTACCGATGAGCCCAAAACTTTTCCGGTGACCAAACTGGGACTTCCTATATATGAATCTTTACCTCTGGACCATTCCGGAGCTCCTAAAGACGTCCGGGATCTCATCCGGGACACCGAACAAACTTCGGTCACCACCATACATAACTCTACACTACCGAAACGTCACTAAACCTTAAGTGTGCAGACCCTGCGGGTTCGAGAACTATGTAGACATGACCGAGACACCTCTACGGTCAATAACCAATGGCGAGACCTGGATTTCCACATTGGTTCCTACATATTCTCGAAGATCTTTATCGGTCGAACCTCTATGTCAAGGATTCAGTTAATCCCTTATGATGTTCCCTTTGTACTTCGGTATGTTACTTGCCCGAGATTCGATCGTCGGTATCTCCATACCTAGTTCAATCTCGTTACCGGAAAGTCTCTTTACTCGTTTTGTAATACAATATCCCACAACTAACAATTAGTCACATTGCTTGCAAGGCTCATTTTGATGTTGTATTACCGAGTGGGCCCTAAGATACCTCTCCATCACACGGAATAACAAATCCCAGTCTCGATCCATGCCAACTCAACAGACACCCTCGGAGACACCTGTAGAGCACCTTTATAGTCACCCAGTTACGTTGCGACGTTTGATACACCCAAGGTACTCCTCCGATATCTTTGAGTTGCATGATCTCATGGTCATAGGAACATATACTTGACATGTAGAAAACAGTAGCAATAAACTGACACAATCATAAGCTACGTTTGTAGTTTGGGTCTTGTCCATCACATCATTCTCCTAATGATGTGATCCCGTTATCAAATGACATCTCATGTCCATGGCTAGGAAACCTTAACCGGCTTTCAATCAACGAGCTAGTTCACTAGAGGCATACTAGGGACATTGTGTTTGTCTATGTATCCACACATGTATCCATGTCTCCAATTAATACAATTATAGCATGGATAATAAATGATTATCATGAACAAGGAAATACAACAATAAACACTTTATTTATTGCCTCTACGGCATATTTCCAACACGAACTTCTTCACTTCTACTCCTAGTTCGTCGTGTTCTTCATGAAGAGTAATTACAATGTAATTTTATTGCCCTATTTGATCTTAATGATTTCCACAAAATCTTCAAAAGGTGTTTATTCTTCAGTAATCCATCGTCTAAACACTGAAATGCTTCTTTTGCTTGATTTATTTCACTAAGATATGATTTTCTTCAAAAAAATCCTCAATTGTGTGGATTGTGAAATCTGCACAACTCTGGAACCTAAGTCAAGAACACTCAGTTAAATTCTTCAAAATATCCATGGCCAAATTCCTCAACCTGATATTTTTGAAAAAATTATGAGAATGCATATGATCTTTTCAAATTCTTCGCACCTATACTCTATTCACATGTAGAAATGTATGTTGATGAATCTCAAGGTTCTCATCAACTTAATTCATTTGAAGCATTCCTCGAAGAAAATTTGCAAACATCTCAAGAATCTTCAAAAGTTCAAAATCCTCAGCTGTAGAAAATGGTTGATGGTAAAAGGCCTTAGAAAGGTGGAAAGAAAAGAGAACCAAACACTACTCTTGATATTTTAGATGATGTGTATGATGAATGCTTCAGTCCCAATGAGGAAATATATAGAAAGGATACAAATTATCAACGCAAATTGCACATACAGCAAATTGAATGAAGATGGGTGAGGTAGTTGAAGGAGTATAGATTCATCACTCCCAAATATATGAAGAAGTTCACTGTCAATCCTCCATGCCCAAGACCTCCTTTGGCTGTAGGCCAACCTGCAAATCCCTCAAGCACCAGAAGAGGTGAGGACTTTCCCAAGGAGTCAGCAAAGCGTCAAGCCAAGTTGGCAAAGACTGCTAAAGAAGCAGTGAGGAAATTCAATGAAGACACTGCTGCTACTATCCGCTACTACATCTGGGGCCTCTGCTAGTGGAACTAGCCTAAAATGACTATGAAGGAAAAATCTGCAATCAATCCAAATCCTTGAAGCTCAATGCCCTCAAAGCAAGATCCTCAAACAGATTCTTCAAGGGCTGCACCAACTCCAACTTCAAAGTCCTCAACACTAGTGCATCTTGCAACTTACTAGCGGATAGCTGGATTTTCAATATCTTCAAGGGCATATCCCAAGCACATTCCTCGAGCAACCCCATTGTGCTGAAAATACTTTCAACTGCTATACGAGGAAAAAGACCAAGTCCTCATCCTAAGAAAGTGGTCTTTCATGTTCCCTCAGAATCTGATGAGGATGAAGCAAGTGAAGAAGAACTTTATTCTCTCATCCGAAACAAACAAGAGAGAGTGTCACAAGCAAAGGGAAGTCAAATTCCTCTTATGCTAGATCCAAGAACTATGATGGACTTCACTGACATCTGGTACAAGGATCCTTATGCTCCCATTGATGACTTGAAGCTGCCACCTGGTCCAAGTCATGTCCTCATAACACTTACTGCCGAAGAAATTTGGAAATATGAGAAGGCCAGGAAGGCCAACAAGGATCAGTGCAAGAAGGATCGGTTCTTGAAGAACAATGTACTGAAAATGACTCCAGACTAGCTTGTGACCACTCAGGCTGAAATTCAAAGCCTCAGTGATGAATATGAAAGATACTATGCTGATTGGCAAGGTGCAAAGGTCAAAATTCGTCAATGTGGCGAACAAATTCATCACTAACCACAACACAACGGTTGCAGCTCCATCGCAACCACAAATTTCTCAGGCTAGCTCGTGTGATCATCCAGCTGATGAATTTGCCAGGGCTGATGAAGACATTCCAGCGCGCGATAAATCTACCAGGGCTAGTGAAGACATTCCATTGCCTGAAGAAACTGTCAAGTCAACTTTCAGTGTTGCACCTGAAGAACAACCACAACCAGCTAAAGAATCTCATGTGCTTGGAGAATCTGAAAGGACGACTGCATCACTCGTGGTTGAAGAAATGGAGACACCTTCATCCTCTGCACTGCCTACAAAATCCTCAAAGGTGAAGCAACTCACACTTCCTTCTGCATCATAAGCAAAGAAATCCAAGGCTGAGGAGAAAGAAGTGGCACCGAAAACTAAAGCTTCATCTACTGCAGATTCCTCAACTTCAAAAAGGTTGAAGACTTTGCCAACTTCGTCAGTGGAACACATTTATGCAACGCCTCTCTTTACAGTTCCCTCGTATGACATTGTACTATTTGGTGAAGACCGTGTGACCCCAAATGATGAAGATGAAAATGTAGCGACCCGACCTGAAAGGTCGAATCTCTGGTGTTTCCGTACCATGCCAAGATCATGCTGGTACACACATGGTACATCAATATATATCAAAGGGAAAATGACACAACTTTATTAATCGAAAATCTCATATCGAGTTCTTTATTACAATAAAGATTACAATAAAGTGGCTAAAGTCCAACTCATGAGATAAACTAAACCAAAGTCTTGTGGAAGCTTCAAAGGTAGTTGAGTCCATCTGACTCCAAGGGCATCTCACCGAGCGTAGAGCGTATCCTCACTCCTGGTCGGAAAAATACTCTGCAACATGATACGTTGCAGCCGTGTAGGTCAGCATATTGAATATGCCGGCAATGTCACAAAAAGGGGGGGATAAAAGTAATCATCTATTCTATATGCATATATGGCAGGTGTAGTAGTAAGTTTTTGCATAAAACCAATTTTTCCTACAACAAGAGAGGGCAAAGCAAAAGTTATTACTACATTGTTGGTTGATTAATGAGATGGTTCCACCAACCAATTCTCATACCCAAGACTTGGTCTTCTAAAGGGTTTCCCTGAGACTCTGTCGGTACCCATCCTTTCCTACCGTTCTGCTACATCTCGTAGCACCGCCTGTCCAGGGTCACCATGATATCCAACAAGGCCAGAGCCCATAATGGCTTGTGGCTGTGCAGGTAAGCCTTGGGTCTTGAAGTATCCATCCATCTCTTTGTGCCTGGGTGGACCTTCCCGCGTGAATACTGGCACTTCTCCAGCAACACCTAGGCTAACCACTGGCTTCTCTAGGGCGTCGTTCATCCATCATCTACCCAGAGGTATGTTGAAAACTAGGAGTCTTGAAGTCTTGATCATCAAGTAGGTATTGTAATTATTATCTCACAATTCTCATGAGACACTCAACCAACCCCGTCTACTAATAGCATAGCAAAATTTAAATCAACGTTTCCCGGGGCCAAAGTGTCAAAGGGTGAGGGGGATGCCTACCACATGATACTACATTAAGTAACCAAGTTTCCAATTACCTACTTTGCATGAAAATGGGGCAGATGGTAGAACTAATGCAATAAAAACATGGGTAAATATGATCAAAGTGACTTGCCTTGCTGACGATCCTCGTACTCAAGTGACTCTAGATAACAAGCCTCGCACTCCGGATGATCTAACGAATCAAACAAAGCACACAATAAGCATAAACACCATACAATTCACACAACAGCAAGGTAACCAAAAAGATACTACCAAAATTACTAGCACAATCAAAAGAAAGAAATCAACTCAAAGTAGAAGACTCTAAAAGTTTTGGTGGCAAACTTTCTACTAAGACATAATAAGACAAATTGGTTTTCAGCAATTTACCAAGAGATAACAGAAAAATAAATACAAAAATTTTATTAGAAAATAGGAAGTATTTCATTATACAAATTTTGTGCAAAAAGGATTTCTACAAAACATTTTTCTGTACAATACTAATGGTGAAAATCAAGGTTTACCTATTTTAACTAGATCCCAAAACTAATTAAATTATTTTTATTATCAAAAACTAATTCACCTAATGTTGAACAAGAGAACTAAACAAACTACAATAAAAAGTTAAACTAAAGAAAAAATCAAAATAAACTAAAATAAATACAATACAAATAAGCACTAAGAAGAAACTAAACAGAATCTGTTTTTACTAAAAACCCTAATCTAAAATATCCTAAAAATTCTCAAACATTGCTGGATGCTAAACCTAACTAATACAAAACTATGGAAAAAGAATCATTAAAAATAAAATTTTAAACTCAAGTTATTCAAGTTTTAGTGATTTGATCAAATTTAACAAAATTCAAATTTAAAAGTTCAAATTTGAAAACTAAGACTATAGACGGAAACTACATGAAATTTGTGACATGTTGCGAAAAGAATCAATCAAAAACTCTAAATATTTTAAAAGTTATAATAAAAATAAAAATAGGAATCATTCTGTTTTCTAAAACAGAAACAGAAAAAGAAAAATCTTAGCTAACGGACAGGGATGACGTGGCGGCTTCCTATTGGTTGAAAGCACGTGCGTGCAGGTGTTTGCGGGTGGACGACCGAAGCATAAAGGATAACAGTTCGCTGTTTTCAAACTTCTAATCTAGTCCGTTGTCACTAGATCCGACGGCTACGGAGGGGGGATGGCTTACAAAGGAGGGGGTCAGGGCTCCGGCGATGTCGACGGTGGCCGAACGTCGGAGGTGATCAGGGACGGTGGTGCGGTGGCCGAGGGTGGCGTCCGAAATGTCCAAGTGATGGCAGTGAAGCTCCGACGACGATTGGTAACGTCGGTTGGGGCTGGGGACAACGGAGGCGATGGCCACGTGCTCGGAGGGCTTCGGCTGTTAGCCGATCTCCGGCGAGGTGGTGCGGTGGGGTTTTCGAGCGAGGGCAAGGGTGTTCGGGGGTGGAACGAAGTGCGGTGAGGCTGGGGCTTCTTATAGGCGCGGTGCGGGATCGGGAGATAAAAAGGGGAGCGAGATCCGGGGAGGGAGGGATCTCCGGCAAGGTCGGGAGCACGGGGAGGAAGACGAGCACGGGGATGGCTCGGTCGGGAGGTGGGGTCCGCTTGTCAGTGAGGGAGGGGCGACATCAGCAGCGTCGGTGACCGATCCGGAGGGATCTCGGGGAGTTATGGCCGGTGGGCCGGCCGGTTTATTCATTAAAACTTTAAATTCGTTTCCTTTTCTAATTTCCAGAGAATTGAAATCTCATTAAGGCATTCAAAACATTTCCAACAATTGAGGATATATATATCAAATTGATCAAGGGAATAAATGCTATTTAATGAACATTTTTCCATGGCCAAAATGAATACTGGAAAAAATTATTTTCAGAAAATCCCTAAATTGATTTTAAATTCTTTTGCAATAAATTTTAAAATAACCCAGTGTGGATTGTCATGTTACTCCTCTCTTTTTATGAATATTTCCAGGGGTTTTCAAATAGGAGAAACAAGTATATGGAGAAAATGAAAGTGGCATTTTAGAATTTTAAAAGAAGAACTTCAACAATTCATTTCATTCAAACAATGTGATGATGATGCATAGCTATATTTCATAACATTCCAAAATGGAATTTTGGGATGTTACAAACCTACCCACCTTAAGATGAATCTCGCCCTCGAGATTCGGGTTGGCTAGAAAATTGGTGCGGGTGGTCTCGACGAAAATCTTCTTCACATTCCCAGGTGGCTTCTTCCTCGGTGTGGTGACTCCACAGAACCTTACAAAACATGATGATCTTGCTACGGGTAACTCTGTTGGTAGTCTCGAGGATTCTGACAGGCTTCTCCTCGTAAGTCAGGTCGTTGTCAAGTTGTATGGTCTCTAGGGGCACTGTGTCTCTCAAAGGAATATCAGCCATCTCAGCATGACATTTCTTCAGCTGGGAAACATGGAAAAAATCATGAACTCCGGACAATCCTTCTGGCAATTCCATCTTATATGCAACTTCGCCTCTATGTTCAAGAATTTTGTAGGGTCTATGAATCTAGGTGCTAACTTTCCTTTAACACCAAACCTCTTGATTCCTCAAAGTGGGGACACACGAAGGTATGCTCGGTCTCCCACTTCATACGTCACTTCCTTGCGTTTGCTATCAACCTAGGTCTTCTGCCTGGATTGGGCTATGTTGAGTCGGTCTCGAATCAGTTTGACCTTTTCTTCAGAATCTCGGATAAGATCGGGACCAAAAAGTTTTCGGTCCCCAACACCATCCCACATCAATGGTGTTCTACATCTCCTTCCGTATAAAGCTTCGAAAGGGGCCATCTTCAGACTTGTCTGATAACTATTGTTGTACGAGAACTCTGCGTAAGGTAAGTTATCATCCCAACAAGACCCATAGTCTAGCGCACAAGCTCTCAACATGTCCTCCAGAATCTGGTTGACTCTCTCAGTCTGTCCATCGGTCTGTGGATGAAAAGCTGTACTGAATTCCAGCCTTGTACCCAAAGTTTCGTGTAACTGCTGCCAAAACTCCATGAAGACATACGATCCTGGTCATATATATCTTAGCTAACTTAGCACTGGTATAGGTGGTCTTCACTGGAATGAAATGAGCCACCTTGGTCAAGCGATCGACCACTACCCAGATGGAATCATAACCTGAACGGGTCCTGGGTAATCCTGTGATGAAGTCCATACCAAGCTTATCCCATTTCCAGTCGGGTATCAACAAAGGCTGGAGTAACCTTGCTAATTTCTGATGTTCCGCCTTTACTCGCTGACAAACATCACATACCGCAACATGTTCGGCAATATCCTTCTTCATACCTGTCCACCAGTAACTTTCCTTCCAATCCAGATACATCTTGGTGTTGCCTGGGCGTATCGAGTAAGGTGAGTCGTGGGCTTCTTGAAGTATCAACGTCCTGAGCTCTAGGTCATTGGGCACATAGATTCGGTCCTCAAACCACAGAGTTCCTTGTTCATCTTCATGAAAGTCTTTAGCTTTTCCATCCTTCATTCTCTGCTTTATCTCAGCTATCTCCTTGTCCGATTTCTGGGCTTCACAAATTCTTTCGGTCAAGGTGGGCTAGATCTCTAGTGTGTCAACATATCCTCTAGGAACTATCTCTAGCCGGAGCTCTCTGAGATCATTGGCTAACTCCTAGGGTAATCCTCCCGCTATGAGTGTGTTCACATAACTCTTCCGGCTCAAGGCATCTGCTACAACATTTGCCTTCCCTGGATGATAATGCAATCTCATGTCATAGTCCTTGATTAACTCTAGCCATCTCCTCTGTCTGAGGTTCAACTCCTTCTGCGTGAAGATATATTTCAGGCTCTTATGATCAGTGTAAACATCACAACTATTTCCGATAAGGAAGTGTCTCCAGGTCTTGAGTGCGTGCACTACGACTGCTAGCTCCAAATCATGGGTCACATAGTTCAAATCATGAGGTCGTAGCTGTCTGGATGCATAGGCTACAACTTTTCCCTCCTGCATGAGTACTCCTCCAAGTCCTTGACGTGAAGCATCACAATAAACCTGGAAGTCCTTCCGAATATTTGGCAAAATCAACACTGGGGCTGTGACCAAACGTTTCTTCAACTCCTGGAAACTGGCATCACATACCTCAGTCCAAATATACTTAGACTCTTTCTTCAACAATTCCGTCATGGGCTTGGCAATCTTTGAGAAATTATCAATGAACCTCCGGTAATATTCGGCAAGTCCGAGAAAACTACGGATCTCCTTAACTGAGGTGGGTGACTTCCACTCGGTGACTGCTTCAACCTTAGCAGGCTCCACTGCTATTCCATCTCCAGAAATAACATGTCCAAGGAATCCGACTTCCGTTAGGCAGAATTCACATTTACTGAACTTGGCATATAACTGAGGCTCTCTAAGCTTCTCCAGAACTAAACGCAAGTGTTCCTTGTGTTCTTCCTCGCTCTTGGAGAATATCAATATGTCATCGATGAACACCACGACAAACTTGTCTAGATATTCCATAAACACCTTGTTCATCATACTCATGAAATAGGCAGGAGCATTAGTCAAACCAAAAGACCTGACTTGTATACGCATATAAGCCATACCTTGTGGTGAAGGATGTTCTGGGTATATCGTGTTCATGAACTTTCAATTGGTGATACCCTGATCGAAGATCGATCTTGGAGAACACCTTGGCTCTCACTAGCTGATCGAACAAGTCATTAATCATCAGCAGAGGGTACTTGTTCTTCATAGTCACCTCGTTCAAAGCACGATAATCGACTACCATCCTCAAGGTTTTATCCTTCTTCTCCACCAAAAGAACTAGGGCTCCCCAAGGTGAAGAACTTGGGCGAATATACCCTTTGTCCAATAACTCCTTAATCTACTTCTTGATTTCTTCTAAATCATTTGCGAACATCCGATAGGGTCTCTTGGAAATTGGGGCTGTTCCTGGCAGTAACTCTATCAGGAACTCAATCTCTCTATCTGGTGGCATGCCTGGTAATTCCTCCGGGAATACATCTAGAAAGTCTTGTACCACCGGCACTTCCTCCTGAACAACTCCTGTAAGGGAATTTACCCAAGTACCCTTTTGTGTGCGTCGGGATACATACTTAATCCTCTTGTTTCCTGGGGTGGTGAGAAAAATAGACTTGCTAGGGAAATCAATGTTTCCTTCATACTTGGTCATCCAATCCATGCCTAGGATCACATCTAATCCCTGGGACTCTAAGACAATGAGGTCGGTGGGAAAAACATGGTTTCCTATATTGAGTTTCAAGGCGTGGCATCCTATCCCTGCCATCATCATGCCTCCTGGGGAATTGACCTTAATGGGCTTACTAAGGGTTCTAGTGGATAAACCATACTTTTCCACAACTACCCTTGATATGAATGAATGAGTTGCACCGGAATCAAAAAGTACCATAACTGGACGTGAATGCAATAAAAACTTACCAACCACAGTATCGGGCTGATCATAGACTTCTTCCACATCAATGTGGTTCACTTGAGCACGGGGAAAAGGATTTGGCTTCTTAGCTGATGAGTTGCCGTTGTTGTTGCCGTTTCCATTTCCCTGCTTGTTCTGGGGATATTCAGTGGCATAGTGCCCTGTCTTCTGGCACTTGAAACAGGTGATATGGTTCAGATCCTTCTGAGCTGGAGCAGGACGGTGCTGGTTGCCATTTCCACTTCCACTGCCATTCTTGAAGTTGCCATTGTTGGGACGATTATTCCCACTTCCCCCATGGTTATGGCCTCCATGGTTGTGCACGGCATGAGTGTGTCCTCCATACTTACCGGTCCCTGATCCGGTATTCCCTGAGTACGGGGAGTAGCGGGGCTTCTGTTGAGCTCCAGAGTTAGACTTCCCCTATCCATACTTCCTCTTGCGATTTTCAATTTGCTACTGCTTCCCCTCCAAGATGAGGGCCTTTACTACCAGCTCCTGGTAGTTGTTGAAAGTAGCCACCATCAGCTGCACGCTCAACACATCGTTGAGTCCTTCCAGGAACTTCTCCTGCTTGGCCGCATCATTGGCCACATCTCCTGGTGCATAACGGGCTAACATGCTGAATTCATCCACATACTAGGCCACGGAACGCTTCCCCTGACGCAAGTTGCAAAACTCATGCTTCTTCAGACTCATGGCTCCAGCTGAAACATGAGCGATGCGGAAAGCTAGCTTGAACTGCTCCCAAGTCACACCAGCAATGGGGTACGTGGTGGTGTTGTTCTCCCACCATGAAGCTGCTCGCCCCTCAAGTTGATGGGCGGCAAAGCGCACCTTTTCAGCCTCAGTGCATCCAGCGGTGATGAGTTCCCTCTCCATCTTGCGGAGCCAATCATCTGCCACAATGGGCTTAGTGCTGCTAGAGAAAGTTGGTGGATTCAGCCTCAGAAAACGGGTGAGGTTGTCGCCCTGAGGTGGAGGGTGGTTGTTGTGGTTGTTGGTCTGGTTCTGGATCAACAGCTGCATCAGGGCGTTCTGGTGCTGGAGGAGTTCTTTGAGTTTCGGCGGAAGGTGTAGTCGGGCTCACGTCACGGAGGCATCTTGCTGTTTTCAGAGGGGTGAGAATTAGAATAGAACAAGGACCTAAAGGAAAAAAATTCACTACCCATATGCAATGCAACAAACATATCACACCAAAACACTCATTCATTTATTCAACTCAAGGTTCAAACATCGAGATACAAGTCTCCAAATAAAACTAGACATCGTCCTCCATTTTAATGATGAAATAAAAGATACATGGAGGGCATTGCGAAAGTTCTCCTCAAAAGTCCATGGTGATGTGGCCTCCTCCGGTGGCGCTCTCCTCATAGTCATCATCGTTGCTGATCAAGGGAGCCACGTCTCCTTCTGGTTGAAGATTTTCTCCCATGTCTAGTTGTTCCTCCAGAGTTTCAATGCGAGTGTTCAGCTTCTCGATCCTCTCCAAGAAGTCCTTCACTTCATGCTCATGCTCAAACTTGGCTTCCCATAGGTCAGCCTCGAGGTCAAGCTCGTGGTTCATCAGCCTCTTGATTGTCTTCGTGTCTGCGCATACCCGAAGCTCCAGCGTCCTGATGTGAGTCTCCAAAGTCTGGATATAGGAAATGGTGGAGTCTTGAGTGGGGGTGTTTATGATATTTCCATTGGCATCTCTGCGACAAACCATGCTGAGGCTTGGCAAAATGGGACCACCCCTGTATTCCTCCTGAATACGTTTGAGGGCACGGTGAATCGCCACGTCCCTCCCAAGAATCCAGGTGGGTGCCACAAACTTGAAGTCGATGGGTTCTTTACGATTTCCAAAGGTCTTTCCGGGGATGTGCACCTCGATCCTGTAGCGACCGTCTTGTGGAAAAGACATGATAGGAGTTCCGGTGATGCTTGGCAAAGCGATCCTGACATCCCTGACGATCTTCACCAGCTCTTTGCCAAAGGGCATCGTCGCGTCAGGCTGGCAAAACTCCGTGAACAAAACTAGGGTGAAGGTGGCCATCTAGAAAGGTTGGAAAATCGAAGAGAAGTTAGAAATGAGCAGATGAGAATATAAGAATTTGAAACACAATAGAAAATGATTCTTTTTTTCCTATGTTTTTTCCAATCCTAGAGGTTACGTCCTACGGTCAGCGTGTGCTCTGATACCATTTCTGTAGCGACCCGACCTGAAAGGTCGAATCTCCGGTGTTTCTGTACCATCCCAAGATCATGCTGGTACACACACGGTACATCAATGTATATATCAACGGGAAAATGACACAACTTTATTAATCAAAAATCTCATATCGAGTTCTTTATTACAATAAAGATTACAATAAAGTGGCTAAAGGCCAACTCATGACATAAACTATACCAAAGTCTTGCGGAAGCTTCAAAGGTAGTTGAGTCCATCTGACTCCAAGGGCATCTCACCGAGCGTAGAGTGTTTCCTCACTGCTGGTCGAAAAAATAATCTGCAACATGATACGTTGCAGCCGTGTAGGTCAACATATTGAATATGTCGGCAATGTTACAAAAAGGGGGGTAAAAGTAATCATCTATTCTATATGCATATATTGCAGGTGGGGTAGTAAGTTTTTGCATAAAGCCAATTTTTCCTACAACAAGATAGGGCAAAGCAAAAGTTATTACTACATTGTTGGTTGATTAATGAGATGGTTCCACCAACCAATTCTCATACCCAAGTTGTCATTAATACCCACATCAATATAATACTTTGTGTTGAGAATTCCAGATAGTTTCAGTTCCTTTGGCTCAAGTTGGCCATGACCATGGACACGACTAATCGATTAGGTTTGGGTACTTTGTAGAGTTTTGCACACGTTCCCCACAAGATTTGATCGCCTCCGTTGAATTTCTTGCACTTCAGGGTGTTTGAGAAATAGATGACCAAAACTTGGTCTTCTAAAGGGTTTCCCTAAGACTCTGTCGGTGCCCATCCTTTCCTACCGTTCTTCTACATCTCGTAGCACCGCCTGTCCAGGGTCACCACGATATCCAACAAGGCCAGAGCCCATAATGGCTTGTGGCTGTGCAGGTAAGCCTTGGGTCTTGAAGTATCCATCCATCTCTTTGTGCCTGGGTCGACCTTTCCGCGTGAATACTGGCACTTCTCCAGGAACACCTAGGCTAACCACTGGCTTCTCCAGGGCGCCGTTCATCCGTCATCTACCCAGAGGTATGTTGAAAACTCGGAGTCTTGAAGTCTTGATCATCAAGTACGTCTTGTAATTATTATCTCACAATTCTCATGAGACACTCAACCAACCCCGTCTACTAATAGCATAGCAAAATTTAAATCAATGTTTCCCGGGGCCAAAGTGTCAAAGGGTGAGGGGGATGCCTACCACATGATACTACATCAAGTAATCAAGTTTCCAATTACCTACTTTGCATGCAAATGGGGCAGATGGTAGAACTAATGCAATAAAAACATGGGTAAATATGTTCAAAGTGACTTGCCTTGCTGACGATCCTCGTACTCACGTGACTCTTGATAACAAGCCTCGCACTCCAGATGATCTAACGAATCAAACAAAGCACACAATAAGCATAAACACCATACAATTCACACAACAGCAAGGTAAACAAAAAGATACTACCACAATTACTAGCGCAATCAGAAGAAAGAAATCAACTCAAAGTAGAAGACTCTAAAAGTTTTGGTGGCAAAATTTCTACTAAGACATAATAAGACAAATTGGTTTTCAACAATTTACCAATAGATAACAGAAAAGTAAATACAAAACTTTTATTAGAAAACAGGAAGTATTTCATTATAAAAATTTTGTGCAAAAAGGATTACTACAAAACATTTTTCTAAACAATACAAGTGGTGAAAAACAAGGTTTACCTATTTAAACTAGAGCCCAAAACTAATTAAATTATTTTTATTATCAGAAAATAATTCACCTAATGTTGAACAACAGAACTAAAGAAACTACAATAAAAAGTTAAACTAAAACAAAAATCAAAATAAACTAAAATAAAAACAATACAAATAAGCACTAAGAAGAAACTAAACAGAATCTATTTTTACTAAAAATACTAATCTAAAATATCCTAAAAATTCTCAAACATTACTGGATGCTAAACCTAACTAATACAAAATAGTGGCAAAAAGAATCACTAAAATATAAATTTTTAAACTCAAGTTATTCAAGTTTTAGTGATTTGATCAAATTTTACAAAATTCAAATTTCAGATTTCAAATTTGAAACCTAAGACTACAGACAGAAAATACATGTAATTTTTGACATGTTGCAAAAAGAATCAATAAAAAACTCTTAATATTTTAAAAGATATAATAAAAATAAAAATAGGAATCATTCTGTTTTCTAAAATAGAAACAGAAAAAGAAAAAATCTTAGCTAACGGACAGGGATGACGTGGCGGCTTCCTATTGGTTGAAAGCGCGTGTGTGCGGGTGTTTGCGGGCGGACGACCGAAGTGTAAAGGATAACGGTTCGCCGTTTTAAAACTTCTAATCTAGTCTGTTTTCACTAGATCCGACGGCTACGGAGGGGGGATGGCTTACAGAGGAGGGGGGAGGGGCTCCGGCGATGTCGACGGTGGCCGAACGTCAGAGGTGATCGGAGACGGTGGTGCGGTGGTCGAGGGCGGCGTCCGAAAGGTCCAGGCGACGGCGGCGAAGCTCCGGCGACGATTGGTGGCGTTAGTAGGGGCTGTGGACGACGGAGGCGACGACCACGTGCTCGGAGGGCTTCGGCTGTTAGCCGAACTCCGATGAGGTGGTGCAGTGGGGTTTTCGGGCGAGGGCAGGGGCGTGCGGGGGTGGAACGAAGTGCGATGAGGCTGGGGCTTCTTATAGGCACGAAGCGGGATCGGGAGATAGAAAGGGGAGCGACATCCGAACGGGAGGGATCTCCGGCGAGGTCGGGAGCGCGGGGAGGGAGACGAGCGCGGGGATGGTGCGGTCGGGCGTTGGGGTCCTCTTGTCAGTGAGGGAGGGTGGCGTCAGCGGCGTCGATGACCGATCCGGAGGGATCTCGGGGAGTTAAGGCCGGTGGTCCGGCCGGTTTATTAATTAAAACTTTAAATTTGTTTCCTTTTCTAATTTCTAGAGAACCGAAATCTCGTTCGGCATTCAAACAATTTCCAACAATTGAAGATATATATATCAAATTGATCAGGGGAATAAATGCTATTTAATGAACATTTTTCCATGGCCAAAATAAATACTTTAAATTTTTTCTTTCAGAAAATGCCTAAATTGATTTTAAATTCTTTTGCAATAAATTTTCAAATAACCCCCTGGTTTTATTGTTCAAATATTTCACAAAGATGCCCCTGGTGTGGAGTGTCATGTTGCTCCTCTATTTTTATGAATATTTCCAGGGGTTTTCAAATAGGAGAAACAAGTATATGGAGAAAATGAAAGTGGCCTTTCAGAATTTTAAAAGAAGAACTTCAACAATTCATTTCATTCAAACAATGTGATGATGATGCATAGCTATATTTCATAACATTCCAAAATGGAATTTTGGGATGTTACAGAAAAACTCTTAGCTGCTTCCATAGAGCGGATTGCTGAAGAAATAGAGGTTTAAGAAATTGCTTCAACCCCTTTGTTATTATCGCCCAGGCCTCTGTTTACTGGTGAATATGCTGGAGTTGAAGAAATTGATAAGGATGTGGACATTGGTTGCACAACCTCTCTCATCAATGATAAATATTGGGAATCTGCTCACTCCAATACACCAATAACCACCCCTCTTACCCAAAATCCTCAGTCGTCTACTCAAATAGAAGAAAATTCTAACAGGGTCCGAAGGTCGTCCGACTCCACTTGAATCCATTCCTTAAGATATTCCTTAAGATATTCCGGCTGAAAAAATCAACACTCAGAGTTCCATTGAAGAATATGTTGCACCAATTCCTCAGTCTAAAGAAAGAGCTATTGTGTCTAGGGAGATTGTAGGGCGCTACGAGCCAAATCTTCAACCCAAGCCCTTTATGCCCATCAAAGGCTCAAAGCGGCCAAAATTCAACAAGGAGAATTTCTTCGATGACATCATTTCTTCACTAAAGAAAATCCTTATGATTCTGGACTGCTAGTCTGCTACACAAATGAATCTCGATGTTGTTGTGCTATTTGAAAATTACAAAGACTTACAGAATCACCAAATTCCTCATGCGGATATGGAGTCCATCCCCTGCTTTATCCCAGAGCTCAATGTTCTTCATGAAGCAGGACTCCTACCCTTCTGTGCTGACATCTGTGACTGGAATGAAGAGATAATTCTTCAATTATATTTAACCTTGCACATATCTGGAGAACCATATGGTGTCAACACATGGATCCTTAATTGGATGATAGGAGATACACAATTAAAAGCTCCTACAACTAAATTGCTTCATGATGTACCAGTTGGAATTCCCTCAGAAGCAGCAAGACGCATCTATGATGAACCTGAACTTCCCAATCACATGATGCGAGTGTTGATGAAGCCTTTGGCGCCAGGTCAACCTCCAAGGACAACCTTCCTAATGAAGGATTTTCTATATGTGCCCAGGACCATATACCGCATATTGACCAAAACCCTCAGTCCAATCAGACCACAACTCTGACGAACAAGACGTTGTGTGCATCATGAAGAATTTGCTATTCAACATCATTCATGGGATTCCCATCAACTTTCATGATTTCTTCATGACGAATTTGCACAATATTTCTCTGTCACCATTTGAGTTGAAGCCTTATGGTCCCTGGATCATGAAACGCGTCACAACAAGGTATTCAATTCCATTCCAGGCTGATTTTAAGAATCACTTCCTCTTCGTGCCTTCGACAGAAGTCATCAAAAAGGCATTTTTCTTAGTTGATGGAAAAGGCAAGGTTGTTATTCATGAAGGCACTCGTCCTCTTGATGGCCAATTTCCTCACGCCGCCTCATACTCCACCAATGATGACACTGCTACGCAAGATTCTGCAGCCAAAGCCACTGGACCAACTCCTCAAGCTTCTGCTCCTCATGCGATGACTCATCGAGAGCTTCTTCTAAGGCTTCATCAGAAGGTCGATCACAATCACAAATGGGTCAAGCATTAGTTCAAATTAGTTCTTCATAATATGACTCTGACGCAAAACTCTATGAGGAAGAACAACTACTATGTCCATGAAATCTTTGATCTCACTTTGGCCATTCTAGCACATCACAAGACACATGAAGAACTTCGTGAGATGGACTTCAAGAAAAAATTTCAGTGGTCACGTCCTCCTCAGAAGAAGTTCAAAAAATTTCAAGTTCCTCCGCTTGTTACAAGCTCATTTTTCTCATCCCGCGCGGCGGATGAAGTTGAGAATCTTGAAGACACTGCTGAACGCCCTTCCTCAAGCAATGACCCCAACAATGCTGGTGCTCCTTGATACGTCCATTTTTCATAATGCTTTTATATTGATATTTATTGCATTACGGGCTGTTATTACACGTTTTGGTACAGTACTTATGCCTTTTCTCTCTTATTTTACAAGGTTTACATGAAAAGGGAGAATGCCGGCAGCAGGAATTCTGGACTGGAAAAGGAGCAAATATGAGATACTATTCTGCACAACTCCAAAAGTCCATAAAATTCACGGAGAATATATTTGGAATTCATAAAAAATACTGGCGCAAGAATTACCAGAGGGGGGCCACCTGCAGGCCACAAGCTCGCTAGGCGCGGCCACCCCCTGGCTGCGCCTAGCAGGCTTGTCGGGCCCCTGTGGCTCCTACGACGCCCATCTTCTCTTATATGAATAATTTTGAGCTGGAAAAAATCAGAAGAGAGCTTTTGGGACGAAGCGTCACCATCTTGAGGTGGAACTTGGACAAAACCATTCTAGATCTCCGGCAGGGCTGTTCTGTTGGGGAAACTTCCCTCCCGGAGGGGGAAATCAAAGTCTTCGTCATCACTAATGATTCTCTCATCAAGAGGGTGCCAATCTCCATCAACATATTCATCAGCACCATCTCCTCTCCAAACCCTACTTCATCTCTTGTATCTGATCTTTCTCTCAACACCTCAGATTGGTACCTGTGGGTTGCTAGTAGTGTTGATTACTCCTTGTAGTTGCTGCTAGTTGGTTTACTAGGTGGAAATCATATTGAGGGAGTCCTGAATTAGGGGATCCTAGCCGACCATAATTCATGGGCTGAACTATATGGGCCGCAAGGCAGGCATTGGAGGATCAAGGACCATCTATGCCAGGATGGAAGCTTCACGGAGTCTAGATGTGTTCTCCGAGTTATTAGCTATAGTTTGGCAAATTATCTCTTCGGCATGTTACCGACCATATGTAATCTAAGGGAACTCTCGGCATCTATATAAGTCGGAGGATTTTAGGGCATATAAAGACAACTCATCTAGGGTTAGACATACGATCTCGAGGTAGATCAACTCTGTAACCCCTTACACATCAATACAATCAAGCAGGACGTAGCGTATTGCCTACATAGGAGGGCCCGAACCTAGATAAACTCATGTCCCCTTCGTCCCCTATTACCATCGATCCTAGCCTCAAAGTTCGGGACCCACTACCTGAGATCCACCAGTTTCTACACCGACATTGGTGCTTTCATTGAGAGTCCCGCTATGAGCGTCGGAGGCATCGATGGCTCCTCACGTCGTAGGCGACAAGATCTGCATTGAGGGGAGTTTCGCCCCGATCAGAGTTTTACTGGCAACAATGCCTCGCCATATGCCAACCTGATCAACCAACATGGCCAGATCGGAAGGTTTCCCCCAAACCAGGGTATCATGTTTCGAACCCTAGAATTCATGGCTGATTCACAAGGGACACTCATTCCAATGGAACCCTTAACCTTCGAAGAAAGACCTGTAAGTCCGGAGGCCTTAACGTCCGAGTCATCAGGCCTCGTTGGAGAACGGAACGAAGATCTGCTTCGGCATGACTCTCAAACTGCCACCCCACTTGACGAATCCACTTGTATCAGTGACATGCACCCTGCCATCACTTCGTTCTTCAATGAATTGTTCAATCGGCTCGAAGCAATGCATATACCGTATGACCAGGTTGTGATCTGTGATCAGCTCAAGATTAGACCCGATGATAGGGAGATTCATGTCCCTCCTCTCACCCACCTTGTCGCTACTGTCGAGTCTCTGGTCACCAAGACGGGACAGGCGCCGGAGGTTGCCTTGAAGCCGGACCGTCATCGGTCCCAGATCTAGGCCACAATTTGGAGTTTGCATCCTCGGATACTCAACTTGGCGTAGAATCCAGTTTTTTCCCATGCACCGCCTAGGATGACAATACCAACTTTTTATCGAAGCCCGTATATCCGGACTTCCAAGACATGAAGCAACTGCGAGGAGAGTCAGTACACCACTTTTGGGCAACACTGCTGCTCACTAGGAGCAGAGTAAAAGGTCTCAGCGAGCAAAATGTAATGGCAATTTTCACTCGCAATTGCCACGATGAGGGTATTCTTAATGTCCTAGCCCGCCCACGCATTAGAGATTTCTTGGAGCTATCCGAATTGGTACAGAAATACTATTCCATGGAGAGTGTCTGGCAATCCGAGCGGCTATTCTCAAAAGCAAGATCCCCCAAACATCCTAGAGGAGCTCAGAAAAAGAGGATACCTACTAATCGGTCAGCCAGGTATGAACCTGTCGGGAAAAGAAACAAGCCCCTTTTGGGTGCCTGCACTGTCCTCGATGGGCTTTTGGATAGACCCCATCCCATACATTTCGTATTACTAAACGCGAACCCAATGCACAGCCTTCGAGCTTGCTGGGTCGTCAAGCACGTCGCAAAAAGCAGCGAAGCTATCCTCAACATAACTCTGTCGAGTAGATGTTCTCCTTCGCTATCCGAATTCGATGCCGAAGTCCTAACTATCTACAAAATCTTCCCCTTGAGGAACAACCGCAAGAGAGCTCTTAAAGATCACGAGCAAGTCTATCACGTGGAAGCCACTAGCCCATGGGTCGACATATCGACTACTTTCGAGGACACTGACCGGCCTCCCATTCTTTCCGGACATTCACCGGCCGCCCTAGTCTTGAATCCCATCATCGATGGATAAAGGCTACATAAAGTGCTAATGGACGGCGGCAGTGGTCTTAACCTCATTTACGAGGCCACGCTATAAAAATGCATTTCGACCGATCCCGCATTGAGTGTAGCAACACAACATTCCGAGGAATTATCCCAGGTAAGGAGGCACGATGTTCTAGATGTATCATCCTGGACATTTGTTCGGCACACCCGAAAACTATCGATGTGAAGAACTTCTCTTCCACATCGTCCCTTTCCCAAGTGTCTATCATGCCTTATTGGGACGCAGCGCCTTCACAAAGTTCCAGGCTATACCCCATTACGGGTACAAGAAACTAAAAATGCCAGGACCAAACGGAGTGATCACGATCACCAGCAATCCGAATATAGCCCTTCGGGCCGAAAACAAAACGGCAGCGCTTTCCCTCGAGACACTAGCAGAAACTTTCGCCGCCGAAGAGTTGACCGCTTTACGGTCGATAGTCAATAGAGACGATATGATCCTCAGCAAAATAACCAAGTCTATGTCCTTCAAACCCGCATAGGAAATCATCAAATTTCAGGTGCATCCAACGGAACCCAATAAGACAGCGTCCATCGGAGCCCAGCTCAATCCCCTTATGGACGGCTTTGCAGCATTTCCTCCGCGAGAACTGGGACATTTTTTCTGGCATCCTTCCGATATGCCTGGAATTCCACATCGGCTGGCCGAACATAGCCTAAACACTATTCCGGGCTTCAAACCCGTCAAATAGACCGTGTCGTTTTTCCGAACCCAAGCGGCAGGCCATGGGTGAAAAATTAGCCAAATTTCTCGAGGCCAGATTTATTCGGGATATTAAACACCCCGAGTGGCTAGGAAACCTGGTGATGGTACCTAAGAAAGACAAATCCTGGCGGCTATGTGTCAATTTTAAAGACCTTAATAAAGCATGCCCCAAGGACCCTTTCCCCTTATTGTGCATCGTCCAGATGGTCAATGCCACAACCGGACACGATCTGTTGTGTTTCCTATGCGCTTACTCCGGATACCATCAAATTAAAATGAAGGAATCCGATCAAGCTGCTACGGCTTTCATCACCCCTTACGGGGTTTTCTACTTCAACATGATGCTTTTCGGGCTAAAAATCGTTGGGGCTACTTACCAGCGCATGATCCAAACCTTCCTCTCTATGTAGGTTGGCAAGACCGTCGAGGCGTATGTGGATGATGTGGTAATCAAAACCAAATACGTCGACCAGTTGATTGATGATCTACGCCAAACTTTTGCTAATTTATGCGAATATGACATCCGGCTCAATTCAGAAAAATGAGTGTTTGGAGTTTCCACTGGTAATATGCTTGGATTCATAGTCTCCCATAGAGGAAGAGAGGCATATCAAGCTAAGATCCGTGCTCTATCAGAACATGCAATCCCCACGGAACTGAAGCATGTCCAGAGGCTATCCGGGTGCGTAGCGGCGTTAAGCCGCTTTATCTCCCGCCTCGGAGAAAAGGCTCTGCCGCTCTACAAACTGTTGAAATGGACCAACAATTTCGAATGAACGACGAAGCAACGGCTGCGTTGGAAGAAATCAAAGCAGTACTGGCAATCAACCCCATACTCACAGCACCAGGCGCCGGTGGGCCTATGTTGTTATACATATCGGCCACCAACAAAGTCGTTAGTACGGTGCTCGTCATTGAAGGAGATGAGGAGGGGCATAAATTCCGGACTCAGAAACCGGTATACTATGTGTCAGAGGTGCTAATGCAGTGCAAGTCCAGATATCCACACTATCAAAAAATTGCCTACATAGTATTCATGGCATCGAGGAAACTCCAACACTACTTCCAAGAGTGCGCGGTGACAGTAGCATCAGAAGTCCCCTTGAACAATATAATCAATAAACAGGGACGCCACCGGCCGCATTGCCAAGTGGGCCATTGAGCTCCTCCCCTTTGAAATAACCTACAAGCCATGCCCTACCATCAAATCACAAGTGCTGGCAGTCTTTTTGGCCGAATGGACAGAGGCCGAACTCCCCAAAGAATATAGTGCATACTCCCATTTGACAATGTACTTTGATGGCTCCAAAACGCTGGCCGGACTGGGGGCTGGAGTTATCCTCACATCCCCCACGGGCGATAACGTGCGATATGTGTTGCAAATCATGTATGCGGACTCCAACAATGCACCTGAATATGAGGCCCTTCTTCATGGTCTCCGGATGGCTGTATCAATGGGCATACGGCGGCTAGAGGTGCGGGGAGATTACAACCTAGCCATATCCAAAATCAACGGCGAATTCGACGCTAAAAATCCGAAGACGTCGGCATATAGAAACGCCGTCCTCAAGATTTCAACTCGGTTTGAGGGGCTGGAATTCGACCATGTCGCTCGCGACAACAACCAAGACACTGACATATTGGCTCGTCTAGGAGCTAAGCGCGATCCTGTCCCAAAGAACACTTTTCGAGAACAGATGTTTAAGCCTTCCGTCATGTGGCAGGATGATGACAATAGCGCTGGTCCGGATACATCAGATGTGGTTGTCCCCCTATAAACGAACCGGACAACCAAATAATTGGCGGCTCCATAATGAATGAAACGCCTTTGGCTCATGAGTTAATGGTAGTAATTGCACCTTGTACCGAGCCCTTCCTCGCCTACCTTCTTCGAAAGGAACTCCCCGACGACCAGACAGAAGCACATCACATAGTTTGGCACTCCAAAGCCTACAAGATTCATGTCGGTGAGTTATACAAGAAAAGCACAATTGGTGTACTACAGCGGTGCATATCCGAGGAATAAGGGCGGGAACTTCTTGCCGAAGTACATGCGGGCATGGGCAGCCATCATGCTATGGCAAGAGCCCTAGCTAGCAAGGCCTTCCGAGCGGGTTTGTTCTGGCCCACAACACAGATGAGCGCACAGTCACTTGTCAAGGACTGCGTGGGGTGTCAACTCTTCGCAAACCAAAGTCACATGCCTCCAATAGCTCTTTGGACTATTCTCATCACTTGACCTTTCGCGGTCTGGGGGCTTGACATGGTTGGACCCCTTAAAGGGAGGACCAAGAAAAAAAATTACCAAATGGATAGAGCTAAAGCCTGTTAAATCAGCCAAGTACGGACCAGTTATAGAGTTCATATCTGGCGTAGTACACTGTTACGATATACCACATAGCATAATAACGGATAATGGATCTAATTTTACGGCCCAAGAGGTCAAGGACTGGTGTGCGGAAATGGGCATTAAGCTAAATTATGCATCAGTCTACCATCCGCAAACCAATGGACAAGTCGAAAGCGCCAATGGTCTCATTATGAGTGGCATTAAGCCACGATTGGTCCGATCTCTTCACGAGTCCAACTGTCATTGGGTTGAGGAGCTTGACTCTGTACTATGGGGTCTACATACCACCCCAAATAGATCAATAGGCTTCAGACCGTTCTTCATGGTTTATGGTGTAGAGGCAGTCCTCCCCTACGACATTATTCACGACGCACAAAGAGTGTGAATATACGAGGAAAAGGAAACCGAGTTGGATCGGCAGGACGACCTAGACACCTTGGAGGGAAAACGCGACATAGCTCTGGCTTGCTATGCGCTTTATCAGCAGCAAGCACGACGCTACCAGAGTAGGGAGGTGAGGGCACAAACATACAATGTAGGTGAACTCGTCCTACGGCCCCCGGAGAAGCAGAAGCATAAACTTAACCCCAAATGGGAGGGCCCCTTCATCATCGATGAAGTACTCGCGGGAGGAGCCTATCGTCTTCGGAACTCATCACATAATCTCCTTGAACCAAACCCATGGAACGCGGCTCGTCTTCGACGTTTCTACGGATAGACCGGTCCTGCCCGAATTCTCACACATTTTACATTTTTTGTCTTTTTATTGTATTTGCATTTATTTTTCTTTCCTTCCCACTTTGTTGTTTGATAGGTTCATTTTGTCTTCTTCCTATCTTCGGTTAAACCAATCCTGTACTAAGGTTATCGGGATACACCATAGAGTAGTCCATCCGAACACAGCACGTGGGGGCTTCTTCTAGTAGCCCTATTTTCTATTGCAATTATTTGCCCGCACCTGTCATGTGCTCATGTTTCTTTTGTCATGTTTTGGCAATCATATGAATAAATTTGAACTAAGATTTTGCCAAGTTGGATCGCCTCGCTCCTGTGGTTACTCTCTATGTTCCCGCTCGTTCGGCTAGAGAGTAAAGGGAGCACCTCTGCGATTATTACGACCGGGTCATCCGAACACGTATCTCAGATAGGTGAAGCCGAAAGCTAGCTATCTTATGTACACAATTGGTCGGCTCGGACGGAAACACCTTATATAACCTTGGTTGCTATTTTTGTTATTCGGGATTCTTATTCCCAAAAACACTTAGTTGCATACTGTGAGTATGCAGACCGCTATCTACGTTCTTCGTAGAACCCTGGCAGAAGGTATCGTTAGTGGTAATATTTTCATCGGAAGATGTTTCTTACGCTATGTCATAATATAACATACCTTTGTGTGTGCTTTCCGTCTGTTTGCACCACATGGCCGGATTGCCTGGTTCCTTGAATACAAATTCGATATTCAGCGAAGGAATAATAAGAAGGAACAATCCTGAGCTCTTCGCTTGGGAGGGAGAAGCCGATGGCCGGTTAACACAAAGTTTACAACATGGATTGTTTTACACATGGATATGCAAATTACATATTTGACTGTTGATCGAGATCATCGATTATTGTGGAGAGGGGCCAGTCTGCCTGCGAGAGCCTGGCGGCGGGCATCACCTGGTCATATACCAGGCGGAGTGGCACTTCTTTTCCATCCAATAGGACCAACCCACGCCATATGCTTGGGGTTAAGTCTGGTGAAAAGGGTCTTGATCACAGCCCATGCCTCCCGTGCTCCTTCGTGGCAGGCCGAAGTCTTCCATAGCTCGAACCTACACCGAGACCCCCTACATCGATCCACAAGTGTGGCCAGCCCTATGGGTGGCTGTTCGGTGTGCCATAATGCCTTCACCATCCCCTTCATCGCCTTTTGTACACGTTTGTGGAGAGCGGTCAGCTCCTTTAGCAGCCCCCTTGAAACGATTCGATCTCCTCTTTAGGATGCCCGGTTAGGAGACCTATCCACAAGACAACAAGCGCGATTACTATCATTTTATACATCAGACATACTTACTCATAGCGGAATTATATTTACCAAATATGCCCCTCCAGAGATTCTGATTTTCTTCTTGAGCTTGGGCCAATTGAGTCTTCAAACTCTTTATTTAATCGGCATGTTTTTCCGGCTTGCTGCTGGCATTCCGCATACCTTTGTGAATCCCGGGCTTCTTTCAGCTGCCTTTCCATATGTCCTATTGGTTCGGCTGCTACACAGAATCCATATGTCAGGCATGGAATCCATATATTCTATTGACTAGAAGTAAATGCACACTTACCATGGGCCTCGCGCGTAAATTTTTTGACTTGTGCTAGTTCGGCCTTCACGGACTGCACCTCCGTGTGGCTCTCCTCGAGGGCCTTGGTCAGTTGTTCGGATTGTTGATTTGTGGCCCGCATCAGCAGTTAAGCAGTTCTGAGAACCTTAGCTCGTTTTTAAATATAATTAAGGCTCGGGGGCTACAAGGCTTATACAAGTATACGGACTCTACAAAATCTGACCACTTACCTAAATGCTTCTTGTTATCAGCTTCACAGTTTCATCGAATCCATCTCGGGCGGCCCCGAGGTGTGCATCAGCTGAGTGTAGGGCGCCGAACTCCTGGTCGGAGAAAACTGGGTGTCGCATGGCCTCCCATCATTGCCAATGATGCATGACACTCTTCACTTCTGATTTGGTGACGGATACTCTGTCGGCAGATTCCGCGGGCGTCAGACCGGCCATGGCGGCTTCCATAGCGGAAACCGCATGGACGTTGAACCGGGAGCTTTGGGCGTCTCCTGACATCCGGGCGGCCCCCTCAGTGGGTGAAGATTGGGCGTTTCACCTAGGAAGAAGAGAAGTGGCTATAAGATTTTGCCAAGAACAATGATAAAATGGATACCCGAGCAATGTACCTTTGGGATGCACGGATGGGTGGATTCGTCCCCATGTCTGGCTCCTTTGCAGGGGCCCGGCCAGCCACTGACTCGTCTGCGGTCTCGGCTAATGGTCCAAGACGTGCTAATCGGCGGTGCTTGGGGGCTGGGACCGGCGCGCCCAGAGCACTCTCGTAGCAGGCCTCTTTCGGGAGGGGTTTTTCTTCTTATCCGTGGACGAAATGGATAATGACTCAGGGTAATCAACTATGATTGCTACCAGGGTCTGGACGATGCTGTCCTGGTAGTACACTCCGTTTTCGAAGTTAAGATGGAGATCTGGGTCCTCGTTGAAGCCCGGATCGTTGTCACGTGAATGATTCTCAGGCCGAGGAGCCGGACAACTGACTGTCTCGACGAAGCTCCTCCATTCCTATTCACGCCAAGGCCTCGGTCAAATAGAGTGCGGAATGAAGCCCTGAACTATTTCATGATTGAGAAGAAGGAAGGTTTACCTATTCGATGGTATTGTGGGCCGGATACCGCTCCTTGGTTGACCGCCGAATGAAGTCTTCTTGCTCTCCTTTGTATAGGTCAACAAGTGCGGTGGCCAGTGCTGTTGGATTGGCAAGGCCTAACTTTCAGGAAGGCATGGCATCGCTTGTCCCATTGTATCGCCATAAGGGGTGCACCCTTTGTTGGAGGGGCAGCACGCACCCGGAGATAGCGGTGGCCATGACATCGATCATGGTTAGCCGGTGATGGGCTAGCATCCGTACTTGCGCGGCCAGGCATTGCACTTCGGCGCTCTCCTCCTGAGAGCTCTTGGGTCGCCAGTTGTACCTCTTCTTCAGGAGGAGGTTGAAATATTTGCGCAGACCTGTCCGAGTTGGCTTGAACATGGGGACGTCTTCAATATAAAACCACTCCGAAGTCAATTCTTCGGATTTCTTCGGTGTGCCAGCCGGATACCCCGTTACCGCTATGCCGCATACTTCGGCTCCGCCGACCTCTAAGATGGCCTTGTCCCGAGTTTAGGGGACAAGGTAGAAATATTTCCTCCACAGATCGAAGTGAGCTTCGCACCCTAAGAACATCTCACAAAGGGCAACGAAGCCCAAGATGTGCAAGATCGATCCTAGGGTGAGATGATGGAGTTGAATTCCATAGAAATCCAGTAACCCCCTAAAATGGGTGGATTTGAAATCCCAGGCCTCGAAGGAGGAATGGAACAAAGCAAACACGCTCCCCTCTATTTGGATTGGGGAAGCGCTCGTCAAATACCTCATCGCCATAAGCGACTAGGCCAGTGCGGTTGCCGCCAGATCTGATAATGGAAGGTATCCCTGGGTCTGCAGGTTGCGGAGCCTCAAAAGTGTGACACAGTAGCTGGTCTAGTCGCCTGGGCATAGGCCATAAGGGCGCTTTGAGGAACTGTGAGCGTTAGCCATGTTTTGCGTAGAGCTTCCGCCGGGAGTTTCTAACGATAGGGACAAAGAAGATGTGGTTTGAATCAAGATTTTGTTTGGTTAAATGGGTTAGTGCCTCTGTTACGGAGGGGTAGGATTGTAAAAATCACTAACCACTAACCTCCCCACGACGCACGAAAATCAAGGAGCTTGTGCAGTTATTTTAATGACCCGCACCCGTGATTCTTGGGATCTTACCAAATACTGGTCAGATGCCGAACAGAGGAGGATGAGGGGCTCGCCTCGCAAGACAAAGACAATGACGTGAAGGGATCAACGAAATAAATATCGGCATTGAAGGCCAGTCCAGGGGCTACTGAGGGAGTCCTGGATTAGGGGGTCCTCGGATAGCTGACCATTATTCATGGGCTAGACTATATGGGCTGCAAGGCAGACATCGGAGGAACGAGGACTATCTGTGTTAGGATGGAAGCTTCATGGAGTCCATACGTGTTCTCCAAGTTATTAGCTGTAGTTAGGCAAGTTATCTCTTCAGCATGTTACCGACCATATGTAAGCTAAGGGCACCCCCGACATCTATATAAGCCGGACGGTTTTAGGGCATAGAAAGACAACTCATCTAGGGTTAGACATACGGTTCCTATATGAAGAAAGATATTGATTTCAAATGGGATTTACTGGAAAGAATTAAACGCACTCTGAAGATTGTGAACTCGACGAAGGTAAGGAGTCAGGTATGAACCTTAAGTTTGATTGTGTTAAATCTTTCGTAGACACCGATGCTTTTCGTTAATTTAGCACTAAATATGGACTTGACTCTGAAATAGTAGCTTCTTTTTGTGAATCTTTTGCTGATCATGTTGATCTCCCCAACGAGAAGTGGTTTAAATATCATCCTCCCATTGAATTGAAAGTAGTTGAACCTCTTAAAGTTGAAGAGAAAACCATTACTTGTAATGTTGATCATGTTATTCCCACTGCTTATATGGAGAGACCAACTTTCCCTATTAGAATATAGGATCACGGTAAAGCTTCAACTGTGGTTCGTAAGAGCTGTGCTAGAGCACCTACACCCCCTGAGAAAGTTAAAGTTGAGCCTAGTGTTTATATGGTTAAGGATCTGTTGGTTGATAATATTGAGGGGCATGTTATTCAATTTTGTGATGAAGCCCCTAGAATTGTTAAACCCGATGCTAAAGATAAACATAGACCCATTGTTGGCACACGTGTTGTTTTTGTTAAAATAGGACATCATTATTATCATGGCTTATGTGATATGGGTGCTAGTGTGAGTGCAATTACCTTTTCCTAATATAAAGAGATTATGAATGATATTGCACCAGCTGATTTAGAGGAAATTGATGTTACAATTAAGCTTGCTAATAGAGACACTATATCACAAGTTGGGATTATTAGAGATGTTGAAGTCTTGTGTGGGAAAATAAAATATCCTACTGATTTTCTTGTTCATGGTTCCCCACAAGATGATTTTTGTCCCATTATATTTGGTAGACCCTTCTTGAATACTGTTAATGCCAAGATAGATTGTGAGAAGGAAACAGTTACCGTAAGCTTTGAGGATACGTCTCATGAGTTCAATTTCTCTAAATTTCATAGACAACCCCTTGAGTAAGAATTGCTTAGTAAGGATGAAATTATTGGTCTTGCTTCTATTGTTGTTTTGCCTACTGACCCTTTAAAGCAATATTTGCTAGACCACGAAAATGATATGCATATGAATGAAGGAATGAAATAGATAGGATTTTATTTGATCAACATCCTATTCTGAAACACAACATTCCTGTTGAAATACTTGGGGATCCTCCTCCAACCAAGGGTGATCCCGTGTTTGAGATTAAACAATTACGAGATACTTTGAAATATGCTTATCTTGATGAAAAGAAGATATATCCTATTATTATTAGTGCTAAACTTTCAGAGCATGAAGAACATGGATTATTGCAAACTCTGAGGAAGCACCGTGCTGCTATTGGATATACTCTTGATGATCTTGATGGCATTAGTCCCAGTGTATGTCAGCACAAAATTAAAATGGATCCTGATGCTAAACCAGTTGTTGATCACCAACGACGGTTGAATCCTAAAATGAAGGAAGTGGTAAGAAATGAAATATTAAAGCTTCTGGAGGCAGGTATCATTTACCCTATTGCTGATAGTAGATGGGTTAGTCCTGTTCATTGTGTCCCTAAGAAAGGAGGTATTATCGTAGTTCCTAATGATAAAAATGAATTGATCCCACAAAGAATTTTTACAGGTTATAGAAAGGTAATTGACTGAATAAAGCTACTAGAAAAGATCATTACCTTCTACCTTTCATTGATCAAATGCTAGAAAGATTATCAAAACACACACATTTCTGCTTTCTAGATGGTTATTCTGGTTTCTCTCGAATACCTGTTTCAAAAGAGGACCAAGAGAAGACCACCTTTACCTGCCCTTTTGGTACCTTTGCTTATAGACGTATGCCTTTTGGTTAATGCAATGCACCTGCTACCTTTCAAAGATGCATGAGTATTATATTCTTTGATTTTTGTGAAAGGATTTTTGAGGTTTTCATGGATGATTTTTCCATTTACGAAACTTCTTTTATTGATTGTTTTAGCAACCTTGATCGAGTTTTGCAGAGATGTGAAGAAACTAATCTTGTCTTGAATTGGGAGAAGTGCCACTTTATGGTGAATGAAGGCATTGCCTTGGGACATAAATTGTCCAAAAGAGGTATTAAAGTTGACAAAGCTAAAGTTGATGCAATTGAAAAATGCCTTGTCCTATTGATATCAAAGGTATAAGAAGTTTCCTTGGTCATGCTGGTTTCTATAGGAGATTTATTGAAGATTTCTCTAAGATTTCTAGGCCTCTCACTAATCTTTTGCAAAAAGATGTTCCATTCGTTTTTGATGATGATTGTGTAGAAGCTTTTGAAATTCTTAAGAATGCCTTGATTTCTGCACCTATTGTTCATCCACCTGATTGGAACCTACCTTTTGAAATTATGTGTGATGCTACTGATTATGCCGTTGGTGTTGTTCTAGGACAAAGAGTTGATAAGAAATTAACTGTTATTCATTGTGCTAGCAAAACTCTAGACAATGCTCAAACAAACTATGCTACCACTGAAAAGGAATTTTTAGGAGTTGTGCTCGCTTGTGATAAGTTTAGACCTTATATTGTTGATTCTAAAGTAACTGTTCACACTGATCATGATGCTATTAAATATCTCATGGAAAAGAAAGATGCTAAACCTAGACTTATTAGGTGGGTTCTTCTGCTACAAGAATTTGATTTGCATATTGTTGATAGAAAGGGTGCTAATAACCCCATAGCAGATAACTTGTCTAGGTTAGAGAATGTTCTTGATGACCCACTACCTATTGATGATAGCTTCCCTAATGAACAATTAGGTGTCATAAATGCTTCGCATAATGCTCGTTGGTATGCTGATTATGCTAATTACATTGTCGCTAAATTTATACCGCCTAGTTTCACATAACAACAAAAGAAAAAGTTTTTCTATGATTTAATACATTACTTCTGGGATGACCCACACCTTTATAAAGAAAGAGTAGATGGTGTTGTTCGACATTCTGTACCTGAGCATGAACAGGAACAGATCCTATGGAAGTGTCATTCCGAGGCCTACAGAGGACACCATGCTGGAGATAGGACTGCACATAAGGTAATCCAATCTGGTTTTTCTTGGCCTACTCTCTTCAAGGATGCTCGTAAGTTTGTCTTGTCATGTGATGAATGTCAAAGAATTGACAATATTATTAGACGTAAGGAAATACCTAAGAATTACTTTCTCGTTGTTGAACCATTTGATGTTTGGGGTTTTGATTATATGGGACCTTTTCCAACATCCAATGGGTATACAAATATATTAGTTGTTGTTGATTATGTTACTAAATGGGTAGAAGCTATTCCAACTAGTAGTGCTAATCACAACACCTCTATTAGGATGCTTAAAGAAGTTATTTTCCCTAGATTTGGAGTCCCAAGATATTTAATAACTGATGGTGATTCACATTTTATTCATGGTGCTTTTCGTAAATTGCTTGCTAAGTATGATGTTAATCATAGAATTGCATCCCTTATCATCCTCGATCTATTGGTAAAGTAAAATTAAGCAATAGAGAAATTAAATTGATCTGGCAAAAGACGGTTAATAGATCTAGGAAGAATTGGTGTAAGAAACTAGACGATGCATTATGGGCCTATAGAACTGCTTAGAAGAATCCTATGGGTATGTCTCCGTATAAAATGGTTTATGGTAAAGCATATCACTTACATCTAGAGCTAGAGCATAAATCTTATTGGGAAATCAAAGAGCTCTACTATGATTTCAAACTTGATGGTGAGAAGAGGTTATTTGACATTAGCTCACTTGATGAATGGAGAACCCAGGACTATGAGAATGCTAAGTTGTTTAAAGAAAAATTTCAGAGATGGCATGATAAAAGGATACAAAAGCGTGAATTTAATGTAGGTGATCATGTCTGGCTATACAATTCTCGGTTATGATTTTTTGCAGGAAAACTTCTCTCTAAATGGGAAGTACTATACATCGTCGAAGAGGTATATCGTTCCGATGCCACCAAGATCAACAACGCCGAAGGCACAAATCCGAAGGTGCTAAACGGGCAAACAAACACTATATTTCAGGTACTCCCATTAATGTTGAAACAAATATTATGAGTACCATAACTCCTGAAGAGCATATTAGGGACACTTACCAGAACGTTTCAGACTCTGAAAAGGAATAGGTACGTGGTACGGTAACTGAACCGACTCCAAAAGTTTCCTAATAGCAATTTTATTCAGTTTTGGAATATTTACAAAATTAGGAAAATAAAAAGCAGTCCAAAGGACGCACGGGGAGGCGACAAGCCTACTAGGCGTGGCCACCCCTTGACCCCGCCTAGGGAGCTTGTCACAACCCCATGCGCCCCCGGACTCCGTTTTCTTGTAGAACACTCCTTCGGGTCGGAAAAAATTCATTTTATAATCCCTCGAAGGTTTGCACTTTTGTATCACGACAATACCTCCTGTTTTCATTTTTAGTTGTTTCTGCAGCAGATCTAGATCGTCATGGCATCCCCAGTGCTCCAAAGGACAAGTTTTTTGAGAAGGTCATCAACCCTTATCTTGCGTAGGTGCTGCAACACCCTCAAACCATTAAGATGTGTGAGGGGGTGCTGCACATCCGTGACGTTGGGGGGCCAAAGAAGACCGGAAGCGTGGAAACAAGGCTCAAAGCAATGGAGCAACAAGTCTTCAAGTGGCAAGGGATGGTGGAACGTGGACTCAATGCCAATCATATGATGATCTCGGAGTTTACCCATAAACACAAGCTGGACACCAAGGACATTGGGGAGCACATCTTCAAGGTTTATGAGAAAATTGAGCATCTCCAAGATCTATGATCTGCAAAACCAAAACTATGAGTATGAATATAGATTTAAGAGAATGAGTTTGGCTGCAAATTTGAGGATTCCGGAGTCTCGTTCATCTTTTCATGATGGTGATACTATGCCTTGGAAGACGGAGGACAAGTTTCCATCATCATCAACAACTCCACCACCATCACCTCCGAAGAAGGACACCTGAGCACAAGGTTATGGGCACTCCCCTTGGCTTGTGCCAAGCTTGGGGGAGGTGCCCCGGTATTGTATCACATCACACCTTTTTCCTTTTTCGTTTTTATTATCTTTCCTACTTCGGTCCTTTTTCATTTTGTTTTGATCTAGTAGAGTAAAAGTGTTAGTATTATCTACCTTTTCTTTTTTTTCTTTTGCTCCCCTTATGTAAGCAAGTCCAAGAGTTATATAATAAAAACTAGTTTGATGAGAGGTATTTGCTCGATTAGTATGCTCTTAAAAGTAATGAATAAAGAAGAATAGAATAAAAGCAAAGAGTATACATAATGATCTTATCGGGAGTGATGACTTCACATATAAAAAGTATGTTGATTGAAATTTGTTGGGAGTTAACAAACATAGTAATTGGTCATTGGTGTAATTGAAAGGAAGTGATAAAGAAAGAGAGATTCACATATAAATATATCATCTTGGGCATCTTTTATGGTTGTGACCACTCATTAAAATATTACATGCCTAGAAGTTGATGTTGGACAAGGAAGACAACATAATAGGTTATGTTTTCTTGCCTCCGGATAGAAGTTATATGGTTTTAGATCCTCCAACATGTAGTGCTTGCTTCCACCTATAATAGCCAAAACTTCCGCACCAAGTAGTGATACTACTTGTGCATCCAAACACCTCAACCTAGTTTTGCCATGAGAGTCCACCATACCTGCCTATGGATTGAATAAGATCCTTCAAGTAAGTTGTCATCGGTGCAAAAAGGCAATAAAAATTTCTCCTAAATATGTGTGACCTTTTATTGTAAGGGAAATAAGTGTTGTACGAACTTGTGATAGTGAAGAAATAAAAGCAACATACTACATATTAAAGGTTGCAAGCACAAAGGGCAACACAACACGGCGTTCCTCTGCAGTAAGAGTTTATGCATCCAAACCAAAAAGTGCATGACAACCTCTGCTTCCCTTTGCGAAGGGCCTATCTGTTACTTTTACTTTCTAGTACTTACCTTTATGCAAGAGTCATGGTGGTCTTCACCACTTCCTATATTCCGTCTTTCTTGGAAAGCATAATGTGTTCAGGAATGATCTAGACTTATATATCCACTCAGAAGTGGGTGATCATGAGTTATTAGTGTTGACATCACCCTTGAGGCGAATAGTTGGGAGGCAAACTATAAGACCCCATCTTTCTCTGTTTTTGATTGAAACTTTGATCTCGTGGGTACTGCATGAGTGCTAGCAATTGTGAAAGACTAAAAGATGATTGAGTATGTGGATTTGCTTTACAATCTCTTATATTGACCCTTTCCGATGTTATGATAAATTGTCAATGGCTTCAGTGACTAAGATCACAGTTTGTTAGTTGTCAACAGAGTTCTTGTTTCATACTTTATCTTGTGAATGAATTGTTACTCTATTATAAAGAATCTCATATGATGAGTATTGTTTTTCTTAAGTTGATCATGTTGCCCTCATGTCCGTATTTTATTTTATTGACACGTCTATCTCTAAATATGTGGACATATTCATTGATCTCGGTTTTCACTTGAGGGAAAGCAAGGTCTAAGCTTGGGGGAGTTGATACGTCCATTTTGAATCGTGCTTTTATATTGATATTGATTGCATTATGGGCTGTTATTACACGTTTTGGTACAATACTTATGATTTTTCTCTCTTATTTTACAAGGTTTACATGAAGAGGGAGAATGCCGACAGCTGGAATTCTCGACTGGAAAAGGAGAAAATATGAGATACCTATTCTGCACAACTCCAAAAGTCCTAAAAATTTGCGGAGGGTAGTTTTTGGAATTAATAAAAAATACTAGCACAAGAATCAACCAGAGGGGGGCCACCTGCAGGCCACAAGCCTGCTAGGAGCGGCCACCCGCCTGGCCACACCGAGCAGGCTTGTGAGCCCCTATGGCTCCTTCGACCCACATATTCTTCTATATGAAGCGTTTTTACTTGGAAAAAGTCAGAAGAGGCTTTCGGGATGAAGCTCCACTGTATCGAGGCGGAACTTGGACAGAACTAATCTAGAGCTCCGGCAGGGCTGTTCTATCGGGGAAACTTCCCTCCGAGAGGGGGAATCAAAGTTGTTGTCATCACCAACGATCCTCTCATCAAGAGGGGGTCAATCTCCATCAACATCTTCATCAGCACCATCTCCTCTCCAAACCCTAGTTCATCTCTTGTATCCGATCTTTGTCTCAACACCTCAGATTGGTACCTGTGGGTTGCTAGTAGTGTTGATTACTCCTTGTAGTTGATGCTAGTTGCCTTACTTGGTGGAAGATCATACGTTCAGATCCTTTCTAATAATTAATACTCCTCTGACCTTGAATATGAACATGTTTCGTGAGTAGCTACGTTTGTTCCTGAGGACATGGGATAAGTCTTGTTATAAGTAATCATGTGAATTTGGTATTCGTTCGATATTTTGCTGAGATGTATGTTGTCTCTCCTCCAATGGTGTTATGTGAACGTCGACTACATAACACTTCAGCATTATTTAGGACTAGGGGAGGGCATTGGGAAGTAATAAGTAGATGATGGGTTGCTAGAGTGACAGAAGCTTAAACCCTAGTTTATGCGTTGCTTCGTAAGGGGCTGATTTGGATCCATATGTTTCATGCTATGGTTGCGATAGGGGTTAGTCATAAGTGGGAGGTTTGTCCAAGTAAGGGCAGCACCCATGCACCGGTTCACCCTCATACGTCTCCATCGTATCTATAATTTTTGATTGTTTCATGCCAATATTCTGCAGCTTTCATACACTTTTGACAACTTTTTATACCATTTTTGCGACTAACATATTGATCTAGTGTCTAGTGACAATTCCTGTTTGTTGCATGTTTTTTGTTTCACAGAAAATCCATATCAAACGAAGTCCAAACGGGATAAAAACTTACGGAGATTTTTTTGGAATATATGCGAATTTTGGGAAGTGGAATCAACAAAAGGCAGTGCCCGAGGGGCCTGATAGGCGCGCCCTAGGGGGTAGGGCTAGCCCTGAGGGCTTGTGGCTACCCCTTAGGTCGGTTGGACCTGTCCTTAGGCCGCAAGAAAGATATTTTTATAAGGAAAATCCCCTTAAAATTTCAGCCCGATCTGTATTATGGATCTCCGGATATTTAAGAAACAGCGAAAGGCCAGAATCTAGGAGCGCAAAAATAGAAGGAAATTGATAGAGAGATCCAATCTCGGAGGCTCTCGCCCCTCTGCCGCCATGGAGGCCATGGACCATAGGGGAAACCCTCCTCCCATCTAGGGATGAGGTCAAGGAATAAGAAGGAGGGGGGCTTCCCCCTCTCTCCCGGTGGCGCCAGAACGCCGCCGAGGCCATCATCATGACAACGATCTACTCCAACAACTCCGTCATCTCCATCAACACATCCATCACCTTCCCCCATCTATCTACAGCGGTCCACTCGCCCGCAACCCGTTGTACTCTCTACTTGAACATGGTGGTTTATGCTTCATATTATTATCTAATGATGTGTTGCCATCCTATGATGTCTTAGTAGATTTTTGTTGTCCTATTGGTTGATTGATGATCTTGATTGGTTTGAGTTGCATGTTATATAATTGGTGCTGTCCTATGGTTCTCTCCGTGTAGCGCAAGCGTGAGGGATCCTCATTGTAGGGTGTTTCAAATTGTTCATGATTCGTCTAGGGTGGGTTGCTTGAGTGACAGAAGCATAAACACGAGTAGGTGGGTTGTTACATATAGGAGTAAAGAGGACTTGATACCTTATAATGCTATGGTTGGGTTTTACCATAATGATCTTTAGTAGTTGCGGATGCTTGCTAGAGTTCCAATCATAACTGCATATGATCCAAGTAGAGAAAGTATGTTAGCTTATGCCTCTCCCTCATATAAAATTGCAATAGTGATTACCGGTCTTGTTATCAATTGCCTAGGAACAATTCCGCAACTCCTACCACCCCTTTTCCACAGTCGTTAAACTAACTTAGTTGTTTCTTTATCTAATCAGACCCTAGTTTTTATCTATATGTTCTTTATTATCTTACAAACCTATCCTATCACACCTACAAAGTACTTCTAGTTTCATACTTGTTCTAGGGTGCTTTTAAGGGTGCTTATGAAATTGAATCGTTGTTTGAGAAGTGTGAAAATTATGATGATGCTCTTTAAAGACCTGAATTTTTTTCTATACTTAAATATTTCTATGAGAATTATAAATATAAATCTGATATTGATGCATTTATTGAGAGAATGTGTGCTGCCTTGGAATCTATGGAAGAAGAAATTCCGGAAACTGTGAGCTCATTAGATGAAAAATATGAGGAGGAGAGCGAAGAACAAAAGGAGGAAGAGTGGATTAGCTACCCATTCCCACCTTCTAATGAGAGTAACTCTTCAACTCATAAATTTTTAATTTCCCTTCGTTCTTACCGAAGGATGAATACTATGTTGATTGCTATGATCCCTTGGATTCATTTGAAATATCCCTTTTTGATGAACTTGATGCTTGCTATGCTTGTGGCCATGATGCCCATATGAAAGATGCTTATGGATATGAACTTGCTATACTTCCTTATGTTAAGAATGAAATTGTTGCTATTGCACCCATGCATGATAGCCTATTATCTTTTTGAATTCTCCCAACTACACTATATCGGCGAAGTTTGCACTTATTAAGGTTTATATAGATCGGTTGCATTTTACTATTACACATGATGATTTTTATAGATATAATATGCATGTGCTTTCTGGTCCTACTTGCAATTATTATGAGAGAGGAACTACATCTCCACCTCTCTATGTTTCCAATATGATAAAATTGCAAGAAACTGCTTATGCTATGTATTGGCCTTTACTTTGTGTGCATGAATTGTTCTTTTATGACATGCCAATGCATAGGAAGAGAGTTAGACTTCATTGTTGCATGATATATGTTACTTTGTTCTCAATACTAAATTAAAAATCATTTTAAATTAAAATTGGCTTTGATATACCTTGGGATCCGGGTGGATCCATTACTTGATCACTTTATGCCTAGCTTAATGGCTTTAAAGAAAGCGTTGCCAAGGAGACAACCCGGAAGTTTTAGAGACTCAATTAATTATTTGTGTGCTTTTATATAGTTTAAAAACAAAAAAATAAAGAGGGGAACCTAAAACTTTTTCAAAAAGAAAAGTGAAAGTGAGAGTGACGAGCATTGTGAAAGTGGGAGCTAGCCTTGAACTTTGTTCATGCCCATGGAAACTTTGCAAATCTTGATTACAGAAACTTTTCAACAAAAATAATTATTACCTTGTATAAATACATTGTATTATAAACATAATGTGCCAATATTTGACTTTAGGATGATTAGATTGCTTGTTTGGTGTGTGGAGTGCAAAAATAGAAACTTTGGCTGTAGTGCATGAATTTACGTTTTTTACAGGAATGTCAAAAGTTTCTGAAATTTCTACACAGTACTGCTATGCAATTTTTTTATTTTTTCCTAATGTTTCAGAATTTTTAGAGTTACATAAGTATGTTGAATGTTCAGCTTGCTACAGTCTGTCCTGTTTAAGAAAGATGCAATTTTTGATGCATTGTTTTGCTCGTTTTCATGAAACTATCGATTGTATCAGTGGTATAAGCCATAGAAAAATTATAATACGGTAGATAGAATGCAAAAATAAAATATGAATTGGTTGGCAATAGTACATAAAGTTTTGATTTGCTTTATTATACTAATGGATCTCACGAGGGTTTTGTTAAGTTTTGTGTGATTGAAGTTTTCAAGTTCTGGGTGAGATCACGATGGATGAATGAATAAGGAGTGGAAAGAGACTAATATTGGGGATGCCCGAGGCACCTGAAGCTAATATTCAAGGACTCCCAAGAAACTAAGCTTGGGGAAGCCCCGGAAGGCATCCCCTCTTTCTTCTAACAACCATCGGTAATTTTACTTGGAGTTATATTTTTATTCGTCACATTTTATGCGTAAATGTTGGAGTGCCGTGTGCTTTATTTTGTTTTAATAATGCACCATGCTGGTATGATATAGTCCTTGGTCGATTTATGGAATGCTTCATGCAACTCACTTATATCATTTGTGTATGGCTTTGTAGAATGCTTCATGTGCTTCAGTTATATCATTTGAAGTTTGGATTGCCTCTTTCTCTACCCATAGAAAACTGCCATTTGTAGAATGCTCTTTTGCTTCACTTATATTTGTTAGAGTGTGGGCATATATTTTGTAGAAAGAATTAAACTCTCATGCTTCACTTATATCCATTTAGAGAGTTAATATGAGTTGGTCATTCACATAGTTAGTCATAAAATCCTACATAAAATTTGTAGATCACTGAATATGATATGTTTGATTCCTTGCAATAGTTTTGCGATATCAAGATGGTAATATGAGAGTCATGCTAGTGAGTAGTTGTGAATTGGAGAAATACATGTGTTGAAGTTTGTGATTCCCGTAGCATGCACGTATGGTGAACCGTTATGTAACAAAGTCGGAGCATGATTTGTTTAATGATTGTCAAGCTTTGTGTGAGGGTCAGGAGGGCACGATGGTTAACAACTACCAACCTCTCCCCTGTGAGCATACGTCGAATGCTTTGTTTGATAACTAATAGAATTTTGCAATAAGTATGTGAGTTCTTTATTACTAATGTTGAGTCCATGGATTATACACACTCTCACCCTTCCACCTTTGCTAGCCTCTATAGTACCGCGAAACTTTCGCTGGTGCATCAAACCCACCTTCCTCAAAACAGACACCATACCTACCTATTATGGCATTTCCATAGCCATTACGAGATATATTTCCATGCAACTTCCACCGTTTCGTTTAGTATGACATGCACCATCATTTTCATATTGCTTTGCATGATCGTAAGACAGCTTGCATGATGTTTTCATGGCTTATCAGTTTTTTGATGTCATTTGCTAGGCTAGATTGTTGCACATCTCAGTATCCTACCGGAAGCAATCATATAGAGTCATATTTTTGTTCTAGGTATCGAGTTGTAAGTAAATAAAAGTGTGATGATTTTCATTATTAGAGCATTGTCCCGTGTGAGAAAAGGATGATGGAATCTATGATTCCCTCACAAGTTGGGAGGAGTCTCCAGACTTTACAAAAAATAAAAGAGGCCAGTGAAGCCCAAATAAATAAATAAATAAAGAGGCCAAAGATGGCCATCAAAATAATAAAATAAAAAAAATAAAAAAAATAAAAAAATGAGAGAAAAAAGAAAGAAGGGACAATTGCTACTATCTTTTTCCACACTTATGCTTCAAAGTAGCACCATGATCTTCATGATAGAGAGTCTCCTATTTTGTCACTTTCATATAACTAGTGGAATTTTTTGCACGACCACTTAGTTTTCTTTTTGAGCTGTCATACACTTATAGCTCTAAGTGCATTCGTTGCATGGCAATCCCTACTCACTCATATTGATATCTATTGATGGGCATCTCCATAGCCCATTGATACGCCTAGTTGATGTGAGACTATCTTGTCCTTTTTCCTCATCACCTCCACCATATTCTATTCCACCTATAATGCTATATCCATGGCTCATGCTCATGTATTGCATGAGAGTTGAAAATGTTTGAGAACATAAAAAGTGTGAAACAATTGCTTGAGTTGTCACCGGGGTTGTGTATGATTTAGATACTTTGTGTGGGGAAGATGGAGCATATCCAGACCATATGATTTTGTAGGGATAACTTGCTAAGGCCATGATATTTGAAAGGTCACGATTGCATTGTTGGTGTGCTCGAAGTATTACTGTTTTTATGTCAATTAGACTATTGCTTTGAATCACTCGTATCTTAATATTCATACCATGATTAGATTATATGATCAAGATTATGCTAGGTAGCATTCCACATCAAAAATTATCTTTTTTATCATTTCCCTACTCGAGGACGAGCAGGAATTAAGCTTGGGGATGCTGATATGTCTCCATTGTTCTATAATTTTTGATTGTTTCATGCCAATATTCTACAACTTTCATATACTTTTTGCAACTTTTTATACTATTTTGGGGACTAACATATTGATCTAGTGTCTAGTGCCAGTTCCTGTCTGTTGCATGTTTTTTGTTTTGCAGAAAATCCATATCAAACGTAGTCCAAACGGGATAAAAACTTACGGAGATCTTTTTTCTAATATATGTGAATTTTGGGAAGTGTAATCAATAGAAGGCGATGCCCGAGGGGCTTGCGAGGCGCACCTTGGGGGGTAGGGCGAGCCTTGAGGGCTTGTGGCTACCGCTTAGGTCGGTTGGATCTGTCCTTCTTCTGCAAGAAATATATGTTTATAAGGAAAATCCCCTCAAAATTTCAGCCTGATGAGAGTTACGGATCTCCAGATATTTAAGAAACGGTGAAAGGCCAGAATCTGGGAGTGCGGAAACAGAAGGAAACAGAGAAACAGATCCAATATCTGAGGGGCTCTCGCCCCTCCGCCTCCATGGAGGCCATGGAACAGAGGGGAAACCCTCCTCCCATCTAGGGAGGAGGTCAAGGAAGAAGAACAAGGAGGGGGCTCTCTCCCCCTCTCTCCTGGTGGTGCCGAAACGCCGACGGGGCCATCATCATGACGACGATCTACTCCAACAACTCTGTCATCTTCATCAACACCTCCATCACCTTCCCCATTATCTACAACGGTCCACTCTCCCGTAACCCTTTGTACCCTCTACTTGAACATGGTGCTTTATGATTCATATTATTATCGAATGATGTGTTGCCATCCTATGATGTCTGAGCAGATTTTTTTGTCCTATTGGTTGATTAATGATCATGATTGGTTTGAGTTGCATGTTTTATTATTGGTGATGTCCTATGGTGCTCTCCGTGTCGCGCAAGCGTGAGGGATCCTCGCTGTAGGATGTTGCAATGTGTTCATGATTTGCCTATGGTGGCTTGCTTGAGTGACAGAAGCATAAACCCGACTAGGTGGGTTGTTGCATATGGGAGTACAGAGGACTTGATACCTTATAATGCTATGGTTGGGTTTTACCCTAATGATCTTTAGTCGTTGCGGATGCCAGCTAGAGTTCCAATCATAAGTGCATATGATCCCAGTAGAGAAGGTATGTTAGCTTATGCCTCTCCCACATATAAAATTGCAATAATGATTACCGGTCTAGTTATCAATTGCCTAGGGACAATTCCGGAACTCCTACCACCACTTTTCCACAATCATTAAACTAACTTAGTTGTTTCCTTATCTAAGCAGCCCCTAGTTTTTATCTATGTGTTCTTTTTTATCTTGCAAACCTATCCTATCACACCTACAAAGTACTTCTAGTTTCATACTTGTTCTAGGTAAAGCAAACTATAAGCGTGCGTAGAGTTGTATCGGTGGTCGATAGAACTTGAGGGAATATTTGTTCTACCTTTAGCTCCTCGCTGGGTTCAACACTCTTACTTATCGAGAAAGGCTACAATTGATCCCCTATACTTGTGGGTTATCACACCCACATATCAAATTATCAAATTAACGAACGCGAATAAAATGAGCATGATGAAAACTAGCTTGATGGAAATTCCCATGTGTCCTCGGGAGCGCTTTGCTTTATATAAGAGTTTGTCCAGGCCCGTCCTTTGCTACAGAAAGTATTGGTATACCTTGCTGCACCTTTGCTATACTTTTTACTCGTTATGAATTATCTGATCACAAAACTATCTATTACCGATAGTTTCAGTGCTTGCAGAGAATACCTCACTGGAAACCGGTTGTCATTTCCTTCTGCTCCTCGTTGGGTTTGACACTCTTACTTACTGAAAGGACTACGATAGATCTCGTATACTTGTGGGTCATCACTCCTCCATCATCTTCGAGATGATATTCTTCAGGGGTGTTACTCCTCAGTTTTGTCCCTTTTCGTCACTTGATGACAAAGGGAAAGAAATTCGAGTTAGTCTTCAAGCGGGTCCATATATATGGGCTGTTTTTTTGTTAAATTACAGCTCTCGCTCTTTTGAAGTGTTTGTTGATCGAGTTGTAAACTTAAGTCCGATGGTGGTCCGATACTTTTGAACTGCTTCCTACATGCCTATTTCCTCAAATTCGTTAATGCACGCATGCTGAATTTCATCAGACACCATTTTACATCATGCATTTCAATTTCCTCATGTTATATATTAAATCGTGTATGGATTACAAGATATATAGGATATCTCCATGATTTTATCCTGCCACGTGCATTTGTAGTCCCAAGAAAGTTCAAATATGCACATCTTCAGGGGGAGTTCCTCTATATCTTGCAACCAAGTTTTGTACTTACATTTCATATGTTTATCCCCGTTGAAAACTTAACATATTTGTCATCTATCACCTAAAAGGGGAGATTGTTAGTGCATCTAGTGCCCCTTAGTGTTTTGGTGTATTGAAGACTTATAGGTTAAGATACTGATGAATTTGTGAGTGTACATAGGTTCTATAAGTCACTGAGCTGTTTGATATATATGACGAATGTCGACCCCTAAAAATGTATGTCTTGAGTTGAAGACATTGAAAATGAAGAATTTTGTGTGACCTTGAAGATATTGATATGAGGACTATGAAGTGTGAAGACTTTTGTTTTCGTAGTTTTGTTTCCTTTATTTGAATCATTGGAAACACCATACTGTTGAAGGGGGTTGACGGAAAAATAAGGACAAGTTTCCAAGTGATGCTCAACTCAAGATCCTGAATATACGCAATCCTTTGAGTGAAGCCTTTTGAAATCTATTGCAGCTGAGTCAAGTTCTTTAGTGATAGAGACAAAGTTCTTCCGATCTTTGAGGAAATTGATCTAACTAAGGAGTTAGGAGTTTGCTAGTGCGAACTGCCTACCATGAAGAACATGATAGGCCTGAGGAATTTGAGAGTTCAAATCTCCGACCGTTGTTGTCCCTTGCGCCATCTATCCAGGTATCTTATCCACATAACAGTCAAATCATTAGTGGCATTTATGACATATCATGTCGGGTTGCACACTGGATACAAATACCCCCCCACACACACGCACACACAACCACTAGCTGGTTGTCCGCTCCAAGAGAGAACTTGACAAGTGTCCTTTGAGACCATCCCATCCTCGAGGACTTTGAGAGAAAATCATTTGTGAGGAAAAATCGATAACCAAGACAACCAAAACACAAAGAGATTGAGCATCACTAAAGAGATTGTTCTTGTGTGGAATCGATGCTTGTTGCCTTTAAAGACTGTATATCTTCAAGATGGTTAGGCGTCATGGTCTAGAGCATCCAAGAGGAAATTGTTGATCACCGGGTGACCACGTTTTTGAGGGTTTGGAAGTCTACCCTGAAGACATACCACTAGTGGTTGGAGAGGTCTATGTGACCTTATCTCAAGAATAATACGGTAAGGAGTGTGTGCCCTGGGACTGTGTGTCCTTTGGTTTAAATACCAACCTCCTCCAAACTAGACATACGACTATCATAGCAGTATGAACTTGGTCATCAAACCATTGTCTTCATCGAGCTCTTGCTTCCGTTTCCTCAGTTATTTCATTTGTTCAAGTACTTGCTGATGAATTGGTCGTTACTGTTCGAAGAATCTGACTGAAAACTTTCTCAATTTCCTCATCTCAAATTCTTCAGTCACCTTGTTCCTCACCGGCTCATCCTGTTTACACGCTACTTATACTATGTGCATTTTCATTTCATCACAATGACTATGCTACTGTGCTACCTTGCATGCACTTGAGTACTTATTCCGCTGCTAGTATTTCATCATGTATCAAAACTTTCAAGTAGAAATACCTCAGTGGTGAATTTGTAAATATTACCTATTCACCCCCTTGTTATCGATATAACGCACTTTCAGATTTCAATTGATATCTCAGTCGTAAGAGTTTGAGGGCGAGTCTATCGTGATATGCACTTCCATCCCTCTTTTATATATTTTTGGCAAACATATATTCTAGATTTCAGTTTTTTGTAATGGTTATTTAACTGGATATGATAAATCGATAAATACAAAGAATTGGACTGCAATGGACAAGAAATATATATGAGAATAATCAGGAAAAATATATGTGGGAATATGTATTTGAAATGGAACCATATATAATACAATCCACACATATTATGCAATCGAATTGGTAGAATCCATGTATCCTGTTTTGATCAGGTTTTTATCAAATTGGTAGGATCCATGTATCCTATTACAATCCACACATACTAACCAAGCCGACACATTTTTATCAGGTTTTTCTTTACCTTAACATCAAGATCTTAGTTGGTTGTACCTCATACTCTATAGCAAGCAGATGATTCTGATTTCATGAAACACCATGGACAGGCCAACAGAATAATTAAAAATCTCATGAGTTTCCAAAAGGAAACTCATGAGATTTTCCTTTTGGAGAACCACTGCAATGAGCTTCATATTCAGTTTTCTGTTAGATGTTTGTCTGCTTGAAGTGTGTGCAAATTGAATAATTAGAAGAAAACTCATGTGATTTTGTTTTCAGAAAACCACTGCAATGAGCTCCATATTCAGTTAATTTTTAGATGTTTGCTTGCTTGAAGTGTGTACAGATTGAATAATTAGAAGAGACTCATGCGATTTTTATTTTCAAAAATCACTATAGTGAGCTTCGTATTCACTCTTCAGGTAGATTTTTGCATGCTTGAAGTGTTTACAAATTAGAATAATTAGAGGAACCTCATCTGATTTCCTTTTTTGGTAAACCAAAGATTAGAATAAGTAGAATAAACTCATGCTTTTGTTTTCTATTTAGACTAGACAAGCTATAATTGTTGAGAATCGCAGAGACAAAGGTCCACCATGTAAATGAATGTTACTCAATTAGTAGTAATGGAGATAACTGAGTTTGCTAATTTAGCTTAGGACAAAGGTGGCTGGGTCCAGCAAGGAGCTTTCTTGCAATGTATCAGCGTGCATGCACTCAGTAACATCATCAATCTCACAAACTCTCGACGCAAGTCAAATAAAGTCTTGTTGTACTGGACTGGAGGACTAGATAGAAAACACACAAATTGAATGTGTAAATTCGAATTCAGCACACACAAAGACTGATTGTTGTTGTACATGGGAAAGGATAGGAGCAAAACTAAACTTCCTTGTCCTGGAGCACAAGAGTTGGGATCGTTCTTCTTTATCAAATCTGGTTTGGATCTCGGTCAAGGGCCCATCGTATTGGTCACTCAGATGTGCTCGGCCTGGGAGACAGAGGAAGGGGCCCGGGAGGGGATCCCTGGCTGCCGGCGCTGCTGCTCCGTGGGATTGTATGCTTGCCTCAAGTTTGTACGGATTGCATGGAGCTACTTTGTTCAAGTGTCAACAGACTATAGGATGTATGTTTCTTAAAAAAATGTCAATATTTTAGAACCATTTGATGCCAATTACAAGTATTTGGGAGGAGATTTCTACAGGGGCTAAAGGGAAGCGAAAAAACTCACGCATCTCTTTTAATTGATGTGAATTTCATGTCTTTAAAGGAGTTGACAATATTAGAATTTGCCAATATATGCAGTACATCCCCTTTCTATGCCTATTTGAAGTATCGGGTGTGTACTTTGCCACTCATCATATTATAATACTACTCTTTAGAAACGATGAAGCTCATAAGTGAGGTAGTACCCAACTGAAATTATTGTTGTTGTTTTAGTTTTTTCGCTTCCCTCCCTACATCAACTTATCATGGTGGTTCGTTAGTTCAATCAGTACAAATGAAATTATACTCACGAGAAATTACTGACTGTGTCATTTTGATTTTAGCGATATATTCTTCTAACCATGTATTGCTGTCAGAGACATTTTCTGAGAATAAGCGATAGCGAATGAGAGAACAATATGTTGGGATGACAGTAGATGATAAAGAGGTCGTGTTTCGTGAGAAGCATGTGTACAAGATGGGAAAAAGACATATTGTCCCACCATCTGACCAATCCAACATTTCGTAGGCGCAAGGTGGGTCCAACATCCCCTCACCAAGTAATGTTCACGTGTGTATTTTCATGCATTCACCTCCCCATATTCACATTCTGGATGCCTTGCTCCATTTGACACCTTTTTTGCTCTTTCGGGATGGTATTGACACATTTTCATCGAGGTTGTGTCATTGAAAAGGACTCCGATGCACATGGAATTTTCGAGCTTGTGGGGCAGACTGTTGAACTTGAAGGTGTATTGTCTTTCTGTATAGCATAGTATTACCCACATTCGTTATGTTTATTTGATTTCAATAACCGTGTTCTCGTAGAATGCTTGGATAGTAGCCACAGTTGTCAGAATCGAGATTCTGCATCGGATCGGAAGTCCGTTGGTAGAATCGTGAGTCGTAGAATCATAAGTGGTAGGATCATATAAACTTAGATTCTATGAGAAAAATTGTAGAATCCGAGGGACTAGTTAGGATCGTAAGGTCTTCAGATTCTAAGACGTGAGTCGTGATTCTAACAACCTTAATAGTAGCAAAGAGGGAGAAACGTGCCACGATGATGACGCGATGATGAATGTTGACTATCCAGTGCACAAGGTCATAGCACAACATTATAGTTCATCACTATAGCAACGTTCATTGGGCTTAAGGAATGCTGAGGTTAAGGTAAGCACATTTGTTTGATTGCTTCATCATCATCTAGTATTCTTATGCATATCCATGAGAAGACCTTCTTTGTTTTGATGTACATGGACCTTACCTTGATTATTTTTTTCTTGCTGGAAACAGTTAGCTTGATTTAAATGGCGACGAAAACAACATTACCTATTTTCTTTATGCTGTATGCATAATATACATTGAAGTATTTTCTTGTTTTGTAATACTTTGGGTTCAAACACAATATAATTCTATGTATGTTTATGTAGTCAAGACGTGCATTTTCACATGCAAGATTATCTTCTACCCCAGTAAAAGCACGAAGTGGAAGATTCAACTCACCATCTCAGCCGTCTAATTGCATCATCAATGGTCAAAAATCATTGTTAATGAAATTGATCCCCTCGCTAACGAAACCCACATGCCAATGCCTTCACTGACGAAACCCCCACGCTCCACGCTCGCGAACTCGCCCACTCAGCCCGCCCTCGCCTCGTGTAACCACCACTCACCCTCGCCTCGCCGTCCACCCGTCGGCGCGACCAATATTCCTCGTGAAGGACTTACTATATATGCCGAGGACAATATACCGCATATTGACCAAAATCCTTAGTCCCATCAAAGGGCACAACTCTGAAGAAGAAGACATTGTGAGCATCAAGAAGAATTTGTTGTTCAACATCATTCATGGGATTCCCATCAACTTCTATGATTTCTTCATGAGGACTTTGGCCAATATTGCTCTGTCGCATATTTAGTTGATGCCTTATGCTCCCTGGACCATGAAATTTATTAGATCAGGGTCTTCAATTCCTTACAAGGACGACTTTTAGAATCACTTCAGCTTCCTGGCTGTGATTGAAGTCATCAAAAAGGCATTTTCCTCAATAGAGGGAAAAGGTAAATCTGTTGTTGATGAAGGCACCCGTCCTCTTAATGTCCAATTTCGTCGGGCTGCCTCATATTCCACAAATGATGACACTACCATGCAAGATTGTGCAGCAAAGGCCACTAGACAAAATCCTCAAGCTTCTGCTCCTCATGTGACTGCTGATCGTGAGTTCTTCTAAGTATTCATCAGAAGATCGATCGCAATCACAAATGGGTTAAGCGTCAATTCAAATCAGTTCTTCAAAACATGATCGTAACGCAGAACTCTGTGAGGAAGAATCACTATTATCTTCATGAAATCTTTGACAAGACCTGGGCCATTCTATCTCATTTCAAGACTCGTGATGAAATTGCTGCAATGGACTTTCAATAGGACTTTGACTGGTCGTATCCTCCCAAGAATAAATAAAAGAAAGTTCAAGTTCCTTAGCTTGTTACAAGATCATTTTCTTCATCGCCTGCGGCTAATGAAGATGAGGATCTTGATGATACTGTTGCGGGCCCTTCGTCTACCAATGACCCCGACAACGCCAACGCTCCTCCACCACCTTCAAGATGATGTTCTTCAGGGGCGCTAGTCCTAAGTTTCGTCCCTTTTTTGTCACTTGATGACAAAGGGGGAGAAATTTGAGTTAGTATTTAAGCGGGTCTTTATATATAGGCTATTTTGTTGAAGTTACAACTATCGCTCTTCTGAAGTGTTTGTTGATTGAGTTGTAAACTTAAGTCCAATGGTGGTCTGATACTTTTGAACTGCTTTCTGCATGCCTATTTCCTCAAGTTCCTTATCGCACACATGCTGAATTTTGTCAAACACCATTTTCCATCATGCATTTCCATTTCCTCAAGCTATATATTAAATGCGTGTATGGCTTACAAGATATAGGGGGAGATCTCCATGATTTTATCCTGCCATGTGCATTTGTAGTCCAAAGAAAATTCCTCAAATATGCACATCTTCAGGGGAAGTTCTTCTATATCTTGCAATCAAATTCCTCCAATTTTGTACTTGCACTTCATATGTTTATCCTCGTTGAAAACTTAACCTATTTGTCATCAATCACCAAAAAGGGTGAGATTATAAGTGGATCTAGTGCCCCTTAGTGATTTTTGTGTATCGAAGACTTATAGGTTAAGAGACTGGTGTGTTTGTGAGTGTACACAGGTTCTATATATCACTGAGGAGTTTGATATATCCGACGAATGTCGACCCCTAAAAATGTATGTCTTTAGTTGAAGACTTTGAAAATGTGGAGATAGTGTGTCTAAGAATTAATTGACACAAGAACTTTGAAGCATGAACACTTTAGTTTTTATTATTTCATTTGCTTTCTTTTGAGTCGTAGGAACACCGTACTGTTAAAGGGGTCCGAGTGAAAACTAAGAAAAGTTTCCAAGTGATGCTTTTCTCAAAAGCCTCAATATACCCAATGCTTCGAGTGAAGCCTTTGGAAATCTCTTGCAGCTCAGTCAAGTTGTTCAGTGACAGAGACAAAGTTCTTCTGGTCTATAAGGAAATTGGTCTGACTAAGGAGTTAGGAGTTCGCCAGTGCAAACTGACTACCGTGAGGAACATGATAGCCCTGAGGAATTTGATAGTTCAAATCTCTGACCATTGTTGTGCCTTGCGCCAACTATCCAGATATCTTATCCACATAACGGTCATATCAATGGGGCATTTATGTCTTATTATGTCAGGTTGTACCCTGACTATAAATAGCCGCCCCACACAACCACTAGTTGGTTGGCTGCTCCGAGAGAGAACTTGACAAGTGTCAATTGAGATCAATCCATCCTTGAGGACTTTTAGTGAAAATCAGTAGTGAGGAAAAACCCAAAGCCCAAACACCTAAACATCAAAGTGGTTGAGAGTCAATGAAGAGGTTGATCCTGTGTGGAATAGATGCTTGTTACCTTTGAAGACTATGTATCTTGTAGATGACTAGGCGTCATGGTCTAGGGCATCCAAAAAAATTGTGGATCGCCGGGTGATCAAGTTTGTGAGGGTATGGAAGTCTGCCCTGAAGACTTACCATGAGTGTTGGGCGAGTTCTGTGTGACCTTAGTTCAAGGAATATACGGTAAGGCTTGTGTGTCCTTTCATTTAAAATACCAAGCCGCTCCAAACCAGACGTACGGCTGTCACAACAATAGGAACTGGGTCATCAAACCATTGTCTTCTCCGAGCTCCTAGTTCCATTTCTTCAACCCTTCCATTTCCTTAAGTACTTGCGGATAAATGTCATCGTTACTATTTGAAGAATTTGACTGAAGACTTTCTCAATCTCCTCATCTCAAATTCTTCAGTCACCTTGTTCTTCGCCTACTTATCCTAATTTCACGCTACTTGTGTACTAGGTATGTTTTCATTTCATCATGATGAATATGTTATTGCTATGTTTTGCATGCACTTGAGTACTTATTCTGTCGCTTGAAGTTCTTCACTTAGAAAATTCCTCGAGAAGTAATCCCTTAGTGATGAAATTGTAAAAATCGCCTATCCCCCCTAGTCGATATAATGCACTTTCACTACTCCTGCTACATGGACTGCTCTTTTGCTTGAACAAGGGCTACAAATCTTGGGGAGGAAGAAGGTCTCTTGGGAGAGAATAAAATCTCCATCATCCAACCCATTTCTATAGTGGTAGCTTGTCCCTCTTATCCTTTCCCCGAGCCTCTTTACGCAAAACCTTGGCAGGAAAAGGGTGACCACATAGCAAAAAAAATAGAAAGTAGACAAGTGCCTAGTCTTCCCTGACAAAGTTGGTCTTCACCCTGCAAAGGCATCGTCCATGATGCGCTCATGGGCTCGTTGATGACGCCCATCCTGGTGATCGGCATCACGTTGGTCTCCTTGCACCAAAGGATTAAGACTTGGTCCTCGTCTTGGAGGAGGACAGTTGCTCGCTGCCCTTTTATCACATATGTGAAATATTCTCTACATGCACCCACTGGCTTCGTTCTTGCAGCCTCTGTCGTCCTACCACGGCACCCCCGTGATGGGCGCGTGACCATGTGATCTGCACCGCATGACCCTCCAGGCGAAGGGATACACGTGAAGTTGCCTCGTGGGGAAGGCCTCACGAGGCCACTCACAACTTGTGGACAGGTGTGCTGGGGTCCCTCTTAGAGAGATGAAGAGCCTCACATGGTGATCCTAGGGTCATGAAGTAGGCCACTAGCCAGACCTAGCCTTCTTTGCGTAGCTGAGTGGGCTGACAATGGATGTGCCATGGTACCCTAGTTCCACTGGACTGACAATGTAGTAGTGATCGGCTGAGCCGAAGTCCCCCACTGTAAACACCTCGGTCCTTTTTGGCTGGACCCTTCATTTATTGCACTTTCACCACTAACTTCATATTAGTGTTACACTATATTCGGACCGCTTAACCTGTTTGCGCTTATCGTCACAGTCGATTTTCGGCTTTCTTCACTAAGGCGCTTTACCATCCAAGCTGGAAGCGCAATCACAATGGTTCTCCCATTACACTCTTAGCCGAACGGAGAGGAACTTAAGAGGTATGCACAGGAGACAGGAAACCCAATAATTGAGCAAAATCGTGATTCAAAACACATGCATATAACACAATATCCAAGACGCCAACCGAACATCGGACTTGAACATGGGCTCGCCTATAAATCAGAGCCCCTGGGCTAGAGCCAGACTATGTTGTATGTGGGAAGAAACCACCTCGGGGGAAATTATAAAACAGGAGAAAATATGCCATAAATTTGTGGTGAGCAGAAAGGGTATGTTTTATTATTCATAAGGCATAGCCATGCGAACTGAGCTGGAACAGATACACACAGTATGTTGAAAATAAAATTTTAGATGGGGTGAGTAGTACAAGGTTTTAGATAATCGGGCCTCATGGCCCGTTGCTCCCCTGCCGCACGTCCGCGCCTCCTAGATGTTGACCAGGCAGGCCTTGTCTATTCTAAGGCTCATGCATATGGACGTCACCTACAATGCCGAAGACATTAGTAGAGCGGGGCCTCCGAGGAGGCTAAAGCCATCATTTGGCAGATTGAAGCTATCAAGAAGATGCTTCGTTAGGCCTTGATGTGCCGAAGATATCACAAGGCATCAAGTGTGTTCGAATCGTTTGACGTAACACTCCAAGTATGATAATTTTTTGCTCCCCAATTCCTGAAGGAATTGTAAGTGCAAAATTATGTACTCGACGTACGTAATCTGCTACCAGAAACAAGGGGCAAGGAGCACGTATCCCTATTTTGGAGGGATGCAAGTTCGGCCAGTGGCCGCGAGGACATGCTTGGAGGAGCCAGGGACATTGCGTCGAGCTTCCTGTCGTGCCGCCTCTTCAGCCTTCTGGGAATCGGCTGCATAGTCCATTGTTTCCTCCTTTTTATCGAGAGAGCGCTCCGTGTTGCCATTAATAGTGATGACCCCAATGGTTCCTAGCATTTTGAGCTAAAGGTATGCATAGTGGGGCACTGCGCCGAAGCGGGGGCAGTACAACCAAGAAGTGTGTGGTAGCCATTGTGGAAGGGGACTATATCAAAAATTAAGTTCTCGCCGCGGAAGTTCTTGGGAGAGCCAAAAACAACTTGCAATACGATAGTGCTCATGCATTGTGCCTCCACATTGGGTATTACTCCCTTGAACGTGGTTTTCTTGGGTAGTATCCGTGATGGGTCAATCCCTATCTTCTTTACCATCCAGGGGGTGCGTCTTAGCCCCGCGGGCTCTACGGTGTAGACATCCCGAAGGCACGTGTTATCTCCTTTTTAGGAAAGTGGGTGACATAAATCATACTCATTTCCTTTACCTGAAAGGGAAACTATTTTTGGTTGTTGTTGTTTGGCCGCCAAGGTTCATCCTCATCATCCTAGCTCATGAACTGGCCTTTACTCGACTCCTCGGCCAGAGCCTTCCCGGCTTGCTTGAACACCCAATAATTGCGGTTGGTGAGGTTAGCAGGCTTACCTGGAGTGCCGTGGATTTGGTATAGATTTCCAATATTTTATCTAGGGCGCTTGGGTCGTCCTTATTTCCTTTGAAAGGTCTCTTTTTGGGTCCGACTCGTGAGCTGGTGAATCCAACATGAACTGATGGGTCTTCAGCACCATTGTCGTTGTTCTTATTTCGACGATTGTGGTTATTGTGCCTTGGCCTGTCATTCCCATCACGGACTTCCGAGGTACTGCGATCGCGCCTTTGTGAGATGTGGGCCAGCCAACTATCTTCTCCCGGACTTCCATGGTCCTCGGCCTATCCTGTCCGAGCTATCATGCTAGCAATTCATATCGGATGTTGCATTTGAATACTGCAATGGCTTTAGCGTCCAGGTAGTCAACTATTTGGTTCTTCTTACTCAAACACCGATTCAAAAATTTCTGGGCTTATTCACCCTCCTTCTGGATGAAATGGATGAGCTCGTTGGCATCTAGAGGCCGAACATAGGTTCCTTGAAAGTTAGACCTGAAAGCGCCCTCCAGCTCCTCCCAGCTTCCGATGGAATTCAGGGGCAAGCTATGGAGCCAATGCCATGTTGTCCCTGTAAGTTTTAGCGGCAAGTAGCTGATGACATGAAGATCATCTCCCCGGGCCACGTGGATATGCAGAAGGAAATATTCTATCTAGATGATCGGGTTTGTCATGTCGTCGTATTGATCAATGTTGATCGGTTTAATCCCTTCCGTTTTGGCCTCGTCTATAAAACAGGCTGGATGTGCAGGACCTTGATATCGGAGTGTGTCCTATCAGGTATTGGTGATCCCATTTTCTCAGTAGTTCTATGGCTTGGCCTTGCATGTCTATCCAGGTGGCATACCATTCCCGACCAATAGGCACATAACCCCATGCTCCATATATGGATTCGGGAGGTGATCTTTCCCTATGTATTTCATCTTTTAGGTTGTAAGGCTTGGGATAGTTAACTGGCTCCTTGTCGTGAGGGCGGGGCTTCGTCCGAGGTCCTTTATAAGTCTTTGTTGTCCAATCACGTCCTCTAGGTGGATGATCAGTGATACGTCCATTTTGCATCATGATCTCTACTACCTCTTGAGCTTGCGTTGGTTTTCCCTTGAAGAGGAAAGGGTGATGCAGCGATGTCAGAAAGTATTTCCCTTAGTTGATGAGAACCAATGTATCAATCCAGTAGGAGGAACAAGCAAGTCACCAATGGATGCACCTACACAAACAATCAAACTCTTGCACCCAACGCTATAAAGGGGTTGTCAATCCCTTCACGGTTATTTGCAAAGATTAGATCTGATAGAGATAGATGTAAACGATTGCGGCAAGTAAAAGATAAATAAAATGCAGCAAGGTATTTTTGGTTTATAGATCTGAAAATATATTATGGAAAGTAGACCCGGGGCCATAGATTTCACTAGAGGCTTCTCTCTTGAATGAAAGTATCACAATGGGTAAACAAATTACTGTCAAGCAATTGATAGAAAAGCGAATAATCATGTAGATATCCAAGGCAATGATTATGCATATAGGCATCATGTCCGTGTGAAGTAGACCGAAACGATTCTGCATCTACTACTATTACTCCACACATTGACCGAGTCCTTCCTGCATCTAGAGTATTAAGTTCATGAAGAACAGAGTAACGCATTAGGTAAGATGACATGATGTAGAGGGATAAACTCAAGCAATATGATGAAAACCCCATCTTGTTACCCTTGATGGCAACAATACAATACGTGCGTCGCTACCCCTACTTTGTCACTGGCTGAGGACACCATAAGATTGAACCCAAAACTAAACACTTCTCCCATTGCAAGAATTACCAATCTAGTTGGCCAAACCAAACCCATAACTCGAAGAGACCTACAAATATATGAAATCATGCATATAAGAATTAAGAAAAGACTCAAATAAGATTCATGGATAATCTGAACATAAACCCACAATTCATCGGATCTTGACAAACACACCGCAAAAGAGTATTACATCGGATAGATCTCCATGAAGATCATGAAGAACATGGTATTGAAGATCAAAGAGAGAGAAGAATCCATCTAGCTACTAGCTATGGACCGTAGGTCTGTGGTGGAGTACCCACACATCATCGAAGGGGCAATGGAGTTGATGTAGATGCCCTCCGTGATTGGATCCCCCTCCGGCAGATTACCGAAAAAGGCTCCAAGATTGGATCTCTCGGGAACGGAGGATTCTGTCAGCGGAAAAGTATTTGCGTGGGTCTTTTTGGTATCAGGGGAATATTTGGGTATTTATAGGACGAAGAAAAGGGTTAGGAGACCTACCAGGAGGTGGCAAGCCTGCCAGGCGCGGCCAGGGTGTGGTCGTGCCTCCCTAGCTTGTGACCTCCTCGGAGATGCCCTGTTGTGCACTGCAAGTCTGGTAGATCTCTTTCCTTCTAGAAAAAATCATTCCGAAGATTTTATTCCGTTTGGACTCCGTTTAATATTCCATATCTGCAATACTCAAAAACAAGAAGAAAACAGAAACTGGCACTAGGCTCTAGATTATTAGGTTAGTCCCAAAAATAATATAAAATAGCATATTAATGCATATAAAACATCCAAAACATATAATATAATAGCATGTCATCATCAAAAATTATACATACATTGCAGACATATCAAATTCGTACTGTTATTTATAAAACATTTATGCATAATAATGTTTAATGGACTAATTCTAATGCCTTTTCTCTCATAATACGCAAGGTTTGCACAACTAGAGATAATGTCGGCAGCTGGAATTATAGACCTGTAAAAGCATATCAGAGATACCTATTCTGCACATCTTCAAATGAGCTAAAACTTTACAGATAATTATTTTGGAATGTATGAAAAATACTTGTGCAAATAACTATCGGAGGGGGCCAACTGGTGAGCACAAGACACCACGGCGCACCAGGCCCCCTAGGCGTGCCCTGTTGCGTTGTGCTCAACGCGGCCCACCTCCGAAGCCCATCTTCTGGTATATAAGGTTTTTTGTCCTAGAAAAAAAATAAGGAGAGGACTTTCGGGATGAAGCACCACCATCTCAAGGCGAAACTTGGGTAGGAGCACTTTTGTCCTTCGACAGAGCGATTCTGCCGGGGGAACTTTCCTCCCGGAGGGGAAAATCGAAGTCATCATCATCACCAACAACCCTCTCATCTTTGGGAGGCCATTCTGCATCAACATCTTAAACAGCACCACCTCCTCTCAAAGCCTAGTTCTCCTCTTGTGTTTATTCTTTTTACCGGAACCTCAGATTGGTACATGTGGGGGACTAGTAGTGTTGATTACGGTACATAGTTGATTTCTATATGGTTTACTTGGTCGAGGATCATATGTTCAGATCCATTATGCTATTCAATACCCCTCTGATCTTGAACATGAATATCATTGGTGAGTAGCTACCTTTGTTCTTAAGGTCACGGGAGAAGTTATGTTGCAAGTAATCAAGTGAATTTGATATGTGTTCGATACTTTGACGATATGTATGTTGTGATTCCCTTAGTGGTGTCATGTGAACATCGACTACATGACACTTCACCATCTTTGGACCTAACAGAATGCATTGTGTCGTAGTTATTACATGACGGGTTTCTAGAGTGATAGAAGCTTAAGCCCTAGTTTATGCGCTACTTCATAGGGGGCTGATTTGGGTCCACATGTTCAATGCTATGGTTTGACTTTATCTTAATACTTTTCTCGTAGTTGCGGATGCTTGCGAGTGGTTAACCATAAGTAGGTTGTTTGTTCAAGTAAGAACAACACCTTAGCACCGGTCCACCCACATATCAAATTATCAAAGTAGCGAACAAAAATCAAACCAACATGATGAAAGTGACTAGATGAAATTCCCTTGTACCGTCAAGAACGCTTTTCTTATTATAAGAGACCGTTTTGGCCTGTCCTTTGCCACAAAAGGATTGGGATACCTTGCTACACTTTATTTACCATTACCATTAATTTCTCATTACCAATTATCTTGCTATCAAACTACCTGTTACTTACAATTTCAATGCTTGCAGAAACTACCTTGCTAAAAACCACTTGTCATTTCCTTCTACTCCTTGTTGGGTTCGACACTCTTACTTACCAAAAGGACTGCGATTGCCCCCTACACTTGTGGGTCATCAAGTATCTTTTTTGGAACCATTACCAGGGAGTGAACTGCTCTTGGTAAGTGGATCTATAAGGAAAAACTCATACTACGTGCTGAAATTTACTGTCACTTGCTACTATGGAAAACAATCCTTTGAGGGTTTTTTTGGTGTATCTTCACCTCGACCAGAACCACAATTAGTTCCCCCCCCAACCTACTGCACCTATTGAAAATATTGGTTATTAAATTCCTTCGGATATGAAAGAACAATTGCTAGCTAATCCTTATGCAGGAGACAAACTGATTATCCCGATATGCACCTAATACAGGTGGATGAAATTTGTGGATTATTTAAACTTGCAGGTTTATCCGGATATGAAGTTAAGAAATAAGGTTTCCCCTTTATCTTCGAAGGAAAATCCATTGACATGGTATAGGCTATGTGGTAATATTTGATCATGGAACTGGAATTGACTGAAATTGGAATTTCACCAAAAGTTTTATCCTATGCATCTAGTTCAATGTGATCGGAATTATATATATATATTGCATTGTGATGGAGAAAGCATCTCTCTATCTTGCGGGAGTATTAAGTCAATGTTATATTCATGCCCCAATCATGATCTTTCGAGACAAATTAGTATTCAAACCTTTTATGCTCAGCTTCTCATAATGACCGATCCATGCTCGATACTTATTGTACTGGTTCTATTATGAATAAGACTATTGATTTTAAGTGGGATCTTTTAGAAAGAATTAAACACAACTCTAAAGATTGGGAACTTGACAAAGGTAATGAGTCAGGTATTAAGCTTGAGTTTGATTCTGTTAAATCTTTTTATGAATACCGATGCTTTTCACAAGTTTAGCACTAAATATAGGCTTGACTCTAAGATAGTAGACTATTTTTGTGAATCATTTGCTACTTATGTTGATCTCCCTAAGGAGAAGTGGTTTAAATATCATCCTCCTATTGAAAAGGAAGTGAAAGAACTGGTCATAGCTAAAGAAGAAACTATCATTTACAATGTTGATCTAGTTGTTCCTACTTGTTATATTGAAAAAACACCTGTCCCTGTTAAGATAAAGGAACATGCTAAGTTAACTACCGTGGTTCGCAAGGGTAATATTAAAGCACCTAAGCGCCCTGAAAAAATTAAGATAGATCCTAGTGTTGCTATGGTTAAAGATCTCTTAGTAGAGAACATCGATGGGCATGTTATTTACTTCTGTGATGAAGCATCTAGAATTGCCAAACCCGGTGAAAAAGATAAACATAGACCCGTAGTTGGCATGCATGTTGTCTCAGTTAAAACAGGATCTCATTGCTATCATGGTTTATGTGATATGGGTACTAGTGTGAGTGGTATTCTTTTTACCTTGTACCAAGAAATCATGAATGAAAAAGCACTTGCTGAAATGAAGAAATTGATGTTACAATTAAACTTTCTAATAGAGACACCATTACACCACTTTGGATTGTTAGACATGTTGAAGTCTTGTGTGGGAAAATAAAATATCCTAATGATTTTCCAGATCTTGGTTCCCCACAAGACGACTGTTGTCCCGTTATCTTTGGTAGACCCTTCTTGAACTATGTTAATGGTATGATAGATTGCCAAAAAGAAACTGCCAGTGTTAAGTTTGGTGATGTGTCTCATGAGTTTAATTTTTTCAAGTTTAGGAGACAACCCCGTAATAAAGAATTATGTAGTAAGGATGAAACAATTGGTCTTGCTTATATTGATGTTCCTCCTACTGATCCACTAGAACTATATTTGCTAGACCATGAAAATGATATGCACTTTCCTGAAAGAAATGAGATAGATAAAATTTTCCTTTAACAACAACCTATCCTCAAACACAATTTTCCTATTGAAACTCTAGGAGGTCCTCCTCCACCTAAAGGTGATCCTGTGTTGGAATTAAAATAATTGCCCGACACTTTGAAGTATGCTTATCTTGATGAGAAAAAGATATATCATGCTATTATTAGTGCTAACCTTTCAGAACATGAAGAAGCAAGATTATTAAAAATTCTGAGGAAGCACCGGGTTGCTATTGGATATACTCGTGATGACCTTAAGGGCATTAGTCCCCTCTATGCCAACACAAGATTAATATGGAACCTGATGCTAAATCCGTTGGTGACCACCAACGACTATTGAGTCCTAAGATTAAAGAAGTGGTAAGAACTGAAATATTAAAGCTTCTGGAAGTAGGTATAATCTATCCCATAACTGATTGTAGATGGGTAAGTCCTATTCATAGTGCCCCTAAGAAGGGATGTATTATTGTTGTTCCTAATGATAAAAATGAATTTATCCCATAGAGAATTGTCACTGGCTATAGAATGGTAATGGATTTTAGAAAATTAAATGAAGCTACCAGAAAAGATCATTACCCTCTGCCTTTCATTGATCAAATGCTAGAAAGATTATCTAAGCACACACACTTTTGTTTTCTTGATGGATATTCTGGTTTCTTTGAAATACCCGTGTCACAATCTGATTAAGAGAAAACCGCGTTTACTTGCTGTTTTGGAACCTATGCTTATAGAATTATGACCTTTGGTTTATGCAATGCACCTGCTACCTTTCAAATATGTATGACTACTATATACTCTAATTTTTTGTGAAAAGATTGTGGAGGTTTTGATGGATGGTTTTTTCGTTGACGGAACTTCTTTTGATGATTGCTTAAGCAACCTTGATCGAGTTTGCAAAGATGTGAACAAACTAATCTCGTCTTGAATTTGGAGAAGTGACACTTTATGGTTAATGAAGGTATTGTCTTGGGGCATAAAATCTCTGAACGAGGTATTGAGATGGATCAAGCTAAAGTTGATGCAATTGAGAAAATGTCATCTCCTAAAGATATTAAAGGTATTCGGAGTTTCCTTGGTCATGCTGGTTCCTATAGGAGGTTTATCAAAGACTTTTCTGAAATTTATAGGCCTCTTACAAATCTTTTACAAAAGTACATTCAAATAGTTTTTGATGATGATTGTGTAGAGGACTTTGAAACACTTAAGGAAGCCTTAACTTCTGGACCTATTGTTCAACCACCAGATTGGAACCCGCCTTTTGAAATTATGTGTGATGCTGGCGATTATGATGTTGGTGTTGTTCTAGGACAAAGAGTTGATAAGAAATTAAATATTATCCATTATACTAGCAAAACTCTAGACAGTGCCCAAAGAAATTATGCTACTACTGAAAAAGAATTCTTAGCCGTTGTGTTTGCTTGTGATAAATTTAGATCTTACATCGTTGATTCCAAAGTTATTGTTCACATTGATCATGATGCTATAAAATATCTTATGGAAAATAAAGATCCTAAACCTAGACTCATTAGATGGGTTCTGTTGCTTCAAGAATTTGATTTATATATTATTGATAGGAATGGAGCTGAGAACCCCATGGCCGATAACTTGTCTAGGTTAGAAAATATTCTTCATGACCCACTATCTATTGATGATAGTTTTCCTTATGAGTAGTTAGCTGCAATAAATGTTTCTCAACACTCCTTGGTATGCTGATTATGCTAACTACATTTTTGCTAAATATATACCGCCTAGTTTCACAAAGCAACAAAAGAAAAAATTCTTCTATGATTTAAGACATTACTTTTGGGATGACCCACATCTTTATAAAGAAGGAGTAGATGATATTATTTGATGCTGTGTGTCTAAGCATGAACAGGAACAAATCCTATGGAAAGGTCATTCCGAAGGTTATGGAGGACATCATGTGGGAGATAGAACTGCTTATAATGTATTGCAATCTGGTTTTTAGTGTCCTGCTCTCTTCAAGGATGCCCGTAAGTTTCTCTTGTCTTGTGATGAATGTCAAAGAATTGGTAATATCAGTAAGCGTTAGGAAATGCCTATGAATTATTCACTTGTTGTTGAACCATTTGATGTTTGGGGTTTTGATTATATGGGACCTTTTCCTTCATAAAATGGGTGTACTCATATTCTGGTTGTTGTTGATTAATTACTAAGTGGGTAGAAGCTATTCCAACTAGTAGTGCTGATCATAACACCTCCATTAAAATGCTTAAAGAAGTTATCTTCCCAAGGTTTGGAGTCCCTTGTTATTTAATGACTGATGGTGGTTTTCACTTTATTCATGGTGCTTTCCGTAAAATGCTTGCTAAATATTATGTTAACCATAGGATTGTATCACCCTATCATCCTCAATCTAGTGGTCAAGTTGAACTTAGCAATAGAGAAATAAAACTAATATTAAAAAACTGTGAATAGGTCCTGAAAGAATTTGTCTATGAAACTATATGATGCACTTTCGGCCTATAAAACAGCTTATAAAAACCCTATGGATATGTCTCCTTAGAAAATGGTATACAGGAAAGCTTGTCATTTGCCACTTGAGTTAGAACATAAAGAATTTTGGGCAATTAAAGAACTCAATTATGACTTCAATCTTGTTGGTGAAAGGAGGTTATTCGATATTAGCTCATTAGATGAATGTGGAACCCAAGCTTATGAAAATGCCAAACTATTCAAAGAAAAAGGTTAAAAGATGACATGACAAAATAATCCAAAATACGGAATTCAAAGTTGGAGAATATGTCCTTTTGGACAATTCTCATTTTAGATTTTTTGCAGGAAAACTTCTTTGCAAATGGTAAGGGCCATATGTTATCAAATATGTTTATCTCTTTGGATCTATCAACATGAATAATGCCCAAGGTACTAACCCGAAGGTGGTCGATGACAAAGAATTAATCACTATATCTCTGGTACGCCCATTAATGTTGAAAGCAATGTTATTCAAACCATGACACCGGAGAGACACATAACAGAAACCTTCTGGAACACTCTAGAATCGTGAAAAAGAAGACAGACGTGATATGACAAGTAAACGGACTCCAAAAAATCCGCAAAAATATTTTCTGTGAGATTTGGAATATTGCAAAAATTGGGAAAATAAGAAATAAACAGGAAAACAACCGAGGTGAGCACGATACACCAGGGCGCGCATGCCCTCCCTGTCACGCCCTGGTAGGTTGTGCCCTCCTCGGGAACCTTCCCGACTCCGTTTTCTTTCCATATTCTTGTTTCCCAAGAATAAAAATTCTATATATACATATGCCCGATTGTTTGACCACCGCATCGCGGAAATATTATCTGCTCCTTTTTTGTGTTCTTCTCTTGTCAGATATATATATATATATCCATGGCCCACCAAGTTTTCCAAGGACAAGTTCTTGGAGAAGTTGTTCAATATATACTTGACGGAGGAGATGAAGCACCCTAAAACCATTGAGAGCATGAGGGGGGTGCTCCACATCCGAGATGTTCAAGGGCCCAAGAGGACGGGAAGGGTGGAGGCCAGGCTTGCAGCGGTGGAACAAGACATCTTCAAGTGCCAAGGGATGGTGGACCATGGACTTAGTGCCAATCATTCCATGATCACGGAATTCACCCGTAGTCACATGGTGTATGTCCAGCCCATGAAGAACATCGTCTTCACTTTTAACAAGTAAAAGAATTTTTTTTCAAAGTCAAATTTATGATCTTCAAAACCAAGTTTTTGAGAATGAAGTAATATTTAAAGGTATGAGTTTAGCTGCCAGCTGCACACTCAGGGGACTCATACATCAACTTTTGATGGTGAATCCTTGCCTTAGAAGCTGGAGGACAAACCCACTACAACTTCATCATCACCACCACCTTCATCATCTTCACCACCAAAGGAGACTTGAGTACACAGGTATGGGCACTCCCCTTGGATTGAGCCAAGCTTAGGGGAGAGGCCCTGGTATCATATCATCATCACTCTTTACCTTCACTTATTATTTCGATCCTTAGCTTTTTCACAATTTAGTTGAATAAAAGTTTAGTATGATCTATTTTCGAGTGCTAGTTTCGTGTTCTACCTATCTATGTAATCGAGTGAGAGTTATATAATAAAGTTTAGTTTGAGCCTTTGCCTCTTTACTTTCTTGTTACAATCTTATTAAAAATAAAAGAAAAGAAAAGAATCATATGCTATTCTTATGGTTAGTAACGACATCACATAAGCAAAAATATAAGTGGTAAATTTATTGGACATTGACAAACATAGAATTGGGTAGTGATGCAATTCATGAAAGAATTAAATAGGGAAGACAAGATTCACATGCAAATACACTATCTTGGACATCTTTTATGATTGTGAGACCCCATTAAATATTATATGACAAAATTGTTAACGTTGGACAAGGAAGACAACGTAATGATTTTTGTTTGTTCATATTCACATAGAAGTTATATTGTCATAGATCCTTCAACATGTGGTGCTTGCTCAATATGTTTGGTAGCCAAAAATTTCGCACTAAGTAGAGATATTACTTGTAAATCCGAAAATCCTAAACCCAAACTCATGTTTTGAGAGTCCACCATACCTACCTATGGATTGAATAAGATCCTTCAAATAAATTGTCATTGGTGCACTAATGCAATAAAAATTGCTTCTAAATGTGTTTGATCAATTAGTGTAAGTGAAAATTGAGCGTTTTACGAACTTATGATGGCAAAATAATAAAAGCGACGAACTACATAATAAAGGTTGCTATCATAGGGGGTAATAAAACATGACGTACTATTACACTAATGGATTTGACATACAAACTAAAAGGCGCATGACAACATCTGCCTCCCTCTACGAAGGGCCTATATTTTACTTTTATGTATTTACTTTTATGCAAGAGTCATAGTATTCTCCTCTATTGCTTTTTCTTTTTTTCGTTTTGCAAGCATCATTTGGTGTGGAAAGATCTAGGCACATATATCTAGTTGGATATGAGTGAGCATGAATTATTGTTGTTGACATCACCCTTGAGGTGAATACGTTGGGAGGCGAAAGTATAAGCCCGTGTCTTTCTGTGTGTCTAGTTGAACCTTTTTGTCCATGGGTATGATGTGGGTGTTAGCAATAATAGAAGACTAAATGATGGTTGAGTATGTGGACTTGCCAAAAGGCTCCGACATGAGACCCTTCCTAAAAATATGATGAATTTTAGTTGCAAAGTTGACTGAGAACATACTTTGTTGGTTTTCAATAAGGTTTATGCTTTATACTTCTATGTTGTGATAAATTGTTACTTGTTCATAAGAAGTTATATGATGATGTTAAAGGATAAAATTATATGAAAGAGTCTCATGATAAAGTTTATTGCTGCTATGCTAATAAGCATGATGGTACTATGTCCGTATTTTGTTTTATCGACACCTCTCTCTCAAACCATGTGGGCATGTTTTTCGATATCGACTTTTCGCTTGAGGACTAGCGAGGTCTAAGCTTGGGGAGTTGATACATCCATTTTGCACCATGATTTCCTACTGTTATTTATAACATTTTTATGCATAATAATGCTTTATGGATTAATTCTAATGACTTTTCTCTCAGAATATGTAAGGTTTGCACAAAGAGGGATAGTGCCGGCGGCTGAAATTCTGGACCTGAAAAATCATATCAGAGATACCTATTCTACACATCTTCAAATGAACTGTAACTTTACGAAGAATTATTTTGGAATTTATGAAAAATACTAGAGAAAATAACTGTTGGAGGGGGGCCACCTGGTGAGCACAAGACACCAGGGCGCGCCAGCCCCCCTAGGCGCACCCTGGTGGGTTGTGCTCAGCACGGCCCACCCCCGGATCCCATCTTCTAGTATATAATGTGTTTTTACCTAGAAAAAATAAGGGGAGGACTTTCGGAATGAAGCACTGCTGTCTCGAGGCGGAACTTGGGCAGGAGCACTTTTTCCCACTAACGGAGCGATTCCTCCGAGGGAATGTCCTTCCCGGAGGTCGAAATCGAAGCCATCCTCATCACCAACAACCCTCTCATATTTGGAAGGCCATTATTCATCAACATCTTCAACAGCACCATCTCCTCTCAAACCCTAGTTCATCTCTTGTGTTCAATCTTTTTACCGGAACCTCAGATTGGTACCTGTTGGTGACTAGTAGTGTTGATTACAATACGTAGTTGATTTCTATATGATTTATTTGTTGGATGATCATATGTTCAGATCCAATATGCTATTCAGTACCCATATGATATTGAGCATGAATATCATCCGTGAGTAGTTACCTTTGTTCTTGAGGTCACGGGAGAAGTCATGTTGCAAGTAATCAAGTGAATTTGATATGTGTTCGATATTTTGGTGATAAGTATGTTGTGATTCCCTGAGTGGTGTCAAGTAAACGTCGACTACATGACATTGCACCATCTTTTGTCCTAAGGGAATGCATTGTGGAGTAGTTATTATATGATGGGTTGCTAGAGCAACAGAAGGTTAACCCTAGTTTATGCGCGACTTCGTAAGGGGTTGATTTGGATCCACATGTTTAATGCTATGGTTAGATTTTATCTTAATACTTTTCTCGTAGTTGTGTATTCTTCTAAGGGGGTAATCATAAGTAGGGTTTTTTCAAGTAGTAACAACACCTTAGCGCCGGTCCACCCACATATCAAATTATCAAACTAGCGAACACAAATCAAACAAAAATGGTGAAAGTGACTAGATGAAATTCCCGTGTACCCTCAAGAACATTTTTCTTGTTATAAGAGACCGTTTGGGACTGTACTTTGCCACAAATAGATTGGTATACCTTGCTGCACTTTATTTACCGTTACTGTTACTTGCTCGTAACTAATTATCTTGCTATCAAACTACCTATCACCTACAATTTCAGTGCTTGCAGAAACTACCTTCCTGAAAACCGCTTGTCTTTTCCTTTTGCTCCTCGTTGGGTTGGACACTCTTACTTATCGAAAGGACTACGATTGACCCCCTAGACTTGTCGGTCATCAATCAGCATGCTCTTTGTTGCCGTATGCGGGGGATCGACATCCAATTCATCTCGAATTCGGGGAGTAAGAGCCATCGTGGGAATGACTTGGCTGCCATAGCCATGCTTCGAGATCGTCTTCGGCTGCAAGTACTTGGTCCCATTGTTCATTGAGTAGTGTTTCGTGAGAGTGAAATTCATGCTGTTTTGTCTTTTTGCTTCATGGTGTTGCTTCTAGTCGGTGTTGGAAACATATTTGTATAGATGGGCTCGTGGGCGACTCGAAGTCATCTGGTCGGAGGCTATTGTCATCCTTGGATTCTGGCTTGTAATCCTCATCGGACCCGCCTTTGGCGCCTTCTTTCTTCTCGGGGACATGTACTCATGGGCCTGATTTGCTGGGCAGGCTGGATGTGCTTGTTTCCGTCCATGACGAGGCTTGCCACATCATCCGTGGGAGTAGCTTCATTTCTATTTCCATCGTTGCCCCTGGTTCTTCCTATAGGGCGGTAACGCTTGGAACTTCCCTTGGGTTTGTCCTAGGGGTCCTCCTTAGGGGTATCCACCATGTAGATGTCATAAGTTGACATGGTGGCCCATTTTCCGGGTCCGGGAATGGCCGCTGGTGACTGTGATCCGGAGCTATGGTTATCGTCCATGTTGATGTCATCGTTGGATCTATAGTCCGGTGCACCCGTTAAATATTCGACAATAGTGACTAGGTGGGTGGTGGGTGGGATGGAAATCTCCCGATCATCAGCTTTACATCCAATCTGACCGTAGACTATAGGCGAGATCGCTAGGTGCTAGAACAGATCCAGGACCTCGTTTATATGTGAGAGCTCTTCTATGTTAAGGTAATGGTTGTAAGATAGCTCCTCGTTGGTCACACCCTGCGAGGCAGGGCGTCCTCCTGAGTTCTATAGGATAGCTCTAGTTGAAAGACCAGAGTTGCCTCCTTCGGTACAATAGCCAGATCCGAAGAAGAATCCGGCTTCTAGTGGCTATCCGAGGTAAAGCTGGTGGGGTCGGATTCGACCACCTCTAGAGCCATCTTTGGGGCTGCATCCATCAGGGAGTCTGATTTGAGGATCAGGTCGGAAGCATGTCCCTGAGCATATGTGCTCGAAGGTTCCTCAGATTGGATCGCGACATGTCCCGACAGGACTAGATCGCCACGAACGTCGGTGGTGTACTCGAAGCTTCCCAACATAACAACCTTGTTAGGAGCAAATCCATCGACATGGGCTAGATGGCCGGTAGGGTCGGCGTGCAATACCACACTTCTGTAAGCAAAAAGCTGGCTGAGGACAAAGATGTTGCCACAAACAAATTTGTTGTCAAAGTACACACATGCCATCCATCCCAATGATCACACAACGGGCTCTGAATGAAAGCACCAATTTTCGTGGTGTTCTCATGGAAGATTCCATGGGATGGATAATCAAGAGGTGAGATAAAGGCTACGATGGAGATCCGGGACGGGATTGGGCAACAACACACGGTGGTTTACCCAGGTTCGGAGCCCTCCGTGGGAGGTAACACCCCTACTCCTGCATGTCTGATGTAAATATGAGGTGTATATGGTGGTACATGGTTGCTCCTAGAGATTTTTGCATGAGGAAGGAGGAGTCCCTAAGCTCTCGTCTTCTCCTAGAGTGTGTGTGAGAATGAGAGGGAGTGAAGAAGCTGCCATGGGAGGGCTGCCTGGGTCACCTTATAAAGCGGTTCCCAGGGGACAAGGGGTGGCCCACATGGCCTACACTACACTATTGGAGGAGACGGATGAGGTGACGTATTACATGTGCATAGTGCGACACTATTTGCCAATAGTGTTGGACTATTGGAGTGCAGTGACCCTGAACTGGCATGGCTATGGTGCCTTCTCGTTATGTCTGATGGGACGCTACGATTGACCTCGCATAGCATGCCAGCTGGACGAGCCGAACGGGGAGCCATCTGGGGGAGCAAGTGTTGGGAGACGTAGTAGTAAATCAAAAAATTTCCTACGATCACCAAGATCTATCCATGGAGAAACCAGCAACGAGTGGGGAGAGATTGCATCTTCATACCTTTGAAGATCGCTAAGAGGAAGTGTTACAAGAACGCGGTTGGTGGAGTCATACTCGCAGCGATTCAGATCGCGGTGGGTTCCGATCTCAGCGCCGAACAACGGCGCCTCCGCGTTCACCACACGTACAGCCCGGTGACGTCTCCCGCACCTTGATCCAGCAAGGAGGAGGGAGGGGTTGAGGGAGAGCTCCGGCAGCACGACGGCATGGTGACAGTGGAGCTACGTGAACTCCGGCAGGGCTTCGCCAAGCGCTACGGAGAATGAGGAAGAGGAAGGGTAGGGCTGCACCGAGAGAGAAGTCGTGTCTCAAATCAGAACAAATCCTTGCATATATATAGGAGGAGGGAGAGGGAGGGCTGACTTGGCCCCTCCTCCAAGGAGGAGAGCTTCGGCCGAACTAGGGGGAGAGTCCACCGCCAACAAGGGAGGTGGATCTCCTCCTTTTAATCCTTTTTCAGCCCTATCTCTTATCTCCAGCCACATGGGCCTTTCTAGAAGGTATTGGCCAGCCCAATAAGGGATGGCACACCACCTCTAAGGGACCACGAAGTCCGTTGGTCGTCACACCCCTCCCGGGGGTCCTCCGGCACCCTCCCGGCACTCTCGGTACACTACCGATGAGCCCGAAAACTTTCCGGTGACCAAAACTGGACTTCCTATATATCAATATTTACCTACGGACCATTCCGGAGCACCTCATGATGTATGGGATCTCATACGGGACTCCTAACAACCTTTAGTAATCACGTATACCAATTCCCTATAACCCTAGCGTCATCAAACCTTAAGTGTGTAGACCCTACGGGTTCGGGAGACATGTAGACATGACCGAGACACCTGTCTGGTCAATAACCAACAGCAGGATCTAGATAGCCATGTTGGCTCCCACATGCTCCATGATGATCTCATCAGATGAACCACGATGTCAGGGATTCAATCAATCCCGTATACAATTCCCTTTGTCTATCGGTATGATACTTGCCCGAGATTTTATCGTCGGTATCTCTATACCTTATTCAATCTCGTTACCAGCAAGTCTCTTTACTCGTTCCGTAATACATCATCCCGTGGCTAACTCCTTAGTCACATTGAGCTCATTACTATGATGTCTTACCGAGTGGACCCAGAGATACCTCTCCATCACACGAGACAAATCCCAGTCCCAATTCGTGCCAACCCAACAGACACCTTCGGAGATACCCGTAGTGCACCTTTATAGCCACCTAGTTACGTTGTGAAGTTTGGCACACCCAATGCATTCCTACGGTATCCGGGAGTTGCACAATCTCATGGTTTAAGGAAACGATACTTGACCTTGAAAAGCTTTAGCAAACGAACTACACGATCTTGTGCTATGCTTAGGATTGGGTCTTGTCCATCACATCATTCTCCAAATGATGTGATCCCGTTATCAACAACATCCAATGTCCATGGTCATGAAACCGTGACCATCTATTGATCAACGAGCTAGTCAACTAGAGGCTCACTAGGGACATGTTGTGGTCTATGTATTCGCACATGTATTACGGTTTCCGGTTAACACAATTATAGCATGAACAATAGAAAATTATCATGAACTAGGAAATACAATAATAACCATTTATTATTGCCTCCAAGGCATATTTCCAACAGCAAGCCCAGGGAGTCGGACCGGGGAGCCAGCGAGGGGAGGCGGCGGGGGCAGTCGGACGAAGAGCCAACCGGGGGAACCGGGCGGGGAGCCAACTGGAGGAGCCGGACGACGAGCCAGACGGGGGAGTCAGACAGGAAGCCATCTAGAGGAGCCGGAAGGGTAACCAATTGGAGCAGGCGGAGCATCCGATCGAGGAGGCAGTCGATCGTTGAGCTAGTTGACCGAGGGGCGAGCCGGAGCAGCCGGACCGGGCAGGTAGCCGATTGTCACGCCGGAACGAGGAGTGAGCTGACCCGATGTTTTGAAATGTTCTCTTGTTTCCTTGAGCCTAACCGGGCGTCATCCCCCCGTCACCAATGCCAATGTCAAAACTGGCAGACCTCGGGTCAGGGGGGCGAGTTGTGAGATCAGTTCAAGGGTAATGGGAGACAAATACATAAGGCTTTTGCCCAGGTTTGGGCCCTCTCAATGGAGCTAAAACCCTACATCCTGCTCTTGTTGTATTGAAGATGTAGCGAGTGATACGTCTCCAACGTATCTATAATTTTTGATTGTTACATGCTATTATATTATCTGTTTTGGATGTTTTATATGCATTAATATGCTATTTTATATTATTTTTAGAACTAACCTATTAACCTAGTGCCCAGTGCCAGTTTCTATTTTTTCCTTGTTTTTGTGTATTGCAGAAAAGGAATACCAAACAGAGTCCAAACGGAATAAAATTCTACGATGATTTTTCTTGGTCCAGAAGAAACCTAGCAGACTTGCAGAAGAGGCCAGAAGAGCCATAGGTGGGCCACAAGCCACCCTGGGGCTGTCAGGGGGGCTCCCTCTGGCTTGTGGGTCCCTCGTAGCTCTTCCAACCCTAATCTTCAGCCTACAAATTCAGAAATTTTCCTCCAATACCAAAAAGAGCCACGATAATAGTTTTCAGATGCCAAAAGCCTCCGTTCCCGAGAGATCCAATCTTGGAGCCGTTTCCAGTAATCTGCCGGAGGGGGATTCGATCACGGAGGGCCTCTACATCAACTCCATTGCCTTTCCGATGATGCCTGAGTAGTTTAACACAGACCTATGGGTCCATAGCCAGTATCTAGATGGCTTCTTCTCTCTGTTTGTTCTCCAATACCATGTTCTCCATGATCTACATGGGGATCTATCTGATGTAATACTCTTTTACGGTGTGTTTGTCGAGATCCTATGAATTGTGGGTTTATGATCAGATTATCTATGAATATTATTTGAGTATTTTCTGAATTCCTATATGCATGATTTCATATCTTTCCAAGTCTCTTCGAGTTATTGGTTTGGTTTGGCCAACTAGATTGGTAATTCTTGCAGTGGGAGAAGTGCTTAGTTTTGGGTTCAATCTTGTGGTGTCCTCACCTAGTGACATAGTAGGGGTAGCAAGGCACGTATTTGTATTGTTTCCATCAAGGATAAAAGGATGGGTTTTTCATCATATTGGTTTAGTTTATCCCTCTACATCATGTCATCTTACCTAATGTGTTACTCTGTTCTTCATGAACTTAATACTCTAGATTCAGGCATGAGTTGGTCGATGTGTGGAGTAATAGTAGTATATGCAGGATCGTTTCAGTCTACTTGACACGGACGTGATGCCTATATGCATAATCATTGACTTGGATATCATCATAACTATGCGCTTTAATATCAATTGCTCGACAATAAATTGTTCACCCACCGTATTATTTTCCTTCAAGAGAGAAGCCTCTAGTGAAACCTATGGCCCCCGAGTCTATTTTCCATATTATATTTTCAGATCTATAAACCAAAAATACCAAAAATACCTTGCTGCAATTTTATTTACTTTTTACTTCTAGCAATCTTTTATCTCTTTCTCTTTCAGATCTAATCCTTGCAAGTAATCGTGAAGGGATTGACAACCCCTTGATAGCGTTGGGTGCAAGTGTTTGATTGTTTGTGTAGGTGCATAAATTGGGGCCTTGCTTGTTCCTCCTACTGGATTTATACCTTGGTTCTCAACAACTGAGGGAAATACTTATCTACTTTTCTGCATCACCCTTTCCTCTTCAAGGGAAAAACAACGCAAGCTCAAGAAGTAGCAGCGTGTACAACGCTAATCTACCTCTAGATTGTAAGTTTGTGGCCTAAACTCTAGGGGTTATGATGTCGTGTATGGTTATTCTCTACAGGCTAAACACTATGGTTAATATAGGCACCGTGGGTATCAGGGGTTACATAATGTCGGTTACCATCTACATATTACATGCCAAACGAATCATCCTCTCCCTAGAGTGCACGTCAAGTCTTTTGGTAGAATCTAACATGCTTGTGTCCCTTCAAGGGGCCTCAAAGTCCTTCCCCCAAGGTGGTTCGACAGCATAGCCAGGAGCAACGCCAGTGTGAGGGGGTGCGGGGTGGAGCGTGGTGAGGTGGGGGTGCGTGGCGAGGCGGGTGCCACCCCTAGTATGCCCTGGTGGAGCGTGGGCACCCAGTCCAACCTATGGTGCTCCCCTTCTAGTATAAACTCCCCAAAACCCCTAAAATATAGCGAGGAATTTCAGTACTAAGCGTCGGTGTCTCGAGGTGGAACTTGGGCAGGAGCACTTTTCCCCTCTAACGGAGCTATTCTGCTAGGGGAACTTCCCTCCCGGAGGGGGAAATCGAAGCCATACTTATCACCAACAACCCTGTCATCTTGGGGAGACCATTCTTCATCAACGTCTTCAATAGCACCATCTCCTCTCAAACCCTAGTTCATATCTTTGATTCAGTCTTTGTACGGGAACCTCAGATTGGTACATGTGGGTGACTAGTAGTGTTGATTACATTGTGTAGTTGATTGCTATATGGTTTATTTGGTGGAAGATCATATGTTCAGATCCATTTTGATATTTAATACCCCTCTGATCTTGAACATGAATATCATTGGTGAGTAGCTACCTTTGTTCTTAAGGTCACGGGAGAACTTATGTTGCAAGTAATCAAGTGAATTTGATATGTGTTCGATACTTTGACGATATGTATGTTGTGATTCCCTTAGTGGTGTCATGTGAATGTCGACTACATAACACTTCACCATCCTTGGGCCTAAGGGAATGCATTGTGGAGTAGTTATTATTTAATGGGTTGCTAGAGTGATAGAAGCTTAAGTCCTACTTTATGCGCTAGTTCGTAAGGGGCTGATTTGGGTCCACATGTTTAATGCTATGGTTAGACTTCGTCTTAATACTTTTCTCGTAGTTGTGGATTCTTGCAAGGGGTTTAATCAAAAGTAGGTTGTTAGTTCAAGTAAGAACAACACCTTAGGAACAGTCCACCCACATATCAAATTAGCAAAGTAGCGAACACGAATCAAACATCCATGATGAAAGTGACTAGATACAATTCCCATGTACCCTGAAGAACACTTTCTTTATCATAAGAGATACTTTTTGCCTGTTCTTTGACACAAAAGGATTGGTCTACCTTCCTCAAATTTACCTATTCCTACTGTTACTTGCTCATTAAAAATTGCCTTGCTATCAAACTACTTGCTATTTATAATTTTAGTGTCTGCAGAAATTACCTTGCTGAAAACCGCTTACCGCTTCCTTCTGCTCCTCGTTGGGTTTGACACTCATACTTATAGAAGGGACTATGATTGATCCCCTATACTTGTGGGTCATCAAGACTCTTTTCTGGCACCTTTGCCAAGGAGTGAAGCGCTCTTGGTAAGTGGAAATTGGTAAGTAAAAACTTATACTACGTGGTGAAATTTATTGTCACTTGTTACTGTGGAAAGTAATCCTTTGAGGGGATTGTTCGGGGTATCTTCACCTTGACCGAAACCACAATTAATATCCCCTCAGCCTACAACACCTACTTAAAATGTTGGTTATTAAATTCCTTTGGGTATGTTAGAACAACTTCTAGCTAGTCCTTATGCAGGAGATGGAACTAAACATCCTGATATGCACCTAATCCATGTGGAAGAAATTTTTGGACTTTTTCAGCTTGTAGGTTTACCCAGAGATGAAGTTAAGAAGAAGGTTTTCCCTTTATCTTCGAAGGTAAAAGCATTGACATGGTATAGGCTATGTGATGATATTGCATCATGGAACTAGAATCGTTTGAAATTGGAATTCAACCAAAAGTTTTATACTATGCATCTAGTTCATCGTGATCGGAACTTTATATATAATTTTTGGCCTCGTGAAGGAGAAAGTATCGCTCTATCTTGGGGGAAGCTTAACTCAATTCTATATTCATGCCCCAACCATGATATTCCAAGATAAATTATTATTCATAAATTTTATGCTCGCCTTTCTCATAATGATCAAACCATGCTCGATAGTTCTTTTGTTGGTTCTTTCATGAAGAAGACTATTGAATTCAAGTGGGATTTATGGGAAAGAATTAAATGCAAATCTAAAGATTGGGAACTCGATGAAGGTAATGAGGAAGGCATTAAGCTTGAATTTGATTGTGTTAAATTTTTTATGAATACCCATGCTTTTCACAAGTTTAGCACTAAATATGGACTTGACTCTGAGATAGTAGCCTCATTTTGTGAATCATTTCCTGCTCATGTTAATCTCCCTAAACAGAAGTGGTTTAAATATCATCCCCCTATTAAAGAAGAAATTGAAGAACCGGTCATAGCTAAAGAAGAAACTATTATTTACAATGTTGATCCAGTTGTGCCTACTGCTTGCATTGCGACACCACCTTTCCCTATTAGGATAAAGTAACATGCTAAGGTATCAATTGTGGTCCCCAAAAGTAATAATAGAGCACCTAATCCCTCTAAACAAATTAAGGTAGAACCTAGTGATGCTATGGTTAAAGATCTCTTGGTAGAAAATATTGATGGGCATGTCATTTACTTCTATGATGAAGGTGCTAGAATTGTTAAACCTGATGATAAAGACAAACAGAGACCCATAGTTGGCTTGCCTGCTGTATCAGTTAAAATAGGAAATCATTCCTATCATGGATTACATGATGTTGGTGATAGTTTGAGAGCTATTCCTTTTACCTTATACCAAGAAATTATGAATGACATAGCACCCGCTGAAATAGAAGATGATGTTGGTGATAGTGTGAGAGCTATTCCTTTTACCTTATACCAAGAAATTATGAATGACATAGCACCCGCTGAAATAGAAGATATTGATGTTACTATTAGACTTGCTAATAGAGACACCATCACACCACTTGGAATTTTTAGAGATGTTTAAGTCTTATGTGGGAAAATAAAATATCATACGAATTTTCTAGTTCTTGGTTCCCCACAAGATGACTTTTGTCTCATTATCTTTGGTAGACCTTTCTTGAACACTGTTAATGCTAAGATAGCTTGTCAAAAAGAAACTGTCGGCGTTGAGTTTGGTGATGTGTATCATGAGTTTAATTTTTCCAAGTTTAGTAGACAACCTCGTGATAGAGAATTACCTAGTAAGGATGAAATAATTGGTATTGGCTCTATTGCCGTTCCTCCTACTGATCCACTAGAGCAATATTTGTTATACCATAAAAATGATATGCAATTTCATGAAACAAATGAAATAGATAAAAATTTCTTTGAGCAACAACCTCTACTAAAATACAATTTGCCTATTGAAACTCTTGGAGGTCCTCCTCCACCTAAAGGTGATCCAGTGTTTGACGTAAAACAATTGCCTGACACTTTGAAGTATGCTTATCTAGATGAGAAAAAGATATGTCTTGTTATTATCAATGCTAACCTTTCAGAACATGAAGAAGAAAGATTATTGAAAATTCTGAGGAAGCACCGGGCTGCTATTAGATATACTCTTGATGATCTTAAGGGCATTAGCCCAATCCATGTTAGCATGAGATTAATATGGAACCTGATGCTAAACCCGTAATTGATCACCAACGACGATTGAATCCCAAAATGAAAGAAGTGGTGATAACTAAAATATTGAAGCTTCTAGAATTACATATAATCTATTATGTATAATCTAAGAAAGGAGGTATTCCATTGTTCCTAATGATAAAAATGAGCTTATTCCACAAAGTATTGTTACCGGCTATAGGATGGTAATTCATTTTAGAAAATTAAATAAAACTACAATAAAAGGATCATTACCCCTTGCCTTTTATTGATCAAATGCTTGAAACATAATCTAAGCACACACACTTTTGCTTCCTAGATGGATATTTTGGTTTCTCTCAAATACCTATGTCACAATCTGATCAAGAGAAAACTACCTTTACTTGTCTTTGGAACCTTTCTTATAGACGTATGCCTTTTGGTTTATGCAATGCACCTTCTACCTTTCAAAGATGTATGACTGCTATATTCACTGATTTTTTGAAAAGGTTTTGGAGGTTTTCATGGATTATTTTTCCGCTTACGGAACTTCTTTTGATGATTGATTAAGAAACCTTGATCGAGTTTTGCAGAGATGTGAACAAACTAATCTTGTCTTGAATTGGGAGAGGTGCAACTTTATGGTTAATGAAGTTATTATCTTGGGGCATAAGATCTCCGAACGAGGTATTGAGGTGGATCAAGCTAAAGTTGATGCAACTAACAAAATGCCGTGTCCTGAAGATATCAAAGGTATTCAAAGTTTCCTTGGTCATGCTGATTTCTATAGGAGGTTTATTAAAGAACTCTCAAAGGTTTCTAGGCCTCTTACTAATCTTTTGCAAGAGGATATTCCCTTTGTTTTTTATGATGATTGCATAGAAGCCTTTGAAACACTAAAGAAAGCCTTAGCCACTGCACCTATTGTTCAACCACCTCATTGGAAATTGCCTTCAAAATCATGTGTGATGCTAGTGATTATGATGTTGGTGTTGTTCTAGGGCAATGAGTTGATAAGAAATTAAATGTTATCCATTATCCTAGTAAAACTCTAGACAGTTCCCAAAGAAATTATGCTACTAGTGAAGAAGAATTTTTAGTAATTGTGTTTGCTTGTGATAAATTTAGATCTTACATTGTTGATTCCAAAGTTATTGTTCACAACGATCATGGTTCTATAAAACATCTTATGGGAAAGAAAGATGCTAAACCTAGACTCATTAGGTAGGTTCTCTTGCTTCGAGAATTTGATTTATATATCGTTGGTAGGAAAGGAACTAAGAACCCCGTAGCTGATAACTTGTCTAGGTTAGAAAATATTCTTGATGACCCACTACCTATTGATGATAGTTTCCCTGATGAACAACTAGTTGCAATAGATGTCTCTCAAAACACTCCATGGTATGATGATTATGCTAATTACATCGTTGCTAAATATATTCCACCTAGTTTCACATACCAACAAAATAAAAATTCTTCTATCACTTGAGACATTACTTTTGGGATGACCAAGATCTTTATAAAGAAGGCATAGATGGTATTATTAGGCATTGTGTACCTGAGGATGAACAGGAAAAAATCCTACAGAAATGTCATTCCGAAGATTATAGAGGGCATCATGCTGGAGATAGAACTATTAGAAATATGCCCTAGCGGCAATAATAAATTACTTATTATCATATTTCCTTTTTCATGATAATCGTTTATTATACATGCTAGAATTGTATTGATCGGTAACGGGATACATGTGTGGATACATATACAACACCATGTCCCTAGTATGCCTCTAATAGACTAGCTCCTTAATCAAAGATGGTCAATGTTTCCTGGCCATGTACATGACATGTCATTTGATAATGGGATCACATCATTAGGAGAATGATGTGATGGACAAGACCCAAACTATAAACATGGCATTTGATCATTTATGTTTATTGCTATAGTTTTCTGCATGTTAAGTATCTGTTCCTATGTCCATGAGATCATGCAACTCACTGACACCGGAGGAATACCTTGTGTGTATCAAACGTCGCAACATAACTGGGTGACTATAAAGGTGCTCTACAGGTATCTCCGAGGGTGTCTGTTGGGTTGGCATGGATCAAGACTGGGATTTGTTACTCCGTGTAATGGAGAGGTATCTTAGGGCCCACTCGGTAATACAACATCACAACAAGCCTTGCAAGCAATCTGACTAAAGTGTTAGACACGGGATCTTGTATTACGAAATGAGTAAAGAGACTTGCCGGAAACAAGATTGAACTACGTATGGTGATACCGACGATCGAATCACGGGAAAGTAACATATCGAAGAACAAAGGGAACAACATACGTGATAAACTGAATCCTTGACATAGAGGTTCAAATGATAAGGATCTTCGGAGAATATGTAGGAACCAATATGGGCATCCAGGTCCTGCTATTGGTTATTGACCGTAGAGGTGTCTCGGTCATGTCTACATAGTTCTCAAACCCACAGGGTCTGCACACTTAAGGTTCGATGGCGTTTCGGTAGAATTGAGTTATTCATGTTGGTGACCGAAGGTTGTTCGGAGTGCTGCAAGAATACCGACATCACGAGGAACTCTGGAATGTCTGTAGGTAAAGATTGATATAAAGGAAGTCCCGTTTTGGCCACCGAAAAAGTTTCAGACTCATCGGTAGTGTACCGGGAGAGCCAGGGGGTGCTGGGGGACCATTGGGAGGGATGTCTCGACCCAAAGGGCCTCATGGGATGTGAGAGGAGGCAGACCAGCCCCTAGTTTGATGGCTGAAGCCTCCCCTAAGGGCCCATGCAGCTGGGATGAAGGAAAAGGCAAAAAGGGCCAAATTAGGAAGGAGTCCTAATAGGATTCCACCTCCCGTGTGGGAGGTGGATTCCTCCCTTGTTGCTGCGGCCGAAGCCCTACTTGGAGTAGGGCCCAAGGCTGCCTCCTCTCCCCTTCCTCCTATATATATTGAGGGATTTTGAGGGCAGCCCCTAACCCTAATTGTCACGTGCTGCCCTCTTCTTCCTCTAGATCCATTTATCCTCTAGATTGATTCCGTAGTGCTTGGCGAAGCCCTGCCTAATCAACTCCACCACCACCGCCGCTGCGCCGTCACGCTGCCGGAGAACTAATCTACCTCTCCGCCCAATCTTGCTGAATCAAGAAGGTGGAGATCGTCATCGAGCTGCATGTGTGCTGAATGCGGAGCTATCGTCCGTTTGGCACTAAATCAAAAGGACCACGATGGGATCATGGGACGGCTCGTGATGAGATCGCGGGACGGATCGTGATTGGATCGCGAAGACATTCGACTACATAATCCCATTTTTTTAATGCTTCCTCTTAGCGATCTACAAGGGTACGTAGATCCACTCTCCCCCTCGTAGATGCTCATCACCCTGGCTAGATCTTGCATGTGCGTAGGAAATTTTTTGTTTCCCATGCAACGTTCCCCAACAGTGGCATCTAAGCTAGGTCTATGTGTAGATGAGATATCAAGTAGAACACAAAGGAGTTTGTGGGCGTTGATGTTTAGATTGTTTCCTCCCTTGATCGTGTTTTGATTCAGCGTTATTCTGGGATGAAGAGGCCGGACTAACCTTACTCGTACACTTACGAGAGACCGGTTCCACCGACTGACGTGTAACTTTGTTGCACAAAGATTGCTGACGGGTGTCTGTCTCTCCTACTCTAGTTGGATCGGATTTGACAAAGGCATTCCTTGAGAAGGTTGAATAGCAATTTGAGTATCACCGTTGTGGTTTTTGCGTATGTGAGAATGGTTCTCGCTATATACCCATAGCAGCGACGTAAAACATGCAATAACAATTAGAGGACGTCTAACTTGTTTTTGTAGGGTATGTTGTGATGTGATATGGCCAATTACATGAGATATATGTGATGTATGAGATGATCATGTTTTGTATAGAATATCACGACTTGCATGTTGATGAATACGGCAACCGACAGCAGCCATGGGGTTGTCTTTAATTATTATATGACCTGCGTGTCAATCATTAAGTACCTTGTAATGCTTTACTTTATTGCTAAGCGGTAGCAATAATAGTAGAAGCATGGTGGGCGCGACAAACCCGATGGCGACATGTTGATGGAGATCAGGATGATGGAGATCATGGTGTCATGCCAGTGACGTTGGAGATCATGCGGGTGCTTTATTGATGGAGATCAAAAGCACAAGTTCATGGCCATATCATGTCACTTATGATTTGCATGTGATGTTAATCCTTTTATGCACCTTGTTTTGCTTAGGACGACGGTAGAATTATAAGGTGATCCCTCACTAAAATTTCAAGATAAAATTGTGTTCTCCCCGAGTGTGCCCCATTGCAAAAGTTCGTCATTTCGAGACACCATGTGATGATCGGGTGTGATAGACTCTACGTTCACATATAACGGGTGCAAGCCAGTGTTGCACATGCGGAACACTCGGGTTAAACTTGATGAGCCTAGCATTTACATACATGGCCTCGGAACACAAGAGACCCGAAAGGTCGAACATGAGTCATATAGTAGATATGATCAACATGAAGATGTTCACCATTGAAACCACCTCAACTCACATGATGATCGGACTTGAGTTGGTGGATTTGGATCATGTGACACTCGAATGACCAGAGGGATGTCAATTTGAGTGGGAGTTTTTAAGTAATATGATTAACTAAACTCATTATCATGAACATAGTCAAAATGTCTTTGCAAATTATGTTGTAGATTACTAGCTTGCACTATAGCTCCCTTGAATTTGTATACTTTCCTAGAGAAATAGAGTTGAAAGATGATGGTAGCAATAATGCGGACTGGGTTCGTGATTTGAGGATTGTCCTCATTGCTGCATAGAAGGCTTATGTCCTTAATGCACCACTTGGTGCGCCACCCCCTCAAACGGCGACTATGGATGTTGTGAACATCTGATAGTCACATTATGATGACTACTTGATAGTTCAGTGTGACTTGCATTACGGTTTAGAATTCAGGCTCCAAATACGTTTTGAACGTCACAGAGCATATGTGATGTTCCAAGAGCTGAAATTGGATTTTAGGCTCGTGCCCGTGTTGAGAGGTACGGGACCTCCAACAAGATTATTTTCCTGCAAGATGAAGGAAAATAGCTCAATCGGTGAGCATGTGTGCAGATTATCTAGGCACGCCAATCGCTTGAATTGAGTGAGAGTTGATCTTCCAGATAAGATAGTGATTGATATAGTTCTCTAAGTCACTGTCACCAAGCAGTTAGAGCTTCATGATGAACTATATGCCTGCTAGGGATGGAAATAATGATCCCTTAGCTGTTTACGATATTTGACATCGCGAAGGTAGAAATCAAGAAGGAGCATAAAGTGTTGATGGTTAAGTAAAACCACTAGTTTCAAGAAGGGCAAGGGCAAGAAGGGAAAAGCTTCAGGAATGGCAAGCCAGTTGCCTCTCTAGTGAAGAAACCCAAGGTTGAACCCAAACCCAAGACTAGGTGCTTCTATTATGAGGAGAACAGTCGTTCAAGTGGAACAACCCTAGATAGTTGTTAGATACGAAGGCTGGCAACGTCAATAGAAGTATATTTGATATACGTGTTATTGATGTGTACCTTGTTATTATTCCTAGTAGCACCTCGGTATTAGATACCGGTTCGGTTACTAAATTTTAGTAACTCGAATTACAAGCTATGGAATAAACGGAGGCCAGCTAAGGGTGAGGTGACCATATGTGTTGGAAGTGTTTCCAAGGTTGATGTGATCACCATCGCACGCTCTCTCTACCTTCGGGATTAGTGATAAACCTAAATGTTATTTGGTGTTTGCGTTGAGCACGAACGTGATTAGATCGTGTTTACTGCAATACGATTGTTCATTTAAGTTACAGAAAAATGGTTATTCTATTTTCATGAACAATACCTTCAATGGTCATGCACCCAATGAGAATGGTTTATTAAATCTTGATCGTAGTAATACACATGTTCATAACTGCACGTGTGCTAAACATGGAGGTGTCGTTCGTTCGGCACTAGATCGGAAGGACCACGATGGGATCTCAGGATGACTCGTGATGAGATCCCCTATACTCCTTCTGCTCCTCATTGGGTTCGACACTCATTGGCTTTGAAAATCACTTATGACTTCCTTCTGCTCCTCATTGGGTTCGACACTCTTACTTATTGAAAGGACTATGATTGATCCCTATACTTGTGGGTCATCACCGTGTCGCGTGATCTCCCACGGGCGTGTTGATGTTTGACCATCGAACCCTGCCAGACACACAACAGAGATGCCGCAGTGGTGGTGACTAAGAGGGTCCCGCCCGAACCGCATTTCCAGCAACAGCTTGCCCAATGGCGGCACCAACTATCTTGGTGTTCTCACGGCAGATGCCATGGGATGGCTAATCGATAGGTGAGAGCAAGGCTACGGTGGAGATCCGAGTCGGGATTGGGCAAGAGTACACAATGGTTTACCCAGGTTTTGGGTCCTCCGTGGGAGGTAACACCCCTACTCCTGCATGTCTGATGTACATATGAGGTGTATATGGTGGTACATGGTTGCTCCTAGAGCTGCTTGGCAGAGGCAGGAGGAGGCCTTGAGATCTCCTCTTCTCCTCGAGTGTATGTGAGAATGAGAGGGAGTGAAGAAGCTGCCATGGGAGGGATCCCTGGGTCACCTTATAAGGGGGTTCCCAGGGGACAAGGGGTGGCTCACATGGCCCACTCTGTACTATTGGAGGTGACGGATGAAGTGACGTATTAGATGTGCATAGTGGGACACTATTTGCCAATAGTGCTAACAATTGGAGTGCAGTGATCCTGAACTGGCATGGCTATGGTGCCTTCTCGGTATGTCCGATGGGACGCTGTGGTTGACTTCGCACAGCAGGCCGGCTGGAGGAGCCGAATGGGAGCCAGATGGGGGAGCCAGCCCGGGGAGCCAAACCAGGGAGCCAGCGAGGGGAGCAGGCAGGGGGAGCCGGACAGAGAGCTAGCCGGGGGAACCATACGGGGAGCCAACTAGAGGAGCCATACGGAGAGCCAGCTAGAGGAGTCGTGTGGGGAGTGAGTCAGAGCAGCGGGAATAGCCGACCAGGGAGAAAGTCGACCGAGGAGCCAGCAGACGACCACGAGATGCAGCCGATGAAGTATCTTGCTAGTGCAGGTACGCCAGCACACCCGCTGGTTGTAGCCTTCGAGCCTCCAATCAACTTGAAGAGTCAGGTAGAGGGTCTTCATTGTTGTTGTAGTAGGGGTTGCCGATGGCGGCCGACTATGGGCTGCAGTCGGCATGGATATCTTTCTGTGGGGGTGCGTTAGCGCTACAACTGGGTGTAGCTTCTGATCCTCTGGGTGACTCGAAGAGTCATGTGGTGGGTCTTCGTCATGGATTTTTCACGGCAGATGTCCGGGTCAACGGACTTAGGTTTGAAGCCATCGCTGACGCGGTGAACTCGAAGGGGTTGATCGGAATCAAGAGACAATGGTTTACCCAGGTTCGGCCCCTCGAAAAGAGGTAAAAGCCTACGTCCTGCTTTGTGCTGTATTGATTGTGTATCAATTACAAGGGAGCGAGTTTGCTTGACCTAGCTCTCGATTAGTTGTTTCGTGGCCTAAGCCGCCCAGGTAAGCCGCCCTTATATACACGGGTCAAGTCTCCTGGGCTTACAAGAGTCCAGGTCGGGTTAAGCATAGCAACTGACCTCTCCCCTAACTAAACATGCCTTATCTGACAAAGTCTCTCCCGGCGGCTTAAGTTCGTCGGGTTACATCCGGCCATCTGGCTTTGGGCCCTCTGACCCACTAGTCATGCCTCCTCCTAGAATCATCGTAAGCCGCCAGCCATCTTCGTTGTAGTTGTAGTACATGTTGCTGATGGCAGCCGTATACGGGCCACAGCCGACACAACCTTCCTCTAGTGGGGGCGGGCCAACGCAGCCAATGGATATAGCCTCTAAGCCTCTAGCCGACTTGAAGAGTTGGCGGAGGGTCGTCGCTATTGTTCGAGCATACGATGGCATCAAGGATCTCGGTGGTAGCCAAAATGCCTTAATGTGCTAGTATTCTGGTAATGTGGACGACCCTCAGCGCTGCAATCAGACCCCCTTAACAGACCAGGATCTCAACTCCATTGTCAAGTCTCTGCTAGGGGAAACATTAGCCGCCAGCAGCAAGACTAGCCTGAGCCCCTTCCATGCGCTTAACCCGGCTCCGGATGTAAGTCTTTCAATTTAATCTTCATCCATTCTTTAAACTCCATATCTTAATAACCCTTCGTGTTAATCTGTTTTACCTCTTAGAGGCCGGATCCTCCTTCTGGAAAAAGTTGTTGTCCTCAAAAAAGAAAAGAAAAGTCCCTAAGGCCTCAATACCTAGGGCACCTCCCCACAAACGGAAATAGTAGGCTGGAGAGCTAATGGACTTAGATGATTCAGAGGTAGAACTTGACTCCCTTGTCCTTCTGTTCATGCAACTTATTGATAATGATCACTCACAGGAAGAAGCTGAAACCAGCCATGCCAATGTTGCTGAAGTAATCATTGTATCTTCTGGCTCGGACCTTTCACCAATAAAGAAAACACGGCGAGCTATACGAAAGGTAAAGAGCACCCGTCCTTTTGCTTACTTGAGTTGTAACTTCCTTTTGAAGCAACAACAATATGATAGTAGACGTCAGACCTGGAGCGCCGGCTCAGGAGATCTTTTATCCGGCTTACCCAATGAACTGGCTCCTCAAAAGCAGCGCACCGAGGTACCTATGTCTTGATCTTATCTTGCTTGATATTATTTTTGTAATTGAATGATCAATGCTAACCTTTCTAGGATTCACCTCCTTCCTCTGGCGATTCGATTGCCTCAAAGCTGCATCCTTTAATTATTAACCCGGGGTAAGCATCACTTATGCCCCGAAGAAAATATCCAATCTCTTGTATCTTACCCTGACATATCTGAAATTTCCTTTGCTCACAGGGCTCAAGCCAAATGGAAGAAAGGGGCCGGCTCATCTAACGCTCCCGATGTTCAAAACCCGGAGCTTGCCAATCCCAACAATACTGAGCTTCACACTTAGCCCACTGAAGCCGCCAAAGATGTTCCTGAAGAAGTTCCTTCACATGCCGAGCCCGTTGCCACGGATATCGACGCCTCTGAACCCTAGTCGGATTCTGATCCTAAGCCGCCCAACCCCCAGATGTCAATTGAACAAATAGCTTGTCCTGAAGAGGTTGTTATCGCAGGGGCGGCTTACAACACTCCAACTCCCTCCCACGCGTTGTCTAAACTAATCAAGGAGGATGAAGCAATTCCCTCGAAGGAATAGAAAACTCCGTCCGATATATAAAACTTGGACAAGCTCACTGCTGATGAACTACACAGCGGCTATTTGAGTCGTCTGTTCGTCAGCCGGGACATGGAGGCCATCCTGGTAGCCATGATGAAGAAAAAATATGATGTATTGGGTGTATCTTGCCTTTGTACCTATATACTTACGCAGCCCCCAAGAGTCGGCTGATTTTTCGAAGATCAGCTGGGTCTTCCAATGACTTAGTAATCTGTCATAGAACTGCCATGTAGCCCCCAAGGGCCGGGTCAATGCCTAAGCAATGATCCGACACTTAAGCCTAACCTAGGAGCCAAATGTAGCCCCCAAGGGCCGGGTCAATGCCTAAGCAATGAGCCGGTTATAGAAGAAAGAGCTGAGATACATTAGCCCCCAAGTATCAAGTAAATTGCTTGAAATCTCCTTGGGACTTGAAATTTTGCATGGTATGTTAATCTAAACTGTTTGAGCTATTCTTTCTTTGTGCGGGAATCCTTAACTGGTGCTGAATCAACAGTAGCAGACCTGAAGAAGAGTCTGGCTTTGCAACAAACAGGGCAGGCAGAAGCTGAGGTACTGTGCCAGATCGCCTTAACTGAAGCAGCCGTACGCAAAGCAGAGCCGAAAGCTGTCAAGAAGTCTGCCAAAAAAACTCAAACCGCCCTGGTTAAGAATGCAGAAGATGGAGAGAGCCGACTCAATGTGGCGACTGACGAAGTGACCACCTTAAAAGGCCATACGTCCCGTATGATTGGTGTTGTCTTTGGTAAGCCTTCGCTTTCTCTGTTGATAATCTGTCAAACATCCTTTCTGGTGGTTTATAACCTCTTTATTTTCCCATGGGTACATGGAGCCGCCAATTGTCTGATAACAGTTGTTGAGGCTCAAGGCCCTGTACGCCTTAACAGAGCAGCTATACGCTGGGTCTCTTGTGACCATCAAAGCCATCATGTCTTATAAGGGCGTACCAAAATTAATGATGGGTGTACTAGAGACCTTGTCTACCATCCCCATGCAAGTGGACGAGCTAAAGAGATCAGTTGCCCGGAAGGGTCCCACGGCTGCTTTGAGCCGATCGCTGGCTTACGCTAAAGAACTTAATCTAGAGGAGATGATGAACGGCTTTCCAGAACGGAAGGATGACATCTCAGAATTCACCGAAGCAGATTACTCTCACTGCCATAAAGCATCCCAGATTTTTGCAAGTCGGCTGGCTACAGAAGTTGATTTATCAGTGTACTAGGCAGCTTACTCCGAGGACAACACGCGGATCAAAGGATCCACTTTTGAAGCAAGAAACCTGATCCCCGAACGTCGTAACCACTTCTTCGGTCCTGATGTTGACCCGTCTTCAATCACGCATGATGAAGCTATGTTTGAAGCTTTGACAAACTACAATTGGGATGTGGACAATCTCCGGATCAAGGAAAACGAAGACCCGGCGCAGGATGACCCGGTGGCGAATTAAAGAAAAAAACATGCTTCATGTAACCTGGCCTTGTTCGCCTCTCCGGGTTTTTACTTTGTTGAAATAACTTTGAGTCTTGAACACTTAGGGATTTGTTTGGATAGCCTTGTAATATTTGTAGAAAAACTCTTGATCACATGTTTTTTGCCCCTTTGATATTTATTCTTGAAAGCTCCGCTGGCGGCTCAACAAACTCAATTGTTGGTATAGGAGTACTTTAGCTGACTTGACTCGCCAGGCGGCTTATACTCCATGGGTCAAGCCGGAAATTTCCAAAAGACTTAGAACCATATCATGAAAGCACCTGCAAGCACGAACAATTATATACCACATCCTATAAGCCGGCTTTAGAGGCGCGATAGGATACAACAACTCTTGTCCTATTTTTTTATGAAAATATTTTTGTTTCCGAAGAAACGAGGCGGAAAGCCTTATAACTTGTAGACCGGGCCTCATGTGACATAAATCTGTCATTTAAAACTTAGCAAGATCAGGGTCTTTAATAGATTGACATTGCTAAAGTATGAACAGGCCACATAGCGGAGGGGATACGGTAACAAGACGATTTGTCCTCGCTCACTGTAAGCCGGCTCTCTCGTGACAAAGCCGATATTTAAACCATGACAAGTTCAGTGTCTTTGTGCAAGATTAACTTTAAAAAAGTTCGGAGTCTCTTATCAAGATTAACTGTCAAGAGTTCGGCGGGTCACATAGTGTAGTAGCAAGTTGCAAACAGACAGGTATAACTCGAAGATGGCGGAAAGTCGGGTCAAGAGGAGGTAATAAGCTTAAACTTTTGGGCCGGAAGCCCCCCCCCCCCAAGTGACCAGTTTAAAGGATCAACTCCTTTTCCGTTTTAAATCTGGGAAAGATTGGTTTAAAAGCCCTCCTTAGAGCACCAGATTAAGGATCGACTCCTGATGGCATAGAAAACCTAGCCATGGTGGTTTAAAAGCCCCCAAGTCACCTGATGAAGGATTAACTCCTTTGTATAACACGCAATGTGAAGAACTGGCAGAGGCCCCCAATCATGGGGATGCCCACTTTATTATATCATAAAGAATGGTTTGTACAATGACAGAGGTATGTACATTGATAAGAGTCGGTCGGTGGCTTAAGTATAATATGGCCGAAGGTGAGCAATATTCAACGGCCTCTTGGTCTCCACACCAGAAGTACGAGACTTGTCACTCTCCCGTATGTCTATGAGATAATAAGATCAATTATTGAGATTCCTGCTAGTCGCAAACGGCCCTTCCTAAGGAGGTGATAACTTGTGCATATATGTCTAGTCTTGAATCAAACGGAGTACTAAGTCGCCTTCTTGAAATGTCCAGGTCTTGACCCTACGGCTATGATAGCGACGCAGGTCTTGCTGATAAATCGCCGAACGAGCGACCCCAAGATCCCATTCTTCATCTAAGGTGTCCAGAGCATCCTGACGCGCCGCCTCATTGTTAGTTTCTACGTAAGCCGCCACTCTGGCCGGTCATGACGAATATCACTGGGGAGAACCGCCTCTACTCCATAAACCATGAAGAAAGGCATAAAGCTTGTAGACCTGTTGGGGGTGGTTCTTATGCTCCAAAGAACAGACGGCAATTCTTCCACCCAACAACCCGGCGTGCGCTCCAAAAGAGCCATAAGCCGGGGTTTGATACCTCTCAAAATTTCTTGGTTAGCACGCTCAAGTTGACCATTGGATTGTGGGTGGACCACTTAAGATACATCAAGTCGAATATGCTCCTCGTCACAGAAATCCTTCATAGCCCCCTTGGACAGATTAGTGCCATTATCAGTGATGATACTATGTGGATAACCAAAGCGAAAGATCAGCTTTTTGACGAACTGAACCATTGTTGCGGCATCACACTTGCTAACTGACTCTACCTCAATCCATTTAGTGGACTTGTCAATTGCCACCAAGAGGTGGGTCTTATTATCCTTAGCCCTCTTGAAAGGTCCTACCATGTCGATCCCCCAGATCGCAAACGACCAGGTGACTGGAGTCATCCGTAGTTCTTGAGCCGACACGTGAGCACGGCGTCCACACTTCTGACATCTGTCACACTTACTGACCAAATCATCAACATCCATACAAGCTGTTAACCAGTAAAAAGCGTGGCGGAAAGCTTTGGCCACCAAAGATATTGAGCCAGCATGATGCCCACCGTCACCCGCATGAATCTCTTGTAAAATTTCACGACCCTCATCAGGAGAAACACACCGCTGAAACACGCTAGTCCCACTGCTCCGGTGTAACTCACCGTCCTTTATAATCATAGACTTGGGCCGCCTAGAGATCTAACACGCTAGGGTCTCATCTTGGGGTAACTCGCCACGGGTTAAGTATGCCAGGTAAGGTAGAGTCCAATCGGGGATCGCACAAAGAGCCGCCACCAATTCCCCCTCCGGGTCAGGTATAGCCAAGTCCTCCTCCGACGGCAATTTGACTGACGGGTGATGTAATAAATCCAAGAACACATTAGGTGGTACCGGCTTACGCTGGGACCCCAGTCTGGATAACGCATCAGCCACCTCACTCTTGTGCGGATCAATGTGATCCACATGATAAATCTTGAAGTGGCTAGCAAAAATGTCAACCGCCTGGCTGTAAGACGCCATACGCTTTTCTTTTGAGTCCCATGTTCTAGAGACTTGCTGAGCCACCAGGTCATAGTTGCCTAGACATCTGACCCGGCTCAAGTTCAACTCCTTGTCCACCCAGAGTCCATGAAGCAAAGTCTCATATTCTTCTGCATTGTTAGTACAAGGAAACATTAGCCTCAAAATATAACAAATTTTTTCACCTCGTGGGGAAGTTAAAACAACTCCAGCCCCTGAGCCTTCCAATTTCCTGGATCCATCAAAATGAATCATCTAGTATGTGTTGTCCGGCTTCTCCTCGGGCGACTGACTTTCTGTCCAATCATTTATGAAGTCCACCAAGGCTTGAGACTTGACAGCCGTACGAGGCGCGCACTTCAAATTGAGGGGGCCAAGCTCCAGTGCCCACTTACCGATCTTGCCAGTAGCCCCTCTATTTTGGATAATATCTCCCAAGGGGGCAGAGCTAACCACTGTGATCAGATGTCAAAGGAAGTAATGCTTCAATTTGCGATTCGCCATGAAGACCCCACAGATTAGCTTCTGACAATGCGGATACCTTTGCTTGGATTTTATCAATACCTTGCTAACATAGTAAACCGGCCTCTAAAAGGATATTCTTTCCCTGCCTCCTTACGCTCCAAAACAACCATGGTGCTGGCTGCCCTGTTGTTAGCCGCCACGTACAAGAGCAAAAGTTCTTTCTTAGCCAGAGCAGCTATGACCGGCGGCTCAGCGAACTGCTTCTGTAGTGCTTCAAGCGCCTCGTCCACAACCTTGCTCCAAACGAAGTCATTTGTCGTTTTCATCATCCGATATAAAGGGATAGCCTTCTCGCCCAGGCGGCTTATGAAATGGCTAAGTGCAGCAATTCGACCCGCCAGGCATTGAACATCACTAACACACGCCAGTTTAGACAAGGAGGTAATAGCCTTTATCTTCTTCGGGTTAGCCTCAATGCCACGCTCAGATACCAAAAATCCCAAAAGCTTGCCTGCAGGTACACCGAAAACACATTTTTCCGGGTTAAGCATCATCTTGTAAACCCTCAAATTGTCAAAAGTTTCCTTCAAATCATCTAGCAGAGTCTCCCTCTTCCTTGACTTGACCACAATACCGTCCATGTAAGCATGAACATTGCGCCCAATCTAACCATGAAGACAGTTTTGTACACAATGCTGATAAGTCGCCTGGGCACTCTTGAGCCCAAAAGACATAGACACATAGCAGAAAGCACAAAAAGGCGTAATGAAAGTCGTCTTCTCTTGATCTTTAACTGTCGTCTTGATCTGGTGGTAACCTGAATAAGCATCCAAAAAACATAGACTCTCACAACCCGTCATCGTCGTCGTCGCGTCGGGGGAGAGCAAACGGGTCAACCAGACACGTTTGTTAAGGTCCGTGGATTACATATGCCACGTCCCATTCTTCTTAAGTACTAGCATCAGGTTAGCAAGCCACTCCGGGTGAAAAACTTCAACGATGAACCCTGCTGCCAAGAGGCGGGCCACCTCTTCACCAATTCCCTTCTACCTCTCCTCATTGAATCAGCATAGAAACTGCTTAATTGGCTTATACTTGGGATCCACATTAAGATGGTGCTTAGCGAGTTCTCTCGGTACACCCATCATGTCAAAAGGTTTCCATGCAAAGATGTACCGATTCTCACTGATGAACTCGATTAACGCTCTTTCCTAGTTGGGATCCATATTAGCCCCAATAGTGAACTGCTGCAATGAGTCGCCAGGCGCGAAGTCCACCAACTTGGTATCATCCGCCGCAAACTTAAGCGATGGCTCACACTCCGTGTTATGCTTTTTTAACAGGGACATATCCGCCGGGTGGACATTCTCCTTATAAAAACTTGAGTTGTGCCTCCGCACAACTGGATTCTGCATAAGCTGCATCCCCTTCCTCACACTCAGCAACCATCTTTCGATCGCCATGCACCATGATCATCCCGTTTAACCCGGACATTTTGAGCTACAAATAAACATAGCAAGGCCTAGCCATGAATTTGGCATAAGTCGGTCGTCCAAACAGAGCATGATATGGGCTCTTAATCTTGACCACTTAAAACCACAGAGACTCCACATTGTAATTGAATTCATCAGCAAAAGAAACTTCCATTGAAATCTTGCCCACTAGATAAGCCGACTTCCCAGGCACCATGCCATTAAAAACTGTTAAAGACGGCTTAACATCATTGTCAAGCAAATTCATGCGGCGGAAAGTGTCATAATACATGATGTTCATGCTGCTGCCTCCATCCATAAGAACTTTGGTGAACACATATCCTCCCACTTGGGGAGCGACTACCAAGGCCAACTGCCCCGGGTTATCCACCCGCAGTGGGTGATCCTCCCTCATCCAGGTTTGTCATATTCATACCACTTCAAATACTATGGGAGAGCCGGCAGAGCCACGTTAACCGCCTGCTTGCGTAATTTCGGGTTAATATCAAAATTGGTTGTAAAGACGTGGTACTGGCCTGGTTAAGCTGCTTGGGATTACTCTGAAACCCGGATTGGTTATTTTTCTGCTGATTTCCACTGCCAGATTGTTGATTATTCCCTCCATGATTGCATTGGCCGTGATGGCCTGAACCTGAGCAGCCTACACCAAAACCAGACCTAGGAGGACCTGACCCACCAGAAGGCCCGCCGCTGCCGCCTGGATGCTGGTTACTACCATAGTTTTGATATTCTCACATGATCCAACAATCCTTCCAAGCATGTCTCGATGGCTGATCCGGACGGCTGTGCTTTGGGCAGAGATCATTCAACATTATCTCCAAATTATGAGTTTTACGCTTAAATGGCGGCTTGACATTACCCTTGCCACTGTTATTCCCAGTGTTGGCGTTGGCCACTTGTAGGATCAAGAGAGGGGTGTCTAGAGGGGAGTGAATAAACTACTAGCAGAAATTTAAAACCTAACCTTTTCCCAAGTTAATTGGTTGGTAGATTTTAACTATTTTAGTAAGTCTAGCAAGTATAACAGCCCTACACATGCATGTCTACAAGTATGACAGCGGAAAGTAAAGACATTGCAGATGTAAGTAAAGAGATGGATAGGAAGATCAAACGCAATAGGAGACGCAAAGATTTTTCCCGTGCTTCCGATAGGTGGTGCTATCGTATGTCCATGTTCATGGAGTCTTGAACCCACGGAGGGTAACAGTCGTGAGAGTCCATGGAGGGATCTACCCACGGAGGGTTCCACTGAGAAGCAACCTTGACTATTCCATGCGGCTTCCATCCACGAAGGACTAGCCTCACTATGGGTAGATCTTCACGATGTAGGCGATCTCCTTGCTCTTAAAACTTCTTGGTTCACTCCACAACACGAAGTAGGAAGCTACCAAGTGACACCTAACCAATCTAGGAGGCACCACCCTCCAAAGGTTAATAGGCTCGGTAATGACGATGAACTCCTTGCTCTTGTGCTTCAAGATGATAGACTCCTTAACACACAATCACTCTCTCACAGATTTGGCTTGGTAGAAGAGATGGGATTGGTGGAAAGCAACTTGGGGAGGCTAGAAATCAAGATCCATATGGTTGGATTGGAAGATCTTGACCTCAACACATGGGTAGGTGGTTCTCTCTCAGAAAACTAAGTAGGGTAGGTATGGAATAGTTCTCAGTGCTTCTCTTTCGAGTGGATGATGGTGTGAAGGGGTATATATCGGCATCCCCAAAAATCCAATCGTTACACACAATTAGTCAGACTCGGTGAGACCGATGTGTAAAATTTGGTGGTACCGAAGTGACCAAGAGTGGCAAATTTTGAATCTCGGAGGGACCGATATACAATTCTCAGTTGCACCGACAAGGTGACCAACGGTCAGATTTACCAAACTCGGTGACGCTGATTCACCATTCTCGATCGGACCAAAACCAAGAACTTGTGTAACAGAAACTTGGCAACCCAACTCGGTGGCACCGAAAGCAGTGTCGGCTGCACCAAAGTGGCTATTGTTTGGCTGAGTCTGCCTAGGGTTTAGAATCGGTGGTACCGGGATAGGAATGTTGGTTGCATCGATTTTGCATATTTGGCTTAGGATAAACTTTGGTGGAAGAGTTTGTGGATGTTTTAGTGACTGTCACTTGTGCACGTTTGAGCATATTGTTCACCATCAAAACTTTACCCCCTTTTAATAGTATTGGCTTTCCTATGGACTCAAAGTGATTTCTCGCAAATGTAAAATTTAGAGTCCCCCTTGCTTGAAGCTTAGCCAACCTATTTCCTTGAATCTAGGGGTAATTCCACAGTCTCCTCAATCCTTTTGCCAACTCAACTCTCCATGGACTATTATCTGAAATACACTAGATAGAAGTGTTAGTCCAAGAGACAATGTATGTTGTCATGAATTATCAAAACCACCAAGGGAGCATGTTGTGCTTTCAATCTCCCCCTTTCTGGTAATTGATGACAACATACAATCAAAGCTTCAATTAAAGATATGCATGGATGCAATGAAGACTTTTAGAAAACACATGACTTAGATTTCTTCCCCCTAAATGTGTGCAGTCCTTTAAAGGAGAGTTGCTTTGGAATACATGGACACACATATGAATTAAAGGGATATAAGAGTCATGTGTATCTTGGCTATATGCATCAATATATCTGAATGAAATGTATATCCTTGATCTAGACTTCACTCTTGTAAAGAAGAAAGAGATCATGTTGAGCAAAGATATGATGCATATACTTACCTTGAGTTCTTGAGCATTCTAGTAGTAGAGACACACTTGAGAAAACAATGTTAGGAAACACAAGAGTATATTACTAAAGAAAAACAATAGAACTCAAAGGATACCAAGATATGGAGAACATATAAAATATGATAGTCATTAAGATTGATATGTCTCCACCTTTAGCATTAATCTATTATATCTTTTCTCCCCTTTGATATGAAATGGTAGTACATCCTCTCCCCCTGAATCTCAGCATGTAGATATTGGGATCGAATAGGGTGAGAAAAGGAATCCTTTGTTCACCTGAGACTTTTCTCCAAAAGTAGTTTTCTCCCCCTACATTGTTTTTTATCTCCTCGATTATATAAGTGTGAACTTTTGATATTTTCCTCTCCCCCTAAATCATATCTCCTCCTTTGCATAAGCATGTAACTCTACTTTTAGCATGAAGCTTTGATATTCTCCCCCTTTGGCATAAAATACCAAAAAGGTTAAACTTGGGAGTAGTGACATGGATCATTGACAAGGAAGGGATCCAGGAGATCAAGGGTCATTGAAAGTAGGGTCCATTAAAAGACTAAGGGAATCATTGAATGTAACTTCTCTCCCTTTGGAAAATTTGAGTTTTCTTCTCCTTGGAGCTAGGGATCCTTGAATAAAGAATTTCTCTCCCGAAGTGTTGTTTGTTCTTCTCCCCCTAATTTTTTTGAAGGGGTCATCGAAGGAACAAGAATATCTCAAGAATAGAAGCAAATAAACAATATCAAAGAAACTCAGATTTTGAAAGAAAAGAAAATCGATGACTCCAGGAGAAATAAACCGATGGTACCGAGATTGTGTATTGTAGCCCGTCTGCAAATTTGGTAGGACCGAGTTATTTATATCGGTGACGCCGAATGATAAACCAAGTTTCTGTTTTAGAGAGACAAATGAAATCATTTCAAAAAGAAAAATGCGAAAGATTTACAAAGGACATCAAATAGATAAGATTTGAGTGGTTACGAGAAATCATGCAAATAGAGAGCAAACCACACAAGATTCTTAACTAAATGATGGGAGGTGACTAGGTCACCTATATTTGAGTATATTGACTTAGGAGCCAAGCAAGAATGCTTGATAATAGGTCATGCTCATCGTGTAAGCTCGAAATGGGTTTACCATTTTTTGATTAAGCATTTGATGTCTTCATATCACTTGAGTTGCTTTAGCCCATGTCTTGGAGTAAAGCCTTTTCAAGGATATGAGTACATACCTTTGAGTGATGTTGATGACATTGCTCGTAGGTGATCTTGTTGAGGATGCCCGAGGTTGATGAAAACCATCTTGAATTTGGAGCTATCCTTCTCGTTATAGTACACTAGTCACCTACAAAGGTTATTCATGCAAGGGAGAACAATGGATATATCCTATTGACATGATACCACTTATGGAATTTGCAACTAAGATCAAGCATGTGTCAAGGATATGTTTTTGTTGTCTTCTTCCTTCCATCATCAAGAGGGGTTGTGGATACTTGGTAATGACAAGATTGCTTATTATAGAAGTTAATGGCAATCTCGTTGAATTAAGTTCTTCCAAGTACCTACACAAGATTAGATGCAATACAAGGGAGCATTGTATTCCATGGCATATGATAATGAGTTACGAGATAATGGAGATAATAAGAAAGCTCATGCCTTGCTTGCAACTGAGTGAGTCTAGCTCAAGTTTGAAGCATCAATGATATTCAACTCACTCCTCAAATGACAAAATGTTTTCTCATCAAGTGGCTTGGTGAACATATTGGCCAATTGTTTCTTAGTACGAACAAGCTTAAGACCGATATCTCCTTTGCCAACATAATCATGAATAAAATGATGTCGAACTTGAATATGCTTGGTTCGAGAATGTAGCATAGGATTATGTCCAATTTTAATAGCACTTCATTGTCACAAAGTAGTGGAATTTTTTTAACATGAATACCATAATCCTTAAACGTTTGTGTCATCCATAGTAATTGCGCACAACAAGATCCAGCGGCAATATATTAAGCTTCAACAGTAGATAGAGATACTGGGTTTGTTTCTTGGAGGACCAAGACACAAGAGATCTACCTAAAAATTGACAAGTACCCAAGGTGGATTTTCTATCAACCTTGTCTCCGGCATAGTCTGAATTGGAATAGCCAACAAGATTAAAAGAAGATCCCTTGGGATACCAAATGCGAAAGTTTGGTGTTTGTATCAAGTATCTCACAATATGTTTCATAGCCAAAAGACGACACTCTTTAGGTGCAACTTGATATCTAGCACACATGCAAACACTAAGCATAATATCGGGACGAGATGCACATATATATAACAATGAAGATCATAGATTGATAAACCTTTTGATCAACCAGTTCATCCTCCCTGGTAAGGTCAATATGTCCACTAGTGGGCATAGGAGTTTTCATACCTTTGCAATCATGCATGCTGAACTTGTTGATCAAGTCCTTGGTATACTTAGTTTGAGAGATGAAAGTTCCTTTTCTTGATTGCTTGATTTGCAATCCAAGAAAGAATTTCAGCTCACACATCATAGACATCTCATACTTCTTGGACATCAACCTTCCAAATCTTTCACTAAATTGAGGGTTAGTGGGACCAAATATAATATCATCCACATAGATTTGGCATACCAATAATTCTCCATTAACTCTCTTAGTGAACAAGGTTGCATCAATTTTACCAATTTCAAAACCTTTTTCGATGAGGAACTTTGTTAAGCATTTATACCAAGCATGAGGGGCTTGCTTAAGACCATAAAGAGCTTTGCAAAGCTTGTAAACATGATTAGGTTTCTTAGGATTCACAAAACCTGGTGGCTGCTTAACATAAACTTATTCCTCAATTTCACCATTTAAAAATGTACTTTTGATGTCCATTTGATAAAGTGTGATATCATGGTGATTGCCATAAGCAAGAAGAATACGAATAGCTTCAAGTCTAGAAACGGGGGCATAAGTCTCACCTAGTCCATACCTTCGACTTGCGTATATCCTTGGGCTACGAGACGAGCCTTGTTGCGTATGACTTTACCATCTTCATCTTGTTTTTTTTGAAACACCCATTTGGTTCCGATGATGTTGCGCTCATCTTCGGGATTCTCCACGAGTGTCCACACTTTGTTCCTCTCGAAGTTGTGTAGCTCTTCATGCAGTGCGTTCAACCAATCCGCGTCTTCAAGAGCTTGTTCTACCTTTAAAGGCTCAATGCTAGAGATGAAAGAATAATGCTCACAAAAGTTAGCTAGACGGGTTTTAGAGCGAGTGATTCTCCATATTTGTATATCACCAAAGATTTGGTTTAGGGGATGGTTCTTGGTCACTTGAGCTCGAACTCGGGTCAGCTTCCGATTGTTAGATGGTGGAGCTTCTTCTTCATCATCATCTCATTCATCTTCATTGTTGTTGAAGGTGTCATTCCCTTGAGGTGGTGGTGAAGGAGGTTGTGGTGGATCTTCATGATGCACTTCCTCTTCTTCATCATCTTGTCATGTACCGCTTGTGGATGCCTCCATGTCGTGTTGAGGTTCTCCTTGACGTGAGGTAGAGGCTTCCACTTGAGTTTATGAAGTACTTTCCTTCACCTCCATGAGACGAATCTTGCTAATGGGTAGATCTGGTATGGCTTCTGAAGGATCCTTATCACCTACATCATTTGGCAATTGTTTGATTTGCGAACCATTAGATTCATCAAACTTCACATCTACCGTCGCTTCAAATTTTCGAGTGAAGTTGTTGTAGACACGGTAAGTATGAGAGTTCGATCCGTAACCAAGTAGGAAACCTTCATGAGATTTAGGAGCAAATTTAGTACGGCGATGCTTATCAAGAATGTAGCACTTTGAGCCAAATACCCGAAAGTATTCGACTTGGGGTTTGTTACCAGTGAGTAGCTCGTATGCCGTTTTACCAAGAAGCTTGTGTAAGTAAAGTCGGTTTGTGGCATGACATGTTATTTCAACGGCTTCTGCCCAAAAGTGTCTTGGTGTCTTGTATTCGTGAAGCATCGTTCTTGCCATCTTAATCAGTGTTTGGTTCTTACTTTCAACAACTCCATTTTGTTGAAGTGTGTACGTAGCCGAGAACTCATGTGAGACACATTCTTCATCAAGAAAGGTATCCACATGGGTGTTCTTGAAATCCGATCCGTTATCGCTCCGAACCTTCTTGATCTTCACTTCAAACTGATTTTGCACTTTGCGAACAAAGTTCTTGAGGATCTTTTGAACCTGCGACTTATCATCAAGAAAGAATACCCACGTAAATCTAGAAAAATCATCAACTAAAACTAGACTATAGAAATTTCCATCGATACTCTTGTAAGCATTGGGACCAAGAAGATCCATGTGAAGTAACTCAAGTGGTCTCCTAGTAGTCATGGTATTCTTAACTAGATGACTTCCACCTACTTGCTTTCTATCTTGACAAGCACTGCAAAGTCTATCTTTGTCAAAGATAACATCTTTAAAACCAAGTATATGATCACCTTTGATTAGCTTATCTAGATTTCACATGCCTACATGTCCAAGTCTTTTATGCCAAAGCCGACCTTTAGAAGATTTTGCAATTAAGCAAGTGCGAGGCTTGGATCTTCTAGTGAAATCGACAATTTATAGAGCACCTCTACGGAAACTAGTAAAGACCATTTTATGATTATCTTGCCGAAACACTTGACAATCTAGTCTCGTGAATAGAACATTGAAACCAAAATCGGCAAGTCCAGATATGGAAAGAAGATTGTAACCAAGGGATTCAACATGCATAACATTCTGAATAGAGCTATCATGGGATATGGCCACCTTACAAAGGCCAAGTACCTTACCCTTTGAGTTGTATCCAAAGGTCACGTACCGTCGAGGACCTTTGATCTCTTGGAACATGTCTTTATCACTGGTCATACGATCCGTACATCCGCTGTTGAGAATCCACTCTTTTCCTCCGGACATGTAATCCTTAAAGTTTTCCATAAGACTCAGACTCTTCATGATCTTCTCATACTCGATGTCGAACAACTCATCTTCTTCATAGTAGCCATGTTCCACATTGTCATCATCAAGTGGGAAATCCTCGTGATAAAGAACAAGGGATTCATTAGAATAGTGATGATGACAATGTTCAAGTTTATGAATGTGAATGGCTTCAAAGATAATGTTGTTGATAGTGGTGACATCCCATTTAGCACACATAAGATCATGGAGCTCAAATAGGCATTTATCAATGTTTGGATCACTAGGATTCATTGTGTGAAAAGCAATGGTTTTATGAAGAATTTCATCGGGTTTCCCTAAGGAAAGATTTGGATATCGTTTCTCCAAATAAGTCCATAAGGTATAGGCACATGCAAAGTTCTTCATTTGAGAAAGCACGAATCTTGGTAAACCTCTAACAATAAAATTGAGAGATCTTAGGTTACCAAGCATGTTAATTTCCTCTTCGTGTGTGGGATGCAATTCATCAATAGGGAGCACATAGGGATTTTCAATATATTTAGTCAAAGGGAATCTATTAAATAGATCAATCATGGCACTCTTCCATTGACTATAGTACTCTCCATCGAGAATGGGCACTCTACAACTCAAACTCTCCATTCTATACCCATCCGTCTTCTTCCATGGTGATTAAACCGAAGCAATGGAGATCAAAGCTCTGATACCACTTATAGGATCGAGAGAGGGGTGTCTAGAGGGGGGTGAATAGACTATTAGTAGAAATTTAAAACCTAACCTTTTCCCAAGTTAATTGGTTGGCAGATTTTAACTATTTTAGTAAGTCTAGCAAGTCTAATAGACCCACACATGCATGTCAACAAGTATGGCAGCGGAAAGTAAAGACATTGCACATGTAAGTAAAGAGATGGGATTGGAAGATCAAACGCAATAGGAGACGCAAAGATTTTTCCCATGGTTCCGATAGGTGGTGCTATTATACGTCCACGTTCATGGAGTCTTCAACCCATGGAGGGTAACGGTCGCGAGATTCCACAGAGGGCTCTACCCATGGAGGGTTCCATGGAGAAGCAACCTTGACTATTCCATGCGGCTTCCATCCATGAAGGACTATCCTCACTATGGGTAGATCTTCACAAAGTAGGCGATCTCCTTGCCCTTACAAACTTCTTGGTTCACTCCACAACATGAAGTAGGAGGCTCCCAAGTGACACCAAACCAATCATCGAGGCACCACCCTCCAAAAGGTAATAGGCTTGGTAATGACGATGAAATCCTTGCTCTTGTGTTTCAAGATGATAGACTCCTGAATAGACAATCACTTTCTCACAGATTTGGCTTGGTAGAAGAGATGCGATTGGTGGAAACCAACTTGGGGAGGCTAGAAATCAAGATCCATCGGTTGGAGTGGAAGATCTTGACCTCAACACAAGGGTAGGTGGTTCTCTCTTAGAAAACTGTGTAGGATAAATAAGGAATTGTTTTGAGTGATTCTCTTTTGAGTGGATGGTGGTGAAGGGGTATATATAGGCATCCCCAAAAATCCAACCGTTACACACAATAAGTCAGACTCAATGACACCGATGTGTAAAACTCGGTGGTACCGAAGTGACCAAAAGTGGCAACTTTTGAATCTCGGAGGGATCGATATAAAATTCTCGGTTGCACCGACAAGGTGACCAACGGTCAGATTTACCAAACTCGATGACACCGATTCACCATTCTCGGTCGGACCGAAAATGAGAACTTGCGTAACAGAAACTTGGCAACCCAACTCGATGGCACCTAAAGCAGTGTCGGTTGCATCGAAGTGGCTAGGGTTTGGCTAAGTCTATCTAGGGTTTAGAATCGGTGGCACCAGGATAGGAATGTTAGTTGCACCGATTTTGCATATTTGGCTTAGGAGAAACTTTGGTGGGAGAGTTTGTGGATGTTTTGGTCACTGTCACTTGTGCACGTTTGAGCATATTGTTCACCATCAAAACTTTACCCCCTTTTAATATTATTGGCTTTCCTATGGACTCAAAGTGATTTCTGACAAAAGTAAAATGTCGAGTACTCTTGCTTGAATCTTAGCCAACCTATTTCCTTGAATCTTGGGGTAATTCCACAGTCTCCTCAATCCTTTTGCCAACTCAACTCTCCATGGACTATTATCTGAAATACACTAGATAGAAGTGTTAGTCCAAGAGACAATGTATGTTGTCATGAATTATCAAAACCACCAAGGGAGCATGTTGTGCTTTCAACACTAACTCTGACCCACCGTCCTGGTTGTTCCACTTTCCTCCATTGCCATTACCATTATTATATCCTCCCCGTTCCGCGATTGACCCTTGCCATTGTTATTTTTCTTGCCCTTGGCCGATTCCTCATCATCGAAGCTAGGGTCCTTTGTTTTGTCAGAGTCTGCATACTTGGTGAGAGTCGTCATGAGTTCCCCCATGTCTTGACATTTGCGCTTGAACCGGCCAAGCTTCTGCTTCAGAGGCGTGAAGTGGCAATTTTTCTCCAAGATCAGAACTGCTTGAGATGCCGTGATATTATCAAAGGAGTGACTGATGGTCGAGACCTGCCGGACCCAATGATGGGCCGACTCATCCTCATGCTGAACGCAATAATCCAAATCCACAATCGGCATGGGTTGCTTGCACGTTCCCTGGAAATTTTTAGTGAACCTCACCCTTAACTCGGCCCAGGTGTTGATGGTATTGGGTGGCAACCCCTTCAACAACGTACGAGCCGGTCCTTCCAGCATCATGATGACATACTTGGCACACACCGCGTCACTAACATCCAGCATCTCCAGGGCTAACTCATAACTCTTGATCCAAGCCTCAAGAGGTAAGTCAGCAATATAGTTGGGCACCTTGCGAGGACCTTTAAAGTCTTTCGGCATGCGCTCATTTCGCAAAGATGGCGCTAAACATGGCATCCCCACAACCCTAGGGGTTAAGCCGGCTCCTACTGATATGGAGGGCGCAACTGTGGGTTCCTGATAAGCTGTCGCAGCTGCTAGAGCCGCTGCCTATCACTTGGCCCTTGCCCGATCCACCAACGCCTGAGCATCACGAGCTGGCCGATCAAACTCTCGGCAGGTTTCGATGTCGATCACTGCTGGAAACCGCCGGCGACTCATAATGCCGGCTGTAGCTGCGGTTTGGGATGGGTGTTGAATGCACATGACTCCGGCTGTAGGTATACTTCTCCTGCTGGGCCACCGCCGTCTGCAGGTACCCAATGTCATTCCACACTTCTTCCACGAAAGGCGCCTCATCGGGAATTGGGATTATACTGAGCCTGGTCGCCGCTACCACCATGTTCTCCATTTGGTTAGAATAATGACCCGGTTGCATCGGAAAAGACTAAGGTGTAGGCTAGTAATGGTGGCGCGGATCTGGCTGCTGCCGCTTAACCGCCGCCTGGGTTCCAGGTAATTCTGCCGGCCGGGTTATGGTCAGGGGCATGTTCCATCCCTTCCTTGGCATGTTGAAAAGATTTCTGGCTTCATATTGATCCGGTAAACGCAATTGATACCTCATCCGATGAACCCCCACTATAGATTGTTGCTCTAGTTCCAAACGGAAAGCCTCTGCCCTAAGGTGCTCCGAGTCAGCATCCATTTGAGCCTTTATCGCATTGATCTCCTATTGGACTCCGGCCATTTGGTCCTTCAACTTTGTGATTTCTGCGTTATGGGCCGCTTGATTTTCAACAGTGACCTCGATCTCCAACAGGGTTGTAAGCTCGTTCATCAAATCTAGAAGAACCTGAGTCCGTGACCTGTCCTCTTCAGCCCCGACCGCTCCATCAGCTGTGCTATTATGTGCCGCTGCGGAACCCGCCATGAAGACAACATCGTCATTAAAATGCTCGTACTCTTCCATCTCATGATGCTCCAACTCAGAGTAATGCTTGATGTAGCCCCCAAGTCCGCCGTTGTGAAGCTAATAGAGTGATTCTGTCTCTCCTCTCGAGGAGCCATCTCTGAGCAGACGAGCGTTCCTTCTCCTGACATGGTGCCTTCAAGCTCCCTGCCTTGGGTAAAGCCGACGAAGGCGTGCTTCCTGCCTGGGTTAACACGAGTGAAATCACAACATGCTCCCTTGGTGGTTTTGATATTTCATGACAACATACATTGTCTCTTGAACTAATGTTTCACCTAAGTATATTTTAGGAAATGTTCTATGAGAGGATTGGCAAAAAGGAGATTGTGGAGAAACCCCAAGATGCAAGGAAATAGGTTGGCCAAGATTCAAGCAAGACGACTCTACATTTTATATTTGTGAGAAATCACTTTGAGTCCATAGGAAAGCCAATACTATTAAAAGGGGGTAAAGTTTTGTTGGTGAACAATATGCTCAAACGTTCACAAGTGATAGTCTCCAAAAACATCCACAAAACTCTCCCACCAAAGTCTGTTCTATACCCAACACTCAAAATCGATGCAACCAACTATCCCACTTTGGTGCCACCGATTCGAGTACCTAGACAGACTCTGCCAAACCCTTGCCACTTCGATGCAACCGATTCTATACCGGTGCCATCGAGTTTAGGTTGCCAACTTTCTGTTACGCAAATTCACATTTTCGGTTCCACTGAGAATATTGTATCGGCGTCACCGAGATTGGAAATCTGACCGTTGGTCACCTTATAGGTGCAACCGAGAATTGTATATCGGTCCCTCCGAGATTCAAAAGTCGCCACCTTTTGGTCACTTCGGTACCATCGAGAATAACACATTGGTCTCACCGAGTTGGTCATTTTGTGTGTAACGGTTGGATTTTTGGGGATGCCTATATATACCCCTTCACCACCACTCACTCGAAAGAGAAGCACTCAGAACTATTCCATACCTATCATATCAGATTTTCTGAGAGAGAACCACCTACCCTTGTGTTGTGGTCAAGATCTTTCACTCCAATCATATGGATCTTGATTTCTAGCCTCCCCAAGTTGCTTTCCACCAATCCTATCTCTTCTACCAAGCCAAACCCGTGAGAGAGAGATTGTGTGTTGAGGAGTCTATCATCTTGAAGCACAAGAGCAAAGAGTTCATCATCATTACCGAGCCTATTACCTTGTGGAGGGTGGTGCCTCCTAGATTGGTTAGGTGTCACTTGGGAGCCTCCTACTACATGTTGTGGAGTGAACCAAGAAATTTGTAAGGGCAAGGAGATCTCCTACTTCGTGAAGATCTACCCCATAGTGTGGCTAGTCCTTCGTGGACGGCAGTCGTATGGAATAGTCAAGGTTGCTACTTCGTGGACCCTTTTGGGAGGAGCCCTCCGTGGACTCTCGTGACCATTACCCTTCGTGGGTTGAAGACTCCATAAACGTGGATGTACGATAGCGCCACCTATCGGAACCACGGGAAAAACCATCGTGTCTTCAACTGCGTTTGATCTACCTATCTCAACTCTTTACTTCATATGCAATGTCTTTACTTACCGCTGCGATATTTATTGACATGCATGTGTAGGGCTGTTAGACTTGCTAGCTTGATGGTCTCCAATGCTTCAGTTTAATCACCGAGAAGGAAGATGGATGTGTCTAGTATAGGGAGTTTGAGTTGTAGAGTGCCCATTCTTGATGGAGAATACTATAGTCAATGGAAGTCTTTGATGCTTGAGCTATTTAATGAATTTCAATTAAGCAAATATGTTATGTGCCCCTATGAGCCTCCTATTGATGAATTGCATCCCACACTCGAAGAGGAAATCAACATGCTTAGTAACCTAAGAACTGTCAATCTTATCGTTAGAGCTTTACCAAGATTCGTGCTTTCTCAAATGAAGAACTTTGCATGTGCATATAGCTTATGGACTGATTTGGAGAAACGATATCCAAATCTTTCCTTACAAAATCTAGATGAAATTCTGCGTAAAGCCATTGCTTTTCACAAAATGAAGCCTAGTGATCCAAACTTTGATAAATGCCTATTTGATCTCCGTGATCTTATGTGTGCTAAAGGAGATGTCACCACTATCAACAACATTATCTTTTAAAGCCATTCACACTCATAAACTTTAACATTGTCATGATCACTATTGTAATGAATCTCTTGTTCTTTATGATGAGGATTTCCCACTTGATGATGACAATGTGGAACATGGCTATTACGAAGAAGATGAGTTGTTTGACATCGAGTATGAGAAGATCATGAAGAATCCGAGTCTTATGGAAAACCTTAAGGATTACATGTCCGGAGGAAAAGAGTGGATTCTCGACAGCGGATGTACGGATCATATGACTGGTGATAAAGACATGTTCCAAGAGATCAAGCCTAATCAAGGTCCTCGACGGTACGTGACTTTTGGAGACAACTCTAAGGGTAAGGTACTTGGCCTTTCTAAGGTCGCCATATCCCATGATAGTTCTATTCAGAATGTTATGCTGATTGAATCTCTTGGTTACAATCTTCTTTCTGTGTCTAGACTTCCTGATTTCGGTTTCAATATTCTATTCAGAAAAGTAGATTGCCAAGTGTTTCGTCAAGATAATCATAAAATTGTCTTTACCGGTATTCGTGGAGGTGATCTATACATTGTCGATTTCACTAAAAGATCCAAACCCCGCACTTGTTTAATTGCTAAATCTTCTAAAGGGTGTCTTAGGCATAGAAGATTAGGACATGTTGGTATGCGTAATTTAGACAAACTTATCGAAGGTGATCATATACTTGGTATTAAAGATGTTATCTTTGACAAAGATAGACTTTGTAGTGCTTGTCAAGCTGGAAAGCAAGTAGGTGGAAGTCCTCCTGTAAGAATATCATGACTACTAGGAGACCACTCGAGTTACTTCACATGGATCTCTTCGGTCCCAATGCTTACAAGAGTCTCGGTGGAAATTCCTATGGTCTAGTTATAGTTGATGATTTTTCAAGATTTACGTGGGTATTGTTTCTTGATGATAAGTCACAGGTTCAAAAGATCTTCAAGAACTTCACTCGCAAAGCGCAAAATCAGTTTGAAGTGAGGATCAAGAAGGTTCGGAGCGATAACGGATCTGAGTTCAAGAAGACCCATGTGGATACCTTTCTTGACGAAGAAGGTGTCTCACATGAGTTCTCGGCTATGTACTCACCTAAAAAAATGGAGTTGTTGAGAGGAAGAACCGGACACTCATTGAGATGGCAAGAACGATGCTTGACGAATACAAGACGCCAAAGCACTTTTGGGTAGAAGCCGTGGTAACAGCATGTCATGCGACAAACCGACTCTACTTGCACAAGCTTCTCGGTAAAACGGCATACGAGCTACTCACCGGTAACAAACCCAAAGTTGGATACTTTCGGGTATTCGGCTCTAAGTGCTACATTCTTGATAAGCATCGTCGTACTAAATTTTCTCCTAAATCTCATGAAGGTTTCCTACTTGGTTATGGATCGAACTCTCACACTTACCGTGTCTACAACAACTTCACTCAAAAAGTTGAAGAGACGGTAGATGTGAAGTTCGATGAATCTAATGGTTCACAAGTCAAATAATTGCCAAATGATGTAGGTGATAAGAACCCTTCGGAATCTATCCTAGATTTACCCATCAGCCAGATTCGTCCCATGGAGGTGAAGGAAAGTACTTCATCAACTCAAGTGGAAGCCCCTACCTCATGACAAGGTGAACCACAACATGACATGGAGGCATCCAGAAGCGGTACACGACAAGATGATGAAGAAGAGGAAGTACATCATGAAAATCCACGACAACCTCCTTCACCACCACCTCAAGGGAATGACACCTTCAACAACAACGAAGATGAATGAGATGATGATGAAGAACAAGCTCCATCAACCAACAATCAGAAGCTGACCCGAGTTCGAGCACAGGTGACCCAGAACCATCCCCTAAATCAAATCTTTGGTGATATAAAAACAGGGAGAATCACTCGCTCTAAAACTCGTCTAGCAAATTTCTGTGAGCATTATTCTTTCATTTCTAGCATTGAGACTTTGAAGGTAGAACAAGATTTTGAAGACATGGATTTGGTTAACACTATGCATGAAGAGCTTCACAACTTCAAAAGGAACGAAGTGTGGACACTCGTGGAGAAGCCCGAGGATGAACACAACATCATCGGAACCAAATGGGTTTTTCGAAATAAGCAAGATGAAGACGGTCAAGTCGTGCGCAACAAGGCTCGCCTCGTAGCTCAAGGATATACGCAAGTCGAAGGTATGGACTACGATGAGACCTATGCCCCTGTCGCTAGACTTGAAGCTATTCACATTCTTCTTGATTATGCCAACCACCATGATATCATGCTTTATCAAATGGATATTAAAAGTGCATTTTTAAATGGTGAGATTGAATAAGAGGTTTATGTTAAGCAACCACCCGACTTTGTTAATCCTAAGAAACCTAATCATGTTTACAAGCTTCGTAAAGCTCTTTATGGACTTAAGCAAGCCCCTCGTGCTTGGTACAAATGTTTAACGAAGTTTCTTATCGAAAAAGGTTTTGAACTTGGTAAAATTGATGCAACCTTATTCACTAAGAGAGTTAATGGTGAACTATTTGTGTGCCAAATTTATGTGGATGATATTATCTTTGGTTCCACTAACCCTCAATTTAGTGAAAGGTTTGGAAGGTTGATGTCTGAGAAGTATGAGATGTCTATGATGTGTGAGCTGAATTCTTTCTTGGGTTGCAAATCAAACAATCGAAAGAAGGAACTTTCATCTCTCAAACTAAGTATACCAAGGACTTGATCAAAAAGGTCAACATGCAGGAATGCAAAGGTATGAAAACCCTTATGCCTACTACAGGACATGTTGATCTTACCAGAGAGGATGAGCCGGTTGATCAGAAAGTTTATCGATCAATGATTGGTTCACTTTTATATCTATGTGCATCTTCTCCCGATACTATGCTGAGTGTTTGCATGTGCGCTAGATATCAAGCTGCACCAAAAGAATGTCATCTTTTAGTTGTTAAACGCATTGTGAGATACTTGATACAAACGTCAAATTTTGGCATTTGGTATCCCAAGGGATCTTCTTTTGACCTTGTTGGCTATTCTGATTCGGACTATGCCGGTGACAAGGTTGATAGAAAATCCACCACGGGTACTTGTCAATTTTTGGGCAGATTTATTGTATCTTGGTCCTCTAAGAAACAAAACTCGGTATCTCTATCGACTATCGAAGCTGAGTATATTGCTGCTGGATCTTGTTGTGCTTAACTTATTTGGATGACACAAACCTAAAGGATTATGGAATTCATGTTAAAAATGTTCCATTACTTTTTGACAATGAAAGTGCTATTAAAATTGGTCATAATCCTGTGCAACATTCTCTAACTAAGCATATTCAAGTTCGACATCATTTCATTTGTGACCATGTTGCAAAAGGAGATATTAATCTTAAGCATGTTTGCACTAACAAGCAATTGGCCTATATCTTTACTAAGCCACTTGATGAGAAGACATTTTGTCACTTGAGGAGTGAGTTGAATATCATCGATGCTTCAAACTTGAGCTAGACTCACTCGGTTGCATGCAAGGGCATGAGCTTTCTTGATATTTCCATGTATCTTAACATTTCATCTTATGCCATGGAATTCTATGCTCCCTTGTATTGCATCTAATCTATTGTAGCTACTTGGAAAAACTTCATTCCACAAGATTGCCATGAACTCCAATCATAAGCAATCTTGTCATTACCAAGTATCCACAACCCCTCTTGATGATGGAAGGAAGAAGGCCACTCAACCATTTCCTTGACATATACTTGATCAAAATTGCACACTCTCAATTTGTATCATGTCAATTGGATATATCTATTGTTCTTCCTTGCATGACTAATCTTTGTAGGTAACCAGTAAACTAGAACAAGAAGGATTGCTCAAAACTCAAGATGATCTTCATCAACCTAGAGCATCATCAACAAGTTCATCTACAAGCTACGTCATCAACATCACTCAAAGGTATGAACTCATGTCCTTGAAAAGGCTGTACTCCCAGAAATGAGCTAAAACAACTCAAGCGACATGAAGACATTAAGACGCTTAATCGAAAAATGGTAACCCCATTTTGAGTTTAACGTAGAGTATGACCTATGATCAAGTATTCTTGCTTGGCTACTAAGTCGATATACTCTAATATAGGTGACCTAGTCACCGCCCATCATCTAGTTAAGAATCTGGTGTGGTTTGCTCTCTATTGCATGATTTTTCATAACCACTCAAATCTTCTCTAGTTGACGTTCCTTGTATATTTCATTTCAAATGTTTCTCTTGACTTTGTGAAAACAGAAACTTGGTTTCTCTTTCGGAGCCGCCGACCCAGATATCTCAGTTCTACCGAAATTGCAAACAAGTTGCACTGCAACATCTCGTTACCACCGATCTATCTATCTCGGACTCATCGATTTTCATTCTGATTCATTTGAATTCATTTTTTCAATTCTTTGTTTTCTTAGTAAACTGTCTTGTAATACTTCTATTACTTCGATGATCCCTCATAAAAAAACCTTGTATTGCTTAGGTGGAGAAGAACTAAAGTTAGTATTAAGGACAGAGTTTCTCTCTTCAAGGATCCCTATCTTCAATGAAAAAAGGAGGAGCAGAACAAATCATTTTTCATGACACTGTCAGTTTTCATTTCTATGAATCCTACATTTCGATGACCCTTGTTCTCAAGGATCCCTTCTCAGTTAATGATCCCTGTATCTATCCCTGTTTTTGTTTTTCGCCCTTGCTTTTGGAAATTAATGCCAAAGGGGGAGAAGATCAAAGCTTCAACCATGTCGGGAGAAGACCAAAGCTTAATGCTAAAGGGGAGATACATGCTTATGCAAAGGGGGAGATATGATCAAGGGGGAGAGACAACATCAATACTCATATCTTTATAAACAGGGGGGAGAATATGAAAGTAGGGGGAGAAGGAAATCGTTGACCTTTCTCACCTTATCCAATCCTAACATCTACATGCTAAGTTTCAGGGGGAGAGGATAATCCATTTTCATATCTACGTGAGAAAATTCTCAATGATTTTGGAGACATATCAATTCTAAGGAATACTATTTTTTTATGTCCTCCATATCTTGGAAATTTTGAGTTGTATTGTCTTGTTATTTGGTAGAATACTCTTGTCTTTCCTAACATTATTTTCTCAAGTGTGTTTCTATTACCAGGATGCTCAAGAACTCAAGGTAAGTATATGCATCATATCCTTGGTCAAGATGATCTCTTGCTTCTTGCACATATTGTTTGCAAGAGTGATGTCTTAAACGAAGATACATCTCATTCATATATATTTGATGCGTATAGCTAAGATACACATGACCTGCTATATCCCTTCTACCTTATATGTGTTCATGCATTCAAAAGCAACTATCCTTTAAAGAACTGCACACATTTAGGGGGAGCAAGTCTAAGTCATGTGTCTCTCAAATTCTAGTATAACCATGCATATCTTTATTTGAAGCTTTGATTGTATGTTGTCATCAATTACCAAAAAGGGGGAGATTGAAAGCACAACATGCTCCCTTGGTGGTTTTGATAATTCATGACAACATACATTGTCTCTTGAACTAATGTTTCAACTAAGTATATTTCAGGAAATGTTCTATGAGAGGATTGGAAATAGGAGATTGTGGAGAAACCCCAAGATGCAAGCAAATAGGTTGGCCAAGCTTCAAGCAAGAGAACTCTACATTTTATATTTGTGAAAAATCACTTTGAGTCCATAGGAAATCCAATACTATTAAAAGGGGGTAAAGTTTTGTTGGTGAACAATATGCTCACACGTGCACAAGTGATAGTCACCAAAAACATCCACAAAACACTCCCACCAAAGTCTGTTCTATACCCAACACTCAAAATCGGTGCAACCAACTATCCCAGTTTGGTGCCACCGATTCCAGTACCTAGACGGACTCTGCCAAACCCTTGCCACTTTGATGCAACCGATTCTATACCGGTGCCACTGAGTTTAGGTCGCCAAGTTTCTGTTATGAAAATTCACATTTTCGGTTCCACCGAGAATGTTGTATCGGCGTCATCGAGATTGGAAATCTGATCATTGGTCACCTTATCGGTGCAACCGAGAATTGTATATCGGTCCCTCTGAGATTCAAAAGATGCCACCTTTTGGTCACTTCGGTACCACCAAGATTAACACATCGGTGTCACCGAGTTGGTCATTTTGTGTGTAACAGTTGGATTTTTGGGAATGCCTATATATACCCCTTCACCACCACTCACTCTAAAGAGAAGCACTCAAAACTATTCCATACCTATCCTATTAGATTTTCTGAGAGAGAACCACCTACCCTTGTGTTGAGGTCAAGATCTTCCACTCCAGTCATATGGATCTTGATTTCTAGCCTCCCCAAGTTGCTTTCCACCAATCCTATCTCTTCTACCAAGCCAAACCCGTGAGAGAGATTGTGTGTTGAGGAGTCTATCATCTTGAAGCACAAGAGCAAGGAGTTCATCATATTACCGAGGATATTACCTTTTGGAGGGTGGTGCCTCCTAGATTGGTTAGGTGTCGCTTGGGAGCCTCCTACTTCGTGTTGTGGATGGAACCAAGAAGTTTGTAAGGGCAAGGATATCGCCTACTTCGTGAAGATCTACCCCATAGTGAGGCTAGTCCTTCGTGGACGGAAGCCATATGGAATAGTCAAGGTTGCTACTTCGTGGACCCTTTTGGGTGGAGCCCTCCGTGGACTTTCGCGACCGTTACCCTCTGTGGGTTGAAGACTCCATAAACGTGGATGTACGATAGCACCACCTATCGAAACCACGGAAAAACCATCGTGTCTTCAACTACGTTTGATCTACCTATCTCAACTCTTTACTTCATATGCAATGTCTTTACTTTCTGCTGCCGTATTTATTGACATGCATGTGTAGGGCTATTAGACTTGCTAGCTTAGCTAAAACTGTTAAAATCTGCCAACCAATTAACTTGGGAAAAGGTTGGGTTTTAAATTTCTGCTAGTAGTCTATTCAGCCCCCCTCTAGACACTCTTCTAGTGATCCCTCAACAGGTAGGTTGGGAGCGCCAGGCCGGCTCATCGAGGTCGATGCAGATGTCCAGCTCGAGTTCAGATCCACCGATCTTACCAATGAAGATGTGAATTCCTCCAAAGGGGACCTGGTACCCATACTCGATTGGGTCGGCCTCGGGGCCCCATCCGGCATCTACGATGTAGAGCTTGCTGCGGCGACTCTTGGTCAGCATGCCAACGGCGTATCCCTCGATCCCCGGGAGAGATCCCTTCGAGAACCTTACACCACCAAGCGCAAGCCCCAAGGTGGGCGCCAACTGTCATCTATTTTTGACGATAGATTTCCGGGTCAACGGACTTAGGGTCGAGGCCATCGCTAAGGTAGTGAACTCGAAGGGGTTGATCGGAATCAAGAGACAAGGTTTTATCCAGGTTCGGCCCCTCGGAAAGAGGTAAAAGCCTACGCCCTACTTTTTGTTTTACTGATTGTGTAACGATTATAAGGGAACGAGTTCGCTTGACCTAGCTCTCGATTAGTTGTTTCATGCCCTAAGCAGCCCAGGTAAGCCGCCCTAATATAGATGGGTCAAGGCTCCTGGGCTTACAAGAGTCCCGATCGGGGTAACATAGCAACCGACCTCTACGCTAACTAAACATGCCTTATCTGACAAAGTCTCTCCCGGCGGCTTAAGTCCATCGAGTTACATCCGGCCTTATGGCTCTGGGCCCTCCGGCCCACTGGTTAGCATCCTCCTAGAATCATCGTAAGCCGCCAACCGCATGACCCGTCCCCACCTGGACGGGTCTTAGCCTGGATGTATATCCCCAACAGTCTTCGTTGTAGTTGTAGTACAGGTTGCTGATGGCAGTCGTGTACGGGCCGTAGCCGAGACAACCTTCCTCTAGTGGGGGCGGGCCAATGCAGCCGCTGGATGTAGCCTCTCAGCCTCTAGACGACTTGAAGAGTTGGGCGGAGGGTCTTCGCTATTGTTGGAGCATACGATGGCATCTCGGTGGCAGCCGACCATAGGCCTGTGGCCAGCATGACATTTCCTGGCATGGTGCATTGCCACACCCACTGGGTGTAGCCTCCGGGCCTTCATGCGATGGGGGCTTCCCCACATAAATGATCATGAAAAATACAAAGGTAGTCTGTGCAGATATATCAAATATTTGGTTTTAGTACTGCAAGTTTTATACATAGGGAATGTCAACTCGGTTTTGTCTGAGACCCCCTTGGTCGTTTTTGTGTGCCCTTTGCTCTTTGGCTTTCTCGCCATCCAGACAGTCGGTTTGCGGTCTTTAGCTAGGACAAGAAGTGGGCCGCAGAGTGAAGCGTATAGTACTTGGATGCTAGGGAGTGGATTCGATCGAGCGGGCTTTCGCGATGGAAATGACTGGGTCGCCCAAGCAGTTTTCTCCTCTGGTATTTTTTCGCATGGGTGACCTCTAGCTTTTTCTCTTGGTAGCCGGACAGCCCTGGTGCAGTGTATAGATGGCCGATAAGGTTGGCGTGCAATACCAAACTACCAAAAGCAAAAATTTGGCCGAGGACGAAGATGTCGCCACAACCAATGTTGTTATCAAAGTACATACAGGCCAACAATCCCGATGATCACACAGCAGACTCTCAATGAAAGCACCAATTGTCATGGTGTTCTCACGACAGATTCCATGGGATGGCTAATTGAGAGGTGAGAGCAGGTCTATGATCGACATCCTGGACAGGATTGGGCAACAACACACGGTGGTTTACCCAGATTTGGGGCCCTCCATGGGAGGTAACACTGATACGTCTCCAACGTATCTATAATTTACGAAGTATTCATGCTATGTTTACAATAATTCTATATTATTTTGGTATGATTTTATTAGAACTAACCCGGATTGACGCTGTTTTTAGCAGAACTACCATGGTGTTGTTTTTTCTGCAGAAATAAAAGTTCTTGGAATGGGCTGAAAATTTACAGAGAATATTTTTGGAAAATGTAAAAATACTCGAGAAAACAGATACCAGAGAGGAGTCCCGAGGCAGCCACAAGCCACCAGGGAGCGCCCCCTGGCTTGTGGGCCCCTCGGGATTCCTTTCACATGATTACAACGCCAAGTACTCCTATAAATCCAGAAAACCAAGAAAGAAATCTAGATTGGGAGTTCCGCCGCCGCAAGCCTCTGTAGCCACAAAAAAACAATAGGGAGCCCGTTCCGGCACCCTACCAGAGGGGGAAGCCATCACCGAAGGCCATCTTCATCATCCTGGCGATCTCCATGAGGAAGAGGGAGTAGTTCACCCTCGGGGCTGAGGGTATGTACCAGTAGCTATGTGTTTGATCTCTCTCACGTGTTCTTGATATGGCACGATCTTGATGTACCGCGAGCTTTATTAATATAGATGAATCATATGGAGTTTTCCCCTCTCTATCTTCTTGTGATGAATTGAGTTTTCCCTTTGCAATTTTCTTATCGGATTGAGTGTTTAAGGATTTGAGAACACTTGATGTATGTCTTGCGATGGGCTATCCATGGTGATAATAGGATTTTCTATTGATCCACTTGATGTATGTTTTGGTGATCAACTTGCGGGTTCCGTGACCTTGGGAATCTATGCATAGGGGTTGGCACACGTTTTTGTGTTGACTTTCCGATAGAAACTTTGGGGCACTCTTTGAAGTTCTTTGTGTTGGATTGAACATGATGAATTTGAAATTGTGTCATGCATATCGTATAATCAATCCCATGGGTAATCGTGGTGACATTGGAGTATCTAGGTGACATTAGGGTTTTGGTTGATGTGTATCTTAAGGTGTTATTTTAGTACGAACTCTAGGGCCGTTCGTGACATTTATAGGGATAGCTCATAAGATTGATCGGAAAAGATATCTTTCAGGTTGTTTCGTACCCTAGAATAATTTCTTTGTTTGTTCTCTGCTATTTGCAACTTTGGAGTGAACTCTTTCTCGCGCGTGAGAGATTTACGTATGATTCAACTATGTTAGTATTGTTGAAAGAAATTGCACTAGTGAAAGTATGAACCCTAGGCCTTGTTTCTAAGCATTCAAATACCATTTTGTGATGACTTTTATGATTAGTTACCTTGATGTTTTTATATTTTCAGATTACAAAAACCTATAACTACCATCCATATTACACTTGTTTCACCATCTCTTCGCCAAACTAGTGCACCTATACAAGTTACCATTGTATTGGGTGTGTTGGGGACACAAGAGACTCTTTGCTATTTGGTTGCATGGTTGTTCGAGAGAGACCATCTTCATCCTACACCTCCCACGAATTGATAAACCTTAGGTCATCCACTTAAGGGAAATTTGCTACTATCCTACAAAACTCTGCGGTTGGAGGCCCAACACGAGTCTACAAGAAGAAGGTTGCGTAGTAGATATCAAACACCCCTACTCCTGCATGTTGATACGTCTACAATGTATCGCTAATTTATGAAGTATTCATGCAATATTCACCTATGTTTGAAATACCTTTATATGGTTTTGATGCACTTTGTATGATTTATTTAGAACTAACCAGTACTGACGTTGTTTTCAACAGAACTACCATGGTGTTGTTTTTTGTGCAGAAAATGAAGTTCTCAGAATTTCCCAAAACCTTTTGATGATTTATTTTTTTGGAACAAAAGATGCATTGAGTTTTCCTCACTCGATGTTGTTATGATGAATTGAGTTTTCCCTTTGACATTTTGTTATTACCGGATTGAACATCTTTATGGATTTGAGAGTACTTGATATGTGTCTTGCATGCAGGTACCCGTAGTGACATTGGGGTATTCAAGTGATTCACTTGATATATGTTATGGCATCAACTTACCGATTCCAGTGACCTTGGGAATCTATGCATAGGGGTTGATTGCACGTTTTCATACCATGTTCTCCGATAGAAATCTTGGGGCACTATTTGAGGTTCTTTGTGATGGCTTGAGTAATATGAATCTAAAATTGTTTGATGTGTATCATATAACTAACTCATGGATACTTGTGGTGACATTGGAGTATATAGGTGACATTAGAGTTGGTTGATGCGTATCATATGGTGTTATTCTAGTACAAACTCTTAGATAGATCGATCATAAAGGATAACTTGGTTATGTTAGTACAAACTTTTGATAGATTGATCGGAAAGTATAACTTGGTTATTTTAGTATGAACTCTTGATAGATCGATCATAAAGGATAACTTGGTTATTTTAGTATGAACTCTTGGATAGATCGATCGGAAAGTATATCTTTAAGGTGGTTTCGTACCCTACAAACAATTTCTTCTTATGTTCTCTGCTATATAAGAACTTTGGAGTGATTCCTTGTTGCATGTTGAGATATGGTTGTGTGATCCAATTATATTAGCATTGTTGAGACATTGCACTAGGGAAAATACGAACCCTAGGCCTTGTTTTCAAGCATTGCAATACCATTTGTACTCACTTTTGTTACTTCCTACCTTGATGTTTTTATATTTTCATGTTAAAAAAATCTATATCTGGCATCCATCCTACACTTGTATCACCATCTCTTCGCCGAACTAGTGCACCTATACAATTTGCCATTGTATTGGGTGTGTTGGGGACACAAGAGATTTCGTGTATTCGATTGCAGGGTTGTTTGAGATATACCATCTTCATCCTACACCTACAACGGATAGATAAACCTTAGGTCATCCACTTGAGGGAAATTTGCTACTATCCTACAAAACTCTGCGCGTGGAGACCCAACACGAGTCTTCAAGAATAAAGTTGCATAGTAGACATCAAGCTCTTTTCTGGCGCCATTGCCGGGGAGGTGAGTGATTGAAGGTATATCTTTAGATCTTGCAATCAAATCTTTTAGTTTCTTGTTATTCACTAGTTTGGTTTTATAAAAGAAAACTATAAAAAATGGAGTTTAGGTTGCATCAATTGCTTCGTTTTCTTAATGTCTCTCGTGAAAAGGATGTCTCAGAAAATGGTGCTCAATTAGTAGAGGAAGAATTTACGAAAATACTTTATGAGAATTCCTTGAATTATGAGAATCATAGAAATATTGTTAGTATGAATTTTCTGAATATCCATGATCCTAATGATATGAAAAGCCACAAGCTTGGAGTTGTTGTGTTTGATGAAGATGATATTTTTAGTGCCTCAAGTTTTGATGAGCAAAACAATTATGATGATAGCATGCCTCCTATGTATGATGGTTATTGTGATGACATGTATGCTATAAAGAGTAATCACAACCATGAATATGTCTATCAAGTACCTCATGATATTTATTTCGTTGAGTTTGCTCCCACTATTATGAATGAGAAGAATTTTGCTTATGTGGAGAGTGATAAATTTTCTATGCTTGTAGATCGTGAAAACAATGTTGTAGGTGATAGTTATATTGTTGAATTCCTTCATTATTCTATTGAAAATTATTATGAGTTAGGAACATATGCTTGTAGGAATAGCAATAATATCAAGTTTCCTCCCTATGTGTTCAAAGTTTCGAAGTTGCACTTGTTTTGCCTTCCTATGCTAGTCGATTCTTCATACCATAAATTGTTTCATCACAAAATACCTATGCATATAAAGTGGGTTAGACTTAAATGTTCTTGTCATGTGATTCATGATGCTCTCTTGCATTTTCAACTTTTATTCCTATACGAGCATCATTGAAATCATCATGCCTAGCTAAAAGGCATTAAATAAAAGCGCTTGTTGGGAGACAACCCAACACTTTTACTTTCCATTTTTGTGTGTACACATGATTAAGATACTTTAGTAATCATGTGTATTGTCTTTTATTTCAATAAAGTGCCAAGTAAAGCATTTTGGATAGTGTGGATACTTGCTTGTTTCATTCTGTGCAAAAACAAAAAGTTTTGCGTCTAGTATATGAATTATTTGATAATACTGGAGCATCAAATTTTTTTGAATTTTTTGCAAAACAAAATTCTATGCAAATTCTGTACATTTTCCTAATGTTTCAGAATTTTTGGAGTCAGGAAAACATGGTGATCATTCAGATCTTCACAGACTGTTCTGTTTTTGACAGATTCTGTTTTGCATGCATAGTTTGCTTGTTTCAAGTGTTTCCATAGCCTATATTTGGTGATATAAATTGTGGCAATGATGGTATATAGTAGGTATTATCTGATAACAATTATGAATCTTGTCTTGACAGTACCTAAGTGAATGATCTATATTTAATATACTAAACAATCTCAAGAAGTTCCGTTAAGTTTTGTGTGATTGAAGTCTTCAAGTTTTGGGCGAGATATGGATATGTGGTGAATAAGAAGAAAGTACCTAAGCTTGGGGATTCCCAAGGCAACCCCAAGGTAATATACAAGGAAGACTCAAGCGTCTAAGCTTGGGGATACCCCATAAGGCATCCCCTCTTTTGTCTCCAATATTATCGGTACATCTTATTTGGGGCTATATTTTTATTCGTCACATGATATGTGTTTTTGTTGGAGAATCATTATAATTTGTTGTTCTCTGTTATATGGTACTTATTTATTTTTCAATAAAAGTTCCAAGAGTTGCATTAGGATGCTTGCATTACACATTTTGATATGTGATGTGTATAAAACATAAACTATTGTTGTAGTGTTTGAATTTTCATATTTTAATGGAATGCGTAAAGTTTCTGAAATTGTTATACAGTGTTTTAATATAAATTATTTAGCATGTCCTAAATTTTCATAATTTTTTGAGTTATATACGTAACGGGTTTAATAGATTGCTAGAGATTGTTCTATTTGGACAGATTGATGTCATAGTTTTGTTATCAACTTATCCTATAGTTTGCAGAGCCTATATTGGTAGATATAAATTGTGGAAACAATAGTAAATAGTACATGATGTATGAAATTATTTTACAACTTGTATTGGCAGCACATGAAGTGTTGATATCTTTTTATGTGTACTAACCTATCTCACAAGTTCTTTTGAAGGTTTGTGTGGATGAAGTTTTTGAGACTTACGTGAAACCGGGATATGAGAAGTTTGAACAAGATAAAAAATCTCAACATTGGGGATGCCCAAGGCACCCCAAGTAAATATTTCAAGAATCCTCAAGAAGCTAAGCTTGGGGATGCTACACATCCCACCTCTCTTCATCAAACAAATATCGGTTAGCCTACATTGAGCCTAAATTTTTATTTGTCCACATGATATGTGCTATTCTAGGAATGCATTTTTTACTTAGTTTGCTATTTTAATAAAATTCTTAAATATGAAAATAGTTATAGATAGAGAGATTCCTCACATAGATACTCGGTTGTTTGACTACTCATTGATCTTTTTATATCTTTTGAGAATAGTTTGATGTTGACTCTTGTTCTTCACTTATATCCTAAGAGTAAATTTTGAATCAAGCAAATATCATTATTACTAAATGTGCTTTATGCTTAGTAGTAGCTTCACATGTGGTTTGGAAAGTGAAATATTTTGATGCTGGACATCACAATATTGGTCATACAAGCAATTCGTGGATGATAACTACTCCCTCCGTCCCAAAATAAGTGACTCAAAAGTGACTCAACTTTGTACTAACTTTACTGCAAAGTTGAATCACTTTTGAGTCACTTATTTTGGGACGGAGGAAGTATAAGGAAGAGAACTTTCACATACAAATATATTATTTTGGACATCTTCTATGATTGTGAATACCCATTACTTATTTTCAAACTTGAGAAAATTAGTTGAAGATGGACAAGGAAGACAACCCAATGAGTTATGGTCGTATATATTTGCATAGAAGTTATATTGGTATGGATCCTCCAACATGTGGTGTTCGCTTAGAATATTTTGCTAGCCAAAAATTCATACTAAATAGAGATTTTACTTCTGCATCCAAAAACCCTTAAACCCAGTTTCTTGCCATGAGTGCCCACCATACTTACCTATGGATTGAAAAAGATCCTTCAAGTAAGTTGACATCGATGCAAAAAGGCAATAAAAATTGCTTGTAAATTGTGTTTGATCATTTATTGTAAGAGAAAATTGAGCGTTGTACGAACTAATGATGGCAAAGTAATAAAATAGACGGAATGCAAACTAAAGGTTTCTATCATAAGGGGTAATATAATGTGACATTCTTTTGCATTAAGGGATTGTGGATACGAAACCAAAAAGGGCATGACAACCTCTGCTTCCCTCTACGAAGGCCCTATCTTTCACCTTTCGGTATTTACTTTTACGCAAGAGTCAACAATATGCATTCTAATTTCAACCTCAATTATTCTCTAGTTGGAAAGCATCATGTGGTGGGGAAAGACCTAGGCACATATGGCCAGTCAAATATATTTTATCGTGACGTATTATTGTTGACAATTATGTCTATGATAAATGAGTTGGTAGGCGAAACGTTAAGACCCTATCTTCCTATGTGTTCGATGGATGCAATTTATTCTAAAAATATGATTTGAGTACTAGAAATCATAGAATACTATATGATGATTGAGTATGTGGATCTCTTACTTAGACTTTGTTGAGAATAAGTTGAATTGCAATTGTTTGGTGACTAAGAACATAGGTTGTTAAGTTTCAAGATAATTCATTGTTTGAACCATAACTTGTGAATTGGTTGCTAATTTATCATGATGAGTTTTATTAGAACGAGTTGCTGTTATGATACTAGAAAAAGTGGTTGAAATTATCATTGATCAAACCTATGCACTATGCTAGAATTCACACTACATAAATTATTTCTTTTATCATTTATCTACTAGAGGACGAGTAGGAATTAAGCTTGGGGATGATGTTACGTCTCCAACGTATCGATAAATTATGAAGTATTCATGCAATATTCACCTATGTTTACAATACCTTTATATGGTTTTTATGCACTTCATATGCTTTATTCAGAAATAACCCGGACTGACATTGTTTTCAAGAGAACTACCATGATGTTCTTTTTTGTGCAGAAAATGAAAGTTTTCAGAATCGCCCGAAACTTTTTGATGAATTTTTTGGAACAAAAGAGGCACTAGACACTTCGTGGGAGAGCCTGAAGAGCCATGAGGTGGGCACCACAAACTAGGGCGTGCGAGGCCCCCCTGGCGCCTTGGTGTTCAATGCTCACCTCGTGTCCCACCTTCGCCTGAAACCAACGCCAAAAATTCTATAAATATAGAAACCATCAGAAATAACCCTAGACTCCTGGTTCCGGCACTGTAACTCTCTATATCGACGAAAAACCAACCTGGAGGCGTTCCAGTACCCTGCCAGAGAGGGTAGGTCATCTTATGTGGCCATCTTCATCATCCTGGCGGACGCCATGATGAGGAGAGAGTAGTCCACCCTCGGGGCTGATGATTTGTACTAGTAGCTATGCATTCAATCTCTCTCTCATGTTCTTGATATGGCACGATCTTGATGTATCATGAGCTTTATTAATATAGTTGGGTCATATGGTGTTTTCCCCTCTCTATCTTGTTGTGATGAATTGAGTTTTCCCTTTGATATTTTGTTATTACCGGATTGAACATCTTTATGGATTTGAGAGCACTTGATATGTGTCTTGCATGCGGATACCCGTAGTAACATTGGGGTATTCAAGTGATTCACTTGATATATGTTATGGCGTCAACTTACGGATTTCGGTGACCTTGGGAATCTATGCATTGGGATTGATTGCATGTTTTCATACCATGTTCTCCGATAGAAATCTTGGGGCACTATTTGAGGTTCTTTGTGATGGCTTGAGTATTATGAATCTAAAATTGTTTGATGTGTATCATATAACTAACTCATGGATACTTGTGGTGACATTGGAGTATCTAGGTGACATTAGAGTTGGTTGATGCGTATCATATGGTGTTATTCTAGTACGAACTCTTAGATAGATCGATCAGAAAGGATAACTTGGTTATGTTAGTACAAAATCTTGATAGATCTATCGGAAATGATAACTTGGTTATTTTAGTACAAACTCTTGATAGATCGACCGGAAAGAATAAGTTGGTTATTTTAGTACAAACTCTTAGATAGATCGATCGGAAAGGATAACTTTAAGGTGGTTTCGTACCCTACAAAAAATTTCTTCTTATGATCTCTACTAGACAAGAACTTTGAATTGATTCTTCGTTGCATGTTGAGGGATGGTTATGTGATCCAATTATATTAGCATTGTTGAGAGATTGCACTAGCGAAAGTATAGATCCTAGGCATGGTTTTGAAGCATTGCAATACTATTTGTGCTCACTTTTGTTACTTGCTACCTTGTTGTTTTTCTATTTTCGAATTACAAACCTATAGCTATCATCCATACTACACTTGTATCACCATCTCCTCGCCAAACTAGTTCACCTATACAATTTGCCATTGTATTGGGTGTGTTGGGGCACAAGAGATTTCTTGTATTTGATTGCAGGGTTGTTTGAGAGAGACCATCTTCATCCTACACCTCCCACGGTTTGATAAACCTTAGGTCATCCACTTGAGGGAAATTTTCTACTGTCCTACAAAACTCTGTGCTTGGAGGCCTAACATGAGTCTACAAGAATAAAGTTGCGTAGTAGACATCACATGTCTGATGTACATATGAGGTGTATGTGGTGGTACATGGTTGCTCCTAGAGCTTCTTGGAGGAGGAAGGAGGAGGCCCTCCGCTCTCCTCTTCTCCTGGAATGTGTGTGAGAATGAGTGGGAGTGAAGAGTTTTCCATGGGTGGGTTCCCTGGGTCACCTTATAAAGCGGTTCCCAGGGATCAAGGGGTGGCCCACATGGCCTACTCCACACTATTGGAGGCAACGGATGATGTGGCGTATTACATGTGCATAGTGTGACACTATTGCCAATAGTGTTGGACTATTGGAGCGTAGTGACCCTGAACTGACATGGCTATGGTGCCTTCTCGTTATTTTTGACGGGACGCTGCGATTTACTTCGCATAGAAGGCTAGCTGGAGGAGCCAAACGGGGAGCCCGCTCAGGGAGCCAGCTCGGGGAGCTAGCGAGGGGTGCCGACGAGGGCAGCCGGACGAAGAGCCAGCCAGGGGAACCAGACGGGGAGCCATACGGGGAACTAGCTAGAGGAGCCAGATGGGGAGCTAGTCGGAGCAGCCGGAGCCGCCGACCGGGGAGACAATCAACCGAGGAGCCAGCCGACCGGGGACCTAGCCGGACCGGGCAGCCAGCCGACCGGCAAGCCGGATCGAGGAGCCAGTCGACCCGATGTTTTGAAATGTTCTCTTGTCTCCTTGAGCCTAACCAGGGGTCATCCCCCCGTAACTAATGCAAATGTAAAAATTGGCAGACCTCGGGTAGGGGGGCTGAGTTGTGAGATCGGATCAAGGGTAACAGGAGACAAATAATATGAGGCTTTTGCCCAAGTTTGGGCCCTCTCGATGGAGGTAAAACCCTACGTATTGATCATGTTGTATTGATAATGTAGCGAGTACAGAGCTGATCTACCTCTAGATCGTAAGTTTCCAGTCTAAACTCTAAGGCTTTTGATGTCGTGTATGGGTATTCTCTACAGTCTAAACACTACGGTTAATATAGGCACCGTGGGTATCTAGGGTTACATAATGTTGGTTACCATCTACATATTACATGTCGAACGAATCATCCTATCCCTGGAGTGCACGTCAATTCTTTTGGTAGAATCTGATATGCTCACGTCCCTTGAAGGGGTCTCCGAAGTCCTTCCCCCAAGGTGGGCCTCCAACACAGCCCATGGACTAGACCATCTCGGCTGGAGCCACCTAGTCCAGGACTCCCTCAATTGTGATTAAGTGTTTAGGGACCACATTCTTTAGCAACTTTATTTTGAAAGGCAATAATTGTTTATTTTCATGTTTATGTATTATTAGGTCAATCTTTGTAGATTATTGTTTTCAATCATATGTATCCCAATATTCTTTCTAAGATGACATCATTTGATTAAGAACATTAGGTATCATTCAACATAAAAATTCTTTTTTTATCATTTACCTACTCAAGAATGAGTAGGAATTAAACTTGGGGATGATGATATGTCTCAAACGTATCAATGACTTTTTATTGTTAAATGCTATCATGTTATCACTTTTGTATGCTTTACATGTTATTTTACATTATTTTTGGGACTGGCCTATTTATTTAGTGCCAACGTTAGTTCCTAGTTTTTTTGCATGTAGGATTTTCGGAAAATCCATACCTACAGGAGGAAGATACGACGAAACATTTTGACAATTTTTTCGAGAACATAAGAGACCCTAGAAGCTTTGAGAGGAGGCGAGAGGACCCACTTGGGCCCCAACAGCTAGGCGGGCATGCCCTAGGGGTAGGTTGCAGGGGTGCCCACAGGTGCTCTCTTTGCCTTAATTATTGTCCTATAAATTAGCATATATTTTGAAACCCTCAAAGAAAGACACGAAAAAAATCACTGTCGCAAGCCTCCATTCCACTGTGATCCCATTTTGTACACTGTTCTGGTACTGTTCCAAGGGGGATCATTGTGGAGGCCATATTCATCAACCTTCTTGCCTCTATAATGATGTGTGAGAAGTTTATTCAGGACCAACTGATCCATAGAGGTAGATAGATGGATCTCTCTCTCTCTCTCTCTCTCTCTTTTGATCCCGAATACAATAATCTCTTTGGAGATCTATTTGATGTAATTCTTGTAGCATGTTTGCTAGGATCCGTTGAATTGTCGCTTTATTATCAGATTATTCATTAAGTTATATTGATTCTCTTGCAGTCTCTTACATTTAATTTTATTGCTATGTATCATTTCTGATCTATGAGTCTATTTTGGCCAATTAGATGAGTAGGTCTTCAGAGGGAGTGATGCATATTAGTGGGTTCAATCTTGCGGTAATCTTGCCCAATCACAAAAGGGGCAAAGGCATGTATTGTATTATTGCCACTATGGATAAAATGATGGTATTTGGTCATATTGTAACCAACGTATCAATCCGTAGAGGAAGATCAAGCACCTACATAAACAACACCTATTCACAAATAACAAATACTTGCAACCCAACACGTAAGAGTGGTTGTCAAGCTCTCAATGATGATAATATAGATTAGATTGCAATATGTATGCCAAATAGATCTCGCAAGAACACAAAATAAAATGAGTAAACAAAAAGTGCACCAATGTATTTTTGGGTTTTTGGATTAATAGATCTGAAATTAAGCGACAAAAAGATAGATCGGAAAGCAATATGTTGGAAAAGTAGACCTCGTGGCCGTAGATTTCACTAGTGGCTTCTCTCATGAGTATAACAGACGGTGGGTGAAAAAATTACTGTTGGGCAATTGATAGAAGATCAAATAATCATGAAGATATCCAGGCAATGATCATTATATAGGCATCATGTCCAAGATAATTAGAACGAAAAGCTTTTGCATCTACTTCTATTACTCCACACATCGACGGCTATCCAGCATGCATCTAGTGTATTAAGTTCATGGAAAAACGGAGTAATGCAATAAGAACGGTGACATGATGTAGACAAGATCTATTCATGTGGGAATATACCCCATCTTGTTATCCTTAATGGCAATGATATATCCGTGCCTTGCTGGCCTTTCTGTCACTTGGAAAGAACACCGCAAGATCGAACCAATCACAAAGCACCTCTTCCCATGGCAAGAAAAATCGATCTAGTTGGCCTAACTAAACCAAAGATTCGAATAAGAAATACGAGTCTGTAAGTAATCCTACAAATAAGAGATCAAAGAAGACTCAAATCATATTCATGGATAGAAACTGATCATGAACTCAAAATTCATTGGATCCCAACAAACACACCGCAAAAGTCATTACATCAAATAGATCTCCAAAAGACCATTGTATTGAGAATCAACAGAGAGAGAGAGAGCGGAAGCCATCTAGCTTCTGCCCATGGACCCGTAGGTCTATGGTGGACTACTCACGCATCGTTGGAGAGGCACCCATGAAGCTGAAGATGATGCACCCCTTCGTGATGGTGTTAGATTGGATCTCGCAGTTCTCGAACTTGCGGCGGCTGGAATTGTGTTTCGTCAACTCCTATAGGGTTTTACGAATATTCGATTATTTATAGGGATTATAGTCAGTTGAGGGGGGTTCTGAGGTGGGCACCACCCACTAGGCTGTGCCAGGGGCCTCTAGCATGCCCTGGTGGGTCTTCCCCACCTCGGCCTTCCTCTCCGGCACTTAATTGGCCCATCTGGTTTCATCTTGCCCACAAAAATTCCCCAAAAAGTTTCACAGTATTTGGGCTTCATTTGGTACTGATTTTCTGCGAAGTAAAAAAAGCAAAAAAAGCAATTGGCACTTTGGCACTATGTCAATAGGTTAGTCCCAAAAAATGATATAAAGTTGCAATAAAATGAATATAAAACATCCAAGATTGATAATATAATAGCATGGAACAAGCACAAATTATAGATACATGTTGGTGTACTAAAGTTCAGGTATTCTAGTACCCCTTACTTGTGCACGGGCAGTTGTAGCCACACCAGCGGCAAGGCCTGCCAGGGGACTGTTGGAAGCAAGTACAAAGACGTCAAGAAAATGTTCAATACAACAATCACAAGACCGAAGGCCAAAACCTAGGACCCCGGCAAGATCTTGCCGGGATAGCCCAGGAAGCCCCGGTAAGACATGCACCCAGCAAGGTTTCACCATCCTACCAGCGCAGAGACCAAGTGTCATCCCTCCTTGATATGTGTCAAGGCATCTAGCGATGGTGGAGGTTAAGTGGTGATGATGGGACTTGCTCCTGTCCCGTCCATAGAAGGTCAGGGATGCCTAGCGGAGCATTAAATGTGTTTGTCCTACACCTTCAGTGTTAGTATGATAACACTGTAGCAAATGTACACCTCGTGTATGTATTGTATGCCAATGTTGGAGACCCCTTAGTCATATAAAAGGAGGCCCAAGGCATTACGAGAGGGGGATCTTCTTTGACCTTCTGTCTCACATGCGAAGCGGTTGTGTACTGGTCATCACACAGTGCTCCTGTAGCCAGAACCCAAACACCCATAATACACTAAAGCAGGAGTAGGGTTCTACGCTTCTCAGCAGCCCGAACCTGGGTAAAAAACCATGCTGCTCGTCACATCTTCTCTTTGCGTACACCTTCCCCCTGCCGAACCACAAAGGGATCCACATGATCCCATAGGTGCTGTACCCCAACATCTAGGGCGCACCAAGTAGGGGGAGAGGGTTGCGTGAACCTGATCTAACGATCAGCGCGCTAGTCTCTTCTTCATCATCGTCGCCATGGCCCCCGAGAAGAAGGGTTTCATGGTGGTTCATCCATCCACGTCCAGTGCGCCTATAGCCACTTGGGCAGACGGCGGTCTAGATGCAGGTGGAGGTCTTGAGCCTTCATGATGTTCTGGTGATCAAGCCTAAGCCAGCGGCATCGTTCGCAGCGATGACGACAACCCACGCGCCGCTAGATCTTAGGACGGAGCTGTACTGCCTACGGGCGGCATAGTAAACTCCAGGGACAGAAGAGCGCCTTCTAAGACACCCACGCCGGCACATACCTCACGGCCTTCTCAGGTCATAGGTGATGAGCAGCATGGAAAGACTCCTAAGCATCACTCCCGAGATATGCGGGACCAGCATGCACGGCCAAATGCTGGTGGAAGTGGCGCGCGGTCGCGGGACCATGATGGAGCTCCTTCTAACACAGTTAGGAGTCAGAGCACCTCACGTTCTTCGCACCTTGCGCTACCGACTACATCAGTAGATGCAATTGCGCGGCCAAGCTACTCCTGAATTTTCCTCCTGCTATGGAGAAGCTTGATGAGTGGAGAGCTACTATTTAGAGCATCGTCAGCTTCACTGATAGAGATGGGCTGCAGCGGGCAGAGCCTTCACAGCGGCGGTCCATTGAGTCAGCATGCACCAATGGCGACAAGGCCAGAGGTGGCATGACCACGGTGCACTCTCCTGTGCGGAGGCAATAGCGGTCGCTATCTCGACAGGTCGGCGCCCATGGTGACGATTCAATGGCGTCGTCTGATCCGCAAAGTCGCCGTGATCAACGTCAAGTTCTTCAGGAGTGAAGCAAAGAAGACACTCGGACTACCATCAAGCAGCGGCGGGAAGCGCGCCATCAATCTAATAGGCGCGCAGGACCCACTATAGACAAGCCTGTGCCCGGGTATCCTGTTGACCTACCTTATGAGGTGGGTTATCCAACGTTCACCCTTGAGTTGTGGTGAATCCAGTGGCCCAATTCCCGAACGTTCATACCGGATGTCCCAAAGAAATACGACGGCAAGACTCCCCCGTCGGAGTTCTTGAGCATCTACACCATTGTGATGCAAGCAAAGGGGCTCGCGACGACAAGATACTCGGCAACTACTTCCCGTTGGTACTCAAGCCCAACGTCAGGTCGTGTTTGATGCATCTGCCAAAGAATTCCATTTTTTCCTTGGAAGATCTATGTCATGAGTTTTTTGGTGCCTTTACTGAGGGCCACCAAGCTGGCAATGAACAAAGTCAGGGATGTTGCCAAACTCTATGCTCTGGATGATAGATGTGCTCGAGCTGAAGAAGGTAGGAGATGCCCCGACGAGGAAGCTAGTGCTGGAGTCGACTCTGAAGACGAAGGCACCCCTACCTCAGCAAGGAAAGGCAAACGGCGGAACAAGAAACTCAAGGACAAGGCCTTGCTTGCCATCGAGGAATCTGGCAACCTCAACACCGCCAAGAAGACTAAGGTTGACGACCTCGGCAATGAGGTTGCCGGTTGCGTCTCTTGTTAGGCCTTGGTGGTTGTCGACAAGCTGGAGGGCTCCGACAAGCAGTACTGCTAGATCCATCACACCAAGGTCCACGATCTCCAAAACTGTCGGCAAGTTGAGCAGCTTGCCGAGAGGCAGAAAGTTGAGTATGTGAGGCGAGATAAGGAGAAGGACCAAGATGGTGTAGTGGGTTCCGGCAAGAAACACGGCGGCCGAGGAGGTCGCCGTGACCAGTCCAAGTAGCAAGAGAGGCCTGCTCGAGGCTGCGACAAGGAAGAGGGGGATGACGATGGCAATGAAGAGGACGACGAGTCCAGTGAGCACGAATTTCAACAAGCTACAGACGTCATGTGCGTTGATGGAGGCACCTCGTTGCATTCTTCTCATCGCCGTCTTAAACAATGGGCGCGCGAGTTTAATGCGACAAGGCCATCTGTCGAGGCCTGAAAACCATTGAGATGGTCTCACACGCCTATCATTTTCAACTCCGAGGATCACCCTGATCGCACAACTGCCGTCGGGTGTCTGCCATTGTTGGTGTCACCAACAATTCGCAACCTCAAGGTGATGAAAATGTTAGTCGATGGTGGGGCCAGTTTGAACTTGATCTCGCCTGATGTGATCAAATGGTTGCAAATTCCTGATGAAGATCTCGAGGAGATAGGCACGTTTTAGGGGATCAATCCAGGGAGGAGCCAGCTGAAGCGCAAGATCACACTACCGGTAACATTTGGTAGTGACCTGAACTTCAGGACGGAGAAGATTGTTTTCGATGGCGGCAAAACATTCCATTTCCATATAATGGGATCCTTGGCTGTTAATAACCCACAAGTATAGGGGATCGCAGTAGTTTATGAGGGTATAGTATTCAACCCAAATTTATTGTTTCGAGACAACGGGAGCCAAAGAATATTCTCGAGTATTAGCAGCTGAGTAGTCAATTCAACCACATGTGAAAGAATTAATATCGGCAGCAAAGTATTTAGTAGCGAAGTAGTATGGAGGTAACGTTAACGATGGCAAAAGTAACAATAGTAGTTTTATAGCGATTGTAACAGTAGTGACGGAGAAGTAACTTAGCAAGGATCAATATGTGGAAAGCTCGTAGGCAATGGATTGGTGATGGATAATTATATCGGATAGCATTCATCGTGCAACAGATATAACATAGGGTGACATAGAACTAGCTCCAATTCATCAATGTAATGTAGGCATGTATTCCATATATAGCCATACGTGCTTATTGAAAATAACTTGCATGACATCTTTTGTCCTACCCTCCCGTGGCAGCAGGGTCCTAATGGAAACTAAGGGATATTAAGGCCTCCTTTTAATAGAGAACCGGACCAAAGCATTAGCACTTAGTGAATACATGAACTCCTCAAACTATGGTAATCACCAGAAAGAATCCCGGTTATTGTCACCCTGGGGGATGCGGATCATAACTCGTAATAGGTGTCTACAACTTGCAATATAGGATCAAGAACACACATATATATTCATGAAGGGATTTTTATTTCTGTGCCCCTGGTTCATTAGCTCTACTCATTCATCCCCATGCTCTTAACTTTTTCTCAGTTATTTGGTCGTGTAGAGATAAGGAACCAGGGGCACAGAAATAAAAATCCCAAATATAATATGTTCAGATCTGAAATCATGACACTCGGGCCCTAGTGACAAGCATTAAACATAGCAAAGTCATAGCAACATCAATCTCAGAACATAATGGATACTAGGGATCAAACCTAACAAAACTATCTCGATTACATGATAAATCTCATCCAAGCCATCACCGTCCAGCAAGCCTACGATGGGATTACTCACGAATGACAGTGAGCATCATAGAATTGGTGATGAAGGATGGTTGGTGATGAGGATGGCGTCAATTTCCCCTCTTCGGAGCCCAAAACGGACTCCAGATCTGGTCTCCCCAGGAAGAACGGGAGGTGGCGGCGGCTCCGTATCGTGAAACGCGCTGAACTCTTCTCCCTGATTTTTTTCTCCCCGAATAGGGTTATATGGAGTTGGCGTTGAGGTCGGAGGAGCCACACGGGCCCCATAAGCCCACTACGCGCAGCTAGGGGAGGTGGCCGCGCTTAGCAGGCTTGTGGCCTGTAGGTGGCCCCCTCTGGTTGATTTTTGCCCCAGTATTTTTTATTAAATCCAGAAATATTCTTTGTAAATCTTCAGGAAAATCCGAGAACTTTTAAGACTGCACAAAAATAACACCAAGGCAATTCTGCTGAAAACAACGTCAGTCCGGGTTAGTTCCATTCAAATCATGCAAATTAGAGTCCAAAACAAGGGCAAAAGAGTTTTGAAAAGTGGATATGATAGAGACATAACAACTCCCCCAAGCTTAACCCATTGCGTGTCCTCAAGCAATTCAGTTGATAAACTAATAGAGATAAAGAAAAACTTTTACAAACTCTGTTTGATCTTGTTGTTGTAAATACGTCTAACTGATGTTCAAATTTTCAGCAAAGATCATGGACTAACCATGTTCACAATAACATTTTGGTCTCACATTTACTCATATCAATGACATAATCAACTAGCGAGCAATAAAAATAACTCTTGGATGACAACACTTTTTCAAAACAGTCATGATACAATATGATGAAATGATATCTCACCAGCCCTTTTTGAGACCGCAAAACATAAATCCAGAGCACCTCTAAAGAACAAGGACTGACTAGACATTGTAATTCAAGGTGAAAGAGATCCAGTCATGCTCATACTCAATATCAGTTAACAGCAAAGCATACAAATGATGGTGGTGCTCTCTAACTGGTGTCGTTTATGAGAATAGGATGACTCAACAATAAAGTAAATGGAAAGGCCCTTTATAGAGGGAAGCGTTGATTTGTAGTGGTGCCAGAGCTCGAGTTTTTAAAACAGAGGTAAGTAATAATTTTTGAGCGTTATGCTTTCATTGCTCACATAACGACCAAAAGGTTTTCAACATCTTCCAAGCTAGATACATTATAAGCGGTTCCCAAACAGAATGTTTAAGTTTTTACCCCCTCAACACCGATCAGTCACACTCAACGGCGGGCCGAATCCACGTATATCGTCCATACAAACACAATCCTGGGGGAGTTTTGTTTAATTTTATTATGTTTCTATTTCGATCATGGAACTGGGAATGCCGATTACCAACCACTTTCTTGTGAATGATAGTGAATCAACACATATCATGAGAATAACCCACCTAGCTTGGAAGATATTGACAGTCCCCAGTCGCCACATGAGCGATTTGGGCATACAAAACAGAATGTTTATTTGAAGGTTTAGACTTTGGAACATGCAAATTTATTTGGAACGGCAGGTAAATACCGCATATAGGTAGGTATGGTGGACTCATATGAAACAACTTTGGCTTTGAGGGATTCGATGCACAAGCAGTATTCCCGCTTAGTACAAGTGAAGGCTAGCAAAAGACTAGGGAGCGACCAACTAGAGAGCAACACAGTCATCAACATGCTTTGAGATTAACCAACATTAAATGCAAGAAGGAGTAGGATATAAATCACTATGAACATAAATATGATAGAGGCTATGTTGATTTTGTTTCAACTACATGCATGAACATATGTCAAGTCGAGCCATTTGAATCGTTCAGAGGAGGATACCGGCCCATCATACTACATCACAACCATTTTAATATGCATGTTGGCACCCAAAACAAACCATTATCCACTCTTAGCTAATTAAGCATGGCATGGGTAACTATAATCTCTAATTGTCATTGCAATATGTTTCACCCATGATGAACTAAATTCGGAATGATGAGCTAATCATATTTACAACATCAAGATAGGTCGAGTTCATACCAGCTTTTCTCCATCTCAATCTTTTCATCAAATATCATCATTATTGCCTTTCACTTGCATGACCGGACGGTGTGGATAATAATAAGAGTGCATGTTTATTGGACTAAGCTGGACTCTGCAAACAACAACTCAAAGGAGAAGACAAGGTAACATGGGCTCTCTAATAGGTAAATAATAATGCATATGAGAGCCACTCGATAATTTCATTGTGGTCTTCTCCTTACGACCCAAACAAAGAAAAATCAAAACATGAACGAGAAAATCTATTTACACGCGAAAGCTCCCAACAAACAAAAGAAGAACAAAAAAATATTTTTACGTTTTATTTTTAATGCTACAACTAAGCAACTAGAAGATGAAGCTGGAAGTAATTTTTTTGAATTTTTCTCAAAGTTAATTAAACAAAAAGAAGAAAGAAAAACAAGGAAATAAACTACCATGGATGGTACAATGAAAGAGTATGAACACCGACTACTTAAGATGCATGTGTGAACATGAATGTAAAGTCAGTGAGAAATACGTACTCCCCAAGCTTTAGCTTCTGGCCTAAGTTGGTCTAGGGCCATGGCCAGAAGGAGCTCTCTCTGGATACTCGGTAGAGTCCTCAGTGTTCCATTGGTTTGGGAACTCCTGTGGCTCCCACTGAAAAACTGGCTCCGGGTACAGATCAAGGGCTGGTGCCAGCTCTAGAGCCGGGGGTCACGTCAGGCCCCAATATCTGTAAATGTCTTCGGGCATAATGGTGTACCTGCTTGAGCGAATGTCGAACAAAGAAGAAGCAGGCAGAGTAATAATTTCACAAGTGCCCTGGCTAAAAACTAAGTTGAAAAGCAGCCTCCTATCATCATTTTTCTTAATAACATTGTGAGCTACCATACGATCATAATCTAACTACTTCGAGGGTAGCAGCCGCTCATCTTTCTCGATAAGCCTAATGGGTATCTCAAAATGTTTGGCCAAACGAGATGCATAGATACCTCTGAATATGGGCCCCTTCGAATGGTTGGTGTTCAACCATTGGGCCACCATAGTGCCCAGACTAAAGGTTCTATTAGCAAATAAAGCATGACGCAGAATGGCGAGATCAGGGGAACTAAGACCTTCACTCTCCCAGCGACCAACTAAACATCTTCCTGCAAACAATGAATAATAGCATAGCACAGGAAAATGTAAACTAGCTGCTCTTGCCTTTGACACACCTCTCTCTTCCCCTAGAGGGACGGCGGCAATAAAATCTTCTATGTCTCTAGGACGTGGTTCCTTGATGCTGCCCTCATAGGGTATTTTGCAAACTTTGTAAGAATCATAAAGGTTCATTTTCTTAAGCACATCATATAAGTGAAATTCTACTGTAGGAGGGTCTTCCCTAGAATTAAAGTGACAATTTTGCACAAAGGTATTCGTGAGCAAGAGGTACTGGTCACACTTACTATTGAGGAAGTCGGTGATGCCTACATTCTTGGCCAAATAATAGAAATCTTCGTAAATGCCGACCGCCCTCAAGAACGTGTCACACAGCCATTCACATGGTCGAACTTCTGCAATGCAAGGAAGATTATACTTGGGTTTCTCCCTCATCTCATTTTGAACTTCCTTGAACTCCGGCTTGAAGATCCTCTTAACAATCTCCTCGGTATTTCTTTCTGTGTAAAAAATTCTGAAATTTTTAGTGACTCAGAATAAAATTGCACAAAACTCAACAAAACTCATAGCAACTACTCCCTCAAGTGCCTAGAGGCTATATCATGCATCAAAACTACTTGGGACCATACAAATGTGGCATGCAAGCTCAATAACAAGGTCACCACAATAATGAAAATATGCAGTAACTAAAGTACTAGAAAAAAAACTAATTGGACCATTGGAGGTGTCACATACCAAGGAACAATCTCCCAAAATAGTTTTGCGAATGAAGCTTTGCACAAGGAGATCGAAAATGGTAGCAAAATAAGCTAGAACACGGGTTTGAGCAATGGTGGGATTTTTTCTAGAGGAAGATGAAGTGGATGGGTGCTGGAATAAGTGGAGGGGGGCACGTCGAACCCACAAGCCTGCTAGGCGCGACCAAGGGGTGGCCGCGCCTAGTGGGCTTGTGGCCCACTGGTGCAGCCCCCTGGAGTGTGCTCTGTGCCAGATATTTTTAAATATTCGAGAAAAAATCATACTCCATATTCAGGAAATTTTAAGAACTTTTATTTTCAGGTCACTTTTTTATTGCACAGGAAACTCAGAAAATAGAAAAATAATTGCATTTTTACTTAATTTCATCGAACTAACAAAAAGTAAAAGTTGGGTACAAGAAGTTGTGCTTTCTAAATTCATCCATCTCATTCTCATCAAAAGGAATCCATCAATAAGGTTGATCATGTCTTATTAACAAACTTCTTTCGAATAACAACGGATTTTCGAATAACACTAAGTTACCTCAATGGGGATATGCATTTCCCCAACAATAAGTATATCATATTTCTCTTGATAGTAGGAAGAGGGAATTCAAAGTCTCCAATAATAATTGTTGGAATTTTTTCAATGGAGTTGATACTATGAACTTGAGGTTGTTTCTTCAGAAAGTATACCATATGCTCATTACCATTAATATGAAAAGTGACATTGCCTTTGTTGCAATCAATAACAGCCCCTGCAGTATTCAAAAAGGGTCTACCAAGGATGATCGACATACTGTCGTCCATGGGAATATCGAGAACAACAAAGTCCACTAAAATAGTAGCATTTTCAACTAGGACAGGTACATCCTCACAAATACCGATAGGTAGAGCAGTTGATTTATCAGCCATTTGCAAAGAGATTTCACTAGGTGTCAACTTATTCAAATCAATTCTATGATATAAAGAGAAAGGCATAACACTAACACCAGCCCCCAAATCACATAAAGCAGTTTTAACATAATTCCCTTTTATAGAGCATGGTATAGTTGGTATTCCTGGATCTCCTAATTTCTTTGGTACTCCACACTTAAAATTATAATTAGCAAGCATGGTGGAAATTTCAGCTACCGGTATCTTCCTTTTATTAGTCACAATACCTTTCATATACTTAGCATAAGGAGACATTTTCAGAATATCAGTCCAACACATACTAAAAAAGACAGGTCTAAGCATTTTAACAAAGCGCTCAACATCCTCATCATCCTTTTTCTTGGATGGTTTAGGAGGAAAGGGCATGGGTTTCTAAACCCATGGTTCTCTTTCTTTACCATGCTTCCTAGCAATAAAATCTCTTTTGTTATATCTTTTATTCTTAGGATGCGGGTTATCAAGATCAACAGCAGGTTCATTCTCCACATCATTACCATTACTAGGTTGAGCATCAACATTAACATCATCATTAATATTATATCTACTCTCATGTTCATCACCAGCTTGTGTGTCAGCATCAGAAACAAAAATATCATTTAGGCTTTCAGTTGTATCTATAACAGGTTCACTAGCAGCATGCAAAGTTATATCATCATCCTTGTTCCTCTTATTACTGGAGCGACTAGGTGCATCAATGTTACCTCTTTGAGAATCTTGCTCAATTCTCTTAGGGTGGCCCTCAGGATACAAAGGTTCCTGAGTCATTCTTCCACCACTAGTCACAACTTTAACAAAATGATCATTGTTCTTACTATTCATCTCATTAAGCAAACAATTCTGTGCCTTAAGTAATTGTTCTACTTGAGTAGTTACCATGGAAGAATATTTACTAATTAGTTTAAGATCATCGATAGTTCTACTCATATAATCACCTAAGGGATCAAGCATGAAAGCATTATGTTTCAATTGTCTACTAACATAAGCATTAAAATTTTCTTGCTTAACAACAAAATTATCAAACTCATCCAAGCATTGGCTAGCAGACTTATTATAAGGATATCGCTTTCATCAAATCTACGAAGATAATTTACCTCTACTACCTGTGTAGGGTTATCAAGACCATGTATTTCTTTAATAGGTGGTAGATTCGTAACATCTTCAGCTTTAATACCTTTTGTTTCATAGATCTCTTTGCTCTTGCAAATCTTCATGACTTAGAAATAGAATACCTCTTTACTTCGGATTTGGCTTCAGACGTGGTTCGGGGATAGTCCAATCATTATCATTGCTCGATATATTATTCAATAGTATTTTAGCTTGTTCAACAGTTCGTTCCCTGAAAACACAACTAGCACAACTATCTAGGTGGTCCCTAGAAGCATCGGTTAGTCCATTATAAAAGATATCAAGTATTTTATTTTTCTTGAGAGGACGATCAGGCAAATCATTTAGTAATTGGAGAAACCTCCCCCAAGCTTGTGGGAGACTCTCTTCTTCAATCTGCACAAAGTTAAATATTTCTTGCAAGGTAGCTTGTTTCTTATGGGCAGGAAAATATTTTTCAGAGAAGTGATATATCATATCCTGGGGACTACGCACAAATACAAGAGCAAGAGAATTAAACCATATCTTAGTGACGGGGTTATTACCCCTAGGTAGGCCAAAGCAATAGGGTCTTCCCCCTTCACGCTTCAAAGAAAAACTACACGACCGACTGGACGAGGCCGGCTGGAGGACGCCCGGCTCGAGCTAGGGCCGGCTGGCGCCCCGGACGGCCGGTCAGGGGGCCGGTCCGACCCTCGGCCGGCTGGGCGCAGCCGGCTACTCCTGGGCCGCCTCTTCCATTGACCTTCGGACGGATAGGTGATGTCTCGTCCCACTGCACGCGGGTACGACGACACGGCGCGACCGGCATGATGGGCGGCCCTATGGCTACAGTCCGGCCGTCCGGACCGCTGACCTCGACGAGCGCGACCAGGCGAGGGAATAGTACCGGCATGCCCTCGCCCACTCGATTACCTTTCCGGCGTGGCTATAGTGCAGCCGGCCGTACCAGCGACTTCGGCCGGCTGGCGCTAGGTGACGCCAACCCGGCGGCCCGTGCCACGGTAGGTCGGCGAGGGCCATTCATCGGGCTCGCTGGTGTGCCCCAGCAGGAGATGGGACCGCTCAATGGCCAGCCGAAGAGGCTGCCAGCCGGGTCCCCCCACCCTTGTACTTAGAATATATTATAAGAGTCGGGGTTGGCCTATAAAACCCCTTGAGCCCCCCATGCAACGAGGATGGATGATTGCCCCCACCCTCACACACGCAGAGCTCTCACACCCCCTCTAGCAATGGAGGAAGACGAGCTAGCTGCTCCTTCTTCCTCCTCCAAACATAGCTCCAGGAGCACTCTTGTATCCATACTCACCCCTCCAACTAAAACAAGGAGGACTAGGGGTATTACCTCCCTCGGAGGGCCCCGAACCTGGGTACATCGCATGTCATCACCGCTCGTACCCAATCTCGCACCCGGATCCCGTTGGCGTCCTCCGACCCCAACACCCACAATAACCCACCCTATGGCATCTATCGTGAGAAAACAACGATAGTTGGTGCCCCCCGTGGGCCGTACGCGGTGCCGGCCGGATTCATGCTTCGGGCGGGACCCCTCGCCATTCTCTGTTGTCGCTGCACGACCAGGCAAAACCGCGGGCTCGTGGGGCTTGCTCCGGCACGCCCTGCGGGCAATTCCATCGGCCTCACGACCGACATCGATGCGCTCACCGAGCGCTTCGGCAGGCTCAGCCTTGCCGAGACTCCGGACACTGACAAGTACCCCATGCAGGTGCTCGTCTATGCCGGTCCGCCCACGGCCATGGGCGCACTCGCTCTGACTCAGTCCAGCGGCTCTCACGGTCACGTGGGAGTAATGGCCATCACTTCTTTCACCGCTTCCAGACGAGCGTGGGTCACGGCTAACGCTGCCGCTGCCCGCATCGACATGTCCGACCCGCTCGGCACGACCCTCAGGGGCTTGAGCACTCCGATCGCCCCGAAGCCAAACCCTGACACCGCTGCGGCTGATCTCGAGGCGGCTCGTCGTGTCCTATTCGAGGACGCCACCGCCCTCGTGGCCACGCGGCGCTGCATGGAGGCGGCGCAGCGTGAGTATGCTTCCGCCTACGAACTCACCCCGGCTGGCACTGAGCCTAGCCGGCGTGGGGCTGTGTGCGACCGTGGTCGCGTGGTCGCCGAAATCCTCAGCGGCAAGATGCCCGTCTACGACACCCCCGCAGCCAACTTGCGGGCTCTCAAGGTGGCCTACGAGGAATTGGCCACCTTGGAGGGCGAAGAGTGTACCACCCATGAGTACCACATCAATGAGCTCATCGATGTTGCAGATGCGCAGCAGCATCTGCTCGCAACGGGCGGCGCTGCCATCGAAGGCCCCCCAGCCCGAGCGCAAGGGAACGGGAACTGCCGGCCGCCAGGCGACCCAGTACTTCTGCTCCCCTCGCGTCTCCGGCCACCGGGACGAGATGAACTACCCTCAGCCCTCTCAGCCGCCGGGGAGCGAGCAGCCGGCTGTTAACATCCGGCACACCAACAACTCACCTCGAAGCGGCCGCCATCACAAACCGCCGGCATCCGGCAGCCGGCGCAGCCGCGGGCACACGCCGCCCTCGCGGCACGAGTCGGGAAAATTGGTCCCACCTACCGTCCGCCCCGAGCTCTCGGCTCGGCTCGGACCACGCCTCCCCCACAGCGAGAACGACGCCCGCAACCGCATCGACAAGCTCGCGCAATCTGCCCTCCATGAGGAGAAGGGCTTGATTGGTCCAGCTTGCTTCGGCCCCCGGATCCGCACCGAGCCTTTTCCAACCGGATTTAAGCTCCCTCGGGACACCCCAAAATATAACGGGGCAGCCAAGCCCGAGGACTGGCTGATCAACTACACCACCGCGGTTGGCATCGCTAGGGGGAACAAGCGCATAGCCATTCGCTACGCCCCCCTCATGTTGATCGGATCGGCCTGCACCTGGCTAAACAGCCTGGCGGCCGACAGCATCAACACTTGGACGGACTTCGAGGAGGCCTTCATCTGCAACTTCACCAGTACTTACAAGCGGCCTGGTCATCCCCATGAAGTTGCTATGTGCATTCAGGGGGCGGATGAATCCCTCCACGACTACGTCACTCGGTGGACCGAGCTCTGCAACTCTTGCGAGGGGGTGCACGAAGTACAAGCCATGCAGTACTTCATTGAAGGCTGCCGAGACGGCACCCCCCCTCAAGGACAAGCTTCTGTGCTCCAAGCCGGCCACGCTTGTCGAGCTCATGACCAAGGCGGGCAAGTACGCCACGGCCAATTCGTCCATCCAGGTCAAGACGACCCCGCCTGCCAAGGCGATGACAACACCGACCATGACCTGGGCGGCGGCCGACAACCGGCAGCCGCAAAACAACAAGCGCAAGAACGACCAGCCGGATCTCCGCTACGGGAGCTGACAGGTCAACACAATGGAGGAGCAGGAGCCGGCTGCCTAGTCTTCTGGCCAGCGCCAGCGCACTAGCAAGGTCGCCTGGCAGCCGAAAATCACCTTCGAGCAAATGCTCGACCTCCCCTGCAAGAACCACTCAGGGGCCAAACCCTCTACCCACATGCTCCAAAAGTGTAGCTTCTCACTCGATTGGCCCGAGGGGACAGCCTTCCGACTCCTGCGATTGGCCCGAGGGGACGGCCTTCCGACTCCTACCGCGCCGCCAGGCCGTGAGCCGGCCCCGGCCCAAGCTGCCGCCCCGGCGCCGCCTCAGAACGACAGTCGTTTGTTCGACCATTTCCCCAACCAAGACGGCTGTTACGCTGTCTTCACCAGTGAAGAGACGGGCAAACATGCCCAATGCCAGCTCCGACGTCAGGTGAACGCCACCATGCCGGCAACTCCCCAGTTCATGTACTAGTCGGAGAAGCCGGTCACTTGGAGCCAGGCCGATCACCCTGCTATGATGCCAAATCCCGGCAGCTACACCTTGGTCCTTGACCCCACCATCGCCACCAAGGAGCGAACTTGCCGCTTCTCGCGGGTACTAATAGATGGTGGCAGCAGCATCAACATTCTCTACCTTGACACTATGCACAAGGTGGGGCTGAAGATAGAAGACCTGCAGGCGAGTCGGACGATTTTCCATGGCATTGTGCCTGGAAAGTCCTGCTCCCCTGTCGGCAAGATCACACTGGACGTCCTCTTTGGCGGACCCGGCCACTTCCACCGCGAGCCGGTGCTGTTCGAGGTCGTGGACCTCGCAAGCCCCTACCACGCGTTGTTGGGCCGACCGGCTCTTGTCAGCTTCATGGCGGTCCCCCATTATGCCTACCTCAAGCTCAAGATGCCGGACTGCAAAGGTATCATCACCATCAAGGGTGACTACAAGATGTCACTCTAGTGCGCTCGAGACGGCGGCAGGCTGGCCGAGGCCCTGGAGATCACCGAGGAGAAATGACAGCTCGACCGGCTCGTGGCCCTTGCTGCCATCCATCTAGCCATGCCGGCTCCTCCGTTGCAATCCGTCGGCGAGGCCTCCTTCTAGCCGTCCAAAGATGCCAAGCAAATCCCGCTCGACCCGGCCAACCCGGCTCAGTGGTTCACCATCAGCTCCCGCCTCAACAGCAAATAGGAAGGTGAGCTCATTGACTTCCTCCGTGAGAATCGAGACATCTTCGCATGGTCCCCCAAGGACATGTCGGGTGTTTTGAGGAAGTTCGTCGAGCAGAAACTCCACGTCCGGCCGGACGTCAAGCCGGTCAAGCAACCCCTGAGCCGCTTCTCCAAGGAGAAGCGGCATACTATAGGCGAAGAGATCGCCCGGCTGCTCGCAGCCGGGTTCATCATGGAAGTGTTCCACCCAGACTGGCTGGTCAACCCACTCCTGGTGCTGAAGAAGAACAAGACTTGGCGCATGTGCATCGACTACACTAGCCTGAACAAGGCGTGTCCCAAGGACCCGTTCGCTCTGTCGCGGATCAATCAAGTCATCGACTCCATGGCCGGCTGTGACTTGCTGTCCTTCCTGGACGCTTACTCCGGCTACCACCAAATCAAGCTGGATCCAGAAGACCACCTCAAGACCTCCTTCATCATGCCCTTTGGGGCCTACTGCTACATCACCATGTCCTTCGGTCTGAAGAATGCAGGCGCCACCATCCAACGGTGCATGCAGAAATTCCTCCTACCTCAGATAGGCAGGAATGTCCACGTCTATGTCGACGACATCATCATCAAAACCAAGAAGCATTTCAGCCTCCTCGACGACCTCCGGGAGACCTTCGTGAACTTGTGCCAGTACAAGATCAAGCTCAACCCAAAGAAATGTGTCTTTGGCGTCCTGGCCGGTCAACTCTTGGGTTTCTCCGTGTCCGCCCGTGGTATCAAAGCTAACCCCAAGAAGATCAGCGAGATTGAGTGCATGCCCAAGCCGACCCAGCTCCGCGACATCCAGAAGTTTATCGGCTGCCTTGCCTCGCTCAGCCGGTTGATTAGCCATCTCGGGGAGAAGGCCTTGCGCCTCTATGGGCTCCTTCGCAAGATGGCTCTGATCGAGCCGGGCCAAACCAAGAAGCCAGGCATTTTTCACTGGACCGACGAGGCGGACGAGGCTTTTCGCGGCCTCAATAAGGCTCTCACCCACGCGCCCATCCTGGCCGCGCCGGCTAAGAAGGAACCCCTACTCGTCTACATCGTCGCGACCACCCGCATCATCAGCGTCGTCCTGGTGGTCGAGCAGCCGAGGAGGGCAAGTCCTTGCTGGTTCAACGACCCGTATACTACCTCAGCGAGGTCCTCTTCGTGTCCAAGCAGAACTACCCCCACTACTAGAAGATGTGCTACGGCATATACTTCGCCGCCAAGAAGGTCAAGCAGTACTTCCAAGAACACGCCATCACCATGGTGAGCATGGCCCCGCTCGGTGAAATCATGAGCGGTCGGGACTCCACCAGCTGGATCGCCAAATGGGTCATCGCCCTCACTGACCATGAGATCCGGTACGAGCCAAGAACCGCCATCAAGTCACAGACATTGGCTGACTTCCTCGTCGACTAGGCGGAGATGGAGTTTGTGCCGCCTCCCCGAGATTCCACGCATTGGCGCATGCATTTTGACAGCTCAAAATGAGGACCGGCCTGGGTGTTGGCATAGTCCTCTCCTCCCCGAAGGGCGACCAGCTCAAATACGCTCTCCAGATCCACTTCGCCACCTCCAACAATGTGGCCGAGTATGAGGCCATCGTCCATGGCCTTTGGCTCGCCAAGGAGATCGGCATCAGGAGCATCCTCTGCTTTGGCGACTCCGACCTCATGGTGCAGCAAGTCTCTAGCGAATGGGACGCCAGGGATGCCAACATGGCCAGCTACTGCTTCCTCGTACAACAACTCACCGGCTCCTTTGAGGGTTGTGAGTTCCATCACGTCCCACGGGCAGACAACGAGGTGGCGGATGCGCTGGCAAAGATCAGCTCCACCCGGCAAGCCATCCCAGCTTGCGCCTCCCTTGAACGGCTGCTCAAGCCGTCGATCAAGCCCTCCCCGGAATCAGAGTCAATATTCGTACCGATGGGCATCACCGGCCCATCAACGGCCCCGGACGCCTCTCGGGCACCTTCACAACCGGCTCGCGAACCGTCGGCCGCCTAGCCGGCTCAGATCGAGCCGGCAGCGTCCGAGGCGGTCGGCTCCAATGACGTGATCGTCATGATGACCATCGACCAGCTGGCCCCGGGGGCTGGCAAACTGGTCTCGAGGACTGATCATCCGGTCCCAGGGACTCCCAAGCCAGCCTCGGGGGCTGGCGTGCCGGACCTGGGGGTTGGTCATCCAGCCCTGGGGGCTCCCGAGCCGGCCCTTGTCACGGCCCCCTCGTGGGCCCAACCCATCCTAGCGTTTCTTCTATGGGGCAAGCTTCCCCCGGACGAGGCTTTTGCAAGGCAAATCCAACGCCGGGCCACGGCCTACGGCATCATCAACAACGAGCTCGTCCACCGCAGCACCACCAGCGTCTTGCAGCGATGCGTCGAGCCAGAAAAGGGTCTAGAGATCCTCCTCGACATCCACCAGGGCGAGTGCGGGCACCACACCGCCTCCAGGACCCTGGTGGCCAAGGCTTTCCGCCACGGTTTCTTCTGGCCAACTATTCTCGAGGCGGCCAAGAAATTGGTCGACGAATGCGAGGGCTACCAAAGTTTCAGCACGCAGAGCCACCTACCGGTAACAGCACTCCAAACCATCCCCCTCTCGTGGCCCTTCGCCGTTTGGGGGTTGGATATGGTGGGCCCATTCAAGACCGCTCGAGGCGGCATGATGCACTTGCTGGTGGTTGTCGACAAATTCACCAAGTGGGTCGAGGGGCGGCCAATCAAGAAGTTGGACAGCCCCATGCCCATCCAGTTCATCCACGACATCACGGTACGCTACGGTGTCCCCCACAGCATCATCACCGATAACGGCACGAACTTTGCCAAGGGCGCACTCGCGAGTTTCTGCTCCCAGCAAGGAATCCGGCTCGACCTGGCCTCCTTTGCTCATCCGCAATCAAACGGCCAGGTCGAGAGGGCGAACGACCTCATCTTGTCCGGCATCAAGCCCCGTCTCGTGATGCTGCTGGTGAGGTTGGCCGGTTGCTGGATAGATAAACTGGCAGCCATCCTTTGGAGTCTTAGGACCACCTCGAACCATTCAACTGGCTACACTCCTTTCTTCCTTGTGTATGGGTCCGAGGCGATCATCCCCACCGACATCGAGTTCGATTCGCCTCGGGTCGCCCTATACACGGAGAAGGACGCAAAGGAGGCAAGAGAAGACGGCGTCGACCTACTCGAGGAAGCTCGCTAATTGGCCTTCAACCGGACGACAATCTACCAACAGAAGCTCCGGCACTACCACAGCAAGCGGATCCGGCCACTCTCCTTTCGCGAAGGGGACCTGGTCCCCAGGTGGATCCAGCAAACAGCCGGACAACACAAGCTATCCTCCCCATGGGAGGGCCCGTTCATCGTCAGCAAGGCACTGCACAACAAGGAGTACTACCTAATAGACGCCTAGAAGCCGCAGTAGCACACGAGAGACGCCTCCGGTGAGGAGACGGAGCGCCAGTGGAATGCGGCACTCCTACGCCCGTTTTACTGCTGAGAAAAACCAATGTATGTATGTACCCCCACCCTTTTGGGCTTATGAATGCAATGGGCGCCCCAGGCTGGCTCTTGGCGCGCGCCCCATTTCCTTTCCCTCAAAAGTTTCCTCACTCACTGGCCCCCCGACCTAGCTCTCGGGCCCGGGGGCTAGCCGGCTGGACCTGGAACGCTTCTCTAGAAATTGGCTAAGTAATGTGAGCCAGCCAAACCTCCCCACCCTTACCAGCTACAGAACCAGCCCCCGATTGTCCGCCTGGCAGTGCCTCGGGGCAGCAAGGTTTGGCTCACACGAAAGGTCAAACGAAGGGAGACCCCGGCTAGGCCCATATGGACCATCACCACATCTCTACCACTCTACTTATCCCAAAAAGCCCTAGCGATTCCTAAGTTTCGAACCGTCTCCCTTGAGGCGGACGCCCCGACCCAGCTATAGACTGGTTCCCGGCTGGCGGGCTGGCGGGGCCGAAACCAAAGGGGAAAAGGAGAAGGGCTAAGGAAAGTCAAGTGGGCAACAAAGGATAAGAACGAGTCAACATGAGCATCAAGGCAAAATATGCCAAATATTCATAGCATAAATGTTAAGACAAAAGCGGCTCACGGCCAGCGTAGTTCATTACATCGAACACCCCCAGTGGGTGGATTCGAGCCTAATTTGCAGGGAGAAAAAAGAGACAGATAAAAGACGCTCGGGGGCTCAGGCCACCGGCGCGTCACCAGCCAGCGTGCCCCCAGCCGGCGCATCGCTGGGCGGCTCGGTTCTCGCCTCGTAGGTGGCCGCGTCCTTCAGGTCGGCCTCCTTGGCCTTCGAGGCTGGCTCGTGTTGGTCCTCTCGTTGGCAACCTCGTCATCCGTCGGGCCTTGGGGGATGCCGAAGGAGTCCTCAGGCAATGGCTCACCGTCCTCGCCAAGGGCCAGCAGGAACTCGTCTGCGTCAGGTGGACAAGGGCCGGCTCGTGAGCCTCCTGCTCTGCGGCCGGCACGTCCTGCATGGTCGCCAGCCGGCCTAGATCCACGCTACGATACCATGACATGACGAACCGGAGCGCCATCTGTGCCCCGTCTCGGGTGGCCGACGCCTTCCAGGCTTCAAGGCGGGGGACGGCGTGCTCCAGCCCTTAAGCCACGCGGCTCGTCGAAGCTCCTCCGCGACCCGGCCACAGCGCGGCAATAACCTCTTTGTCAGCTGTCTTTAGCCGGTCCATGCTCCGCTCAAGATGGGTCATCCGCATCTCGATGGCGAGCCCAATCTCGTCCACGTTCCATGGGGCCTCCTGCTGGATGGAGTTAACCTATTCCCAAAGGTACTCCCGGTGCTCCTCAACGGCGCGCGCAGCGCGACGCTGAGTTTCCGAGAAGCGCCCTAAGGGAAAGAAGAAGAAGAAAGAAAGGCGAATCAAAACACGAGAATCAGCAAAGGGAAAGGCGACCGGCTAGAGAAGAGAGGAAAAAGTGCTTACCTTCAATGGTGCTATCCACCCCAACGGCGAAGTTGAGCGCCGCCGTCCGCTCTGCCTCCACAGCCGCCCTCGACGCGGCAAGGGAGCCCTAGACCTCCTCGAGCATCCTCTCGAGGCGGGTCACTTCGTCTTGGAGGGCGGCGGTCCTCTGGGCCACGTCAGTCGCCTACTTGATGGCCATTTCCTGGGCCGCCACCTCCATCATTGCCTCGGCTTTGAGCCGGTCCCGGACCGCCTCCCCATCCACTAGCAGCACGGCGAGCCAGTCCTTCTCCTTTGTGGCCGCCTGGATGTCTTGTGTCAGCCGGTCCCGCTCGGAGGCGAGCCCGGCCTTCTCCTCCCGAAGGGCGGCCAGGTCACCTACAAGTCACTTCAGGCGTCATCCGGCTCTCGGGGGCTATGTGCCCCTCCTGCCAAATTCAACTGACCTTGCACGCGCACCAACTCCTCCTCCAGGCGGTAGAAGCCGTATTTGCCAGAGTCGTGGATGGCGACCGCCTCCTCGAATAGCTTCTGCCGCAGGGAGGTTTCCTCCAGTCGAAAGGAGGCAAAAGATCAAGACATGCTCAAAAGAGATCCGGCCTGGCTACCCGTTTGCCGGCCAATCGGCCCGCATCACGGGGGCTACACCTAGTGGGTGTGCTCGTGCGCCCCCACTAAAAACTCTAAGACAAAGCTATCGGGCTTACCTCCGCATGCTACAGTGCGGCGTCTGCCGCCTCCGCGAACCGGGCCAGCTCCTGCCGGCACCGGTCCAAGACGCACCCCAAGTCCCCGAAGGAGGGGACCCGGCCGCCCGCCTGGGGAGCCGGCAGGGCTGGCGCATGCGTCAACGCCTCCCAGTCTCGGAGCACCTCTTGCATCGACCGCATGATCCTCTAGGCCTGGCCGCTGCTGCCACCCGGGCTCGCTACTACTCCAGTCGCCAGGGGCGGGTTGATGACGGCAAGGGGCCGGGATTCGCTCCCCCCCCCCGCCCAGCACCGTCGCTGCCTCCTCTTCATGCCGCTCCGATGCGTCGGTCATGACGGAGGGTACCTCCACCTCCATGGTCGCCACCTCTGGCGTCGCCTCTGGGGCCACCGGGGCCTCCGGCACCTTGACCCGGGCTAGCTCGGCCGCAGGCGGAGTCACCTTCGGCACCTCGGGTTGGGCCACCTTGGGAGCCGGTTCCGCCGTTGTCGCCCCCACTTGGTCCGCCTCCTGCATGGACGGGGGCGCCGACGGATCCGTGGCCGCTCCTCGCGGCTCGCTCGACGGAGGCCTCGACATATGGGTCGACTCTGCCGCCGAGTTCGACGCTCGCGGGGGATCCAGACCTCCTCCGCCTTCGGCTGCTCGAGGTCCCGGAGTGCGAGGCCCCTCCTCACGTCCTGGATTTTGAGGCTTGCAGATCCATGAGCCTCCTCTTCTCCTCCCGCTGGGTGGCTGCGTGCCCACAGGCCAGCCAACTAGCGGCATCCGTCGGCTCCCCCTCCGGATCCACCTCACCAGCTAGCGACCCGGAAGAAAACTCACATAAAGAAAAAACCTTACCCGATGACAAGGGGCAAGGCCCGCTTGGCGCGTGGCGGCGGCTTCCACGGGTCCACCTTCACCCGCTTCGGGTCGGATGGCGGGGCCACTGGCCCCCCTGAGCAGGCCTCTTCCTCCGGTCGGCCGCTCCGGCCACCGGGGCTTGAGCCGGCTGCTCCTCGCTCCTCTGACCCTAGCATGCTGAGGGAGGAGGCTCATTCAGAATCATTTATTCATCATCATCGTCATAGTCGTGATCCGTCCAGTCCCTAGTCGTGGGGGCAAGAGGGAACGCACCCGCTCCGCTGGGCTCCCTGGCCACGCCCGACCCCCCGGCTCCGCTAGGAGCGACGGTTCGCGGGTCTGCTGGCTCGTCGACTCCTCCCGAGGAGTCCACCCCCTCCTCTGGGGGGCCTCCCGTCTGGTAGTCTTTGGAGTATGCAGGCCGTCTGGCGTATTCTGTCGTACCAGCATCTGCGGTCAGCACATTAAAGTAAGCTCTCCAGCCGGCTACCGGCTGGGAAGTATCAAACAAAGAAGAAACCGCCTCGACGAAAAACGTACCAGGGGGCCGATTGATGCGGTCGTACAGCTCCATGCCGAACGACCACGAGGCGGGCTTCAGCTTGAACGTCGTAAGGGCGTTGACCCGCTTCGCCACCTGAGCTGGCGTTAGTTCGACGGTGGACAGCCAGCAAGGGTCGCGCTGGCCGGACATGTCGTAGTTCCTATGCGGCCTTAGCTGGAGGGGCAACACCCGGCACGAGATATAGGCCTCCACCAGGTCGGCGGCAACCAGCCCCTCGGAGCTCTTCCGATGCATGAGCCGGCCAAGCTCCTCTGGTCGTTGGGCAGCCGGATGTAGTCTGTCCTCGGGTCGGCATTCTTCATGTACAAGAACGTTCGGTGCCACCCCTTGACAGAGTCAATGAGAGAGAGGGGGGAAATCAAGAAAACGCCGCGGCAGCACACCACCGTTCCCCCACAGGCGTCGCTTTTCAAAGGTTTGAGGTAGAAAAGAGCATTGAAGAGTTCAATGAAGGGAAGAATGCTGAGGTACCCCTCAAACAACGTCACGAAGGCAGAGAGATACAGAATCGAGTTCGGGCCGAGGTTATGTGGCTGGAGGTCGAAAGTATCAAGGAGAAAGCGGAAGAACAGACTCACTAAGAGCCCGAAGCCCCGGGAGAAGTGCCAGAGGAACACGACATGCTCCCCTGGTTGTGGCACCAGCGCCATCTCGTCGCCCGGCATGCGTGCGACTAGCAACTCCTCCGGTGGTAGCATGCGCGTGCAGCGGAGCTCGACGATGTCCGCCTCGACCAGAATGGAGTCAGCCCAGCTCCCGCCGCGTCCATAGGCCATCGCGGTGGTGGTGCGGCGTGCGAGCTCGGTTACGCATTCGGGCACGGTGTCGCGTGGGGAACGCGAGGAAGCAACGAGGACGAGCATCGAGGGGGTGAGTGAGATGCGGGTATCTCTGCCCCTGCCCTTCCTCTCCTTTTATAGGAGAGGCCCCTACTGGGGGACGTGGGATTAACTGCGCCCACTCCCCCGGAAACTCCACGCGCGCGTGGGTGGCCCCGGGTCATAACGGCCGCTTCGGGGCGCAGAAGATCCCGGCATGTCCCCCGAGGCCTACTGGGCTACGCCTAAGGTCCTAGCGGGCTAGGCCCAGGCGACTTCCCGTCTCCCCGTGTGCGTGGGACCCGCGACATCATCCTTCTCCGCATGGCGCGCTGCGTGCTGGCGCGGGTCCCTGGGCGGCGCATCGCTACCCGAGGCATCAGGCCCAACGGTCGGCTCCGCTGCCCTTTCGGCTTCGAGCCGGAGGCGGGCTTAGGTGAGGAAGCCGCCGGCTCCCCTCCGTTTGCCAGACACGGGCCCCCGCCGGCTTTGGAGACTACTGACAGGGTTATTACCCATGCGTAGGCCAAAGAAATAGGGTCTTCCCCTTTCACGCTTCGAAGAAAAACTACACGGCTGGCTGGACGAGGCCAGCTGGAGGATGCCCGGCTCGAGCTAGCGACGGCTGGCGCCCCGGAAGGCCAGTGAGGGGGCCGGCCCGACCCTCGGCCGGTTGGGCGCAGCCGGCTGCTCCACGGCTGCCTCTTCCGTTGACCTTGGGACGGACAGGTGATGTCCCGTCCCTCTGCGCGCGGGTACGACGACACGACGCGGCAGGCATGATGGGTGGCCCTGTGGCTACAGTGGCCGCTGACGCACTGCAGGGCATGGCTAGAGTCTGGCCGTCCGGGCCACTGACCTCGACGAGCGCGACCGGGCGAGGGAATAGTGCCGGCATGCCCTCGCCCACTCGATTACCTGTCCCGGTGTTGCTACAGTGCAGCCGGCCGTACCAGCGACTTCGGTCGGCTAGCGCTAGGCGACGCCAATCCGGCGGCCCGTGCCACAGTAGGTGGGCGAGCACCAATCATCGGGTCGGCTGGTGGGCCCCAGCAGGAGTGGGGTCGCTCAACCGGTGGCCCCTACAAGTGACGAGACGACACGAATGGCGGGACCCCCTGGCCAGCCGGAGAGGCTGCCAGCCGGGTCCCCCCACCCTTGTACTTAGAATATATTATAAGAGCCGGGGGGTTGGCCTATAAAACCCCTTGAGCCCCCCATGCAATGGGGACGGATGATCGCACCCACCCTCACACACGCAGAGCTCTCACACCCCCTCTAGTAGTGGAGGAAGACGAGTCGGCTGCTCCTTCTTCCTCCTCCAGACACAGCTCCAAGAGCACCCTTGTATACATACTCACCCCTCCAACTAAACCAAGCAGGACTAGGGGTATTACCTCCCTCAGAGGGCCCCGAGCCTGGGTATGTCGCGTGTCATCACCGCTCGTGCCCAATCTCGCACCCGGAGCCCGTCGGCGTCCTCCGGCCCCAACACCCACGATAAGCCACCCTATGGCATCTGTCGTGAGAAAATGACGACACTTAGCATCACCCTTTAGCGAGAAAGGAAACAACTTGAGAATATAATAATTATGAATCTTTCCTCATGAGTAAATAGGGTGGTTATATCATTCAATTTTGTCAAATGTGACACAACAGTTTCAGATTCATAGCCATGGAAAGGATCAGATTCAACCAAAGTAATTAAATCAGGATCAACAGAGAATTCATAATCCTTATCAGTAACAAAAATAGGTGAAGTAGCAAACTTAGGATCATATTTCATTCTAGCATTCAAGGATTTTTCTTTCCACTTGCATAGTAATTTCCTAAGATCATCTCTATCATTACAAGCAAGAAAGTCCCTAGATACCTCTCCTTCCATAACATAACCCTCGGGAATATGAGGCAATTCATATCTAGGAGAGCTAGGTCTATAAGGTGTCTCAAAGTGTTCAGTTTCAATAATTTCATCAGTTTCAGAAGTATCATACTTTTCAGCATTGACTCTACCAATTGTTCATCAATAAATTTACCAAGTGGCATAGTATTATCAAGCAAAGTATCATCATAAGCATCATGCATAGCAGAAGTGGCATCGTCAATTACTTGTGACATATCAGAATTACTAGTAGGTGGTGGTGTCGCAAACTTACTCATAACAGAAGGTGAAACAAGTGCAAAGCTAGATGGCAGTTCCTTACCTCCCCTCGTAGTAGAGGGATAGATCTTGGTTTTTTGGATCTTTCAGATTCTTCATAGTGATCAACAAATATAAATCCCAAGTCACTCGGAGAATAAGGCTATGCTCCCCGACAACGGCGCCAAAAAAAGGTCTTGATAACCCACAAGTATAGGGGATCGCAATAGTTTTCGAGGGTAGAGTATTCAATTCAAATTTATTGATTCAACACATGGGTAGCCAAAGAATATTCTTGAGTATTAGCAGTGGAGTTGTCAATTCAACCGCACATGAAAAACTTAATATCTACAACAAAGTATTTGTTAGCAAAGTAGTATGGAGGTAACGGTAACGATGGCAAAAGTTATAGTAGCAGTTTTATAGCGATTGTAACAGTAGTAACGAAGAAGTAACTTAGCAAGGATCAATATGTGGAAAGCTCATAGGCAATAGATCAGTGATGGATAATTATGTCAGATAGCATTCATCATGGAACAGTTATAACATAGGGTGACACAGAACTAGCTCCAATTCATCAATGTAATGTAGGCATGTATTCCATTTATAGTAATACGTGCTTATGGAAAAGAACTTGCATGAAATCTTTTGTCCTACCCTCCCATGGAAGAGGGGTCCTAATGGAAACTAAGGGATATTAAGGCCTCCTTTTAATAGAGAACCGAACCAAAGCATTAACACTTAGTGAATACATGAACTCCTCAAACTACGGTAATCACCGGAAAGAATCCCAGTTATTGTCACCCTAGGGGATGCGGATCATAACTCATATTAGGTGTCTACAACTTGCAAGATAGGATAAAGAACACATATATGTTCATGAAAACATAATAGGTTCAGATCTGAAATCATGACACTCGGGCCCTAGTGAAAAGCGTTAAGCATAGCAACATCAATCTCAAAACATAATGGATACTAGGGATCAAACCCTAACAAAACTAACTCGATTAAATGATAAACTAATACAAAACTTCACCGTCTAGCAAGCCTACGATAGGATTAGTCACGAACGGCGGAGAGCATCCTGGAATTGGTGATGAAGTATGGTTGGTGATGATGCTGGTGTCGATTTCCCCTCTCCGGAGCCCAAAACGGACTCCAGATCTGGTCTCCCGAGGAAGAACAGGAGGTGGCGGCGGCTCCGTATCGTGAAATGCGATGAACCCTTCTCTCTGATTTTTTTCACCCCTAATATGGTTATATGGAGTTGGACTTGAGGTCGGACGAGCCACATGGGCCCCATAAGCCTGCTAGGCGCGGCAAGGGGGTGGCCACACCTAGCAGACTTGCGGCCTGTAGGTGGCCCCCCTCTGGTTGATTCTTGCGCTGGTATTTCTTATTAAATCCAAAAATATTCTCCATTAATCTTTAGGACAATCCGAGAACATTTATTTCTGCACAAAAATAACACCAAGGCAATTCTATTAAAAACAACGTCAGTCCGGGTTAGTTCCATTCAAATCATGGAAATTAGAGTCCAAAACAAGGGCAAAAGAGTTTGGAAAAGTGGATACCATGGAGACGTATCAGCCGTCCTGTGCTGGCCAAGTTCATGGCAGCATCGCACTATGCTTATAATGTATTGAAGATGCCCAGGCCGATTAGCGACATCACAATAAACTCTGTCAAGACAGATGCACTTATCTGCGCCAACGAACTTTATCGGGAGGCAGTTGCAGCACCTGCCGCCAAGGCACGTGCTCCTTCTGCTGAAGCTCCCGCGGGGAAGAAGACCGACAAGACCTCTGGTACACACTCCAGCAAGTGCACCTCTACGGAGTCCTATGCTCCTGTTGATGATGTGCCAGAGAGATCCACTGGCAAGAGCAAGAAACCTAAGGCAGCTCCACCAGAATCCAAAAAGGTGCCCATCAAGGAGGATGGTACGGGAGGAACTTTTGCCATAAGTTCCACCCTCAACGACAAATGGTAAAGTGCGCTCATTGCCTTCCTGCGGGCGAATGTTGATGTGTTTGCATAGCAACCATCTGCTGTCTCATCGGTGTTCCCAGGGAGGTAATTGAGCACCATCTTGCTGCTTGTCCTCATGCACGGCCTGTCAAGCAAAAAGTTAGGAAGCAAGCCTTGGAGTGGCAAGAATTTATTGCCGAGGAAATCAGGAAGTTGGAAGCGGCAGGTTTGGTCAGAGGAGTGCTCCATCCAACATGGTTAACCAATCCAGTTTTAGTGCGCAAGGCGAATGGAAAATGGAGGTTGTGTATTAACTATACATATCTCAATAAAGCCTGTCCAAAAGACCCTTTCCCCTTGTCGTGCATAATCCAGATTATGGACTCAACTGCAGGCTATGATTTGTTGTCATTTCTTGACGCTTATTCAGGATATCATTAGATCTTCATGTCTAAGGAAGACGAAGAGAAGACCGCGTTTATCACCACATGTGGTACATATTGCTTCGTGCGTATTCCTTTCGGGTTGAAAAGTGTTGGTTCGACGTTTGCGAGAGCAGTCTAGATCGGTTTTGAGCCTCAGCTACATAGAAATATGGAAGCTTATATGGATGACATAGTGGTTAAAACCAAGGACAAAGCAACACTCATACAAGATCTAGAAGAGATGTTTGCAAATCTGTGCAAGGTCAATTTGAAGCTCAATCCTGAGAGTGTGTGTTTGGCGTTCCGTCTGGCAAGCTTCTCGGATTCTTTGTGTCTTAGCGTGGGATCAAAGCGAACCCCGACAAGATAAAGGCACTTGAGAAGATTGAATCACCAAGATGGGTCAAAGATGTGCGTCGTCCTACCGGCTGCGTTGCAACTCTGAGTAGGTTCATCTCAAAATCTGCTGAGCGCGCCCTGCCCCTTTTCAAAATCTTGAAAAAGGCAGGTCCAATGAAGTGGACTCCAGAAGCAGAGGCAGCATTACAGGATTTGAAGAGGTACCTCTCCTCTCCGCTAATACTAGTCGCACCTAAACCACAACAGCCGTTGTTGCTATACTTGGCAGCAACGAATCAAGTGGTTAGTGTTGCGTTAGTGGTGCAGAGAGAAGTCAACGAAGAAGCAGCGACAGACGCAGGAACGCCAAGCGACAAGCCAGGATTTTCCCCAGCAGAGTCTCGTGCCGGTAAGTCAGGATCTGAGGAGATAAATGAAGCGACATGAAGGAAGAAGATGGTGCGGTGCCCAGTTTATTTTGTCAGCTCCCTTTTGTAGGGGGGCTAGGTCAAGATACTCTCACATGCAAAAGTTTCTCTTTAGCCTCCTCATGGCCTGGAGGAAACTACGCCATTATTTCCAAGCAATGAGATCACAGTCATCACTTGCTTTCCATTGCATCGGATTTTACGTAATCCAGATGCGACTAGCAGGATTGTGGAGTGGGCTTTTGAATTGTCAAGCTTTGATCTCAAATTTGAAAGTATTTCAACTAGTCAGAACAGAGCCTTGGCAGAATTTATTACAGAATGGACTCCAACGCCGGACGAAGAGATCCAAGAAACGACTCTCCCCGGCAAGGAAACAAATCAAGAATGGGTTATGTATTTTGATGGGGCTTTCTCCCTGCAAGGAGCTGGTGCTCGCGTGCTGCTTGTCGCACCCAGCGGAGAGCACCTCAAATATGTAATTCAGATGCACTTTCCCCGGGAGAGGTCGACAAACAACACCACAGAATATGAAGGGTTGTTTGTCGGTCATAGGATCGCGGCAGACCTTGGGATTAAGAAGCTCATCGTCATAGGTGATTCACAGCTTTTCATCAAACAAGTCAACAAAGATTATCAGAGGCTGTTGATGGAAGCCTACGTAGATGAATTGAGGAAGTTGGAGGTGCGCTTTGAAAGTCTATAAACAGAGCATGTTCCCCGTGTAGAGAATAGCATTGCTGACAAGCTGTCAAAGCATGTTGACCTCAAGTTGCCTGTGGAACCAGGGACTTTTGTGCTCAAATTGACTCAGCCATCCGTAGCACCATCAGCGAGGCAAGATAAGAGAAGAAATTTCAATTCCGGACAGTACTTTCTCGCAGAGCTCCTAGAAGCTGCCGACAAGGAAGTTGTCGGGATCAACACCAAGCCAGCCGGGGGGTAATAGGCTCCGGCAAGGCCTCAAGCACTTGCCGTAAAGACAAGTGCTCCTGTGGCAGAGGACATGCCTTTAGCCCTTGCCGTCGAGCCCAGGCTCCAGCATGGGCACAACACATTGTCCAGTTCCTTCAAACAGGAGAACTCCCTGAGGAACAGGAAGAAGCAGAGAACGTAGCTCGTCAGTCTAATAGGTACAAGTTTGTGGACAATGTCCTGTATAGAAAGAGATCGAACAGTGTGAAATTGACGTGCATTCCTCGGGAGGATGGACTGGAGCTGTTGGCAGAGATACATGGAGGCATATGTGGCTCCCACATAGGATCAAGAGCTCTTGCTGGTAAGGCATTCTGACAAGGTTTCTTTTGTCCCACTTCTCTCCAGGATGCAACTGCACTAGTAACCAAGTGTGAAGCGTGCCAGTTCCATTCAAAGAAACTACATCAACCAGCTCAAGCTCTTCAGTCAATCCCTCTTTCCTGGCCATTTTTGGTCTGGGGGATCGACATCTTGAGCCCCTTTCCCTCTGCTATCGGGGGCTATGAGTACTTGTATGTCGCGATCGACAAGTTAACAAAGTGGTCGGAAGTGGAAGCAGTGAGAAAGGTGACAGCGCAATCAGCCGTCATGTTCTTCAAAGGACTAGTTTGTCGTTTTGGCGTACCAAACAGGGTCATCACCGACAGCGGCACATAGTTCACAAGCCGCACCTTCATGCAATATGGCCAAGACCTTGGTGACAAGATCTGTTTTTCCTTCTGTTGCTCATCCGAGAAGCAATGGCCAAGCAGAAAGGGCAAATGTTGAAGTGTTGCGAGGACTTAAGACAAGAACTTCCGACAGACCGTGCAAGTGTGGAAGACGCTGGATTGATGAGCTGCCGGCGGTTCTTTGGTCAATCAGAATGACACCAAATCGAGCCACTGGCAAGACACCCTTCTCCCTGGTATACGGGGCGGAAGCAGTTCTCCCCACGGTACTCATATATGGGTCACCTCGAGTGCTCGCTTATGATGAGCTTGAGCAAGAGCAGTTGCAACAAGATGATGTAATGCTCCTTGAGGAAGATCGTCTTCAGGTTGGTGTGCGAGCTGCACGCTACCAGCAAGCTTTGCGCCGCTACCATAGCTGCAAGGTTCATGCCCGAAGTCTTGAGGTAGGAGACCTTGTTCCTCAGCATGTTCAGTCGGCCAAGAATTCAAACAAGTTGATGCTAAAGTGGGAAGGCCCTTATCGGGTAGTACGAGTCACCAGGCCTGGTGCAGTCTGCCTAGAGACCGAAGATGGCGTTCTAGTGAGCAACTCCTGGAATATCGAACATCTTCGTACGTTCTATCCATAAGGCGTGGTTGTCGGGTCCCCCGACAACCACCTTTTGTACAAGTCTTGCCAGCAAGCCATGTAATCCTTTGTACAAAGCCAGGCCCAGACCCTGTGCATAGTTGAATAAGATCAAGCGTTCTACACCTGTTGTCGATTTCCATGTTTACTTATGTGCATGTTCATCTGAGATATTGCATTACGCTTATTTCCAGCAAGTGCTAACGAACCGCCAAGGTTCCATATCTCTATTTTCTCTTCTTTCTTTTTCTTAAAGGATAGAAGGTTCTCTCGTGTGCAAATTTGCTGGGAGGATGAGATGGTATGGACACCGACGGGCGATATTCAGAATTGACATTTTGCAGAAAGGTGTACAACAACGAAAAGCTAAGTTGCAAAACTCTAAGTAATTTTTTTTGCTGTGAAATATTTCCCTTGAAAGATTTCAACTTTTGTATGCGAAACCTGCACGCGAAGGAACCTTGTCATGATCGGTTGCACCCTTACTCTATTTTGAGTCCACTCGACACCTTAAGTGGCCGCACCGAAAATGTCAAGGTATCTGACTGGCAGCGGCACCGCTAGCAGGCTGCTGAGGATTCGCTCCTCAAAGAGCTCGCGGCAGGGATGCGTGCTCCGGCAAGCTTCCGATGAAGTGTAGGGAGTGTACCATACAGAGAGGAATCTAACAAGAGGAATAACTTGCATTCATTCAAAGGGAATGAAATTTACACGAGATGGCATCTCTTCCTAAGCAAATCTTTATTTGACTTTCTCCCCTAGGGGCAAATTACAAGAAAAAAATAGGAAAAGACCCCTAACAGGACGAGCAGTGCACGGAGGGCAGAACTTCCAGAAGGGAAGACGAAGCCGAAGTCCACGGGCCTATCGGGATATCCAGCTGGAAGATGAGGCAGCGCTCGGGACAAGAACCCCCAGTAAGGTCGCTCTGCCGGGAGAGGGAGGGGCGTGAGCTGATGATGATGGTGTGTCCGGCGATCAATCAGAGCTCAGGTCATCGTATTCCAACTTGATGACCTGGAGCTTGGACTCGTCGTCATCGTCTTCACCGATACTGTCCTCCTCGTCACTTTCGCTCTAGGAGGAATTTTCGGCACCGCTCGAGCTTTCCTCGCAGCAGCTAAGGCAGGCTCCTGAGGGTCCATAAATCTTGACGGAGAGCAGGTCGGCCTCCACCATCTTCAAGCGGAGAACATGCCCATCCAGGAGGTTGTGGGCACGGGCGAAGGTTTTCCAACCGCGCCTGAGGAGCATGACGCGACTCTTCGGGTACTCAATGTCTGATACGTCCATTTTGCATCATACTTTTATATTGATATTTATTGCATTATGGGTTGTTATTACACATTATGGTACAATAATTATGCCTTTTCTCTTTTATTTTACATGGTTTACATGAAGAGGGAGATTGTTGGTAGCTAGAATTCTAGACTAGAAAAGGAGCAAATCTGAGATACCTATTTTGCACAACTCCAAAAGTCCTAAAAATATATGGAGAATTATTCTGGAATATATAAAACATATTGGGCGAAACAGATGCCAGAGGTGGGCCACCAGGAGGTGACAAGCCTGCAAGGCGCGGCCACCCCCCTAGTCGCGCCTAGCAGGCATGTGGCCCACCTGGCTGGCCCCCGACGCCCATCTTCTCCTATATGTTGGGTTTTGACCTGAAAAAAATCAAGATAGAGCTTTCAGGATGAAGCGCCGCCGTATCGAGGCGGAACTTGGGCAGAACCAATCTAGAGCTTCGGCAAGGCTGTTTTGTTAGGGAAACTTCCCTCCTGAAGGGGTAATCGAAGCCATCATCATCACTAACGATGACATATTATGCATGTGTAGGGTGTACTTGACATACTATGAATGCTAAAATCTGCGAAGAATTAAAATTGGGAAAAAGTAGATTTCTATTTGGCCAAGTAGTCTAATCACCCCCCTATAGCACTACTTTCGATCCTACAAGTGGTATCAGAGCTTTGGTCTCCATTGTGTAAGCCTCACAACCTATGAGAGTATGGTGTCTAGTGAGGGAAATTATCATCGTAGAGGTCCGTACTTTGATGGCACAAATTTTGCTAGTTGGAAGCACAAAATGAAAATGCATTTGCTTGGTCATAACCCCGTCGTTTGGGCTATTGTTCCTGTTGGTATGCAAGGTGAATTCTTCACGGAAGGAAGGGAACCCGGTCGCAAAGCGACTACGGATGAATTGAAGATGTTACAACTCAATGCTCAAGCATGTGACATTCTCTTCAACTGACTATGCCCCGAAGAGTTCAACGAAATCAGTCGTCTTGAGAATGCAAAAGATATTTGGGATACTTTGATTGATATGCATGAAGGTACAAAAACTGTGAGAGGATCCAAGTTGGATGTTCTTCAAAGTCAACTTGACAAGTTCAAGATGAAGGATGGCGAATGAGTTGATGAGATGTACTCTAGGCTAGCTCTCATCACAAATGAGATTGCCGGCTTAGGAAGCGAAGAAATGACTGACAAATTCATCATAAAGAAGATACTTCGAGCTTTGGATGATCGATATGACACTGTTTGCACATTAATACAAATGATGCCCAACAACAAAGATCTCAAGCCAACAGAAGTGATTGGAAGAATTGTTGCTCATGAGATGACACTCAAAGACAAGGAAGAGCTTCACCACAAGTCTAGTGGTGCTTACAAAGCCACAAGTGATTCTCTCGCTACCTCAAGCAACAACCTTGTCGCAAATGAAGAGATAAGCCTCATGGTCAAGAAATTCAACAAGTTCTACAAGAATAGAAGCAAAGATCGACGCTCCAACTCAAGATATGAAGAGAAGCATTCGTCAAGTCGTGACCAAAACTGCTACAACTGAGGGAAGCCCGGACACTACTCAAATGAGTGCACAACTCCTTAAAAGAGGAAAGAAGAGTCACCAAGAAGACGAAGCTCAAGAGACAAGTCACCTCGAAGAGAGAGAAGGAGTAGCGATGATCATTATGAACAAAGACCCTCAAGGAGAAGTAGGGACTCGGAGAAGAAGGACAATTACACCAAGAGCTACTCAAGAAGGAAACATCAACCTCATGTTGGTGAATGGGTTTCTAGCTCCGAATCTGACAACCACTCCTAAAGAAGCTATCACTCCAACTCTGACTATAGTCAAGATGAATGTGTTGCCAGACTTGCACTAGTGACAACCGACTCCTACGACATATTTGATTCACCAAATGAAGGGAGTGGACGCTGATTCATGGCTAAAGGCCCCAAGGTATCACACCCCGAGTATCTTGAGTTCAATAGTGATGAAGATGACTTGTTAATTGAAGATGACTTGCTATTTGACAAATCTAGTAATGTTAGTCAAAATGAACTTGCTAGTACTCACTCTAGTGTAGATAAGTTGTGTGATGATGATAAGTTGGAAATAGAATGACTAACTCCAGAACTAAAAACTCTTAAGTTAGCTCACGAGTCAACTCTAGAAGATCATAGAGAGCTTGTAAGGACACATGAGAAGCTACGCTTCGAGAAGCTCAATTTAGAGCAAGAGCATGAGTTCCTTAAAGCTATCAATGAAGATCTTCGAAAGAAGACTTCCTCTTATGTAGCCAAGCGACTTCTCTTATCTACATTCATGCCTCAAGTTAAGTCTAAGCAAGCTAGTAACAAAGGCAAGAAAGGTTCTTCATCTAGTAGCAACAATAAAAATGCTAAACCTAATGATGTTGCTTCCAGTAGTTCTATTGATTCCACTAATGATGATTCTGTTAGCCAAGTTACACTTGAGCAAGAAAATGCTTTATTGAAAGGAATTATAAACAAAGGTATCTACAAGAGTCTTGAAGGGTGCAAACAATTTGAGGAGATTGTACGCAAGCATGGAGGATACCGGAAGAATCGTGGTGTTAGCTACTTCAACGCTAATGGAGTTGAATGGGAAGAAGGTCAATACCCCAATCCCAAGTTTGTTCCTCAAAAGGAGAAGTATGAAAATACTCTCGCCAAGGGAACAAAGGCGCAAGATGACCTTCCACCACAAGACCCCAAGCTCAAGGGCAAGAATAAGCTTCAAGAGGACATTGTATCATATGAAGATGAATCCCAAGCTTTGGTGAAGTAGGTCCCTAGGCTACTACAAGCTCAACTTCTACAAGTGCTACTTCAACACCGAGGATCCCCATCAACTTGATGTGGGTCCCCAAGAAGAAGAACTGGAGAAGTACTTGAGGGGTGACTCTACCAATGAAATTCACTCACATTCATTATTGGCAAGAACTATTTGCTATCAACATCAACTTTATGCAATAGTTTAAGGAGTCACACATTCCCTCAAAGGTAAGCAAGGGTCAAGGTAATCAACTAATCAATGGACATCATCTAAGGAAATAACAAGGATGCTCCCAACTCTTGGTGATCTTCATCAACCTTGAGCATCCACCACTACCTCACCAAAATGATGTCTTCATAGACAAAACCCAAGGTTAGTTTATCCCTTTTTTGGGGGGATGTCACATCATGGGGGAGATTTACTCTAAGACTTGAGTCAAAGTATCTCTTAATATGTGACAACATTAAATGCTTTATGTAAAAGTGGTAACCCCACTTGTGCTTAAACGATGAGTATGACCTATGATCAAGTATTCTTACTTGTCTCCTAAGTCAAATACGCATATATAGATGACTTAGTCATCGCCCAAGTGCTTGTTTGATGCTAGTATGTATGTGCATGTTTGTAATTATTTATTTTGACATCTTATTGTGTGAGCATGTTGGTCTGCATTTATTTTCTTATTCGAGGACATCGAATTGTTGCTATTTGGCTTTTGATTTATCTTTTGCCAATTGGATGGACAAGAATTCCTAGGACCACTCCTTTAGCTATCTATGCTTTCTCACCTCATACTCTATTCATGTTGCATCACAAAATTTGAACAAGTATTTTTCGATCTCTCTATGTGAGGAGCACTCGGAGTTCCTTATCGTCAAGGACTGACCATTAAAACCTCCCAAGTGCATCTCGGTGGAACCAACCCACAATTCTCAGTCTCACCGAATTCCTAGGGTTGATATGGTTTTGTTATCTCGGTAAGACCAATTTCATATTCTCGATTACACCGAGTTTCCATGTCAGCTGACAGTTGTGAAACTCGGTGACACCGAAAATATCAAATCAGTGTCACCGACAGCAATGGGTATATATTCGGTGGACCCTGGTGCTTTGAATTTCATTCGTCAAACGTCGCGCCTCCAAAACCCTAGCTGTCGCGCAAAGACCCGCGGTCATCGCCTTTCCTTCCCCGAGCGCCTCCGCCGTTGGGAATCGCCGTCATCGACGTTTTCTTCACAAACGTCGCCATTGTAGCGGATCCGTCGCCGCATTAGGATATGGATTCGGCCCCCTCTCACGCTCCTCTATCCAAATCTTGTGCATTAGGGCTTATTTCCAATCTATCCATAGTTTGAAAGCTTTCCATCCAAAAGAAAATCCTGTAGAGTAGCGAATGATCAATTTTAGGGGTTTTCCGCCTGCCAACTGACTCTCGATAGAACCAATGCAAAGAAATCGGTGTAACTGATTTGCTTTTCTGAAACACTGAGAACACCTCGGTGGAACTGAGTTCTCATTTTCGGTGCAACCGAAAATGGTGCCAAGTTCCTGGAAAGGTAGGTGTCTGTCTTGGTGTGACCGAAATGTTTGTCTCGGTTGTACCGAAATACACTTGACAGGATGCAAAACTTGGAGAATTTTTTGTTCAAAATTTCAAAAATTTCTGCATTTTGTGATGACTTATCCTATTCCACTCTTCTATACTATATTCATAGGGTCAGCATGTCAGGGTCAGATAGTCAGAATTTGCCAGAGCAGAATGTCGAGATGAGTTCAGGCACGAGTCCTGAGTCTAGTTCTTCCACCTATCCACGCACTCCTAGTTCTCATGGGTTGCCTAAGACTGCCACTAGGACAAGGAAGAGACTCAACTAAGAGGAAGAGGATTCTGATTTTGTCCCGGAAGAGGTTCTTGCTAAGAAGCAAGAGAAGGCTATGAGGAAATGAGCCAACGAGGCCACCTCATCTAGGAGGGTGCTCGATAAAATTTATGCTCCTGCAGAAACTTTCAAAGCACATGAGAGTGCTAGGGCTATAGTGTCTGTTGAGGTCCCCAAGAAATCTTTGCCAAAGAAGACAGTCAAGAAAAGGATCATCCGTGTGCACGGCAGGACTACCTCAATGTATGAGAGTCAAGAGGAGGCTGTTGTTGCTGGTGTTGCTGCTGAGGAGGAGGAAGAGGAGGAACCTACTGCTCAGGCCCCTCCTAAGAAGAAGGCCAAGAAACTTTTATCTAATGTTATGCACAAGTCAGGCACCTCCAAGAGAACCAAGACTACTTCAAAGAAAGCTGCTGCATAGAAGTCCAAGAGGACTACCAGGGATATACCTGCCTTTGAGAAGAACAAGCAATCCACTTTCAAAGAAGGACATGATGATGATGATGATATGTTTGTTCTGATGAAGCTTAGACCTCACCTTCTAGTTCATGATGCCAGCCATTCTATTGCTGATGACATGAAGAAGAAGAAAGATTCAAGCTTGAGGGCATGGAGAGCAATTAATCCATATGCCCAGAGGAGGAAAACTGTTGTTGACTACAAATTTTAGACCAAAGAGCAGCAAGACTTTTATGAGACAATTTTGCTTGACAAGAGTCCAGCTATGAGTGACATGAGATATGTGGACTGGAAGTACATCAAAGATAACAAAAATTACTTTACATGTGTCCAAGACAATTTCCACTCCATTGGCATTGATAAATTTGTTAGAAAGGAGTTCATAGCTTGGAATGATGAGATGATCATGCAGTTCTATTCCACTGCTCATTTTTACGGAGATGGTAGGATTGTTTGGATGATTGAAGGAGCAATATTTGAATCTACTGTTGATGAGTGGGCTACCATCTTAGGAGTTCCAAAGGCATGGGAGGGAGATATTTGTGTATACTCAGAGTCCAAGGCAAGCCACAATGCCATGAAGGACATGTATAATCCCATTCCTGTTGCACAGGTTCAGTCCCACAAGCTAGGATCCATCTACCACCTCCGGGCAGGTCTACACACCATCAATACTATACTGAGGTATACTTTGATGCCCAAGTCAGGTGACGAGAAGATGATCCGAGGCTATTCCATCAATTTGCTCATTCATACTGACCGGAACCAGAGATTCCGAGTGATGGATTTGATTATGGAGCCAGTGAAGAGGGTTGTTGCTGATCGGAAGCGCTCATACTGCTATGCACCCTACATTCAGATGTTTATCAATTCTGAGCATGAGAACCACATCTTCGCTCTAGATAGACTCCACTTGCCACTTCAGCCAGATTTTGAGGACAACGTTATGGTGATGGACCCAGACCATCCCACATCAGCTGTAGCTCAGGCACAAGTAGAGGCAGAAGCAGAGGTAGCTAGAGTCACTAGTGCTCAGGTTCCCAGGTCCAGGAAGGAGCAGATGGATCTTTTCATCACCACTGTCATGGATATGAAGGACATCAAGACCATCATGGCTACTCGGGAGAGCCTTGTGAACATCATGGAATATAGAGCTTAAGAAGGTTGATGGGCTGACTAAGACAGTCAATGAGCTTAAGAAGGAGGTTGATGAAGCCCCAATCCGTCGCACCTCTTCAGAGTCTGAGTCCTCTCATGATGAGGATGATAGTGCACCTGTCAGGACGACTGCCCAGTTTATGATTAAGGCCGGGACTCCTACAGTATCGGCTCCAGAGACTAGGCCTTCATCTTCTGCTCCACCCACAGTATCTTCAGCTCCAGTGCCTCCAGTATCTACTCCAGCTCCATCCAGGACTTCAGCGGAAGTCTTTGCCGATGAAGTTCTCTCGACCCCGATATCAAAGACCGGAGGAGATTAGCCGCAGAACGATTAGCTATATCTTTTTGAAATTTTTGGTAACTTGTTGCCAAAGGGGGAGAAGTTGTATATAGATCTTAGGCTTCGAGTGAGAGAGCGTCTGCTTTTATTGTTATTTTTCAAAACATTTTTTTGGTTTGATGTGAGATACTTTTGTTTGTGTTTGATCATATGTTGTTATGTGTGTTGCTACTATTTCCTATCATTTGATGGTTATGTGATGATCATTCACTTTGCTTGATGTATTGTGCTATGTTGTTAACTCTTATTACTCTCGCACACCACCAGGATGTATGTGACATGGAAGAAGTGCCCCATATACCTAATCGATTGTGCATTTGCATTCAAATGCAAATTTAAAATAATGCACAAATTTAGGGGGAGCTCTTGCTTATCACATACTTCTCAAAGCGACGATTATATTCATTGACTATATCATATGTCGAAGCTTTGATCTATATGTTGTCATCAATTACCAAAAAGGGGGAGATTGAAAGCACATTTGCTCCCTTGGTGGTTTTGGTAATTAATAACAACATATTTTTCATTGAACTAATGTTTCCACTAAGTATGTTTCGGGAAAAGTTCAATGATGGGTTGGCAAAAGGATTGTGGAATACCCCAAGATGCAAGGATTAGCATTGGCCAAGCTTCAAGCAAAGGACTCTACATTTTACATTTGTGAGAAATCACTTTGAGTCCATAGGAAAGCCAATACTATTAAAAGGGGGTAAGGTTTTATTGGTGAACAAAATGCTCATACGTGCACAAGTGATAGTCACCACATACACCCACAAGCTCTTCCACAAAAGTCTGTCCAAAGCCAAATACTCAAAATCGGTGCAACCAACATATTCCACTCAGTGCCACCGATTCCAGAACCTAGACACACTCACCAAAGCCTAGCCACTTCGGTGCAACCGATTCTGCATCGGTACCTCCGAGTTTAGGTTGCCAACTTTTTTTATGCAAATTCACAATATCGGTACCACCGAGATTGTTGGATCGGCGTCACCGAGATTGGGCAATCTGACCGTTGGTCGCCTTATCGGTGCAATCGAGATTCCTATATCGGTCTCACCGAGATTCGAAAGTTGCCACCTTTTGGTCACTTCGGTACCACCAATATTAACACATCGGTGTCACCGACTTGGTCATTTTGTGTGTAACGGTTGGATTTTTGGAGATGTCTATATATACCCTTCCACCACCAGTCACTCGCAAGAGAAGCACTCAGAACAGTTCCCCACGCATACATACTGATTTTCTGAGAGAAAGACACCTACTCATGTGTTGAGATCATGACATTCCATTCCTACCATTTGAATCTTGATCTCTAGCCTCCCCAACTTGCTATGCACCCAATCAATCTCTTCTACCAATCCAAATATGTGAGAGAGTGATTGTGTGTTGAGGAGTCTATCATCTTGAAGCACAAGAGCAAGGAGTTCATCGACATTACCGAGCCATTACGTTTTGGAGGGTGGCGCCTCCTAGATTGGTTAGGTGTCGCTCGGGAGCCTCCTACTTCGTATTCTGGAGTGAACCAAGAAGTTTGTAAGGGCAAGGAGATCGCCTACTTCATGAAGATCTACCCCGAGTTAGCCTAGTCCTCCGTGGATGTAGGCCGTCATGGTATAGTCAAGGTTGCTTCTTCGTGGAACCCTCCGTGGACTCTCGTGACCATTACCCTCCGTGGGTTGAAGACTCCATGAACGTGGACGTATGATAGCACCACCTATCGGAATCATGGGGAAAATCATTGTGTCGCCAACTGCGTTTGATCTTCCTACCCTCTCTTTACTTTCATGTGCAATGTCTTTACTTTCCGCTGCTATACTCTTAGACATGCATGTGTAGGGTGTACTGGACATACTATGAATGCTAAAATCTTCCAAGAATTAAAATTGGGAAAAAGTAGATTTCTATTTCGTCAAGTAGTCTAATCACCCCACCCCCTCTAGCACTACTTTCGATCCTACAGATGCTTGCAAGAGGGGTTAATCATAAGTGGGAGGTTTTTCCAAGTAAGGGTAGCACCCAAGCACCTGTCCACCCACATATCAAATTATGAAAGTAATGAACGCTAATCAAATGAGCATGATGAAAACTAGCTTGACAAAAATTCACATGTGTCCTCAGGAGCACTTTGCTTTATATAAGAGTTTATCCAGGCCTGTCCTTTGCTACAAAAAGGATTGGGCTACCTTTCTGAACCTTTTCTACACTTGTCACTTGTTACTCATTACAAATTATCTTATCACAAAACAATTTGTTACCGATAATTTCAGTGCTTCAGAGAATACCTTAATGGAAACTGCTTGTCATTTCCTTCTACTCCTCGTTGGGTTCGACACTCTTACTTATCGAACGGACTAAGATAGATCCCCTATACTTGTGGTTCATCAAGACTCTTTTCTGGCGTCGATGTCGGGGAGTGAAGCGCCTTTGGTTATAGTGTGCTGAAATTTAGTGTCACTTGTCACTACGGAAAATAATCCTTTGAGGGGATTGTTCGGGGTGTATTCACCTCGACCGGAAACACTTAGAGTTGTCCCTCAACCTACTGAACGTACTGAAAATATTTATTATGAAATTCCTTTAGGTATGATAGAGAAACTTCTGGCTAAACCCTATGCAGGAGATGGAACACTACATCCTGATTTACATCTAATCTACGTGGATGAAGTTTGTGGATTATTTAAGCTTCCAGGTATGCCCGAGGATCACGTCAAGAAGAAGGTCCTTCCTTTATATTTGAAGGAGAAGGCATTGACATGGTATAGACTATGTGATGATATTGGATCATGGAGCTACAACCGATTGAAAATGGAATTTCATTAGAAGTTCTACCCTATGCATCTAGTTCATCGTGATCGGAATTATATTTATAATTTTTGGCCTCTTGAAGGAGAAAGAATCGCTCAAGAATGGGGGAGCCTTAAGTCAATGTTATATTCATGCCCCAATCATGGGCTCTCGACAGAAATTATTATTCAGAAGTTTTATGCTTGGCTTTCTCGTAATGATCAATCCATGCTCGATACTTCTTGTGTTGGTTCCTATATGAAGAAAGATATTGACTTCAAATGGGATTTATTGGAAAGAATTAAATGCAACTCTGAAGATTGGGAACTTGATGAAGGTAAGGAGTCAAGTATGAACCTTAAGTTTGATTGTGTTAAATCCTTCATAGACACCGATGCTTTTCGTGAATTTAGCACTAAATATGGACTTGACTCGGAGATAGTAGCTTCTTTTTGTGAATCTTTTGCTGCTCATGTTGATCTCCCTAAGGAGAAGTGGTTTAAATATCATCCTCCCATTGAAGTGAAAGTAGTTGAACCTATTAAAGTTGAAGAGAAAACTATTACTTATAATGTTGATCCTGTTATTCCCGCTGCTTATATTGAAAGGCCACCTTTCCCTGTTAGAATAAAGGAACATGCTAAGGCTTCAACTGTGGTTTGTAAGAGCTGTGCTAGAACACCTACACCCCCTGAGCAAATTAAATTTGAACCTAGTATTGCTATGGTTAAGGATCTCTTGGCTGATAATATTGATGGGCATGTTATTCAATTTTGTGATGAAGCTGCTAGAATTGCTAAACCTAATGCTAAAGATAAACATAGACCCATTGTTGGCACGCCTGTTGTTTCTGTTAAAATAGGAGATCATTCTTATCATGGCTTATGTGATAGGGGTGCTAGTGTGAGTGCAATTCTCTTTACCTTATATAAAGAAATTATGAATGATATCGCACTAGCTGAGTTAGAGGAAATTGATGTTACAATTAAGCTTGCTAATAGAGACACTATATCACCAGTTGGGATTATTAGAGATGTTGAAGTCTTGTGCGGGAAAATAAAATATCCTACTCATTTTCTTGTTCTTGGCTCCCCGCAAGATGATTTTTGTCCCATTATATTTTGTAGACCCTTCTTGAATACCGTTAATGCGAGGGTAGATTGTGAGAAGGAAATGGCTACCGTAAGTTTTGGGGATACGTCTCATGAGTTTAATTTCTCTAAATTTTCTAGACAACCCCATGATAAAGAATTTCCTAGTAAGGATGAAAGTATTGGTCTTGCTTCTATTGTTGTTCCTCCTACTGATCCTTTAGAGCAATATTTGCTAGACCATGAAAATGACATGCATATGAATGAAAGGAATGAAATAGATAAGATTTTCTTTGATCAACATCCTATTCTGAAACACAACTTGCCTGTTGAAATACTTGGGGATCCTCCTCCACCCAAGGGTGATCCCGTGTTTGAGCTTAAACAATTACCAGATACTCTGAAATATGCTTATCTTGATGAAAAGAAGAATATCATGTTATTATTAGTGCTAACCTTTCAGAGCATGAAGAATAAAGATTATTGAAAACTCTGAGGAAGCATCGTGCTGCTATTGGATATACTCTTGATGATCTTAATGGCATTAGTCCCACTCTATGTCAGCACAAAATTAAAATGGAGCCTGATGCTAAACCAGTTGTTGATCACCAACGACAGTTGAATCCTAAAATGAAGGAAGTGGTAAGAAATGAAATATTAAAGCTTCTAGAGGCAGGTATCATTTACTGCCCTATTGCTGATAGTAGATGGGTTAGTCCCATTCATTGTGTCCGTAAGAAAGGACGTATTGCCGCAGTTCCTAATGATAAAAATGAATTGATCCTGTAGAGAATTGTCACAGGATATAGACTGGTAATTGATTTTAGGAAATTGAATAAATCTACCAGAAAATATCATTCCCTCCACCTTTTATTGATAAAATGCTAGAAATATTATCGAAACACACACATTTCTGCTTTCTAGATGGTTATTTTGGTTTCTCCCAAATACCTGTGTCAAAAGAGGACCAAGAGAAGACCAACTTTACTTGCCCTTTTGGTACCTTTGCTTATAGACGTATGCCTTTTGGTTTATGTAATTCACTTGCTACCTTTCAAAGATGTATGACTGCTATATTCTCTGATTTTTGTGAAAGGATTGTTGAGGTTTTCATGGATGATTTTTCCGTTTACGGAACTTCTTTTGATGATTGTTTGAGCAACCTTGATCGAGTTTTGCAGAGATGTGAAGAAACTAATCTCATCTTGAATTGGGAGAAGTGTCACTTTATGGTGAATGAAGGCATTGTCTTGGGACAGAAAATTTCTGAAAGATATATTGAAGTTGGCACGGCTAAAGTTGATAATATTAAAAAATGTCGTGTCCTACGGATATCAGATGTATAAGAAGTTTCCTTGCTCATGCTGGTTTCTATAGGAGATTTATTAAAGACTTATCTAAGATTTATAGGCCTCTCACTAATCTCTTGAAAAAAGATGTTCCATTCGTTTTTGATGATGATTGTGTAGAAGCTTTTGAAATTCTTAAGAATGCCTTGATTTCTGCACCTGTTGTTCAACCACCTGATTGGAACCTACCCTTTGAAATTATGTGTGATGCTAGTGATTATGTAGTTGGTTTTGTTCTAGGACAAAGAGTCTATAAGAAATTAAATGTTATTCATTATGCTAGAAAACCTCTAGACATTGCTCAAAGAAACTATGCTACCACTGAAAAAGAATATTTAGCACTTGTGTTCGCTTGTGATAAGTTCAGACCCTATATTGTTGATTCTAAAGTAACTATTCACACTGATCATGCTTCTCTTAAATATCTTATGGAACAGAAAGATGCTAAACCTAGACTTACCAAGTGGGTTCTTCTTCTACAAGAATTTCATTTGCATATTGTTGATAGAAAGGGTGCTGATAACCCCGTAGCAGACAACTTGTCTAGGTTAGAGAATGTTGTTTATGACCCACTACCTATTGATGATAGCTTTCCTGATGAACAATTTGCTGTCATAAATGCTTCGCGTAATGCTCCTTGGTACGTTGATTATGCTAACTACATTGTCGCTAAATTTATACCGCCTAGTTTCACATACCAACAAAATAAAATGTTCTTCTATGACTTAAGACATTACTTCTGGGATGACCCACACCTTTATAAAGAAGGAGTAGATGGTGTTATTAGACGTTGTGTACCTAAGCATGAGTAGGAACAGATCCTACAGAAGGGTCATTCTGAGGCCTACGGAGGACACCACACTAGAGATAGAACTGCACATAAGGTATTACAATCTGGTTTATTGGCCTACTCTCTTCAAGGATGCTCGTAAGTTTGTCTTTTCATGTGATGAATGTCAAAGAATTGGCAATATTAGTAGAAATCAGGAAATGCCTATGAATTACTCTCTTGTTATTGAACCATTTGATGTTTGGGGTTTTTATTATATGGGACCTTTTCGAACGTCCAAGCTCTATGGGGAGAGTTACATATCGCATTATCTTGCCAACCCCAAGCTCTATGGGGACCTAGATCCTTATGGATTATTCTCGGAGGACCAACAAGAATACAAGTACCAAGAAGAAAGCTCAGATGAAGAGGAGACTCCTATGCCTCAACTGGGAAACATGCAGATGGAGTTTAGGAAATCCAGCCTCCCAAACGCAAGAAGAAAACCCAAAGTTATATTTATCCCTTCTCATTTTCTGCAGGAGAGTAAAGAAGAATTATGTCAAAGGATATTAAAGCTTGATAAGTAAGTAGATGACCTGAGGGAACAAAATTTCATGCTAAAGAGGAAATTGAACAAGCTTCCAGCCTCATCAGCAACTCCACCACCATCACCTCCGAAGAAGGATACCTGAGCACATGGGTATGGGCACTCACCTTAGCTTGCGCCAAGCTTGGGGGAGGTGTCCAAGTATCGTATCACCATCACACCTTTTTCCTTTTTCCATTTTCTTGTTTTTCTTAGTTCGATCCTTTTTAATTTTGTTTTGATCTTGTAGAATAAAGTGTTAGTATGATCAACTTTTTAGTTCTTGCTTTTGCTCCCATTATGTAAGCAAGTCCGAGAGTTGTATAATAAAAAGTAGCTATGATGAGAGGGATTTTCTAGATTACTATGCTCTATAGAGTGATGAATAAAGAATAATAGAATAAAAGCAAAGAGTATACATAATGATCTTATGGGGACTGATGACTTCGCATATAAAAAGTATGTCGATTGAAATTTGTTGGTAGTTAAAAAAGATAGTAATTGGTCATTGGTGAAATTGAAAAGGAAGTGATAAAGAAAAAGAGATTTGCAAATAAATACATTACCTTGGACACCTTTTATGATTAGGAAACCATAGCCATCTTTGATCAACGAGCTACTCTATTACTAAATGACATCTAGTCTATTAGAGGCATACTAGGGACATGGTGTTGTCTATGTATCCACACATGTATCTGAGTTTCCGATTAACACAATTATAGCATGGATAATAAACGATTATCATGAACAAGGAAATATGATAATAACCATCTTATTATTGCCTCTAGGGCATGTTTCCAACAGTCTCCCACTTGCACTAGTGTCAATAATCTAGTTCACATCACCATGTGATTCGCATTGTTATGAATATAACACCCAATGAGTTCTGGGGCTCGATCGTGCTTTGCATGTGAGAGAGGTCTTATAGTCAACGGGTCTGCGACATTCAGATCCATGTGTACTTTGAAAATCTCTATGTCAAACCGTAAACACTGCTACCACACTCCACTTGGAGCTATTCGAAATGGCTGCTCTATTATACATATCCGGATTGCTACTAAGAGTCATCCGGATTGGTGTCAAAGCTTGCATCAACGTACTCTTTACGACAAACTCTTTATCACCTCCATAATCGAGAAAAATTTCAGTCTTTTAGTCATGAAGGTTAATCTTGACTGTTGTCCAATGATCCACTCCTGGATCACTCTTGTACCCCTTGACGGACTCATGGCAAGGCACACACAGGTGCGGTACACAGCATGGCATACTATACAGAGCCTATGGCTAAGGCATAGGGGACGACGTTCGTCCTTTCTCTTTCTTCTGCCGTTTGTCGAGCTTTGAGTCTCACTCAACTTCACACCTTACAAATCAGGCGAGCACTCTTTCTCTGAGTGATCCATTTTGAACTCTTTCAAAATTTTGTCAAGGTATGTACTCATTGAAAGTCTCATCAAGCATCTTGATCTATCTCTATATATCTTGATGCTCAACAATTAGGTAGCTTTATCCAGGTCTTTCTTTGAAAAACTCTTTTCAAACAACGATTTATGCTTTCCAAAAATTCTACATCATTTCCGATCAACAATATGTCAACCACATATGCTTACCAGAGACTCTATAGTGCTCCCACTCACTTTATTGTAAATACTGGTTTCTCATAAACTTTGTATAGACTCAAAAACTTTGATCACCTAATCAAACTGTATATTCCAACTCTGAGATGCTTGCTTCAGGTCATAGAAGGATCACTGAAGCTTGCACACCTTTTAGCATCCTTAGGACTGACAAAACCTTCTGGTTCTCACTCATACAACCTTTCCTTAAGGAAGGAAATGATGTTTTGACATCCATATGCCAGATTTCATAATTGAAACATGCAGCAACTACTAAAATAATTCCAACAGACTTTAGCATCGCTACGAGTGAGAAAGTCTCATCGCAGTCAACTCCTTGAACTTGTCAGAAACTTCTTTGCAACAAGTCGAGCTTTATAAATGGTGACATTTACCATCAGCGTCTGTCTTCATCTCAAAGGTCCAGTTGTACTCGACGACCTGCCGTCCAACGAGCAAGTCTACCAAAGTCTATACTTGGTTTTCATACATGGATCCTTTCTTCGATTTCATGGCCTCTAACCATTCGTCGGAATTCGGGCCCATTATCGCTTCTCCACAGCTCGTAGGTTCATCGTTGTCCAACAACATGACCTCCAGACAGGGTTGTCGTATCGCCTAGGAGTAGTACACATCCTTGTCGACCTACGAGGTTCGATAGTAACTTGATCCGAAGCTTCATGATCATCATCATTAACTTCCTCTTCAACTAACGTAGGCTACACAAAACGTTCTTCCTACGTTGCGCTAATCTCTCGTTGAAACAAAGGTTCAATAACCTCATCAAGTTCTATCTTCCTCCCACTCAATTCTTTCAAGAGAAACACTTTCTCAAGAAATGTTCCGTTCTTAGCAACAAACACTTTGCCTTCGGATCTGAGATAGAAGATATACCCAACTATTCTTAGGGTATTCTATGACGATGCATCTGTCCGCTTTGGGTTCGAGCTCATTAGGTGAAAAACATTTTCCACACAAGTGTCGCGGCCCCAAACATTAAGAAATGACAGCTTAGGTTTCTCTCAAACCATAATTTAGAAGGTGTCATCTCAACGGATTTAGATGGTGCCCTATTTAAAGTGAATGTAGTTGTATCTAATGCATAACCCCAAAATTATAGTAGCAAAATGATAAGAGACAACATAGCACGCACCATATCCAATAGATCACGACTATGATGTTCGGACACACCATCACACTATGGTGTTCCAGGTGGCATGAGTTGTGAAACAACTTTCACATTGTCTAAAGTTGTATGCCAAACTCGTAACTCAGATATTCACCTCCACGATCAAATCGCAGACATTTTTATCTTCTTGTCATGATGATCTTAAACTTCACTCTGAATTTGCTTGAACCTTTCAAGCGATTCAGACTTGTGTTTCATTAATTAAAAATACACTATATCTACTCAAATCATCAGTGAAGGTAAGAAAATAATGATATCCTCCGCACGCTACAAGACTCATTGGATTGCATACATCAACATGTATCATTTCCAATAAATCACTTGCCCGCTCCATCAATCTGGAAAACGGGGTCCTTAGTCCTCTTGCCCAAGAGGCATGGTTCGCATGTCTCAACCGATTCGAAATCGAATGAGTCCAAAGATCCATCAGCATGGAGTTTCTTCATGCGCTTTATACCAATATGACATTTAGCGGCAGTGCGACAAGTATGTGATACTATCATTATTAACTTTGTATCTTTTGGCATCAATGTTATGAACATTACTACGATCAACATTCAATAAACCATTCTCACTGGGTGCATGACCATTGAAGGTATTATTCATGTAAACAGAATAACCATTATTCTCTAAATTATATGAATAACCGTGTTGCAATAAACACGATCTAATCACATTCATGCTCAACACAAAACACCAAATAACATTTATTTATGTTCGTCACTAATCCCAAAGGTAGAGAGAGTGTGCGATGTTGATCAAATCAACTTTGGAAACATTTCCAACACACATCGTCACCTCACCCTTCGCTAGTTCTCCGTTTATTCTGTAGATTTTACTTCGAGTTATTAACATTTAGCAACCGAACCGGTATCCAATACCCAGGTGCTACTAGGAGTACTAGCAAGGTACACATCAATAACATGTATATCAAATATACTTACGTCGACGTTGCCAGCCTTCTTATCTACCAAGTATCTAGGATTGTTCTTCTTTAGCGACCGCTCTTCTCATAATTGAAGCACTTAGTCTCGGGTTTGGGTTCGACTTTGGGTTGCTTCACTGGAGCAGCAACTGACTTCCCATCCATGAAGTTTCCCTCCTTGCCCTTGCCCTTCTCGAAACTAGTGGTTTTACTAACCATCAACACTTGACGCTCCTTCTTGATTTCTGCCTTCACGGTGTCAAACATCGCGAACAGCTCAGGGATCATTAATTCTATGCTTGACATTTTATAGTTCATCACCAAGTTCTAGTAGCTTAGTGACAGTGACTTGGAGAACTATATCAATCACTATCTTACCTGGAAGAGCAACTCCCACTCGATTCAAGCGATTGCAGCACCCAGACAATCTAAGCACATGCTCAACGATTGAGCTATTCTCTTTCATCTTGCAGGCAAAGAATCTTGTTGGATATCTCATGTATCGCAACATGGGCACAAGCCTGAGATCCTATTTTCAGCTCTTAAAACATCTCATATGTTCTGTGATGTTCAAAATGTTTTGGAGCCTCAATTCTAAGTCATAATGCATGACGCACTAAACTATCAAGTAGTCATCAGAACGTGCCTGTCAGATGTTCACCAACATCTATAGACGACGCTAGAGGGGTTGGCGCACCGAGCGGTGCATTAAGGACATAAGCCTTATGTGAAGCAATGAGGACAATCCTCAGATCACGGACCCAGTCCGCAATATTGCTACCATCATCTTTCAACTCTATTTCTCTAGGAACATATAAAAATTCAAGGGAGCTACAGCGCGAGCAAGTAATCTACAACATAATTTGCAAAGACACTACTAACTATGTTCATGATAATGAGTTCAATTAATCATATTACTGAAGAACTCCCACTCAAATTGACATCCCTCCAGTCATTCGAGCGATACATGATCCAAATTCACCAAATCAAGTCCGATCATCACGTGAGTTGAAGTGGTTTCAATGGTGAACATCATCATGTTGATCATATCTACTATATGACTCATGTTCGACCTTTCGGTATCTTATGTTCCGAGGCCATGTATGTACGTGCTAGGCTCGTCAAGTTTAACCCGAGTGTTTTGCATGTGCAACACTGTCTTGCACTCGTTGTATGTGAGCGTAGAGTCTATCACACCCGATCATCACGTGGTTTCTCGACAAGACGAACTTTCGCAACGGTGCACACTCGGGGAGAACAAAATTTATCTTGAAATTAAGTGAGGGATCACCTTATAATGCTACCATCGTCCTAAGCAAAACAAGGTGCATAAAAGGATTAACATCACATGCAAATCATAAGTGACATGATATGGCCATGAACTTGTGCTTTTGATCTCCATCTTGAAAGCACCGGCATGATCTCCATCGTCACCGGCTTGACACCATGATCTCCATCAACGTGTCGCCATCATGGTTGTCATGCCCACCATGCTTCTACTATTGCTACCGTTTAGCGATAAAGTAAAGCATTACAAAGTGCTTAATGATTGACACGCAAGTCATACAATAATTAAAGACAACCCTATGGCTCCTGCCGGTTGCCGTACTCATCGACATGCAACTCGTGATATTCTATACAACACATGATCATCTCATACATCACATATATCTCATCATGTAATTGGCCATATCACATCACAACATACCCTGCAAAAACAAGTTAGACGTCCTCTAATTGTTGTTGCATGTTTTACGTGGCTGCTACGGGTATCTAGCAAGAACAATTCTCACCTACTCATAAATCACAACGGTGATACATAAGTTGCTTTTCAACCTTCTCAAGGACCGCCTTAGTCGAATCCGATCCAACTAAAGTAGGAGAAACAGACACCCGCCAGCCATCTTTGTGTAACGAAGTTACACATCAGTCGATGGAACCGGTCTCTCGTAAGTGTACGAGTAAGGTTGGTCCGGGCCAATTCATCCCACAATATCGCTGAACAAAAACACGACCAAGGGAGGAAGCAATCCAAGCATCAACACCCACAAACTCTTTGTGTTCTACTCGAGATCTCATCTACACATAGACCTAGCTCATGATTCCACTGTTGGGGAACGTTGCATGGGAAACAAAAAAATTCCTACACACATGCAAGATCTATCCATGGTGATGAGCATATACGAGCGGGAGAGTGGGTCTACATACCCTTGTAGATCGCTAAGCGGGGAGCATTAAGAAATGCGATTGGTGTAGTCGAACGTCTTTGCGATCCAAATCGTCGAGCGTCCCGCGATCTCATCACGACCCATCCCGCGATCCAATCATGATCCATCCCGCGAACTCATCACGATCCATGCCGCGATCTCATCACGATCCATCTCGCGATGTTGATCACGGTCCTTCCGATCTAGCGTCGAACGGACGGCACCTCCGCGTTCAGCACACATACAGTTTAATGACGATCTCTGCCTTCTTCACCAGCAAGAGGGAGTGGAGAGGTAGACGAGTTCTCCGGCAGCACGACAGTGTTGCGGCGATGGTGGTGGAGCAATTCCAGCAGGGCTTCGCCACTGAAACCTCTCTAGAGGAGAAACTACGAACTAGAGGAGAGGCAACACGTGGCTTAGGGTTTCTTGATGTATCCCAAGTGCTAGACTCGCCCCTCTATTTATATGCTGAGCCCTGGTGTCGAAACTTGGAGAAAACTGCTCCTCAAAGTCGGTTTCCCGCAAGGCAAGAGTCCTTCTCAGACTCCAGGACCAGACGCCAAGGTCCTCGGCGTCTGGCCCCAGATGCCAGGGTCCCTGGTGTCTGGCCCCTGGCCTCCGCAAAACAGCTTTTGCACCTTCCTAAAGCAGCATGGGCTTTACCCCTTGGCCCAAATAAAGTCTTCCTGTACCCCGAACTTTTCGGGAAACATCTGAAACTATTTCCAGTGAATTCCGGAACCCTTCCGGAGACCAAACACTATTATCCCATATATCAATCTTTACCTCCGGACCATTCCGGAGCTCCTCGTGATGTCTGGGATCTCATCCTGGACTTCGACCAACCTTCAGTCACCACCATACATAACTCTATACTACCAAAACGTCACCGAACCTTAAGTGTGCAGACCCTGCGGGTTCGAGAACTATGTAGACATGACCGAGACACCTCTACGGTCAATAACCAATAACGGGACCTGGATGCCCATATTGGTTCCTAACATATTCTATGAAGATCTTTATCGATCGAACCTCTATGTCAAGGATTCAGTTAATCCCGTATGATGTTCCCTTTGTTCTTCGGTATGTTACTTGCCCAAGATTTGATTGTCGGTATCTCCATACCTAGTTCAACCTTGTTACCGGCAAGTCTCTTTACTCGTTCCGTAATAAAAGATCCCGTGACTAACACTTAGTCACATTGCTTGCAAGGCTTATTGTGATGTTGTATTACCGAGTGGGCCCTGATATATCTCTCCGTCACACGGAGTAACAAATCTCAGTCTTGATCCATGCCAACCCAACAGACACCCTCGGAGATACCTATAGAGCACCTTTATAGTCACCCAGTTACGTTGCGACGTTTGATACACACAAGGTACTCCTCCAGTGTCAGTGAGTTGCATGATCTCATGGTCATAGGAACATATACTTGACATGCAGAAAACAGTAGAGATAAACTGCCACGATCATATGCTACATTTGTAGTTTGGGTCTTGTACATCACATCATTCTCCTAATGATGTGATGCCGTTACCAAATGACATCTCATGTCCATGACTAGGAAACCATAGCCATCTTTGATCAATGAGCTAGTCTATTAGAGGCATACTAGGGACATGGTGTTGTCTATGTATACACACATGTATCTGAGTTTCCGATCAACACAATTATAGCATGGATAATAAACGATTATCATGAACAAGGAAATATGATAATAACAATTTATTATTGCCTCTAGGCCATATTTCCAACACAAGGAAGACAACATAATGGGTTATGTTTGCTTGCCTTCGGATAGAAGTCATATGGTTTTAGATCCTCCAACATGTAGTGCTTGCTTCCACCTCATAATAGCCAAAACTTTCGCACCAAGTAGAGATACTACTTGTGCATCCAAACACCTCAACCCAGTTGCCATGAAAGTCCACCATACCCACCTATGGATTGAATAAGATCCTTCAAGTAAGTTGTCATTGGTGCAAAAAGTAATAAAAATTGTTCCTAAATATTTGTGATATTTTATTGCAAAGGAAATAAGTGTTGTTAGAACTTGTGATAGTGAAGAAATAAAAGCGACAGACTGCATAATAAAGGTTGCTATCACAAAGGGCAATACAACGCGTCGTTCCTCTGCACTAAGGGTTTGTGTATCTAAAAACAAAAAGTGCATGACAACCTCTGCTTCCCTCTGTGAAGGGCCTATCTATTACTTCTACCTTTTAAGTACTTACCTTTATGCAAGAGTCATGGTGATCCTCACCACTTCCTATATTTCGCCTCTCTATTGGCAAGCATTGTGTGTTCGGGAATGATCTAGATGCATATATCCACTCGGATGTGGGTGATCATGAGTTATTATTGTTGACATCACCCTTGAGGTGAATAGTTGGGAGGCAAAACTATAACCCCTATATTTCTCTGTGTCGAATTGAAGCTTTGATCTCGTGGGTACCGCATGAGTGTTAGCAATTGTGAAATACTAGAAGATGATTGAGTATGTGGATTTGCTTTACAAGCTCTTATATTGCCTCTTTTCTATGTTATGATAAATTGCCAATTGCTTCAATGGCTAAGATCATAGTTTGTTGGTTGTCAATAGAGTTCTTGGATCATACTTTATCTTGTGAATGAATTGTTACTCTAGCATAAGAGATCTCAAACAATAAGTATTGTTGTTCTAAAGATGTTCATGATGCCCTCATGTCCGTATTTTATTTTATCGACACCTCTATCACTAAACATGTGGACATATTTATCGATCTCGGCTTTTGCTTGAGGGAAAGCGAGATCTAAGCTTGGGGGAGTTGATACGTCCATTTTGCATCATGCTTTTATATTGATATTTATTGCATTATGGGCTATTATTACGCGTTATGGTACAATACTTATGCCTTTTCTCTCTTATTTTACAAGGTTTACATGAAGAGGGAGATTGACGGCAGCTGGAATTCTGGACTGGAAAAGGAGGAAATCTGAGATACCTATTCTGCACAACTCCAAAAGTCCTACAAATTTACGGAGAATTATTTTGGAATATATAAAAAATATTGGGCGAAAGAGATGCCAGAGGTGAGCCACCAGGAGGTGACAAGCCTGCCAGGCGCGGCCACCCCCTACCCGCGCCTAGCAGGCTTGTGGACCACCTAGATGGGGGCCGACGCCCATATTCTCCTTTATGTTGGGTTTTGACATGGAAAAAATCAAGAGTGAGCTTTTGGGACGAAGCGTCGCCGTCTCGAGGCGAAACTTGGGAAGAATCAATCTAGAGCTCTAGCAGGGCTATTCTGCCGAGGAAACTTCCCTCCCGGAGGGGGAATCAAAGCCATCGTCATCACCAACGATCCTCTCATCAAGAGGGGGTCAACCTCCATCAACATCTTCACCAGCACCATCTCATCTCCAAACCCTAGTTCATCTCTTGTATCCGATCTTTGTCTCAACACCTTAGATTGGTACATGTGGGTTGCTAGTAGTGTTGATTACTCCTTGTAGTTGATACTAGTTGGTTTACTTGGTGGAAGATCATATGTTCAGATCCTTTATGATAATTAATACTCCACTGATTATGAACATGAACATGTTTGGTGAGTAGTTACGTTTGTTCCTGAGGACATGGGATAAGTCTTGTTATAAGTAATCATGTGAATTTGGTATTCGTTCGATATTTTGATGAGATGTATGTTGTCTCTCCTCTAGTGGTGTTATGTGAATGTCGACTACATAACACTTCACCATTATTTGGCCTAGGGGAAGGCATTGGGAAGTAATAAGTAGATGATGGCTTGCTAGAGTGACAGAAGCTTAAACCCTAGTTTATGCGTTGCTTCGTAAGGGGCCGATGTGGATCCACATGTTTCATGCTATGGTTAAGTTTACCTTAATTCTTATTTTGTAGTTGAGGATGCTTGCGAGAGGGGTTAATCATAAGTGGGATGTTTGTACAAGTAAGGGAAGAACCCAAGCACCGGTCCACCCACATATCAAATTATCAAAGTAATGAATACGAATCCAATGAGCATGATGAAAACTAGCTTGACAGAAATTCCCATGTGTCCTCGGGAGTGCTTTGATTTATATAAGAGTTTTTACAGGACTATCCTTTGCTACAAAAAGGATTTGGTTACCTTTCTGCACCTTTTCTACACTTGTTACTTGTTACTCGTTACGAATTATCTTATCACAAAACTATCTGTTACCGATAATTTCAGTGCTTGCAGAGAATACCTTACTAGAAATTGCTTGTCATTTCCTTCTGCTCCTCGTTGGGTTCGACACTCTTACTTATCGAAAGGACTACGATAGATCCCCTATACTTGTGGGTCATCAATGACCACCCGCGGGGAGCCGTTGCAATAGCCATGCGCCCGCAGTCACAGAGCGGGCGGCTTGTCAACCTCCATCACCCTGGCAAAAGGGTGAGGAACGCGCAGATAGCTCCAAAGGGGACTGTGCAACTTGATGACGAACTCCAGCACCGTCCCCTCAGCATGGGTCTCTTCAATAAGGGGGTCTGGCATCGGAGGAAGGGGTGTAACGATGCTCCGCCTCCCCTGACCATGGCCTCCACATCGACCACGACCCCTCTTACCTCTTCCACCACGCGCGCTCGAGCCACCCTCCACTTCCGTGGCTGAAGCGATGGCATGATCCCGACGGGAACCCCTCACCATTGGGGCGGAGGACGGTGTCCACCCTTGCCCCCTATCCATGGCTAAGGGCAAGGACAACTCAAGATCAGGAAGGTGTAGAAGGGCAAGCTCTAGAGGTTTGCACTCAAGAAGGACGGATGGATGGATGAGCATCGCCCCTTGCTACCCCCGAATTTTTAGGGAGAGGCGCGGGGGCTGGCTCTCCTCCATCCCAAGAGTCGCCGCCCATCTCCACCTATCCCATGGCCCACGATCACGGGCGAACAGGTAACCACCCCATTACTCCAATCCATGGCGATGCGGTTTCTACCACGATCAGGACTTTAAGTCACGGGCACCCATTGCCAACTCCCCCACTATGCTTGCAGCGCATGTAGCGGAAATGGCCTGTCGTAGCAAGTGGAATGATTACAACCACTGTCTCCTGCCACGTGTGCCCATGCACAGTTTGGGCCTAGCAAAACAACGCCTCGCACCCGTGTGTGGCCTAGGCCCGGGGGCTCATGTCGGTGTACTAAAGTTTGGGTCTTTTAGTGCCCCTTACTTGTGCACGGGCAGTTGTAGCCACACCAGTGGCAAGGCCTACCAGGGGACTGCTGGAAGCAAGTACAAAGATGTCAAGAAAATGTTCAACACAACAATCACAAGACCAAAGGCCAAAAGCTGGGACCTAGGCAAGATCTTGCCGGGATGGCCCACGGAGCCCTGGCAAGACGTGCACCCGGCAAGGTTCCACCATCCTGCCAGCGCAGAGACCAGGTGTCATCCCTCCTGGATATGTGTCAAGGCATCTAGCGATGGTGGAGGTTAAGCAGTGCCGATGGGACGGGCTCCTGTCCCCTCCGTAGAAGGTCAGGGACGCCTGGTGGAACATTAATTGCATTTGTCCTACGCCGTCATTGTTAGGCATGATAACACTGTAGCAATTGTACACCTCATGTATGTACTGTATAACACTATTGGAGATCCCTTAGTCATATAAAAGGAGGCCCAAGGCGTTACAAGAGGGGGATCTTCTTCGACCTTCTGGCTCACATGCGTAGCGGCTATGTACTGTTCATCACATAGCGCTCCTATAGCCATAACCCAAACACCTAGAATACACTAAAGTAGGAGTAGGGTTTTACGCTTCTCAGCGGCCCGAACCTGGGTAAAAATCCCCCCGTGCTGCTCATCAGATCTGCTCTTTGCGCACACCTTCTCCTTGCCAAACCACAAAGGGATCCACGCAATTCCATAGGTGTCGTACCCCTACAATACGTTGGAGACGTATCAGCATCCCCAAGCTTAATTCCTACTCGTCCTCGAGTAGGTAAATGATAAAACAGAATTTTTGACGTGGAATGTTGTCTAACATGTTCATCACATATTCTTTTATTTGTATCATGGACATTTGGACCTTTCTATAGATGGTTTAAAGCAATAGTCTAGTTTTGACATGAAAACATTCATACTCAAGCATATCAACAAGCAACCATGTCTTTCAAAATATCAACACTAAAGCAAGTTATCCCTAGCCCATCATAATCAATCATTGATCCATTCATGGAACACATTCAAATATTAGCTACACCTAATGCTCAAGTAAGATCATAGTACCCCCTAGTTGGTGCTTTATAAGAGATGATGGAGACTCAAATAAAAAATAAAAATTGCATAAAGTAAATAGATAGGCCCTTCGCAAAGGGAAGTAGGGCTTTGTAGAGGTGCCACAACTCAAGGTTTAAATTGATAAAGAAAAATATTTTGGGTGGCATGCCTTTCCTATCAATGAAAACTACCAAGAGATTTCAATAGCTTTCCATGCTAGATACATCATAAGCGGTTCTCAGAAAGAAAATAAAGTTTATTCCTTTTTCCACCATACTTTCACTTTCCATGGCTGCCGAATCCACGGTTGCCTTCCATACCAACACTTTCCAAGGAATTTATTATTTGACAACATAAAGCAAAATTATTATTATTTTCTTTTCATTTCGGGACTAGGCGTCCCTATTACTGCCATACTCTCGTGAAATGACAAGTGAATAAACACTCATCTTGAGAATAACACATCTAGCATGGAAAAATATCGGTCACCCTGTACCGTTTCATGAGCGGTACGAGCACACAAAAAGGAAATTTTATTTTGAAAATTAGAGATGGCACATAAAAATTTGCTTGAAACGGCATGGAAATACCGCATATAGATAGGTATAGTGGACTCATATGGCAAAAAATGGGTTTAAGGATTTTGGATGCACAAGTAGTATTTCTACTTAGTACAAGTGAAAGCTAGCAAATAGATTGAGAAGTATCCAACCAAGAAACGAAAAATCACGTAAGCAAGCATTAAGCATAACTAACACCGAATAATGCACCATAAGTAGGATGTAATTTCGTAGCACAACTATTGACTTTCGTGTTTGCATAGCGAATCACAAACCTTAACACCAATATTCTTACTAAGCATAATTACTCAATAACATAACTCACATATTACTATCTTCATGTCTCAAAACTATTACAAAAAAATCAAGTTTAATTTGTCCAATGATCTTCATGAAAGTTTTTATTATATCCCTCTTGAATATCTATGACTTTGGGATTAGTTTCATATATTGCCATTGCTTTTGATAAGCTCACATGGATATAAGTGAAGATCATGAGCATAAAAGTTTCATATCTCAAAATAGTGTAAGTGAAGCATGAGAGGATTTTTTAAAAATTTATAACTCTCAAATTAATCTAAGTGAAGCATGAGAGCATTTCTTCAAACATGTAAAAGCATGTCATGCTCAAAAACATATAAGTAAAGCACTAGAGCAATTTCATAGCGCAATAGATTTAAGTTAAGCATAAATAGCAATTCTAAGAAACCATAGCATAATTTTGGCTCTCTCAAATAGGTGTGTCCATAAAGGATAAAAAGCAAAACCAAAAATATACAAGATGCTCCAAGCAAAACTCATGATATGTGACGAATAAATATATAGTTCCAAGTAAAATACCGATGGTTGTAGGAAGAAAGAGGGGATGCCACTCGGGGGGCATCCCAAAGATTAGTTTATCGTTACTCTTTGGATATTATTCTGGCATTCTGTAGAATCCCCAATCTTAGGCTATTCTTACTCCTTATTCCTTCATCCATCGTGATCTCACCCAAAACATGAAAACTTCAATCACACAAAACTTAACAAAATTCTCGTGAGATCCGTTAGTATAATAAAGCAAATTACCACTTTAGGTACTGTTGAAAACCCATTCATATTTTGTTATTTTATTATATCTACTTTATTATAAATTTAACATGACTTATACCCTCCAATACAAGCCATAGATTCATCAAAACAACCACACAATGCAACGAAAACAGAATCTGTTTCACACAGAACAGTTTGTAGTAATCTGTACTCTAACCATACTTATGGAACTCTAAAAATTCATAAAATTAGGACAAATTAAAGAATTTGTATAGAAATATTGTGTTAACATTTCAGCTTAATATAACGATCCAATAAAATTGAAAATTGGTGCACTGGAGGCAAAGTTTCAGATTCAGATTCAGCATTGTTTCTACTCATCTTATGGATCGTCCTAAAGGCTTTACTTGGCACAAACACTAAATAACACATAAAACACAATCATAACAGAAGCATAATTGTGAAAACACTCAAAAATTGAAATAAAAAGATAGAAATAAATTTTATTCATCGGGTTGCCTCCCAACAAGCTCTTTCTATATAGCCATTAAGATAGGCTTGAGATTATAATGATACCCTCATGAAAGATAATAATAGCAACACAAACAGAGCATCATAAAGCATATGGAAAACACACTTAAGTCTAACATACTTCCTATGCATAGGCATTTTATAAGCAAACAAATTATCAAGGGAAGCAAAAACTAGCATATGGAAGGAAGAAGAAAGAGACAATAGCAATCTCAACATGAAGAGAGGTAATTTAGTATCTTGAAAATTTCTACAAACATCATTTCCTTTCTCATAATAATTACATGTTGGATCATAATAAAATTAAACAATATATCTATCATAAACAATACTCTCTTTATGATCAACATGCATAAAGTTTTTGTCATCTTCCAAAATAGTGGGATTATCATCAACTAAAGTTATGACCTCTCCAAACCCACTTTTATAAAAAAATCATAAGATTAAACACTCTCCAAATATGTGGGATTCTTTTTACCTAAAGTTTATGCTCTTCCAAACCCACTTTCGATAGTATTGCAAACATTGTTATCAGTAACATATTCGACATAAAGCTTAAATAAATTTTCAAGATCATAAGAAGCATTATCACCCCAATCATGATCATTGCAATAAGAAGTGGACATGGCAAAATTATCATCCCCAATCTTGTAATTTTGCATATCATTAACATAATTGTCATTAATAGAATTTATAGTAACATCATTGCAATCATGCTTTTCAATCAAGGAGTTATTATGAATCACCTTATAAATTTCATCTTTCAAGACTTCATCAAAATTTTCAGATTCATGATTTTCAAACAAAACTTCATAGAGATAATCAAGTGCACTCAGCTCACTAGAAATTGGTTCATCATATCTTGGCCTTTTGAAAAGATTAGCAAGTGGATGAGGATCCATATCAATAGATTTTAGCAAGCGAAGATGCAAGCAAATAGAAGGCACATGGCAACACAAGAAAAGATATCAAACAAGCAAAAAGGCAAACGGAAAAGAGGGCAAAAAACGGCAATTTTTATGTGAAGTGTGGGAGAGGAAAACGAGAGGCAAATGGTAAATAATGTAAATTGCAAGGAGATGAGATTTGTTATTAGGAACCTGATAGATGTTGATGATGTCTCCCTGGCGACCAAGATTGGCACGCTAGAGAGATTGCTTCCTCCCCGGCAATGGCGCCAAAAATTTCCTTTGACATGGCTTGAGACTGTGTCGGTATTTCTCCAAAGAGGAAGGGATGATGCAGCACAGCTATGGTAAGTATTTCCCTCGGTTATGAAACAAAGGTATCAATCTGTAGAGGAAGATCAAGCACCTACGTAAACACCACCTGCACACAAATAACAAATACTTGCAACCCGGCGCGTAAGAGAGGTTGTCAAGCTCTCAATGATGATAAGATAGATTAGATTGCAATAGGTATGGCAACTAGATCTCGGAAGAACACAAAATAAAATAAGTAAACAAAAAGTGCAGAAAGGTACTTTTGGGTTTTTGGAAAAGATCGGAAAGCAATATGTTGGAAAAGTAGACCGGGGGGCATAGATTTCACTAGTGGCTTCTCTCATGAGTATAGCACACAATGGGTGAACAAATTACTAGTGGGAAATTGATAGAAGATCAAATAATCATGGCGATATCCAGACAATGATCATTATATAGTTATCACGTCCAAGATAAGTAGACCAAAATGATTCTGCATCTACTTCTATTATTCCACACATCGACTGCTATCCAACATTCATCTATTGTATTAAGTTCATGGGAAAATGGAGTAATGCAATAAGAACGATGACATGATGTAGACAAGATATATTCATGTAGGAATAGACCCCATCTTATTATCCTTAATGCCAACGATACATGCATCCCTTGCTACCCCTTCTGTCACTGGGAAACAACAACACAAGATCGAACCCATCACAAAGCACCTGTTCCCATGGCAAGAAAAATCGATCTAGTTGGCCTTACTAAACCAAAGATTCGAAGAAGAAATACGAGGCTATAAGTAATCATGCAAATAAGAGATCAAAGAAGACTCAAGTCATATTCATGGATAAAAACTGATCATGAACTCAAAATTCATTAGATCCCAACAAACAAATCGCAAAAGTCATTACATCAAATAGATCTCCAAGAAACCATTGTATTGATAATCAAAAGAGACAAAGAGGAAGTCATCTAGCTATTGTCTATGGAACTATAGGTCTATGGTGGACTAATCACGCATCATTGGAGAGCACCCATGAAGACGATGCACCCCTTCGTGATGGTGTTAGATTGGATCTCGCGGTTCTGGACCTTGCGGCGGCTGGAATTATGTTTCATCAACTCCTCTAGGGTTTTTCGAATTTTTGAGTGTTTATAGTGCTTATAGTCAGTTGAGGGGGGTCACGAGGTGGGCACCATCCACCAGGCCGCGCTGGGGCCTCTGGCGCGCCCAGGTGGGTGTTCCCTACCTTGGCCTTCCTCTCTGGAACTTCTCTGGCCCATCTGGTGTCTTCTAGCCCATGAAAATTCTCCAAAAAGTTTCACGGTGTTTGGGCTTTGTTTGGTACTGATTTTCTGCGAAGTAAAAAACAAGCAAAAACAACAACTGGTACTTTGGCACTATGTCAATAGGTTAGTCCCAAAAAATGATATAAAGTTGCTATAAAATGAATATAAAACATCCAAGATTGATAATATAGCAGCATGAAACAAGCAAAAAATTATAGATATTTTGGAGATGTATCAGATACTAGTCTTGGGGTGGAGTAATAGAAGTAGATGCAGTTGTATTAATGGTCTAGTTGTCATAGATGTAATGCATATGTGAGATTATGGCATGAACGACCATAGTTATAATTTGCACTATTCTGTCAATTTCCCAACAACAAAATTTCTACCATGTCTTTATACTCTCTCGAAAGAGATTCCACTTGTGAACCGATGGCCCACGGGTCCATTCTCTATTGGTAAAAAAAGCTCCTACACTTTCTACTTGTTTGCTCTTTACTGTTTTGCCACTTTTCCTATCACTATCTACTTTTAATATAGTAACAAGAAAGAACAAAGGGAGTGACGACCTCCTTGCCTTTGTTGGGTGCAACCATCTATTGTGTTTGTGTGTAGGTACTTCTAACGTTGTTAGGGTAGTGCCTCTTTGGACAATTTTCTTATACAGAGGAAAACTATAGGGAGTGTTGAACTATTGACTCCAGAAGAAGAATTTTATGAAGTGTTCCTCTCCAAGGATATCCAAGGTACTATTTTTAAATTTATTCATAAGTATATAACCATAGCCTCGTAGAAGAACGAGGAGACATGTATGCCTAACTCGATTCATCGGTTCCCGTTTGAGAGCGAGGACCTCTTCACATACACTATGCCGATGCACCGCAAGAACGTACTGTCGGTACTAAATCCAACATATCTCAAGGTAGGTAACCCTAAGCTAGGCGTCTTGGAGCAACAGTAACATGGACACGGGATTTTACCTAGGTTCGGGCTCTCTTTAAGAGATAATACCCTACGTCCTGTTTTTTGATTGAATTGCTATGGCGGATAGTACACACTACATGTATCTACCACAAGATTGCTCATTTATGTTGTAATGTAATCATCTATTGAGTAACATGGCCTCGTCTTACATAATGCACCGGACACATACGGTTTAAAAGAGTCCTCGTCTTGGTCGCCAAGTCTAGTGGAATCTTCCTTGTATATGTACACGAAGTGGCCTATTAGTGAACCACCATGGGGGTTCTTGGCCTGGCCCTCTTGGCCAGGAGATGACGTGATGAGTATCCCATATTCCATGACTCCATCAATAACCGCTTGAATCAATCTTCAAGTTGGGGACGCTTGTCAATTCTTCCAAACTATTCTTCGTCTTTGATCGTTGGTCTTGAAAGCTGGTTCAACAAGTCTACCCATCTCCGATATTGAGGATCACTGAGGTGTATCCGAAGAAGTCACACATCGGGTATCCGAGGAGTTCACATGTCGGGCATCCGAGGAGCCCCTTTAAGTTCTCGGTCTTTATCAATGCCTTCGTATTTTTATGTCACAACTTTGGTCAGAAGTTTTTCTCATGCGAGGGTGTCTTTTTGCAACCAATATCCAACGCAGAACTTTATTCAAAGAGTCATATACCACCTTGGCCCTGAAACAAAGTTGAAGGAGATTAGCCGAGTTTAACACTGGAGCCACCCACTCGCACCGAGCTTTATGTTGCACTTCTTCCGAGGTGGTGCACCATCTCGTTTTTTGGCTAATTTTTTATGGAATTTATTTCTGATCAAAGCAATTTATTTAATGTCGATATGTGTAGCCAGTAGCCCTCAAGGTGTGTGCTGGCCTAAAGTCCAGTACGCACCTGAAGGATGAAATAAAACAACTGATCCGAGTAGCCCCTAAAACTCGGGTCGATTCTTGAAATAGGCATGTGGATCAAATCCTTTCTTGGTAGCATACTTTGCGAGTAGAAATGCAGTATGCAGTAGCCCCCGAGACTTAGGTTGGGTGTGGCCGACTAACGTGAGGGTCGTAAACTCCTCAGAAACCATATTGCACTTTTAAATTTACTGTGTTGAATCATCAATACAGTATCCCCCTAGACTTGGGTTGGGCAACATGGCCGACCCAAGGATTGTATCTCCTCAGGAACTAGTCTAGATTTCATGTGCATTTTGTCAACGCCGAGGTACAGGTCAACAGGAAAGATGTCGAACTACGGGTCGGAAAAGATTTCTCGAGCGGACTTATTAGGCAGGACACCTTGGTCAAGAGGATGTCCTGCCTCTTGAAAGTAAAACATAGAAATAGGTTAAATCTTATTAGTGCAAATCAAAAATTAGTCTGAGCATTAATTTGTGCTTCCGTCATGCTTTAACAAGATATATCCAATCTCCAGACTTCAAGTGGGTCAGCCTTCGGTTTCAACCTCCTTTTCTTGAAGGCAGAGTGCTTCTCAAGCCAGTCTGGCGAACTAAACTCGAGTGGCTTTAGAGACAAATGAGGCTAACTAGCTATTGACCACACACTCGCATCAGAAAAAGGAGTAGTAGAAAAAGACTTTGCAATAACTTAAAATAAAATATTTATTATAAAATGGCGCATATAAATTTAAGAGCCCTCCATTAACTTGAGTATAGGAAGGTATTTTTAACACAGAATGTTTTAACAAACAAAGTCTTCAACAAATGACTTTTTTTAACAAAAAGATAACGCTTGGTTGAACTTAACAAAAACTAAAAAAATTGAGCATGAAAACAACTTAGCTGGTTAATGTGTCGATGCTGATGACATAGTCCGGGCTTGCGCTAGGACGACAACGCCCATCGGACTTTGAGAACTCCGACATGGTGCGTAGTCCTCGCCTTAACCGAGGTCCCAACCTGTGGAGACACCGGCACGTTCGACCCATGAAATCTGTGGAGCGATGATGTTGTGTTGATTATTATTTGGCCTTTGTGATGTTGAACTCTCGATCAGCTCACCGAGGTTATGATCCGATGTGGTTGTCATTCGCTTGGTGAAGCTATGGCGTAGTTGATATTGGTGCAGGTCGACATCCATGGAGCGACGAGGTCAGATCGGGTTGAAACTGGCGCAACAGTGAAGATCACCTCGGAAAAGGATCAATATTTGAGGGCACGTGTTTGAAAACAAAATAAAATACCCTGAAAAATATCCTTCAAAAGGATGCCTCATATCCCCTCATGAAAAATATGAAGTTGGGTGCGACTCATTTTTGAGTACAAAACATATCCGAAAATTGACGCACTCCTCGGTCTCGTCCCAGAGTCTGAACCGTCGGATCAAGCTGAAATTTTGAGGGAGTGTTGACATAGGAATTCCACATCCGATGAACGGTTGGAATTTTCAACGGATGTTCGAGCTGAATGCTGGACTCCTCGCCCTAAACTTTTCTAGATTCCCGTCCAGATTCGACAAGGCTCGGGTATATCGGCGATTGCTAGAGATTCCTCCATCGGAACGCGATGAAATTTTACAAGGTTTTCCTAGACTTGACTCTGTAAAATTCAACAAAACACGAATCCATTGTCGAAAAAATTGCATGGTTTCCCGAGCAATGTTGACGTTGAGCCCTTGCCCTTCATGGACGAATTCCTCCATGAACTGAGTTGAGATTGGAGTTGATGTTGAAGAAGGCAACCGTCCAATCATGTCAATCCTACAAGGAGTGTAATACTTGGTCCAACTAAGGTGACTAGTCGAGCAAGCAACGAAGATGTTTACGTTGATGATGAAGCTTGGTTCTAATGTGTAGATCGCGTCGGAGCCGATCTAAATTCCCATCGCACTACGATGACTACCAATAGGAACATGTATGGGCCACCAATGTCGATGCTAAATTCAGCATATCATGAGGTAGGGGTTCTAAGCTAGGAGTCTTAGAGCGATGGTAACATGGACACATTATTTTACCTAGGTTTGGGCTCTCTCTAAGAGATCATACCATATATCCTTCTTTTGATTGTATTGATATGGGGTATAGTACATAGTACAAGTATCTTGAACTAGATTTTTGATCTAAGTTATAATGCAATCATCTATTGACTAGCCTAGTCTCGGCTTATATAATGCACCAGAGTCCTAGGGTTTACATGAGTCCTCGTCTTGGGCATCAAGTCTTCTGGAGTCTTCCTTGTATGCGGCATGGGATGCTTGTAGTAGACCATTAGTGAACTGCCACGGGGTCCTTTTCCCGGCCCTCCTCGCCGAGAGACGACGTGGTAAGTACCCCCTAGTCCATGACTCCATCAGGTATGACTCCAATCACACTTTGCCATGAGGTGATCCAAACAACGGTCAGAGGCAAGTTCAACTACACATCAAGTCGATATCCTTGGTATCCGGGTGCATATATGGAGCATCAAAGCCTAGCAATATGTCTCTAAAGAAAGTACCATCGGGAGGTAGCCCAGAAGTAAGCAGGAGTCTTTATTTGTTTTGAGTTTTTTCTAATTTGCATTCATATTTTTTGCATCGGCACTATGCATAAATTGCTATTAAAGTTGGTTTGGTTTAAGTGTTATCTAGGTGGAATTTGTTGTCTGCTCAAAAAATTATATGTGGTACTATTGCATTGTTGGATCTTCTTAATTTTTGCCTAGTACAAGTCTTGGAACTAACCCCGTAGGAATTTTTGAAGAAAACGAGGTTACATACAATATAGTGCAAAATAAGGCATTTTATACTACCATCCATGGTCATATGTGCGGTCGTATCGAGCAAAGGAGGCACCAACACAAACAACAGGAGGTAACAGATCCAACGACAGTGTATAATACGAGCGCAAGCACTCGTATGAACGGTCGTATGGCTCCTCGACAAAGAAATAACGAGAGATCCAGAGCGCAAGACGGTGTATAGTACCAGTGCGAGCGCTCGTACGTGCGCTCATACAACTATGTGCCAATGCGGCATACCACAATAGAGCAAAAGACGGTTGACCATCCTACATGCGCTCGTATGAAGGTCGGAAAATATCCATTTTGTTATTTCTCCGAGCATAGGTTAGTGGGTTATATTTTAACCATCAGTTTGCACTCTAATATTTATTATTTACCTTTGAAGCCTCTAAACTAGTCAACTTTCTAGTTCTTCATGTTTTCTTTTATTCCTTTTGCCCGGTTGGGTACGTTCGTACACCGAACTATGTTCTTTTTATCTTGTGTGTTGTTTTCGTAGAGGTTTGGACCTAGTGTGGTGATATGTATGGTATGGTGCCAATCGTATGAAAATCCACACGAGCCACTCGGTCACTTCTATTTGACAAAGTCTTCAACCACAAATGTTCGATTCTACCAGATCATATCAAATAATGTTTGATGAAGCGTGGGTCCATGTCCGTTAAGGAGAGGTTATTTTCCCCTCATCAGTAAACATTCTTAATTACCCTTGGTTACATCTAATATTGGGGAACTAACCACTTTCCATACTCTCCTTTAATAAGATGCACTTTCTATTTTCATTTCATAATTTTCTTAAGCCTTGTTCTTGCAAAGTTTTAAGCTTGGGGAAGTTACTTTTTGCATGTGTAAAGTCTTGTGCAATGATCTTCATCTGATAACTACTATGCAATCAATCATGTGTCCTATTGTTTGGCATGCTCGCTTAAGTATGATTGGTCTGTATTTGCATAAGGGAATCACTTTCTCAAGTTAGGCCACATATTAATAAGTTAATGTTTCTATACACTTCGTCCAAGTTTCTGCTTACCTTGGAAACAATCTTGTGATCCTATTAAAGGCATTGCCAAAATCTCTATTTTTACAACAATAAAAAGGAAATGAATGATGGTTAAATGAAAGGTTTGACGCATGCTAGAATTGTTCAAAAAGAAAGAGTTATGGAATAGCTCAACCCCATGTTCTTTGATATAATAGACTCCATAGCCCTTGTTGATAAAGTTTTCTAGAGGAACTTAGCTGAAAGGTGAATGGGATTATGACAAAAATATGTGTTGCATTTTTATGTGGCGCTTCAGCTTCTCGCTAGTGCTATGGCCTTGCTACTCTATGCACATGTATATGTGTAAATGCGGCTGTGTCGCCATTCTTGAACATCGAAAAGGCAAAGATGATACAAATGAAATCCATTTTTCATGAACTCGAGCTAGTCATGAAGATGACCATAAGCTCTAAAAACTCGCATGGAGAAATACCAAACACGAACCAAGAAAGATAATTATGCCAAGAATGCAATGGTTTGATCTCTCTACGAACTATATGATCAAGGTACTCACTTGAGAGCCCCCCTTGGTAGTACGGTAATCAATCCTATAACCCAGTCTTCTAACTAACACCATGCGACTAGTAAAATAGAAAACCTATCAAGGAAAGACCTTTGCCTTGCGCATAATCCACTTGACCTAGATGATGACAATCTTGTCTTCCTCAAGATGAACCACTTTTATTGATTGCATCGGCTCAATCAAGACTAGTAGATTGCTCCACCATACTCCACTATGGGTGAGCCTCTTCGGCACATCTTCACGTGTCCATTGTCACGACAATGCACGACAAGCTTCAAGCATGTGATCTCTTTGTGATGCTCCACTTAAACTTGCACACTGCAACCTTGATGACGACCACCACTTGATGTCATCCTACATGGGTCATATGAGATCTTCCTTTTGATGAATGCCCATGGAAACATACCTATACCCATAAAGAACTCTCACAAAGACCATGTGTTAGTACACAAAGCGTAATGGACAATGATTACCATACCATAGGATCACTTGATCCTTCTCGGTACATCTTTTGCGCTTTGTGTGTTGATAAACTTGAATCACTCTTTGTAGTTAGTCCTGATCAACCTTGTATCTTGTATTATCTCTTCAAAGAGATGATGTGTTGAAGGTTAAGATGAGCGATCACACAATCTTCTTCAGGACATACTTGCAATAATCTCAACTCTCACATGACCAATCTTTGGATAATTCCTTGAATAACACCTTGATCAACACATAATCTCCTTCTTATAACCTTGACACCAACTAATGGTCTTCAAGCAATGCATATGGACAAACCTTAAAGTACAACTCAAAGCAACCATTAGTCCTAAGGGATTGTCATCAGTTACCAAAACCACACATGGGGGACCATACACTCTCACATGTGCCCTTGCAGGTCATCACTTAACATGTAGTGAGTGCATGTTCTCTATATTGATTTGTTCTTGCACAACTTTTTTCTAGAAGGGGATTACCAAGTCCTCTACATCCAATGATGGACACATCCACTTTATTAAAAGTGAACCAAGTTCAAGTCACCGATTAGCAAATAACAAGAAAAAATTAAAATGAAAAGATGAACACAACCGGTCGGACCTAAGATTACATAATCATCCACATAATCTACGAGTGGTTGGCCAGCCAAACTGATTGAATAAACTCAGTGCTATAGTTTCCAGCTCGCGACATCTAGAGGTCATAAGTGCATGCGCGTCCACATGATGCGGTGATGGATACACAAGAATTAATGTTGTAGCCATGTAGATAACTTAGGGAGTTCTAGATTAGGGGGTCTCGGCCGAGATGATCTACTTTGATGGGCCCAGTTCGGGGGCCCGTCAAAGGGGAGAACTTCGGAGGCCCTAGGAGGGGGTGTGACCATGCCAAACTCTATTGAAGACTTGGCATGCACTCCAAGAAGAGGATGATCCGTTCGGCACATGGTTTGTAGATGGTAACTGACATTATGTAACCCTAGATACATGTGGTGCCTATATAAATCGTAGGGTTTAGCCTATAGAGGACACCCATACACAACATCATAACCCCTAGGGTTTGGACCACAAATTAACGATCTCGAGGTAGATCAACTCGGTACTCGCTACATCATCAATACAACAAGAGCTAGACGTAGGGTTTTACCTCCATCGAGAGGGCCCAAACCTATGTAAAAGCTCCATGTTCTTTGTCCCATGTTACCCTTGATCCGATCTCACAGCTCGCCCCCCCCCCTACCCGAGGTCTACCGGTTTTGATAGCGACAATAACTTGCAAGAAATTAGGAATAGGTTAACAACTAAAAGTGCACTCACTCCGGTAATTTAATATTGCACAAAGAATGGCACAAAGTCCTAGATAGATTTGGCCCTTTAGTTTATGATGAATCCCACCCAACGAGTTTCCAAACAAATTCAGAATAATCATTGGCAGTGCTAAATTTTCAATAACATGAATCGTGTGCCAAATCAAGGTAGTAAACAAACATGATAGCGATAAATGATGAACTGTCTCCTCTCGATCACAAAACCAACATCTTTCTCTACCATGCCAAATACACTTAGCAAGATTATCTTCAGTAAGAAATGCTTCCCTCTGCAAAAACCACATGAAAACTTTTATCTTCAAAGGAAAATGTGTTTATCAATAAGGGTTTCCGTGAAAAAGGCCATTATCCATAAGATTCATACATATAGACTTCACGATGACGACACCATTAGTTTTTAACCTCCACTAGAACGTATCTGGCATCTGAGTTAGACTAATCGATGTCTGAAAAACCAAATGGTTCCACTTAGTTCATTTGTCACCCATTAAAGCCCCATGGAATTGGATATTCAAAGGGCTAGTCCCAAGAACAAAGGTCATTAAATCCTCTTTTGGGAACGCAATATTATATAATGAAGGGTATTGTAAAGCTAATGGAGTGTCACTTAAACAGGCATCTTCTCAAGAACTCCTCGACTGGCCATCACCAATCTTAAAGGAACCTCTTTTAAAAAGGATGACTTGACCTTCATCAAGTCCCTCCAAAACAGTGAATGAGTAGGCTTAGCATCTATTTGGGATAATGTTTTGGAGTAGACGTATTTTTACGCAAAAACTCACGCCAAACACACTCCTCCTTAAGTAGCTTATATAGCCATTTGCTAACTAAGTACTTTTGTTTTATTTTCGAGGTTTTCAATACCCAACCCAACTTGATCTTTAGGCCTACACAAACGTCTCATTTAGCAAGTATGTATTTCTGCTCCTGCTCCTCACATTGCGAGAAGAACCTAAACTAGTAGAAGTCTAACATTTTTAACACCCTTGTTAATGGCCAACGACCAAAACATGATGTACATGGGGTATCTTCGGACTTGTTAAACCTATTAGTTTTGGTGATCCAAGATGCTTTTGGAAAACAAGTCACAATGCGACATTATACAATGATTAGTGTGCTCCTTGGTGGAATTTTACTTGGCCCTTTCCTCGTCCAATTTTAGGAATTGTGTGGCGATTGAAGGCTAATATGTCCATGATTTTCCAAATCATGGACACCTCCCTTCCCTTGCGATGGTTCACTAGTGTTGGAAGAAGGGTTGATTTGGTTGGGCAAACTTGTATATAGCCACCTAGATTTATTTCTCCCTACTACTTTATGGTGAATCAAACAATCTTGTCGATTTCTCCGACAACATTGATACATGTGGTTCGTTTTGTATTTCCGGTGAAGATGTGCCTCCTACATCTATGTCTCAATTGAGATTTCGCCCATCTTTGAAGATTGTTCTATGATCTAGTGTTGTTGGAAAGAAGGGACAGGGTTTACATCTTATCATGTTTTAAGACATTAGGTAGTTGCTTGCTAACAAATCACAATGTTTGGTTGATTTGGCATGTGTGAGTATGATTTTCTTATGTGCGAGATTTCGCCCATGTTTGTGCTCTCCTGCCGTTCGGGAGAAGGTGCAGGGTTTCCATCTCTATATCATGTTCTAAGATTGTAGGTAGACGGTTGGCTGACAAATCTTGATGTTTGGTTGATTTGGCATGCGAGTATGATTTTCTCATGCTAATCAAGTGATTGAAATTGCGTTTTTGCCTATTCTTCGAGCAATACTAGACGGTGCACACCCGCACTAGTAGATAAACCATATATGTGCAGATTAGTTCGGATCTCAGGGGTGCAACCAGTAGCTAGATTACACGTATATATCAAGATAATCCATGGCTACTAGGCAGCAAGGGGTGAGTGAGACCAATGCTAGAAAAGGCATTCGTATGGTCCAGGTACGTGGCGCCGCTAGCTTTTGCATGCCTATCTTGTCCTTTTACAACTGTTATGGCAATAAAACAAATTTGACGACGCATCATGAGCGCGTATGCATGCACTAGCTATCAAAAGGAGAGCGGGAAAAAGACAAGGCCAAAGCCGAGTGTTTGCGAGGACAGACAGAGCAAGTGAGCATCATCGAGTAAAGGAAGGAGCCAAAAGCGAGGCTTCAAGAGGACCACATATGCTGCGCGCTGGCTGGCCAGGGATGATGGCCAATAGATTGCTGCTCGCTTTGCTTCCTCGGGGAATCTGTATCCATCCATCACCAACAAGGATAGGAGCAGGAGGAGCTAGAAACTCCTTTCCCTGGTACCGAGGCCCTAGTGCTCTCCCTCTCGCTCATCCTATGCCATGCTCTCTCACTCTCGAATTTTTTTCAAAACTAGTACGGATTTTGTATCAAATTTGAAAAGAGCTATAGCAGTTGAAAAAATTTCAAAATTAGTATCCCGTCGGCCAGCACCAGGCCGAACAGGGGCCCGTCGGCCACCACCAGGCCGAAGAGCCCCCTGTCGGCCAGAGGGGCCGAAGAGCCCCCTGTCGGCCAGAGGGGCCGAAGAGCCACATGTCGGCCAGAGGGGGCCGAAGAGCCACCTGTCGGCCAGAGGGAGGCAGATGGGCCCCTTGATAAGGCCCATGGCTTCTTTCTTCCTCCTCCGACCACAAGTTTCACCCTCCCCCGTCTAGTAGCCTACCCTCTCCACCTCTCACTCCCGTTGCTCTCCGGTGCTTTCACTGCCTCGCCGATCTCTTTGCTCGATCACCCATGTTGTTATCGTACCCGCGTAAACAATAGATCAGGGCGCTCTCCACCGGCCTACGGTATTTTTTTTTTGGCTTCCAACTCAATCGAATGAGAACTCTTAGGTCGGTAGTGGATTTAGTTCTTATTGGTCACCGTCTGTCTACAGGTAAATGGCTTGCCCATTTTGCCGAGCTCCAGGTGGCCCTTGTGCTGCCATTGATTCCGATGCGTCTGTATTTACTGTGGTGCTGGATCGTCGATGTTCAAGACGTGTTGTAAGATTCTATGTCTTGATTATCTGACTGTGGCATATTCGAATGCATTTGTTTATATGATTATGATGTTTGCTTCCATTCTTGTTGTAGTATGTTCCGTGCAGTGTTAGATCACATCTTGCTCGGTACATTAAGGAGTGCAGAGCTTTAGCTATTCGGAGAGGTAACATAGATATTGATCTTGCTCTGCACAACAGTGAGGGTAACTTATACCATGTTATATTTACACATGGTAGGATATGCAGTAAATTCCATGGTCCTTCGTGGGAGGAACTTGTGAATGATTATGGTCTCTGCCGTAGTGACATGATGACTGTTATGCTTGAGCACTATGGAACTTATATTAGTGTCGAATTTCATCAGGATGGTGTTATGTTGTTTCCATTACCCCATGTTGGTAAGATATTTGTTTTTGACTGATTTTCAGATTTGTTTCAGCTTATACGTTTTGCTGTTCATCTGAGTTAGTGAAATCATTTTTTTGTAGCTCTTGAGGATCTAAGTGAAACTCAGAGGGAACTAGTTGACAGCTGCTTTTACAGTCATGGTGTCACTCTGAATTATCATCAAATGTATGTCATGTCGCGACAGCTTTTTGATGATAACTACATATTGTGTACTCCTTTTATTCATAGGATGGATCGCATGAATGTTATTTCTCAACATACGGTAAGCTTTGGTTTCTGGTTTTTATTATTTGTTTGTTCTTTGCTGGTTCATAGGATGGATCATATAACTTGTTTGTTTTTGTCAGGTTATTCCTACCATGGTTGTCAATAGTTTGATGGAATTTGTGGCTATTCTTAGGACTGGTTCTTTAACTCTTGAAATTACTTTGGATTCAGAAGATGATGATATATTTGTGAGCATTCCTTGTTCCTACTTCATTGGCTTGGGTGATCGAATGGTGTTGAAGAAGGAAGGTTTTGGTAATTTTCTGCTGGCATCGTCTATTAAAGTCAACAATTTGGTGCTCGTAACATTCAAATAACGTGAACAGGAGCTAGCTGTTGTTTTCAGCTATCTGCCACAGTGAGAAAGAAAGAAAGGGCTCGTGCAGCCCAGGCAGCAGAAAATATCCACGTTGTACTCAGTAGATTTATATTCTTGTATATTAATTATAGCAAGTTGTATCTTAATTTCAGCAAGTTGTATCTTAATTTCAGCAAGATGTATATTAATTTCAGCAAGCCATACTATTCTCCTTATTATTTTCCGCCATACTATGTCGTCACCTTTTTCCCACCATTCTCTGCCGCCACTTTCCTTCCCGCCATTCTCTCCCGCCATTCTCTCCCGCCTTTCTCTCCCGCCATTCTCTCCCGCCAAGTATTCCCGCCAAATTTTCCCACCCGATTTCCAGCCATTGCTGTTCTCATCTGCCTATAAAAGGAGGCATTGTATCTGCCTTCCTCCATCAGCCACCAACACTCGAAAAAACCAGTGCGGTAGTCATTATGAGTTTGCCTTGTTCGGATCAAAGCATTAGGCCTAGAAAACGGAAGAGTGCGAAGTTGCCTCAGGGGGTGGAAGCAGTTCGTTGTTGGTGCGGGGATCTCTGCAAGGTGAAGGAGGTGAAGGATTTTTTAGATTGGTTGGGCATGAAGTTTTTCATGTGCGCTAATTATGAGGAAGATCCACCCGTTGGTCCTTCATCGTACATCACGCCTCCGGTATGTTTCAGTCACCCAGAATAAACACGTTGTTGATATTTTTGTTGATTTGATTTTTATATTTCTGTTTCTTTTGTAGTCTCCTCCGCCCTTGTGCCAGTACTATCGTTGTATAGACACAAAAATGCCGGACTGGGCGGTGACTGAGATACGTGAAAGAAGTCGTCGTGCATGGGCAAGTTTGGACTTGGAGGAGGACTGCGAGAAGGCGGCAGCAGAGGAGAAAGCAGAGCAGGAGAGAGCTTGGCAAGATTATTGTGTGGAGCAAAGAGCTTTTCTTGCTAAGATGAAGAAGAAAACCCAAGAAAACAAACTTTGACTGGCGGAGGTCTACCGGCAACGAGAGGAGGCCCATGAGGCTGAGAGGCTGAGAAAGAAAGAAAGGGCTCGTGCAGCCCAGGCAGCAGAAGAAGCTGCAGATGGAAAAAGAAAATATCCACGTTGGACTCAGTAGATTTATATTCTTGTAACTCAATTTCAGCAAGTTGTATATTAATTTCAGCAAGTTGTATCTTAATTTCAGCAAGTTCTATCGTAATTTCAGCAAATTGTATCTTAATTTCAATGAGAAGCGTGATACTTGCCTCTTGTGCAACTGCATTGGTTCTCTCCCGCCAGTTTCTCTCCCGCCACTTTGTCTCCCGCCAAATTCTCTCCCGCCATTCGTTCCCGCCATTGTCTTTCCCGCCTTTCTCTCCCGCCACTTTCTCTCCCGTCTATATAACCACATTCGCAGTAAGGAGGGTGAGCAGGCCCTTCCTTTCCCTTTCGCTCTGCCATCCTTCCGCTCTCGCCTTCCTTTCGTGGAGATGTCTCGTCCTCCTCATCCTCACTATCCTTTTGATCGTAGTTTTCACAAGGGTATGTCCGACCGTCTTCTTCGTCTAGCTTCCAATTTCAAGATGAATGATAGAGTAGTTCCATGGGAGGAACTCATTAGTAGTGACTTCATAATGAATGAGTTGGCTCACCAATTAGCTAGGAGTGGGTGGCCACCCAGGACTTTTGAGGAGATACGGAAAGAACTTCTGAGGTTGCACGCCAGACGGCAAAAGCAACTGCACAAGGGTGATGCTTATCTCAGGATTGTTGTGAATAATTCAGGTTTATGGTCAGTAGAAAGTGACGACGAGGATGACCTCTTCATGTCGAGCAGCAAGGTGAAGAGTTCTGCATCGAAGGGCAAGAGTTCTGCATCAACGAAGAGGAAGAGTTCTACATCAATGAAGGGGAAGAGTTCTGCATCGATGGAGGACGAAGACGACGTCTTCATGCCGAGTACCAAGGTGAAGACGACCGCACAGTCGATGGGCAACAGTTCTGAAGCGACAAAGGGGAAGAGATCTGCATCGACGGAGGAGGATGATGATGCATTCATGTAATACGTTTTTCATGTAGTACTATTTTTTGTAGTGGTGTTTTATGTAGTGCATTTTAATTAAGTTGTAACGTTTAATTTAGTCTTAATGTTTAATTCAGTTGTACTTTCTAATTCATTTGGACGTATTTGGTTTGCGTTACTGTTGTTCTCCCTCCAACCCAAATAAGTCTCAACCATAAATATGTGGCATACATGAATATATCCGATACATAGAGGCTAAATATGTCAAATACATGAATATGTCCGATACATAAAGGCTACATATGTCTCATACATAAATAGATAGTCATGTCTCGTACGTAGATGACCATATCACTGCTGGGGCTTGCGACGAATCTTGGGCTTCCTCGGACATGGACCGGAAGGCGATAAGCGCTGAGGCGGTGGACGAGTGTCACGATGACCACGACCATAGAACACCTCGTCCGTCGGTGTTTGTGTCTCCTGCATCGATGGTGGTGGTGGAGTGGCAAGAACTATCTCCGAGATACCATAGGTGCATGCACCACGGTCATCGTCCTCGCCGTCACCAGGTATGTACAAACCAGGACCAGTAAACAGAGGTGACTGAACTGAAGTCATGAATGGTTGCGACTGGCTACCGCCTGCTGGTAAATTAAAACATGTAAAGAATGATTTACGAGGCTAAATTTTGTAAAAGAATGTACAAAGTTAAGTTACCTAGGTCCATCTGCTGAAGCCAGGAAGAGTCCCCAGGCTATGAAGGAGGTGGCTGCTGGTAGAAATAGCCCCGGGGCTATGAAGGAGGTGGCTGCTGGTAGAAATAACCCCCGGGCTGTGACGGAGGTGCTTGCTACCAGGAGGAGCTCCCTGGCTGTGAAGGAGGTGTCTGCTACCAGGAGGAGCTCCCTGGCTGTGAAGGAGGTGCCTGCTGCCAGGAGGAGCTACCTGGCTGTGAAGGAGGTGCCTGCTGCCAGGAGGAGCTCCCTGGCTGCGAAGGAGGTTCCTTTTGCCAGGAGGAGCTCCCTGGCTGTGAAGGTCGAGGTTCTGAACGCTGCAGAGAGGGGCGTGGCGAACGATGTGCTGCACGAGTGTCAAAAACATCGGAAGATCGTCTACATGTAATAGCTGTGACGATCCCGCATATCTTCGCTTGAAGACTCTTCAACCTTGTTGCTTGCTCTCGCTATGGGATATTTTCTCCTTTGTCAACGCGGTCCACCAAAGCGGTAACCTCCTCTAGTGCCTGAGTTGACAATTCACCCTGTACATAGAAAGTTAACCAAGTGTACATGTTCATGTATAGGGAAAACTTAGCATGTGAGAAAAACTGAGGACATACCGCGTGGTGTCTGGTTCCCACAACTGAGGAAGTTGGGAATAGATCGCTGGCGAGAGGAACTGGAATATGATCCGGAGCAGATGATGAAACCAAGTAGATCCTCGTGCTTTGTCTGTAATGCTTTAGATACAACCCGAAATTGTCCCAGTCGAAGACACGAACTTCATCCCAGATATTTGTCGGGGCAGTAGTCCATTCCTCGATGTAAGGTCTGATGTCACGAAACCAAGAAGCCTGGGAATTGTTTCCTCCTACGCGATTGTACCTGAGATTGAAATGCACGTAACATGAATAGCTATGAGTAGACCGAACTGTCTCAACAACCTATTAATGCAAAGCTAAAAACGAAAGTAGTATTACTTACTTGTGCACGTGATCTGATAATTGTGAAATAACCGGAATGTCAGGCTCTTGGCACAGACCGAACTGTCTCATCACCCTATTAATAGCCATCTCCTCAACCGTCACGTCAAACACCAACTTGGCCTTGGTCATCCAATAATGCTGATCTCTAGTGCAGAATCCAGAAATCCCACCGGGGTACCTTTCTGAAATAGCATTACGGGTGTATGGTTCCCATATAACCCGATCCTCGTGCAGACTATCAAACTGCAATATGAAGGAGGGGTAGCAGCCCCTCACCTGGCCAGGCGTAAACTGTCTATGTGCGTGACAACAAACATTAGTACATAATATTGAATAGCGAGAAATAAACATTACTAATTCATATTGTTAATAATGAAAATACCTCTCTCCGTGCCCAAACAGATCCCATAGTAGGCAAGTCGCCGATAGAAGGCACGTAATGTCCAGCCATGTCCTCATTACCAAAAGGTTTGTCAACGCTGACGTAAGGTCGACCAATAGCGAATCTCTCATATGACCAAAGCTGCAACAATAGTGGACATCCGAGAAGTCCAGATTTCCTTGACCTCAACTGTCAAGCTTTCCACAGGCCTCTACACGTAGCTGCTAACACAGCAGAACCAAAACTCCTTTGCACAATGTCCTCTAGGGAACGTGCGTCAGCTATCTCTCGTGCAACACCGATCAGTCGTGCATCTATAGTGGTCATGTGGTTCTCTACGAACATCGTCTTGCCAAACAACCACATAATATATGCCTCTAGGGACCGGTCAATCTGTGCCTCTGACAACTGAAAAGTGGGATATCCTAAGGCGAAAATCTGAAACTGGCTCAACCACCTGAAAAGAGGCACGTGCCGATCGTTGTCTAGTGTCTTGGTAGTTGGCACCGCAGCCAGAAAACGGGAATGCATAGATGCTAGCCAACCAGTTTCTACCTCTAAAGGTCCTATGACAGCACCGGCCGGAGGTAATCCCAACAAGTAGGACACATCATGTAAAGTAGGAGCCATCTCTCCCCAGGGAAAGTGAAACGTATGTGTCTCTGGTCTCCATCTATCTACTAAGCAGCTAAGGAGTGACCCGTCGTAAGAGAAGCGTGATACTTGCCTCTTGTGCAACTGCATTGGTTCACCTGCGTTATCCAAGTCTGGGTGATCAACCCACTCATCCAATGTACCCTCAACCAGCCATGCGAAGGGTAGAAGTCCAGCCCAATTCAACCTACAAAATAAACAGAATGCAGATTACAATTAGCTTCTATCAAAGCGATGTCAAACATAGTAAGTGATTATACCGACACATACCTATCCACCCATGAAGGGTGTATCATCCAGTTAGACTTTAGGGTGTGAGTGATCAACACGTCTAAGTTCGTGCCCGATTCTGTAAGTACGCCTCGGTGACCTCTATCGATATTACCATTAAGCATCGATACAAAGCCATATCTGCAATTAGAACATAGTCCACACATATTACAAAATATAACATAGATGTTTGCATATTACAAATAAAAACATAGTCTCGCATATAACAAATAAAAACTTAGTCTCACATATTACACATTAAAGCATAGTCTCACATATTACACATAAAAACATAGTGCACACATATTACAAATAAAAACATAGTCCGACATGTTACAAATAAAAGCATAGTCCGACATATTATGCAGCTTCTGAGTTATTTATTCCTCGTCCGCCCCTTCGGCCTTGAGAGCCTTGTCTACCACGACTTCCAGGACCACCTCTTGCAACTATTGCTGCAATCGTCGATGTGGAAGCACCGTCTTTCTTCAGGTCGGGGCAATATTTCATCCTATGCCCATAAGCCACGTAGAGCAAACATTGTCTGGTTGCTCCACCAGCTTCAGATTGGTCCATATCGTTTCGTATGTGCTTTACCATACGCCTACCCCTGCTAGTTCGCCGTAGTGCAGGATCTGGGATATATACTCTATCACCATCGTTTACCTTGTTGAAATTGCTGATGACTCTAAACCCTGTCATCTCACATGTCCAGACATTGAGTACTGCCTCCTTTGAATAGTATGAAGACACGAAGGAGATAGCGTCCAATTGAATCTGGCCACAGGCAGCCAACACATGTGAGCAAGGAATGTGTAATAACTTCGGTTTGTTGCATGTACACTCACAAGTTGGATAAAATTCTGCTCCAATTGTAACCTCATGCGTCTTCACCTCATTTGCAGAACCAAAACCATCAGTAGGAAGTTGAATCTCATACCTCCTTTCCTGATTACCTATGAGTGTGACAATGTGCTTTTTTGCTTTCTTTATCTTCTCAGCCATGTACTCCATGACACGGCTACAATAAAGAGTGTTCTGATTATCTGCAATATGCTTCTTTGCTAACTCGTGCCTTTCTCTGAAATATGTCACAGTGCCATGGAATACACCCTCCACAATAGCTGTCAGTGCCAATGCTCTATTCCCTCTGAGTACAAAGTTATAGATATCCGCAAGATTGGTTGTCATGTGGCCATACCTAGCTCCATGGGTGTCATGCAGCAAAGACCAATTCACTGGAGGCTCTTTCTCTATTCACTCAGAAAAATTCTTTATTGCCCTGCCCTTCTTTCTCTTCGTATTAGGAGGGTCAATTGCTGGCAAGTCACAAAGACCAACTGGCTCCTCAAGCTCCGCAATGAGTGCTGTTAATTTAACCTGGTCTTTTTCCATTTTCTTCCTCGCAAGGACCTGCTTCTTAGTGAACTCATCTAGTTTTGACCAAATAAAATTGTATTTGCGTCGCTGGTTCTGCTTGCATAACTTCTTGAAGAAGTTCATCAACCGTTTGTTCTTGAACTGTGAGAAAAAATTAGCACCCAAATGGCGCATGCACCACCGACTTTGCAAGTCCTTCCAAGGTGTTGGCTCGTCAGCAGTTGGATTACTCAGTGTCTTCACGGCCTTCAATATACTGGGACGTCTGTCATGAATGAGACACACATTTGATCGGTCCTTCACGATCGTAATTTTAACTTGCCGGAAGAACCATACCCAGCTCGGACAGTTCTCACCCTCCACAAATGCCATGGCTAGTGGGATGATTTGGTTGTTCCCGTCCACACCAATAGCAGTTAGGATTTGCCATTTGTACTGACCAGTCAGGAATGTACCATCCACAAACATCACAGGAGGACAATGCCTGAAAGCTTTGATGCACATACCGAAAGAGAAGAATACTCATTTCAACACCTTGTAATCTGGTATACTATCCAACCTCGTGTGCTGAATGTTAACATAAGTGCCGGGATTCCTCTCCTTCGGTACATCAAGGAGACGGACAACATTATCATAGGAGTCGAAGAACGTCCCAAACCTCTCCTTCATAGCCTTCTGCTTAGCCCTCCAAGCCTTCCCATATGGAATGTCATACTTCCATCTGACCTTCACTGCTGTCTGGATGTGTTTTGCTTCCATATCTTTTTTCGTCACTATCTCAGTATACATGAGTTGCGCTATGAGAGTTGAAGTAAGGTTTGGATGACGAACCAACATGTTTTTCCTAACACAATTATGCAGGACAACATTTGTCACAATCCAGTGGATGTTATACTTTGGCACGTGGCCGTGCACCTTCGTAGGACAACCTGATTCAACACACTTCACGGTATATTTCGTTGGACTAGATATGTGTGTCCGGAAAACCCTCTGCGTAGACATAGCCCACTTTATCACTGCATACTTCATTTTCTTCTGTGTGTCAAACATAGCCCCGATCTGGACTTGGTTCAGATTATATTGCCATGGAGTCTCATGGCCATCGTTGACAGTAAAGCATGCGAATTGTCCTGCTCCCATGCAGCAGGAGTTGGTACCTCCTCCTCATCCTCGGAATTTTCAGAATCAAGTTCCTTTGCAATCCCATCCTCGTCCTCTTCCTCCATCACCCTCTGCATTTCATCGCCTTCCTCATCCCCATCAGCAACACCAGAGGCAACTAATACTATCGACTGAATACTCTGACCAGCAGCATGACCACTAACATTGTGTGGCACAAAATCTGACTCTTTCTCGGCTTGGCTAGCATTCATATCCGATGGTTGTGACCTGGATACATAAATCTTGTTAGCCACTTGACTACTCTGGCCTGATTCCTACCCCACGGTGGGTGGTACGATATTCTCCTCCCTCGCCACTGGTTGCACTAGGGCATACGGATGGATTCTTCGGTCTCTGCAACGACTTAACAGAGACAACCAGTGTTGGCTCCTATCTATCGGAATCAAATCTCACTTGACATTTTTACAGGATTTGGTCTACAAGGCATGAATACTGACGGAACAAACTTCAGGATCCAGGCCAAAACTAGTTGTCAACCAGTGCTTCAACTGCCTAATGTCCAGTCTGTCCGGGTCTGAAAGTGTCATCTCGCATCTTTTAAACTCGCTAAGATCAACCCCCAACTCATTATATCGAACATTACCAGGGCCGTAATACACAGTGAAATTTACGGATTCAGACATTTTAACATGTCACACATTGCCAGCTTCTCATTATTCGCAACGAATAAATCGACACTAAAATAAAACGTACACTAAAATATACTCACATATTCTAAATAAACCTACACTAAACTTTACAAAAATAAACCGACACTAATATGACTACACTAACTAAACCTACACTCGAAAAACATACACTAAAATATACATACGTATTTTTACAAAACCTATACTAAAATGAACTTTGCAAAAATAAACCGACACTAATATGACTATACTAACTAAACCTATATTCGAAAAACATACACTAAAATCACTACACTAATAAAAGTAACTTAAAATCACTACACTAATAAATATAACCTAAACTAATTGTACGTACATTAAAAAAACTAACAAAAAACTAACCTAAACTAACAGAAAAAATTTATACCTTTGACGTGTGAATGCCTTCCTTCTTCCTCTCCACCTTCTTCTTTCTCTCCATCACTCCACCTTCTCACCATTCACACCTCCACCACCACACTATTTCTCCTCCACACGAACAAATCACTACCACGTTGCAAAAAATGGAACCGTAGGGTGGGGTAGAAGAAGACGATCTATCGTTTCATCGGATTAAAACGCGAAATGGGTGGAGGGAAAGGGAGATCAAGGGGGGAGGAATTTTCGGCCGAAGTATGAGAGAAAGAGAGAGTTGGAGGAGGAAGAAGGGGGCTGGCCGCGTCGGCCTTATCCAGGGACCGGTCGGCCTCCTGGCGGCCGACGGGTGGCGCTCGGCCTGGCGTGGGCCGATGGCCGGCCTGTTCGGCCTGGCTTCGGCCGATGGGCCGATTTCGGCCTGGTAAAAGCCGACGGGCGGCCGGTCGGCCCAACTGTGGCCGACGGGTACTACTTTTCAAATTGATAATATTTTTTTCAAATTTGGTGCACAATTCGTAGTACTTTTGAAAAAAAAATCCTCACTCTCTCTCTCCCTCCTTGCAAGTATAAGATTCATGGAGCATTAGTGCAACTAAATAATTCACGCGCTAGTATCCACTTCCATGTAATTATGCAGGGTACATGCATGTGAATCACTGTGCTTGCAAACCTAGCTACAAAGTTACCTGAGCTTGCAAAGTTGTCCTAGTGACAATGACGTTTGGTATGGGGCTGGTGAACTTGGAAACTTCGTCGGCATGCATGATAGCGGCCGGCAGGATGTGGGCGAGCGTGTTTCGTGCGTGTTAAGCGTATGCCGATAGATATAGAAACCGATAGCTAGCTAGGCGGCCGTGCGTCGTTATAGAACCTACTGCCTTTTGTATTGATCAGCCGTCGGAAACGTGGAGGCCACAGAACGGTTAAGCGGAGGAGATTCCACGGGTTCTCTTGCGCTTTCCGTCGAAAACACGATCGTACCATATTCATGGCATGACAATGACGATCAATATGCTCGGATCCATTGTTTAAAATTATGTTGCGTGTGTGCACGTACAAACCTTGATAAAAAAAAAGACGAGAAATGGAATCGCTAGGATCGATGATAGTCGTCATGGAAGATTACACATTTCACTTCTTCCATGTTGTGCATGTTGACAAGTAATGTGAGCGACAGAGTTCCCCATTACCTGTCATTTTCCTTAACCACGCCATCATCTAAATAGGAGTATTTAACAAAAACTATCATATTTCATGGAAATGTGTCGAAAAACTATCACTTTACGATTTTGTGCGGAAAACTACCACATTTTCCTAATCCATGGCAAAAAAACTATCAAGTCGTATAATTGCTCGCTTCGCCCGCGCTAAGCAGCGAACTGACCGGTTGGGCGCACGAATTAGGTGCCATCGTGGCCAACCGTCGCTAGCTGCACGTTAACGGCGTGTTTGCGGTCAGAAGCGGTCGGGTGAGGTCAAGATCTGAGCCAGTCCCCTCGCGATTCACTCTCTCCCTCCTCTCCCTCTCTCTGACCTAGGTGGCAGCCGCCATGGCATCGGTGATTCCAGACGGGGGCGATGGCGATATGGTTGGCGGCGACGGCGACAGCTGCGGCGGCGGCACAAGTTTGGACGGTGTAGGCTCTTTTTCTGAAGTCGATAACTGGTTAGGGAGCAGTAGTTACGCGACGTGGGCAGGCTTGCAACAGCCGGAGGCACCGCTCGTCCAGTCATCGCCGGTGACTGGATGTTCTATGGGTTGCAGGTATGGAAATATCATTTGCTTAAATGAACATGTTTTCTTCAATCTGGCAAATTAGTAAGATGTGGTTATTTCTATTTGTTAAACATGTGTAGTAAACTGTATTGCACTTGTAGTTGTGTCAATTCCAATTCAATTCATGAGCACTTATTTACGCAGTTTGGCTGACCAGAAGTGGGGCATATGGTTTCATTTCGAAGGAAGAGACCCTATGAAAAGGGGTATATATGAGACAGATATTTTTTTTCTTACTCTACAATCATTCATTGCTAGTGAAGGGTATGGGGAGAGTGATTACATGTACTATGTGAAGGAGGATGAAATGGGATCTGAAAGAGTAAAGTATTTAGGTAATCAAGCTAGTGTTCATGAAATGTTGGAGGTTTATCATCATGTCAAGGTTGTGAACATAAAGGTTGTGAGAGATGTTCAACCTGCAAGTAGTACACAAGCTAATGAGAATTACATGAACACTCAAGAGAGCTGCTGTGTGAAAAGGGTAGTGGAGCAATCTGAGCTTCAGAATCAGATAAATGATAGAAAGGCTCAGCTTGAGAGGAGCAGGATTCAAAGAGAGGCAGATTTGAACCACTTCGAATGAGACACTGAAGTGTTTGAATTTTGTTCTGATGATTCAGTTCATTCAGATGGGAGTGTTGACGCTGTTCAAATGGAAATAGAGTGTGCCTCTAAAGAGGTTAGAGCATTGGAAACTAGTGCTATTGTAAAACATGTGAAGAATCCTGGTCCAACTAGCAGAAGTCACAATGAGGTAGAGCATAAACGCTTTGAAGATTGGTTTCCTGAAGCAGATGAGTTTTGTTTTGCTGGTGATTTAGGCATAAGTGGTGAGGAAGAAGAAGATGAAGTTGAACTACCATACCTCCTGAAGAAGCCAAAGAGTTATAAGAAAAAGATGAAGGATAGGGTATGGTTTGACCCCTCAATTTCCAATTCACATGGACTGTTGTGCAAGAGCTTGTGTTTTGAGAGTGTTTACCAGTTCAGAGAAGCATTAAGGGATTTTCATATAAGGACTTTGAGGTCTTTTCACTACCACAGGAACTCCCCAACAAGAATTATTGTTTGGTGTTCACAGAGAAAGCATGTATGTGAATTTTACATGTGTGCCTCCAGGATAGATCATGAAAGAACTTTTTTGCATTAAGAAGTGTAACATGGAGCACACTTGTCTAGCATTAGCAGAGAAAACAAAGGTTACTACTAAGTGGCGTTCCAAAGCAGCTGAGCCTTCACTTAGAGCGGATCCTAGAGCACCTGTGGATGCACTTATTAAAAACAGCAAAGTCAAGTTTTCAGTTGATGTATCAAGGAGTGTGGCTTATAGGGCAAGGAGGAAGGCTATTAAGGTTGTTCAAGGTGACGAGAAGGAGTAGTATTATAGAGTGAGGGACTACCTACAAGCAATTATTGATACGAACCCTGGTAGCAGGTGTATAGTTACAACATTTGAGGACCCGGAAAACCCTGCACCAACTCCTAGATTTAAGTACATGTTCTACTGCTTGCATGCATCAAAGCAAGGATTTCTTAATGGATGCAGGCTCTTTATAGGTAAATTTACAATTGTATTTTCTTCAAAATATCTTGTTGAGAAAATTATGGTAGATAATTTGGGTATGGATGCAGGGCTTGATGGTTGCTTCATCAAGCTAACCACTGGACAACAAATTCTTGCAGCCACATGAAGAGATGGCAACAACAACATCTACCTCATAGCCCTTGGTGTGGTTGACAAGGAAGATTCTGATAGTTGGACATGGTTCCTAACCCAGCTAAGATGCTGCATTGGAAATGGAAGCAAATTTGGAACCTACGCCATTATTTTTGACAGGCAAAAGATATGCACCCTATATCTGCTAGTAGTTCAGAAATATTGCTAGTGGTGGCTTAATTTCTTTTTGTTCATCACCATGGTTATTAATTTGCAAATAGGGTCTTCTTAGGGCTATAAATGAAGTGTTACCTCATTCCCCTCAAAGATACTGCCTTAGGCACATATATGCAAATTTTCAGTCAGCTAGCTTCAAAGGAGCAGAACTAAAGAAGCTAGTAGATCAGGCTAGCTACTCATTCACCAAACATGGACATGAATTAGCAATGGCAGAGCTGAAAGCAGAGTGTGAGGATGCCTGGAAGTGGCTTAAGAAAATTGCAAAGGACACTTGGTGTATGTCTGCAATGGATTACAATTGCAAAACTTTTTTTTGAAACGCGGTCCCTTAGGGCCCGATTCATTAAAAAGGTAGAAGAGAGTTGTCCGGTTAATAATGGAAAACCGGACGAAAACCGTTAAAACACGCCCCAACAGGACACCATCAACACATGCCGACCCCGAGGTCGCGCACCAGGCGAGCCGCCGGCTCCATCACCCAAGCAACCCGAAGCCGACACCCTACAACCTAAACCGAAGCCACCGCTCCGGCATCCAAGCCGACCCCGAGGCCGCGCACCAGCCGAGTCGCCTACTCTGTTGCCCGAGCAACCAGAGCCGACACCCAACAAACATCCCCGGAGCCGCCGCTCCGACGTACAAACACAAACCCCACACGTCGACCCCAAGGCCACGCACCAGGCGAGCCGCCAGCTTCGTCACCCGAGCAACCGGAGCCGACACCCAGCAAGCATATACGGATTCACCACTCCAACATCCACGCCGACCCCACGGCCGCGCACCAGGCTGGCGGACGACACTGCCACCCACGTGACTAGTGTCGGCACCCCTCCATGACGACGAGACCCGGAGCCGCCGCTCCGACTTCCACGCCGGCCCCGAGGCCGCGCACCACCTGAGCCGATGACTCTCAAGCCCAAAGCACTTCAAAATGATGCCTCCAACAAGGTCAACAACACCGAGGCGCCGCCATTGTTCGCCCTAGGATCCTGGAGCAAGGGTTTCCCCAAGAGTGTGAGAAAAGAGATCGTAGCCCTCGAACAACGACGCCTCCAGGAAAGTGTGCGGCGCCCATAGGCGTCGCCGTTGTTGGTTCCGACCAAGACCGAGCAAGACTTTCGTCCAGAGAAGCCAAAGGATGCCCTTCCCTCAAACCAGCATACGATAGCCACCACCCACCAACAGAGCCAGGAGCCGTTGTTCAGAACAGCCTGACTGCCGCAAAGTGCACCACGCACAGCCGCCGACCATGCCACCCCAACTCCACCGCAAGAGTCAGAATCGCCCACGTCTGAACAGATCTGACACCCCGCGCAACAGCCAACCCACCGACCAACATCAAGCGTCCCTGGTGCGATCGAGGGTCGATGCACTGTTGCAGAGTATCGGTGCCCCGAGCTCTAGCTGTGGTGGTGCCCACGCAGACACCCCGGCCGCTGTCGCCAGATAAGAGGTCCGGGACCGCCGCCCCGACATCCGAGCACCACAACCCTGACATCACCTGCTCCAGATCCATGACTCAGGAGCGATAGCACATCATGGCCGCCAGCCTCCCGCGCCACATTCGACCTCAATGCCCGTGCGTCGCCTGAGCATACGAGCCGAACACCATATCAGCACCACCTCGTAGCCAATGCCCGCTCCATCCTGCCCTGCTCCATCCCGTGTAGACCAGGCCGGCAGCACGACGGCAAGGCCCTATGCCGTTGCTGCCTGCACTGGAGCGTCGTAGCATCACACCTCGAGCTAACACACCGGTCAGATTCGGCCATCCTCGTAAGGATGACGCCACCGCAACATCCCCACACCCACCAACCACCACCTCCATGAACTGGCCAGCCAAATCCGTCCATCCCCGCAAGGATGTCGCCACCGGAGCACATCTCCACCATCGGTGCCATGAGGATTCGCCGCCCCCCATGGAGCCGTCGTGCTCGCATGGCCTAGGCCACCTTGTCAATGTCAAAACCAGCGGTGAGAGAAAATGAAGGGGACATGAGTTTACCCAGGTTCGGGCCCTCCTGTGGAGGTAATACCCTACGTCCTTCTTGGTTGTATTGATGATGCAAGGGGTTACAGAGTTGATCTACCTCGAGATCGTATAGCTAACCCTAGATGAGTTGTTCTGTATCTATACCCTAAAACCCTCTGGCTTATATAGATGCTAAGGATGCCTAGGGTTTACACATGGTCGGTTACATGCCGAAGGGATAAACATGCCTAACTACTACATCAAACGTGGAGCGCAAGCCGTGCTTCCCGAAGCTTCCATCCTAGAGACTCGGCCTTCAAATCTTTCGGTGTTTAGTAAGTAGCCCTCATAGTCTGGCCCACAACAATAGGTCGGCTATCCGAGGACCCCCTAATCCAGGACTCCCTCAGTAGCCCCCGAACTTGCCTCCAACGCCAAGGGTCTTTAGCTCCGACTGCTTTGCGAACAAAGTCTTCGGCTTGCAAGGTGAGTTCCTTCCTACCAAACCATAGTTCAGCCTCCGATGACAAGTAGTCTCCCGCATAGTGGCATGTCCGAATACTGTAAATTGATTGGCTTTGAATCCCAAACGTCAAGGGATAAACAACGGCCCTCTGACAACCTTTCTAACGAAAGGCTACAGCCCACCTCGACCGCCAGGCCAGTTGCATAGACTCGATTCGCGGTTCGGGGTCGTTTTAATCATCACGATTTATCACCAAACCGATCGTGCCTCGTTTTATACGGGATATACTTAATCACGCGCATGCAATGGTTCATGCGCCTCGGGAAGTGGAGGGATTCACGGCGCAGCGAGAGGAGTCCACATTGATAGACCTCATAAAAAGAGAAGGAAACCCCCAAAGGCTTTTTTACGCTCTCCATTCGACTTCTCCGCCTCCCATTCCCTTGCGCCTCCAGAGCATAGATCTAGGTCTCTCTACCCCCACCTTCGAGCTCAACAATGGTGGGTTCCAACAGCCAGTGGGAAGCTTCCACAGTCACCAAGCAGGACATACTCGACCTCAAGAAGGCCGGCTATCTCCCCGCCAACAGCCCTCACCGCGCAGCAGAGGAGGGCCAAGTGACCCCCACCCCCAAGCCAGGCGAGAGGGTGGTGTTCATCACCCACTTCATTAGGGGGTTGAGCTTCCCACTCCACCCCTTCGTCAGGGGGCTGATGTTCTTCTACGGCATCGACTTTCACGACCTCCCGCCGAACTCCATCATGCATATCTCGGCGTTCATCCTCGTCTGCGAGGTGTTCCTGTGCCTCGAGCCGCACTTCGGGCTTTGGCTGCAGGTCTTCAACATCAAGCCCAAGTGTGTCGGCGGCAAGCACGCGGACTGCGGTGGGGTAGTCATCGGCAAGCTCGCCCGCGTCGGGCACCTTCATCGACACTATCAAGGGATGGCAAAAGGAGTGGTTCTTTGTCACCGAACCACAAGAAGAGGGCCAGCGTCCCTCCGTCGCATTCAGATCCGGTCCTCCCACCAGACTGGCTTCATGGCCCGAAAAGGTCCTGGTCTGGGGATCAGGCAAGAAGGTGACTGATCTGCAGAAGCGCATCCGCTCCTTGGTCGAGGAGGGCATCAATCTAGCCGATGTGGTCCAGGTGATGCTCCGAAGACGCATCCTCCCCTGCCAGCGTCGGGACACCCCCTTGTGGGCTCGAGAACTCGAAGCCGAGCCCATAGTCCGGAATCTCTTCGGCACTATGCGAGAGAAGTTGTGGAAGGCACTCTTCAAATCAATGAAGATCTGGCCATCCGAGGAGGAGGACAAGGGTGTGCACGCCACCAAGCCCGATTTTGAGGTATGATACACCCCACCTTGGCCGGCTTCATTACGCAAACAATTCCTATAACCTCTTATCTGATCTGTTCGAGCAGAGATGGGTGAAGAAAGCCATCAACATCAACAGTCCGGCTCCTCAGCCCGAAGACGAGAGGACCGGGTTGTTAGCCAAGATGATCGTGGTGAAGACTTATGAGGCTCCCACGAAGAAAGAGAAGAAGAAGAAACCAGGCCAGGCTGGCCTTCGCATCAGGAACCAGCCTGATGCCGCATCCGAAGATACCCCCGCCTCCTCAAATCAGGAGGAGGCCGAAAAGGAGGAGGAAGAAGAAGAGGAGGAGGAGGAGGCCGAGGTCGAGAGTGAGGGGAAGGCAATTCCCCCCCATGCCAAGAAGAGAGCGACATCTTCGGATGCCCCGGGGTAGGTCGCTTCTCCTGCCACGAAGAGGGCGCGGCAGACGCGGGTGATTCTGTCTGACGACAGCTCGGACTCGAGCTCCGCGTCCGAAGACCCCGAGGAGGTTCCATGAAGGAGCCTAAGGGTCAAGCCCCCCCCCCCAAAAGGTTAGGATCAGAAGACCCTCCTATTCATTATGAGTAGATTTATAGTTTGCTAACATGCAGGTTATTGGCCTTGTAGCCCCCGCGTGTTATCCTCGCTAAGGTGATATCGGACGAGGAGACCCCGCCCGCCGAACTAGTGGAGAGCGGGGACGCCTCGCACTCCACCACTCCAGGCGCCACGAAGGACGACATGGAGGTGTCGTCCCAGTCTACTCCAATGGAGGCAGACACAGGGGGCAAGGGAGATCGTATCGTAGTCAAGGCTAACGCTTCGGCCACTAAAGACCGGGGGGCACCACCCCACCCGGACATCGAGGAGGCTGGGCGAGCGGATGCTTAGTCCCCTCCAAGAACATCTCCAGAGCGCACTATGCCTCCAGAGGCACCGGTCCAATCCCCGATGGGTGATCTGGAAATCTGATCATCCCCGACACCGCCAACCAACAAGTGGTCGGCCATGGAGGAGGCTCTATCGAGTGCCTCCATCCCCGAGGATCATCGCACCCTTATGGGTGTGGTACTACAAAGTGTCCAGTCCATTGACAATGGACTGAAGGAGGCCTTCAAAGGTCTCCTTGCAGGCTATCAAGTAAGTCGCCCGATATTTACAGAGATTTTTATTTATTCGTATTGTATATATGGAAGCCCCCAAGCCCTAGGTGAGGTGAAAAAAGCTCACTTAGGGGTCACATAAGAATCCAATACCGAACTAGAGGCACTTTAAGTGTCAGCATATTAAAATAAACTAACATATGATCGGATTGTCTACAATTCGGGAATTGAGAGCTCATGTGATGTATTAATTGTGTGTGTAATGTAAGCTTCGTCATCGGGGGCAGCCACAAATGGAGCCGAGTTGGAGGAGTTAAATCGGAAGCTGAAGTGCTCCGAAGATGAAGCTGAGGCCCTCAACCGAAGGCTCGACGAGGCTCAAGGTATGTTGCGACATAATCCGAATGCCTTCGTTTGAGTTTTATAGTCTGAATATTGTCAATGCAGATTATTTATCTATGTGTACTGCATGCGCAGCCTCAGCGAAGGAGGTGGATAGGCTCAAGGCCGAGCTCCAGCACGCGAAGGACGAGACGGCCGTCGAGAGGGTGGCTATGAAGGAAACGGCTACCGCCCTTTCCGCCATGCGGGCCACTAGTGACAAGCATGAAGATCGCGTGGCAGAGGTCCAACAGCAGCTCAAGGATACCAACGAGAGATGCGAGGCCTTGGAGCAGAAGAATAAAGCGAGCTCGGCCAAACTCTCCACCATGAAAGCCAACCTCCAGAAGGAGCGGATGGACAGATGGTTCTACGAGGAGCAAGTGCGCCAGTCCAAGGAAATAGCCGATGGCATGTCGTACTCATTAAAGTGCGTATTCAGGGATAGCAGATTCGAGTTGCTTACCTGTGTGTGGCGCTCCTCAGGCCGTCCTCCGGTCTCCAGAAGAGTGTGGTGGACACCAATCAGTTGTTCGCCTCACGGGGAGAGGAAGATGAAGCTCGGATGTTCTGGGCATAGTTTGGAGCCCCTGAGTGTCCTCCTCTTCTGGTGGAGCAGCTGAAACAGCTGATGGAGCTGCACGAGATGGCGGAGCCGGCCATGAAGGACCTCTACATCTGCTTATGGCTCGGCAAGCCGCTACCAGGCAGCTACTTTGGCCTGGTGCAGAGACTGATCACTGCCACGCCCCGCTTCGACACCGTCAAGCGCTCCTCCTGCATGGAAGGAGTCCGGATGGCCGTTGCCAAGGCCAAAGCGCACTGGCCGGGGCTAAATCCGATGAAGGTCGCCACCGACCTGCCGCCACCCGGGAAGGAGCACCGACGCCCCGAGCTATACTTTGATGGAGGGATGGAGAGTGCTCGGGTGATAGCGTCGCAGTGTTCGGGTGAAAAATTATTTGAATGAGCTGGTAATGTGTCCGAAGACTTGTGATAAGTTTTAATGATATTAGTATTTGCTCTGATATGGTTTTGCATTCCTTTATAACTCCTATGTGGTTGTTTAATGTTAAAAGATGCAAGTTGTTGGCTTCATCCCCCACGTAGATACTCCATGGGGTGTCTATGCCAATGCAATGTGTCTCTTAGCCGTATTATCGGAACCCGGAGGCGGTGTAGTGCGTCGGACTAGGCAATCATACTATAGTGCTTTATTTCTTTCACTTAACCGGAGGGGCACAAAAAGGACTACGGGAAGCATACGATTAGCCAGCGGAGTGTTGTGATGTTTGAACGAAATGTGCCAAAGCCAACATCATAATGTTTGCACAAAGGGCAAGTTCCTCATATAACATGGAATAACCACTTACGAGGATTAAAGTATAATACTTCTATCTTGGGGTTCACAGATCGGATCGCGCATACTATGATAGTCAGTTTTCGGCTTACTCCCCTGAGGTGCTTGACCGGACTATCCGGAAACACAATTGCAGGGGTGCTCCCTTTGCCCTTTTAGCCGAACGAGCAGAACATAAAGGGGCAAGAACAAGAGCCGGGCAACCCAACTTAATGACCAAAGACATAGTTCGGAACCGATGCATATTAAGCGAACGCCAAGACGCCGAACACATGATAGTTATAGCGATTTGTGTTTGAAATCGAGCCCCGGGTCTATTAGCCGGTTACCTCGCGTCATACTGAACAGGTTCACGAGAAGAGGGAGAAAGGAAAAAACTATGCGCCAAAAACAGGATAGATGAGGCGTACTTGCGCCACGCAATTTTACATTTTCTCAACAACTCTTATAACTCGGATTGTCGAAGCAACTGTTTACAGGTATGTGAAAGAAAATAAGAAATAGAATCATACAAGAGTTGTTGTACGAGGGGTCTTCGATTGGTGATCTGACGTCCTCGATATGTCCCCCTTGCTAGTTGACTCCTGCTCTTGGATGCACCTTGATGGGTGTTAGTGTTCGGCGGGCGGATTTTTCTAACAAAATCTTGAGAAGCCGCCCAATTGTAGGTGAGCTTTACGTCATAGGTGGGCTCTTTGAGGAGCGTCTGCATCTTGTCTGAAGACGTATTGGTGGTAGTAGGTCGGGCCAGCCGAACACCCACCTTTATTTCCCCACCGCTTCCCATGGAATCTTAACTGCAAAGTTGTGCCTCCTCGGCACATACTTTCCTGGTCTTGAAATTGTGCGACGGGGGGCAAGTCCCTATAGAGGGGAAGAGGAAGGATCTGAGTTTTCGGTCTAAAGCCAAACTCGCTTCTCAGCCTTATGTGCCTTTATGGCGGATGTCGGAACTTATCGATCTTCTTTATAGCTGAATTCGGCCACTAGGGCTAGTGCATGTTCCTCAGTTCTAATGGAGCGCTTGGTGTTGCCGTTGATAGTAATGACCCTCATGGGGCCCGACATCTTGAGCTTGAGGTATGCATAGTGTGGGACCGCGTTGAAACGAGCGAACGCTATCCGACCAAGCAGCGCGTGATAGCCGCTGCGGAAGGGCATGATGTCGAAGAGCAAGTCTTCGTTGCGAAAGTTATCAGGTGAGCCAAACACGACCTCCAGAGTTACCGAGCCCGTGCATCGGGCCTCAACGCTCGGGATCACTCCTTTGATGGTAGTGCTGTTGGGTTTGATCCTTAATGGATCACTGCACATCTTCTTCACCGTATTTAGGTAAATCAGGTTAAGGCTACTCCCTCCGTCCATTAGGACCTTTGTGAGGTGATACCCATCTATAATGGGGTCTAGGACGAGGGCCGCCGAACCCCCATGACGGATACTGGTCAGATGATCACGCCGATCAAAGGTGATCGGGTATGCCGACCATGGGTTGTACTTCGGGGCTAGGGGTCCCACCACGTAGACTCCCCAGAGGGCGTGCTTCCTCTCCTTCTTCGGTATGTGGGTGGCGTATATCATGTTCACCATTTTTACTTCGGGAGGGAAATTTTTTGTCCGCCACCAATTGGACCCCAAGGCTCATCTTCTTCCTTGTTGCGAGAGCTTTAGCCTTGGTCTTAGGGTGGTATCTTGCTGGCCTGTTTAAACACCCAGGAGTTGTGGTGTGTGTGGTTGGCGGGCTTTTCCGAAGTCTCATGGATTTGGCAGGGCCTTTCCATGATCTTCTCGAGCTGAGTGGGTCTGTCATGATTGCCTTTAGGGGGCTTCTTCCGCTGCCCAGGTTGTGAGTTGCGGAATCCGGCATTAACAGTCATGTCATCGGCATCACTATTATTGTGCCAACGCTTATTCTTATTGCGCTTTGGCTTTGAGTTGCCATCCCGGGCTTTAGTGTGGGGACCCCGACTCATAAGTCGTGATCACCAAATGTATGTGCACAATGATCCCAGAGATCAATGCTCACTGAACACATAGAAACTGTATAACAAGAGTTTTGCATACATTACATACTTCTTTACTCGAATATGGCCCTTAAGTCCTAGTCTTCATAAACTTGCAGCGGAAATCTTTGATGATATGAACACATGCCATCTGCCTTAACCCTACAGGTACTCTGACTGGGAAGCGTCCTAGCTCGCACGTGCGTCACCAAGGTAATCTTCATCATATCCTGATCTTTCATGTCTGGCTAATAAAATAACCAGTGGCAAGCCAATGAGTACTTTGAATGTACTCGCAAGCAACCCATGTTTGGAACAAGGTAATAACAATGCATGATAAAGCACTAAGTAGGTAGTTTGTAGAAAGCTAATTTTGTATGCAATGACATGATAAAGTATCTTATGTAAGCATGCATCAAAGGTTCGCCGATATATGTATGAAGGAGTTCCAGATATCATAGTAAACAGGGGGTGGAACATCTCATGTTCAGTCATTACGTCAAGTCATCTGGCTTATCTCAAGCATCACCTCTGTGTCATCCACACACACACACACACACACACACACACCAAGTTTGTGAAACATCAGATGCAGTTTAAGCAGGACCTCCAACTATCCATCACCGTGGACACGGCTATTCGAATAGTTTTACACTCTTTAGAGGTTGCGTGCTTTACACACACTCACTTCCTCCGGTACAGCACTTCTTTCTTAAGTGGTCACCCAACTCATCATCATCTCCCTCAAGCATTAGTGGCACCTGACGGGTTTTTCGAAAAGTCTTTGAAATCATGGCCTTATTTCCATCACCATGCATAATCCCGATCCCACTTGCGTAGCATCTACTAGCATCCTATCTACTCCCACCCGCACAACCCTCATAAGGATGGTAGGGGCATGCACGATGCAAGTATAAACGGTAAAAGTAACGGAGGCATCCCACCGAAGTGGTCACCACATCACATGATCAACAACAAGGAATAAGGTGCTATATGACATGCATGAAAATGGTTTCTTAACATGGTCAAAGGGCTGGTTGCCTGGCTTTGCAAAGTCTTCGAGGTCTTCACGCGCTTCTCGTCCAACTCCGAGCACTCTGTTTCTCTTATCAACTACCATCGGTAAACAACCACAATAAGCAACACAACAAGTAGAAAATAAAAGTGCTCTATAAATAGGAGTTGTGTTTTTATTGGATATCTATGGTCATACGAAAAATAACCAAGGAGGTTTTGGTGGATGTGGGTCAAGGGAGAGTTTTGAATGGTGGAAATAGGGAAATTGGTGGTCCTATAAGAAGTCTATAGAAAACCTTTTTATAAAAATGGGTGGATTCACCCAACAATGATAGCATTATTTTAGAAGATTTTTGGAAGTGACCTCACTGGATTTAGAGTTGGGATGAATATTCTAAAGATTTAACAAGTGGGTCAAATATGAGGAAATGGTCCATTAATTTACATATCATAATAAGTGTAAAAACAAATGCTCATAATTTAGATAATGAATTTAGATACACCTAGGAATTTGAATCACTCCATTTGGAGTTGATATGAAGGCTTTAGGATTTTTGCAAGTGGGGCATGAATAGTTCAAATTTGAATATAAATTTGAACAGTACAGAGAAGTTTGTAGGAAAAAATATAAGACATATTTGTGGATAGAACATGATTTTAGAAATCTCTAGGAACTTGAATCAATTGATTTGGAGTCCACATGATTTTTCTATGATTTATTTACTCCAACTGGAAAAAGAAAAAGGGCAAAGAAATTACCCAACGAGCCCAAGTTGTGCACTAGGCGCAACTTAGCACCGCAAGGCACTGGGCCGGCCCAGCTGCTCGGCCAGGCGCGTGAACAGCCACGTCGGAGGCATACCCTGGAAGGCGCCTTCCCAGTGGCGAGGCGGCCGCGAGCAACCCGCCTCCACTTAAACTGGCGGGCCCAACCGGCTGGGTCGCCGACAGGTGGGCCCTGCCCATTAGGACCTCCTTCCTCCTCCCGCTCGAGCAGAGAAAGGGCAGAGGAGGCGGAGCCGAGCGGCTCCGGCGCTCGCTCCGACGGCTCCGGCTACCGGTGTGCTCACGAGGGAGCCCTGAATCCATCTGGTGGCCCTTTTTCGTGGGGAAGCGTCAAGGCGAGCAGAGCTTCGGCTGCAGCAGAGACCGACGGCGGCAAAGATGAACCCGATGATTTGGGCACGGCAGGAGGAAGTGGATGCGTGGGGAAGATTAGGCGAGGTGAGGGCGATCATCTGGTGCCGCTAAGGGAAGAGGAGGAGCTCCGGATGGCTCGGATTTAAGGGGAGGCCGACGGCATGGCTCCGGTCATTGTCGTCGGTGCAGAGGATGAAACGGAATTGGAAGGGGTTGGGAGGTTGGTGAGAGGGGGAGAGAGCCAAGGGAGGCTAGAGAGATGCTCGGGGAGGCCTTATATGGTTGGGCTCGAGTCCACCGTGGACGACGCCCATGGCCATGGCACTATTGCACCTAGGGGTCAGAGGGAGAACCAGGGCATGTCTATGGGCCTCGTGGATGTGGCCTACAACCAGGGAATCAAGGAAAGGGAGCGGGGAATCATCAGGGGTTTACGCGTGCGAGGTCGGGCAATGGTGCTCCCCGGGCGGCCAGCGCGCGTGCGAGGGGGCCAGAAGGAGGGAGAGAGAGGAAGGGGACAGGTCCATGGCGTGTTGCGGATGTCGAGGGGCCTCGGTTGGTGTGAGGGGAGAGCCCGAGGTGGCCAGGGGACGCGATTTAGCGCTTGAGTACTCTGCAACGCGCTCTAGAGCGGGCTTTTGGCTGGCATGGGCGTGTCTACACGTGCTGTGGCGTGGCCACTTGCGTCTATCAGCTGCAGGAGGGAGTATAATACTGAGAAAGCACATTGGATGCCCTGGGCGATGGCCGGGATAGAGGAGAGGCTGAGAGAGAGGGAGAAAATGGCTTTCCAGGGGGTTCATATTGGGTTTTCACCCCCTCAATCATGAAGCTAGCCATTGGGGATGCTATTGGAGATGATTTGGGTCTTGGTGAAGTTGTGGTAAAAATTGGAGGCCAAGGAGAAGTCATTTGGGGGCTCAATTATTGGACTTTGGATTCCACCAGAAGGTGTTTGATCACTGGTTGGGTCATCTCTGGTGTTCCATTGGTTTTTAAACATAACAGGATCAAATTATGGGAACAAGTGGTCACCACTTCTTTCTCAAGTGGTCACCCAACTCATCATCATCTCCCTCGGGCATTAGTGGCACCAGACGGGGTTTTCGAAAAGTCTTTGAAATCATGGCCTTATTTCCATCACCATGCATAATCTCGATCCCACTTGTGTAGCATCTACTAGCATACTATCTACTCCCACCCGCACAACCCTCGTAAGGATGGTAGGGTCATGCACGATGCAAGTATCAACGGTAAAAGTAAAGGAGGCATCCCACCGAAGTGGTCATCACATCACATGATCAACAACAAGGAATAAGGTGCTATATGACATGCATGAAAATGGTTTCTTAACATGGTCAAAGGGTTGCTTGCCTGGCTTTGCAAAGTCTTCGAGGTCTTCACATGCTTCTCGTCCAACTCCGAGCACTTCGTTTATCTCGTCAACTACCGTCGGTAAACAGCCACAATAGGCAACACAACAAGTAGAAAATAAAAGTGCTCTATAAATAGGAGTTTTATTTTTATTGGATATCTCTGGTCATAAGAAAAATAACCAAGGAGGTTGTGGTGGATGTGGGTCAAGGGAGAGTTTTGAATGGCGAAAATAGGGAAATTGTTGGTCCTATAAGAAGCCTCGAAAACCTTTTTCTAAAAATGGGTGGATGCACCCAACAAAAATAGCATGATTTTAGAAGATTTTGGGAAGTGACCTCACTGGATTTAGAGTTGGGACGAATATTCTAGAGATTTAACAAGTGGGTCAGATATAGGAAATGGTCCATTAATTTACATAGCAGAATAAGTGTAAAAACAAATGCTCATAATTTAGATAATGAATTTAGATACACCTAGGAATTTGAATCACTCCATTTGGAGTTGATATGAAGGCTCCAGGATTTTTGCAAGTGGGGCATGAATAGTTCCAATTTGAATATAAATTTGAACAGTACAGAGAAGTTTGTAGGAAAAACATATAAGACATATTTGTGGATAGAACATGATTTTAGAAATCTCTAGGAACTTGAATCAATTGATTTGGAGTCCAAATTATTTTTCTATGATTTATTTAGTGCCACTGGAAAAACAAAAAGGGCAAAGAAATTACCCAACGAGCCCAAGTTGCGCACTGAGCGCAACTTAGCACCGCAACGCACTGGGCCGGCCCAGCTGCTCAGCCAGGCGCGTGAACGGCCACGCCGGAGGCGTATTACCCTGGAAGGTGCCTTCCCAGTGGGGAGGCAGCCGCGAGCAACCCGCCTCCACTTAATCTGACGGGCCCGACCGGCTGGGTCGTCGACAGGTGGGCCCCGCCCGTCAGGACCTCCTTCCTCCTCCCGCTCGAGCAGAGTAGGGACAGGGGAGGCAGAGCCGAGCAGCTCCGACGCTCTCCCCGGCGGCTCCGGCCAACAGTGTGCTCGGAAGGGGGCCCTGAATCCATCTAGTGGCCCCTTTTTCGCGAGGAAGCACCGAGGCGAGCGGAGCTTCGGCCGCTGCAGAGACCGACGGCGGCCAAGATGAACCCGATGATTCGGGCACGGCAGGAGGAAGTGGATGCATGGGGAAGATCAGGCGAGGTGAGGGCGATCATCTGATGCCGCTAGGGGAAGAGGAGGAGCTCGGGATGGCTCGGATTTAAGGGGAGGCCGACAGCATGGCTCCGACCATTGTCGTCGATGTGGAGGATGAAAGGGGGATTGGAGAGGGTTGGGTGGTTGGTGAGAGGGGAGAGAGCCAAGGGAGGCTAGAGAGATGCTCGGGGAGGCCTTATATAGTCGGGCTCGAGTCCACCATGGACGACGCCCATGGCCATGGCACTGCTGTGCCTAGGGGTCGCGAGGGAGAACCAGGGCATGTCTACGTGCCTCGTGGACGTGGCCTACATCCAGGGAATCAAGGAAAGGGAGCGGGGAATCATCAGGCGTTTATGCATGCGAGGTCGCCCATTGGCGCTCTCGGGCGGCCGGCGTGTGCGGGGGAGGCCAGAAGGAGGGGGAGAGAGGAAGGGGACAGGGCCATGGCGTGTTGCGGGCGTCGAGGAGCCTTGGCTGGCACGAGGGGAGAGCCCGAGGTGGCCAAGGGACGCGGGTCAGCGCTTGAGTGCTCTGCATCACGCTCCAGAGCGGGCTTTTGGCAGGCATGGGCGTGTCTGCACGCACTCTGGCATGGCCACTTGCGTCTACCAGCTACAGGAGGGAGTATAATACTGAGAAAGCACATTGGATGCCCTGGGCGATGGCTAGGACAGAGGAGAGGCTGAGAGAGAGGGAGAAAATGGTTGTCCAGGGGGTGCAAATTGGGTTTTAACCCCCTCAATCATGGAGCTAGCCCTTTGGGTTGCTATTGGAGATGCTTTGGGTCTTGGTGAAGTTGTGGTAAAAATTGGAGGCCAAGTAGAAGTCATTTGGGGGCTCAATTATTGGACTTTGGATTCCACCAGAAGGTGTTTGATCACTGGTTGGGTCATCTCTAGTGCTCCATTGGTTTTGAAACATACTAGGATCAAATTATGGGAACAAGTAAGCTTGATCTCCAATTTTGAGCTCCTTTAGAGAAAGTTTCCAATGTAGACATGATAAACCCTAGAAATTAGCAGGAATATGTTTCCATAGATCTGATTATGCTAAGCCATTCTCCTTGATGCACCACTTTATGTGGTGGCATAATTTGGTGACTAGATCATGCCCAAAAAGTTTGGGACCAAATGGGGAAACTTGACAATGCAAACATTCCCAATTTTTGAAATCAACAAAAAGGGGTTTGAGGGGATTCAGACAATTTAATCTCTTCTCCTTGATGCACCACTTGGTGTGGATGCATTATTGGTTGATTAGAACATGTCCACAATGTTTGAGATCAATACGACACAGTTGGTAATGTAGAGTTGCTCAAAGTTGGATCTGTATAGAGAGGATTTTGGGATATTTTGGTGAAGCAAACAATTGGTATTGAGATGAAACTTGGCAAGATGACCACATATATCGTATGTGACATGATAGAATTTTCTTGGATTTATTTGAGAATATTTCTTATATAAATATTTCAAATGCTTGAAATAGGCAGAAATAGTTTTGGAGGTTTTTGTCCAATACTTTGAACATGACCATGTGTTTAAAGTCTTATATATGGGCAATATATGTCCACCGAGTTTTCCTAAATTTTCTCAAATAATTTTAAATCATTTAAATAAGTTTTCCCTATAAAAGACCATTTCTGGCCTTAAGAAAAAGCCTTTAAATAAAATAGTAAAATAATCTTTAAAATTAATATTTGGTGGTTTTGGGAATCTTATATATAGTGGGTTCCAAATAAAGCATTTGGGGGAAAAGTATCCACCCAGTTTGGGACTTGTAGTGCAAATCTCAAATCAGGGGGTTTTGAAAACCTAATTTAAATAAATGCTTTTTGTGCAAAATAATATTTTGTAAAAGTATTTTTAAGTCCTATTCGCATGGCATGATCATTGGACAAGATTTGGGGTCAAGTAAAAAAAGAGTTCTTGAGGATAGGAGGATGTTTTATGAATTATAGAGCACCAGCAAGCAAGCAAACAAGCAAGCAAATAACACACAAGACTAGCACTCAAATGCAGACAAAAAGTTTTAATTTGCCCTAATTTTTGAGTCATGATAACTTAGTCATGAGGCAAAACACAGGGTGTGACATTCAGGTGCCATGGGATCTTCAGAATTGTGGCTGCATCTTGCCAGCCAATTATCTTTGCCCGCGCAAAAGCGGGTCATGAGGGAGGTAAGGGCAGACATAGTCCCAGGCTTGTCCTGGCCTAGCTAGCGGGCCAGCCATTCGTCCCGAATATTGTGCCGGAAGGAAGCTATGTCCTCAGCATCCGGACGGTCGACGATTTGGTTCTTCTTAGTCAAGAACCGATTCCAGAACTACCGAGCGGACTAGCCGGGCTTTTGGACGACATTGCTAGGATCGAAAGAGTCCGGCAGGCGGACATAGGTCCCTTGGAAGTTAGAGCGGAACGCGTCTTCCAGGTCTTCCCAGCATCCAATGGAGTTGTTAGGGAGGCTGTTTAACCACTGCCGATCTAGCCCCTTAAGCTTAAGAGGGAGGTATTTGATGGCATGGAGATCTTCTCCTCGCGCCATGTGGATATGGAGGAGGAAGTCCTCGATCCATACAGTTCGGTCAGTGGTCCTGTCGTACTGTTCTATATTCACGTGTTTAAACACTTCAAGGAACTGATACCGCATTACCTCGTCTATGAAGCATAGTGGGTGAGCGGCGCCTCTGACCCAAGCTATGTCCCGCCTATATTCGGCGTCTGTGTGGGGCCGATAGCGTTCCCGGACTCTGTTGTTTTGGCCGAACCATGGTCTGTATCCGCCGCGTCTATCGGGCGAGTACTCTCTGGATCCATAGATGGATCTAGTGTGGCTTGCTCTATGATCCAGGTCATCTCGCATGTCAAACCTGTCGTTGGGCTCTAATTGCTCCTTAACCCGTCTTCAGGGAACTGCCAGTATATAGCCGGCTCGTCATTCATCCTATCCCGACCACGAGGGGGTGGTCCGGCTTGTCGTACGGTGTACGGTCTGGAGGTGGAGTATCAGTAAGTTCATCATCGAGTTGCGGCAGCAGCCTTCTCCGAGGGTAGCTTTTGGGCTGGTTTGACACACCAGTGCCGTATACTTCCTCGACTGAGAGGACTTTCGTCCGTCGATCATTGAGGTTGGCCTGTTTGCCTTTGAGTTTCCGTTCTTTAGCCTTTAGGCTGCGAGCCGTTGCTATGAGTCGCTGCCTAATTTCTTCCTAATCTTCGAGGTTATCAGGGATATACAAGTTATTGGCTTCCGGTATACCTTCCTCCTCGACGGGGAGAAGGTACTCGTTGCCTTCAGGGTACTTGACGTTATCGGGGTTGTTTTGGTCCTCAGTCCTCTCTAGACCCTCAAACGGGTGCTCAGGGATATCGGGATTGTCATGATTGGTGGGGGCATTACCGTCCCTGTTCCTGATAATACCACTTCTTCCCTTTTTGCTTTTGGACTGCTTATGCGATTTCCGGCGCCTTGATGGCGCATCGCCCGATTTGTCGCCGTCGTTGTGAGGCGTATTTGTCGCCGTTAGTGATAGGATTATCCACCATGTAGACGTCGTATGTAGAAGTGGCGGCCCAACTCTCGGTGTCAACGAGGGTGGGAGCATGGTCCTCTTCATCCATGTATTCTGCCTCCTCAGAGGCATAGTCCAACACGTCGGTTAAATCTTCAATGGTGGCTATCAATTGGGTGGTGGGTGGGTTAAAAAATTCGTCCCCGCCCGCACCATAACCGAACCGAGCATAGATCGGGGCTGGATCGTCAGTGATCTTCATCGACGAAAATCGCTCCAGGGCCTTGCAGAATGCCGAGGGCCCAATCAGATCCAACTATTCGAAATTCGTGGAGTTTACCTCCATGACGTCCAGACATGAGGAGTGCTTGGAAAGAACCTGTGTCCGGTCATCTGGCTTAATGGCCGGACCGGGATAAGAGATCGGTTCATCGCCATGGGTGACCCCATTGGCCTATCCGAAGATGGGGCTCGAGGTTAAGGCCTCAGAGTCCTTAGAGGCTACAGGCGAAGCTGCGAGCCCGATTAATGTCAATTCACCCCGAGAGTCAACGTAGAACTCTAGGTTTCCAAATCTAACCTCTCGATCACGGGCAAAGTTCTCAACCCGGCCTAGATGGCCAGCGGAATCAGCGTGCAGCACAACGCCGCCAAAGGCGAAGATCTCCATGTTGTGGACCTCTTCATTGATGACAAGGTGAGGCATCTATTCCACCTCGCTCACAAAGGAACTCTAAATGAAAGCACCAATGTCGATGTCAAAATCGGCGGATCTCGGGTAAGGGGTCCTGAACTGTGAGACTAGGATCGACGGTAACAGGAAACTAAGGGGACACGACTTTACCCAGGTTCGGGCCCTCCTATGGAGGTAATACCCTACATCCTGCTTGGTTTTATTGATGATGTAAGGGGTTACAGAGTTGATCTACCTCGAGATCGTATAGCTAACCCTAGATGAGTTGTTTTGTATCTATACCCTAAAACCCTCTAGCTTATATAGATGCCGAGGATGCCTAGGGTTACACATGGTCGGTTACATGCCGAAGAGATAAACATGCCTAACTACTACATCAGACGTGGAGTGCAAGCCGTGCTTCCCGAAGCCTCCATCTTGGAGATTGGGCCTTCAAATCTTTTGGTGTTTGGTAAGTAGCCCTCATAGTCCGGCCCACAACAATAGGTCGGCTATCCGAGGACCCCCTAATCCAGGACTCCCTCACACCCCTCGCCACCTTTGGTAACGAGAGGGGGCCGCCGCCGCCGCCTCACCCGTCAGCGGCAGCAGCGGCCGGGGAGAGCGCCGGAGTAGGGGGGAGGTCGGCGGCGGATCTGGTCGCCCCCGGGTCATGCAGCTGGGAAGACACGGGAGCCTTTTTTCCTTTGCCTTGCATAATTGCAAAACTGATCTTGTTGTGAACAACCTTAGTGAGGTTTTCAACAAAATGATCCTTGACGTTAGGGCCAAACCAATTAGGACAATGTTTGACGGAATTAGGACTAAGAAGATGATCAAAAGGCAAATGACTAGGGAAAAGACATAGATGAGCAGGTGGATGATCACACCCAACTATTCAGAGAAACTGGAGGAGAATAAGAAGTATGCCTAATTTTGTGAGGCACATAGGGCTGGTCCTGACATTTGGCAAGTGTCAAGTGGTGAGAAACAGTACTTTGTGGACATTGCTACGAAATCATGTCACTGCAGGAGGTGGGACATGACAGGTGTGACATGCAGTCATGCAATAGAAGCAATGAGCAAGCTTCATATGCACCCACAGGACTTTGTGCATGAATTTTTCAAAAAATCACTATATATTGAAGCATACAAAGACATTGTGTACCCTGTCCCTGGTCCTGAATACTGGCCTGACACCCATATCCAGGATATTGAGCCCCTAGTGTTCAAATAAAAAGTAGGTAAGAAAGAGAGGAAGGGCCAGTTTGAGGTGCCTGCACCAAAGGACACAAGCAGGATGGGAACAATTACATGCAGCAATTGTGGTCTACAAGGCCATAGATATAAAAATGTGGGAAAGCTCTGAAACCAAGTCTTGAGATGAGAAAGAACTTACACCAGGTCATTTAAAATTTTGCATTCTATGTTTCATTATTTTAGGTGTGGTCTAATTACTAACTGTTTTAATTTTGGCATGCACGAGAATAGAGAAAAATTTAGGGGTTCCTCTAGTGCTACACATCTACCTCCACAACCACCAAATCAACACCAAAGTTCACACATCCTAGCCTCATCTGCTCCACCACTTGGTCCTAAAGCAATGAGGAACAGAAAAACAACAGCACCTAAGAGAGGTTTAGCATCAACAGTTTCAACAGAACCAACCAAGTCTTCACCAGCACCTCCAAGAGGATCAGCATCAACAAGAGCTCCAAATGCAATAAGGGGATTCAATGCACCTAGTGTTGGGTTATACCGTAGGTGCATCGCATGCAAATCAAAATTTTCTTACGCGCAAAACAACCAAGAACATGGTACGTAGGTGGATCACAGTTCGTTACCACTAGACGTGCAGTGTCGTGCAGCGTAAGTAGAGTTGGGGCAAAGCGTTCATGTGGTCCATCTCCTCCTCATCCGATCTCCCTCGAACAGTCGGCCCGATCTCCCTCGAACAGCCGGTCGCCGGATCCCACGTACAGGTTTGTTGGAGCGGCGCAAGCGCACCGCCTCTAACGGTATCCGCGCGTGCAGGAGGAACACCGTGCGGTGGACTGCTAGGTTCGATCACACAGTCGGCGACGGCAAGTGGAGGTGGCTAGTTGCAACTCATGCAAATCCCTAATGACAGCGCCGAACCGATCAACTCGATGGGTGTGCCGCACCTCCACTATATATAGGCATCTAGCGCGGACTCAACTCTTGGGCCTCGCACGGATCTTAAAGCCCACGTGTTCCTTCCCTTAAGCGCGCGACCCCTTAGGTTCTCGTTCACTTGGTCACGAGTCAGATCACATCCGGCTCGACCAGTCAGTAGCGGCCTCTAGCAAGGCATGCCGACTCCAGGTGTCTAATGAAGCTCGTTAGGCGAACCTGTACTTCACACTTCTATTCCCTTTGCCACACGATATATGTTGTCGTTCACAAGGCAACATGGTCATCCTTGTTGTAGCATGACCTCTTTCTCGTTCCGATAAATCTGACCAACACTTCGGATTATCTCATAATCCTCATCGCATGGCCATGCTTATCCAGGTCGGATCACCCAAGGGGCCCAGAGTATATCTCTCCTGATTGGAGGGGCAAACCTCATCTTGCTCGACCACGTCTCACAGCATGGGTCTGGACAAGCCCGAAACCTACCTTTGTAACTACCCAGTCACGAAGTAGCGTTTGGTCGGCCCAAAGCAAGTCTGTCACCATCCCGAGTACATGCGCCAGCTCAGGTCTTAGGACATAGAACGTATGTTGTACTAGAGACTCACAGATGACCTATCGCTGTGTCTTAGAGTTGAGTATGTCCAACTTAGACCTTATCTCGACTCGGATCAGACTACGTCGAATCGGACCAGGCCTTTCTGAGTCCATATTATCTGGCTAGCACCCAATGCTACATGGTCAGTGAGACCGGACCATCCACCGTGTCATATGCTAGTCTAACTGGCTACGCGTCCACACAGCCCTTTCGACTAGGCACCATTTAGGACAGCCATCATACAATGCATAGTCTCACAAACAAGTCACATACTTGTTAATACACATCAATGATAATGTCCAAGGACTATATTTATTCGTAAAGACATAGGAAATATCATCATACAAGATTGCCTTTAGGGCATATCTCCAACACCTAGAACATCCACTAGAGAACCTGGGATATTAACATGCAAGAGGAAGAGGAAACCTACTAGCAAGTTTGCAGCATATTTCAGTGCAAGTGGAAACCATTGAAACTCTGTTCTAGTACTTGAATGTTGAGTGTATGCTACTAAGTTTGTGTTTTGCTACTTGAATGTTGATTGTATGCAACTAAGTTTGTGTTGTGCTACTTGAATGGTTAAATTCGGACTAGTGAACTTGAATGTTGAATGTACGGTACTGAATTTGTGATAGTGGCAAGTGCATGTTCAGAAATGTCCATATGAATCAGTAGTTACAGTCAATTTGGATGTTGTTGTTTTTTGCTACTTGGCATTTCTACAGTTCAGGAATGTTTATATGAATCATAAGTTACAGTCAACTTCACTTTCTAAAACCAGATAAAACAAATAAAAAAACAAATATAGTTTGGCCTGGGACTCAAACCTAGGACCAGTGGGTTGTAACCCTGCGTTCAATGCCAATGGGATAGTGCACTCATCATAGATAAAACCTTCTTACTTACTTAACTTAGCATAGTAGGTCTTAACATAAAAGTCATTACATCATAAATAAAACCACCTAGTTCTTAAACCATAACAGTAGCTCGCTCATACCATCTTGATTCAGGTTCTGAAACCACATGACACTTTCCCAAAATATACACCTAACATGCCCAGCCTTCACTCATCAAGAACTTCACTCATCCATTATTGCCTTCATCCTCTCCAGCTTATCTTTGCTACCATGCCCAGCCTTGAGCACATCAGCAATCAGATACTCCATTTTCTTCTTCTCTTGCTTAAGTAGGTCCCTGTCCCCCCGCACTTCCTTCATGTCCTTCCACATGTTTACTATGATATCTGCTTGGCTTTGAAGAATGAACCTTTGCTCCTTGGCAAGCTTCAGCTTTTCCATACTAATCTCAATATTTGCCTGATCCTCAAGTTGTTTCTTCTTTTCATTTAGATCATTGATTTCCTAAATGGTATAGTCCATGCCATAAGACATCTTGCCATCTTGATAGTCAAAAAGCTTGGATACACCTTCCACCAACTGGTTGTAGCTGTTTGCGAGGCAGTCAATTTCCTTCTTTAGCTTGCCCACCTCTTTCTCATGAGCTTGTTTGTCCTTCACCCTACCCAAGTTCTACTCATGGTACATGTCCCAAATCCTTGCTAGGCGCCTTTGTAGAATCTCTGTCCAAGGACTATCCACCCACTCCACCAACCCACAGTTGGCACCTTCATCCTACAGAAGCAATTCTTTAAAATTAAGCACAAAGCACCTTACTAACAAACTTAGTACAGATAACTGAAGTCATAAAATCAATTCAGTTAAGTCAAACCCTATGTTTAGATCAATGCTCTCAGAATTCAGCTAACATAATTATTTAAAACTAAGCACACAACACCTTATTTAGCAGTAGAGATAAATCCAGTTACCAGTTATATTCAGTTAACAGATATATTCAGTTAACAGTTCACATTTAACAGGTGTTCTCAGTTTCAGTCATTTATTGAATTCAGTTAACTCAAGATCTAATTTCACATATATGCTTCCATATGTAGGGCACTTTTCAGTTTGAGTTCAAAACACACCACACATCTCTGCACAACTTAATACCTGCTGCACCACACATCTCCACTAGCAAAACACAACACACAACACACATCTCCACCAGCAAAACAAGTAAGCATTCAAGATTTAATACCTGCTGCACATGACAACTAGGAATCGCCTCCCAGTCAAAGCACCTTCGAAAGCTACCATCTTCTTCGGCCTCTGATGATGCATCATGCACGTCGGCTCAGATTCAGTGAAAGAACCACAAAAAGATGGATCCACCACACTGTCAGGGGTTTCCTGCAAAAGAAACTTGGAATCAAACCATAAGCAACTTGGAATCTCGAATTTGGATGAACTAACCCTAACCCTAACTCTGTTCCATCATTATGCACTTACAAAGAGCTGAGCATCCATTTAAACCATGCAGATGTCCTCGTCCGAGCTCTCCTCGTCATTCCACGATGGCATCCTCGAGTTCTACCGACAGCAATGTCGGCGGGGACGACGGCGATATGCTCAGAGCACGAGGGAGAGGGAGAGGATGAGGATGAGTGAGCGAGCGAAGAGGGAGAGAGTGGCTGAGCTCGCTCTCACTGTGGGGCCCACTTATTGGACCACCGACAGCCGCTTCCGACAGCAAACGCGCCGTTAACAGCCGTTAACGCGCGACGGGCGACAGCGGGCGACGGTTGGCCATGGTGGCACCTGATTCGTGGGCCCAACCGGTTAGTTTGGTGCTTAGCACGGGCGAAGCGAGCGATTATACGACTTGATAGTTTTTTGCCACGGATTACGAAAAAAGTGGTAATTTTCCGCATAAAATTGTAAAGTGATAGTTTTTTGACACGTTTCCATGAAATGTGGTAGTTTTTGGTTAAATACTCTCTAAATAGAGTTCCCCGTTACCCAAAGTGTCATCTACAGACTTTCAAGCCCAAACAGATTTTGAAGCACAAGGCGGAAGGCGCCATGACTCCACGCAACACACACACAGATAACACAACACAAGCACACGACCCCACCCTCTCCGGCCATTAGCAAGCCGCATGCATGCTCCCATGTGGCAGTGCAGGGGTCGGTCGCACCGCCTGCATGCAGGGACGCCTCCTAAATCAACAGCACTGATCCTTAAAAACGGCAGTGGCAATGCTAATGCGCTAGCCACTGTGCAGCGGTGACCCCCTCCCGGTCGACACCGTACTACGTACGTGTGGGCTTCCTGACTTGCCTCTCACATCGACTGGACCTGGATGAGCTAGGTCGAAGATGCGCGAGCAACACGGGGCTCTGCCGGACCAAACTGGCCGGGGCCCGGGAAGGCAGGCAGGGCGTTGTGGGGGTGCCCCATGAGGCAGGTGAATTAGTGATCCAGCCGTGTCGCGCGCTTTGCTCTCTATGCACGGCTCGGCTGGTTGGGCAGTCGCGTCTCGACGATCGTGCGTGCGTGCATGTGTCCCCAGACTCAACCCTTAGAGCGTATATAACCAGACCCCTCAAAACCCGGGCAGGCTGCCCGACCTGCCCACCGAGTACGAAATTTTTACCCAATCGAACGTATAAGACGGACTTTCATATATAGTTTAAATATAAAGCGGATATGAGACGTCCAGACACGTTCGTCATGTGGGTCTGACCGCGTTGGCCCGCATTGTCTCCACATATATTTGTCTCCATTCGTTCGCTCGACTAAACCTTAGTCATTTCACTTCATTTCCCTTCATTCTCCGCCGCCACCCAAGCTCACCTCCGGCGATCTCCGGCCTTCTTCAACATGGCGGACAACGGATCCGAGTCCTTCACCTTCAGATCCATCGTCCACAAGCTCATCCCACGCGGCTTTAAGGAGGAGATGGTTATCCGTCTCGCGCCCCGCCGCTCCCGGGAGGCGGCCGCCCAACGGCAGTGCTCCGACTCGCAACGTCGGGAATCCATTGTGCCCACACAACGGATGCATGGATCCAGCGTCGCTGCCTCACCAGAGGCGGTGCGGTCCGTCTAGCATCCGAACGTCGTGGCGGACGCGCAGCCACTCCATTGGCGCGTCGAAGACGCACCATTGGCGTTCGTGGACGCAAACATGGTGCGGCGTGCCCACCGTGCCAAGAAGCGGGCACGAGAAGCGGCAAAGGCCCTTGCGGCGGTGGACGTTGGAGAGGCGGAGTCGCACTCTTCGGCGCCCCGTATGGTGAACCACTTCGGGCACCACAACCGTGTCGTGGTGGATGCCGGCTCCTCCCAGGAGGATTCCGTCATCGACATCACGTCCACTAGCACCCTTAGGGTTACGGGCTCAAAGGAAGACTAGGGCATGGGAGATGGAGGGAGCTCGAGTCCCGTGAGCCGGCTAGTGTCTCATGTCCTACTCTACCTCACCGGCAACCGTACGGACACTAAGAGGGACGCAGCCGGCCGTTAGAAATGGGCACGATGGAGCCGGACAAGCTCCGCTTACAGATTGCTTTACATTGCATGTAATTGTATGGATTCGAGGTTTCTAATTTGAGGTATCCAGATGTAGAATGCACTATTTAAGCGTGACCGGTCTGTGTCCGCGGATGCACCCAGGCGCGTCGGCGGGGCGTTTGAGGGGTTGAATTTGTCAATTCCAATTGTAGATGCTCTTACATGCTTGCGTTTTTTATTTTATTTTGAAAGAAAGGTTAACCCTCATGTGTCTGCATCACAATGATACATACAGCTATTTTATTATATTATCCAACAAAATCTTACAAGAAAATACACCGATTCACATGAAGCCACCTTCTAGGTGACAAGTGTTGCTAGACCTACAAACTTGATGATGCCATGACCACGATGAGGGCCGCTTGCTCTGACCTCATACCTACGCACATGGCGCATCATCTAAAACCGGAGCATCTCAGGCAGACCTTTGGGTGCACCGCATGTGCACGCTTCAGAAGTCATCACAGTCGTCTTCCATGAACCCGTCTTGAGGGCAGTGATCAACGCAGTGATCTTGTCAGACCTGCAGTCGACACCAGACAACGCCACTGCCCTACGCGTATCTATCATTATTAGTTCACCGCCAAGACACCGCTGCGCCATATCATCGAGAGTCGTCGTCTTCAACTCAGAAGAAATCATGCCGCTCCACTGCGGGACCCCTCTAGCCAGCACCTGCTCAAAAATGAGACCCTGGAGAGGGGAACAACGCCGCATGTCGCCTCGTTCGATTCGGGGCCATGGATCTAGGGTTTCCCGGGAGTAACCCGGGCAAGAAGAAGAGAACTACAGTTACACTGCTTTCAACAAGGTAACGAAGCAAATACGCCGTCATCATCTGTCATGATCGAAGTCAATGCATTTTTTACCGGCTAGATCGCCACCATCATCTAGAGTCGCCTGCCTCGGCTTCTTGTGCGCACACACTGGAGGGATGGCAATCTCCCGCATTTGGTATCGTCGATGCCGGACATAGCTCCGACTGCCACACGCCTACAACGATGAACTCGGGGTAAGGATCCCGTGATCCCTCGCCCTAGGCATTGCCCACATGTAACCCGCCTCCTGGACAGTCATCCCTAGTGGAGGGGACGCCACCACCATTTTCGGAGCCGCTACTCCGGTCCGGGGTCCTTGCACGCAGACCGAACGCATGCCCTGCTGCCGAAGCGACATCGTGCCACCGAGAGGAACAACCGCATGAGGAGGATCTCGCGCAGCGTGCACAAGAATTTCACATCCCGGCCTCTGCACCAATTAAGAAAAACCTCCGTGTGTCACCTTTCAATTCTAGAAATTAAAGGTACAAAAAGAAAATTTAAAAATTTAAATCCGGGTGCTTACGGCACAACCGCATGCCTAGCCACTAAGGTAAGTCTTTGCAGCATATTTGCATACATGGCGTCGAAATTAAATGACGGCGGAGGGGGTGCAAAAATCGGATGCAGTGTTTTTCTACCGTGCTATATAACTACCTAAAAAGAACTCTGTATCTGGTAGTACATGCACAGCACTACCACTACGGCAGCTGCACAGGAGACAGAGAAAGGGAGCATATGCGCTCGTGTGGCACGCAGTAGGAGTACGTACGAACATGACATGCATGCACGCATGATGCGCGGGGAGGAGGGGTGGTGGTGGTGGTGCGGAACATGCATACGTGGAGGGTGTGGAGCACTTTTCCCCTCGAGATCGGCGACAAATGGAGGCCACATGACTGGCCACCAGGCGCTGATCAAAACGAATAATCAAGGAGGCAATAGACCTGTCGTGATTTGCAACGCATAGCTTGTGCCCACTGCCCCTGGCCTGGCCTGGCCTTGTAGCGCCCGGTCGCCTTTAGTTTACGGCGTGCATGAGCCTGCATGGCCGTGCTCTCATGCATGGGCGCAGGTGGGGCACTCCTGGCTGAGGCCGCCGATCTGCATGCCCACCTCGCGTGCATCATCCGGGTCAGCTTGGGTATGTGGTTTACTGTACTGAGATCTTTACAGTTTAGGTACTAGCATCGTTGTCAGAGTACTGAACTGAGATATCATCTCGTGAATCGATGAAAGCTGGTGCAAAATAGGTCCTCAGCACAAGGCCATCATGGCGTCGGGGATAGGAACCGGCGGTAGGCGACACTGCGGCATCGCTAGCTGCATGCGTAAGAACTTATTTTCATGATTGTTAAGAACGTTAACATCGGCTGTGGCATAGAAGTACATGAGCACACAGCATTCATTTCACTCTCAAGATTGCAAAAAATGCCAGTGTTGTCAAAGGTCGCGGCGTCCATTCTACGCCTGGGGCGATTCTAGGTGAAGATATTCGGCTCCGTTGGCCAGAACCAAACGACTCGTCGACGAGCTAGTCGTTGTTAGTTGTTACAAGACAACGATGATAGACCCCTTGGGTCGGATCGATCTAAGATTTTCGATAGTGGCGAGAGGAGGAGGTAGGATATATCTTCTCCCTGGTTCAAAGAGTTCCCGTCGGTGGCCATGATGGAAGGGCGACAGCGCTGATGGCAGAGAGAGGATGAGGTGGTGGCGACGCTTCCCGTCGTATCGCGCTAGCCCTAGATCGGCAGGGATGTAGGTGGGGTTTGGTGGCGCATGGTGAACCTCGTGTTGCATGCAGTCGGCTACCCCATCCCTTTATATCTAGCGCGACGACACGGGCCCACCAACCATGGTTTGGTTGGGCGTCCCTGATCAGGACGCCATGCAAGGGCCAGTCGGGCCGTTGGGCTCATACGGGAAGAGATCATCCTAACATTCTCCTCCTTGATCTCAACTTTTCTTTTAACTTTATACAGTATTTTATACTTTACTAGTTTCATCACAGATCAATATATAGAACATGTTTCATCGTCACAACTCAATTGCCGATAGAATCAGACAGCTACAACATACCTTTCTATTCTGAAACAAATTATGTTCCGTTTGGGCCTCTCATGATCCAGGAATCATAGGCTTTCCCTTAAACCCATGCCGGCTAAGTGTTCCTTGAACACATTGGGTGGTAAGCCTTTCGTAAGCGGATCCGCAAGTATATCCTTTGTCCGTATATGCTCCAGACTTATAGTGTGATCCTGGATTTTATCTTTCACAACATAATACCTTATCTCTATTGTTTTGGCGGCATTATTCGACTTGTTGGTGTGAGCATAGAATACTGCGGGCTGGTTGTCACAGTACATCTTTAATGGTTTGTTAATACAATATATCATTTTCAAGTCAGGTATAAATTTTTTTAGCCATATCGCTTGCCCCGTGGCCTCAAAACATGCTATAAATTATGCATACATCATGGACGATACAACTATTGACTGTTTGGAGTTTTTCCACGAAATAGCCCCTCAACGAGAGTGAACACGTATCCTGACGTGAATTTTCTATCATCTTTGCCCCCCGCAAAATCTGCGTCTGAATAACCTCTTATCTCTAGGGAATCAGATCTCTTATATGTTAGCATGTAGTCCTTCGTGCCTTGCGCATAACACAATGCTTTCTTTACCATCTTCTAGTGTTCTATGCCTGGATTCTCTTGATATCTACCGAGTACCCCGGTGATAAAAGCTAAGTCAGGGCGAGTGCACACTTGTGCATACTGTAAACTTCCAACAGACGAATCATATGGTACTGCTTTCATTTGATCGATCTCGTACTGGTTCTTAGGACATTGGAATTTCCCAAAACTATCGCCCTTGACTATAGGAGCAGGTGTGGCTTTACTCGCATGCATATTATACTTTTGAAGAACCTTTTCTAAATATGCCTTCTGCGATAGTCCTAAGACTCCATTGTTCCTATCTCGATAAATTTGTATGTCCAAAACATATGATGCTTCACCAAGATCTCTTATATCAAAATTTGAGGACAAGAACTTCTTTGTTTCTTGTAGGAGACTAACATCACTGCTAGCAAGTAAGATAGCATTCACATACAAGATTAGGAAAATATATTTCCCATTTTAAAACCTTGCATAAGTGCAGTTATCCTCAATATTGTTTTAAATCCAAAACTTGTAATTGTTTGATTAAACTTCAGATACCACTGTCTAGAAGCTTGCGTTAATCCATAAATAGATTTCTTCAGGCGGCATCCCATATTTTCCTTACCTTCCATGATAAAAACCCATTGATTGTTTCATGTAAACTCTTTCTTTTAAATTCCCGTTCAGAAATGTCGTCTTTACATCCATTTGATGCAACTCTAAATCAAAATGTGCAACTAACACCATTATGATTCTGAAGGAGTCCTTACATGAGACTGGGGGGAAAGTCTCATTGTAATCTATCCCTTCTCTTTGTGTGAATCCTTTTGCCACATGTCGTGCTTTATACTTTCTACATTTCCATTAGGGTCATACTTAGTTTTGTAGACCCACTTGCAGCCTACTATTTTGCCTCCTTTAGGAATTTCCTCGAAGTCCCAAACATCTTTGGAACTCATCGATTTCATTTCATCTTCCATTCCCTCTATCCATTTGGAGGAGTGAGGGATTCTAATGGCTTCTTCATATGTAGTGGGGTCACCTTCCATACGAACCATTTCTGTGTTATAAACTTATAATCAATAGAAATAGCTGATCTTTTTGTTCTATTAGACCTTCTGAGAGCCTTAGTTTCTCGCACATTCTATGCCTCAACTTCCGACAGATCTTCTAAAATTTGCTATTGCACTTCCCTTTCATGCTCAACAACGGGTCCAGTCGGCTCCTGACGTACACGTTCCGGGTCTTCTCCCATAGTTTTCATGGGTGAAGTTATAGCTGGTAGTGAGAAAAATGGCTCCTGAATCATCGGATTAGGTGCATGTTGTTGAAAATATGCCTTAGAGGCAATAATAAAATGGTTATTATTATATTTCCTTGTATATGATAATCGTTTATTATCCATGTTATAATTGTATTGACTGGAGACACATTGCATGTAAGGATATATAGACAATATTGTGTCCCTAGTATGCCTCTAGTAGACTAGCTCGTTGATCAAATATGGTCAACATTTCCTAGCCATTGACATGAGATGTCATTTGATAACGGGAACATATCATTGGGAGAATGATGTGATGGACAAGACCCAAACTATAAATATAGCATTTGATCGTGTCAGTTTATTGCTATAGTTTTCTGCATGTCAAGTATATGTTCCTATGACCATGAGATCATCCAACTCACTGATACCGAAGGAGTACCTTGTGTGTATCAAACGTCGCAATGTAACTGGGTGACTATAAAGGTGCTATACATGTATCTCCGAGGGTGTCTCTTGAGTGGGCATGGATCAAGACTAGGATTTGTTGCTCCGTGTGATGGAGAGGTATCTTAGGGCCCACTCGGTAATACGACATCACAACAAGCCTTGCAAGCAAAGTGACTAATGTGTTAGCCACGGGATCTTGTATTACGGAATGAGTAAAGAGACTTGCCGGTAACGATATTGAACTAGGTATAGAGATACCGACGATCAAATCTCAAGAAAGTAACATACCGAAGAACAAAGGGAATAGCATACGGGATTAACTGAATCCTTGACATAGAGGTTCAACCGATAAAGATCTTTGTAGAATATGTAGGAACCAATATGGGCACCTAGGTCCCGCTATTGGTTATTGACCGTAGAGGTGTCTTGGTCATGTCTGCATAGTTCTCGAACCCACGGGGTCTACACACTTAATGTTTGGTGACTATAAGTATAGTTGAGTTTTTATGTTGGTGACCGAAAGTTGTTCGGAGTCCCAAATGAGATCTCGGGCATGATGAGGAGCTCCGGAATAGTCCAGAGGTAAAGATTGATATATGGGATAATAGTGTTTGGTCTCTAGAAGGGTTCCGGAATTCACTGGAAAGAGTTTGAGATGTTTCCCGAAATGTTTGGGGTACAAGAACACTTTATTTGGGCCAAGGGGTAAAGCCCACGAGGCTTTAGGAAGGTTCAAAAGGAGTTTTGTGGAGGCTAGGGGCCAAACGCCAGGGACCCTGGCATCTGGGGCCAGACGCCGAGGACCCTGGCGTCTGGTCCTGGAGTCCGAGGAGGACTCTTGCCTTGCGGGCCAAACCGACTTTGAGGAGGCTCTTTCTCCAAGTTTTGACATGAGGGCTCAACATATAAATACAGGGGCATGGATAGCACCCGAGACACATCAAGAATTCCCCAAGCCGTGTGCCAGCAACCCATCCCCTCTAGTTTATCCTCCGTCATAGTTTCTGTTGTGCTTGGCGAAGCCCTGTGAAGATTGTTCTTCACCACCACCGTCACCACATCATCGTGCTGCCGGAACTCATCGACTACTTCACCCCTCTTGCTGGATCAAGAAGGCGAGGACGTCATCAAGATGTACGTGTGTTGAACGCGGAGGTGCTGTCCGTTTGGCGCTAGATCGTGATTGGATTGCAGGACGGCTTGCGATTTGGATCGTGAAGACGTTCGACTACATCAACCACGTTTCTTAACACTTCCTCTTAGCGATCTACAAGGGTATGTAGATTCACTCTCCCTCTCGTAGATGCTCATCACCATGAATAGATCTTGCATGTGCATAGGAAATTTTTTGTTTCCCATGCAACGTTCTCCAACACATGCACCCTCTTCTCCTCAAGATCAATTTTCTGAGCTACCATGCTCCCCCTCATCATTTCGTCATCTAAGAAGAGTGCATGTCTTGTTTCTAGAAACTTCGTATATCTGTCTGGACAGTAGAAACGAAAACAGTTTGATCTATCAGGATAGCCAATGAAGTGGCAACTTACTATTTTGGGATCTAACTTTGCAATATTTGGATTAAACATTTTGGCCTTAGCGGGGCTCCCTCACACCCTGAAGTGTTGTAGGGAGGGCACTCTTCTTGTCCACGGCTCGTACGGTGTTTTGGTCACCGAGTTGCTTCGTACTCTATTGAGAATGTGAATGGCGGTTTTAAGCGCTTCCATCCATAATCCCAATGGCAAGGTGGAGTCACTCATCATGTTGCGCACCATATCCATAAGTGTACGGTTAAGCCTTTCAGCTACTCCCTTTTGCTAAGGCTCGCGTGGCACTGAATAATGGGCCACTATGCCAGTCTCCTGTAAGAACTTTGCAAAAGGTCCTGGGACTTGGCCATATGGAGTGTGTCAACCATAGTACTCCCCCCACGGTCGGATCTGACTATCTTTATTCTTTTATCATGCTGATTTTCAACTTCATCTTTGAATATTTTAAATTTATCCAACGCTTCAGGTCTTTCTTTGATTGGATAAATCTAACCATAGAGAGAGTAATCATCTGTGAATGTTATGAGCGAGTCATATCCATCCACACTTTTTACCAGAAATGGTCCACAAATGTTAGTGTGAATGATTTCTAGTGTGCCTGTGCTATGGATTGCACCCTTTTTGATTTGTTTTACATACTTTCCTTTAATACAATCTATGCATTGTTCTAAGTATGAGAACTCTAACGGAGGAAGAATTGCACTTTTAACTAGTCTTTCTACTCTCCCCTTAGAAATATGGCCCAAGCGACAGTGCCATAATTTCGATGAGTCATGAGTTCTATTTTTTTCTTTTGTTCTTTATTCGACGCAGGAACATGCTCATTCACATTACACACATAATACACTTTTTCACTTAGTGATAATAAATAAAGTTCATCTTGTAGGAAAGAAACACCCACATGAGTGTTATTAAACGATATGGCACACTTGCCATGTCCAAAGTGACATTCATAATGGTCTTTATCCAAACACAAAACACTAATTAAGTTTCTGTGACATGAAGGAACATATAAAACATCTCTAAGTAGAAGGTTGAATCCATCAGCTAACTCCAAGGAGATTTCACCGACAGCTTCAACTTCTGCTTGAACTCCATTTGCAACTTCAATGCATCTTTCGCTTCCTTGCATAATCCGCGTCGAATGGAATCCCTGTAGTGAATTTGCAACATGAATAGTTGCCCCTGAATCAATCCACCAAGTAGATTTCGAAAACTGTGTATACAAGGATTCATTTACAAAGGAAACAATGTTGTTACCTCTCTTTGCCATTATTGACTTTAGCCAATCAGGACAATCTTTCTTGTAATGCCAGGTCTTCTTACAGTGGAGACATGTATCCTTGTCCACTGGAAGAGACTTCTGTTGATGTTGATAGTGAGCTTTTCCATGTGTCTTTGAAGGGGAACCTTTGCTATTTTGATTGTAATTCTTTTTCTTATTATCCTTCACATAGTTGAGAGAACCACCATATGAGGTTCTAAGTCTTTCCTCTTCTTGGACACACATGGCTATAGTCTTTTCAATGTCTTATTTTTCAGGTGACATGTTGTAGTTGACAACAAAAGTGAAAAACTATTATGGCACTGAAGCCATAACCATGTGGACGAGGAGTGCAGGTTTGAGCTCCAAATACAAATTCATGGGTTTAAGCTTAGCTGCCATGTTTCTCATCCTGAGGATATGCTCTCTTATGCCATGTCCACCGCATGTGTATTTTTCTGTCACCATCTGCTTCAGCAACTCGGTAGCATATATATTTGAAGAACCAGTGAACTGGCTCTTTATCTTTTCAAGAAACTCCCCTATGGAAGTACACTCTGCAATTGATCCCACAATAGTGTTCTCAATTGTATTCTTTATGAAAGTCATGCACTTTTTATTGGCAGTGAGCCACTTTTGGTTTTCGAGGGTATATGACATCTCCACAGGAGCATGATCCCTCTTCTTTTTCTCCCAAGCAGCATCATCTTATTTTGAACCTCTGACTGGCTTTGCTGGTTTGACTGGTTGTGGAGTGTCCACAACCCAGTCCACCTCAGCACAGACAAAGGCCAAATCAACTTTCTTTCTCCATTCTGTGTAGTTATCACCTCTTAGTGTTGGAACATCCTTTAGGCAACTCATCAAGTGGTAACCTCCTGAAATCGCAATGAACTGAGATCATAGCAACAATTGCATGTATTAATCCAACGTTGGTCTTTAAAAACATAGAACTGTTTGTGCAATTTAAACTATATCGCCGTTGGGCAAAAAAGTAGAAATAAATGCACCTTTTACAACAATAATAAATCATGATTTTGTTATTAACAACATTGGTCATAAAAATAACATAATCATATTTATTTTATTAATCACTTTAACATGCTCTTAAATTTTATTTATCAATCAACTTTTATTTACTTTTAAAAGAGCATTTTTTTATTTATTTGCACTGGAAAACATGAATAAAGATTCATGAACTTCATTCTTTGTAGAAACTTTTATTTTCCTTTTCTATTCTCTAAAACAAAATTTCGTTGGATAATTTTGAATAGAGAAAACACTCGATGAAATTTGCCCAAAAATGGACAAAAAACAATCAAAAATGCTTTTGGAAAATAAAAAAATAGAAGACAGAATAAAAAATTCGACCTAGCCCACGGCCTCCTCTGCGGCCCGGCCCACGGCCTGTTCTGCGTGGTGCTCCCCCTTTTTTTTGCCGAAGCCATCCCAACGGCCTGCTCTGGACGCCCCCAGCCCGTGTGGAGAGCAGCCAGCGGTTGCTGGCCGTTCGATGTGCGTCGACACATCCAATAGCCACACGCCACTCTCGGGTGGACAAAACCGAGCTGTGACAAGGTCGAGGGGAAACTCTAAAGTCATTTCCCCCGTGCGTCGTTTGTTCTCTGGCTCGTTTGTGAGCAGCGATTGTGGGCCACCGGCGGGTCTCAGTCCGGCCGCCGGCGACGGGGTCGAAGACCTCCATGCCGCACGCGTCTCCCCTTCCTCCCCCCTTTCCTTTCTCTGCGCCCGGGCGCCCTCTATGTCACCGTAGACGACGACGGCGGCGTCCGTTGCCATCCTTCTCGCTGGTGGCGCGTTTCCCTTGCGGTGAGCGCACCGCTGTCGAGCAGTGTGGCGAGCGGCGTCCTTTGCCCCTCTAGGGTCATAGTTCTTCTTCCCGGCGCCTCGGGTTCCCGATGCGCGTCGGGATCGAGCGGAACGGCGCGGCCGTTGCGGCGGGGCTTGTTGAGTATATGAGCAAATTACTACAATATTTAATCCGAATAAGGAGAAAATAAATCATGATAGCAAGAGCATAGATTAAACTAATCATGCAGACTAGCATCATAAATGAGTAGATCGAATCTACGGCACAAACTAGACACATAAATTCTAGGATGACCTCAAACACAGAGGACAAGATTTCATACGGCGCAGCGGGAGTAGAACCGCCAGCGTTGATGTTGTCGCCCATGTTGTTGAAGAAGAGGTTGCCGAGATTGGGGAAGAAGTCGTCGTCGAGGAAGTCGTCGTAGCCAGCAGTCGCGCGAGTGCGCTCCCCAAAAACCTGATCGCCCCTCTCCCATACAGGATCACGAGAGGCGGGGTTTCGGAGGCTTGCTATCCCTTCTCGCGGTGCACGCCAGAAGGAGGGATAGAGAAGACTTGTATGACGGCGCAATGATCTGGAATGGTGCAAAATCATAGGTTGCGACGGCGCCTAGGGTTGGCAGGAACCTCGCATATATATATGCACGACAGGGTGGAGAGACGTGGAATAAACCCACGTCCGAGTCGGTTACAGCCCACGATCCAACGTCTCAGGTCGTGACGCGTCTGTTAAGGACTCTTCGTTCTTGGCCGGCAAAAATAAGCATGTAGGTATGAGCTAGGCTCGGCTCAATCTCGCAACCCGCAATGCGTCATGACGAGGCGTGGTGTGGCGAGGCGAGCGAGGAGGAGGAGTGCGCGAGGGCCTCTTCTCTTCTAACTCTCTTACAAGTGCTAGAAGAGCTCACCTTATAAAGAAGTGTTTATCTCCCTCCACTAGCATGGTGGGACTAAACTATAGTCCCACCCACACCACACCAACAGCCAACACACATGGGCCATGAGAATTTCAGATTTTTTGATGGGCTTTGGGCCAAAGGCCTCTTAGCAAAAATCCAACAATCCCCCACAAAGTCTCATTGGTACATCTCATCATTTCTTAGTTCCAAAACATTGTTTATATACCGGTTCATGATGGAGACTGTTAAGTTGAACTTCCATTTAGAAATTTATGCTACACTAGATCACAACTTTAATAGTGGACTATGCCTTGAACTACAAGTTTTCTGCGAGTCTAGTTTCACACAAATCCTTGACCTATACTGGGCTGCTACAAGGCTTCCCCACGGGTGGATCGTATACGTCATACTCCAAGGCTTTCATGAATTTCTTAGAGAACACCCAATTCTCACAGACTGCGACGTTTACAGCCAAATTTATATAGGTGTGTTCCTCAGGAGATGTTCTGCACGACAACATCTCTGCTTACCCAAATAAGCCAGTTGGAACACACTAAGATAGGTATTAGCCTGCCATGCATATTATGAGAGTATTGCATCTTCACGGAGTGGGATAGCGAATATAGGGATACTCTCCTTCTAGCTGTCCAACGGCTTGTCTCCCACTTCTACTTCACGGGATCTCAGATCACATAGAGTGGGTTACCACTATGGACAACTCATACGGTGGGTCTCAAACCCATCTCCATCGATGCATTTTCTATCACATTATGCGATAAACCCTTTGTGAAGGGATCTGCCAAGTTTTTAGACGTTTGGATATAATCCAACGCAAAAACTCCGGAGTTCTTCATTTTTCTAACAGATTTCAATCACCTCTTCACATGCCTTGATGACTTCATATTATTCTTAGAACTGTTTATCTTTATGATCACAGTTTGATTATCACAATTCATCAAGATGGCGGGTATTGGTTTTTCAACCATAGGCAAGTCCATCAAGAGTTGACGAAGCCAATCTGCTTCAACAATGAATGTGTCTAATGATGTGAGTTCTGCTTTCATAGTTGACCTCGTTAAGATGGCCTTCTTGCAAGACTTCCAGGAAACAGCACCACCACCAAGTGTAAAAACATAACCACTTGTGGCTTTAATCTCATGAGCATCAGATATCCAGTTTGAGTCACTATAACCCTCCAGTACCCTCGGGTACCCGGTGTAGTGAACCCCATAGCTCGCGGTGCCTTTAAAATAGTGCATAACTCTCTCAAGCGCATGCCAATGATCATCTCCGTGTTTGATACAAACCGGCTTAGTTTGCTCACAGCAAACGAGATGTCAGGCCTCGTGGCACTCACCAAGTACATAAGCAAGCCTATTATATGAGAATACCTCAGTTGATCTCTAGCAATTCGTCAATTCTTTCGAAGCAACACACTAGCATCATATGGAGTTAGAAAAGGCTTATAGTCGCTATACCCAAAACGACTCAAGACCTTTTACACATACTGAGATTAGAGCAGTGTAATCCCACCATTCTCATCTCTCGGCAGCTTGATGTTCAGTATAACATCAGCTACTCCAAGATCTTTCATCTCAAAATAAAGAGATAAGAAATCCTTAACCTCGTTGATTAGATCAAGGTTGGTTCCAAAGATCAGTATGTCATCGACATACTGACAGAGAATAACTCCTTCGCCCCCACCATGGCGATAGTATACACACTTGTCAGCTTCGTTTACAACAAAGTCTGTGGTAGTTAATGTTCTTTCGAACTTCTCGTGCCACTGCTTAGGAGCTTGCTTAAGGCCATATAAAGACTTCAATAACTTACACACTTTCCCTTCCTGACCAGGTATTATAAAACCATCAGGCTGATCCATATAAATTTCCTCACCCAACTCTCCATTGAGGAAAGTCGTCTTAACGTCCATTTGATGAACGAGAAGACCATGTGAGGCAGCCAGTGATAGTAGCACCCGAATAGTGGTCAGTCTAGCCACAGGTGAGTAAGTATCAAAGAAATCTTCACCTTCTTTCTGGGTATAACCCTTGGCCACAAGCCGTGCCTTATACTTTTCAATTCTACCATCAGGTCTAAGCTTTTTCTTGAACATCCACTTACATCCCACGGATTTACACCCATAAGGACGATGAGTGACTTCCCAGGTTCCATTAGCTAAGATGGAATCCATCTCGCTATGGACAGCTTTCTTCCAGTAGTCAGCATCAAAAGATGCATATGCTTCTAAAAGAGTCCTAGGTGTGTCATCCACGAGGTACACAATGAAATCATCAACAAAAAACTTTGCAGTCCTTCGTCTCTTACTCCTTATAGAAGTTTCATTGTCATCCTCCTCAGGATTCTCAACGTGTTCCATCGCAATGGTGGGTTCAGGAATTATAGAAGATTCCTAAGTAGATAGAGTAGGTATCTCCTGATGTGATGAGTTAGGCATATCCTTCATAGGAAATATGTCCTCAAAGAAAGTCGCATCATTCAACTCCATAATCATACCAGCATGCATGTCGGATACCTCGGATTTTATTATCAAAAATCTATAGCCAATGCTATGAAAAGCGTAGCCCAGAAGAACACAATCCACGGTTTTTGGTCCAAGCTTGCGCTTCTTGGGAATTGGTATATTGACTTTCGCCAAACAACCCCAAGTACGTAGATAAGAGAGTTTCAACATTTTCCTTTCCCATTCCTCAAATGGAGTAATGGTTTTATTCTTTGTGGGAACTCGGTTTAGGACATGACATGCAGTTATTAGCGTCTCCTCCCACCATGCCTTGGAGAGACCCGATGTGTCTAACATGGCGTTAACCAAATCAGTTAGAGTTCGGTTCTTTCTTTCGGCCACCCCATTTGACTGGGGTGAGTAGGGAGGCGTCCTCTCATGGATTATGCCATGTTCCGCACAAAATGAATCAAACTCATTGGAAAAATACTCTCCACCATGATCAGACCTAAGCCATTTAATTTTCTAATCAAGTTGGTTCTCTGCTTTAGCTTTATAGTTTTTGAAGAAGTTTAAAGCCTCATCTTTTTATTTCAGAAGATACACATAACAATATCTAGTGGAATCATCAATCAACGTCATGAAGTATTTCTTTCCACCTTTTGTCAACACGCCATTCAGCTCACAGAGATCAGAATGGATAAGCTCTAGTGGCGCCAAGTCTCTCGCCTCTATAGTCTTATGGGACTTGCGAGGTTGCTTAGCTTGCACACACACTTGGCACTTGGAGCCTTTGACAGTAGTAAATTTCAGAATTAAACTCATATTTGCTAGTCGCATCATGCAACCAAAGTTAATATGACAAAGTCGCGAATGCCAAATATTAGACTCATTATCGTGGCAAACGTTATTAATAACTTTAGTGCAAATATCTGACAAAGACAGGCGAAACAAGCCTCCGCACTCATAGCCTTTTCCAAAAAATTGTCCATACTTAGAAATTATAACTTTATTGGACTCGAAAACCAACTTAAAACCGTCTCGACACAAACGGGAACCGCTGACGAGATTTTTATTGATGGAGAGAACATGATGAACGTTCTTCAGCCGCACGATCTTCCCCGAAGTAAACTTCAGATCGACCGTACTGACACCTCGAACAATGGCATGTGACCCATTACCCATCAGCATGGGGGAAGTCCCTGTGACCTGATAAGAAGAAAACATGGAGGCATTAGCACAAACATGTACATTGCCACCGGTGTCAATTAACCAATCTGGAGTATGACAAACTGAAAGGATGGTAGGAAAAATACCGTGCCCAGAATCCTTCATATCAGTATCACCGATGACCACATTAGCGGACTTGCTGCTCTTCTCATGTTCGCACTCTTCATAGCGGTTAGGACATCTCGGAGCCCAGTGATTTGGATCACCGCAGACATGGCACAATCCCTTCCCCTTCTTATGAGAATTCTTCTTGAAGTTGGTAGATTGTGACGGCTTGTTCTTTGCAACAAACTTGCCTTTGACCTGGGATTTTTTCTTGTTGTTCTGGGGCTTGTTAAGATGAAAGTTCTTCTTCTGCACCACGTGGGCACTAGAAGCTCCCTCAACAGCTTGAGCACGTGTGTCTTTTGCTCTCGCCTTCTCTTCAACATCAAGAGTTCCAATAAGATCCGAAACAGAAAACTCTTGTCTCATGTGTTTGAGAGAAGTAGCAAAATTGTTCCACGAGGGTCGCAGCTTGGCAATGATGCCCCCGGACTCAAACTTGTCCGGCAACACACACTTGAAGTACTCAAGCTCCTTGGCGAGAGACTGTATCTCATGAGCTTGTTGAACAATAGAACGCTCATCGGTCATCTTGTAGTCATAGAATTGCTCCATGACGTACGACTCGCTACCAGCGTCCGAGGCCCCAAACTTGGCCTCGAGCGCAGCCCACATGTCCTTGCTGTTGTCAAACGACATATACGAATCCACAATGGAATCGTCAAGAACACTCAGTAGGGCGCCCTTGAAGAGGGTATCGATCTTCTTAAAAGCTTCCTGTTGTGCAGGATTAAGATCGCCCTCGAGCTTACCCTTGGTGGCGTCATAGCAGTACATGGTTTGAAACCAGTAGACTGCTCTCATGCGCCACCTCTTATATTGCATCCCCTTAAAGGTGGGCGGCTTCAGATGCGCAGCAAAACCAATTGGAGTAAATTGCCTATAATCAGGTTTTTAGATTATTGAGTATATGAGCAAATTACAACAATATTTAATCTGAATAAACAAAAAATAAATCATGACAGCAAGAGCATAGATTAAATTAATCATGCAGACTAGCATCATAAATGAGTAGATCGAATCTACGGCACAAACTAGACACATAAATTCTAGCATGATCTCAAACAAAGAGGACAAGATTGCATACGGTGCAGCGGGAGTAGAACCGCCAACGTTGATGTTGTCGCCCATGTCGTTGAGGAAGAGGTTGCCGAGATCGGGGAAGAAGTCATCGTCGCAACCAGCAGCCACGCGAGTGCGCTTCTCAAAAACCCGATCGCCCCTCTCCCGTACTGGATCACGAGAGGCGGGATTCCGGAGGCCTGCTGTCCCTTCTCACGGTGCATGCCGGAAGGAGGGATGGAGAAGACTTGTATGACGACGCAATGATCTGGAACGGTGCGAAATCATAGGTTACGACGGTGGCTAGGGTTGGCAGAAATCTTGCGTATATATATGCGCGGCAGGGTGAAGAGACGTGAAATAAACCCACGTCCGAGTCGGTGGCTAGGGTTGGCAGGAATCTTGCGTATATATATGCGCGGCAGGGTGAAGAGTCATGGAATAAACCCACGCCCGAGTCGGTTACAGCCCACGGTCCAACGTCTCCGATCGTGGCGCGTCTGTTAAGGACTCTTCGTTCCTGACCGGCAAAAATAAGCGGTATGAGCTCGGCTCAATCCCGCAACCCGTGTCGTGGCGAAGCGAGCGAGGAGGAAGAGTGCGCGAGGGCCTCTTCTCTTCATTCTCTTACAAGTGCTAGAAGAGCTCACCCTATAAAGAGGTGTTGCTCTCACTTCCCTAGCATGGTGGTATTAAACTTTAGTCACATTCACACCACACCAACAAACAACACACATAGGCCATGAGAATTTCAGATTTTTTGATGGGCTTTGGACCAAAGGCCTCTTAGCAAAAATCCAACAGAGCTAGTCACTTTTCATGATTGTTAAGAACGTTAACATCGGCTGTGGTATACACGAGTACATAGCATTCATTTCACTCTCAAGATTGCAAAAAATGCCAGCGTTGTCAAAGGTGGCGGCGTCCATCCTACGCCTGCTTAGGCGATTCGAGCTGAAGATATTCGGCTCCGTTGGCCAGAACCAGACGACTCGTCGACGAGCTAGTCGCTGTTAGTTGTTACAAGACACGATGCCAAACCTGCGACTAGAGAAGTGGATGCTAGTGGACGACACAGATCGATATGGGACGCTAATAAACAATCCTTCTCCCCGTACGTACGTGCTGATTCCGAGCGATGATTCGTCGCATGTCAGCGTCATCATATCGCACTAATTTGCAGATCGGACACGAGGCCACCACATGACATGTGGTAGCATAGACTATGGCATAAGAGTGCATCAGCTTTAAGCTTTTCTTAGGGATGGGACTGAGACACTGAGTGCTAGCTAGCTTATAATAATTTTCTTAATGTAGCAGCTTAATCCCCTTTTGTTAATTTGATAGATAGGGTGGTTGTCGCCGGCAGGCCGGGTGCAAGCAATCAACCAGGCGGCAATCAATAATGCGATGCGGTGAACAGGGAAGCATCAAGGTTTGGCGTTGTGGAAGGAAGGCCGAAATAACTCGAAGGCGCCCGCGGCATTTGGTCGTAGGCTCGAGTTGGAAAGGCGCGTGCATGCGTGGGCTCGAGGAGGACTGTAGTTCGGAAGCGGCGTCGCCACTGGTCTATCTCTTCTTGGCCACTGTAGTACGTAGCTTATAAATGTAAGATGGTGCTAGCATCTGCCCGAATCTGTTGGTGAAAAGGAACCGGACGGGAACAGTGTCCTGAAGTGCCACCACATGCACGATGCATTTACATCGCGAGTCGCATCAGGCTCTGACTCGAGTGTAACAGCAGACGAAGCCGAAAAGTGGTTGCAAAGACCGAGCTCCAGGGAGCTCGGTAATTTTTTTTCAGCCGAAATACATTTTTTATGTACGGAAAAAATCTAAGAAAAAGTATACATATACATATGTATTTATAATACACACATACAAATTTGTATGGACATACATGTTTTCATGTAACGTATATAAAAAAAATACACAGGTTAAAAAGTGCTTTTGTTTTTAGTATATTTGGGCCAGATACTTATCTTTTTTGTGTAGCATGCAAATAATCGACTTATCTAATGAAACTTTTTACATACTTGACTACCATTAGTATGTATTTGCATAAAAAGAATTAGTAATTTTTGAAACTTCTAAGTATTTTTAGAAAAAAATTTGGTAAACCAGGCTCCTGGAGCCCGGTCTCTGCGACGCCGCTCTCAAGACGAAGCTCACTTTCTTCACGGCCGCGCTGATCGATCTGCACATAATTGAGCGAGCTCCGATCTCTCTCTCTCGCTCCTACCCACCGTTGACGAAAGGGAAAAGGGTACTACGTAGGAGGAGGCACGCGCATGTGGCCCGAGTCACCGGCGTGCCTCCCTCCCCCCTTTCGGCTGCCGGTTCGCCGTGACAGTTAAGTGTGTCTGGGACACAAGGTAGTGTGGCGAGCGTGACGTCCTCCAATTGGAACCGTCGCCGCCTCTGATATCATCACATCAGGTTGGGAAATGTCAGGACAGTTTCATCAATAATCCAGCTACATTGCCCTGGACCAGGAAAACAGCTGAAAGAAACGAAAAATATCAGGTTGGGAGTGACTGTCAGGAGGTTGCCCCGGCCGAATTTCATGACAGCAACATGCGGACGGATTGATCGGAGCACCACCACATGGTTTTCCTTCAAGTTACATACTACTACATGTGAAGAAACAGTCCATCCTCCAGCTAATCTCTTGGAAAATATCCAGAGCAGAGACTTGGCTGAAGACAAAAACTTGGACGAAGGCTTTGCTGAAGCTCTCATCTTTCTCAGGCAAGTAAAATTATCACCCTAGGAAGCCACAAATTAGTCATGTACCAGGCACCCAGTACAAGCAAATGACGATATACCTCCCTAAAACTCGAGGATCCTGCCTTGAATCACCCACACATTGTACGTACCAACTACAAACACGGGTTAACAGCACCAACCATGGTTGCAAAACTGACTTTTGTCATCAACATGCACACAGGCCCTGAATCGCGCTGCGCTGCCAGGCCTTCCTAATCCTGACACATTGTAAACAGCCAAAACGCACACCACACCTGCAGACCAAGAATTGCAGGAGGTCTTCCACCTTGGCAGACAGCCCAAAAACAAACCACTACCTAGAATGAAAGGCTAATGATCGGTCATTCACCTCATCTGTCAGGAAGAAGATGAGATGAAGTAGGAGGCAGTGATTCCTCTAGCTGAGTATCTGCTTGAGCTTGCACCGGAGCCTGGGACAGGGTTTGGGCCTGAACATGCGCCTGTGCCATCACGTCTCCCTGGGCTTGGCTCTGCTGCTTTAGGAACCTATTCATCCGTTCGAGCAACTGGATCGCTTTCCTTTTCCCCCTGTCTGTGCCGCTTTCAGCTAGCTCCTCCAGCAAGGTCACAATGCCCTGCTCCTGTGCTTCTGCAAGATGCTGTTGCTGCTGTTCGCCATTGCAGAGATGCACCAGAACAGCTGCAGCATTCTCCTTGTTCCTCGAGGATCCATTTCTGATAACTCCGACTAGAATTGGTATGGCGGCGGCGGCGCTGATGGCTGCCTTTCCCTCAGGATGGCTCGAGAGAATTGCCAGTATAGCAAGGGCCTCATCCACCATTCCACTTTCAGTCTCTGTTAGAAGTTCAAGCAGTATAGGGACCAATCCAGCTCTAACAGCTTTACCCTTGTTGCCCTGATAGATACACAAGTTAAATAGTGCCGTTGCTGCATCCTTTTTACCCCGTTGACTTCCATTACCCAATAGCAGCACCAAAGCTGGAATTGCCCCAGAAGCCCCTATTGTCACCTTGTTCTCATCCACAAGTGATAGGCTAAACAGTGTGGCAGCTGAATTCTCCCGAGCCTCCATGCTCCCCCTCTTTAGCACATGCACAATTCCAGGAACAGCTCCAGAGGTAATTATTCTTGCTTTGTTCTCTTCATAAATAGAAAGATTCAGGAGAGCAGTAACCACATGTTCCTGGGTGCTAACATCGGTGGTTGGTAGAAGGCTCACAAGGATAGGAATAGCGCCAGCTTCTCCTATACAAGCACGATTTTCAGCACTACGCTTAGCAAGCTGACGAAGCATACCTGCGGCTCCACGTTGATCTGCAAGGTTCTGGGATGATAGTTTCTGCAGGAGCTCAATAACTTTACTATGCTCAGAGGCGGTACATGTTGCTGGTGTATTATTAGGCTGAGCAGGGCGTTTTGGCGGCTCTACACCATTTGCTTCACACCATTGAGCAATGAGGCTACGGAGTACATAGTTTGGAGTTAGAGATTTATTTGGAAGCTTCTGCTGCGTCTTAGGACAGGTGTCATGCCCCGCCTCCAACCATCTCTCTATGCAACCTCGCTCGTAAGTCTGAATCAAACATTTTCAAGAAACTCTAGTGAGTTGAAATATAAATGGAAGTCTACAGATTGATAGGAAACAAAAACATTAAGTTAGGCAGAGACCTGGCCAGTGGAGACAATAACTGGGTCTTTCATTAAATCCAGTGATATTGGGCAACGAAAATCATCCGGGACAACAGGAGATGTCAAGTTGTCATCTCGGGAAGGGTTTGTTGTACTTGCTGGGATGCCTATAGGATCCTGGGTCTGCACAAAATCCTTGATCTTTTTCAGCAGCATTGACATATTCTCAACAACTGCGCCGGGATCCCCTCCACTAGCCATCTCATGCAAGATCAATGATTCTTGATTGAGGTCAGATATGGTGACAAGCTGCAACTTCTCAGATAACCTTTGAATGATATCTGGGTCAACATTATCATTGGTGCTTGGATTATAAGCAGAAATTAGATCATTAAAGAGAATGTCATCCGATGTATCTGGTCGTTCTTTTGCTCTTTTGAATTGAGCATGCACCAGTTCAACCTGCACAATGTTGCAAGTGTTTCAGCTGCAGATAAGCAAGACAGGCCAAATAAAACAAATCAAAGCAAAAAATCAAAATGGTTTCACTGACAAAGAAACTCAAGAGTGAGAAAAATTACCTGTTCCCTTACTTCATCTGATATGCCAAGCTCATCAAACGAGATACCAGCTAAGGCATGCTCAAGCCTCGAGGTAATATCCTGGAAAGTCTGCATTATCTTCTCTCTCTCGAGAACCTGCAAATGGGGAAAACGCTAATTGTTGGAAAATGGCCGTGATTTAAATATGTATGAAAAGCAGTTGCAAAATTAACTGCAACATCTGCCGACTAAAAGTATTTTAGTGTTCATCAAGGTACGCGTATCAAGAAATATTAGCCCACTCAACTACACAGACTCGCTACTTTTTTATGAAATACACCCGTGCAAACATATAGAAGTGTTTGATTGACCATCACATACCTCATCAGAGAAGAGCAACATAGTGTCATTATTTCTCAAGAGCAATCACGTAAAAATTGTAATTAAAACTATTTTAAAGTTATCCTACGCAGTGCAATTCAAACAACACGAGCACGTAGCCTTCGACCTAAAATATCTGGCACTGGGACACTACAGTTTTTTACCCTGTAAAACTACATCACAAACATGACTCCAAATATATTACTAGATCTTTTTACCCCTTAAGCACTTGTAGTGGCTTTGCAGCTATGGCTAAAATAAATTGTCTATTAATTACACTTTTCACCTGATCTTGGCCCTGACCGTCCTTCCATGGATGAAAACGTGTGGAGTATCATATTAAGCTTCATGCATTAGCCAACGCAACCAGAAGTCTGAACTAATGGAAAGGGCTAGACAATCCACATATACACTTCAACACCCCCTCTCACGTGTGACGCGGGAACTCAGCACGTGGATAGACTCAGAGATATGGCTCAAGAGGCCTATACGTGGATACAAACGGGGGAACAGCAATTTTTTGGATAAATTGCGGAAGCCAGGACATGGACTCCTTAGGCCCTGATACCATGTTATCCCTAGCCAACGCAACTAGAAGTCCGAACTGATGGAAAGGGCTAGGCAATACACATATACACTTTTACATATCATTCCCATTTAAGTTCGATCCAGATCCCTTTGGTGTTTCCATTTCTTCATATAATCGGTCCATCAGGACTGGGCAATATTCCGAAGATTGGAGCGCAATGACATCCTCGTGTGACCTAGCTTTGACCCATGAGGAGCAGGCTCAATCTCATTGCTTATTTCGTGGGGCGAATACACCAGTGTATCTTGTTGATTTTTCTTACAAGTGTGCCAACAGTTCTAGTACCCTCGGTCCCATTATTTATATAACAGTCCATCAGTTGCACTGTCAATATGAAGCTCCAGAAACTACCTATCTATACCCTCCCGAAGCACCTATTACAGCAGTGCAGCTGTGCCAGATGCAGCTGATCATAATTTGCAACAATCGTGATCCGCCAAATGCGATTATGACAGACGATTCACACAAAATTCACCACCTCCACGGACCATAGACGTAAGCTAAGTATATATACTATTCTCAGTGGTGAACAACTTTGAGTTATCAGGTATTCCCTGTAACGAGCAACTAGCGACTACAAACTCAAATAGCAATAGTACTCCATCCTTAACCGCTATATCCACATCCATCCATGCCTAACATCGCAGGGCACATTTGAAGTTCGCAGGAAAATCTTTTTTTTAACCTTTTGAAGTCAGTATCACCATTAAATAGGCACAAAATCTCAGTACACCATGTTCAATCCAGGCCGCCACACCCTCGCCCCCGAGATTTTTTTTTGGCAGATATTAAACTTCCGTAACTAACTAATCGACAAAATCATCATAATGATGTTATGACATGCTGATCAAAGTCTCTAGATATCTGAGTCATCCAGCTCCAGTGCATAAATATTGTTTAAATAAACAAGACCAGGGCTGAGCAACAGAGCAACCATAGTGATAGTCCTGGTTCGTGGTCCAAGTTGCAGCAAAAGGAGATTTATACTACGGCTGAGAATCTCAGGCAGTGTCCTGGCCGCATTGGAGGTTTCCTTCCAGTGAGTTGCTGACTTGCTATGGACAAAACAAATTAAAGTACCCAACAGGCTGAGCCACAAAAACTGGTGATGCTAAACTTATCCTATGTGATACCCTCCTACTTTCCTACTACGCATTACATAACTATCTTATATAAATTGGACTTTCCTATTACATAACTATCTTATATAAATTGGAGTTGGTGGTGGTGGTGGTGGCGGCGAGTACACCCTCCCCACGTCCCGATCTTCCTGATACATCAAGAACCTACTAAATCCCTTCCGGTCCAACAAGCCACCACCTCACTCATCCTGTCTTGCATGGGAAAGTATTTTAAAAGTACACGACAGTACGCAATTTTTTTCTGCGACAAGAAACAGCCAGTCAATCCGCCAACCGAACTTTTTTTCCTGCAACGGCTCCTCCCCAATACGCATTCTCCAACCACCACTCCTCCCCGGCCTCCATGCTTCGGCCACTTTTTGGTTCCGTAACGACGCAAGGGCGTTATGCTCCTTCTCCAACTAAAAAAAATGCTAGTTACATATAAGTGGCACTTGCAATAGATCTAACGGCTGGTGTCAGGAGGGGGGTAGGAGGTGAACGGACCTCCACCAACAACTGGCATATACATACGGCTAAAGACTAGCACTGAGAGCCATTGCTTTCAACTGCACCCAAAAACACACACAGCTGAACAAGTCCTATAAGCTTTTCAGCTGCAACGATGCATTTTGTGAGCAATGCTAGTGTGACCCCAGATATGGAAATCAAATAGCAATGGTGGTGAATAACTAGTTCTTGTGGAGTGAACTGACAGCTATCTTTTACTCTTGTACAATCCTGCGGTTACACAGGTTACTACTAGTCTCTCAAACTGTCCATATTTAGAACTACAATAGTACGTATTGGTCAAGCCAAAATTAGAAGGTACAGAATTCAGTAATTATACCTTGGTTTTTCCTAGGCTCCCCATGTGTGTAAACAAAACCAATAATAACCTACGGTATTGGACAGACTTATGTAACACCACTAAACAATGTCAAGTTGTCAACTACACTGGCCCGGCATTGATTTGACACCTGGGAATTCAAAACCTGGTCCAACCTCAGCAAAATCATAAGGATAAGCTTTACTACACAGGCAAAAATGCGCAAAAAAGGCAACATGTTACGAAGCGATTAGCGAGAAATTCTAATTCTGCAGCACAGCACGGTAAAATACAATCTAATTCGTCAGGCGAAATTTTCTTGAACTCCACAGGCACAGCCTTATCTAGCGCAAGAGGTGCAACAATATGGGGCAATTTAGGATGAAGCGTGTAAACAAGACAAGAAAACAATGAGCTGTAATCGAGAAACCCCACCAGGAAGATCTTGCTACCGTTGCTGCCGAGGCGGAGCAGCTCCCCGGCGCCGGCGAGCGCGTCCCTTAGCTGCCTGAGCGCGGCCACTGACGCCTCTGGCAAGGGGCGAGGCCCCTCCTTGACCTCCTCCATCATGGGCGCGAGCAGCCGGATCCGCCGCGACAGGTTGCAGAACTGCCTCCGGTAGGCGTTCCTGAAGTCGGAGATCGCCGCTATCTCGTCCACCAAGTCCGCAACCTTCTCCACCAAATCGCCCACCCCCTCCGGCGACTCCGAGCCCGAGTGCATCGGCGAAGTGTCCGCCTCGGCCGCGGTGGCGACGGCGGCACCGGTGGCAGCGGGGGCGGGCTTGGTGCTGGCCTCCTCGCTTGCGTTGGGCTTGGCCTCCTCGTCCATGGCGGCCGTGCCGGGCCTCAGCCTTGCGGCACCTGCAGCGTCGTACGGGCGCAGCAGCGGCGGTGAAACTGGCGATGTGCAGAGGAGGGGGAAGGGGATTTGGGGTGGTGGCCTCCTCTTGGACTAGAGCTCCGCTCCGCTCCGCCCTATGGGCCGCCGGTCCCAGCTGTCAGTCTAACCCCACGTGCAGATATAGGCACCGCATGAGCCGCCGGCATCGGCGCGGCTCGGCTACGAGTCGCGCCTGGCTGGTGCGCCCGAGGCCGTACGTGGGTTCAGGAGCAGCTGCGAGCCGGCTCGACCGAGCGGCCGGCGTATGGGGTGGGTTCAGGAACAGTTGTGACCCGGCGGCGGAGGCTCCAATCCAATCCAAACGGTTTCTTGTTAATTGCCGCGTCGATATCTGACAATGCTGGATTTCGTGTTGCTTAAAGCGCTTTCTGACCAGAGGCGCTGAGCTGTGGGGCCAAGGACTTGGGTGCTGCGTGGGAACGATGGAGACATGCGGCGCCGTGGCGGGCGTCGGAAACTCCTTTGGAGCCGTTGGATCAGACGGATGCTCAACAAGGGAAAAGGTCGCGCTCTGGAGTAGTACGACAAGTTCGAAACATCTCGCCGGAAAGTCTTGTTAAATTATGACGATTACATCTACTAGGTACAGGCCAGCAAGCTTCTCTCTCTTTCTTGGCTGCACGCCACAAGTGGGTGAGTAATTAATTATAGCCGGGATTTAAAAACGTAAAAACGGGAGTTTTTTATAGTGCCTAACGAAGAACTTGGTCGCCAACTTTGAAACTGATTTGATCAATGAAGCACATGTTCTTTGGTCAAAGTAAATGGCGGATGCATGCATGACAAACATAAAACAATGGAACAGACGGAAAGTGTCAAGGAATAGAGAGGAATCGATGTAATAGTTGTTGCGAAATATGATAGATGTATTATTGAGCCTCAAGGGCGATTATATTTGATACAAGACTTGGAGGACAAGTAGCCTCTCCTAGAGATAAGTAGGAGATGGATTACAAATCCTAAACTACCAAATATATGTACACCAAATATATTTCTAACATTTCCTCCGCAGTCGTAGCGGTAGCGTTGCGAACAACAGGTGCGTAGCGTACGACCGGACTGGAGAGAATAACAGTTGTCGGGCTGACATCCCCCGTAGTCGCAGCGTGAGCATCGGGGACGGTGTCACGTCGTGGACGCGTGGACTGTAGAGGAAGTCGGTGAGTTGCTCAAACGAGGTGATAGCCCTTTGTGTCGTTGTCGAAGTAGCCGAGAGTGTGGGTGGTGTAGCCGTAGTCGAGGTAGCCGTGCGAAGAACGCCGTGGTCGATGTCGAGTCGGGGTAACCAGTATCGAGGAAGTCATTGTGGAGCCGTGGGCGCAAGGAGGCGCCGAGTTAGTCATGGGCACAGTGGTGTCGGAATAGTGGTGCGTCAGGAAGAAGACGTAGTTGAGACACGTCACGCGAGTTTGTCAAGCCCGGGGACACATCGTGGATGAAGGCACACATCGGTGTTGCCAGCACCGTGCATGCGTAGACAGACGAAGTCGATGTTGACGATGCGTTGCGCCAGGCTTGCCAGGCCTGGGAACACATCGGGGATGAAGGCTCGCGATGGTGTTGCCAGCACCGGGCATGCGAAGACGGGGTCCTGCACACAACTTGTACGCCATGTCGTGGGGGCTAGCATAGAAGGACTCGACGACGGTTGCGGCGCAAATCGGGGGGGGGGGCGATGTTGCCCGCGGTGGTCGTGGTAGATGAAGTGGTCGGGGTAGACAATGGTGACGCTAGCGATGAGTTAGTGCTGGACGGAAATGAAGGAGGTGGACGGGTGGCACGACTCGAGTGAGAGAGCGACAGTGGCGCCGAGAAGGAGCGGCGACGGCCGCGGCTGGTTAGGAGAGCGACAGCGATGCTCGAAGTAGGCGAGGAGAACCCGACAACGTGACGAAGACCGGCGCGGACAGTGGTGTTCCCGCGCCGAGGAGTCGGCGCTTCGCATGCCACGGAGAAGTCAACACACGGAGACGGCTGAGTGGACCGTGCGCCGTGGCGCTACGACCCGAAGGGGCGACGAAGCGGCGACGCGCGGGTCGGTGCGACGGCGAGAAGACCTCAGAGTGGTGGCGTAGATCGCATGACAAGGCGCTTCGACCCAAAGGGGCGACGCAGCAACGGTGCGCAGATCGGTGCGGCCACGGGGATGACCTCGGAAGACGGTGGGGACCGTGTGTCGCGACACTACAACCCAAATGGGCAGTGTAGCTACGGGTCACGGGTCATGGGGACCATGTGTCGTGGCACTACATCCCAAAGGGGCGACGTAGTGGCAACGCGTGAGTCGATGCAGCCGCGAGGAGAACCACGTGGTGGTAGCGCGGCGGCCCGACGGGGCGACACAGCAACAGCCCGGTGCTCGATCGGTGGAGGGGCGCACTATACCCAGGAGAGGCTTCACATGACTTATGGAGGCGCGCACAAACGACGGGCCAAGTCGGGCGCACGACGTAGATGAGTCGGATCGCGTGTGAGGTCGGGGACGTCGCTCGGTGGAGGCGGGATGATGACGGAGTCCGATATGAAGCCAGCGACGACGGTCGGCAGGGTAGTCGTACAGGCACGGCGTAGATCAACGGGCAGCGCGGTGCGCAAACAGGGGTTGTGATGGATGCAGCATGGCGCGAGGCCGCCGGGTCGAGCGATGCAGGAGTCCCGATCGAAGCACGGCGATGACGGTCGGCGTAGATTGACCGGCGGTCCAGCATGCGAACGACGACTTTGAGGGGCCGCAGCGTTGCATGAGGCCACCGGGTCAGAGAAGAGGCTGGGTCACGCCGATGTCAGTAGAGTGTGCGGTGGTCGACGACGACGGCGGGCGACGCAAACCGATCTTAGATCGGAAAACCAAAAAGAAAATGTCGATCAAGCGACCGACGGAAGAGTGAAAAATCCAGATCAAGAGATCGGAAAAAAGACTCTCTAGGGTAGCCGGTCAACACGACCGGCAAACGAACGCTAGGTACGGGTGACGCGTCCCCCGACGGCACTCATGGAGGCCGACCGCCCCGAGGGCGGCGCGCGAAGCGGAAGCGATGGGCGGAGGCTAGGTCTAGGAACTTGTGACAGATACCATGTTAAAAGGGATAGAGAGGAATTGGTGGAATAGTTGTTGCGGAATATGATGGATGTATTCTTGAGCCTCAAGGGCGAGTATATATTGGATATAAGATTTGAAGGACAAGAAGCCTCTCCTAAAGATAAGGTAAGAGCCGAATTATAAATCCTATACTACCAAATATATGTACACCAAGTATATATGTAATACAAAGAACAGAGGAAGCAAGAGACATGATCGTGTGGGATCCATATGATATTGGATTCTACATAGATATCAGGGTCGGGCCGGCAAAATTCGGGCCGCTGTGCGTAACTAAAAAATGAGGCCTATCTTACAAAAAAAATATCCAGAATATATTCGAGATGTGTATGTATATTTATTTAAATCCAAAGAGCAATTATAATGTATACTTAATCAAGAAGGTAAGAATCAATCTCTAACGAAGTAACGATCCTGCCAACAGTTAATTACAAAATTAAAAATTTAGGACTAGGAACCGAAGTTAATCGAAAAAGACTCGCGAAGTACCTGGAGACTAGAGTGGGTCACTGATCAATCCAAGGAGACGACGTGGACAAGTCTGAAATTTGAGAGAGGAGAGATGATGAAGGCAACGACGGCAGCATCATGTCGTCCTGTCAAACTGAATCCGATCGATCTAAATATCTAATCAACAGGGACCGAGGGCGCGAGGGACGAGGGCGACGAGACTAGGCGAGGACCAATGATACGTTTCACCACGAGGCACGAGCCTACCCACGATCAAGAGTTTCATGCCCCTGCGTGCTTTCCTGTAGTCACGATCCCGATTCTGTTGGTTGTAGCGATCGAGTAGGACTAGGAGTAGCAGTCGAGGAGATCACGAGAACGATCTTGATCTCGTTTCAGTGTTGGTCGCTCGCTGGCCTTCACCTTGAGTCCATCCCACTCTAGCGCCAGCGGTCCAGTAACTTTTTTATACTAGGCCTATGTGAAATTTTTGGGGCCCCCGGAATTTTGGGCCGTGTGCGACCACACATCTGGCACCACAGTGGGCCCGGCCCTGATAGATATATCTTCTTATGGCATGTGCAATGGTAATTATCTTAGGCTAACCGTAATGGGAGTATCGTAGCTAGCACGATGCATGTCAACTAGATAATTTCGATGAGATGGCGTAAACTTAAATAAATAAAGAGAGGTTGAGTATCATATTATAATACCGTATTATAATAAATTCTATAGTGCTATGTGTCATTCATGCAAATAAATGAGAGCACATATCATACTAATTTATGATATTATGCATGATACTCACCACTACGACCATCCTTAGTGACATGCATGATAAATGTTGACATGGAAAATAAGAAATTAAAAGAAAAGACATATGCTCTTAGCTAATTTCTTCTATACCAATATAAAAGGAGCGAGTTGCAGAGATCTAATATATATCATTTGTTCAACCGTGTCTATCCAATGGTCTATGTTGACACAACGTTTGGCATTAAACATGTTTGGAACAAAACAAGATATCATCCTCTGCTAATTAATAGTACTAGCTTAATGTACATGCAGTGCCACGGAATAACAAACTTGGATGCAATCATTGGTGAAAATATATTTTTTAGGAAACAACAGGGCTCGGCTGTGCATTTTTATTGGTTTTTAAAAATAATACATTGTCCAATACAAAATAAAAAGAAAATAAATAAGGTCCAAGAAATAAAGAAAAAAATTACAACAACAACATGAAGTGGCTATTGCCTGATCATAAATACAACAAAAGCTGGATGACTGAGCTAGTCATCGGAAAGATTCCACCCATTGTGGAAGATCTGCCATGGACTTCCTCGTTTCCCTGTATGTGAGAAGCTTTAGCTCCTGTTTTAACCGTCGTCGACAGGCGTATAGACTTTGCTGCACATTATTGAAGATGAAGTCATTCCTTGTGTTCCAGATAACCAAGCGACATGAATAATAATGTCCATTGCAAATGGAAGATTGAGTTGCTAGCGTAGATTTTGGATTTGCCCTTGAATATGAGAATCAACAGAATTCTACTGTGGGCAAATGTAGTGCCAACAGTGTTGTGCAAACCTACAATGGAAGAAGAGGTGGTCTCTGCTTTCTAGGGTGAAGGTGTTACACATGGGGCAGGTGTAATCCTGAATAAAAAAGGATTTTCTCAGTAGCATTTCTCTGGTATTTAACCTGTTCATGATCAGCAACCAAAAAAAGATCTTGTGCTTAAGTTGGCTGCATGATTTCCATAGCCAAGTAATAGCAGGAATAACTTGTTGCCTACATAGAAGCAGATTATAGGCAGCTTTGACGGTGAATTATGAAGAATTCTTTGGAAATTGCCATTGATCTTTCTGAGGATTGATATCATAGGTGTTGATCAGGTCTTGCATTTGTTGAAATTGCCCAAAGGCCTCTAGGGATAGTGGCAAGTGGAACATGGAGGCGGTGTCAGGAGTATTGAGCACTATGTTCATAGAAATAGAAGGACTCCTGCAGAAAGAAAATAAATGAGGTCAAGTAAATCTAAGAGCCTGATCCTTCCAAGTGTCTTCCCAAAGAAGAATGGAATGCCCCGAGGCTGGCACACATGCAACTATTTCCTTAAATTTGGGTATCAATTTTAGACAGTCTCTCCACCAGAAAGAGCAATTAGCTAATTGTGCTGGTGGTAATCCTTGTTGATAGTATGATTCCCAAACTAGTTTGACCCATGGGATATCCATACAGTTGTAGAATTTATGAATCATCTTCATGAGGAGGTTGTAATTTTGAACTTCTAGGTCAATGATACCTAGACCTCCTTGGAGCTTTGGTCTACATAGAAGTTTCCATCCTACAAGTGGTGGATTTTTCTTATCCAAATCTTTGCCTCTCCAAAAGCAATGCCTACGATATTTATCAGCTTCTATTATAATACCTTTGTAAAGCTTAATGCAACTCATAAGGAAGGTAGGCAGAGATGATAAAACTGCATTAACCATCAATAGTCGACCATCATAACTTAGGAAATGGGAACATTAGCTATATTCTGAGAATTCTGTCAATAAGTGGCATAAAGAATTCCATCCTTGGCTCGGAGAGGCTCATGGGCACTCCTAAATATGTAAAGGGGAAAGACCCAATCTAGCATTGAAGGATTGCAGCCAAAGTTTGGACATCTTCATCTGGTACATTAACTGGCACTATGGTTGATTTTTCAAAATTCACTTTGAAGCCTGAGAACTCAGAAAAGACTTGAACAATCTCTTTAAGATGAGTTAATTGATCAGGGCAGGCCTTGACTATAATAAGGATATCATCAACATACCGAACAACAAGAAAATCAGGACAAGATTGCCTAATGATCGGTGCTTGCAGTCTCCCTTCCTCTAAGGATTTGTTGAGCAGAGTCTGCAAAAAATCTACAGCTAAGACAAATAATAGAGGAGACAGAGGGTCCCCTTGCCTGACACCTCTTTTACACCTGAAAACATTACCAGGTACTCCATTTAGGAGAACACTTGATGTTGCTGATGAGAGAATTTGTTTAACCCAGGAGCACCATCTAGATCCAAATCCTTTTGCTTCCAGAATTTTCAATATCATCTCATGTTCAATTTTGTCAAAAGCTTTTTCAAAGTCCGGTTTGATCACAAAGCATGGTTCTTTGGCCTTGTGGCATTGGAATAGGTCCTCATAAGCCCAGGCCACACAATCTTGGAGAGTTCTATGTTTCAGAAAACCATATTGGTTGACATGCACCAACTGCAGGATAATTTTCTGTAGTCTATTTGCCAATAACTTGGTCAACAATTTGATTGTGCAACTAAGAAGGGAAATGGGCCTATAATCATTGACTGTGGAAGCACCCTGTTTTTTAGGAATGAGAGCAATAAAAGAACTATTAATGCTCTATAAGCAAAGATTCCCAGAATGGAACTGTGAACAAAGCTCATAAAAGTCTTTCTTAATAATGCTCCAACATTTCTTGATGAAATCTGTGTTAAAGCCATCAGGACCAGGAGATTTGTTGGATGGCAACTCAGTCACTACTGCATCAATCTCTTCTTCAGTAAATGGATCCTCCAATATTGAGAGATTATTATTTGGAGTGATGAGGCTCAAGTATGCAGAGGAATTTGCAGTATGCTTAGAAATACCCAGCCTCTCCTTGAATGATTGAAGTAGCAGAGAAGCTTTTTTTGAGTGGCTTTGAAGAGTTTCCCCAGTATGAGAAGTAAGCTATGCTATGCTATTATTCCTATGCTGAACAGTAGCACAAGCATGGAAAATTTTGGAGTTTTCACTGCCAAGTGTGACCCGCTTGATTTTCCCTCTCTGTTGCCAATATAACTTCTGTTTTTTCAGCAGTGTTGTCAACTGGGCTTTAAGATCCTCCCTAAGAGTGAGCTCAATGCTAGTTAAATCCCTAAGGTTTTCAATAGCATCCAAAAAAGCCACAAAGTTGTTGACATTTGAAATTTCCTCTTTGATAGGGGATAGGGATTTGGCCCATGTCTTTAAATGCTTCCTCAGAATTTTGAACTTGGCTTTTATTCTCTTAGTTGCATCTGCATAGTGAATGGAGTTTTGCCACACTAATTCCACCATGGGTAGGAAATTTTCATGCTCCATCCACCAATTCTCAAATCTGAATACATTGCTATGAGGCATAGAAGTCTGAATATTAATGACATATGGAGTATGATCTGAGGTTGTTTTGGCCAGTGGATAAGCAATTGTGTTTGTATAGGATTCAGTCCAAGCAGGTGATGTAAAGAACTAATCTAGCTTTTCCAATAGGGGTTGTTCTTGCATATTATTCCAAGTGTATTTTCTGCCCTTCACTGGGATTTAAATTAATCCTAGCTCAGAAATAACATCATTAAAACCCAGGATTTCATGTAGATTGGCTCCAGGTTTGTTCCTATCAGCAATGCTTCTGATAAGATTGAAATCACCCAACAATAACCAGTCTGCATCTGGTGGAATATGGACCCCATGTAGCCAATTTAAGAATTCACCCTTTCTATTATCTTGACATGGGGCATAAATATTGGTCAGAGTCCAGCAGCTGCCACATTTTGTGGACTGCAGCATTGTGGAAATAGCAAACTGGTTACTGAAGACCAGTTCTCCTTTGAACTAGGAGGAGCACCAAACTGTGAGCGACCCTCCAGATCTCCCAATGGATGGAAGGAAGTGAAAACTGTCAAATTGAGGGGGGCAAATTTTTCTGAGAAAAGCAGAGTCAATGATTTCTTTCTTTGTTTCTTGAAAACAAATGACTGAGCGTCCACTTTCATTAATTTTATTATAAGTGTGCATCCATTTATCTAGTGAGTTAATTCCTCTGGCATTCCAAGTCAATACTTTCCAGGGTTGTTTATGCATAGGAGACCCAATGGATAATAGAAGTACTGGCATGCAGTCATAGACATACAATAAAGCCATCCTGGAAAGGACCGAACAAAAGAGCAAAAAGCAGCAAGATTGGAATTCTGATAATACAAAAGCAAAATAGTCTTCATACAACTATTGCAACTGATAATAAATGAGGCCACATAGCCTTGACCCCTAAACACAAAAGAGATAAGAAGACCCTTCTTATGATCTAAGACCACTTTATAACCCCATGCAGCACCTTCAAGGCTTTTTGGCTTGCTCTTTTCGTCCTTCTTGTTCTTGTTGTCCTTGTCATCATCATGATCAGAAGAAGAGCTTGGTTTGTCAGAACTGGCTTCCTGCCCAACAAACATACCAAACTTGTCATACAGGTTTTTGACAATTTTTTTGTTGACCTTGGGAGCCACAGCAGAACGTGCAAGACGGTTTTTATCAATACATGTTTTCCCCTTGTATCCATGAGCAAGATTTTGCAATCTGGAGCTCCTTCTTACTTTAGACACCACCAAAGGGGTTTTAGTCTACCTCCTTTTGGCATGAACAATGATAGTATAAGTTGGAGCTGGGGGTAGAATCACAGTATGTTCTCTGACCAACTAGGGGTATAGAAACCATTTGATATGTTGTTTGTGTGTGTCTGAAGAAAGCAGCTTGGGCCTGCAGCTGTGGGGCACACTTTAGGAAGAGAAAACTATTTGAAAACACCATCAGTGGACTCAGAGAGAATAGACCATATCTTTGACATTATGATGGATCTAGCCCATTCAAACTCTGTGGGTGTTAACAATTTTGCTGTAAAGAAATCAACCCAACTAGTAGGAATTGATATGATATCCACAGACTTATCAGTTGGACAGAAGTATTTCCCCCAAGCACTTGTACCATCCTTGGAGAAGAATGGCATAAGAGGAAGATCATGCATCTGAGTTGGAACCAGGCTGACATGCTGAATTTCTGGGATGAGCACCATTCCTATCTGCAAATTAGGAATGTGATGCTCTGCCTGTAAGACAGGCACTTGAACCATAGCATTGTCTACCTGCACATTAGGGCCATCTAGCTGTTCCAAGTCCGCGGTAGGATTCACATGTTGCATATACTAATCAATGATGTGATGTCCTCCAAGGTGTACTGCTTGAACTATAGGATTCCCTTGAACTGAGCCACTGGAAGACTGTTCACGTGAAGAAAAAGTGATAGTAATCTCACTGTTGCCCTCTTGAGCTAGTATGTTAAGATCAACCATATCCAGATGAGCAGGTGGATGGTTGAGAATCATAGGATTGAGCAGTTCCTGTAACTCCTCAAAATCAACCTAATCAAGCATATGTGGACCAATCTCTGGTTCATTGAGCTCCAAGAAATCTCCATTAACTCCATGTGGTGGCTCATTTAAATTGAGGTGACCACCAAATATGTTTTCCAGGTTTTGACCATGGGCATTCATTGGAACATGCTCCTCTGGAGCATTGTGCTGATCCTGAAGAGGAGGATCCTCTTGTCCTTCCTGTTTTGACATAGGATTCTGCAACTGATCATCCCATAGAGGCCAATTTAGGTCCACATGGTGATGACCATGATTGCCAGGTTGGTGTTGAAACAGATCAAAAGGCAGCTGATGTGGATTGCACCATCAGGAGGAGGCAGGTCTTCATCAGCAGGCAGAGCTCCCAGGTTATTATAACCTAGGATGATGATGGGAACTAACCATGACTCATCTTGAAATTTATTCCCAGCTGAAACCACACAGCTAGCAGGTATCTTGGACAAATCTGCCACCTCGATTTCGATGATTGCTTTTGAATAGTCACTTGACATTTTATCCCAATGCAACAACACCCCAAAATCCTTGACAGCTCCCTGGATGTGCTGCTCTGCCCACAAATCTTCTGGGAAGGAAAGCAGAGCAAGCCAACACTCTTGCTTGTATGTGAAGCTCCTATGATTAATGCCCTGATTATGCCTAACAAATCTGATTTGCTGACCTTGGAAAAAATGTGGGCTATGATGAACCAACCAGTCCCTATCAGCAGTTGAATCTACCTGAATATAGGCAGTACCCAAGCGGCACTTTTGTATCATCTCAACCTCAAACCCCAGCCTCCCTTCCAGAAAGTGCCACAAGAATTGACGGATGGACGCAAAAGGAACTGTTGGAAATATGCCCTAGAGGCAATAAATAAAGTGTTTATTATTGTATTTCCTGTTCATGATAATCGTTTATTATCCATGCTATAATTGTATTAATTGGAAACATGGATACATGTGTGGATACATAGACAAACACAATGTCCCTAGTATGCCTCTAGTGAACTAGCTCGTTGATTGAAAGATGGTTAAGGTTTCCTAGCCATGGGCATGAGATGTCATTTGATAAACGGGATCACATCATTAGGAGAATGATGTGATGGACAAGACCCAAACTACAAATGTAGCTTATGATCGTGTCAGTTTATTGCTACTGTTTTCCGCATGTCAAGTATATGTTCCTATGACCATGAGATCATGCAACTCACAGATATCGGAGGAGTACCTTGTGTGTATCAAACGTCGCAACGTAACTGGGTGACTATAAAGGTGCTCTACAGGTGTCTCCGAGGGTGTCTGTTGAGTTGCCATGGATCAAGACTGGGATTTGTTACTCCGTGTGACGGAGAGGTATCTCAGGGCCCACTCGGTAATACAACATCACAATAAGCCTTGCAAGGAATGTGACTAAGTGTTGGTCACGGGATCTTGTATTATGGAACGAGTAAAGAGACTTGCCAGTAACGAGGTTGAACTAGGTATGGAGATACCGACGATCGAATCTCGGGCAAGTAACATACCGAAGAACAAAGGGAACATCATACGGGATTAACTGAATCCTTGACATAGAGGTTCGATCGATAAAGATCTTCGTAGAATATGTAGGAACCAATGTGGACATCCAGGTCCCACCATTTGTTATTGACCGTAGAGGTGTCTCGGTCATGTCTACATAGTTCTCGAACCCGCAGGGTCTGCACACTTAAGGTTTGGTGACGTTTTGGTAGTATAGAGTTATGTATGGTGGTGACCGAAGTTTTTTCGGAGTCCCGTATGAGATCTTGGACGACACGAGGAGCTCCGGAATGGTCCGTAGGTAAAGATTCATATATAGGAAGTCCCGTTTTGGTCGCCGGAAAAGTTTCGGGCTCATCGGTAGTGTACCAGGAGTGCCGGTAGTGTACCGAGAGGCCTCCGGGAGGGGTGTTTCGACCCAAGAGGCTTCATGGGCTGTGGGAGAGTGAATATCAGCCCTTAGTGGGCTGGTGGAAACTCCCACACAAGGCCCATGTGGCTGGAAGAAAAAACCCAAAAGGAAAAAGGTGGAAAAAGGCAAAAAGGAAAAAAAAGGATGAATCCTAATCCTACTAGGAGTGGAGGAGGTGGACTCCTCCTCTCCTAGTTCGGCCGAAGCCTAGGAGGCTTGGAGGCCAAGCTGCCTCCTCTCCTCCTCTCCTCCTATATATACTGGTGGTATTGAGGGTTTTTGCACAAATTTTTCAGCCACGTGCTACCCGTTCCTCCAGTGCATAGTTTCTCCTCTAGATTGGTTTTCTGCAGTGCTTAGGCAAAGCCCTTCCAGAATTGCTCCACCACCATCACCGGAGCGCCGTCAGGCTACCGGAGAACTCTTCTTCCTCTCCACTCCTTCTTACTAGATCAAGACGGTGGAGATCGTCATCAAGCTGTACGTGTGCTGAACGCGGAGGTGTCGTCCATTCGGTACTAGATCGGAAGGATCGTGATCAAGTTCGTGAGACGGATCGTGATCAAGTTCGTGGGACGGATCGTGATTGGATCGCGGGATGGATCATGATTGGATCGCGGGATGGATCGTGATTGGATCGCGGGACGCACGGCGATTTGGATCGCGAAGACGTTCGACTACACCAACCGCGTTTCTTAACGCTTCCCGCTTAGCGATCTACAAGGGTATGTAGATCCACTCTCCCTCTCATAGATGCTCATCACCATGGATAGATCTTCGTGTGCGTAGGAAAATTTTGTTTCCCATGCAACGTTCCCCAACAGTGGCATCATGAGCTAGGTCTATGTGCAGATGAGATCTCGAGTAGAACACAAAAGGTTTGTGGGCGTTGATGCTTAGATTGCTTCCTCCCTTGGTCAGATTTTGGTTCAGCGGTATTGTGAGATGAAGCGGCCCGGACCAACATTACTCATACGCTTACGAGAGACCGGTTCCCTCGATGCAACTTGTTGCCTAGATGGCTTGCGGGTGGCAGTTTCTCTCACTTTAGTTGGATCGGATTCGACAAAGGCGGTCCTTGGGAAGGTTGAAAAGAAAATTATGTATCACCATTGTGGTTTATGCGTAGGTGAGAATCATTCTTGCTAGAAACCCGTAGCAGCCACGTAAAACATGCAACAACAATTAGAGGACGTCTAACTTGTTTTTGCAGGGTATGTTGTGATGTGATATGGCCAATTACATGATGTGATATATGTGATGTATGAGATGATCATGTGATGTATAGAATTTCACGACTTGCATGTCGATGAGTATGGCAACTGGCAGGAGCCATAGGGTTGTCTTTAATTATTGTATGACCTGCGTGTCAATCATTAAGCGCTATGTAATGCTTTACTTTATCGCTAAACGGTAGCAACAGTAGTAGAAGCATGCAGGGCGTGACAACCTCGATGTCGACACGTTGATGGAGATCATGATGTTGTGCCGGTGACGATGAAGATCATGCCGGTGCTTTCAAGATGGAGATCTAAAGCACAAGTTCATGGCCATATCATGTCACTTATGAATTGCATGTGATGTTAATCCTTTTATGCACCTTTTTATGCTTTGTACGGTGGTAGCATTATAAGGTGATCCCTCACTTAAATTTCAAGATAAAATTGTGTTCTCCCCGAGTGTGCACCGTTGCGAAAGTTCGTCGTGTTGAGACACCACATGATGATCGGGTGTGATAGACTCTACGTTCACATACAACGGGTGCAAGCCAGTGTTGCACGGGCAGAACACTCGGGTTAAACTTGACGAGCCTAGCATGTACAAACATGGCCTCGGAACACAAGAGACCGAAAGGTCGAACATGAGTCATATAGTAGATATGATCAACATAATGATGTTCACCATTGAAGCCACCTCAACTCACGTGATGATCGGACTTGAGTTGGTGTATTTGGATCATGTGACACTCAGATGACCTGAGGGGTGTCAATTTGAGTGGGAGCTTTAGTAATTTGATTAACTAAACTCATTATCTTGAACAATAGTCTAAATGAACCTTGCATATTTATGTTGTAGATCAATGGCTCGCGCAGTAGCACCCCTGAATTTTAGTGCGTTCCTAGAGAAAGCTAAACTGAAAGATGATGGAAGTAACTTTGTTGACTGGGCCCGTAATCTGAGGATTATCCTCACGGCTTCCCAGAAATCATATGTCCTTGATGCACCGCTTGGTGACCAACCAGAAGACATGACCCCCGAAGACGTTAAGAACGCTTAGGAGGCACGTACTAGAGATTACTCAATAGTTCAGTGTGCAATATTGTATGGCTTAGAACCGGGACTTCAAGGACGTTTTGAACGTCATGGAGCATATGAGATGTTCCAGGAGTTGAAGTTTATCTTTCAGAAGAACGCCCGGATCGAGAGGTATGAAACCTCCGATAAGTTCTATGCTTGCAAGATGGAGGAGAACGGGTCTATCAGTGAACATATACTCAGAATGTCTAGGTATTCAACTCGTCTAGCGGAGTTGGGAATTGCCCTTCCGCCAGAGGCGATCCTGACAGAGTTCTTCAATCACTGCCACCTAGTTACAAGAGCTTTGTGATGAACTATAACATGCACGGGATGAACAAGTCAGTCGCCGAGCTGTTTGCGATGCTAAAAGTCGCTGAGTCTGAAATCCAGAAAGAACATCAAGTGTTGATGGTCAATAAAACCACTAGTTTCAAGAAAAATGGCAAAGTCAAGGGCAAGGGCAAGAAGGGTAAAACCAAGAAGGATGGCAAAGCAGTTGCTACTCCTGCAAAGAAGCCCAAGCATGGACCCAAGCCAGAAACTGAGTGCTTTCATTGCAAAGGAACTGGTCACTGGAAGCGGAACTGCCCCAAGTACCTGGCTGACAAGAAGGCGGCCAACGACAAACAAAGTATATATGATATACATGTTATTGATGTGTACCTTACTAGCTCTCGTAGTAGTGCCTAGGTATTTGATACCGGTTCGGTTGCTCACATTTGCAACTCAAAGCAGGAACTACGGAATAAACGAAGGCTGGCAAAGGACGAAGTGATGATGCGCGTGGGAAATGGTTCCAAGGTTGATGTGATCGCCGTCGGCACACTCTCTCTTCGATTACCATCGGGATTAGTGATGAACCTGAATAATTGTTATTTAGTGCCTGCGTTACGCATGAACATTATATCTGGATCTTGTTTATTGCGAGACGGTTACTCAGTTAAATCAGAGAATAAAGGTTGTTCTATTTATATGAGTAATATCTTTTATGGTCATGCACCCAATGTGAGGGGTTTATTCATATTGAATCTTGATAGTGATGACACACATGTCCATAACATTGATGCCAAAAGATGTAGAATTGATAATGATAGTACCACTTTCTTGTGGCACTGCCGTTTAGGTCATATTGGTGTAAAACGCATGAGGAAGCTCCATGCTGATGGACTTTTGGAGTCACTTGATTTTGAATCACTTAACACATGTGAACCATGCCTCATGGGCAAGATGACTAAAACGCCGTTCTCTGGAACAATGGAACGGGCGAGTGACTTATTGGAAATCATACACACTGATGTGTGCGGTCCAATGAATGTTACATCGCGTGGTGGATATCGTTATTTTCTCACCTTCACTGATGACTTAAGTAGATATGGGTATATTTACTTAATGAAACACAAGTCTGAAACGTTTGAAAAGTTCAAGCAATTTCAGAGTGAAGTTGAGAATCGTCGTAACAAGAAGATTAAGTTCCTGCGATCTGATCGAGGAGGTGAATATCTGAGTTATGAGTTTGGCAGTCACTTAAGACAGTGTGGAATTGTTTCACAGTTGACACCGCCCGGAACACCACAGCGTAATGGTGTGTCCGAACGTCGTAATCGAACCTTATTAGATATGGTGCGTTCTATGATGTCTCTTGCTGATTTGCCACTATCATTTTGGGGTTATGCATTAGACACAGCTGCATTCACTTTAAATAGGGCACCATCAAAATCCGTTGAGACGACGCCATATGAACTGTGGTTTGGCAAGAAGTCAAAGTTGTCGTTTCTTAATGTTTGGGGATGTGATGCTTATGTCAAAAATCTTCAGCCTGAAAAGCTGGAACCCAAAGCGGAGAAATGCGTCTTCATAGGATACCCGAAAGAGACAGTCGGGTATACCTTCTATCTCAGATCCGAAGGCAAAGTGTTTGTCGCTAAAAACGGAACATTTCTTGAGAAAGAGTTTCTCTCGAAAGAATTGAGTGGGAGGAAAATAGAGCTTGATGAGGTTACTGAACCTTTACTTCAACCAGAAAGTAGCGCAGCGTAGAAAGATGTTTTTGTGGAACCTACGATGGTAGAAGAGGAAGTTAATGATGATGATCATGAAGCTTCAGATCAAGCAGCTATTGAACCTCGTAGGTCGACAAGGCCGCATACTACCCCTGAGTGGTACGGCAACCCTGTCTTGGAGGTCATGTTGTTTGACAACAATGAACCTACGAGCTATGGAGGAGCAGTGATGGGCCAGGATTCCGAGAAATGGTTAGAGGCCATGAAATCCGAGATGGGATCCATGTATGAAAACAAAGTATTGACTTTGGAAGTATTACCTGAAGGGCGAAAGGCCATTCAGAACAAATGGATCTTTAAGAAGAAAACAGATGCGGACGGTAATGTCACCGTCTATAAAGCTCGACTTGTGGCAAAGGGTTTTTCACAAGTTCAAGGAGTTGACTACGATGAGACTTTCTCACCCATAGCGATGCTTAAGTCTGTCAGAATCATGTTAGCAATAGCTGCCTATTTCGACTTTGAAATTTGGCAGATGGATGTAAAAACAGCGTTCCTCAACGGTTTCCTTGAGGAAGAGTTGTATATGATGCAACCCGAAGGTTTTCTCGATCCAGAGAATGCTGACAAAGTTTGCAAACTCCAGCGATCCATTTATGGACCGGTGCAAGCATCTCGGAGTTGGAATAAGCACTTTGATGAGGTGATCAAAGTGTTTGAGTTTATACAAGTTTACGGAGAAGCTTGTATTTACAAGAAAGTGAGTGGGAGCTCTATAGCGTTTCTAGTATTATATGTGGATGACATATTGCTGATTGGAAACAATATAGAAATACTGGAAAGCGTGAAGGAATATTTGAACAAGAGTTTTTCAATGAAGGACCTAGGAGAAGCTGCTTTCATATTAGGCATTAAGATCTATAGAGATAGATCGAGACGCTTAATAGCACTTTCACAGAGCACATACCTTGATAAAGTTTTGAAGAAGTTCAAAATGGAACAGTCCAAGAAGGGGTTCTTGCCTGTGTTACAAGGTGTGAAGTTGAGTAAGACTCAATGCCAAGTAACTGCAGAAGATAGAGAAAAGATGAGTGTCATCCCCTATGCTTCAGCCATAGGCTCTATCATGTATGCAATGTTGTGCACAAGACCCGATGTCAACCTTGCCATAAGTATGGCCGGAAGGTTTCAAAGTGATCCTGGAATGGAGCACTGGCAAGCGGTCAAGAATATCCTTAAGTACCTGAAAAGGACTAAGGAAATGTTTCTCGTTTATGGAGGTGATGAAGAGCTCGTCGTAAAGGGTTACGTCGATGCAAGCTTTGACACTGATCCGGATGACTCTAAGTCGCAAACCGGATAGGTATTTATTATTAATGGGGGAGCGATAAGCTGGTGCAGTTCCAAGCAAAGCGTGGTAGCTGATTCTACGTGCGAAGCGGAATACATCGCAGCCTCGGAGGCGGCAAAGGAAGGTGTCTGGATGAAGCAGTTCATGACAGATCTTGGAGTAGTGCCTGGTGCACTGAATCCAATGAACCCGTTCTGTGACAACACTGGTGCCATTGCTCTGGCCAAGGAACCAAGGTTTCACAAGAGGACCAGACACATAAAGCGACGCTTCAACTCCATCCGTGATTACATCTTGGAGAAAGACATAAATATTTGCAAAGTTCACACGGATCTGAATGTTGCAGACCCGTTGACTAAACCTCTTCCAAGGGCTAAACATGATCAACACCAGAACTGCATGGGTGTTCGATTCATTACAATGTAAATCACATAGTGATGTGAACTAGATTATTGACTCTAGTGCAAGTGGGAGACTGTTGGAAATATGCCCTAGAGGCAATAAATAAAGTGTTTATTATTGTATTTCCTTGTTCATGATAATCGTTTATTATCCATGCTATAATTGTATTAATTGGAAACATGGATACATGTGTGGATACATAAACAAACACAATGTCCCTAGTATGCCTCTAGTGAACTAGCTCGTTGATTGAAAGATGGTTAAGGTTTCCTAGCCATGGGCATGAGATGTCATTTGATAAACGGGATCACATCATTAGGAGAATGATGTGATGGACAAGACCCAAACTACAAACGAAGCTTATGATCGTGTCAGTTTATTGCTACTGTTTTCTACATGTCAAATATATGTTCCTATGACCATGAGATCATGCAACTCACAGATATTGGAGGAGTACCTTATGTGTATCAACATCGCAATGTAATTGGGTGACTATAAAGGTGCTCTACAGGTGTCTTCGAGGGTGTTTGTTGAGTTGGCATGGATCAAGACTGGGATTTGTTACTCCGTGTGACGGAGAGGTATCTCAGGGCCCACTCGGTAATACAACATCACAATAAGCCTTGCAAGGAATGTGACTAAGTGTTGGTCACGGGATCTTGTATTATGGAACGAGTAAAGAGACTTGCCAGTAACGAGGTTGAACTAGGTATCGAGATACCGACGATCGAATCTCGGGCAAGTAACATACCGAAGAACAAAGGGAACATCATACGGGATTAACTGAATCCTTGACATAGAGGTTCGACCGATAAAGATCTTCGTAGAATATGTAGGAACCAATGTGGACATCCAGGTCCCGCCATTGGTTATTGACCGTAGAGGTGTCTCGGTCATGTCCACATAGTTCTCGAACCCGCAGGGTCTGCACACTTAAGGTTTGGTGACGTTTTGGTAGTATAGAGTTATGTATGGTGGTGACCGAAGTTTGTTCAGAGTCCCGTATGAGATCCTGGATGACACGAGGAGCTCCGGAATGGTCCGGAGGTAAAGATTCATATATAGGAAGTCCCGTTTTGGTCGCCGGAAAAGTTTCGGGCTCATCGGTAGTGTACCGGGAGTGCCGGTAGTGTACCGGGAGGCCTCCGGGAGGGGTGTTTCGACCCAAGAGGCTTCATGGGCTGTGGGAGAGTGAATATCAGCCCTTAGTGGGCTAGTGGAAACTCCCACAGAAGGCCCGTGTGGCTGGAAGAAAAACCCCCAAAGGAAAAAGGTGGAAAAAGGAAAAAGGGAAAAAAAAGGATGAATCCTAATCCTACTAGGAGTGGAGGAGGTGGACTCCTCCTCTCCTAGTTCGGCCGAAGCCTAGGAGGCTTGGAGGCGAAGCTGCCTCCTCTCCTCCTCTCCTCCTATATATACTGGTGGTATTGAGGGTTTTTGCACAAGTTTTTCAGCCACGTGTTACCCGTTCCTCCAGTGCATAGTTTCTCCTCTAGATCGGTTTTCTGCAGTGCTTAGGCGAAGCCCTGCCGGAATTGCTCCATCACCATCACCGGAGCGCCGTCAGGCTGTCGGAGAACTCTTCTTACTCTCCACTCCTTCTTGCTGGATCAAGACGGTGGAGATCGTCATCAAGCTGTACGTGTGTTGAACGCGGAGGTGCCGTCCGTTTGGTACTAGATCAGAAGGATCGTGATCAAGTTCGTGAGACGGGTCGTGATCAAGTTCGTGGGACGGATCGTGATCGGATCGCGGGAAGGATCGTGATTGGATCGCGGGACGCACGGCGATTTGGATCGCGAAGACGTTCGACTACACCAACCGCGTTTCTTAACGCTTCCCGCTTAGCGATCTACAAGGGTATGTAGATCCACTCTCCCTCTCGTAGATGCTCATCACCATGGATAGATCTTCGTGTGCGTAGGAAAATTTTGTTTCCCATGCAACGTTCCCAAACAGGAACATCTAGACCAGGTAATGGAGAGATGGTTGCTATAGCAACATCCTCGTGCTTGGGATTGATCAGACCAGGAACATGGTACTTGCATTGCTATGGACGTCCTTCTACTTGAATCTCCATGTAGAGTCCGGGCAAGAACGGCTCTGCATTCACCAGGAAGTTGGCCATCAGATCGTGTTGCGCCTCCAGGCGCGCCAATGGAATCACAGTGGTCATTGGTAATGGCGATGGCAAGGGAGCAGCGGGGCACTAAAGCAATTGTAGCGCAGAAGGCGAGGAGGCCGAAAGTATGTTTGGAGCCCGGGCGGTAGGAACTGGAGAGTTAATAGCAGCTGGCTTGTCAAGGAAATTAAAAAACTTGCCTAACGATACACTTCCGATTTGCGTGTCGGTCGGATCCCTTCCAGATTGAACAGGATTTGCATGAATATTGGCGTCCGTATGCTGGGACTTACCTCCAATGGGATTATCTTGCAGAAGAAAATTGAGATCAAATGCCAATTTGGTTTCCTTTTGTGTTTTCTTCGGCTGCCAAACCTACTGATTTCCTACCAAAGCTGGTTGCTTTCTCTTCTAATTCTGATGCATGGTTGGATTCCAGCAATTAATACTAATGTGACCAAATCCCTCGCATGAGTAACATTTGATTTTATTAGTACATTTGGCACGAACCTGCCCATTCAGGAGGCAACGCAAACATGATAAAGGCTTATAATCAACAGACCGGGCTCTCGTATGGGCCACTTCAGAGATGGTTGGGCCAGAATTCCAATCAATATGGTCAAAGACTGATATGCGTTGTTGGTCCAGATGGGCCTCTTTCTTGGACGGGCCCAAACGATTTGAATTTTGTAAGCCATCCTTTGATCGCACGGTTATTTGAGCTATGGAATTGAATACTTGCCCAACTGGAATAACTGCCTGAATCGGTGTGTCATGCAAATTAAAGAAAGCCTATAATTTCTCCTTAGATAACTGAGCATCAATCAACTCCCGCAATTGATGCTTCTCCGAATTTTCAAATTTGTCTATGGAGGATCTTGGATAGTGGCTCCAGAAGAAATCTTGAATATGATCAAAAGACTTACCCTCTTGAATTAGCTGCTGCAAATCATGAATTTCTTTGGTCGTGAGGCGATGGATGAAAGTGCTTTCCGGTCGCTTCGCACCCAATGGAGCGCGATTAGACCATGTTGGTGATATGTTGTGACGATTTCCGTTTGATAACTGTAGTCCAAGCATTGGATTCTTCCTGTTACCATATGCGAAATTCTCGAATGAAATTCGGGCCACCATTGCCCCAAAGATTAAAATGAACCTCAAAATCCAGGCATGCAAATGATCTCAGATTATGAACGAGAAACCCAACTTTTTTTGAGAAAACCGAGAACTGGAAGGTGCGATCTCGTAGCAGCAGCACATTGAAATCTTGGGCAATACCACCAAGGCATGAATTGAGAAAGAGCCCAACCGAATGCTCAGTAAGTCGATATTTGAAGCGACTAAAAGATGCAACTAGGAAGAATTCCTTCCCAACTTGTGCTGCAACGAAAGCCACCGGGCAATTGAATTTACGCCAAATCTGTCGTTGAAAGTGCATACCTAGATTCAGATCAAGGATGATTGTTGGCATGGCCTCTATCGCCTTGGCACTGCTGATTTCATTGCAGGGCTTGCAATCCGGTTGCACCTTAGGGGGCGAAGAAGATGAAGATTCATCACATATCCCCCCAATCACCGCAACATGGCATGGAAATTGGACTTCATCTCTAGTGGCCAGTGATTCCCCCTTCTTAAGGAGTCTGGCATCGATCACCACCTCTCTGTCATCGGGAAGAACCACTCTTACCGAAGATGATAGGAAGATCTTTCCATGGTGCACAGATTTGCGGCCAGTGCTAAAATCCACCGTGAAGGTGGCAAACCAGCAGACCTACGGAAGCGGATAAGATCCCATACCAACGAGAGACTATCGTGAGATGGATGTTGGAGTCGGAGTGACCGCCAACGTAAGTGGTTGTGGACGCCGGGGCCGGAGGGGCCGCCAACGGCGTGGCGCGTTGGGCGATTGGACCGGGAAGGCCGCCGACGATGGGGCGTGCGGGGGCTAACCTAACTTTTTTTCAATTGAGACAAAAAAATCTTACCGCCTTTTTATTGTCTATATCTTACAGTTACACCTTAAGGAGGGGGAATCGCTGGCTTGTGACCATGTTAATAAACATATCTGTTAACCCGCAAAAAACATATTTTAAATATTTTACAACAAACGGGACCGAAATGACATAACCTCTGAAAAGAAAATATAATAAGAGTAATATGAAAAAGAGGCATTTTCACATTAACAAAAGGACATGAATTAGCAACAGGTCACAATGCGAGGCAAGATATGTTGAAGACATTTTTTCTGTGAATTTTTATTTCAAGCATATATAAGTCGGTAACAAAATATGTCAGAAATTCTATCTTTTGTAGGGCAAATCAAAACAAACCAAAATCTTCGTCGTGAACATCATTTCTCTAAATGTTGTCAAATCTAATATGATACCAAGAAAATATGGTAGAATGGAATAATGAATGTGCAAGTAATAAGAGTATCATGTATCCCTATAAACGATAATTCTAAATGCATGGAATTATTGCCTCGACCTCAAACATGTGTTAAATGCTTCGCAAAAACAAGGTCAACCTCAATCTCAAGCATGTGCAGCACGTGATGAATATATTCTAGGGTTGTTCATGAATATTTGTTTTAAATGGTGTACATCCATTGTCGGTACATCTGCGTGCGTTATATACTAAAATGTATTAATAGACAGGACGAGGGCCGACGGAGGCGGATACCAAAACCATCGCACTATATAATAACAAACAATAATAAAAATAAGAAAATTACACAAGTATCTATCAAAATAATACAAGTAAGAATTTGTTTTTTTTAGAAAGAAGATAAGAAGAAGATGCTAACCACGGTGCTGCCGGCGCCGAGATGAGCGCGGGCGATCGACGGCGGTGAGGACGGGGATGGGACAGAACGGACCGCCAAACCTGGACAAATCTTGAGGAAAATGGAGCTTGGACAAGGAGCTTCGAGAGGAGAAAGCTTAAGTGTGGCTTGGACATTTCATCGAACACCTCATGTGCATAGGTGGTGAGCTAGAACACCACAAAACTCTCACACGGCCGGCCAAAAAACAGAGCAGTGCACCGGTCTGGTCGCGGGAGTAGATATAGGCCAACCTTTGGTCCGGGTTTGTGACTGGAACCGGGACTAAAAGACCTCATTTGGTCCCGGTTCCTGCCACAAACCGGGGCCAATGATCGTGGGCCAGGAGCGAGGACCATTGGTCCCGGTTCGTGACTGGAACCGGGACCATAAGGGTCAGACGAACCGGGACCAATGGCCCACGAGGCCCCGTCGACGCCCTGGCCTCATGAACCGAAACCAATGCCGTCATGGGTCCCGATTCGTGAGTAAACCGAGATTAATGACTTTTCAGGCCTAGACCGAAGCCTTGTTTTCTACTAGTGCATGGAGAAAAATAGAGCATGAGACCCACACATCGGCACCAAAGTTGAACCGGGGAGGAAGGAAATATGTGCCATAAAAATGACATACAATCACCATTTCCATTGTATTAATAGATATGATTAACAAAAGTTGTAAACGCAAAGCAATGGCATGAGAAAACAATGATTTAGGAGAGAAGAACAAGACAGTAGTTTTGTGGAACTTTCGCGGTGGATGACTTATTGATAACCACGACCCAATTTTGTGTATAATCTTGACCATTGTAATTATTAAAAATACTCACATTAACAAGCTTAATCACCACTACCCAGTTTTGTGTATAATCATGGCCATTGTAATTAAAAAAATACTCACATGAACAAGCTTGATCACCACGACCCAGTTTTGTGTATAATCTTGACCATTATAATAATAATAAAATACTCGCTTGAACAAGCTTGATCACCACGCCCCAGCTTTGTGTATACTCATAATCACTGTAATTATTGAAAATACTCACATGAACAAGCTTGATCACCACGGCCCAGTTTTGTGTATAGTCTTGACATTCATAATCATTACAAAGACTCACATGAAAAGGAAATTTTTTGTATTCTACTGTTGTGGGTACTCAAGTATGCCAAAAAATCGATCATAGTGTACGCAATCCTGTAAAATAACACAAACAATGTGTCATATACAAATTCTAAATGGAGGATATGAACCAACTTGAGGGCATATAGTTGGAAGAAACTGTTCATTGAATAGGTCAAAGCAGAAGCAAGGGAAAACATCATGAAAAAAAAATCTAGTCCTTGAAAAAAAAATCTAGTTCTTGATGTCCTGCAAGTGCACAGGATTCAGTTGTAGTTTTTTCAAAGTATGAGTGTCGATCCCATAGAGAGCACAAGAATCAGGTGTTACCTCTTGTGATGAATTATGTATTTGTGCCTGCAAGTAAATGTAGACTCCAAAAAAAGTGAGGGCGAAATTGAGTAATAATTGTTTTTAAGAACGAACTGGAAGTAATTAACATAAAAGTAAATGAAAGACGGTAGCATAAGTAGCAAGTGAAATAACAAAGGGAAAATACATTCTCAGGGAGTACGGAGTTCCCATTGGTATGTTTCCATCTTAACCTATGCATCGGTAGGTGTAGACTACATACTTAAGCCACTCTTGACGATTATGTTGGGCGGAGATGGCTACAGAACACATTCTACTCTAGGTAGATGATACGTCTCCAACCTATCGTTAATTCATGAAGTATTCATGCCATATTTACGTAAGTTTTATATGGTTTTGTGCACTTTTATATGATTTTTATGGACTAACTTATTAACCTAATGCCCATTGTTAGTTTCTAATTTTTTGCCTATTTCTTGTTTTACAGAAAATCCATATCAAACGAAATTCAAATGCCACGAAACTTTAAGGATGATTTTTTATGGACCAAAAGATACACACGAAGTGCCGGAAATGGACCAATGGGTGACCGAGGGAGCCACGAGCCTGGGGCGCACCCCCTGAGCTCGTTGGTCCCTTGTGGACCCCTTTGGCATGAAACCAACGCCAAAAATTCTATAAATATCAAAAACCCTAGAAAGAAACCTAGAACTTCTGCGTCGACGCCGCAAGCCTTTGTTCTGAAGCGATCTCATTCGGAGCCCTTTTCCGATGCTTTGCCGAAGGGAGAAATCATCATGAGAGGCCATATTTATCATCCCAACGGTCTCCATGACGAGGAGGGAGTAGTTCACCCTCGAGGATGAGGGTATGTGGCAGTATCTATCTGTTCGATCTCTCTCTCTCTCTCTCTCTCTATATATATATATCCCTAATAATAAAGCAAATAGTGCTTCTGGTCGTCCGTCATGAGATTGCCCTCGAAGTTGGGATACATTATCCATTATGCCACCTATAAGTCATAAAAAACGTTTCACACAGGAAAATCTCCAAACTAGGCCGGCCCATACAGGGACCTCCTATATTACGCTCCAACCACTTGGAGCAGATGCAGCACAACCTTTTGGGCCGGCCCATGCACAGGCGCCTGTCTTTTTAGTTTCTTTTTTATTTTTATTTTCAATTCCGTTAGAAATTTAAAAAACTTATCAATTTTGAAGAAATTGAGAATTTTGAAATGAAATTTCCAAAATAACATGAAATGTTTGTGAATTCAAAAACTTCTCGGGATTTTTGTAAAATGTTCGCATATACAAAAAAATGTTTGCAATTTTGAAAAAAGGTTCATAAAATAAAAAAGTGTATGATTTCAAAAAAAACTATGTGTATGAAAAAATATTAATAAAATTTAACAAAATGTTTCCTAAGTCAAAATGTGTTCTTACATTTTAAAAGTTTAAACATAGTTCGTGTCTGTTTTTTAGTTTCATTTTTCATTTTTCATTTTCAGTTCGGTTTCTGTTGTTTTTTCTACTTTAAATAATTTAGAACTTCAAAAACTTCTGCAATTTAAAAAAACTGAGAATTTTGAAAAAAAAATGTTGAAGAAAACATAAAATGTTTGTGAATTCAAAAAATACTTGGGATTTTGGTAAAAATGTTTGCATATACAAAACAATGTTCGCAATTTTGAAACAACGTTTGTGAAAACAAAAAAAAATCCATGATTTTGAAAAAAAGTCCGTGTACTATTTTTTTTAATGTAATTGAACAAAAAAATTGCTAATTCAAAAAATGTTCATGCATTTTAAGAAATGTCCTAAAATTTTAAAAACAGTTTATGAATGACAAAAGTGTTTATTGATACAAAATATTCATGTTTTTAAAAATATATTTGTGAATTTACAAAAAATCAACAAAATTTGAAATATATGTTCGTCTATTCTAGAATTGTTCGCCAATTCAAAACAAAATATTTAAAAACCGTTCGCAATATAAAAAATGTTCACTATTTTTAAAAAATGTTTGTAAGTTGTGAAAGGTGTTCTTGATTTTAAAATTGTTGCAAAATATGTAAAAATGTACACGGATGATGAAAGGTATGTAGTTAAACAGTAATGCCTCTTAGTCTTTGTGACAATATACCCGTGTGAATTTTGAAGAGTTAACTGCCGGTGTGGATCGGAATATTATAATATGTTTTCAAAAACAAGTTTTTTGAAATTCATAATAATTCTTTGAAATGCCAAGTTTTTTGACAACCATGATATTTTCTCGAAAATGTGAATGTTGCTTCAAGTTGTGAATAAATTTAAAATAAGAAACATTTTCTTGTGTTTGTGCACAAAATTTCAAAATCATGTGATGAGATGTGAACATAATGTGATCATCACCATTGGAGATTATAATTTTTTTTCTTCCGTTGCAACTCACGGGCCATTTTGCTAGTGTGTGTGTATATATGTATGTATATATATATATATATGTATGTATGTATGTGTGTGTGTGTATCCCTCTTTCTCTCTCTCTTGTGTTCTTGATTGGGCACGATCTTGATGTACCACAAGTTTTGTTAATATAGTTGGATCATATGTGTTCTTCCCTCTCTATCTTGTTGTGATGAACTGAGTATTTTCCTTTGAGATTTCGTTATGTTGGATTGAGTACTTTGGATTTTAGAACACTTGATGTATGTCTTGCATGTGGATACTTTGGATTGAGTCATTTGACGTATGTTTTGGTAATCAACTTGTGGATTCGCATGGTGACATTGGGTTAACCTGGGCACATAGGTTGATGCGCATTTTCATCCTATTTTCTCCGATAGAAATTTTGGGGTACTCTTTGAAATTCTTTGTGTTGGATTGAATATGATGAATCTAAAACTGTTTGATGCCCGTCGAATAATTAACTCATGGATATTTGCGATGACATTGGAGTATCTAGGTGGCATTAGAGTTGATTGATGTGTATCATATGGTGTTATTGTAGTACGAACTCTATGGCTATTTGTGACACTTATAGGAATGGCTCAATACATTGATCAGAACGATGACTTTGAGGTATTTTGGTACCTACAACAATTTCATCTTATGTTCTCCGCTATTGATAGGAACTTTTGAGTGATTATTTGTCGTGCGTTGAGGGGTGGTCATATGATTCAATTTTGTTAGCATGGTTGAGAGATTGCACTAGTGAAAGTATGAAGCCTAGGCCTTGTTTCTAAGAATTGCAGTACCGTTTGTGTTCACTTTTATCACTTGCTACCTTTCTGTTTCTATTATTTTGGATTACAAAAACATATATCTACTATCTATACTAAACTTGTATCATAATTTGCCTTTATATTGGATGTGTTGGGGGACACAAGAGATTGCTTGTATTTGATTGCAGGGTTGTTTGAGAGAGACCATATTCATCCTATACCTCCCACAAATTGAGAAACCTTAGGTCATCCACTTGAGGGAAATTTGCTACTGTCCTACAAAACTCTATGCTTGGAGGCCCAACTAAGTCTAGAAGAATAAAGTTGTGTAGTAGACACCAGTAGACTTCATGCCACGCATGCCAGTACCATGCCCCCCCTCCGGGTTATGACTAAGGTGATTAAGAGTTTCCCTGTGGTTGCGGCCTCTCTAAGGGTTCTCCGTAAATCCCCTATCAATTGCAAAGAACATGAGTAAAGGCTTTTACTGTCACCTCAAAATACCTTCACTTCCTACACTTTACAATGAAAGTAATAGAGTTTGCGGCCTTTAGGTGGTAACGCTAAGTGGGGACTCTTCACAACATTCAAAGAGTCTAAGAAACTAAGCATTCAACAAAGGGTCTCATATCTAGTATAATGTTTAAGATAGTCCTTGAAACTATTCATTGAACTGGGTGCTTTCATTACAAGGAAACTGGTCACTGGAAGCGGAACTGCCCCAAGTATCTGGCTGACAAGAAGGCGGCCAACAACAAACAAGGTATATATGATATACATGTTATTTATGTGCACCTTACTAACTCTTGTTGTAGTTCCTGGGTATTTCATACCGGTTTGGTTGCTCATATTTGCAACTCAAAATAGGAACTACGGAATAGACGAAGGCTGCCAAAGGGCGAAGTGACGATGCGCGTGGGAAATGGTTCCAAGGTTGATGTGATCGCCGTCGGCACGCTCGTTTTTCGATTACCATCGGGATTAGTATTGAACCTAAATAATTGTTATTTAGTGCCTATGTTAAGCATGAACAATATATCTGAATCTTGTTTATTGCGAGACGGTTACTCATTTAAATCAGAGAATAATGGTCGTTCTATTTATATGAGTAATATATTTTATGGTCATGCACCCAATGTGAGGGGTTTATTCATATTGAATCTCGAGAGTGATGATACACAATGTTCATAACATAGATGCCAAAAGATGTAGAGTTGATAATGATAGTACCACTTTCTTGTGGCACCGCCGTTTAGGTCATATTGGTGTAAAATGCATGAAGAAGCTTCATGCTGATGGACTTTTGGAGTCACTTGATTGTGAATCACTTGACACATGTGAACCATGCCTCATGGGCAAGATGAATAAAATGCCGTTCTCTGGAACAATGGAACGGGCAAATGACTTGTTGGAAATCATACATACTGATGTGTGCGGTCCAATGAGCATTGAGGCGCACGGTGGATACCGTTATTTTCTTACCTTCACTGATGACTTAAGTAGATATGGGTATATTTACTTAATGAAACACAAGTTTGAAATGTTTGAAAAGTTGAAGGAATTTCAGAGTTAAGTTGAGAATCATCGTAACAAGAAGATTAAATTCCTACGATCTGATCGAGGAGGTGAATATCTGAGTTATGAGTTTGCCAGTGTTAGGGCATATTTCTCCCTAAGTGGTTTTGGTGATTGCTGACAATGCCTTTGCGGACTAATCGTGTGCATTGAGCATTTCAGATATCTCAGGTCCAGGCACAAGACGATTCAGTGCCGCTCGGAAGCTCTCGAAGACGGTTGTTCTCTATGTTTCTTTTCGGTGGATTTGATTCGTAGGAAAGACGTACTATCAAGAGGGGTCCGCATCGGAAAGGTCTGGGTGGAATCAACACGTGCACATCTATTCCCTTGCACCACCTTTCCCTCTCTTCAATGGAGCCCCAACCTGTTTTCCTTCTTTGTGCAAAAGGAACGCCTGCGAAGTGTTTGGGTTCAGTGGCCTACGGTAGTACCGTAGGCGCCAGCAGTAGTACCGTTGTCTCCGGCCCTGGCCTCTACACCTGTGGTAGTAGGCGCGGATGTAATTTTTTACTTCCGCCCTACTACGGTAGTACCGCGGTACTACCGTGCAGACTTTTTTCGCATAGTTTCCCTCTACGGAGGTTGGCACGGAAGTAAGTAATTTTTTTTACTTCCGTGCACCTCCAGTGGCTGCCTCCGCCAACCGTGCAGTAGTACTGCACGTGCTCGCGGTAGTACCGCTACGGCAGTTCTACCGCTTGCTAACAGGCAGGGCGAGCTACTCCCATGCTAGCGGTAGTACCGCACAAGGCTGCAGTAGTACCGCAAGCCATCGCGGTAGTACCGTGACTTTTGCGGTAGTATCGTGATGCGCGGGGCTGAGTGAGTGAATAACGGTTGGCTCTTGTCCCCCACTATAAAAGGGAGGTCTTCTTCTCCAAGAAGCTCACCTCTTCTTTCCAAAAACTCCATTTTTGCTCCAAGCTCCATTTTTGCCCGATCTCTCTCCCTAGCCAATTAATCTTGTTGATTTCCTAGGGATAGGTTGAGAAGGCCCCGATCTACACTTCCACCAAGAGAAATTTGATTCCCCCCACTAATCCCTTGCGGATCTTGTTACTCTTGGGTGTTTGAGCACCCTAGACGGTTGAGGTCACCTCGGAGCCACATTCCATTGTGGTGAAGCTTCGTGGTATCGTTGGGAGCCTCCAATTCAGTTGTGGAGATTGCCCCAACCTTGTTTGTAAAGGTTCGGTTGCCGCCTTCAAGGGCACCAATAGTGGAATCACGACATCTCGCATTGTGTGAGGGCGTGAGGAGAATACGGTGGCCCTAGTGGCTTCTTGGGGAGCATTGTGCCTCCACGCCGCTCCAACGGAGACGTAATTCCCCACAAGGGAAGGACTTCGGTAACACATCCTCGTCTCCACCGGCTCCACTTTTGGTTATCTCGCATCTTTACTTATTGCAAGCGTTTACTGTGTCATATCTCGTGCTTTCTTGTGTGCTAGTAGTGGTTAGCATCATATAGGTTGTTCACCTAGTTGCACATGTAGCTAATTTATTTGATGCTAAACCTTAATTGTTAAATAAAAGTAAAAAGTGTTAGTTGCCTATTCACCCCCTCTAGTCAACCATATCGATCCTTTCAATTGGTATCAGAGCCAGGTTTCTTTATTAAGGGTTTCACCACCCGAAGAGTATGACTGGCGAAGAGGCTCGTGTGGGTGAACTTCCCGAGGCCATGGGTGTGAACACGGTCTCATGCGAGGATTTGAACGAGGCTTTGACCTTACTCAAATCCTCCATGGCTACCGAGGTTCAATCCATGTTTAAAGATTTCCTTAATACTCTTAAAATGTCTACCGATGCGGGGCAAGTGGTCAAACCCACTAACTCGTCATTGGATGCCAACTCCGATAAGGAGGGGGCTAGTGCCGACAAAGATAACCATGCTCAAGGAGTTAATGGGTCGGGGAGCTTTGCCTCAGTTCCCCTCCCGTGGTCTATGGAGGACCGGTGCACCCACCTCATATAGTCAATCTCGGTCCTCCTCCTAAACTTGTTAAGAATGATTTTGCTAACTGGGTTTTTAGTATCAAGTCTCATCTAGATCACAGCTCAATTCATCTCATGAGAGTCATTGAAGAAGGATACTATCCTCATGATCCACGCAATCTTACTCCAAGAGAACAAGCGGATAAACAGCTAAATTCTTCCGCCTTGTTCATACTCCAAGCTGCAATTCCTCCTAAAGATCTACCTCACCTGCGGCCCTTCACTGTCGCTAAAGAATGTTGGGAACACATCATATCCATGTACAAGGGCAGCTCAAGTATTCAACGGTCAAACTATGAGGTTGTTCTTGATTAGTCAGATGAGTTCGTGATGATAGAGGGTGAGGAACCGTGTGAGCTCTATAGAAGGGTGACTGCTCTCGCTGTTTCCCTTAAGGATCATGACAACAAGGATGTGGATGACACTTGGATCAAGCATAAGTTCCTGAAGGCTATCATGCCCTACAACAAGGCCATGTCCGATGTCATTCGTCAAAGGCCAGACTTTCACACCTTATCATCTGGTGATGTGTTGGATGAATTCATTGCAATGAACATTCTCAACACGACATCCTACAATGCTCTTGCTCGTGTTCAACGGTCAAGGAAGTCCTCTCCCAATCTTGCATTGAAGGCCAAGGTCAGTCAAGAGGAAGAAGAAGAAGAAGAAGAAGAGGTTTGCCCCGAGGACACCAAATATGCTTATCATGAGCACATGGCTCTTGCGTCCAAACAATTTTGGGGCAACAAGAGAAACTCAACACCCAACTTCTCCAAGAACAACTCAAATGGGTCAAAGGGAAAGCAATGTGTGAGAACTTGCTACAACTGTGGTAATGTAAGTCACTTTGTGGTGGATTGTCCATATGAGAAGAGGGAAGACAATGGTGGCAAGCTCATTCGCAAAGATAAAACCAAGTCCTTCCCAAACAAAACCAACTTTGTCAAGAAGGCTCCCCACAAAGTATTGGTAGCTCAAGAAGAGTATGCCTCAGATGATGATGTTGATGATGAAGACACAAGCGATGAAGGAATGGCAATGGCATCCGGGGCAATTGCATCTTCTACCCCGATAAAGGCATCGCTCTTCGACGCCCCCAACGAGAACATCATCGCGAGGTGCCTCATGGCTAAAGGTATCTCTAAGGTAACCTCCAACGTCATAACCTCAAACATTAAGTCTTCCATTTCTTCAATTTCATCCTTAGATAGTGTGAATGAACTTGAGGAAGGAAAAGAGGATAAGAATGAGTTTGACAAATTCATGGCTAAACTCAAGGGAGAGACCAAGAAGCACTTCGTTGCTCTCTTGGAACAACTTGGTGAGGCTCATGACACTACTGAGTCTCAAGAAGAGTGTCTTGAGGAACTAAGAGGTCATAGTCGTGATTATGACGACGAGATAGCGGATCTATCTATTGCTCTTGAGGAAGAGCAAGGTCTTCGTATGGCTCTTGAGGAGTACGTAAAGATTATGATCATGCTATTGTTCTTAACCATGCTCTCAAGTCTGAGAAGGTTGCACTTGGGGTGGATCGTGATCGTCTCAAAGATGAGCTTGAGACACTTGTCAGTGCTCACAAGGCATTGACATGTGCTCATCTCTCTCTTAAGGAGTCACATGATAAACTCCAAGTGAAACTCACTAAGGAAATTGCCACATGTCCTCCTTTTGTTCTAATTGATAATGCATCTGCTACTAACCCATGTTGTGAGCATGCACACCTTGTGGAGGAAAATGCCAAGCTCAAAGAGCAGCTTAAAAAGGGTTTGCTGACGTGTATCCAAGGTGAGAAGACACTCAATGACCTTCTGACTTCTCAGAAGGAAGTTGTGGCAAAAGAAGGAGTGGGATTTGTACCCAAAACCAATGAGAAGAAGAAGGTTGACACCAAGGAAGCCCCATCTCTCAAGCAGACCTTTGTAAGAGCTGGTGAAGGTCCTCATGGGAAGAAGAAAAACCAAGTTATGTTGGAAAATGCCAAGAAGGGAAAGAGCAAGAACATCCAACCCAACAAGACCGGCGACTTTAACCCCTCTTATGTGTTATGCCGTGCTAGTGATGGGCATGTTTATGCCAAATTTGTTGGTTCTTCTTATGAGTACATTGAATGGTGTATTTGGGTTTCTAAGACCCTTGTTGCTAACATGAAAGTACCCATTAAAGAATGGGTACCTAAAGTCAAACATTGATCTCTTGTAGGGGTTTGCTTCCGGAGGAACATCATGGTTGCTCGATAGTGGAGCGACAAATCAGATGACCGGAAGCAAGGACTTGGTGGTGAACGTTCATCCTGACACATCTATGGCCACTCAAGTCTCGTTTGATGATGATCCAATTTCAAAGGTATTGGGTCTTGGCAAGATGGTAATCTCTCCAGAACTCACCATAAAGAAGGTCATGCTTGTTGCAACCCTCGCATACAATTTACTGTCAGTTTATCAACTTGCTACCATGGGTTTTAGTACTTTCTTTGGTATTGAATCTGTGACCCTTTTGTGAAGCAAGACTCTTAAAGTAGCTTTTGTTGGGCATGTCGAGAACGGTCTCTATGTGGTGAACTTCTTGGAGCAACCCACTAAGACTGCGACTTGCTTAATGGCTAAAGTTGATGTGGGATGGCTTTGGCATCGCCGGCTAGCCCATGTTAATATGAGATCTTTGCAAAGTCTCCTCAAAGGGGATCACATCCTTGGACTAACAAATGTGAGTTTTGCCAAAGATCGTGCTTGCAGTGCTTGTATTGAAGGAAAGCTACATGAGAAGGCTCATCGTCCAACCACTACAATATATTCTAAGAGGACCTTAGAGCTCCTTCACATGGATCTCTTTGGTCCTCCATCTTTTGTCAGTCTTGGTGGAAGAAAATATTTCTTGGTGATTGTGGATGATTACTCGAGATATACTTGGGTGTATTTCTTCAAGACGAAGAGTGAGACCCGACAGACCGTCATCGACTTTGCAAATAAAGTCCAACGCCAACATGATGCAAAGATTTTGATGATTAGAAGTGGCAATGACACCGAGTTCAAGAACTACACCCTGAATGAGTTTCTCAGTGACGAAGGGATCAAGTACCAATATTCCACACCTTACACCCCTCAACAAAATGGTGTTGCTGAGAGGAAGAATAGGACGTTGATTGACGCGGCAAGAACCATGATGGCGGAGTTTAAATCTCCGTACAACTTTTGGGCCGAAGCCATCAAACAGCATGCCATGCATCTAATCGGCTCTATCTTCGCAAAGGGTTGAACAAGAATCCATATGAGATTCTTACCGGGAACAAGCCCAACCTCACATACTTTTGGGTGTTCGGTTGTAAGTGTTTCATTCTCAAGAAAGGTGCTCGTTTGTCTAAATTTGAATCTAGAGCCCATGAGGGCATATTTGTTGGTTATGCTGCAAACTCTCATGCTTACCGTGTCCTCAACAAGTCCACTGGACTCATTGAGGAGACAAGTAACGTAGAGTTTGATGAAAATAATGGCTCCCAAGTGGAGCAAAGTGGTCTTTGTGATGTAGGTGATGAAATTCCTCCCCAAGCCATAAGAAGAATGGGTGTGGGATACTTCCTACCCGTTGAGGAACCCCTTGTGGCCAAAGGAGAAGGACAATGTTCCCCTCAAGTGGAACCATCACCGACGCAAGACCCACACGCTTCTAAAGAACAAACTGAAGGTCCTCTGCCACATGACAAGATCAAGGGCAAGATCAACTCACTGATGATGGTGTCTCACCAAGTGATGCCCAAGATCAAGTTCCTGTCTCCGAGCAATCTCAAGATCAAGATTTTCTTCAAGATCAAGAGCAAGCTCAAGAAGGCGCTAAAGATAATCAAGAGGATGTCTCACAGAATGCAGGTCCTCAACATTCCATGGAAGAAATCTTAGAGAGTCAAGCCGCCAAGAAAGCCACCAAGAATGCCAACAAGCTCAGAATTAGACAACATGTGTTGAACTTCTACGGTGACTTGAAAAAAGGGGTAACCACTCATAAACAATTAACAAACTTTTGTGAACATCACGCGTTTGTTTCTTGCATTAAGCCCCTTAAAGTTCAAGATGCGCTCGAGGATATGGAGTGGGTTGAAGCTATGCACGATGAACTCAACAACTTCGAGCGCAACCAAGTGTGGCGACTGGTGCCAAGACCTAAGGATAATCACAATGTTATTGGAACAAAATGGATCTTCAAAAACAAGCAAGATGCAAACGGTATTGTCATTCGCAACAAGGCACGACTGGTGGCACAAGGATACTCCCAAGTCGAGGGTATCGACTACGGTGAAACCTTTGCTCCTGTTGCTCGCCTTGAATCTATTCGCATGTTACTTGCATATGCCTCTCATCATAATTTTAAATTATATCAAATGGATGTCAAGAGTGCTTTTCTTAATGGTCCTCTTAAGGAGTTGGTATATGTCAAGCAACCCCCGGGGTTTGAGGATCCCAAGTTCCCCAATCATGTATATAGTCTCGATAAGTCTCTCTATGGCCTTAAACAAGCCCCGTGTGCATGGTATGAGCACCTTACCGAAATGTTGCAAGATCGTGGGTTTGAAATTGGGAAAATCGATCCCACTCTTTTTACAAAGAGGGTCAACGGGAACTTGTTCATATGCCAACTATATGTTGATGATATTATTTTTGGTTCTCCTAACAAAGCTATCAATGAAGAGTTCGCCACTTTGATGACAAACAAGTTTGAGATCTCCATGATGGGAGAGTTGAAGTACTTCCTTGGCTTCGAAGTCAAGGTACTTTCATCAATCAAGCCAAATACACTCAAGACATGCTCAAGAGGTTCAAGATGGATGAGCTCAATCCTCCCAAGGCCAACACTCCCATGCCACTCAAATGCCATCTTGACAGCGATCCCAATGGTAAAGCGGTGGATCAAAAGGTATATCGCTCCATGATAGGATCCTTGCTTTACCTTTGTGCATCTAGACCGGATATCATGTTAAGTGTGGGTATTTGTGCACGATTTCAATCCGCACCTAAGGAGAGTCACCATGTGGCTGTCAAGCGAATCTTTCGATATTTGGCTCATACCCCAAACTTTGGCTTATGGTATCCCAAGGGGGCTTCGTTTGGTCTCATTGGCTATACTGACTCGGATTGGGCGGGAGATCGTGTGGATAGAAAGTCCACTTCCGGAGGCTGCCAATTTCTTGGTCGGTCTTTGGTAAGTTGGTCTTCAAAGAAACAAAATTGTGCTTCTCTCTCGTCCACCGAGGCAAAGTATGTAGCTGCTGCCAGTTGTTGTGCTCAGATTCTATGGATGAGGCAAACTTTAAAGGATTACGGTGTCCATTGTGACAAAGTGCCTCTTTACTGTGATAATGAAAGTGCCATTATGATATCCAGCAACCCAGTTCAACATTGCAAGACGAAGCATATTGATATTCGTCATCACTTTCTTTGGGAACACGTCAAGCGGGGAGACATCAATCTTATTCATCTAAGCACTAACGAGCAACTTGCTGACATTTTTACGAAGCCTTTAGATGAAGCAAGATTTCGCGAGTTAAGGCATGAGCTAAATATCATTGATTCGAGCAATGTGGATTGACTTAGTGCATGCCTTCCCACACTCTTCATTATGTCTTGTCTAGGTGTAGGCATGGATTTAGGGGGAGTACTCTAGTTCTCTCAATGAACTATTCCTCCTCCTATTATGCATAAACTAATCAAAGTCTGTCACTTGCCATTTGTGATGGTTACTGTGCTTATAAGACGAGTCTTGGTCATGGGCCCAAGGATAATTCTTCGTGGTGCCATACCATCTGACTCAAACATAGGTGTCTCTAGGGCCACCGCCCTCTCTTCATGTGAAGTCGAGGCCCATCGGTTGGTCCTCTTTTATTCTCTTCTCCGATGGACCATGCTCGTGTTTTATCCTAGATTATAGTTTTTCTTGTCTCGTGTGTTGTGCGGATTTTGGCGATCTCCCTATTTCTTATTCTGTTTTATTGTTGAGTTTATTCATGATGAAGGCAGCACGGTACTACCGTGGAGGGGCGCAGTACTACCGCTTACTGCGCGGAAGTAAAAAATTACTTCCGCCCGTTGAGCGGTACTACCGCAATGAGTGCGGTACTACTGTTGAGCGGTTCTACCACGATGACCCGTGGTACTACCGCAATGACGAGCGCGCATGGGGGTTAAGAACGGGCAAGGGGGTTTCCCATCTCCCCATACCCCATTTTCTCTCTTCCCCTCACGTCTCTCTCTCCCTCCTCCTCTCAACTGCCACCAGATCTCCTCGCCGGATCTCCATCTCCGGCCACCCGATACTTATTTGCTCCGATAGGATCGTTCCTCACATCGTCCTCTTGCAATGGACCCCGGTATTTCCCCAATCCCCTCTTGTTTTGCCTCTCTCTTTTTGAATCTAGGCTTTTGGGGAAATTTGAGATGGTCTAGCTTTGTTTGGATCCGATCTATGCATAAGGAGATGTTTTGCGAGTGTTAGTGCATTAGAAGTGCGTATTGATAGGATTAAACGGGGTATTTTTGATCTAGAGCAGTACCAATATGATCTAATCTGTGTTCTTGCGTAGTTCTGCCCCATGCGATACTACCGCACCTGGTATGGTACTACCGCTCGTAGGGCGAAAGTAAAAAATTACTTCCGCAGGCGCCACGGTACTAGCACTCGCGCAGTACTACCGTGTCATGAGTGGTACTATTTTTTTACTTCCGTTGTCGGGGCGGTAGTAATTTTTTTTACTTCCGCTCCAGCCACGGTACTACCGCGTCTGAAGCGATACTAATTTTTTACTTCCGCTATCGGGGCGGTAGTAAAAAATTACTTTCGCTCCAGCCACGGTACTACCGCTCGAGCGGTACTACCGCGTCTGGAGCGATAGTAAATTTTTACTTCTGCAAGAACATATTGGTACTTTTCTCGATCCACAACTACCTCGTTTTGTCCGGCCCATTCTCTCTTCTACATGGTTTTTGTGTCTACTTTCATCCTTTCCTTATTTTCTTGTTTGTCCTTTGTGTTTGCGTTGTGTGCCCTAGGTGGTGGCTCTGGTTCCAGCTCTGCTCCACGCCGTACCAATCTGTCTCATGACACAAGTTCCAAGCGGCTTCGCAATCCAGATGCTCCTGAGGGCTCCAATGCTCCACCCCGCCATTTCAAGAGGACCGCATCCAAGCTCAAGAAACCAGTTGAGAACTTTGATGTCATGCCACAAGCTGAGTTTCTGGCTCGAAGGTTGATCAATCCCTACGACAAGCCACGGGAAGTGTCTAAGGCATATGACTTGTTCTGGACCAAGCAGCAGTATCTTATTCACCTGGATGTGATCAAGGGCAAGAAAAATCACTATGTTCCTGTCCAATCCATTGATCTGGAATACATGAGGAAGCACCCGCAATACTTTGGTGAGGCTCTAGAGTTGGTGCAACAGTTGGCTATCGCAGACATCATCTCCTTCCAACTTGACTTTGATCCAAAACTCTTGGGTCAGTTCTTTGCCTCTGTTCACTTTCACTCTGATGCGGAGCGAACCATGACCTGGATGACCCATGGCGAGCAACTGACTGCCACCTGGAAGGACTTCATGGACTTGTTGCATGTTCCTGACTCCGGACTTGATGTGCCACTTGGTCTACGCCCTCACGGCAACCCTCACCTAGCTGGTAAGGATCAGCTCGTACCTTTCCATATTCTGAAGACCTTACGATCTGGTGAGCAAATTCCTGTGCTCAACCCTTTCCTTGATGTCATGCACTGGATCTTCCGCAACACTCTGTTTCCTTGCATGGGAGACAAGGACAAGGTACACTCCTATCTGGTGGATATGTTGCTGGTATGTGAGAAAGGAAGAAATGAAGACATTGGCATCCTTGATGTGTCTCATGTTATGTGGTTTGAGCTTTGCACTGTTGTGTTTCATCGGAAGGTCCCCATTTATGGGCCATACTTGTTCTATTTGATTCGTGCTACTTGGGACAAGAGGTTTCCAGGTCAAGACATGCCAGAGCACACGTTTCTTCATGAGCCCATTCGTCTGTGTATGAAGGAAAAGTGGGCCAACACCACCACTAAGCCTCCGTCTGCTCGTATGGAGGTCGATGAGGATGAGATCGAAGAGGAGGATGACAATCGTTCTGACTCCTATGTACCTCCGTCTCCTGAGCCATCTTGGGCCAAGAAGCTCTCTCACAAGATGAAGGCTTTGTTCTGCATGCAGGCCAAGGGTCAGTATAAGGCTCACGTTGCTCAGAAGGAGAGTTGCCAGCATGACAAGTGCATTCTTAGGAAGCTTGGCGAGACCATCTCGAGTGGGTCTGAGAAGGACATCACCCCTGAGGCCACTTGGATGGCTAGGCAGCAGTTCTAGTGGGATGATTCTGATGCGGAGTCCGTCCCTGATGCTTCCGAGGAGTCCGATGACTGATCTTTCTACTTGCGAGCTACCACCTAGGTGTTAGGTGTCCTCTCTGCCTTTTTGGCGTCTCGATGCCAAAGGGGGAGAGAGTGTAGGATTTGCGTGTATTTGTGTTTGCCTTTTCGTCTTGTGTTTGCCTTGTTTCGTTGAACCTTGGTTTATGTCGTTTGTGTGTGTGTGACCTGGAGACTTCCTCTATCATATGGTGTGAGACATATGCTATCACTACTACTTTATTATCGTCTAGTATGATACATAACTTAGATTGCATTGCCTATAAAATGTAGGGGGAGTGTTGATCCTAGTGTGTGTGCACTGCAGTCCAAAGCATATCTAGAGTATGCACACATCTAGGGGGAGCTATCCTATATTTTGTAGGTCTTGAGGTTGCATATGCTTATTTTATATCCTTATGTGCAAATCCCGTGTTGTCATCAATCCACCAAAAAGGGGGAGATTGTTAGGGCATATTTCTCCCTAAGTGGTTTTGGTGATTGATGACAATGCCTTTGCGGACTAATCGTGTGCATTGAGCATTTCAAATATCTTAGGTCTAGGCACAAGACGATTCAGTGCCCCTCGGAAGCTCTCGAAGACGGTTGTTTTGTGTGTTTCTTTTTGGTGGATTTGATTCGTAGGAAAGCCATACTATCAAGAGGGGTCCGCATCGTAAAGGTCTGGGTGGAATCAACACGTGCACACCTATTCCCTTGCACCACCTTTCCCTCTCTTCAATGGAGACCCAACTTGTTTTCCTTCTTTGTGCAAAAGGAACGCCTACGAAGTGTTTGGGTTCAGTGGCCTGTGGTAGTACCGCTCTAGGGAGCGGTAGTACCGCAGGCGCCAGCGGTAGTACCGCTCCATGTAGCGGTAGTACCGCTGTCTCCGGCCCTGGCCTCTACACTTGCAGTAGTAGGCGCGGATGTAATTTTTTACTTACGCCCTACTACGGTAGTACCGCGATTCGCGTCCAGTACTACCGTGCGGACTTTTTTCGCATAGTTTCCCTCCGCGGAGGTTGGCACAGAAGTAATTTTTTACTTCCGTGCACCTCCAATGGCTGCCTCCGCCAACCGTGCGGTAGTACCGCACAAGCTCGCGGTAGTACCGCTCTGGCGGTTCTACCGCTTGCTAACAGGCAGGGCCAGCTACTCCCGTGCTAGCGGTAGTACCGCACAAGGCTGCGGTAGTACCGCAAGCCATCGCGGTAGTACCGTGACTTTTGTGGTAGTACCGTGATGTGCGGGGCTGAGTGAGTGGATAACGGTTGGCTCTTGTCCCCCACTATAAAAGGGAGGTCTTCTTCTCCAAGAAGCTCACCTCTTTTTTCCAAAAACTCCATTGTTGCTCCAAGCTCCATTTTTGCCCGATCTCTCTCCCTAGCCAATCAATCTTGTTGATTTCCTAGGGATAGGTTGAGAAGGCCCCGATCTACACTTCCACCAAGAGAAATTTGATTCCCCCCACTAATCCCTTGCGGATCTTGTTACTCTTGGGTGTTTGAGAACCCTAGATAGTTGAGGTCACCTTGGAACCACATTCCATTGTGGTGAAGCTTCGTGGAATCTTGTTGATTTCCTAGGGATAGGTTGAGAAGGCCCCGATCTACACTTCCACCAAGAGAAATTTGATTCCCCCCACTAATCCCTTGCGGATCTTGTTACTCTTGGGTGTTTGAGCACCCTAGACGGTTGAGGTCACCTCGGAGCCACATTCCATTGTGGTGAAGCTTCGTGGTATCGTTGGGAGCCTCCAATTCAGTTGTGAAGATTGCCCCAACCTTGTTTGTAAAGGTTCGGTTGCCGCCTTCAAGGGCACCAATAGTGGAATCACGACATCTCGCATTGTGTGAGGGCGTGAGGAGAATACGGTGGCCCTAGTGGCTTCTTGGGGAGCATTGTGCCTCCATGCCGCTCCAACGGAGACGTACTTCCCCACAAGGGAAGGAACTTCGGTAACACATCCTCGCCTCCACCGGCTCCACTTTTGGTTATCTCGCATCTTTACTTATTGCAAGCGTTTACTATGTCATATCTCGTGCTTGCTTGTGTGCTAGTAGTGGTTAGCATCATATAGGTTGTTCACCTAGTTGCACATCTAGCTAATTTATTTGATGCTAAACCTTAATTGTTAAAGAAAAGTAAAAAGTGTTAGTTGCCTATTCACCCCCCCCTCTAGTCGACCGTATCGATCCTTTCAGCTAGTCACATAAGACAATGTGGAATTGTTTCACAATTGACACCGCCTGGAACACCATAGCGTAATGGTGTGTCCAAACGTCGTAATCGAACCTTATTAGATATGGTGCATTCTATGATATCTCTTGAATATTTGCCACTATTGTTTTGGGGTTATGCATAAGACGACCCCATATGAACTGTGGTTTGGCAAGAAGCCAATGTTGTCATTTCTCAAAGTTTGGGGATGTGATGTTTATGTAAAAAAGCTTTAGCGTGAAAAGCTAGACCCCGAAGCGGAGAAATGCGTCTTGATAGGATACCCAAAAGAGACAGTTGGGTATACCTTTTATCTCAAATCCGAAGGCAAAGTGTTTGTCACCAAAAACGGAACATTTCTTCAGAAAAAGTTTATCTCGAAAGACTTGAGTGGGAGGAAGATAGAACTTGATGAGGTTGTTGAACCTTTGATTCAACCAGAGAGTAGCATAGCACAGAAATATGTTTCTGTGGAGCCTACGGCAGTTGAAGATGAAGTTAATGATGATGATCATGAAGCTTTGGATCAAGTTACTATTGAACCTCGTAGGTCGGCAAGGGCACGTGCTCCTCCTGAGTGGTACGACAACCCTGTCTTAGAGGTCATGTTGTTAGACAACGATGAACCTACGAGCTATGGAGAAGCAATGATGGGCCCGGATTCCGAGAAATGGTTAGAGGCCATGAAATCCGAGATGGGATCCATATATGAAAACAAAGTATGGACTTTGGAAGTATTACCTGAAGGGCGAAAGGCCATTCAGAACAAATGGATCTTTAAGAGGAAGACGAACACGGATGGTAATGTCACCATCTATAAATCTTGACTTGTGGCAAAGGGTTTTTCACAAGCTCAAGCAGTTGACTACGGTGAGACCTTCTCACTCGTAGCGATGCTTAAGTCCGTCAGAATCATGTTAGCAATAGCTGCATATTTCGACTATGAAATTTGGCAGATGGATGTCAATATAGCATTCCTTAACGGATTCCTTAAGGAAGAGTTGTATATGATACAACCGGAAGGTTTTGTCGATCCATAGAATGCTCACAAAGTTTGCAAATTCCAGCGATACATGTATGGACTGGTGCAAGCATCTCGGAGTTGGAATCTGCGCTTTGATGAGGTGATCAAAGCGTTTGGGTTTATACAAGTTTATGGAGAAGCTTGTATTTACAAGAAAGTGAGTGGGAGCTCTATAGCATTTCTAATATTATATGTGGATGACATATTGCTGATTGGAAACAATATAGAAATGCTGGAAAGCGTGAAGGAATATTTGAACAAGAGTTTTTCAATGAAGGACCTAGGAGAAGATGCTTTCATATTAGGCATCAAGATCTATAGAGATAGATCGAGACGCTTAATAGGACTTTCACAAAGCACATACCTTGAGAAATTTTGAAGAAGTTCAAAATGGAACAGTCTAGGAAGGGGTTCTTGCCTGTGTTACAAGGTGTGAAGTTGAGTAAGAATCAATGCCGAGTGACTGCAGAAGATAGAGAGAAGATGAGTGTCACCCCCTATGCTTCAGCCATAGGCTCTATCATGTATGCAATGCTGTGCACAAGACCCGATGTCAGCCTTGCCATAAATATGGCCGGAAGGTTTCAAAGTGATATAGGAATGGAGCAGTGGACGGCGGTCAAGAATATCCTTAAGTATCTAAAAAGGACTAAGGAAATGTTTTTCGTTTATGGAGGTGATCAAGAGCTTGTCGTAAAGGGTTACGTTAATGCAAGCTTGGACACTGATCCAGATGACTCTAAGTCACAAACCGGATACATATTTATTCTTAATGGGGGAGCGGTAAGCTGGTGCAGTTCCAAGCAGAGCGTGGTAGCCGATTCTACATGCGAAGCGGAGTACATCGCAGCTTCGGAGGCAGCGAAGGAAGGTGTCTGGATGAAGGAGTTCATGACAGATATTGGAGTGGTGCCCAGTGCACTGAATCGAGTGGATCTGTTCTGTGACAACACTAGTGCCATTACCCTGGCCAAGGAACCAAGGTTTCACAAGAGGACCAAACACATAAAGCGGCGCTTCAATTCCATCCGCAAGTACATCAAGGAGGAGGACATAAATATTTGCAAATTGCACACGGATCTGAATGTTGCAGACCCATTGACTAAACCTCTTCCAAGGGATAAACATGATCAACACCAGAACTGTATGGGTGTTCGATTCATTACAATGTAAATCACATTGATGTGAGCTAGATTATTGACTCTAGTGCAAGTGGGAGACTGTTGGAAATATGCCCTAGAGGCAATAATAAAATGGTTATTATTATATTTCCTTGTTCATGATAATTGTTTATTACCCATGCTATAATTGTATTGACTGGAAACACATTGCATGTGTGGATACATAGACAACACTTTGTCCCTAGTATGCCTCTAGTAGACTAGCTTGATCAAATATGGTCAAGGTTTCCTAGCCATTGACATGATATGTCATTTGATAACGGGATCACATCATTGGGAGAATGATGTGATGGACTAGACCCAAACTATAAACATAGCATATGATTGTGTCAGTTTATTGCTATAGTTTTTCTGCATGCCAAGTATCTGTTCCTATGACCATGAGATCATGCAACTAACTAACACTGGAGGAGTGCCTTGTGTGTATAATATGTCGCAATGTAACTGGGAGACTATAAAGGTGCTCTACAGGTATCTCCGAGAGTGTCTGTTGAGTGGGTATGGATCAAGACTAGGATTTGTTACTCCGTGTGATGGAGAGGTATCTCAGGGCCCACTCGGTAATACAACATCACAACAAGCCTTGCAAGCAATGTGACTAAAGTGTTAGCAATGAGATCTTGTATTACGGAACGAGTAAAGAGACTTGCCGGTAACAAGATGGAACTAGGTATAGGGATACCGACGATCGAATCTCGGGCAAGTAACATACAGAAGAACAAAGCGAACAACGTACGGGCTTAATTGAATCCTTGAAATAGAGGTTCAACCGATAATGATCTTCGTAGAATATTTAGGAACCAATATGGGCATCCAGTTCCCGCTATTGGTTATTGACCGTAGAGGTGTCTCGGACATGTCTACATAGTTCTCGAACTCGCAGGGTCTGCACACTTAAGGTTCGGTGATGTTTCAGTAGTATAGAGTTATGTATGGTGGTGACCGAAGGTAGTTTGGAGTCCCGGATGAGATCTCGGACGTCATGAGGATCTCCGAAATGGTCCGGAGGTAAATATTGATATATAGGAAGTCCTGTTCTGGTCACCAAAAAAGTTTCGGGCTCATCGGTAGTGTACCCGGAGTGCCGGGAGGGTACGGAGGGACCATCGGGATGGGTGTTTCGACCCAAGAGGCTACATGGTCTTTGGGAGGAGGTATACTAGCCCTTAGTAGGCTGTCCTAATCCCCACAAGAGGCCCATGCGGCTGGGACGAGATACCCAAGGTGGAAAGAGGGTTTCAAGTGGGAGAGAAGGAGTCCTAATCCTACTAGGATTGGAGGAGGACTCCTCCTCCTCCCACTTCGGCCGAAAAAAGGGTTGGAACCTTGGGGGCCAAGGCTCCTCCCTCCCTTCTCCTATATATACTAGTGGTATTGAGGGTTTTTCACAATAGAAATCAGCCACGTGCTACCCTCTCCTCTAGATCGTAGTTTCTCCTCTAGATTCTTTCAGCGGTGCTTAGGCGAAGCCCTGCTGTAATAGTTCCACCACCATCACCGCCACACCGTCGCGCTACCGGAGAACTCATCTACCTCTCCACTCCATCTTGCTGGATCAAGAAGGCAGAGATCGTCATCGAGATGTACATGTGCTAAACGCGGATGTGTCATCCGTTCGGCGCTAGATCGGGACATATCGTGATTGGATCGCGGGACGCTTGGCGATTTGGATCGTGAAGACGTTCAACTACATCAACCACGTTTCTTAATGCTTCCCTCTTAGTGATCTACAAGGGTATGTAGATCCACTCTAACCCTCGTAGATGCTCAGCACCCTGGATAGATCTTGCGTGTGCGTAGGAATTTTTTTGTTTCCCATGCAACGTTCCCCAACAATGGTATCAAAGGTAGGTTTCTGTGTAGATGAGATCACAAGTAGAACACAAAGAGTTTGTGGGTGTTTATGCTTAGATTGCTTCCTCCCTTGGTCGTGTTTTGGTTCAGCGGTATTGTGGGATGAAGTGACCCGGACCAACCTTACTCGTACGCTTACGAGAGACCGGTTCCATCGACTAACGTGTAACTTCATTGCACAAAGATGGCATTATAAGGTGATCCCTCACTTAAATTTCAAGATAAATTGTGTTCTGTCCCAGTGTGCACCATTGCGAAAGTTCGTCGTGTCGAGACACCACGTGATGATCGGGTGTGATAGACTCTACATTCACATACAACGGGTGCAAGCCAGTTTTGCACGTGCGGAACACTCGGGTTAAACTTGATGAGCCTAGCATGTACATACATGGCCTCAGAACACAAGAGACCGAAAGGTCAAACATGAGTCATATAGTATATATGATCAACATGATGATGTTCACCATTGAAACCACATCAACTCACGTGATGATCGGACTTGAGTTGGTGAATTTGGATCATGTATCACTCCGATGACCTCAGGGATGTCAATTTGAGTGAGAGCCTTAGTAATTTGATTAGCTAAAGTCATTATCTTGAACAATAGTCTTAGTAACCTTTGCATATTTATGTTGTAGATCAATGGCTCGCACAGTAGCACCCCTGAATTTTAATGCGTTCCTAGAGAAAGCTAAGTTGAAAGATGATGGAAGTAACTTTGTGGACTGAGCCCGTAATCTCAGGATTATCCTCACGGCTTCCCAGAAGGCTTATGTCCTTGATGCACCAATTGGTGATCCACCAGCTCCAGGTGAGTCTGCAGAACGCCTGGCAGACACGTTCTGATGATTACTCAATAGTTCAATGTGCAATGTTGTATGGCTTAGAACCGGGACTTCAAAGACATTTTTAACTTCATGGAGCACATGATATGTTCTAGGAGTTGAAGTTCATCTTTCATAAGAATGCTCGAATCGAGAGGTATGAGACCTGCGATAAGTTCTATGCTTGCAAAATGGAGGAGAACGGGTCTGTCAGTGAACACATACTCAGAATGTCTGGGTATTCTACCCGTCTGGCCGAATTGGGGATGCCCCTTTCGGCAGAGGCGATCACTGACAGAGTTCTTCAATCATTGCCACCTAACTACAAGAGCTTCGTGTTGAACTATAACATGCACAAGATGAACAAGTCAGTCGCCGAGCTGTTTGCGATGTTAAAAGTCGCTGAGTCTGAGATTCAGAAGGACCATCAAGTGTTGATGGTCAATAAAACCACTAGTATCAAGAAAAATGGCAAGGGTAAGAAAGGTAACTCTAAGAAGAGTGGCAAAGTAGTTGCCCCTCCCATGAAGAAACCCAAGGCTGGACCCAAGCCAGAAACTGAGTGCTTTCATTGCAAGGGAACTGGTCACTGGAAGCGGAAGTACCCCAAGTATCTGGCTGACAAGAAGGCGGCCGACGGGGTTATTACCCCTGGGTAGGCCAAAGCAATGGGGTTCTCCTCCCCGCATCGAAGAAAAAGTACGCGACCGGCTGGCTGGGTGTGACCGGCCTTTGGGCCGCCTCCTCTGTTGACCCCGGGGCGGACAAGCAACGTCCCGTCCCTCTACGCACGGGTACGGCAACATGACGTGATCGCCACGGCGGGTGCCAATGTAGCCACAGTGGCCGCTGACGCACGGGCGCGCGTGGCTACAGTCTGGCCGTCCGGGCCACTGACCTTGGTGGTCGTGACCGGCGGGGCAACAGTGTCGGCATGCCCCCGCCCACTCGATTACCTGCTCTGGCGTGGCTACAGTGCAGCCAGCCATACCGGAGACTTCGGCCGGCTGGCGCTAGGCGATGCCACCCGGGCGACCCGTGCCGTAGCAGGTGGGCGGGGGCCAATCACGGAGCCGGCTGGCGGGCCCCAGCGGGCAATGGGACTGCACAACTGGTGGACCCTACGGACGATAAGACGGCTCGAGAGGCGGGGCCCCCAGGTCAGCTGGAGAGGCTGCCAGCCGGGCCCCTCATTTCCGTACCTTAGAAATATTGTAAGGCCGGGGGTTGGCCTATAAAACCCCCCGAGGCCCCCATGCAACGGGACGACAAGTCTCACGCACACACCTACGAGACACTTCCCTCACTCTCACACGTTCATAGCTGAGGAAGGCAAGCCGGCTGCTCCCTCTTCCTCCTCTAGACACAGCTCTAGGAGCAACCTTGTAAACATACGCATCCATCAACTAGACCAAGCAGGACTAGGGGTGTTACCTCCCATGGCCCTGAACCTGGGTACATCGTGTGTCACCATCGCTTGTACCTAATCTCGCTCCCGGAGCCCGTCAATGTCCTCCGGCCCCAACCACCTACGATAAGCCTACCCATGGCATCTGTCGTGAGAAAACGACAACAGTTCGTGCCCACCGTGGGGCCGTACGCGGCTTCGGCCGGATTCATACTCCGGGCAGGACCCCTCGCCATTCCTCACCATCGCCGCACGACTAGGCGAAACCGCGGGCTCATGGAGCTTGCTCCGGCATGCCCTGCGGGCAGCTATGTCGGCCTTGCGCTCGACATCGATGCGCTCACCGAGCGCTTCGGCAAGCTTAGCCTTGCCGAAGCTCCGACCGCCGACGAGTACCCTAGCCAGGTGCTCGTTTGTGCCGGTCTGCCCACAGCTGTGGGCGCACTCGCTGCAACCCAGTCCAGCGGCTCCCACGATCGCGTGGGAGCAATGGCCATCATCTCCTCCACCTCCTCCGGATGTGCGCGGGCCGAGGCCGACGCCGCCACGGCCCGCATCGGCACCTCCGACCTGCTCGGTGCGGCCCTTCGGGGCTTGAGCACTCCTATTGCCCCGACGGCAAACCCTGACGCCGCCACGGCCAAGCTCAAGGCGGCTTGCCGCCTCCTATTCGAAGACACTAGCACCCTTGTGGACACGCGGCACCGCATGGAGGCCGCTCAGTGGGAATATGCCTCCGCTTACGGTCTCACCCCGGCTGGCACTAAGCCCAGCCAACGTGGAGCTGTGCGCAACCGCGGCCGCGTGGTCGCCGAAATCTTGGGCGGCAACATGCCCGTCTACGACACTCCCGCAGCCCACCTGCAAGGTAAAAACCGGTGTCAGTCGGGCATTCAAGACCCTTCCCGGCTGCCGGGCAGCCGGCTGGCGGCTCCTGGGTGCTACGCCCCCCCTCCATGCAAGACCAATCGTACCTTGTAACCGCGCCTACTCCTCCTCCAACCGGTAGAAGCCGTGCTTGCCGCGGTCATGGATGAAGACCGCTCCTCAAACAACTTCTACCACTGGGAGTTCCCCTCCTGCCACATGAAGTCGAAATCAAAAGACGCACAAGGAGATCCGGCTCGGCTGCCTGTGAGCCGGTCAGTTGGCCCGCATCTCGGGGGACACACCCAGTGGGTATGCTCGCGCGCCCCCACTGAAAATTTCAACAAAGACAACAACGCTTACCTCCGCGCGCCGTAGGGTGGTGTCGACTGCCTCTGCGAACCGGGCCAGCTCCTGACGGCACCGATCCAGGACGCTCCCCAACTCCCCGAACGCGGGGACTAGGCCACCTGCTGGGGGAGCCGGAAGGGTTGGGGTGCGCCAGCGCCTCCTAGTCCTGAATCATGTCCTGCATGGACCTCCAGGCCCGGCTGCCATCACCACCCGTCCCGACGCTCACCCCGGCTTCGACCGCCGTGGGAGGGTTGATGACGGCGAGGGCGCAGGAATCGGCCCCCAGTTGCCCCTCGCTCGCCGCCCACGCCACCTCCTCCTCTTACCGGCCCGACGCGGCGACCGCAACGGACGGCATCTCCGTCTCCATGGCCGCCTCCGCCGATGCTGCCTTTGGCGCCGCTTCCAAGGCTGCCGGAGCCTCCGGCGCGTCGACCTAGGCTGACTCGGCCGCAGGTGGCGTCACGTCCGACACCTCCAGCCTGGCCGCCTTGAGGACTGGCTCCGTAGCTGTCGCCCCTGATCGGGTCGTCTCCTCCGCAAGCGGGGGCGCATTCGACTCCATAGCCGCCCCTCACGGCTCGCTCGACGGGGGCCTCGACATACGGGTCGATTCTGCCACCGAGTCGGACGCCCACGCGGAGTCCGCGGACCTCCGCCGCCTCCCGCCGCTAAGTCCCGAAATGCGAGGCCCCGCCTCGCGCTCCGGACTTCGAGGCTCACAGCTCCGCGAGCCTCCTCTTCTCGTCCCGTTGCGTGGCCGCATGCTCGCGGGCCAGCTGGCTGGCGGCATCCGTCGGGTCAACCGCCGACTCCACTTCGTGGAGCTCGATGGGGTCCCTAAGACACATAAGGGTCAAAACCCACCGGCCCGCGACCCAGAAAAGAACACACGCAGAAAAAGAAGGCACTTACCCGGTGACGACGGGCAGAGCCCGCTTGGCGCGCGCCGGCGGCTTCCGCGCGGCCACTTTCACCCGCTTATGGGCAGGCGGCGGGACCGTCGTCTCTTCCAGAGCCGGCCTCTTCGACGGGCTGCCGGCTCTAGCCATCGGGGGCTGGGCTGGCTACTCCTCGCTCCGCCCGCGCCGGCCCTGCTGAACTGAGGGGGAGGTGCGCTCAGGATCATCACATCATCATCATCGTCATCATTGTCATCGGTCCAGTCCCTGATCGTGGGACCGATAGGGTACTCACCGGCTCCGCTGGGCTCTCCGGCCGCGCCGGACCATCCGGCTCCGTCGGGCCCGCCGGCTCGTGGGTCGGCCGGCTGCTCGACCCACCCTGAGGAGTCGACCCCCTCTTTAGGTAGGCCTCCCTGCTTGTACTCTTCGGAGTCAGAGTGGTCGCGCTCCGCCTTGAAGACCTAGGGGTGCTGGCCGTCCGACATATTCTTTCGCACGATCAGCTGCGGTCAGCACGGAAAAGTAAGGACGGGTGCTGGCTGGCCGACTGGGGAGAGTCATACCAAAAGAAGCCGCCTCGACATAATGTACCAAAGGAGGTCGGTTGACCCGGCGATACGGCTCCTTGCCGAAGGTCCATGACGCCAGCGGCATCTTGAACGTCGTGATGGCGTTCACCCGTTGTGCTATCTGAGCCGGCGTTAGGTGGACAGTCGTCAGCCGATAGGGGTCGTGGTGGCCGAACATATCGCAGATCCGGTGCGGCCTCATCAGAAGGGGCAGCACCCGGCGCGAGATGAAGGCCGCCACCAGGTCGGAGGCGACCAGCCCCTCCCCACTCTTCAACTGCGCGAGCCGGCCAAGCTCCGCCAGAGCCACTCCGCGTGGGGCGGCACCCGACCAGTTCCCTCCGGAGGACAGCGCGTTGACAAACGCCGGCAACCGGATGTAGTCCAGTTGTGGGTCGGCGTTCTTCATGTAGAAGAACGTCCGATGCCACCCCTTGATGGAGTCTATAAGAGAGAAGTGCGGGAAGCGCGTGCTACGATGACAGCACACCGATGTGCCCCTGCAGGCGTTGCTCTTCAGCTCCTTGAGGTAGAAGAGGGAGTTGAAGAAGTCGAGGAAGGGGAGAATCCCCAAGTACCCCTCGCACAGCGTCACGAAGCCAGCGAGGTAGAGGATGGTGTTGGGGCCGAGATGGTGCGGTTGAAGATCGAATGTATCCATCAACAACTGGAAGAAATGGCTCACCGGGAGCCCGAAGCCGCAGGAGAAATGCCAGGCGAAGACAATGAACTCCCCTGGCCATGGCAAGGGCACCACCTCGTCGCCCGGTGCGCGGGCAATCTCACGCTCCGCCGACGGCAGCATGCACGTGCTACGGAGATCCGTAATGGCGGCCTTCGTGACCACGGACCTGACCCAGCTTCCTCTGCGCCCGTCGGTCATTGCAATGGCGGGGCGACGTGCGAGTGCGGTTGCGGCAAGAAGAACAGCGGCGTGCGAGGAAGCGGAGGAGACAAGAGGAAAGAAGGCGAGGGGGCAGAGGGGGTGCGAGCGCTTTCGCCCTCTGCCCTTCCTCCCCTTTTAAATGGGGAGGCCACGACCGGGGGACGTGGGGATTAACTGCGCCCACACCCTCGGAATCTCCGCACACGCGTGGGAGGCTCGGACCATAACCGCCGCTTCGGGGCGCAGAGGATCTTGGCCTACGCCCCGAGGCCTACTAGGCTATACCCGAGGCCTAGCGGGCTAGGCCCAGGGCAACGTCCCGTCTGCCCGCATGTGCGGGGCCCGCGACATCATTACCCACTGCGTGGCACGCGGCGGGCCGGCCCGGGTCCCGGGGCGTCACGCTAGAACCCGAGGCATCGGGTTCGACTACCGACCCGGCTAGCCTTTCGGGTTCATGCCAGAGGCGGGCACTGCTAGGGGGAAGTCGTCGGCTCCCCTTCGTCTGCTGGACATGGGCCCCCGCCGGCTTCGGGGACTACTGACGGGGTTATTTGTCATGCCCAAGATGCGGTCCTATCCTTATTTTGGCACGAGGGCCTCGACAGGTATAGAAGCGCATCTCGCCGTGTTAAAAGAATGGATATCATTACAAGTACATGTACAGAAGAGATGATTATGTGGAATTGTCTTACACTTGCCACAAGCTACATCAAGATCACACTAATAGAACAACATACTCAAACATCATACATAAGAGCAGGGTCCGACTACGGACGAAAACAAACGACAAAATGACATCCATCCTTGCTATCCCAGGCTGCCGCCTGGAACCCATCCTAGATTGATGATGAAGAAGAAGAACTCTAAATCAAACAAGCATCACACTCACGTCAAATCAGCGCATTACCTATACCTGCAACTGTTGTTGTAGTAATCTATGAGCCACAGGGACTCAGCAATCTCATTTCCAAGGGTATCAAGACTATTAAAGCTTAATGGGTGAGGTATGGTTAAGTGGTGAGGCTGCAGCAAGCGACTAAGCATTTATTTGAGTAGCTAACTTAAGAATACAGAAAGTAAAGTGTGGTGCTCTACGCATAACGGACTTGAACTAGAAATGATCACTAACTGATCCTGAACACCTACTTACGTCAAACATAACCCCACCGTGTTCTCTCTCGGATAAGGACTCATGAGAAGATACAGTCACGGTTACGCACACAGTTGGTGTATTTTATTTGAGTTTACTTCAAGTTTGCTATGACCGGGTGTTAAACAAAGTATCCAAGTTTGCCACATAACCGTGGGCACGACTTTCCAAATGATTTAACCCTATAGGGGTGCTCCAACTCGTCCCTCACAAATTAACCACACGCCGCGGGAATAACCTCGAGCACGGATCTCGTGATCATCCTAGGAAACTCCAAAGGAATTCCAACACCTCGAGATAGCCCGAAGAAAATCAGAGTCCCTCACGCAAACCACTCGAGAAAGGTAAAACAAGTCCAGCAAGACCGCAGGGCAGGCCAGATCCCAATAGGAGCCGCGCGTATCTCTGTCTCAGGGCACTACCAGATAAGCAGTACATACGGTGGCCTTATATAAATCCCTCGGGTTGCCCCGAGGTGGCCCCGCAAGTGGCTCTAGTTTGGACCAACATTCATGAGGAGCACTGGCCTGAGTTGTTGATTAATTATCCACGGGGTTACAAAGCCCTATGCAATTTTATTAAGTTGTTAAGCAAATGTAGTACCAATGTTGGGTCTTGCCAGACAAGTTTTAATCTCAACCGAATAAACAAGGGGGTCCCCATAACAACCCCGAGCATGTTAGGAGAGCAAAGTATGGAAACATAACACCGATAACAAGAAACTATGGCGGTAAAAGTGGAACAAAACACCGAGCAAAAGGCCAAGCCTTCCACCATACCAAGATATATATGTGCATTAAATTAAATAGCAGTTAATATTGTGATATCTCCAGATATCCATGTTATCACAAGGAAACAACCTGCACCTACAACTAAGAACTCTATAAGAGGGGTTGAGCAGCGGTAACTTAGCCAAACACGGTTTTCCTAGGATGTGGAGGGGTTAGAGGCTATCATGGCAATGTAGGAGGCTTGACATTCAAGTGGTAGCTGACGCATATGTAACGATAAAAGAGCGAGACATCTAGCAAGCAAAAATAATGTCGGGATCCGAGTACGATCATCTTGCCTGTTGGTTCTTCAGAGGGACAAAGAGCGGGGTCCTCGTAGTGGTACTCTGCTGGATCCTCGTACTCAGGTTCAACACTCGCGTCTACCCAAGAGAAACAACAAGCATAAACAACCAACCAAGATGCAATTCACAAACAAGATGATGCATGATTCATTTGAAGTGTTTAGCATGGAAATCCTACAGTGCAGCCGGCCATACCGAAGACTTCGGTCGGCTGGCGCTAGGCGACGCCACCCAGGCGACCCGTGTCGTAGCAGGTGGGCGGGGGCCAATCATGGAGCCGGCTGGCGGGCCCCAGCGGGCGATGGGACCGCGCAGCCGGTGGACCCTACGGGCAATAAGACGGCTCGAGAGGCGGGGCCCCCTGGTCAGGCAGAGAGGCTGCCAGTCGGGCCCCTCATTTCTGTAACTTAGGAATATTGTAAGGCCGGGGGGTTGGCCTATAAAACCCCCCGAGCCCCCCATGCAACGGGATGACAAGTCTCACGCACAAACCTACAGCACACTTCCCTCACTCTCACACGTTCATAGTTGAGGAAGGCGAGCCAGCTGCTCCCTCTTCCTCCTCTAGAGACAGCTCTAGGAGCAACCTTGTAAACATACCCATCCATCAACTAGACCAAGCAGGACTAGGGGTGTTACCTCCCACAGAGGGCCCTAAACCTGGGTACATCATGTGTCACCACTGCTTGTACCTAATCTCGCTCCCGAAGCCCGTCGGCGTCCTCCGGCCTGAAAGAAAAACATGCTCCCTTGGTGGTTTTGATAATTCATGACAACATACATTGTCTCTTGGACTGATATTATTACCTAGTGTATTTCAGATACAGTCTATAGAGAGGTTTGGCAAAAGGAGATTGTGGACATACCCCAAGATGCAAGGAAATAGGTTGTCCAAGCTTCAAGCAAAAGGACTCTACATCTTATATTTGTGAGAAATCACTTTGAGTCCATAGGAAAGCCAATACTATTAAAAGGGCGTAAGGTTTTGTTGGTGAACAATATGCTCAAACGTGCACAAGTGATAGTCGCCAAAAACATCCACAAACTCTCCCACCAAAGTCTGTTCTATACCTAACACTCAAAATTGGTGCAACCAACTTTCCCATACTGGTGCCATCGATTCCAGAACCTAGACAGACTCAGCCAAACCCTAGCCACTTCGGTGCAACCGATTCCATACCAGTGCCACCGAGTTTAGGTTGCCAACTTTCTGTTACGAAAATTCACATTTTCGGTCCCACTGAGAATGTTGGATTGGCGTCATCGAGAATGGAAATCTGACCGTTGGTCACCTTATCAGTGCAACAGAGTTTCCGTTGGTCACCTTATCAGTGCAACAGAGTTTCCTATATCAGTCTCACCGAGATTCAAAAGTTGGCACCTTTTGGTCACTTTGGTACCACCGAGATTAACACATCGGTGTCACCGAGTTGGTCATTTTGTGTGTGTAAAGATTGGATTTTTGGGGATGCCTATATATACCCCTTCACCACCACCTACTCGACAGAGAAGCACTCAGAACTATTCCACACTTTCCCCATCTAGTTTCCTGAGAGAGAACCACCTACCCTTGTGTTGAGGTCAAGATATTCCACTCCAATCATATGGACCTTGATCTCTAGCCTCCCCAAGTAGCTTTCCACCAATCCCATCTCTTCCACCATGAAAAATCTGTGAGAGAGTGATTGGGTGCTGAGGAGTCTATCATCTTGAAGCACAAGAGCAAGGAGTTCATCGTCATTACCGAGCTTATTACCTTTTGGAGGGTGGTGCCTATTAGATTGGTTAGGTGTCTCTTGGGAGCCTCCTACTTCATGTTGTGGAGTGATACAAGAAGTTTGTAAGGGCAAGGAGATCACCTACTTTGTGAAGATCTACCCATAGTGAGGCTAGTCCTTCATGGATCGAAGCCGTTATGGAATAGTCAAGGTTGCTACTTCGTGGACCCTTTTGGGTGGAGCCCTCCGTGGACTCTCATGACCATTACCCTCCGTGGGTTGAAGACTCCATAAACGTGGATGTATGATAGCGCCAGCTATCAGAACCACAGGAAAAATCCATGCGTCTCCAACTGCGTTTGATCTACCTATCTCAACACTTTACTTCATATGCAATGTGTGTACTTTCCGCTGGCATATTTTTGACATGCATGTGTAGGGCTGTTAGACTTGCTAGCTTTGCTAAAACTGTTAAAATCTGCCAACCAATTTACTTGGGAAGGGTTAAGTTTTAAATTCCTGCTAGTAGTCTATTCACCCCCCTTAGACACTCTTCTAGTGATCCCTCAATTGGTATTAGAGCATTGGTCTCCATTGCTTCGGTTTAATCACCGAGGAGGAAGATCGATGTGTCTAGTATAGGGAGTTTGAGTTGTAGAGTGCCCATTCTTGATGGAGAGTACTATAGTCAATGGAAATCTTTCACACTTGAGTTTTTTAATGAATTTCAATTGAGCAAATATGTTATGCGCCCCTATGAGCCTTATATTGATCCTTTGCATCCCACACACGAAGAGGAAATTGATATGCTATGCAATTTTAGAACTATCAATCTCATTATCAGAGCATTGCCTAGAAATATGCTTAACCAAATGAAGAATTTTGCATCTGCTTACACTTTGTGGAATGATTTGGAGAAACGATATCCAAATTATTCATTAAGTAATCTTGATGAAATTCTTCATAAAACCATTGCCTTTCACAAAATGTCGCCTAGTGATCCTAAATTTGATGCTTGTCTATTTGAGCTTAGAGACCTCACGCATGCTAAAGGAGATGTCACAACTATCAACAATATCATCCTAGAGGCCCTTCGCATTCATAAACTTGAACATTGTCATGATCACCATCCTAACGAATCTCTTGTTCTTTATGACGAGGATTTTCCACTTGATGATGACAATGTGTAACATGGCTACTATGATGAAGATGAGCTGTTCGACGTTGAGTATGAGAAGATTATGAAGAATCTAAGTCTCATGGCAAACTTCAAGGATTACATGTCCGGAGGAAAAGAGTGGATTCTCGGTAGCGGATGTACCGATCGTATGACCGGAGATAGAGAAATGTTTGAAGAGATTACACCAAACCATGGACCGCGAAGGTACGTAACATTTGGAGACAACTCCAAGGGTAAGGTACTTGGTCTTGTTAAGGTGGCCATATCCCATGATAGTTCTTTTCAAAATGTTATGCTTGTTGAATCTCTTGGCTATAATCTTCTTTTCGTGCCTAGACTTTCCGACTTCGGTCTCAATGTGTTATTCACAAAAATAGATTGTCAAGTGTTTTGTCAAGATAATCATAAAATGGTCTTTACCGGTATCTGTAAAGGTGATCTATACATTGTCAATTTCACTAAGAGATCCAAACCTCGCACTTGTTTAATTGCTAAATCTTCTAAAGGTTGGCTTTGGCATAGAAGATTAGGACATGTTGGCATGCGTAATTTAGACAAACTTATCAAAGGTGATCATATACTTGGTGTTAAAGATGTTGTCTTTGACAAAGATAGACTTTGTAGTGCTTGTCAAGCTGGAAAGCAAGTAGGTGGAAGTCATCCTGTTAAGAATATCATGACTACTAGGAGACCACTCGAGTTACTTCACATGGATCTTTTTGGTCCCAATGCTTACAAGAGTCTCGTTGGAAATTCCTATGGTCTAGTTATAGTTGATGATTTTTCTAGATTTATGTGGGTATTCTTTCTTGATGATAAGTCGCAGGTTCAAAAGATCTTGAAGAACTTTGCTCACAAAGCGCAAAATCAGTTTGAAGTGAAGATCAAGAAGGTTCGGAGCGATAACGGATCGGAGTTCAAGAACACCCATGTGGATACCTTTCTTGACGAAGAAGGTGTCTCACATGAGTTCTCGTCCACGTACACACCTCAACAAAATGGAGTTGTTGAGAGGAAGAACCCGACACTCATTAAGATGGCAAGAACGATGCTTGACGAATACAAGACGCTGAAACACTTTTGGGCAGAAGCCGTGGAAACAACATGTCGTGCTAGAAACCGACTTTACTTGCACAAGCTTCTCGGTAAAACGACATATGAGGTACTCACCGGTAACAAACCCCAAGTTGGATACTTTCGGGTATTCGGCTCCAAGTGCTACATTCTTGATAAGCATCGTCATACTAAATTTGCTCCTAAATCTCATGAAGGATTCCTACTTGGTTATGGATCGAACTCTCACACTTACCGTGTCTACAACAACTTCACTTGAAAAGTGTAAGAAACGATAGATGTGAAGTTTGATGAATCTAATGGTTCGCAAGTCGAACAATTGCCAAATGATGTAGGTTCTAAGAACCCTTCGGAAGCTATCCTAGATTTACCCATCGGCGAGATTCGTCCCATGGAGGTGAAGGAAAGTACTTCATCAACTCAAGTGGAAGCCCCTACCTCATGACAAGGTGAACCACAACATGACATGGAGGCATCCACAAGCGGTACACGGCAAGATGATGAAGAGGAGGAAGTGCATCATGAAGATCCACCACAACCTCCTTCACCACCACCTCAAGGGAACGACATCTTCAACAACAACGAAGATGAAGGAGATGATGATGAAGCTCCACCAACCAACAATCGGAAGCTGACCCGAGTTTGAGCACAAGTGACCAAGAACCATCCCCTAAACCAAATCTTTGGTGATATACAAATAGGGAGGATCACTCGCTCTAAAACTCGTCTAGCAAACTTCTGTGAGCATTATTCCTTCATTTCTAGCATTGAGCCCTTGAAGGTAGAACAAGCTCTTGAAGACGCGGATTGGGTGAACGCTATGCATGAAGAGCTTCACAACTTCGAAAGGAACGAAGTGTGGACACTCGTGGAGAAGCCCGAGGATGAACACAACATCATCGGAACCAAATGGGTATTTCGGAACAAGCAAGATGAAGATGGTCAAGTTGTGTGCAACAAGGCTTGCCTCGTAGCTCAAGGATATACGCAAGTCGAAGGTATGGACTACGGTGAGACCTACACCCCCGTCGCTAGACTTGAAGCTATTCACATTCTTCTTGCTTATGCCAATCACCATGATATCACGCTTTATCAAATGGATATTAAAAGTGCATTTTTAAATGGTGAGATTGAAGAAGAGGTTTATGTTAAGCAACCCCCTGGCTTTGTGAATCCTATGAAACCTAATCATGTTTACAAGCTTCGTAAAGCTCTTTATGGTCTTAAGCAAGCCCCTCGTGCTTGGTATAAATGTTTAACGAAGTTTCTTATCGAAAAAGGTTTTGAAATTGGTAAAATTGACGCAACCTTATTCACTAAGAGAGTTAATGGTGAATTATTTGTGTGCCAAATCTATGTGGATGATATTATCTTTGGTTCCACTAACCCTCAATTTAGTGAAAGGTTTGGAAGGTTAATGTCCGAGAAGTATGAGATGTCCATGATGTGTGAGCTGAAATTCTTTCTTGGCTTGCAAATCAAGCAATCAAAAGAAGGAACTTTCATCTCTCAAACTAAGTATACCAAGGACTTGATCAAAAAATTCAACATGCCGGAGTGCAAAGGTATGAAAACCCCTATGCCTACTAGCGGACATATTGATCTTACCAGAGAGGATGAGCCGGTTGATCAGAAAGTTTATCGATCTATGATTGGTTCATTGTTATATCTATGTGCATCTCGTCCCGATATTATGCTTAGTGTTTGCATGTGTGCTAGATATCAAGCTGCACCAAAAGAATGTCATATTTTGGCTGTAAAACACATTGTGAGATACTTGATACAAACGCCAAATTTTGGCATTTGGTATCCCAAGGGATCTTCTTTTGACCTTGTTGGATATTCTGATTCGGACTATGCCGGTACAAGGTTGATAGAAAATCCACCTCGGGTACTTGTCAATTTTTGGGCAGATCTCTTGTATCTTGGTCCTCTAAGAAACAAAACTCGGTATCTCTATCGACTGCCGAAGCTGAGTATATTGCTGCTGGATCTTGTTGTGCGCAATTACTACGGATGACACAAACACTTAAGGATTATAGAATTCATGTTAAAAATGTTCCATTACTTTGTAACAATGAAAGTTCTATTAAAATTGATCATAACCCTGTGCAACATTCTCGAGCTAAGCACATTCAAGTTCGACATCATTTCATTCGTGACCATGTTGCCAAAGGAGATATTAATCTTAAGAATGTTCACACTAACAAGCAATTGGACGATATCTTTACTAAGCCACTTGATGAGAAGACATTTTGTCACTTGAGGAGTGAGTTGAACATCATCGATGCTTCAAACTTGAGCTAGACTCACTCGGTTGCATGCAAGGGCATGAGCTTTCTTGATATTTCCATGTATCTTAACATTTCATCTTATGCCATGGAATTCTATGCTCCGTTATATTGCATCTAATCTCTTGTAGGTACTTGGAAGAACTTCATTCCACAAGATTGCCATCAACTCCAATCATAAGCAATCTTGTCATTACCAAGTATCCACAACCCCTATTGATGATGGAAGGAAGAAGGCCACTCAACCATATCCTTGATATATACTTGATCAAAATTGCACACTCTCAATTGGTATCATGTCAATTGGATATATCTATTGTTCTTCCTTGCATGAATAATCTTTGTAGGTAACCAGTGTACTAGAATAAGAAGGATTGCTCAAAACTCAAGATGATCTTCATCAACCTTGAGCATCCTCAACAAGTTCATCTACAAGCTACGTCATCAACATCACTCAAAGGTATGAACTCATGTCCTTGAAAAGGCTTTACTCCAAGAAATGAGCTAAAGCAACTCAAGCGACATGAAGACATTAAAACGCTTAATCGAAAAATGGTAACTCCATTCTGAGCTTAACTTAGAGTATGACCTATGATCAAGTATTCTTGCTTGGCTCCTAAGTCGATATACTCTAATATAGGTGACCTAGTCACCGCCCATCATCTAGTTAAGAATCTGGTGTGGTTTGCTCTCTATTGCATGATTTCTCATAACTACTCCAATCTTCTCTAGTTGACGTCCCTTGTAAAAACTTCATATTTCATTGAAAATCTTTCTCTTGACTTTGTAAAAACAGAAACTTGGTTTCTCTTTCGGAGCCGCCGACTCACATATCTCGGTTCTACCGAAATTGCAGACAAGCTGCACTACAAAATCTCAGTACCACCGATCTATCTATCTCGGAATCATTGATTTTCATTCTGTTTCATTTGAATTCATTTTTCCAATTCTGTGTTTTCTTAGTGATCTTTCTTGTAATTCTTCCGTTACTTCCATGATCCCTTAAAAAAATTAAAAAAATCGTATTACTTAGGGGGAGCAGAACTAAAGGTAATCTTGAGGAGAGAATTTCTTCATTCAAGGATCCCTATCTTCAATGAAGAAAGGAGGAGAAGAACAAGTCATTTTCCATGACTCTCTTAGTTTTCATTTCTATGAATCCTACATTTCGATGACCCTTGTTCTCAATGATCCCTTCTCGGTTAATGATCCCTGTATCTATCCTTGTTTATGACCTTTTTGGAAATTAATGCCAAAGGGGGAGAAGACAAAAGCTTCATGCTAGAGAGGAGATGCATGCTTATGCAAAGGGGGATATATGATCAAGGGGGAGAGCCAATATCAATACTCATACCTTTATAAATAGGCAGAGAATATCAAAGTAGGGGGAGAAGAAATTTTTTGACCTTTCTCACCTTATCCAATCCTAATATCTACATGCTAAGTTTCAGGGGGAGTGGATAACCTATTTTCATATCTACGGTGAGAAAATTCTCAATGATCTTGGAGACATATCAATTCTAAGGAATACTATTTTCTATATGTCCTCCATATCTTGGCAATTTTGAGTTCTATTGCCTTGCTATTTGGTAGAATACTCTTGTGTTTCCTAACATTGTTTTCTCAAGTGTGTTTCTATTATCAGGATGCTCAAGAACTCAAGGTAAGTATATGCATCATATCCTTGGTCAAGATGATCTCTTGCTTCTTGCACATATTGTTTGCAAGAGTGATGCCTTGAACAAAGATACATCTCATTCATATATATTTGATGCATATAGACAAGATACACATGACCTATTATATCCCTTCTACCTTATGTGTGTTCATGCATTCAAAAGCAACTATCCTTTAAAGGACCGCACACATTTAGGAGGAGCAAGTCTAAGTCATGTGTCTCTCAAAGTCCTCAGTATAACCATGCATATGTTTATTTGAAGCTTTGATTGTATGTTGTCATCAATTACCAATAAGGGGGAGATTGAAAGCACAACATGCTCCCTTGGTGGTTTTGATAATTTATGACAACATACATTGTCTCTTGGACTGATATTATTACCTAGTGTATTTTAGATACAGTCCATAGAGAGGTTTGGCAAAAGGAGATTGTGGACATACCCCAAGATGCAACGAAATAGGTTGGCCAAGCTTCAAGCAAAAGGACTCTACATCTTATATTTGTGATAAATCACTTTGAGTCCATAGGAAAGTCAATACTATTAAAAGGGGGTAAGGTTTTGTTTGTGAACAATATGCTCAAACGTGCACAAGTGATAGTCGCCAAAAACATCCACAAACTCTCCCACCAAAGTCTGTTCTATACCTAACACTCAAAATCGGTGCAACCAACTTTCCCATACCGGTGCCACCGATTCTAGAACCTAGACAGACTCACCCAAACCCTAGCCACTTCGGTGCAACCGATTCCATACCGGTGCCACCGAGTTTAGGTTGCCAACTTTTTGTTACGCAAATTCACATTTTCGGTCCCACCGAGAATGTTGGATCGGCGTCACCGAGATTGGAAATCTGACCGTTGGTCACCTTATCGGTGCAACCGAGTTTCCTATATCGGTCTCACCAAGATTCAAAAGTTGCCACCTTTTGGTCACTTTGGTACCATCGAGATTAACACATCGGTGTCACCGAGTTGGTCATTTTGTGTGTAACGGTTGGATTTTTGGGGATGCCTATATATACTCCTTCACCGCCACCTACTCGATAGAGAAGCACTCAGAACTATTCCACACTTCCCCCATCTAGTTTTCTGAGAGAGAACCACCTACCCTTGTGTTGAGGTCAAGATATTCCGCTCCCATCATATGGATCTTGATCTCTAGCCTCCCCAAGTAGCTTTCCACCAATCCCATCTCTTCCACCATGCCAAATCTGTGAGAGAGTGATTGGGTGCTGAGGAGTCTATCATCCTGAAGCACAAGAGCAAGGAGTTCATCATCATTACCGAGCCTATTACCTTTTGGAGGGTGGTGCCTCCTAGATTGGTTAGGTGTCGCTTGGGAGCCTCCTACTTCATGTTGTGGAGTGAACCAAGAAGTTTGTAAGGGCAAGGAGATCGCCTACTTCGTGAAGATCTACCCATAGTGAGGCTAGTCCTTCGTGGACGGAAGCCGTTATGGAATAGTCAAGGTTGCTACTTTGTGGACCCTTTTGGATGGAGCCCTCCATGGACTCTTGTGACCGTTACCCTCCGTGGGTTGAAGACTCCATAAACGTGGATGTACGATAGCGCCACCTATCGGAACCACGGAAAAAATCCATGCGTCTCCAACTACGTTTGATGTACCTATATCAACACTTTACTTCATATGCAATGTCTTTACTTTCCGCTGGCATATTTGTTGACATGCATGTGTAGGGCTATTAGACTTGCTAGCTTTGCTAAAACTATTAAAATCTGCCAACCAATTAACTTGGGAAGGGTTATGTTTTAAATTCCTGCTAGGAGTCTATTCACCCCCCCTCTAGACACTCTTCTAGTGATCCCTCACGGCCCCAACCACCTACGATAAGCCTACCCATGGCATCTGTCATGAGAAAACGATGACAGCGGCCAACAACAAACAAGGTATATATGATATACATGTTATTGATGTGTACCTTACCAACTCTCGTTGTAGTGCTTGGGTATTTGATACCGGTTCGGTTGCTCACATTTGCAACTCAAAACAGGAACTACGAAATAGACAAAGGTTGGCAAAGGACGAAGTGACGATGCGCATGGGAAATGGTTCCAAGGTTGATGTGATTGCCGTCGGCACGCTCACTCTTCGATTACCATCGGGATTAGTGATGAACCTGAATAATCGTTATTTAGTGTCTGCGTTAAGCATGAACATTATATCTAGATCTTGTTTATTGCGAGATGGTTATTCATTTATATCAGAGAATAATGGTTGTTCTATTTACATGAGTAATATCTCTCATGGTCATGCACCCAATGTGAGGGGTTTATTCATACTGAATCTCGATAGTGATGATACACATGTTCATCACATTGATGCCAAAAGATGTAGAGTTGATAATGATAGTACCACTTTCTTGTGGCACTGCTGTTTAGGTCATATTGGTGTAAAACGCATGAAGAAGCTCCATGCTGATGGATTTTGGAGTCACTTGATTTTGAATCACTTGACACATGTGAACCATGCCTCATGGGCAACATGACTAAACCGCCATTCTCTAGAACAATGACACAGGCAAGTGACTTGTTGGAAATCATACATACTGATGTGTGCGGTCCAATGAGCATTGAGGCACACTGTGGATATCGTTATTTCTTACCTTCACTAATGACTTAAGTATATATGGGTATATTCACTTAATGAAACACAAGTATGAAATGTTTGAAAAGTTCAAGCAATTTTAGAGTGAAGTTGAGAATCATCGTAACAAGAAGATTAAATTCCTACGATCTGAACAAGGAGGTGAATATCTGAGTTATGAGTTTGGCAGTCACTTAAGACAATGTGGAATTGTTTCACAATTGATACCGCCTCGAATACCACAATGTAATGGTGTGTCCGAACATCGTAATCGTACCTTATTAGATATGGTATGTTCTATGATGTCTCTTGCCGATTTGCCACTATTGTTTTGGGGTTATGAATCAGAGACAACTACATTCACTTTAAATAGGGCACCATCAAAATCCGTTGAGACGACGCCATATGAACTCTGGTTTGGCAAGAAGGTAAAGTTGTCATTTTTTCAAGTTTAGGGATGTGATTCTTATGTCAAAAAGCTCCAGCTGAAAAGCTGGAACCCAAAGCGGAGATGAATATCTGAGTTATGAGTTTGGCAGTCACTTAAGACAATGTGGAATTGTTTCACAATTGATACCGCCTCGAATACCACAATGTAATGGTGTGTCCGAACATCGTAATCGTACCTTATTAGATATGGTATGTTCTATGATGTCTCTTGCCGATTTGCCACTATTGTTTTGGGGTTATGAATCAGAGACAACTACATTCACTTTAAATAGGGCACCATCAAAATCCGTTGAGACGACGCCATATGAACTCTGGTTTGGCAAGAAGGTAAAGTTGTCATTTTTTCAAGTTTAGGGATGTGATTCTTATGTCAAAAAGCTCCAGCTGAAAAGCTGGAACCCAAAGCGGAGATATGCGTCTTCATAGGATACCCAAAAGAGACAGTTGGGTATACCTTCTATGTCAGATCCGAAGGCAAAGTGTTTGTCACCAAAAATGGAACATTTCTTGAGAAAGAGTTTCTCTCGAAAAAATTGAGTAGGAGGAAGATAGAACTTGATGAGGTTGTTGAACCTTTGATTCTACCAGAGAGTAGCGCAGCGCAGAAAGATGTTTTTGTGGAGCCTACGGCAGTTGAAGATGAAGCTAATGATGATGATCATGAAGCTTCAAATCAAGTTACTATTGAACCTCGTAGGTCGAAAAGGGCGCGTGCTCCTCCTGAGTGGTATGGTAACCCTGTCTTAGAGGGCATGTTGTTAGACAACGATGAACCTACGAGCTATGGAGAAGCGATGATGGGCCCGGATTTCGAGAAATGGTTAGAGTCCATGAAATTCGAGATGGGATCCATGTATGAAACCAAAGTATGGACTTTGGAAGTATTACCTGAAGGGCAAAAGGCCATTTAGAACAAATGGATCTTTAAGAGGAAGACGGACGCTGACGGTAATGTCACCGTCTATAAAGCTCGACTTGTGGCAAAGGTTTTTTTCACAAGTTCAAGGAGTTGACTACGATGAGACCTTCTCACCGTAGCGATGCTTAAGTCCTTCAGAATCATGTTAGCAATAGCTGCATATTTCGACTATGAAATTTGGCAGATGGATGTCAAAACAACATTCCTCAACGGTTTCCTTAAGGAAGATTTGTATATGATACAACCGGCAAGTTTTGTCGATCCATAGAATGCTGACAAAGTTTGCAAACTCCAGCAATCCATTTATGGACTGGTGCAAGCATCTCAGAGTTGGAATCTACGCATTCATGAGGTGATCAAAGCGTTCGGGTTTATACAAGTTTACGGAGAAGCTTGTATTTACAAGGAAGTGGGTGGGATCTCTATAACATTTCTAATATTATATGTGGATGACATATTGCCGATTGGAAATAATATAGAAATGCTGGAAAGCGAGAAGGAATATTTGAACAAGAGTTCTTCAATGAAGGACCTAGGAGAAGTTGCTTTCATATTAGGCATCAAGATCTATAGAGATAGATCGAGACGCTTAATGGGACTGTCACAGAGAACATACCTTGATAAAGTTTTGAAGAAGTTCAAAATGGATCAGTCCAAGAAGGGGTTCTTGCTTGTGTTACAAGCTGTAAAGTTGAGTAAGACTCAATGCCCAGTGACTACAGAAGATAGAGAGAAGATGAGTGTCAGCCCCTATGCTTCAGCCATAGGCTCTATCATGTATGCAATGATGTACACAAGACCCGATGTCAGCCTTGCCATAAGAATGGCCGAAAGGCTTCAAAGTGATCCAGGAATGGAGCACTGGAGGGCGGTCAAGAATATCCTTAAGTATCTGAAAAGGACTAAGGAAATGTTTCTCGTTTATGGAGGTGATCAAGAGCTCGTCATGAAGGGTTATGTCGATGCAAGCTTTGACACTGATCTGGATGACTCTAAGTCACAAACCAGATACGTATTTATTCTTAATGGGGGAGTGGTAAGCTGGTGCAGTTCCAAGCAGAGCGTGGTAACCGATTCTACATGCGAAGCGGAGTACATCGCAGCCTCGGAGGCAGGGAAGGAAGGTGTCTAGATGAAGGAGTTCATGACAGATCTTGCAGTGGTGCCGAGTGCGCTAAATCTAGTGGATCTGTTGTGTGACAACACTGGTGTAATTGCCCTGGCCAAGGAACCAAGGTTCCACAAGAGGACTAGACACATAAAGCGATGCTTCAATTCCATTCGCGAGCACATCAAGGAGGAGGACATAAATATTTGCAAAGTGCACACAGATCTGAATGTTGCAGACCCATTGACTAGACCTCTTCCAAGGGCTAAACATGGTTAACAACTGAACTGTATGGGTGTTTGATTCATTATAATGTAAATCACATAGTGATATGAGCTAGATTGTTGACTCTAGTGCAAGTGGGAGACTGCTGGAAATATGACCTAGAGGCAATAATAAAATGTTTATTATTATATTTCCTTGTTCATGATAATTGTTTATTATCCATGCTATAATTGTATTGACTGGAAACACATTGCATGTGTGGATACATAGACAACACTTTGTCCCTAGTATGCCTCTAGTACACTAGATCATTGATCAAAGATGGTCAAGGTTTCCTAGCCATTGACATGAGATGTCATTTGATAACGGGATCACATCATTGGGAGAAAGATGTGATGGACAAGACCCAAACTATAAACATAGCATACGATCGTGTCAGTTTATTGCTATAGTTTTTCTGTATGTCAAGTATCTTTTCCTATGACCATGAGATCATGCAACTCACTGACACTAGAGGAGTGCCTTGTGTGTATAAAACATCGCAACATAACTGGGTGACTATAAAGATGCTCTATAGGTATCTCCGAGAGTGTCTGATGAGTGGGTATGGATCAAGACTGGGATTTGTTACTCCGTGTGATGAAGAGGTATCTCAGGGCCCACTCGGTAATACAACATCACAACAAGCCTTGCAAGAAATTTGACTAAAGTGTTAGTGATGGGATCTTGTATTATGGAACGAGTAAAGAGACTTGCCGGTAACAAGATTGAACTAGGTATAGAGATACGGACGACCGAATCTCGGGCAAGTAACATACCGAAGAACAAAGGGAACAACATACGGGATTAACTGAATCTTTGACATAGAGGTTCAATCGATAATGATATTCGTAGAATATGTAGGAACCAATATGGGCATCTAGGTCCCGCTATTTTTTATTGACTATAGAGGTGTCTCGGTCATGTCTACATAGTTCTCGAACCCGCAGGGTCTGCACACTTAAGGTTCAGTGACGTTTCGATAGTATAGTGTTATGTATGGTGGTGAATGAAGGTTATTCAGAGTCTTGGATGAGATCTAGGACGTCACGAGAACCTCCGGAATGGTCGAGAGGTAAAGATTGATATATAGGAAGTCCTGTTTTGGTCGTCGGAAAAGTTTTGGGTTCATCGGTAGTGTACCGGGAGTGCCGGGAGGGTACCGAGGGACCATCGGGAGGGGTGTTTTGACCCAAGAGGCTACATGTGCTGTGGGAGGAGGTATACCAGGCCTTAGTGGGCTGGACGAAGCCCCACAAGAGTCCCATGCATCTGGGAGGAGAGACCCAAGGTGGAAAGAGGGTTTCAAGTGGGAGAGAAGGAGTCCAAATCCTACTAGGATTGGTGGAGGACTCCTCCTCCTCCCACTTCGGCCAAACCAAGGGTTGGCCCCTTGGGGTCCAAGCCTCCTCCCTACCTCCTCCTATATATACTAGAGGTATTGAGGGTTTTTCACAATAGAAATCAGCCATGTGCTACCCTCTCCTCTAGATCGTAGTTTCTCCTCTAGATCGCTTCAGTGGTGCTTAGTCGAAGCCCTGTTGGAATAGTTCCACCACCATCGCCGCCACGCCATCGCGTTGCCAGAGAACTCATCTACCTCTCCGCTCCCTCTTACTAGATCAAGAGGGTGGAGATCGTCATCGAGCTGTACATGTGCCGAACGCGGAGGTGTCGTCCGTTCGGCGCTAGAACGGGACGTATCGTGATTGGATCGTGGGACGCTCGGCGATTTGGATCACGAAGACGTTCAACTACATCAACCGTGTTTCTTAACGCTTCCCGCTTAGTGATCTACAAGGGTATGTATATCCACTCTCCTCCTCGTAGATGCTCATCACCATGGATAGATCTTGCGTGTGTGTAGGATTTTTTTTGTTTCCCATGCAACATTCCCCAACATTGTGTGCGTCTGTTCTCTCATCTGATCTCACGTGGTGGAAGTAGTAGACGACGCGGCGGTGCTGGTGCCCCATACAACCACCCATACAAGCAGGCACGATCGTATGGAATGTCGCCTTTCACTCTGGAGGCACCATGGCGACTCCTCCCTTTGCCTTATTTCTCCATTCTTTCATGGTAGGTGATTATCACATTAAATACGTGATTTCACTACCATTTCTTGACATTTTCACCATTTAGTTATTTGATCCAAAAATGTGTTACCTGAGGGATATCAGTAAAAATAGGCGTGCGAACGCGATAAAATTCCACAAAGCCTACCGTCTTGGCATAAGATTGTTCTAAAAACCATCACATAAATTGGACTTATCACTTCTTTAATTTGTTCGCATAACACATGGTACACATCATAGGTATGAATTACCTTGCAGCATTCACAATGGTGAGGACGTGGTATGGTACATCATCAGCTCTACCTCCACTCATGACCGGACCGATGTCGTCTATGGCAGTGCAATGTGTCTTAGAACATCCTACAACCATTGTATGCACCTAAAGAATAGAATAAAACCATTGATCCTAATAACCATGATACATTTCCAACGTATCTATAATTTTGGTTATTAAATGCTATTATTATATCATTTATATGATTTATATGTCATTTTATATTAATTTTATGGACTCCCACTGTTAGTTACGAAACCATTTTACGAGAGTAACTCTCCAAAGTTCCTATCAACAAACCTTTTTGGATGGGATTGATCTAACTCACGCTATCTCTAGCCATTCTAGTGTCATAGGCCTACTACTTGATATTAGGTTGGCACCCTAGACAACCCTTGCCAGGCCTGCATGTACCCAGTACGCCCGTGCATGCGATGACCGCGTGGTTGGCATGACCATCGGTAGGCTCTACGCGTCGGGTCGCATCAGATGCGCCAACTCCTGTGGTCCCAGCTTGTCTCCGTGTGCCGACTAGCTCCCCTCCATTCACGCCTCCCCTCTAGAGCCCCCCTTGCTAGCAGCAAGCTCGCTGAATGCGGACACCGGGCTCCACGCGCCGCACAATGTAGCACTATGGGAAAGAGTGGCATTGGATGCCCACGACATGTTGCCTACGTCCTTATCTCCCTTGCTCCTCTCTTGTCATGCTGGAGCACTCCATGATGGCCTGCGCAGGGCCCAACTCATACCAACACTCGTCCTCATCCCTACGACGGCTTTTGGCCATGGGCATCGCCTCCTGCTTATAAAATACGTAGCACATGCTCGGGTTTCCAGCCAAAGTTGTCAGAATTGAGATTCTAAATCAGATTGGAGCTCCATTTGTAGGATCGTGAATAGTAGAGTCTTAACTACTACACTACTACAAAATGGTCCAAATACGACACATCAATTAGAGACCCTTCGACAAAACTGTGTTCGATGACCAAATCGCAAACAATATAGTTATAGCTTTGTCCCTGATGACGTAAACTGTGTGCGATGGTGTACCCATCAAATACGATCTAAAAAATAGTTACGTGTGTGATGTTTGGCAAATGGTTGGCCTCGATAAACTATTGGCGATTGGATAATATAACGCAAACGCTTATAAAAATACAAGTGTGTGCGATGTACGACATATAGTTCACCCTGACAAACTGTTAGTGCTGATCAAGGAGAACACAAACGATTGTCCAGATGATCACATGCATGATAGACGGTACACAGGTCACTCGTATGAACTGTTTGTGATGAGGTAAAATAACATAAACGGTTACATAGATCAAGATGTGTGTGATAGACAACATACATGATACTGGGATGAATTGTGTGTGATAAGCAAAAATAACACAAACGGTTTCTCAGATCAAGATGTGTGTGATGTACACAGGCCACTCAGATGTGTTGTGGGCAAACGGTTCCGGAAAAAGAACTATCAGGGACTGATGAAATAATCACCGACAGTTTTGGTTGTTTATTCTATATGCGATGTGATTTGCTCAATCTGCCCACAAACATCTATGCTCTGTTTAGAAAAACATGATTGCATAACCAAATTAAGCATCCAATACACACATAACATTGGCGCACACCTTAATAAACTATTACATGCATAATAAACTTATCCCTCTAAAACTACGAACATTTCTGCATAGAGGGAGTATGAGAATTGAGAAACGATTATTAAATCATCTACTTCTTGTGACGCTTGCGTCCAGCACTCTGCTTGTGGCTCGATCCCTTGTTGTCTTCAGGTAGGAGGCACTTCTTCATGTCAACGATCCAGCTGAACACCTCGTAGCATGTTTACGCTTCCTTGGTCGCGGTTTGGAGGTGATATTCATCCAGTTTCTTCACCCAGGCCATGTGCCAGACAGGCTTGTTCTTGTTGCACTCAACCTTCATGTCAGCATAGTAGTGGTCGATGATGGCCTCGGCCAGGTCAACATGGGAGTCCATGTTCTTATTGGTGCTCCGAACCCTGTAGTGGTCGCGGACGACGACAAGCTTCTGGCAGGCCAAGCCCGAAGTCTTGAGCACCTTTGAATCGTTGGCATTGTCCACCGTAGCAAACCTATAGTCGAGGTTGTTGACAAACCTAATGAAACGATTGCAAGGCACTGTGGCCAGGCAATAGTGGTCGAGGAGGGCGTGATGGCCCACGCACAACTGGCCAACGGCAACCTTGTGATCATGCTCGGCACGACCGCCGGTGTAGGCAAGGTCGAAGACGACCACTTTGTACTTGTCATCTGCATCAAGTAGTCGCTCCATGGTGTTGATGGAGTCCTCCACCATGCGTGGATCATTGGTGTACACCACCATGAGGTCCGTCTTCCTCATGTGGGTCTCCACATGATGCACGCCGAACTCCATTGGAGCATCACTGGACATCCTCTCTATATGCATCGTCAAGGGTGTGCTTATTGTGTTGTGGGGCACGATCGAAAGCATGAAGAGACTATGGTTAATGGCCGTGGGTATAAATGGCGGATGGACATCCTGGAAAACCGGCACGTTCGGATGGCGGTTTTTGCAGCACATGATTTAGTCATGGAGCACGTGACTGCATGGGGCAACGCGCGTGGCGCAACTGCATGCATATGGAGCCCCGAACATGATCATGGGTCGGCTCCAACCGCTGGCAGAGCGCGTGTAGAGGGGCACGAGAACAAAGCATGCACAGGGATGCGAGAGCAGAGCATGTGATGGGACGCGAGGTCAAACCAGACCACTCTGTACTTGTCCTCGTCAAGTAACAGGTCCATGACGTTGGAGTTCTCCATCCAGATTGGAATTTTGGTGTACACCGTGAACCGACAGGGCGTGTCCACTACAACATGCATGGTGAATTGGCGCTCGTCGTCGGCAGCCACTAGGCGCGCCATTGGACCGGCACATGATACCCTCGGTCGTGGTTCTACTTCTTAAGGTCCGGATATTAATCGTCAATTGCATATTGGTGTCCAGATATTAATCGACCATTGCATACTAAGGAAAATATAGTACTACCATAATAAGAATATCCCTCATAATATGCCATTTGCATGGTTGTATGTGATACCCGACAAATAGGTCGTTTGTACAAACTGTTTGTGTTGATCAAAAGTAACACAAATGATTCTGCGTAACAAGATGTGTGTGATAGTGATACCCGACAAACAGGTTGTTTGGACGAACTGTTTGTGTTGATGAAAAGTAACACAAATGATTTTGCACAACAAGATGTCTTTGATAGTGATACCCAGCAAACAGGTTAGTACTCGGAATTGAGTGGGAAAACCGACAAAAATACACACGATTCCTGATAATAAGCTATGTATGATGTGGCCTATGGGCAAACACTTGCTCGCACCCAATTTGTTGAAATCAGCACCGACTTGTTCATTTCTATAATTGTAAGCGATGTGATCTGCTATGTCTGCATATATCATCTATGCTCTATATACATAACAACATCATGGTTGCATAACCTAAATAAACATCCAATTACATTTTTGACTACAGATAACATTTGCACACATCAATTAACAAGTACATGCATACTAAACTAGTAGTGATGATCATCAAATCATTCATCTATACTTCTTGTGATGAGGGGTGCCGATCAGTGCAGGACGGAGGCACTTCCTCATGTCAACGATCCTCATGCACATCTCGTAGCTTACGTAAGCGTCCTTGGCCGCGTACTTGACGTGATCTTCATCTAGTCTTCGGACCCCGGCGCGGTGCCAAGCAACTTTCTTCTTCTTGCAGACATCCTTCATTCCTTTTAGTAGGGGTCGATGATGGCCGTGGCGAGGTCAACCAGGGAGTCTTTATGCTTCTCCTCATCACCCAAGATCTTGTACATGCATTGGATGTCCAAAAGATTCCGGCAGGCCAAGCGAGTCGTCTTGAGCAACTTTTCATCGTTGGTGGTGTCCACCATACCCAATATGTAGTTGGGGCTATTGACAAACCTGGCAAATCGATTGCAAGGCCTTCTGGCCAGACAGTACTGGTAGACGAGGACGTAATGGCCCACGTATAGCTGGGCGATGACAACCTTCTAATCATGCCCGACACGACCACCGGTGTACTCGAGGTTGAAGCCAACCACTTTGTACTTGTCATAGACAAGTAACTGCTCCATGATGTGGATGGGGTTCTCCACCCAGATCGGGTTGTTGGTGTATACCACCGTGAGGTTCTTGAACCTTACATGGGTGTCCACGTAGGCATGAATGGTGAACTGCCGCTCATCATCGACAACCACTGGGAGCTCCGCCATTGGAGCCGAGCAGGATATCCTCTATGTATTTGGAGTTTGGGTGTGCTTCTTGTGTTCTCGGGAAAGGTTGAAGAGAAACAAGTTTAAATGAGCGGTGGACTAAATGGGGGCTGAACGGGCTGTAATTGGCACATCTTGTCACCGTGTTCCTGGCGGAGGATTGCTGTGCAAGCTTGACCAGTGCACGAACAAGCGTTCTCGGCGGTTCGTTTGGTCACGTGGCGGCTCGATGTGCGGCCAACGTATCGTTGGTGAGCCCATTCCCGCATGCAAATGCGCACAGCCTCCCACCTAGCTCGGTTGGCCACGCGTCGGCTAGAAGAAGCTCCCATTATTGGGGGCATTAAATGGCAAATGGTTAGCAAACACAATGCGTGTGCAATGAATTAAAGTAACTTACAAGTTTGACACTAAGCAGTGGTGTGGAATATGCAGTGCGGGTGCGACTCGGAAGGACGGTGCGGGTTTTGTTAAGCGGGGATGATGGTGGGAGTTTTCTCGGCCAGAATAATAATGTGCTTCGGAGGTGACGGTTCAGTAGACACACCGTTTGCGATAAGTATCACTATGGTGTAAATGAACTTCCGTGGTTCATGTAAATCCTACTGCCGTAGACGCTCGATGTGCGAGAATGCGTTCTGGACAACTTGGACACACGCATGTCGCGGCACAATGTTAGTCCTCGCACCCGGTTATAGTCTTCCAAATTCCATCTTTTCGTGTGACACCTAATTTTTTTACCGCATTCAACAAGTTGATAGGTATGTCAGTCATTTTCTACCATAATATGCATAGTGGAAAAAAACTGCCAACACTAAAACATAGTTGTGCGTGCTGTGGGCAAACAGTTGCTAGTAGTAAAATGTGTGGTGACTCTAAGATAAGCACAAATATTCCATTAACCAAACTGTTTGTATCTCAAGACTATAATTACATTGCTATACGTATTAGTTCATCAAACAGAGTCTCACCGACATCTAGATCAACACATAATAAACATACTCAAGCAAAGATATAAGACGCACATACTATAGATACCTAGGGTAGGGCTGGCATCAGGACATGTATATATAACTCAATCCTAATCGTACCCACCAAGAACGTAAACTTTCTCTAGTTACTTCGCGTACGCGGCGTGCGCCACCCTTCGAGAATACTTCTACTTGAAAGAGCCAACGACTCGTTCTCTAGCATGCGTGAGAACACTTGCAAGCATGGGGTTAAGCCTTTGTGCGCAGAACGAGCATCCGAAGCCCCCATTCCGGGTCCTGATACGATGATTACGTGTTCCCACATAGAGCTCCTTGAGCTTTTGTTTCTTGTACCTTCTGTGGTCGTACTTATCGCCGCCAACGTCGTCTGATAGAACCTATACATATAATAAAAAAATCATGACATTGATGAATAATATGCATAAAATGATATCACAAACAACTTAGTGCAACAAAGTTATTAACTAATGACTTTAAATGCATGAACCGATTATTTTCAAACAAACAAGGAACTTTGAAGTAAGTACTACTCCACATTATCACTAAAGTAGTGATCTGCATGCTCTTATACAATGTTTATTTACAAAAGGGTACATGTACAATCATCTATGTAGACGGATTATTAGCAAAATGATCATTTGTACAGGTCAACCATTAAATCACTGTAAAACCACATAATACTAGCATAATAGTATGTACGATTGACACTTATCGAAATCACTTATCATTTACCTACCAAACAATCAATACGTACACACTAACACGGATCTATCGAATCTTACTCTATTTACATGGATTGAAATAACATGAACCCCAGACGAATTCCAAAAAAGTCGGAAAACAGAACTAATCAGAGATACCCTATGATATAAGTAGTTACCAAAATAGGGAGGGGGTCTAACATGTTCTCTGTCGTCGTCGGAGCCGTCGCCGTCGCCATTGGAGTTGGTGGAGTGGTCATCAGAGAAGTCATAGTAGTCTTTGTGCAGCACCGCCTCGTGTTGGGGAGGCATGATGGGGCTTACGACGTCATTGTCATGCTTCTGTCCGCGCGAGACCTCATTGACCGAGAGGGCAACCTCATCGCCCAGCATCAAGAGATGCTTAGTTGCTTCGCTGTCCCCGGCTTCGACCCTCGCGTCACCACTCCCTCTGATGGTGCGCTTGGTCGCCATCTGATACACTTCCGAGAGAGTTTACAACTAGGAACGACGGCGAGGATGCAGGCACGTGTGAGTGGAGAGAGGGGAGTGCGGCCGCCTGCTATAATCAGCAGCACATGCACGATTAATATAGAGTGGTTGGCAGCTAGGCGGACAAGTGTGTGTACATGCTGTAATCGTTCGTGATGGTAACGTGACAAGTGTGTGTACCAAGCACCAACCTTTAATAAGCTCCCATTTGTAAGAAAAGTGTATCAAAAATTTGTATGTGATTAGGCCAGAAATTAGCACTATATATATAGACACATATATATCATGAAAAGGAATCCAAAGTTTCATGATTTTCAAAAGATTTTTGGATTCACTTCGATTTAAAATGATTTTTCGACATTTGATGCCGAGCTATCTAAAAAGCAATTTTTCAATGTTTTTCATGACGCCAAGATGTTTGAGGTTCCTTACCATTTATTGCATGGTGACTAAACACATGAACCCAAGGGGACATATGATTTTCCCCAATGAATTCCTGGAAACTCAATTATTACATATTTTACGAATGATATATGGACATTTTATAATTATAACATGCACGGATGTGTCATGTCTTTTCTGCATAAAAATATTTTGACGCGCTTGGAAGTGGTGTTTCCGGTGATGTCCGTGCGTGGGATGGGGGCTCTTTCTATTTCACTTGGTTTGCACTAGCCTCTATGTGTGGGATTGTTCATTTTGTAAGGCAATTGCCACCCAAAATTATCAAAATTGTGCATTGAAATGTTTAAAACAAGGCACATCATGCCTGTGTTTAGGACACATGCACGCGATGGTGGTGGTCCCTCTTACAATAATCCTTCGTGCGTTATTAGTGATCCACACATTCGTGGGTCCATGTGGTCTATCACCTTTGAGTCGCATCGGTAGGGGTTTGACCAAGGTGGGTTAAGTTAACCTGCTCTGTGTTGTTGTAGATCATGGTGAGATTCCACACCAAAGATTGAAGTGACGTACTCATGAGTACCTCCTACCGCTCAAAGTTGAGGGGGGTGTGGGAGGAGACATACATATTGCACGCAATTTTCTTTAACGTGGGGACTTCCCAATTTGTGAAGCACGCACTGTATCAAAGTCGTGCAGTTGGCATTTTGAATCAAAAAACATACCCATGAATATGCTTGTGTCACATATAATCTATGGTGGTCCTAAGTGTGGCTCCCTCACATGGTAATCGGTGACACACATTCTATGGGGCCCATGTGTGGCACCTATATTAAATATTGTTTTGATGAATGTGGATCCTTTTTGGTATGCGTGTGTGGCCTTGTTTTGGATACTCTAACTTAGCTAGAGGTTGGAGTTAGTTTCTAGCTCATGACTAACCCTAAACTAACTCTAGCCAAAGAGGTGTTTGGATGACAGGGTCAGATTGACAGTAGATGCACTTGATGGAGAGAGAAAAGTGGCTTTCAAGTGAGCCCCATGAGAACTAGCTCCAATTAGCACCTCTTGGTTGGTGGGATAAAGAGGGCCCCATGAGAACTAGCTCCAATTAGCACCTCTTGGGTGGGATATTTTTTGTGTGGGTTAAATGCAACTAGCTACAATCTAACCCTCATGTTTGAATACTTTAGGGCTATTTGAGCCCCAACTAGCTCAAACTAACTCTAACCCATGGATCCAAATAGGGCCTATGTGCATTGTAATCGATCCTCTTCGTAAGTCGACTTATAGTTTCTAAGTCAAGTGACATTAAAGTTCAATTGGTTACTAACTAAACAAACACTTGCCTCATGCAGTGGGCGTTTGTTTTGTCAAACACTCTCTCACGTGGTCATCGGCATCATCACACCGACACAACCATGGCCATGTGGGTCGTCACTTTGACAGGTGTCCGTAGAGATGTTTATTTGACCAAGGTGGATTATTGTTGCTATGTGTGTATATATTATACGTAGTTGATAAATGCATCAATATTTCAATTCTAACAAAAAATCAAACGCATCGTACACATTGAATCCCTCCTATCGGATCGAACTGTGGGTGCGTTTGGGGCTATATATGCGTGGGTCGTTAACCTCAGTATGTGGCCATTATGGTTCTAGATACACACATGTGGCGGTGAAATTTGTGCGTTAGTATTTGAAAACATCGCACAACGCTTTCATACATATGTGTCTAGGGCCATGCATGTGCATTGGTGTTGTCTACAGACACTCCCTCGCGTGGTTATGGACGGCATGCCAAATTTGTGGACCCATGCGGTCTATCACTTAAACCGGACCATATATACTACAAGTTAATTTGAACAATGTAGATATAGTCCTCTCATTATTTCTTACGATATAGTTCATGGTGAGATACGAGACAGAAGTTTGAGCGCATACATATATATAGGTCGTGGTGTTTGTTCGGAGCATGTGTGTGCGTGGGGCGGGGCAAGGGCGGGGAGGGGCATCACAATAGTACTACGTACGTATACATGAAACCTATTTATGAGGTCAGGTACTACATATCGTTCAACTTTTGAGCCACATCAAAAAGTTTTGCACGCACGAAATATCACACCACCTTAAGTAATTACTTGAGCCACACACACGTGGTTGCGGTCTCACCCATCTTGTGAAGTTTCCGAGACGCGCCCATTAGTGGGCCCACGTAATCTATCCTAGGAACTAAAACACGGGGAAAGGGTGATCATGATGGATTTCTATTGGTTTTGTGCTATGGTAGGGTGAATTTGCAGTTGTAGTATAAGTTTGTAATTTCATATATATATATCGAGCTACCATCCCCTCTCCGACTCGAAGTCATGTGTGTGTGGGGTGGGGGCAGGGGGGCATAAGCCAACATTGTCGTGTACTCCGCAGGACATTCTGTGTCACATGAATGTTGTGCATTTCGTATTTGAACACCACAACAAGCTTTCCATACATACTTTTAGTCCACAAGCAGGTCTGTTTATGCGATGACCCCTAGATTTATCGTGTTTAATTTCCAATGTTGTTATATAAATGGCTGTTGGGCAACGTCGCATGGGAAACAAAAAAATTCCTACGCACACGTAAACCTATCCATGGTGATGAGCATCTACAAGAGGGAGAGTGGATCTACGTACCCTTGTAGATCGCTAAGCGGGAAGCGTTAAGAAACATGGTTGGTGTAGTCGAACATTTTCGCGATCCAAATCGCCGAGAGTCCCGCAATCTAATCATGAACAGTCCCGCGATCTCGTCACGATCCGTCCCGCGATCCAATCACGAACGTCTCGTGGCCTTGATCACGATCCTTCCGATCTAGTACCGAATGGAGGACACCTCCGTGTTCAGCACACGTGCAGCTTGATGACGATCTCCACCGTCTTGATCCAAAAAGAGGAGGGGGAGAGGAGGAAGAGTTCACCGGAAGCGTGACAGCGCTCCGGCGATGGTGGTGGAGTGATTCCGGCAGGGCTTCGCCTAAGCACTGCGGAAAACCGATCTAGAGGAGCACCGGTGGAACGGGTAGCACGAGGCCGTAAATTCTGTGCAAAACCCTTCTATTCCACCAGTATATATAGGAGGAGAGGAGGAGGAGGGTTGGCGCAGGTCTGAGCCCCTCTTGGAGTCGGCCGAAGCCAAGGGGGAAGAGTCCTACTCCTCCTCCACTCCTAGTAGGAGTAGGACTCTCCCTTTTTGCCTTTTTTCCACTCTTTTTCCTTTGGGACTCTTCCCCCAGACACATGGGCCTGTTGTGGCTATTACACCAGCCCACTGAGGGCTGGTTAATACTCTCCCACAGCCCATGAAGCCTCTTGGGTCGAAATACCCCTCCCGGAGGTCTCCCGGTACACTACCGGCACTCCCAGTACACTACCGATGAGCCCGAAACTTTTCCGGCGACCAAACTGGGACTTCCTAGATATGAATCTTTACCTCCGGATCATTCCGGAGCTCCTCATGACATCTGGGATCTCATCCGGGACACCGAACAAACTTCGGTCACCACCATACATAACTCTACACTACCGAAACGTCACCAAACCTTAAGTGTGCAGACCCTGCGGGTTCGAGAACTATGTAGATATGACTGAGACACCTCTACGGTCAATAACCAATGGTGGGACCTGGATGTCCACATTGGTTCCCACATATTCTATGAATATCTTTATCGGTTGAACCTCTATGTCAAGGATTCAGTTAATCCCGTATGATGTTCCCTTTGTTCTTCGGTATGTTGCTTGCCTGAGATTTGATCGTCGGTATCTCCATACCTAGTTCAATATCGTTACCGGCAAGTCTATTTACTCGTTTCGTAATACAAGATCCCGCAACTAACAATTAGTCACATTTCTTGCAAGGCTCATTGTAATGTTGTATTACCGAGTGGGCCCTGAGATACCTCTCCGTCACGCGGAGTAACAAATCCCAGTCTCGATCCATGCCAACTCAACAGACACCCTCGGAGACACCTGTAGAGCACCTTTATAGTCACCCAGTTACGTTGCGACGTTTGATACACACAAGGTACTCCTCCGATATCTGTGAGTTGCATGATCTCATGGTCATAGGAACATATACTTGACATGCAGAAAACAGTAGCAATAAACTGACACGATCATAAGCTACGTTTGTAGTTTGGGTCTTGTCCATCACATCATTCTCCTAATGATGTGATCCCGTTATCAAATGACATCTCATGTCCATGGCTAGGAAACCTTAACCATCTTTCAATCAACGAGCTAGTTCACTAGAGGCATACTAGGGACATTGTGTTTGTCTATGTATCCACACATGTATCCATGCTTCCAATTAATACAATTATAGCATGGATAATAAACGATTATCATGAACAAGGAAATACAATAATAAACACTTTATTTATTGCCTCTAGGGCATTTTTCCAACAGTCTCCCACTTGCACTAGAGTCAATATTCTAGTTCACATCACTATGTGATTTACATTGTAATGAATCGAACACCCATGCAGTTCTGGTGTTGATCATGTTTAGCCCTTGGAGGAGTTTAGTCAACGGGTCTGCAACATTCAGATCCGTGTGCACTTTGCAAATATTTATGTCTTTCTCCAAGATGTAATCGCGGATGGAGTTGAAGCGTTGCTTTATGTGTCTGGTCCTCTTGTGAAACCTTGGTTCCTTGTCCAGAGAAATGGCACCAGTCTTTTCACAGAACAGGTTCATTGGATTGAGTGCACTAGGCACTACTCCAAGATCTGTCATGAACTGCTTCATCCAGACACCTTCCTTTGCCGCGTGCGAGGCTGCGATGTATTCTGCTTCGCACATAGAATCAGCTACCACGCTTTGCTTGGAACTGCACCAGCTTACCGCTCCCCCGTTAAGAATAAATACGTATCCGGTTTGCGACTTAGAGTCGTCCGGATCAGTGTCAAAGCTTGCATCGACGTAACCCTTTATGACGAGCTCTTCATCACCTCCATAAACGAGAAACATTTCCTTAGTCCTTTTCAGGTACTTAAGGATATTCTTGACCGCTTGCCAGTGCTCCATTCCAGGGTCACTTTGAAACCTTCCGGCCATACTTATGGCAAGGCTGACATCGGGTCTTGTGCACAACATTGCTTACATGATAGAGCCTATGGCTGAAGCATAGGGGATGACACTCATCTTTTCTCTATCTTCCGCAGTTACTGGGCATTGGGTCTTACTCAACTTCACACCTTGTAATACAGGCAAGAACCCCTTCTTGGACTGTTCCATTTTGAACTTCTTCAAAACTTTATCAAGGTATGTGCTATGTGAAAGTGCTATTAAGCGTCTCGATCTATCTCTATAGATCTTAATGCCTAATATGAAAGCAGCTTCTCCTAGGCCCTTCATTGAAAAACTCTTGTTCAAATATTCCTTCACGCTTTCCAGCATTTCTATATTGTTTCCAATCAGCAATATGTCATCCACATATAATACTAGAAACGCTATAGAGCTCCCACTCACTTTCTTGTAAATACAAGCTTCTCCGTAAACTTGTATAAACTCAAACGCTTTGATCACCTCATCAAAGCGCTTAATCCAACTCCGAGAGGCTTGCACTAGTCCATAAATGGATCGCTGGAGTTTGCAAACTTTGTCAGCATTCTCTGGATCGACAAAACCTTCGGGTTGCATCATATACAACTCTTCCTCAAGGAAACTGTTGAGGAACGCTGTTTTTACATCCATCTACCAAATTTCATAGTCGAAATAGGCAGCTATTGCTAACATGATTCTGACAGACTTAAGCATCGCTATGGGTGAGAAAGTCTCATCGTAGTCAACTCCTTGAACTTGTGAAAAACCCTTTGCCACAAGTCGAGCTTTATAGACGGTGACATTACCGTCCGCGTCTATTTTCTTCTTAAAGATCCATTTGTTCTGAATGGCCTTTTGCCCTTCAGGTAATACTTCCAAAGTCCATACTTTGTTTTCATACATGGATCCCATCTCGGATTTCATGGCCTCTAACCATTTTTCGGAATCCGGACCCATCACTGCTCCTCCATAGCTCGTAGGTTCATTGTTGTCAAACAACATGACCTCGAAGACAGGGTTGTCGTACCACTCAGGGGTAGTACGCGGCCTTGTCGACCTACGAGGTTCATTAGCTGCTTGATCCGAAGCTTCATGATCATCATCATTAACTTCCTCTTCTACCGTCGTAGGTTCCACAGAAACATCTTTCTGCGCTGCGCTACTTTCTGGTTGAAGTAAAGGTTCAATAACCTCATCAAGCTCTATTTTCCTCCCACTCAATTCTTTCGAGAGAAACTCTTTCTCAAGAAATGTTCCGTTTTTAGCGACAAACACTTTGCCTTCGGATCTGAGATAGAAGGTATACCCGACTGTCTCTTTCGGGTATCCTAAGAAGACGCATTTCTCCGCTTTGGGTTCCAGCTTTTCAGGCCGAAGCTTTTTGACATAAGCATCACATCCCCAAATTTTAAGAAAAAACAACTTTGGCTTCTTGCCAAACCACAATTCATAGGGCGTCGTCTCAATGGATTTTGATGGTGCCCTATTTAAAGTGAGTGCAACTGTCTCTAATGCATAACCCCAAAACGATAGTGGCAAATCACCAAGAGACATCATAGAACGCACCATATCTAATAAGGTTCGATTACGACGTTCGGACACACCATTACGCTGTGGTGTTCCGGGCGGTGTCAACTGTGAAACAATTCCACATTGTCTTAAGTGACTGCCAAACTCATAACTCAGATATTCACCTCCTCGATCAGATCGTAGGAACTTAATCTTCTTGTTACGATGATTCTCAACTTCACTCTGAAATTGCTTGAACTTTTCAAACGTTTCAGACTTGTGTTTCATTAAGTAAATATACCCATATCTACTTAAGTCATCAGTGAAGGTGAGAAAATAATGATATCCACCACGTGCTGTAACATTCATTGGACCGCACACATCAGTGTGTATGATTTCCAATAAGTCACTCGCCCGTTCCATTGTTCCAGAGAACGGATCTTGTCCATGAGGCATGGTTCACATGTGTCAAGTGATTCAAAATCAAGTGACTCCAAAAGTCCATCAGCATGGAGCTTCCTCATGCGTTTTACACCAATATGACCTAAATGGCAGTGCCACAAGAAAGTGGTACTGTCATTATCAATTCTACATCTTTTGGCATCAATGTTATGAACATGTGTGTCATCACTATCAAGATTCAATATGAATAAACCCCTAACATTGGGTGCATGACCATAAAAGATATTACTCATATAAATAGAACAACCTTTATTCTCTGATTTAAATGAGTAACCGTCTCGCAATAAACAAGATCCAGATATAATGTTCATGCTTAACGCAGGCACTAAATAACAATTATTCAGGTTCGTCACTCATCCCGGTGGTAATCGAAGAGAGAGCGTGCCGACGGCGATCACATCAACCTTGGAACCATTTCCCACGCGCATCGTCACTTCGTCCTTTGCCAGCCTTCGTTTATTCCGTAGTTCCTGCTTTGAGTTGCAAATATGAGCAACCGAACCGGTATCAAATACCCAGGCACTACTACGAGAGCTAGTAAGGTACATATAAATAACATGTATATCATATATACCTTGTTTGTCATTGGCCGTCTTCTTGTCAGCCAAGTACTTGGGGCAGTTCCGCTTCCAGTGACCAGTTCCTTTGCAATGGAAGCACTCAGTTTCTGGCTTGGGTCCATGCTTGGGCTTCTTTGCAAATGTAGCAACTGCTTTTCCATCCTTCTTGGTTTTACCCTTCTTGCCCTTGCCCTTGACTTTGCCATTTTTCTTGAAACTAGTGGTTTTATTGACCATCAACACTTGATGTTCTTTCCGGATTTCAGACTCAGCGACTTTTAGCATCGCAAACAACTCGGCGACTGACTTGTTCATCCCGTGCATGTTATAGTTCATCACAAAGCTCTTGTAACTAGGTGGCAGTGATTGAAGAACTCTGTCAGTGATCGCCTTTGGTGTAAGGGCAATTCCCAACTCTGCTAGACGAGTTGAATACCCAGACATTCTGAGTATATGTTCACTGATAGACCCGTTCTCCTCCATCTTGCAAGCATAGAACTTATCAGAGGTTTCATACCTCTCGATCTGGGCGTTCTTCTGAAAAATAAACTTCAAATCCTGGAACATCTCATATGCTCCATGACGTTCAAAAACGTCTTTGAAGTCCCGGTTCTAAGCCATACAATATTGCACACTGAACTATTGAGTAATCTCCAGTACGTGCCTCCCAAGCGTTCTTAACGTCTTCGGAGGTCATGTCTTCTGGTTGGTCACCAAGCGGTGCATCAAGGACATATGATTTCTGGGAAGCCGTGAGGATAATCCTCAGATTACGGGCCCAGTCAACAAAGTTACTTCCATCATCTTTTAGTTTAGCTTTCTCTAGGAACGCATTAAAATTCAGGGGTGCTACTGCGCGAGCCATTGATCTACAACATAAATATGCAAAGTTCACTTAGACTATTGTTCAAGATAATGAGTTTAGTTAATCAAATTACTAAAGCTCCCACTCAAATTGACATCCCTCAAGTCATCTGAGTGTCACATGATCCAAGTCCACCAACTCAAGTCCGATCATCACGTGAGTTGAGGTGGCTTCAATGGTGAACATCATTATGTTGATCATATCTACTATATGACTCATGTTCGACCTTTCGGTCTCTTGTGTTCCGAGGCCATGTCTGTACATGCTAGGCTCGTCAAGTTTAACCCGAGTGTTCTGCGTGTGCAACACTGGCTTGCACCCGTTGTATGTGAACGTAGAGTCCATCACACCCGATCATCACGTGGTGTCTCAACACGACGAACTTTCGCAACGGTGCACACTCGGGGAGAACACAATTTAATCTTGAAATTTAAGTGAGGGATCACCTTATAATGCTACCGTCGTACTAAGCATAACAAGGTGCATAAAAGGATTAACATCACATGCAATTCATAAGTGACATGATATGGCCATGAACTCGTGCTTTAGATCTCCATCTTGAAAGCACCGACATGATCTTCATCCTCACCGGCACGACACCATGATCTCCATCATCTTGATCTCCATCAACGTGTCGCCATCGAGGTTGTCACGCCCTGCATGCTTCTACTACTATTGCTACCGTTTAGTGATAAAGTAAAGCATTACATAGCGCTTAATGATTGACACGCAGGTCATACAGTAATTAAAGACAACCCTATGGCTCCTGCCGGTTGCCGTACTCATCGACATGCAAGTCATGAAATTCTATACATCACATGATCATCTCATACATCACATATATCACATCATGTAATTGGCCATATCACATCACAACATACCCTGCAAAAACAAGTTAGACGTCCTCTAATTGTTGTTGCATGTTTTACGTGGCTGCTACAGGTTTCTAGCAAGAACGATTCTCACCTACGCATAAACCACAACGGTGATACATAATTTGCTTTTCAACCTTCTCAAGAACCGCCTTTGTCGAATCCGATCCAACTAAAGTGAGAGAAACTGCCACCCGCAAGCCATCTAGGCAACAAGTTGCGTCGAGGGAACCGGTCTCTCGTAAGCGGACGAGTAATGTTGGTCCGGGCCGCTTCATCTCACAATACCGCTGAACGAAAATCCGACCAAGGAAGGAAGCAATCTAAGCATCAACGCCCACAAACCTTTTGTGTTCTACTCGAGATCTCATCGAACCATCAACCTAGCTCATGATTCCACTGTTGGGGAACATCGCATGGGAAACAAAAAATTTCCTACGCACACGCAAACCTATCCATGGTGATGAGCATATACGAGAGGGAGAGTGGATCTACGTACCCTTGTAGATCGCTAAGCGGGAAGCGTTAAGAAACGTGGTTGGTGTAGTCGAACGTCTTCGTGATCCAAATCACCCAGTGTCCCGCGATCTAATCATGAACAGTCCCGCGATCTCGTCATGATCCGTCCCGCGATCCAATCATGAACGTCCCATGGCCTTGATCACGATCCTTCCGATCTAGTACCGAACGGACGACACCTCCGCGTTCAGCACACGTGCAGCTTGATGACTATCTCCACCGTCTTGATCCAGCAAGAGGAGGGGGATAGGAGGAAGAGTTCACTGGCAGCGTGACGGTGCTCCGGCGATGGTGGTGGAGTGATTCCGGCAGGGCTTCGCCTAAGCACTGCGGAAAACCGATCTAGAGGAGCACCGGTGGAACGGGTAGCACGAGGCCGTAAATTCTGTGCAAAACCCTTCTATTCCACCAGTATATATAGGAGGAGAGGAGGAGGAGGGCTGGTGCAGGGCTGAGCCCCTCTTGGAGTCGGCCGAAGCCAAGGGGCAGGAGTCCTACTCCTCCTCCACTCCTAGTAGGAGTAGGACTCTCCCTTTTTGCCTTTTTCCACTGTTTTTCCTTTGGGACTCTTCCCCCAGCCGCATGGGCCTATTGTGGCTATTCCACCAGCCCACTAAGGGCTGGTTAATACTCTCCCACAGCCCATTAAGCCTCTTGGGTCGAAATACCCCTCCCGGAGGTCTCCCGGTACACTACCGGCACTCCCGGTATACTACCGGCACTCCTGGTACACTACCGGTGAGCCCGAAACTTTTCCGGCGACCAAACTGGGACTTCCTATATATGAATCTTTACCTCCAGACCATTTCGGAGCTCCTCATGACGTCTGGGATCTCATCTGGGACACCGAACAAACTTCGGTCACCACCATACATAACTCTACACTACCGAAACGTCACCAAACCTTTAGTGTGCAGACCCTGCGGGTTCGAGAACTATGTAGACATGACCGAGACACCTCTACGGTCAATAACCAATGGCGGGACCTGGATGTCCACATTGGTTCCTACATATTCTACGAAGATCTTTATCGATCGAACCTCTATGTCAAGGATTCAGTTAATCCCGTATGATGTTCCCTTTGTTCTTCGGTATGTTACTTGCCCAAGATTCGATTGCCGGTATCTCCATACCTAGTTCAATCTTGTTACCGGCAAGTCTCTTTACTCGTTCCGTAATACAAGATCCTGCAACTAACAATTAGTCACATTGCTTGCAAGGCTCATTGTAATGTTGTATTACCAAGTGGGCCCTGAGATACCTCTCCGTCACACGGAGTAACAAATCCCAGTTTCGATCCATGCCAACTCAACAGACACCCTTGGAGACACCTGTAGAGCACCTTTATAGTCACCCAGTTACGTTGCGACGTTTGATACACACAAGGTACTCCTCCGATATCTGTGAGTTGCATGATCTCATGGTCATAGGGACATATACTTGACATGCAGAAAACAGTAGCAATAAACTGACACGATCATAAGCTACGTTTGTAGTTTGGGTCTTGTCCATCACATCATTCTCCTAATGATGTGATCCCGTTATCAAATGACATCTCATGTCCATGGCTAGGAAACCTTAACCATCTTTCAATCAACGAGCTAGTTCACTAGAGGCATACTAGGGACATTGTGTTTGTCTATGTATCCACACATATATCCATGTTTCCAATTAATACAATTATAGCATGGATAATAAACGATTATCATGAACAAGGAAATACAATTATAAATACTTTATTTATTGCCTCTAGGGCATTTTTCCAACAATGGCAGGATAGTATTTTTTTAAAACTTAAATAGCAGACGAGTCGAAGGAGACAACTGTGTGCGATTGTGTACGTAGTAGAGTAGTAGACATGGTTCCCACATACTAACTGTGTGCCACGCCTGTCCCGTGGTTGTCACGTAACTACAGACCACCTTGCACCAACCCGCACAGTGAAATCTTAAAAATAGTTACCCGCCTTGATCAATTTAAAAATTGATGGTTCCACGGGTTTATCTCTTTGAATTGTACACAGGTATTATGTTCGGGCCGTGTGCGATGTTTGTTCCTCCGACGCCACTCCAAACCCTTCATAAAAAATTCAGTTTGTCCCCGATTTTCATTCCCTCCCAAGTACAATTTAAAGTAGCCGTGACATTTCCTCAAACACCACCTAGGCCCCTCCCACCCCAACCCCACACAACTCCCTCACTCGAACCCTAGCTACCTCGCCGTCACCGCCGTCGCCCTCGACCCCACTCCGCGTTCCACAGTCAACCTCTCCTGCTCTCCCCGTCCAGGTTACGAACCCATCTCCGTAGCCTTGCCGCCCTGAATTTCTTAGATGTCACCTGCTAAACACCCTCTTCCTCACAGATCTGCACTGATCCCCACCACAGACCGTCACAGCCTTATCCCAGCTACACTTGTAGGGGAGATCGAGGAGCAAATGGCCAAAAGAAGGTATATCGCGGCCTTTTTGATGGACGATGCCGAGGTGGCCGCCTAGGCTGTTGGGGAAGCTGACTACGATGACGAGGTGCCCACCGGGATCGCCGGGGAAGCTGAGTACGATAACGAGGTGGCCGTTGAGGCCACGGAGGCCGCCGGTGAAGCTGACTACGATGACGAGGTCGCCACCCAGGCCACCCAGGCTGCCGGGGAAGCTGACTACGATGAAGAGGTGGCCTCCGAGGCCGCCGAGAAATCTAACAAGTACGAGGCTGTAAGACTGCGAGTTCCCGTATGGATGCATATCGACGCAGCCGACTACGACGTCGAGTTCGTCGACAGTGACGGCTTGTTGCGGGCTATGTCATAGGTTAAGTGGTCCTACCCCGACCCCTCGGGTTCGACCCTGTTCGACCTCATACAAGGCCCAGCCGCTGATCTACTCTGCTCTGCTCTCAAGAATGTGTCTTCCTTCATCTTCATGGAGCCTCTTTTGTCATTTCTGAAGGACGCGCTTTATGACGGTGACTCGGCATCGTCATCTGCCAAGTCAGACCTCATCGACATTGTAACAGCCAAGAACCGACGCTCCAGAAGATTTCCCTTTTATTTTTATTGTCGTTATGTGATTCGTTTGGTTGCCGCATTCATCATCACATCATTCACATCATCTGCATAGCATCGTCACTCGTTTTTGAAAACATGCATCCGTTCATAGCTGCCAGTTCTCTCTATTCGTGTCGTCGATCGTTTCGTGACCAACCACACACGCATGCACCCGCGACATTGCCAAAATATTATTTTTAAAAGTGCGTGAAAAACATTCTCGGATTGGGTCGAAAGTTAGCATGCGGTCTTATTTTATTGTAGGTAGACCGCCTGCCAAATTTCATCACGTTTGGAGGTCGTTTGATACCCAACAGATAATCTATAGCGGCACTATGGCCGGTCAAAATCGTCGGACATTTTCGTTTTATAAAACTCAGTTGTCGGGCGTCCGTTTCCCTCTCATCCTTGCCTAGCCCTATACAGACCCCTCGCGCCTGTCCGATAGCTTCACCGAACCCGAAATATACGGTCGTGACCGTTGGAGCTGAATCAATCCCGTGATATTCCATAACATCATTGGTTTTTCCATTAAACCCTAAACTATTTATTCTCGATCGTCCGAGAATATGGAGGGTTGGGATCAGCTTTGAAAATCCCTCTTTACCTGTATAACGAGTCAAACCCTAGCTTAACTTGTCCCGTCCGTCCACTCCCTCAGCCGCCGCCAGCCACCCCTGTGTCCTCCATCCTCGAGATCTTGCCCGATCCAATCTGCATCCCCCGTGTTTTCCGCGCCACCCAAATCGCAGCACGCCGCATTCCTCCTCCTTGATCGATCCTGGTCGGGAGAGGACCCCGACGCCTCCTTGCACCGCACCCGTCTTCCCCAGCTCCAGCAGGGCCCCGGCCTCGTCCTCTTCCTCCTCCAGTGGTCCTCTTCGCGCATCTGCACCCGAGAAGGAGCTGCCCCAAAGTTGCGTCCTTCAGAGGCCACCGGAGCTGCTCGTCGTCCCCTCGCTCGTCCCGTGCCTCCAGCGTGACGCCAACAAGCAGCATCAGCGCATCCAGGCCAGCATCGCCATCTCCCGCCTCTCCTTCTTCTTCCTTCTTCCTCCCGCTCTCTCTCCTTAAGCTCGATGTCGTCGTCGTTTTTCTTTCCAGGAGCCGCCGCTGCCCGCATGACCCGCTGTCCGTCGTCATCGGAATGGATTCCCTAGGCCGGATCCATCAACTCCTCTGCCTCCTGCTGTTTCCCTCGTCGCCGGAGCTCCCTGCAAGTCTGGTCGCGCGCCTGCATCTTCTGCATCGCGATGCTGCGCCCCTGCTTCCTGTTGACCGCGGATCGCCGCTGCAGCCCTAGGTGAGCCGACGACCAGCGCCGCCAAGACCGACCTCGACAGCGCTGCAGATGAGTGTCGTCCCTCTTCTCCCTCTCCCTTTTCCTCCCATGCGTCGTTCTCCCACTGAAACTCTCTTCCTCTCTCGTTCTCCAGGGAGACCATCATGGCGCCGCCGCATGGATCTTTGCGTCCGCGCCGCCCCAAGCTTCCTTACCGCCGGGAATGGGCTCCCCAAGGCCGGATCTGCCCATCCCTAGCCATTCCCGTTCGTTCCCCAAGCCGCCGCGCCGCTGCCGGCTGGGTCAGGACCCGTTGCCCGCGCCCTCTGCTTCCTCTGCATCTAGCAGGAATTGTTCGAGGAGGGGTGCACCTGATCTGATCTGGTAGTCTGACGCCCTATTTAGTTGAAAAGGTATAATGCCCGTAAGTAGACACAATCACAGCTTCCGTGCAATGGCTAGCGCCGCTTGTTTCCATCCGGGATATCCTGGGTTCAAGTCCCAGGCCTCCTCATTTTGCTTGGCATTTTTGAGGATTAACCGTTAGTATGACACCCGGGTCCCAGAACCCCTATTGACCGGTCTACCTGACTTGGTTGACCACCCATGGGTCCCACTGGTCATAAACCATGCCCAACCCAGCATATAGTCATGTTTTTTAACTTTTGTCGTATCATATAAATCTTGCACAATAATTATCAAAATGTCATATTTTAAATGCTAATTACAAATAACCGTTGTTTGGATGAAATTTGTTTATATACGAAAAATGCTTAGAATTTCGTGTATATTCATAATATTCAACTTTCACATATGTTAACATATTTATAATTGATGTTTGTATTAATTTGCATAATGTCATGTTAAAATGATTTATTTAATGGATATGTTTTTCTTTCAAACGGGATTTCAGGCAAGATGATACATTTTCCTGTATACCATTACTATTATTGTCATGTTAGTTGTCTCGTTTTCTATCGCTATGTCTTGGTTCCTACCACTTGTTTGTCAAGCCTCCCAAATATGTCATGATAAGCCTCTAACCCCTCCACATTTTAGCAAACCTTTGTTTGGCTATATTATCGTTTGCTCAACCCTTCTTATAGCGTTTCTAACTGTAGGTGCAATTGCTTCCATGTGTCAACATGGACATTCTTTTGTTATCACAATATTATTGCTATTTAATTTAATGCACTTATATATTTGGTAAAAGATGGAATGCAGTGCTATGTTTCATATGGAGCGTTCCTAACACGCTTTGGGTTGTTATGGAGATCCCCTAGATAATTCGTTTTGGGATAAACTTTTTTGACAAGGCCCAACGTTGGTACTACATTTGCCCAACATATTAATACTGATAATAAACTTGACGCATAGGGAGTTAGCGTTATCCGAGGTTTGTTATTCAACATAATACAGGAAGACCAGTGCTGCTGATGCTGGTCCAAACTAGAGCACCGTGCGGGATACCTGGGGCAACTCGGGACGTTAGTTACTGTATGCTTAGCTCATCCGTCGTGTCCTGAGAACGAGATACGCGGTTCCTATTGAGATTGTTGACAAGTCGGGCGGTTTTGCTGCATTTGTTTTACCTTTTTAAAATGTCTTGTGTACCGACTCCGAGGACACCTTGGGCTATCTCGAGGTTGAGGTTTTTTGTGTAGTTTGTGGTAATTTGTGATGAATTAGTTCGAGCACCCTGTAGGTTTAAATCTTTCGAAAAGCCATGTCGCGGTTATGTGGCAACTTGAAAATTTTGTTTAACATATGGTCATAGCAAACTTGAAGTAACTCAAATAAAATACACCAACCGTGTGCGTAACCGTGATTGTCTTTTCTTGTGAGTCCTTATCCGAGAAAGAACCGGTGGGGTTATGTTTGACATAAACAGGTGTTCAGGATCACTTAGTGATCATTATTAGTTCACGTCCTTTTTGCGTAGACCATCATACTTTTTTTTGTACTTGTAAGTTAGCCACTCAATAAATGCTTAGTTGTTTGCTGTAGCCTCATCACTTAATCATACCTCGCCCATTAAGTTTTAATAGTCTTGATACCTTTGAAAATGAGATTGCTGATTCCTCATGGCTCACAGATTAGCATAACAACAATTGCAGGTACAGGTAATGCGATGCTTTGACGTGAGAGAGATGCTTGTCTGATTGGAGTTCTTCTTTTTCATTGATCTAGGATGGGTTCCAGGCGGCAGCCTGGGATAACAAGGATGAATGTCATTTTATCGTTTGTTTTCGTCTGTAGTCGGACCCTACTCTTATGTTTGATGTTTGAATATATTATTGAACTGATGTGATCTTGTTGTAGCTTGTGGCAAGTGTAAGCCAATTCCATATACTCATCTTTTCTATACATGTACTTTTAATGATATCCATTCTTGTGAAATGATAAGATGCGTTTCTATCCCTGTCGAGGTGCTCGTGTCAAAATAAGGATATGATCGCATCTTGGACGTTACAAGTTGGTATCAAAGCCTGTATCGACCTAGGAGCCTCCTTAATTGATCGAACCTTGGCCGAGTTGAGTCTAGTGAAAAAATATTTTGAGTCTAGTTATATATCGGAGAGTAGATTTCTTTTATTCCTCTTCTATACTCTAGTGAGGAATTACGACTTAGGAATTTTAATTGTACTTCTCTTCTCTTTTCACTCAATTTTTTTTAGGATCATGCGGGTATTGTTGAGATGGTTCCGATATCTTTGTGACGAGAACATTGTTCTTGGTGTCTCCTGACATTTAGGGGTTGTGACAGTGTCCCAGGGAGTTGAGCTCCGAGGTGTTGTCGTCACATTTGTATCGTGGCAGTTCCGAAATACCAGAGGTTGCTGACATTGAAAACGCTTCTATACTCCTTGTGGTGAGAATAGTTTGGCGCCACCCAGTACCGAGGAGAGCGATCAGATGTATTGCCACAACTAGTATATCGATGTTTTTCGAAGGTCTGAGGTAGGCGATTTCTGAGGTTTTCTTGGTATGTGTTGACGGATGGATACAATTGGAGTGTAGGGCTTGTTAGTTGTGTGAGTTATTTTGCCTCCCTGTATCCCCAACACTCGATTGCATAACCAAAGATTTTGGAAGTTTTTAGGTGGGAATTCAAGTAGCTACCTAGGATTATCCTTCCAACAAATGCATAGTGGGTTATGTATTGTTTCCGGCTTACAAAAGCCTCATCCTTTGTTTTGTTTTTGAATATGGTAATTCGAGTTGCTTTGATGTCAAGTGGTGATTTCATATTTCCTAAGATGTGTTCTCATACTCTCGGGGAATGCTAATTCTTTTGCTCAATCAAGTTGTCATTTTTTTTTCATCCGGTGTGCTCTCTTCAAGTGAATTCAATCCTTTCAATATTTGCAAGATCAATCCTCATATGTATTTCCGGAGTTCATTCACCCGTCCCAAGTTTTCTTTGTTTTCTCCACCCTCTCGCCATTTTTTCTTCAATGATTAAATTCTCATCCAAGTGTTTTTCTCTTCATCAATGCTTTCGCATTCATTTCTTTCGTATTGTATCCGGTGAATTCTTGTGAGATTCTCAGGAGTTTCAGTTTCAAGATCTATCCTCATACTCTTTGTTCTTGTTGTTATTCTTCTCCGGTGGATTCAATTCAACCTCTCGGTGTTCGTCATATCATTTTTCAATCGTTCAATGTTTTTCCGTGTGGGTATTCTTATTCAAGCCTCTCTTCTTTATTGACCTCTCTCAATTCTATCCGGAGTTTTCAGCATATCTCAGAAGATTCGTGTTCCTGTTCCAAAATCATTTCAAATTATTTCGAGGTTCTCACCTCATCAAGTTTTCGTTGTAACAGTGCAATCTCTCTTTCTAAGCAATCATTTCAACATTGTTTCCTTCAGTGGGCCCATAACCCACAAGTTTTTCCCCAGAATCTTACTTAGCTCTTCTATTCTTTCCGGAGACGTCCTCAAGTTCTTTTCAATATGATGTAAGAATGATTTTCATCAGTCATATTCCTTCTCCATGATCGTTTCTAATTTGTCATCATTGGCTTAACCGTTCTTTATTCATTATTTCGAAGTATCTCAGTAATTAATGGTGTTGTTTCTCATCATCATTCTCAGCATAGAAGACCAAAGAAGAGTTGCTCTTCAATCTTGCTTCATTCTCTCGTAGATTCGTCATCTCAGCTTGATGATATCCTCTTGAATTGTTTCTGATCATGAGAAATTCTTCCCATATCTATCCGATGCATTCAAAGCTGTTCATCATTTCTCTATCCTCCAAAGGCCATCATTTCATAAGATTGGTTCGCTCTCAGTTTTCAGCTTTTGTTCTCAAATTCTTCTTAATTGTTGTCCCTTTGTTTGTATCCCGATTATTCCGATGCTTCATTCAAGCCTTTTATTAGGCGGATCATGATCTCTCTGTTCTGATGTATTTCCATTCATTCGTGGTATCATCATTCGTTTCAATTCTTACCGGTGTTCTCGTTCAAGACTTCTTCAAGTTGTGATCTCTCTCTCTTTCTCTTCAATTCTTTGCAAGAAGAATAAGTGGTGTGGGAAATCCGTTGCTTGCCATCAATTTAACTTGATGAAGGATAAGATTAACATAATTCTCATTCTAGTTTCATCAAGGTGATTTCAATCCCTCGTCCGGAGTTGTGCATGTTATCAATTCTCGAATCTAAGGTGCTCATCATTTCATTTCTAGAGTTCCAAGTTTTTCTCAAGTATCTCTTCACGAAGCTTCTTCTAAATCATGGCAAGGCTTCCATCTTAGTCTTCCCAACCTTCATTCTTTGATCATCATTTGTTTCTAGAGTTCATCCCGATGCTTATTCATGGTGGTTTGTTAAGGATGTAATTATTCTCGAAGTGTTCTTCAAGATTCTTGTTGGAGGTGCTCAAGTGTTCCTTATCTTCGATTTCTAAGTTCAATTCCTTATCCATTGTCTTTTGAGATGGTGTTATTAAATTCTTGATTACGAGGAGTCTCGAAGAGAAGTTATCAAGAATGAGATATGTAAACCCATCATTCTCCCTTGGAGTTATCTTGGCATGAATTTCACCTAAAGCTTTTCCTAAGGATTGTTGTTGTCAAGGTGTTATAAATGATTCAAGTTTTATCCTACTCCTCTTGGGGAAAGAAGTTTTTCATATCGTGTTGCTCGCAACCAATCAATTGTTTCCGTTAGTGGCCGGTTGGCACCTCAAAATTTTGAGATGTTTTACGTAACCCCACAACAAGCTTTTATTTTCGTTGTTGATGTTCCAACAACTCCGTTCAATCTCTTCTTGTAAGATGCTTTTCTAATTCAGTTGTGGTAGTAATTGGCATTTTCTTCTCCGTTCGTTTCTTTCCAATGATCTAGCTTCTATTCCTTCGTTCCGGAGGCATTGTCATGTGGATCTCTTCGACCCATCATCTCGTTTCGTCAAGATCATATTCTTTTCCTTGTTTATCCGACAAACCGCATTTTGTGTTCTCTTTCAAAGTTCTTCCATTTTATCAAGTTTTGCCTCTCTTTTCTACCAAAGTACTACCCAAATTTCATTTAAATTCTTGCTTGTTCCTCGTGTATTTCTTCATCTCTTTGTAACCTTCAAGGTTCATGATTTCACTCGTTTGTCAAGAAGCAACTAAGTTTTACCTCTTGCTCTTTCTCTTCCTCTTCTCGTTCCTAGATCTCAGGACGAGATCTCTTGTTAGTGAAGGAGAGTTCTAACATACCGGAACCGACGCTCCAGAAGATTCCCCTTTTATGTTCATTGTCGTTATGTGATTCGTTTGGTTGACGCATTCATCATCACATCATTCGCATCTTCTACATAGCATCGTCACTCGTTTTTGAAAACATGCATCCGTTCGTAGTTGCCGGTTCTCTCCGTTCCTGTCATCGATCGCTTCGTGACCAACCACACACGCACGCGCCCGTGACATCACCAAAATATTGTTTTAAAAGTGCGTGAAAAACATTCTTGGATTGGGTCGAAAGTTGGCATGTGGTCTTATTTTATTGTAGGTAGACCGTGTACCAAATTTCATCGCGTTCGGAGGTCGTTTGATACCCAACAGATAATCTATAGCGGCACTATGGCCGGTCAAAATCGTCGGACATTTTTGTTTTATAAAACTCAGTTGTCGGGCGTTCTTTTCCCTCTCATCCTTGCCTAGCCCCTCTGCACAGTACACAGACCCCTGCGCCTTTTCGATAGCTTCCCCGAACCCGAAATATACTGTCGTGACCGTTGGAGCTTGATCAACCCCGTAATACCCCATAGCATCATTAGTTTTTCCATTGGACCCCTAGAGTATTTATTCTCGATCGTCCGATCAAATCGGAGGGTTGGGATCAACCTCAAAAATCCCTCCTTACCTATATAACGAGTCAAACCCTAGTCTAACCTGTCCCATCCATCCACTCCCTCAGCCGCCGCCAGCCACTCCCTGTGTCCTCCATCCTCGGGACCTTGCCTGATCCAATCTGCATCCCCGACCAACTCCCGTGTTTGCCGAGCCACCCAAATCACAGCAGCGCCGCATCCCTCCTCCTTGCTCGATCCTGGTCGGGAGAGGACCCCGACGCCTCCTTGCACTGTGCCCGTCTTCCCCAGCTCCAGCAGGGCCCTGGCCTCATCCTCTTCCTCCTCCCGTGGTCCTCTTTGAGCGTCTGCACCCGAGAAGGAGCTGCCCCAAAGTTGCGTCCGTCAGAGGCCACCGAAGCTGCTCGTCGTCCCCGCGCTCGTCCCGTGCGTCTAGCGTGACGCCAACAAGCAGCAGCAGCGCATCCAGGCCAGCATCGCCATCTCCCGCCTCTCCTTCTTCTTCCTTCTTCCTCCCGCTCTCTCTCCTCTAAGCTCGATGCCATCGTCGTTTTTCTTTCCAGGAGCCGCCGCTACCCGCATGACCCGCTGTCCGTCGTCATCGGAATGGATTCCTCGGGACGGATCCATCAACTCCTTTGCCTCCTACTATTTTCCTCATTGCCGGAGCTCCCTGCAAGTCCGGCTGCGCGCCTGCATCTTCTGCATCGCGGTGCTGTGCCCTTGCTCCCCGTTGACCGCGGATCGCCGCTGCAGCCCTAGGCCAGCCGACGACAAGCGCCGCCAAGACCGACCTCGCCAATGCTATAGATGAGTGCCGTCCCTCTTGTCCTCTCCCTTTTCCTCCCGTGCGTTGTTCTCCCGCTGAAACTCTCGTCCTCTCTTGTTCTCTAGGGAGACCACCATGGCACCGCCATGTGGATCTTCGCGTTCACGCCGCCCCAAGCTTCCTGGTCGTCGGGAATGGGTTCCCCAAGGCTGGATCTGCCCATCCCCAGTCGTTCTCGTTCGTTCCCCAAGCCGCCGTGCCATTGCCGGCTGGGTCAAGACCAGTTGCCTGCGCCCTATGCTTCCTCTGCATCGAGCAAGAACTGTTCGAGGAGGGGTGCACCGATCTGGTAGTCTGACGCCCTATTTAGTTGAAAAGGTATAATGCGTGTAAGTAGACACAATCACAGCTTCCGTGCAATGGCTAGCGCTGCTTGTTTCCATCAGGGATATCCTCGGTTCAAGTCCTAGGCCTCCTCATTTTGATTGACATTTTTGAGGATTAACCGTTAATATGACACCTGGGTCCCAAAGCCCCTATTGACCGGTCTAGCTGACTTGGTTGACCACCCACAGGCCCTACTGGTCATAAACCACACCCAACCCAACATATAGTCAAGTTTTTTTACTTTTGTTGTATCATATAAATCTTGCACAACAATTATCAAAATGTCATATTTTAAATGCTAATTACAAATAACCGCTCATCGGATAAAAATTGTTTATATATGAAAAATCCTAAGAATTTCGTGTAGATTCACAACATTCAACTTTCACACATGTTAACATATTTACAATTGATGTTTGCATTAATTTGCATAATGCCATATTAAAATGATTTATTTCATAACTAATTAACCGTAACTCTGATGCAAATGTTTTATATATGTGACTTGACGAGAAAAATGCCTAGAATCCCATGGCACACTTTATTTTCATGTTGAACAAATATAAAATATGCGATAGGAAAATCTGTACCAAACATAAAATATGCATATGGGGTCGTTTCAGAGTTGATATATATTGTTTTTGGCCTCATTAAAAATTCCTAGATGATGTGGTAGTTTATACTTCACCTCTTGCCATGTTTAATAACATTTAACATTGATGTGTACCTAAACGGGAGTGAACTAAGTAATTCAAATATGGAGTTTCGTCAATATGCAACTCGTTGCATATTGAACTTCACTTAATGTGTAGGAGTTGATTGTTATGCTTTGCCATGTCATGCATAACATGCATCATATTTGATTGTGCATCATGTCATGCATATGTTGTGGTGTTTATCATATGTTGATTGTGGTTTCCGGATTGCCTCTTCTCGATAGAGTTCCGAAAGCGTTTTGAGTGTGAGGATTCGTTCGACTACGTCACGTTCGTCTACTTCATGGATCGTCTTCTTCATGGATTCGTTCTTCTTCCAAGTGGGATATCAAGCAAGATGACACATTTCACTGGATACCAATACTATCATTGCTATGCTAGTTGTCTCATTTTCTATCGCTATGTCTCGGTTCCTACCACTTGTTTATCAAGCCTCCCAAATATGCCATGATAAGCCTCTAACCCCTTCACATCCCAGCAAACCTTTGTTTGGCTATGTTACTGCTTGCTCAGCCCTTCTTATAGCGTTTCTAGCTGCAGGTGCAATTGCTTCCATGTGTCAACATGTACATTCTTTTGTTAGCACAATATTATTGTTATTTAATTTAATGCACCTATATACTTGGTAAAAGGTGGAAGGCTTGGCCTTTTGCTCGGTGTTTTGTTCCAATTTTGTCGCCCTAGTTACTTGTGAACCGGTGTTATGTTCCATATTTAGCGCTCCTAACATGCTTGAGGTTGTTATGGGGATCCCCTTGATAATTCTTTTGGGATAAAACTCTTCTTGCAAGGCCCAACATTGGTACTACATTTGCCCAACATAATAATACTAATAATAAACTTGACACATAGGGAGTTAGCACTACCCGAGGTTCATTATTTAACATAATACAGGGGGGACAGTGCTGCTGGTGCTGGTCCAAACTAGAGCACCGTGCGGGCTACCTGAGGCAACCCGAGACGTCAGTTACTGTACGCTTAGCTCATCCAATGTGTCCTTAGAATGAGATACGCGGATCCTATCAGGATTAACGACACGTCGGGCGGCCTTGATGGATTTGTTTTACCTTTCTCGAATGTCTTGTGTATCGACTCCAAGGACACCTTGGGCTATCTCAAGGTTGAGGTTTTTCGGTGCAGCTTGTGGTAATTTGTGATAGACTAGTTGGAGCACCCTTGCAGGGTTAAATCTTTTGGAAAGCCGTGTCTGCGGTTATGTGGCAACTTGGAAATTTTGTTTAACACCCCGTCATAGCAAACTTGAGGTAAACTCAAATAAATCACACCAACTGTGTGCATAACCGTGACTGTCTCTTCTCGCGGGTCCTTATCCGAGAGAGAACAACGCTTTGATGTGAGAGCGATGCTTGTTTGATTGGAGTTTTTCTTCTTCTTCTTCTTCATCGATCTAGGGTGGGTTCTAGGCGGCAGCCTGGGATAGCAAGGATGGATGTCATTTTATTGTTTGTTTTCGTTCGTAGTCGGACCCTACTCTTATGTATGATGTTTGAATATGTTATTGAATTGATGTCATCTTGTTGTAGCTTGTGGCGAGTGTAAGCCAATTCCATATACTCATCTCTTCTGGACATGTACTTGTAATGATATCCATTCTTGCGAAACAACGAGATGCACTTCTATCCCTATCGAGGCCCTCATGCCAAAATAAGGATATGATCACATCTTGGGCGTTACAGACGACGCCGACACCGGCAACGACACCCTATCCGTCTCTTCCAAAGGGAAAGAGCCCATCCGTGACATCAGGGAGGGAACCCTGCATCCCTGCTCTTCCAAGGGGAAGGGGCCCATCTGTGACAACAGGCAACATACCCATAATTCACGCTCTTCTAATGGTAATGAGCCCATCTGTGACAAGTGAGGAAACCCATCTCATGTTAAATTACTTCACTCATACTAAATGTATGGACTCTGCATTTGAATTTCATCAATACCTGTCTCAAGAGCCATATATGGTTCATGTTAAACCCGATGCAGTTAACACGTTCACTGTTTATTTTAGTGCTTCTGCATTTGATTTTCAATTATAAAATTTCATGTTTAAGCATCGCCTACGTTCTATGCAATTTCAACAGTACAGTTCGAATGACTATTTTTGGTTGCTATCAAGCCCGTTGTGGTGAGCTTATGCCTTGTTTAACTATTTTTCCTAGATAGGTTGTTTGTACTAGGCATATGTCCTGGTGTCGGTGTCAAAACCGGCGGATCTCGGGTAGGGGGTCCTGAACTATGAGACTAGGATCGGCGGTAACAAGAGACGAAGGGGACACAAGTTTACCCAGGTTCGGGCCATCCAATGGAGGTAATACCCTACGTCCTGCTTGATTGTATTGATGGTGTAAGGGGTTACAAAGTTAATCTACCTCGAGATCATATGTCTAACCCAAGATGAGTTGTTCTATCCCTATACCCTAAAAACCCTCTCGCTTATATAGATGTCGAGGGTGCCCTAGGCTTACACATGGTCGGTTACATGCCGAAGAGATAACATGCCTAACTAGATCTAATAACTTGGAGAATACGTCATGACTCCTCGAAGCTTCCATCTGGCGCAGGCGGTCTTCGATCATCTGATGCCTGCCTTGCGACCCACACAGTCCGTCCCATGAACAACATGCCGGCTATCTGAGGACCCCCTAATCCAGGACTCCCTTAGTAGCCCCCGGACTGGCCTTCAACGTCGATATATATTCGGTCGATCTCCTCATGTCGTCATCTTCGGCTTGCAAGGTGAGTCCCCCATCCTTCTTCATTCGGCAACTGACCAATCTTTGATAAGATCCCAGGCGTCATGGGTGGAGGGTTATTATAATAACTACATGAGTTCCTTGACTTTCGCGTGTTGTGGGGAGGCGAGCGGCCAGCAATTTTTACAATCTTACCCCTCCACAACGGAGGCACCAACCCATTTAACCAAACAAAATCGTGGTTTAGACCGCATCTTCTTCTTCCCTCTCGTCAAAAACTCCTAGCGGATGCTTCATGCAAAACATGGCTAATGCTCCCAGCTCCTCCGCACGCCCTTACAGCCTAGACCCAAGGGACTGGACCAGCTGCTCCGTCACACTCATACGGCTCCATAATCTGGAGACCCAAGGATATCTTCCATCATCAGATCTGACGGGGACCTGTGCAGGTCTGCTCTCTTATGGTGACGAGGTTTTCGACGAGCGCTTCCCTAATCCAAACAAGGGGAGCGTGTTTGCTTCGTCCCCTTCCTCCTCCGTGGCCTTGGGTTTCCAATCCATCTGTTCCTGAGGGGGTTACTGGAGTTCTACGGGGTCCAACTCCACCATCTCACTCCAGGGTCAATTCTACACATCTCGAGCTTTGTCTCCCTTTGCGAGATGTTCTTAGGGTGTGAAGCTCATTTCGATCTGTGGAGGAATTACTTCTGCCTCGTCCCCCGAACTCGGGACAAGACAATTTTAAAGGTCGGCGTGGCCGAAGTATGCCGCATAGCGGGAACGGGGTATCCGGCTGGCACACCAAGGAAATCCAAAGAATAGACCTCGGAGTGGTTCTATATTGAAGAATTTCCAGGACAACATCGTCCAAACCCCATTGGCTATCATAATCGATTACCCCAAGTCATTCTCCATTCCATCCATGGGCAAGAAGAAAAGTTCCTCTCGCAAGAGGCCTGCTACCAAGAGCGCCCCAGACATGCCAGTCCCGACCCCCAAGCGCCGCCGATCCACACTCCATGCGCCAGCAGCCGAAGCTACGGGAAAATCAGAGGCCAACCGGGACCCCGCGAAGGAGTCGTACATGGGGATGAATCCACCCGTCCGCTCATCCCGAAGGTACATTTTTTCATATATTCGCTTTATCGTTGCAGTCAGCAGAGTCTCATAGCCGCTTGTTTTATTGAAATACCTAGGTGAAACACCCAATCCTCTCCTACCGCGGGGGCTGCCTAGGTGTCCGGAGATGCCTGGAGCTCCCGGGCCACGACCCATGCGTCTTCCGCTACGGAAGCCCCCATGGCCAATCCGACGCTTGCCGAATGTGGTGATGGAGTATCCGTCACCAAATCGGAGGTGGAGAGTGCGATGCATCATCGACACCGATGGGAGGCCGTGTGGCACCTAATTTTCTCTGACCAGGAGTTCGGCGCCCTACGCTCGGCGGATGCACACTTTGGGGCCACCCGAGCTGGTTTCGGCGAAGCTATGAAGTTGATAACAACCAACATTCAGGTAAGAGATCGGATTTTATAGAATCCACATACTTGTGTAAGACTAGTATCCCCCCGAGCCTTAATTTTCTTTAGAAAAAACGAATTAAGGATCTCCGCACTGTTTGACTGCCAACGCAGGCCTCAAAGCAACAGTCCAAACAATTGGCCAAGGAACTTGAGGACAGCCGCACAGAAGTACAATCCATCAAGGCCGAACTAGCACAAGTGAAGAGCTTCACGCGAGAGGCCCATGGTGAGTATGCATTTACTGCTAATCTTTTTTACATTGTCGTGCCTGACATATGGATTCCGTGTAGCAGCTGAATCAATAGGACATACGGAAAGGCAGCTGGAAGAAGCCTGTAATTCTCAAAGGTATGCGGAATCCCAACATCAGGCTGGCTGCCTTGTTATACAAAAACAGGCTGAGGAAATAAAGAGTTTAAAGACTCAATTGGCCCAAGATCAAGAAGAGAATCGAAAGCTTCAGAGGGGCGTATTCGGTAAGTACACTTCCTTTATCAGTAAGTATTTCCAATGTAGGGAATGATAGTAATCGCGCTTGTTATCTTATGTGCAGGTCTCCTGTCCGGACATGCAGAAGAGGAGATCGAATCGTACCAAGGGGGCCTACTGAAGGAGCAGACCTATCTCCATAAGCGCGTGCAAGAACCGATGAAATGAACGGTGAAGGCACTATGGCCCACCGAACAGCCACCTGAAGGGCTAGCCACACTTGTGGATCGATTTAGGGGGGCTCAGGATAGGCTCAAACTGTGGAAGACGTAGGCCTGCCACGAAGGAGCACGGGAGGCGTGGGCGATGGTCAAGACTCGTTTCACCAGACTTAACCCTGAACATAGGGCGCGGGTTGGTCCCGTGGGATCGGATGGAAGAGAAGTGCCACTCCACTTGGTATATGATCACGTGATGCCAGCCGCCCGTCTTTCGCAAGCGGACTGCCCCCTCAACACAATAATCGATGATCTCGATCAGCCGCACATGTAATTTATATGTACATGTGTATAAACAATTCGTGTTGTAAACTTTGTCTTAACCGTCCATCGGCTTCTCCCTTCCGTGCGAAGAGCTCGGAAGTGTTCCTCCTCCTTATTCCCTCACAAAAGAGCGAAATGCATTCGGGGAACCTGGCAATCCGACCATGTGGTGCGAACAGACAGAAAGCACACAAAAAGATATGTTATATTACGACGTAGCATAAGAAACATCTTCCGACAAAATAGTACCTCTATCGATGCCTTTCGTCTGGGTTCTACGAAGAGCGTAGATAGAAATCCGCATACTTGTAGTATGCGGCTAATTGCTCTTTGGGAAGAAAAAACCCAAACGACGGTGATAGCAGCCAGAGCTGTGTAAGGTATTTCCGTCATAGCTGACCAATTGTCTACGTAAGATAGCTAGCTTTCGGCTTCACCCAGCTGAGGTACGTGTCCGGATGACCCAGTCGTAACAACCGCAGAGGTACTCCCTTTACTCTCTAGCCGAACAATCGGGAACATAGAGAGTAACCACAGGAGCGAGGCAACCCAGCTTGGCAAAGTCTTAGTTCGAATTGATGCATATGATGGCTAGAACATGACAAAAGAAACATACGCGCCCGATAAGTATGAGCAAATAAAATTTTGGATACTTGAAAGAAGCCCCCACATGCTGTGTTTGGATTTAACATTTTATGGTGTATGCCAATTATTTGTAGTACAAGATTGGTTCAACATAATATAGGGTAAGAAAAGAAATTTCCCCTATCGAAAAACAAAGTGGGAAGGGAAAAGGCAAAAAAGGCAGAAAATAACGGAAAGGAAAAGATATAGGGGAGTTTAGATGACACCGGTTTATCCGTAGAAGCGCCGAAGATGAGCTGCGTTCCATGGGTTCGTTTCAAGGCGGTTATCGAATGGACACCGCAAACGATACGCCCCTCCCGCGAGCACTTTGTCGATGATGAAAGGACCCTCCCATTTGGGGTTGAGTTTGTGCTTCTGTTTCTCCGAGAGCCGTAGGACGAGTTCTCCTACATTGTATGCCTTTGCCCTGACCTCCTTACTTTGGTACCGCCGAGCTTGCTGTTGATAAAGAGTGGATCAAGAAAAAGCAATATCCCATTCCCCCTCCAAGGCGTCTAAGTCATCTTGCTGATCCAACTCGGCCTCCTTTTCCTCATACATACACACTCTTGGTGCGTTGTGGATAATATCGCAGGGAAGAATTGCCTCTTCCCCATAGACCATAAAAACGGTGTGTAACCCGTTGATCTATTCGGGGTGGTACGTAGGGCCCCATAGCACGGAGTCGAGTTCCTCCACCCAATGACTGTCGTACTCGTGAAGATATCGGACCAAACATGGCTTGATGCCGCTCATAATGAGGCCGCTTTCTCGCTCGACCTGTCCATTGGTCTGCGAATGATAGACCGATGCGTAATCAAGCTTTATGCCCATTTTTGCGCACCAGCCCTTGACCTCTTGGGCCATGAAGTTGGATCCATTATCCATTATATACTATGCGGGACACTGTAACAGTGTACTATGCTAGATATAAAGTCGATCACTGGTCCGGATTTAGCCGATTTAACGGGCTTTGCTTCTATCCGTTTGGTGAACTTGTCAACCATGACCAATAGGTATTTATTTTTATTGCTTCCCCCTTTAAGGGATCCGACCATGTCTAGCCCCCAGACCGCAAAAGGCCAAGTGATCAGAATAGTTCGAAGAGCTGTAGGGGGCATGTGACTTTGATTCACGAAGAGTTGACACCCAACGCAATGTTGAACAAGTGATCGGGCGTCCGTCTGAGCTGTAGGCCAAAAGAAACCGGCTTGGAAGGCCTTGCCGACAAGTGATCTTGCCACGGCGTGATGCCCGCCCATGCCTGCATGGATTTCGGCGAGGAGCTCCCGTCCTTCTTCCTCGAATATGCACCTCTGTAATACTCCGGTGGTGCTTTTCTTGTATAACTCACCCTCGTGTACTTTGTAGGACTTGGATCGCCGAACTATGCGCCGTGCCTCAGTTTGATCGTCGGGAAGTTCCTTGTGAAGAAGGTAAGCAAGGAAGGGCTCTGTCCATGACGCAATTACTGCCATTACTTCATGGGCCGAGGGCATCTCATTCATCGTTGAGCCGCCGATAATGCCATCATCTGGATCGTTTATAGGGGTAACAATTTCGTCCACCGTATTTGGACAGGCGCCATTATTGTCATCCCGCCACACTATAGAGGGCTTGAAAAGCTGCTCCAGGAAGGTGTTTCTCGGGATGGGATCGCACTTGGCTCCTATACGGGCCAGTACATCAGCGGCTTGGTTGTTGTCTCGAATGACGTGGTGGAATTCCAACCCCTCGAAGCAAGCAGATATCTTGAGGGCGGGGTTTCTATATGCCGCCATGTTTGGATTTTTGGCGTCGAACTCGCCGTGAATTTGGGATATGTCCAGATTTGAGTCTCCCCATACCTCTAGCCGTCATATGCCCATCGCCACCGCCATCCGAATACCATGAAGAAGAGCTTCGTATTTGGCGGTATTGTTGGAATCGACATACATGATTAGCAACACGTATCGTACGTTGTCTCCTACAGGGGATGTGAGGATAACTCTAGCCCCCAGACCGGCCAAGGTCTTGGATCCATAAAAGTACATCGTCCAATGGGAGTATGCGCTATACTCCTTGGGGAGCTCGGCCTCTGTCCATTCAGCCAAGAAGTCTGCCAGTACCTAAGATTTAATGGCACGACGTGGCTTGTAGGTTATTTCGAAGGGAAGGAGCTCAATGGCCCATTTGGCTATGCGACCGGTGGCGTCCGTGTTGTTGATTATATTTTTCAAGGGGACTTCTGATGCCACCGTTACACCGCACGCCTGGAAGTAGTGTCGGAGTTTCCTCGCTGCCATGAATACAATATAGGCTATTTTTTGATAATGTGGGTATCTGGACTTGCACTGCATTAGCACCTCTGACACATAATATACCGGCTTATGAGTCCGGAATTTATGTTCCTCCTCATCTCGTTCAACGACGAGCACCGCACTAACGACTTTGTTGGTGGGCGATATGTATAACAACATGGGCTCACCGGTGCCTGGTGCCGTGAGTATGGGGTTGGTTGCCGACCTGTGTAGCGAGGCAAGTTTGGATCATGCGCTGGTATGTGGCCCCGGTGTTTTTTAGCCTGAAGGGCATCGTGTTAAAGCAAAATGGCCCGTAGGGGGTGATGAATGCAGTAGCCGCTTGATCGGATTGCTTCATTTTAATTTGATGGTATCCGGAGTAAGCCTCGAGGAAACACAACAAATCGTGACCGGCTATGGCATCAATGATCTGGTCTATGCGTGGTAAGGGGAAAGGGTCCTTGGGGCATGCCTTGTTGAGGTCTTTAAAATCGACAAACAACCGCCATGACTTGTCTTTCTTAGGTACCATCACCATGTTTGCTAGCCATTCGGGGTGTTTAATATCCCGGATAAATCCGGCCTTGAGCAATTTGGCTAATTCTTCACCCATGGCTTGCCATTTAGGCTCGGAGAAGCGGCGTAGGGTTTGTTTCACGGGCTTAAAGCCCGGAATAATGTTTAAGCCATGTTCGGCTAGCCGCCATGGGATACCAGGCATATCGGAAGGATGCCAAGCGAAAATGTCCCAATTGTCGCGGAGGAAATTCCACAATGCTTTGTCCATAAGGGGGTCGAGCTGGGCTCCGATGGACGCTGTTTTATTGGGGTCCGTTGGATGCACCTGATATTTGACGATTTCCTTTGCGGGTTTAAAGGACATGGACTTGGGCCTTTTGCTAAGGATCACATCATCCATATTGACTGTCGACCGTAAAGCGATCAACTCTTCGGCAATGAAAGTTTCTGCTAATGCCTCAAGGATGAGTGTTGTCATTTTGTTTTCGGCCCGAAGGGCTATATTTGGATCACTGACAATCGTGATCACTCAATTTGGTCCTAACATTTTGAGTTTCATGTACCTGTAATGGGGTATAGCCTGGAACTTTGTAAAGGCATCGCATCCCAATAGGGTGTGATAGCCACTTGGGAAGGGGACGATGTGGAAGAGAAGTTCTTCGGATCGGTAGTTTTCAGGCGTACCGAACACAACGTCCAGGATGATACATCCGGAACAACGTGCCTCTTTCCCTGAGATAATTCCCCGGAAGGTTGTGTTGCTATGTTCGAGGCAGGATCGGTCGAACTGCATTTTTTCCAGAGTGGCCTCGTATATGAGGTTAAGACCGCTGCCGCCGTCCATTAGCACCTTATGTAGCATGTATCCGTCAATGATGGGATTCAAGACTAGAGTGGCCGGTGAGTGACCGGGAAGGATGTGCGGCTCGTCAGTGTCCTTGAAAGTAATCGGTACGTCTGCCCATGGGCTAGTAGCTGCCACATGGTAGGATTTCTTGTGCTCCCTAAGAGATCGTTTACGCCTGCTCCCCGAGGGGGAGATATCATAGACCGTCAGGACTTCGTCATTAAATCCGGTTTGGGAAGGAGAGCGCCTGTTCGACGCAGGGTGTGTCGAGGATGGCCTCGCCACTTTTTGTGACTTGCCTGACGACCCAACAAGCTCGAAGGCTATGAGTAGGGTCTATGTTCAATAACACGGGATGAATGGGGTAGGGTTTATCCAAGAGTCCGTCGAGGACGGTGCCAGTCCCAAAAAGGGACTTGTTTCTTTTTTAGACGGGTTCATACTTGGCTGGCCGCTTTGGAGGTGTCCTCTTTTTCCAAAGTCCTCTAGGGTGTTCGGAGAAGATTGGTTCCGAGAACAATCGTTTGGATTGCCACACACTCTCCATGGCACAATACTTCTATACCAATTCGGATAACTCCGAAAAGTCACTTATGCGTCGTCGGGCCAGGGCATTGAGAATCCCTTCATCATGGCAATTGTGAATGAAGATTGCCATTACATCTTGGTCACTAAGACCTTTTACTCTTCTCCTAGTCAGTAGGAGTCTTGCTCAAAAGTGGTGGACTGATTCTCCTTGTATTTGCTTGATATCCCTAAAGTCCGAAGACATGGGCTTTGGCGCGGTACTTGGATGATCATCTTGGGCGGTGGGTGGGAATTTTTTTGGTTCCCTGTTGCAACGAGTGTTCGGAATTGCCGTTCCCAAATCGTGCGACGGATCCTGGACTGGTGACAGCCCGGTTTTAGAGCAATTCCCCGACTCCGATTCACCGACGGGGTCTTGGAGATCGAGGACTGGGGTATAGACGGTTTTCAATTCCGGCTGTCGGGCAGAATCCACGGCCAGACACTTGACGGTAGCGACACGGTGGGTGACCGGAGGGACATGGATCTCCCTGTCATCGGGTCTGATATCGATCCGATCATAGATCAGAATCTGGTCATCCAATATACGCATAGCTTCGATCCGATCGAACAACTCGTTTAAGAACAAGGCGATGGCAGGATGCATGTCGCTGATACCGGTGGATTCGTCAAGCGGTGTGATGGTTCCAAAGTTACGTAGAAGCAGATCTGTGTTCCATTCCACCGTGGGGCCTGATGTCCTGGATGTCAAAGCATCCGGACTTATAGGTTCTTCTTTGAAGGTTGAAGGTTCCATTGGAACGAGTGTTCCCCGTGAATCAGCCACGAACTCTAGGGTTCCTAACTTGATACTCTGATTGGGGGGGGGACCTTCTGATATGGCCCTGATGGCCGACCGGGCAGGCATGCGACAAGATGTCGTTGCCAATGAAACTCTGATTTGGGGTGAGAATTCCCTCGATACAGATCTCGCTACTTGCAACATGTTGAGTTATCGATTCCTTCGGCACTCACAGAGGAACTCTCAATGAAAGCACCAATGTCGGTGTCAAAACTAGCGGATCTCGGGTAGGGGGTCCCGAAATATGAGACTAGGATTGACGGTAACAGGAGACGAAGGGGACACGAGTTTACCCAGGTTCGGGCCCTCCAATGGAGGTAATAACCTATGTCTTACTTGATTGTATTGATGGTGTAACGGCTTACAGAGTTGATCTACCTCGAGATTGTATTTCTAACCCTAGATGAGTTATTCTATCCCTATACCCTAAAAACCCTCCGGCTTATATAGATGCCGAGGGTGCCCTAGGCTTACACATGGTCGGTTACATGCCAAAGATATAACATGCCTAACTACAGCTAATAACTTCGAGAATACGTCATGACTCCTCGAAGCTTCCATCTGGCGCACGCGGTCTTCGATCATCCGATGTCTGCCTTGCAGCCCACACAGTCCGGCCCATGAACAACAGGCTGGCTATCCGAGGACCCTCTAATCTAGGACTCCCTCACCTGGTTCAATTGCTATATATGTTGGAAATATGCCCTAGAAGCAATAATAAAGGGATTATTATTATATTTCCTTGTTCATGATTATCATTTATTATCCATGCTATAATTGTATTGATTGGAATCGCAAATAAATGTGTGGATACATAGACAACACTGTGTCCCTAGTATGCCTCTAGTATACTAGCTCGTTGATCAAGGATGGTCAAGGTTTCCTAGCCATGGACATGAGATGCCATTTGATAACACGATTACATCATCAGGAGAATGATGTGATGGAAAAGACCCAAACTATGAACGTAGCATATGAACGTGTCAGTTTATTGCTATAGCTTTCTACATGTTAAGTATTTGTTCCTATGACCATGAGATCATGCAACTCACTGACACCGGAGGAATACCCTGTATGTGTAAAACGTCGCAACGTAAATGGGTGACTATAAAGATGCTCTACAGGTATCTCTAAGGGTGTCTGTTGGGTTGGCATGGATAAAGACTGGGATTTGCTACTCCGTGTGATGGAGAGGTATCTCAGGGCCCACTCGGTAATACAACGTGACAATGAGGCTTGCAACCAAAGTGACTAAAGAGATAGCCATAGGATCTTGTATTACGGAACGAGTAAAGAGACTTTCCGGTAACGAGATTGAATTAGGTATAGAGATACTAACGATCGAATCTCGGGCAAGTAACATACCGAAGAACAAAGGGAACTGCATACGTGATTAACTGAATCCTTGACATAGAGGTTCAACCGATAAATCTGTTCATAGAATATGTCGGAACCTATATGGGCATCCAGGTCCCGCTATTGGTTAATTGACCGTAGAGGTGTCTTGGTCATGTCTGCATAGTTCTCAAACCCGTAGGGTCTGCACACTTAACTTCGGTGACGTTTTGGTAGTATTGAGTTTTGTATGTTGGCGGCCGAAGGTTGTTCGGAGTCCTGGATGAGATCCCGAATGTCATGAGGAGCTCCGGAATGGTCTGGAGGTAAATATTTATATATAGGAAGTCCTGTTTTGGTCACCGAAAAAGTTCTGGGTATTTCTGGTAGTGTACCGAGAGTGTCGGGAGGGTTCCGGGTGTCCATCGGGAGGGGCACACTCACCCTAGGGTCTACATGGTCCTAGGAGGTGGTGCACCAGCCCCTGGTGGGCTGGGAAACCAGACCCTAAGGTCCCATGCGCATGGAGGTGGGAGAGGGGCCAAGCGGGAGGAGTCCTACTAGGAGTCCACCTCCTTTGTGGGAGGTGGACTCCTCCCCTAGTTCGGCCGAATCCCTTGGAGGAGGGGCTAGGGCTGCCTCCCACCTACCCCCTCTCCTCCTATATATATTGGAGGGTTTTTGAGGGAAGCCCAAATCTGAAAAGACACATGCTACCCTGTCTCCCTCTAGATCATATTCTCCTCTAGATTAGTTTGGCGGAGCTCGGCAAAGCCCTGCCGGATTAGTTCACCACCACCGCCCCCATGCCGTTGTGTTTCCGGAAAACTCATCTACCTCTCTGCTCCGTCTTGCTGGATCAAGAAGGCAGAGATTGTCATCGAGCTGTACGTGTGCTGAACGCAGAGGTGCCGTCCGTTCGGCGCTAGATCGAGATGGTTCGTGATTGGATCGTGGGACGGCTAGCGATTTGGATCGCGAAGACATTTGACTACATCAACCATGTTTCTTAATGCTTCCCGCTTAGCGATCTACAAGGGTATGTAGATCCACTCTCCCTCACGAAGATGCTCATCACCATGGATAGATCTTGCGTGTGCGTAGGAATTTTTTTGTTTCCCATGCAACGTTCCCCAACAGTGGCATCATGAGCTAGGTCTATACGTAGATGAGATCACGAGTAGAACACAAAGGAGTTTACGAGCGTTGTTCCTCCCTTGGTCTTTTCTTGATTCAGTGGTATTGTGGGATGAAGTGGCCCAGACCAACCTTACTCGTCCACATAGGAGAGACCGGTTCCATCGACTTACATGTGACTTTGTTGCATAAAGATGGCAGGCGGGTGTCTGTCTCTCCCACTTTAGTTGGATCGGGTTTGACAAAGGTGGTCCTTGAGAAGGTTGAATACCAATTTGTGTACCACCAATGTGGTTTTGCGTAGGTAAGAATCGTTCTTGCTAGATACCTGTAGCAGCCACGTAAAACATGCAACAACAATTAGAGGACGTCTAACTTGTTTTTGCAGGGTATGTCGTGAAATGATATGGCCAATTACATGATGAGATATATGTGATGTATGACATTATCATGTTTTGTACAGAATATCACGACTTGCATGTCGATGAGTACGGCAACCGACAGGAGCCATAGGGTTGTCTTCAATTATTGTATGACATGCATGTCAATCATTAAGCGCTATGTAATGCTTTGCTTTATCACTAAGCGGTAGCAATAGTAGTAGAAGCATGGTGGGTGCGACAACTCCGATGGCAACACGTTGATAGAGATCAAGATGATGGATATCATGGTGTCATGTTGGTGATGATGGAGATCATGCTAGTGCTTTAGAGATGGAGATCAAAAGCACAAGATCATGGACATATAATGTCACTTATGATTTGCATGTGGTGTTAATCCTTTTATGCATCTTATTATTCTTAGGATGACAGTATCATTATAAGGTGATACCTCACTAAAATTTCAAGATAAAATTGTGTTCTCCCCGAGTGTGCACCGTTGCGAAAGATCATCGTTTCGAAGCACCATGTGATAGACACTAAGCTCACATACAACGGGTGCAAGCCAGTGTTGCACGTGTAGAACACTCGGGTTAAACATGACGAGCCTAACATGTACAGACATGGCCTCGAAATACAGGAGACCGAAAGGTCAAACATGAGTCATATAGTAGATATGATCAACATAATGATGTTCACCATTGAAACCACCTCAACTCACGTGATGATCGGACTTGAGTTGGTGAATTTGGATCATGTGACACTCAGATGACCCAAGGGATGTCAATTTGAGTGGGAGCTTTAGTAATTTGATTAACTAAACTCATTATCTTAAACAATAGTCTAAGTAACCTTTACATATTTATGTTGTAGATCAATGGCTCACGCAGTAGCACCCCTGAATTTTAATGCGTTCCTAGAGAAAGATAAGTTGAAAGATGATGGAAGTAACTTTGTTGACTGGGCCCGTAATCTAAGGATTATCCTCACGGCTTTCCAGAAATCATATGTCCTTGATGCACCGCTTGGTGACCAACCAGAAGACATGACCTCCGAAGACGTTAAGAACGCTTGGGAGGCACGTTCTGGAGATTACTCAATAGTTCAGTGTGCAATATTGTATGGCTTAGAACCGGGACTTCAAAGACATTTTGAATGTCATGGAGCATATGAGATGTTCCAGGAGTTTAATTTTATCTTTTAGAAGAATGCCCAAATCGAGAGGTATCAGACCTCTGATAAGTTCTATGCTTGCAAGATGGAGGATAACGGGTCTATCAGTGAACATATACTCAGAATGTCTGGGTATTCGAACAGTCTGGTTAAGTTAGGGATGCCCCTTCTGCCAGAGGAGATCACTGACAGAGTTCTTGAATCATTGCTACCTAGCTACAAGAGCTTCATGATGAATTATAACATGCAAGCGATGAACAAGTCATTCACCGAGCTATTTGCGATGTTGAAAGTCGTTGAGTCTGAAATCCAGAAGGAGCATCAAGTGTTGATGGTCAATAAAACCACTAGTTTCAAGAATAATGGAAAGGGCAAGAAGGGTAACTCCAAGAAGAGTGGCAAAGCAGTTGCCCATCCCATGAAGAAACCCAAGGCTGGAGCCAAGCCATAAACTGAGTGCTTTCATTTCAAGGGAACTGGTCACTGGAAGCGGAACTGCCCCAAGTATCTGGCCGACAAGAAGGCGGCCAAGACCAAAAATAGTATATATGATATACATGTTATTGATGTGTACCTTACCAACTCTCGTTGTAGTGCCTCTGTATTTGATACCGGTTCGGTTGCTCACATTTGCAACTCAAAGCAGGAGCTACGGAATAGATGGAGGCTAGATAAGGACGACGTGATGATGCACGTGGGAAACGGTTCTAAGATTTATGTGATCGCCGTCGGCACGCTCGCCCTTATTACCATCAGGATTAGTGATGAACCTGAATAATTGTTATTTAGTGCATGCGTTAAGCATGAACATTATATCTGGATCTTGTTTATTGCAAGACAGTTACTCATTTAAATCAGGGAATAATGGTTGTTCTATTTATATGGGTAATATATTTTGTGGTCATGCACCCAATGTGAGGGGTTTGTTCTTATTGAATCTCGATAGTGATGATACACATATTCAGAACATTGATGCCAAAAGATGTAGAGTTGATAACGATAGTACCTCTTTCTCGTGGCACTACCGCTTAGGTCATATTGGTGTAAAATGCATGAATGATCTCCATGCCGATGGACTTTTGGAGTCACTTGATTCTGAATCACTTGACACATGTGAACCATGCCTCATGGGCAAGATGACTAAAACCCCGTTCTCTGGAACAATGGAACGTGCAAGTGACTTGTTGGAAATCATACATACTGATGTGTGCGGTCCAATGATCATTGAGGCGTGCGGTGGATATCGTTATTTTCTCACCTTCACTGATGACTTAAGTAGATATGGGTATATTTACTTAATGAAACACAAGTCTGAAACGTTTGAAAAGTTCAAGCAATTTCAGAGTCAAGTTGAGAATCATCGTAACAAGAAGATTGAATTCCTACGATCTGACTGAGGAGGAGAATATCTGAGTTATGAGTTTGGCAGTCACTTAAGACAATGTGGAATTGTTTCACAATTGGCACCGCCCGGAAGACCACAACGTAATGGTTTGTCTGGACATCGTACTCGAACCTTATTAGATATGGTGCATTCTATGATGTCTCTTGCCGATTTGCCACTATCATTTTGGGGGTATACATTAGAGACAACTACATTCACTTTAAATAGGGCACAATCGAAATCCGTTGAGATGACACCATATGAACAATGGTTTGTCATGAAACCAAAGTTGACGTGTCTTAAATTTTGGGGATGTGATGCTTATGTCAAAAAGCTTTAGCCTGAAAAACCGGAACCCAAAGCAAAGAAATGCGTCTTCATAGGATACCCAAAAGAGATGGTTGGGTATACCTTATATCTCAGATCCGAAGGCAACGTTTTTGTCGCTAAGAACGACTCATTTCTCAAGAAAGAGTTTCTCTCGAAAGAATTGAGTGGGAGGAAGATAGAACTTGATGTGGTTGTTGAACCTTTGTTTCAACGAGAGAGTAGCACGGTGCAAAAATATGTTTCTGTGGATCCTGCATCAGTTGAAGAGTAAGTTAATGATGATGATCGTGAATCTTCGGATCAAGTTACCATCGAACCTCGTAGATCGACAAGGGCACGTACTCCTCCTGTGTGGTATGGTAATTCTATCTTAAAGGTCATGTTGTTGGACAACGATGAACCTACGAGCTAAGCGATGATGGGACCGGATTCCAACAAATGGTTAGAGGCCATGAAATCCATGATGGGATCCATGTATGAAAACAAAGTATGGACTTTGGAAGTATTACCTGAAGGGTGAAAGGCCATTCAGAACAAATGGATCTTTAAGAAGAAGACGGACGGGGATGGTAATGTCACCGTCTATAAAGCTTGTCTTGTGGCAAAGGGTTTTTCACAAGTTCAAGGAGTTGACTACGACGAGACCTTCTCACCCTTAGCGATGCCTAAGTCCGTTAGAATCATGTTAGCAATAGCTACATTTTTCGATTATGATATTTGGTAGACGGATGTCAAAACAGCGTTCCTTAACGGTTTCCTTACGGAAGAGTTGTATATGATGCCACCGGAAGGTTTTGTCGATCCATAGAATGCTAACAAAGTTTGCAGACTCCGAAGATCCATTTAGGTACTGGTGCAAGCGTCTCAGAGTTGGAATCTTCGCATTAATGAGGTGGTCAAAGCGTTCGGGTTCATGCAAGTTTATAGAGAAGCTTGTACTTACAAGAAAGTGAGTGGGAGCTCTATAGCGTTTCTAATATTATATGTGGATGAAATATTTCCGATTGGAAATAATACAGAAATTTTGGAAAGCATGAAGGAATATTTAAACAAGAGTTTTTCAATCAAGCACATAGGAGAAGCTGCTTTCATATTAGGCATCCAAATCTATAGAGATAGATCGAGACGCTTAATAGGACTTTCACAGAGCACATACCTTGGCAAAGTTTTGAAGAAGTTCAAAATGGATCAATCCAAGAAGGGGTTCTTGCCTGTATTGCAAGGTGTGAAGTTGAGTAAGACTTAATGCCCAGTGGCCGTAGAGGATTGAGAGAAGATGAGTGTCATCCGCTATGCTTCATCCATAGACTCTATCATGTATGAAATGTTGTGCACAAGACCCGATGTCAGCCTTGCCATAAGTATGTCCAGAAGGTTTCAAAGTGATCCAGGAATGGAACACTGGACGGCGGTCAAGAATTTTCTTAAGTACCTGAAAAGGACTAACAAAATGTTTCTCGTTTATAGAGGTGATCAAGATCTCATCGTAAAGGGTTATGTCGATGCAAGCTTTGACACTGATCCGGATGACTCTAAGTCTCAAACCGGATACATATTCATTCTCAATGGGAAGTAGTAAGCTGGTGCAGTTCCAAGAAGAGCATGGTAGCTGATTCTACATGCAATACGGAGTACATCGCTGCCTAGGAGGCGGCGAAGGAAGGTGTTTGCATGAAAGAGTTCATGACAGATCTAGGAGTAGTGCCCAATGCACTGAACCCAATGACAATGTTCTATGACAACACTTGTGCCATTGCCCTGGCCAAGGAACCAAGGTTTCACAAGAGGACCAGACACATAAATAGACGCTTGAATTCCATCCGCGATTACATAAAGGATGAGGACATAAATATTTGCAAATGGCACATGGATCTGAAGGTCACAGCCCCGTTGACTAAACCTCTTCCAAGGGCTAACCATGATCAACACCAGAACTGTATGGGTGTTAGATTCATTACAATGTAAAACACGTAGTGATGTGAGCTAGATTATTGACTTTAGTGCAAGTGGGAGACTTTTGGAAATATGCCCTAGCTAGAGGCAATAATAAAGTGGTTATTATTATATTTCCTTGTTCATGATAGTCATTTATTATCCATGCTATAATTGTATTGATTGGAAACACAAATACATGTCTGGATACATAGACAACACTGTGTCCCTAATAAGCCTCTAGTAGACTAGATCGTTGATCAAACATGGTCAAGGTTTCCTAGCCATGGACATGAGATGTAATTTGACAACGGGATCACATCATTAGGAGAATGATGTGATGGACAAGATCCAAACTATGAACGGAGCATATGATTGTGTCAGTTTATTGCTATATTTTTCTACATGTCAAGTATCTGTTCCTATGACCATGAGATCATGCAACTCACTGACACCGGAGGAATACCTTGTATGTGTCAAATGTCGCAACATAACTAGGTGACTATAAAGATGCTCTACAGGTATCTCCGAGGGTGTCTGTTAGGTTGGCATGGATTAAGACTGGGATTTGTTACTCCGTGTGACGGAGAGGTATCTGAGGGCCCACTCGGTAATACAACATCACAATGAGCCTTGCAAGCAAAGTGACTAAAGTGTTAGCCACGGGGTCTGGTATTAAGGAACGAGTGAAGAGACTTGCCGGTAATGAGATTGAACTAGGTATATAGACACCGATGATCGAATCTCGGGCAAGTAACATACTGAAGAATAAAGAGAACTGCATATGGGATTAACTGAATCCTTGACATAGAGGTTCAACCGATAAAGATCTTCATAGAATATGTAGGGACCAATATGGGCATCCAGGTCCCACTATTTGTTATTGACTGTAGAGGTGTCTCGGTCATGTCTGCATAGTTCTCGAACGCACAGGGTCTGCGCCCTTAACGTTCAGTGACATTTCGGTAGTATTGAGTTATGTATGTTGGTGACCGAAGGTTGTTCGGAGTCCCGGATGAGATCCCGGACATCACGAGGATTTCTAGAATGGTCCGGAGGTAAAGATTGATATATAGGAAGTCCCGTTTTGGTCACCGGAAAAGTTTCGGGTATTTCTGGTAGTGTACAGGGAGTGTCGAGAGGGTTTCGAGGGTCCACCGGGAGGGACACACTCACCCCAGGGGCTACGTGCGCCTAGGAGGTGGTGCACCAGCCCTTGGAGGTCTGGGAAACCAGCCCCCAAGGTCCCATGCACATGGAGGTGGGAGAGGGGCCAAATGGGAGGAGTCCTACTAGGAGTCCACCCCTAGTTCGACCGAAGCCCTTGAAGGAGGGGCTACGGCTGCCTCCCACCTACCCCCTCTCCTCCTATATATATTGGAGGGTTTTTGAGGGCATCCCCAATCTGAAAAGCCACGTGCTGCCCTCTCTCCCTCTAGGTCATATAATCCTCTAGATTAGTTCGGCAGAGCTCGGCGAAGCCCTGCCGGATTAGTTCACCACCACCGCCACCACGCCGTTGTGCTGCCACAGAACTCATATACCTATCCGATCCTTCTTGCTGGATCAAGAAGGAGGATATCGTCATCAAGTTGTACATGTGCTAAACGCGGAGGTGTCGTCCGTTCGGCGCTAGATCGGGACGAATCGTGATTGGATCGCGGGATGGCTAGCGATTTGGATCACGAAGACGTTCGACTACATCAACCACGTTTCTTAACGCTTCCTGCTTAGAGATCTACAAGGGTATGTAGATCCACGCCCCCTCTCATAGATTCTCATCACCATAGATAGATCTTGCATGTGCATAGGAATTTTTTTGTTTCCCATGCAACGTTCCCCAATAATATAGTATGCCTTGTTTATTCCAGTTATTCATGTTGTGAAGTTCTACATCTACAAGTACATACTTTCTAGTTCAATTTCATCATACCAGTTTCAACGCCCATATGTAGTTCCTATTAAGCATGGTGTAGTTAACATGCCCACTGATTATTTCTGTTTTTTCACAATGTGATGTTCAGTTATACAATTTGATGTGTAAACACGAGCTACATTCTATGCAATTTCAACAATACCACTATGAAAGACTATATTTGGTTGTTGTTAAGCTTGTTATAGTGAGCACAAGCCTTTCCATTTTTATGTAACTATAACTAGTGTGCTCAAACGTGCACAATACCAGTTAGAATGACTATATTTTGTTGTTGCTAAATGTTAAGCCTATTGCAGTTAACATGCATCTCCACTTATTATTAGCTTAGCTAGCATGCTTAAACCTGCACACAAAAGCTATCATTTTGTGATCATGTTCTTCAACATACATATATTTTGTTGATGTTCATGCCTTTCGGTGTACTTACCCAGGACAATATTGGGAACAACTGTTGTTTTTCATCGAGGTTAGTTTCATTACATGGCTTATATATATACTCCATCCGCCCAAAAGTATAAGATGTTAATACATCAAATATGTGAGTATTTTGATGTAATAAGATCTTATATAACGGGACCGGGAATATTGTACTACGTCATTGTGCAATTTCTGTTTACCTTCTAATACTAACTTGTTGCTTGTAGGTACATATGTCACTAGTAAAGATTCGCGTGTCGACCCTTTTTGCATATGGGGCAATGAGATATTCATGAACCAGCATCAAGTCAGGAAACTTATAAAGGTTGTTAATAAAATGGGACAAAATATTGCAATTAAACTATTTCTTTACACCTTATCCAAGACAACAGTGAACTTCAGGATGGTAACTATGAACTTCATGATGGTAAATATGGCAATTACTGTCCATAATGAGTTGTTAGCTTAAAAATTTACAATGTTTGAATCTATTTTGTTTGTAGTCGTTCTCAAAGCAGTTTACTCGGGATTACCTCTCAAAGTACATGATTGATGGATGTGCAAACGTTAAAGTATATCTACCAGGCCACATTGACTACCTAGATGTCCTCATCAACACAGAGAAGGATGGGCGGTCCTCCATCACAAGGGGCTGGCCTAGATTCATCCGTGCATTCTGCATGGAGGAGGACACAATATGGGCATTCCGCTTCACTTTGGAAAACAACCAGAGTGTCTTTCACCTCTTCATTTACCATATTTAATACAAGTATGCAACCGTGGTTCATCATTATTTATCTGGTCCTAATGTAATTATTATTTCTTGATGTAATTCTTGAACATATGTACTTGTGAATGGAATAATGCATTGGTTGTTGAACCTATGTCTATATAAGATGGACATGAAAAATGCAATAGCCTACTAGCAAATTCAAATCCTGTAGAATTTAAATTGTGGCGATTAAAATAGCCCAAAAATAAGCTCTGCAGGTCATTACACCGCACACGGTTTGTAAAGCAAAACGTGTGTGATATACCTCATGATTCGACACGTTTTAGAGAGAGAAACCATGTGCCACAATGCACACAATTGTCGTCTGCAAACCGTGTGTGATGTTAGACAATATCAAAAACAGTTAAGCGGACCTAAATATTTTGTGACAGTCTCCTTATCATACACAATTTATAATGTTTAACTGCTTGTTATGTCGTATGCATCCGACACAAGTATGATAGTTGGAGCGTTTGTGAATTTTTGTATATCGCAAACGACGCTATAGGACAAAATGTGTGTGATTGTCTCCTTATCATACACACTTTACTATTATGAACTATTTGCGATTTAGCACACATCGTAAATGGTGCACTATAGAATTGCGCGTGTGATGTTAGTGTGATCTCACATGAGTTGCAATGATGGGCCGTATGGGAAGGGTGCCATATCTCAAACGGTTGATAGTTGACTCTCGTTTGTGAAAGATACGGAAATCCCAAACGCTTCGTTTTGCTAAACGTTTGTGTTCGTTGGCCTCCATCGCCGACGATTTTGCCGTCTCGTGTGGGATGGACCCCCCTATCGCCCACACAGGAAAGGCGACGGTTTACAACTACGTCATGGAAAGGGGTGAAAAACCGCTTGTATAGGACGTCGCTGCACCAGTGCTAGGATCGTAGAATCTTAGATTCCATGAGCAAAATCATAGAATCGAAGAGGCTAGTTTGGATCATAAGGTCATAAGATTCTAAGACTTGAGTCATGATTCTGACAATTTTGTCTAGCACCACTCACTCTTGCCCATTCCCAGTTGACCCCTGATGCTCGAACGCGGAGTTGGGAGGCCCTCCTTCCCCAGCTCTGGAGCATCTCGATCGCTCGGCCTCCTTCACCGCCCCTTATCTCTGGTTCATCCCAGCAGCACCTTATTGTTGGAAATATGCCCTAGAGGCAATAATAAATTAGTTATTATCATATTTCCTTGTTCATGGTAATCGTTTATTATCCATGCTAGAATTGTATTGATCGGAAACTCACATACATGTGTGGATACATAGACAACACCATGTCCCTAGTATGCCTCTGATGGACTAGCTCGTTGATCAAAGATGGTTAAGGTTTCCTAGCCATGGGCATGAGATGTAATTTGATAACGGGATCACATCATTAGGAGAATGATGTGATGGATAAGACCCAAACTATAAACGTAGCATATGATTTGTCAGTTTATTGCTATAGTTTTCTGCATGTCAAGTATCTGTTCCTATGACCATGATATGATGCAACTCACTGACACCGGAGGAGTACCTTGTGTGTATCAAACATCGCAACGTAATTGGGTGACTATAAAGGTGCTCCACAGGTATCTCCGAGGGTGTCTATTTGGTTGGCATGGATCAAGACTGGGATTTGTTACTCCATGTGACGGAGAGGTATCTCAAGGCCCACTCGGTAATACAATATCACAACAAGACTTTCATGCAATGTGACTAAGTGTTAGCCACGGTATCTTGTATTACGGAATGAGTAAATATACTTGCTGGTAATGACATTGAACTAGGTATAGAGATACCGACGATCGAATCTCGAGCAAGTAACATACCGAAGAACAAAGGGAACAACATACGGGATTAATTTAATCCTTGACATAGAGGTTCAACTGATAAATATATTTGTAGAATATGTAGGAACCAATATGGGCATCCAGGTCTCGCTGTTGGTTATTGACCGTAGAGGTGTCTCGGTCATGTCTACATAGTTCTCAAACCCGCAGGGTCTGCACACTTAAGGTTCGGTGACGTTTCGGTAGTATAGAGTTATGTATGGTGGTGACCGAAGATTGTTCGGAGTCCCGGATGAGATCCTGGATGTCACGAGGAGCTCTGGAATGGTCCGGAGGTAAATATTTATATATAGGAAGTCCTATTTTGGTCACCGGAAATGTTTCGGGCTCATCGGTAGTGTACCGGGAGTGCCGGGAGGGTGCCGGGGGACCATTGGGAGGGGTGTCTCAACCCAAAGGACCTCATGGGCTGTGGAAGGAGTCAAACCAGCCCCTGGTGGGTTGGACTAATCTCGCACTAAGGCCCATGCGACTAGGGGTGGGAAAAACCCAAAAGGTGGAGAGGTGGAAAGAGTTTCCAAGTGGAAAGAAGGAATCCTACTTCTAATAAGATTGGAGTAGGACTCCTCCACCTCCAATTTTAACCAAACCTTGAGGGTTTGAGGCTGCCTCCTCCCCTCCCTCCCTCCTATATATACTAGAGGATTTAGAGGGAAGAGCTAACCCTAATTGCCACATGCTACCCTCTCCTCTAGATCGTAGTTTCTCCTCTAGATCGTTTCAGCGGTGCTTAGGCGAAGCCCTGCTGGAATTGTTCCACCACCGTCGCCGCCACGCCATCATGCTGCCGGAGAAATCATCTACCTATCCGCTCCCTCTTGCTGGATCAAGAAGGTGGAGATCGTCATCGAGTTGTACGTGTGCTGAACGCGGAGGTGACGTCCGTTCGATGCTAGATCGGAAGAACCGTGATCAAGATCACGAGACGATTCATTATTCGATCGCGGGACCGATCGTGATGGGATCACGGGACGAATCATGATTGGCTCGCGAGATGGATCGTGATGGGATCGCGGGACGCTTGGCAATTTGGATCGCAAAGACGTTCGACTACATCAACCGCGTTTCTTAACGCTTCCCGCTTAGCGATCTACAAGGGTATGTAGATCCCCTCTCCCTCTCGTAGATGCTTATCACCATGGATAGATATTGCGTATGCGTAGGAATTTTTTTGTTTCCCATGCAACGTTCCCCATCAGTCGCATCATGAGCTAGGTCTATGTGTAGATGAGATATCGAGTAGAACACAAAGGAGTTTGTGGGCGTTGATGCTTAGATTGCTTCCTCCCTTGGTCGTGTATTGGTTCAGCGGTATTGTGGGATGAAGCGGCCCAGACCAACCTTACTCGTACACTTACGAGAGACCGGTTCCATCAACTAACGTGTAACTTGGTTGCACAAAGATGGTTGGCGGGTGTCTGTTTCTCCTACTTTAGTTGGATCGGATTCGACAAAGGCGATCCTTGAGAAGGTTGAAAAGCAACTTATGTATCACCGTTGTGGTCATTGCGTAGGTGAGAATTGTTCTTGCTAGATACTCGTAGCAGACACGTAAAACATGCAACAACAATTAGAGGACGTCTAACTTGTTTTTGCAGGGTATGTTGTGATGTGATATGGCCAATTACATGATGAGATATATGTGATGTATGAGATGATCACTTTTTGTATAGAGTATCACCACTTGCATGTCGATGAGTATGGCAACCGGCAGGAGCCATAGGGTTGTCTTTAATTATTGTATGACCTACGAGTCAATCATTAAGCGCTATGTAATGCTTTACTTTATCGCTAAACGGTAGCAATAGTAGTAGAAGAATGGTGGGCACGACAACCTCGATGGCGACACGTTGATGGAGATCATGGTGTCATGCCGGTGACGATGGAGATCATGCCCGTGCTTTATAGATGGAGATCAAAAGCACAAGTTCATGGCCATATCATGTCACTTATGATTTGCATGTGATGACAATCCTTTTATGCACCTTGTTTTTCTTAGGACGACAACAGCATTATAAGGTGACCCCTCACTTAAATTTCAAGATAAATTTTGTTCTCCCTGAGTGTGCACCGTTGCGAAAGTTCGTCATGTCGAGGCAACACATGATTATCGGGTGTGATAGACTCTACGTTCACATACAACGGGTGCAAGCCAGTGTTGCACATGCGGAACACTCGAGTTAAACTTGACGAGCCTAGCATGTACAAACATGGCCTCGGAACACAAGAGACCGAAAGGTCAAACATGAGTCATATAGTAGATGTGATCAACATGGTGATGTTCACCATTGAAACCACCTCAACTCACGTGATGATCGGACTTGAGTTGGTGAATTTGGATCAGATATCACTCGAATGACCGGAGGGATGTCAATTGAATGGGAGTTCTTAAATAATATGATTAGTTGAACTTATTATCATGAACATAGTCAGTAGTGTCTTTGCAAACTATGTTATATATTACTAGCTCACACTTTAGCTCCCTTGAATTTTATATGTTCCTAGGGAAATAGAGTTGAAAGATGATGGTAGCAATATTGCGGACTGGGTCCATGATCTGAGGATTGTCCTGATTGCTGCACAGAAGGCTTATGTCCTTAATGCACCGCTCGGTGCACCACCCCCTCTAGCGTTGTCTATAGATGTTGTGAACATCTGAGAGGCACGTTCCGATGACTACTTGATAGTTTAGTGCATCATGCATTACGACTTAGAATTGAGGCTCCAAAACGTTTTGAACGTCACGGAACATATGAGATGTTCTAAGAGCTGAAATTGGGATCTTAGGCTTGTGCCCGTGTTGTGAGATATGAGATATCCAACAATGATTCTTTTCCTGCAAGATAAAGGAGAATATATCAAACATTGAGCATGTGCTCAGATTGTCTGGGTACTACAATCACTTGAATCGAGTGGGAGTTGATCTTCCAGATAAGATAGTGATTTATATAGTTCTCCAAGTCACAGTCACTGAGCTACTAGAACTTCGTGATGAACTATAATAATGCCAGGGATGGAAATGATGATCCCTGATCTATTCACGATGTTTGACACCGCGAAGGTAGATATCGAGAAGGAGCATCAAGTGTTGATGGTTAGTAAAACCACTAGTTTCGAAAAGGGAAAGGGCAAGGAGGGAAACTTCATGGATGGAAGTCAGTTGTTGCTCCAGTGAAGCAACCCAAAGTCGAACCCAAACCCGAGGCTAAGTACTTCTATTATGACGAGAGCGGTCGCATAAGTGGAACAACCCTAAATACTTGGTAGATAAGAAGGCTGGCAACATCGACAGAAGTATATTTGATATACGTGTTATTGATGTGTACCTTGCTAGTACTGCTAGTAGCACCTGGGTATTGGATACCGGTTCGGTTGCTAAATTTTAGCAACTAGAAATAAAAGCTACGGAATAAACGGGGACTAGCTAAGGGTGAGGTGATGATGTGTGTTGGAAATGTTTCCAAGGTTGGTGTGATCAACATCGCATGCTCTCTCTACCGTTGGGATTAGTGACGAACCTAAATAAATGTTATTTGGTGTTTGCGTTGAGCATGAACATGATTAGATCTTGCTTATTGCAATAAGGTTATTCATTTAAGTCAGAGAATAATGGTTATTCTGTTTACATGAATAATACCTTCAATGGTCATGCACCCAATGAATGGTTTGTTGAATCTTGATCGTAGTAGTACACATGTTCATAACATAGATGCCAAAAGATACAAAGTTAATAATGATAGTACCACATACTTGTGACATTGCCGCTAAATGTCATATTGGTGTAAAGCGCATGAAGAAACTCCATACTGATGGATATTTGGACTCATTCGATTTTGAATCGGTTGAGACATGCGGACCATGCCTCTTGGGCAAGATGACTAAAACCCCATATTTCGGAACGGGAAATTGACTTATTGGAAATGATACATGTTGATGTATACGGTCCAATGAGTGTTGTAGCGTGTAGTGGATATCGTTATTTTCTTACCTTCACTGATGATTTGAGTAGATATAGTGTATATTTACTTAATGAAACACAAGTCTGAAGCATTTGAAAAGTTCAAGAAGAATCAGAGTGAAGTTTGAGATCATCGTGACGAGAAGATAAAATGTCTACAATATGATCGTGGAGGTGAATATCTGAGTTATGAGTCTGGTATACAACTTAGACAATGTGAAAGTTGTTTCACAACTCACACCACTTGGAACACCATAGTGTGATGGTGTGTCCATATGTCGTAGTCATGCTCTATTGGATATGGTGTGAATTATGATGTCTCTTATCGTTTTGCCACTATCATTTTGGGGTTATGCATTAGAGAGAACCACATTCACTTTAAATAGGGCACCATCTAAATCTCTTGAGATGACACCATATGGTTTGACAGAAACCTAAGATGTCATTTCTTAGAGTTTGGGAATGCGACACTTATGTCTGATAAGCTCGAACCCAAAGCGGAAAAATGCATCTTCAAAAGATACCCTAAGAACAGTTGGGTATACCTTCTATCTCAGATCCGACTACAAAGTGTTTGTTGCTAAAACTGGGTCCTTTCTCGAGAAAAAGTTTCTCTCGAAAGAATTGAGTGGGAGGAATATAGAACTTGATGAGGTTGTTGAACCTTTGTTTCAACCAGAGAGGCGCAGCGCAGAAAGATGTTTCTGTGGAACCTACGTCAGTTGAAGAGGAAGTAAATGATGATGATCATGAAGCTTCAGATCAAGTTACTATCGATCCTGTAGGTCGACAAGGACGCGTACTGCTCGTGAGTGGTACAACAACCCTGTCTTAGAGGTCATGTTGTTGGACAATGATGAACCTACGAGCTATGGAGAAGCGATGATGGGCTCGAATTCTGACAAATGGTTAGAGGCCATGAAATCCAAGAAAGGATCCATGTATGAAAACCAAGTATAGACTTTGGTAGACTTGCTCGTTGGACGGCAGGTCGTCGAGTACAAATGGACCTTTAAGATGAAGACAGACGCTGATGGTGAAAGTCACCATTTATAAAGCTTGACTTATCGCAAAGAAGTTTCTCCCAAGTTAAGGGAGTTGACTACGATGACACTTTCTCACTCATAGCGATGCTCAAGTCTATTGGCATTATATTAGCAGTTGCTGCGTTTTTCAATTATGAAATCTGGTAGATGGATGTCAAAACATTGTTTCCTTCCTTGAGGAAGGTTGTATGAGATACAATTAGAAGTTTTTGTCAGTCCTAAGGATGCTAAAAGGTGTGCAAGCTTCAGTGATCCTTCTATGGACTAAAGCAAGCATCTCGGAGTTGAAATATATGCTTTGATGAGGTGATCAAAGTTTTTGAGTCTATACAAAGTTTATGAGAAACTTGTATTTACAATAAAGTGAGTGGGAGCACTATAGAGTTTCTGATAAGCATATGTGGATGACATATTGTTGATCGGAAATGATGTATAATTTCTAGAAAGCATAAAGGGTTGTTTGAAAAGAGTTTTTCAAAGGAAGACCTGGATAAAGCTACTTAATTGTTCGGCATCGAGATCTATAGAGATAGATCAAGACGTCTCATAAGACTTTCAATGAGTACATACCTTGACAAGATTTTGAAAGAGTTCAAAATGGATCAGTCAAAGAAAGAGTTCTTTCCTGATTTGTAAGGTGTGAAGTTGAGTGACACTCAAAGCTCGACCATGGCAGAAGAAAGAGTAAGGACGAAGGTCGTCCCCTATGCTTTATCCATAGGCTCTATATAGTATGCCATGCTGTGTACCGCGCCTATGTGTGCCTTGCCATGAGTCCGTCAAGGGGTACAAGAGTGATCCAGGAGTGGATCACTGGACAACGGTCAAAATTGTCCTTAGTAACCAGAGTACTAAGGAGATGTTTCTCAATTATGAAGGTGATAAAGAGTTCGTAGTAAAGAGTTACGTCGATGCAAGATTTAACACCAATCCGGGTGACTCTTAGTAGCAATCCAAATACGTATAGTGGAGCAGCCATTTGGAATAGTTCCAAGTGTAGTGTGGTAACAGTATTTACAGTATGACATAGAGAATTGCAAAGTACACACGAATCTGAATATCGCAGACCCGTTGACTAAAACCTCTTTCACATGCAAAACATGATCGAAGCCGAGAACTCATTGGGTGTTAGATTCATAACAATGCGAATCACATGGTGATGTGAACTAGATTATTGACTCTAGTGCAAGTGGAAGACTGTTGGAAATATGCCCTAAAGGCAATAATAAATTAGTTATTATCATATTTGCTTGTTCATGGTAATCGTTTATTATCCATGCTAGAATTGTATTGATCGGAAACTCAGATACATGTATGGATACACAGACAACACCATGTCCCTAGTATGCCTCTGATGGAATAGCTCGTTGATCAAAGATGGTTAAGGTTTCCTAGCCGTGGACATGAGATGTAATTTGATAACGGGATCACATCATTAGGAGAATGATGTGATGGACCCAAACTATAAACGTAGCATATGATTGTGTCAGTTTATTGCTACAGTTTTCTGCATGTCAAGTATCTGTTCCTATGACCATGAGATCATGCAACTCACGGACACCGAAGGAGTGCCTTGTGTGTATCAAACTTTGCAACGTAACTGGGTGAATATAAAGGTGCTCTACAGGTATCTTCGAGGGTGTCTGTTGGGTTGGCATGGATCAAGACTGGGATTTGTTACTTCGTGTGACGGAGAGGTATCTGAGGGCCCACTCGGTAATACAACATCACAACAAGCCTTGCAAGCAATGTGACTAAGTGTTAGCCATGGGATCTTGTATTACGGAACGAGTAAAGAGACTTGCCGGTAACGACATTGAACTAGGTATAGAGATACCGACAATCGAATCTTGGGCAAGTAACATACCGAAGAACAAAGGGAACAACATACGGGATTAACTGAATCCTTGACATAGAGGTTCAACCGATAAAGATCTTTGTAGAATATGTAGGAAACAATATGGAAATCCAGTTCGTACTATTTGTTATTGACCGTAGAGGTGTCTCGGTCATGTCTACATAGTTCTCGAACCCGCAGGGTCTGCACACTTAAGGTTCGGTGACGTTTCGATAGTATAGAGTTATGTATGGTGTTGACCGAAGGTTTTTCGGAGTCCCGGATGAGATCTGAACGTCACGAGGAGCTCCGGAATGGTCCGGAGGTAAAGATTGATATATAGGAAGTCCTGCTTTGGTCACCGGAAAAGTTTCGGGCTCATCGGTAGTGTACCGGGAGTGCCGGGAGGGTGTCGGGGGACCATTGGGAGGGGTGTCTCAACCCAAAGGACCTCATGGGCTGTGGGAGGAGTCCAACCAGCCCCTGGTGGGCTGGACTAAGGCCCCACTAAGGCCCATGCGGCTAGGGGTGGGAAAAACCCGAAAGGTGGAGAGGTGGAAAGAGTTTCCAAGTGGAAAGGAGGAATCCTACTTTTAATAGGATTGGAGTAGGACTCCCCCACCTCCAATTTCGACCAAACCTTGAGGGTTTGAGGCTGCCTCCTCCCATCCCTCCCTTCTATATATACTAGAGGATTTAGAGGAAAGAGCTAACCCTAATTGCCACGTGCTACCCTCTCCTGTAGATCGTAGTTTCTCCTCTAGATCATTTCAGCAGTGCTTAGGCGAAGCCCTGCTGGAATTGTTCCACCACCATCACAGCGACACCGTCGTGCTGCGGGAGAACTCATCTACCTCTCCGCTCCCTCTTGCTGGATCAAGAAGGTGGAGATCGTCATTGAGTTGTATGTGTGCTGAACGCGGAGGTGCCGTCCGTTCGGCGCTAGATCGGAAGAACCATGATCAAGATCACGAGACAATTCGTGATTGGATCGCGGGACAGATCATGATGGGATCACGGGACAGATCGTGATTGGATCGCGAGATGGATCATGATGGGATCGCGGGACGCTCGGCGATTTGGATCGCGAAGACGTTCGACTACATCAACCGTGTTTCTTAACGCTTCCCGCTTAGCGATCTACAATGGTATGTAGATCCGCTCTCCCTCTCGTAGATGCTTATCACCATGGATAGATCTTGCGTGTGCGTAGGATTTTTTTTGTTTCCCATGCAACGTTCCCTATTAGTGGCATCATGAGATAGCTCTATGTGTAGATGAGATCTCGAGTACAACACAAAGGAGTTTGTGGGCGTTGATGCTTGTCTCCGTTCAGTCGCCGAAGATTCGCATGTCTCTGTTCCGTCCCTCTCTTTGTTTAAAACCGATCCAGGGGCCCACTAGTCAACAACTCTACCCGCGCCTAAAGGATTTTCCAAGTTGAGGTGCATTTACAGTTTATGCCTTCGACATGTCCATTTATGGGAATTTCCAGTATTTCTATTTTAATTCAAATAAATCCATGTTCGACCCAAACTTTGACCAACCATATCCTTTAAACTACAAGTCAAAATGAGCTCATTCTTTTGCAATATTTTTATTTGAACTCCTCTATTTGTTAACAAAATTTGGTTATTTACCATGTGCTAGAATTTCTGACAGATAAAATTGCTTTATGTGTTATTTACAGTTGCTTTAAAAAAGAGGAATTAAACTATAGGTGTTGGAGTTAGGAGTATTTCCACAATTATTTGGAGCAAGGCAAGTGAAAGCACAATATGCTCCCTTGGTGGTTTTGATAATTCATGACAACATACATTGTCTCTTGGACTAATAATTTTATCTAGTGTATTTCAAATAGATTCCACAAAGAAGGTTGGCTAAGCAGTGTGAAGAGTATCCCCAAGAAGAAGAAGGAGAATGAATAGCATTGGCAAAGCTTCAAGCAAGAGGACTCTACATTTTACTTTGTGATAAATCACTTTGAGTCCATAGGAATAAAAGGGGGTAAGGTACTATTGGTGAACAAAGATGCTCCACGTGCACAAGTGATAGTCACCAAAAACACCCACAAACTCTTCCACAAAAGTTTGTCCAAGCATATCATGTAAATCGGTGCAACCAACAATTCCCACTCGGTCCCATCGATTCCCCACTCAGACAGAACCCTGTCAAAACCTAGATCATTAGTGCAACCGATTTTACTTCGGTGCACCGAGTTCAGCTTGCCAACTTTCTATTACCTCGATTCACAAAATCGGAAATTCTGAGATTTTGGATCGGCGTCACTCAGTTGTGGATCCTAACTGTTGGTCACCTTTTCGGTACCGCCGAGACCATTGTATCGGTCTCACCAAGATTCAAAAGCTGCTACCTTTGGAGCAACTCGCTACCAACTCCGTAGAGGAAGATGACATACCAACATAAACATCACCTCCAAACAAATAACAAATACTTGCAACCCGACACGAAAGAGAGGATGTCACGCTCTCTACGGTAATAAGATAGATTAGGTAATGATAGGTAGGAGAGATAGATCTCTCAAGAACACGAAATAAAAAAGAGTAATTATGCAGCAATGTTTTTTTGGTTTTTTGGTTTTGTAGATCTGAAAACAAAGATTGCAAAAACATTGATCGGAAAGCAATAAGATGGAAAAGTAGATGTAACATCCCAAATTTTGGAATGTTATAATAATTCTTAGAATGAATTGTTGTTTGCTTGAGTGATTGAAAGTGAGTGAAATTTGAAACTTTTTGAAAGTTTGATGAGAGGGAATGAAATGACCTTCCCAAAACTTTCAATCTGCATTTTGATCACCAGGAATTCAAATTCATTTCATCACAAAACCCTAGGGTGAAGATGACATGACTTCTTCCATTTAAAGAAATGAAAAGGGATTTGAAAAGAATTTGAATTTCATTTGAAAATATTTCAAAATTCAGAAACTTTATGCAACTCAATGATTTTCATGAGAGAGGATAATATGACTTCTTCAAATTATATGAAATATGAGTTGGAAGTTTAAAATAAATCTTTGAATAGTGAATGTGAAAATCTCTGGATTTTCTTTTGGAATCATTTCATATTTGGTTCCTATTCCAATTTTCAAAGTACTCAAACCCCTGACAAAAATTTGAGAGGAGTAACATGACACTCCACACCAGGGACTTCTTGGTGATTTATTTGAATAATAAAAACCAGGGGTTATTCTGAAAAATATTTGCAAAGGGATTTAAAAGCAAAAGGGCAATTTCTGAAAATAATATTTTTTCCAAATTATTCAAATGCCAGAATAAAAATGTCAATTAAATGGCATTTATTATTCTGTTAATTTTGATATATTTATTCTCTATATTTAGAAAAGGTTTGAATGCTTTAAATGATTTTGAAACGCGCTGGAAATTAATAAAGAAAACGGTAACGGTTTTATAATAAAACGGGCCGGCCCACCTCCTTAATACCCTCCCGAAATCCCTCTGTAACGGTCGCCCGATAACTGCGCCCCTCCCTCTCTCCCACTGACGCCCTGGCCCCACCGTCCGACAGCGCCAATCCCTCGCTCACCTCCCTCCTCTCGCTCGCTCTCTCTCCCCCGAGCATCTCGCCGGAGCCAACAATGCATCCATTGATTCCCCCCTTCCCCGAGCACCTGACCCCTCCTATAAATAGCCCTCGCTCCCCTCTTCCCATTCCCCCTCGTTGCCCCCAACCCGGACGTCTCTCCTCGCCGGAATCGCTCGCCGGAGCAACCGGTAGCCGCCGCGCTCTTGCTCCCCTGCCACCCCACCTCACCATACCCGAGCCCTCTGAGGCCACAGACGACCTCGCCGCACTCGCCCGCACCGCCACAACCACCTGCCCGAGCCCCGGACCCCCTGGAACGCCGTAGCCATTGACCTCGCCGGAGTCCGAACCGCCCCAAGCTCGTGCCGCTCATCTCCGTCGTCCCCAAGCTCGTCCGATGCCACCACTGGACGCGCCACTCATCGCCGCGTCGACCAGTGCCAACTCCATCACCGGAGACCCCCTGGAGTCGACGCCCGCTTCGATCCCGAGCCGTCGCCATCGCCGGAGCCCTCGCCGGACTTCACCACCGCCGCGGTGAGCCTCCCTCTCCCTCCCCACCGTCGGATCCAGATGAACGGTTTAGATTAGAAGGAATAAATCCCCGAACCGTTTTCTGATAAGGTTCGGTCGACCGCCCGTAACACCCCGCACGCGCACCCCCTAGACCAATCAGGAAGCGCCACGTAGCACCCCCTGTCCGTTAGAATTGTTTTCTCTTTTTCTGTTTTGATTTCAAAAAACAGAAATAGTTCTGATTTTATTTTCTTTATATCTTTTAAACAACTTAATGTTTTTAATTTATTTCTTTTGCATTAGATCAAAAATTTCATCTAGTTTCTGTACATATCAAATTTGACCATGTTTGAACATTTAAATTTGAATTTAAACAGATTTGATTTAAAACTTGTTTTCTGAATAACTTGAGTTTAAAAATATATTTTTATATGAATCTTTTTGCTACTGTTTGGTATTACTTAGAACTATCTTCATGTTTAGTTTGAGAATTTTTAGAATAACTTTGATTTTGATTTTAACTAGAAACAGAATCTGTTTAGTTTGTTAATATAGTTTAATTAGTTTTATTTTGTTAGTTTAAATCTGAGTTTGTTTTAATTTGATTTAGTAGGTTCTGTTAGTTAAACTTTAGGTGTTTTACTTAATGTTAATAAAAATATAAATTTGCTTAGTTTGTTTCTTTATCAATATAGGAATCACAACTCCTCTTCAAATAGGTTTAATTTGTTATAAAACCGACTAGTTAGTAATAGTTAATTTTAACAAAGTTTTATATAATTAGATTATGTTTTCAAATAAAATCTGTAGTAATATTTTATGTTAAGAAATGTTTGTCAATAAAAATGGTTTAGTTTTACTCTATTATAGGAAACTATATTCTCTATCATTAGGTAATGTTTTATAAAACAACTTAGTTTTAGTAGAGATTATTTTCACAAAGTTTTAGATGATCTAATTCTGTTTTGTAACAAATATATTTTATTAATTATTTTCTGTTAACTTAGTTGTTTCATAATTTGTTTTCTCTTAGTTTATGGTTGTGCTTGTAGTTAAGTTCATTAGACAAACACTCTTGTTGTTTAGGATAATGTTTTCATAGTTTTACTTGTTCTTCAAAAGTAATTCTTTTTGCTAGTAAAATATTTACTAAAATCCTTTTGTTATATTTTACTTTGTTTTTGTTTTGTTACTAGTTGTTGTAGAGGAAAACTACCTTAGTTGTTTTTATGAAAACTTTCTTGGCTTTGAGTTTTGTCTTAAGTGTTTCCTTCATCAACCTTGTTGCTTTTGTTCTTGTGTTACATTGTGATTGTCAGTTTTGATTGATAGAAGTGTTTGCTTATGAATGCAATGGTTGTTATATAGATTTCTCATCGGAGAGTGACGAATAGTCTATCAAGTTATTTCTGAGAGTGATCTTTATCTTCATCAACAGTACAGGCAAGTTCACTTTGACCATCTTTTCATACCTATGTTTTATTGCATGTAGTGACATCGTTCAACAGAATCCCTCCCGTAGTGTTATTGAAATTCTTGTAGTTGAGTAGAATGCATGAGGTAGGAACCCACCACTTGTTACTAAAGCCCCGGGAACGCTAGTTAGTGCAATGCTATGCTAAAGTAGACGGGGTCTGGCATGAGTGTTCGTGAGTGGTGTGAAGAAGGACTCCACGTCAAAACGACGACTTCATGAAGACATCTTCAAGTCCTGCATCTTCAAGACCTCAAGACTTCAAGACTCGAGAAGACAAATTTTCAATACACACTACTGGGTGAAGGATGGTTGATTGGGCATCCCTGGAGAAACCAGTGGATGGCCGGGATGCATGGAGAAGCGCCATGACATCTTGCGGAAAGCTTCACCCAGACTCAAAGAGAAGGATGAATTCTTCATGCCCGGAAGCTTACCTGTGTAGCCACAAGTCATTATGGGCTCTGGCTTGGTTGATCTTTGTTGTGACTGCTGGGCAGTGCTACGAGATGTAGTCGACGTTAGGATTGGGATGGGCACTGTCGGACAGTCAGGGAAGCACTCTGAAAGACCATGTTTCTTTCATCCTGTTCTCAAACACCAGGCAATGCGAGGACTTACCAGGAGGGAAAGAATCTTGTGGGTAAAGTACACAACACTCTGCAGAGTTAAACCTAATTGATTAGCCGTGTCCCCAGTTACGGACAATTTGAGCTTCTAGACTTGGATCTATCTCTGAACTCTCAACACTGGACTGATAACTAATTGTGGGCAACTTAATGATACTTATGGGCATTGAGACATTGGTTGGCGGAACCATGTCATGATAGGTAACTCCATAGTGAAATTCCTGATATTCCTTTGTTGTAGGGAAAATAAAATCAGCTTTTACGCAAAAACTTAGACACAGAGCCACAAAGCCTTTGCATATAGAATAGTCTTTATTCTTCTGTTCTTCTATGGTGATCTTGCCAGTACATTCAATGTACTGACCTACACGGCTGCAACGTCTCATGTTGCAGATACTCTTCTACGACGGGTAAGAGTACGATTCAGGGTTATGGTCCGCACTCAACTTGCCGTTGGTGTTATTGGGACTCCACTCCCGTTGACTGTATCCGCTGCTATTTTAAGGTATATATCAGTTTTACGCTATTTACATGTGATTGCACTTTGATATATACATTGATGTACTGTGTGTGCCAGCATACTGATCCAGGGATGGCACAGAAAACACAGAGGCTTGACTCGTTTTGAGTCGGGTCGCTACAGAAATGGTATCAGAGCACATGTTGACTGTAGGACGTGACCCTAGAAACTGGAAAGCCTTAGGAAATGATTTCTTGAAAACTTTGTTTTCAAAATATCTTCTGCTTCTCATCCCTTCTGAGTTTTATCAAGAGTTAGAAAATACCCTTTTCCCCTTGACCACACGAAGGATCAACTAAGACCTCTCCAAGAAGGACAAGATATCAGACAACTGGTGACCAACTCAGACAAAGATGTATTCCATTATGGAAGAGCTACAAAAGAATTGAAGATTATACAGATCTGAAGAAATTGAAGGCCATGAAGAATTTCCAAGATATTATGCCCCTAGAAGACCAAACCCCTGTTGTATACTTACGTTAGATACGATGATTTGTGAGCTGTCATTTGAGTGTAAGTTTTAATTTTTGACAGCCACAACAAAAAAAAATCTATTTTCAAAACCATTGTTTGTATTGTGTGTATCCCCTCCTTTCTCTCCCTTACCCATCTCATCCCCAAAACCTTGAACCCAATAGATGATGAGTGAAGCTGGACTTGTGTATTCTGGATCAATGACTTGGTTAGAGACAGAAGAATGGATTCAGAACATGGAGGATCACCTAAGGAGTAACCTTGTTACAAGGAACGAGATGGTCCAATATGCTCTACGGTACTTTGCAGAAGGTGCTACACATTGGTGGAAGATGCATGAAGCTATCCATGATAGGCAAGCATCCAACACTTGGGAAGAATTCAAGATAACTCTGAAAGGATCTCATGTTGTTACCAACACCCAGAAGCCCCGTCGCAAAGATGTGAAGAAGATTTGTGCCTGCAAGATATGTGGAGAGATAGGACACACCCAGGCAAAACACAAGTATGGATGCTCTCATTGTGAATAAAATCACCCTGCTGAGGAATGCCCAACTGGGCAGGTGACATGTGTCTTGTGTGAAGGAACTATGCATTACCCAGCTCAATGCCAAATGTACCCCAAGGTACAAGAAGACATCAAGCAGCAGAAGGAAGCCATGAAGTAAGCCTTCAGAGAAAACTTAGGAGAACTTATGACGAAGGAAGATGTTGAAGACCCTAAAGGAGAAGGCCTAACCAGATTTTACTCCAATGTCTGCTATTCATGTGGGGAAGAAGGACATTTCTCACAGGACTGTACGAAGGAAAGAAAAGAGTATCTGGGAAACTTCCCGACAGAAGAAGTGGAGTTTGATCCACAGGAAATTAAAGTTTTGATCGGAACAAAGCACCTCAGGAAGGGACTAGCCCCTGAACAGAAGGACCTGGGTCATATCAGATGTTTCAAGTGTAAGGATATGGGCCACTATACCAATAAGTGCCCAAGAAATGGACCAGAACTTCCAGGAGCAAACAACAACATCAAGAAGACCCAAGATATGTCAGAAATCATTTGTTTTTAGTGCAAGAAGACAGGACACTAGTCCTATACCTGTCCAGAGAAGAATGGCTAAGCATGAGTAGTCTGAGTTTTGGATTCTGGATGTAACAAACGTAATAGGTAGCACTCTTACAATTTTGGAGTTGTGTAATGGAACTCTCAGAGTTTGTAATAAATTCATGAGTCAATGGAAATTATGGTGTCATGATTTATCTTATGTTGAAATATGTGAGTTGTTACTCTATGACCCAAGATCTCCGACCATTTTTGAGGATATGAGAAAATTTGGTCAAAACAGACCTGAGTGCATTTCATTTTAAGTGTGGTAGTGACCACAGGTACCTCCCGGTTAAGGAATTTGGATCAGTGAATACGGATGAAGAGAATGTGGAACCATATCCAAACTATCTGGATGATAACCTTTGTGACAAAGTGATTTTGAAGTTTGAATATTGAGAAAAGGAATGATTGTGATGAAACCATACCCAAGGTTAAATAGACCAATGGAAAGGAAAATGAATTCCGCGGAGTGGAATCTTGACATTGATGTACTGTGTGTGCCAGCATACTGATCCAGGGATGGCACAGAAAACACAGAGGCTTGACTCGTTTTGAGTCGGGTCGCTACAGTAGATACGAGGCCATAGGATTCACTAGTGGCTTCTCTCATGAGTATAACGCACGGTGGGTGAACAAATTACTGTTGGGCAATTGATAGAAAATCGAATAGTCATGACAATATCCAAGGCAATGATCATTATATAGGCATCACGTCCAAGATAAGTAGACTAACTCCTGCCTGCATCTACCACTATTACTCCACACATCGACCGCTATCCAACATGCATCTAGTGTATTAAGTTCATGGAAAAACAGAGTAATGCAATAATAACAATGACATGACGTAGAAAAGATCTATTCATGTAGGAATAGACCCCATCTTGTTATCCTTAATAGAATGATACATGCGTGTCTTGCTCCCCCTTCTGTCACTGGGAAAGAACACCACAAGATCGAACCCATCACAAAGCACCTCTTCCCATGGCAAGAAAAATCGATCTAGTTGCCTAACTAAACCAAAGATTCAAAGAAGAAATACGACGCTATAAGAAATCATGCATGTAAGAGATCAAAGAAGACTCAAATAATATTCATGGATAGAAACTGATCATGAACTCAAAATTCATCGGATCCCAACAAACACACCGCAAAAGTTTACATCAAATAGATCTCCAAGAGACTATTGTATTGAGAATCATAAGAGAGAGAGAGAGAGAGGAAGCCATCTAGCTACTGCCTACGAACCCATAGGTCTATGGTGGACTACTCACGCATCATAGGAGAGGCACCTATGATGAAGATGAACCCCTCCGTGATGGTGTCTAGATTGGATCTCGAGGTTCTCGAACTTGCGGCGGCTGGAATTCTGTTTCATTGACTCCCGTCAGATTTTTGGAATATTTGGAAATTTATAGGCATCAGAGGCGGTGGAGAAGGTTCTGTCGGATTTTGGGCCCCGCAAAACCCTCTAGGTTCGAACACATGGGCGTGTGCAAAGCTCCCCCATAGACTTGCCCCACTTAGCTCGCTACTCGATGGAAACTATGGCAAACTCGCACGATGACGAGGAAGAAGATGAACACGGTGGTTTACCCAAGTTCGGGCCGCTGGGAAGCGTAATACCCTACTCCTACTTTTGTGGATTGCCTCTCGAGGAGGTGTGGTGGATGATCTAGTACAGTGTTTTTTGAACCTCGCAAGGGGGCTCTAGTGGTGTTCTTCACTCTCTACCTTGCCTTGTGGTTGGTCGAGTGGTTCCGTTCCCTCCCTTCTATGGTGCGGCCTAGCCTCTATATATAGCAGTGGCCCGGGTCCTCTTCCCTTATCACAATGGCGGGAAGGGATCCCACAACAACCAAATTTGAAGGGGGATAGGAGTACATCCACACCCTGTCCTAAGGTGGTCTTTGCCTGCAAAGTAGTTGTCGATGATGGAGAGGTGGGCTCGGCGATGACATTCGCCCTGCGGGGCTCTTGGTCGTGGTCTTGTTGCACTGGAATGGAAACCTTTGGGTGGCACTTCGGGCACTTGTGTACGTCCTTGCTCCCTTTGCACCAAAGGGGAAACTGCACTGCCTAGCGCGTTGGTGCCCGCCTGTCCTTGCCTGCGTCATCTTTGACTCCCGAGGCCGGGTTCTGCATAGAGATCTCCGCTACTCTGGAGGGGGGCCCGAGGAGGCCCATCCTTGCTGGTCTTGGGGTCGTTCTTCCTCGCATGGCTGCGGTCCTCGTGAGGGCCTTGTCTCGAGTGGAGCCGCGCGAGGCCATGCCTGGCTAACGAGGTGGGACATGTCCTGGCCCGCAGGCAGGCAGGCCTGGGTACCCCCATTCCTAGAACATCGACAGTAGCCCCCAGGCCCAAGGCACGCTCGAGCTAGCCTCAAGGTGAATCCTTGAGGGTGGCCCGAAGCGCCGCAGTCTCCAATTCCTGGGTGGCCAGGACTGCTGCGCGTCGTGCGGCTGATGTCGGGCATCTCTCGGCCACCGCCCGAATCGACAAAAGCCTGACTTCCAGCGCCGAGCCATTACTGCTTTCCTCTTCAGCGCGCCTACTCTCACTCCCGGATCCCGGCCTTAGCTGAGATTTCTCTAGATCCGGCGCCGCCCCGTCCTTCTTCTTGCCGCATCGGCCCTGCGATCTTCCCAATGGCTCCTGCCGGCAAGCCGAGGCCAGAGGCCCAAAGCTCAGCCTCCGCTCCCATCTCACCGGCGCTTTCCGAGTCCACCATTTCCAAGGACGGAGACCTTGTCCCTGTGCTCCCGTCGGTGGAGAATAGGAGCAACGAGTGTGGGCAGACCTTGATATGGGGCGCCTCCTTGGAGAAGCGGCCCTCACCCAGGCCAGCCTATCCCTTCTTCCTTCATAGCGTCTTCGTCGGGCTCGTCCGCCTTTCTCTGCGTTCTTCACCATCATCCTCGACCACTATGGGATTGAATCCCTTCATATTCAGCCCAACTCCATCCTGCTGTTGTTCGTCTTTTCCTCTTACTGTGAAGCTTTCATGGGCGGGAAACCTTCGGTGGCCCTCTTCCGACACTTCTTCACCTTGCGCGTGCACGACGGTGCTCAGCGGTCGGCGTGCATCTCCTTCGTCACCGTCCAGAGCAGTAACATGCTCTTAAAGCCGGGAAGAAGGTGGAGAACTTTCGGCACTGTTGGGTCTTCATGGATCTCGATAGTTCCAACCCCTGCTTGGAGCTGCCGTAGGGGCTATCGGAGAAGACCTCCTCGTGAAGCTCCATGAAGCTTTCTAACCCCCGGGCCAAACCCGTCCTGGAGCGGATTTCTCGTGACATCAGTGCCAGGAAGCTGACTGGGGGGATGATAGTGAAGGAGTTCTTGACGGAGCGCCTGGCGCCCCTCTAGACTCACTCTAGGCCCCTGTGGGACTATCAGGGCAGTGTCTAACGATGGCAATGGGTCGGGTTTGGTGCGGGTGGAGCTGGTCCAAATCCAACCCATGACCCATGTTCCTACCTTCTGCCCATCCACCAAACTATCCATGGGCACAAGTTGTGCCCATGCCCAAACCCATTGGATACCCATATACCCATGGAGCTCCATGGGCAAAGAAAAATCAGCATGACACCTTCCCAAAGTTGAAATTAACTCATCATCGCTCATTCGCAAATGACAACATAAGATACAAGCCTAAGTAGGCAGAAAGTACATTGTTCAAATATTGTCCACACATACAATGAAAACTAAAATAGTCTAATAGTAAAAAAACTTGTCTTAAATCTTATTACATAAAAAATGAAGTAAACCACGCAATGATAGTCGGATTAGATTAGGTTGTGGGTTGTCGCAAGGCCGCCATATTAGATTAGGTTGGGGGTGTGGGTTGACGCAAGGTAGTTGGATTAGATTAGGTTTAATAACTAGGTTGTGGGGATGAGGGAGCATGGGTAGGGTTTTGACCTTTTCTAACCACGAGCGACTTGGTTTGCACATTTTCTTAGCCCAGGTTGACTATCATATGGCCCTACCTATTATACAGGTATCCACTGGATATCCATGGAGCAGAACTCATAACCGTGCCCAAACCACCTATTCGCGGGTATCCAAATCCATGAATCCATGGGCAGAAATGTGCTCCATACCCTAGCAGTGGCGACAACCGCAGTCTTCGGTCTGCATGCATAATCCCCGAGGAATTGAGCAGGACTATGGCAACCCTGCTCCACGGCGACCCCAGAGATCACCCCGATGCCTACACCCCGTTGTACCGCCACGATGACGTGGCCTCTTTGGTCGCCATGATGCATGTCTTCAATGAACTAGGGCTCTCCCCAGTTGAGGGCCTTGGCTCCCTGGTGATGGTGTCCTTCGGCAACACCACGGGCGGGGAGGATTCAATGAAGACAACGGACAACAATCCGGTGGGAGCGTCTCCCCCGTCATAGAGCATGCTCTTGCGCGATCTTGAGGATGACGACGATGCTGGTGAAGCTTCTGATGTAGGCTCTCCGCGTCAAGCCAAGGTCCCCACAGGGCCTAGGACGACCCCTCATGCCACACGGTCCGCCTGCCTGGTGACCCCTAGGAAGCATGGGGCAGAGTCTCCTCCGGTGGGACATGACTCTGCAGTCATGGCGGTTGAGGTGTCGACCTCGCAGGATCGCAGTCGACGGGCCAGGTGGACGAGGCCGGGGCCGTGGCGATCCCTCCAGCGGCTGCTCTGGCATATAGTACCCCTTCTCCCCAGCATGGTGGTGCCATCATCGAGAGAAGCGAAGGCACCGCCGTCGTCGTCGGAGCAGAGGGGAAGAGGAAGTGGGTCGACGTTGAGGAGTAAGTAACCTGGTTCAGTCTTGTGCACCTGCCGGTAGCTCGCGTGCTAACGATTCTTCCTTTGCCTGGTAACTAGGAACGCCGCTGCGCCGAAGATGAGGAAAAAGAAGGCAGGCATCAAGCCGACTGCGTCTTTTGATGCTCCGCCCGCTCCTGTTGTGTCGTCGTCACCCGACGAGGTGCGTGCGGGTGAGGGGGTGGAGGCTCGCGAGGCAACTCTCCTGGTCACCACCTCGGAGCCCCATGATGTCTGTTGGCATGGTCGCTCTTGTCTTTGGGAGTGTGTCAGTGCCGATGTCCGGAGGGAAAGCCCTAGAGGGCCAGCCGCCTGTTGATCTGTCTGCATCTGTCTTGCCCTTGGTCGTTGTGTAGCCTCCCGAGCCACCTGCTCCTTGTGCTGCTGCCTCCCGAGGCATGTCGCCTGCGATCGCGCAAGCAGCTCCTCCAGAGGAGGCCTTGGTGCCTTCGTCACGCGGCCTCGACGTCCTGGACGGGGCCTTCGCCGCTCAGGGTCAAGCTTGAGACGCCCTCGTGGGTGCTGATGATCGCCTCGCGAGTGAGCGCCTAGTGCTCCTCTTTGAGTGGATCCGGGCCAACGCCTATGTTGTGATGGCCTGGTGCCAAGCCGAGGCCACCATGGTGAAGAGCGAGAAGGAGGCTGCGTCGGACAAAGCAGCCCTCGAGGTGGCGCTAGGTGACAAGGCGTCTGCTACAGGGTGTCGTGACGAGGAGGAGTCCCTCTTGAGGGTTCTTCTGGGAGAGAAGTCCACGCTTGAGGATCAACTGCATCAGCAGGGGGAAGCCCTCAAGACCTGCAAGGCCCAGTTTGCCGTCTGGAACTCCGAGCTGTCCCAGGCAATGGCCGACCTTGTCGCAGCGCGAGAGCACCTGGACGTGCGGGAAAAGGAGGCTGCCCTGGAGAATGTTGGAAATATGCCCTAGAGGCAATAAATAAAGTGTTTATTATTGTATTTCCTTGTTCATGATAATCGTTTATTATCCATCCTATAATTGTATTAATTGGAAACATGGATACATGTGTGGATACATAGACAAACACAATGTCCCTAGTATGCCTCTAATGAACTAGCTCGTTGATTGAAAGATGGTTAAGGTTTCCTAGCCATGGACATGAGATGTCATTTGATAACGGGATCACATCATTAGGAGAATGATGTGATGGACCAAGACCCAAACTACAAATGTAGCTTATGATCGTGTCAGTTTATTGCTACTATTTTTTGCATGTCAAGTATATGTTCCTATGACCGTGAGATCATGCAACTCACAGATATCGGAGGAGTACCTTGTGTGTATCAAATGTCGCAACGTAACTAGGTGACTATAAAGGTGCTCTACAGGTGTCTCCGAGGGTCTCTGTTGAGTTGGCATGGATCGAGACTGGGATTTGTTACTCCGTGTGACGGAAAGGTATCTTAGGGCCCACTCGGTAATACAACATCAAAATGAGCCTTGCAAGCAATGTGACTAATTGTTAGTTGCGGGATCTTGTATTACGGAACGAGTAAAGAGACTTGCCGGTAACGAGATTGAACTAGGTATGGAGATACCGACGATCGAATCTCGGGCAAGTAACATACCGAAGAACAAAGGGAACATCATACGGGATTAACTGAATCCTTGACATAGAGGTTCGACCGATAAAGATCTTCGTAGAATATGTAGGAACCAATGTGGACATCCACGTCCCTCCATTGGTTATTGACCGTAGAGGTGTCTCAGTCATGTCTACATAGTTCTCGAACCCGTAGGGTCTGCACACTTAAGGTTTAGTGACGTTTCGGTAGTGTAGAGTTATGTATGGTGGTGACCGAAGTTTCTTCGTTGTCCCGGATGAGATCCCGGAAGTCATGAGGAGCTCCAGAATGGTCCGGAGGTAAATATTCATATATAGGAAGTCCCAGTTTGGTCGGAGGAAAAGTTTCGGGCTCATCGGTAGTGTACCGGGAGACCTCCGGGAGGGGTATTTCGACCCAAGAGGCTTCATGGGCTGTGGGAGAGTATTAACCAGCCCTTAGTGGTCTATTGGAATAGCCACAACAGGCCCATGCGGCTGGGGGAAGAGTCCCAAAGGAAAAAAGAGTGGAAAAAAGGCAAAAAGGGAGAGTCCTACTCCTACTAGGAGTGGAGAAGGAGTAGGACTCCTCCCCTTTGGCTTCGGCCGACTCCAAGAGGGGCTCAGCCCTGCGCCAGCCCTCCTCCTCCTCTCCTCCTATATATACTGGTGGAATAGAAGGGTTTTGCATAGAATTTATGGCCTCGTGCTACCCGTTCCACCGGTGCTCCTCTAGATCGGTTTTCCGCAGTGCTTAGGCGAAGCCCTGCCGGAATCACTCCACCACCATCGCTGGAGCGCCGTCACGCTGCCGGTGAACTCTTCCTCCTCTCCCCCTCCTCTTGCTGGATCAAGACGGTGGAGATCGTCATCAAGCTACACGTGTGCTGAACGCGGAGGTGCCGTCCGTTCGGTACTAGATCGGAAGGATCGTGATCAAGGCCACAGGATGTTCATGATTGGATCGCGGGACGGATCATGACGAGATCGCGGGACTGTTCTTGATTAGATCACGGGACGCTCGGCGATTTGGATCGCGAAGACGTTCGACTACACCAACCGCGTTTCTTAACGCTTCCCGCTTAGCGATCTACAAGGGTACGTAGATCCACTCTCCCTCTCGTAGATGCTCATCACCATGGATAGGTTTGCGTGTGCGTAGGAAATTTTTTGTTTCCCATGTGACGTTCCCCAACAGTGGATCATGAGCTAGGTTGATGGTTCGATGAGATCTCGAGTAGAATACAAAAGGTTTGTGGGCGTTGATGCTTAGATTGCTTCCTTCCTTGGTCGGATTTTGGTTCAGCGATATTGTGAGATGAAGTGGCCCGAACCAACATTACTCGTACGCTTACGAGAGACCGGTTCCCTTGATACAACTCGTTGCCTAGAAGGCTTGCGGGTGGCAGTTTCTCTCACTTTAGTTGGATCGGATTCGACAAAGGCGGTCCTTGAGAAGGTTTGAAAGCAAATTATGTATCACCGTTGTGGTTTATGCGTAGGTGAGAATCGTTCTTGCTAGAAACCCGTTGCAGCCACGTAAAACATGCAACAACAATTAAAGGACGTCTAACTTGTTTTTGCAGGGTATGTTGTGATGTGATATGGCCAATTACATGATGTGATGTATCTGATGTATGAGATGATCATGTGATGTATAGAATTTCATGACTTGCATGTCAATGAGTACGGCAACCGGCAGGAGCCATAGGGTTGTCTTTAATTATTGTATGACCTGCGTGTCAATCATTAAGCGCTAGGTAATGCTTTACTTTATCGCTAAACGGTGGCAATAGTAGTAAAAGCATGCAGGGCGTGATAACCTCGATGGCGACACGTTGATGGAGATCATGGTGTCGTGCCGGTGACGATGAAGATCATGCCGGTGCTTTCAAGATGGAGATCTAAAGCACGAGTTCATGGCCATATCATGTCACTTATGAATTGCATGTGACGTTAATCCTTTTATGCACCTTGTTATGCTTAGTACGACAGTAGCATTATAAGGTGATCCCTCACTTAAATTTCTCACCTTCACTGATGACTTAAGTAGATATGGGTATATTTACTTAATGAAACACAAGTCTGAAACGTTTGAAAAGTTCAAGCAATTTCAGAGTGAGGTTGAGAATCATCGTAACAAGAAGATTAAGTTCCTACGATCTGATCGAGGAGGTGAATATCTCAGTTATGAGTTTGGCAGTCACTTAAGACAATGTGGAATTATTTCACAGTTGACACCGCCCGGAACACCACAGCATAATGGTGTGTCCGAACGTCGTAATCGAAACTTATTAGATATGGTGCGTTCTATGATGTCTCTTGCTGATTTCCCACTATCGTTTTGGGGTTATGCATTAGAGACAGCTGCATTCACTTTAAATAAGGCACCATCAACATCCGTTGAGACGACGCCATATGAACAATGGTTTGGCAAGAAGCCAAAGTTGTCGTTTCTTAAAATTTGGGGATGTGATGCTTATGTCAAAAAGCTTCAGCCTGAAAAGCTGGAACCCAAAGCGGAGAAATGCGTCTTCATAGGATACCCGAAAGAGACAGTCGGGTATACCTTCTATCTCAGATCCGAAGGCAAAGTGTTTCTCGCTAAAAACGGAACATTTCTTGCGAAAGAGTTTCTCTCGAAAGAATTGAGTGGGAGGAAAATAGAGCTTGATGAGGTTATTGAACCTTTACTTCAACCAGAAAGTAGCGCAGCGCAGAAAGATGTTTCTGTGGAACCTACGATGGTAGAAGAGGAAGTTAATGATGATGATCATGAAGCTTCGGATCAAATAGCTATTGAACCTCGTAGGCCGACAAGGCCGCGTACTACCCCTGAGTGGTACGGCAACCCTGTCTTGGAGGTCAGGTTGTTTGACAACAATGAACCTACGAGCTATGGAGGAGCAGTGATGGGACCAGATTCCGAGAAATGGTTAGAGGCCATGAAATCCGAGATGGGATCCATGTATGAAAACAAAGTATGGACTTTGGAAGTATTACCTGAAGGGTGAAAGGCCATTCAGAACAAATGGATCTTTAAGAAGAAAACAGACGCGGACGGTAATGTCACCGTCTATAACGCTCGACTTGTGGCAAAGGTTTTTCACAAGTTCAAGGAGTTGACTACGATGAGACTTTCTCACCCGTAGCGATGCTTAAGTCTGTCAGAATCATGTTAGCAATAGTTGCCTATTTCGACTTTGAAATTTGGCAGATGGATGTAAAAACAGCGTTCCTCAACGGTTTCCTTGAGGAAGAGTTGTATATGATGCAACCCGAAGGTTTTGTCGATCCAGAGAATGCTGACAAAGTTTTCAAACTCCAGCGATCCATTTATGGACTGGTGCAAGCATCTCGGAGTTGGAATAAGCGCTTTGATGAGGTGATCAAAGCGTTTGAGTTTATACAAGTTACAGAGAAGCTTGTATTTACAAGAAAGTGAGTGGGAGCTCTATAGCGTTTCTAGTATTATATGTGGATGACATATTGCTGATTGGAAACAATATAGAAATGCTGGAAAGCGTGAAGGAATATTTGAACAAGAGTTTTTCAATGAAGGACCTAGGAGAAGCTGCTTTCATATTAGGCATTAAGATCTATAGAGATAGATCGAGACGCTTAATAGCACTTGCACAGAGCACATACCGTGATAAAGTTTTGAAGAAGTTCAAAATGGAACAGTCCAAGAAGGGGTTCTTGCCTGTATTACAAGGTGTAAAGTTGAGTAAGACGCAATGCTCAGTCACTGCAGAAGATAGAGAAAAGATGAGTGTCATCCCCTATGCTTCAGCCATAGGCTCTATCATGTATGCAATGCTGTGCACAAGACCCGATGTCAGCCTTGCCATAAGTATGGCCGAAAGGTTTCAAAGTGATCCTGGAATGGAGCACTGGCAAGCGGTCAAGAATATCCTTAAGTACCTGAAAAGGACTAAGGAAATGTTTCTCGTTTATGAAGGTGATGAAGAGCTCGTCGTAAAGGGTTACGTCGATGCAAGCTTTGACACTGATCCGGACGACTTTAAGTCGCAAACCGGATACGTATTTATTCTTAATGGGGGAGCGGTAAGCTGGTGCAGTTCCAAGCAAAGCGTGGTAGCTGATTCTACGTGCGAAGCAGAATACATCGCAGCCTTGGAGGCGGGAAAGGAAGGTGTCTGGATGAAGCAGTTCATGACACATCTTGGAGTACTGCCTAGTGCACTGAATCCAATGAACCTGTTCTGTGACAACACTGGTGCCATTGCTCTGGCCAAGGAACCAAGGTTTCACAAGAGGACCAGACACATAAAGCGATGCTTCAACTCCATCCGCGATTACATCTTGGAGAAAGACATAAATATTTGCAAAGTGCACACAGATCCGAATGTTGTAGACCCGTTGACTAAACCTCTTCCAAGGGCTAAGCATGATCAACACCAGAACTGCATGGGTGTTCGATTCATTACAATGTAAATTACATAGTGATGTGAACTAGATTATTGACTCTAGTGCAAGTGGGAGACTGTTGGAAATATGCCCTAGAGGCAATAAATAAAGTGTTTATTATTGTATTTCCTTGTTCATGATAATCGTTATTATCCATGCTATAATTGTATTAATTGGAAACATGGATACATGTGTGGATACATAGACAAACACAATGTCCCTAGTATGCCTCTAGTCAACTAGCTCGTTGATTGAAACATGGTTAAGGTTTCCTAGCCATGGACATGAGATGTCAGTTGATAACGGGATCACATCATTAGGAGAATGATGTGATGGACAAGAACCAAACTACAAACGTAGCTTATGATCGTGTCAGTTTATTGCTACTGTTTTCTGCATGTCAAGTATATGTTCCTATGACCATGAGATCATGCAACTCACAGATATCGGAGGAGTACCTTGTGTGTATCAAATGTCGCAACGTAACTGGGTGACTATAAAGGTGCTCTACAGGTGTCTCTGAGGGTGTCTGTTGAGTTGGCATGGATCGAGACTGGGATTTGTTACTCCGTGTGACGGAGAGGTATCTTAGGGCCCACTCGGTAATACAACATCAAAATGAGCCTTGCAAGCAATGTGACAAATTGTTAGTTGCGGGATCTTGTATTACGGAACGAGTAAAGAGACTTGCCGGTAACGAGATTGAAATAGGTATGGAGATACCGACGATCGAATCTCGGGCAAGTAACACACCGAAGAACAAAGGGAACATCATACGGGATTAACTGAATCCTTGACATAGAGGTTCGACCGATAAAGATCTTCGTAGAATATGTAGGAACCAATGTGGACATCTAGGTCCCGCCATTGGTTATTGACCGTAGAGGTGTCACGGTCATGTCTACATAGTTCTCGAACCCGCAGGGTCTGCACACTAAAGGTTTGGTGATGTTTCGGTAGTGTAGAGTTATGTATGGTGGTGACCGAAGTTTGTTCGGTGTCCCGGATGAGATCCCAGACGTCATGAGGAGCTCCGGAATGGTCCGGAGGTAAAGATTCATATATAGGAAGTCCCAGTTTGGTCGCCGGAAAAGTTTCGGGCTCCTCGGTAGTGTACCGGGAGTGCCGGTAGTGTACCGGGAGACCTCCGGGAGGGGTATTTCGACCCAAGAGGCTTCATGGGCTGTGGGAGAGTATTAACCAGCCCTTAGTGGGATGGTGGAATAGCCACAACAGGCCCATGCAGCTTGGGGAAGAGTCCCAAAGGAAAAAGAGTGGAAAAAAGGCAAAAAGGGAGAGTCCTACTCCTACTAGGAGTGGAGGAGGAGTAGGACTCCTCCCCCTTGGCTTCGGCCGACTCCAAGAGGGGCTCAGCCCTGCGCCAGCCCTCCTCCTCCTCGCCTCCTATATATACTTGTGGAATAGAAGGCTTTTGCACAGAATTTACGGCCTCGTGCTACCCGTTCCACAGGTGCTCCTCTAGATCGATTTTCCGCAGTGCTTAGGCGAAGCCCTGCCGGAATCACTCCACCACCATCGCCGGAGCGCCGTCATGCTGCCGGTGAACTCTTCCTCCTCTCCCCCTCCTCTTGCTGGATCAAGACGGTGGAGATCGTCATCAAGTTGCACGTGTGCTGAACGCGGAGGTGTCGTCCGTTCGGTACTAGATCGGAAGGATCGTGATCAAGGCCACGGGTTGTTCGTGATTGGATCGCGGGACGGATCATGACGAGATCGCGGGACTGTTTGTGATTAGATCGCAGGACACTCGGCGATTTGGATCGCGAAGACGTTCGACTACACCAACCGCGTTTCTTAACGCTTCCCGCTTAGCGATCTACAAGGGTACGTAGATCCACTCTCCCTCTCGTAGATGCTCATCACCATGGATAGGTTTGCGTGTGCGTAGGAAATTCTTTGTTTCCCATGTGATGTTCCCCAACAGAGAAGGCCCGGCTCGAAAACAGTGAAAAGGCTCGAGCTGAGGCCAAAGAGAAAAAGTCTGTGGAGCTCAGCGCCCTTCCCTCGGTTGAACTCAGGCTAGCGCTCCACTCCCTCTGCCGTGAAGGGTTTGCAGAACCCCTGGTGGCTCTGGAGAGCAGTTTCGCAAGGCTCGCTTTGAAGCTTGTCGAGCCGTTGGAGGGTGCAATTCCCAAGGTGGGGAAGTCTTGGAGAGCGAGTGCCGCGACCTCTTTTTTGAGGCCGTGGTGCGCGTCTTACGCCATCTTCACCTTCGTGAGCTAGGGTTTGACCTCGACTCCGTTATCCACCCGGGCGCCCCCGAGGTCCGCAGCAGTGCAGCGGCAGCGGTGAAGAGCGCCGTGGAGGCGCTGGAGAAGAGGTTCACCCACATCACCCTTCCCCCGCCTCCTGAAGCTGTAGGGTTTAGCGGTGAAGAAGACAATGTAGGGAGACGTAGTAGTAAATCAAAATTTTCTACGCGTTCACCAAGATCTATCTATGGAGAAACCAGCAATGAGAAGGAAGAGATTGCATCTTCATACCTTTTAAGATTGCTAAGCGGAAGCGTTACAAGAACGCGGTTGGTGGAGTCGTACTCATAGCGATTCAGATCGCGGTGGACTCTGATCTTAGCGCCAAACAACGACGCCTCCGCATTCAACACACGTGCAGCCCGGTGACGTCTCCTATGCCTTGATCCAGCAAGGAGGGAGGAGAGGTTGAGGGAGAGCTCCGGCAGCACGACGGCGTGGTGATGGTGGAGCTGCGTGGTCTCCGGCAGGGCTTCGCCAAGCACTACGGAGAACGAGGAGAAGGAGAAGTACGGCTGCGCCGAGAGGGATAGAGAGTTGTGTCTCAAACAGCCCCAAGGGCACCACTATATATAGGAGGAGGAGGATGGAGGGTTGCGCCCTAGGGTTTCCACCCTAGGGTGGTGCGGCAGCCACCAGATCTGATCTGGTGCGACGGCCAGAGGGAGAGAGGTTTGGCCGGCACCCTAGGTGGACCTTAGGCCCATCTGAGCCTAGGGTTTGCCCCCTCTCTTCCCTTGCTGCGCCTTGGGCCCTTGTGGGGGCGCACCAGCCCATCTAGGGGTTGGTTCCCTCCCACTTGTGGCCCATGAAGCCCTCTGGGGCCGGTGGCATCACTTGGTGGACCCCCGGAACCCTTCCGGTGGTCCCGGTACGTTACCGATAACGCCCGAAACATTTCCGATAACCAAAACCTCACTTCATATATATCAATCTTTGTCTCCGAACTATTCCAGAACTCCTCGCGACGTCCGGGATCTCATCCGGGACTCCGAACAACCTTCGGTAACCACGTCCACTATTTCCTTATAACCCTAGCGTCATCGAACCTTAAGTGTGTAGACCCTACGGGTTAGGGAGACACATAGACATGACCGAGACACCTCTCCGATCAATAACCAACAACGGGATCTAGATACCCATGTTGGCTCCCACATGCTCCATGATGATCTCATCGGATGAACCACGATGTCCGGGATTCAATCAATCTCGTATACAATTCCCTTTGTCTACCGGTATGATACTTGCCCGAGATTCGATTGTTGGTATCCCTATACCTTGTTCAATCTCGTTACCGGCAAGTCTCTTTACTCATTCCGCAACACATCATCCCGTGGCTAACTCCTTAGTCACATTGAGCTCATTATGATGATGTCTTGCCGAGTGGGCCCAGAGATACCTCTCCGTCATACGGAGTGATAAATCCCAGTCTCGATTCGTGCCAAACCAACAGACGGTTTTGGAGATACCCGTAGTGCACCTTTATAGCCACCCAGTTTCGTTGTGACGTTTGGCACACCCAAAGCATTCCTATGGTATCCGTGAGTTGCACAATCTCATGGTCTAAGGAAATTATACTTGACATTGGAAAAGCTTTAGCAGACAAACTACATGATCTTGTGCTATGGTTAGGATTGGGTCTTGTCCATCACATCATTCTCCTAATGATGTGATCCCGTTATCAACAACATCCAAAGTCCATGGTCATGAAACCATGACCATCTATTGATCAACGAGCTAGCCAACTAGAGGCTCACTAGGGACACATTGTGGTCTATGTATTCACACATGCATTATGGTTTCCGGTTAACACAATTATAGCATGAACAATAGACAATTATCGTGAACAAGGAAATACAATAATAACCATTTTATTATTGCCTCTAGGGCATATTTCCAACAGTATCCCACTTGCACTAGAGTCAATAATCTAGTTACATTGTGATGAATCGAACACCCATAGCATTCTGGTGTTGATCATGTTTTGGTCGTGAGAGAGGATTAGTTAATGGATCTGTGACATTCAGATCCCTATGCACTTTACAAATATCTATATCTCCCTCCTGAATGTAATCACGGATGGAGTTGAAGTGGCGCTTGATGTGTCTTGTCTTCTTGTGAAACCTGGGCTCCTTCGCAAGGGCAATAGCTCCAGTGTTGTCAAGAATAGAGTGATCGGGCCCGACGCACTTGAAATTACTCCTAGGTCGGTGATGAACTCCTTCATCCAGACTCCTTCCTTTGCCGCTTCCGAAGCAGCTATGTACTCCGCTTCACATGTAGATGCCGCCATGATGCTTTGCTTGCTGCTACACCAGCTAACTGCCCCTCCGTTCAAAATATACACGTATCCGGTTTGTGACTTGGAGTCGCCCGGATCTGTGTCGAAACTAGCATCGGTGTAACCCTTTACGACGAGCTCTTCGGCACCTCCATATACGAGAAATATGTCCTTTGTCCTTTTCAGGTACTTCAGGATATTCTTGACCGTTGTCCAGTGTTCCGCTCTGGGATCACTTTGGTACCTCCCTACCAAACTTATGGCAAGGTTCACGTCAGGTCTGGTACACATCATGACATAAATAATAGAGCCTATGGCTGAAGCATAGGGGATGACACTCATCTCTTCTCTATCCTTTGCTGTGGTCGGGACAAGAACCCTGTAACACAGGCAAGAACCCCTTCTTGGACTGATCCATATTGAACTTCTTCAATATCTTGTCAACGTATGTGTTTTGTGAAAGACCTATGAGGCGTCTCGATCTATCTCTATAGATCTTGATGCCTAATATGTAAGCAGCTTCTCCAAGGTCCTTCATTGAAAAACATTTATTCAAGTAGGCCTTTACACTTTCCAAGAGTTTTATATCATTTCCCATTATCAGTATGTCATCCACATATAATATGAGAAATGCTACAGAGCTCTCACTCACTTTCTTGTAAATACAGGGTTCTCCATAAACCTGTACAAACCCAAACGCTTTAATCACCTCATTAAAGCGAACGTTCCGACTCCGAGATGCTTGCACCAGCCCATAGATGGAGCGTTGGAGCTTGCATACTTTGTTAGCATCTTTAGGATCGACAAAACCTTCCAGCTGCATCATATACAGTTCTTCCTTAAGGAAGCCATTAAGGAATGCCGTTTTGATGTCCATTTGCCAGATCTCATAATCATAAAATGCGGCAATTGCTAACATGATTCGGACAGACTTTAGCATCGCTACGGGTGAGAAAGTCTCATCATAGTCAACTCCTTGAACTTGTCGATAACCCTTAGCGACAAGCCGAGCCTTATAGACGGTCACATTACCATTCACATCAGTCTTCTTCTTAAAGATCCATTTATTTTCAATGGCTCGCTTATCATCAGGCAAGTCCACCAAAGTCCACACTTTGTTCTCATACATGGAGCATATCTCAGATTTCATGGCTTCAAGACATTTGTTGGAATCCGGGCCCGCCATTGCTTCTTCATAGTTTGAAGGTTCACCATTGTCCAACAACATGATCTCCAGGAAAGGGTTGTCGTACCACTCTCATGCAAAACGTGTCCTAGTGGACCTTCGACGTTCAATAGTAACTTGATCTGAAGTTTCATGATCATCATCATTAACTTCTTCTCCAGTCGGTGCAGGATGCACAAAAACAACTTCATTTGCTGCGCTACTCTCCGGTTCGAGTGGAGGTACAATTATCTCATCAAGTTCTATTTTCCTCCTACTTACTTCTTTCGAGAGAAACTCTTCTCGAGAAAGGATCCATTCTTGGCAACAAAGACTTTGCCTTCGGATCTGAGGTAGAAAGTATACCCAATAGTCTCTTTGGGATATCCTATGAAGACGCACTTTTTCGCTTTGGGTTCGAGCTTCTCAGGTTGAAGTTTCTTCACATAAGCATCGCATCCCCAAACTTTTAGAAACAACAGCTTAGGTTTCTTTCCAAACCATAATTCATACGGTGTCGTCTCAACGGACTTTGACGGTGCCCTATTTAAAGTGAATGCGGTAGTCTCTAATGCATATCCCCAAAATGATAGCGGTAAGTCGGTAAGAGACATCATAGATCACACAATATCCAATAGAGTGCGATTACGACGTTCAGACACACCATTTCGATGAGGTGTGCCAGGCGGCGTGAGTTGTGAAACGATTCCACATTTCCTTAGGTGCGTGCCAAACTCGTGACTTAAATATTCTCCGCCATGATCAGATCATAGGCACTTTATTTTGCTGTCACGTTGATTCTCTACCTCACTCTGAAATTCCTTGAACCTTTCAAAGGTTTCAGACTTGTGTTTCATTAAGTAGACATACCCATATCTGCTCAAGTCATCAGTGAGGGTGAGAACATAACGGTAGCCACCGCGAGCCTCGATGCTCATTGGACCGCATACATAGGTATGTCTTATTTCCAACAAGTTAGTTGCTCGCTCCCTTGTTCCGGAGAACGGAGTCTTGGTCATCTTCGCCATGAGGCATGGTTCACACGTGTCAAATGATTCAAAATCAAGAGACTCCAAAAGTCCATCGGCATGGAGCTTCTTCATGCATTTGACACCAATATGACCAAGGTGGCAGTGCCACATGTAAGTGGGACTATCGTTATCAAGCTTACACTTTTTGGTACTCACAATATGGACATGTGTAACATCACGTTCGAGATTCCTCAAACATAAACCATTGACTAGCGGGGCATGACCATAAAACATTTCTCTCATATAAATAGAACAACCATTATTCTCAGATTTAAATGAGTAGCCATCTCGCATCAAGCGAGATCCAGATACAATGTTCATGCTCAAAGCTGGTACTAAATAACAATTATTAAGGTTTAAAACTAATCCCAAAGGTAGATGTAGAGGTAGCGTGCCAACGGCGATCACATCGACCTTGGAACCATTCCTGACGCGCATCGTCACCTCGTCCTTTGCCATCCTCTGCTTATTCCGCAACTCCTGCTTGGAGTTACAAATGTGAGCAACTGCACCGGTATCAAATACCCAGGAGCTACTACGAGCGCTGGTTAGGTACACATAAATAACAAGTATATCAAATATACCTTTAACGTTACCGGCCTTCTTATCCGCTATGTACTTGGGGCAGTTCCGCTTCTAGTGACCGGTACCCTTGCAATAAAAGCACTCAGTCTTAGGCTTGGTCCATTCTTGTTCTTCTTCCCGGCAACTTGCTTACCGGGCGCGGCAACAGCTTTGTCGTCCTTCTTGAAGTTCTACTTACCCTTGCCTTTCTTGAAACTGGTGGTCTTATTCACCATCAACACTTGATGTTCCTTTTTGATCTCGACCTCCGTTGATTTCAGCATCGAGTACAACTCAGGAATGGATTTCTCCATACCCTGCATGTTGTAGTTCATCACAAAGCTCTTGTAGCTAGGTGGGAACAACTGAAGGATTATGTCAATAACCGATTCATCTGGGAGATTAACTCCCAGCTGAGTCAAGCGGTTGTGCAACCCAGACATTTTGAGTATGTGCTCACTGACAGAACTATTCTCCTCCATCTTACAGTTGAAGAACTTGTCAGATACGTCATATCTCTCGACCCGGGCATGAGCTTGGAAAACCAGTTTCAGCTCTTGGAACATCTCATATGCTCCGTGTTGCTCAAAATGCTTTTGGAGCCCCAGTTCTAAACTTTAAAGCATGCCGCACTAAACAAGGGAGTAATCATCACAGCGTGACTGCCAAGCGTTCGTAACGTCTTGGTCCATTGGGAAAATGGGTGGGTCACCTAGCGGTGCATCAAGGATATACAATCTCTTGGAAGCTATGAGGATGATCCTCAAGCTACAGACCCAGTTCGCATAGTTGCTTGCATCATCTTTCAGCTTGGTTTTCTCTAGGAACGCGTTGAAGTTGTGGGTGACATTAGCGTTGGCCATTGGATCTACAATATAGATTGTAAAGACAATTTCATACTAAGTTCATGATAATTAAGTTCACATAATCAAATTATTTAATGAACTCCCACTTAGATAGACATCTCTCTAGTCATCCAAGTGATACATGATCCATGTCAACTAGCCCGTGTCCGATCATCATGTGAGACGGACTAGTCATCCATGGTGAACATCTCCATGTTGATCGTACCTTCTATACGACTCATGTTCGACCTTTCGGTCTTCCGTGTTCTGAGGCCATGTCTATACATGCTAGGCTCATCAAGTCAACATAAGTGTTTCGCGTGTGTAAATCTGGCTTACACCCGTTCTATGCGAACGTTAGAACCTATCAGACCCGATCATCACGTGGTGCTTTGGAACAACGATCCTTAGCAACGGTGCACAGTTAGGGTGAAAACCTTTCTTGAAATTTTATTGAGAGATCATCTTATATACTACCGTCGTTCTAAGCAAATAAGATGTAAACATGATAAACATCACATGCAATCAATATAGTGACATGATATGGCCAATATCATCTTGCTCCTTTGATCTCCATCTTCAGGGCACCATGATCATCACTGTCACCGGCACGACACCATGATCTCCATCATCGTGTCTTCATGAAGTTGTCTCGCCAACTATTACTTCTACTACTACGGCTAACGTTTAGCAATAAAGTAAAGTAATTACATGGCGTTTATGATTGAGACGCAGGTCATACAATAAAATAAGACAACTCCTATGGCTCCTGCCAGTTGTCATACTCATCGACATGCAAGTCGTGAATCCTATTACAAGAACATGATCAATCTCCTACATCACAATGCATCACATCACATCCTTTTGGCCATATCACATCACAATGCATATGCTGCAAAAACAAGTTAGACGTCCTCTAATTTGTAGTTGCAAGTTTTTACGTGGCTGCTATAGGTTTCTAGCAAGAACGTTTCTTACCTACGCCAAAACCACAATGTGATATGCCAATTGCTATTTACCATAAGGACCATTTTCATCGAATCCAATCTGACTAAGGTGGGAGAGACATACACCCGCTAGCCACCTTATGCAACAAGTGCATGTCAGGCGGTGGAACCTGTCTCACGTAAGCATACATGTAAAGTTGGTACGGGCCGCTTCATCCCACAATACCACCGAATCAAGATAAGACTAGTAGTGGTAAGCAAATTAACAAGATCGACGCCCACAACAACTTTGTGTTCTACTCGTGCATAGATTCTACGCATAGACCTAGCTCATGATGCCACTGTTGGGAGACGTAGTAGTAAATCAAAATTTTCTACGCGTTCACCAAGATCTATCTATGGAGAAACCAGCAACGAGAAGGAAGAGATTGCATCTTCATACCTTTGAAGATTGCTAAGCGGAATCATTACAAGAACGCGGTTGGTGGAGTCGTACTCGTAGCGATTCAGATCATGGTGGACTCCGATCTTAGCGCCGAACAACGGCGCCTTCGTGTTCAACACACGTGCAGCCCGGTGACGTATCCTACGTCTTGATCCAACAAGGAGGGAGGAGAGGTTGAGGGAGAGCTTCGACAGCACGACAGCATGGTGACGGTGGAGCTGCGTGGTCTCCAGCAGGGCTTCGCCAAGCACTACGGAGAACGAGGAGAAGGAGAAGTAGGGTTGCGCCGAGAGGGAGAGAGAGTCATGTCTCAAACAGCCCCAAGGGCACCACTATATATAGGAGGAGGAGGAGGGAGCGCTGCGCCCTAGGGTTTCCACCCTAGGGTGGTGCGGCAGCCACCAGATATGATCTAGTGCGGAGGCCAGAGGGAGAGAGGGGTGGCCGGCGCCCTAGGTGGGCCTTATGCCCATCTGAGCCTAGGGTTTGCCCCCTCTCTTCCCTTGCTGCGCCTTCAGCCCTTGTGGGGGGCGCACCAGCCCACCTAGGGGCTGGTTCCCTCCCACTTGTGGCCCATGAAGCCCTCTGGGGCCGGTGGCCCCACTTGGTGGACCCCCGGAACCCTTCCGGTGGTCCCGGTACGTTACCGGTGACGCCTGAAACCTATCCGGTAACCAAAACCTCACTTCCTATATATCAATCTTTGTCTCCGGACCATTCTGGAACTCCTCATGACGTCCGGGATCTCATCCGGACTCCGAACAACCTTCGGTAACCACGTCCACTATTTCCCTATAACCCTAGCGTCATCGAACCTTAAGTGTGTAGACCCTACGGGTTTGGGAGACACGTAGACATGAACGAGACACCTCTCCGGTCAATAACCAATAGTGGGATCTGGATATCCATGTTGGATCCCACATACTCCATGATGATCTCATCGGATGAACCATGATGTCGGGGATTCAATCAATCCGTATACAATTCCCTTTGTCTACCGGTATGATACTTGCCCGAGATTCGATCGTCGGTATCTCTATACCTTGTTCAATCTCATTACCGGCAAGTCTCTTTACTCGTTCCGTAACACATCATCCCGTGGCTAACTCCTTAGTCAAATTGAGCTCATTATGATGATGTGTTACCGTGTGGGCCCAGCGATACCTCTCCGTCACACGGAGTGACAAATCCCAATCTCGATTCGTGCCAACCCAACAGACACTTTCGGAGATACCCGTAGTGCTCCTTTATAGCCACCCAGTTATGTTGTGACGTTTGGCACACCCAAAGCATTCCTACGGTATCTGGGAGTTGCATAATCTCATGGTCTAAGGAAATGATACTTGACATTGGAAAAGCTTTAGCAAACAAACTACACGATCTTGTGCTATGCTTAGGATTGGGTTTTGTCCATCACATCATTCTCCTAATGATGTGATCCCGTTATCAACTACATCCAATTTCCATGGTCATGAAACCGTGACCATCTATTGATCAACGAGCTAGCCAACTAGAGGCTCACTAGGGACACATTGTGGTCTATGTATTCACACATGCATTACGGTTTCCGGTTAACACAATTATAGCATGAAAAATAGAAAATTATCATGAACAAGGAAATACAATAATAACCATTTTATTATTGCCTCTAGGGCATATTTCCAACAGACGAAACCGGTGATGTCGACGACGAGTTCCCTGCGGACAGGACAAGCGTTGGCGGAGGCCCCTCCTGATTCCTCTTCCTTGTTCCTTTCCTGCAATGTTTAACGTGCCTCGTGGAGGTGTTGAACTTGTTTGTATTCGCGAAATTTTTTTAATGCTTGTAATAACTATTGAACTGCGTGATTGCCCTCTTTGTCTTGTTTCCTTCTTGCTTGCTGTGATGCTCTATGTCTGCGGGGCTCGACCCTTGCATACCTCAGCCGCCGTTGGGCCGTCCGGATCACCAAGGACAGTTCCAAGGGGTGAGGGGCTACATGGACAGTGAGGCTCTTGAGTCACGATGCTCAAGAGTCTCCCTTGATGTACGAGCAGCCCTCATGAAGGGAATATGGTTAAGATAGGTTTAACTTGGAAATTTCAAACACCTTGCGCTCTGCATCGGCAGGGCTCGGCCCCACGCATACCTCAACCGCCGTTGGGACGTTTGGATCACCAAGGACAGTTCCAAGGGGTGAGGGGCTACTTGGCCAGTGAGGCTCCCGAGTCGCGATGCTCAGGAGTCCCCCTTGACGTACGAGCTCCAGCCTCCTCCTAACTTGGAAATTTTGAACACCTTGCGCTCTGCGTCGGTAGGGCCCGGCCCCGCGCATACCTTAGCTGTCGTTGGGCTGTCCAGATCACTAAGGACGGTTCCAAGGGGTGTGGGGCTATGTGTCCAGTGAGGCTCCTGGGTCGTGATGCTCAGGAGTCCCCCTTGACATACAAGCGGCTCCCATACCTTTTCTCGCCGGCTTTTCCTAAGAGCGGAGCGTGAAGACCAGGTTTGGCTGACCTGGGAAGGTGGAGTGTACCAGGCCTGGCCCGGTAGTAGCCCATATGTAGCCCCCTCACGCGAACATCCCAAGGAATGCAGCGAAATGGGGCCGCAAGGAGCTTTCCTGAGGTTGGATGCAGCCGCTGGGGCGACCTTAGTTGTTTATCCCTAGCACAGGGCGTAGGGCTTCCACATTGCATGGGCATAGTCATTGGTGGACCGTGTTGTCCGCCAACACGGAGCTGTGGCTTCCTCATTGCATGGGCATAGCCATTGTTGGGCAGTGTTGCCCGTCAGCATGGAGCTGTGGCTTCCACATTGCATGGGCATAGCTATTGGTGGGCAGTGTTGATTTGTCCACCAGCGCGGAGCAATGCCTTCCACATTGCGTGGGAAGGAACCCCTCCGCGTCCTCGGGGGGCTCCGAGCGTGTACAACCCATTGAGTTCGTACGCATGGTGGGAACGGTAGAATTGGGAGGTGTATCTGGGAGCTCACGAGGGCGCTTTGGCCTCGTGAGGTCCCTACCTGCAAGGCGGTTTGCGCCTGGGTCTTCTTGAAGATAGTGTCGTCTGAGATCCTACAAATTTAATAGCAGCCTGCGTTGAGTGTCCTCCCTAGGGCCATTGCACGAGACGGCCAAGCACCAATGACCCCAGGAGATGACGTGAACGAGGCTAGCCCGCCAGACAGAGCTCAGCCACTGGATTTATCAACGTTGTAGGGACGGACCCAAGCACAGACGCCGTGCCCAGTCCTCTAACGAGGCGGCCGGAGGTAGGATCACTTAGGAGTGATGACATTCACGCCGTCAAGGAGCCGGGCAAGCAAGGGGAAATGTTAGGAAACATATTACATGCATGAAAAACTGCTGAAATATGGGTAAATATTGCGGCTGCACGGGTACGCCCTGATCATCTGAGGATAATGCCGCCCGGCGGGTGCCTTAAATGAGACAAGCCAAAAGTTACCTGGCACAGACCAACAAAAAGTCACCTGGCAGACATGCCGCTGAAGAGTCGAAGCTACCGTTGTAGCCTCATCTTGTACCTCCACGAGCGCGGCCCCCAATGGGCCCATCGTCTCCCGGAGCTCAGGACCATGCTCGGTCCGGGCATCTCCTCCAACCCGTCACGTCTCGCCAGGCAAGGTGCGAGCATAGCCCGGGAGAGGCGCTGGAATGTGACGCCGGTGTTCACCAGGCCAAAGGGCATGTAGACGTAGTTGTGCGGGTAGACCCACCCGTGGTCGGCACGTGCCGGACAAAGGAGGCCTTGGGACGAGACCCTGTTGATTGTGAGCGTGTTGATACAAACACGTGGCTAGTCGACCGGGCTGACGATGGCGTCTGCGATTGGTGGTGCAGGGCAGTCCCTTCCTCACCCGTCCTATGCCTCCTGAAGCTCCTCGCCATGATGATTGACTCTTGCGAGCTCGGCGCCTCACGTCGTGCCCCTGGCCCTGGTAGTCATGCGTCTGGACCCGCCTTCAGGTTGTGCCTGAACGCCTCCCTAATCTCATCGGCCAAGCCGGGGGCCTCCTGGGTGGAAGCCCCCAAGCTCGACCCAAGGGGGCACCGAGCGTGCTTTCCTATGTGATGGAAGGTGTGGCCCCGTCCCCGGACGCAAGGCACGAGGCTCCACCCTTGGAGGTTCCAGCCCCCTGGTGCTCCGCGGAGGTGAGCTGCTGCTTCTTCTTGCGTGCATCCTCATGAGGCAGGGCATCCTCCTCGTCATCCGAGCGCTCGGCCGCAACAGCATGGTAAGCACGCTTGAGGAAGCAGACGACATCCTTCTCACCATAGGCGAATCCTTCTCATCGCAAGCAACGGTGATGATGTCGCCACTCCTTGGCATCTTGAGGATGTTGTAGCCGTGATGAGTCACCGCCATAAACTTGGCAAGGGCTGGGTACCAAATAATCGCGTTGTACGGGAGGTGGATGTGGGTGACGTCGAAGACGATGATCTTAGTGTGGTAGTTCTTGCATCCGCCGAAGGTGATGGGCAGGCGTACTTGCCCAATGGGAACTGTGGACCCATCAGTGACTCCCGAGAAGGGCTTGGTCGACATGAGCTAGTCGTACGGTACTTGGAGCATCTCAAAGGTCTCGATGGAGAGGACATTGAGCCCCGCACCACTGTCGATGAGGGTCTTGGTGACGAGGACATTGCTGATGGTCGGAGTGCACAACATGGGGATCCTACCGGCCATGGCCGAGCACCTGAGCTGATCCCTCGAGTCAAAGGTGATGGCAGTCTGGGACCACTTGAGGGGATGGATGGCCTCGGGATTTGGGAGAGCCGCGTTCACCCCCCGCGCGAACTGCTTGAAGACGCGGTTTGATGCTGGGGCCTTGGCGCCGCCCAGGATAAAGGCTACCGCCCTGACCTCCTGGAAGCCCCCAGCCCCATCGTCCTGCCTGCGCTCTTCCTTCCTTCTAGGGGAGGTGGTAGTGGTGGTAGGCCAGCCTCACGCAGACGAACCTCACGAGGCTAGCCACGGCATGACCCCTCCGGGGGTCATCGCGCTAGCGGTCCTCTTGAGGCTGATCGCCAGAGGTCCTCCCAAGGCTAGTCGCGCCACCCCTGACGCGGATCCTGGTCGTCCCAACACCCTCCACCGCGACCTCCGCCGCGTCCGAAGCCATGGCCAGCGCATCTGGGGCGCTGGCCGAAGTGTTCCACGCGAACCAGCCTGAGTTCCTGGCAGTCGGCGGTGTCGTGGTTGTTGGTGCCATGGAAGATGCAGGTCAGTCTCCCCCCTGTGGGATGCTCCTCACCTAGGCTACGCTTCATCTTAGGCTGGGCCACGAGCACCGTTGGTTCCTTGCGCTTCTCCTCCTTGTACTTGGTCTTCTTTTCCTCTAGATCTACTGTCGGAGGCTCACGGAGTGACAGGCGGCCCTCTTCGGCGTTGGCGCACCTGTTCGCCAGGTTAAACATCTATAGGGCGGAGCACAGCTCGTCGTTCATGGCGAGCTCTTCCTTCATCTTGAGGTCCATGACGCTGTTGGTGAAAGCGAAGATGATAGCCTCATTTGACGCCTTTGGGGCCTTGAGGCGCGTAGTCGTGAAGCGCTGTATGAACTTGTGCAGGGTCTCTCCATCCTGTTGCTTCACACACCGAAGGTCGTTCACGGTGAGCACGCAGTTGCGGGTACCTTGGAAGTTGGCGATGAAGCGCTTGCGCAGGTCATCCCAGGAGGTGATGGACCCCTCCGGGGGGTTAAGGAGCCAGGAGAGCGTGCCGCCCTTGAGCACCATGGGGAACCAGCACGTTGTGACCTTGTCGTCTCCACCAGCCGCCCGGATGCTTAGCGAGTAGAGCTGTAGGAACTCGGCGGGATCCGGGGTGCAGTCATAGCGAGGGGGTATATTGGGTTTGAACTTGCAGGGCCATGTAGTTGGATGGATCTCCGGCGCGATGGCGAGGCAGCCCACCGGCTCGACGGGTGTTGCTGCACGTGCGGGCGGGGCCTGGTCTTGACGCTCCTGAGGGGCCGCCCCGAGTGGGGCCCGGCCATGACGTCGGCCCGACAATGCAGGAAGCACACGCGCATCAGCGCGCGGTCAGGGCACCACCTGGTAGCTAACTTAATCTCTTGCCCTTGCCCATAGCTTGCAAGGCTAGTCGCACGGGTGCGCTTCAGGCCTAGGCTTGGGGTCAATGTCGCGTTGTGGAGGAGGTGGCAGCACATCGGGGGCCACGTGTCTGCCAGTGAAGGTCAGGGTCGAAACGAGTAGGAGAGCGTTGAAGCATCGCCAGTGGCACTGATGAGCTCCGCAATGCGCCGAAGCCAGTCGTCGTAGCAATCGGGGGCAGGGCGATAGCGGAGTAGCTCGTTCGCCATGGAGAGTGCGCCTGAACCGCGCACCAGCCCAGGCCAGACGTGGGAGGACAACCCGGTAGCTGGGATGATCGACGGAGTGGCAGTGTGGCCGTCGCGCTGCGTGGTGACCGGCTAGGAGGAGTCTTGTTTTTCGTGGGCATCTGGGCCTGTGGCAGCATTGGCCGCATGCGAGGGGGACCGGCGCGTGCCGGCGCGGACCACGGGTGTCGTCTGGGCAACATGGGCAGCTCGACGCTCGACGTAGGCTTGGCGAGCGTTGGCCATCGGAGCGGCAAGGTGGGAGAAGAACTTGGCCCGAGGAAGGCTCTGACAGGCCCCTACCTAGCGTGCCAAATGTTGGATTTCGGGCTCCGCAAAACCCTCTAGGTTTGAACATAGGGGCGTGTGCGAAGATCCCCCGTAGCCTCACCCCACTTAGCTCTCTACTCGATGGACACTATGGCGAACTCGCACGATGACGAGGAAGAAGATGAACACGGTGGTTTACCCAGGTTCGGGCCGCTGGGAAGCGTAATACCCTACTCCTGCTTTGGTGGATTGTCTCTCGGGGAGGTGTGGTGGATGAACTAGTATAGTGGTTTTTGAGCCTCGCGAGGGGGGGCTGTAGTGGTGTTCTTCACTCTCTACCTTGCCTTCTGGTTGGTCGAGTGGTTCCGTTCCCTCCCTCCTACGGTGCGGCCTAGCCTCTATGTATAGCAGTGGCATGGGTCCTCTTCCCTTATCACAATGGCGGGAAGGGATCCCACAACGGCCAAATTTGAAGGGGGACATGAGTACATCCGTGTCCTGTCCAAAGGTGGTCTTCACCTGCAAAGTAGCTATCGATGATGTAGAGGTGGGCTCGGCAATGACATCCGCCCTGCGGGGCTCTTGGTCGTGGTCTTGTTGCACTGGAATGGAAACCTTTGGGTGGCGCTTCGGGAACTTGTGTACGTCCTTGCTCCCTTTGCACCAAAGGGGAAACTGCACTTCCTAGCGCGCTGGCGCCCGCTTGTCCTTCCCTGCATCATCTTTGACTCCTGAGGCCGGGTTCTGCATAGAGATCTCCGCTGCTCCGGAAGGAGGCCTGAGGAGGCCCATCCTTGCTGGTCTTGGGGTCGTTCTTCCTCGGAGGGTTGGGGTCCTCACGAGGGCCTTGTATCGAGTGGAGCCATGCCAGGCTATGCCTAGCTGACGAGGTGGGCCATGTCCTGGCCCGCAGGCAGGCAGGCCTGGGTACCCTCGTTCCTAGAATGCCGACACGGTCGAGAGGAGGGCACAACCCACCAGGGCAGGTCCCCCCTGGTGTGGCCTGGTGGGTTGTGGTCTCCTCGGCCCACTCCCCCGACACTTCTTTGGCCATTGGGTGTCTTCTGGTCCAGAAAAAATGTCCAAAAAGTTTCGTTGCGATTGGACTCCGTTTGATATTGATTTTCTGCGAAGTAAAAAAACAAGCAAAAACAACAACTAGCACTTTGGCACTATGTCAATAGGTTAGTCCCAAAAAACAATATATAGTGGTAATAAAATAATGGTAAAACATCCAAGAATGATAATATAATAGCATGGAACAAGCAAAAATTATAGATACGTTGGAGACGTATCACCTATATATACCCCTCCACCACCACTCACTCGCAAGAGAAGCACTCATAATAGATCCCCACTTATCCCATCAGATTTTTTGAGAGAGAGCCACCTACTCATGTGTTGAGATCAAACCAATCCACTCCATCCATATGAATCTTGATCTTTGGCCTCCCCAAGTTGCTTTCCACCCAATCAATCTCTTCCACCAAAGCCAAATTTGTGAGAGAATGATTGAGTGTTGAGGAGTCTATCATCTTGAAGCACAAGGGCAAGGAGTTAATCGACATTATCGAGCCTATTACCTTTTGGAGGGTGGTGCCTCCTAGATTGGTTAGGTGTCGCTTGGGAGCACCCTACTTCGTGTTGTGGAGTGAACCAAGAAGTTTGTAAGGGCAAGGAGATCGCCTACTTCGTGAAGATCTACCCCGAGTTAGGCTAGTCCCTTTTGGACATAGGCCATCATGGTATAGACAAGGTTGCTTCTTCATGGAACCCTTCATGGGTAGAGACTTCCGTGGACTCTCGCAATCATTACCCTCTGTGGGTTGAAGTCCCCATAATCGTGGATGTACGATAGCACCACCTATCAGAACCACGGGAAAAATCTTCGAGTCCCTCATGCGTTTGATCTCCCTATCTCAACTCCTTACTTCCATGTACAATGTATTTACTTTCCGCTGCTATAATTGATGAATTGCATGTGTAGGGTGTGCTAGACTTGCTAAAATTGCTAAACTCTACCAACCATTAACTTTGGACATCGTGTAGATTTTAATTTGTGCTAGTAGTCTATTCACCCCCCTCTAGACATACTCTTCTAGTGATCCCACAACAAGCCATACCCTCCACTTGCATGATTGCAATGCAATGCCCTAGTTTTAAATAATGTTTTTTTGTTCAGTTCGAATTTTTTGGAAATGATTTATTCATGGCAATCTTTGGGATAAGATTTGAATAGTCTACTACCATGTTAGTTCTTGGATTCCATATGACTAGCATCTAGCAAGTTTGATATTGCCATGTCAACGTTGCATTTATAGGATCAATAGCTACATTTAAATATGATCATACTTGGTATTTCACTTATGGGAGTTAGTAGAGATGACATGGCTAAATTATTCATCGGATTATAAGTTGAATTTGTGTAACTTGGATAATAGTTTGACAAGTAATATTGGAGGAATTTTTTCAGCGAAAATAACCTTGGGGATATATTTCTTCCATTCGTTGATCAAGTGCCACCGAACCAAACTTACGAGTGTAGCCACATTTGCCTTTATGGGAAGGCCCTGACTTGGTCTATTGTTATGCCTTTTATCGGTATCACCAAAGAGGGTAGGTTATGTGTGTGCGCTACCCTGATCAGGTAGGCGGCGATAACCTTGTGAGCCCAAGTTATTTGGCCATCGTCCCCGTTTGGGATCGTTTCTAGCTACGAGGTGACAAGTGTCGAGTGATGACATAGGGTCCACTCATGATATGACCTGCGGGTATGTGAGTGATACTGTAAGAGTGTCGTAAGGTAAACAAGTTTTGTTGGACATGTGTCCATAGTGTGGGTAAAGTGTGCAAGCTCCGCGGAGTGTTTGAATCTATTCGAATAGGCGTGTCTACAGTTTTGGGCACGGTTCGTACTAGGTCACACTACCTGATCAACACCGATAATGATGGTACGACTCATCAGCATGATTGGTGAAATAATAGTTTGGCAAAAAGACGATGATGATCATGTGATAATCATGAGGTCTTTACGAGGTAACCATCAAAATAATTTTGAGGATCATGGCATGATTATGAGGTGATCATGAGGATAAGTTGGTTGACTGGATAATCAAGAGTAACACGACCCATCTAACCTTAAACAATGGTTTATTCATTACAACCGTTTACAACATAACGCTTATTATTTTTTGCCACACTCATAATAATTGGTCATAACTTAACTTATTGCTATGTTATTGGTTTGCCTTGACGCTTTTGGTTGCTATGAGATTGCGAGTATACCATGTCAGATGCAGGTAATGTTGTGATTGCTATCTCGAGGATCCCAAGTTCGCGAACTAGTAAGTGTCACAACGGTGCCCCTTTGGAGTGGAGCCCACCATCGTCATGACATTCCGCCGCTAGTAATAGAGGCACAAACATGTTCACTATCCTTTTTTGCCATAGTTGTAACATCAAAATCCTTGTACCCATAGTATTTGCAATAAAGAGTTGTTATGTTCTGTACCAAGTTATATTGCGTTTTAGAAGACACCGGTCTCTGGGCTAGAACACATGGCATCCAGTTCACTGAGCTAGGGTGCCACACGATTGAGGCATCTTAGGGGGGAACATTGTCGTCCGACGGATCGGTGCCATTGGCGACGATCATGGCAACGTGTGAACTCACCTCGAGCGGGGCCAGAGGGCAACGGCTGGAGTTTGCTCGACAGTAGCCATCAGTAGTCACTGGATCACATCCCCTTGAACCATTGAGACTAGTGCGAGCAAAACTTAGATTTTGGTGGGAAGGTATGTCGTGGAAAACGGGCGTCGACGGTCATTTAGGCTAGTTTAGAAGAGGGTTTAGTTGAAATATGTCAAAAAATGTAATGCATGTGCTCCAGTTTAGGTGAAAATCATCCAGTTTTATGTAAAAAAAATATCAAAGTTCGATTGAAATTCGTCCAATTTGTTTAAATTTCATCAAAAATGTTTATTTTTGTTAAATTCCGTTCAAGATGTGTTCGGGTATACGACTACGATTAGATATACAGCTCCTGCGTCAGTGTCCGCAGACTGGTTCAATGTCCGCAAACTGATTCCATCAGTCCAGAATGGATATGGTTTTCAGTTTAAGGCTTAGTGCTAGAGATGCCCTAAGCTGTCAATATGCTATACCTACATAACATGGTTACGAAAGCTTAACCTACGTAAATAATAGACAAGTTTTGATTAGAGGGAAGTCGAGCTCACCCTGAAATTCGGGGAGATGTTAGGGCAACTCCTACGCATGACCCCAAACGGACGTCCGTTTTGCCCAGATTTCATCTGTTGGGGCGAGGAATGGACACGCTCGTCCGTTCGTGGTTGTGCGGACGTGGGCGTGCCCAACCGGCCCGTTTGCCCCAAACAGTACGCATTTTCGGACTATAAATTTGGGCAAAAAAACTAGAATAAACATTGTAAATAATAAAAATGCATAAATATATACATTAAACTACATATTCATAGTAGCCACGTTCAACGGTTCTTACTGAAGCTAATAAAACCAAAAACACATGAAATTAAGGTAGATGAGGTCGTCGTCATCTTCAGGAGCACCATCCTACCCTTCGTCATCGCTGGTGAGCTCGACATATGGAGGAGGCTTCCAAAGGTGGGTTAGCGGCCCCTGCCAGGCCGGAGGCGTTGGCGGCGCCTGCAGCACCTCCTCCCGTGTCTCCTGCTCCTACACCAGTGACTGCGGTGGCGTGGGCGCCCATGGGCCGACACCCAGCGTGACGGCCATCTCCGGCACCGTGGTCGACCAGCCCCACTGCTGGCCCACCAGCTGCGGGATCCACGCGGCAAAGGGCTGGCTTGTCCACCACCTCCTCCTTCACCACGGCTTAGGCCCACCCATTGGCGCTCGTCGTGCGTGTTCATGGAGTCCTCCAAGACATGCCTCATGAGCTTGGCCTCCTCCTCCTCGGTCATGGGAGGTGGTGGTGGCGGGGACGGGGACAGAGATAGTGTCGGCGTGAGGTCGTGCACACGCCTACGCCCGCGCGTTTGGGGTGGGCTATCTGCACGAGCACGACACGGACGGCGTGGGCTAGGAGGACGACCGACAAAAAAGGATTGCCACCGCATATCGTGCTCGTCGCGGAGCCACGTATCCCAAAACGGCAATGCGATGCGGACCTAGGGTCGTGTAGCAGATCTAGTGGCAGGCACGCGCAGCGTCGGTCGATCTCTTCACGACGTGCGCGGCCGCTCGTTGGCACCGAAGGGATTGGCACCTGATCCGCGAAGAGATGCCAATAGTTGGGAAGGTGGGCATCTTCCCACGGGAGTGGCGCCACCGTCTCCCAATAACACCGGCAGATGTCGGCGCAGACGTACGGCCTATTACGCATCGGGGCCCGCAGGTGGCGAGATGGCAAATGCCGACGGAGCACGTGGTACGGGCGGCGCGGAGCTACCGGAGCGGCGGCTACCAGAGGAGGAGCCGACCTTATGGTCGTGCTTCCCCTTGGTGATCTAATGCCAGACCATGGCGCCGACGAGGGGTGGATGCGATGGCGGTGGCTAGGGTTTGCGACCCGCGGACTGGTCGGGGGCGAAGGGGGCAGGAGGGCTTCAAAGTGGAGCCTGTGGAGTGGCCGGTCCACGACTTCTACTTAAATAAGGACGACAATCAAGCAATGGATGGCTGACGACCAGAGCCCGCCACGCGTCCACATTTACTTTGAGCGATGGAGGTAGTTGGGAGGCTGCTATGCGTCTCCGAGGCGGACGAGAAGGTAACGTGTGTTGGTCCGTTCGGCGTCCGTGTGGTTGCAAACCGGACGCAAATTTGCACCGAAAATGAAGCGGGCTAGACACCAAACGAACAAAATTTAAGGTTGCAGTCGCACGTTAGTCCGTGATGTCTGTCCATTTAGATCCAAACAGACAAACCCAGACATGATGGAGTCGTCCGTTGGAATTGCTCTTAATAAGGAGAAGACATGTTTTTCACGCAAGTCAATTTTCATAAATCTCTTTCGTAGGTGTAGGATATTCAATTATCTTTGTAACGCAAAATCATGCAAAATCTTTTTTTCTGTGCACCATGCCGAGATATACTCCTTCCTTCCAAGCAAGTATATCCCCTGGCACGTAGCTGCAGCCGAGTCATACAACCTGACTGCTTCATCATATCTTGATATACTATAATATTTCCTATGGGTCAAGCCCCATGGCTCCCCATTTTCTCTCGGCTCGGCTTCGATTTTTTCCTGCGGCCGAGCTGCTCCGCACATGGCCTGACGTGTTTCCCGAGGGGTCTGCGGGCCTACCGACCAACCACCAGAGCCTCCTGCGGCCGATCTGCACCGTGCGATAGACGCGGGTGGGAAAGCTGGACGCCCCCGCGGGATGAGAGACGCGGGTCACGCGGGGCAGCCTAGGAAACAGCAAGGAGAAGCTGCAGGCAGGCGGGAGGAGCGTGTCCTGTGCGGAGAGGAGCCGCGGGTGCCCTGTGGGCCCACGATGGAGCGGGGCGCGCATGGGATCGCAGGAAGATGGTCGTCGCATACGGCCGCACGCGCGGTGGCGGGACCATGTGTGCTACGGTGTTGGGTCTACGGCCGCCCTGCTGCTGACGAATCACGGGCGGTGGCTGCGGTTACGGCTGCAAGGCTGCATCGTATCCGGACATCGCGCTGCAGCGGAAGCAATTAGTTAGGTAAACTTTCTGTCTGGATTGTGTCCGTTTCGGAAAAAAAGACATACCAAACGAACTTTTACGGTCGCCTTTGCTGCTGATGAATTACGGGTGGTGGCTGTCGTTTCGGCTGCAAGGCTATACATCGCACCCGAACATCACCGCTGCAACGGAAACAACTAGTTAGGCCAGCTTTCTGTCTCGACTGCGTCCGTTTGGGCAAAATAGACATACCAAACGGATTTTTGTTTGTTTTCTATCCGATTTTGACCCATTTTCGTCCCAAGTTTAGGTCGTCTTTATGGTGAAGCGGAGAGCGTACGAACGGGCCGGACGCACGTGCTTGTCTTTCCCTGGCCCGTCCATCAGTGACACATGCCTTCCTTTTTCTATCGCCTACCGAGCCCTCCAGCCGCACCCCCGTCACTCTTGTCCCTCGCCGCCGCCGTCGCTACCATTGCCGCTGTGCAGCTTGAACGCGCGCTCGCCCCAATCCTTGTCGCAGGCTCCGCTCCCTCGACGCCCTGAGCTACCCAACCACGACCACCTGATTTGCACTCTCGATGGTCGGATTTGGAGCGGATCCGGCCGGACTTGGGCTCGCCCCGCTGCGAGAAGGCCACGCCGTTCCATGGACTGGTCGGGCACCGGGCCAGGAGGTCCCGGCAAGGTCGCAAGGCCGCATGCGGGTACTGACTCCTCCTCTAGCCGTTCGCATCTACACCGTCGACGATTCGCCGACAGATACGAGAACGACGGGAGGTCGGGGTCGGTGCTAGGCCAAAGGCTCATCGGCGCACTGTTGCCACTCATTAAGTGCGACGACTGCCCAAGGAAGGTCTAGCGCCGCATGTCTACAACACCGGAACATCCCGGATGAGTGTTCATCAAGTGTGCAAACGATGGGGAGGTATGTGCTACTTTAGCATCGGTTGTGCTATCGGGTTTGACTAGTTGTGCTAACTTAAATTTTTTATTGCGTAGAATGGATACGACTTTGGTATTGGGAAAAAAAATACATCGATATTTTGAAAAAACGTAAATTAGTAGATGTTCGCGCATTTTTAGGGCTAGAAATAAGACTAGTGCACTTGTTGCTAGAATATATGCTAGAGATGAAAGTAGATGCGAGGAAGCAACATCAACTTCTTTAGACTCGAAGAAGATAGAAGCACGCAAGATCAAGCCTTTACAGATCAACAATGAATGCATCGAGAAGGCACTAATCCAACTTACGGGAACAGTTATGGAAGTTGGACTTATTTTAAAATGTCTTCTTGTGGTTCTTGTTTTCTTTGGTCTTACTATTATAGTAAAATTTGGTGATGTGCTACCATGTATCAAAAATCAATGATACAAATAAAATATATGTGCTTGGACAGAAAAAATGTATGCGGACGGGACGTGACCATCGCAACCGAAATGCGGTCGTGCATTGGACACACGGCCGGCGCATCCTAGGAAAGCCTCGGACACGACCCCATTGCCTGCCCCAAACGGACAGAATTCGGGCAAAACGGACATTCGTTTGGGGTCGTGTGCTAGAGTTGGTCTTAGCGAGCGTTTTTTTGGAGTCTTTCAACAATCATTTCACTCGTCATTTTACGTGTTCTCAGTTGTCAACACGTGTCGCGCTTTGAGTCTTTTTTGGAATTTTTTTTTGGATTTTTTACATGTGTTTTCGGCTTTTTAGATTGGTTTTTTGAGGTTTTTTGGCGTTTCAGTTTTTCATTGATCTTTTTTAGTCTTTGGTTGATTTTTTTAAAAAAAATCACGAAAAACACATTTTTTTCCGGGCGAGGCACAGTTTTGCATTCGCGAGAGGCATGACCGTGCCTCTCGAAAACGAAAAAAACGTAAATGATAACGCCCACATGTGTGACATGTTTGCACTTCACCCACATGCGTCGATCCACGTTGATTTTGTTTTACACGAATCCTAAAAGAATCTATTGGAGTTCCAGTGTCACATAGGCATCATCGTGTGTGTGGGTGTTGGAGAGTTTGCCCACACGACCCGCAGCGCATGGTTACCAGCTGCGCTGTGTGGGCGAACCAGATTTTGTCCACACAGTTACCACCTAGTCCATGCACGTGTCTCTTCGCCCGCACGACGCTCGTACGTTGCTAGATGGCAACTGCTGTTGCGTGTACATGGCAAGTAGGTAAATATACATGGCAACTATGATTAGTTGCTAGATGACAACTATAGTTACGCGTACGTGACAACCAGGTAAACACATATAACAAGTACGATTAACCATACATGACAACTATGGTTGGACCACACTTGACAACTAGGTAAATACACATGACAACTATCACCGGGTAACGAAAGTGTCAACCCACGGTAACTATAGTTAACCAAAATAGAGAGAATTGTCATACTTTTATAACTAGATTTGCCATCCCGGTAACTAAAGTTGCTATCCTGGGGTAACTAAAGTGTCATCCCGCGGGTAACTAACGTAGGTGTGCCAGGACGTGTGGCCAGATTTGCTTCATGCCACACGCGTGGGGTGAAAAAGACTAGTAGTTGTTGGGCGTGTGGCACGGAGTAGTTGCGCCCACACTTGTGGGCAGTTCTTATGTTCGTCCACACATGACCCGTACGGGCTGCCTTCTGATTATGCCACGCAGAACGTGTGGACGCATGTCTAAGATGCCACACGTGTGGTGAATATCAGGACAAAAAAACATGTTTTCTGTTTTTTAATATTTTCTCGAGAGGCACGTTTTTTTCTCACAAGAACTCAGAAACAAAAAAATGCGTTTTTATATTATTTTTGCAAGAGGCACGATTTTGCTTTCGCGAGAGACATGGACGTGCCTCTCGGAAACGAAAAAACGCGTATTTTTTATTTTCACGAGAGGCGCGGTTTTGCTTCCGCGAGAGACACAGTTTTGCCTTCGCGAGAGGCATGGTCGCACCTACAGGAAACGAAAAAAACATGCTTTCTATTTTTTCTATCGCAGGAAGCATGATTTTTTGTCCGTTTTTTCTTCCGGTTTTCTCATGGAAAAGAAGTTCATACAAAATTATCAATATGAGATATAGTTTTGAAGATCTCGACGCAAGGAACAAGCGATGAAAATGGTTTGAGATTGGAATGCACAGTTTAAGAGATAAAACATTCTAAAATACAGACCTACTAAAAAAAGATAACTCCTAGATTGCAACAAGTGGTATGCATGTAGTACTCGTCAATTAGTAATTTCGGCTGACGACATGTGTCTATGTGCCGCGTCGGGTTGACGGGCGACGCGAGGCGTCAGCCCATGGGCGCGAGCTCTTGATCGGTGGGCTACCGAGCCGTACGTTATGGCCTTTTGTAGCCGTTAGGTGGCTATTTGTCGAACCATCGTTTTCCTTGTGTTGGTCAACACACAAAAAAATACATTCACATTTGTGCCCCTAACATGAAGCAAATACTTAAATTTACCCTTAACTTTTTTATGTACTCAAATCTGCCCTTAAAAAGCATTTTAGGTTGCAATAATGCCTTTCCATTTGATCAAAGTTGTTTGATTGAAACTTTAAAAATTCATAACAAATTCACATGAACTCAAAAGAATGCAAAGTAAGATATCAAAATGTTCATAAAAACATCACCTACATGCACATGTAATTTATGTTCATGATAAAAGCACTCTCTAAATCATTTAGTGTTTATAACATTAAATCTACGTATTTAGGATGAATGCAACTAAATGCATGTAAGTGATGGACATACATGACATGCATGTATAGGCGATATTTTTATGAACATTTTCATATTTCTTTTTTGCATTCTTGTTAGTTCGTATGAATTTGTTTTGAATTTTTAAAGTTTTGATCAAACGACTTTGACCCGTTGGGAGGGCATTCTCGTGACCTCATATGCCTTTTTGAGGCAAATTTGAGCACATCAAAAAGTTAGACGTAAATCTAAGAGTGGGCGCAAATTTGGGCATAAATATAAATGTTCCTAAATAAAATCCCATTGTCTGTGCCCCATGATGTCATAGCGCACCCCTTTCCACTCTTTGTTTAAGGTTGAGATCGCCATGCTTCCCGTCGTAACACCGCATGCACCAGGTTGTAGCATGACACGCCTCAGCCACAGCACGTCGTCCAGTTCTACTCCTCTTCCCAGCGTGCCATTGCATCATTGGCGGACCACGATTGTGACGTACCCTGACGCCGATTCTAGCACGTTAAGGCCATTGTCGTAGCATCGCCACGGGGCGGTTCCATCATGTTGTGACCGTAGTTGCAGCATCTGGACGCCGGTTCCAGCATGCGGTGACACCGCGGTAGAACCCGATTCCATCACACGTTGGACATGGATGTAGCATCGCTCGCACTTGGTTCCAGTACACAACAGCTACAGGTGCAGCAACACCCGCGACCAATTCTGCTTATGTCATTGCCGGTTGAACCCATCTGGACACCAATGTTCAACGCGACACCACTCTTGCCGGATGTAGCAAAGATGTCCACCGGTTACAACACCGCATAACATGGATGTTGTTGTTGTAACACCGTGTCTTGCCGATCCCAACATGTGGCCCACGTGGTTGCAGAACAATCACAAGACCGTTTGTGATAGATCGCAGAACCATTGTCTGACTACGCCATGATCCCAACATCACCGAAGTGGGGAAGAAGAGGTGCGGAACAACGGCTTGGATGGGGAGATAAAGGAAGGAGGAGGTAGCGGCTGCATCCAAGGCGCTCTCTCGCAATGCCATTGGCACCATGAGGGCACGAGGATGGATACTTGAGGAGGGCAACAATCGGGGCATCGTGGTATGGAGGAGGGATCTGTGTGAGACGATTAGACAGAGGCATTGACATTAACGGAGGGGAGAGGAGTGTTCAATGGAGAAGGAGCCATGAAGGAAGATACCGACGGAAGAGAGGACAAGAGGAGAAGAACGCCACGAGTGTGAGAAGGTAGGGAGTAGAAGAGATACGAAAATGATAAATCCCGGACGTTTGGATTTTAGGCATGGCAACCCAGACGTTTTTTATGACAACTTTAGTTTATGCGAGGTGGCAAGTTTTGTTGTAAGAGCATCTCGAGCCGTTGGAGCCCCAAGAACACCACCGAACCAGAAAAGTTGGTGTCTTGGGGGGCCAAATGCTTCATTCGGCCGAAATAGGAGTGAATGGGGAGGGCATCTTCCCAGCCACATCTCACCCGAACCAAAAGTTTGTTAGGGAAAATATTAAGTGGGCCAAGAAATAGGACTTGTGGGGAGACACGATTCCCCGAAACTTCTGCCAGCGCCCCCAAGACTCCCCCCCCTAATGCGCTGGGTTTCGCCTGGGCTTGCCAGCGCTATTTTGACTTCCTGGGGGCGTCGGGGGTGTGGCTGGACCGTTTTTCGGCAGAAGTGTCACCAAGCCTAGAACCGAGCCTAAAAAGATGTCATGGGGGCCTCCTCGGGGTGTGTGTGTGTGGAGATGCTCTAAACATCACAATTTTGTCTCAGTAGTTGGCAAACATGGCAATTTTCTAATAAAGAAATTACCGGGATAAAATTGTCATATTTAACAGCTAAACTTGCCATCTCACATCAACTAAAGTTGCCATGAAAAACGTCCGGATTGCCATGTTAAAATCCAAAAGTCTAGAATTTATTGAGGTCTGAGAGATAAGGTGGAGGACAACCATGGACCCCATAGGAAAGGGAGTGAGTGTAGAAGGCAGCGCGTGCTCCACATGGATGCGGCACGACATCGCACACAACCGGCGCAAATCTTGCTCGATCGGTTGGTTAGCATACTTATCCGGTTGGATAGGAAGTGCAGTCCGTGGCACCTTACACTACTAGAAAAAGGGCTATAGCTAATATAGACATTAGTGGCGCACTATGTATGTGGTGCGCCACTGCGCGCCACTAATGTTTATATTACTAATGGCGCACCTTGTGTGTGGTGCGCCACTGCTAAGTTTCTCCTGGGCACCCCCCTCCCCAGACTTACCAGTGGCGCACCGGGGTTTGGTGCGCCATTACTAGTTTTAACTAGTAATGGCGCACCTCACCCACGGTGCGCCACTACTAACAATTTTTTTTCAATTTTTTTTTCAAAACTAGTAATGGCGCACCACACACCAGGTGCGCCATTAGTAACCCTGGTTACTAGTGGCGCATTCTTAGGAGGTGCGCCATTGGTAACCTGAGAGCAGCTAGATATTTTTGACAGCCACCGACCACACTCACTTTCCCCACTTCATTCTCTCTACCTCTACCAAGCTTGGTCTCGACTGCCTCCTCCTCCTCACCTCATTTGCACCATAGATTCACCCAAATTAAGTGGTTAAATTTCCTTTTTTATAGGTAAGTAAGGGGAAAGCTTTCTTTATGTTCTAGATCTACTTTTTTCTTCCTCCAACGTACACACTTTTTATGGCCTAGATCTACACTTTTCTCATTGAGCTAGATCTACGTATGTTTGTGGTGTTGCGTATGTTTGTGTTTGCAGGTACCGGTATTTGAAATGCGATAGTTGCCAATATTTTGCCGGAATGCTGATTCATTTTTGTTTCGGCTAGAATTTGGCACTATGCATTCTTTTTGGTCCTATTTTTAGGCAAATTCATGCCAAATTTTTTTTGGTTCTAAAATATCATTTTGCTCTACCCCGCAGGCAACCATGGTCCGCACGATGACCGAAGGCATCTTGAATAGGTTTTTGAGCTCCGCGAAGGCCGAGATGCTTCAAAAGAACGAGACGGAGATAAGATGTCCATGTCGAAGATGCAAGCTGAAGAGCCTTATGGACCCGGATTCCAGACAGGTGCGGGACCACCTGCTCGTGCGTGGTTTCATGGATGGCTATCGGTGGCAAGGTGATGAAGATGATTATGACGTCGTCCATGGTGGCCGGGCAAGAAATAAGGAAGGGCAGCAAGACAATAGCGGCAAGGGCGGGCGAGAAGACGAAGAATCTCCAGGACATGATCACGAAGTAGATGCAGGACACAGTCATCATGTAGAAGATGCCGGACATGATGATGAGGAAGATCAAGACGAAGGGCATGATCATGAAGATGAAGATGCCGGAGCAGACGATGATGGGCCATCGATGGGCTGGGTGCAGGTCCCTCATATTCAAGAGCTGCTTCTCAAGCAGACGGGTAACGCAAGAGCTGCCGCCCGAGAGAAAGCCAAGCTGGATCAACTGGAGATAGACGCGGTTACTCCATTGTATGAAGGATGCAGGCCCGAGGATACCCGCCTGAAAGTAACGCTCATGGCTCTGGAGATGAAGGTAAAACACAAAATGACCGACGCATGCTTCGACGAGAACACGTCATTCTGGCACGAACGTCTTCCCAAGGAGAACAAGTGCCCGACCAGTTTCGAGGAGGCGAAGAAAATCGTGTGTCCTCTTGATTTACCGCACGTGAAATACCATGTGTGCATGAACGATTGCATCATTTATCGGGACGAGCACACGGAGTCTACCATATGTCCGGTGTGCGGCGTCACTCGATACAAGAAGAGGATGAAAGCTCCTCGAAAAGTGGTGTGGTACTTTCCGATCACTCCTCGTCTACAACGGTATTTCGCGGACCCTAAGCTAGCAAAGCCGCTCCGTTGGCACGCAGATAGGGAGGAGAAGAAGCGAGAAGATGACGGAAATGATCCAGAGATAAATAAAAAAGACAAGATGCTGAGTCACCCTAAGGATGCGAGCCAGTGGAAAGTGTTGAACTTCGAACACCCAGAATTTGGGGACGATCCAAGGAACATCGTGCTGGGCGCAAGCACCGATGGAGTCAATCTGTTTGGCAGCCAGAGAAGCACACATAGCACCTGGCTTGTGTTTGTGTGGATGTACAACCTTCCCCCTTGGATGTGCATGAAGAGGAAGTACATTCACATGAGTATGCTAATTGAAGGGCCGAAACAACCAGGGAACGACATCAATTTGTATCTGGGGCTGCTGAAAGAGGAGCTAGACACGCTGTGGAAAACGCCAGCCAATACGTGGGACGCCATAGCGAAACAATATTTCCCTATGAGAGCCACATTGCTCACGATGGTGCATGATTATCTCGGTTACGGATATGTCATGGGGCAGGTGGTCCATGGATTTTCTGCATGCGTCAGGTGCATGGATGACACAACGTATCGCCAGCTAGATAGAGATTCTGGGTCTTCGAAAACCGTGTTCATGGGACATCGAAGGTGACTTCGCGACGATGATGCATGGAGAAAACGCAAGGATTTATTTGATGGTGAAACCGAACCCCGAAGACCCCCACGTACGAGGAGCGGTGAGGAAATAGACGAGTTGTTAAAAAATTGGAAAGAGTGCCCACCGCCGGGAAAGAAGCGAAAGGCGCTAGAGCCGCTACTGAAGGTATGGAAAACGAGGTCTGTTTTCTGGGACTTGTTGTACTGGAAGATCGTCCGTGTGCCTCACAGCCTTGATGTCATGCATATCACGAAGAATGTGTGTGAGAGTCTCCTTGGTACCCTGCTCAACATGCCAGAGAGGCCCAAAGATGGGTCGAAAGCAAGGGCAGACTTGCAATCAATGGGCATCAGGGAGGAGCTTCACGCAAAACGTCCTAATGATGATGATGATGATGATGAGGCGAAGGAAACGGAAAGTCGTCGCAAAGGCAAAAAGGCCAAGAAGATCGAATATGACTGCCCTCCCACGTGCTTCACTCTAAGTCAGAAGGAGATCGAGCAGTTTTTCACCTGCCTCGTAGGAGTAAAACTTCCTTACGGTTACGCGGGGAAGATAAGAAGATACCTAGACTGAGCGAAGCAGAAGTTCAGCAGGATGAAGTCTCACGACTGTCACGTGCTGATGACACAAATACTTCCAGTTGCAATCCGTGGGATCATGGACGTGCACGTCCGTGAAATGCTATTTGGCCTATGCAACTTTTTCGACGTCATCTCTCGGAAGTCGGTTGGCGTGAGGCAACTCAGAAGGCTATAGGAAGAGATCATGGTGATACTATGCGAGCTTGAGATGTACTTCCCGCCCGCATTCTTCGATGTTATGGTGCATCTGCTGGTCCATATCATGGAGGATACCATCCAACTCGGGCCGACATTCCTGAACAACATGATGCCGTTCGAAAGGATGAATGGTGTCATCAAAGGATACGTTCACAACAGGGCACGTCCAGATGGAAGCATAGCCAAGGGCTTTCTGACCGAAGAGTGCATCTCCTTCTGCACGAATTATCTAGGCATCGAGAACCCCGTTGGTCTGCCCGTCAACAGGCACCTCGGCAGGCTCGCTGGATGGGGTCACCGCAAGGGTCGCCGCGAAATGCATGTTGACTTCAAGGGTCGACTCGCCGACTTTGAAAGAGCAAACCTAGTCGCTCTACAACACATAGACATTGTCGATCCTTGGGTGGTAGAGCACAAAACCTTTATTGAGAAGACATACAATGACCGAGGCCAGCAGAGGACGAACAGAGATATAATCAAAGAACACAACTCATGTTTCACGCGTTGGTTCAAGGACAAGCTTCTGTCGTACCCTTTACATGAGGATTCTTCCGCGGAAGAAAAACTCATATTCGCCTTGTCACAGGGTGCCGAGCACAACCTGATGACCTATGAGGCGTACGATATCAACGGCTAAACATTCTACACCGAGGAAAATGACATGAAGAGTGATTATCAGATCTCCGGGGTAACGATGGAATCCTACACCGGTAACGACAAGGACAGATACTACGGAAGGATCGAGGAGATCTGGGAGCTGAGCTACGCTGGAGAGAAGGTCCCGATGTTCCGTGTCAGATGGGCCAAGAGCGTCCTAAAAGAAGACTGGTATTTCACCACCATGGTTATACCCGAAGCCAAATCCAAGACCGCGGGCGCAACCGTCACCGCGAAAAATGAGCCATGGGTACTGGCTTGCCAAGTGGACCAATGCTTCTTCATTACTGACCCATCAAAGCCTAGTCGTGTTGTCGTGAGGAGAGGCAAAGGGAACATCATCGGAATGGATGGAGTCGCCAATGAGCAAGATTTCGACAAGTACGACGACCTGAAGATGGAAGATGACGACGACGATGAAGTACCATACACCACAAGAAGAAGCAGGACCACCCTACCTAAAGGACGTCCGTTCAAGAGAAGAATTCAAGGGGTTTCGGGGCTAAATTATTCAACCGCGAGAAAGAAGGGCAAGAAAATTGTGAAAAGATAGCTAAGCTCAAATCACGACGTGTCGGCCGCGTGTGTGTGTGTCAGTGGCAAGCTCAATCTTTGATGACTGTTATTTCATGTCACTTGATTTCAACCATGTCATCTAATTCTAAATCTTTGCACAATGGTTTTATCACCCCCTTTGCATTTTCTTTTTCTTTTATCCCAAATCTTAAATTATTACATGCAACTAAAAATCCAAAAAAATAAAAAAAGGTTAGTAATGGCGCACCAGGAGAAGGTGCGCCATTGCTATCACGGTGTTTATGGCGCACCCCTAAAAGGTGCGCCATTGATATACCAATAAAAAAAAGTTAGTAATGGCGCACCAGGAGAAGGTGCGCCATTGCTATCACGGTTTTTATGGCGCACCCCTAAAAGGCGCGCCATTGCTAACCCTCCCCCACTACGGCCTTCCCTCCCTCCCCTCCCGCCTCCCGCCTTCCCCTTCTTTCACAACCGGCTAGGGTTTCGCCCTCCCACCCCCGCCCCGCCGTCGCCTCCCACCCCCACCCTCGCCGCCCTCGCCTCCTGCCTCCCGCCTCCCCCGCTGCCGCCCGCCGGAGCCTGCCTCGCCGCCTCATCCAGGTGCAGGAGGCCTACGAGACGCTCTCCGACCCCAGCCACCACACCAGCTATGACCGCGCCCTCGCCGGAGATACACTGGCCCTGACCCAGTTGCCCCGGCTCCTCCAGCTCGGTGAGCTCCTCTTCCTCCTCACTTCCCTGTCTCCTCCTTTGTCAGTGGTCAATGAATGAATTGATGAACAATGGTACAGCCGTAGTGATGTTAATCTGCCCTGTCATTTTGATTCCTTTGAAACGAGCAAAGAAAACACACAATTTTTTGGTGCTAGATAATAACTGAATGCCCATTTTCTCTGTTCTAGACAAATTTGTCAAGTCATGTAAACATCTGGAGGTATTGTTTTGTTCTGGATAAGCATGTGAATTCTGGTAGCCATTTCCTCTGTTCATCTAAATTCGGTTAGGCTTCAGTTATGAACTTTTGATGGGTGGCAGGCGTTGGCAAGATTTCACGATTTAAACTGTGTGTTATATGCTACTGTACCTTGCTTTATGAAGGATTTGTAATTTGCAATTGGCATGGCTAAAGGCTTACTGTAGCTTGCACACATGCAGAGTAATTTGTAATCATGTACTCGGTTGATTTCCATTCCTTGTTATGTTTTCGTACCAACATAAAGCATGTGGGTGTGCTAGCTAGCCATTAGGCTGGACCAGATTGGTTTTAGTGTGTACTGTACGTACATGTGGTGGTAACCGTGGTTGACCCGTATGTTATAACCATAGTTCATAACCATGGTTTTAGTTCAGTTTAGGTGGAGATGGTGCATGGTTTAGTTTGGGTTTGGTTTGAATACATTTCTCAATAGGCAAGTTTGGTTTGGTTTGCTTACATGTAGCACGTGGGTTCAGTTCAAGTTTGGTTTAGTTACCCAGCCATTCTCCGATTTACATATCATGCATGTGGCATCCAGCCTGGCTTCAGATGACTGACTAGTTAATCGAGGCGTATCTTACTACCAGGGAGCTGGAGATCATCTAGTTTAGAACTCAATATTTGGCGCTTGACGCCTAACTACTCCATATACTTGATGTATCACATTTCACTCACAAAAATACAGACTGAGAAATACAGAACACCTCCCTTATGCGATGTTATATACTACAAATTTGAATGAATTCAGTGGATGTAAAATATATTATGTGGCATGATCATGGTTGATGCCTGTTCAGAAGGGCTTAGAGAAGTCATTTTCATGTTGATAATTTGGAGAAGAAAAGTAAGAATCACATGAGTGAGATTTGTTAATTTGGTGTTGTCAGATTTGACAAGAAATCTAAAATGATTTGGGAACGACCAATTCATGTGTAGCCCCTGTTTATCCGGAAGGTAGCTAGCCCCTGTTTTTTTAATGGAAGGAGTGTCTGGAGCGCTGGATGCATAGGCCTGTCAATATTTTAAATTGCTAAGCACCCGTGTGTCCTGGAATGTTGACGCCAGGACAAATAGTTACCCCTTTCTCCTGAAATGTTGATTAATTTCCATTTCGATTGAGAATGGGGCACTCCTAGGTCAAGGAAATTAGCAAAGGTCATGCCCAATTTTCTTGACCTAGAAGGTGCCCGATTCTCAACCGAAACAAAAATTAATCAACATTTAGAGACAATGTTATTTCTACAAAGCAAATATTTCTAAGTGGCTTTTATAGTTTTCCCTTAAGTTGAAATGCAAACTATTTTTTCTTCCATACATATGCCATGCTTTGTTTGTATGCTTGGTAATCAGAATGCAGGGATAGCAAGTTTTTCTAAGGACTTGTATGAATCACATGGAAAGTAAAATAAACCAAGAAAAGGAGATCTTACCTATGGGTGTGCATCAATTTGCATGTTTTATTCTCAGTTTTCCTCTAAATCTGAGAAGAATAGATACTACCTTGATCTCATCCAATAACTCTAATAGCCTTTTTTCCTATTTAGAGTGAACATGGCCGACAACGATGAGGCCGGCGGTTCGGGCAAGCCATTCTGGGAGCTGTCCCAGGAGATGGAGGAAGAACCTCACCACTATGAGGACGCCACGGAAGACACCAATCCCGACTACACAACCCCTAGTGGCGTCGGGGATAAAGTGAACAGTGCCGCCCTCACGAAGATGAGCACGGCCCTGGCTACTTGGAGAGCCGCGGTGAAGAGAAGGATTCTAAGTGGTGATAGTTATGAGAATATCAAGGAGACAAATCCTTCGATCAGTGAAGCTGACTACCTGGAGTTCAAGATCAAGTGCGAGAGCAACACATCCGCGGAATCAAGTTAGTGGGGGAAAGATATGCGGTACTTGAACTTAGGGGTCCACAAACTCGGTCCCGACGGTTACAGAGTGGCGGAATCTAAATGGGACAAGGAGGACGCGGAGCGTGCCGAGCAAGGCCTACTGCCCCTCTTCAATAAATACCATGAAAAGCAGACCAAAAACTACGTCAGGGCCCGGTACAAGGTGGACCCAGTAACAGGGGAGCTTACCATAGATCCGAAGGTGAAGGAGCTTGAGCGTGTTCTGGTAAGGAATACACCCCCGCGTAATTAGCACCATATGGTATGAAGCCAAATTTCTAAATGGTTTACGTTCCTTCCGCAGGAAACTGAAAGCAGTAGCGCGGGGTCTCAGAGCTCCTTGTCTGCCCCTTGGGACACCACTTTAAATAGGGCGTTGAACATAATGAAACACAAGGATAAGTTCAGTAAGCCGTCGTCAGCTGGTCGTGTGGCCAGCGAAGGCTTGTCCACGAAATGGTTGGAATACTATAAGGCTGGGCGAAAGGAGAGAAAGACCAGCTCGGAAAGCCAGGAGCGCGAGGTTAAAGAACTCAAGGCACAAGTGGCGCGGATTCCGGAGATAGTCCAAGAGCAAGTGGGAGACCAACTAGGAGCGATGATCACCGCCATTATGCCTTCCTTGGTTGAGGGGCTGCAGGGGTGGATTGTGGGCGGCCAACAGGGGCCGCCCCCGATTCCCAGCTTCACGGGCAGCAACTCGCACAACGCGCCAGCATTGGTGTCTCCGGCGGAGGCGGCATTGGTGTCTTCGGCGTCGGCGCCAGTATTGGAGCTTAATGCACCCGGGTGTGGGAAGAATACGCCGGCCGGCACCTCGGCAGCAAACAGCCCCTCCATCACTTGCACGCCCGCCGTTGGCGGTGCCTCGACATTAGCCGAGCTCGACGCCATCACGGTAACTAAGCCTCGGCCGATGACTTCATCTCCTTGCCTTTGACTGGGTATCCTTGACGCCCTACATGTTTGCGCAGGGCGCCGCCAACATTCCATGCACTCTCCTACACTTCGTGGACGGCGAGTTGATCGATGTCGCCAAGGCCAAAATCGTTGAACCGGGCAACCACGTGTTCCACGGTAATCCGATGCCACCCATCGTGTATAGGGTTCAACTGGTTCGGGTGCTGCGGGGCTGCGACGACTTGTTACCTCTGTATTGACCCCCTAGGGCCGACGAAGATGATGTGATGACCCTCAGCGCCTGCTTAAACTGGTCCATGCTTTGGCCGAAGAGCCAGATTCGTTTGGGGGCGGGGGACACCACCCCACAGACAACACCGCCAGTCGTGCTGGCGCCAAGCCATGGCAAGACTGCCGCAACGCTACCGCCGTCAGCTGATCCGGACATGCATATGGCACAGGATCCGGACAACAACGACGGTACATTTTCCAACGTCGATAAGTACATCAACGAAGATGGGTACGGTGACGAATTCTTGGGGCCTCCTTCTCAAGAACCCAACCTTGCAAAAGACGATCGCGATCTAGCTGGTACCGCGAAGAAACCCAATTGCAACAAGCGTCGTCTGTTTAGTTCTCAGGAGACGCCTCCAGCTGCCGCCTTCACCGAGACTCAAATAGCCGAGGTGCGAAATATTATCAGCCCCAACACACTCAAGAAGGTGGTCTCTGAGCAGAACTCGATCCCATTACAGAAGAAGAAGCAGAAGGGACGGAAAAGAAAAAATAACAAGGGTGCGAGCCAGCCGGCACCGAGTACGATCCGTGCTTAGGACGGGCCACCAATACCTAAGGATATCTCGAGGAGGGTGCATGTGGCGGGTAGGCCGATGCTACCGACTAATCTGCTCAATGCTGCAACCGGTGCTATGCGGAGTCTGCATGACGGTGTTCTTTCTATGGAGAAGCGGAGTCTCTCCGAGAATGATGTGGCATTCCCGGTTTTCGTGGCCAAGGTGCCAGAGGGCAAGGGCTTTGTCGATAGCACCATCGGGCGTATGATCGTCCTGCGGTTTGATGACATCTTCGCTATGTTTAACCTTTATCCGCTGCACTACACCTTCGTTCGGCTATTTTCGCTCAGTATGGAGATGTGGATTATTAGAGACAAGACCCTGGACATCGTGATAGTCGACCCCTTCTACATGCGTGCCAAGATCTTGGGCAGCGCTGGGCACCGGCAAGTCACGAGTTCATACCTCGAAGGCATCATTCTGGCGAACCCAGATAAGGACAACTTCCTCGTGCCTTACTTTTCCGAGTAAGTCATCCCCTCACCGCCCTGTAACATATGATTTCTTAGATTTCGATCGTTCTTTTTTCTAACATTCCGTGTTTTGTGCAGTGACACACATTGCACACTCATCCTCTTAAGCCTGAAATATTCCATGGCCACGTATTTCGACTCGGACCGTCAATCGAATAAAGACTACACAAATATCAAGAAAGTTCTTGATGATGCTCTCCCCGGCTACGCCAAATCTAGAGGCACCTTCAGGAGGTGAATTTGTAGGTATGGCAAGCACGTGTTCACACACGTAACGACGTTCCCTTGCGTCAAGCAGCCGCCTGGCAATCAGAAGGATGCCTACTACGCCCTCCATCACATGCGGGCGATCGTACGGGACCTTCATCACCTTATGCTACCAAATAATCTCAAAGAACGGGCCGCGCGCTTGTCGGCAATCCAGGACGCGGACATCAGACAAGAATTCTTTCGCATCCATTCGGAGTTTGCGGAAATCATCTATCAAGATGTCCTTCGTACCTCGGGGCAGTTCTACCTCAAATATCAATCGTCCAATAGTGAAATAGAAACAACGCTACAAATGCAGGCTGACAACCACCGCACATTCATGACCATCACGAAAGACGGCGGCTTCATCCACGCTCCGGTCCCCGAGTCGAGTCGAAAGTATTGATGCTATGTAGTTCTGAAATATCGATTAGCTCATGTTGTAATTAAACTTTAATGAACTTGTATGTCTCTTTAGTTTGGACAGTCGTTCAACTTATATGTAATTGATGCTATTTATTAGTAGGACCATGAATCGTGCTATTAATGTGTTGCTTTTCTCTTCTGATCCTTTTGTTGCATACTTATATATTGCTTATATATTATATGTGAATTGCTACTAACGTTTTGTTTGTCTAGGGCATAGAGATGCCGTCGTATGTCGTGTACAAGGGTGAGGTTCCCGGAGTCTACGACGACTGGGAGGAGTGTCGGAGACAGGTTCACCGTTTCAGCGGTAACAGTTACAAAGGGTACACCACTAGGGCGGAGGCGGAAGCTAGATATGCGCGCTATCTAGCGGGAGAGAGGAGGGAGCGGAGGAGGAACCGGATGAAGACCAGTTTCATCGCGATGATGCTCATCGTGACCGCAGCTCTCTTCTATGTGATGGTAGTTTAGATGATCGATATCGACTTTGTAATGTGACGACAAACTCGGCTAATATGATGAACTTTGCTAATGTCTTGAGACCTAAACTTGGCTAATGTTTGAACTTTGTTCGCTATTTCGAATTTGGAGACTAATATGATGAATTCTATTGTGTGATGTTTATATTCTGTGCTATAACGTATTTTGTAACCTGTGCAAATACCAGAAAAGCAAAAAATAATAATTCCTAATATTCATAGTAGTGGCGCACCATATTGAGCATTAGTGCCGCACCAAGATAAATACCAATGGCGCATTATCGGGCATAGTAATGACGCACTTGGGTTATAGGTGAAGGGAAATATGGCCCCCAGTAGTGGCACACCATATTGAGCATTAGTGGCGCACCAAGGCTAAATACCAGTGGCGCATAGTAATGGCGCACTTGGGGGCATAGGTGAAGGTAAATATGCCCCCCTAGGAGACATAGTAATGGCGCACTGTTGGACATAGTAATGACGCACTATGTGGTGCGCCACTATTATATGGGATACTAATGACGCACCAGAGGTGCGCTATTACTATTTGTTACTAGTGGCGTGTTAATAGTGGCGCACCTATAGTGCGCCATTAATAGCAAAAACTGGTGCGCCACTAATAACCTTTTTTCTAATAGTGTTACTTGGCCTCTTTTAAGCGAACATGATAATAGGTACTCCCTTCGTCCTAAAATATGAGATTTTTTACAAGCTATGTTAGATTGGAAAAACATCTTATATTGTGGTAGATAAAGTTAGTGAAGTGATAATAAAGTATAATTATATGGCATTACTCGAGGAGTAAGAGATGGTACATATTTAGTAAAATCATGACTTGATTTAGTCATATGTAGCCTAGTGAATCAGAATATATGTTATATATCATGCAAAAGTCAAAAGTATGAAGGTTCAGTGCATGCTAATTATGCAGTTAATGAGGCGACTAACTCAAAATAAATACTCCTTCCATTTGTATTTACTCTACATATTAGAGTTGGTTGAAGTTAAATTTCGTAAAGTTTGACCAAGTTTATAGAAAATAATATGAACATTTACCATAGCAAATCTATATGATATGGAAGTACCTTCCATAATAAATCTAATGATATTGATTTGTTGTTGTATATGTTAATATTTTCGGGTATAAACTTTGTCAAAGTTTACAAAGCTTGACTTTGGCCAAAACTAATACACAGACTAAATAAAAACGAAGAGAGTACCCAGGTAAAAATGAATGCCTACTTTCAAAGCCAACATTTCTTCTTGTTTACCAGATTAATTAATAGGACACATGTAAACTAGAGAAAAATGAGTGGACATGAGGAAGTAGTTGAGAGTGTCATTATCATCCACTACATGCATATATGGGTTAAACCATGGGTTGCTAGTACGAGGCAATGTCATCAATTTTTGCCTTAGTTACTGTTGGTGATCTTATATAGCTGCAATATATATATTTCGTAGTGGTCTTGTATACAAAAATAGAGAGTATTGTGTACCATGCTACACGAAAAGCTTCGAGGTTTAGTAAAACATCATAATAATAAGTTCTGTCAGCCTTCTGAAGTGTATGTTAAATATCAAATGTCATTTTATTACAAACAGTCAAAATATGCTTTGGCACTCACGTGTAATTAGGAAATATGTAAAAAAATACAGTTAATTCGAAACAACACAATGAAAACCAAGAAAAAGATTAACATATAACTGGTCTTTGGAATACTAAGGGTAAACATGTAAGAAACATATGCCTATAGTCCCGGTCGGCATATACATGGAATTTTCTCTTCTCTAACACATGTGACCTTTTATGCGCCAAAATCTCGAATAAACATCTAAACATATATAAATACATCTTATCTTAGTAACTACTTCCTCCGTCTCACAATGTAAGACGTTTTTGCAAGCTTGCAAAAACGTCTTACATTGTGAGACGGAACGAGTAGTTTGAATAGTGTCCTTGGATATTCATACTTGCAACTCATGATTCACATGACAATACCAGAAAAATGCAAACTAATAGCGGAAATAAGAACCTGAATCATGGGCAGACTACCGAATGAGAACCACAACACCAAATTCAAGCAATATGAGATAGATTTAAGGCACTAATAAGGAGCATCTCATAACCAGGCGGTATGGAAGGAGCACATATATTACATTCAAGGGGCACTAATTTAGATCTCTCCAGATCCCTTCAAAGTGTGGAGACCATGCTTGCGACGCCTCTCATTTCACATGGCTCATTGGGATATAGAGCTGGGCGCGAGATTCCGTCATCCCAAGTGCACCGCCTTGCATTATACATGATATTTATTATTTATGTTTACCGATTGCCACCAAATGTGATAGTGTTTTGGTGCATCTTCTCATGCACAAAATATTAAAATGATTCTAACTTACATATAAATTTAATTTTAGCATTGTCATTCCAGTTTGGAAATACCATGGATAACTGACGATTACGAGCTTCTAATTAGTTTACAAATCCGCCACCGAATTAACATGTTGGACAATTGCAGAGGCCGGGGGTCCTCCTCCATTTAAAAAAAAAACATCTGGGACAAAGTTCGACCACAAATATATTTGAAATGAATAATCCTACTACGAGATTGTAAATGAACATATTATTAAAGTTGAGGTGTGTATACAAAATAGAAAAAACCCTATGTTTTTGTATACCCCATCAGATTTTGCATAGTACAAATCTTGATATGTTTCTCATGATTACAAAATCCAAGTAGTTCCTTGTTTCATGCTATTATATTATTAATCTTAGATACTTTTTATGTAATTTTATATCAATTTTTAGTGCCAGTTTTTGTTATCTGTCTATTTTTGGTTTCACAGAAAATCCATATCAAATGGAGCCCAAATGCTACAAAAGTTTTTGACAATTTTTATGGACTAGAAGACACCCTAGAAGCTTGGGGGGGGGGGGTCCCAAAAGAGAAACGAGGAGACGACAAGACAACAGGGGGTGCCCACGGGTAGGCACGCCCTGATGTCTTGTGGGCCCCATGTGGTTCCGTGTAACCTATTTCCACTTCTATAAGTTCCCCAATATTGTAAAACACCTAGAGAGCCACTCGAAACAATTTTTCCGCTACCGCAGGTCTTTGTTCTTCTATGATCCCATGTGGAGGCCTTTTCCGGCACCTTGACATAGGGGGAATTGATCACGGAGGGCTTCTATATCAACCTTGCTGCATCTCCGATGATGTGTGAGTAGTATACCACAAACCTACATGTCCATAGTGATTAGCTAGATGACTTCTTCTCTCTCTTTGATCTTCAATATCATGTTCTCTTTGGAGTTCAATTCGATGTGTTTGTTGGGATCCGATGAATCATGGATTTATGATCAGATTATTCATTGAAAATAATTGAGTCAAATGTGAAATTTATTATGTGTGATTTATATGGATATGTAATGCTTTCCGATCTATGGGTTTTCTTTGGCCAAGTTGATGTATCGATCTTCAATGGAACTGATGCATAGTAGTGGGTTCAATCTTGCAGTGTCCTCACCTAGTGATAGCAATGGTATTGAGGCACGTATTGTTTTGTTGCCACTAAGGATAAAATGACGTGGTTTGCACATGTTGCTTGTCTTTCTTTGTCTACATTATGCCATCTTGCTTAAAGCGTTACTCTGTTTGTTATGAACTTAATACCATAGATGGAGGAAGGAGTCAGTCGATTGGTGGAGTAATATTAGTAGATGCAGGCATGAGTCGGTCTAGTTGTCACGGATGTAATTCCCATGTATATGATCATGCCATTAATAACATCATAATTATGCGCTTTTCTATCATTTGTCCAACAATAATTTGTTTACCCACCGTATGCTATACTTAAAGAGAGAAGCCTTTGTTGAAAACAGTGGTCCGTGGGTCTACTTTAATCATCTACAAAAACAAAAGTATACCTTTGCACTTTATGTAATTCTATTATACTATGTAAATTATCTATCTGTCACTATCTGATTTAATCCTCGCTTTCAACAAGTACAAGGGGATTGACAACCCTCTTGCATATTTGGGTGCAAGTATTTACTCTTTTGTGTGTAGGTACTGCTAACAGGTTGCTTTCTTGGTTCTCCTACTAGTTCGACAATCGTTGTTTCTTAACTGAGGGAAATGCTTTTCGCTGCTTTACTACATCATCCTTCCTCTTCGGGGAAAATTCTAACGCACCTCAAGTAGCAGAAAATATTATGCGTCGTTGCGGGGGACTATCAACAAACAACTTCAAGGTTCCTCACACAAATTATCAATTACTTGTTCTATTTATTATTAGCTTTTATTTTCATTTATATAAAATAAAAATATATATTTATTTTGCTTGTTTGGTTTATTACTTGTTTTGCTACTATGGCTAGTTCTTTGCTTGTTACTTGTACCCTTGAAAATGAAGTGCTAAATTTCAAACAAAGGGGAGGATATAATTTAAAAGATGTTTGGTATAGGATTTGCGCTGCTCAACATAAATTAACTTGTAAGCAATACACCACCATCATGCTTCGCAATTTTTATGTGGGTATTACTACTTGGAATTTTCTATTGCCCGAGGGAATTTTCTAAGTAGTCACCCTATAGATGCTTTCAGTGCCATGAGAAATTTGGTGGGATCTTGACCTATTACTATTAACGAAACAACACTGACTTTGGAAAATTTATGCAAAGGTTGGATGCCATTGAAAATTAAATGCCAGGCATGAAACAATTTGAAACTTTGGATAGAAAAATCCATAACCAAGTAACTAAACTAGACTCTATGTTTGGAATTCATTATATATTTTGAAGAAAGACAACCCATTATAGATAGAGTAGAACGAAGTCCCACTAGAATATATAAGATAGAAAAAGTTATTAATGCTTTGGGTCCTGCCTTTTCACCTACTACAACTAGTGAGAAACCTCCAATCAAGAAAGCAAACTTTGTTTATGTAGCTAAGGTTCCTAAGCCAAATAAGGATGGCTCATCTAGTAAAGGAATTGAGGAGTTAAAAATGATTAGTGTTCACCCCAATTATATTGATAAGATAAAGGAACCTATTCTTGATAACTTTGTGCCTAGGAGTATCATGAGTGAGAATATGACTACTAAAATCCTAGGAAGTTGTCTTGCTTGATTGAGGAATTGGATGACAATACTTGAAACTATGCATTATTTTTTCTTGATGAATTAGACAGTAGGAGAGATTCCTACTTCATATATATATATATATATATATATATATATATATGTATGTATGTATGTATAAATGATCCAAGGATCAAGATAATAGGTTACACATTACAAAGGTAAAAGAGCATAATCCAAGGAAAACAACTCCCTTCCAAGATCTACAACTTAGCTAATGCTACCGACAGTGTTTGTTACCAAGACTTGTTTGTGTGGAGGCACCGTATGACATATGTCATTAAAATCTTTCTTGAACCTGTGCTTCCAGGAAGTATGGGAGGGTACCACATTTCTGAAGTAGTTATTGTTTCGTTCCTTCCAAAGACTCCATGTAGCCACAAGGAAGATATCCATGCTCATTTTTTTGGGCTGGTTTCTTTTCAGATATGACAGTATCTCCAATCTGTCTCCTTGTGGAGGCCATTGTATATTCAAGAGCTGCCAGCAGTTTCTACTAAAGTCACAGTGAAAGAAGAGATGTTCCACGGTCTCTTCAATGTGCTCACCATAGAGCAGGCACTCCAAATTGTCTCCAATGTTATAATGTCTCCTCTTGAGCATATTTCTGGTGTTAAGTCTGTCAGATAGCAGGAACTATCCGAACACCTTGATCTTGGAGATGGATTTTGATTTCCATAGCCAGTTAAATGCATCATGGGCAACTACATCTCTGAAATAGAATTTGTAGTAGTCAGTGGTCTTGAAGGACTCAGCACCGCAATCATATGACCACATGTCCTTGCCCATCGTGTGTGCAATTTTGCTGATTCTCTTTGGATTTGTCCGAGCTCTTCACGGGCTTGTGGCGACAGGGGAAGCTGGAATGCTGTTTGCATGGTGGTTATTTAGAGAAAGTCTTGGACTGAGTCGTCTTCCATCGTTGTGAATTAAAAAGCTCTCGGAAAAGAGTTAGCGTAAATGTTGTTGTTCCAATCATCTTTCGAGAACAAGGCAGATTGACCTGAGTGGATTTTGACTTTGGTGATCCCTCGATAGGTTGGCATTAGTTTCACCAGTTCTTGCCACCAAAAGGATCTGCAAGGGCCAACCACATGTGGTACCACATTGTTATAGTATGTACTATAGATCAAGTTAACCCATGGTATGTCGTGGCGGTTGTAAAATTTGTGCAGTAGTTTGAGGAGCATGGCATCATTTTGTATTTTCAGGTTAAGCACACCAATACCACCACTTTTTTGGGGCAACACACCATGTCCCATGCTGCCAGGGAATTAGCTTTCTCTCCTTGATCTGTTTTCCTTTTCTATTTGGGCCAGTATTTGGGGTGGCAAGCGTAGGGTGCCCATCGGATGAATCGCCAAGGAATTGATCATAGAATTCGCAAGCTAGTTTTCCCACGTACGACATGAGAGACATAGCAGCAGTGAATCTACCTTCAGCTTTGCAAACCATTGGGGTCAAGTGCAAAACATTGGGTTTAGTTGTCCCCAGAGGTAGGCCCAGGAATGTGAAGGGCATTGAGGCTGTCGAGCATCCCAGTAGTAGGGAGATTGCAATATATTTTTCAGTCCATGTGTTGATTGGCACAAGTGTGGATTTTTGAAAATTGATTTTGAGCCCCACTGATATTGCATAATAATCCAGGATTGTCCTCATTTTCATGGCTTGGTCCAGTGAGGCCGACATAACCACAATGGTATCGTCAGCGTATTGTATGATTGGATAATTCATGTCAAATCTTGAGGGAATAGGCCGTTGTAGTAGCTTAGTTGCAAGAGCTTTGTTGACACCTCTTTGCAGCAGTTCTACAGTCAGCACAAAAAGCAAGGGGGATAGTGGGTCTCCTTGCCTGACCCCAAATTTGCAATGAAATTCCCTGTCCGAAATTCCATTAAGGAGCACCAAAGATATTCCGGAGGAGAAGATGCACTTCATCCATTCGATCCATTTGTCGTTGAAGCCCATATTGTGCATGATATTCAGCATTGCCAGATGGGATACAATGTCGAAAGATTTGGCAAAATCTAGTTTAAGGATAACCACTTCATTTTTTGAGGCTTGGCATTGATGGATGTATTCGAAAGCCTAGGCAAGACAATCATGAATAGAACGTACACGGAGGAAGCCATATTGGTTGGGAGACACTAGAAGAAGGATGATCTTCTGAAGTCTATTAGCAAGAATCTTGGTGATCATTTTAAGGCAACAGTTGAGCAAAGTAATGGGGCGAAAGTCATTTACCGACACTGGAGCATGGGTTTTGGGAATGAGGGTAATGTGCCCATAATTTAAGCTCTCCAAATTTAGGTTCCCAGCATAAAATTCCTCACAGAGACGATAGAAGTCATGTTTGATAATTGGCCAGCAAGCTTTCAGTAATGCATCGTTAAAAACATCACACCCAGTAGCTCTGTCAGGGGGCATATTTTTGATAACTGCATCGATCTCATTATTATTGAAAGGTTGAGTTAGGCTGTCAAGATCTGCTTCAGATCGCATCAAGTTGGGGAGGTCAAACTTCTTTTGCTATGGGACAGAGTTTCCCAATCTATCTTCGAAAGCCTAAAAAAATATTGACTCCTTGCTTGCATGATCATTTACCAAAGTGCCTTGGTTGGTTTGGAGACTGGAGATACAATTCCTACAGAATCTTTCAATGGCCACTGCCTGGAAAAACTTGGAGTTCTCATCCCCAAACTTAATCCATATAATACCGCACCTTTTCTTCCAATATTCTTTCTGGTATTCTAGTAGGCACAATAGGTGTTTGTTGAGTATAGACCTGAAGTTTCTTTCTAGCATAGTGAGATTCCTGCGTTCTTCCATGTGATCCAGTTGCAAGAGGGTTTTCTTGGTGTTTGCAATTGCTGTTTTTAGATGGGAAATTTTCTTACTCCATTAACCAAGAGCATGTCTCACATTTTTGAGTTTCCCGCGGAGAGAGGAGGCAGCTTTGTGTTGCTTCCCAAATCTAACTGGTTTATTGCATGCTTGGAAAACAACCTCCATGAATCCAGGATGGACAATCCAATATGTTTCAAAGCAAAAGAGTTTACTCTTGGGAATGTTTGTCTGAATAACAACAATGCATGGGACATGGTTAGACACTGGGAAATTGAGAGTCTTGAGAATGGTATTTGGGAAGGAGGTCGTCCAATTTAGCGACATAAAAAACTAGTCCAATTGTTCAAGCAGGGGTTGTTGTTGCATATTAGACTAGGTGTAGGTTCGGCCTTTGAGAGGGAGTTCAGTAAGATTTTGATCACGAATAGAGTCATTGAATGTGAACATGTCTTGAACGTTGCCACCTAGTTTATTCCTCTTATTGGGGGATCAGATGTAATTGAAGTCACCAAGTATTAACCAGTCTTCGTTGGGAGGAATACATAAATCAAATAACCAATCAGTGAACTCAGATCGTCTCTCGCCTTGACAGGGACCGTGTACATTTATCAATTTCCATCTATGGGCTGATTGTGTGGAGGTGAATTCAATCCCCGACGCAAAAGATTCAGAGATAAAGATCGATCTCGAGAAAATGTTGCTATTACAAATCATGATGATGCCCCCAGAGGCACCAGTCGAGGGTATAAATGCAAACTTATCAAAAAGCGCCACGGGCAAATAATTTTGAGGGTAGAAGCATCAAATGATTGCATTTTGGATTCCTGAATGCAGATAATCACGCAACCACTCTTGGTAATTGCGTTGGAGAGACCTAAATGTTTATCGGATGAGTTTAAGCTGCGAATATTCCAACAGATAATGTTCCAATTCTGCAAAAGTACCATGAGAAACTAAATAAAAGACGCGAGAGGGAGATTAAGCTGAAGAAGCCCCGCCGTCTTCATTGAAGACCGCTAGGGTCAATTCTTCTTGTGGGATCGCACAGAGCTGTGTGCCAATCGCTTGCATCGTGGGGATTGTTGTAGGTGGAGGGATGGCAGTTGTTTGTCTCTCAACATCTTGGTCTTCAGCTCTGGAGGTTGGAGCAACAGCCGTGGGAGTCAGACAGGGCTTCACCTTGGATTTATGTTGGCGTATCTCACAGGAAGAGCCAACATGAAAACCATCATACTTATTTGATCTATTGCTACGTCTGAGGGATGAGGTGTCCATTGGGGGCTATTGTTTACCTTTGCAGGGTCGAGCAGAAGCAGTTGTAGTGAAGGCCTAGCTGATGGGAGTAGGTAAATCCACGGGCATTAGTGCCAAGAGAGCACTAGCTACAGAAACATCAACCGAAAGGGAAACAGAGTCATGGGCCCCAGATTGGAACATGTTCTCATTGTCTGCCTCTTGTAGCTAGGGGGGATCAGTTGATTATTAGGATTATAATTGTCCATGCTTTCAGTTAGAGCTTCTATGGGAGGGACCTAGGCATCTCCCATTTTCCAAGAGTGAAAATTTCGAGAGTGTCCCCTGTGGATCAGATAGCAGAGCAATAGAATTCAGTTGGGTAAAGTCTAGACCATCAGTGTCAGCACAGACTTGCACATCTATCAGAGGGATATTGCTTCTGAAACCATAACCATTACTCCAAGGTCCCATGGTGGCCAGGAGTGGATGGAGCGCCATGAACATGAAGTTGTTGAGCTGTTGGCATGGAATAGGATCAAAGAGCATCAGGGAAAGAAGTTGTTCCCCCTACGTAGAGAGACCAAAACTCAGTCCAGCAGAGTTCCTGGAAACCGAGAGAGTAAGGAGTTCCTCTGGGAGCAATGACTACATAGATTCTAGGAGCTGGCTATCACTCTGAATAGCAACAATAGCAGAGTTGTCCGGGCTGTCTCCATCAGATGTGCTGATGGAGTCATTCCAAGCATCAGTGGCGCTGTCCAAAATATTGTCTTCGGGCGCCAGACCATCTTGCATTATAAGTCCTTGAGCTGCCAGTCAAGCTTGGAAGTTCATCAGATAGGGAGGCATGGGAGGAGTAGGTGGTGCCGGAGGTTCTGGCCTAGCCCCCCAACCACCATTACCACCAGAAGGGGCATCAACATTTTCATCCAAACCAGCATTACCAGGAGCTGCATTCTGAATGAGCAAATTATGGACTTTCTGCTGGTGCAGTTGCTTCGCCGTGAGGTCTGGACCGAACTACGGATGGGGATTGCCATTGGGTGGAGGGTGTTCTTTGCCAGCAGGCAGAACTTCAGGCAGAAGTGCATTCCAGTTATTGCTCCTCAAGATCGTGATCTGAACAGTCTAGTAGTCACGAGCCCCTCCCAGCTGCCTAACAACAAAACTCTTGGGGACCAGGCGCAGATGAATGACCCTCTCTCTTATCATCATGAACCTTCGATCCTTCCTAGGATTATACCAAGATATGAGAGCCCTAAAACCCCCAACGGCCTTATTGACATAATGTTCAGTCTGATAGTCATAGGGGAAACCAAAAAACATCATCTAGATTTCCGGACCAAAAGTAGTGGTGCGCCTATTGAGTGCTTCATGGTGTGGAACAAAAGTAATGAGCATATCTTCATCTTCCAATTCCAGAGGGGTGCCAATGTCAGTATCACGAATAAGGGAATCCACAAACCCGAAATTTCCAACTCCAAATGGATGGTCACTAGATTCAGTGGTGAATAGTTGGGCTTCATGCAATAAACCTTGAATTTGTTGGCGGATATCCACGCGGCGATGCAGGGGAACATAGTGGCTTGCTTCAGTGATAGCCAGGTAGTTGTGGTTGAGTTGCGGGAAAGGTCCCACCACCATGCCGCTGCGAACAAGACAATTCTCAGGGCCAGGGTCGATGGCAAAACCCGACCGTAGGAATGACACCAGATTCAGATGGTAGTTCGCCATGAGGGTAGGAGCGGAGGTGGGTGGCAACAATGTCGTGGAGGAGGAGCAGGGAGGCGACGCTTCGGGAATCATAGCGATAGCTGAGGCGGGAGGGGAGTAATTGGCAATAGACGATTTTTTGGGCACCCAAATCCAGCCTTCATTCTACCGGATTTGGGAGGCAACCCACTATGCATTATTCCTAGCTAGGGGCACAAAACAATAGCGCTTGTTGGGAGGCAACCAAATATTTATTTTATTTGCAACTTTTACATTTTGTTGTTGTGTTATGACATGATTGTTTCTAGTGCAATGATTGTTTACCTTTTAATTAGTGTTTGTGCCAAGTAAAGCCTTTGGGTTGATTTGGATGATAGTAGAATTGATACAATGCAAAAACAAAAATAATACGCCCAATATTTGAATCTTGATTTTTTCTGGAACATAATAAATTGCTGATTATTTTCAAAGTATTTTCCTGCAAATTTCCCACGTTCTCCTGATGTATAGAATATCCGGAGTTACAAAAGAATCGTTTTAGTATAAATCATTATGTACTTTCCTGTTTTAGACAAATTCTGTTTTTATTTCATAATGTGTTTGTTTTAATGATTTTATGGATTGTATCTGGGGTATAATGTTGGGGAACATTGCATGGGAAACAAAAAATTTCCTACGTTCACGCAAGACCTATCCATGGTGATGAGCATCTACGAGAGGGAGAGTGGATCTACGTACCCTTGTAGATCGCTAAGCGGGAAGCGTCAAGAAACGCGGTTGGTGTAGTCGAACATCTTCACGATCCAAATCGCTGAGCGTCCCGCGATCCAATCACGATCCATCCCGATCAAGCACCGAATGGACGGCACCTCCGCGTTCAGCACCCGTACAGCTTGATGATGATCTCCGCCTTCTTGATCTAGCAAGAGGGAGAGGAGAGGAAGAAGAGTTCTCTGGCAGCGTGACGGTGCTCCGGCGATGGTGGTGGAGCTATTCCGGCAGGGCTTCGCCTAATCACTGCAGAAATCCGATCTAGAGAAGAAACTATGCACTAGAGGAACGGGTAGCACGTGGCTGAAAATCTAGTGCAAAAACCCTAAAACCTCCAGTATATATAAGAGGGAGGGAGGAGAGGCCTTGGCGCAAGGGCCAAGCCTCCTTGGTTCGGCCGAAGTGGGGAGGAGAGGAGGACTCCTCCTCCAATCCTAGTAGGACTAGGACTCCTCCTTTTTTTTTGCCTTTTTCCACCTTTTCCCTTTGGGCTTTTCTTCCCTAGCCGCATGGGCCTTGTGTGGGACTTTCACCAGCCCACTAAGGGCTGGTATTTACTCTCCCACAGCCCATGAAGCCTCTTGGGTCGAAATACCCCTCCCGGTGGTCTCCCGGTACACTACCGGCACTCCCGGTACACTACCGATTAGCCCGAAACTTTTCCGGCGACCAAAACAGGACTTCCTATATATGAATCTTTACCTCCGGACCATTTCAGAGCTCCTAGTGACATCCGGGATCTCATCCGGGACTCTAAATAACCTTCGGTCACCACCATACATAACTCTACACTACCAAAACGTCACCAAACCTTAAGTGTGCAGACCCTGCGGGTTCGAGAACTATGTAGACATGACCGAGACACCTCTACGATCAATAACCAATAGCGGCACCTGGATGCCCATATTGGTTCCTACATATTCGACGAAGATCTTTATTGGTCGAACCTCTATGTCAAGGATTCAGTTAATCCCGTATGATGTTCCCTTTGTTCTTCGGTATGTTACTTGCCCGAGATTCGATCGTCGGTATCTCCATACCTAGTTCAACCTCATTACCGGCAAGTCTCTTTACTCGTTCCGTAATACAAGATCCCGTGACTAACACTTAGTCACATTGCTTGCAAGGCTTATTGTGATGTTGTATTACCGAGTGGGCCCTGAGATACCTCTCCGTCACACGGAGTAACAAATCCCAGTCTTGATCCATGCCAACTCAACAGACACCCTCGGAGATACCTGTAGAGGACCTTTATAGTCACCCAGTTACGTTGTGACGTTGGATACACACAAGGCACTCCTTCGGTATCAAGTCTACATCTTTTGGCATCAATGTTATGAACATGTGTGTCATCACTATCAAGATTCAATATGAATAAACCCCTCGCATTGGGTGCATGGCCATAAAAGATATTACCCATATAAATAGAACAACCTTTATTCTCTGATTTAAATGAGTAACTGTCTCGCAATAAACAAGATCCAGATATAATGTTCATGCTTAACGCAGGCACTAAATAACAATTATTCAGGTTCATCACTAATCCCGATGGTAATCGAAGAGAGAGCGTGCCGACGGCGATCACATCAACCTTGGAACCATTTCGCACGCGCATCGTCACTTCATCCTTTGCCAGCCTTCGTCTATTCGTAGTTCCTGTTTTGAGTTGCAAATGTGAGCAACCGAACCGGTATCAAATACCCAGGCACTACAACGAGAGCTACTAAGGTACACATCAATAACATGTATATCATATGTACCTTTTTTGTCGTTGGCCGCCTTCTTGTCAGCTAGGTACTTGGGGCAGTTCCACTTCCAGTGACCAGTTCCCTTGCAATGAAAGCACTCAGTTTCTGGCTTAGGTTCATGCTTGGGCTTCTTTACAGGAGTAGCAACTGCTTTGCCATCCTTCTTGGTTTTACCCTTCTTGCCCTTGACCTTGCCATTCTTCTTGAAACTAGTGGTTTTATTGACCATCAAAACTTGACGTTCTTTCCGGATTTCAGACTCAGCGATTTTTAGCATCGCAAACAGCTCGGCGACTGACTTGTTCATCGCGTGCATGTTATAGTTCATCACAAAGCTCTTGTAACTAGGTGACAGTGATTGAAGAACTCTGTCAGTGATCGCCTCTGGTGGAAGAGCAATTCCCAACTCCGCTAGACGAGTCAAATAGCCAGACATTCTGAGTATATGAACACTGATAGACCCGTTCTCCTCCATCTTGCAAGCATAGAACTTATCGGAGGTCTCATACCTCTCGATTCGGGCATTCTTCTGAAAGATAAACTTCAACTCCTAGAACATCTCATATGCTCAATGACGTTCAAAACGTCTTTGAAGTCCCGGTTCTAAGCCATACAATATTGCACACTGAACTGTTGAGTAATCTCCAGAACGTGCCTCCCAAGCGTTCTTAACGTCTTCGGAGGTCATGTCTTCTGGTTGGTCACCAAGCGGTGCATCAAGGACATATGATTTCTGGGAAGCCGTGAGGAAAATCCTCAGATTATGGGCCCAGTCAATAAAGTTACTTTGATCATCTTTCAACTTAGCTTTCTCTAGGAACGCATTAAAATTCAGGGGTGCTACTGCGCAAGCCATTGATCTACAACATAAGTATTCAAAGGTTACTTAGACTATTGTTCAAGATAATGAGTTTAATTAATAAAATTACTAAAGCTCCCACTCAAATTGACATCCCTGAGGTCATCTGAGTGTCACATGATCCAAATTCACCAACTCAAGTCCAATCATCACGTGAGTTGAGGTGGTTTCAATGGTGAACATCATTATGTTGATCATATCTACTATATGACTCATGTTCGACCTTTTGGTCTCTTGTGTTCCGAGGCCATGTCTGTACATGCTAGGTTCGTCAAGTTTAACCCGAGTGTTCTGCACGTGCAACACTGGCTTCCACCCATTGTATGTGAACATAGAGTCTATCACACCCGATCATCACGTGGTGTCTCGACACGACGAACTTTTGCAACGGTGCACACTCGGGGAGAACACAATTCATCTTGAAATTTAAGTGAGGGATCACCTTATAATGCTACCGTCGTCCTAAGCAAAACAAGGTGCATAAAAGGATTAACATCACATGCAAATCATAAGTGACATGATATGACCATGAATTTGTGCTTTTGATCTCCATCTAGAAAGCACCGGCATGATTTCCATCGTCACCGGCACGACACCATGATCTCCATCATCTTGATCTCCATCAACATGTCGCCATCGGGGTTGTCACGTCCAACATGCTTCTACTACTATTGCTACCGTTTAGCAATAAAGTAAAGCATTACATAGTGCTTAATGATTGATACGTAGGTCATACAATAATTAAAGACAACCCTATGGCTCCATCACATGATCATCTCATACATAACATATATCACATAATGTAATTGGCCATATCACATCACAACATACCCTGCAAAAACAAGTTAGACATCCTCTAATTGTTGTTGCATGTTTTACGTGGCTGCTACGGGTATCTAGCAAGAAAAACTCTCATCTACGCAAAAACCACAACGGTGATACACTAGTTTCTTTTCAACCATCTCAAGGACCGCCTTTGTCGAATCCGATCCAACTAAAGTGAGAGAAATTGGCACCAGCAAGCCACCTATGCAACAAGTTGCGGTTGAGGGAACCGGTCTCTCGTAAGCGTACGAGTAATGTTGGTCCGGGCCGCTTCATCTCACAATACCGCTGAACCAAAACACGACTAAGGGAGGAAGCAATCTAAGCATCAACGCTCACAAACTCTTTCTGTTCTACTCGAGATCTCATCTACACATAGACCGAGGTCATGATGCCACTGTTGGGGAACGTTGCATGGGAAACAAAAAAATTCCTACGTTCACGCAAGACCTATCCATGGTGATGAGCATCTACGAGAGGGAGAGTGGATCTACGCACCCTTATAGATCGCTAAGCGGGAAGCGTTGATAAACACGGGTGGTGTAGTCGAACGTCTTCGCGATCCAAATCGCCGAGTGTCCCGCGATCCAATCACGATCCGTCCTGATCAAGCACCGAACGGACAGCACCTCCGCGTTCAGCACACATACAGCTTGATGATGATCTCCGCCTTCTTGATCCAGCAAGAGGGAGCAGAGAGGAAGAAGAATTCTCCGGCATCATGACGGCACTCCGGCGATGGTGGTGGAGCTATTCCGGCAGGGCTTCGCCTAAGCACTGCAGAAATCCGATCTAGAGGAGAAACTATGCACTGGAGGAACGGGTAGCACATGGCTGAAAATCTAGTGCAAAATCCCTAAAAACTCCAGTATATATAAGAGGGAGGGAGGAGAGGCCTTGGCGCAAGGGCCAAGCCTCCTTGGTTCGGCCTTAGTCACATTGCTTGCAAGGCTTATTATGATGTTGTATTACCGAGTGGGCCCTAAGGTACCTCTCCGTCACACGGAGTAACAAATCCCAGTATTGATCCATGTCAACTCAACAAACACCCTCGGAGATACCTGTAGAGAAGCTTCATAGTGACCCAGTTACGTTGTGACGTTTGATACACACAAGGCACTCCTCCGGTGTCCGTGAGTTACATGATCTCATGGTCATAGGAACATATACTTGACATGCAGAAAACAGTAGCAATAACTTGACATGATCATATGCTACGTTTGTAGTTTGGGTCTTGTCCATTACATCATTCTCCTAATGACGTGATCCCATTATCAAATGACATCACATTCCAATGTCTAGGAAACCTTGACCATCTTTGATCAATGAGCTAGTTCACTAGAGGCATACTAGGGACAACGTGTTTGTCTATTTACCCACACATGTAATGTGTTTTCAATCAATACAATTATAGCATGGATAATAAACGGTTATCATGAACAAGGAAATATAATAATAAACACTTTATTTATTGCCTTTAGGGAATATTTCCAACATATAAATCATGGGAAAGTTAGAATACAACAAGTATTATGCAAGAATAGTATGAATTGGTTTATGATAGTACCTAAAGTTTATGATTTTCCTATTATACTAACGAATCTCACGAGGTTTCTGTTGAGCTTTGTGTACTGAAGTTTTAAAGTTTTGGGTGAGATCATGATGGACAAAGGAATAAGGGGTGGCAAGACCCTAAGATTGTGGATGCCCAAGGCACCCCAACGTAATATTCAAGGAAGACTCAGGCATCTAAGCTTGGGGGTACCCTGGATGGCATCCCCTGTTTCTGTCCACAATTCATCGGTATGTTGCTTGGAGCTACATTTTTATTCATCACGTGGTATGAATTTGCTTGGAGCGTCACGTATTATAGTTTTTTTGCTTGTTAGTTTGCCATAATCATTGTTTGCTGAACACACCTTTTTAGAGAGACACACATTCATCATAATTTGTTAGAATACTTTATGTGCTTCACTTATATCTTTTGAGTTGTGTAGTTGCTCTTGTGCTTCTCTTATATCTTTAGAGCATGGAGGTGGTTATATTTTATAGAAATGATTGCACTCTCATGCTTCAATTCAATATTTTTGAGTCTTAAATGGAATTGGTAATATGCACTGGTTATAATGACTAGTCTGAAAATGATAGGTATATAAGAGGGATATAATAAAAACTTGCATGTAGATCCCTAAATATGGCTTGCTTGATTTGATTATATTAATGTAGTAGTATGAAAGGACATAGATTCTTGATCATTGAACAGTAAACATATTGATACTAAAGCTTGTTATTAAGTACTCATTTAAGTGTCGGTCATGTCATGACCGGGATGTTGGAGGCTTAGTTGAGTCAGGGGCACGCGATGGTTAAGTTCTCCCAAACTCCTCCCTAGGGGCACACGGGTAATAATTTACTTCGAGAGAGAGCTAATAATTTTTTCACAATAAGTATGTTGGTTCTTTATGACTAATTTGAGTTCATGGACTATATGCACTCCCCTTTTTCGCAATTTGCTAGCCTCTTTGGTACCGTGCATTGCCCTTTCTCACCACGAGAGTTGGTACAAAGTCTGTCATTGCACCCAAACCCCATTATATGATACGCTCTGTTACACATAAGCCTCCTTATATCTTCCTCAAAACAGCCACCATACCTACCTATCATGGCATTTCCATAGCCATTCTGAGATATATTACCATGCATTTTCCATTGTTCCGTTTCATGGCATGTGTGTTCATCGTCATATTCCTTTGCATGATCATATAGAGATGACATGATATTTGTGGAAAAGCCAACATTCATCATTGTAATACATGTTACGCTAGATCAGTGCACATCCTGCTACACTGCCAGAGGCATTCATATATACTCATATTTTGTTCTAGGTTTTATCGAGTTGTAAGTAAATAAAAGTGTGATGATCATCATTATTAGAACATTGTCCTATTGAGGAAAATAATGGATGATGGAGGCTAATGAGTACTCCAAAGAATGACGACGAGGTTCCAGGCTATGAGAGATAAAAGAAGAGATATAAGAAGAGATAAGGGGCAATGGTACTATCCTTTTACAACACTTGTGCTTCAAAGTAGCACCATATTCTTCATATATAGATTTCCTGATTTGTCATTTTCATATACTAGTGGGAATTATTTTTTGTTATAGCACTTGGCTTGTATATTACGATAACGGGCTTCCTCAAATGACCCAAGTCTTCATGAGAAAGCAAGTTGGATGCACACGCAGTTAGTTTCAATTTGAGATTTCATATACTTACAACTCTAGTGGATCTGTTGCATGGAAATCCCTACTCTCGCATTGATATCGATTAATGGGCTTCTCCATTGCCTATTAATCTGCCTAGTTGATGTGAGACTTTCTCCACCTTTTGTCTTCCCTTATTAATCTCTACCACCATACTCTATTCCACCCGTAGTGATATGTCCATGGTTCACTCTAATGTATTGGGTGTAGTTGAAAATGTTCAAGCATGTGAAAAAGTATGAACCAAATGCCTGACTTGACACCGGGGTGCTCATGATTTGTACTTGTGTTAATACAGAGTCATGCCATGCTTACATACTTCAATGAGCAGGATAACATTCGTTAAGCATCATATATTTTGAAACAGTAATGATTATGTTCTTATATTCACGGATATTATTATATTGATATTACTTACTTCATCATTTGTCAATATTCATTCCGTACAAGAGATTACATGATAAATATGCCAGGTACCATTCAACATAAAAAATGTTGTTTTATCATTTACCTACTCGATGACGAGCATGAATTAAGCTTGGGGATGCTGGTACGTCTCCAACGTATATATAGTTTTGATTGTTTCGTGCTATTATATTATCAATCTTAGATACTTTTTATGCCATTTTATATCATTTTTGGGAACTAACCTATTAACCAAGTGCCTAGTGCCAGTTACTGTTTCTGCCTGTTTCTGGTATTACAAAAAGCCCATATCAAACGGAGCCCAAATGCTACGGAACTTTTTGATGATTTTTTTGGACCAGAAGACACCCTACAAGCTTCGGAGGGGGGGGGGTAGTTCATACGTCTCCGACGTATCTATAATTTTTGATTGTTCTATGCTGATATATTATCATTCTAGGATACTTTTTGGGCATTTATTTACCAATTCATAATATTTTTGACCACTAACCTATTGACCCAGTGCCCAGTGCCAGTTGGTGTTTTCTGCATGTTTTTCACTTTTCAAGTTTATAGTACCAAACGAAGACCAATTGCCAAGAATTTTTTTTATGATTTTTCTGGACCAAAAGAGGACCTAGAAGCTTTGGAACGAGGTCGGGAGTCGCACGAGGGCACCAGCACGCAACAGGGCATACCCTAGGGGGGGCGTGCCCTGATTTGTGTTGGGCCACTCGTGGCTCTTTGGATGCCCCTCTCTAGCCTATAAATTCTCATATATCTCAAAACCCTAGAGGAGGTCACGAAACACTTTTTACGCCACAACAAGTCTCTGTTCCAACGGGAGCCCATCTAGTGCTCCGTTCGGGCACCCTTCCGGAGGGGGAATCGATCACGGAGGTCCTCTTCATCATCCTTGCTGCCCTCATGATGATGTGTGAGTAGTTCACCATATACCTATGGGTCTATAGCTAGTACCTAGATGGTAATCTCTATCTCTCTCTATATCTCTCTCTCTCCCCCTCTTGATCTTCAATACAATGTTCATCACATCTTTGCCTTGATCTATCCGATGTAATCCCTTTGTATGCTGCGTTTGTTGGGATCCAATGACTGGTGGGTTTATGTTCAAATTATCCATGATAAATATTTGAGTCTTCTGTGAAATCTAATATGATTCCTAATACGCTCATTTCGCATCATGATTTCGCATTAATATTCGTGATATTCTTGTCCATTATTACTCATTATCATACAATTCTTATGTTCTCTCTCTCGGATTATGCAAGGTACATCCTAAGGAGGGAAATGTCTGGAAATTGGAATTCTGGACCGGAAAACCGACAAAAAGGCAAAACTCACCACACTCCAAATTACCTGAAACTTCACGAATAATATTTTTGGAATATTTAAGAATTTCTGGGCAAAAATATACCAGAGGGGGCCCACCAGTAGGCCATAAGCCAAGAGGGCACGCCCCTTGGGTCGCGCCCTGATAGCTTGTGGGCCCCCTCCTGGCCCTACAACACCCCGCTTCTCCTATATGGTTTTTTTTCCCTAGAAAAAATCATAAGCAACCTTTCGGGACAAAGCATCGAGGTCTCAAGGCGGAAACCTGGGCAGAGGCCGTTTTGCACTCCGGCAGTCAAATTCAGTCAGGGAAAATCCTCTCTGGGAGGGGGACATCGAAGCCATCGTCATCACCTATGCTCCCTCCTTCGTGGGAGAACCAATCTTCATCAACATGTTCACCAGCACCATCTCATATCCAACCCTAGTTCATTTCATGTATTCAATCTTTGTCTCAACACCTAAGACTGGTACCTGTGGTTAGTAGTTGTGTTGATTACATCTTGTAGTTGATGCTTGTTGGATTACTTGGTGGAAGAAGTTATGTTCATATCCTTAATTATTATTATTATACCTCTGATCTTGAACATGTCGATGAGGTGTGAGTAGTTACTATTGGTCCTGAGCACATGGGAGAAGTCTTGTTACAAGTAATCTTGTGAAGTTGATATTTGTTCAATATTTTGATGATATGTATGTTGTTACTTCTCTTTGTAGTGTCATGTGAACATCGACTACAGGACACTTCACCATGTTATGGGCCTAAGGGAAGTCATTGTGGCGTAACAAGTAGATGATGGGTTGCTAGAGTGACAGTAGCTTAAACCCCAGTTTATGCATTGCTTCATAAGGGGCTGATGTGGATCCACACGTTTCATGCTATGTTTACATTTATCTTAATTCTTCTTTCGTAGTTTCAGATGCTTGCGAGAGGGGGTAATCATAAGTATATTGTTAGTTCAAGTAAGAACAATACATTAGCACCGGTCCACCCACATATCAAATTATCAAAGTAGCGAACGCGAATCAACTCAACATGATGAACATGACTAGACAGAAATTCCCGTGTGTCCTCAAGAGCTCTTTCTTAATGTACTTTCAGGCCTGTCCTTTGCTTTGAAAAGTATTGGGATACCTTGCCACACCTTTGTTACATTTGTCACTTGTTACTTGTTACGATTTATCTTGCTATAAAACTATCTATTATTGTTACTGATAGCACTTGTAGAGAATACTGATACATCTCCAAAGTATCGATAATTTATGAAGTATTCATGCCATATTCACCTATGTTTACAATACTTGTATATGGTTTTGATGCACTTTGTATGATTTATTTAGAACTGACTCGGGCTGACGCTGTTTTCAACAGAACTACCCTGGTGTTGTTTTTTGTGCAAAAACAAATGTTCTCTGAATGCAACGAAACTTTTTGACGGTTTTTTTGGAACAAACGAGGCACTAGAAGCTTCATGGGAGGGCCAGAATAACCACGTGGTGGGCACAACCCATCAGGGCACGCCATCTGCCTCTGGCTTGCGGTGGTGTCTTGTGGTCCACTCGTGGCCCATCTTCACGTGAAACCGACGCTCAAAAATCGTATATATATTCAGAAACCCATAGAAATAATCCTAGATGAGAAGTTCTGCTGCCACAAGCCTCTTTTACCAGGAAAACCAATTGATACCCCGTTCCGGCACCCTGTCGGAGGGGGAAATCATCACCGGAGGCCATCTGCATCATCCCTATGGTCTGCATGAGGAGGAGGGAGTAGTCCGCCCTCGGGGATGACAGTTTGTACTAGTCGCTATGTGTTTAATCTTTCTCTCTCTCGCTCGCTCGTGTTCTTGAGATGGCATGATCTTGGTGTATCACGATCTTTGTTAATATAGTTGGATCATATGGTGTTTCCCCTCTCTATCTTGTTGTGATGAATTGAGTTTTCCCTTTGAGATTTTGTTATTACCAGATTGAATATTTTTATGGATTTGAGAGCACTTGATGTATGTCTTGCATGCGGATACCCGTAGTGACATTGGGGTATTCAGTGATTCACTTGATATATATTATGGCGTCAACTTGCAGATTCCGGTGACCTTGGGATCTATGCATAGGGGTTGATCGCACGTTTTCATACCATGTTCTCCGATAGAAATCTTGGGGTACTCTTTAAGGTTCTTTGTGTTGGATTGAGTATTACGAATCTGAAATTGTTTGATGCGTATCGTATAATTAACTCATGGATACTTGTGGTGAAATTAGAGTATCTAGGTGACATTAGAGTTGGTTGATGCGTATCATATGGTGTTAGTTTAGTACAAACTCTTAGACAGATCGATCGGAAAGGATAACTTGGTGTTATTTTAGTATGAACTCATGGGTAGATCGATCGGAAAGGATAACAGGAAGGCGGTTTCATACCCTACAAACAATTTCTTCTTATGTTCTCCGCTAGTTAAGAACTTTGAAGTGATTCTTCGTTGCACGTCGAGGGATGGTTATGTGATCCAATCATGTAGCATTGTTGAGAGATTGCACTAGCTAAAGTATGGACCCTAGGCATTATTTCCAAGCATTTATACGGCATTTTGCTCGATGTTTACCACTTTTTACCTTTCTGTTTTTATATTTTCATATTACAAATACCTATTTCTATCATCCATATTGCACTTGTATCACCATCTCTTCGCCGAACTAGTGCACCTATACAATTTGCCATTGTATTGGGTGTGTTGGGGACACAAGATATTTTTGTATTTGATTGCATGGTTGTTTGAGAGAGACCATCTTAATCCTACACCTCCCACGGATTGATAAACCTTAGGTCATCCACTTGAGGGAAAATTTCTAATGTCCTACAAAACTCTGTGCTTGGAGGCCCAACATAGTCAACAAGAATAAAGTTGCGTAGTAGACATCAAGTACCTTGCTGAAAACCGCTTGTCATTTCCTTCTGCTCCTCGTTGGGTTAGACACTCTTAATTTTTTGAAAGGATTATGATTGACCCCCTATAATTGTGGGTCATCAAGACTCTTTTCTGGTGCCGTTGCCGGGGAGTGAAGCGCCTTTGGTAAGTGGAAATTCGTAAGGAAACATTTTCTATATGTGCGGAAATTTACTATTGCTTGTCACTATGAACGGTCACCCTTTGAGTGGCTTGTTCAGCGCATCTTCTCCTTGAAAAGAAGTTGAAGAAGTTGTTCCTCAACCTACCTAAGCTACTGACGTTATTTATGATGAGATTCCTTTGGGTATGATGTATAAACAGTTGGATAATTCTTATGATGGTTCAACTCATCCTGATTACCATTTGATCTATGTCGTTGAGATTTGTGGATTGTATAAGCTTTCAGGTCTACCTAGAGACAAAGCTAAGAAGAAAGTTTTCCCTTTATCTTTGGAGGGTAAAACATTAATGTGGTATAGGTTATTGGATTATATTGGATCATGGGACTAGAATTTCTTGAAGCTGGAATTTCGCCAGAAGTTTTATCCTCTGCATCTAGTCCACCATGATGGGAACATTATTTCTAATTGCTGGCCTAGTTATGGAGAAAGTGTCGCTCAAGCTTGGGGGAGGCTTAAATCTATGATGCACACTTGCCCCAACCATGAGCTCGCGAGAGAAATGATTATACAAAATTTTCATGCTCGGGTTTCTCATGATGATCAAGCACTTCTTGATTCTTGTGCTACTGGTTCCTATATGAAGAAGACTATTGAATTCAAATGGGATCTTTTGGAAAGAACTAAATGCAAATCTAAAGATTGGGAACTCTGCGAAGATAGAGAGTTAGGTATTAAGCTTAATTTTGATTGTGTTAAATCTTTTATGGAAACTAATGCCTTCCATGAGTTTAGCAATAAATATGGTCTTGGCTCTTAAATAGTAGCTACTTTATGTGAATCATTTGCTACTCACGTCGATCTTCCCAAAGATAAGTGGTTTAAATATCATCTCCCTATTTAAAAACCATTAGAGGAACCTATTAAAATTAAGAAGGAAGAAATAATTGTTAGTCATGTTGATCTGGTTGTTCCCACTACTTACATTGGGAAACCTCCTTTTCCCGTTAGAATTAGGGAACATGCTAAGGCTACAGTTGTGGTTAATAAAAGTCATGTTAGGACACATGTACCTTCTCAACAGATAAATGTTGAGCCTAAGGTTGCTATGGTTAAAGATCTCTTAGTTAATAATATTGAGGGTCAGGTTATCTACGTTTTTGGAGAAACTGCTAGGATTGCGAAACCTGCTGGAAACAAACATGATGAATTAGACAAAAATAAACCAGTGGTTGGCATGCTTGTTGTTTCAGTTAAAATTGGAGATCATTGTTATCATGGCTAGTGTGACCTTGGTGCTAGTGTTAACGCTATACCTTTTACCTTTTATCAAGAAATATGAATGACATAGCACCTTCTACGATTGAAGATATTGATGTCACTATTAAACTTGCAAACAAAGATACTATTACGCCACTTGGGTTCGTTAGAGATGTTGAAGTTTTGTATGGAAAAGTGAAGTACCCCACTGATTTCATAGTACTTGGTTCAAAACAGGATAACTTTTGCCCCATTATACTTGGTAGACCTTTCTTGAAAACCGTTAATGCCGAAACTGATTGTGTTACTAAGAAGGTTAAAGTAAGCTTTAGTGATGTGTATTATGAATTTAATTTCCCCAAGTTTACTAATCAACCACACAAGAAGGAGTTACCTAGTAAGGATGAAATATTTGGTCTTGCTTCCATGGCCGTGCCTCCTACTGAACCTCTAGAACAATATTTGCTAGACCATGAGAATGATATGCATACGAATGAAATGAATGAAATAGATGACATATTTCTTAGACAAACACCTATTCTTAAACATAACTCACGGGTCGATATTTTAGGGGATCCTCCTCCACCCAAGGGAGATCTCGTGTTTGAGCTAAAGACTTTACCTGATACTTTGAAATATGCTTATCTTGATGAAAAGAGGATATATCCTGTTAGTATCAGTGCTAAACTTCTAGAGCATGAAGAAAGGAGACTACTTAATACTCTGAGGAAGCACAGGGCTGCTATTGGATATAATCTCAATGATCTGAAGGGCATAAGGCACAGTCTATGTCAGCACAAGATTAATATGGAGCCGGATGCTAAACCTGTTGTTGATCACCAATGCCGCTTAAATCATAAGATGAAGGAAGTGGTAAGAACTAGAATACTAAAGCTTATGGAGGCAAATATAATCTATCCTATTGCTGATAGTATGTGGGTAAGTCTTGTCCATTGTGTTCCTAAGGAAGGTGGTATTACTGTCATCCCTAATGATAAAAATGAACTTATTTCAGAAAGAATCGTAACTGGCTATAGGCTGGTGATTGATTTCAGGAAATTATATAAAGCTACTAAGAAAGATCATTACCCCTTGCCTTTTATTGATCAAATGCCAGAAAGATTATCTAAGCACACACACTTTTGCTTTCTTGATGGATATTCTGGATTTTCTCAAATACATGTGTTGAAAGAAGATCAAGAGAAAACTACCTTTAGATGTCCTTTCGGACCTTATGCCTATAGGCGTATGCCTTTTGGTTTATGCAATGCACCTGCTACCTTTCAATGATGTATGACTGCTATATTCTCTGACTTTTGTGAAAATATTGTTGAGGTGTTCATGGATGATTTTCCGTTTATGGGACTTCTTTTGATGATTGGTTGAGCAACCTTGATCGAGTTTTGCAGAGATGCGAAGACACTAGTCCTGTCTTGAATTGGGAGAATTGCCACTTTATGGTGAATAAAGGTATAGTGCTTGGGCATTAAATTTCTGAACGAGACATTGAGGTGGACAAAGCTAAAGTTGACGTAGTAGAGAAAATGACATGCCCGAGATATATCAAAGGTATAAGTTTCCTTGGTCATGCTAGTTTTTACAAGCGTTTCATTAAAGATTTCTAGGCCGTTAACTAATCTTCTTCAAAAAGATTTTACTTTTGTTTTTGATAATGATTGTGTAGAATCTTTTGAAATACTTAAGAAGGCTTTAATTTATGCACCCATTGTTCAACCACCCAGTTAGAACCTACCATTTGAAATTATGTGTGATGCTAGTGATTATGCTGTTGGTGCCGTTTTAGGGCAAAGAGTATTCATTATGCTAGTAAAACATTAGACTCTTCTCAAAGAAATTATGCTACAATTGAAAAGGAATTTTTAGCAGTTGTTTTTGCATGTGATAAGTTTAGACCTTACATTGTCGATTCCAAAGTAACTATTCACACTGATCATGCTGCTATTAAATACCTTGTGGAAAATAAAGATGCTAAACCTAAACTCATTAGGTGTGTACTTTTACTTAAAGTGTTTGATTTGCATATCACTGGTAGAAAAGGAGCTGCAAACCCCATTGTAGATAAGTTGTCTAGGATGGAAAATGTTCTCGATGACCCACTTCCTATCGATGATAGTTTTCCTGATGAGCGACTTGCTGCTATAAATACTTCACATAGTGCTCCTTGGTATGCTGATTATGATAATTATATTGTTGCTAAATATATCCCACCTAGCTTCACCTATCAACAAAAGAAAAAAAATTCTTTTATGATTTACGACATTACTTTTGGGATGACCGACATCTCTATAAAGAGGGAGTAGATGGTATTATTAGACGATGTATACCTAAGCATGAATAGGAAGAAATTCTTCGGAAATGTCATTACGAAGCCTCGAGGACACCATGCCGGTGACAAAACTGCACACAAGGTATTACAATCTGGTTTCTATTGGCCTACGCTTTTTATAGATGCTCGTAAGTATGTCCTTTCTTGTGATGAGTGCGAAAGAGTTGGTAACATTTGTAAACATCAGGAAATGCCTATGAACTATTCTCTTGCTATTGAACCATTTGATGTTTGGGGCTTTGACTTTATGGGACCTTTTCCTTCCTCAAATGGGTATACTCATATTTTAGTATATGTTGATTATGTTACTAAGTGGGTAGAGGCTATTCCAACTAGTAGCACTGATCATAAGACCTCTATAAAATGCTTAAGGATATTATCTTTTCGAGGATCGGAGTCCCTATATATTTAATGACTGATGGTGGTACACATTTTGTTCATGGTGCTTTCTGTAAAATTTTAGCTAAATATGATGTTAACCATAGTATTGCATCCCCTTATCATCCCAAGTCTAGTGGCCAAGTTGAATTGAGTAATCGAGAATAAAATTAATCTTGTAAAATACTGTTAATAGATCTAGGAAGAATTTGTCTAAGAAACTAGATGATGCACTATGGGATTAAAGAACTGGTTATAATAATCCTATGGGTATGTCCCCATGCAAAATGGTCTATGGGAAGGTTTGTCATGTACTTCCCAAGGTAGAATATAAAGTTATTGGACAATTAGAGAACTTAACTATGATTTTAATCTTGCGGGTGAAAAGAGGTTATTTGATATCATCTGACTAGATGAATGGAGAACACAAGACTATGAAAATGCTAAGCTGTTTAAAGAAAAGGTTAAAAGATGGCATGACAAGAGGATTCAAAAACGAGAATGCAATGTAGGAGACCTAGTTCTTTTTTACAACTCTCATTTCACATTTTTTTGCAGGGAAACTTCTCTCCAAATCGGAGGTCCCATACGTCGTTCAGGATGTTTATCGTTCTGGTGCTATAAAAATCAATAACTTTGAAGGCAAAAACCCGAGAGTGGTGAATGGGCAAATAATCAAGAATTACATTTCAGGTGCACCCATTAATGAGGAAAATAATGTCATCGAATTATTAAACTGGAAGAACATATCAAGGAGGCCTTCCGAAACACTCCAGAAACCTGAAAAGGGGGTAGGTATGTTGTACGGTAAGTAAACCGACTCCAAAAATTCCAAAAATAATAACTTCTCTCAGTTTTGGTATTTCAGAAAAAATAGAAAAATAAAAAGGAGTCAGGAAGACCCACGAGGGAGCCACAAGCCTAGAGGGCACAACCACCTAGGGCGCGCCCTGATGGCTTGTGGGCCCCTCGCATGCCTTCCGAACCCAGATTTCTTACCGATCACATATTCTAACCTAGAAAAAAATCATTGTATATACCACTGTTTGTTTTGACCACCACATCGTGAGTTTCCTCTTTGTTCTTGTTTCGAGGTATCTTCTTAACAGATCTAGATCGCCATGACTTCGCCAAGGCCATCTGAGGGCAACTTCTTCGAGAAGGTCATCGACCCCTACTTGCTTGAGGTGATGCAGCACCCTCGAGCCATTGAGATGTGTAGGGGGTGCTTCACATCCAAGATGTTCAAGGTCCTAAGAAGGAGGGAAGCGAGAAGTCCAGGCTTGCAGTAGTGGAACAATAGATCTTCAAGTGTCAAGGGATGGTTGAACGTGGCCTGAGTGCTAATCACTCTATGATCACGAACTTCATCCGGGAAAACAAGATGGACATAAACAGCATGGGGGAAGCTTTATTCAAGATCCAAGTGTGGATTGAGCACCTCCAAGATCAACTCTATGAACTTAAAAACCAAAGCTGTGAGTATGAATCTAGGTTTAAAAGGATGAGCCTTGATACGTGTCCGTTGTATCTATAATTTTTTATTGCTTCATGGCAATATTCTACAACTTTTATATACTTTTGGCAACATTTTATAATATTTTTGGGACTAACTTACTTATCCAGTGCCTAATTCCTATTCGTCCTCGAGTAGGTAAATGATAAAAAAAGATAATTTTTGATGTAGAATGCTACCTAGCATAATCTTGATCATATATCTAATCATGGCATGAATATTAAGACACGAGTGATTCAAAGCAATAGTCTAGTTTTGACATAAAGACTTTAATAATCATGAATCCCAACAAACAATCATGTCTTTCAAAATATCAAGGATAAAGGACGCTATCCCTACAAAATCATATAGCCTTGTCATGCTCTGTCTTCTTAACACAAAGTATAAATCATGTACTACCTCGGTGTCAGCCAATCAATTGGTTCATACTTTTTAACACGCTTCAACATTTTCAACTCTCACGCAATACATGAGCATAAGCCATGGATATAGCACTATGGGTGGAATAGAATATGGTGGTAGGTTTCAAAGGGGTAAAAGTGGAGAAGAAAGTCTCGCATCAACTCAGCGCATTAACGGGCTATGGAGATGCCCATCAATAGATATCAATGCGAGGAGTAGGGATTCCATGCAACGGATGCACTAAGAGCAATAAGTGGATGAAAGCTCAATATGAAAACTAAGTGGGTGTGCATCTAACTCTATAATGAAAAATTCCCACTAGGATATGAAAGTGACAACATAACAGACTCTCTATATGAAAAACATGGCGCTACTTTGAAGCACAAGTGTGGAATTAGCATGCCCCTTCTCTGTTTGTCTCTCATTTTTTCTCTTTTTTCTTCTTTTTTCTTTTTCTTTTTTTCCTTTTTTTCCTTTTTTGTTGTAAGGAGTCTCATCCCGACTTGTGGGTGAATCATAGTTTCCATCACCCTTTCCTCACCAGGAAATGCTCTAATAATGAATAATGATGATCATCACACTTCTATTTACTTACAACTCAATATTACAACTCGATACCTAGAACAAATTATGACTCTATCTGAATGATGTGCAATGATCTATCATATCAAAGATATCAAAGCCATGGAAACATCATGCTAGCTATCTTATGATCATGTAAAGCAATATGACAATGAATGCTTAAGTCATCAAAATGGAAGAAGTGGAGGTTGCATGGCAATATATCTCGGAATGGCTATGGAAATGCCATAATAGGTAGGTATGGTGGCTGTATTGAGGAAGATATAATAAGGCTTATGTGTGATAGATCGTATCATATCATGGTGTTTGGATGCACCGACGAAGTTTGCATCGACTCTCAAGGTGAGAAAGGGCAATGCGCGGTACCATAGAGGCTAGAAAATTGCGGAAAGGTAAGAGTGAGTATAATCCATGGACTCATATTATCATAAAGAACTCACATACTTATTGCAAAAAGTTTATTATCCCTCGAAGAAAAGTACTACTATGCATGCCCCTAGGGGGGAGGTTGGTAGGAGTTAACCATCGTGCGCCCCCGACCTTCACACAAAGATAGACAATCAAGGATAAATTGTGCTCCAACTTCCTAGCATAACGGGAGATTATACGTGCATGCTTCGGGAATCACAAACCTTTACACCAATATCTTACTAAACATGATCATCCACTAGTACCTCCCACATATTATCATATCTATATAGCAAAACTATTGCAAGGAATCAAACATATCATATTGAGTGATCCCTAAGTTTTATGTAGGATTTTATGACTAACCATGTGAATGCCCAATTCCCGTTGACTCTCTAAATAGATATAAGTGAATCAAGAGAGTTTATTTTTTTCTACAAAAGACCATGCTCTAATAAATATAAGTGAAGCAATAGAGAATTCTACGAATACCGGTTTTCTATGTGAAGAGAAACAGGCAATCCAAACTTCAAATGATATAAGTGAAGCACATGAAGCATTCTATAAACCCATACTCAAAAGATATAAGTGAAGTGCAATGAGCATTCTGTAATCAACCATGGACTATCTCATACCAGCATGGTGCATAAAATAAAAGTGACAACTGAACACAAAAGACGCTCCAAGATTTACACATATCACATGGATGAAACGAGAACGAAAACACACCGATACTTGTTGAAGAAAGATGGGATGCCTTCCGAGGCATCCCCAACCTTAGAGGCTTGATTATACTTGGATATTTACTTGCAGTGCCTTGGGCATCCCCAAGCTTGAACTCTTGCCTCTCCTTCTCCTCATATCGAGACCTCCTCGATGTTCGAACACTTCATCCACACAAAACTTAACAGAAGACTAGTGACATCCGTTAGTATAATAAAGGAAAATTCTACTTCAAGTACTGCTGCAAACACATTCATATTTTATATTTGCATTATTACTGCTATATTATAACTTTTATACAACTTACACCACTGATAAAATTCATAGTGTTATCAAAACAAGCAAAACAATGCATCAAAAAACAGAATATGTCTTAAACATGACAATCTGTAGTAATCTGAACTTTGACCATACTTATGTAACTCCCAAAATTCTGAAAAATTAGGACGTAATAATTTTTTTGTATAAAAATACTTTTTACAAATTTCAGAAACTTTTGACGTTCCAGTAAAAAATGTAAATTCACACACTACAGCCGAAGTTTCTATTTTTACACCGCATATGCCAACATGCAATCTAATCATCCTAAAGACAAATCTTGGTACAAGGGGATAATTATTTCTGTTGAAAAGTTTCTGTGATTCAAGATTCACAAAGTTTCCATGGTCATGAACAAATTTTAAGGCTAGCCCCCACTTCAACGATGCTCATCACCTCTCTGACTTTCACCTTTCTTTCAGTGAAGTTTTAGGTTCCCCTATATACTGTTTTGTTTTCAAACTTTATAAAAGCACACAACAGAATAAAATGAGTCTCTAAAACTTCCCGGTTGTCTCCCTCGCAACACTTTCTTTAAAGCCATTAAGCTAGGCATATAGTGCTAAAGTAATGGATCCACCCGGATCCCAAGGTATATCAAAGCCAATTTTAATTAACAATGATTTGTAATTTAGTAGTGGGCACAAAGTGATATATATCATGTGATAGCAAAGTCTAACTCTCTTCCTATGCATTGGCATGTCATACAAGAACAATTCATGCACATGAAGTAAAGGCATAGCATAAGTAGTTTCTTGCAATTTTATAGTAGTGGAAACATAGAGAGGTGAAGATGTAGTTCCTCTCTCATAATAATTGCAAGTAGGAGCAGCAAGAACATGCATATTATATTCATCAAAATTATCATGTGTGGTAGCAAAACACAAGCCATCAATATAATCCTTAACAAGTGCAAACTTCTCCTATATAGTGTAGTTCGGAGAATTCAAAAAGATAATAGGACAATCATGTGTGGGTGCAATAGCAAAAATTTCATGCTTAACATAAGGAACTATAGCAATTTCATTTTCATAAGCATAATTCATATTGGCATCTTGGCCACAAGCATATCAAGCATCAAGTTCATAAAAAAGGGATATTTCAGACGAATCCAAGAGATCATAGAAATCATCACATTATTCATCCTTTGATATGTGCGAAGGGTAATTAAACAATGTATGAGTTGAAGAGTTACTCTGATTATAAGGTGGGCACCGGTGATCAATCCGCTCTTCCTCCTTTTGTTCTTCTCTCTCCTCCTCATCTTTTTCATCTAATGAGCTCAGAATTTCAGCAACTTCTTATTCCATAGGTCCCTGCAAAATATTACTCTTCCAAGGAAGCGAACATTCTATCAAAAAATTCAGTAATATTAGCATTGTATTCATAATTATCATAGCAATATTTAAGTATGGGAGAATCATCAGATTTGTAAGAAACATCATCATTCTTTTCAAGCGAAGAAGCAATTTCATAGGCACCCTTAAAAGTAACGAATTCTTCTATTCGTTCCACATCATAGTAATCATATATACCATTAGCATAAGAAGCCAAGGTTTCATTGTCATTAAATTTGCGTGAAAAGGGAAGTTGTGGAGCGTTCATCCTAGAGCAAAAAGTAATATCATATCTCAAGCATATCTCCTGAGCGTATCAATGCAACATATGAATTTGATCCCATAACAATTCCCCTTTTTGAGTCAAGTGATAATCTCTAAAGTATTCACGTTGATCCAAAATTACTCCCATTATCAATTTGAATGGGGTTTTCTCAGGATTATCAAAGTAGTATTTAATACTTTGCACATAACTAGCATTGATGGTTTTAGGAGGTTCCCCATCTCCATGAGTAGCAAGTACCACTAATTTGTTTGGTGTGTCGTGTTCCATATCCATAACTAAAGATATAAAACAACTAATAACAGAAAATAAAAATTACTTAGTGATAAAGCAAACGAGCATACACGAGAATATTCACCCCACGCTATTGCTCCTCGGTAACGACGCTAGAAAAAGGTCTTGATAACCCACAAGTGTGGGGGATCGTTTGTAGCTTATTTTAGATAAGTAAGAGTGTTGAACCCAACGAGGAGCTAAAGGTAGAATTAATATTATCTCAAGTTCTATCGACCACCGATACAACTCTACACACGCTAATGCTTGCTTTAACTAGAGCAAGTATGAAACTACTTTGTGGGAATAAAACTAGAAGTACTTTGCAAGATAATAAAAAAACATGGAAATAAAAGTTAGGTGCTGTTTTAATAAAAGAACAATAAAATTAAATAGCTTAGTAGAGAGATTTTTGTGTAACACAAGAGAAAGATTGTCCATAGCCAATTGAATATGATACGATAGATACTTGTTATATGCAACGAGGGAGAGGCATACGCTAACACACTTTTCGTACTTGGATCTTATGCACTTATGATTGGAACTCTATCTAGCATCCGCAACTACTAAAGATCATTAAGGTAAAATCCAACCATAGACTTAAGTATCAAGTCCTCTTTACTCCCATATGCAACAACCCCTTACTCGGGTTTATGCTTCTGTCACTCAAGCAACCCACCATAGGCAAATCATGAACATATTGCAACACCCTACTGCGGGGATTCCTCACGTTTGCATGACACGGAGGGCACCATAGGACAGAACCATATCAACATACTACTCACATCCATAACATCAGACCACAATTAACCGTTGGACAAAAGAGATGTACTCAAACATCATAGGATAGCCAAATATCATTGGGAAATAATATATGGAGTTGACCACCATGTTTAAGTAGAGATTACAACGGGGAATAGAGGTATTACGCCACTGCATAGAGGGGGACAGAGTTGGTGTTGACGACGGAAAGATTGTTGAGGTGATTGCCTCGTTGGCGTTCCGACTGAGGGAGTCCTGGACTAAGGGGTCCTCAGGCCGCCGGCCTATCTCTCATAGGCCGGCTTGGTGGGCCGCTCTCTTATTATATGAGGAAGGGTCGTGATATGAGATGACCTCACATTCTAGAAGGAAACCTCCAAAGACGTGGCATGCACTCCAAGTCAAGATGAGGGGATCGACATCTTTACTTCCGGCTGGAGACATATCATGTGCAAACCCTAGGAACCCCCGGTGTCTATATAAACATGGGGGTTTAGATGGTAGAGGGTAGGAGAACTCATCTAGGGTTTTAGCTACTTGAAATCATATCGGGCCATGGACAAGAGGGGAAACTCTCCTCCCACCTAGGGAGGAGGCCAAGGAAGAAGAAGAAGGAAGGGGGCTCTCGCCCCCTCTCCTGGTGGCGCGGGACTACCGTCGGGGCATCCATCGTGACGGCAATTTACACCAACAACTTCGCTGTCGTCATCACTACCACCATCACCTTTCCTCATCTATCTACATCGGTCCACTCTCCCGCATCCCGATGTTAACCCCTACTTGAACATGGTGCTTAATGCTACATTTTATTATCCAATGATGTGTGGCTATCCTATGATGTTTGAGCAGTTCCTTTTTGTACTATGGGTTGATTGATGATATTGATTGGATTGAGTTGCGTGTTTTATTTTGGTGCTGTCCTAAGGTGCTTTCCATGAGGCGCACACGTGAAAGATTCACGCCGGAGGGTGTTGCAATATGTTCATGATTCACTTATAATGGATGGCTAGAGTGATAGTGAGGGATCACTAGAAGAGTGTCTAGAGGGGGGGGGGTTGAATAGACTACTAGCAGAAATTTAAAACCTAACCATTTCCCAAGGTAATTGGTTGGCAGATTTTAATAGTTTTAGCAAGGCTAGAAAGTGTATATACCCTGCACATGCATGTCAACAAATATTGCAGCGGAAAGTAAAGACATTGCACATGAAGTAAAGAGTTGAGACATGGAGATCAAACGCATTTGGAGACGCAAGGATTTTTCCCATGGTTTTGATAGGTGGTGCTATCGTATGTCCATGTTTATGGAGTATTCAATCCACGAAGGGAAACGGTCACGAGACTCCATGGAGGGCTCCACCCATAAGGGTCCGCGAAGTAGAAACCTTGACTATTCAATAACGGCTTCCGTCCACGAAGGACTGACCTCACTATGGGTAGATCTTCATGAAGTAGGCGATCTCCTTTCCCTTACAAACTTCTTTGTTCACTCCGAAACACGAAGTAGGAGGCTCCCAAGTGACACCTAACCAATCTAGGAGGCACCACCCTCCAAAAGGTAATATGCTCGGTAATGTCGATGAACTTCTTGCTCTTGTGATTCAAAATGATAGACTCCTCAACACACAATAACTCCCTCGCAAATATGGCTTAGTAGAAGAGATGGGATTGGTGGAAAGAAACTTGGGGAGGCTAGAAATCAAGATCCATATGGTTGGAGTGTAAGATCTTGAACTCATCACAAGGGTAGGTGGTTCTCTCTCAGAAAATTGATAGGATGGGCATGGAATAGTCCTGAGTGCTTCTCTTTCGAGTAGGTGGTGGTGAAGGGATATATACATGCATCCCCAAAAATCCAACCGTTGCACACAAAAAGACCAACTCGGTGACACCGATGTGTTAATCTCGGTGGTACCAAAGTGACCAAAAGGTGGCAACTTTTGAATCTCGAAGGGACCGATATGGGAATCTCGATTGCACTGATAAGCTGACCAATGGTCAGAATGCCCATTCTCGGTGACGCTGATTCAACAATATTGGAGGGACCGAAACTGTGAACTTGCGTACAAAAAAGTTGACAGCCTAAACTCGGTGGCACCGGTATAGAATCGGTTGTACCGAGGAGGTTAGGGTTTGGCTGAGTCTGTCTACGGATTGGAATCGGTGGCACCAAGATGAAAATGTTGGTTGCACCGATTTTGAGTGTTTGGCTTAGGAGAAACCTTGGTGGAAGAGTTTGTGGGTGTCTTTGGTAACTATCACTTGTGCACGTATGAGCATTTTGTTCACCAACAAAATTGACCCCCTTTTAATAGTATTGGCTTTCCTACGGACTCAAGGTGATTTCTCACAAATATAAAATGTAGAGTCCTCTTGCTTGAAGCTGAGCCAATCCATTTCCTTGCATCTCGGGGCTTTTCCACAATCTCTTTGCCCATCCAACTCTCCATGGACTATTATCTGAAACACACTAGATAGAAGTATTAGTCCAAGACACAATGTATGTTGACATGAATTATCAAAACCACCAAGGGAGCATGTTGTGCTTTCAATCTCCCCCTTTTTGGTAATTGATGACAACATACAATCAAAGATTCAAATAAGGATATGCGTGAATATAATGAAGACTTTGAGAGACACATGACTTAGATTTGCTCCCCATAAATGTGTGCAGTCCTGTAAAGGATAGTTGCTTTGGAATGCATGGACACACATATGGATGAAGGGATAAAAGGAGTCATGTGTATCTTGGCTATATGCATCACAGTATATGAATGAGATCTATCCTCGTTCAAGACTTCACTCTTGCAAACAATATGTGCAAGAAGCAAGAGATCATCTTGATCAAAGATATGATGCATACACTTAGCTCGAGTTCTTGATCATTCTAGTAGTAGAAACACACTTGAGAAAACAAAGTTAGAAACATAAGAGTATTCTACTAATCAAAAGAAATAGAACTCAAAAGATACAAAGATATGGAGAACATATAAAATGTGATAATCCTTAAGATTAATATGTCTCCCCCTTTTGGCATATATCCTTTAGAGCTTTCTCCCCTTAGATATGAAAGAGTAGTTCATCCTCTCCCCCTGAATCTCAGCATGTAGATATTGTGATTGGATAGGGTGAGAAAAGTCTAAAGTGAATAGTCAAATAAAATAGGTTTTTCTTGCATATTTTGGTATTCTCCCCTTGTTTATATAAGTGTGAACTTTTGATATTCTCCTCTCCCCCTAAATCACATCTCCCCCTTTGCATAAGCATGTAAATCTCCCTTTATCATGAAGCTTTGTTCTTCTCCCCCTTTGGCATTAATTTCCAAAAAGGTCAAACTTAGGAGTGGGTACAAGGATCATCAACAAGGAAGGGATCCTTGAGAACAAGGGACATTGAGAGTAAGGTTCATAGAAAAGAACTGAGGGAATCATTGAATGTAACTTCTCTCCCTGGAAAATATTTGTCTTCTTCTCCTTTGAGCTAGGGATCCTTGAATAAAGAATTTCTCCCCCTAAGTTTTGCTCGTTCTTCTTCCCTTTTTTTTTGTATGAGGGATCATCAAATTAACAAAAAAACGGATAAGATAAGAAAAACAAATCTGTGACTCCGAGGCGGATAGATCGGTGGTACCGAGACTTTGTTGTGCAGCGTGTATGCAATTTCGGTAGAACCAAGATATCTGAGTTGGCGACTCCGAGGATAAAATTAATACGGGACCAGGTTTCTATTTTTCAAAGTGTCAAAATAAAATATTTTCAAAGGAAAGAGAAAAGAGCACCATCTTAGAGAAGATTTGAGTGGTTATGAGAGATCATGCAAATAGAGAACAAACCTCACGAGAATCTTAACTAGATGATGGGCGGTGACGAGGTCACCTATATTAGAGTAATTGACTTAGGAGCCAAGCAAGAATACTTGATTATAGGTCATACTCTATGCTAAGCTCAAAATGGGTTACCATTTTTCGATTAAGCATTTTAATGTCTTCATATCACTTGAGTTGCTTTAGCTCATCACTTGGAGTAAAGCCTTTTCAAGCATATGAGAGCATACCTTTGAGTCATGTTGATGAAGTTGCTCATACGTGAACTTGTTGAGGATGCTCGAGGTTGATGAAGAACATCTATAGTTGGGAGCAACCCTTCTCGTTCTAGTACACTTGTTACCTACAAGGGTTAGTCATGCAAGGAATAATAATGGGTATATCCATTTGACATGATACCAAGTGAGATTTTTCAATAATGATCAAGTATATGTCAAGGATATGTTTTTGTTGTCTTTTTCCTTCCATCATCAAGAGGGGTTGTGGATACTTGGTCAAGAAAATATTGCTTATAATTGGAGTTGGTTGCAATCTCATGGAATGAAGTTCTTCCAAGTACCTACAAACGGTTAGATGCAATATAAGGGAGCATAGGATTCCATGGCATAAGATATCTTGTTAGCAATATCATGGAAGTATCAAGAAAGCTCATGCCCTTGCAAGCATCCAAGTGAGTATAGCTCAAGTTTGAAGCATCAATGATGTTCAACTCACTCCTCAAGTGACAAAAAGTTTTCTCATCAAGTGGCTTAGTAAAGATATCGGCCAATTGCTTGTTAGTGAGAACATGCTTAAGATTAATATATACTTTGGCAACATGATCACGAATGAAATGATGTCAAACTTGAATATGCTTAGTTTGAGAATGTTGCATAGGATTATGACCAATCTCAATAGCACTTTCATTGTCACAAAGTAATGGAATATTTTTAAAATGGATTGCATAATGCTTAAGCGTTTGTGTCATCCATAGTAACTGCGCACAACAAGATCCAACAACAATATACTCAGCTTCGGAAGTAGATAGAGATACCGAGTTTTGTTTCTTGGAGGACCAAGACATAAGAGACCTACCCAGAAATTGACAAGTACCAGAGGTGGACTTTCTATCAACCTTGTCACCGGCATAGTCCTAATCGAAATAGCTAACAAGCTTGAAAGAAGATCCCTTGGGATACCAAATGCCAAAGTTTGGTGTTTGTATCAAGTATCTCACAATAGGTTTCATGGCCAAAAGATGACACTCCTTAGGTGCAGCTTGATATCTAGCACACATGCAAACACTAAGCATAATATCGAGTCGATACACACATAGATATAGCAATGAACCAATCATAGATCGATAACCTTTTTGATCAACCGGTTCATCTTCCTTGGTTAGATCAACATATCCACTAATTGGCATGGGAGTTTTCATACCTTTGCACTCTTGCATGTTGAATTTCTTGATCAAGTCCTTGGTATACTTAGTTTGAGAGATGAAAGTTCCTTCTCTTAATTGCTTGATTTGCAATCCAAGAAAGAATTTTAGCTCACACATCATAGACATCTCATACTTCTCGGACATCAACCTTCCAAATCTTTCACTAAATTGAGGGTTAGTGGAACCAAAGATAATATCATCCACATAGATTTCGCACACAAATAGTTCTCCATTAACTCTCTTAGTGAACAAGGTTACATCAATTTTACCAATTTCAAAACCTTTTTCAATGAGAAACTTCGTTAAGCATTTGTGCCAAGCATGAGGGGCTTGCTTAAGACCATAAAGGGCTTTACGAAGCTTGTAAACATGATTAGGTTTCTTAGGATTCACAAAACCAGGTGGTTGCTTAACATAAACCTCTTCTTCAACTTCACCATTTAAAATGGCACTTTTAATGTCCATTTGATAAAGCGTGAAATCATGGTGATTAGCATAGGCAAGAAGAATTCGAATAGCTTCTAGTCTAGCAATGGGGGCGTAAGTCTCATCGTAGTCCATTCCTTCGACTTGAGTATATCCTTGGGCCACGAGACGTGCCTTGTTGCGTATGACTTGACCGTCTTTGTCTTGGTTGTTTTGAAACACCCATTTGGTTCCGATGATGTTGTGCTCATCTTCGGGCTTCTCCACGAGTGTCCACACTTCATTCCTTCCGAAGTTGTGAAGCTCTTCATGCATAGCGTTCACCCAATCCGCATCTTCAAGAGCTTGTTCTACCTTCAAAGGCTCAAGGCTAGATATGAATGAATAATGCTCACAAAAGTTAGCTAGATGATTTTTAGAGTGAGTGATTCTCCCGGTTTGGATGTCTCCAAAGATTTGGTTTGAGGGATGGTTCTTGGTCACTTGTGCTTGAACTCGGGTCAGCTTCCGATTGTTGGATGGTGGAGCTTCTTCTTCATCATCATTTCCTTCATATTCGTTGTTGTCAACGTGATCATCTCCTTGAGGTGGTGGTGAAGGAGGTTGTGGTGTATCTTCATGATGTACTTCCTCCTCCTCTTCATTTTGTCTTGTACCACTTGTGGATGCCTCCATGCCATGTTGTGGTTCACCTTGTCGTGAAGTAGGGTTTTCCACTTGAGTTGATGAAGTACTTTCCTTCAACTCCATGGGACGAATCTTGCCGACGGGTAAATCTAGGATAGCTTCTGAAGGGTCCTTATCACCTACATCATTTGGCAATTGTTCGACTTGTGAACATTAGATTCATCAAACTTCACATCTACCATCTCTTCAACTTTTCGAGTGAAGTTGTTGTAGACACGGTAAGTGTGAGAGTTCGATGCATAACCAAGTAGGAATCCTTTATGATATTTAGGAGAAAATTTAGTACGACAATGCTTGTCAAGAATATAGCACTTGGAGCCGAATACCCGAAAGTATCCAACTTGGGGTTTGTTACTGGTGAGTAGCTCATATGCCATTTTACCGAGAAGCTTGTGTAAGTAAAGTCGGTTTGTGGCATGACATGTTGTTTCCACAGCTTCTACCCAAAAGTGTCTTGGCATCTTGTATTCTTCAAGCATCGTTCTGGCCATCTCAATACGCGTCTAGTTCTTCCTCTCAACAACTCCATTTTGTTGAGGCGTGTACGTAGACGAGAACTCATGTGAGACACCTTCTTCGTCAAGAAATGTATCCACATGGGTGTTCTTGAACTCCGATCTGTTATCAGTTCGAACCTTCTTGATCTTCACTTCAATTTGATTTTGCATTTTGCGAACGAAGTTCTTGAAGATCTTTTGAACCTGCGACTTATCATCAAGGAAAAATACCCACGTAAATCTAGAAAAATCATCAACTATAACTAGACCATAGGAATTTCCACCGAGAATCTTGTAAGCATTGGGACCGAAAAGATCCATGCGAAGTAACTCGAGTAGTCTCCTAGTAGTCATAATGTTATTAATGGGATGACTTCCACCTACTTTTTTTCCTACTTGACATGCGCTACAAAGTCTATCTTTGTCAAATATAACATCCTTAACTCCAAGAATGTGATCGCCCTTGATTAACTTATCTAAATTGCGCATGCCTACATGTCCAAGTCTTCTGTGCCAAAGCCAACCTTTAGATGGTTTAGCAATTAAACAAGTGCGAGGCTTGGATCTCTTAGTGAAATCAACAATATATAGATGACCTCTACAGAAACAGGTCTTTATGATTATCTTGACAAAACACTTGGCAATCTACTTTCGTGAATAAGACATTGAAACCGAAGTCGGCAAGTCTAGATACGGAAAGAAGATTGTAGCCAAGGGATTCAACAAGCATAACATTTTGAATAGAGCTATCATGGGATATGACTACCTTACCAAGGCCAAGTACCTTACCCTTAGAGTTTTCTCCAAAGGTCACATACCTTCGAGGACCTTGATTAGGTGTGATCTCTTGGACCATGTCTTTATCACCAGTCATATGATCCGTACATCCACTATCGAGAATACACTATTTTCCTCCAGACATATAATCCTTAAAGTTTGCCATGAGACTTAGATTCTTAATGATCTTCTGATACTCGATGTCGAACAACTCATCTTCTCCAAGGTAGTAATGTTCCACATTGTCATCATCAAGTGGGAAATCCTCGTCATAAAGAACAAGAGATTTGTTAGAATTGTGATCATGACCATGTTCAAGTTCATGAATGTGAATGGCTTCAAATATAATGTTGTTGATAGTGGTGACATCTCCTTTAGCACGCATAAGATCACGGAGCTCAAATATGCATATATCATAGTTTGGATCACTAGGCTTCATTTTGTGGAAAGCAAGAGTTTAATGAAGAATTTCATCAAGATTTCCTAAAGAAAGATTTGGATATCATTTCTCCAAATCAGTCCGCAAGGTATAGGCACATGGAAAGTTCTTCCATTGAGAAAGCACAAATCTTGGTAAGCCTCTAATAATTAGATTGACAGTTCTTAGGTTACCAAGCATGTTAATTTCCTCTTCGTGTGTGGGATGCAATTCATCAATGGGAAGCTCATAGGGGTGCATAACATATTTGCTCAATTGAAATTTATTAAACAGCTCAAGCATCAAAGTTTTCCATTGACTATAATACTCTCCATCAAGAATAGGCACTCTACAACTCAAACTCCCTATACTAGACACATCCATCTTCCTCCTCAGTGATTAAACCGTTGCAATGGAGACCAATGCTCTGATACCAATTGAGGGATCACTAAAAGAGTATCTAGAGGGGTTGAATAGACTACTAGCAGAAATTTAAAACCTAACCTTTTCCCAAGTTAATTGGTTGGCAGATTTTAACAGTTTTAGCAAGGATAGCAAGTCTATATACCCTACACATGCATGTCAACAAATATTGCAGCAGAAAGTAAAGACATTGCACATGAAGTAAAGAGTTGATATATGGAGATCAAACGCATTTGGAGACGCAAGGAATTTTCCCGTGGTTCTGATAGGTGGTGCTATCGTACGTCCACGTTTATGGAGTCTTCAACCCATGGAAGGTAACTATCGCGAGAGTCCACCGAGGGCTCCACCCACAAGGGTCCACGAAGTAGCAACCTTGACTATTGCATAACGGCTTCCATCCACGAAGGACTAGCCTCACTATGGGTAGATCTTCACGAAGTAGGCGATCTCCTTGCCCTTACAAACTTCTTGGTTCACTCCACAACATGAAGTAGGAGGCTCCGAAGCGACACCTAACCAATCTAGGAGGCACCACCCTCGAAAAGGTAATAGGCTCGGTAATGTCGATGAACTCCTTGCTCTTGTGCTTCAAGATGATAGACTGCTCAACACACAATCACTCTCTCACAGATATGGCTTGGTAGAATAGATGGGATTGGTGGAAAGCAGCTTGGGGAGGCTAGAAATCAAGATCCGTATGGTTGGAGTGGAAGATCTTGACCTCAACACAAGGGTAGGTGGTTCTCTCTCAAAAAACTAATAGGATAGGTATGGAATAGTCTTGAGTGCTTATATTTCGAGTAGGTAGTGGTGAAGGGGTATATATTGGCATCCCCAAAAATCCCACCGTTACACACAAAATGACTAACTCGGTGACACCGATGTGTTAATCTTGGTGGCACCGAAGTGACCAAAAGGTGGCAACTTTTGAATCTCGGAGGGACGATATAGGAATCTCGATTGCGCCGATAAGGTGACCAACGGTCAGAATGCCCATTCTCGGTGACGCCGATTCAACAATCTCGGAGGGACCGAAACTATGAATTTGCGAAACAGAAAGTTGGCATCTGAACTCGGTGGCACCGGTATGGAATCGGTTGTACCGAGGTGGTTACTGTTTGGCTGAGTCTGTCTAGGGTTTGGAATCGGTGGCACCGGGATGAAAATGTTGGTTGCATCAATTTTGAGTGTTTAGCTTAGGACAAACTTTGGTGGGAGAGTTTGTGGGTGTCTTTGGTGACTATCACTTGAGCACATATGAGCATTTTGTTCACCAACAAAAGTTTACCCCCTTTTAATAGTATTGGCTTTCCGATGGACTCAAGGTGATTTCTCACAAATATAAAATGTAGAGTCCTCTTGCTTGAAGCTTAGCAAATCCATTTCCTTGCATCTTAGGGTTTTTCCATAATCTCTTTGCCAACCCAACTCTCTATGGACTATTATCTGAAACACACTAGATAGAAGTATTAGTCCAAGAGACAATGATGTTGTCATGAATTATCAAAACCTCCAAGGGAGCATGTTGTGCTTTCAGATAGAAGCTTACACCCGAGTAAGGGGGTTGTGTACGTATGGGAGTAAAGGGGAGTTGATGTTTAATGCTATGGTTAGGTTTTACCTTAATGATGTTTAGTAGTTGCGGCTGCTTGTTAGAGTTCCAATTATAAGTGCATATGATCCAAGTACGGAAAATATGTTAGCTCATGCCTCTCCCTCATATAAGACTGGAATAATGATTACCGATCTAGTTGTCGATCACCTAGAACAATCTCGCAAATCCTATCACCACTTTTCCACACTCTCTATATTTATTTCATTGTTCTTTTATTAAAACATCACCTAACTTTTATTTCCATGTTCTTTATTATCTTGCAAAACTATCTTTACACCTACAAAGTACTTCTAGTTTTATTCACGCAAACTAGTTTCATACTTGTTCTAGGTAAAGTAAGTGTTAGCGTGCGTAGAGTTGTATCAATGATTGATAGAACTTGAGAGAGTATTAATTCTACCTTTAGCTCCTCGTTGGGTTCAACACTCTTACTTATCGGAAAAGGCTACAAACAATCCCCTACACTTGTGGGTTATTAAGACCTTTTTCTAGCACCGTTACCGGGGAACAATAGTGTAGTGGTTGATATTCTCGTGTGTTTTTTTGCTTTATCACTAAGTAATTTTTATTTTTTGTTATTAGTTGTGTTATATCTTTAGTTATGGATATGGAACACGAAACACCAAAAACATGAGTGGTACTTGCTACTCATGGAGATGGGGAACCCCCTAAAACCCTCAATGCTCGTTATGTGGAGCGCGTTAATTACTCCTTTGATAATACTAAGAAATTACCATTGAACTTTATAGTGGGAGACACGTTGGACCAATGTGACTGCTTTAGGGATTATCGCTTATCTGGAAAAGGAAACACTTATGGGATCAGATTAAAGTATTGCAATGGTTCGCTTGGGATGTATGCTTGAGGTGTGATTCTACTTGTTGCTCTAAGTTAAAGGCTCCACACCTTCCCTTTCAATGTTAATTTAATGATAATGAAACCTTGGGTTCTTATGCTAAAGGTATATATGATTACTATGATGTGGACCAAATAGAAGAATTTGTTGCTTTTAAGGGTGCTTATGACGTTGCCTCTTTGATTAAAAAGTATGATGATGTTTCTTACAAATCTGAAAATCTGGCCAAACTTAAATATTGCTATGGGAATTATGATATTATTGAATTTATTAAAAGAGAGACCGCTACCTTGGAAGAGATTAATATTTCACAAGAATCTATGGAAGAAGAAATTGCTGAAACTTTGAGCTCATTAGATGAAAAAGATGAGGAGGAGAGCAAAGAACAAAAGGAGGAAGAGCGGCTTGATCACCCATGCCCACCTTGTAATCATAGTAACTCTTCAACTCATATATTGTTTAATTACCCTGTGCACATATCGAAGGATGAATACTATGATGATTGCTATGACCCCTTGGATTCATTTGAAATATTCCTTTTTCTGTCACTACTACAAAATGGTCAAAACACGACACATCATTCAGAGACCCTTCGATGAAACTGTGTGTGTCGTCATTTTCTCATGAAAGATGCCATGGGGTGGCTTATCGTAGGTGGTTGGGGCCGGAGGACGCCGACGGGCTTCGGGTGCGAGATTGGGCACAAGCGGTGATGACACATGATGTACCCGCGCTCCTGGAGCTCCTGCTTGGTTTTGTTGGATGGATAGGTATGAGTACAATGGTGCTCTTGGAGCTGTGTCTAGAGGAGGAAGAAGGGGCAGTCGGCTCCTCTTCGTCCACTGCTAGATGGGGACGTGTGGGGATGATCGTTCGTGCGTGGACGTGTCTGTCCATGATCATTCGTCCCCATTGCATGGGGGGCTCGGGGGGGTTTATAGGCCAACCCCCGGGCTCTTACAATATGTTATAAGTACCAAGGTGGGGGTACCTGGCTGGCAGTCTCTCTGGCTGGCCAGAGGGTCTCGCTGCTCACGCCGTCTCATCGTTGGCGGGGCCTACCGGCCGAGCGGTCCCATCTACCGTTGGGGCCCGCTAGCTGGCTCTGCGATTGGCCCTCGCCCACCTACCGCGACACGAGCCGCCCGGGGGGACGTCATCTAGCGCTAGCAGGCCAAAGTCTCCAGTATGGCCGGCGGCACTGTAGCCACGCTCGGGCAGGTAATCGAGTGGCGAGGGCATGCCGGCACTGTTCCCCCTCCCGGTCACACTCACCAAGGTTAGCGGCCGGGACGGTTGGACTGTAGCCATGCGCCGTAGTGCGTAAGCGGCCACTGTGGCCACATGGCCGCCCGTTGTGCAGGTGACGTCGCGTCGTTGTACCCGTGCGCAGATGGATGGGACGGGGCATGTCCGTCCCAAGGTCAACGGAAGAGCCGGCTCGTGGGCAGTCGTCCGCACCCAGCCGGCCGAGGGTCCAGCCGGCTCCTTGACCAGCCGGCTGGGGCGCCAGCCGGCATTGGCTCATGCCGGACGTCCTCCAGCCGGCCACGGCCAGCCGGCCGCGTAGCTTTTCTTCGAAGCGAAAGGGGGAATACCCCGTTGCTTTGGCCTACCCATGGGTAATAACCCCGTCAGTAGTCCCCAAAGCCGGCGGGGGCCCACGTCTGGCGGACAGTGGGGAGCCGGCGGCTTCCCTCAGCGCCACCCGCCTCCGGCTCGAAGGCGAAGGGGCAGCCGGGTCGGCCGTTGGACCCGACGCCTCAAGTACCGGCATGGTGCCTCGGGACCCGCGTAGGCACGCGACATGCCACGCGGCGTGTAATGATGCGGTGGGTCCTGCACACGCAAGGAGACGGGACGTCGCCTGGGCCTAGCCCGCTAGGACCCAGGCATAGCCCAATAGACCTCGGGGCGCAGGGCAGGATCCTCTACGCCCCGAAGCGGCCGTTACGGCCCGGGGCCGCCCACATGCGCGGAGTTTTCAGGGGGAGTGGGCACAATCGATTCCACATCCCCCGATCGTGGCCTCTCCTATAAAAGGAGAGGAAGGGCACGAGGCGGAGGTACCCGCGCCCAACTTGCCTCCTTGTTTCCCTTCTTTGTTGCCTCTCTTCCTTCCTCGCACGCCGTCATACCCGAGCCCGCACGCCGCACCGCCGCCGCGATGGGCCAATGGACGCGGCGGTAGCTGGGCTGTCTCCTTCGTGGTCGAGGCGGACATCGCCGAGCTGCGCCACACGCGCATGCTGCCGCCGGCGGAGCGGGTGGCCACACGCGCGTCGGGCAACGAGATAGCACCGGCGCCACAGCCAGGGGAGTACGTTGTGTTCCTCTGGCACTTCTCCCGGGGCTTCAGGCTCCCAGTGAGTATCTTCTTCCGTCTTCTCCTCGATACCTTTGACCTCCAGCCGCACAACCTTGGCCCGAATTCAATTCTATACCTCTCCTCCTTCGTGATGTTATGCGAGGGGTACCGCGGTATCCTTCCTTTCATCTACCTTTTCAATGCTCTCTTCTACCTCAAACCTTTGAAAAGCAACGCCTGCGGGGCATGGTGGTGTGCTGCCGTGGCATTTCTCGCTTTCCTCCTCTTTCCTTTATCGACTCCGTCAAGGGGTGGCACCGGACGTTCTTCTACGTGAAGAACGTCGACCCAAGGACGGATTATATCCGGTTGCCGCCGTTTGAGGACAGGCAGTCCTCCAAGCAGAACTGGCTGGGGTTTGCCCCGGGCGGCGTGGCCTTGGACGAGCTTGGCCGGGTCACGCAACTGAAGAGCTCCGAGGGGCTGGTCGCTGCCGACCTGGTGGCGGCCTTTATCTCGCACCAGGTGTCGCCCCTCCAGATGAGGCCACACCGGATTTGCGACATGTCCGGCCGGCATGACCCTTGTCGGCTGTCCACCATCGAGCTGACGCTGGCTCAGGTGGCGAAGCGGGTGAACGCCCTCATGACGTTCAAGCTGAAACCCGCCTCGCGGTCCTTCGGCATCGAGCCGTACGACCGCATGAACCGGCCTCCCTTGGTAAGTTTTTCGTCGAGGCGGCTTTTCTCGCTTGATATTCCCGAGTCGGTAGCCGGCTGGAGAACTTACTTTGATGTGCTGACCGCAGCTGCTGGTGCGACAAAACACACCGGACGGCCCGCATCCTCACATCTTTGAGGCAGAGCGTGAGAACTCCGACTCTGAAGACTACCAGATGGGAGGCCCCCCGGAGGAAGGAGTGGACTCCTCAGGAGGAGCCAATGAGCCAGCGGACCCGCGAGCCGGCGCTCCCGGTGGAGCCGGAGGATCCGGCGCGGCCGGGGAGCCCAGTGGAGTAGGTGAGTTCCCTCATGCCCCCTCGATCAAGGATTGGACGGATGACGAGACGATGATGACGCCTTGATGATTCTGAACGAGCCTCCTCCTTAAGCGCGCCAGGGCCGGAGGAGCGAAGAGCGGCGGGCTCAAGCCTAGGCGGTTGGAGCGACCGGCCGGGGGAAGAGGTCGGCTCAGGGGGGGGTGGCGGCCCCGCCGCATGGCCCGAAGCGGGTGAAGGTGGCCGCACGGAAGCCGCCGCCATGCGCCAAGCGGGCCTTGCCCCTTGTCATCGGGTAAGTTCTTATTTCACGTAAGTTTTTTGCTTTCGCCTCGCGAGCCGGTCAATGACCGGTCCTTGGGCGTTGCAGCAACCCTATCGAGCTCCATGACGGGGAGCCGACGGGGGAGCCGACGGATGTCGCCAGCCGGCTGGCCCACGAGCACGCGGCCACCCAGCGGGAGGAGAAGAGGAGGCTCACGGAGCTGCGAGCCTCCAAGTTTGGGACGCAAGGAGGGGCCATGCACTCCAGGACCTCGAGCAGCCGGCAGCGGAGGGGGTCGGCAGAGCCTCCGCGGGCTTCGGACTCGGCAGCAAAGTCAACCCACATTTTGAGGCCTCCATCGAGCGAGCCACGAGGGGCAACTGTGGACCGACCAGCGCCTGCGCCCGTGCAAGAGACGGCCCAGGCGAGGGAGGCAACGACAGAGCCGACTCCCGACGCGACCCGGCCTGAGGTGCCGGAGGTGACCCCGCCTGCGGCCGGGCCAGCCTGGGTCATGGTGCTGGAGGTCCTAGCGGCGCTAGAGGCGGCGGCCATGGAGGTGGAGGTGCCTTCCGGCATGACCGATGCACCGGAGCGGCCAGGAGAGGAGGCGGCGACGACACTGGGCAGGGGGCCGGCAGGAAGCGACTCCCGGCCCCTTGCCATCATCAACCCACCCCTGACGGCTGGAGCTGCGGCGAGCCCGGGCGGCAGCGGCGGCCGGGCTCGGAGGACCCTACGGTCGATGCAGGAGGTCGTCCTGGACTAGGAAGCGTTGGCAACCGCACCGGCCCTACCGGCACCACAGGCAGGCAGCCCGGTCCCTTCCTTCGTGGACTTGGGAAGTGTCCTGGACCGGTGCCGGCAGGAGCTGGCCCGGTTTGTGAAGGCGGCGGACGCTGCCCTTCAGCGTGTGGAGGTAAACCGACAGTTTGCCTTAGAGTTTTCAATGGGGGCACGCGAGCGCATCCACTGGGTGTAGCCCCCGAGATGCGGGCCGGCTGACCGGCTGACGGGCAGCTGGGCCGGATCTCTCTTGAGCATGTCTTGACCTTTGCCTTTTTTGTGACAGGAGGGAACCTCCCTATGGCAGAAGCTATTCGCGGAAGCGGTCACCATCCATGACCGCGGCAAATACGGCTTCTACCGCCTGGAGGAGGAGCTGGTGCGTGTGCAGGGTAGGTTGCACTTCGTAGGAGGGGCATATAGCCCCCGGGAGTCGGCTGATGTTGGTTCGGTCCTGTAGGTAAGCTGGCCACCCTTCGGGAGGAGAAGACCAGGCTTGTCGCCGAATGGGACCGGCTGGCGTGGGACATCCAGGCGGCTGCGTAGGAGATGGACCGGCTGGCCGCGCTGTTGGTCGACGGGGAGGCGGCCCGGGACCGGCTCAAGGCCGAGGCGGCAAAGGAGGTGGCGGACCGGGAGGCGGTCGTCAAGGAGGTGGCTGACGCCGCCCTTCAAGGCGAGGTGACCCGCCTCGAGAGGACGCTTGAGGAGGTCAAGGGTTGCCTCGCCACCACAGAGGCGGCCCTAGCTTCGGAGAACACGGCGGTGCTCCACTTCGCCCTTGGGGTGGACGACGCGATCGAAGGTAGGTGCTAGTCTTACTCTTCCTCAGCCGGTTGCTTTTCCCTTTGCCGTTCCTCATGTTTCAACTTGGTTTTCTTTCCTTCTCTTCTTCATCCTTCCAGGGCGCTTCCCGGAAACTCATCGCTTTTCCCTTTGCCGTTCCTCATGTTTCAACTTGCTTTTCTTTCCTTCTCTTCTTCATCCTTCCAGGGCGCTTCCCGGAAACTTATCACCACTCTGCGCACGCCGTTGAGGAGCACCGGGAGTACCTTCAGGAGTGCGGTCGCTCCATCGAGGAGCATGCCGTGTGGGACATGGACGAGATCGGGCTCGCCGTCGAGATACAGATGACCCATCTCGAGCGGAGCATGGAGCGGCTCAAGACCACCGGCAAGGAGGTCATCGCCTCGTTGTGGCCGGGCCAAGGAGGAGCTCTGACCCACCGCATGGCTTAGTGGCTGGAGCATGCCGTCCCCCGCCTCGAAGCCTGGAAGGCATTGGCTGCCCGAGCTGGAGTGCATATGGCGCTCCGGTTCATCATGTCTTGGTACCGTGGCGTGGACCTGGGCTGGCTGGCGATTATGCGGGACATGCCACCCGCAGAGCGAGAGGTCCGTGAACCGGCCCTTGTCCAGCGGGCCAACGAGCTCGCGTCATACGTCGACATGGATGAGTTCTTGCCGGCCCTTGGCGAGGATGGCGAGCCACTGCCCGAGGACTCCTTCGGCATTTCGCCTCGAAGGACAACGAGGCCGACCCGAAGGCCGTGACCACCTCCGAGGCGAGGACCGAGCCACCCCGTGACGCGCCGGCTAGGGGCACGTCGGCTGGCGACGCACCGGTGGCCTGAGCCCCCGGGCGTCTTTTTTATCTTTCTCTTTTTTCTCCCTACATGTAAAACTTGAATCCACCCATTAGGGGTGTTTGTCTAATGAATATTCTGTCGTGTTTGCCTTGTGACTCATGTCGCCTCGTCCTTATCCTTTTTTGCCCGCCTCGACTCTTTTCTTTTCTATCCCTTTTCCCCTTTGGTTTTGGCCCCATCAGCCCGACAGCCGGGAACCGGTCTGTAGCTGGGCCAGGGCGTCCGCCTCAAGGGAGCCAGTTCAAAACTTAGGAATCGCGAGGGTTTTTCGGGATAAGTAGAGTGGTAGAGACGCGGCAAGGGTCTGGCTGGGCCAAGAAGGGGTCTCTCTTTGTTTTGAACTTTCGTGTGAGCCAAACCTTGCCGCCCCGAGGCCCCGTCAGCCGGATAGCCGGGAGCCAGTTCTATAGCTGGTAAGGGCGGGGAAGTTTGGCTGGCTCACATTACTTAGCCATTTTTCGGAGAGGCGTTTCTAGGCCAGGGAGTCGGGCCGGGGAGCCGGTCAGTGAGGAACACTTTTGAGGGAAACGAAACGAGACGCACCCCAAGAGCTGGCTTGGGGCGCCCATTGCATTCACAAGCCCAAAAGGGTGGGGATACATACATGCACTGGTTTCTTCAGCAGTAAAACGAGCACAGAAGGGCCGCGTTCCATGAGCGCTCCGTCTCTTCACCGGAGGCATCTCTTTTGCGATTCTACGACTTTTGGGCGTCTATCAGGTAGTATGCATTGTTGTGTAGCACTTTGCTGATGATGAACGGGCCCTACCATGGGGAGGACAGCTTGTGCTGTCTGGCGGTTCGTTGGATCCACCTGAGGACCAGGTCCCCCTCGCGGAACGAGAGCGTCCGGATCCGCTTGTTGTGGTAGTGCCAGAGCTTCTGCTGGTAGATCGTCGTCTGACTCAAGGCCAGTTTGCATGCTTACTCGAGTAGGTCAACACCGTCTTCTCTTGCCTCCTTTGTGTCCTTCTCCGTGTATAGGGCGACCCGAGGCTCATCGAACTTGATGTCGGTGGGGATGATCGCCTCGGACCCATACACAAGGAAGAAGGGAGTGTAGACGGTTGACCTGTTCGGGGTGGTCCAGAGACTCCAAAGGATGGCCATCAGCTCGTCGATCTAGCAGCTGGCCGACCTTACCAGCGGCATCACGAGCCAGGGCTTGATGCCTAATAGGATGAGGCCGTTCTCCCTCTCGACCTGCCCATTTGACTGCAGATGACCGACGGAGGCCAGGTCGAGCCATATTTCTTGATTGGAGCAGAAGCACGCGAGCACGCCCTTGGCGAAGTTGGTGTCGTTATCGGTGATGATGCTGTGGGGAACGTCATAGCGTACTGTGATGTCGTCGATAAACCGGACGGCCGTGGAGCCATCCAGCTTCTTGATTGGTCGTGCCTCGTTCCACTTGGTGAATTTGTCGACAGCCACCAGCAAGTGCGTCATGCCGCCTCGAGCGGTCTTGAATGCGCCCACCATGTCCAGCCCCCAAACGGCGAAAGGCCACGAGAGGGGGATGGTTTGGAGGGCCATTGCCGGCAGGTGGCTTTGCGTGCTGAAGCGTTGGCATCCCTCGCACTCGTCGACCAACTTCTTGGCCACCTCGAGTGCCGTTGGCCAGAAGAAATCATGGTAGAAAGCCTTGGCCACCAGCGTCTGGGAGGCGGCTTGATGCCCGCACTCGCCCTGGTGAGCGTCGAGGAGGATCTCCAGACCCTTTTCCAGCTCGACGCATTGCTGGAAGACGCCAGTGGTGCTGCGATGGACGAGCTCATTGTTGATGATGCCGTAGGCCATGGCCCGACGCTGGATTTGCCTTGCTAGAGCCTCGTTCGGAGGCAGCTCGCCTTGTAGAAGAAATGCTAGGATGGGTTGGGCCCATGAGGGGGCCAAGACGGCGGCCGGCTCAGGAGTCCCCGGGACTGGTTGATCAGTCCCCAGGACTGGCTCGCCAGCCCCTGGGACCGGCTCGGGAGCCCCTGAGGCTGGTTGGTCAGACCCCAGGTCTGGCTCGCCAGCCCCTAGGGCCGGCTGGTCGGTGATCATCATGATGGCCGTGCCGCCGGGGCTGCCCGCCTCGGACGCCACCGGCTCAATCGGAACCGGCTGGGCGGTCGACGGTTCGGGAGCCGGTGAAGTTGCGGGAGAGGCGGTCGGGGCCGTCGATGGGCCGGCGACACCTTCCGGCATGAAGATTGACTCCGATTCCGAGGAAGGCTTGATTGACGGCTGCTCATCCGCCGTTCAAGGGAGACACCGGCTGGGATGGCCTGTCGGGTGGAGCCGATCTTTGCCAGCGCATCCGCCATCTTGTTGTCCGCCCGTGGGACGTGATGAAACTCACAACCCTCGAAGGAGCCGGTGAGCTGTTATACGAGGAAGCGGTAGCTGGCCATGTTGGCATCCCTGGCATCCCATTCACCAGAGACTTGCTGCACCTTGAGGTCGGAGTCGCCGAAGTAGAGGTTGCGCATGATGTCGATCTCCTTGGCGAGCCGGAGGCCATCGACGATGGCCTCGTACTTAGCCACGTTGTTGGAGGCGGCAAAGTGGATCTGGAGGGCATATTTGAGCTGATCACCTTTCGGGGAGGAGAGGACTATGCCAGCACCTAGGCCGGTCCTCATTTTTGAGCCATCGAAGTGCATGCTCCAATGCGTGGATTCTAGGAGGTGGAACGAACTCCGTCTCCGCCCAGTCGACGAAGAAGTCTGCCAACGCCTGTGGCTTGATGGCGGCTCTTGGCTCGTACCAGATCTCATGATCGGCGAGGGCGATGACCCACTTGGCGATTCGGCCGTCGAGTCCTAGCCGCTCATGATCTCGCCGAGCGGTGCCATGCTGACCATGGTAATGAAATGCTCCTGGAAATACTGCTTGACCTTCTTGGCGGCGAATTATATGCCATAACACATCTTTTGGTAGTGGGGGTAGTTTTGCTTGGACGAGGAGAGGACCTCGCTGAGGTAGTAGACGTGCCGTTGGACTGGCAGAGACTTGCCCTCCTCTGGCCGCTCAACCACTAGGATGACACTGATGACATGGGTGGTCGCCATGATGTAGACAAGCAGCGGTTCCATCTCGGCCGGCACGGCCAGGATGGGCGTGTAGGTGAGAGCCTTATTGAGGCCGCGGAAGGCCTCGTCCGCCTCGTCAGGCCAGTCGAAGACGCCCAGCCTCTTGATTTGACCTGGCTCGATTAGAGCCGTCTTGCGAAGGAGCCCGTAGAGGGACAGGGCCTTCTCCCCCAGCCAGCTGATGAAACGGCTGAGCGAGGCGAGGTAGCCGGTGAACTTCTGGACATCGCGGAGCCGGGTCAGCTTTGGCATGCACTCGATCGCACTGATCTTCTCGGGGTTAGCTTCGATGCTGCAAGCGGACACGAAGAAACCCAAGAGTTATCCGGCGGGGACGCCGAAGACACACTTCTCCTGGTTGAGCTTGATCTTGTACTCGCGCAAGCTCACAAAGGTCTCCCGAAGGTCGTCAAGGAGGCTGAAGTGCTTCTTTGTTTTGACGACGATGTCGTCGACATAGATGTGGATGTTCCTACCTCTTCTGTATGCACCGTTGGAAGGTGGCGCCTGCGTTCTTCAGGCCGAAGGACATGGTGATGTAGCAGTAGGACCCAAAGGGCGTGATGAAGGAGGTCTTGAGCCGGTCTTCCGGATCCAGCTTGATCTGGTGGTAGCCTGAGTAGGCGTCCAGGAAGGACAGCAAGTCGCAGCCGTCGTGGAGTCGATGACTTGATCGATCCGCGACAGGGCGAATGGGTCCTTGGGACATGCCTTGTTCAGGCTAGTGTAGTCGATGCACATGCGCCAGGTCTTGTTCTTCTTTAGCACTACGACTGGGTTGGCCAGCCAGTCCGGGTGGAACACTTCCATGATGAACCCGGCTACGAGCAGCTGGGCGATCTCTTCGCCTATAGTACGCTGCTTCTCCTTGGAGAAGCGGCGCAGGGGTTGCTTGACCGGCTTGACGTCCGGCCGAACGTGGAGTTTGTGCTCGGCGAACTTCCTTGGAACACCCGGCATGTCCTTGGGGGACCATGCGAAGATGTCCCGATTCTCACGGAGGAAGTCGATGAGCTCGCCTTCCTATTTGCTGTTGAGGCAGGAGCCGATGGTGACACACTGAGCCGGGTTGGTCGGGTCGAGCGAGATTTGCTTGGTGTCTTTGGATGGCTAGAAGGAGGCCTCGCCGATGGATTGCGAGGGAGGGGCCGGCATGGCTGGCTGGCTGGCAGCAAGGGCCACGAGTCGGTCGAGTTGTCGTCTCTCCTCGGCGATCTCCAGGGCCTTGGCCAGCCGGCTGCCGTCTCGAGAGCACTCGAGCGACATCTTGTAGTCACCCTTGATGGTGATGATTCCCTTTTGGCCCAACATCTTCAGCTGGAGGTAAGCATAATGGGGGACCGCCATGAAGCTGACAAGAGCCGACCGGCCCAACAGCGCGTGGTAGGGGCTCGCAAGGTCCACGACCTCGAACATCACTGGCTCGCGGCGGAAATGGCTGGGTCCACCGAACAGGACGTCAAGCGTGATCTTGCCGACAGGGGAGGAGGACTTCCCAAGCACGATGCCGTGGAAAACCGTCCGGCTCGCCTGCAGGTCCTCTATGTTTAGCCCCAGCTTATGCATCGTGTCGAGGTAGAGAATGTTGATGCTGCTGCCGCCATCTATCAGCACCCGCGAGAAGCGGCAAGCTCGGTCCTTGGTGGCAATGGTGGGGTCAAGGACCAAGGCATAGCTGCTGGGATTCGGCATCACGGTAGGGTGATCGGCCTGGCTCCAACTGACCGGCTTCTCTAACCAGTGCGTGAACTGGTGAGTTGCCGGCATGGTGGCGTTCACCTCACGGCGGAGCCGGCGCTGAGCGTGTTTGCCCGTTTCTTCGCTGGTGAAGACGACGTAGCAACCGTACTGGTTGGGGAACTGGTCGATTAGACGACCGTCGTTCGGAGCCGTTGCGACGCTGGGGCGGCAGCTTGGGCCGGGGCTGGCGCATGGGCTGGCGGCATGGGAGGAGCAGGAAGGCCATCCCCCCGAGCCAATCGCTGTGAAAAGCTGCACTGTCGGAGCGTGTGCGTAGAGGGTTTGGACCTTGAATGGTTCTTGCAGGGGAGATTGAGCATTTGCTGGAAGGTGAGCTTTGGCTGCCAGGCAGCCTTGCCGGTGCGCTGGCGCTGGCCGGAAAGGTGGGCAGCCGGCTCCTGATCCTCGACGGTATTGACCTTCCGGCTCCCGTAGTGGGGATCCGACTGATCGTTCTTGCGCTTGTTGTTGTGTGGCTGCCAGTCAGGTCGTGGTCGGCGTTGTAGTTGCCTTGGCGGGCGGAGTTGTCTTGACCCGGATGGACAAATCGGCCGTGGCGTATTTGTCCGCCTTGGTCATGAGCTCGGCAAGCATGGCCGGCTCGGAGCACAGGAGTTTATGCTTGAGAGGGGTGTCGTCCCGGCAGCCCTCGGTGAAGTATTGCACGGCTTGCACCTCGTTTACCCCCTTGCAGGAGTTGCGGAGCTCAGTCCACTGAGTGAGGTAGTCGCGGAGGGATTCGTCCGGCCCCTGAACGCACATGGCAAGTTCATTGGGACAGCCTGGCCGCTTGTAGGTGCCGGTGAAGTTGTGGACGAAGGCCTCTTCGAAGTCCGTCCAGGTGTTGATGCTGCCGGCCGTCAGGCTGTTAAGCCAGGTGCGGGCCGAGCCGATCAGCATGAGGGGGGTGTAGCGGACGGCTACGCGCTTGTTCCCCCTTGGCGATGCCCACCGCGGTGGTGTAGTCGATTAGCCAGTCTTTGGGCTTGGCAGCCCCGTTGTATTTCGGGGTGTCCCTAGGGAGCGTGAAGCCGGTTGGGAACAGCTCTGTGCGAATCCTAGGGCCAAAGCAAGCCGGACCAATCGAGCCCTCCTCCTCGAGGAGGGCAGATTGCACAAGTTTGTCGAGGCGGTTGCGGGCGTCGTTCTCGCTGCGGGGGACGAGTGGTCCGAGCCGAGCCGAGAGTTTGGGACGGACAGTGGGTGGCGTCGACTGCCGGGACTCATGCCGCGGAGGCGGCGTGTGCCCATGGCTATGCCGGCTGTCGAATGCCGGAGCTTCGTGGTGGTGGCCGCTCCGAGGTGGCTCATTGGTGTGCCTGCTACTAACAGCCGACTGCTCGCTCCCCAGCGTCTGAGAGGACCGGGGGTTGTTTGCTTCGGCCCGGCGGCCGGAGACGCAAGGGGAGCAGGAGTACTGGGCCACCTGGCGGCCGACAGTTCCCGTGCCCTTGCGCTCGGGCCGGGGGTCTTCAATGGCGGCGCCGCCCATCGCGAGCAGATGCTGCTGCGCATCAGCAGCATCGATGAGCTCCTTGATGTGGCTCTCGTGGACGGCACGCTCTTCGCTCTCCAAGGTGGTCAATTGCTCATAGACCACCTTGAGAGCCCGCAGGTTAGCCGTGGGGGTGTCGTAGACGCATATTTCGCCGCCGAGGATTTAGGCGACCACGCGGCCGCGGTCGCGCACAGCCCCACGTCGGCTTGCCTCAGTGCTAGCCGGGGTGAGTCTGTAGGTGGAAGCGTACTCCCGCTGTGCCGCCTCCATGTGGCGCCGCGTGGCAGCGAGGGCGGTGGCATCCTCGAACAGGATGCGGCGAGCCACCTCGAGGTCGGCCGCGGCGGTATCGGGGTTCGTCATCGGGGCGATCGGAGTGCTCAAGCCCCGAAGGGTCGCGTCGAGCGGGTCGGACGTGCTGACGCAGGCAATGGCAGCGGTATCCGCGACCCGTGCCCATCCAGAAGCGGTGGAGGAAGTGATGGCCATCACTCCCATGCGATCGTGGGACCCGGGGCTGAGCCGCAGCGAGTGCGCCCACTGCCATGGGCGGACCAGCGCAGACAAGCACCCCCGTGGGGTACTCGTCAACGGTCGGAGCGTCGACGAGGCTGAGCCTGCTGAAGCGCTCGATGAGCGCGTCGATGTCGTCCGTGAGGCCGATGGTGTTGCCCGCAGGGCGCGCTGGAGCAAGCCCCACGAGCCCCCCACGGTTTCGCCGGGATGAGCAGCGACGGCGGGGAATGGCGAGGGGTCCCGCCCGGAGGACGAGTCCGGCCAGCGCCGTGTACGGCCCCACGGTGGGCGCCAACTATCGTGGTTTTCTCACGACAGGTGCCATAGGGTGGCCTATCGTAGGTGGTTGGGGACGGAGGACACCGACGGGCTCCGGGTGCGAGATTGGGCACAAGCGATGATGACACATGATGTACCCAGGTTCAGGGCCCTCCGGGGGAGATAATACCCCTAGTCCTGGTTGGTTTTGTTTGATGGATAGGTATGAGTACAATGGTTCTCGTGGAGTTGTGTCTAGAGGAGGAAGAAGGGGCAGCCGGCTCCTCTTCCTCCACTGCTAGAAGGGGACGTGTGGGGATGATCGTTCGTGCGTGGATGTGTCTATCCGTGATCATTCATCCCCGTTGCATGGGGGCTTGGGGGGTTTGCTCCAGCTCCCCGGCTCTTACAATATGTTATAAGTACCAAGGTGGGGGGACCCAGCTGGCAGTCTCTCTGGCTGGCCAGAGGGTCCCGCCACTTGCGTCGTCTCGTAGTTGGCAGGGCCCGCCGGCCGAGCGGTCCCATCTCCCATTGGGGCCTGCCAGCCGGCTCTGCGATTGGCCCTCACCCACCTACCGTGGCAGGGTCTGCCCGGGGGACGTCGTCTAGCGCTAGCCGGCCGAAGTCTCCGGTACGGTCGGTAGCACTGTAGCCATGCTGAGGCAGGTAATCGAGTGGCGAGGGCATGACGGCACTGTTCCCCCGCCCGGTCACACTCACCAAGGTCAACGGCCGGGACGGTTGGACTGTAGCCACGCGTCGTAGTGCGTAAGCGGCCACTGTGGCCATAGGGCCACCCGTCGTGCTGGTCACGTCGCGTCATCGTACCCGCGCGCAGATGGACGGGACGGGGCATGTCTGTCCCAAGGTCAACGGAAGAGCCGGCCCATGGGCAGTCGCCCGCGCCCAGCCGTCCGAGGGTCCAGCCGGCTCCTTGACCAGCCGGCACTGGCTCGCGTCGGACGTCCTCCAGCCGGACATGGCCAGCCCATCGCATAGATTTTCTTTGAAGCGCAAGGGGGAAGACCCTGTTGCTTTGGCCTACCTAGGGGTAATAACCCCATTAGTGTGCGATGCATGAATCGCAAATGGTATAGTGCAAGCTCCGTTGCTAATGGTACGAACTATGTGGAAAGGTGGATGCATCAAATACGATTCGGAAAGTAGTTACGTGTGCAGTCTAGGGCAAACAATTTGTTCTTATGAACCGTTTGTGATTAGAGAAGATAACAGAAGCGATTATCAAAACTACATACGTGTGCGAAGTACGGCATGCAGTTCACTCGGATAAACTATGTGCGCTGATACAGCAGAACACAAATGACTCGGCATAACACGATGTGTGCGATATACAACAAAAAGGTGAGTTATGAGAATTTTGTGCAAACACAAAAAAAACATAGACGATTCATACTGACAAGCTATGTGTGTTGTGGGCAGACGATTGCTACCAAATAATTGTCAGTGTTGGATGAAATCATTACACACACTACGTTGGGAAGTGTCGTTTGCCTGTATTAATATCACAGACGTTTTATTATTTTGACTGTGTGCCTCCGCTCAGTCCATCCTCCTCTCTCACGTCCTTTCACCGTGTTGCCGCCCGAGTATTCTAGTGCACGCTTCATCACTGCTTTTGGGTTTTGGCCACGCTCCCGCTCGATGATCCCGTTACCGCTCAGAACCGCGTAGGTTCCCGCGCGCAAAACCGTCCTATGGCTCTAGCTTCCCGCCATGCTTGGTGAACTCCCCAATGCTTCCTGGCATGCTATATAAACCCTCACGACCAGCGACTCCACATTGCCTTCATCCCCCCTCCATGTAGCTCGTCTAGTTTGCTTCTCCCCAATCGCCAATTGCACCAGCTGTTCATCGTCGCCCAACCACAATGCCAAAGGACAGCTCCAGCTGGGAGGCTTCACTGCATCGGCGCGACAGTCCTCTGAAGCGAGTAGTGCACGTGGCGTCCCTGGTGGGTGTGCGAACGCCACCAACCACATGCTCCACCACCTCTGCCCGAAGGCAGCTGTTGCCGGTGGAAGTCGTGGCCGCCAGCACGCCGGCCGCGCCAGGGCCGCCACCCCACCATCGTTCATTTTTGCCATGACCTCGTCGTTAGGCTGCGGGGTCATAACCCGCACCGCCACCAAGGCCGGAATGTGGGAGGTGAAGTCCGCCAAAGGCCCGCCACCGGGCTTGTGCGTCCCAACCCATGCATGCTACATCTACTTCCTAGAGAAGCGGGCGGAGCGCCAGGTCGCGCACGTGAAGAAGCTCACCAATGCCATGGCTGGAGGAGAAGCCGTAGCGGCGGCGCAGAATGCCAAGATCTACGCAGAGTCACGTTGTTTTAAGGAGGGGAGTCTTGAGCGTCGGAGGGCAGCACTGGCAGGCAACAAACACGTCTCCACCAACTAGTCAGCAGGCTCCTCCTCCACTTGCTCTTACTGAGCGCGCTTGATTTTGCTGGAAGTAGTGCAAAGCCCCTCTGTAGTATTAGTATTTAGGGGCTATTTTGTTCAATTCATCTAACTATAGCTATGGTTGAGCTGTACCACATACTTTAATTAGCTAGTATATAATTGAACTAGGTAATTCAGTACGTGGTTGGCAACAATTGGGGAAAAGTTTGTTCGGTTCAGCTGTCGAGTTAAATTATATTGTACAAAGACCAATGCTTAATGTATGAATAAAATCCAAGTTTAAAGTGAATTTTAGTTGCAAAATTACACCCTAATTTTGATTTTGGTTCTGCAATACTTGACAAATGCCAATGTTACAAGATCGACAGATGCCAATGTTTCCAATTTGACACATGGCAATTTACCCAATATAGATGCAAATCTTCCCGGCTTGTATGTACTAGGCAAATAGATCATATTGGAGAAACGTTTGCGATGATGCATTGGACCAATCCTTCGCGCCAATATTTTGACTTGGCTTACGGGCGACGATACCTATCGATCTTCAAATGGGTATTCAGCTTGAACCGTTTGTGATGTGTGTTCATTCAGATAAAACTATGATGTTTTTTTTGTTTTCTACGTGAATTCAAAGATAAATACTTATTTCATCAAACCATAGATTTCATTCAGTCAAGATTTCATTCAGTCAACATTTCACTTTACATTCATACAATTGAGATACGATATAAACAAAACTAGTTGCGGCGGCGGCGGCCTCCTGCGGCGGCGTTCTCGTGCTCTGCGGTTCAGTTGTACATTTCTTCAATCAAGACCAGAATGTTATGGACATCTAAATCAAAGAGGCGGTTGTCGTGCGATCGACGGGCGCGGGGCCGAGGGGCGATGACTAGTGGTGCTGCGAGAAAGCTGTCGACGGCGATGACCCAATCCGCTGAGGGGGTGTGACGGGTGCAGGCGTGTGCACGGGCACGAGCACGGTGGGTGAAGGCGCGCGCAAGGGGTCGGCCGCTGTCGATGCAGGCACGCACACTGGTACCGGCATGCCGTGTGCAAGGGCGCAGACTAGCATTGGGACAGGAGGAGGCGCTGGCGCTTGAACGTACACTAGCTCACACGGGTCGGTGGGGACCTCCCTCACGCACGCAATTTCTAGTGCTGCTACGATGCTGGGTGACCCGCCCGTCACTGTCACGGGGATGGTGGCTGGTGCGGGCGCGATGATGGTTGATGGCGAGTGCGTCGGGGCAGCGTCCGCTGCGGCATGTATCTGTTCCAGGTCCAGGTCCATGTCGTCCCGTTCGTCTTTATGTTCTATCTCTTTCATCTTGGTGTCAACTTCACCAAACCGGAAGACTAGTGGCATGTGATCCTTCTGCATCATGGCGTAGGTCGTTGTGGAGGTCTGAAGATGGATTGGAATGTGAGGTGAAGATATATGGAGGATTGTGAGTGAGTGGGCAGTAAAGCCGCCTATTAAACAGCGGCTCAGGCTCCATTGATCGATCGGTTGGAAGCAAGGAGGGCGGATACGGAGGTTAGATGGCTTGATTCCCGGTGAGTCTTCGGCGTACTGCCCGCACGCCCCCCGATGAGCCTGCACGGCGGATGCCAGCTCGTACGCCTCCTGTCAACTCAAGTAGCTGCTCGCATGAGACCTCCTAAGACCTATCCAATAAAAGAGTGCGACTCTTGGTAGCACGTAAAGGGCAGTAGAACGCCAACGGTTTGAAAATAATGAAACCATTTGCGTTGAAACGTGAGAGTTCTCTGTTCTGAAAAGCTTTTGTTTGCTATTAATGACACGAAAAATACCACAACATATTTGTGCTATATAATAACGCCATGCCAAATTTATTGAATTATGTGTGAGTTCTAGATTTACTATAATTTAATTATTATTCTCAATGTTGGCTCTAAAAGAAAATGTACATTAAAAACAAGTATGAAATAGGAAAACAAAATGCTATGACACCTTTACGTGCCATGTTCATGAAACAATGCTAAGTTTCATGAATCTCCTGACGAGTTTTTGATTTACATGATTTGAAACCCTAGATTTTCAATGTTTCTGTGGCCGAGCCAAGACCCCGAGAAGTTTGAAATTCATTCACATGTCTTGCATGGGACCTAAAGATGCATGCACACTAATATGTTTTTGAACCCATTTTGATGCACCAGACCTTCTGATTGTAGTTTGGATTTCAATTGTGCACGTTAAATAATGCATATAAAAGTCAATTAATGTATAGAAAGGCCAAACAACCCATGTATATTTTCATATTTTTCCACGACACTCTCATTTCGGTATATGTTTCCTATATATATAGTTCAAGACGAGAAGAGACAACGGATGTCAATTAGCCCAGATAAGATGACACATTCCAAATTGAAACAACAAAGCTTCACGTGATAATTAATCTTTGGTTTGTGCGGGGCTTGTGCCAAAACTTGTCCCAAATTGGACATTATTTTACCGGGGCACAAATGGGCCATGCATGCTATGACACCATGCAAAGTTTCATGAATTTTCTGACTAGTTTTCCATTTACACATGATTTAAAACCCGAGTTTCTCAATGTTTTTGTGGCCGAGCCAAGACCGCGAGATGTTTGAAATTCATTTCCATATATTGCATGGGATCCAAAAGATGCATGTACACTTATACGGTTTTCAACCCATTTAGATGCATTGGACCTTCTCATTATAGTGCAAATTTCAATTATGCATGTTAAATAATGCATATAAAAGTCGATTAATGTATAAAAAGGCCAAACGAACCATGTATAATTTCATATTTTGGCGCGATACTCTCATTTTGGTATATGTTGCGTATAAAAATAGTTCAAGACGAGAAGAGGCAGCGAATGTCGATTCACCCACATAAGGTGACACATTCCATATCGAAGCAACAAAGCTTCGCGTGATAATTAATCTTTGGTTTGCGCGGTTTGAGCCAAAACTTTTCCAAAATTGGATATTATTTTACCAGGGCACATATGATTCATGCATGTTATGACACCATGCCAAGTTTCATGAATTTTCAGACTAGTTTTTGATTTACACATGATTTAAAACCCGCATTTCTCAGTGTTTGCATGGCTGAGCCAGGACCGCGAGATGTTTGAAATTCATTCCCATATATTGCATGGGATCCTAAAGATGCATGTACAACTTATACGTTTTCAACCCATTTTGATGCACCGTACCTTGTGAATATAGTTCAAAATTGAATTATATATGAATGTTAAATAATGCATATAAAAGTCAATTAATGTACAAAAAACCCAAACGAACCATGTATATTTTCATATTTTGGAACGACGCTCGTTTTGGTATATGTTGTCTATAGAAATATATAGTTAAGGCAAGAAGAGGCAACAAATGACGATTCGCCCACATAAGGTGACACATTCCTTATCGAAACCACAAAATCTAGCTTCCCGTGAGTAGCTGAGCTTTGTAAGGGCTTGTGCCAAAACTTGTCCCAAATCGGACAATTTATCATCAGGACAAATATGAGTCATGCCATGACACCATGCCAAGTTTCCTGATTTTCTGACGAGTTTTTGATTTATACATGAATGTAAAACCAAGTTTCTCAATGTATGTGGCCGAGTCATGACCCCGAGATGTTTGAAATCCATTCCCGTATCTTGCATGGGTCCCAAAGTAGCCATGGACACTTATATGATTTTTCAACCCATTTTGATGCACTGAATCCTGTGATTTTAGTTCAAATTTTAATTATCCAGATTGTATGCCTAGAGAACTTAGTTAACGTATGAAAATGAGAAAATATCCCTAAATAATTTCATATTTTAGCAAGACACCCTTACTGGTGTGAGTTGCCTCTAACAAAAGTTCATGGCGAGAAGATGAGCGGATGTCGTTTTGCCTATGTAAGGCGACGTTTTCCTTATCAGGACCTCAAAGATTGAAATGTGAAGCTCTGCTTTGTAAGGGACTTGTGGCTAAAATTGTCCCACGTTGGACAATTGTTTTTACCATGGCACATATGTGCCATGTCATGACAACATTCCAACTTTTTAGAATTTCTGACGGTTTTTGAATTTACAGTAATTTAAAAACGAAGTTTCTCAACGTTTGTGCCCGAGCCAAGATGCCGAGATGCTAGAAGTTCATTCCCATTAATTGTCCATGACCTAAAGATGAAGCCACGTACACTACTATGATTTTTCATCACATTTTTATGCACGGACATTGGGACGATAGTTAAAATTTGAATTATACACATTAAATGTCTAGAAAACTCAATTAATTTATAAAAATGCCTAGCAGACCCTGCTTAATTCCATATTTTAGCACGACACAACTATTGCTCAGTGTTCACTTCACATAAATCTTATTGCAAACCAAACACCGTCGTTTGTGGAATTAACCTCATTTTTTTGAAAATTAAGTCTTTCACAAATAGTTGATGTTCATGAATCGTTTGTGATGCAGTACAAAATATCTTGGGCAATCCTCGTAATGAATGGCTTAGGCCTGAAGCTTCGTCATGTACGGTACACCGCCGGGCAGTTTACTGCACTGACTCCTCATACCATTTTACTTTTCAATCATCGCCGGTGAAAGATAGGGACGTGGATCCCCGTCGAGAGGTCAACTTCGGCAACCGACGTCGGCCCGAGCGTAGCCGCCTCAGCCATGAGCACGCTCTCAACATGCTTGAATGCAGCCGCTACCTCCGATAGAGTGGCTGGAGCAACCAAAAGGGCAGCTGCTGCAGCTGAGAGGGCGGCAGCAACAACCGTGATGGGGATAGAAAATGAAGAGAATGGCACATTAGCTGTTAGTTCATCGACAATCGCCGTAGCCCTGATGGCGGACACCCAGTCCCATCTCGAGGCTGCCCACGTTCATCTCGTGTCGGTCGCTACACAAATCACATCTACCTTCTCCGACACCGATCGACAACCCACCTCCATTGAGTTGGTAACCGTTGAGTGTGCTTTAGCAGGGGTCCGTTCGTCGGCGGCCTCCCTAGCCAAGATTGTGGCCGTCCATGCCCCGGGCAAGGCCGCCCACGCCCGACTCATGGCGGCCTTATCCAAAGAGATGGTGCACGAAGACTGCCAGATGTTGGAGTATATGGATCTCCATTGCCCAGAGTTCATTGAGCGGAAGCTGGTCATCGAGGAGGCGGCGAAGATCAACGAATGTCAGGCGGAATATTAGTCTCTGTCTAGAGCGATGGTGTTTTTTAGAGTAATGTTTAAGTCAATTAACTAATGTTTATTAGTTGCTCGATTAAGTAAGTGTGGGCGGTGCTATAGGCTCTTTTGTGTAGTACTCAAATTTGCAAGTGTTGTTAAACTAAGCAATGGCCAATGTAACGAGGGAAATTCGGACCAAAATTTGCCACCATATCCCCATTTTCTCTTCCAAATGAACATGAAATGCAAGTACCGTGTGCAATGTAGTATCCGATATCTTACGTCGGAAGCTTGGAGACTAAAATTTCCATGTTCAGTCTCATCACACACGAGATAAACTATAGAAACGTTTGTGTTGTTGAATATCGCACACAGTGAAACGACCATGACTAATTTAACTATGGTGGTTGCAGCTGATGATATGGAGACAGGTCATGCAAGTATTGTTGATGTTCACAAAATACAGTCGAGTGTCAATCTCTTAAAAGAAGAAAAGTCTCTGCAAGTCCATGTATTAAAGGAGAATCACTACATGCCAAGCGAATTGCTAAATCAATACAGGAGATATGCATGCATCATTGCCCAGGGTCGTTTTGGCAAGGAGAAAATAACATGCATTAATTTCTCGGCAGAAAATACAACATGTGCTAGAAGGAATCATGCAAGACCTAATTTGTTTCCATCGGTCAACAATATAAAACAAAGAGATATGTTTCTATTTTTCCAACTTCCACACAGGCTAAATTATATCAGGTGTACATGTACGTGCAGAATTAGAGACATTCTAAGATTGAGAGGATGCGGATGGGGTCCTCCTGACCTAGGAGAAAACACACTAACCAAAATAAGGAGTCCTGGTTTGCTATGCCATCCTAGGCAGTCAACGTTGCCGGATCTTTATTAGCTAAAATTTTGATTAGTTTAAATAAGAGATAGAGAGTGTTTCAATCTAGAGTTGTCATGTTTGTTGTGTTATTTGTGTTTTGCTTATATAAAAGGCTAGCTACGGCTAATGTAAGACATGTTATATTTTGAGAATAAACAAGATAGTTTTTTTAGGGTAGACACCCGTATCGAGTTTTGGGGGAAGCTGTCTAAAAATCCCTAAGTTTTGGAGGAAGCTTTAAAAAACCTCTATGTTGCGATTTCTGCATGGAAATTGTTTTGCGTGTGAGTTCCGTCATCAAGATTGGTTCTCTCGTGCTAGACCGCAAGGTTCAAACCCTATACTTCGTATACATCACGTGCGCGAGCGAGAGGTTTCTGTTGGTGGTGGTGGAGTGTCGTGAAAGATCATTCTGTCACAACATATCGGATCTCACCACGAGGTTCGATATACATCAGGTGGTATTCAGAGCAAAGGTAGTTCACGACACAATATTTTCTTCAAGTTGCCATTGATTTTTCTTATCATAAGGAAAGATTGTAGCTCACAAATGATGATGACCATTGCGTGCCTTGCTATGGTACCGATGCTTTACGCGCGTGTGTGTAGGACCGACAAGTTGTGCAACCTTAATAAATTGCTATTCTGGAATGAACTTAGTGAGTCAGACTATAGTTGATGCTTTGAACATGCCATTGATTGAACATCCAGAACCATATAAGCTTTGGTGGAAGGACAAGTTTGTCAAGATCATGCATTGTGTCGAGGTACGGTTCATTCTATGTGGATATGGTGATCTGGTCATGTGTGATGTGCTTCCTATGCACATGCATGCTTGCTCTATACTACTAGGCAAACCATGGATGGACAACTTATCATTCTCTTGGGAAATTTTCATTTGTTCGGAAGGGATGTTTTCTACCGCTTGACTCATATACATCAAAGGAATATATGGCTGATCACAAGAAGCAAGGTATTGCTCAAGCTAAATCAGAAATAATGAAGGAGGCTGAAGCTGCTGATATTTCTATGATCATTGCTCAATCTACAAATAAGGATATCATTGAGGAGATCGATTCTAAACCGGGGACGGTTTTGATTCAAGGGAAAGAGGATGACGCGACCATGAGTAATTTAACTATGGTGGTTGCAGCTTATGATATGGAGACATGTCATGCAAGAATTGTTGATGTTCACAAAATACAGTCACGTGTCAATCGGTTAAAAGAAGAAAAGTCTTTGTGAGTGTATGTATTAAAGGAGAATAACTACATGCCAAGCGAATTGCTAAATCAATACAGGAGATATGCATGCATCATTTCCCAGGGTCGTTTTGGCAAGGAGAAAATAACATGCATTGATTTCTCAGAAGAAAATGCAACCCGTGCTAGAGGGAATCATGCAACACCTGATTTGTTTGCATCGGTCAGCAAGATAAAATGGAGAGATATCTTTCTAATTTTCCAACTTCCACGCAGGCTAAAGTATATTAGGTGTATGTGTACATGCAGAATTAGAGACATTCTAAGTTTGAGAGGATGCAGATGGGGTCCAGCTGACCTTGGAGAAGACGCACTAACCAAAATAAGGAGTCCTGGTTTGTTATGCCATCCTAGGCAATCAACGTTGTCGGATCTTTATTAGCTAACATTTTGATTAGTTTAAATAAGAGATAGAGAGTCTGTTTCAATCTAGAGTTGTCAGGGCGGTTGTGTTATTTGTGTTTTGCTTATATAAAAGGCTAGCTATGACTAATGTAAGACATGTTATATTTTGAGAATAAACAAGATGGGTTTTGAGGGTAGACACCCGTATCAAGTTTCAGGGGAGGCTGTCTAAAAATCCCTATGTTTTGGAGGAAGCTTTAAAAAACCTCTATGTCACGATTTCTGCAAGAGAATTGTTTTGCATGTGAGTTCTGTCATCGGGATTGGTTCTCTCGTGCTGGACCGCAAGGTTCAAACCCTCTACTTCATGTACATCACGTGCACGAGCGAGAGGTTTCTGCTGGTGGTGGTGGAGTGTTGTGAAAGATCAGGCCGTCACAACAGATCGGATCTCACCACGCGGTTCGGTATACATCAGGTGGTATTCATATCAAAGGTAGTTCACGACACAATATTTTCTTCAAGTTGCCATTGAATTTTTCTTATCATGAGGAAAGATTGTAGCTCACGAATGATGATCACGGTGGAGAAAGATCCATTGCGTGCCTTGTTGTGGTAGCAATGCTTTACGCGCGTGTGTGTAGGACCGACGAGTGGTGAAACCTTAATGAATTGCTATTCTGGGATGAACTTAGTGAGTCAGACTATAGTTGATGCTTTGAACCTACCGTTGATTGAACATCCAGAACCATATGAGCTTTGGTGGAAGGACAAGTTTTTCAAGAGCATGCACTGCATCGAGGTACGGTTAATTGTCTGTGGAGATGGTGACCTGGTCATGTGTGATGTGCTTCCTATGCACATGCATGCTTGCTCTATACTACTAGGAAAACCATGGATGTACAATAGACAATTAACTTATCATTCTATTGGGTAATTTTCAATTGTTAGGAAGGGGTGTTTTCTACCGCTTGACTCATATTCATCAGAGGAATATATGGATGATCACAAGAAGCAAGGTATTGCTCAAGCTAAATCAGAAATAATGAAGGAGGGCAAAGCTGCTGATATTTCTATGATCATTGCTCAATCTACAAATAAAGATACCATTGAGGAGATCGATTCAAATTCAGGGACGGTTTTGATTCAAGGGAGAGAGGATGCCACGACCATGAGTAATTTAACTATGGTGGTTGCAGCTGATGATATGAAGACAGGTCATGGAAGAATTGTTGATGTTCACAAAATACAGTGGCGTGTCAATCGGTTGAAAGAAGAAAAGTCTCTGCGAGTGCATGTATTAAAGGATAATAACTACATGCCAAGGGAATTGCTAAATCAATATAGGAGATATGCATGCATCATTGCCCAGGGTTGTTTTGTCAAGGAGAAAACAACATGCATTAATTTCTCGGAAGAAAATGCAACCTGTGCTAGAAGGAATCATGCAAGACCTGATTTATTTGCATTAGTCAAGAAGATAAAACCAAGAGATATCTTTCTAATTTTCCAACTTCCAAGCAGGCTAAAGTATATTAGGTGCACGTGTACGTGCAGAATTAGAGTCATTCTAAGTTTGAGAGGATGCGGATGGGGTCCACCTAACCAAGGAGAAGACACACTAACCAAAATAAGGAATCCTGGCTTGTTATGACATCCTAGGCAATCAACGTTGCCAGATCTTTATTAGCTAACATTTTGATTAGTTTAAATAAGAGATAGAGAGTCCGTTTCAATCTAGAGTTGTCAGGTCGGTTGTGTTATTTGTGTTTTTCTTATCTAAAAGGCTAGCTATGGCTAATGTAAGACATGTTATATTTTGAGAATAAACAAGCTGGGTTTTTGAGGGTACACACCCGTATCGAGTTTTGGGGGAAGCTATCTAAAAATTCCTAAGTTTCGGAGGAAGCTTTAAAAACCTTTGTGTTGCGATTTCTACAAGGAAATTACTTTGCGTGTGAGTTCCGTCGTCGAGATTGGTTCTCTCGTGCTAGACCGCAAGGTTTAAACCCTCTACTTTGTGTACATCGCGTGCGCAAACGAGAGGTTTTTGCTGGTGGTGATGGAGTGTCATGAAAGATCAGGCCGTCACAACAGATCGGATCTCACCACAAGGTTCGGTATACATTAGGTGGTATTCAGAGCAAAGGTAGTTCATGACACGATATTTTCTTCAAGTTGCCTTTGAAATTTCTTATCATGAGGAAAGATTGTAGCTCACAAATGATCATGAAGGTGGAGAAAGATCCATTGCGTGCCTTGCCGTGGTACCAATGCTTTACACGTGTGCGTGTAGAACCAACGAGTTGAGAAACCTTAATGAATTGCTATTCTGGGATGAACTTAGTGAGCCAGACTATAGTTGATGCTTTGAACCTACCATTGATTGAACATCCAGAACCGTATGAGCTTTGGTGGAAGGACAAGTATGTCAAGATCATGCATTGCGTTGAGCTACGGTTCATTCTATGTGGATATGATGATATGGTCATGTGTGATGTGCTTCCTATGCACATGCATGCTTGCTCTATACTACTAGGTAAACCATGGATGGACAAAAGACAATTAACTTATCATTCTATTGGGAAATTTTCATTTGTTCCGAAGCGGTGTTTTCTACCGCTTGACTCATATACATCATAGGAATATATGGCTGATCGCAAGAAGCGAGGTATTGCTCAACCTAAATCAGAAATAATGAAGGAGGCCGAAGCTGCTGATATTTCTACGATCATTTCTCAATCGACATATAACGATACCATTGAGGAGATCGATTCAAAACCGGGGACGGTTTTGATTCAAGGGAGAGAGGATGACACGACCATGAGTAATTTAACTATGGTGGATGTAGCTGATGATATTGAGACAGGTCATGCAAGAATTGTTGATGTTCACAAAATACAGTGGCGTGTCAATCGGTTAAAAGATGAAAAGTCTCTGCAAGTGCATGTATTAAAGGAGAATAACTACATGCCAATCGAATTGCTAAATCAATACAGGAGATATGCATGCATCATTGCCCAGGGTCGTTTTGGCAAGGAGAAAATAACATGCATTAATTTCTCGGAAGAAAATGCAACCTGTGCTAGAAGGAATCATGCAAGACCTGATTTGTTTGCATCGGTCAACAAGATAAAATGAAGAGATATCTTTCTAATTTTCCAACTTCCATGCAGGCTAAAGTATATTAGGTGTATGTGTACATGGAGAATTAGAGACATTCTAAGTTTGAGAGGACGTGAATGGGGTCCACCTGACCTAGGAGATGACGCACTAACCAAAATAAGGAGTCCTGGCTTGTTATGCCATCCTAGGCAATCAACATTGCCGGATCTTTATTAGCTAACATTTTGATTATTTTAAATAAGAGATTGAGAGTCCGTTTCAATCTAGAGTTGTCAGGTCGGTTGTGTTATTTATGTTTTACTTATATAAAATGCTAGCTATGGCTAATGTAAGACAAGTTATATTTTGAGAAAAACAAGATGGGTTTTTGTGGATAGACACCCTTATCGGGTTTTGGGGGAAGCTGTCTAAAAATCCCTAAGTTTTGGAGGAAGCTTTAAAACACCTCGTCTCGCGATTTCTGTGAGCAAATTATTTTGCGTGTGAGTTCCGTCATCGAGATTGGTTCTCTCGTGCTGGACCACAAGATTCAAACCATCTACTTCGTGTATATCGCGCGCGAGAGAGAGGTTTCTGCAGGTGGTGGTGGAGTGTCGTGAAAGATCTGGCCGTCACAACAGATCGGATCTCACCACGAGGTTCGGTATACATCCGGAGGTATTCCGAGCAAAGGTAGTTCATGACACAATATTTTCTTCAAGTTGCCATTGAATTTTTCTTATCACAAGGAAAGATGTAGCTCACAAATGATAAGGACGGTGGAGAAAGATCCATTGCGTGTCTTGCCATGGTACCAATGCTTTACGCGTGTGTGTGTAGGGCCGACGAGTTGTGCAACCTTAATGAATTGCTATTCTGGGATGAACTTAGTGAGTCAGACTATTGTTCATGCTTTGAACCTGTCATTGATTGAACATCCAGAACCACATGAGCTTTGGTAGAAGGACAAGTTTGTCAAGATCATGCATTGCGTCGAGGTATGGTTCATTGTATGTGCATATGGTGATTTGGTCATGTGTGATGTGCTTCCTATGCACATGTATGCTGTTGGAAATATGCCCTAGAGGCAATAATAAATTAGTTATTATCATATTTCCTTGTTCATGATAATCGTTTATTATCCATGCTATAATTGTATTGATCGGAGACTTAGATGCATGTATGGATACATAGACAAAACCAGGTCCCTAGTATGCCTTTAATAGACTAGCTCTTTGATCAAAGATGGTCAAGGTTTCCTAGCCGTTGACATGTGATGTCATTTGATAACGGGATCACATCATTAGGAGAATGATGTGATGGACAAGACCCAGACTACAAACATAGCATATGATCGTGTTAGTTTGTTGCTACTGTTTTCTGCATGTCAAAGTATGTGTTCCTATGACAATGAGATCATGCAGCTCACTAACATCGGAGGAGTACCTTGTGTGTATCAAACGTCGCAACATAACTGGGTGACTATAAAGGTGCTCTACAGTTATCTCCGAGGGTGTCTGTTGAGTTGGCATGGATCAAGACTGGGATTTGTTACTCCGTGTGACGCTGAGGTATCTCAGGGCCCACTCGATAATACAACATCACAATAAGCCTTGCAAGCAATGTGACTAAGTCTTAGTCACGAGATCTTGTATTATGGAACGAGTAAAGAGACTTGCCGATAACGAGGTTGAACTAGGTATGGAGATACCGACGATCGAATCTCGGGCAAGTAACATACCGAAGAGCATAGGGAACATCATACGGGATTAACTGAATCCTTGACATAGAGGTTCAACCGATAAAGATCTTCGTAGAATATGTAGGAACCAATGTGGACATCCAGGTCCCGCCATTGGTTATTGACCGTAGAGGTGTCTCGGTCATGTCTACATAGTTCTCGAACCCGCAGGGTCTGCACACTTAAGGTTTGGTGACATTTCGGTAGTATAGAGTTATGTATGGTGGTGACCGAAGGTTGTTCGTAGTCCCGGATGAGATCCCGAATGTCACGAGGAGCTCTGGAATGGTCTAGAGGTAAAGATTGATATATAGGAAGTCCCATTTTGGTCGCCGGAAAAGTCTCGGGCTAATCGGTAATGTACCGGGAGTGCGGGTAGTGTATCGAGAGACCACCGGGAGGGGTATTTCGACCCAAGAGGCTTCATGGGCTGTGGGAGAGTAAATACCAGCCTTTTGTGGGCTGCTGGAAGTCCCACAAAAGGCCCATGCGGCTGGGAGAAAAAGCCCAATGGGAAAAAGGTGGAAAAAGGCAAAAAAAAGGAGGAATCCTAGTCCTACTAGGATTGGAGGAGGAGTCCTCCTCTCCTCCCCACTTTGGTCGACCCAAGGGCTGGCTTTTTGGCAGCCAAGACTCCTCCTCTTCTCCTCCTATATATACTAGAGGATTTTAGGGTTTTGGCACAGAATTTCAGCCACGTGCTATCCGTTCCTCTAGTGCATAGTTTCTCCTCTAGATCGGTTTTCTGCAGTGCTTAGGCGAAGCCCTGCCGGAATTGCTCCACCACCATCGCCGGAGCGCCGTCATGCTGTCGGTGAACTCTTCTTACTCTCCACTTCCTCTTGCTGGATCAAGACGGTGGAGATCATCATCAAGCTGCACGTGTGCTGAACGCGGAGGTGCCGTCCGTTCGGCGCTAGATCGGAAGGACCGTGATCAAGATCGCGAGACGGTTCGTGACGAGTTCGCGGGACGGATCGTGATGAGTTCGTGGGATGGATCATGATCAAGATCACGAAACGGATCGTGATGAGTTCGCGGGACGGATCGTGATGAGTTCACGGCACGGATTGTGATGAGATCGCGGGACGCTCGGCGATTTGGATCGCGAAGACGTTCGACTACACCAACCGCGTTTCTTAACGCTTCCCGCTTAGCGATCTACAAGGGTATGTAGATACAGTCTCCCTCTCGTAGATTCTCATCACCATGGATAGAACTTGCGTGTGCGTAGGAACATTATTGTTTCCCATGCAACGTTCCCCAACAGTGGTATCAGAGCTAGGTCTATGTGTAGATGAGATCTCGAGTAGAACACAAAAGGTTTGTGGACGTTGATGCTTAGATTGCTTCCTCCCTTGGTCATATTTTGGTTCAGTGGTATTGTGAGGTGAAGCGACCCGGACCAACATTACTCGTACGCTTACGAGAGACCGGTTCCCTCGACGCAACTTGTTGCCTAGATGGCTTGCAGGTGGCAGTTTCTCTCACTTTAGTTGGATCGGATTCGACAAAGGTGGGCCTTGATAAGGTTGAAAAGCAACTAGTGTATCACCGTTGTGGTTTTTGCGTAGATGAGAATTGTTCTTGCTAGATACCCATAGCAGCCACATAAAACATGCAACAACAATTAGAGGTCGTCTAACTTGTTTTTGCAGGGTTTGTTGTGATGTGATATGGCCAATTACATGATGTGATATATGTGATGTATGAGATGATCATGTGATGTATAGAATTTCACGACTTGCATGTCGATGAGTACGGCAACCGGCAGGAGCCATAGGGTTGTCTTTAATTATTGTATGACCTGTGTGTCAATCATTAAGCGCTATGTAATGCTTTACTTTATCGCTAAACGGTAGCAATAGTAGTAGAAGCATGAAGGGCGTGACAACCCCAATGGCGACACGTTGATGGAGATCAAGATGATGGAGATCATGGTATCGTGCCGGTGACGATGGAGATCATGCCGGTGCTTTCAAGATGGAGATCTAAAGCACAAGTTCATGGCCATATCATGTCACTTATGAATTGCATGCGATATTAATCCGTTTATGCACCTTGTTTTGCTTAGTACGACGGTAGCATTATAAGGTGATCCCTCACTTAAATTTCAAGATAAATTGTGTTCTCCCCGAGTGTGCACCGTTGCGAAAGTTCGTCATGTTGAGACACCACGTGATGATCGGGTGTGATAGACTCTAAGTTCACATACAACGGGTGCAAGCCAGTGTTGCACGCGCAGAACACTCGGGTTAAACTTGACGAGCCTAGCATGTACAGACATGGCCTCGGAACACAAGAGACCGGAAGGTCGAACATGAGTCATATAGTAGATATGATCAACCTGATGATATTCACCATTGTAACCACCTCAACTCACGTGATGACCGGACTTGAGTTGGTGAATTTGGATCATGTATCACTCGGATGACCGGAGGGATGTCAATTTGAGTGGGAGTTCTAATGTAATATGATTAATTGAACTCATTATCATGAACATAGTCAGTAGTGTCTTCGCAAATTATGTTGTAGATTACTTGCTTGCGCTGTAGCTCCCTTGAATTTTTATATGTTCCTAGAGAAATAGAGTTGAAAGATGATGGTAGCAATATTGCGGATTGGATCCGTGATCTGAGGATTGTCCTCGTTGCTACACAGAAGGCTTATGTCCTTAATGCACCGCTCGGTGCACCAAACCCTCTAGCGTTGTTTGTAGATGTTGTGAACATCTGACAGGCATGTTTTGATAACTACTTGATAGTTTAGTGCGTCATGCATTACAGCTTAGAATTGAGGCTCCAAAACGTTTTTAACATCAGGGAACATATGAGATGTTCTAAGAGCTGAAATTAGGATCTCAGGCTCGTGCCCGTGTTGCGAGATATGAGATCTCCAACAAGATTCTTTGCGTGTAAGATGAAAGAGAATAGCTCAATCGTTGAGCATTTGCTCAGATTGTCTGGGTGCTACAATCGCTTGAATCGAGTGGGAGTTGATCTTCCAGATAAGATAGTGATTGATATAGTTCTCCAACTCACAGTCACTAAAGCTACTAGAACTTGGTGTTGAACTATAAAACACCAGGGATAGAAATAATGATCCCTGAGCCATTCGCGATGTTTGACACCGCGAAGGTAGAAATCGAGCAGGAGCGTCAAAGTGGTGATGGTTAGTTAAAACCACTAAGTTTCAACAAGGGCAAGAGCAAGGAGGCAAACTTCATGGATAGCAAGTCAGTTGCTACTCCAGTGAAGCAACCCAAAGTTGAACTCAAACCCGAGACTAAGTGCTTCGATTATGAGGAGAGCGGTCGCTGAAGTGGAACAACCCTAGATACTTGGTAGATAAGAAGGCTGGCAACGTCAACAGAAGTATATTTGATATACGTGTTATTGATGTGTACCTTGCTAGTACTCCTAGTAGCACCTGGGTATTAGATACCGGTTCGGTTGCTAAATGTTAGTAACTCGAAATAAAAGCTACGAAATAAATGGAGAACTAGCTAAGTGTGAGGTGACGATGTGTGTTGGAAATGTTTCAAAGGTTGATGTGATCAACATCGCACGCTCTCTCTACCTTCGAGATTAGTGACGAACCTAAAATAATTGTTATTTGGTGTTTTTTGCGTTGAGCATGAACGTGATTAGATCATGTTCATTGCAACACGGTTATTCATTTAATTTAGAGAATAATGGTTATTCTATTTACATGAATAATACCTTCAATGGTCATGCACCCAGTAAGAATGGTTTGTTGAAACTTGATCGTAGTAATATACATGTTCATAACATTGATGCCAAAAGGATACAAAGTTAATAATGATAGTACCACATACTTGTGGCACTGCCGCTAAATGTCATATTTGTATAAAACGCATGAAGAAATTCCATGATGATGGATCTTTGGACTCATTCGATTTCGAATCGGTTGAGACATGCGAACCATGCCTCTTGGTCAAAGATGACTAAGGACCCCGTTTTCTGTTTTGATTAAGCGGGCAAGTGATTTATTGGAAATGATACATGTTGATGTATGCAATCCAATGAGTCTTGTAGCGTGCGGTGGATATCGTTATTTTCTTACCTTCACTGATGATTTGAGTAGATATAGTGTATATTTACTTAATGAAACACAAGTCTGAATCATTTGAAAGGTTCAAGCAAATTCAGAGTGAAGTTTAAGATCATCGTGACAAGAAGATAAATATGTTTGCGATATGATCGTGGAGGTGAATATCTAAGTTACGAGTTTGGCATACAACTTTAGACAATGTGAAAGTTGGTTCACAACTCACGCCACCTGGAACACCATAGTGTGATGGTGTGTCCGAACGTCATAGTCGTGCTCTATTGGATATGGTGCGTGCCATGATGTCTATTATCGTTTTGTTACTATAATTTTGGGGTTATGCATTAGAGACAACAACATTCACTTTAAATAGGGCACCATATAAATCCGTTGAGATGACACCGTGTGAACTATGGTTTGATAGAAACCTAAGCTGTCATTTCTTAATGTTTGGGGCTGCGACGCTTGTGTGGAAAATGTTTTCGCCTAATGAGCTCGAACCCAAAGCGGACAAATGCATCTTGATAGAATGCCCTAAGAACAATTGGGTGAACCTTCTATCTCAGACCCAAGCATAAAATGTTTGTTGCTAAAACTGGATCCTTTCTCGAGAAAGGGTTTCTCTTGAAAGAATTGAGTGGGAGGAGGATAGAACATGATGAGGTTATTTGAACCTCTGCTTCAACCAGAAAGTAGTGCAGCGCAGAAAGATGTTTCTGTGAAGCCTACGTCAGTTGAAGAGGAAGTTAATGATGATGATCATGAAGCTTCGGATCAAGTTACTATCGACCTACAAGGAAAATAGAACTTGATGAGGTTATTGAACCTTTACTTCAACCAGAAAGTGGCGCAGCGCAGAAAGATGTTTCTGTGAAGCCTACGTCAGTTGAAGAGGAAGTCAATGATGATGATCATGAATCTTCGGATCAAGTTACTATCGAACTTCGTAGGTCGACAAGGACATGTACTAATACTGAGCGGTACGACAACCCTGTCTTGGAGGTCATGTTGTTGGAGAACGATGAACCTACAAACTATGGAGAAGCAATGATGGGCCCGAAAGCTAACAAATGGTTAGAGGCCATGAAATCCAAGAAAGGATGCATGTATGAAAACCAAGTATAGACTTTGGTGGACTTGCTCGTTGGACGGCAGGTCGTCAAGTACAAATGGATCTTTAAGATGAAGACAGACGCTGATGGTGAATGTCACCATTTATAAAGCTCGACTTGTCGCAAAGAAGTTTCCGCCAAGTTTAAAAAAGTTGACTGCGATGAGACTTTCTCACTCGGAGCGACGCTAAAGCCTGTTAGAATTATGTTAGCAGTTGCTGCATTTTTCAATTATGAAATCTGGCAGATGGATGCCAAAACATCGTTTCCTTCCTTAAGGAAAGGTTATATGAGATACAACCAGAAGGTTTTGTCAGTCCTAAGGATGCTAAAAGGTGTGCGAGCTTCAATGATTCTTCTATGAACTGAAGCAAGCATCTCGGAGTTGGAGTATACACTTTGATGAGGTGATGAAAGTTTTTGAGTCTATACAAAGTTTACAAGAAACTTGTATTTGTAATAAAGTTAGTGAGAGCACTACAGAGTTTCCGATAAGTATATGTGGATGACACATTGCTATTCGGAAATGATGTAGAATTTCTGGAGAGCATAAACGGTTGTTTGAAAAGAGTTTTTCAAAGGAAGACCTGGATAAAGTTACCTAATTGTTGAGCATCAAGATCTATAAAGATAGATCAAGATGTTTGATAAGACTTTCAATGAGTACATACCTTGACAAGATTTTGAAAGAGTTCAAAATGGATTAGTCAGAGAGAAGTGTTCTCGCCTGCTTTGTAAGGTGTGAAGTTGAGGGAGACTCAAAGCTCGACCACGGCAGAAGAAAGAGAAAGGACGAATGTCGTCCCCTATGCTTTAGCCATAGGCTCTGTATAGTATGCCATGCTATGTACCGCACCTGTGTGTGCCTTGCCATGAGTCCGTCAAGGGGTACAAGAGTGATCCAGGAGTGTATCACTGGACAGCGGTCAAGATTACCCTTAGTAACTAAAAGGACTAAGGAGATGTTTCTCGATTATGGAGGTGATAAAGAGTTCGTCGTAAAGAGTCACGTCGATGCAAGCTTTAACACCAATCCAGATGACCCGTAGTAGCAATCTGGATACATATAGTGGAGCAGCCATTTGGAATAGTACCAAGTGAAGTGTGGTAGCAGTGTTTACGGTTTGACATAGAGATTTGCAAAAGTACACACGGATCTGAATGTCGCAGACCCGTTGATTATAAGACCTCTCTCACATGCAAAGCATGATCGAGCCCTAGAACTCATTGGGTGTTAGATTCATAACAATGCGAATCACATGGTGATGTGAACTAGATTATTGATTCTAGTGCAAGTGGGAGACTGTTGGAAATATGCCCTAGAGGCAATAATAAATTAGTTATTATCATATTTCCTTGTTCATGATAATCGTTTATTATCCATGCTATAAATGTATTGATTGGAGACTTAGATGCATGTGTGGATACATAGACAAAACCATGTCCCTAGTATGCCTCTAATAGACTAGCTCGTTGATCAAAGATGGTCAAGGTTTCCTAGCCATTGACATGTGATGTCATTTGATAACGGGATCACATCATTAGGAGAATGATGTGATGGACAAGACCCAAACTACAAACGTAGCATATGATCGTGTCAGTTTGTTGCTACTGTTTTCTGCATGTCAAAGTATGTGTTCCTATGACCATGAGATCATGCAGCTCACTGACATCAGAGGAGTACTTTGTGTGTATCAAACGTCGCAACGTAACTGGGTGACTATAAAGGTGCTCTACAGGTATCTCCGAGGGTGTCTATTGAGTTTGCATGGATCAAGACTGGGATTTGTTACTCCGTGTGACGGAGAGGTATCTCAGGGCCCACTCGGTAATACAGCATCACAATAAGCCTTGCAAGCAATGTGACTAAGTGTTAGTCACGGGATCTTGTAGTACGGAACGAGTAAAGAGACTTGCCGGTAATGAGTAAAGAGACTTGCCGGTAACGAGGTTGAACTAGGTATGGAGATACCGACGATCGAATCTCGGGCAAGTAACATACCGAAGAGCATAGGGAACATCATACGGGATTAAGTGAATCCTTGACATAGAGGTTCAACCGATAAAGATCTTCGTAAAATATGTAGCAACCAATGTGGACATCCAAGTCCTGCCATTAGTTATTGACCGTAGAGGTGTCTCGGTCATGTCTACATAGTTCTCGAACCCGCAGGGTCTGCACACTTAAGGTTTGGTGACGTTTCGATAGCATAGAGTTATGTATGATGGTGACTGAAGGTTGTTCGGAGTCCCGGATGAGATCCCGAATGTCACGAGGAGCTCCGGAATGGTCCAGAGGTAAAGATTGATATATAGGAAGTCCCATTTTGGTCGCCGGAAAAGTTTCGGGCTAATCGGCAATGTACCGGGAGTGCGGATAGTGTACCGGGAGACCACCGGGAGGGGTATTTCAACCCCAGAGGATTCATGGGCTGTGGGAGAGTAAATACCAGCCTTTTGTGGGCTGGTGGAAGTCCCACACGAGGCCCATGTGGCTGGGAGAAAAAGCCCAAAGGGAAAAAGGTGGGAAAAGGCAAAAAAAAGGAGGAATCCTAGTCCTACTAGGATTGGAGGAGGAGTCCTCCTCTCCTCCCCACTTTGGTTGACCCAAGGGCTGGCTTTTTGGCAGCCAAGACTCCTCCTCCTCTCCTCCTATATATAGTAGAGGATTTCAGGGTTTTGGCACAGAATTTTCAGCCACGTGCTACCCGTTCCTCTAGTGCATAGTTTCTCCTCTAGATCGGTTTTCTGAAGTGCTTAGGCGAAGCCCTGCCGGAATTGCTCCACCACCATCGCCGGAGCGCCGTCATGATGCCGGTGAACTCTTCTTCCTCTCCACTTCCTCTTGCTGGATCAAGATGGTGGAGATCATCATCAAGCTGCACGTGTGCTGAACACGGAGGTGTCGTCCGTTCGGCGCTAGATCGGAAGGACCGTGATCAAGATCGCGAGACGGTTCGTGACGAGTTCGCGGGACGGATCGTGATGAGTTTGCGGGGCGGATCGTGATCAAGATCACAAAACGGATCGTGATGAGTTCGCGGGACGGATCGTGATGAGTTCACGGGACGGATCGTGATGAGATCGCGGGACGCTCGGTGATTTGGATCGCGAAGACGTTCGACTACACCAACCGCGTTTCTTAACGCTTCCCGCTTAGCGATCTACAAGGGTATGTAGATCCACTCTCCCTCTCATAGATGCTCATCACCATGGATAGATCTTGCGTGTGCGTAGGAAAATTTTTGTTTCCCATGCAACGTTCCCCAACATATGCTTGCTCTATACTACTAGGCAAACCACGGATGGACAACTGATAATTAACTTATCATTCTGTTGGGAAATTTTCATTTGTTCAGAAGGGGTGTTTTCTACCGCTTGACTCATATACATCAGAGGAATATATGGCTGATCGCAAGAAGCGAGGTATTGCTCAAGCTAAATCAGAAATAATGAAGGAGGCCGAAGCTGCTGACATTTCTACGATCATTGCTCAATCTTCAAATAAAGATACGATTGAGGAGATCATTTCAAAACCGAGGCGGTTTTGATTCAAGGGAGAGAGGATGACACGATCATGAGTAATTTAACTATGGTGGTTGCAGCTGATGATATGGAGACAGGTCATGCAAAAATTGTTGATGTTCACAAAATAAAGTTGCGTGTCAATCCATTAAAAGAAGAATAGTCTCTGCGAGTGCACGTATTAAAGGAGAATAACTACATGCCAAGCGAATTGCTAAATCAATACAGGAGATATGCATGCATCATTGCCCAGGGTCGTTTTGGAAAGGAGGAAATAACATGCATTAATTTCTCGGAAGAAAATGCAAACTGTGCTAGAAGGAATCATGCAAGACCTAATTTGTTTGCATCGGTCAACAAGATAAAATGAAGAGATATCTTTCTAATTTTCCAACTTCCACGCAGGCTAAAGTATATTAGGTGTATGTGTACATGGAGAATTAGAGACATTCTAAGTTTGAGAGGATGCAGATGGGGTCCACCTGACCTAGGAGAAGATGCACTAACCAAAATAAGGAGTCCTGGTTTGTTATGCCATCCTAGGCAATCAACGTTGCCAGATCTTTATTAGCTAATATTTTGATTTGTTTAAGTAAGAGATAGAGAGTCCATTTCAATCTAGAGTTATCAGGTCGGTTGTGTTATTTGTGTTTTTCTTATATAAAAGGCTAGCTAAGGCTAATGTAAGACATGTTATATTTTGAGAATAAACAAGATGGGTTTTTGAGGGTAGACACCCGTATCGAGTTTTGGGGGTATCTGTCTAAAAATCCCTAAGTTTTGGAGGAAGCTTTAAAAACCTCTCTGTTGCGATTTCTATGAGGAAATTGTTTTGCATGTGACTTCCGTTGTCGATATTGGTTCTCGTGTGCTGGACCGCAACACATGTTCAAACCCTCTACTTCGTGTACATTGCATGTGCGAGCAAGAGGTTTCTGCTGGTGGTGGTAGAGTGTCGTGAAAGATCGGGCCATCACAACAGATTGTATCTCACCACGAGGTTCAGTATACATCACATAGTTATGGTAATGGTACTTTGTCTGATGTGACTGTGCGCGCTACTTTTTCGCCGCACCAAACAAAATTTTGGGCTGCCGCACAAATATCTACCTCCCTGCCCCTCGTACCAACCAAAAGCTACATTTCCCATTCCCCCTGCTACCCCCTTCATTTTGTAATCTCAAACCTTCATTGCTTGCTTGCAGCGCCGCCTCCTCATCGGTGACGCTCCTTCCTGCTCCTCGGCCTCATTCTGCTGGTCATAGTCAGCTAATCCAAACCTTCCCCATACCACCTCCCCCCTCCACCCCCTCCTCCTCCATTCCACATGGCCCGATCGCCGGCGCGACACATTCCACAAAATCATTGGCCCACACCCCCACATAATCGCCATCGAAAGACATGGTGCACACAGTATAGCCAGGATCTCAAGGAACACCTGGCAGCGGAGAAGCAAATCGCGACTGCACATGTGGATGAGCCCATTATGGCTGCCATGCATGCTGACCCCCAGATCATGGAACAACATCTAGATAGAGAGGCCACCATCGACGCCTCGTGCACGGACGTCGCTACGCGGTTGGCTGCTTTGAACAACAGCTCGCTATGTTTTCTCCAGGGCTCCGCTGTTGCTTTCGACGATGACTCTAAGTTGTTTTCTCAGCATGTCCGTGCGTTCCTCAACTCCATAGCAGGCAGGTTGGTGCCCGGACAGGCTGAGGCAGCTCACCACTGCGAGGAGGGCACCCATGATGTGGAGGCCTCGCCCTCGTCCAGAGGCCAGCGATATTGATATCTCCAACGACAAGGAATATCTTGTTTTTTAAGCTTAATTACTAATGACATGTGTTCAGCTAGCTATGCCTGTTACACATGTTTATTTTACCTACTACATGTGCTGCTCCTGCCTTCCCTTAAGAAACTCTACTGAAATATGCAATGTAATGGTAGTATGCAATCTGACCTTCTACTGCTATGTTGTATTGTGCAATGCGATGCTTAGTTAACTATTTGGTTCAGTTGTTTTGGTGATCATCTGTAATGTGATGTTCAATTATTGTTGGTACAATTTTGTTTTGTTATGCATGTGAAACCTACAATTGCTATATTTTATAGTTCTTAGCATGCTTGGCTTTTCCATGTGGCTTGAATTCATATGTTGGATATGCATTGCGTTTATCTTTCATTCACAGATTTTACTAATCAATATCTATTCTTAAACACGTTACAGGGGGAACAATGGGAGACACTGAGGTTTACCATCGAGGTTTGCACTTTCATGATCCATTGGCTAATAGCACATTATTGTGCAATTACAGGAACCATTCTAATATTTAGGTTTCTAACAATAATTTGGTCTTGCACATGTAGGTTTTGCCTTAAGAGGTTTATACCCACTGTTCGACCCATTTTGCATGTGGTTAAATGATGTGTTCATGAATATGAGTCAAATCAAGAAACTCAGAAAGATTGTTAAGATAAAGAAACTTGCGACGAAAAACAACAAGTTGTTTGTCTGCACAATGAAGAAGACATCAGTGAACTATAGGATGGTACTATCTCTTTTACCTTGTCTTTTTTCCCTTTGTGACATTTCAATTTTTAGTAACACAATTTACACATATCTTTGTTTCCAGTCCTTTCCAAAGAAGTTCATCGATGAGTACGTCTCAAACCACATGTATGGTCAAGAGGCGAGGAAGGTATTCATACAACACCAACAGTATAATCTTGGACTCTTCCTTGAGAAGATGAAGGATGGGCGGGCAACCATCCACATGCACTGGCATAAAGTTGCAAGAACCTTCGACATCAGTGAAGGCTCAATATTTGCATTCTGCTTCAACAATTTTCTAGACGAGATTCATCTATGTATTTACCGTATATGATGTTATTTTCCAAAGGTTTCAGATGTTGCATGTGAAACTCGGTCTTGTTGTGTAATTGGGTAGCCAGGTAGTATATTCCTATATGATGTTTGTACTCTGATATATTTCAATTATGAAATCCTCATTGCCATAATACGAAATGAAATATATTATGTGCTTGATATGAAGTATCAATTTGTTTACTAGATGGATTATAAATAGTAGAGAAATTAGCCTAATTATTGGGGATTCATATTGCAGACGGTTTGTCATAGAACACCGTCAGCGATGACCTCAACAAACCCACATGCTTGCTGGAAAATTGGCGTATTGGATCAGTGAACAATCACACACGATTTCCGGGCGCAAACAGTGTGTGTTAGGACACCCATTCACAAACGTTTTCACATAAAACGTGTGTATGATGGGAAAACCTATGCCAAATAGTTTCTTCTAGGCACTGTGCGTGATGGCCACCCCTAACACAAACGATGTGAAGAACAAAACTGTGTGTGATGTACAATACGAACGAAAACGTATGTTTGGGATTCACTGTGTGGGATGGTATGCACATCTCACACGATTTATCCTAAATACCTGTTTGGGATAGTCCTTGCAATCGCACACCATCAGTGTTCTGGGAATGGTGGTACCCAAACCTGCCAGCCTGTGGCCTAGGGTGCATCCCACTCCACCGCCTAGTACGGATCACCACGGTCTGAGTGAAGACAAGGTCCTCGCGAGAGCCCTGGGCTCGCGAGGGAAGCATCATCAAGACCAGCAAGGACGGGCCTCCTCAGCCCCACTCCAGAGCGGCAGAGATCTTTATGCAGCACCTGTCCTCGGGAGGCCGGGGATGACGCAAGGCAGGATAGGCGGGCGCCAGCATGCCAAGCGGTGCAGTTTCCCCTTTGGTGCAAAGGGGGGCAAGGACATACACGGATTCCCAAATCACCCCAAGGGATAGAAATCATCGAGTAGCGAGGTAGGTAGGGCGAGGCTGCAGGGGATCTTTGCACATGCCCCTATGTTCGGACTTCTTTCAGTTTTGTGGAGCCCGTAATCCGACATTTGGCGCGCCAGGTAAGGGGCGTGTCAGAACCCACGCGCAAGCCTCACGTCGCCTCCACTCGCCACACTCATGGAAAAAGGACGTCGAGCCCGTGCTAAGCGGCGGGCTGCTCACGTGGCATGGGCGGCGCCGGCTAGCCTCGGCACCCCGCGTCGTTCTGCCTCCCCGTCGGCGGGCACCATCACTGGTCGAGCCCTCGACAGGCGCCGGGGGCTACCGCCTTCACCAAACGCACGGCGCTTCCTTGCCACCCCGGCCCTTCCTGGTGTCCGGGCCATGCCATCGCCCTTCCGGGTCTTTCATGACCCGATGCACAGACATGTCACGCTCCTCGTGGCGCATGAGCTACAACACCACCATGCCATGCGCGATCGCTGCAATGATTGGGCCACGCGTGCCCCCATGCATGTCACTGCCACCGGCAGGACCCATACATATCTCAATGAGGATCGTGCCCATGAACTCGCTCAACCGACTGGCACAAACACCTGGATTGCACGAGCATGCTTGGCGTGTCCACTACGACATGCACTCTTTGGAGTTCTGGCCCAAGTTGTCGGGAGATGCAGGAGCTAGCCGCAGGCGCCGGTAGAGACCCGTGATAGGTGTTGGCCGCGCGAGAGGGGGGTCGCCTCGCGCCCCTCAGTGCGCCCACCGGGACCAGGGAGGAGGACCATGGGCTCGACTACGCTGGCGCCCGGGGGCTCGAGCAACTCTACAACAACCATGTTGATGATTGCCCGGGCCGTGAAGGAAGCAACGCCGGCTAGCACGGCGACGGGAGGAATATACGTGACCTCGCGAGCGGCTCTCACCTGGGCTTGTATGCACAGCCTCGCAAAGGTGTCTTGCGGGGTTGGCCTCACGAGGATGTCCGGCGTTGGTAGCTTCGCGAGGCGCACCCGCTGGTAGGGATCTGCCTTGAGCAGGCATCTGGGTCTGGGGACCGGGGGTCACTTGCCTTGGAACGGAGGGTGGAACGCACGCCCATGACCCCAGGTCGGGTGGCCCCAGCTTGGAGACAGAGGGTAGAACACATGCCCTTGTCTTCGGGCCAGATGATCCCAACCTGGAGACGAAGGGTGGAACACATGCCCATGTCTCCGGGGCACGCAACGCCCACTTGGAGATGGAGGGTGGAACACATGCCGATGTCTCCAGGCCTAGCTCGCCCAGCCTGGGGACAAGCTCTCGGGTACTTTCATGGGGACCCAGGGCACCCCAATGAGGCGTGCTGGGGCACTGTCCAAGGTGCCGGCCTCGCACGCAACGGAAGGGCCCCACTGGGACCGACCTACGGCGCAGGGGGTTGCACCATCACCACGACGACGACACCTGGCCACGGGCTCTGGGATTCCCAAGGCCCTCTCCCGGGGCGGGCCTTCCCGTGGGAGAGCGCAAGTGGCTCCCTCTATGGTCGAGAGCCCGTCTAGAGCCGACCCTACTTTGCCATGCCAAGCTTGGGGCTGGGAGTGGGCTTCATGTCCGTGGGGCATGGAGCTCCCTGTACACCCCGAGGACCAACCCGTGACACTCTCATGTAATAATGAGTGGGTTGTATGCGCCCGGAGCCCCCCGAGTACATGGATGTGTTCCTCCCCATGCCCAATTGGAAGCCCCATGCTCTGCATTGGCGGACAACACTGCCCTCCAATGGCTATGCCCATGCAATGTGGATGCCCTATGCTCCGCGCTGGGGGAAGATGAAGACGAAGACTACCCTAAGAGCCGGCCACGGCTGTTTCTTGCTCCTTTCTGTATTCGAAATTGCCGCCTTTGGGAATCCTTTGTGTACTTGAACTTGTGGCCTTTTGGAATAGTGTTTTTGCATTTTTCTTCTAGACAGAAGGGATGTCGTTCTCTTTGATAACAATCCTAGTTTTACGCCTAGCTTTCTTCTGGGCAAGCACTCGCCTGCTCCCCTCCCGCTTGCACCCCGCGAGCGGGGGCTAGGTGCACGTTGCCCGCACCTCGCCAAGGCCTTGGCGCCTAGATCTTTGCGTGGCTCTCCCGAGAGGTTCAGCAGGTGTGTGTTGCTTTATGCTCGCTTGGGGGCTCCGCCCATGGACCGAAGTGTCATATCAAGAGCCTCTAGAGGCTCGCACCTCCCGTGGCAGGAAAAAATAAATTGGGGAGCTGCATGAGCGTCAAAGGGGGCTCCTGAGCAGCGCGCCTCAGGAGCCTTACCGGTCATATAGCCACTCACCCCCTTGATCTCGTCCTGGTGATCCGGTCGGCATCAAGGGTGTCGAGGCCTCACCCCATAGTCGTGTCCTGGCGATCCGGACACCCCTTACGATGGTCGAAAAATCCTAAACTCTGGACGAGCCGACGTAGAACTACTTGAGCATCAAAAGGGGCTCCTGAGCAGCGCGCCTTAGGAGCCTTACCGGTGATATAGCTCCTCGCCCCTTGATGTCGTCCTGACGATCCGGTCGGTATCTAGGGTGTCGAGCCCTCACCCCTTAGTTGTGTCCTGGTGTTCCGGACGCCCCTTACAGTGGTTGGGAAATGTGCGGGACTGGGACCTGCAGACGCAGAGTGCTGAAAGGGCTCCCAACTTGCCTCACTCATGAAAATAAGAAACCCCTAGGACATCCAAACCCCCCCAAGCGCCATTGCTAAACCTCCTCGACACAGAAGCCTAGTGCGAGCGTGTCAATCAAGTTGGTAGGAACCCCGAGCAAGAGGGAGCACGACATAACACACCTCATCATTTGGGAGCACACTCAAGGGTATTCTTCAAAATACATTAGAGTTGCCACTAGGCCACATGCATAACCTTGCCAGGTAAACAAGAAGACTACACAAGGGGACATGCAGTCGCCACTGCTCTCGTCGTCACCACCACCGTCGGCTTCATGCTCCTCAGCTCTAGCATGGCCCTCGGGTACGTCAGAAGAAAGCTCCGCTATCAAGTCCTCCACATGGTCCTCGACCCAATCGACAAGGGCAACACGAGTCACTTCAAGTACAAGACCAAGCACCGCCTCGAAGTCGAAGTGCGGGTCGAGGTGAAGGAGGTGGCTGAAGACGCGCGAGGCCGCCTGCGCAATGGAATCACGACGCTCCACAACCCTCGAGAAGAAGCTCAGGTACCCAACATCGTCGGGGACGATGGGACTCATGACGCTCTCACCACAAATGACACTCAAGGCCAGGTGGGCCCTCCTCTCGCTGGACTGGAACATCTTGGAGCGCGTGTGTTGAAGGTCATGGGCCCGATTCGCCTCGTCCAAAGCCCTCTCCATGATGGAGGTCACTCCCTTCACCTGCTTGAAGAGGGAGGACAACTCGGTCTCAGCAACCGCTTGGGCATCCACCGCGGCCTCCTGACGTCATTCTGCCGTCGCTAAGCTCCTCGTGAGGTCGTTTGCCTCACCCCTCAGCTGGTCGCATCGCCTATAAAAACGAGACTCCTGAAGCTTCAACTTGGTGTGATAATCCTGGAGAAGGGAGCGGCAAACCTCTACCACCTTGACGTCGATCTCCTCTTGAGCCTGCGCCTCGCGAGTGGCAAGGGATTCCTCGGCAAGCGACACCTGGCGCTCGCTCACCTCTAGCCTCTCCTGCTCTAGGCTCTCCTCCAGCACCTCCATCACCAACGTGTGTTCGGGCGCATGGGGGCTTGCACCAGTGGCGAGGAACTCGGTTGCTGGGCCATCAAGTGTGGCCCTTCGCGCCTGAATCTGCTTTTCAAGGGCAACGTTGAAGGCTTGAAGCTCCTAGAGGCGTTCCTCGGAGGCCTTGCATCGGCAGTCGGCTTTCTGATCCTCATCAAACGTGCGTTCGCGAGCCTCCACTGCCACGACAAGGGACTCCTTGGTGACTGCACAGGCACGCTCGTGTTGCAGGCGACCGAAATTCACGGTGACTTCAAGACGATGCCATCCCTGCGCGAGGCACTGATGCTCCATCTCCAAGCAGGCATCGTTGTTGGTGATATCCACCCCCATGCATCCTAGCGCTCCGGTCGCGGCTTGGAGCAAACCCCACTGCATGACATTCTGGTCACTTGCAAGCTCAAGGGCCTAACCAGGGTCTCCGCCTTCTCAAGGATGGACAGGGGAGGCACGTGAAGGGCCGCCCAGCCCGGACGCATGCTCAGAGGCTGGGGGCTTTCACCTGACTGCCCCAAAAGAAGGACATGCCCCTTGAGGCCTCACATCATCGAGCGAAGGAGGCCCAAGGGCGCATCACGACACACCCCTAGGGAAGGCCGTCAGCGAGGGGCGCAGCCCTACCCTTAGGAGCTAGTGGCCACGGGCAAGGAAGATCGCAGGAGGCTCACGCTTGAGGCCCCCTGAAGGCCGAGCAGGCTTGGATACGGGTGCCCTATCGGCCAGAACCCCGAACTCGATGAAAGGCACAGCCGCAAGCGGCCCAAGAAGTGAGCGGTGGCGACTCGGCTCCTCCTTCACCGGTGGGGAGCTGTGGAACAGAAACTCAGAGGGGGAGCACAAAAGTAAGGTTGAGGGGACACATGCACCAACTCATCCACGGTGATCCACTTCCTCTTCATCGGTGTCCACGTCGCCGAGGAGCGGCTGCCCTTGGGCGCCTTCCTCTTCCGGCCGGCGCGGGGACCGGGGGACGGTTTACTGACGGCCGAGACCTAGCACTCATTGGTGGAGGTGGCGGCCTTCATCATCAACAGGGTGTCACCTTCAACCCCGAGCTGGCTTGAAGCGGGAACCGGGGGAGCGGCCGGCGAAGGACGTCCCACCTCAACCGCGGGAGGGGCCGCAGCTTCAGGGTTCCCGTGGCTCCGGGCCCCTGTGAAGGGGTTAACCTGGGGATGTGCTCCCTTCGGAGGAAGGAATCCCCACTCATCAAAATGCGACATCTTTAGGACGAAGGCTTCTCGGTCCTTGTAGTTGTACAAGGGGAGGCAGCCCTGGGGGAGCTCGTCAGGTTCATCGCCGGTCAGGCAGCAGAGCACCTCGCGTAGCACACCGGGAGAAAGAGACGGGACCTGGATCGTCATGGAATCATGAGGGCCTGTGAAGGCCCACATCAGGATGAAATGGCACTGAAGGGGAGCAATTCGTCAGCATGTGAACTCCCGCACGACCATCGCCATTGTCACGCCCGCCTTCTTCAGCCTCGCTAGCCTGGCTAGGACCCGCACAATCCGTGGGTCGGCATGCTCCTCATGCCTCCACCCGGGATTCAGCACTACGGGGACCAGCGGAGGTTGAAACAGGGGCCTCCCTCGGGCGATGGGTCTGCTGCTCTCAGGGACAGGCACCTAGAGTACTATTCCCCCGAGATCAACTTGAGGGGAAAAAGTGGCAAAGCAAAGCCACGGAGGGGAAGACACCAACGAAGGCCTCGCACAGAAACGCGAAGGACGAAAGGAGGACAAGGGAGCCGGGGTCAAGGTGCAGCACGTGGGTCCGATAATGCGAAAGCACGGCGGAGAGGAAGCATGAGAACGGCGGCAGCAAGCCCGAGAGAAGGGCATGGAGATGAAGGGGGATGATGGGAGTGTCAAGCTTGCTTCGAGGCCGCGACCTCCTTAGGCACGCCTTGGTTCGGGGGCTACTGTCGGCATTCTAGGAACGGGGGTACCCAGACCTGCCAGCCTGTGGCCCAAGGCATGGCCCACTCCACCGGCCAGTATGGACCAGCGCGGTCTGATTGAAGACAAGGTCCTCGTGAGAGCCCTGGGCTCACGAGGGAAGCATCATCAAGACCAGCAAGTTCAGACCTCCTCAGGCCCCCCTCTGGAGTGGTGGAGATCTCTATGCAACACCTGTCCTTGGGAGGCCGGGGATGATGAAAGGCAGGACAGGCGGGTATCAGCATGCCAGGCGGTGCACTTTCCCCTTTCACTACAGGAAACAGGTACTTTGCCGTCCGCCATCCCGGACAGCAAAGGCATGAAACACGGACGGCAAAGGCTTTGCCGTCCGCCAGCGGATGGCAACCTGTCCGGCTGAATAATCCACGGTAAAGACCACTTTGCCGTCCATTGGCGGACGACAAAGACCTTAGGTTCTTTGCCTTCTGCCAGCGGACGGCAAAGAGCCTGCACGGCACACATGGGCACTTAGCTCCGTTAGGGGGCTTAACGGCGTGCTTTGCCGTCTGCCCACACACGGCAAAGAACCTAAGGTCTTTGCCGTCTGCCAGCGGACGACAAAGCACCTTTTTTTATAGCTGGGGCTGGCCTAGGTGGGTTCTTTCCCGTCTGCCAGCTGATGGCAAAGAATCTTAATTCTTTGCCGTCTGCCAGCGGACGGCAAAGAACCCACCTAGGCCAGCCCCAGTTTGCACAGGTAGCTGCCACGTGGCCACTTTGTCGTCTGTTGGCGGACGGCAATGCTCTTTGCCGTCTGCCAGCAGACGGCAAAGTGGCTATATAGCCCCTGTTTTTTTTGTTTTTTCTTAAAATCATTCAATTTGACAGAATATTCATATATATCCAACATATACATATCCAGAACATACATATCATTCAACAAGTTCCAACAAGCATACCAAATACATTGAAACAAGCATATATATACAAATAATTAAGTTCCAACATACAAGTACAACATATATACAAGTTTCCAACAACACACAATATGGTTTCCAACAACATATCCATACATATGTATCCAAAACAAGTTTTCCATAAACATAAAGGTAGCAGAAGTAGAAGAGTACAATCCATCAATGCACTCTTCCTCATCTATAGCAAATCTGCAAAGTAGGAAAGATATAGTTAGAAGAAGAAGAAGACTAGCTAGGAGAAGAAGAAGAAAAAGAAGAAAAAGAAGAAGAAGAATTATCTTCTATTTATTTTTCTCCTCTCCTCTCCTCTCCTCTTCTCCAAGGTGGTAATGCCATTTTGTAGCTAACTAATCATATCAAGTAATTTTGGAGGAAAAAAATGCTAAGTATAGGTCATTTTATAGCTATCCTAGGTAGAATATATCATTTCGGAGGTAAGTAAGGTTATTATGTATTTTTGAGGAAAATAAGCTAAGTATAGGTCATTTTGGAGGTAAACCAATGTTATTATGCCATTTTTTACCTAAGTGAGCATATTATGTCATAAATTAACTAGCTAAGCTAATTATAGATCAATATTGAGCTATCCTAGGTAGTTATGCAATTTTGTACCTAAGTGAGCTAATTATGTCATAAATGAACTAGCTATACATCATTATTGAGCTATACTAGCTACTAATGCCATTTTCTAGCTAACTAAGCATATCAAGTCATTTTGGAGGGAAAAAATGCTAAGTGTAGGTCATTTTATAGCTATCCTAGGTGAATATACCATTTTCTAGCTAACTAAGCGTATCAAGTCATATTTGATGAAAATAAGCTAAGTATAGGTCATTTTATAGCTATCCTAGGTAGAATATATCATTTTGGAGGTAAGTAAGGTTATTATGTATTTTTGAGAAAAATAAGCTAAGTATAGGTCATTTGGAGGTAAACCAAGGTTATTATGCCATTCTTTTACCTAAGTGAGCATATTATGTCATAAATGAACTAACTAAGATAATTATAGATCATTATTGAGCTATCCTAGGTAGTTATGCCATTTTGTACCTAAGTGAGCTAATTATGTCATAAATGAACTAGCTATAGATCATTATTGAGCATACTAGCTACTAATGCCATTTTCTAGCTAACTAAGCATATCAAGTCATTTTGGAGGACAAAATGCTAAGTATAGGTCATTTTATAGCTATCCTAGGTAGAATATACCATTTTCTAGCTAACTAAGCATATCAAGTCATTTTTGATGAAAATAAGCTAAGTATAGGTCATTTTGGAGCTAAGTAGTTCATTTCTTAAGCTAAGTATGCATTTGTTAATGAAAACACTTGGGAAAACTTACCATCAACATGGAGGTGAAGGACCGATAGGGTTTGCGCCAGGGTGAGACGTAGAAGGACCGGTCGGGGTTGCGATAGACGCAGAAGGATTGGTCGATGCTTGTCGGGAGGCACGTTGCATCAAAGATCATTTGCAATGTCTCCTTAGCATGATGCAACTCAAATGTGAATACTAGTCACTAATGACCATTTAAATGAAACTCACCATGGGTGCTATAGCAATATGGGGCATCGATGGAGGGGTCTGACCATTGTTCTGGCACACGATCTGCACATTTTGTTTTCACGAGTCATTCATATTAGTTAGTGATGAAACAAACATTACGTGCATGATTTGGCTAATATACAGGAGAAACTTACCACGAGGAGCTCGTATAGGGCCTGGTAAGACGCGTCGTCCAGTTCCTCTCCTCCTCCAACAACCTAGACATCATCTCCTTCATCTCCCTCTCCCTCTGCGCCGCCTACCTATTTGGCTCCGCCAGAAGCTCCTGGGACCTAGCCTCAATGGAGAGCTCCATTGTCCGTGGATGAGGCCTTATCTTAGGATAAGAGCTCGTCTGGCGCTTCTTGATCTTTGGGAGAGTTCTAGCACAATGTATCAGTCCATCCCCAATGGCTATCGAGCCATGGGGCCTCCCACCACCAGATATCATCACGAGCTCTGGATCAAAAGGACTCTGGCTCGGGTTGAAGTCCTCCCCTTTCCTCGCCTTCCCCTCATCTTTGTACCTCACGAGCTTGTTGTGGGAGGAGATGTTGCTGAAGCTCTCTGGATGATCGAGGTCATCCTCAGAGAATGCCTTGGCCTTCTTGTACGAGGCAGTATGGGCCATGGCATAGAGGTCGAACAGAGATGGCACCTCCGTCTTATTTTCTCGTGCCTAAAAGAGGTGAACAAAATATTAGTTAAGGGCTCAAGCTAGCATGAAGAATGAAATTGCATGAATCATGAAGCAAACCACATACCCAGTTATCCCCGTACTCAAACAGGTTGGAGCTCCCTTGATGGTGTGGCACACCTCTCATTTGGGCACGCTTCTCCTTGGCCTTGTTGTGTTTGGCTAGCCATTCGAGAGAGCACCACTCATCCACCAATGCCTCCCAACAGTCCATCCTATCCGCACACCATCTCGGGGGCACCTAAGTTAGACAAGAGAAATTTCAGCGCTACACCTACGAATCAAATCAAAGAAACTAAGTACAAGGCCTTAAGAATAGATAATTACCTTCATAAACTTCTCCTTACTCAGATAATTTTCGTGGCACTTCTTCTTGGCCCTCTTAATGTTACTCGAGGCGTAGTAGTCTCGAATAGCCTGCACCCGAGCCTCGTGTCGTAAGTTCTGAAGTAGGCGCTTGCACTCAGCTTCGAGAACAACAGCCGCTCTCGCCTCGTCTTCCTCAAGACACCTATAGAAGGTCTACAATCAAACAAGAGAACACATTAGACATTGATTAGTACAATCACTAGGTGTTGTTCATTTTTAATTCTTTAAAGGAGAAATTACCCAAAAGCGACGGATCACAATGTCATCCATTGTCTCGCACAAGACACCGTCGACCATCTCCTCCGGTGGGGCCGGGGCAGCCTTGTACAGCTCCCAGGTCAGTGCTACCTGTGGAGACTCACCCTCACCGGGCAACTGGACCTTCCCTGGGAAGTGGTGCCGGAGAAGCACACCAAGGACCTGGTTGGGCCTGCGGACACCACCATGCTCGTATTTCCAACCCCTGCAGTAGGACAAGGCCAACCCATTAGATATTAATTTGAAGAAACATGAAGGCAAAAGGTTAAAAAAGAGTAAATGCACTTACTTCTCCGCATTAGGCGCAATCAACCACCTCTGCTCGTGGGTCGTCGGCACGGGAGGCAGCTTTGTACAACCATGCTGGTAGACCTTCTTGCCCTCCTCAACCAGCTCGCTCTCGCTATAGGTGTCCTCAGACAAGTAATTGTCCTCGCCACCATCAGCATGGCCACTAGCCTCTGGAGTCACATGGGACGAAGACTCTGGGACCCGAGTCTCCTGGGACGAAGGCTCGGTGACCCGAGGCTCGTCGACCTGAGGCTCATGGACCGGAGTCCGAGACGGGTCCAAATTAGATGGGTCCACCCGAGACGGAGCACTCCTGTGGTCGGGAGAATCAGCTGGGGGTGGCGGCGAGGAAGGCGCAGCTGCCTTCCTACCTCTAGCACGTGTAACATTTGAAGACTATGACGTTTTGTGGGTTTTCACCAAAGAATGTAAGTTCATAAATTGCTTCAACTCTTCCATAATACTCGACCCCTCCTTCGCCGACAACGGAGACACAACAATTTGTAGTCTTTCGGTCGGCCATAGATAGCTCTTTGACAAAAGTACGAAAGCGTACCCATTGATGTCGTATTTGTCAAATGAACGGACCTTAAAGTGAAAACCATTAGCGACTTGTCTCAATTCGGAGTCCATAGACTCTGCATTAGCCTACAAGTTTAATACCAAAGGATTGTTGCATTAGCCGCAAACTAGGCAAAGAAATGAAATCGTCTAATTAATGGAAATTACCGTTTGCTTCAACCAAGAGATGAAACTGGGATAGCCGCCTTCATGCTTTGCCAGAAGCTCATACTCTTCGATGGAATCCTTTTGGATCACCGCTCGAGCCGAGAATTTGGCGACGTATCGACTGTATCACATATCCAGGAATAAGAGCATTTCAAAGGAATTAGAAGTTGCGAAACAATGTACCGAGAACTTACTCGATGTACGACCGCACTTTGTTGAGGATATACAACGAAATGGTCCGCCATTCTTCGACATCCAACCCTAATGATTTCAAAGCACCGGCTGGTGCGAGCTTCCCTTTGAATAGGATGAGGTTGGATCGACCTTTTTCACGGTCGCCATCATTGTACCGAGGCTTCGGATTATGCAAATGACGATTCTGGGCTGTGTAGTGTGCTGTCATAGAGTTTGCCGCCTCCTCAGTAATGAATGCCTCGACCATCGATGCTTCAAATCTACGTTTATTTTTACATTTTGCGCGAAGCGTCTTCTGCATCCTCTCAGTTGAGAAGCACCAACGATTTTGCATGGGCCCCCCAATCTTGCCTCAGTCGGGAGATGCAAAATCAAATGCTGCATTGGATTAAAGAAGCCCAGTGGAAAGATCTTTTCTAACTTGCAGATCAACTCTCATGCCAACTCTTCCAGTTATTCTAGCACGTCAGGCGATAGTTCTTTCGCACAAAGAGCACAGAAGAAATAGCTCAGCTCTGCCAGTACTAGCCATTCATCCTCAGGGATAAAGCCATGCAACATCACCGACATTACCCGCTCAAGCCATATGTGCCAATCATGACTCTTGAGAGCAAATATTTTCAATTTTTCAAGACTCGCTCCCCTCTTTAGATTCGCTGCATACCCATCGGAGAACATCAACTGCATTTGCACCCACAAGATCATTTCCCTCATAGCTGGCCTTCCAAGATCGAACCATGCCTTTGGCTTCCTCCGGTTCTTCTTTCCTTTCGGTTGTCGAATGTTTTGTAACGGTCTATCACATAGAGCCTCATGGTCGACTCTAGCCTTAGGATTATCCTTCGACTTCCCCTCTATGCCAAACAAGGTACCAAAAAGGGTCTCCGCAACATTCTTTTCAGTGTGCATCACGTCGATGTTGTGTGGGCAAAGGAGGTCTTTGAAGTAAGGCAGATCCCACAAACATATCTTGTGAGTCCAGGCGTGTTCTGTATTATACCCTTTGAAATACCCTGGATGATTTGGATCTGGCTCGAGAGCATTTATCTGATCCAGGATCTGTTGGCCTGTCAACGCAGGTGGTGCAATGTTTTTGACAACTCTACCTTTGATGAAATTCTTCTTGTCTTTTCCGAACTTATGGTCAGGATCCAGTAACTGTCTATGCATGTCGAAGCAAGAAAACTTGCGACCCGCCTCCAGCCAACGGAGCTGAAGAGTTGCCTTGCATGTGGGGCACGGAAACCTTCCATGCACACACCAGCCAACGAATAGCGCATACGCCGACAAGTTATGCATCGAGTACATGTACCACACATGCATTTTGAAGTTCTTTTTTGTAGCGGCGTCGTATGTCTTGATCCCATTATCCCAGGCTTCTTGTAATTCATCCTTAAGCGGTTGCATGTACACATTCATATTCTTCCCTGGATATTTGGGCCCTGGAATTATCAAGGTCAGGAAAATGTTCTTTCTTTTCATAATCTCTCCGGGGGGAGATTGAGTGGAATGACAAATACAGGCCAACAACTGTATTGTGCTGCCGTCATACCATACACATTGAACCCATCTGTGTTGATGGCAACTCGAGGATGCCTTGGTTCTTCCGCTTTATCCTTATGTAATGCATCGAAGTGCTTCCACGCAAAAGCGTCCGAAGTGTGTCCCAACATCGGATTCCCATCTGCATCCAGTTCTGTTCCTTTGCCCAATTTATGCCACGTCATCTGTCTAGCCGTCTCTTCGACCATGAAAAGTCGTTGAAGTCTTGGTATGATTGGCAGATACCGAAGAACATTAATGGGGATTTTGGTCTGACTCTTCTCACCCATACCATTGTCTACCAGAACATACCTAGAAGCATTGCAAATGGGGCAATAGTTCAAGCTCGCATACTGAAGCCTAAATAAGGCACATCCGTTCTCATAGGCATCTATCTTCTCATAGGGCATCTTAAGCGCATGCAGGATTTTGTCCGACTGATACAGGTTTGGTGGCAATACATGGCCTTTGGGTAGAAAGCGTCCAAATGTTGTCATAATCGCGTCGTAGCATTCTCTGCCCAGGTTGAACTGAGCCTTTAGAGCCATTACTTGCACGATGGCAGCTGACAAAGCTCAGTGTGCTCGTGGAGAGGATGTTTTGAAGACTCCAACATTTCATAAAAGGCCTTTGCAGATTCCTCCATCTCATCGTCCGAATCCCGAGCATCATCAAAGTCTTGCACCATGTCTTCGATCCCGGTACCATGCTCATCGGTGCGACGACGAAGCACCTCAGCTCTAGCACGTTGGGCAGACTCACCATGAAATGTCCAGACCGTATAATTAGGTGTAAAACCCCACTTCTTTAGGTGTTTGATCATTTCAAACTCTGACTTCTTGTTATAGTTGTCGCAATCGACACAAGGGCACCAGGTTGTTTTTTGTCCATTTGCAAATGCGACTCTCACAAACTCCTTGGTTTTTGTTAACCATTCACGGGTCATGTCTTTCTGACTAGTGTGACCGGTGTACATCCACCCACGATCACTCATCCTGCCTAGCTACTGGACACACACAAAATATATACATAATTCAGCAAACCATATTCATTAGTTAATAGAGATTGTCAGTTTCATTACGTTGATGCAACCTAGACGCTAGTAGGTAAAGATAGGTCCTAATCCCATTCGAGTATGTGTAGATTGGGTTCGTTTTCCCATGCTCTGCTCCGGATCCGATGCAAAATTTCGGCAGCACCTCCCCGCTGTTCTCCTGATACACGTCTCGGCAATAAGCAGAGAGGATGTGTACCCGGAGAACGACAGGGAGGCACTGACGAAATTCTGTATCGGATCCGGAGCAGAGCATATGGGAAAACGAACCCAATCGACACATACTCGGGCTGTCCATGGATAACGTTGGACAATTCGAAAGAATCACGGTTATAAATATGCAAATGTATGCATATTTATAGATGTAACCCTTTCAAACGGGAGACGCATAGTGTTCACGCATATTGATGATTCAATCTACCTACAGCTAGCAAGTTTCATCGCCACGAAGACAGGAACAGAGCAAATGAAGGGGGAGGAGGAGATCTCATTTGTGCTCACCCACGAACGTAGGTGCGGAGCTCGTCGAACGCATGGGGAGGTTGTGGAACACCAAACCCTTGCAGCGACGAAACAACTGCACATTTAAATCCACCCGATGAACACAAATATATATATAATGTGTTGGTGCGCGCTCCTTAAGTAACTCTCATATCTCATGGTGTGTTGGTGCGCTCTCTCTCACACTGATATGGTGGTGTATATATGTTGGTGGGCACTCTCTCACAGTAATAGTTGGACCGCCGGTGATGGACACCTCACCTCTTCTCTTCTTGTGCAATATATCGACGAGTATATCACAAAGAAGAGAAGAATGATGAGGCGCCCCACGACAACAGTCGGGATTCCTCCATCAAGAACACACATGAAAGTTATTTAAGGAAAGCCTCGACGGACCGAAAGTCACACACACATTATACCAATGTACATCGACCCACGATCACTCATCTTGCCTAGCTACTGGACATGTGTCGGGGTCGGGGTGTCATGTCGGGGTCGGGGTGTCGGGGATGTCGTGTCGGGGTAGGGGTGTTGTGTCTGGGTTAGGGGTTCCTCGACGTCGATGAAACCTAGTTTCGCGGTCGGGGTGTCGGGGGTGTCGTGTCGGGTCGGGGTGCTGTGTCGTGGTCGGGGGTGCCGTGTCGGGGTCTCGGGGTGTCGTGTCGGGGTCGGGGTGTAGGGGGTGTCATGTCGGGGTCGGGGTGCCGTGTAGGGGTGTCGGGGTCAGGGTGCTGTGTCGGGGTCTCGAGGTGTCGGGGTCGGTGTGTCGTGTCGGGGTATGAGGGTGTCGTGTCGGGGTGTCGGGGTCGGGGTGTCGTGTTGGGGTCGGGGTGTCGGGGGTGTCGTGTCGGGGTCGAGGTGTCGGGGTCGGGGTCGGGGTGTCGTGTCGGGGTCGGGGTGTCGGGGGTGTCGTGTCGGGGTCGGGGTGTTGTGTCGTGGTCGGGGTGTAGGGGGTGTCGTGTCGGGGTAGGGGTGTAGGGGGTGTCGTGTCGGGGTCGGGGTGTCGGGGTCGGGGTCGAGGTCGGGGTGTCGGGGGTGCCGTGTCGGGGTGTCGGGGTGTAGTGTCGGGGTGTCGGGGTCGGGGTCAGGGTGTCGGGGGTGTCGTGTCGGGGTTGGGGTGTCGAGGCCGGGGTCAGGGTCGGAGTGTCGTGTCGGGGTCAGGGTGTAGGGGGTGTCGTGTCGGGGTCGGGGTGTCGGGGTGTCGTGTCGGGGTCGGGGTGTGGGGGGTGTCGTGTCGGCGATCCTCGACCCGGTTACATCGGCGCCGACGCACCCCTCCTCCTCCTGTTCTTCTTCTTATTCTCAGGTGAGGTGTGCGGGCGGCGGTGGGGGTGAGTGTCGTCCGGTTTGCCATCTTTTTCTTGTTTTCTTCTCCTCCTCCTCCTTTTCCTCTTCTTTTTCTTCTTCTCCTTCCTCTTCTTCTTCTTCTCCGTCTCCTTCTCCTCCTCTTCTTCTTCTCTCTTCTTCTTCCTCATTTCCTCTCCTCCTCCTCCTAACTAAGTAACTAACTTACTAACTTAACAGAAAAACTAACTAAACTAAACTAATTAAACCTAAATCTAAAAAAACAAAAAAATCTAAAAAACAAAAAAAACTAGACCTGTGGGGCGGGGCGACGGTGGCGACGTGGGACGGTGGGGCGGCGCTGGCAGGCGATGGGGCGGCGCTGGCGACGCGGGCCGGTGGGCGGCGGTGGCGACGCGGGGGCGTCGGGGGCGACGCGGCGGCAGGGGCGACGGGGGCGCTCGGCGGCGGGGGTGCAAGGGCGCACGACGACGGGGGTGCGGGCGCGCGGTGGAGGGGACGGGGGCATACGGTGGCGAGGGCGGGGCCGAAGGGGTGGCGGGGGCGTCGGGGGCGGTGGGCACTGGCTGCGGGGGCGACGGGCGAAGGGAGGAGAGAGGGAAGGAGAGAAAGAGAGAGAGGCGGGCCGGGGGGCGTTAGCCGTTAGCCACCTCTTTGCCGTCTGCTAGCGGACGGCAAAGGAGCTTTGCCATCCGCTAGCGGACGGCAAAGAGGGACGGGGCCCACCCACGCCCCAGCCCGCTAGTTGACCTAATGGCCCCCCTCTTTGTCGTTGCCGTCTGTTAGCGGATGGCAAAGGAGGTTTGCCGTCCGCTAGCGGATGACAAAGAGGGGGGCCGTTAGGTCAACTAGCGGGCTGGGTCGTGGGTGGGCCCCCTCCCTCTTTGCCGTCCGCTAGCGGACGGCAAAGCTCCTTTGCCATCCGCTAGCAGACGGCAAAGAGGTGGCTAATGGCAAAGCCACTCTTTGCCGTCTGCCACCTCTTTGCCATCCGCTTTCTCCTAGCTGATGGCAAAGCCATTCTTTGCCGTCCGCTAGCTGACGGCAAAGAGGAGGCAGACGACAAATCTTCTGATTCCAGTAGTGTTTGGTGCAAAGAAGGGCAAGGACGTATGCGGGTTCCCAAAGCGCCCCCCAAGGGCTTCCATTCTGGTACAACGGGACCATGACCACGAGCCCAGTAGGAAGGATGTCATCGCCGAGCCCACCTCTGCATCATCCATAGCTACTTTGCAGGTGAAGACCACCTTTCGTTAGGATAAAGATGTACTCCTGTCCCCCTTCGAATTTGGCCATTGCGGGAGCCCTTCCTGCCATAGCGATAAGGGAAGAGTACCCGATGCACTATAAATAGAGTCTAGGCTCCACCGTAGAGGGGGGACGAAATAGAGAGGCAACAGAAGAGAGACAACACTACCCGAGCGCCCTCACGGGGCAACACACCACTATACTAGCTCATCCACCAACCTCCTCGTGAGGCAATCCACCAAAAAAGGATTAGGGTATTACGCTTTGCAATGGCCCGAACCTAGGTAAATCATCATGTGCATCTTTTTCCTCGTCATCGTGCGAGTTCGTTGTAGAAATCATCGAGTAGTGAGCTAGGTAGGGAAAGGCTATAGGGTATCTTCGCACACGCCCCTGTGTTCGAACTTCTTTAGGTTTTGCGGAGCCCAAAATCCGACACACACGACATAATTTTGCCTATCGTGTGTGACCGGGAGCAGGCACCACCAACGGGTTTTTCGGGTCGTGTGGGATAGCCACCCCCACACATGCAAGGCAACAGTTTGAGACTACGTCACGGAAAGGGGTTAAAAACCGTTTGTATAGCAGGCGCCTACACTAGTGTATGAACTTGATGCTTGCTATGCTTGTGGCCATGATGCCAATATGAATTGTGCTTATGAAGATGAAGTTGTTATAGTTCCTTATGTTAAGCATGAAATTGTTGTTATTGCACCCACACATGATAGTTCTATTATCTTTGTGAATTCTCCCAGCTACACTATATCGGAGAAGTTTGCACTTATTAAGGATTATATTGATGGGTTGCGCTTTACCACTACATATTATGATTTTGATGAATATACTGTACATGTGATTTCTGCTCCTACTTGAAATTATTATGAGAGAGGAACCAAATCTTCACCTCTATATATTACCAACACTATAAAATTCCAGAAAACTACTTATGCTATGTATTGGCCTTTATTTTGTGTGAATGAATTGTTCTTGTATGACATGACGATGCATAGGAAGAGAGTTAGAATTTGTTGTCACATGATATATATCACTTTGTGCTCACTACTAAATTACAAATCATTGTTAATTAAAATTGGTTTTGATATACTTTGGGATCCGGGTGGATCAATTACTTGAGCACTATATGCCTATCTTAATGGCTTTAAAGAAAGCTCTACCAGGGAGACAACCCGGAAGTTTTAGAGAGCCATTTATTTCTGTTGTGTGCTTCTAAAATAATGAAACACAAAAAAATAAAGTAGAGAACTTAAAACTTTTTCAAAAAGAAAAGTGAAAGTGAGAAAGACGAGCATTGTTAAAGTGTGGGCTAGCCTTGAACTTTGTTCATGCCCATGAAAAGTTTGCGAATCTTGATTGAAGAAACTTTTCAAAAAATAAGTATCCCCTTGTATAAATTCATTGTATTATAAAAAAAATGTGTCAAGAATTACCTTTAGGATGTTTAAATTGCTTGTTTGATATGTGTTGTGCAAAAACAGAAACTTTGTTTGTGATGTTTGATTTTTAATATTTTACTGGAACGTCAAGTTTCTTAATTTTTTATACAGTACTTTTATGAAAATTATTTATTACGTCCTAATTGTTCTGATTTTTTGAGGTACATAAGTATAGTGACCAAACATATATTTAAAGATTGTCCTGTTTTTCACAGATTCCTGTTATAGTTGATTTGCGTGCTTATGTTTGAATTCTTGTTGAGCCTCATTGACTTGGGAGCCATAGAATTGTGATAGCTTACAGTGGGTAATGTTAGATTACAATTATGCAACAATGTTATGGCAAGACATGATGAGATTTTGATGATTATGTCCTAACGTTTGTAATAAAAGTTTTGTCAAGTTTTGTGTGGATGAAGTGTTCGAAGATCGAGGAGGTATTGATATGAGAAGAATAAGGAGAGACAAGATCTCAAGCTTGGGGATGCCCAAGGCACCCCAAGTAAATATTCAAGGAGACTCAAGCATCTAAGATTGGGGATGCCTCGGAAGGTATCCCATCTTTCTTCTTCAACAACTATCAGTATGTTTCGATTTTTGTTTTGTTCACATGATATGCTTAAATTCTTGGAGCGTCATGTGCATTTTATTTTCCTTTTGTCAATGCACCATGCTGGTTTGGGAAAGTCCATGTTTGATTTATACAATGTTCTTTGCACTTCACTTATATCTTTTGAGTATGACTTTATAGAATGCTTCACTTATATCATTTGAAGTTGGATGCCTCTTTCTCTACATATAGAAAACCTTTATTTGTAGAATGATATTTTGCTTCACTTATATTTAATACATAAATTCCAGGTCTTTTGTATAAATAATTAAACTCTCATGCTTCACTTATACCTATTTAGAGAGTCAATGGGAATCGGTCATTTACATGGTTAGTCATAAAATCGTACGTAAAACTATTAGATCACTGAATATGATATGTTTGATTCCGTGCAATTTTTTGCGACATTAAGATAGTAATATGTGGTTCACTAGTTGATGATTGTGGATTAGTAAGAATATTTATGTTAAGATTTGTGATTCCCAAAGCATGCACGTATAGTCTCTAGTTATGCGATGAAGTTGGAGCATAATTTATCCTTGATTGAAATCCTTTGTGCTGTTGAATCGGGGGTGCACGATGGTTAACTCCTTCCAACCTCCTCCCTAGGAGCATGCGAGTAGTACTTCGATTTGTGATAAAACTAATAAAACTTTGCAGTAAGTATATGAGTTCTTTATGACTAATGTGAATACATGGACATACACAATCTCACCTATTCATGTTTTGCTGGCCTCTTTAGTACCGTGCATTGCCCATTCTCACCTCGAGGAACGGTGCAAATTTTGCCGGTGCATCGAAACCCCATGACATGATACGCTCAATTGCACATAAGCCTCACTATATCTTCCTCAAAACAGCCACCATACCTACCTATCATGGCATTTCCATAGCCATTTCGAGATATATTGTGATGCAACTTCCAGCGTCACTTCATATGACTTGTACTCCCATTTTCATATTGCTTTGCATGACCATGAGATAGTTATTATGATAATTACATGGATTGTATGTTTTTTGATATCTTTTGCTACGCTAGATCATTACACATCCTGGTACACTGCCAGAGGCATTCATATAGAGTCATATCATCCTATCAGCTTTTCATGATGAGTTGTAAGTAAATAGAAGTGTGATGATCATCATTATTAGAGCATGTCCTAGTGAGGAAAGGATGATGGAGACTATGATTCCCCCAGAAGTCGGGATGAGACTCCGGACGAAAAATAAAATTAAAACGGGGAGGCCAAATGAACTCACCATATAAAAAAAGATGAATGGGGGAGGCAAAAAGGAAAAAAAGAGAACAACCCACCATGAAAAACAAATAAAAAATGAGAGAAAAAGAGAGAAGGTACTTTGCTACTATCCTTTACCACACTTGTGCCTCAAAATGTCACCATGTTCTTCATGTAGAGGGTCTCTTGTTTTGTCACTTCCATATGCTAGTGGGAATTTTCATTATAGAACTTGGCTTGTATATTTCGATGATGGGCGTCCTCAAATTCCCGAGGTCTTGATGAGCAAGCAAGTTTAATGCACATCCACTTAGCTTCAGTCGAGCATTCACAAACTTATAGCTCTAGTGCATTCGTTGCATGGCAATCCCTACTCCTCGCATTGATATCTATTGATGGGCATCTCCATAACCCATTGATACTCCTAGTTGATGCGAGATTTTCTTCTCCAATTTCAACCCTTTTGATATCTACCACCATACTCTATTCCACCCTTATGCTATGTCCATGGTTCACACTCATGTATTGCTTGAAGAATAAAAGGTTGATGCGCATTGAAAAGGTATGATCCAATTGCTTGGTTTGACACCGGGGTGCTCATGACTTATACTTTATGCTAGGAAGACCAAGCATGACAGGCTATATTATTTTGTAGGGATAACATTCTTTGGCATTGCTATGTTGAAAGGACATGATTGTTGCTAGTAAACCTGAGTATGGATATATTTTTGTCAGACTGCTACCTTGAATCACGTGTATCTTAGTATTCATGCCATGATTAGACATTTGTTCAAGATTATGTTAGGTAGTATTCCACATCAAAAATTATCTTTTTATCATTTACCTACTCGAGGACGAGCAAGAATTAAGCTTGGGGATGTTGATACGTCTCCGTCGTATCTATAATTTTTGATTGCTTCATGCCAATATTCAACAAATGGCTTGTGGCTAGCGCTTAGGTCGGTCGAGGCTCTCCTTCCGGCGCAACAAAGATATTTTTGCAATAAAAATCCCCTTGAAATTTCAGCCCGATCGGAGTTACGAATCTCTGAATATTTAAGAAACAATAAAGGGGTGCGAAAATAGTTGCGAAAATAGGAGAGAAACGGAGAGAGAGAGAGAGATCCAATATTGGAGGGGCTGCTGCCCTCCGGGTGCCATGGTGGCCATGTACGAGAGGGAAAACGCTCCTCCCACCAAGGGAGGAGGCCAAGGAAGAATAAGAAGGAGGGGGCCTCTCTCCCCCTCTCTCCCGATGGCGCGGGAGCGCCGTCGGGGCATCCATCGTGACAACGATCTACACCAACAACTTCACCACCGTCATCGCCACCACCATCACCTTCCCTCATCTATCTACAACTGTCCACTCTCACGCATCCCACTGTACCCCCTACTTGAACATGGTGCTTAATGCTACATATTATTATCCAATGATGTGTGGCTATCCTATGATGTTTTAGTAGTTCCTTTTTGTCCTATGGGTTGATTGATGATCTTGATTGGTTTGAGTTGCGTGCTTTATTTTGGTGTTGTCCTAAGGTGCTTTACTTGAGGCTTTCTTTTTTTGGTGGTGTCATGAGATTAAAGAGTTTTCTGTCCTTGTACATCCGATTATTCAGATTAGACGAGTTTATGTACATGTGTCAAACTTTTTTTTGTTGGTTTGATTCTTTGTGGAGTTGAAATCTTTCATTCAGATCATGGTGGAAAATTGTAATCCGACGGCCTGCCATTCCAGGGGATCAACCTCGGCCCAAGTATGTTCATCTATCAAGACTTTCCATATTCTTGGATAGATGACTCAAGGCGTTTTCAAAAACCATCATTAATATCATGAAGAAGGTGTTTCCAAGAGATTTCATTGTAATTCTTAATTATATGAGTTACTTTGTATTTTTGGGGATTTTAAATCCAAATCGTTGTACCTGTAATTGTTATGAGTATGAATAAAATCACGTGTTTCTCAAAAAACAATTGGTCCTTACGCACGAGTTATATCTAACTTCATTAACTAGAGCGCACATGACAAATAGGCCAGCCCATGTATTTATACATTTCCCACTATTTTTCTGCGTGGTTCTCTATGCCTTTTTTTCCTGCGGTTTTCTTGGACATGGGTTTTAACAGGTGTATGCATTTGTTTTTGTTATTCTTTTCCTTTTTCCTTTTATCTTATTTTTTAAATGAGTGAACTTTTTTTGAATTTTAGAATCTTTTTGTAACTTTCAAAGTTGGCGTTACGTTTTTGTTTATAAACTTCTTAATGGGTAGACCATCATATGTTAACCATTGTCCAGCCATCTAGTGACGGCTAAATTTTGATAAAGGAGTGTGGACCAATGAGCATTTCCAAAAATAAAAAAAATCAACAAATGGAAACAAACACATTTTTGTAAACGGTTCAACAACTATGAAAAGAATTCTTGATATTTGGAATATGAGTTCATGAATTCGCAAAAAAGTTCAAGACTTCGATAGTTCGTAAACTGATTTTTTTGGAAAAATGATAGAAAGTTCATGAATTTTAAAAAAAGTCAAAAGAAGATATGAAAAGGAGTTGTTAATTTGTAAAAACTTTAGAAAATTATTAAAAAGTTCAAGAATTCAGTTGCAAACGTAAAACAAAAAAGAAAAGTTCATAAACTTGAAACAAGTTCAAGACTTTCAAAAGTTCTTAATTTGATAAAGTTCACTAAATTATTATTTTCATGAATTTAAAAAAAGTCCACAAAACTTGACAAACCTAATGAATTTAAGAAAAGTTTTAAAATTTGAAGGAAGTGAAAACATTTTGACAAGGAAAAAAAGAAAAAGGAAAATTTTAAATTGAAACCGAGTAAAACCCATGTGAGAAATTACAGCAAGACAAAATGCCCAGAAAAACCGAGCAGAAGAAAACTGAGAAAAAATCATTATGGCCCGACCGACTAGGTATGTATTGCTGGAAGGGGGTTTGGGGTGTGCGCCAGTTAGTGAAGGTGGCTACAAGTAATGCTTAAGGCGTCAAATAAGCGCGCTCAAGAAATTAGCCACCCCTCATCGATACGAGGCAGCCGGATTAACCGGCAAGTTGATGCCGATTCACACAGGGGACTACCAGAGTGATAATACAAGGGTCATCCCGCTTTTATTGTATGTAGAGTACATGCTAACTGGTTTCATTCGGCGCTCCTTCATTTTTTAGTTTATGTTCCTTTTGGTATTTTTGATAAATTAGAATTTTTCTTTGGAATTTCAAATTGTTGATAACGTTGTTCAAAATTTGTTCATGTATTAGAAAACAATTCAATTTTTTTATAATGTTCACAATTTTGAAGTTCTTTCATATTTTAAAATTATATAAAAATTCAAAAAATGTACATAATTTCAATTTTTTGTTCATGAATCAAAATTTGTTTCCATTTAAAAACATTTCGTGTTTAAGAATTTGTTCGTATTTTTCAGAAACTGTTGACAATTTGGAAAAAATGTTCATGTTGTCAATTGTTTGAGAGTTTCAAAAAATTATTAACAGATCCATAAATTTTTGGTTTTCATTTTTTAGAGATTCAGTTTTTTCCATGTTACAAAAAATGTTCAGGTTTCAAAACCTTCCGCGTTGTCAAATTGTATTCAAAATTTCAGAAAAGGTTCTGGTTTACAAAAAAATTGTTTGTATATTAATTTTATTTTTTAATATTTCTTTTCAAAATTTGACTTTCCTCCTTAATTTTTGATATTTTAAAATGTTCTCGATTTCAAGAAATGTTTGATTTTTAAATATTTTATCCACAAATTTCAAAATGTTTACAATTCAATACAAAACTAATAACATTTAGGGAAAACGAGAGAACAACATGCTACACTACAATACGTAATTCTGCTAATGGGTTGTCCCAGTCAAAGGAAGGTGCGGGAACAGTTTGCATTCTGTCACAGGATGAGACAGATAAGAGGTCCCTAGGCAGGCGTTCCGACACACAGGGTACCCTACGAATGGGCCCACCTTGTAGCGAGGCTATAACGATCTAAGGTTCGACGCAGATATTGAGCTGTCACCTTTTTTCTAACGTTTTCATTTGGTACTTTGAAAAAATAAAGGATAAATATTTCTAAAAAGAGAATATTTTTCACAAGTTTTGAAGCTCTTGATTTTTCTGATAACTATTTATCAAGAAATGACATTATTTTTTCAAATTTGATAACATCTTCAAAAGCGATGTTTGTCTCTATTTTTTGAACATTGTATGAAACATGTATTTTTCTCTTAAACTTAGAACATTTTATCAAGTTATAAAGATTTTCTAGACCACATACATTTTTTCAATGTTTCAATGTTTAAATTTTTGTGAACATTTCAAAACATGCAAACAAATTTTGATACTTCCGAAGATTTGTTTAATCAAATTAGTTTTTTTTACCTTCTGAAAATAATAATAAAATGAGAATGAGAATGAACACTTGGTAAACAAAAAACAAAAAAGAGGAAACACCGAAAACCGAAGCGAAACTTCCCAAATGGTTCTTGGAATCGACGACGACCTTTTTTGTAAAAGCAGGTGCTTGTGCCGACTCGAATACATTCTCTACATGAGCTGTCTTGTGTGTTTGCCCGCTTATTTGACACAATGGGCATCAAACAGGAAAGGCTCCTCACAACACACACATACACACACGCACTCATCGGACAAGTAGCTGATTGGATTGGTGCATCAAGGTGCCAACTATGTGGCAAGCCGATGATCTCATGTCGCGAGCGTCAAACAGGGTCTCGGGGTTGACACACGTGAGTCAGGCCCACTTTCATGACTAGAGTTTTACGTTCGGCAGAAGCCATGCTTCGGTCGACCGACGCCAACCTAGATTGGCGGCCTTACGCTCCGTCAGATTATGCAATTCTGTCTCTAGCATGGTCTCCTTCGTAGGTACTCGAGTGTAACTTGCTTAATACTCTTTCCGTTCCAGAATATAAGGTGTATTATTTTTCGTGCAAGTCAACCAATTAAATATTTGACCAAGATTATAAAATAAACTAACAACATTTGAAATCTCAAATAAATAAAATATGAAACTACTACTTACGATGTATCAGATGATATAAATTTTGTATTGTGGATATTGATATATTTTGCTAAAAACTCAGTCAAACATGACCTCGTTTGACTTTTGGAAAAAACAAATACACCTTATATAAAGGAACGGAGGGAGTATCTTTTCATGCTCATGTTAAAATTTACAATGCCTAATAATATCATAAACTCCCTTTTTTTTATAGGTTTGGATCATCCCAAAAGTATGTTCTCAAGTCATAGATTTTTGCACTTTTGTTAATAAGTGAACTTATGTGGAATATACGTAGCAAATATAATTTTTTCATAACCAACGAAACAAGGATTGGTGATAGGAAACATTCACAACAGTTAACTGCTCACCGGAAAAGCTATCATTGACGTAAATATGATCAACATGCATATTTTTCATTCTAGACAAATTATCTGTCACTGGATTATCATCTCCTTTTCTATCCACAATATGCAAATTAATTTATTGCAAACGTAAAACCCATCTAATAAGCCTAGGCTTAGCATATTACTTATTTATCAGGTACTTAATAGCCGCATGATCAATATAACCGTAAAATCAACAATGTAAAATCTAAATTTATCACAACAAAGACAACGACTAAAAAACCATTTTCCATACTAACACCGTTTCTTTGGATAGAATCTGAAGTCTTACTAGCATAATAAATGACATTCAGTTTTTTATCAACTCTTTGTCCCAACAAGACAACAACAACAACAACAACAACAACAACATATTCGCTAGCATCACACATAATTTAAAAGGACAAATTTGAATCAGGTGGTTGAACTATAGGAGTAAATATTAGGCTTATTAAGAATTTCAAAAGCTTATTTACATTCATCACAAAAAAGAGAATGTCTTTTTGTAAAAATATTAATAAGGAGTTAAGAAATCCTTAACAAACCCTCTATAAAAACCATGATGACAAAGAATTTTGTGCATACCTTTAACATCTAAAAGACAAGTCATGTTTCAATAGCTTCAACTTTGGGAGTGTAGCATTTCGGTGCCCAGGCTCAACTACATCTGGTTAGAAAAAAAGATCACAAAAATACTACAAAACTGAAAAAACTCAAGTTTTTTTGCATGGTAGAAAATTTGTTGCGTGATGTACGCTCGAATTTTTAGTACATTTGAACATCTTAGTAGCTCTTAGCAAAAATAAAAAATCGGACCAGAAGAGTGCATCAACAGTAAACTTTTTTACAGACCCTTAATTTGTCTTTTTTGCTGAGAGCTACCACGTCTAGGTGATTAGGAAATTGGAGAGGACCTCACGCATCAAATTATCTACCTTGCAATATTTTTGGATTTTTTGGATTTTTTCTTGTATTTGTTTTGATTGTTTTGTTCAGTGCGGGTGCAGATGAACTTGGGGTCAGAAGTGGATTATCACAACTTTAGCTCAATCAACTTCAAGACCTCTTTAAGAAATTCTGTACCCAAGGACAATGCTTTCATTTATCATAAAGTAACACTTATCTAAATTCAAGCCAAGGTGAGTTTTCTCATATCTCTACAAGACCATGTGAAGACTCTACAAACACTTATCGATAGAAGTTTTCAATAGATAGAGAAATCATCCATGAGGAATTCCATGATCTTCTCACATAAATTATTACATATAACATTCATGTATATTTAAAAAGTAGCCGGTGCATTACATAAACCAAAAGACGTACGTCTATAAGCAAAAGTTCCAATGGGACAAGTAAAATTTATTTCCTCTTGATCTTCACGGTAAACAACTATTTGAGAGAAACCAGACTAACCATGAAGATAGCAAAAAAAGTGTATGCTGAGATAATATTTCTGAGATTTGATCAATAAAAGGCAAAGGATAATGATATTTCCTATTTTATGAATTCAATAGTCCTCCTATAATTGGTGACAACTCTTTGTGGGATAAGTTAGTTTTTATTATTAGGAACAACAATAGTTCCTTTTTTCCTTACGAACATAAAGAACAAGATTACAAATATACTATCATATATAGGATAAATTATGCCCGCTTCTAGGAGCTTGAGAATTTTTTATTTCCACTTTATTTATGTTATGATTTAAGCGACAATGCTGATCTATAATAGGGTTGTCATCCGGGTCCATATGAATCTGGTGCATACACAAAGTGAGAGCAATACCTTTAAGATCATCGAGAGTATAACCAATTGCCCCCTGATGATTCTTTAGAACATCGAGTAATGTTTCTTCTTTGTGCACTCGGAGGTACATGATATGATTTATTCCATCCAAGGAAGCATATTTCATTGTACCATGAAAAGGTTTAAGTACAAATACAAGATCTACATTAGGAGGCTGAGGATGTTCTAAAGTTTCTACATGCATATTATGTTTAAGCAAAGGTACTTTCCCAATAAAAATATCATCTATTTCATTCCTTTCATGCATATTAAAATAATTTTCATTCTCCAACAAATAATGTTCTAAATGATTAGTGGGAGGTAAAACAATTGTGAAAACCCTTTCTATTTCATATACATAAGGTAAATCTTTAGCATGATGTTGTTTAGTAAACCTAGAAATTAAAGGAAACTTCATCTTCTCCAAACTTAATATATGTTTTTGTTTTATTTCAATCAAGAAAAACACTATAAGTAGTCAAGAAATTTCTACCAGAAATATTGGGACAAAAGTTATCTTGATCAATTCCACGTGTTACGAAATCAGTAGGATACTTAGTCTTACCACATAGAACTTTAACATCTCTAACAATGCCCAAATACTAGACCTGCTCCTAGTTTAATAATAAAATCATTTTTTCTAAAGTGCAAGGTGAAATATCTCCAGCAACTTCTTGATAAATAGAATATGGAATAGCACGAATGCTAGCTCCAATATCACACAACCCATGATAGCATTGAGTACCGATCTTAACAAAGATAATAGGCACACCAACAATATTGGGAATATTTCTGTGTTCAACAATTTTAGTTGTTTCATCAAAAAATTGAATAATATGCCCATCAATATCATGAGTGGAGAAATTTTAATCATTGCTGTTTTAGGTTGTATTTCGTTTTGATCATAAAGTTCATCGGATTTCTGTTTACTTTTATGAGACATGGTTGTTACCATAGAGTTTTTTTCATTCTAATAGGAAATAAATGTTTCCCAATGTAAACACAAGGTAGCACAAGATCAACAACATGAACAATAATTTTATCCTCAACTAAAATATTCTTTTTAGTAACATCCTTAAAAGAATCATCATATTCCCCCCACTTTTGTTTAGCCAATATCAATATGATTAGCAAATGATTCACACAAAGTGACAAATATTTGAGAATCTAGTCCATATTTAGCGCCAAATTCTTTCAAAACAAAAGTTTCAGAGAAAGTCTTAACACATTCGTATTCGAAGTGTATACGAGACTATTTACCTTTGTGATATCCTTTCAATAAGATTTCATTTCGCACAAGTATTTTTCTACACAAAAGCACCCTCTTGAAGACATGTCAAGTGGTTCTTTATCATGTTATGGAAGTCTCACATAAAGTTTTGTAAGAATCATCTCCTTGGATAACCAATGAGCGGGGCATTTAAACATTAATGACTTCTGCGCCTTCCCCGTGCTTGGCTCATGCCCTCTCCCGAACGAGGCCAATAATTGTAAAGATAATCATGGTCTTCACGTACCTGCTGAATTAGATGAATCTCGAAGATAAGCTCAAAACATACATATTCCACTACACCTCACATATTTTGCAAGAATCCCCTTGATCCACAAAAATTACGAAAAGGCCCTCGAGTGATGTGAATATGTAAAAAAATCATGAATTTTTGATAGAAAATTATTTGAAGGTCCAAAAAAATCCCCAAAAATGTCAAAAATTCATAGAAATCCTTGAAATACCAAATAGTTACAGGAAGTCACATGGGCCCTCAATTTTTTGGTAAATTTTTCCAAACATAAAGAAAATGTTAGTTGCTCCAAAAAATGAATGAAAATGCCGAGATGGCCAGGGAAGTACACCCATCCACCATGCTATTTTGTTCATTATTTCGGGAATTTCCCCATTGGACCATCGACCCAAATGTTAACAGAGATCCAAATGGCTTCATATTCTAACGAAATCTTATTTGTGGCAACGATAAAATTGATGAGCACTCCATATTCATGTGATATATTTCTTCGAGAAAAATTAAATAACAAAAGGGATCCATATTCCCGTGGAATATTCTTTAAAGATGAAAATTAATCGCAAAGGGGGCACACATTATCTCAGGATATGTTTGGAGGCATAAATGGCTCTGTAATCAATAAAATGACATAAATTCTAGCATGTCATTCTTGGAATCTAATTTAGTTATACAAGTTTTGGTAATGTCCTAGATTCCCGCAAAGGTACTACTGAACTAATTCATGGCTCCATGAAATGTTTAGTGGTACCCCAAATTCCTGCAAAGCCCCAAATCTCGCTCGATATTTCTTGGAGTTGAAATGGAGTTCACAAGGGCCGCAAGGACATCCATGGATTTCCAAGAGGACGGTCATGAGATTTAAGAAGAGTTACAAGAGACAAGGTGTCATCTTTGTTTCCTGATACGTCCATTTTGTATCATGTTTTATTACTGTTATTTATAATGTTTTTATGCATAATAATGCTTTGGAGAGTAATTCTAATGTCTTTTCTCTCATAATTTGCAAGGTTTACATCAAGAGGGAGAATGCCGGCAACTAGAATTTAGCACCCGAAAAAGCACGTCAGAGATACCTATTATGCAAAACTCCAATGAAGCTAAAAATTCATGGAGAATTTTTATCTATTAAATAAGAATTTTTGGAGCAAAGAACTATCGGAGGGGCCCACCCTCCACCAGGGCTCGCCTGCCCCCTGCCCGCGCCCTGGTGGAGGGTGGGCACCCAGGCCCACCTCCGGAGCCTAACTTCTAGTATTTAGTCCCAAAAAAAGCTAGAAAAAATTACGACATGACTTTAGGGATGAAGCGCTACCGCCTTGAGGCGGAACTTGGAGCACTTTTGCCCACCGGCGGAGCGATTCCATCGGGGGAACTTTCCTCTCGGAGGGGTAAATCGAAGCCATCGTCATCACCAACAACCCTCTCATCTTGGGGAGGCCATTCTTCATCCACATATTCACATAACACCATCTCCTCTCAAATCCTAGGTCATCTCTTGTGTTCAATCTTTGTACCGGAACCTTAGATTGGTACCTGTGGGCCACTACTACAGAATGGTCCAAAGATAACACATCAATCAGAGACCCTTCGACGAAACTGTGTGCGATCCACCAATCGTAAACGGTATAGTTCAAGCTCCGTCGCTAATGACACGAACTGTGTGTGATGACGGATCCATCAAACACGATTCAGAAAATATTTGCGTGTGCGGTGCTTTGCACACGGTTTTTACAAATGATGTGTGTGTGATGCCATGCATTGCACACAGTTATTATAATGCAACCGTGTGTGATGCCATGCATAGAGTTTTTCCAAAAAGTTTGTGTGTGATGTAGCATATCATTGCACATGGTCTTAAAAATGCAAACGTGTGTGATGCGTTGCACACGTTATTTGCAAACATTGTGTGTGCGATGCAGTCTGTCATCGCACACACTTTCACAAATGGAACCGTGTGTGACGCCTGCAATTAGTATTTTTTTGACAGAATACTGGTTTGCGCGATATTTTTGCACACGAAATGACATTTTCCTTTGTCGTTCGACTTGATTTTTTTCTACACTTAAGATGCACCATAGAATCCTCCCTGTTAAAATTTGACACTTTTCATAGCTCATTTGTTATATTTGAGTCATTATCTGCATTTTCAGTCATTTAATGGATAATTCAAATTTGAACTATGAATGCATGAAACAGTACGCAAAAATGAGTTGGAAAATCATATTTAGGTTATTGAGTGTATTTGTATGCCTCATACAAGAAATGAATATAAATTTATCAGACATATGTGACAAGAATCAACTACGAACATGGAGTTTATTGGTATTGAAATGATAAAAAATTGTAAATGAAGTCTGAAAAATATGAAACTTGGCATAATGTCATGATAGGACATCACCATGATGTGGTAACAATTTGAGAAGGTTTCACATTTTTTTGATGTACATCCTTTAAAAATCTTACAACCTCCGATGATAGATCATGGTTTCGAGAGTGAATGTATCAGATTGGTGGCGAACTTATGTTTTCCTTTATCATTTGACCCTGAATTGTTTTCTACGGTTAAGATACACCATAGAACCATCCACATTAAAATCTGGCACTTTTCAGAGATCATTTTCTATATTTGAGTCATTAACTACATTTCTAGTCATTTAACGAATGCTTCAAATTTGTACTACGAGTACAAAAAAATACAAAAATGATTTTTCCAATCATTTTTAGGGCAGTGAGTATATGTGTATGCCTCATACAAGAAATAATATAAAAGTTAAATATCTATGTGGCAAGAATCAACCGGGAACATGGAGTTTATTGGTATTTAAATTATAGAAAATATAAATAATGTCTAATAAATACGAAATTTGGCATGGTGTCAATATAAGACCTAAGTATATAGTGTAGTAAAAATTTAAGAACGATTCATAATTATTTTGATGGTTTAAGGGGCAAAAATCAAATGGCAAGAAAGCACACACATGTGTACTAAATTATTATTGGTGAAGATAATGAAGCCTTGAATCGATGACATGACATGAATCCATCCGTCCACACTTCATGACCAAGAAAGATATCTAGCCTTATCTCCTCACCACGTACTCTACCACATCCACATATATATCAAAGTAGCACCAATCCAACCTCCTGTAGAACCATGGACATAACACACACACTTCTTCCATGTCATGGTCGACTAGGAGCAGGACACGGTGGTGCCGCTCGGCGTCTGGCGGTCGTGCATGAGGCGGGTGCCATGGACGCCATGAGGCTCGTCATCGGCTGTAGACGCGAGCACGAGGACGAAGCAGCCATACAACTCCGGGATCTCAACCGGTGGCACAACTACTTCAACAAGTTCTGCATCCTAAGAGGCAGCATCATGAACGTGCGACTCATGGCCACATAAGCTAGCTTCCCGTGCATCTCTTTTCAAGAATCCATCCACCAGGCTGGCTGCTAGCTAGCTTGCCGGATAGTACTAAACTAATCTTGTTTTTTGTATGTCTAAGTATGATGTCTCTGGCCATCTAATCAATTTCTGATTGTTCTCATCCATCAAGATTTTCCATGACATCAAACTAATCACAAAAAATCTCTTATGAAGTCGTGAACTTTCTCTTCTAATACTTTTTGTTAAAAATATTATGCATAACTAGTGTAAGAACTAATTTCAAGTAGGATACTTGAGTATGAAAGGCCAAAAAATCATGAAAAATAGAAATAAAATTCAAAAAATCCAATTTTTTGCGTGGTAGAAAATTTATTGCGTGAGGTATGCTCCAAGTTCAGCTCATTTGTACATATGAGTCGGCGTCAGAAAAAAAAACAAATTGGGTCATAACAATACATAAATAGTAAACTTTTTTAGAGACCCCAAATTTGTCTTTTTTGTCGAGGGACACCCAGAAGTCGGAATGATTTGAAATTTGGAGCGAACCTTACGCACGAAATTATCTAGAATGCAAACAAAATTTGTATTTTTTGTATTTTTCTATTATTTGTTTTGAATTTTTTACGATCAAAGGTGCAGATGAGCCTAGGCACTGAATCACTGTTCTGTGTAAGGATTTACTTTTTTCGACCTTGTCACCCTTTTCTCTTGTTTTTTCAGGATGAGATGCAATAACAAATCTGGGAAGGTTTGAGAGTTGATGTCATCCATGAACAAGAGACTGATGAAACTTTATGACGTAATTAGATGTAATTGCTAGTTGTATGTGTTGGCTGTCTTGTGATGTGAAATAGTACGTTTGTACTTTTGTGTTGTATGGCAAAGCTTGAAAAGAAATCATATAGTGGATGTTGAATGTGCATTTTTGCGTTGTGTTTGATTGTCAAAAGATGATCAGAGTAAATTGATTATGTCTAGCTGATTTTAGGACTAATTAACACATCGTTAAGATCACACATTGCACACAGTTTTTTCGATCCAATTGTGTGTGACGACATTTACATCACACACAATTTTTTATTTTTAATCATGTGCAATGAATCGCACATTACATATGATTTTCGTGAAATAACCGTGTGTGATGCTAATCCAAATCGCAAACATATTTTGTGTTGAACTGTGTAGGATGTATAGCATGTGCGATGGATTCCCCCAATCGCCCACACTAGCAAGGTGATGGTTTAAAACTACGTCACTCAAAGGGGTTAAAAACCGTTTACATAGCACGTCGCTCCACTAGTGGGGTGACTAGTAGTGTTGATTACCTTGTGTAGTTGATTGCTATATAGTTTATTTGGTGGAAGATTATATGTTTAGATCCATTATGATATTCAATACACCTCTGATCTTGAGCATGCCTATTATTTGTGAGTAGTTACTTTTGTTCTTGTGGTTACGTGAGAAGTCATGTTGCAAGTACTCATGTGAATTTGATATGTTTTCAATATTTTGATGATATGTATGTTGTGATTCCCTTAGTGGTGCCATGTGAACATCGACTACATGACGCTTCACTATCTTTGGGCCTAAGGGAATGCATTGTGGAGTAGTTATTAGATGATGGGTTGCAAGAGTGACAGAAACTTAAACCCTAGTTCATGCATTACTTCGTAAGGGGCTCATTTGGGTCCACATGTTTAATGTTATGATTAGACTTTGTCTTAATACTTTTCTCGTAGTTGCGGATGCTTGCGAGGGGCTTAATCATAAGTAGGCTGTTACTTCAAGTAAGAACAACACCTTAGAATCAGTCCACCCGCATATCAAATTATCAAAGTAGCGAACACAAATGAAACCAACATGACGAAAGTGGCTAGATGAAATTCCCGTGTACCCTCAAGAACACTTTGCTCGTCATAAGAGATACTTTTGGCCTATCCTTTGCCACAAAAGGATTGGGATACCTTGCTGCACCTTACCTATTGTTATTGTTACTTACTCGTTACAAATTAACTTTCTATCAAAACACTTGCTATTTAGAATTTCAGTGCTTGCAGAAATTACCTGGCTAAAACTGCTTATCATATCCTTTTGATCCTTGTTGGGTTCGACACTCTTACTTATCGAAAGGACTACGATTGATTCCCTATACTTATGGGTCATCGTTTCCTCAATAAATTCCTCATCAAGCGTCCATCATGGCTTAACGAACATCGGTGAAACAAGACATTGAGAAGAATACTCCAAGGCCAACTTTATTGACTTCGATCAATGGAATTCCTGTTGTAGTAATGAATTCGATCATACTTGAGTTCCCACCCACTAATTAATCTTTAAAAAGAAATAAATTTTGTAATGGAATGGTAAGATGAAAGAAAGGAAGTGTGGTAAAAATGACAAGAAGATATGGGAACATTAATTTGAAAGAGATGATAGAAGCATGAGTTAATTTTGGTCATGGTATTAAGAAATGGAATACTAAAATGGCCCTTACATTTCGGCAAAGCATAAAGGTATTCATATTATAAATCTTTCTAGAACAACTCTTTTTTTATCAAAAGCTTGTGATTTAGTTTTTGATGCAGCAAGTCAGGAAAAAAGTTTCTTAATTGTTGGTACCAAAAAATAGCAACATATTTAGTAGCATCAACTGCAATGAGGACTCGTTATCATTATGTTAACTAAAAGTGGCTCACTGGTATGTTAACAAATTGCTTGAATATGAAACTAGACTTTCTCAATTTAGAGATTTACGAGCAGACGAAAAAATGGGGAAATTCTACCATATCCCAAAAAGAGATGTGGCAATCTTGAAGAGAAAATTATCTACCTTACAAAGATATCTCGGCGGGATCAAATATATGACAAGATTGCCATTGTGATTGTCCTTGATCAGGGAACACCACATCGATAGTCAACAAAAGTTAAGGCCAATAAAAAAGTCAATAAGGTCAACAATAGTCCATGCAAGCTCCTGTGGGTCCAAGCAACAGGCTGGGTGTTCGTTTCCTCCAAACCACAAAGAATACTTTGATGAGTCCAGTTCAAAGGGATTCCTTCTGTAGTAATGACTCCAATCCTACTTGAGGTCCCACTCACTACCCTACATATGGCACCCCACATCAACAGTCAACAAAAAGTTAGGGCTAATAAAGAAGTCAAGAAGGTCAACAATAGTCCATGCAAGCCCCTATGGGTCCAAGCAACAGGGTGGTTGTTCGTGTCCACCGAACTGATGGGTTGGTACTTCGGTGTTTACAAATTTTTGGTTTTGAGAAAACGCTGACCGATTGGTTAACAGAAAAAAAATCATCTAACCGGTGTTTTGGTCCACCGAAACCGCGGTTTGGTCCTTGGTTGTGATCGAACAACACCGATCTACAACCAAGAAAATGACATACGAAGGCAGAAATTATGTGCCCTCCACACAATCGCTGCTTGTACTCGCACTAGATCAAAGATGCTGCATCGCTTTGCCATCTAGGGTGTGGGTGTGAAGCATTAAACGTTGCCTAGAAGAATAAAGAGTGAGGAGATGGCGTAGGCTGCCGGACCACTGTCGTTGGCTGCTGGAGTAAGAATGTAGGTGTGACTTGGGCTATATATGAGATAGCTCTGGAGGTGAGGGAGGAGGCGACACTCGTTGTGAGCTGCTGGACAACTGTCTATGGCTGCTATGTTGGGGAGCACGGGCGGCTAGGGTTGGGAACTTGCGATAGGACATGGAAAGTGGGAACTAGAAACAGGAGAGCGAGCGTGGGGCTCGTGTGAGGTTGGAGGAAGGAGACATGAACGTGAGGGCCTTGACAGTTAAAATAATGGCCCGTCATTTTCTACAACATCTGGCCCATGTTCGGTTGTATTCAGTCACTTTGCGTACCCAATGCGTGAGACCGAATTTCCCACATCTAATTTGGGTTTGTACAGCTGAGAACCAGAATTCTGACCGATGTTATCGGTTCTGGTCTATTCAATTTCGGTCTCGGTTCTTACGGTTTCATAGTTTGGTATCGGTTAATATGCTCACCCCTAAGCAAGTCACACCAATCAATGGAAGTCCAAGCAAACCTTCATGGTCAAGAAGTCAAAGATGAAGACCTCATAAATGAATAAGTCAAATATGGGGACAAAGGGCAAATTGGCCCAAGCAAGGAAACCTCGCCATGGTGTAGGGATTCTCCCCTTAATGGGTTACAACCCACCTCCTAGCCAGACTAGAGAAACATGTGCCAAATGGTGGAAAATTAGCTAGCTAGTTCTACATTCCTACCTCTTTACTTCAAGGGTAGACATCATTTTCCAAGGGCCCTTAGGCTATATATATAAGGCCTCCCATGTGCATGTAAGATTACTTACTCTTAGTTGAAAAGACTCAAGAAGAGGATCACTCTCCCCTTCCAAGCTCCTTCAACAGAGCAAAACAAGGCCAAGATTTGGACACCAAGGGACCTATAAGGCCCGGGCTAGTCGGGAGTGGGACTCCGAAAGCAGTGACACTCTAAGTGTTCCTTGCGCCGAGCACACTCTCAATGACCCCTTCATAGAATGTAGGCCGTGCTCCCACGAGGCGACTGAAGCTATTCAATAAGTATCATTGTGGCACTTTGTCGAATGCATGTCAAGCTTCTCTATAAGACCGTCATACACATCCCCTCCCACTCATCACTAACCACGTTGCTGCAAGTTTATTCTTAAATGTCAACATAATAATTCTTTTTTTGCGAAGGAACATAATATTTCACCAGTGAGTGAATCCATACGTGTAACAAACATCTATCCATTGAAAAGGGGCCGTTTTTTTGTTTTGAAAACGAGGATCACCCCCGGCCTCTTCATCTGGAAAAGAAGGGGCCAGATAAATTTTCAAGAACATATAAAAATATATTATTTTATATAGCTTGTCAATGAGTGCCGATGACTTAGATAACGAATGCGACAATGCGCATAGAAAAATCCTCATTTATTTATCTAGTTGTGAACATCACACTGATGAGGAGGTCGAGGGTTTCAACCTTGTTAAAATATAAAAAAGTTGTGAATACATTCATATATGCGCGCACCAAATACCATGGCTCAACCTTTTGCGCTGCACGCTACATCCACTCACACGGTCACGGGGACTAATATGAGCTTTTCCTTTCTTGAAACTGTTATTCCAAACACCTCAGTCATATCTATGTCCTCTTCCTTTAATCCGGGTGGAAGCTTCCAGTCGAATCGGTACATGAGGTTTGCCAGCATTGTCTCGACCGTTGCTGATGCCGAGTGAACCCCAGGGCACATTCTTCGTCCAAACCCAAATGGCAAGTAATGGAACTCATTTGGCTTGAGATCAACGCCGGCTCCATTCATGAATCTCTCAGGTTGGAATTCGTTTTCATTTTCCCAGTAGCTACTGTGCCTGCCGAGTGCCCAGGCGTTGATAACGACACGAGTGTTTGCTGGGATCGTGTAGCCGTCAACGGTGCAGGCATCTAGGGAGAAGTGTGGAATCATGAGAGGTACCGGTGGGTGCAGCCGGAGTGTTTCCTTGATGACAGCTTTGAGGTAGGTCATGTTGGGGAGATTGTCTTCGGCGACCATCTCTTGCCCGTTGGGTACATTCCTCCTTACCTCTTCCTGCAGTTTGTTCATAAGGCGTGGCTTCCGTATGAGTTCCGCCATGGCAAACTCCAACGTCATATACGAGGTGTCCGTGCCGGCCTCAAACATGTCCTGGAATTGCATGTACCAGACGTGGATATTGAGCTACTACAGCAAGTGAAGTAGATATGGCAAATGTAAATGGTGCACTCACTATCAAGATGGCCTTGATATGGTCCCTGGTGAGACCATACTCCTGCTGAAGAGATAGGGACACGTCGATGAAGTCTTTGTCTTCTTCTTGCTCCCCCTGGGCCTCATCATCCTCACGGTTTACCATCCTTGCTGCATGGTCGTCAATTAGCTTGTCTAGGAGCAGGTCCCACCGCTTCCTCACCCGTCGGGCCTTGGCGCACGCCACCTTGCAGACCAACTCGAACCTCCCCAGGCTCGGGAAGTAGTCGAGGATGTTGAACCCTCCCAGGAGCGCCGCGTTGATGTCGGTGAGCTCACGGAACAGCTTGTTCCGCCCCTCCTCCTGTGAGAACTTACCCGACACAGCACGGCAAACGAGGTCGTTGACGTACGAGTGCAGGAGCTCGCTCATGTCCACGGTCTCGCGCGCGGCCGCGGCCCTGGCGATCTTTCCAATCACCAGCCGGATCTCCTCTTCGCGGGCCGGGCGCTGGGACCGTATCTTCCTGGCGTTGAGCATGTGCACCGTCACAAGCTTCCTGGCCTTCCGGAAGTGGTCGCCGTAGGGCGCGAAGCACGAGTCCGTCTGCCCGTACATGATGATGTTGAACACCATCGACCGCGGCCGCGACGCGAAGACGTGGTCGTGGGTGCGCAGGACGGCCTCCGCGGTGCGCGGGGAGGACACGACGGCAGTGGGCACGGCACCGAGGCGTACCAGCATGAGTTCCGGGCCGTACTTTGCAGCCAGGCCGGCGAGGGAGACGTAGGGGAGATCGCCCATTAGGTGCAGGTGCCCGATGATGGGGAGCTTCCTCGGGGGAGACGGGAGCAGGCTCAGCAGCTTGGCATCGCTCGCCGCTCCCTGCTTGGTAATAATGCGGAGTAGGAGCGGCAGAACCACAAGGCAGAAGAGCACCGCAGTCGCAATCAGGAGAGATCGCGGAGCTGCTGCTGCTCCGTGGAGCATCTCGTCTACATGTACGTGAGACATGTCAACAACGCTTAACAACAGAGAGCTAGCTATCGTTCTTACTCGCTGTGACCCTTAACATCTCCATCTGCGCGTTCATTTTATAGCCCAGCCCAAGATCGACGCACATGTAGCATATGGAGTAATATACTGTAGCAAGTTATGATATTGTTTCCTTCAATTATAATTAGCTGCGAGACCTAGCTTCTCTATGGGTGCGTTTATATCTATATATAGCCTAAGATCTTGCAGAAGCAAAACAAAGACTGTGGCTAGCCCATGTTACGTGTCACCAAGTTATGATACTACATTGTTTCCTTCAATTATATAGTTCGCATGTATTTATAATAGGTTTATCTATCTTCGGAGTGCTCTATGCTCAAGTGCTCCCCAATCAAAATTTTCTAATTTGACTTGCTGTATAAGAACCCGATTGGCAGCAATATGCACCACTTAATAACGGTTTTGTTAAAACTCAGCTAGCTGAGTTTCAACTATGGTCACAGTCAGATTTCAGGCCCTCTGATCATTGGTAGATACGTTCTGTTTTTGTTGGTTATCTTGGGAGCTGCGGCTGCCTGGCTCGTCTCGGGGGGAGACCATGTGTGTACCCAGGCCTTTGCTTTTTTTTTTTTTGCCTAAGCTAAGCTATGTCGACTTTCGTGTTCTTTATTTTTACCCGACCAGAAATGAGAGATGAGGATCGAAGGAACGCTGGTAGTTTTTTGTATGTTTTGTCATTTGTTCACTACTACCTTTGTTCATAAATATAAGACGTTTTGACAGTACAAATTTAACTGCTAGAACGCCTTATATTTACGAACGGAGGGAGTACTATATAGCTTTTAGGGGCAAGCTCTTTTTTTTTTTTGCGGGTGAGGCGTGAGCTCTTCGGAATGACTTTTTAAAACTTTTTTTTACGATTAATTACTGTTTTATGTTGCTTTATGTATTTTTTTTACTTATTTCACTATATATAGTAGAATATTATTTCTTTGTTTTCTCTTTTTCTCAACTTTATAATATTTATTTTTGTTTTAGATTAATATTCATTTTTTACTTGAGATTTTAAACTGATTGCTTAGATTTTAGTATTACAAAATTTGTCTCTTATAATTGTTTGTTTAGAATTGACCGTGTGTCAACACAATAATGAAGTTGAGATTGAAGAAAGGGGCCGCAATTGTGGTCGGGATGGGGAGTTTCAGGGCCACTTGCATGTCCATCGCTAGACAAGAAACTCCAAATGTTATAACCTAACTACAACTAAATGTTTTTTTTGGGGGGGGGGGGGGGGGAGGGGCAACTGCATGTTTTTAGGGGAGGTGGGGGCAAGTGCATGTTTTTAAGGCAAGGTCACAACTAAATGTTTTTAAGGCGGGATTGCAACTGCATGTTTTCAAGTGAGACCTCAACTATATGTTTGTAAGGCAGAGTCGCAACTACATGTTTTCAAGGGGGCCGCAACTGCATGTTTTCAAAATTTCAAAAGGGGCTGCAGCTGCATGTTATTAAGTCGGCATTGCAACTACATGTTTTCAAGGGGTGGGACGTTATTGCATGTTTTCCAGGAGGATCACAACTGCATGTTTTTAAGGCGGGGCTACAATTGCATGATTTCAATACGAGGGGTAATTGCATGTTTTTAAGGTGGGTCTCAACTGCATGCTTTTAAGACGAGGTCGTAACTGCATGTTTTTAAGAGGGGGGCGCAACTGCATGTGTTCTAAGGTGGGTCGCAACTGCATGTTTTTAAGGCGGAGTCGCAACAACATGTTTTTAAGGCGGGGTCGCAACAACATGTTTTTAAGGCGGGGTCGCAACTGCATCTTTTTAAGACGGGTCGCAACTGCATGTTTTCAAGAGGGGGTTGCAACTGTGTGTTTTCAAGATGGGTCGCCTGCATGTTTTTAAGGCGGGATCACAACTGTGTGTTTTCAAGATGGTTCGCCTGCATGTTTTTAAGGCGGGGTCATGGCTGCATGTTTTCAAGAAGGGCCACAAACTACATGTTTTCAATGTAGGTCGCAATTGCATGTTTTCAAGGTGGGCCAGCAACTGCATGTTTTTAATGTGGGATCGCAACTGCATGTTTTCAAGACGGGGACGCAACTGCTTATTTTCATGGTGGGTCGCAATTGCATGTTTTTCAGGCAGGGTCGCAACTGCACATTTGTAAGAGGGACGACAAATTGCATGTTTTCAAGAGGTTCCGCGACCGCATGTTTTCAAGACGGGTCGAAACTGCATGTTTCTGTTGGGGAACGTTGCATGGAAACAAAAAAAATCCTACGCACATGCAAGATCTATCCATGAGGATGAGCATCTACGAGAGGGAGAGTGGATCTACATACCCTTATAGACCGCTAAGCGGAAAGCGTTAAGAAACGTGGTTGGTGTAGTCGAACGTCTTCGCGATCCAAATCGCCGAGCGTCCCACGATCTCATCACGATCCATCTCATGATATTGATCACGGTCCTTCCGATCTAGCGCCGAACGGGTGGCACCTCCACGTTCAGCACACGTACAGCTCGATGACGATCTCTGCCTTCTTGATCTAGCAAGAGGGAGCGGAGAGGTAGACGAGTTCTCTGGCAGCACGACAGCATTGCGGCGATGGTGGTGGAGGAATTCCAGCAGGGCTTCGCCTAAGCACCGCTGAAAACTGATCTAGAGGAGAAACTACGATCTAGAGGAGAGGTAGCACGTGGCTATTAGGGTTAGCTTTTCCCTCTAAATCCTCTAGTATATATAGGAGGGAGGGAGGGGAGGAGGCAGCCTAAAACCATCAAGGTTTGGTCGAAATTGGAGTTGGAGGAGTACTACTCCAATCCTATTAGGAGTAGGATTCCTCCTTTCCACTTGAAAACTCTTTCCACCTCTCCACCTTTGGATTTTTCTCCTTCTCAAACCACTCCAGCCGCATGGGCCCTTAGAGGAGGCTTCGGCCATCTCACCAGGGGCTGGTTTACCTCCTCCCACAGCCCATGTAGCCTCATGGGTCGAGACACCCCTCCCGATGGTCCCCCGATACCCTCCCGGCACTCCTGGTACACTACCGATGAGCCCGAAACTTTTCTGGTGACCAAAACAGGACTTCCTATATATCAATCTTTACCTCCGGACCATTCCGGAGCTCCTCGCAATGTCCGGGATCTCATACGGGACTCTGAACAACCTTCGGTCACCACCATACATAACTCTATACTACCGAAACGTCACCGAACCTTAAGTGTGCAGACCCTGCGGGTTCGAGAACTATGTAGAAATGATCGAGACACCTCTACGGTTAATAACCAATAGCGGGACCTGGATGCCCATATTTGTTCCTACGTAGTCTACGAAGATCTTTATCGGTCGAACCTCTATGTCAAGGATTCAATTAATCCCGTATGTTGTTCCCTTTGTTCTTCGGTGTGTTACTTGACCGAGATTCGATCGTCGGCATCTCATAACCTAGTTCAACCTTGTTACCAGCAAGTCTCTTTACTCGTTCCGTAATGCAAGATCCCGTGGCTAACACTTAGTCACATTGCTTGCAAGGATTAGTATGATCACTACTGGAATCGGAAGATTTGCCGCCTGCCTCCGCTTTGCCGTCAGCTAGCGGACGACAATGAGTGGCTTTGCCATAAGCTAGCAGAAAGCAGACGGCAAAGAGGTGGCGGACGGCAAAGGGTGGCTTTGCCATCAGCCACTTCTTTGCCGTCTGCTAGCGGACGACAAAGGAGGTTTGCCGTCTCCTAGCAGACGGCAAAGAGGAAGGGGGCCCACTGATGATCCAGCCCGCAAGTTGACCTAACGGCCCCCCTCTTTGCCGTCCGCTAGCGGACGTCAAAGAGGGGGGTTAGCTAACGGCTAACGCCCACCGGCCCGCCTCTCTCTCTCTCTTTCTCTCGATCCCTCTCTCCACCCGCCGTCGCTCGTCGCCCCCGCCGCCGCCCGCGCCCACCGCCGCCCCGTCGACCCCGTCGCCGCGTGCCCCCGCGCCCCCGCCGCCCCGCGCCCCCGCCGTCGCGCGCCCCTGCCGCCACCGTCCCTGCCGCGCCACCCGCCGCCCCTGATGCCCCACCGCCGGCGTCGCCTTCCTTCACCTCCACGAATGCCGGCCGCCACCTCCCTCACTCAAGTGAGCCTCCTCCACCTCTCTATTTTTTTCATTTTTAGTAGGTTAATTAGCTGTAGTTAGGTTAATTAGTTGTAGTTAGGTTAATTAGCTGTAGTTAGGTTAATTAGTTGTAGTTAGGTTAATAGTTGTAGTTAATTAGAAGAAGAGAGAAGAAGAAGAGGAGGAGAAGGAGTTGAAGAAGAAGAAGAGGAGGAAGGAGAAGAAGAAAAAGAAGAAGAAAAGGAGGAGGAGGAGGAGGCGAAGAAAAGAAGAAAAAGAAGAATGAGAATAAGAAGAAGAAGAGGAGGAGGAGGAGGGGTGCGTTGGCACCGACGTAACCGGGTCGAGGATCGCCGACACGACACCCCGACACCATGACACGGCACCCCGGACCCCGATCGACACGACACCCCCCACACCCGACCCCGACACGACACCCCGACACCCCGACCCCGACACGGCATCCCCGACACCCCGACCCCGACACGGCACCCCCGACACCCCGACCCCGACACGGCACCCCCGACACCCTGACCCCGACACGACACCCCCTACACCCCGACCCCAACACGACGCCCCGGCACCCCAACACGGCACCCCTGACCCCGACACAGCACCCCTACCCCGACACGACACCACTGACACCCCGACCCCCGACACGACACCCCGGCACCCCGACAAGGCACCCCAGACCCCGACACAGCACCCCTACCCCGACACGACACCCCCGGCACCCGCCCCGACATGACACATATATTATTAATTATTATTATAATGCGAGGTATTCAATTATTATTATGTACATATATATTATTAATTAGTTCATGTTATTAGGTATTCAATTTTTTTATGTTGAACTAATTTCGTTCACTCTTTGTCATTGCAGGTGTTGACGGATGGTGGGCGGGGTCCGAGAGGGCTCTGAGCCTCCTTCCTCGGCGCGTGATGGGAGGGTGCTATTATTCCACCCGAGCAACTCCAGAGAGCGCTAGTACACAGCATGCAAACACCGGCGGGCACTTCTTCTTCGACCGGGACAGGTCGGGGGAAGCCAAAGAGAGGTGCTAGAGGTAGGAAGGCTGCTACGCCTTCCTCGCCGCCACCCCCAGCTGATTCTCCCGACCACAGGAGTGCTCCATCTTAGATGGACCCGTCTGACATGGACTCGTCTCGAACTCCGGTCCATGAGCCTCGGGTCGACGAGCCTCGGGTCACCGAGCCTTCGTCTCAGGAAACTCCGGTCCCAGAGTCTTCGTCCCAGGAGACTCGTGTCCGAGAGTCTTCGTCCCACGTGACTCCGGAGGCTAGTGGCCATGCTGATGGTGGCGAGGAAAACTTGTCCGAGGACACCTATAACGAGGGCGAGCTGGTTGAGGAGGGCAAGAAGGTCTACTAGCATGGTTGTACAAAGCTGCCGCCAGTGCCGACGACTCGCGAGCAGAGGTGGTTGATTGCGCCTAATGCGGAGAAGTAAGCGCATTTACTCTTTTTTAACCTTTTGCCTTCATGTTTCTTCAAATTAATATCTAATGTGTTGGCCTTGTCCTACTGCAGGGGTTGGAAATACGAGCGTGGTGTCCGCAGGCCTAACCAGGTCCTTGGTGTGCTTCTTCGGCACCACTTCCCGGGGAAGGTAGAGTTGCCTGGTGAGGGTGAGTCTCCATAGGTAGCACTGACCTGGGAGCTATACAAGGCTTCCCCGACCCCGCCGGAGGAGTGGTCAACAGTGTCTTGTGCGAGACGGTGGGTGACATTGTGATCCGTCGCTTTTGGGTAATTTCTCCTTTACAGAATTAAAAATCAACAACACTTAGTGATTGTACTAATCAATGTTGTCTTGTTTGATTGCAGACCTTCTACAGGTGTCTTGAGGAAGACAAGGCGAAAGCATCTATTGTTCTCGATGCCGAGTGCAAGCGCCTACTTCAGAACTTACGACACGAGGCTCGGGTGCAGGCTATTCGAGACTACTACGCCTCGACTAACATTAAGAGGGCCAAGAACAAGTGCCACAAAAATTATCTAAGTAAGGAGAAGTTAATGAAGGTAATTATCTATTCTTAAGGCCTTGTACTTAGTTTCTTTGATTTGATTCGTAGGCGTAGCACTGAAATTACTCTTGTCTAACTTAGGTGCCCCCGAGATGGTGTGCGGATAGGATGGACTATTGGGAGGCATTGATGGATGAGTGGTGCTCTCCCAAACGGCTAGCCGAACACAACAAGGCCAATGATAAGCATGCCCAAATGAGAGGTGTGCCACACCATCAAGGGAGCTCCAACCTGTTTGAGTTTGGGCATAACTAGGTATGTGGTTTGCTTCATGATTCATGCAATTTCATTCTTCATGCTAGCTTGAGCCCTTAACTAATATTTTGTTCCTCTCTTTTAGGCGCGACACAACAAGAAGGAGGTGCCACCTCTGTTTGACCTCTACGCCATGGCCCATACTGCCTCGTACAAGAAGGCCAAGGCATTCTCTGAGGATGACCTCGATCATCCACAGAGCTTCAACAACATTTCCTCCCACAACAAGCTCGTGAGGTATAGGGATGAGGGAAAGGCGAGGAAAGGGGAGGACTTCAACCGGAGCCAGAGTCCTTTTGATCTAGAGCTCGTGATGATATCTGGCAGCGGGAGGCCCCATGGCTCGATAGCCATTGGGGATGGACTCGTACGTTGTCCTAGAACTCTCCCGGAGATCAAGTAGCGCCAGACGAGCTCTGATCCTGAGATAAGTCCTCGTCCACGGCCAATGGAGCTCGCCATTGAGGCTAGGTCCCAGGAGCTTCTGGCGGAGGCAAACAGGCAGGCGGCACAGAGGGAGAGGGACATGGAGGAGAGGACAACTAGGCTATTGGAGGAGGAGAGGAACCGGAATGACGCGTCTCACCGGGCCCTATACAAGCTCCTCGTGGTAAGTTTCTCCTGCATATTGGCCAAATCATGCACGTAATGTTCGTTTCATCACTAAATAATATGAATGACTCGTGAAAACAAAATGTGCAGACCATGTGCCAGAACAATGGTCAGACCCCTCCGTCGATGCCCCATATTGCTATAGCACCCACGGTGAGTTTCATTTAAATGGTCATTAGTTACTAGTATTCACATTTGAGTTGCATCATGCTAAGGAGACATTGCAAATGATCAGCGTGCCTCCCGACAAGCATCAACCGATCCTTCTGTGTCTGTCGCAAGCCCGACCGGTCCTTCTATGTCTCACCCTGGTGCAAACCCTACCTGTCCTTCACCTCCGTGTTGATGGTAAGTTTTCCCAAGTGTTTTCATTAACAAATGCATACTTAGCTTAAGAAATGACCTATACTTAGCTTATTTTCCTCAAAAATGACTTGATATGCTTAGTTAGCTATAAAATGGTATATTCCACCTAGGATAGCTATAAAATGACCTATAATTAGCTTAGCTAGTTCATTTATGACATAATTAGCTCACTTAGGTAAAAATGTCATAATAACCTTGGTTTAGCTCCAAAATGACATATACTTAGCTTATTTTCCTCAAAAATGACATAATGACCTTACTTACCTCCAAAACGATATATTCTACCTAGGATAGCTATAAAATGACCTATACTTAGCATTTTTTCCTCCAAAATGACTTTATATGCTTAGTTAGCTATAAAATGGCATTACTACCTTGGAGAAGAGGAGATGAGAGGAGAAAAAGAAAGAGAAGATAAATTCTTCTTCTTCTTCTTTTTCTTCTTTTTCTTCTAGCTGGTCTTCTTCTTCTTCTAACTTTCATCTTTCCTACTTTGCAGATTTGCTATAGATGGGGAAGCTTGCATTGATGGAGTGTACTCTTCTACTTCTGCTTCCTTTGTGTTTATGGAAACTTGTTTTGGATATGTATGTTGGAAATTTTGTTCGAAACTTGTATATGTTGAATATGTTGTTGGAACTTATTTGGTATGCTTGTTGGAACTTATTGTTGGTATGCTTGTTGAAACTTATTGTTGGTATGCTTGTTGGAAAATTGTATTGGTGATATGTTGGATATATATGTTATATTCTGTCAAATTGAATGATTTTAAGAAAAGACAGAAAACCGGGGCTATATAGCCACTTTGCCGTCTGCTGGCAGACGACAAAGACCTTTGCCGTTAGCTAGCAGACGACAAAGATGCTAGGTGGCAGCTACTTGTGCAACTTGGGGCTGGCTTAGGTGCGTTGTTTGCCGTCTGCTGTCAGACGACAAAGAACTAAGGTCTTTGCCGTCTGCCAATGGACGGCAAAGCACGCCGCTAAGCCCTTAACGGAGCTAAAGTGGCACGTATGCCATCCAGGCCCTTTGCCGTCCGCTGACAAACGACAAAGATTCAAAGGTCTTTGTCGTTCGCCCGTGGATGGCAAAGCGCCCTTTACCGTGGCTTATTCAGCCGGATGGTTGGCCGTCTGCTAGCTGACGGCAAAGCCTTTGCCGTCCGGGATGCATGCAGTTGCTGTCCGGGATGGCTGACGGCAAAGTGCCTCATTCCTATAGTGGATGGTGTATTACCGAGTGGGCCCTAAGATACCTCTCCATTACACGGAGTAACAAATCCTAGTCTTGATCCATGCCAACCTGACAGACACCTTCGGAGATACCTGTAGAGCACCTTTATAGTCACCCAGTTATGTTGCGACGTTTGATACACACAAGGCACTCCTCCGGTGTCAGTGAGTTGCATGATCTCATGGTCATAGGAACAAATACTTGACATGCAGAAAGCAGTAGCAATAAACTGACACGATCATATGCTACGTTTGTAGTTTGGGTCTTGTCCATCACATCATTCTCCTAATGATGTGATCTCGTTATCAAATGACATTTCATGTCCATGACTAGGAAACCATAGCCATCTTTGATCAACGAGCTAGTCTATTAGAGGCATACTAGGGACATGGTGTTGTCTATGTATCCACACATGTATCTGAGTTTCTGATTAATACAATTATAGCATGGATAATAAACGATTATCATGAACAAGGAAATATGATAATAAACAATTTATTATTGCCTCTAGGGCATATTCCCAATAGTCTCCCACTTGCACTAGAGTCAATAATCTAGTTCACATCACCATGTGATTCGCATTGTTATGAATCTAACACCCAATGAGTTCTGGGCTCGATCATGCTTTGCATGTGAGAGAGGTCTTTTAGTCAACGGGTCTGTGACAGTCAGATCTGTGTGTAGTTTGAAATCTCTATGTCATACTGTAGACACTGCTACCACACTCCACTTGGAGCTATTCCAAATGGCTGCTCCACTATATGTATCCGGATTGCTACTCAGAGTCATTCGGATTGGTGTTAAAGTTTGCATAGACGTAAACCTTTACGACGAACTCTTTATCACCTCCATAATCGAGAAATATTTCATTAGTCCTCTAGTTACTAAGGATAATCCTGACCGCTATCCAGTGATCCACTCCTGGATCACTTTTGTACCCCTTGACAGACTCATGGCAAGGCACACACCAGGTGCGGTACACAACATGGCATAATATAGAGCCTATGGCTAAGGCATAGGGGACGACGTTCGTCCTTTCTCTTTCTTCTGTCATTGTCGAGCTTTGAGTCTCACTCAACTTCACACCTTACAAATTAGGCGAGAACTCTTTCTCTGACTGATCCATTTTGAATTCTTTGAAAATCTTGTTAAGGTATGTACTCATTGAAAGTCTCATCAAGCATCTTGATCTATCTCTATAGATCTTGATGCTCAACAATTAGGTAGCTTTATCCAGGTCTTCCTTTGAAAAACACTTTTCAAACAACCGTTTATGCTTTCTAGAAATTCTACATCATTTCCGATCAACAATATGTCAACCACATATGCTTACCAGAAACCCTATAGTGCTCCCACTCACTTTATTGTAAATACAAGTTTCTCATAAACTTTGTATAGCCTCAAAAACTTTGATCGCCTCATTAAAGTGTATATTCCAACTCCGAGATGCTTGCTTCAGTCCATAGAAGGATCACTAAATCTTGCACACCTTTTAGCATCCTTACGACTGACAAAACCTTCTGGTTGTATCTCATACAACCTTTCCTTAAGGAAGGAAATGATGTTTTGACATCCATCTGCCAGATTTCATAATTGAAAAATGCAGCAACTGCTAACATAATTCCAACAAACTTTAGCATCACTACGAGTGAGAAAGTCTCATCGCAGTCAACTCCTTGAACTTGTCGGAAACTTCTTTCCGACAAGTCGAGCTCTATAAATGGTGAAATTTACCATCAGCGTCTGTCATCATCTCAAAGGTCCATTTGTACTCGACGACCTACCGTCCAACGAGAAAGTCTACCAAAGTCTATACTTGGTTTTCATACATGGATCCTTTCTTGGATTTCATGGCCTCTAACCATTTGTCTGAATCCGGGCCCATCATCTCTTCTCCACAGCTCGTAGGTTCATCGTTGTGCAACAACCTGACCTCCAAGACAGGGTTGTCGTACCGCTTAGGAGCAGTACACATCCTTTTTGACCTACGAGGTTCGATAGTAACTTGATCCGAAGCTTCATGATCATCATCATTAACTTCCTCTTCAACTAATGTAGGCTTCACAAAAACATATTCCTGCGCTGCGCTACTCTCTGGTTGAACAAACGTTCAACAACCTCATCAAGTTCTATCTTCCTCCCACTCAATTCTTTCGAGAGAAACTCTTTCTCGAGAAAGGACCCAGTTTTAGCAACAAACATTTTATGCTTGGATCTGAGATAGAAGGTTCACCAAACTATTCTTAGGGTATTCTATGAAGATGCATTTGTCCGCTTTGGTTTGAGCACATTTGATGAAAACATTTTCCACACAAGCATCGCAGCCCCAAACATTAAGAAATGACAGCTTGGGTTTCTATGAAACCCTAATTCACACGGTGCCATCTCAACGGATTTAGATGGTGCCCTATTTAAAGTGAATGTAGTTGTCTCTAATGCATAACCCCAAAATTATAGTAGCAAAACGATAAGAGACATCATAGCACGCACCATATCCAATAGAGTACGACTATGACACTCGGACACACCATCACACTATGGTGTTCCAGGTGGCGTGAGTTGTGAAACAATTTTCACATTGTCTAAAGTTGTATGCCAAACTCGTCACTTAGATATTCACCTCCACGATCATATCGCAGACATTTTTATCTTCTTGTCACGATGATCTTAAACTTCACTCTGAATTTGCTTGAACCTTTCAAACGATTCAGACTTGTGTTTCATTAAATAAATATACACTATATCTACTCAAATCATTAGTGAAGGTAAGAAAATAACGATATCCACTCCACGCTACAAGACTCATTGGATTGCATACATCAACATGTATCATTTCCAATAAATCACTTGCTCGCTCCATCCATCTAGAAAACGGGGTCCTTAGTCACCTTGCCCAAGAGGCATGGTTCGCATGTCTCAAACGATTCGAAATCGAATAAGTCCAAAGATCCATAAGCATGGAGTTTCTTCATGCGCTTTATACCAATATGAAATTTAGCGGCAGTGCCACAAGTATGTGGTACTATCATTATTAACTTTGTATCTTTTGGCATCAATGTTATGAACATGTGTATTACTACGATCAAGATTCAACAAACCATTCTCACTGGGTGCATGACCATCGAAGGTATCATTCATGTAAATAGAATAACCATTATTCTCTAACTTAAATGAATAACCGTGTTGCAATAAACACGATCTAATCATGTTCATGCTCAACACAAAACACCAAATAACATTTATTTAGGTTCGTCACTAATCCTGAAGGTAGAGAGAGCGTGCGATGTTGATCATATCGACCTTGGAAACATTTCCAACACACATCATCACCTCACCCTTAGCTAGTTCTCCATTTATTTCGTAGATTCTATTTCGAGTTACTAACATTTAGCAACCGAACTGGTATCCAATACCTAGGTGCTACTAGGAGTACTCACAAGGTACACATCATTAACACGTATATCAAATATACTTCTGTCGACGTTGCCAACCTTCTTATCTACCAAGTATCTAGGGGTATTCCATTTCAGCAACCGCTCTCCTCATAATCAAAGCACTTAGTCTCGGGTTTGGGTTCAATTTTGGGTTGCTTCACTGGAGCAGCAACTGACTTGCTATCCATGAAGTTTCCCACCTTGCTCTTGCCCTTCTCGAAACTAGTGGTTTGACTAACCATCAACACTTGACGCTCCTTCCTGATTTCTACCTTCGCGGTGTCAAACATCGCGAACATCTAAGGGATCATTATTTCTATCTCTGGCATTTTATAGTTCATCACCAAGTTCTAGTAGCTTAGTGATAGTGACTTGGCGAACTATATCAATAACTATCTTATCTGGAAGATCAACTCCCACTCGATTCAAGTGATTGAAGCACCTAGAAAAATCTGAGGACATGCTCAACGATTGAGCTATTCTCTTTCATCTTGCAAGCAAAGAATCTTGTTGGAGATCTCATATCTCGCAACATGGGCACGAGCTTGAGATCCTAATTTCAGCTCTTAGAACATCTCATATGTTCCGTGACGTTCAAAACGTTTCGGAGCCTCAATTCTAAGCCGTAATGCATGACACACTAAACTATCAAGTAGTCATCAGAATGTGCCTGTCAGATGTTCACAACATCTACAGACGATGCTAGAGGGGTTGGCGCACCGAGCGGTGCATTAAGGACATAAGCCTTCTGTGTAGCAATGAGGACAATCCTCAGATCACGGACCCAGTCCGCAATATTGCTACCATCATCTTTCAATGCTATTTCTCTAGGAACATATAAAAATTCAAGGGAGCTACAGCGCGAGCAAGTAATCTACAACATAATTTGCAAAGACACTATTGACTATGTTCATGATAATGAGTTCAATTAATCATATTACTGAAGAACTCCCACTCAAATTGACATCCCTCCGGTCATTCGAGTGATACATGATCCAAATTCACCAACTCAAGTCCGATCATCACGTGAGTTGAGGTGGTTTTAATGGTGAACATCATCATGTTGATCATATCTACTATATGACTCATGTTCGACCTTTCGGTCTCTTGTGTTCTGAGGCCATGTCTGTACATGCTAGGCTCGTCAAGTTTAACCCGAGTGTTCTGCATGTGCAACACTGGCTTGCACCCGTTGTATGTGAACGTAGAGTCTATCACACCCGATCATCACGTGGTGTCTCGACATGATGAACTTTCGCAACAGTGCACACTCGGGGAGAACACAATTTATCTTGAAATTAAGTGAGGGATCACCTTATAATGCTACCATCGTCCTAAGAAAAACAAGGTGCACAAAAGGATTAACATCACATGCAAATCATAAGTGACATGATATGGCCATGAACTTGTGCTTTTGATCTCCATCTTGAAAGCACCGGCATGATCTCCATCGTCAGCGGCATGACACCATGATCTCCATCATATTGATCTCCATCAACGTGTCGTCATCGGGGTTGTCGCGCCCACCATGCTTCAACTAATATTGCTACCGTTTAGCGATAAAGTAAAGCATTACATAGCGCTTGATGATTAACACGCAGGTCATACAATAATTAAAGACAACCCTATGGCTCCTGCCGGTTGTTGTACTCATCGGCATGCAAGTCGTGATATTCTATTAAAAACATAATCATCTCATACATCACATATATCTCATCATGTAATTGGCCATATCACATCACAACATACCCTGCAAAAACAAGTTAGACGTCCTCTAATTGCTGTTGCATGTTTTACGTGGTTGCTACAGGTATCTAGCAATAACAATTCTCACCTACGCAAAAACCACAACGGTGATACATAAGTTGCTTTTCAACCTTCTCAAGGACCGCCTTTGTCGAATCCGATCCAACTAAAGTAGGAGAAACAGACACCCGCCAGCCATCTTTGTGCAACGAGGTTACACGTCAGTTGATGGAACCGGTCTCTCGTAAGCGTACAAGTAAGGTTGGTCCAGGCCGCTTCATCCCACAATACCGCTGAACCAAAACACGACCAAGGGAGGAAGCAATCTAAGCATCAACGCCCACAAACTCTTTGTGTTCTACTCGAGATCTCATCTACACATAGACCTAGCTCATGATGCCACTGTTGGGGAATGTTGCATGGGAAACAAATGTTTTCCTACGCACATGCAAGATCTATCCATGGTGATGAGCATCTACGAGAGGGAGAGTGGATCTACATACCCTTCTTGATCGCTAAGCGGGAAGCATTAAGAAACGCGGTTGGTGTAGTCGAACGTCTTTGCGATCCAAATTGCCGAGCGTCCCGCGATCTCATCATGTCCGTCCCGCGATCTCATCACGATCCGTCCCGCGATCTCATCATGATCCCTCCCATGGTCTCATCACGATCCGTCTCGCGATCTTGATCATGGTCCTTCCGATCTAGCGCCGAACGGATGGCACCTCCGCGTTTAGCACACGTACAGCTTGATGATGATCTCCGCCTTCTTGATCTAGCAAGAGGGAGCGGAGAGGTAGATGAGTTGTCGTGGATTTGTCACGGCACATGTCCGGGTCAACGGACTTAGGTTCGGGGCGAGACACAACTACGTGGCGGCTTGAAGGGGTTGATCAGAATCGAGAAGACACGGAGTTTTACCCAGGTTCGGCCTCTCCGATGGAGGTAAAGCCTATATCCTGCTTGTCTGGTATTGATGATGATGAAGATCTCTCGGTTACGAGGGTACTAATCGCTACCTCTAATCTCTTGTGCCTCTAATCTCTTGTGTTCTCTAAACTTGTAGACTTGTGTCTCTTGAGAACTTGTTCCTCTAGGGGTGATCTACCCCTCCTGATATAAGTGGAGAGGGTAGGTTTACAAATAGTCCTACTAGGAGTAGGATTAGGACTAGTCTCTCACGAATCCTACTCCGGGTCTTATTTCCTTTAAGGGAATCCTTCTCTCTTGTGGGCCTTCTCCTGTGGGCCTTCTCTTGTGAGCCGCCTGGTGCCGGCTCACCCGCCGGGTCTTGGGCTTGGTCATCCTATGACCCGCTTGCCGGGTCATAAATAAGATGTCATGTCTTTAACAGGTCTCCTGTGAGTTGCCTGGTCGGGTCATTAATAAGATGTCATGGATTCGGCCGGGTCTCCTGTGAGTCGCGAGGCCGGGTCATACCATGGGGTATATCTCCGACATTAGCCCCAGGTTAGCTTGAATTTATTCATGGTAAGCTCCTGAAATAAGAGTGACAAATATGTTAAGTGGCCGTCTTACTCCTTTGGCCGGCTTATAAAATGGCTTCTCAGAAATCCGGGTCTTTTCTGCATATGAATGAGTCACCTTGATAATCATATTTCTTGTCAATGTCCTTTGCAAAATATTGAGAATAAAACACCCATATGTTATTGAGTCGGCTTCCAATAAACTTGGCGAGTCATCTCCGCCGGGTTACAATTATTGATGACGCCGGGTCATTATCATTGGTGACTCCGGGTCAAGTAATTAGAATCCAACTGACTTGATAAAAAATATTGAGATGAAAATCCATCTGATGTAAAGCCGGACTTCCATTGTTGTGAAGCAGGGCGGCTTATATAAAATCTGGCGGGTTATGATCTTTTGGTAACACCGGGTCATAAGTGTTGGTGACGCCGGGTCTAACAACTGAACTCCATATTTAACATCTTGAAAATTCTCCTCAAAGTTTTTGATATGTCCATATTACCTGTAGCCCCTAAGCTCCGAGATTATCCATGATAACTTGGTGCTTTGCAATAATATTTTGGACTGTGTAGCCCCCAAGTGCCAGGTTGTCCTGCCTGCAGCAACCTGGGACTTATAATTGCTTTATACCTTATAATGCTTCGGCGGGTGTAGCCCTAAGGGTCGGCTCATCAGAAAGCTTCGGCGGGTGTATCCCCAAGGGCCGTCTCATCAGAAGGTGATGTGCCGGGTCTTCAATTTGACTCTCTTAATCTGTTGGAATAGCTAAATACTGTAGCCCCCAAGTGCCGGGTCGCACGCCTGCGGCAACTTGGGACTTTTTAGAAAGTTTGATCTGAGTGGTGTAGTCCCCAAGTGCCGGGTCAGTAAGAATTTACGGGGCTGGGACTTATAAAAATATAGAAAAGCCGGCTCATCTTCTTGAGAAAATATAGAAGGGCCAGGTCATCTCTTTGAGATAATAGGGTCTTGCTGACAATGTAATAATTTGAGCGCCGACTTGCATTAGCCCCCAAGTGCCGTGGTGCATGCTTGCAGCAACATGGGACTTGCAAAATTCATATTTGGACTTGAATAATGTAGCTCCGAAGTGCCGGGTCGTCTTCCTGCGGCGACTCGGGACTATGTGAGAATAATATGACTCACCACAATTTGTTTGAATGAATCTTTGACCGTGGTTGTAATTTAACCTGGAATGAATATCCTGAAATAATTCCTTTGTCTTTGACATGAAATTCCTGCTCGTGGTTGCGGTGCAACCCGACAAATATAAGTTTGAGAAATCCATGAGTGTTGTACATTACTACAGAGCATAATTAAATAAATCTGAGAACCGGACAATTATATGATACGACATTATATCTGACAGGGCGGCTCTTTGCAAAATAATAATTTCTCCGAGCTGGATTGAAAAACCCCAATCATTTATTACTGGTTATGATAAACCATGAAGATCCAGCCATATTGGCTATTAAAAGATCCATTTTCTCTTGCAAAACACTTAATGGCGGCTCATTTTTTAAGAGATAGTACCTGCAAAAAATAAACAAGACAGGATATATTCTGCATTGTTGTAAGGGCGGCTTGAAGAAGCTCAACCCGGAGATGTTTATACCTTTCATAACATTGCTCCTTTTCTCATAATCTTGCTCTGACCCAGCTTGATAAGTCGGCATGTTATCTGGAGGTGGGAAGCCCCCTTGATAATCCACAGCTCCACCTTTTAGCTCCCATTTGAGAGCACCTTCGTAATAGCTTTAAGGATAATTCTGCCTTTCTTGAATGCAGCTCCGGATGTATATATTTTCGTCTCTCCGTGTTTTTGTTTTACTGGCTCTTTATTGATTGATCCCCCCTTTGTATAAATCCATCTTGAACTTTTAGAGCCGGCGCTTGTCTTTGAAGATGTCACGCCTTCTCCAGTAATTTAGAGCCGACCGAGCACTTTGGAACTTGTCAACCGGAGTAGTATGACTCCGGCTCTTGTAAGATGAACTTTATCGAGAACCGGTTGTCGTAGGGTAATGTAAGCTGTACCTAAAGGTAAGAAGCCTCCATCGACAACCGCGGCTAATAATGAGCCGGAAGCGGCGTAAAGCCGGCTGTTTGCAGGGCCATGTAAGCTGTACCTAAAGGTAAGAAGCCTCCTATTAACGTTTGAATATTGTATGCGCGGACGCCGGCTGTCGATGGGAGATGTAAGCTATACCCTAAGGCAAGAAGCCTCCATCGACAACCGCGGCTAATGATTAGCCTAAAACGGCATAAAGCCAGCTGTTTGAAGGGAGATGTAAGCTATAGCCGAAGGCAAGAAGCCCCGTTCAGCAGCTACAGTTGATAAGCAACTGAGTTTTGGCGTAAAATGCCGGTTGTTAGGGTGAGATAAGCGAACCCGTCGGTAAGAAGCCCCCTTCGACAACCGCGGTTAATAAGTAACTGGAAGTGGCATAAAGCCGGCCATTAGGGTGAGATAAGCGATACCCGTCGGTAAGAAGCCCCCTTCGATGGCCACAGTTGATAAGCAACTGGAATTTGATGTACACGCTGTTGTCTTAGGGTCATGTAAGCTATACCAAAGGTAATAAGCCTCCAATAACAACATCGCTTAATGTAACCAAACTAGGCATAAAGCCAACTGTGCAAGGGAGATGTAAGCTATACCCGAAGGCAAGAAGCCTCCTTGCAACAGTTTAATAACAGATGACTGTGCAAAGGAGATGTAAGCTATACCCGAAGGCAAGAAGCCTCTTTGCAACAGTGCTTAATTGGGCATAACGCCAGCTGTGCAAGGGATATGTAAGCTATACCCGAAGGCAAGAAGCCTCCTTGCAACAGCGTAAAAGCAGACTGTGCAGGGGAGATGTAAGCTATACCTGAAGGCAAGAAGCCTCCCTACAACAATGCTTGATAGGTTATAAAGCCGGATGATAGATCAGCTGTTTTGACGGCGAACAAACAACTTCAACTCAAATTTTTGAGCCGGAAAAATTTCATCTTGCAAAGACCCGGGCTTCTCATTGAAAACGACCAAATGTGTCTTGCCATGTGTGTAGCCCCCGAGCCTCAAGTTGACTCGAAGAGGCGGCTTGAGAATCTTCATCTGAAAGTTGAGGTTGACCGTGGCGGGTTATAGATAATCCCGTATGAATTGTTTCAATGATCCAGTCGATGGTTCGTTCCGGTTGTTTGTGTGAAGTGAACCAAACTGTAGTGGCAGCAATTTATGCGCTTGTCCGTTGGGCGGCTCGTATCGTCGAGTACTGCACCTGATGTTGATGTAAATTGGACCATAGGACGGTGGACGGTTTGTACTGGTGTGCAGCCACTGGCGTGTTGATGTAGACATAGAAATCAGCCGCGGCGTTGTAAGCCGGTGCTATTGTGATAGACTCCACGACGTTTGTAAACCGGCGCATGTGACAAGAGACGGCCACGGCGTTGTAAGCCGGTGTTGTTGCGAGAAACGGTCGCTGCATTGTAGACCGGCGCAGTCACGAGAGACGGCCACGACACGGTGTTGTAAACTGACACAGATGGAGTGTCGCCGGTGGCGCTGTAAGCTGGCGTGGATGAAGAGTCGCCGGTGGAGTTGTAAGCCGGCGCGGACGGAGAGTCGTCAGTGGCGTTTATAAACCGGCACGAATGCGCGGGTCATTGGCGGCATGTTGATGTAGCCTGCACCAATACGGGCGGCAACTCCGTACTCGCAATATGACACTGCTTTTGTACTGAGTAATTGTCCTGCATACAAAAAATATCATAGGACAAAGTAGTTGTTCTCAACACAATTTAAAGTGTACTGATAAAACAAATAGGATAGATAACACCTGTAGTCTCAGTACCCACGTGGCCTTCCTCCTCCTCTTTTTTTAGCTGGGCCTTTTTCTCTTTCCCCATAAATAATCAGCATACTGGAGCAAGGCGAGGCGGAATGGGGAGGGGCGGAGCCAGCCACTGCGTAGCTGGTGAGGAGAGGCCGTGGCCGCGAGTTGGCTCAGGGCGCGATGGTTCAAGGCGAGCATGCGGTGGTAGCTCGGCCAGGGCATCTTGGAAGCACTGATCCGTAGTAGAAGTAGAGGCGCGGCGGCGGCTCGGAGCTGGCGCACAGGGCAGAGCAGAGACGGAGTCGCAGGGGTGGCCGGCGGCTGAGCAACGCAGCAGCAGTAGTTTCAACTTGTGGTGATAATGATGTACTTGACGCAATCGAACAATGAATTTTTCAGTTTCGCCTAAAGTTGTATCATGCCGGGTGATCCTGTTTGATTGATCCAGGCTCTTCTTCATCCGACTAATCATGAATTTCTTGATCCCTATAGATATCCCTTCAAAAACACAAACCACAGTGCGTGGCCCCACGGTGGGCGCCAACTGTCGTGGATTTGTCACGACAGATGTCCGGGTCAATGGACTTAGGTTCGGGGCGAGACGCAACTACGTGGCAGCTTGAAGGGGTTGATCGGAATCGAGAAGACACGGAGTTTTACCCAGGTTCGGCCCCTCCGATGGAGGTAAAGCCTATGTCCTGCTTGTCTAGTATTGATGATGATGAAGATCTCTCGGTTACCAGGGTGCTAATCGCTACCTCTAATCTCTTGTGCCTCTAATCTCTTGTGTTGTCTAAACTTGTAGACTTGTGTCTCTTGAGAACTTGTACCTCCAAGGGTGCTCTACCCCTCCTTATATAAGTGGAGAGGGTTGGTTTACAAATAGAGTCCTACTAGGAGGAGGATTAGGACTAGTCTCTCACGAATCCTACTCCGGGTTTTATTTCCTTTAAGGGAATCCTTCTCTCTTGTGGGCATTCTCCTGTGGGCCTTCTCTTGTGAGCCGCCTGGCGCCGGCTCACCCGCCGGGTCTTGGGCTTGGTCCTCCTGTGACCCGCTTGTCGGGTCATAAATAAGATGTCATGTCTTTAACGGGTCTCCTGTGAGTTGCCTGGCCGGGTCATTAATAAGATGTCATGTCTTCGGCCGGGTCTCCTGTGAGTCGCCAGGCCGGGTCATACCATGGGGTATATCTTCGACACGAGTTCTCCGGCAGCGCAACGGCGTTGCGGCGATGGTGGTGGAGGAATTCCAGCAAGGCTTCGCCTAAGCACCGCTAAAAACCGATCTAGAGGAGAAACTATGATCTAGAGGAGAGGTAGCACGTGGCTATTAGGGTTAGCTTTTCCCTCTAAATCCTCTAGTATATATAGGAGGGAGGGAGGGGAGGAGGCAGCCTCAAACCCTCAAGGTTTGGTCGAAATTGGAGGTGCAGGAGTCCTACTCCAATCCTATTAGGAGTAGGATTCCTCCTTTCCACTTGAAAACTCTTTCCACCTCTCCACCTTTGGATTTTTTCCTTCTCAAACCACTCCAGCCGCATGGGCCCTTAGAGGAGGCTTCGGCCAGCCCACCAGGCTCTGGTTTACCTCCTCCCACAACCCATGTAGCCTCTTGGGTCGAGACACCCCTCCTGATGGTCCCCTGGTACCCTCTCGGCACTCCCGGTACACTACCGATGAGCCCGAAACTTTTTCAGTGACCAAAACAGGACTTCATATATATCAATCTTTACCTCCGGAGCATTCTGGATCTCCTCGTGATGTCCGGGATCTCATCTGGGACTCTGAACAAGCTTCGGTCACCACCATACATAACTCTATACTACGAAACATCACCGAACCTTAAGTGTGCAAACCCTGCGGGTTCGAGAACTATGTAGACATGACCGAGACACCTCTACGGTCAATAACCAATAGCGGGACCTGGATGGCCATATTGGTTCCTACATATTCTACGAAAATCTTTATCGGTCTAACCTCTATGTCAAGGATTCAATTAATCCCGTATGTTGTTCCCTTTTTTTCGGTGTGTTACTTGCCCGAGATTCGATCATCGGCATCTTCATACTTAATTCAACCTCGTTACCAGCAAGTCTCTTTACTCGTTCCGTAATACAAGATCCCGTGGCTAACACTTAGTCACATTGCTTGCAAGGCTTATTGTGATGTTGTATTACCGAGTGGGCCCTGAGATACCTCTCCGTCACACGGAGTAACAAATCCCAGTTTTGATCCATGCCAACCCGACAGACACCCTTGAAGATATCTGTAGAGCACCTTTATAGGCATCTAGTTATGTTGCGACGTTTGATACACACAAGGCACTCCTCCGGTGTCAGTGAGTTGCATGATCTCATGGTCTTAGAAGCAAATACTTGACATGCAGAAAACAGTAGCAATAAACTGACACGATCATATGCTATGTTTGTAGTTTGGGTCTTGTACATCACATCATTCTCCTAATGATGTGATCCCGTTATCAAATGACATCTCATGTCCATGACTAGGAAACCATAGCCATCTTTGATCAACGAGCTAGTCTATTAGAGGCATACTAGGGACATGGTGTTGTCTATGCATCCACACATGTATCTGAGTTTCCGATTAATACAATTATAGCATGGATAATAAATGATTATCATGAATAATAAAATATGATAATAACCAATTTATTATTGCCTCTAGGGCATATTTCAACAGTTTCTTAGGGGGGGTCGCAATTGCATGTCTTTAAGAGGGGGCCGCAACTGAACGATTTTAAGGCGGGGTCGCAAATGCATGTTTTCAAGAGGTAGACTCAACTGTATGTTTTCAATGTGGGTCACGACAGCATATTTATTAAGAGGGGTTGCAGCGGTAGGTTTTAAAATGAGGTCACAATTGCATGTTGTGGAGGCATGTCATACATGCATGTGTTTTAAAGGGGAGGGTCGCAATTGCATGTTTTCATGGAAGGGGTGCTACTACATGTTTTTCTAGGGGTTCATAACTGCATGCTTTCAAGAGGATCCCAATAGCAAATTTTTAACTAGGTCGTGACTCGATGTTTTTCAGTGAAGTCGTAACTGTATGATTTATGGCAATGCGCTTGCAACCGTAAGTTATTTTTCTGCCGATTACGACTATGATGAACATTTCTTAATATTTGTGAATATCGTTATAAACTCGTAATTTTTTTCCAAATTTTTGACAATTGTTAATCTCATGAACATTATTTAAAAATTTCCTCTTAAAAAACTCTAGTTTTGTAATTCATGAATATATTTTTTATGAACAAATTCATGGACAGTTTTTTTTAAATGATTCGAAAAGAGCATAATTTGAACCTTTCATTATGAAATTTTGAGTTTCATGTTATCAATTTCTATATTAATTCACAAGCGCGCTCTAAGTATTCTCCACACACACGCGACCCAACTCCAGTGTTTTCTCACAGGAAACACCATATTGTTTTCTACATCAGAGTGTGAGCCAAAGAAAGAAAGCTGGACGCAGTCAAAAATAAAACTACGACGAGGCCCATAACTAAAGAACCCACGAGACAAGACAACGGACATTGCCCAGCCAAAGATAAACAGATTGAAGGAAACGAGCGGGTTGCCGAGCGGCTAAAAATTCCTATTCAAATTAGAAAAGACGTCAGGTGACGTGAGCTGACTGAGACATAACTATGTCTCAGCCGGCTGAGTTCCAGGCGATCCCTGTAATCCCGTAACTTATGTGCATACTAGTCATGTAGAGGTCAGATTCGTTTTCGTTATGTCTTGTATTTCCTTCAATTATAATTGGCTGTGAGGCCTAGCTTCTCAATCCGTGTGTTTATTTATATATATATCCAAGATAGGTCGACATGTAACATGGACTACTGACATACCAAGTTATGATATTGTTTCCTTCAATTATAGTTTGTCTGTATATATAATAAGTTTACCAATCCCTGGAGTGCTCCATGGTCAAGTGCTATCATTATTTTCCAATTATACTTGATGTATAAGAACTCGATTGGTGAGAATATGCATCACTTAATAATCCTGTAGACTGTGTACCTTCTACTCATGCAGAGGCGGGATGTATTTTGGTTATGCCTTGTATTTCACTGGTGCTACATTTTGAATTAACAGAAGCAACCATTTATAAAAGTATATGTTATAAGATGAAAACACAATACAATTTTCACATAAAACGAGACAAATTAGAACCGCGAAAGTACTACTACTAAAATAGTTTCTGTAACAGGTGTTATGAAAGTCTAATCGGAAGCTAATTGCCACAAGCGGTTCAAATCAAGAACAACCTATCCTCATTTTGAAAATAGCTATATTTCAAATGGCATGTAATTTAATCTCCCTCTCCTTTTCCCTCTCAACCACCAAGTGATGCACTCTTTTTGTGCATGCGCTTCAGGGGTTTGCATAGTGACCTCCATCCTCGCTTAATGCTGTTTTAAGCGGGAATAACTTAGCTAGTAACACAACACATCCTAGTTTAAATTGACTAGTGCGACAAGTAGTTAATAAGAAGAAATATGTTTATACTAATAAAACATGTTACCGTGACATAATACACCCCGAAGCGAAATGAGTCTACATCTAGATAAAATAAGGCTTGCATGATACACCACATATATTACTACCCATCATGAAAATACTAACATAGAGTAGTAACACCTGTATGTTATTAGTCAAAATTACTTTTCACTATGACCAGGATATCATCACACTTGTTCTCATTGTTGAAGGCACTAATGCAGATGACACTCGTTAATAAATATTTGTTTCGCATAACACATTTGGCGACTTGCCCGTCCATGAAAAAAATTATTTGTGGGAGAAAAACATGTTTCCTCACGACATCTCTTACATGATGCAATTATGTGTGAGAAGTGAACTTCCGAACAGTGTGACTTATGTAATACTTTTATTGTATTTTCACTACCACATTTTCCTTTTTTCCTTGACATTTTCAATTATTTGGAGATAAGTGTTTCTTACGAATTAATGCCCCATGTTTGAAATACAGATTTCTCCGACAATATTTCTCCTACGGCTGCACTTTCGTGTGATAACCTTTTTTCCAGTTGGGTGAGATAAACAAAGACGTCAGTTGAGCGAATGTGTAGTACATCCTTTTTGAATTAACCACATGCTCCCTTCTTTCTTAAATATAAGTCTTTTCAAAGGTTCTACTAGAAGACTACATACGAATGTATAGATATATTTTAGACTGTAGATTTTTTCATTTTACTTAGTGTGTAGTCCCATAGTGAAATCTTTAAAAAAACTTATATTTAGAAACAAAGGGAGTATTTCATAGACAAACGGATTACAAAAAATACATATATGGTCATCACATGAAACAAACATAGATGTTTTGCAATGTTCCATCAAAGACTCTACAAGAAGTAAAACTAGAATTTCGCTACAACAGAATCCTGTGCTATGCTGAAATGTCATCCACCATCCTCTGCCGCCCCTGCCGAGGCAACGTTGAAGAATTAGGGGAAGTGCCATCGTACACAGATCTAGAGAAACACCCTTGCATACATGTAGTACAATTGCCCAAGGGTCACGCGCTCAGTTTTGTCAGCAAATATTAGACACTGAGAAAACAAAAAATGGAAAAGTGAAAAAACAAGTGTCAAACACACATCTTATTTTATTGGGTCTTTTACATCTGTGTCCCTAACTGGAACCCACTAATCATATTTGCCCCTAATTTTAAAACCTACTCAAATTTGCTCCTCCGCCGTTAGGTGCCCTTATAGAAATGCCCTTTTGCACCGTTACCGCCCGGTCATAGGGCTTTGACCGTCCTGCAAAAAATAGCAAAAAAGAAAATCTAAAAAATCTGAAATTTTGTGGGATCAAAGATACTCAGTTCACGATGCATGCAAATTTTTGTGCTGTTTGGACATTCCATGAGATTGGGGCAAAGAAAAAACAGTAAATATGTACGCTTGTGAACAGTAATTTTTTTAAAAAGCAAGAAAATTCAGAAAAATATGAAAATTTTTGGCATCAAAAAGGCTCGGGTCTGCAAGTTGTGTGCAAATTTCTGTTGTGTTTGGACGCTGTAGGGGCTCGTGGAGAAAAAAACTAAATTTGGCTCAGGAAAAAACTTTCGAAAAAATGACTATTTTTTTTGCTAGATCTTCTCACATGTCATTTGATCACAAAAACGTGCAAGCACCTTGTGCACCCAAGCATCTTTGATGCCAAAAAATTTCATATTTTTTTGAATTTTCTTGCTATTTCATTTCAAATTTACTGTTCACAAGAGTACAAATTAACTGTTTTTCCTTGCCACGAGCTCCTGGATTGTCCAAATAGAACAAAAATTTGCACGCACCTTGCGCACATGAGTATTTTCGATCTCACAAAATTCTAGATTTTTCAAAAAAAAATCTTCTTTTTTCAGGACGGTCAAAGCTCTTTGACCGGACGATAACGGAGCAGAAGGGCATTTCTGTAAGGACACCTAACGACAGATGGATAAATTTGAACAGACTTTGAAATTAGGGACACATATGAGTAGATGGTTCGAGTTAGGGATAGAAATGCAAATGACTCTATTTTATTTGCCGAGTCATGGATTCAACACAATTTTGTTATACACGGCTTATTCCATTAAACTTGCTGTAACCGGTAAATTAATTACTCAGGACCATCACCGGCGCCAAAGGCTAACGTACAATGACGATCTACTCGTTGAACTGGAATTCACGGTAGTACTCCAATTTCTAACTCCACATGCTATAATATAGTGACGATCTAGTCGGAGTAGCTTTATTACTCGGCTTCCGATCAATTTATTATTTATTTACTGGTGTTGTGTCCATCCACATACTTCATCATGGTAGTGCATTCTTCATGCTCCTGGCATATGCCTCCAGCCTTTTCAATCCTTCTTTTGGCGAAGCTGCTTCGCCCAACTGCCTCACCATCGCACTGCCAATGATCACCCCATCCGCACCCCACTGTGCAATCTGTCCATATGCATTTATGTTTGTAATTAGTAATTACAGCTGTGGACCTTGTCAGATCTTATGAAATAATTTAAGTGGTAATCTTTTTTTAACCTGTTTTACGTGCTCAGGTTTCGATATGCCAAAGCCAACAGCAACAGGTTTGTCAGTAACCTGCAAACAGCACAAAGTCAGTGACCGAGAAATATTACAAAGAGAACTAATAAATCAGGACGGAGGTAGTACTGAGCAGCCGTCTAGACTCTTCATTCGTTGAATACAAGACCACGTGCAATAAACAAATAGTAATAAAAAAGAATTTTGCGATTATCTTTCTTTTGTGTCTTCTTGCAAATTATATGCCTACCTTTTTTATCTCTTGAATGAGGGACTCAACCCGCAGATTCACGTTTTCGCGGGGACCAGTAACTCCATTGACGCTCACCTGCATAACACGCGTAAGTTGAAGGTGGTAAATTTGAATGAACGGGTTGGATTGCATGTTCTGAAATCTACCAGGTAAATGAACCCTTCAGAAGCTTTCGTGATTTCCTTCATTCTTTCTTCTGGTATGGCTGGTGTTGTGAGCAGCACCTGAATACATGAATTGTATGTCAGATTGATAGAGCTTTCCTACTTTCTGGCAGTGCGATATCTTTTTTTCAACCGGGCTCACACCCCTTTCCATTACTTTCATAACGCAAATATGACAAGGTTCATTGTAGTTCTGGCAGTGCGATATCTGTAGTACTGTAAAGGATTTGAAATGATCGGTTGCTGATGAATGACACATATGATGGAAATACCAGCTCGAGGTTGTTCTTCCTGGCTTCACTCCATAGTGCATGCGCGGCTACATAAGGGAGATCGGGCACTAGAAGACCTGGGACGGAGATATACATAAGTAGGGAAATTGGATCAGTAGTAGCTCCTGTACCTGCATGCCAAATTGTGAGTAGAATCATCGAATGAATAGAAAAGGTTACCTACCGTGTACACCAGCTTCTTTGATTTCTGCCAACCCTCGACACAGGATAGGCCTGTAGTACGAGAAGAGCATCACCGGGCACGACAGCTCCGGCGTCACCTCCTTGAGCATCGCCAGCACGCCGTCCATTGTCGCACCGCCCGCCAGAGCCCTCGCACTCGAAGCCTGGATGATCGGACCATCCACGTAGGGGTCGGAGCAGGGCACGCCGAGCTCAATGACGTCGGCGCCACAGGCATCCAGGAGACGCAGCGCCTCCGCCGTTGTGGCCAGATCAGGATCACCGGCGGTGATGTACGGGATGAGCGCTGTCTAATCAGGTCACATCGACTCCAATATCCGGTTAGAGTCCACACACGTCAGTTACGTGCAATGTAAAACACATGTACGCACCTTTCCCTTAGCCATGAGCTTGGCCATGGTGTCCGACACGGGCCGGCTCCTCACGGTTGCTGGCTTGGCCGGCGCCGGGGCTGTCGGAGCCATGGCAACCGCCCTAATGACCGCCAGAACATTCCTCGGCTTCGGTGTCATCACCACTGCTGCTATCCGCCTAGGGAGCAGCGATGACTGGAAAGACGAAGGGTAGCAAGGCGCATGGAGCGCGAAAGCCATGTCGCTAGCTGACCGAGAAACCTTCTTGTTATTGGAGATTTAATTGTTCGAGAACGATGCATGAGCTAGCTGCGCGTGTGCACGCGTTTATAGTATCGGAAATAGTAAACTTACATGCAACACTGTAGATTTGCCTGTAAGGAAGGCACACAGCTATATCTTGGACGCTAAACCTAAGGGCTGGCCGCTTAAGCCTCTTTCAATAAAAAGGTGCTTAGATGAGGTGCTAAGTGTATTAAATAGCTTAGCAATTCATTTTTTAATGCATATGTACTTAGCTTGTTATTGTTAAATTCACTTTATTTCATTGTTGAGAAAATCGTTAACTGCTAGCTGCTCGGTTGGTTGACGAGTTGGAGATTAATAGGCTAATCGGCAAGTTATCGGCCATTTAATCAATTAATTGGACGATTTATTACTTAATCGGCTACTCGGTGGTCCTACGAGTAAGGATTAATTGACAAGTTAACTGGTTAATCGGATGAATTCTTGAACAGGGCTTTATTTAATGATTTAGCACCTAAACTCTTTCAAGCATTTGCCCACTTCTCTCGTTTAAGTGGTTTGACTAGGTGCACGTGCTTGACATTGGTTCTTTCTCGGGTCACCAAAGTGCTTTCTCTCCTCTTTAATTGTTGTGCCATGTCTTGTTATTTCTTATATGGCATACTTAGCACCTATCCATGGTGGAGCACTAGCAAAGGCCTTATAGATAGAAACTTATTAGCCTTTCTCAGTGTTCCACCTTGTATTGGTGCTAAGGCTGCCTTGTAGGCAAATCTGATGTGACAATATAATTAAGAGGAAAGAGATGAGTTTGATGATCTTAGAAATAAACAATGGCAAGCGCAGGACCTAGGCAAAACACTTAAATGAAGGAAGTTCACCAATGCATGCAAGAGTTTAGTTGCTAAATCATTTAATAAAATAAACTTAGGTTGGTTGTAATGAGAGTATCGTAGCTAGTATCATGCATGCCAACTACGCAATTTTGATGATGTGTCATAGAATTAAATAAAGAAAAAGAAGGTTGAGTATCATATCATGATACCGTATCATAATAAATGCTATGCTACTATGTGTCATGCATGGCAATAAATAAAGTATTATATGATAGTAACATATGATATTATGCATTAGGGAGGTAGTATCATAAACTAGTATCATATGCATGATACTAATATATGATACTCCCGATTACAATCAGCCGCAACAACAAGTTAATCACCTATGCATCGGGGCCTTTAATTGCTAAACTATTTAATGTGCTTAGCACCTCATCTAAGTACTTGTGCATTGAAAGAGGCCTTAGAGAACCTCTTACCGATTCCCTATAATTCTTTAGTGAAGGATAATAGACGACTAATGGGACGTAGTAGAACTCGCAAACCATTAGTGGAGGAAGAAATTAGGGCTATTTGCATTTTTGTCCCTAACTCGAACCACCTACTCATATTTGCCCCTAATTTTCAGCTATGCTCAAATTTCCCCCTCTATCATGAAGTCCCCTTATAAAAATGTCCTTTAGGGCCGTTACCGTCCACTCAACGGGCTTTGACAGTCTCGATGAACAATATAGTGCATTTTTTCAAAGTATTTTACCGAGCCAAATTTTTCTTTTTTTTCCACGAGCTCCTACAGTGTCCAAGCACAACAAAAATTTGCACACCCAAGCATCTTGGACGCCAAAAACTTTCAGATTTTTTTTGAATTTTCTTGCTATTTTTTTGAATTTACCGTTCACAGGCGTATAGTTTTATTTTTTCCTTCGGTATGAGCTCCTGGAATGTGCAAATAACACGAAAATTTCCACGCACCTTGGGCACCCAAGTATCTTCCATCCCACTCAGTTTTTTTAATCTATTTGCTATTGTTTTATAATTTACTATTCACCGAGTTACTACTCACGAGACAGTCAAAGCCCATTGACCGGATGGAAACGACACAGAATGGTAATTCTATGAGTGCACTTGATGGCAGAGGGGCAAATTCGAGCAGGCTTCGAAATTGGGGGCAAATCTGGTAGTGAGTTCGAGTTAGGGACACAGATGTTAAAGACCCCAAAATTATCATGCTTGACCCAAAAACTTCGGCCAAGTCTCTTAAATATACTCGACCGAGGCCGCGCCGAGTAAAAATTCTGGCCCTCTTTTCTCCCGCCAGAGCGGCCACCCCTTCCCTTCCCGACACCGTTGCCCCTATTGCCGCATCCAACACCGATGCCCCTGATTCTGGTAGGCAAGACCTGTTCACACCTTGCCAGTCACCATCGTCGAGACGTCATCGTTATAGACGACCCCTTTGCGCACCAGAAAAGAGGTTGGGTACCAAAAATGTCCCCCTGGCCACCCTCACCGACACCACAGTCGACAGCAAGCTCAATGGCAAGGTCGCCGCGTCTCTAGCAATGACAGTTCGCCCTCCCGCTGCTCCAGTTAGGGATATTGCGACACAACAATGCTTCTCAAGATACGAGATGGCACAATGCAATTTGTTAGTGTCAACAAGTGGTTGGAAGGTTAGAAATATGGTGATACCTCACACTATCAGGGATATAAGTCTAGATTTGACGCTTTTGTATTTTAGTTATATAGATTAGCATTCTCGTCAATAGCAAGGTGTCTATGATGACTTTGTTAATCTTCCAGCTTTACCGCTCGAAACAGGTTTTTACTAAACATTAGGTGAGTGCGTGTTGTAAGTGTGTGTGCACATGTGTCTCTATGTTGTAATCGATGTTCTAAAATAGGAAGAATTGTACACCCTTGTAACATCCCACATTTTCTAAATATGGAATGTTACTATAATTGTTAAGGCATATCATTGTTTCTACGCATATTTAAAATTTTGGAGTTATGAAATATTCTAATGAGAGGTAATAAAAGGACTTTCCCAAATATTCATTTGAAACTTATTTTTGTTTTTCAAATACTCAAATACTCTCACATCTCAACGATTCTTTTGAGGGAAGATAACATGACTTCTTCATTTGTGCAAAAGAAAGAGTTGGAAGTCCACTAAAACTTATTTGAAAGTCTTTTGAATCAAAGTTGGAAGTAGATCAAAGTTTGGATTTCAAATATTTATTCCCATTTATTCAAATAAAATAAAGAGAGGTGATAAAAGGACTTCTTCAAAAGAAGCGATAAAGGATGGAAATTGAATATGAAAATTAAAATTATTTTATTTGAATTTTTTGCAAATTATTTTTGTTTCGAATTTTATTAGCTTAGCAAAAATGATTGTTTTAAGATATTCCATTTTAGGCCACAACAATAGTTCACAGGCTATTATATAAACCTATATTATATTTTGAATTTTTCTGGATTTTTCCTAGAAATTTTTCCTTGTTATTTTTGTGTGTTCCTCCTACTGCAAAAATAAAATATAGAAATGGTTTAGGTATCGAATATGTTTTTTGAATATAGAAATGTGTTGGACAATTAAATTATTTTTATGCCATTATCGCTTTGTCATCAAAGAATGCAATTTGAGATTTGATTATCTAAAGTTTTCACTCGGTGGAAGATGCATGCTTTCTAGTGTCGCATCTTTCCATAGAGTGACCGTCTTCTCAGCTTCTTGTCCTTCCTCTCCAATCGAGTCGGTGAGCTAAAAGTCGACCTCCTCCTTCTCCTCCGCTCATGTCACTATTTTTCTTGTCGAGAGGTAAAAGTCGATGATAGTTGGAACACCTACAAGTGGCCTATGTTTTATCGAAATGTTGATTCATTTCTATTCCAACAAAATTCACGTGCTCGATATGTCCTATTTTAGCAAAGGTCATGCTGAGATTTTTGTGGATTTCAGTAGGACTTTTGCTATATTGTAGGGAATATGGAGTGTCAGTGATTTGCCGGAACAAGAAATAAATGACATTACGACAATACATAGGCCATTTTTTATATCATTACTCAATAAATGTAATGTTAAATGGCTGATGCTTAGGGTTGAATTTCAGTGCGTGTGCTCCTCGTATGACTTTCAACCATTTACTGAAGGAGGAGTCACGAATGTTGTGCGGGGGTCGTTTTCTCTTCATCTTCTCGTGATATATACATTGGTATAATACGCGAGAGAAGTAGGGGAAGTGACCATCACCGATGGTCGAAATATCAGAGAGGAAGAATCCCTAGTGTTGTCGTGGGGGTCACTTTCTCTTCTTCTTCTCACGATATATACCTTGGTATAATGTGTGAGAGAATTAGGGGAAGCGACCATCTCTGACGGTCGAAATATCAGAGAGGTAGAATATCGATTGTTGTTGTGGGGGTCGCTTCCTTGTTCTTCCCCAATGTGCTATACATTTCGATAATGCACACAGGGACGAAGGCAGGAGCGGCCAACCCCGACGGTCGTAATGTCTGCCGAGAGGAAGAACGTGGACTGTTATCGTGGGGGCGCTCTTCCTCTTTCTCCTCGTAATAGACCTTTTGGTAATGCATGGGGAGAAAGAGGGAGCAGCCATCACGGACGGTCATAATATTAGTGTGAGGGAGTGTCCACCACACATAAACCATCATATCACTATGATGGACTGATACTTATGACATGTGTTGGGTTTTTCGTGAAGAGGCACGGGTAATTGTAGCACAATACAGGTATGTATTTCCCTCAGTTATGAAACCAAGGTTTATCGAAGCTATAGGAATATCAATCCACAACCGTCTTTAGTGGTTGCACACAAAAGAGCAAACAACTTGCACCCAACGCGGGCAAGAGGGTTTTCAATCCCCTTGATCTCGTTATTTGCAAGCAACTGAAGTGTGTAGATAATAGTTGATAATTGTAAATTGCAAAATAAATGAAAAGGTAAATAAGAACAACAAGGTATTGACAGGTTTGTAAATATATAAGTGAATAGACCTAGGGGCCATAGTTTTCCCTATCGACATGTCTCATGAAAATAAACATATGAAGGGTAAACAAATTAATGTTGGGAAATTGACAAAAAAGTGGATAGTTATGCGATGTTCACGACAATGATCATGTTTATATAGGCATCACATCAAAGACTAATAGGCCGACTCCTGCCTGCACCTATTACTATTACTCCACTTCAAGAGCGCTTCTATGCTTGCCTCTCTACGTATTAAGTTCATGATAAACATAGTAATGCATGGAGAACGATGACATGATGTACACAAAGTAAACTCAAGAAATATGAATAACACTATCGTTTTATCCTTAGTGTCAACAACAAAAAGATGTGACTTGTCCCCTTCTGTCACTAGGATATAGAAAGTTATCACGTTGAACCCACTACAACACACCTCTCTCATTGAAGAAAGATCAATCTTCTTGGCCAAATAAAATCAATAGATCAGAGAGAATTACGAAGCTATAATGATCATGCAATTACGAATCATAATAATTTCTGAGAAGACTCAAATACTTTTCATGAATAATCTGAACATAAACCCACAAGTCATCAGATCCTAACAAACTCACTACACAAAAGAGTTACATCGGATGGACCAAAGCGAACATGCGATGATCATTGTATCGAAGATAAAAAGAGAGAGTGATATCCATCTAGGTATTAACTATGAACACGCAGGTCTGTGGTGAACTACTCACACATCATCACGAGGGAAGCAAGGTTGGTGAAGAGGCCCTCCGTGATCAACCCCCTTCTGACAAGGTACCAGAACGGAGCTCCAGATGAGATCGCATCGGAAAAAGTGTTTCGGGATGCCCTCTAGGGTTTTCGGAATATATGTGAATTTATAGGCCAAAGAATGGGGTCAGGAGGGGAGCTAGGGAAGCACAAGCCATCAGGGCACGACCACCCCCTTGGGTGCGCCCTGTTGGCATGTGCCCCCCTCGTGCGGCCTCTGGCCTTCTCCCAAAGCTTCCAGGTTTTCTTTTGGTCTAGAAAAAAATATAAAAAAGTTTTGGGGCAATTGGACTTCATTTTGTACTGTAAACCTGAAAAGTAAAAAATATGCAAAAAACAACCGGCACTCGGCACTGTGTCAATAGGTTAGTGCTATAAGAAATACTATAAATTGGTAAGTTATTACTCAAAAAGTATCCTAGAATGTAATAGCATAGAACAATAAAAAATTATTGATATGTTTGAGACATATCAAGCATCCTCAAGCTTGATTCATGCTCATCCTCGAGTAAGTAAATGATAAAAACAGAATTTTTGATGTGACATGCTATCCAATATGTAATCTTTCGCATATGAATGCATCTTGTAGTGTACCAGGATGTGTAGTGATCTAGTGTAACGTGTAGATAATGATGAATGGTGGCTTTGCCACGAATACTATGTCAGATATATGATCATGCAAAGTAATATGATGATGAACACACAAATCATGTGATGGAATGGTGGAAGTTGCATGGCAATATATCTCAGAATGGATATGGAAATTACATAATAGATAGGTATGGTGGCTGTTTTGAGGAAGATATAAGGAAGCTTATGTGTGATAGAGTGTATCATATCATAGGGTTTGGATGCACCGATGAAGGTTGCACCGACACTCGAGGTGAGAACCGGCAATGCATGGTACCGAAGAGGCTAGCAAATTACGGAAAGGTGAGAGTGCGTATATGCATGGATTCACATAAGTCATAAAGAACTGATATACTTATTGCAAATACTTATTAGCTCTCTCAAAGAAAAGTACTACCACATGACCCTAGGGAGGAGGTTGGTAGTAGTTAACCATCGCGCACCCCCGATTCGAACAACACGATATGATTTCATTTCACACATAAAAATTCTCACACATCATCACCATGCCATAGTCAACACTTAGATGAATAGCAAATAGAAAGATTTAAATACCAATATTTCAACTAACCAATGATCATGTACTCATGCCATTTCATATTACTACATCAATATATTTAAAACATGTTTCTTCTTTAACGAGCTACATGCAAGTTTTTATTATATCCCCCTTGAATATTTATCCTTTTTGGACTAGTTTTATAACACATGCCCATTATCTTTCCAATTTATTAGACTCTACAAAATATTGAAGTTAAGCATGATAGTTCAATTATTTCTCCAAAATTTGAATGCCGTCGTGCTCTAAAAGAGATCAATGAAGCAGTAGAGCAACTCCCTATCTCAAAAGAAATTACTTAAGCATATAGAGTATTGTAACAAATTATGATGACCAGGTGTCTCTCTAAAATATGTGTGTCCAGATAACAATGATTGTGGCAAACTAAAGGAAAAGTAAAATATAATACATGATGCTCCAAGCAAAACACATATCATGTGATGAATAAAAATATAGCTCCAAATAACATACTCATAGATTGTAGACGAACGAGGGGATGCCTTCCGGGGGATCCCCAAGGTTAGGTGCTTGGGTATTTCTTGAATATTACCTTAGGGTGCCTTGGGCATCCGCAATCTTATTGTCTTTCTGCTCCTTATTCCTTCATCTATCGCCGTCTTACCAAAAACTTGAAAACTTTAGCACACAAAACTCAACAAAACCTTGTGAGATTCGTTAGTATAATAGACATATAAAATAATTTAGATACTATAATAAATTGATTCATATTATATTATTACATAATAGGTATTGTATTATAACTTTTCCATGGCTTACACCCCCTTGATATAATTCATAGCATCATCAAAACAACTAAACTAGGCAAGCAAAAAACTTAATCTATCTATAACAGAATAGTCGGTAATGATCTGTACTAAAACCTAGTTCTCTTGCTCCGAAAATTCTGGAAAATTAGTAACACCTAGAAAACTTCTATAAAAATATTGTGTAAAAATTCTGATCAATAAGACATTCTAGTAAAATGAGAGAAATTCTGCATTGGGCGTAAAAGTTTCTGTTTATGCACAACATCAATTCTACTATCTTCCAAATCGTCCCAAAGGCTTTACTTGGAAAGAACAACAATTTAAACATATAAACACAATCATTATAGTATCATTAATCATGTCAAAAAAACATAAAAAAATAAAAAAAAAGATAACTATCGGGTTGCGTCCCAACAAGCGCTATTGTTTTATGCCCATAGCTGGGCATAATGCATATTTTGAAGTATTGTTCTCCTTGATGTATTTTAAAATTAAATCATCAAAAACCTTTATTAACAAGTCCCTATTCATCCACTTGTCTAGTGGGTAAAGTCTAATTTTTAAAGGGACTATGCTTGGTGATTTTAACATTCGTAACATCATTATTGGGATCATCGCCACAAAGGTCCTCATATAGGACATGGATTTCATCATCAATAGGTTCTCTATCCATACTTTTCAAAGATTCCTCATTAAACCCTTCATCAATTCGTTTAGTAATGCACTCAAAAAATTTCAGAAGCATTATGGTACAATGATTTTATTAAGAACTCATGAGGAACTGTTCTCCTCAAAATCTCACCATAGCCATGATAATCCTTAGATTCTAACCTACGCATCTTATCTTTATCATGACAGACTTCCTCTATTGGAGGTTGTTTAGATCTAGTTTATAATAAGCAAAAAAATCCTAGCTTTCTTATTAAATAGTCAAATTCATGCATCATGATGATGTCCACAATTTTCGTGGCTTTAGGATCATGTATGCTAGGGAGACTTAGGAACATTTTCTATAGGAAGGGATGTAGACGAACAAATTTTCTTTCTAATTTGACTACAAGCATAGAAATGGCATCCACATAAAAAATTTGTTTGATGAAGTATAGATCACCAAACAAGTGGTATGACTCCCGTACATTCGAAAAATTATTGAATGACATTCTTTTCAATAACGTTACCAGGTCCCACATGATAAATTTTAGTTCTTAAGAATGGAGGGCTATCAACATGAGGAACTTGATTCTTTGGAGGACCATGACTAGAATCAAACAAATTAGGTTTTTAATCCTTATATTCACTAGCACTATCTGACTAGCACTCTCAACAATAACTTTACAAACTCACACATGATGTCAATTTCAAGCAAAGCAAGGAAACAAGTAAACTAGAAAAGTAAGCAAGCAAGAAATGGAAATATTTTTGTGTTTTCATATTTTTTATATGAACAAAAATATAAAATCAAATAAAAAGTAGAACAAGTGAATGCTAATTTGTGTGAAGGGACTTGACAAGATTTTTATGATGTCCCCCGATAACGGCACTAGAAATTCTTCCTGCTACTTGTGAGCGGCGGTGGGATTTTTCCCAAAGAGGAGAGGAGATACAACATAGTAGAGATAAGTATGTCCCTCAGTGAGAACTAAGGTTATCGAACAAATATTATAACCTAGCAAACTCCTTTCAACTACACCTACCCACACAAAACCAAATACTTGCACCCAACGCGGGCAAGAGGGTTGTCAAGCCCCTTGAACTTCTTACTTGCAAGGATTAAATCTTGATAGAGATACATGACATAAAATAAAAATAAAATAACAGTAAATAAATTGCAGCAAAGTATTTTTAAGTTTTTAAAATTTATGTTTAGGTAGACCAGGGTCATAGTTTTTGCACTAGATTCTCTCTTGAACATAGTATACGATGGGTAAACAAATTACTGTTGGGCCATTGACAGAATTGTGCGTAGTTATGACATGTTATTCACGACAATGATTATGTATATAGGCATCACGTCCATAAAAAAGTAGACCCAAACGATCCTGCATCTACTACTATTACTTTAGCAATCAACCAAAACGATTCTGCATCTATGGTATTAAGTTCATGACAAACAGAGTAACACATTAAGCAATATGACATGATGTAGAAAAATTAAGACAAGAAATATGTTCATACTCCTTCGTTTTCTCCTTAATGCTAATAATACAAATACATGTCTTGGCCCTTTTGTCACTGGGATATAGAACACCACAGGATTGACCCATTACAACGCACCACTCACACTGAAGATAAATCAATCTAGTTGGCCAAACCATACTGATATATCAGACAGAAATATGAAACTATAACAATCATGCATAATAGATTTAGAAAAGTCTCAATTAATTTCAATGAATAATATGATCATTGACCCATAATTCATCGGATCCCAACAAACACACCGCAAAAGAGGATTACATCGAATATATCACCGCGAGGATGGCGATGAACATTGTATTGAAGATCAAAGAGAGAGAGAGAAAGCCACTACAAGAAATATGCTAACTTACGACCGTCAATATTGGTCACCGAATGGTCATTGATTTTCATTTACGACCTTTTTCTGACCAAGAACAGTTGGTCAAAAGCTGAGCGTCGTTAATGGAAATTAACCACCTTCTTTGTGATATGGTCGTAGAAGGTTACGACCAAAATAAAAGGTCGTTCGTCCTACGACCAATTGTTTTGGTCGCTGGTTGTCTGCCCATGCCATGTCGGATCCAACGTGGCAAAATTTCGACCAATTGGATTGGTCGTTGATAAGATTCAGCCCGGTCCAATTCGGTGTCTATATGGACCGAGCCCATTAATTCAGCCTTTTTAATATGTATTTTTCCTGTTAATTTTTGCTAGCTACATGGCCCTAGCCCAGCAATTCTGCCTTTTATTTTCTATGATGCAGCCTTTTACAGTATACTGATTTTATATTTTCAACAATTTTATTTTGCAGCTGGTCCCACAAGTCAGATTGGTCCCACTTATCATGCTTATCTCAAAATTGGTCCCACACATCACAAATTTCCAAAATTGTCAAACAACCATGATAACTGGCAGCCCTTGTCAGGTTTTCATTTCACGGGTATTCAAATCACATACACAATCATTATTTCGAACAATCCAGGGAGAAATTGAAATTCGCCCAAAACAACACTATATTAGTCTTTTATACAATCGTTACAGTATACTGCAACCAAGATAAGCCTACTACTGCCTACAATGTGATAGCCTGGCTTATTAGGGATGATAGACTACTCATATCAAGAAGAAATTCCTTCATTTCCAGGATCCCATTCAAACAGAACTGGCCTCACAGATCAATACTAGTATTTTCTGCGCACTTTGTCCTCACTCATGCGCACCTGGGACCAACTTCTTGGTCGGTCACCCATCCTAGAACTAATCCAAGCCAAGCACGCTTAACCTGGGAGTTCTGTTTGAATGGGCTCCCGGAAAAGAAGGAATTCCTTATTGATATGAGTAGTCTATCATCCCTAGTAAGCCAGGCTATCACATACACCACCACTTAGAGGAACCGACGTCCTCGTCGGATCACAGGAACATTCCCTCTTGACACAAACGTCTGTGCTTCCAGTCCGATACATGTGTCCTTCTTTGTGCCACGACGGGTCACCAACTTCGTGAACAACATGACCGCGCACCTATCAGCAAACATCCGTGTAACTGCGGACCTCGCTCTGATACCAACTTGTCATGCCCAAGATGCACGCTTATCCATTTTAAGGCACGGGGGCCTCATCAAGGGATAGAGGTGCATCTTGACGTTCACAAGTATAGCATCATTACATCATACATACAAGAAGGGAGGAGTATATGAGTTGGCTTAGACTCGCCACAAGCTAAATGACAATCCACAAAGAGTTCAATCATCAATCTGAAGACAAGGTCTGACTATGGATGAAAACAAACGATAAAAGCAGATGCAATGATACTATCTCGCTATCCCAAAGATCACGACCATGGTCCTCTACTCATCCGGATAAGTCACATACATCCTGCCTCTTTCCTCGTCATACTCCCACTAGAGTTGCGTCAGATCGTCCTGCACGAACTCATCTGTACCTGTACCTGGATTGTTGTAGTAATCTGTGAACCACAAGGACTCAGCAATCAAGCGCCCGGGTACCGAGACTATTCAAGCTTATAGGTTGGGATGGGTATGTGTTTAGTTTGCAGCAGCACTAAGCATTTATGGTGGCTAAAATTACGTAACATGAAAATAAATATGTGGCCTACGATAAACGATCGAATCTAGAGTGACCTCTATGAGATCCTGAACACTTACTTACGTCAATCATAACCCCACCGTGATCTCTCTCGGTTCATGTTCACGAGCAGAGACGATCACGGTTACCCACACAGTTGGTGCATTTTATTAGAGTTTACTTCAAGTTAACTATAACCGGGTGTTAAACAAATATCCAAGTTGCCACATAACCGTGGGCACGGGTTTCCGAAAGATTTGACCCTGCAGGGGTGCTCCAACTAGTCCATCATAAATTAACCACACTCTACGGGAATAGCCCCGACCATAGATCTCGTGATCATCCTAGGCAACTCCAAAGGAATTCCAACACCTCGAGATAACACGAAGAAAGTCAGATCCCTCACGCAAGACACTCGATAAAGGTAAAACAAGTCCAGCAAGACCACCCGACAGGCCAGATCCCAATAGGAGCCGCGCGTATCTCTGTCTCAGGGCACTACCAGATGGGACTAGCTACAGGTAAAACAAATCCTCAAGTTGCCTTGAGGTGGCCCCGTAGGAAGCCCGTTTTGGACCAACACTCATGAGGAGCACTGACTCGGGTTGTTGATTAGTTATCCACAGGGTAGCTAAGCCCTATGCAATTTTATTAAGTTGTTAAGAAAATGTAGTACCAATGATGGGATTTGCCAGACAAGTTTTAATCTTAACCGAATAAACAAGGGGGTCTCCATAACAACCCCGAGCATGTTAAGAGCGCAAAGTATGGAAACATAACACCGGTAACAAGAAACTATGACGGTAACAGCGGAACAAAACACCTAGCAAAAGGCCGAGCCTTCCACCAATACCAAGATATATATGTGTAATAAATTAAATAACAGGTAATATTGTGATATACAAAATCCATGTTATCACATGGATACATCCTGCACCTGCAACTAAGAACGCTATAAGAGGGGCTGAGCAGCGATAACTTAGCCAATCAAAGGTTTGCTAGGATGTGGAGGGTTAGAGTCTATCATGGCAAATAGGAGGCTGACATTCAAGTGGTAGGTAGTGCAATTGTAACGATAAGAGCGAGACAACTAGCAAGCGAAAATAGTGTTGGGATCCGGGTATGATCATCTTGCCTATTGGTTCTTCAATGGAACAAGTAGCGGGATCCTCGTAGTTGTACTTGCCTGGCTCTTTGTACTTAGGTTCAACGTTCGCATCTACCCCAAAGAAACAGCAATAATAAACAAACAACCATGGTGCAATGCACAAGCAAGAATGATGCATGCTTATGTGAAGAGTTTTAGCATGGCAATCCTAACTAGTCATGTTTCACATGCAAGGATTGGTTATTAATGAACCTGGATAGAACCTTATGTTAAGTTATTTAGACATGCATGAACATGGAAAATATGGATGCATCATGCAAAAACGATACAAATGCATATGTAGAACGTAAGAAATGGAGTTACGGTTCTCACGATACGCTCACGACAAGATACGAAGGCAAAATACAAGACAAGAAAGACCTAGGCCTTTCCTTGGCATTCCAAGGTAGCCACTGGTTAGGCAATGAAAAACCAACCAAAATAGAGCCAAATATCAAGCAATTCCATGGAGTATATCTCCCACAAGTCACAAAACAATTAAACAAACAATCTGCCACAAAACAGCAACATAGCAACCTTCACAGCCAATAACTTGAGCAACAGGAATCCTACAACCACAAACAAGGTATCGAGAGAAACTACATAACATGTTTATCAACTTATCCAATTACCCAATCTGGAAAGGAGGCACACATCAATAAGCATGAATCTCACAAGTTGGCATGATGAAACAGAAATCTGGGACTTAGTGAAAATAACAGTTTTCTGGAATCTGAGTTAACCTGATGGCAAGTTGACAGCAGAAACTAATGGTGTTAGAGACCACCTCATGGAATGAAAATTAATAGGATGCTAGAAGACAACATGTACTTCAAAAAGCTAGCACTGAGCTTGAGCTAATTCACAACATATCACAAGATAGCAACCACTCTTCATGGCATAAAAATAACAGCAGATTCTCAAACTTAGAAATATTTGGCATGGTTGAAAACAGCAACATTTTAGTGGCTACTTTAGAGCATGGTTCTCACTTGTTTGCAAGTTGATCATGACAAAGATAAATACCATGGCCTTCTACACATCAAAGACAACCATATTCATGTTGGCACAACCATCATAGCATGCATGGATTAAAGATGGCAAAAATGACAAAATGGCATTATGAGATAAAATGACATTTTGTCAAACTTGCTCAAAAGACCAAACCAATTCCACCAATGGCTTCCTGATATTTCTCTACCCCAAATTCATGTATCATACTCATATAGTCAGATGGAGCATCATGACAAAAACTACCTAGCAAAATCATCATCCACTCCTATAAGTGAAAACTTACCCAAAATGCTCATGTGCAAAAATGAACATGTACAGATTTGGAATTATAGCTACAATTGGAAATATCTAATTATCACCATATATCAACAAAACGCACATTAAAACAAATAGGGTATGACAAGTGGGGCATGGACCCACTTGTCACACACACACACACACTACACAAGCATGCACACACACATGGCTACATATGCACAAGTGCATATGGGCACACCCACACTCATGAACACACACACCACTATGTGTGTGGGTGCTCATCACACACAGATATGTGCACACATATATGCACAAGTGCATATATGCACATACACATGTATTTAAGCACCACACACACACACATACACTCACATACACATATTTCTAATAAACAGAAAAGGGTAGAAAGAAAAAACACATCTATACATGTGGGTATACACATACACACACATACATAACACATCAGAAAAGAAGAAAATAAAACAAAAGGGAAGAAAATAAAAAGGGGGGGTTGGGGATCGAACCCTAGACCTACTGGTCTGCACCCCCGAGCGCACACCACTACGCTACTGCATCGGATCTTAACAGGAGAGGGCATCGAGCCCACTAGTACTACACTTCGCGCAGCTAACTGACAAAACTGAAGAAGACCCGCACTCTACGGCGACAGCAATGGCGGCGACAATTCCGATGACCACACGGACGCTCCGGTGACGCCAACAGGCACAAACGAAGAGGGGATCTATGGGGTCCCATTCCTTTGCTCATCTTGCGATGAGGAGGATGGAGGCAAGCACAAGCCCTCACCTTTCCGACCGGCGGCGATGGCACTACAACGATGACACGACGGACCTATGCAGGGAAGAAGGGGCAGCAGGGACGCGACAGCTCACCGAGGGGTCTCGGAGGCGCGGGGGGATATGGATGACGACGAGACGGAGGGGTATAAGACGCTGGCAACGACCTTGCTCCTTGCGGATGACGGCGCACGAAGCGGCTCTACGAGGAGGTGCTCCTCACCCCCTAGCAGCGGGAATGGAACGCGGGCGACGATTCCGTGCTCCACGCCATCTCCACCGGTGACAAGGGCCACCGGAGACGTGGGAACGACGGTGAAGACGACCGACGCGACCTTCTCTGAACTTACCTGCGCTCTCTGAACCTCACCAAGGGGAAAGAAGAAGGGGAGGAGGAGAAGGCTAGAGAGGGAGATGGGAGCAGCGGTGGCTGGGAGGAGGAGCGGAACCCTAGGGCGAACGGGCACGCACGTCGTGGGGGGTTAAGTACCCCGAAGCTGATGGTGTCGGACGGCAAAAAGGGACGGCTAGCGCACTCTCTCTACACTTTGAAGCTGACGACGAGCAACGGGAGCAGGTAGCCGCTAGGCCACCTGGGCTGGGTCACGCGGGGAAGAACCGGTCCAGTCCCCTCTCTCTCTCTCTCTCAAAGAACAAAACCAGCAGGTTTTTCTATTTTTTTTAAAACAAAATATCTCACTTACAAAAGCCCTACAGAAATGAATAAAGGGTTTTGATGAAACAAAAACACTTTTACTTACAAAGATATAAGACCCCTTTAATAAAATTATCATGTTGATTTTTAGAGAAACTAATTTAAATAGTTTATAAAGCATCAACCCTTTGTTATTTCAAGACCCAAATTCATATAGCTCAAAACAACAAAAGAACTACACACCCAATTTTAAAACATTGTAGACTACCTCCTGAACATTTTTAAACAATTGTAATAGCAAGTTAAATCTGTTGATAAAATGCCAATGGAATAAGAGGTTATTAGGTTGGGATTGTTTGAAAATAATAAGAGAGGGGGAAGGATATGGAGTGTTGCACCACCCACACTCTAACCACATCACACATCACAAGATCACTCCCAACCACAACAAGGTCACATCACAAACAAAGGCATGGCATGATGATGAATGGTATGATGCAAGATGCATGAATGCATGAGACAAGGCATGACAAGGAGCAAACTCATTCCATTAAACTCATGACAACAAGGTTCACATAGGTTACATGCCAGAAAAGGTAGGGACATCACTTGGGCTGTCACAACTCTCCCACACTACAAGAGGATCTCGACCCGAGATCTAGGAACGAAAGAACTCTGGAAATTTGGAACGGAGAAGGTCCTCACGTTCCCAAGTAGCTTCTTTGTCAGAATGATGAGACCACTTCACCTTGAGGAACTTGATTGACTTGTTGCGAGTCTTATGCTCAGTTTCTTTGAGAATTGCCACTGGATGCTCATGATAAGAGAGGTATTCTTGGAGATCAATGTCTAGGAGGTCAATGGTACGCTAGGGAGTCTTGAAGCACCTCCAGAGCTGAGAAACATGGAAGACATCGTGCAGATTTGCGAAATTTGGAGGAAGTTTTAGTCGATATGCAAGTTCACCTCTCTTGCCAACAACTTTGAAAGGACCAACAAAGCAAGGATCTAGCTTCCCTTTAATTCCAAACCGCTGAGTGCCCTTCATGGGAGAGACTCTGAGATAGACTAGATCATCCACTTGAAAGGAAAAATCCCGATGTTTGTTATGGTAATAACTCTTCTGTCGGTACTGAGCTGCTTTGAGGTTCTCGTGAATGACACGGCACATCTCTTCTGCTTCAGTGATCATGTCATTGCCCAATTTTGAACGCTCACCGATTTTAGACTAGTTAAGCGGGGTACGACACTTCCTGCCGTAGAGAATCCTGAAAGGGGCCTTGCCTGAGCTATCCTGAAAGCTATTGTTGTATGAGAATTCAGCATATGGAAGGGAGTCTTCCCATTTCATGCCGAACGAAATCACACAGGCTCTGAGCATATCTTCAAGGATCTGATTGACTCTCTCAACTTGACCACTTGTCCGCGGATGGAATGCAGTGCTGAAATGGATATTGCTACCCATAGCAGTCTGGAAGGACTCCCAAAACTTGGAAGTAAAGAGGCTTCTACGGGTAGATGATATGAGCTGAGGAATACCATGCAAAGAAACTATCCTTGACGTATACATATCTGCAAGCTGAGCTGCCGAGATAGATTCTTTGACTGGAAGGAAATGAGCAACTTTGGTCAGCTTGTTGATAACCATAAAGATGGCATCATTGCCTCTCTTGGACTTGGGAAACCTAGTGACGAAATCCATCTTCACATGATCGAATTTCCACTCTGGGATTGGCAAAGGCTGAAGGAGACTTGTTGGACATTGATGGTCCGCCTTCACTCTGCGACAAACATCACACTCGTTCACAAACTAAGCAATTTCACATTTCATGCGAGTCCACCAGAAGGTTTGCTTGAGATCCTGATACATCTTGGAACTGCCTAGATGAATGGATAGAAGAGAATTGTGTGCTTCGTCCATGATAACTTTTCTGAGATCACCTTTTGGAACCACCAGACGGTCCTCAAATAACAAGGTGTCTTTGTCATCAATGCGAAACACTTATACTTCGGAGTGCTCTTGGCCACACCTTTCTTCACTTTCTTCACCATAGCGTCAAGAGTTGCGCTTGGTAAACCTGATCTTCGAGAGTCGGAGAGACTTGAAGATTGGCAAGAAATCCTTGGGGAATCATATGAAGGTTGAGCTTGCAGAAGGCTTCACAAAGCTCGGGTTGAAGAGGCTTCAGGATGAGACTGTTGTAGTACGCCTTATGGCTGAGCGCGTCTGCAATGACATTTGCTTTTCCAGGAGTATACTCAATGCTTGGATTGATGTCCTCAAGCATTTCCACCCAATGAGACTGCCGAAGATTAAGATTGGGTTGAGTGAAAATGTACTTCAAGCTCTTGTGATCGGTGTACACCTCAACTGGTCTACCCAACAACAAATGCCTCCAAGTCATTAGAGCATGCACAACTCCCGCCAACTCGAGATCATGAGTGGGGTAGTTCTTCTCGGCAGGCTTCAACTGACGCGAGTTATAAGCAACAATCTTCTTATCTTGCATGAGAACACCACCAAGAACTTGGAGGGAAGCATCATAGAATACTTGGAAAGGCTTTGACTGCTCAGGAGGAACAAGAACTGGAGCTGAAGTCAGTCTCTGCTTGAGCGTATTGAACGCCACATCACACTCAGGAGACCAAATATACTTGACACTCTTCTGGAGGAGATTGGACAGAGGCTTAGCAATTTGAGATAAGTTCTCCACGAATCTTCTGTAATAACTAGCAAGCCCAAGGAAGCTATGAAGATGCTTCACATTCTGATTAGGCTCCCACTTCAAGATTGCCTCAACTTTCTCAAGGTGCACTTTAATTCCCTCGGCAGAGATCACATGCCCAAGTTACACCACTTCATTGAGCCAAAACTCACACTTGGAAAACTTAGCATAGAATCGATGCTCTCTTAGCTTGTCCAGCACAAGGCGGAGATGCTCTGCATGCTCTTCTTTTGTCTCCGAGAACACAAGGATATCATCCAAATAGACCAAGCCGAACTCATTCTTGAAAGGAGATAAAATGAAGTTCATCATTCTTGAGAAGGTTGGAGGAGCATTTGCAAGACCAAACGACATGACGGTGTACTCATAAGAGCCAAAACTCGTCCTGAAAGCGCTTAGGAATATCTTCTTCGCGAATGCGAATCTGATGATAGCCCATGCGAACATCAAGCTTCGAGAAAACCTTGGCACCTTTTAGTTATTCAAACAACTCATTGATGTTGGGAAGTGTGTACTTGTTTCTAATTCTCTTCTTGTTCAATGGACGGTAATCTACACAAAGCCAGTCCATGCCATCCTTCTTCTTCACAAACAGAACACCACAACCCCATGGAGAAGAACTTGGTCTGATCAGACCCAAACGTTCTTGTTCATCTAGCTGCTTCTTCAACTCTTTCAGCTCTTCGGGGCCAAGTTTATAAGAGAGCTTGCAAACCGGTTCTGTTTCGGGCTCGAGGTCAATCACGAACTCGACTGGCAGGTGCGGAGGCATTCCTGGCAATTCTTCTGGAAAGACATCTTGATACTCATTAACCATCGGAATTTGAGAAATCACCGAGATTTCACCCTTCTCATTAATAGCAAAGAGACGGATTGTGTCATCGCGAGCCGCGAAAATAATCACATCTTCTGAAGGATGAGTCAGCTTGACTTCTTTTGCTTGACAATCAACATAAGCCTTGTTCATAGCTAGGAAGTCCATGCCAAGGATGAGATCAATATCAGAATTGCCGAGAACAATTGGAGAAGACAGAAAAGAATAATTGCCCATCTTGATGGACGCATCCCGAACCACCATTTTTGAGATGAGATGCTTCCCGGGGGACACAACTTGCAATGCATTTGGCAAAAACTCCGTGGTAAAACCATGTTTTGCCGCAAAAGGATATGACATGAAAAATGCGATGCACCAGTATCAAACAAAACATTTGCAGGAATAGAATTAACTGAGAGATTACCCATAATCACTTGAGAAGAATCCTCTACCTCTGCTGCATTTACCATATTCACTCTTGCGGTCTTGGGATTATGCTTCACCATTGCATTGCCTAGAAGCCTGACTGGAGGAGGAGGCAGAAGACGCCGCTGGTTGCACTTGTTTGTGTAGTGACCCTTCTGGGCACACTTGTGACATGTAACCTCAGAAAGCGGACGAACGTTGCCTGGAGGAGGAACAAAAGCTGCCTTGGACGCCTGGGGTCTCTGCTGAAATCCTGGGTTGGGTGGGTGGGAAGAACCACGACCACCGAACTACTTCTGTTGCTGAGGAGGACGATATGGAGGAGGATTTGGAACACAATACTTCTACTGCTTAGGAACCATCTAAGAGCTGGAAGAAGACGAATATGAATCCCTTGAACGCTTCCTTGAGTTCTCCAACTTGAGCTGAGTTGCCTCGACCTTCAAAGCCATGTTGTAGAACTGATCAAACTCGCGAGGCTCTTGAAGGACTAGACCTGGCAGAAGGTCGTCCTTGAGACCACCTCTGAACTGATAGATCATTGCCTTGTCATCTGGAACATCTTGCTTAGCATAGTGGGCTAGATTCTAGAACTCGATGTTGTACTGATAGACAGACTTGCTTCCCTGCTTCAGGTGCTTGAACTTCTCACGCATATCCTCAACAAAGCTTGTCGGAATATAATGGGCCCTGAAGTCACGACTGAAATCATCCCAAGTAACAACACGATCGCCCCTGGAATCCTTGTATTGCTGCCACCAATCAGCTGCCTGACCCTTGAGCTAGAACGATGCAAATCTGACAAAGTCCCCTGGCCTGACATTGCTGCACTCAAAATGCTTACTCATATCATGGAGCCAATCATTAGCATCAAAAGGCTGCTCACAACATGTGAAAGACTTGGGCTGGTTGGCAAGGAACTGATTGAGCGTTGCAAACTGAGGTTGATTCTGAAAATTCCCTTGAAAGCCTTCCTGACCCTAATCTCTTTCTTGCAACAGCCTGAGCAACATCTGAGTGTTTGCATTGGTTGCGGCCATCATAGCTTGTCAAGCTTCTAGAGGAGGAGGCGGAGGAGGGGGTGGTGGAACATCAGCCTGCTCCTCACCACGACCCGGATTGTTGCCAGTTGGTGGAGCCATCCTGGAGATGGACAAAAACATCAGCACCTCATTGATAAGATGAATTCTATAGCTGAATCAAATTCTTGAAAGAATTGCACAAATAATACCACCGCGTTCCTACTGAAAAATTAGCAAGAATGCTTTCTTCGATTCGTGATAACATCATCAGATATTAGAAGCCACTTGCAATAACACAAGAATATTGAGCTAATGTTGCTCGGAACAAATGTATATGCCCACATACATCTGAAGAAGATGATCCTAGATAACTACAAGAGTTCCCACCTAAGAACTTCTTCAAACTTTCTAGTTATGGAATCCGGTGTGGGGGATACAAGGAGGAAATATCTCACACAACTAGCAATCCTAGACCCCAACTGTATCCATCCTTCAACACATCACCAGAGGCTTTCGCAAATTCATCTAACTTGAATCCTCGAACTCAAAACGATACTAAACCATGATGGTACCATGAACGCCTCCCCAGTATTGGGTGACTCCGACCTTATCTCACCACGACAAGTATTGAAGTAGTTCTAAACACTCTCCGTCCTGAGATATCAAAGAAGCTGAATGATAACGATGTGCCAACATTCCCTGGAGCTCAACTCCTCGGAAGAAATCAAGTCAGACAGGAGGCACCAAGACAGAACCTTGTCACATCGGTATCATATAGACTCCAAAATACCCGTGTGATCCTAAATTTTTTTTGAGCGAGAAGAGGAGTAGAATCAAAATTCCTAAGTCGAATACCTCACCAGAGCATAGAAGAGGAGTAAACAAGAATCCTACTCTCCGATATAACTAGACTCAAAATAGTTTTACTAGACTTGACTCAGCCAAGTTCGATCAAGCAAAGGCTCCTATGGTTGTATGGCTCTGATACCAACTTGTAACGCCCTGTACACACCCGCCAATAGTCGTTAATGCTGGCGGGATCTAGACTAGCCTCATAGATCAATACTAGTCTTTTCTGCGCACTTTGTCCTCACTCATGCGCACCCGGGACCAACTTCTTGGTCGGTCACCCATCCTAGAACTACTCCAAGCCAAGCATGCTTAACCTGGGAGTTCTGTTTGAATGGGCTCCCGGAAAAGAAGGAATTCCTTATTGTGGTTGGTTTTTCATTGCCTAACCAATAGCTACCTTCGAATGCCAAGGAATAGCCTAGGTCCTTGTTGTCTTGTGTTTTGCCTTCGTATCTTGTCGTGAGCGTATTGTGAGAACCGTAACTCCGTTTCTTACATTCTACATATGCATTTGTATCATTTTTGCATGATGCATCCATATTTTTCATGTTCATGCAAGTATAAATAACTTAACATAAGTTTCTATCCAGATTCATTAATAACCAATCCGTGAATGTGAAACATGACTAGTTAGGGTTGCCATGCTAAAACTCTTCACATAAGAATGCATCATTCTTGATTTTGCATTGCACCACGGTTGTTTGTTTATTCTTGCTATTTCTTTTGGGTAGACGCGAACGTTAAACCTGAGTACGAAGAGCCAAACGAGTACAACTACGAGGATCCCGCTACTTGTTCCACTTAAGAACCAACAGGCAAGATGATCGTACCCGGATCCCGACACTATTTTCACTTGCTAGTTTTCTCGCTCTTATCGCTACAATTGCGCTACCTACCACTTGAATGTCAACGTCCTATTTTCCATGAGAGCCTCTAACCCTCCACATCCTAGCAAACCTTTGATTGGCTAAGTTACCGCTGCTCAGCCCCTCTTATAACGTTCTTAGTTGCAGGTGAAAGATGTATCCATGTGATATTATGGATTTGGTATATCACAATATTACATGTTATTTAATTTAATGCACATATATATCTTGGTATTGGTGAAAGGCTTGGCCTTTTTCTTGGTGTTTTGTTCCGTTGTTACCGTCATAGTTTCTTGTTACTGGTGTTATGTTTCCAGACTTTGCGCTCCTAACATGCTCGGGGTTATTATGGAGACCCCCTTGTTTATTAGGTTAATATTAAAACTTGTCTGGCAAGGCCCAACATTGGTACTACATTTGCTTAACAACTTAATAAAATTGCATAGGGCTAAGCTACCCTGTGGATAACTAATCAACAACCCGGGCCAGTGTTCCTCATGAGTGTTGGTCCAAAACGGCTGCCTGTGGGGCCGCCTCGAGGCAAGTTGAGGATTGGTTTTCCCTGTAGCTATTCCCATCTGGTAGTTCCCTGAGACAGAGATACGCGTGGCTCCTATTGGGATCTGGCCTGCCGGGTGGTCTTGCTGGACTTGTTTTACCTTTATCGAGTGTCTTGCGTGAGGGCTTTGACTTTCTTCGGGTTATCTCGAGGTGTTCGAATTCCTTTGAGTTGCCTAGGATGATCACGAGATCTGTGGTTGAGGCTATTCCCACGAAGTGTGGTTAATTTATGATGGACTAGTTGGAGCACCTCTGCAGGGTCAAATCTTTAGGAAAGCCGTGGCCGCAGTTATGTGGCAACTTGGATATTTGTTTAACACCCGGTTATAATTAACTTTAATTAACTCTAATAGAATGCACCAACTGTGTGGGTAACCATGATCGTCTCTACTCGTGAACATGAACCGAGAGAGAGCATGATGGGGTTATGATTGACATAAGTAAGTGTTCAGGATCTCATAGAGGTCACTCTAGATTCGATCGTTTATCGTAGGCCACATATTTATTTTCATGTTACGTAAGTTTAGCCATAAATGCTTAGTGCTGCTGCAAACTAAACACATACCCATCCCAACCTATAAGCTTGAATAGTCTTGGTACCCGGGCGCTTGATTGTTGAGTCCTTGTGGCTCACAGATTACTACAACAATCCAGGTACAAGTACAAATGAGTTCGTGCAGGATGATCTGATGCAACTCTAGTGGGAGTATGACGAGGAAAGAGGCAGGATGTACGTGACTTATCCGGATGAGTAGAGGACCATGGTCATGATCTTCGGGATAGGGAGATAGTATCATTGCATCTGCTTTTATCGTTTGTTTTCGTCTGTAGTCGGACCATGTCTTTAGATTGATGACTGAATCTTTGTGGATTGTAATTTAGCTTGTGGCGAGTGTAAGCCAACTCATATACACCTCCCTTCTTGTATGTATGATGTAATGATGCTATACTTGCGAACGTCGGGATGCGCCTCTATCCCTTGATGAGGCCCCCGTGCCTTAAAATGGATAGGCACGCATCTTGGGCGTGACAAGTTGGTATCAGAGCTGACCTTCACGGTTACACGGATGTTTGCTGACAGGTGCGCGGTGATGTTGTTCACGAAGTTGGTGACCCGTCGTGGCACACGGAATGAGACATGTATCGGATTGGAAGCACAGACGTTTGTGCCAAGAGGGAACGTTCCTATGACCCGACGAGGACGTCAGTTCCTCTGAGTGGTGGTGTATGTGATAGCCTGGCTTATTAGGGATGATAGAATACTCATATCAATAAGGAATTTCTTCTTTTCCGGGAGCCCATTCGAACAGAACTCCCAGGTTAAGCATGATTGGCTTGGAGTAGTTCTAGGATGGGTGACCGACCGAGAAGTTGGTACCAGGTGCGCATGAGGCGGGTGTGTCTGGGGTGTTACATACAATTACAACACATAATATGCTACTCTTTGTTGATAAGCTTCACAACTTCGAACTTGGCTTCGCACTTCACCTGTGCAAAAAATAGAATGAACATATAAGAATAAGAATGTGTACAGAACATCAAACAGTGGCCAATGAGGGATCCAATAACTTATACGTAAGTATTCAAAGCAAATGAAACTTATACGTAAGCATTCAAAGCAAATGAAATGCACATTAATAGTATGACTAACACTAACCAGTATGTGTTTATGGAGTGACTAAAATGTTCTCACTAGCAAGGATTTTTTTGGTGTATAGTATACTGACATGTGCAACTCTAATCAAATTGATCATAGAAATGAAAAGAATTGTAAGAACGAGTTCATTTAGAATCCAGACATGTCAAATTTTAAGCACTAGCAGAACAGATCTAACAAACCAGAACATGATCATCATGCATCAGGATTTGTGGTTCTAGCAAAACAGTAAAAAGACGGAGATACACGCATCAAGCATACCAACTACTACAATAAGAGGTCCAGATGCATGCGTGAGCACTTCTTAATATTTATATTCATCATCATAGCTGCATGCAAAAAAATTAACAAGACAAAATGTAATCTGATTGCATAAGACATATGGCGTTATCAACAAGGCAAAGCATAATTTAAGTGCCAGGTCACGAATAAGGTAAAGCAAAATTTATAGTGTGAGCTCAGGATGCCACCATGCACACTCCAATAAAAACTAATCGGTATCAATACAAATACAATTAGTATCAACATCAGATCTTCAGAGCCAGAATAGTGAAGGCGTTTATGCTATAAACAACAAGGAGATGATGCAAACTCTAACAAAGCAGACATAGTGTACCGACAGCTCTAATACTAAAAATATACAGTCGAGTACACATTTACTACATCAAATTTTGCTAGGTTACAAAGCTTTGTTATAACTTGTCAAATTAAACATCAGCGAGGTCCATTTCCAACAAAAGAGTTCTTCTATGCATATTATTATCAAATAAGGGAGTTCTTCTATGCATTTTAACTTACCAGCAGCAACAACAATCGTATATAAAACTGAATAAATATAGATCATTTGCATATTGATTTGATCTTTTTATAGAGCATGATTGTTGGGGAACACTGCATGGGAAACAAAAAATTTCCTACGCACACACAGATCTATCCATGGTGATGAGCACCTACGAGAGGGAGAGTGGATCTACAAACCCTTGTAGATCGCTAAGCGAGAAGCGTTAAGAAACGCGGTTGTTGTAGTCGAACGTCTTCGCGATCCAAATCGCCGTGCGTCCCGCGATCCAATCACGATCCGTCCCGTGATCCGATGACGATCCGTCCCACGAACTTGATCACGATCCTTCCGATCAAGCACCGAACGGATGACACCTCCGCGTTCAGCACACGTACAACTTGATGACGATCTCCACCGTCTTGATCCAGCAAGTAGGAGTGGAGAGGAAGAAGAGTTCTTCGGCAGCCTAACGGCGCTCCGGCGATGGTGGTGGAGCAATTCTGGCAAGGCTTCGCCTAAGCACTGCAGAAAACCGATCTAGAGGAGAATCTATGCACTAGAGATTAGGGTTTGCACGTGATTGAAAATCAAGTGCAAAACCCTAGAAATCCACTAGTATATATAGGAGGGAGGGAGGAGGAGAGGCAGCTTGGCCTCCAAGCCTTGGAGGCTTCGGACGAAGTGGGAGGTGGAGGAGGACTCTCCTCCTCCAATCCTAGTAGGACTAGGATTGCTCCTTTTTGCCTTTTTTCCACCTTTTCCTATTGGGTTTTTTCCTCCAGCCACATGGGCCTTGTGTGGGAGTTTCCACCAGCCCACTAAGGGCTGATATTCACTCTCCCACAGCCCGTGAAGCCTCTTGGGTCGAAATACCCCTCCCGGAGGCCTCCCGGTACACTACCGGCACTCCCGGTACACTACCCATGAGCCCAAAACTTTTCCGGTGACCAAAACGGGACTTCCTATATATGAATCTTTACCTCCGGACCATTCCGGAGCTCCTCGTGATGTCCGTGATCTCATCCGGGACTCCGAACAAACTTCGGTCACCACCATACATAACTCTATACTACCGAAACGTCACCAAACCTTAAGTGTGCAGACCCTGCGGGCTCGAGAACTATGTAGACATGACCGAGACACCTCTACGGTCAATAACCAATGGCGGGACCTGGATGTCCACATTGGTTCCTACATGTTCTATGAAGATCTTCATCAGTCGAACCTCTATGTCAAGGATTCAGTTAATCCCGTATGATGTTCCCTTTGTTCTTCAGTATGTTACTTGCCCGAGATTCGATCGTCGGTATCTCCATACCTAGTTCAACCTTGTTACTGGCAAGTCTCTTTACTCGTTCCGTAATACAAGATCCCGTAACTAACACTTAGTCACATTGCTTGCAAGGCTTATTGTGATGTTGTATTACCGAGTGAGCCCTGAGATACCTCTCCGTCACACGGAGTAACAAATCCCAGTCTTGATCCATGCCAACTCAACAGACACCCTCGGAGACACCTGTAGAGCACCTTTATAGTCACCCAGTTATGTTGCCACATTTGATACACACAAGGTACTCCTCCGATATCTGTGAGTTGCATGATCTCATGGTCATAGGAACATATACTTGACATGCAGAAAACAGTAGCAATAAACTGACATGATCATAAGCTACGTTTGTAGTTTGGGTCTTGTCCATCACATCATTCTCCTAATGATGTGATCCCATGATCAAATGACATCTCATGTCCATGGCTAGGAAACCTTAACCATCTTTCGATCAACGAGCTAGTTCACTAGAGGTATACTAGGGACATTGTGTTTGTCTATGTATCCACACATGTATCCATGTTTCCAATTAATACAATTATAGCATGGATAATAAACGATTATCATGAACAAGGAAATACAATAATAAACACTTTATTTATTGCCTCTAGGGCATATTTCCAATAGTCTCCCACTTGCACTAGAGTCAATAATCTAGTTCACATCACTATGTGATTTACATTGTAATGAATCGAACACCATGCAGTTCTGGTGTTGATCATGTTTAGCCCTTGGAAGTGGTTTAGTCAATGGGTCTGCAACATTCAGATCCGTGTGCACTTTGCAAATATTTATGTCTTTCTCCATGATGTAATCGCGGATGGAGTTGAAGCGTCGGTGTATGTGTCTGGTCCTCTTGTGAAACCTTGGTTCATTGGCCAGAGCAATGACACCAGTGTTGTCATAGGACGGGTTCATTGGATTCAGTGCACTGGGCACTACTCCAAGATCTGTCATGAACTGCTTCATCCAGACACCTTCCTTCGCCGCCTCCGAGGCTGCGATGTATTCCGCTTCGCACATAGAATCAGCTACCACGCTTTGCTTGGAACTACACCAGCTTACCACTCCCCCGTTAAGAATAAATACGTATCCGGTTTGCGACTTATAGTCGTCCGGATGAGTGTTAAAGCTTGCATTGACGTAACCCTTTACGATGAGCTCTTCATCACCTCCATAAATGAGAAACATTTCCTTAGTCCTTTTCAGGTACTTAAGGATATTCTTGACCGCTTGCTAGTGCTCCATTCCAGGATCACTTTGAAACCTTCCGGCCATACTTATGGCAAGGCTGACATCGGGTCTTGTGCACAACATTGCATACATGATAGAGCCTATGGCTGAAGCATATGGGATGACACCCATCTTTTCTCTATCTTCTACATTTCCTGGGCATTGAGTCTTACTCAACTTCACACCTTGTAACACAGGCAAGAACCCCTTCTTGGACTGTTCCATTTTGAACTTCTTCAAAACTTTATCAAGGTATGTGCGCTGTGAAAGTGCTATTAAGTGTCTCAATCTATCTCTATAGATCTTAATGCCTAGTATGAAAGCAGCTTCTCCTAGGTCCTTCATTGAAAAACTCTTGTTCAAATATTCCTTCACACTTTCCAGCATTTCTATATTGGTTCCAATCAGCAATATGACATCCACATATAATACTAGAAACGCTATAGAGCTCCCACTCACTTTCTTGTAAATACAAGCTTCTCCGTAAACTTGTATAAACTCAAACGCTTTGATCACCTCGTCAAAGCGCTTATTCCAACTCCGAGATGCTTGCACCAGTCCATAAATGGATCGCTGGAGTTTGCAAACTTTGTCAGCATTCTCTGGATCGACAAAACCTTCGGGTTGCATCATATACAACTCTTCCTCAAGGAAACCGTTGAGGAACGTTGTTTTGACATCCATCTACCAAATTTCATAGTCGAAATAAGCAACTATTGCTAACATGATTCTGACAGACTTAAGCATCGCTACGGGTGATAAAGTCTCATCATAGTCAACTCCTTGAACTTGTGAAAAACCCTTTGCCGAAAGTCGAGCTTTATAGACGGTGACATTACCGTGCGCGTCTGTCTTCTTAAAGATCCATTTGTTCTGAATGGACTTTCGCCCTTGATGTAGTACTTCCAAAGTCCATACTTTGTTTTCATACATGGATCCCATCTCGGATTTCATAGCCTCTAACCATTTCTCGGAATCCAGACCCATCACTGCTCCTCCGTAGCTCGTAGGTTCATTGTTGTCCAACAACATAACCTCCAAGACAGGGTTGCCGTACCACTCAAAGGTAGTACGCGGCCTTGTCGACCTACGAGGTTCAATAGCAGCTTGATCCGAAGCTTCATGATCATCATCATTAACTTCCTCTTCTACCGTCGTAGGTTCCATAGAAACATCTATTTGTGTTGCGCTACTTTCTGGTTGAAGTAAAGGTTCAATAACCTCATCAAGCTCTATTTTCCTGCCACTCAATTCTTTCGAGAGAAACTCTTTCTCAAGAAATGTTCCATTCTTAGCGACAAACACTTTGCCTTCGGATCTAAGATAGAAGGTATACCCGACTGTCTCTTTCGGGTATCCGATGAAGACGCATTTCTCCGCTTTGGGTTCCAGCTTTTCAGGCTGAAGCTTTTTGACATAAGCATCACATCCCCAAACTTTAAGAAATGACAACTTTGGCTTCTTGCCAAACCATAGTTCATATGGCGTCATCTCAACGGATTTTGATGGTGCCGTATTTAAAGTGAATGCAGCTGTCTCTAATGCATAACCCCAAAACGATAGTGGCAAATCAGCAAGAGACATCATAGAACGCACCATATCTAATAAGGTTCGATTACGACGTTTGGACACACAATTACGCTGTGGTGTTCCGGCGGTGTCAACTGTGAAACAATTCCACACTGTCTTAAGTGACTGCCAAACTCATAACTCAGATATTCACCTCCTCGATCAGATCGAAGGAACTTAATCTTCTTGTTATGATGATTCTCAACTTCACTCTGAAATTGCTTGAACTTTTCAAACGTTTCAGACTTGTGTTTCATTAAATAAATATACCCATATCTACTTAAGTCATCAGTGAAGGTGAGAAAATAACGATATCCACCACGCGCTATAACATTCATCGGACCGCACACATCAGTATGTATGATTTCCAATAAGTCACACGCCCGTTCCATTATTCCAGAGAACGGCGTTTTAGTCATCTTGCCCATGAGGCATGGTTCACATGTGTCAAGTGATTCAAAATCAAGTGACTCCAAAAGTCCATCAGCATGGAGCTTCCTCATGCGTTTTACACCAATATGACCTAAACGGCAGTGCCACAAGAAAGTGGTATTATCAACTCTACATCTTTTGGCATCAATGTTATGAACATGTGTGTCATCACTATCAAGATTCAATATGAATAAACCCTTAACATTGGGTGCATGACCATAAAAGATATTACTCATATAAATAGAACAACCTTTATTCTCTGATTTGAATGAGTAACCGTCTCGCAATAAACAAGATCCAGATATAATGTTCATGCTTAACGCAGGCACTAAATAACAATTATTCAGGTTCATCACTAATCCCGATGGTAATCGAAGAGAGAGCGTGCCGACGGCGATCACATGAACCTTGGAACCATTTCCCAAGCACATCGTCACTTCGTCCTTTGCTAGCCTTCATTTATTCTGTAGTTCCTGCTTTGAGTTGCAAATGTGAGCAACCGAACCGGTATCGAATACCCAGGCACTACTACGAGAGCTAGTAAGGTACACATCAATAACATGTATATCATATATACCTTGTTTGTCGTTGGCCGCCTTCTTGTCTGCCAGGTACTTGGGGTAGTTCCGCTTCCAGTGACCAGTTCCCTTGTAATGAAAGCACTCAGTTTCTGGCTTGGGTCCATGCTTGGGCTTCTTTGCAGGAGTAGCAACTGCTTTGCCATCCTTCTTGGTTTTACCCTTCTTGCCCTTGCCCTTGACTTTGCCATTTTTCTTGAAACTAGTGGTTTTATTGACCATCAACACTTGATGTTCTTTCTGGATTTTAGACTCAGCGACTTTTAGCATCGCAAACAGCTCGGCGACTGACTTGTTCATCTTGTGCATGTTATAGTTCATCACAAAGCTCTTGTAACTAGGTGGCAGTGATTGAAGAACTTTGTCAGTGATCGCCTCTGGCGGAAGGGCAATTCTAAACTCCGCTAGACGAGTTGAATACCCAGACATTCTAAGTATATGTTCACTGATAGACCCGTTCTCCTCCATCTTGCAAGCATAGAACTTATCGGAGGTTTCATACCTCTCGATCCGGGCGTTCTTTTGAAAGATGAACTTCAACTCCTGGAACATCTCATATGCTCCATGACGTTCAAAATGTCTTTGAAGTCCCGGTTCTAAGCCATACAATATTGCACACTGAACTATTGAGTAGTCTCCAGTACGTGCCTCCCAAGAGTTCTTAACGTCTTCGGAGGTCATGTCTTCTAGTTGGTCACCAAGCGATGCATCAAGGACATATGATTTCTGGGAAGCCGTGAGGATAATCCTCAGATTACGGGCCCAGTCAACAAAGTTACTTCCATCATCTTTCAGTTTAGCTTTCTCTAGGAACGCATTAAAATTCAGGGGTGCTACTACGCGAGCCATTGATTTACAACATAAATATGCAAAGTTCACTTAGACTATTGTTCAAGATAATGAGTTTAGTTAATAAAATTACTAAAGCTCCCACTCAAATTGACATCCCTCAGGTCATCTGAGTGTCACATGATCCAAATCCACCAACTCAAGTCCGATCATCACGTGAGTTGAGGTGACTTCAATGGTGAACATCATTATGTTGATCATAACTACAATATGACTCATCTTCGACCTTTCGGTCTCTTGTGTTCCGAGGCCATGTCTGTACATGCTAGGCTCGTCAAGTTTAACCCGAGTGTTCTGCGCGTGCAACACTGTCTTGCACCCGTTGTATGTGAACGTAGAGTCTATCACACCCGATCATCACGTGGTGTCTCAACACGACGAACTTTCGCAATGGTGCACACTCGGGGAGAACACAATTTTATCTTGAAATTTAAGTGAGGGATCACCTTATAATGCTACCGTCGTACTAAGCAAACCAAGGTGCATAAAAGGATTAACATCACATGCAATTCATAAGTGACATGATATGGCCATGAACTTGTGCTTTAGATCTCCATTTTCAAAGCACCAACATGATCTTCATTGTCACCGGCACGACACCATGATCTCCATCAGCTTGATCTCCATCAACGTGTCGCCATCGAGGTTGTCACGCCTGCATGCTTCTACTACTATTGCTACCGTTTAGCGATAAAGTAAAGCATTACATAGCGCTTAATGATTGACACGCAGGTCATACAATAATTAAAGACAACCCTATGGCTCCTGCCGATTGCCGTACTCATCGACATGCAAGTCGTGAAATTCTATACATCACATGATCATCTCATACATCACATATATCACATCATGTAATTGGCCATATCACATCACAACATACCCTGCAAAAACAAGTTAGACGTCCTCTAATTGTTGTTGCATGTTTTACGTGGCTGCTACGGGTTTCTAGCAAGAATGATTCTCACCTACGCATAAACCACAACAGTGATACATAATTTGCTTTTCAACCTTCTCAAGGAGCGCCTTTGTCGAATCCGATCCAACTAAAGTGAGAGAAACTGCCACCCGCAAGCCATCTAGACAACAAGTTGCGTCGAGGGAACCGGTCTCTCATAAGCATACGAGTAATGTTGGTCCGGGCCGCTTCATCTCACAATATCGCTGAACCAAAATCCGACCAAGGGAGGAAGCAATCTAAGCATCAACGCCCACAAACCTTTTGTGTTCTACTCTTGATTTCATCAACACATAGACCTAGCTCATGATGCCACTGTCGGGGAACGTTGCCTGGGAAACAAAATTTTTCCTACGCACACGCAGATCTATCCATGGTGATGAGCACCTACGAGACAGAGAGTGGATCTACATACCCTTGTAGATCGCTAAGCGGGAAGCGTTAAGAAACGCGGTTGGTGTAGTCGAACGTCTTCGTCATCCAAATCTCCGTGCGTCCCGCGATACAATCACGGCCCGTCCAGTGATCCAATCATGATCCGTCCCGCGATCCGATCACGATCCGTCCCACGAACTTGATCACGATCCGTCCCACGAACTTGGTCACGATCCTTCCGATCTAGCACCGAACGGACGACACCTCCGCGTTCAGCACACGTACAGCTTGATGACGATCTCCACCGTCTTGATCCAACAAGAAGGAGTGGAGAGGAAGAAGAGTTCTCTGGCAGCCTGATGGCGCTCCGGCGATGGTGGTGGGGCAATTCCTGCAGGGCTTTGCCTAAGCACTGCAGAAAACCGATCTAGAGGAGAATCTATGCACTAGAGATTAGGGTTTGCACGTGGCTGAAAATCAAGTGCAAAACCCTAGAAATCCACTAGTATATATAGGAGGGAGGGAGGAGGAGAGGCAGCTTGGCCTCCAAGCCTTGGAGGCTTCGGCCGAAGTGGGAGGTGGAGGAGGACTCTCCTCCTCCAATCCTAGGAGGACTAGGATTGCTCCTTTTTGCCTTTTTTTTCCACCTTTTCCTATTGGGTTTTTTCGTCCAGCCACATGGGCCTTGTGTGGGAGTTTCCACCAGCCCACTAAGGGCTGATATTCACTCTCCCACAGCCCGTGAAGCCTCTTGGGTCGAAATACCCCTCCCGGAGGCCTCCCGGTACACTACCGGCACTCCCGGTACACTACCCATGAGCCCAAAACTTTTCCGGTGACCAAAACGGGACTTCCTATATATGAATCTTTACCTCCGGACCATTACGGATCTCCTCGTGATGTCCGGGATCTCATCCGGGACTCCGAACAAACTTCGGTCACCACCATACATAACTCTATACTACCGAAACGTCACCAAACCTTAAGTGTGCAGACCCTGCGGGCTCGAGAACTATGTAGACATGACCGAGACACCTCTACGGTCAATAACCAATGGCGGGACCTGGATGTCCACATTGGTTCCTACATGTTCTAAGAAGATCTTCATCAGTCGAACCTCTATGTCAAGGATTCAGTTAATCCCGTATGATGTTCCCTTTGTTCTTCAGTATGTTACTTGCCCGAGATTCAATCGTCGGTATCTCCATACCTAGTTCAACCTTGTTACTGGCAAGTCTCTTTACTCGTTCCGTAATAAAAGATCCCGTAACTAACACTTAGTCACATTGCTTGCAAGGCTTATTGTGATGTTGTATTACCGAGTGAGCCCTGAGATACCTCTCCGTCACACGGAGTAACAAATCCCAGTCTTGATCCATGCCAACTCAACAGACACCCTCGGAGACACCTGTAGAGCACCTTTATAGTCACCCAGTTACGTTGTGACGTTTGAAACACACAAGGTACTCCTCCGATATCTGTGAGTTGCACGATCTCATGGTCATAGGAACATATAATTGACATGCAGAAAACAGTAGCAATAAACTGACACGATCATAAGCTACGTTTGTAGTTTGGGTCTTGTCCATCACATCATTCTCCTAATGATGTGATCCCATTATCAAATGACATCTCATGTCCATGGCTAGGAAACCTTAACCATCTTTCGATCAACGAGCTAGTTCACTAGAGGTATACTAGGAACATTGTGTTTGTCTATCTATCCACACATGTATCCATGTTTCTAATTAATACAATTATAACATGGATAATAAACGATTATCATGAACAAGGAAATACAATAATAAACACTTTATTTATTGCCTCAGGGCATATTTCAACAATGATATCATACTAGTAGAGCAGCACCAGATTTCTTTATTTTTCAAGTGTAGGAGACCAAGAAACAATACAAAGTAAGCAGTTAGAAATTCAACCAGATATCAAGAAGAAACGGTACAGGTGAACACAGGTGCTGAGATCAGCTATCCCATAGGAACCAGCGACCTGGACATTACAACAGCACTAGGAAGATCAAAAGTACCACGGTTCAGAAAAAACCACGAGACAAACAGAGCGATTCAGATGCAAGTGGTTAGTCGGTGACTTGAGGCATAACAATGTCGCAGTGGTAGCTTACACAGCTGGGACGGAGACCGAATACTATTGCAAGGAATCTCCGCCAGGAGCTCACGGGCGTGGCGTGGTATGCAATATGATCGAAGCATGCATACCATCGAAGAGTTCGTATGCATAGCTCGTAGAAATAGGATGGAAGACTCTTAGTTGACACTTCACATACATGTAATCCTGAGAATGGTTTACAAACTGCACCTTAACTAAACTAAACCATGGTTGTGTCTACGACGGATCAGGTGACGTGCAACATTGTTTATAAACTGCACAATTCTGAAATTATGTCTTAGTCTTACAATACCAAATATGAACATTTTCTCAAAGTTTTACTAACCATGACAAGATCTACCTGACATCGGAAAATCAGCTAACACTCTCAAATCTCAATTATTGTGCATAAAAACGAAACATACTTCACACTGGATTCTACTTTTGTACATGACATGGGTTAGAGTATCAGACACATGCAACAAAGAACAAGTACAATACCAACCAACCAGACGGCAGAACAAAATCCAACCAAGATCCACCTAATTTGCCAAGAAAGATTCAGTACCCGAAATGCACGAAACAAAAAGGAAACCTAAAAATAAGAAGAGGAAAATTCCACCTGATGCGCACCAAATCAGTGTAAAAGAAACAAGAAAATCAGTGTACTAGCCTCACCCCACGGGATCTCCTAAGGGTTCCTGTTAAGTAAGAGAACATCAAAAATTAGCTTCACAACTTAACGAATAGAAACCTTCCAAAAACTGCTATAATATCAATACTACGTGACACCAAAGATAGTAACCGGCTTCTCACCGAAGAGGAGCGTCTTGTCATCCATGAGCTACTATATCATACTTGAACATGTATGTCTGCACATCACACAAACCACAGAATTCAACTCTATAAAACGAACCAACCGAGCAGAGTCATGATATCTGAAGGCATGCTACAGACGGCGACTAATGCTACTAGCATAAGCAGGCAACCAAACAAACGATATACTGAGATCGTAGAGATAACACTGCAGGATATATTACCAAATCATAAAAGGATAGCCATGTAACTCTTAACAAGCTAGAGACCACTCCTAAATCACTAAAAGTCTCAGACTTCACGGAACACTAACATGATCGAGTAGCGGCGGTGCGTGTGGCTGTCGGGCACATGTATAACATACTAGAATGAGGCCAAAACACTAGCAGCATTACAGAAGCAAGGTGAATTGGGTATCCCTTCTGATAACAGTTGGGAACACACCAAAACATAACAAGAGCGGACTGAATGGAGCCTCATTAGATTGTTTTAGAGAATGACTCGTTGAATATATCCATGCAGAATGAGGCCCAATCCACATGCATGTTCAACTATCTACCAAATACAATGTTTCAGCAATGCCATAGAACAAACGAATTAAGCCTAGAATATAAAAGTGAGTCGGAGACCAATATATACATACTACTACAGAAGGAACTAGTGACATTCAGTAGAAACGACTGGCAAGAACACTGAATTCATAAACCGCAATATTGTTTGCAGTTTGTATTTGTGTGAGGCAGCAAGCCAGCGCTAGAATAATCACACATTAGCTAAGCAAAGCGCAGAAGATAGTGTTGGTGGTTGAATTACCTCTTGACAGGTCCAAAAGCATGACAACCCATGACGAGCAGATCGGCCTTGAGCTCGGCCGCCACCTCATAGATCTTCTCCTCGGGATCCCCCACCACGACATGTGTCTTCACCTCCACCTTCTAGAGACCAAGAACCCAATCCAGTTTAAGCACAAATCAACAAAGAGCAGTCGGGATAATCAAAAGAAATCAGCAATCATCACAGATACGCCTTGTCTAATCAACCCCCCTTACATTCTTGTCGGAGCAAATCTTGAGCGTGTGCTCTAGGATCACGTCTATGATCCGCCGCTAGTGCGACTCGATCGCCTGCGTGAACGCCAGCACCTCCTCCACACCTGAGCACCCAGCGTCGAGACCCACCGAACAAGCAGTCAATAGGGTAATGGACAAGAGCAAGCAAGGACGCACACGCGCTTGATATGGGGAGTGCGAGGTTGCTTACTAGGGCAGCCGAAGGGGATGGGGCCGGGGTTGATGTGGAGCACGACGAGCTGCTACTTCTCGAGCATGCATTGGTTTCCCGTGAAGAGGAACGGTTTGATGCAGCAAAGTAGATAAGTATTTCCTCAGTTTTTGAGAACCAATGTATCAATCTAGTAGGAGATACAAGCGAGCCACCAATAGATATACCTGCACAAGGAATCAAACTTTTGCATCCAATGCTATAAAGGGGTTGTCAATCCCTTCACGGTTATTTGCAAGGATGAGATCTAGTAGAGATAGATATAATAGGGTGCTTTAATGGAAATTAAAAATAAAAGTAAAAACAATGCAGCACGTATTTTTTGGTGTTTTTCATTTCAGATCATAAAATATAATATGGAAAATAGACCCGGGGGCCATAGGTTTCACTAGATGGCTTCTCTCATGATGGTAAGTATTACGGTGGGTGAACAAATTACTGTCGAGCAATTGATAGAAAAGTGAATAGTTATGAAGATATCCAATGCAATGATTATGCATATAGGAATCACGTCCGTGACAAGTAGACCGAAACGATTCCGCATCTACTACTATTACTCCATACTTCGACCGACTCCTGCATGCATCTAGAGTATTAAGTTCATGAAGAATAGAGTAACACATTAAGCAAGATGACATGATGTAGAGGGATAAACTCAAGCAATATGATGAAAACCCCATCTTTTTACCCTTGATGGCAACAATACAATACGTGCCTCGCTACCCCTACTATGTCACTGGGTGAGGACACCGCGAGATTGAACCCAAAACTAAGCACTTCTCCTATTGCAAGAATTACCAATCTAGTTGGCCAAACCAAACCAATAACTCGAAGAGACTTGCAAAGATATGAAATCATGCATATAAGAATTCAGGAAAGACTCAAATAATATTCATGGATAATCTGAACATAAACCTAGAATTCATCGGATCTCGATAAACACACGGCAAAAGAGTATTACGTCGGATAGATCTCCATGAAGATCATGAAGAACATGGTATTGAGAAGGAAAGAGAGAGAAGAAGCCATCTAGCTACTAGCTATGTACCCGTAGGTATGTGGTGAACTACTCACGCATCATCGAAGGGGCAATGGAGTTGATGTAGATGCCCTCCGTGATCGAATCCCCCTCCGGCAGATTACCGAAAAAGGCTCCAAGATTGGATCTCTCGGGAACAGAGGCTTTTGGCTATGGAAAAGTGTTTTCGCGGCTCGTTTTGATAATGATGGAATATTTGGGTATTTATAGGCCGAAGATTAGGGTTAGGGGAGGTGCTAGGGGCCCACAAGCCTGCCCGGCGTGGGTGCCCCCCTGGCCGTGGCAAGCGGGATTGTGGCCCCGTGGCAGCTCCTCTGCCTTGGTTCTCAAGTCTCGTGGCTTCCATATTTTCCAGAAAAAATCATTCTGGAGGTTTTATTCCGTTTGGACTTTGTTTAATATTCCTTATCTGCGAAACTCAAAAACAAGGAAAAAACAGAAACTGGCACTAGGCTCTAGATTAATAGGTTAGTCCCAAAAATAATATAAAATATCATATTAATGCATATAAAACATCCGAAACAGGTAATATAATAGCATGGAACAATAAAAAAATTATAGATACGCTGGAGACGTATCAGCATCCCCAAGCTTAATTCCTGCTCGTCCTCGAGTAGGTAAATGATAAAAACAGAATTTTTGATGTGGAATGCTACCCAACATATTTATCCATGTAATATTCTTTATTGTGGCATGAATATCCAAATCCGTTAGATTCAAAACAATAGTCTAATATTGACATAAAAACAATGATACTTCGAGCACACCAACAAGGTAGTCGTGTCCTTTCGAAATAACATGACCTTAGAAAGTTATCCCTACAAAATCATATGGTCTGGCTATGCTCCATCTTCCCCACACAAAGTATGTACATCATGCACAACCCCGATGAACAAGTCAAGCAATTGTTTCACACTTTTGTTGTTCTCAAACCTTTTCAACTCTCATGCAATACATGAGCGTGAGCCTTGGATATAGCATTATAGGTGGAATAGTGGGGGTGCAACGAAAAAGGAGAAGATAGTCTCCATCAACTAGGCGTATCAACGGGCTATGGAGATGCCCATAAATAGATATCCATGTGAGTGAGTAGGGATTGACATGCAACAAATGCAATTAGAGCTATAAGTGTACGAAATCTCAAAAATAAAACTAAGTGGTCATGCAAAATGAATATCCACTCGTTATATGAAAGTGACAAAATAAGAGACTCTCTATCATGAAGATCATGGTACTACTTTGAAGCACAAGTGTGGAAAAAGATAGTAGCAATTGTCCCTTCTCCCTTTCTCTCATTTTTTTTATATTTTTTATTTTGGTGGGCTTCTTTGGCCTCTTTTTTTTGTTTGGGCTTCGTTGGCCTCTTTTATTTTTTTGTAAAGTCCGGATACTCGTCCCAACTTGTGAGGGAGTCATAGCCTCCATAATCCTTTTCTATCATGGGACAATTCTCTATTAATGAAAAATCATCACACTTTTATTTACTTATAACTCAAATATAAAGAAATTACAACTCGATTCCTATGACAAGATAAAACTCTATATGCAATATGAAGTGATGACGAAAGTCATAGAAAAACTACATGGTGGAAGTTGCATGGCAATATATCTCGGAATGGCTATGGAAATTCCATAATAGGTAGGTATGGTGGCTGTTTTGAGGAATATATGGTGGCTGTTTTGTGGAAGGACGGTTTGATGTACCGACGAAAGTTGCGCGGTACTAGAGAGGCTAGCAAAGATGGAAGGGTGAGAGTGCATATAATCCATGGACTCATATTATTCATAAAGAACTCACATACTTATTGCAAAAGTATATTAGTCATCAAACAAAGCATTAGACGCATGCTCCTAGGGGATAGGTTGGTAGGATTTAACCACCGCACGCTCCCAACCCTCACACAAAGATCGACAACCATTAGACAAGTCACGCTCCGACTTTGTTACATAGCGGTTCACCATATGTGCATGCTACGGGAATCACAAGCTTTAACACACGTATCTCTTCATTTCACAACTACTCACTAGCATGACTATCATATTACCATCCCTATTATCTCAAAACTATATGCAAGGAATCCAACTTATCATAGTTGTTAATGCACTTAATATGAAAGTTTTTATTATATCCCTCTTGGATGCCATTATATTAGGACTCAATTCATAACCTAAACAAATTACCATGATCTTTTAAGAAACTCTCAAAATAATACAAGTGAGGAACAAGAGTTCAATAATTTATATAAAATATAACACCACCATGCTCTAAAAAGATATAAGTGAAGTACTAGAGCAACATTGCCTAGCTCAAAAGATATAAGTGAAGCATATAGAGTATTCTAACAAATTCACGATTCAGCTTGTCTCTCTCTAAATATGTGTGCACCAAGGATAATTGTGGCAAACTAACAAGAAAAGACTCATATCATACAATACACTCCAAGAAAAACACATATCATGTGGTGAATAAAAATATAGCCTCAAGTAAATTTACCGATGGATTGAAGAGGAAAGAGGGGATGCCTTCCGGGGCATCCCCAAGATTAGGCTGTTTGGTATCCTTGAATATGGCTTGGGGTTCCATGGGCATCCCCAAGCTTAGGCTCTTGCCACTCTTTATTCTATAGTCCATCAAATCTTCACCCAAAACATGAAAACTTCACAACACAAAACTCAACAGAAAACTCATGAGATCCGTTAGTATAAGAAAAATAAATCACCACTTTAGATACTATTGTGAACTCATTCTTTATTTATATTTGTGTAATACCTACTGTATTCTAACTTCTCCATGACTCATACCCCCCGACACAACCCATAGATACATCAAAATAAGCAAACAACACAAAGAAAACAGAATTTGTCAAAAATAGAACAGTCTGTAGCAATCTGTAAACTTCGAATACTTCTGGAACTGTAAAAATTCTGAAAAATTAGGAAAACCAGGGCAATTTGTATATCAATCCTGTGTAAAATTTCAGACAATTTGACACTATGAACAATTCAGAAAAATCCTGGACTGAGCGCAAAAGTTTTTGTTTTCCAGCAAAATCAAATCAACAACTACCATAGATCACCCCAAAGGTTTTACTTGGCTCAGACACTAATTTAAACACAAAAACACAATTACTACAGAAGTAATGATGTGCCAAACACACCAAAACATAAGAAAAAAGCAGAAAGCAAAATAAAATTTGGTTGCCTCCCAACAAGCGCTATTGTTTAACGCCCCTAGCTAGGCAAAACACAATAGATCTAGTATTGTCATCTTTTGTATGTAATACAAAAGTAGCTCTCATGATAGATTCATAAGTTAATTTTATTTTCTTTCTAGGAAAGTGTTCCATACCCTTCCTTTATGGGAATTGGAATATAATATTCCCTTCCTTCATATCAATAATTGCACCAATTGTTCTAAGGAAAGGTCTACCAAGAATAATATGACATGTAGGATTGCAATCTATATAAAGAACAATGAAATCTACGGGCACATAATTCCTATTTTCAACAATAAGAACATCATTAATTCTTCCCATAGATTTCTTTATATTGCAATCCGCAAGATGCAAATTTAATGAGCAATCATCAAATTCGCGGAAACCTAACACATCACATAAAGTTTTTGGAATAGTGGAAACGCTAGCACCCAAATCACACAAAGCATGGCACTAATAATCTTTAACCTTAATCTTAATAGTAGGTTCCCACTCATCATAAAGCTTTCTAGGTATAGAAACTTCCAACTCAAGTTTTTCTTCAAAAGCCTTTATCATAGCATCAACAATATGTTTAGTAAAAGCCTTGTTTTGATTATAAGCATGAGGAGAATTCAACATGGATTGCAACAAGAAAATACAATCGATCAAAGAGCAGATACCATGATTAAAGTCTTTTAAATCCAAAGGAGTGGGTTCATTGCTATTTAAAATTTTGACCTCTTCAATCCCACTTTTATCAATCTTAGCATCAAGATCTAAAAACTCCGAATCATTGGGACGCCTTTTAACTAAAGTCGACTCATCTCTAGTCCCATTATTACCAAGATTAACATTGGAAAACAAAGATTCAATAGGATTCATATCAATCACTTTAAGATCTTCATCAATATTATCACGAGAACATACTTTTTCAAGCCATTCACGCTTAGCACGAACTCTAGCGGTTCTGTTCTTACCCTCATCAATAGAAATTCTCATACATTTTAAAGACTCATTAATATCATGCTTGGGTGGAATATATCTAATTTTTAAAGAATCAATCTCAAGAGAAATTTTAGCAACGTTCCTAGCCAAATCATCAATCTTGAGCAAATTTTCTTCAATCATAGCATTGAAACCTTTTCGCGTACTAATGAATTCTTTAATATTACTCTCAAAATAAGAGGGTATATTATTATACTTTACATAAGAATTGTTGTAGGAATTACCATAATTATTAGAGGAATTACTAGGAAACGGTATAGCGTTGAAATTACCTCTATAAGCGTTATTACCAAAATTGTTCCAACCAACAAAATTCACATCCATACATTCATTATTATTTTCAATCAAAGAAGACAAAGGCATATCATTAGGATCAATAGTAGCACTCTTACTAGGAAACAATTTGAGCAATTCATCCATCTTTTCACTCAAAGTATTAATTTCTTCAATAGCATGCACTTTTTTACTAGTAGGAGATCTTTCAGGGTGCCATTGAGAGTAGTTTGCCATAATATTATCTAGGAGTTTAGTAGCTTCTCCTAATGTGATTTCCATAAAAGTTCCACCCGCGACAGAATCTAAGAGATTCCTAGAAGCAAAATTCAATCCAGCATAACAAATTTGTATAATCATCCATAAACTCAAGCCATGCGCGGGGTAATTCCTAATCATAAGTTTCATCCTCTCCCAAGATTGTGCAACATGTTCATGATCAAGTTGCTTAAAATTCATTATATCGTTCCTAAGGGAGATGATCTTAGCGGGCGGAAAGTACTTGGAAATAAAAGCATCTTTACACTTATTCCATGAATCAATACTAATTTTAGTCAAAGATGAAAACCAAGTTTTAGCATGATCTCGTAGTAAGAACAGAAATAGCTTCAATTTAACAATATCATTATCCACATCTTTCTTCTTTTGCATGTCACACAACTCAATGAAAGTATTTAGATGGGATGCGACATCATCATTAGCAAGGCAGCAAAATTGTTCTTTCATAACAATACTGAGCAAAGCAGCATTAATTTCATAATATTCCGCACTAGTGGAGGGAGCAATCGGAGTACTAATAAAATCATTATTATTAGTATTGGAAAAGTCACACAACTCCATACTTCGACCGACTCCTGCATGCATCTAGAGTATTAAGTTCATGAAGAACAGAGTAACACATTAAGCAAGATGACATGATGTAGAGGGATAAACTCAAGCAATATGATGAAAACCCCATCTTTTTACCCTTGATGGCAACAATACAATACGTGCCTCGCTACCCCTACTATGTCACTGGGTGAGGACACCGCGAGATTGAACCCAAAACTAAGCACTTCTCCTATTGCAAGAATTACCAATCTAGTTGGCCAAACCAAACCAATAACTCGAAGAGACTTGCAAAGATATGAAATCATGCATATAAGAATTAAGGGAAGAGTCAAATAATATTCATGGATAATCTGAACATAAACCCACAATTCATCGGATCTTGACAAACACACCGCACAAAAGTATTACATCAGATAGATCTCCATGAAGATCATGAAGAGCATGGTATTGAGAAGGAAAGAGAGAGAAGAATCCATCTAGCTACTAGATATGGACCCGTAGGTCTGTGGTGAACTACTCACGCATCACCGGAGGGGCAATGGAGTTGATGTAGATGCCCTCTATGATCGAATCCCCCTCCGGCAGATTACCGAAAAAGGCTCCAAGATTGGATCTCTCGGGAACGGAGGCTTCTGGCGGCAGAAAAGTGTTTTCATGGCTCATACTAATAATGATGGAATATTTGGGTATTTATAGGCCAAAGATTAGGGTTAGGGGAGGTGCCAGGGGCCCACAAGCCTGCCCGGCGCGGGTGCCCCCCTAACCGCGGTAAGCGGGCTTGTGGCCCCGTGACAGCTCCTCTGCCTTGGTTCTCAAGTCTCGTGGCTTCGATATTTTCCAAAAAAACTCACTCTAGAGGTTTTATTCCATTTGGAATCCATTTAATATTCCTTATCTACGAAACTCAAAAACAATGAAAAAACAAAAACTGGCACTAGGCTCTAGATTAATAGGTTAGTCCCAAAAATAATATAAAATAGCATATTAATGCATATAAAACATCCAAAACAGATAATATAACAGCATGGAACAAACAAAAATTATAGATATGTTGGAGACGTATCACGAGCGCGCCATCGGGGCGGAGGCGCAGGCTGTCGAGCGCCCAGCGCATCGCCTTCATGCTCTCCTTGCTGTCGTTAACCGCCACCACCATGCTGGACAGGTTGGTGGTGGCCATGGTTGTCTGCCTGCCTCTTGGTAAGGTTGCCTTTTGGTAAGTGGAGAGGTAGGGGAGGCGATGGGGCATGAGATAGGGGAGAGCGGGTGAGAGCGACTGCGGCGGGGGAGAGCGGCCTAGGGCTACGACGGGGATCTCCATCTGGATTGGGAGATGAAAGGGACTAAGGGAGGAGGAGGCGACGGAAGAAAGGGAATCAAGGGAAGAGTGTGTTGGACCCTATGTTTAGGTTTAGGTATATGAGAGGGAAGTGAGAGACGCTGGATCAAGAGGTCATGGATGGTTCAAATCGGCAACACTCGGGTGATCCAGGGGAGAGTATGTTCTGGGTTTTCATTGGTTCGAAATATATGTCATCTGAAATAGTTTTTCAGTGTTGAAACAAAAGGGGTTTGTGAAGCAACTAGCAAAAAATATTTCGTCAAATATTTTGCCAATATGGCAAGGGTGCATATTAGAAAGGCAAATAGTATTGCTAAAGGGAATTTTATTTTCTTTGGGCGAAAATACCATTTTTCATTTTTTGAGCCCCAAATGAGTTCTTTTGTGAAGGACCTACCAAATATTCGTTGCAAAATTGGACCAAATCATTTTTATAAAACATTAGTCCATATTTTATGCATAATTGACCAAATGGTTGGGGCAAAAGCTTTCGATCCACGTGTAGTGAAAAAGACAAAACTCTGCCGATTCAGTACGAACCGAGGCAAATTTGAACTAGAGGTGCCTCATAGTTTGCTCATGATTTTGTCCAAAAATCATTTTTAGGTAAAGAAGTAGTCATTTAATGAGAGATCCAACAAAATATTGGCAAGATTCAACCCCAAGCTATGAGCGGTCATGCCCGCCGTTTTGACCACAATTTGAAACGGACACAAGAAATTCAAAAAAATCAAAAAAATCAAAAACTTCATGTTTTGTCATCATATGTGACCAAGTTACCAGGAGAAATAATAAAAGTGTAATACGGTAATAATTTTAAAAAAGTGTTCTCAGAAATGAGCTATCATGTGTGAAGATTCATGGCTTTCAAGCCAAATGATCAATCTTATGGCTACATTCATATCATAGTTTGTTCAAATGATCTCATATTGTGCACAAGGGTGAATTTTGGAACTACAAACAATGTTTCCAAAGGGAGTTTACATTTTCTTTGCACAAAAAAATGATTTTCCTTTTTTAAGGGCCCAAAATGAGTTTTTTTGTGAAGGACCTACCAAATATTCGTTGCAGAATTGGACCGAATCATTTTTATAAAATATTAGGACATATTTAATGCACAATTGACCAAAGGGTTGGGGCCAAAATATTTCAATCCACCTATAGTGAAAAAGACAAAACTCTACCGATTTAGTAGGAACCGAGGCAAATTTGAACTAGAGGTGCCTCATATTTTGCTCATGATTTTTTCCAAAAATCATTTTTAGGTAAACAAGTAGTCATTTAATCAGAGATCCAACAAAATATTAACGAGATTCAACCCCTAGCTGTGAGCGGTCATGCCCGTCGTTTTGACCACATTTTGAAACGAGCATAAGAAATAAAAAGAATAAAAAAATCAAAACCTTCATGTTGTGTCATAATATGTGACCAAGTTACTAGGAAAAATAATAAACTTGTAATATGGTAATTATTTTAAAAAATTGTTCTCAGAAGTGAGCTATCATGTGTGAAGATTCATGGCTTTCAAGCGAAATGATCAATCTTATGGCTACATTCATAGCATACTTTGTTCAAATGATCTCATATTGTGTACAAGGGTGCATGTTGGAACTAAAAACAATGTTGCCAAAGGGAGTTTTCATTTTCTTTGCACAAAAAAATGATTTTCCTTTTTTTGAGGGCCCAAAATGAGTTTTTTTTGTGAAGGACCTACCAAATATTCGTTGCAGAATTGGACCAAATCATTTTTATAAAATATTATAACATATTTAACGCACAATTGACCAAAGGGTTGGGGCCAAAAGCTTTCAATCCACCTGTAGTGAAAAAGACCAAACTCTGCCGATTCAGTAGGAACCGAGACAAATTTGAACTAGAGGTGCGTCATAGTTTGCTCATGATTTTTTCCAAAAATCATTTTTAGGTAAAGAAGTATCTATTTAATTAGAGAGACATGGTGTGGTGACGAGACATTGAGGTTTGGACGGTGGCCGAGGGACCCAACTCCAGAGCGCGCAAATTGGCATGCCAGCTGCGTGCTCACTGCGTGAGCGTGGCGTTATCACACGATCTAGGTGGCCTAGGCATGTCTGGTGGGTTGGGCACTCCCTCGTAGGTGTTAGGAAGAATAATCCAACAGAAGAATCTCACGAGGAGATAGAACTAAGCTCAAACATTAATTTGCAGCAAAGTGTTTGATTAGCGGTGGATGAAATTAACATGGAAAATGGGCCTGAGTTTTGGCTAAGGATAGTCATATACTAAGGAGACTGTCTTGGCAAATTCTCAGCTCAAATGAAGAATCCTAGGTGGCACTTTCTTTGCAAAGTACCACACTGTGCAAAAATATGGATGTTGTAGCTGTGCCCCAATGGATAAATGTATTAAGCTGAAATTTGTTGTACCATAGTAATTTGGGCATAGAAAAGCACTATAATTTTTTTATATCATTTGGACATGCCAAAGTGGCACTTCCTTCACAATGCTCTTCTTTGGATAGAAACTTGGGAACATTATTGAGAGGAATTGGCTAAACTAAATGAGCTCAAATTTGGTGGAGGTAATTTATGTAGGTAGGAACATGCCCTGGTAAATTATCAAAAATAATTAAGAAATATAAAATATATTTTCTTCACAAACTAAAAATATGACCAGAAATATGGATGTTCAAGCTGGGCTCAACTGAATGCATGGATTGAGCTGAAATTTGGTGGAGCATGGTAATTTGAGCATATAAAAGCACTATCCAAATTGGATAACAGTTGGACATGCCAATGTGGTACTTCCTTCACAATGCTCTTTTCTGGACAAAATCTTGGGAAAATTACTGAGAGAAATTGGCCAAATGAAATGAGCTCAAATTTTGTGTACAGTTATGATTTGAGCATATGGAAGATTTGATAAAATCTCAGATGATTTTGAGAAACCTATATAGTACTTCCTTCACAAAGCTTCTCTCTAGATATAAACTCTGTAAATTTACTGAGGAAGATTTACTACGCAAATAGAGCTAAATACTGTCATGTGGCAATAATTTCAGTATGTAAGAGTGACCAAAAAGTTTGAGGGCAATATGAGGGGTCTAGGTAGCACTTGCTTTGCCATGTGCTAATCTGGCCAGAAAACAGAAATTCAATCTTGGCTCGCATAGATTAGCTGTAATTAGAATAAAATGGATTGAGCTATAATTTTGTGGAGGATGACAACTTGGTCATATGAAGGTAGTATACAAATTTCTTACCATTTGAATAAATAAAAGTGGTACTTCCTTCACGATGCACTCCACTAAACAGAAAATTGGGAAAAATATTGAGTAACATTGGCTATATTAAAATCAGATAAAATTTGGTATAGAGAGGTTCTATTGGCAGGGTCATCTCTTGGTAAATTATTAGAAATTATAAACCAAAAAAAAATATAGCTGCTTCACAAACTGAAAATATTACCAGAAACAAAGATTGGATGGTGAGCTCACATGTATTATTAGATGGGCATCAAATTTCGTGTGGAGCTATGATGTTGGCATACAGAATATGTGGCAAAATTTCAGCTCATTAGAAGATGCCTATCTAGTACTTACTTCACAAAGCTTCTAGCTGAACAGAAACTTTAGAAATTTGCTAGGGAAGATTTAATAAGCAAATGGATCTGAATTTTGTCATGAGGCAATGATTTGGATAGAAAATAGTGCCCAAATTTTTTGAGGGCAATCCAAAAAATATAAATAACACTTCCTCCACAAAGTGTTGTTCTGAACAAAATAGGAAAATTAATATTCCTGAATTATTTTTGAACTAGGAAAGGAAGGGTTTGGACATATTTGAGGAATATATGATCCAAAGTATTTATGATAATTTTTTGGGAATCTTTGGAATGACAGAAATGTTGGCTCCTTCACAACCTAGGACAAAAATTGACACATGGACACGCCACATAGGCAAAACTGACGAGGTGACACCTAGTCATAGCAATCCACCACAATTTACAATGTTATGACCATCTATATTGGTCGTGATCAGCTAGAAATAAGGCTGCGGACCAGTCCTATTTGCTTTACGACCATTTTGTGTAAGGAAATTATGACCTTTCTGACTAAATTGGTCATTATGGTTTAGCGTTTGGAGCCTCCCGAACAGCTTACGACCAATTGGTCTCGAATGGTCATAGATTTACGACCATTTCTTCTAGGGTCACTGCGAGAAGGTAACAAGTTGACATATTTCTTGTAGTGAGCCATCTAGGTACTTGCTATGGACCCGTAAGTCTTTGGTGGACTACCCACTGATCATCATGGAGGCAACAAGGTTGATAGAGAGGGCCTCCGTGGTCGATTCCCCATCCGACAGAGTACTAGAAAAGATCTCATATGGGCTCCCGTCGGAAAAGAGATTTGTGGCGGCGAAAAAAGTGTGTCGGGTGGCTCTCTGTTGGTTTCCCGATTTTAGAGAATTTCTGGATTTGGAATTAGGTCAGGCTGAGCCATGAGGGGCCCACAAGGTAAGAAGGCGCACCCTGTTGCCTTGTCATCTGCTCGCTTCGCGTCTGGTCTGCCCCGAAAGCTTCCACAATCACTTTTATAAAGAAAAAAATCGTCCAAAAGTTTCGTAGCATTTGGACTTCGTTTGTTACCGATTTCCTGAAAATCCAAAAAGGGGCAAAAAATAACAGTTCACACTAGGCACTGGGTTAATAGGTTAGTTCCCCAAAATGATACTCCCTCCGTCCCATATTGTAAGACGTTTTTTAACACTACACTAGTGTTAAAAAACGTCCTACATTATGGGACGAAGATAGTACAAAATAGCATATGATTGCATATTAAGGATTCAAGATTGATAGTGGAAACCACACAAGCGCCAATCACAAAGACAATTGACCATGTCATTCTATCCACTCCCCCCCCCTCGCCACCCTCACGGTGCATAGCATACCAGCACCGGGCTTTAATAGAATTCTTATAGAGTCTAATAGCACTGCCCATTTGGTAGTTTATATATTGGGCTAAATCTATTAATATAGGTTGGCCAACTGTTGCTTCTTTCATTATTTTTTGTGTTGCTTTGTTACTTAAGTTTAAAAAAAATAAGTAAATACGTAAGTAATTTCAGAAGGTATTTTAGAAAAAAACATATATCGTTTAAAAATATGTCTGCGCATTGAAAATATGTTTAGGATATTTTATGAAGTCTTCAAATTATATGTTTGCACATATGAAAAAATGATCATAAATTTTAAATAGTTTTCAATTGCAAAAAGCATCCATGCTTTAAAAATGTCCATATAGTTTCAAACCGTGTTCATGTATTGCTTCAAACCTGTTCACACATGTACTAAATGCATACAACTTAAAAAGTATTCATGTATCTACTAAAATCTGCACCTTTTAGAAAAAAGTTCATGAAATTTAAAAATGGTTAGAGAGAGTCTTTCATTGGCTGGGTTTGATAAAATATTTTTTTCCTTGACTTGAAAAACAGACGAGCAAGGAATTCAGCTGCCCACGTGCATAAGAAAGATAGACATGCAAGGGATCAAGCTGTCCACACAACACGTCCTACCCACTGTCATCTAGGACCCACACACTCTTTAGACCCATCTATTCACAAGAAGAGCTTATTTCAAGGGAGCTTAGTAACTCTATTAGAGGCTAGAGGCTAACGCGTGCCTTGCAGCGTCGTTCATCTGTGATGGTTTTTTTTTTCTCTAGCCGGTTATTGTGGTCAGTTGTTTCGTTTTAATTTCATCTTTGTTTGCCTCGGTTTAACTTATATTTTGGTCCTGTTTTTTTGTTCATATATCTTGATGGACCGTTGTTAGAGACGGTATTTGCTCTGAGAGAAGAGTGAAGTTGTTCATTACGTGATTGTGATGCACTGATATTTTTCGTCTTTGGTGTCAGCCTGTGGTTGTGGTGTGAGTTCCTCGTGAGCTTATTTTTTAACCACCTTAAAGGTTGTCATTCCACACTTAAACCGTGCAATTTCTGCTATAGCATTCACATGGCTAAGTGTATAAAGCTCTTGCTCGCTGAGCTTGACTCCCTACGCTACTCGTATTTTTTTCGCTCGCTCCACACACTAGCTCATAAAAAGGCGAGTACCTTTTCTTATCTGAACAGGTTCATTAAATCATAAGATTTTCACATCTTTTTAAGCTTATTTTTTCAAAATTTGTAAATTAAAAAAATTACTTAAAAAAATAATAGATTTCAAAAGATGTACGAAATTTCAAAATCAAGTTAGCAAATCGAAAAATATTCACAAGCTTAAAAATATTCATGAACTTCAAATATATTCATGAATGTTTTTTCTCTCTAACAAACTGGGTCCATTTGAAAAAAATGACAGAGCTCTTCAATTCTTGGGTGCTTAGTAAGGTAGTAGATAAATAATACAAATGGCCATAGAGAACTGCTGCCACGCTGCAGTTGTATCCCATGAAGTGTGAATGTTCTGGTGTTCTTTATACTACCTTGACAAATGATGAGTAGATTTGAAGTTTTCTCGCAAAACAGGTGTGAACGTCCTGCAGGTCCAGCTCAGAAACATTAATAATTACATTGTAGCTGCAAATTTGTAGTAAATTAATGGGTACATGCTATTATTGATCAGATAGCGATAACTTTAGATTGAGAAGAGTAGTCGAGGGTGATATTTGTCTACTCATACAAATCTAATGGATATCTCATACAACTTCCATAAATGTATTTTTTGAAAAGGAGGAACGGAGTCTCCGGCCTCTATATCAATTGATGCATGCAGCCATATTATTAAATGAGTTCAAGAACAAAGAACTAGATCCATATTGTGCCCACAATCTGAGCAACCAACAAGTGCGTAAATAAACAAAAACTCCCACATCCGGCACAACCAAAAGTAGGCTACGATGCCTATACACCTAGCCTATTATTAGCTTCCCATCCAAATCGAATAAAGATAGCCCGTGCGATCATCTCCCATCGGTTGCACCCAATAGCCATAAGCTCCCTAGAGTCCACATGAGTGAGTAAGGACCACATATGTATCCAAGCCGTGGCTATGTAGATAACCTGCAAAAAGTTGTCAAAATTCTTGCGATTAATAATTATATCATTTTCTAGTGTTCCATATAGCCCAAAATAATGCATTTATTTCAATCGAGATATGATTCGCTATAGTTATGTCTACTCCATTGAGCCACGTTCCAAACAACGTATTAATGCACGTTGGAGGATTAATATTGAAAGCTATATAAATAGTGCGTCATAATAGTTTTCCTAGTGGTCAATCGAGAAAGAAGTGTCTTATTGTTTCATTTTGATCATAATAGCAACATCTAAACTACCTACCCATCTTTGTTTTATCAAATTATATTTGGTTCATTGTACCACTCCCCTGTGTACAAATCACAAGAGAAATTTAATTCTAAGCGACACTTTAATCTTCCAAATATGTAATGACCTCGATACGGTCCCAGGGTTAATTAGATCCATATACATGGACTTTACTGAAAAATACCAGTCGTAGCTAATTTCCATTGAATATTATCTGACTGGTCAGACAGTTGAACATCTATCAATCGTCTCAGCAAGTGCAACCAAGAGTTCCAGTGGTCTCTCACTAGAGATCGCCTGAATTGGATATTAAGATGTACCTTCTGTAATACTATGGCAACATACTCTTCCTTAGTTAGTACAATATTATAAAGGGTAGGATATTGTAATGCTAGAGGTGTATTTGCAACCCATGTGTCCTCCTAGAATCAGGTCATGATACCATTGCCAAACAAAAACTTCACCCACTGGAACAAAGTTACCTTCATCTTCATTAACCCCTTCCAAAAAGGTGAGTCATTAGGCCTAGCAATAAATTGGGCCAATGTCTTAGACTGTAAGTACTTATTTCTCAGGATTTGTACCCAAATCCCTTCGGTCTCGGTAGATAACCTGTGTAACCATTTGCTAAGCAAGCATCTATTCTTCACTTCTAAATCCTCAATGCCTACACCCCCTTGGTCTGTGGGTATGCAAATAGTATACCACCATGCAATCTATATTTCTTCGTCATCTCATCACATTACCAGAAGAAATGAGATTGATAAAAGTCCAGTCTTTTCGTACACCTACCGGTACTTTAAAGAAAGATAGAAGGAACATCGGCAAGCTTGTCAAAACCGAGTTTCTCAACACAAGCCTTCCTCCATAAGACATAAGTTTGCCCTTCAACCAACTAAGTCTTTTTTCAATTCTATCTTCAATACATTTCCATTCCCAATTCATCAATCGTCTATGATGAATGGGAATCCATAGGTAACTAAACAACCATGATCCCATTTCACATCTGAATAGTTCCTTGTAAGCATCTTGTTCCTCCTTTGCTCTTCCAAAGCAGAACAACTCGCTTTTGTTAAAATTTATTTTCACTCCAGACAATTGTTCAAGAAGGCAATGTACAAGCTTCATATTCCTAGATTTTGCGATATCGTGTTCCGTGGAGATGATTGTGTCATCCACGTATTGTAGTATGGATACTCCCCCTTCTACAAGGTGTGGGACAAGTCCTCCTACTTGGCTATTCTAGCTTGACCAATAAGGACTGCCAACATATCCGCTACTCTGTCGAACAACACGGGAGACATGGAATCTCCCTGTCTCAATCCCTTATGAGTCTGAAAATAATGACCTATGTCATCATTAACTCTAATCCCAACACTACCTTTCTAAATGAAAGCATCCACTTGACCCCATCAGGATTAGTTGAACCCCTTCATACGCAAGGCTTGTTGAAGGAACAACCATTTGACCTCATCATATGCCTTATCAAAATCCACTTTAAAGACAACCCCGTCAAGTTTGTTTGTATGGATTCCATGTAACATTTCATGCAAGACAACAACCCATTCTAGGATGTGTCTTCCAGGCATGAAAGTTGTCTAAGTCGGTTGGACTACCGAATGGGCTATCCGTATCAACCTATTCGTGCCAACCTTTGTAATTTTTTTGAAACTAACATTGAGATGAGATATAGGTTTGAACTACTCAATGCGAACAACCTCCACCTTCTTTGGAAATAGTGTTATTGTTCCAAAGTTAGGGTGGAATAGCTGTAAATGACCATTAAACAAAACATCGACCATTGGCAAAATATCACGCTTTATAATATGCCAGCATTTTTTTATAAAATTCTGCCGGAAACCCATCCGGTCCCGGTGCCTTATTTTGTTTTGTTTGTGCTATTGTGTCAAACACCTCTTTCTCTATAAAGGGGGATGACAATACCTCATTCTCTTCTGAGCTTAGCTAAGGTATGCCACTATTGTGCTCTTATCCATAGAAACAAAATTCTCTTCAGGTGCACCAAAAAGTCTCTGGTAATACCCGGAGATGTACAGTTTTAGGTTCTCATGTCCTAGAGTTGTACCCTTATTATGTTCAAGTTGAATTATTTTCTTCTTTCTATGCTTGCCATTTGCGATCATGTGAAAGAATTGTGTGTTATCATCCCCATGGACTACCGTTGTCACCTTTGCTCGAAGGGCCCATTTCATCTCCTCCTCTCTCAGAGTTTGGAACTTCTTCTTAGCTTCAATCTTAATATTCTAATTTGACACATTAATAAGTGTAGACTCTTCTTTCACATCTAGCTCATTAATGAGCTGAATAAGCCTCTCCTTTTCCACTTTGTAAGGGCCACTTTGATTATTGGCCCACCCTCTCATGAACTGGCGCAAGTGTCTAATTTTATTTTGCCACCGTTCCATACTATATGACCCACCAGTTGCATTAGCCCATTATATAGCAATGAGATCCATGAATGCTTATCTCTCGAACCAACTTAATTCGAAGGAGAAAATATTTCTATTACCCACATGATTCGCTTCCCCGGAATTGACTAGAAGTGGTGTGTGATCTGAAATGGCCCTTTGTAAAGCATGAACTATGACCAGTGGATACTTCTGCTCCCATTCTACACTGGTCAGAACCTAATCCAACTTTTCATATTTTAGCACAGGTAGTGAGTTAGCCCATGTGAATTGTCTAGCAGTGAGGTCAATCACCCTCTAATCCAACTCTCGATAACCATGTTAAACATAAATGACCGTCTTGCATCGAAGTTTTCATTGTTTTTCTCTTGTCTTCTAATAATATTAAAATCTACCCAAACCATAATGGGAAGCCTTTTATCCCCGCAGATTCTCACCAGATTCGCGAGAAAATCAGATTTAAGCCTAGGCTGTGCCACCCCATATACAACCACCAAAGCCCATCTGAAGCCATCAACTTTTGGCCTGACAAAAAATTTGACAGCAAATTCTCCACAGACCACATTCAACACCTCTGGTGTTTTGCACTTAACCCCAAGTAAGATCCCCCAGATCTACCCCTTGGGGGTAAACAATGCATGCCAATCAAACTCAACTCCACCTGAAATGGTGTTGAGGAATTGTGGCGTGAAGTTATCTCTACACGTCTCTTGTAATGCCATAAAATCAAGCTTATGCTCTAAAGATGATTCTCTAAGAAATCTCCTTTTAGCCAAGTCCACTAGACCTCTGCTATTCCAAAAGATTCCTTTCATATTTCATCATGGAATTTTTCTTTTTTTAACTCTCGCACTCCTCCATACCGCTAATACATGATAAACCTTCCTCTTCCAAGGCCTCTTAGGTTTATCCTGCATCACCTTTGCGTCCTCATGGCCAGAGGCTACCCGAGAAAGACTATTGGGCATCAAAGGGGCCATAAACCCCTCCGATCCCACATCTTCCTCTTCCATCTCTACTCCTTCTATGGGTATTAAATCCTCACATAAACTCTATATTGTTGTGACTCCCAGGTTATTAATACCCGCCTCAACATCGAAGGGGCGTGCTATGAGGGCCGCTAAGTTTGTAATAAACTCGAGGGATCTATCTGCCTCTAATCTAGCATATAATTAATTGATTAAGCTATTTGTTTTCCATTAGCACCAAGATAAAACCCTAAGTTGCTAGAATTATCTACAATTTTACTTTCAGAAAAATGTAGAATGGAACAACTTGTATTAACAGACATATCTGTGTTGGCCTCGATATCACGAAGCATGGCGGCCCTCATAGCACGCCCCAACTGTATGTCGTCGGCTAATGACCCACAAGTATATGGTATCAATCATAGTCCTTTCGATAATTAAGAGCGTCAAAAACAATGAGGAGCAACAACATATGATAAGCGATATTCAGCAAGGTAATTTCTGCAAGCGCTGAAATTGTAAGTAGCAAGTGTTTTGATAGCAAGGTAATTTGTAACGAGCAAGTAACGGTAACAATAGGTAAGGTGCAGCAAGGTAGCCCAATCCTTTTGTGGCAAAGGATAGGCCAAAACTATCTCCTATCATGAGCAAAGTATTCTTGAGGGTACACGGGAATTTCATCTAGTCACTTTCATCATGTTGGTTTGATTCGTGTTCACTACTTTGCTAATTTGATATGTGGGTGGACCGGTGCTAAGGTGTTGTTCTTACTTAAACTAACAACCTACTTATGGTTAACCCCCTCACAAGCATCCGCAACTACAAGAAAAGTATTAAGACAAAGTGTAAGCATAGCATTAAACATGTGGACCCAAATCAACCCCTTAGAAGTAGCGCATAAACTAGGGTTTAAGCTTCTATCACTCTAGCAACCCATCATCTAATAAATACTCCACAATGCATTCCCTTAGGCCCAAGGATGGTGAAGTGCCATGTAGTTGACGTTCACATGACACCACTAACGGAATCACAACATACATATCATGAAAATATCGAACACATATCAAATTCACATGATTAGTTGCAACATGATTTCTCCCGTGACCTCAAGAACAAAAGTAACTACACACAAATAATATGCATGCTCAAGATGAGTGATTTATTGAATAACATAATGGATCTTAAAATATAATCTTCCACAAAATAAACCATTTACTAATCAATTACATCAACACTACTAGTTACCCACAAGTACCAATCCGAGGTTCCCGTATAAAGATTGAACACAAGAGATGAACTAGGGTTTGAGAGGAGATGGTGCTTTTTAAGATGTTGATGAAGAATGCCCCCCACCAAGATGAGAGGGTGGTTGGTGATGATGATGATGGCTTCGATTTCCCCCTCCAGGAGGGAAGTTCCTCTGACGAAATCGCTCTGCCGGTGGGCAAAAGTGCTCCTGCCCAAGTTCCGCCTCGAGGCGGAGTCCCTTTGTACCAAAAGTCCTCCTCTCAAATTTTTAGTATTTTAGGACTTTATACCATAAGATGGGCTTCGGAGGTGGGCATGGGTGCCCACTCTCCATGAGGGCACGGGTAGGGGACCTGGCATGCCCTGGTGGAGGGTGGGCACCTGGTGGCCCCCCTCCGGTAGTTCTCAGCTCCCGTAATTTTTATTTATTGCATAAAAATTCTGCATAAATTTTCAACTTCATTGGAGTTGTGCAGAATAGGTATCTCTGACCTGCATTTTTCAGGGTGCTGAATTCCAGTTGTAGGCATTCTCCCTCTTGATATAAACCTTGCAAATTGTGATAGAAAAGGCATTAGAATTACTCCCCAAAGCATTATTATGCATAAAAACATTATACACAACAGTAGAAAAATATGATACAAAATGGACGTATCAACTCCCCCAAGCTTAGACCTTGCTTATCCTCAAGCGAAAGCCGATATCGAAGAACATTTCCCCATGGTTTGAGAGAGAGGTGTCGATAAAAACAAAATACAGACATAGCAGAATCATGCTTGTTGTAATAACAACAACAAAAACTAACATAAAACTTTCCCATAAGACTTATATTTCATAGCAGCATCATATAACTTCTTATGAGCAAGTAACAATCCATCGCAACATGGAAGTATAAAGCAGAAACCTTATTGGAAACCAACAAGCTATGTTCTGAGACAACTTTGCAAGTACAGTTCATCATATTTTTAGGAAGGGTCTCATGTAGGAGACTTTGGGCAAGTCCACATACTCAACAATCATTTAATCATTTATGATTGCTAACACTCATAGTATACCCATGGACAAAAAGTTTCAACTGGACATAGAGGAACATAGGGGCTTATAGCTTTCCTCCCAACATATTCATGGCAAGGATGATGTCAACAATAATAACTCATGCTTACTCATATACAACTAGTTATATGTGCCTAGATTTTTCCTCACCACATGATGCTTGCCAAAGGAGAAATATAAAAAAGGAATAGGGGAGAATACTTTGAATTTTGCATAAAAGTAAGTACATGAAAGTGAAAGATAGGCCCTTCATAGAGGGAAGTAGAGGTTTTCATGCGCTTTTTGGTTTGGATGCCAAATCCCTTAGCGCAAAAGAACGTCAGATTGCATTGCGTCTTGTGATAGAAACCTTTATTATGTAGTCCGTCGCTTTTATTACTTTTCCATCACAAGTTCATGAAACACTCAATTTTATCTTACACTAATTTATTTAACACTTTTTAGAAGCAATTTTTATTGCCTTGATGCACCGATGACAACTTACTTGAAGGATCTTATTCAATCCATAGGTAGGTATGGTGGACTCTCAAAGATGAGTTTGGGTTTTGGGTTTTTGGATGCACAAGTAGTATCTATACTTAGTGCGGAGCTTTTGGCTAGCAAAAATATTGGGCAAACAATACATGGTAAAGGATCTATGACAATAAAACTTCCTTGTGAATACGAACAGGCATAAATCATGATGTTGTCTTCCTTTTCCAACGTCAACAATTTTGGCATATAATATTTAATGGGGGATCACAATCATACAAGATGTCCATGATAGTATATTTGCATGTGAATATTCTCTTCCCTAATTAATTCTTTCATGAGTTGCATCATTGACTAATGCTATGTTTGCCAATCTCCAATAAAGTTTACCACTTATACTTTTGTTTATTGTGATGTCATTACTCACCATAAGATTAGAATATGATATTTTTCATTTATTTTATTTTATCATGACTCCAACAAGAAAGTAAAAGGGGCAAAATCTCTAAGTGATCTTTGTTATATAACTCTCACTCGATTACATATATAGATCACGAAACTAGCACTCGAAAATAGGTCATACTATACTTTTATTCAACTATATCATGAAAAGGCTAAGGATCGAAATAAAAAGCAAAATGTAAAAGTGATGGTGATACGATACCGGGGCACCTCCCCCAAGATTGGCTCAAGCCACCGGAAGTGCCCATACCCGTGTACTCAGGTCTCCTTTGGTGGTGGTGATGATGAAGGTGGTGGTGAGGCGTCACACTTCAGCTCCAATAAGTACTTCAATTTGTGGATGACGCTCCTGAGGGTGTTAATATACTTCTTTAGCAAAAGATTTTCATGAGTGAGGAATTTATTTTGAACATGAACCTCCTCAAAAGCCGTGAAAGCTTCAATTTATAGAGGGGTGAGATGAAGATAGTAAGGCCGAAGGATATCTTCTTCTTCCTCTTCCACCATGCCCGTGGGTTGCCCTCCTTCTTGAGCTTGATCCTGCATAGCTTCCTTGCCCTTATCCTCCTTCTTGACTTCTTTTGTCTCTTCTCTTTTAAGCTCCATCTTCATCAACCAAGCATCCTCTTCTACGTTATTGGGAGAGGAAGAAGACATGATGCTTGGTCTGACAGATCTGCTAGGGAAACAACACAAAACAAGAACATAGGAAAATTTTGCGATGCGGTTGCCAAAACAGTCGGGGGTTTAAATAGAGAATTTTTATTCTTGGAAACCAAGCAAACGAGAGGAAAACAGAGTCAGGAAGGTTCCCTAGCTGGGCATGCTCCACCAGGGCGCACAAGGGATGGTAACCACGTCCTAGTGTGCCATGCCCTCCTCGATTACCTTCCGGTTTATTTTTTATTTCCTAAAATTCATAAATATTCCAAAACCGATAAAAAATATTTTTGTGGATTTTTCGGAGACAGTTTACTCACCGCATCATGTACCTCTTCATTTTCACGATTCTGGAGTGTCCGGAAGGTTTCTTTTATCTGGTCCTCTGGTGTCATGGTTTGGATAACATTCCTTTCAACATTAATAGGCGTACCTTTTATATAGTGTTTCATTCTTTGTCCATTGACCACCTTCGGGTTAGTAGCTTCGACATTATTAATCTTGATAGCTCCAGAGCGGTAAACCTCTTCGATAACATATGGTCCTTCCCATTTGGAGAGAAGTTTTCCAGAAAAAATCTGAAACGATAATTGTACAAAATGACATATTCTCCAACTTTGAATTCTCGATTTTGGATTCTTTTGTCATGCCATCTTTTAACCTTTTCTTTAAAAACCTTGGCATTTTCACAAGCTTGGGTTCTCCATTCATCTAAGGAGCTAATGCTGAATTAAATAACCTCTTTCCACCAGCAAGTTTGAAGTCGTAGTTTAGTTCTTTGATTGCCCAAAATGCTTTATGTTCTAATTCTAGAGGCAAATGACAAGCTTTCCCATAGACCATCTTATATGGAGACATACCCATAGGATTTTTATATGCTGTTCTATAGGCCCAAAGTGCATCATCTAGTTTCTTAGACCAATTCCTTTAGGACCTATTAACAATTTTTTGTACTATCAATTTTATTTCTCTATTGCTAAGTTCAACTTGACCACTAGATTGAGGATGATAGAGTGATGCAACTATATGGTTAACATCATAGTTAGTAAGCATTTTACGGAAAGCACCATGAATAAAGTGTGAATCACCATCAGTCATTAGATATCTAGGGACTCCAAACCTTCGGAAAATAACTTCTTTAAGCATTTTAATGGAAGTACGCTAATCAACACTACTAGTTGGAATAGATTCTACCCACTTAGTGACATAAATAAAAAACAACCAAAATATGAGTGTACCCATTAGACGAAGGAAAAGGTACCATATAATCAAAATTCCAAACATCAAATGGTTCAACAATAGGTGAATAGTTCATAGGCATTTCCCGATGATTAACAATATTACCAATTATTTGACATTCATCACAAGATGAGACAAACTTACGAGCATCCTTGAAGGGAGTAGGACAATAAAAACTAGATTGTAATAACTTATGAGCAGTTCTATCATCAACATGATGTCCTCCATAGGCTTCGGAATGACATTTCCGTAAGATTTGTTCCTGTTCATGCTCAAGTCCACAATGTCTAATAATGCCATCTACTCCTTCTTTATAAAGATGTGGGTCATCCCAAAAGTAATGTCTTAAGTCATAGAAGAACTTTTTTCTTTTGTTGGTATGTGAAACTAGGTGGAATATATTTAGCGACAATGTAATTAGCATAATCAGCATACCTTGGAGTGTTTTGAGTGACATTTATTGCAGCTAGTTGTTCATCAGGAAAACTATCATCAATTGGTAGTGGGTCATCAAGAATATTTTCTAACCTAGACAAGTTATCAGCTATGGGGTTCTCAGCTCCCTTCCTATCAACGATATGTAAATCAAATTCCTGAAGCAAGAGAACCCACCTGCTGAGTCTACGTTAGCATCTTTCTTATTCATAAGATATTTTATAACAGCATGATTAGTGACAATAATAACTTTGGAATCAACAATGTAAGGTCTGAATTTATCACAAGCAAACATGACTGCTAAAAACTCTTTTTCAGTAGTGGCATAATTTCTTTGGGCATTGTCTAGAGTTTTTCTAGCATAATGGATAACATTTAATTTCTTATCACCTCTTTGTCACAACACCAACAACGTAATCACTAGCATCGCACATAATTTCAAAAGGGAAGTTCCAATCAGGTGGTTGAACAATCGGTGGAGTGGTTACGACTTTCTTTAGTGTTTCAAAGGCTTCCATGCAATCATCATCAAAAAGAAAGGGAATATCCTTATGCAAAAGATTAGTAAGAGGCCTAGAAATTTTTAAGAAGTGTTTAATAAACCTCCTATAGAAACAATGTAACATCCCAAAATTCTAAATTTTGGAATGTTATATTAAATAAATAAGTAGGATTGTTTGCTTGAATATTGTGTGATTTATTGTGTGAAATTGAGTGGAATTTTGAAACTTTTGAAATTTTAATGAGAGGGAATAAAATGACTTTCCCAAAATTTTCTATTTCGAATCCCTATTCAATTTTGAGTTCAAATATTTTCAAAACCCTCTTATAAAATCAAATGAGAGGAGGTAAATGACACTCAAAAATCAGATACAATGTTTTGACTCAAATTTTAAAATAAAAACTATTTTCCATTTATTTGAAATTCTAGTTTCTTTTCATTTTGGAGTTATTGCAAAAAAATACTATTTTCTAAAGTATTTTATTCGGCCTTAAAAAAATGTTCATGTTTTAGGAAATATTTTTCTGAAAATTCTGATATATAATATGCCTATATAAAATGTTTTTCAATATTTTTATTTGTTTTCTTTGTTGGTTTTTTTTTAAAAAAGCCCTGAAACACTGTTCATTGCGGACACTATTAATCCGAGAATAAAAAAAAACTGGGATGCGCCCATGTGGTCCTCTTCTCCTCTCCTTCTCTATTTTAGTCCCACCTCGCTTAGCTTTGGACGTTTGCACCTTCTTTTCACCTATAAATATAGACCCATAGGTACACCCAAAAGTCATCCACTTCGGATTGAAGCGAATCGTTTCGGTTTGACTAGCTTTATAAAAAAATATTTTCTTCTCTCTGGCGGGATTTCAGGAAGTCGTCTCCTCTTTGGATTTATATCTTCTCTGCATATAAAGGTATTCTCTTCGTATTTTCTTTTATACTCCTGTAGTTTAATATCCTTAGACCAGTGTTTTTATAGTAGTATACGGTAGAGTAATTAGATTATTAATTAGTCTCCGTATTTACTCATTAGTCCTAGAATTATTTTAGACATAGCATTTTTCCTCCGTAAAACAGCTTGGCCCAGATTTTTCAAATAGCCATAACTTTTTACTCGTTTATCAGAATCAGATGAAACCAACGTCTAGATTTTCGTCTTGACCTCACCTATCCAATCAACCTATCACGTCAACTTTTTCAAATTTCAAATTTCGAAATTTATATAGATTTATATTCAAACTTCTTTTGATCATATCTTTTTATCCGTAGCTCCATTTCCGATGAATCCAATTGCATCGGATCCGTATCAAAGTAATCCTTCCATTCACATCATTAGTGTTATCGTTTCAACATATAATTTTGATCTTGCTCATACTTCTCTATTAGTTCCCAAAATGTGTTCACACACTGTACTAAGCTAACTCAATGCGATATTGAATTGCTTATAACTTTTGATCCGTCATTCTGAACCTAGTAATTCTTTTTATACACGTTCATATTGACTTCCCATATATAGTAACATCATTAATTTAAATCTTTGAAACTTTCAAATTTGGGCAATTCAATTTGAATCCGAACCTTCATTTGTACATATCTTGCAAACTGTAACACCTTTTCAATTGATTCCTTTTGCCCCTAAATACTCATGTCATATATTTCTATTTGTAACCATCGTACTTCGGTGCAACTTCTTTTGACCCTTCCGAATTCAAAATTCAGTTCATACTTAAATTCACTATAACTTGTGTTGTAGTGTTCCATTTCAATTAATTCTTTTTGAACATTCATGTTGTTCTCCCCATATCTTGGATCGTCTTCCGTAGTCTCTCCAACCTAAGCTTATATAGCAATAGTTCATCATCCATTAACTCTTTTGAGTTGATTCCTCCACTTTCACTTTACAACACAGTTAGAACCTATCTTTTCTTATTTAACCTTAGTATGTTGTTATTTTCGCACCAAGACATGTTTTGTTCTTGCGTTTTTCAGTTCTTTGTTTTGGCATGAATGTTTATTGAATGTTATTTGCTTACGATAGATTTTCATCGAAGAGTGACGAATAGTTCTATCAAGTTATTTCTGAGAACGATATCTTATCTTCATCAACAGTACAGGCAAGTTCACCTTGACCATCTTTTCATACCTATGTATTGCATGTAGTGACATCATTCAACAAATCCCTCCCGTAGTGTTATTGAAATTCTTGTAGTTGAGTAGAATGCATGAGGTAGGAACCCACCACTTGTTACTAAAGCCCCGGGAACGCTAGTTAGTGCAATGCTATGCTAAAGTAGACGGGGTCTGGTATGAGTGTTCGTGAGTGGTGTGAAGAAGGACTCCACGTCAAAACGACGACTTCATGAAGGCTTCTTCAAGACCTGCATATTCAAGACCTCAAGACTTCGAGACTCGAGAAACAAGTTTTTCAATACACACTACTGGGTGAGGGATGGTTGAAATGGTACCCTAGAGAAACCAGTGGATTTGCCTAGGTGTTGCTGGAGATGGCCAGTATTCACGTGGAAAGCCTCACCCAGACTCAAAGAGAAGGATGAATACTTCATGCCCGGAAGCTTACGTGTGTAGCCACAAGTCATTATGGGCTCTGGCTTGGTTGATCTTTGTTGTGACTCTGCTGGGCAGTGCTACGAGATGTAGTCGACGTTAGGATTGGATGGGCACTGTCGGACAGTCAGGGAAACACTTTGAAAGACCATGTTTCGTTCATCCTGTTCTCAAACACCAGGCAGTGCGAGGACTTACCAGGAGGGAACGAATCTTGTGGGTAAAGTACACAACACTCTGCAGAGTTAAACCTAATTGATTAGCCGTGTCCCCGGTTACGGACAATTTGAGCTTCTAGACTTGGATCTATCTCTGAACTCTCAACACTGGACTGATAACTAATTGTGGGCAACTATCAACATTGGATCTATCTCTGAACTCTCAACATTGGATCTATCATTTTGAGTCAGGTCGCTACAGAAATGGTATCAGAGCGCATGTTGACTGTAGGACGTGACCCTAGAAACTGGAAAGCCCTTAGGAAATGATTTCCCGAAAACTTTGTTTTCAAAAGATCTTTTATTTCTCATCCTTCCTGAGTTTTATCAAATAGTTAGACAATACCCTTTTCCCCTTGACCACACGAAGGATCAACTGAAGCCCTCCAAGAAGAACAAGATATCAAAACAATTGATGGCCACTTCCAAGTAAAGAAGATTTCACCATGTATTAGAAGAATTGAAGCTACACAAGTTGAAGACTATACAGACCTCAAGAAATTGAAGACCATGAAGAATTTCCAAGATGTTAGGCCCCTAGAAGACCCAACCCCTGATGTAAACTTATGTTAGATACGAAGATTTGTGAGCTGTCATTTGTGTGTAATTTTCGACAGCCACAACAAAAATCTATTTTCAAAACCATTGTTTGTATTGCGTGTATCCTCTCCTTTCTCTCTCTTACCCATCTCATCCCCAAAAAAACCTTGAACCCAATAGATGACGAATGAAGATGGTCTTGTGTATTCTGGATTGATGACTCGGTTAGAGACAGAAGAATGGATTCAGAACATGGAGGATCACCTAAGGAGTAACCATGTTGCAAGGAACGAGATGGTCTAGTATGCTCTTCGGTACTTTGCAGAAGGTGCTGCACATTGGTGGAAGATGCATGAAGATATCCATGATAGGTAAGCATCAATCACCTGGGAAGAATTCAAGATGACTCTACAAAAATCTCATGTTGTTACCAACACCCAGAAGCCCCGTCGCAAAGTTGTGAAGAAGAATTGTGCATGCAGGATATGTGGAGAGATAGGACACACCCAGGAAGAACACAAGGATGGATGTCGTCATTGTGAAGAAAATCACCCAGTTGAGGAGTGCCCAACTAGTAGGGTGACTTGTTTCTTGTGTGAAGGGACTATGCATTACCCGGCTCAATGCCAAATGTACCCCAAGGTACAAGAAGTCATCAAGCAGCAGAAGGAAGCAATGAAGGAAGCCTTTAGAGAAACTTTAGGAGAACTTGTGATGAAGGAAGATGTTGAAGACCCTAATGGAGAAGGCCTAACCGGATTTTACTCCAATGTCTGCTATTCATGTGGGGAAGAAGGACATTTCTCATAGGACTGTACGAAGGAAAGAAAAGAGTATCTGGGAAACTTCCCGATAGAAGAAGTGGAGTTTGATCCACAGGAAATTGAAGGTTTGATCGGAACAAAGAAGCTCAGGAGGAGACAAGCCACTGAACAGAGGGACCTGAGTCATATCAGATGTTTCAAGTGTAAGGATATAGGCCACTACACCAATAAGTGCGCAAGAAAGGAACCCGAACTCCCAGGAGCAAAACCCAACATCAAGAAGCCCCGAGACTTGTTAGAAATCATTTGTTTTCATTGCAAGGAAGCAGGACATTATGCTAGTAAATGTCCAAAGGAGAAGAAAGCTAGAATGAGGTAGTAAATTTTTGAACATGGCATTTTCTCAATTGCATCAACCTTAGCTTGATCCACCTCAATACCTCATTCGGAGATCTTATGCCCCAATACAATACCTTCATTAACCATAAAGTGGCACTTCTCCCAATTCAAGAAGAGATTAGTTTGTTCACATCTCTGTAAAACTCGATCAAGGTTGCTTAAGCAATCATCAAAAGAAGTTCCGTAAGCGGAAGAATAATCCATGAAAATACATCTTTGAAAGGTAGTAGGTGCATTGCATAAATCAAAAGGCATACGTCTATAAGCATAGGATCCAAAAGCACAAGTAAAGGTGGTTTTCTCTTGATCAGATTGTGACACAGGTATTTGAGAGAAACCAGAATATCCATCTAGGAAACAAAAGTGTGTGTCCTTAGATAATCTTTCAAGCATTTGATCAATAAAAGGCAAGGGGTAATGATCTTTGCTGGTAGCTTTGTATAATTTTCTAAAATCAATTACAATTCTATAGCCAGTAACAATTCTTTCCAGAATAAGCGCATTTTTATCATTGGGAACAATTGTAATACCTCCTTTCTTAGGGACACAATGAATGGGACTCACCCATCTACTATCAGCTATAGGATAGATTATACCTTCTTCCATAAGCTTTAATATTTTAGTTCTTACCACTTCTTTCATCTTGGGATTCAATCGTCGTTGGTGATCAACAACGGGTTTAGCATCAGGTTCCATATTTATCTTGTGCTGACATAGAGTGGGACTAATGCCCTTAAGATCATCAAGAGTATATCCAATAGCAGCCCGGTGCTTCCTCAAAAATTTTAATAATCTTTCTTCTTCATTTTCTGAAAGGTAGCACGAATAATAACGGGATATATCTTTTTCTCATCAAGATAAGCATGCTTCAAAGTGTCAGGCAATTGTTTTAGCTCAAACACGGGATCACCTTTAGGTGGAGGAGGACCTGCAAGAGTTTCAATAGGCAAATTGTGTTTCAGTAGAGGTTTTTGTTCAATTTTTTTATCTATTTCATTATTTCACGAAAGGGCAAATCATTTTCATGGTGTAGCAAATATTGTTCTAGTGGATCAGTAGGAGGAACGACAATAGAAGCAAGACCAATTATTCCATCCTTACTAGGTAATTCTCTATCACGAGGTCGTCTACTAAACTTGGAAAAATTAAACTCATGAGACACATCACCAAACTCAACACCGACCATTTCTTTTTTGCAATCTATCTTAGCATTAACAGTGGTCAAGAAACGTCTACCAAAGATAATGGGACAAAAGTCATCTTGTGGGGAACTAAGAACTAGAAAATTCGTAGGATGTTTTATTTTCCCACACAAGACTTCAACGTCTCTAACAATCCCAAGTGATGTGATGGTATCTCTATTGGCAAGTTTAATAGTAACATCAATATCTTCTATTTCAGCAGATGCTATGCCATTCATAATTTCTTGGTATAAGGTAAAAGGAATATCACTCACACTAGCACCCAAATCACATAAGCCATGATAACAATGATCTCCTATTTTAACTGATACAACAGGCAAGCCAACTACGAGTCTATGTTTGTCTTTTTAATCGGGTTTAGCAATGCTAGCAGCTTCATCACAGAAGTAAATGACATGCCCATCAATATTTTCTACCCAGAGATCTTTAACCATAGCAACATTAGGTTCTACTTTAATTTGTTCAGAGAGCTTAGGTGCTCTAATATTACTTTTGCGAACCATAGTTAATACCTTAGCATGTTCCTTTATCCTAACAGGGAAAGGTGGTTTCTCTATCTATGCGGTAGGTACAACTGGATCTACATTGTAAACGATAGTTTCTTCTTTAGCTATGACCAGTTCTTTAATTTCTTCTTTAATAGGGGGATGATATTTAAACAAGTTCTCTTTAGGGAGATCAACATGAATAACAAATGATTCACAAAAAGAGGCTACTATCTCAAAGACAAGTCCATATTTAGTGCTAAACTTGTGAAAAGCATCGGTATTCACAATAGATTTAACACAATAAAATTCAAGATTTATACCTGACTCATTACCTTTATCGAGTTCCCAATCTTCAGAGTTGCGTTTAATTTTTCCACGAGATCCCACTTGCATTCAATAGTCTTCTTCATGAAAGAACTAGTACAAGAAGTATTGAGTATGGTTCGATCATTATGAGAAAGCCGAGCATAAAATTCTGAAGGATAACTTCTCTCAGGATATCATGATTGGATCATGAATATAACATTGACTTAAGCCTCCCCAAGCTATATCGATACTTTATCCTTCATGAGGCCAAAAATTATATATATAATTCCAATCACGACGAACTGGATGCATAGGATAAAACTTTTGGTGGAATTCCAATTTCAAACGACTCCAGTTCCATGATCCAATATGATCACATAGCCTATGCCATGCCAATGCTTTTACATTAAAATATAAAGGGAAAACTTATTATTAAATTCATCTCTAGATAAACCTACAAGCTGAAATAGTCCACAAATTTCTTCCACATGTATTAGGTGCATATCAAGATATTCAGTACCATCTCCTGCATAAGGACTTTCTAGCAGTTGTTCTAACATACCCGAAGGAATTTCATAACCAATATTTTTAGTAGGTGTTATAGGTTGAGGGGAAACTAATTGTGGTTCTGTTTAAGGTGAAGATACTGCGAACAAATCCCTCAAAGGATTACTTTCCATAGTAACAAGTGACACTAAATTTCAGCACGTAGTATAAGTTTTTTCCTTACTGATTTCCCCTTACCAAGAGAAATTCACTCCCTGGCGATGGCACCAGAAAAGAGTCGTGATGACCCACAAGTATAGGGGATCAATCGTAGTCCTTTCCATAAGTAAGAGTGTCGAACCCAACAAGGAGCATGAGGATATGATAAGCGGTTTTCAGCAAGGTCATTTCTGCAAGCATTGAAATTGTAAGTAGCAAGTGTTTTCATAGCAAGGTAATTTGTAACGAGCAAGTAACCGTAACAATAGGTAAGGTTAAGCAAGTTAGCCCCATCCTCTTGTGGCAAAGGAAATGCCAAAACTATCTCTTATGACGAGCAAAGTGTTCTTGAGGGTACACGGGAAGTTCACCTAGTCACTTTCATCATGTTGGTTTGATTCATGTTTGCTACTTTGATAATTTGATATATCGGTGGACCAGTGCTAAGGTACTGTTCTTACTTTAACTAACAACCTACTTATGATTAACCCCCTCTCAAGCATCCGCAACTATGAGAAAAGTATTAAGACAAAGTCTAACCATAGCATTAAACATGTGGACCCAAATGAGCCCCTTACGAAGTAGCGCATAAACTAGGGTTCAAGCTTCTGTCACTCTAGCAACCCGTCATCTAATAACTACTCCACAATGCATTCCCTTAGGCCCAAGGATGGTGAGCTGTCATGTAGTCGACGTTCACATGACACCACTAAGGGAATCAGAACATACATATCATCAAAATATCGAACACATATCAAATTCACATGATTACTTGCAACATGATTTCTTCCGTGACGTCACGAACAAAAGTAACTACTCACAAATAATATGCATGCTCAAGATCAAAGGTGTATTGAATAGCATAATTGATCTGAACATATAATCTTCCATCGAATAAACCATATAATAACCAACTACACAAGGTAATCAACACTACTAGTCACCCATAGGTACCAATCTGAGGTTCCGGTACAAAGATTCAACACAAGAGATGAACTAGGGTTTGAGAGGAGATGGTGTTGTTAAAGATGTTGATGAAGAATGGCCTCCCCAAGGTGAGATGGTTGTTGGAAGTTCCTCTGGCGGAATCGCTCCGCGGAGGGCAAAAGTGCTCCTGCCCAAGTTCCACCTCGAGGTGGCAGCGCTTCGTCCCAAAAGTCTTCCTCTGATTTTTTAGTTTTTTTAGGATTTATACCTGAAAATGGGATCCGGAGGTGGGCCCAGGTGCCCACCCTCCACCAGGGCACATGTAGGGGCCCTGGCACGCCCTGATGGAGGGTGGCCACCTGGTGGCCCTCGACCCTCCGGTAGTTCTTAGCTCTAGTAATTTTTATTTATTGCATAAAAATTCTCCATAAATTTTCAGCTTGATTGGAGTTGTGAAGAATAGGTATCTTTGACGTGCTTTTTCGGGGTGCTGAATTCTAGTTGCCGGCATTCTCCCTCTTGATATAAACCTTGCAAATTGTGAGAAAAAATTCATTAGAATTACTCCCCAAAGCATTATTATGCATAAAACATTATAAATAACAGTAGCAAAACATGATGCAAAATGGACGTATCATTTCCATCCGGCTAGCCCTGGATGCGGTGACTATATCGCTTATCACCGGATGTAGGATCCGGAATCCCACTGAAGCTGATCACATCCTCCAGGGAAACCTCTGTCGGGTTTTGGCCTCCTGCCTCATTCCCGACATTGTGTGGGCTGTGAACCGGTGATGATGTAGCCAGTGGATAGTCAGCATTAGTCGCGGGCTGAGCATCCTCTTCCAGAGGTTCCCCGCGGTCAGCCAGAGCTGTTGAACTAGTCTACGCTAGCTTAGGTACTTGTTGCTCCTTGTTCACCTCATATCGGTATCTCATCCAAAACTTGAAAACTTCAATCACACAAAACTTAACGGAACTTTGTGGATGAGTTGGTGTAGTAAAGATAGATCAATCACTTAGGTATTGTAAAGAAAAGATTCATAATTGTTCTCAAAAAAGAACTTATGTATTCCATCATTCTCACAATTTATATCACCAAATATAAGCTATGGAAACACTTGAAACAAGCAAACTATGCATGCAAAACAGAATCTGTCAAAAATAGAACATTGTATGAAGATTTGAATGATCACCATACTTAACTGACTTGAAAACTTCTCAAAAAATAAGGAAAGGCAGAGAATTTGCATAACAAGTACGTGTAAAAATTTCAGCATTTTTGGACGCTCCAGTAAAATAAGATAATTTATATATTGGACGCAAAACTTTTGGTTTTTGCACATAATCAAACAAAAAAGTTTCCACAGTATCCCAACCACTTTACTTGGCACTTTATTGAAATAAAAGGCACAAAACATCATTACTACAGTAGCTTAATCATGTGAACACACAAAAATAGAAATTAAAAGTGTTGGGTTGTCTCCCAACAAGCGCCTTTCTTTAATGCCTTTTAGCTAGGCATGATGATTCAATGATGCTCACATAAAAGTAAAGAATTGAAACACAATGGGAGCATCATGAAGCATATGACCATCACCATTAAGTATAATCCACTTACTATGCATAGGGATTTTGTGAGCAAACAATTTATGGGAGCAAGAATCAACTAGCATAGGAAGGCAAAACAAGCATATCTTCAAAAGTTTGAATACATAGAGAGGAAACTTGATATTATTGCAATTCCTACAAGCAAAGTCTCCTCCCTAATAATAGTTTTTAGTATCATCATAAAGGAATTCAACAATATAACTATCACATAAAGCATTCTATTCATGATTCACAAGCATAGAAAATGTATTACTCTCCACATAAGAAAATTTCTTCTCATTCATAATAGTGGGAGCAAACTCAACAAAATAACTATCATGTTGTTGGAAATATGCCCTAGAGGCAATAATAAATGGTTATTATTATACTTACTTTTTTGTGATAATCGTTTATTATCCATTCTATAATTATATTGATTCCTAACACATTGCATGTGTGGATACATACACAACATTGTGTCCCTAGTGTGCCTCTAGTAGACTTGCTCGTTGATCAAAGATGGTCAAGGTTTCCTAGTGATAAACATAAAATTTCATTTGACAATGGGATCACATCATTAAGAGAATGATGTGATGGACAAGACCCAAACTACAAACATATCATATGATCGTGTCTGTTTATTGCTATAGTTTTCTGCATGTCAAGTATCTGTTACTATGACCATGACATCATGCAACTCACTAACACCGGAGTAGTTCCTTGTGTATATCAAATGTTGCAAAGTAACTGGGTGACTATAAAGATGCTCTACAGGTATCTCTGAGGGTGTCTGTTGAGTGGGCATGGATCAAGACTAGGATTTGTCACTCCGTGTGACGGAGAGGTATCTCAAGGCCCACTCGGTAATACAACATCACAACAAGCCTTGCAACCAATGTGACTAAAGTGTTAGCCACGGGATCTTGTATTAGGGAACGAGTAAAGAGACTTGCCGGTAACGAGATTGAACTAGGTATAGAGATACCGACGATCGAATATCGGTCAAGTAACATACCGAAGAACAAAGGGAACATCATACGAGATTAACTGAAAGCTTATCATAGAGGTTCAACCGATAAAGATCTGCGTAGAAGATGTAGGAACCAATATGGGCTTCCAGGTCCTGCTATTGGTTATTGATCGTAGAGGTGTCGCGGTCATGTCTACATAGTTCTGAACCCATAGGGTCTGCACACTTAACGTTCGGTGATGTTTTGGTGGTATAGAGTTATGTATGGTGGTGATCGAAGGTTGTTCGGAGTCCTGGATGAGGTACCGTATGTCAGGAGGAGATCCAGAATGGCCTGGAGGTAAAGATTGATATATAGGAAGTCTCGTCTTGGTCACCAGAAAAGTTTTGGGTACTTCAGTAGTGTACCAAGAGTGTCGGGAGGGTACCGTGGGACCATCGGGAGAGGCCTCTTGCCCCAAAGGGCCTCATGGAATGTGGGAGGATGCAAACCAGCACTTGGTGGGCTGTCTGAACCCCCTACTAAGGCACATGCGGCTAGGGGTGGAACAACTCAAGAGGAGGAAAGGGTTTCCAAGTGGGGGAGGAATCCTACTCCTAGAAGGATTGGAGTTGGACTCCTCCACCTCCCCACTTCGACCGCAGCATATGGGGAATCCTAGGGGCGCCGGCCTCCCTCCCCTTCCTCATATATATGTTGGAGGGGAGAGAGGGCAGCCACACCAGAAAACCCTAAGCCATGGTGCAACCCTCTTTCCCCGATAGATCATATCCTCTAGTTTTTGGCGGTGCTTAGGCGAAGCCTTGCCGAAATAGTTCCACCACCACCGCCGCAATGCCGTTGCGTTGCCAGAGAACTCATCTAACTCTCTGCTCCCTCTTGATGGATAAAGAAGGTGGAGATCATCATCGAGCTGTACATGTGCTAAACGCGGAGGTGCCGTATGTTCGGCGCTAGACCAGGACGGATCGTGATTAGATCGCGGGATGCTCGGCGATTTGGTCATGAAGACGTTAGACTACATCAAACGCGTTTCTTTACGCTTCCCGCTTAGCCATCTACAAGGGTATGTAGATCCACTCTCCCTCTCATAGATGCTCATCACCATGGATAGATCTTGCGTGTGCGTAGGAATTTTTTTGTTTCCCATGCAACGTTCCTCAACAGTGGCATCATGAGCTAGATCTATGTGTAGATGAGATCACGAGTAGAACACAAAGGCATTTGTGGGCGTTGATGCTGAATTCGCTTCCTCCCTTGGTCTTTTCTTGATTCAGCGGTATTGTGGGATGAAGTGGCCCGGACCAACATGTGACTTTGTTGCATAAAGATGGCTGGCGGGTGTGTGTCTCTCCTACTCTAGTTTGATCGGATTCGACAAAGGAAGTCCTTGAAAATGTTGAATAGCAATTTTTGTATCGCCGTTGTGGTTTTTGAATAGGTGAGAATTGTTCATGCTAGATACCCGTAGTAGCCACGTAAAACATGCAACAACAATTAGAGGATGTCTAACTTGTTTTTGTAGGGTATGTTGTGATGTGATATGGACAATTACATGATGATATATATGCGATGTATGAGATGATCATATTTTTTATAGAATATGATGACTTGCATGTCGATGAGTACGACAACCGGCAGGAGCCATATGGTTGTCTTTAATTATTTTCACCGTTTTTTGCTTTACTTCATCGCTATGAGTTAGCAATAGTTGTCGAAGCAACAACTAGCGCGACAACCTCATGGCGACACATTAATGGAGATCAAGATGATAGAGATCATGGTGTCATGTCGGTGACGATGGAGATGATGCCGGTGCTTTGGAGATGGAGATCAAAAGCAAAAGTTCTTGGCCATATCATGTCACTTATGATTTGCATGTGATGTTAATCCTTTTATGCATCTTATTTTGCTTAGGATGATGGTAGCATTATAAGGTGATCCCTCACTACAATTTCAAGATAAAATTGTGTTCTCCCCAAGTGTACACCGTTGTGAAAGTTCGTCGTGTCGAGACACCATGTGATGATCGCGTGTGATAGACTCTAAGTTCACATAAAACGGGTGCAAGCCAGTGTTGCACGTCCAGAACACTCGTATTAAACTTGACGATCCTAGCATGTACAAACATGCCCTTGGAACACAAGAGACCGAAAGGTCGAACATGAGTCATATAGTATATATTGTTGGGAGACGTAGTAGTAAATTAAAAAAATTCCTACGATCACCAAGGTCTATCCATGGAGAAACCAGCAACGAGAGGGGAGAGATTGCATCTTCATACCTTTGAAGATCGCTAAGCGGAAGCATTAGAAGAACGCGGTTGATGGAGTCGTACTCGCAGCGATTCAGATCACAGTGGATTCCGATCTTAGCGTCGAACAACGGTGCCTCCGCGTTCAACACACGTGCAGCCCCGTGACGTCTCCTATGCCTTGATCCAGCAAGGAGGAAGGAGAGGTTGAGGGAGAGCTCCGGCAGCACGACGGCGTGCTGACAGTGGAGCTACATGAACTCCGGCAGGGCTTCGCCAAGCGCTACGGAGAACGAGGAAGAGGAAGGGTAGGGCTGCACCGAGAGAGAAAGAAGTCGTGTCTCAAAACAGCCCAAACCCTTGAATATATATAGGAGGAGGGAGAGGGAGGTCTGCCTTGGCCCCTCCTCCAAAGAGGAGAGGATCGGCCGACCCTAGGGAGGAGTCCACCTCCCACAAGGGAGGTGGATCTCTTCCTTTTGAATCCTTTTCAGCCCTATCTCTTATCTCCAGCCACATGGGCCATTCTAGAAGGTCTTGGCCAGCCCAAAAAGGGCTGGCACACTTCCTCTAAGGGCCCACAAAATCCTTTGGTCGTCACACCCCTCTCGGGGGTCCTCCGGCACCCTCCCCGCACTCCCGGTACACTACCGATGAGCCCGAAAACTTTCCGGTGACCAAAACTGGACTTCCTATATATCAATCTTTACCTCTGGACCATTTTGGAGCTCCTCGTGATGTCCGGGATCTCATTCGGGACTCCGAACAACTTTCGGTAATCACATATACCATTTCTCTATAACCATAGCGTCATCGAACCTTAAGTGTGTAGACCCTACGGGTTGGGGAGACACGTAGACATGACCGAGACACCTCTCCGGTCAATAACCAACAGCGGGATATGGATACCCATGTTGGATCCCACATGCTCCATGATGATCTCATCGGATGAACCACGATGTCGGGGATTCAATCAATCCCGTATACAATTCCCTTTGTCCATCGGTATGATACTTGCCCGAGATTCGATCATCGGTATCTCTATAGCTTGTTCAATCTCATTACCGGCAAGTCTCTTTACTCGTTCCGTAATACATCATCCCGTGACTAACTCCTTGGTCATATTGAGCTCATTATGATGATGTCTTACCGAGTGGGCCCAGAGATACCTCTCCGTCACACGGAGTGACAAATCCCAGTCTTGATTCGTGCCAACCCAACAGATCCTTTCGGAGATACCCTTAGTGCACCTTTATAGCCACCCAGTTACGTTGTGACGTTTGGCACACCCAAAGCATTCCTACGGTATCCGGGAGTTGCACAATCTCATGGTCTGAGGAAACGATACTTGACATTGAAAAGCTTTAGCAAACGAACTACACGATCTAGTGCTATGCTTAGGATTGGGTCTTGTCCATCACATCATTCTCCTAATGATGTGATCCCGTTATCAATGACATCCAATGTCCATGTTCATGAAACCATGACCATCTATTGATCAACGAGCTAGTCAACTAGAGGCTCACTAGGGACATGTTGTGGTCTATGTATTCACACATGTATTATGGTTTCCGGTTAACACAATTATAGCATGAACAATAGACAATTATCATGAACAAGGAAATACAATAATAACCATTTTATTATTTCCTCTAGGGCATATTTCCAACATATATGAACAACATGATGATGTTCACCGTTGAAACCACTTCATCCCACATGATGATCGGACTTGGGTTGGTGAATTTGGATCATGTATCACTCAGATGACCAGAGGGATGTCAATTTGAGTGGGATCTTTAGTAATTTGATCAACTAAACTCATTATCTTGAACACTAGTCTTAGTAAACTTTGCATATTTATGTTGTATATCAATGGCTCCCGCAGTAGTTCCCCTGAATTTTAATGCGTTCCTAGAGAAAGCCAAGTTGAAAGATGATGGAAGTAACTTTGTGTACTGGGCCCGTAATCTGAGGATTATCCTCATGGCTTCCCAGAAGGCTTATGTCCTTCATGCACCGCTTGGTGATCCACCCACTCCCGTGTCCTTCATGCATGGGTATTTTATACCTGTTTGGTTGCTTACATTTGCAACTCAAAGCAGGAGCTACAGAATAGACGGAGGCTGGTAAATGATGAAGTGACGATGTGCCTAGGAAATGATTCCAAGGATGATGTGATCCCCGTCGGCACGCTCGCTCTTCGATTACCATCGGGATTAGTTATGAACCTAAATAATTGTTATTTAGTGCCTGCGTTAAGCATGAACATTATATCTGGATCTTGTTTATTGTGAGATAGTTACTCATTTAAATCAAAGAATAATGGTTTGTCTATTTATATGAGTAATATATTTTATGTTCATGCACCCAATGTGAGGGGCTTATTCTTTCTGAATCTCGATAGTGATGATACACGTATTCATAACATTGATGCCAAAAGATGTAGAGTTGATAATGATGGTACCACTTTCTTATGGCACTGCCGTTTTGGTCATATTGGTGTAAAATGCATGAAGAAGCTCCATGCTGATGGACTTTTGGAGTCATTTGATTTTGAATCACTTGACAAATGTGAACCATGACTCATGGGCAATATCACTAAAACCTCATTCTCTAGAACAATGGAACAGGAAAGTGACTTGTTGGAAATCATACATACTGATGTATGCGGTCCGATGAGCTTTGAGGCGCACGGTGGATATCGTTATTTTCTCACCTTCACTGATGACTTCAGTAGATATGGGTATATTTACTTAATGAAACACAAGTCTGAAACGTTTGAAAAGTTCAAGCAATTTCAGGGTGAAGTTGAGAATCATCGTAACAAGAAGATTAAATTCCTACGATCTGTTCGAGGACGAGAATATCTGAGTTATGAGTTTGGCAGTCACTTAAGACAATATGGAATTGTTTCACAATTGACACTGCTTGGAACACCACAGAGTAATGGTGTGCCCGAACATCGTAATCGAACCTTATTAGATATGTTGCGTTTTATGATGTCTCTTGCCGATTTGCCACTATCATTTTGGGGTTATGCATTAGAGACAACTACATTCACTTTAAATAGGGCACCATAGAAATCCGTTAAAATGACTCCATATGAATTGTGGTTTGGCAAGAATCCAAAGTTGTCATTTCTTGAAGTTTGGGATGTGATGCTTATGTCAAAGCTTTAGACTAAACAGCTGGAACCCAAAGCCGAGAAATGTGTCTTCATAGGATACCCAAAGAGATAGTTGGGTATACCTTGTTTCTCAGATCCGAAGGAAAAGTGTTTGTTGCTAAGAACGGAACATTTCTTGAGAAAGAGTTTCTCTCGAAAGAATTGAGTGGGAGGAAAATAGAACTTGATTAGGTTATTGAACCTTTACTTCATCCAGAGAGTAGCGCAGGATAGAAAGATGTTTCTGTAGGGCCTGCATCGGTTGAAGAGGAAGTTAATGATGATGATCATGAAGCTTCGGATCAAGTTACTATCGAACCTCGTAGGTCGACAAGGGCGTGTATTGCTCCTGAGCGGTACGACAACCCTGTCTTAGAGGTCATGTTGTTAGATAATGATGAACCTACGGGCTATGGAGAAGCGATGATGGGCCGAATTCCGAGAAATGGTTATAGGCCATGAAATCCGAGATGGTATCCATGTACGAAAAAAAGTATGGACTTTGGAAGTATTACTTGAAGGACGAAAGGCCATTCAGAACAAATGGATCTTTAAGAGGAAGACGGACACAGACGGTAATGTCACCATCTATAAAGCTTGACTTGTGGCAAAGGTTTTTTTAACAAGTTTAAGGAGTTGACTATGATGAGACCTTCTCACCCGTAGTAATTCTTAAGTCCATTAGAATCATGTTAGCAATAGCTAGATTTTTCGGTTATGAAATTTTGCAAATGGATGTCAAAACAACTTTCCTTAATGGTTTCCTTAAGGAAGAGTTGTATATGATACAACCAGAAGGTTTTGTTGATCCAAAGAATGCTAACAAAGTGTGCAAACTCTGGTGATCCATTTATGGACTGGTGCAAGCATCTCGGGGTTGGAATCTGCGCTTTGATGAGGTGATCAAAGCATTCGGGTTTATAAAGTTTACGGAGAAACTTGTATTTACAAGAAAGTGAGTGAGAGCTCTATAGCATTTCTAATATTATATGTGGATGACATATTGCTGATTGGAAACAATATAGAAATGCTAGAAAGCGTGAAGGAATATTTGAACAAGAGTTTTTCAATGAAGGACCTAGGAGAAGATGCTTTCATATTAGGCATTAAGATCTATAGAGATAGATCGAGACGCTTAATTGGACTTTCACACAACACATACCTTGACAAAGTTTTGAAGAAGTTCAAAATGGATCAGACCAAGAAGGGGTTCTTGCCTGTGTTGCAAGGTGTGAAGTTGAGTAAGACTCAATGCCCAGTGATTGCAGAAGATAGAGAAAAGATGAAAGGCATCCCCTATGCACCAGCCATAGGCTCTATCATGTATGCAGTACGGTGCACAAGGCCTGATGTCAGCCTTGCCATAAGTATGACCGGAAGGTTTTAGAGTGATCCAGGAATGGAGCACTGGATGATGGTCAAGAATATCTTTAAGTACCTGAAAAGGAGTAAGGAAATGTTTCTCGTTTATGGAGGTGATCAAGAGCTCGTCGTAAAGGGTTACGTCGATGCAAGCCTTGACACTGATCTGGATGACTCTAATGCGCAAACTGGATATGTATTTATTCTCAATGGGTGAGTGGTAAGCTGGTGCAGTTCCAAGCAGAGTGTGGTAGCCGATTCTACATGTCAAGCAGAGTACATCGCATCCTGAGAGGCGGTGAAAGAAGGTGTCTGGATGAAGGAGTTCATGAAATATCTTGGAGTAGTGCCCAGTGCACCGAATCCAATGGCTCTGTTCTGTGAAAACACTAGTGCCATTGCTCTAGCCAAGGAACCAAGGTTTCATAAGAGGACCAGACACATAAAGCGACGCTTCAATTCCATCCGTTATTACATCAAGGAGGAGGAAATAAATATTTGCAAAGTTTACATGGATCTGAATGTTTCAGACCCGTTGACTAAACCTCTTCTAAGGGCTAAACATGATCAACACCAGAACTGTATGGGTGTTAGATTCATTACAATTTAAATCACATAGTGATGTGAGCTAGATTATTAACTCTAGTGCAAGTGGGAGACTGTTGGAAATATGCCCTAGAGACAATAATAAATGGTTATTATTATATTTCCTTGTTCATGATAATCATTTATTATCCATGCTATAATTGTATTGATTGGAAACACATTGCATGTGTGGATACATAGACAACACTCTATCCCTAGTATGCCTCTAGTAGACTAGCTCGTTGATTAAAGATGGTCAAGGTTTCCTAGCCATAGACATAAGATGTCATTTGATAATGGGATGACATCATTGGGAGAATGATGTGATGGACAAGACCCAAACTATAAACATAGCATATGATCGTGATAGTTTATTGCTATTGTTTTCTGCATGTCAAGTATTTGTTCCTATGACCATGAGATCATGCAATTCACTAACACCGGCGAATTACCTTGTGTGTATCAAACGTCGCAACTTAACTGGGTGACTATAAAGATGCTCTACAGGTATCTACGAGGGTGTCTATTAATGGGCAAGGATCAAGGCTAGGATTGTTACTCCGTGTGATGGAGAGGTATCTTAGGGACCACTAGGTAATACAACATCACAACAAACCTTGCAAGCAATGTGGCTAAAGTGTTAGCCACGGGATCTTGTATTATGGAACGAGTAAAGAGACTTGCCGGTAATGAGATTGAAATAAATATAGAGATACCGACGATCGAATCTCGGGCAAGTAACATACCGAAGAACAAAGGGAATAGCATACAGGACTTATTTAATCCTTGACATAGATGTACAATCAATAAAGATCTTTGTAGAATATGTAGGAACCAATATGGGCATCCAGGTACAACTATTTGTTATTGACCGCAGAGGTGTCTCGGTCATGTCTACATAGTTCTCGAACCTGCATGGTCTGCACACTTAATGTTCGATGATGTTTCGGTAGTATAGAGTTATGTATGGTGGTTATCGAAGGTTGTTCGGAGTCCCAGATGAGATCATGGACATCACAAGGAACTCCGTAATGGTGCGGAGGTAGAGATTGATATATAGGAAGTCCCATTTTGGTCACCAAAAAAGTTTCGGGGTACTTCGGTTGTGTACCGGGTGTTGGGGAACGTTGCATGGGAAAAAAATCCTATGCGCACGCAAGATCTGTCCATGGTGATGAGCATCTACGAGAGGTAGAGTGGATCTACATACCCTTGTAGATCGCTAAGCGGGAAGCGTTAAGAAACTCGGTTGGTGTAGTCGAACATCTTTGCGATCCAAATCGCAGAGCGTCCCACGATCTCATCACGATCCGTCCCGCGATCCAATCACGTTCCGTCCCGCGAACTCATCACGATCCGTCCCGCGATCTCATTACGATCCGTCTCGCAATCTTGATCACGGTCCTTCCGATCTAGCGCCGAACGGACGGCACCTCCGCGTTCAGTACACGTACAGCTCGATGATGATCTCTGCCTTCTTGATCTAGAAAGAGGGAGTGGAGAGGTAGAAGAGTTCTCCGACAGCGTGACGGCGCTCCGGCGATTGTGGTGGAGCTATTCCGGCAGGGCTTCGCCTAAGCACTACAGAAATCCGATCTAGAGGAGAAACTATGCACTAGAGGAACGGTAGCACGTGGCTGAAAATCTTGTGCCAAAACCCTAAAACCCTCTAGTATATATAGGAGGAGAGGAGGAGGAGGCTTGGATCCCAAGGATCCAGCCCTTGGGTCGGCCGAACCAGGAGGGAGCAGTCCTCCTCCTCCACTCCTAGTAGGATTAGGACTCCTTCCTAATTTAGCCCTTTTGGCCTTTTTCCACCTTTTTCCTTTTGGGCTTTTTCTTCCTCGCCGCATGGGCCGTTTGTGGGAAATCCTCGAGCCCACTAAGGGCTGGTATTCATCCTCCCACAGCCCATGTAGCCTCTTGGGTCGAAATACCCCTCCCGATGGTCTCCCGGTACACTACCGGCACTCCCGGTACCCTACCGATGAGCCCGAAACTTTTACGGCGACGAAAATAGGACTTCCTATACATCAATCTTTACCTCCAGACCATTCCGGAGCTCCTCGTGATGTCTGGGATCTCATCCGGGACTCCTAACAACCTTCGGTCACCACCATACATAACTCTATACTACCAAAACGTCACCAAACCTTAAGTGTGCAGACCCTGTAGGTTCGAGAACTATGTAGACATGAACGAGACATCTCTACGGTTAATAACCAATAGCGGGACCTGTATGTCCATATTGGTTCCTACATATTCTACGAAGATCTTTATCGGTCGAACCTCTATGTCAAGGATTCAGTTAATCCCGTACGATGTTCCCTTTGTTCTTCGGTATGTTACTTGCCCGAGATTCGATCGTCGGTATCTCCATACCTAGTTCAACCTCGTTACCGGCAAGTCTCTTTACTCATTCTATAATACAAGATCCCATGACTAACACTTAGTCACACTGCTTGCAAGGCTTATTGTGATGTTGTATTACCGAGTGGGCCCTGAGATACCTCTCTGTCACACGGAGTAACAAATCCCAGCTTGATCCATGCCAACCCAATAGACAGCCTCAAAGATACCTATAGAGCACCTTTATAGTCACCCAGTTACATTGCAACGTTTGATACACACAAGGTACTCCTCCGGTGTCAGTGAGTGGCATGATCTCATGGTCATAGGAACAAATACTTGACATGCAGAAAACAGTAGCAATAAACTGACACGATCATATGCTACGTTTATAGTTTGGGTCTTGTCCATCACATCATTCTCCTAATGACATGATCCCGTTATCAAATGACATCTCATGTCCATGGCTAGGAAACCTTAACCATCTTTGATTAACGAGCTAGTCTATTAGAGGCATACTAGGGACATGGTTTTGTCTATGTATCCACACATGCATCAACATCTCCGATCAATACAATTATAGCATGGATAATAAACGATTATCATGAACAAGGAAATATGATAATAACTAATTTATTATTGCCTCTAGGGCATATTTACAACATCGGGAGTGCCGGGAGGGTATCGGGGGACCATCAGGAGGGGCCTCTCGCCCCAAAGGGCCTCATGGGCTGTGGGAGGAGGCAAACCAGCCCTTGGTGGGCTTTCCAAACACCCCAGTAAGGCCCATGCGGATAGGGGTAGAAAAACCCAAGAGGAAGAAAGGGTTTCCTAGTGGGGAGAGCAATCCTACTCCTAGTAGGATTGGAGTTGGACTCCTCCACCTCCCTACTTCGGCCGCGGCCTAGGTGGAACCCTAGGGGCTCAGGCCTCCCTCCCCTTCCTCCTATATATACTAGAGGGGAGAGAGGGCAGCTGCACTAGAAAACCCTAAGCCACAGTGCAACCCTCTCTTCCCGACAGATCATATCCTCTAGTTTCCTGTGGTGCTTAGGCAAAGCCCTGCCGGAATAGTTCCACAACCACTACTGCCATGCTGTCATGCTGCCGGAGAAATCATATACCTATCCACTCCCTCTTGCTGGATCAACAAGGCGGAGACCGTTATCGAGTTGTACGTGTGCTGAGCGAGGAGGTGCCTCCCATTCGACGCTAGATCAGGAGGGATCGTGATTGAATCACGAGACGCTTGGCGATTTGGATCGCGAAGACGTTCGAATACATCAACCATGTTTGTTAATGCTTACCGCTTAGCGATCCACAAGGGTATGTAGATCCACCCTCCCTCCTTAAGATTCTCATCACCATGGATAGATCTTGCGTGTGCATAGGAATTTTTTTGTTTGCCATGAAACGTTCCTCAACACAAGCGACACTGGATTGACATAACCACATTGCATATTAAAATCATGATAACAAGTTTCATGGTTGTCATTACTCTTTATGGCATACATCTCATCACAATAATCATCATACATAGGAGGCATGATATCATCATAATAGTTTTGCTAATCAAATCATTGGGGACTAAAAATATCATATTCATCAAACATAGCATCCCCAAGCTTGTGGCTTTCCATATCATTAGCATCATGAATATTCAGAGAACTTATACTAACAATATTTCTATCATTCTCATCAATCCAGGGATTCTCATCTAGTATTTTCGTAATTTCTTCCTCTACCAACTGAGCACAATTTTTGGAATCCTTGTTTTCACGAAATAAATTTTAAAGACGAAACAAATGATGCAACCCGAACTCCATTTTTTTGTAGTTTTTCTTTTATGAACCAAACTAGTGGAAAAAAGAAACTAAAATATTCAATTGCAAGATCTATAGATGTACCTTCAAGCAGTCACCTCCCCGACAACTGAGCCATAAAAGAGGTTGATGTCTACTACTTAACTTTATTCTTGTAGACTCGTGTTGGGCCTCTAAGCATATAGTTTTGTAGGACAATAGAATTATCCCTCAAGTGGATGGACTGAGGTTTATCAATCCGTGGGAGGTGTAGGATTAAGATGGTCTCTCTCAAACAACCCTGCAATCAAATACAAGAGATCTCTTGTGTCCCCAACACACCCAATACAATGGAAAATTGTATAGGTCCACTAGTAAGGCGAAGAGATGGTGATACAAGTGCAATATGGATGATATATATATATATAGGTTTTTGTAATCTGAAAATATAAAAAAGCAAGGTAGAAAATGTAAAACAGAGAGCAAAATGGTGTACAAATTCTTGGAAATAACGCCTAGGTTTCGTACTTTCGCTAGTGAAATCTCTCAACAATGCTAATATAATTGGATCACATAACCATCCCTCAACATGCAACGAAGAATCACTCCAAATTTCTTATCTAGGGGAGAACATAAGAAATTTTTTGTAGGGTACAAAACAACCTCAAACTTATCCTTTCCAATCGATCTATCCAAGAGTTCGTACTAAAATAACACCAAGTTATCCTTTTCGATCGATCTATCTAAGAGCTCATACTAGAATAACACCATATGATACGCATGAACCAATTCAAATGTCACCTAGATACTCCAATGTCACCACAAGTATTCATGAGGTAATTATACGATACACATCCAACAATTTAAGATTCATAATACTCAATCCAACACAAAGAACCTCAAAGAGTGGCCCAACATGTTTATCGGAGAACTAGGTATGAAAACATGCAATCAACCCCTATGCATAGATCCGCAAGGTCACCGGAATCCGCAAGTTGAAGCTGTTGGAAATATGCCCTAGAGGAAATAATAAAATGGTTATTATTGTTCTTCCTTGTTCATGATAATTGTCTGTTGTTCATGCTATAATTGTGTTAACCAGAAACCGTAATACATGCGTGAATACATAGAACACAACATGTCCCTAGTGAGCCTCTAGTTGACTAGCTCGTTGATCAATAGATGGTCATAGTTTCATGACCATGGACATTGGATGTCGTTGATAACGGGATCACATCAGTAGGAGAATGATGTGATGGACAAGACTCAATCCTAAGCATAGCACAAGATCGTGTCGTTCGTTTGCTAAAGCTTTTCAATGCCAAGTATCGTTTCCTTAGACCATGAGATTGTGCAACTCCCGGATACCGTATGAATGCTTTGGGTGTGCCAAACGTCACAACGTAACTGGGCGGCTATAAAGGTGCACTACGGGTATCTCCGAAAGTGTTTGTTGGGTTGGCATGAATCGAGACTGGGATTTGTCACTCCGTGTGACGGAGAGGTATCTCTGGGCCCACTCGGTAAGACATCATCATAATGAGCTCAATGTGACTAAGGAGTTATCCACGGGATGATGTATTAAGGAACGAGTAAAGAGACTTGCCGGTAACGAGACTGAACAAGGTATAGAGATACCGAAATCTCGGGCAAGTATCATACCGATAGACAAAGGGAATTGTATACGGGATTGATTGAATCCTTGACATCGTGGTTCATCTGATGAGATCATCGTGGAGCATGTGGGAGCCAACATGGGTATCCAGATCCCGCTGTAGGTTATTGACCGGAGAGGTGTCTCGGTCATGTCTACATGTCTCCCGAACCCATAGGGTCTACACACATAAGGTTCGATGACGCTAGGGTTATAGGGAAATGATATACGTGATTACCGAAAGTTGTTCGGAGTCTCAGATGAGATCCTAGACGTCACGAGGAGCTCCAAAATGGTCCGAAGGTAAAGAATTATATATAGGAAGTTCAGTTTTGGTCACCGAAAAGTTTTCGGGCTCATCGGTAGTGTACCGGGAGTGCCGGGAGGGTGCCAGAGGACCCCCGGGAGGGGTGTGCTGACCAAAGGACTTCGTGGGCCCTTAGAGGAGGTTTGCCAGCCCTTAGTGGGCTGGACAAGAACTTCTAGAAATGCCCATGCGGCTGGGATCAAGAGATAAAGGGAAAAAGGATTTAAAAGGAGGACATCCACCTCCCTCGTGGGAGGTGGACTCCTCCCCACCTTTGGCCGAAGCTCTCCTCCTTGGAGGAGGGGCCAAGGCAGCCCTCCCTCTCCCTCCTCTATATATACCCAAGGGTTTGAGCTGATTTGAGACACGACTTCCTTCTCTCTCGGTGCAGCCCTACCCTTCCTCTTCCTCGTTCTCCGTAGCGCTTGGCGAAGCCCTGCCAGAGTTCACGTAGCTCCACCGTCACCATGCCATTGTGCTGCCGGAGCTCTCCCTCAACCTCTCCTTCCTCCTTGATGGATAAAGGCATAGGGGATGTCATCGGGTTGCATGTGTGTTGAACGCGGAGGCGCCGTTGTTCGGTGCTAAGATCGGAGTCCATCACGATCTGAATCGCTGCGAGTACGACTCCACCAACCGCGTTCTTGTAACGCTTCCGCTTAGTGATCTTCAAAGGTATAAATATGCAATCTCTCCTCACTCGTTGCTGGTTTCTCCATAGAAAGATCTTGGTGACACATAGGAATTTTTTTGATTTACTACTACGTCTCCCAACAGTGGTATAAAGCTAGGTCTATGCGTAGAATCTATGCACGAGCAGAACACAAGTTGTTGTGGGCGTCGATTTTGTTAATATGCTTACCACTACTAGTCTTATCTTGATTCGGCGGAATTGTAGGATCAAGCGGCCCGGACTGACTTTACACGTACGCTTATGTGAGACTAGTTCCACCGCCTGACATGCACTTGTTGCATAAGGCGGCTAGTGGGTGTCTGTCTCTCCCACCTTAGTTGGATTGGATTCGATGAAAAGGGTCCTTATGAAGGGTAAATAGAAATTGGCATATCACGTTGTGGTTTTGGCATAGGTAAGAAACGTTCTTGCTAGAAACTTATAGCAGCCACGTAAAAACTTGCAACTAAAAATTAGAGGACGTCTAACTTGTTTTTGCAGCATATGCCTTGTGATGTGATATGGACAAAGGATGTGATGTGATGCATTGTGATGTATGATATTGATCATGTTCTTGTAATAGGATTCACGACTTGCATGTCGATGAGTATGACAACGGGCAGGAGCCATAGGAGTTGTCTTATTTTATTATATGACCAGCGTGTCAATCATAAACGCCATGTAATTACTTTACTTTATTGCTAAATGTTAGCCATAGTAGTAGAAGTAATAGTTGGCGAGACAACTTCATGAAGAAACAATGATGGAGATCATGATGATGGAGATCACGGTGTCGTGCCGGTGACAGTGATGATCATGGTGCCCCGAAGATGGAGATCAAAGGAGCAAGATGATATTGGCCATATCATGTCACTATATTGATTGCATGTGATGTTTATCATGTTTACATCTTATTTGCTTAGAACGACGGTAGTAAATAAGATGATCTCTCAATAAAATTTCAAGAAAAGTGTTCACCCTAACTGTGCACCGTTGCTAAGGATTGTTGTTCTGAAGCACCACGTGATGATCGTGTGTGATAGGCTCTAATGTTCGCATACAACGGGTGTAAGCCAGATTTACAAACGCGGAACACTTAGGTTGACTTGACGAGCCTAGCATGTACAGACATGGCCTCGGAACACGGAAGGCCGAAAGGTCGAACATGAGTCGTATAGAAGATACGATCAACATAGAGATGTTCACCATGGATGACTAGTCCGTCTTACGTGATGATTGGACATGGGCTGGTTGACATGGATCATGTGTCACTTGGATGACTAGAGAGATGTCTATCTAAGTGGGAGTTCATTAAATAATTTGATTATGTGAACTTAATTATCATGAACTTAGTCTAAAATTGCCTTTACAATCTATATTGTAGATCCAATGGCCAACGCGAATGTCACCCGAAATTTCAACGCGTTCCTAGAGAAATCCAAGCTAAAAGATGATGGAAGAAACTATGCAGACTGGGTCCGTGGCTTGAGGATCATCCTCATAGTTTCCAAGAAATTGTATGTCCTTGATGCACCACTAGGTGACCCACCCCTTCTCCCAGCAGAGCAAGACGTTGCGAACGCTTGGCATTCTCGCTGCGATGATTACTCCCTTGTTCAGTGCGGCATGCTTTACAGTTTAGAACCGGGGCTCCAAAAGCATTTTGAGCAACATGGAGCATATGAGATGTTCCAAGAGCTGAAACTGGTTTTCCAAGCTCATGCCCGGGTCGAGAGATATGACGTCTCCGACAAGTTCTTCAGCTGTAAGATGGAGGAGAATAGTTCTATTAGTGAGCACATCCTCAAGATGTCTAGGCTACACAACCGCTTGACTCAGCTGGGAGTTAATCTCCCGGATGACTCGGTCATTGACAGAATCCTCCAATCGCTTCCACCTAGCTACAAGAGCTTTGTGATGAACTACAACATGCAAGGGATGGAGAAGTCCATTCCTGAGTTGTACTCGATGCTTAAATCAGCAGAGGTCGAGATCAAAAAGGAGCATGAAATGTTGATGGTGAATAAGACCACTAGTTTCAAGAAAGGCAAGGGTAAGAAGAACTTCAAGAAGGACAACAAAGCTGTTGCCGCGCCCGGTAAGCAAGTTGCCGGGAAGAAGAAGAACAAGAATGGACCCAAGGATGAGACTAAGTGTTTTTACTGCAAGGGTACTGGTCACTGGAAGCGGAACTGCCCCAAGTACTTAGCGGATAAGAAGGATGGCAACATTAAAGGTATATGTGATATACTTGTTATTGATGTGTACCTAACCAGCGCTCTTAGTAGCTCCTAGGTATTTGATACCGGTGCAGTTGCTCACATTTCTAACTCCAAGCAAGAGCTGCGGAATAAGCGGAGGTTGGCAAAGGACGAGGTGACGATGCGCGTCAGGAATGGTTCCAAGGTCGATGTGATCGCCGTCGGCACGCTACCTCTACATCTACCTTCGGGATTAGTGTTAAACCTTAATAATTGTTATTTAGTACCAGCTTTGAGCATGAACATTATATCTGGATCTCGCTTAATGCGAGAAGGCTACTCTTTTAAATCTGAGAATAATGGTTGTTCTATTTATATGAGAGAAATGTTTTATGGTCATGCCCCGCTGGTCAATGGTTTATTTTTGATGAATCTCGAACGTGATGTTACACATTTCCATAGTGTGAGTACCAAAAAGTGTAAGGTTGATAACGATAGTCCCACTTACATGTGGCACTCCCGGCTTGGTCATATTGGTGTCAAATGCATGAAGAAGCTCCATACTGATGGACTTTTGGAGTCTCTTGATTTCGAATCATTTGACACGTGCGAACCATGCCTCATGGGCAAGATGACCAAGACTCCATTCTTCGGAACAATGGAGCGAGCAACTGACTTGCTGGAAATAATACATACCGATGTATGCGGTCTAATGAGTGTCGAGGCTCGTGGTGGCTACCGTTATGTTCTCACCCTCACTGATGACTTCAGTAGATATGGGTATGTCTACTTAATGAAACATAAGTCTGAAACTTTTGAAAGGTTCAAGGAATTTCAGAGTGAGGTAGAAAATCAACGTGACAGGAAAATAAAGTGCCTACGATCTGATCATGGCGGAGAATATTTAAGTCACGAGTTTGGCACGCACCTAAGGAAATGTGGAATTGTTTCACAACTCACGCCGCCTGGCACACCTCAGCGAAATGGTGTGTCTGAACGTCGTAATCACACTCTATTAGATATGGTACGATCTATGATGTCTCTTACCGACTTATCGCTATCATTTTGGGGATATGCATTAGAGACTGCTGCATTCACTTTAAATAGGGCACCGTCAAAATCCGTTGAGATGACACCGTATGAATTATGGTTTGGAAAGAAACCTAAGCTATCGTTTCTAAAAGTTTGGCGATGCAATGCTTATGTGAAGAAACTTCAACCTGAGAAGCTCGAACGCAAAGCGGAAAAGTGCGTCTTCATAGGATATCCCAAAGAGACTATTGGGTATACCTTCTACCTACGATCCGAGGGCAAAGCCTTTGTTGCCAAGAATGGATCCTTTCTGGAGAAAGTGTTTCTCTCGAAAGAAGTAAGTGGGAGGAAAATAGAACTTGATGAGGTAATTGTACCTCCACTCGAACCGGAGAGTAGCGCAGCACAGGAAGTTATTTCTGTGGAGCCTACACCGGCTGGAGAGGAAGTTAATGATGATGATCATGAAACTTTTCAGATCAAGTTACTATTGAACGTCGAAGGTCCACTAGGACACGTTCCGCACCAGAGTGGTACGACAACCCTTTCCTAGAGATCATGTTGTTGGACAACGGTGAACCTTCGAACTATGAAGAAGCGATGGCGAGCACTGATTCCAACAAATGGCTTGAGGCCATGAAATCCGAGATAGGATCCATGTATGAGAACAAAGTATGGACTTTGGTGGACTTGCCCGATGATAAGCGAGCCATTGAAAATAAATGGATCTTTAAGAAGAAGACTGACACGGAAGGTAATGTGACCATCTATAAGGCTCGGCTTGTCGCTAAGGGTTATCGACAAGTTCAAGGAGTTGACTATGATGAGACTTTCTCACCCGCAGCGATGTTGAAGTCTGTTCGAATCATGTTAGCAATTGCCCCATTTTATGATTATGAGATCTGGCAAATGGACGTCAAAACGGCATTCCTTAATGCCTTCCTCAAGGAAGAACTGTATATGATGCAACCGGAAGGTTTTGTCAATCCTAAAGATGCTAACAAAGTATGCAATCTCCAGCGCTCCATCTATGGGATGGTGCAAGCATCTCGGAGTTGGAACATTCGCTTTAATGAGGTGATTAAAGCGTTTGGGTTCATACAGGTTTATGGAGAACCTTGTATTTACAAGAAAGTGAGTGGGAGCTCCGTAGCATTTCTCATATTATATGTGGATGACATACTGATAATGGGAAATGATACAGAACTCTTGGAAAGTGTAAAGGCCTACTTGAATAAGTGTTTTTCAATGAAGGACCTTGGAGAAGCTGCTTACATATTAGGTATTAAGATCTATAGAGATAGATCGAGACGCCTCATAGGTCTTTCACAAAGCACATACCTTGAAAAGATATTGAAGAAGTTCAATATGGATCAGTCCAAGAAGGGGTTCTTCCCTGTGTTACAAGGTGTGAGATTGAGTATGACTCGATGCCTGACCACGACAAAGGATAGACAAGAGATGAGTGTCATCCCCTATGCTTCAGCCATAGGCTCTATTATGTATGCCATGCTGTGTACTAGACCTGATGTGAACCTTGCCATAAGTTTGGTACGGAGGTACCAAAGTGATCCCGGAGCGGAACACTGGACAGCGGTCAAGAATATCCTGAAGTACCTGAAAAGTACAAAGGACATGTTTCTCGTATATGGAGGTGCCGAAGAGCTCGTCGTAAAGGGTTACGTCGATGCTAGCTTCGACACAGATCCGGACGACTCCAAGTCGCAAACCGGATACGTGTATGTTTTGAACGGAGGGGCAGTCAGCTGGTGCAGCAGCAAGCAAAGCATTGTGGCGGCATCTACATGTGAAGCGGAGTACATAGCTGCTTCGGAAGCAGCAAAGGAAGGAGTCTGGATGAAGGAGTTCATCACCGACCTAGGAGTAATTCCAAGTGCGTCGGGCCCGATGACTCTATTCTGTGACAACACTGGAGCTATTGCCCTTGCGAAGGAGCCCAGGTTTCACAAGAAGACAAGACGCATCAAGCGCCGCTTCAATTCCATCCGTGATTACATTTAGGAGGGAGATATAGATATTTGTAAAGTGCATACAGATCTGAATGTCGCAGATCCGTTGACTAAACCTCTCTCACGAGCAAAACATGATCAACACTAGAATGCTATGGGTGTTCGATTCATCACAATGTAACTAGATTATTGACTCTAGTGCAAGTGGGAGACTGTTGGAAATATGCCCTAGAGGCAATAATAAAATGGTTATTATTGTACTTCCTTGTTCATGATAATTGTCTATTGTTCATGCTATAATTGTGTTATACGGAAACCATAATACATGTGTGAATACATAGACCACAACATGTCCCTAGTGAGCCTCTAGTTGACTATCTCGTTGATCAATAGATGGTCATGATTTCATGACCATGGACACTGGATGTCGTTGATAATGGGATCACATAATTATGAGAATGATGTGATGGACAAGACCCAATCCTAAGCATAGCACAAGATCATGTAGTTCGTTTGCTAAAACTTTTCAATGTCAAGTATCGTTTCCTTAGACCATGAGATTGTGCAACACCCGGATACCGAAGGAATGCTTTGGGTGTGCCAAACGTCACAACGTAACTGGGTGGCTATAAAGATGCACTACGGGTATCTCTGAAAGTGTTTGTAGGGTTGGCACGAATCAAGACTGGGATTTGTCACTCCGTGTGACGAAGAGGTATCTCTGGGCCCACTCGGTAAAACATCATCATAATGAGCTCAATGTGACTAAGGAGTTATCCACGGGATGATGTATTACGGAACAAGTAAAGAGACTTGCCGGTAACAAGATTGAACAAGGTATAGAGATACCGAAATCTCGGGCAAGTATCATACTGATAGACAAAGGAAATTGTATACGGGATTGATTGAATCCACGACATCGTGGTTCATATGATGAGATCATCGTGGAGCATGTGGGAGCCAGCATAGGTATCCAGATCCCGCTGTTGGTTATTGACCGGAGAGGTGTCTCGGTCATGTCTACATGTCTCCCGAAGCCGTAGGGTCTACACACTTAAGGTTCGATGACGCTAGGGTTATAGGGAAATGATATACGTGATTACCGAAAGTTGTTCGGAGTCCCGGATGAGATCTCGGACGTCATGAGGAGCTCCGGAATGGTCCGTATGTAAAGATTGATATATAGGAAGTCTAGTTTTGGTCACCGGAAAGTTTTCGGGCTCATCGGTAGTGTACCGGGAGTGCCGAGAGGGTGCCGGAGGACCCTCGGGAGGGGTGTGACGACCAAAGGACTTCGTGGGCCCTTAGAGGAGGTGTTTCATCCCTTAGTGGGCTGGCCAAGACCTTCTAGAAAGGCTCATGCGGCTGAGATCAAGAGATAAAGGGAAAAATGATTTAAAAGGAGGAGATCCACCTCCCTTGTGGGAGGTGGACTCCTCCCCACCTTCAGCCGAAGCTCTCCTCCTTGGAGTAGGGGCCAAGGCAGCCCTCCCTCTCCCTCCTCCTATATATACCCAAGGGTTTGGGCTGATTTGAGACACGACTTCCTTCTCTCTAGGTGCAGCCCTACCCTTCCTCTTCCTTGTTCTCCGTAGCGCTTGGCGAAGCCCTGCCGAAGTTCATGTAGCTCCACTGTCACCACGCTGTTGTGCTGCTGGAGCTCTCCCTCAACCTCTCCTTCCTCCTTGCTGGATCAAGGCATAGGAGACGTCATCGGGCTGCACGTGTGTTGAACGCGTAGGCGCCATTGTTCGGCGCTAAGATCGGAGTCCACCGCGATCTGAATCGCTGCGAGTACGACTCCACCAACCGCGTTCTTGTAATGCTTCCGCTTAGCGATCTTCAAAGGTATGAAGATGCAATATCTCCCCACTCGTTGCTGGTTTCTCCATAGATAGATCTTGGTGACACGTAGGAATTTTTTGATTTACTACTACGTCTCCCAACAGAAGCCATAACATATATCAAGTGAATCACTTGAATACCCCAATGTAACTATGAGTATTCTCATGCAAGACGTACATCAAGTGCTCTAAAATTCGTACAAGTATTTATTACAATAATAACAAAATCTCAAAGGAAGAACTCAATTCATCACAACAAGGTAGAGAGGGGAAAACACCATATGATCCAACTATATTAACAAAGCCCGTGATGTAGGGAAAACACCATATGATCCAACTATATTAACAAAGCCCGTGATACATCAAGATCGTGCAATCTCAAGAACACGACAGAGAGAGAGAGATCATGTATATATGGGTACAAACCACCAGCTCCAAGGGTGGACTACTCCCTTCTCATCATGGCCTCCGCTGGGATGATGAAGATGGCCACCAGAGATGATCTACTCTCTCCAGCAGGGTACTGGAATGCCTCTAGATTGGTTTTTCATCGATACAAAGAGTTGCGGTGGCGGAACGAGGAGTCTAGGGTTATTTCTGGTGGTTTCTGAATATATAGGATTTTTGAGCATCGGTTTCATGTGAAGATGGGCCTCGAGGGGAGCACAAGACACTAGCCCACGCCAGAGGGGGCTGGCGCGTGGTGGTGGGTTGTTCCCACCTTGTGGCTCTTTTGTCCCTCCCACGTAGCTTCTAGTGCCTCTTCTGTTCCAAAAAAATCGTCAAAAAGTTTCATTGCATTTGGAGAACTTTTTCTTCTGCAGAAAAAATTACACCAAGGTAGTTCTGGTGAAAACATCATCAGTCCAGGTTAGTTCTAAATAAATCATGTAAAGTGCATCACAACCATATAAAATTATTGTAAACATAGGTGAATATGGCATGAATACTTCATAAAGTATAGATACGTTGGAGACGTATTAGAATCCCCAAGCTTAATTCCTACTCGTCGTCAAGTAGGTAAATGATAAAAGCAACAGTTTATGAAGTGTGAATGCTAGCATAGTGCATAAGTTTCATCAATGATAATTTCAACCACTTTTCCTAGCATCATAACAGCAACTCTTTCTCATAAAGCTCATCATGATAAAGTAACAACCAATTCACATGTTATGGTTCAAACAATGAATTTTATTGAAACTTAACAACCTATGTTCTAAGTCACCAAACAATTGCAATTCAACTTATTCTCAACAAAGTCTAAGTAAGAGCTCCACATACTCAATCATCATATAGTCTTCTATGATTGCTAGTACTCAAAGCATATTTTTAGAACAAATGGCATCCATCGAACATAGAGAAACATAGGGGCTTAATGTTTCGCCTCCCAACTCATTTATCATAGATATAATTGTCAACAATAATAAGTCATGATCAAATATATTTGACTTGTCATATGTGCCTAGATCTTTCCCCACCACGTTGTGCTTGCCAACTAATAGATTAAGGTTGGCATAAGAAGTTGACTCAACATGAAAGAAAATAGATTGTCCCTTCGCAAAGGAAAGTAGTGATTTGCATATGTGCCACAAATCATTGTTTAAAATAGAGATAAATATAATTTTGGGAGATGCACCCTTCTTGTCGACGTTACGACCAAGAGTTATCAATATCTACCATGTTAATTACATTAGTGATGGCTCCCAAGCAGTAAAACTAAAGGTTTACTCCCCCTGCACAAACAAACACACTCCACGACTATGATTCCACGGGTACCGGCCATACCAACAACATTCCTGTGGGAGTTTGTTTTAATTATTTGCATTTTTTTATTTCGGGACTAGGAATCCCTATTACCGCCCCTGTCATGCAAGGATGGGTGAATAAAAACTCATCATGAGAATAACCCTCTTAACATGGAAGATATGGACCACCCCATGTCGCTCCATGAGCGGTCTAGGCACACAAAACAAATGATGATTTCAAATTTTAGATGTGGCACATGCAAACTTACTTGGAACGGCAAGCTAATACCACATATAGGTAGATATAGTGGACTATCATGGAAACAAACTAGATTTAAGGGTTTTTGGATGCACAAGTAGTATCTCTACTTAGTACGAATTGTTCGCTAGGAAAAGATCCTAAGCAAACACCACAATTTGGAGGATCCATAACAATATAACTTCTATGCAAATATACACAACCATAACTTATTACGTTGTCTTCCTAGTACAACTTCAACTAATTTTCTCAAGTTTTAAAATAATTAGTGGGTATTCACAATCATAGAAGATATCCAAGATAATATATTTGTATGTGAAAGTTGTCTTCCTTATACTAATCATTGACGAATTTCTTGTATGACCAATTCAGTGATTGTCAAACTTCAATAGAATTTACTTTCTAAACCATATGTTAAACTACTACTAAGCATAAAGCACATTGATAATTTCATATATATGATATTTCATTGATTCACAATTTACTCATAGGATATAAGTGAAGCTCAAGAGTAAACATCAAACTACTCTTCAAAAGATATAAGTGAAGTTCAATGAGTAGGTAAACAATCAAGTAGCTATGTGAGGGCTCTCTCTCTCTCTCAATAAATATTTTCAGATCTTAGTATTTTATTAAACAGAAATAAAAAATAAAAATAGCACTCCAAGAATAGCACATATCATGTGCACAAAAAAATAAAAAAATAGGCTAAACATAGGCTAACCGATAATTGTTGATGAAGAGAGGTGGGATGCGTAGCATACCCAAGCTTAGATGCTTGAGATTTCTTAAAATATTTACTTGGTGTGCCTTGGGAATCCCCAAGCTTGAGCTTTTGTATCTCTTTCAATCCTCTCATATCACAGTTTCACCTATTCTTAGTAACTTCATCCACACAAAACACGAAAAGAACTCGTGAGATAGGTTAGTACACATAAGAATAAATCCACACTTCATGTAATGTCAAGATAAGTTGCAAAACAATTTTAAAACATCATCTACTGTTTGCTATCGTTTCCACAATTTATATCTACCAATATAGGCTATAGAAACTATAGGATAAGTAGATAACAAAACTATGACAACAATTTGTCGAAACAGAACAGTCTATAGAAATTTATGAAAATAATTTACTTATGTAACTCAAATAATTATGAAAACTTATAAATTAATTAATAATTTATATGAAAACACTGTGTAAAAATTTAGGAAACTTTTCATGTTCCTTTAAAATATGAAAATTCAAACACTACAACAAAAGTTTTTGTTTTTACACCGCAACTATCAAACATGTAACTCAAGAATCCTTAGAGGCAATTCTTGGAAAATTTTATTGAAAAACAAGATTATAAATATCATCTAACATAGAACAAAAAATTATAGTGATGCTCCAAGTAAAACACATATCATGTGACGAATAAAAATATAACTCCAAATAAGATGTACCGATAATGTTGGAGACGATAGAGGGGATGCCTTCTGGGGCATCCCCAAGCTTAGACACTTGAGTCTTCGTTGGATATTATCTCGGGGGTTCCTTGGGCATCCCCAAGCTCCTAGTTCACCTCATATCGGCATCTCACCCAAAACTTCAAAACTTCAATCACACAAAACTTAACGGAACTTCATGAGATGGGTTAGTGTAGTAAAGATAGATCATTCACTTAGGTAATGTCAAGAAAAGATTCATAATTATTCTCACATAATACCTACTGTATTCCATCATTCCCACAATTTATATCACCAAATATAAGCTATGGAAACACTTGAAATAAGCAAACTATGCATGCAAAACAGAATCTGTCAAAAACAGAACATTCTATGAAGATCTGAATGACCACCATACTTCACTGACTCTAAAACTGCTTAAAAATTTGGAGAACGCACAAAATTTTCATGGAATTTTTTTGTAAATATTTCAGAACTTTTTGACGCTCCAGTAAAATCAGATAATTCATATACTTGATGCAATACTTTCTGTGTTTGGACAGAATCGAACAAACAGGTTTACACACTATGCCAAAGGCTTTACTTGGAACTTTATTAAAATAAAAGACATAAAACATGATTACTACAAGAGCTTAATCATGTGAACATGCAAAAACATAAAGTAAAAGTGTTGGGTTGTCTCCCAACAAGCGCTTTTTCTTTAATGCCTTTTAAATAGGTATGATGGTTTCAATGATGCTCACATAAAAGTAAAAGAATTGAAACACAATGGGAGCATCATGAAGCATATGACCAGCACATTTAAGTATAACCCACTTCCTATCAATAGGTATTTTGTGAGCAAAGAATCAACTAGCATAGGAAGGTAAAACAAGCATATCTTCAAAAATCTAAACACATAGAGAGGAAAGTTGATATTATTGCAATTCCTACAAACATAAGTTCCTCCCTCATAATAGTTTTCAGTAGCATCATGAAGGAATTCAACAATATAACTATCACATAAAGCATTCTTTTCATGATTCACAAGCATAGAAAAATTATTACTCTCCACATAAGCAAATTTCTTCTCATTCACAATGGTGGGAGCAAACTCAACAAAATAACTATGATGTGACACTTGATTAACATAACCACAATGAATATTAAAATCATGATAATTCTTTATAGCATACATCTCATCACAATAATCATCATGCATAGGAGGCATGCTATCATCATAATAGTTTTGCTCATCAAAATTTGGGGAACTAAAAATATCATACTCATGAAACATAGCATCCCTAAGCTTGTGGCTTTGCATGTCATTAGCATCATAAACATTTAGAGAACTCATACTAACAATATTTCTATCATGCTCATCATTCAAGGGATTCTCATCTAGTATTTTCGTAATTGCTTCCTCTACCAATTGAGCACAATTTTCTGAATCCTTTTTTTCCAGGAAAGACATTATAAAGATGAAATACAACCCAAACTCCATTTTTTGTAGTTTTATTTTGTAAACAAACTAGTGATAAAGAAGAAACTAAAATATTCAATTGCAAGATCTAAAGATATACCTTCAAGCACTCACCTCCCCGGCAACTGCGCCAGAAAAGAGCTTGATGTCTACTACGTAACTTTATTCTTGTAGACTCGTGTTGGGCCTCCAAGCGTAGAGTTTTGTACGACAGTAGCAATTTTCCCTCAAGTGGATGACCTAAGGTTTATCTATCCTTGGGAGGTGAAGGATGAAGATGGTCTCTCTCGAACAACCCTCCAATCAAATACAAGAAATCTCTTGTGTCCCCAACACACCCAATACAATGGAAAATTGTATAGGTGCACTAGTGCAATATGGATGATATATATATATATATATATATTGGTTTTTGTAATATAAAAATATTAAAAAAAACAAGGTAGCAATTGTAAAATAGCGAGCAACGGTGTATAAATGCTTTGACATAAGGGCTAGGTTCCATACTTTCGCTAGAGCAATCTCTCAACAATGCTAATATAATTGGATCACATAACCATCCCTCAACGTGAAACAAAGAATCACTCCAAAGTTCTTATCTAGCGGAGAACATAAGAAGAAAAAAAAATTTGGTTACGAAACCACCTTAAACTTATCCTTTCCGAATGATCTATCCAAGAGTTCGTACTAAAATAACACCAAGTTATCCTTTCCGATCGATCTATATAAGAGTTTGTACAAAAATAACACGATATGATATGCATGAACCAACCCTAATGTCACCTAGATACTCAAATGTCACCACAAGTATCCATGATTTTATTATACGATATGCATCCAACAATTTCAAATTCTTAATACTCAATCCAACACAAAGAACCTCAAAGAGTGCCCCAACATTTTTATCGGAGAACTAGGTATGAAAACGTGCAGTCAACCCCTATGCATAGATCCCATGGTCACCGGAATCCGCAAGTTGACGCCACAACATATATCAAGTGAATCACTTGAATACCACGATATCACTACGGGTATTCACATGCAAGACATACATCAAGTGCTCTCAAATCCATAAAAGTATTCAATCCGATAATAACAAAATCTCAAAGGGAAAACTCAATTCATCACAACAAGATATAGAGGGGGAAACACCATATGATCCAACTATATAAACAAAGTCCATGATACATCAAGATCATGCCATCTCAACAACACGGGAGAGAGAGAGAGAGATTAAAAACATAGCTACTGGTACAAACCGTCAACCCCGAGGGTGGACTACTCCCTCCTCATCATGGCCTCCGCCGCGATGATGAATATGGCCACTGGAAATGATCTACCCCCTCCGTCAGGGTACCTGGACAGAGAGTTGTGGCAGCGGAACAAGGAGTCTAGGGTTATTTCTGGTGGTTTCAAAATATATAGGATTTTTGAGCATCGGTTTCACGCGAAGATGGGGCACGAGGGGAGCACAAGACACCAGTCCACGCCAGAGGGGGCTGGCACGTGGTGCTTGGTCGTGCCTACCTCAGGGCTCTTCTTAGGCTCCCACGAAGCTTCTAGTGCCTCTTTTGTTTCAAAAAAAATCGTCAAAAAGTTTCATTGCATTTCGAGAACTTTTAGTTCTGCACAAAAACAACTCCATGGTAGTTCTGCTGAAAACAATGTGATTCCGAGTTAGTTCTAAATAAATCATGTAAAGTGCATCAAAATCATATAAAACTATTGTAAACATAGGTGAACATGACATAAATACTTCATAAATTCTAGATACGTTGAAGATGTATCATACGGGCCTTGCGAATCGATATCTCTTCGACGGCCACTGGCTGAGGCAATTGTGCAACCATATGAACCTTCTTATTCTTTCATGATACTACTTTCGTCCACGCATCAGTCTTGAGAAAATCTGCTAATGTAATACTAGGTAAACTTACCTGGGGAATAGGTCACCCGCATTGCCCTTGATAATTGTGGGACTCCCCAATGGTCCCATCTGTCGTACCGTGTATGATCGTTGTTGTCCATCTCTGCATATGATTGAATGCTAGGTGATGAAGTCGACGACACTTACACCTCCTCGTTCGTTGTATCATCTTCCTCGTCGTCCTCGGCAAGAACCCAAACCCACCTCCAACTCGTGAATGAAGCATTGGACTCGATCTCAAGTCGACGAGCTCGACCGTGATTTGCGTCTTTGGCTGCGTCTGCAAAATTTGACATTCTATCCAAACATCCAAAATATCTATGACAAAAAGTGAACCTTCAATCACCCGCTCTTCATCCAACAAATATCGTCCAACAAATATGTAGTCCTCGGGATCCCGCACCGTCATCCATCTTGAGATCGATGGAGATTGAGGATCCCTTGTCGGCGATCTCCATCTTCCCCATTGGAGAAAGTGATTTTCCATCCTAACGGTTCCTCCTCACCGTTTGAAATCGGCGACAAACGCACCAGATCATGGGCCGACGAAGTTGTCGAAGGAATAGAAGCGGAGGCCGATCCTTTTCCGGTTCCGGCGATGGATGCAGCGGTGACGGCCTCTGCAATGTAGACGCCGGATCCTGGACATCCGGATCACGGGAGTTACCTGGGCCCCGCACGCTCCGCTAAACAGCCAAGACGAGGTGTCTGAACCCCCGCGCACTACCAGATAGCCGGGATGCCGTGTCTAAAACCCTGCGCGGCTCTCCCGCGGCGGGATTTGGTTCAGCGCAGGTGGAGGTTCGGGCGGCGGGGCACAAGCGCCCATGTCGCCCCTCGTCGCTTCACTCATCTTTGTAGTATAAATTCCTTCTTTAATTCTGATACAATTTTACCATTATTAACTTTTATGATTAGACAACGAAGTACAGTAGTGTGGTGTCGTCTCGCAAAAGAGCCAACAACAAGAACCATAACCTACTGGCTTGGGCCGGAATGAAAATATACAAAAGCTAAACGAGAATGGGTTGCCACGCCGTGGGCCTGATCTTGTCCCCATGAGGTGATGGCATTTTCTTTCTATTTTCGGCCCTGTACGTCGAACAAAATCTAGGCTCGATCAATGACAAGGCCAATGCTGCCGGTGTGGTCCATAAATTAGTTTGGTGCACCGCCCTACTCACATGCGCTTAACTGCGATTTCGTACATATGTGATGCATTGGCGACAATACCTCTGATGACTGGTAAAAAGAATTGCACGTGGATGGACAAGATGATACTACAACTGTGATCTGGACATATATAATTCATGTGCGTGGACCGTGCATTGACCCGATAAGGCTGTATCGCCTTCCTCTCTAATTTTGGTGTTTGTGGTGCCAGGCCATCGAGCATTGCGGAGTTAGGTATCAAAATGTTTATTTAATTCTGGGTGCCATAATCTTTTAGGCTAGGGATAGATTTCTTTGTGACATGTTCAATTTTTTAAAATTTATGCAACTTAATCTTCAAGTGTTATATAATTTATTGTTGAGAATGGGCTCTATTGGTTAGGCGTGCAAGTGTGCGGCTAGCCCGTCAGGTTTAGATTCTCAGCTCATCCTCTAGCGCCGAGGTTGTTTTTTCTACAAAATATAGAAAAATGTCACCATGGCTAGTCACGGTTGGTCTCATTATTTTAGAAAATCAGTTGCATGTGAAATTACTTTTGTTCGGCAAAACTCAATACCACTTTTTTTGGTGACAAAAACAGCAGGGAAGGCCCGCACTGTAAAGTATAAGCACCAATAATGCAGAAATCCCTTTTGGAGCTCGGTGTCCAGTGAGGCCTCCAAATTCAAATTGGAAATTTCATCGAAATTCATATTTTTACATTTTAAAAAATTCTAAAAAAATACAGATATACATGAAGACATAACACACATGTGTGTAAATTTTCAGTTCAAAATACATTGAAATGAGGGCTATGCAAAAAAGAAAAATCTAGGATTGTTTAACACATGATACAATTAATCCTCTCAGGCCATGAATTTGTGTTTTTTGTACAGGTCGTAACTCAAGGTATTTCATCATGAAATTTTACACGCATGTGGATTATATCTTTACATACACGCATATTTTTTGTCAGAATTTTTCGAACCATAAAAATGTGAATTTAAATTTTTAAAAATAAAGGCCTCCATGGAGCTCGGCCTCCAAAACGCTTCTTTCCCAATAATGGGTTTATATATATGTGGTGGTACTTAATAAGCAACATAGTATATTATTATTTTTGCGATTAACATTTTGTAGATAAACTAAAGTAAAAGAATTGAAACACAATGGTAGCATCATGAAGCATATGACCAGCACATTTAAATATAACCCACTTCCTATCAATAGGGATTTTGTGAGCAAATAATCAACTAGCATAGGAAGGTAAAACAAGCATATCCTTAAAAATTTAAACACATAGAGAGGAAAGTTGATATTATTGCAATTCCTACAAGCATAAGTTCCTCGCTTATAATAGTTTTCAGTAGCATCATGAAGGAATTCAACAATATAACTATCACATAAAGCATTCTTTTCATGATTCACAAGCATAGAAAATTTATTACTCTTCACATAAGCAAATTTCTTCTCATTCACAATGGTGGGAACAAACTCAACAAAATAATTATGATGTGACACTTGATTAACATAACCACATTGAATATTAAAATCATGATAATTCTTCATAGCATACATCTCATCACAATAATCATCATGCATAGAAGGCATGCTATCATCATAATAGTTTTGCTCATCAAAATTCGGGAAACTAAATATATCATATTCATGAAACATAGCATCCCTAAGCTTGTGGCTTTGCATGTCATTAACATCATAAATATTTAGAGAACTCATACTAACAATATTTCTATCATGCTCATCATTCAAGGAATTCTCATCTAGTATTTTCGTAATTTCTTCCTCTACCAATTGAGCATAATTTTCTGAATCCTTTTTTTCAGGAAAGACATTATAAAGATGAAATACAACCCAAACTCCATTTTATTGTAGATTTATTTTGTAAACAAACTAGTGAAAAAGAAAAAAACTAAAATATTCAATTGCAAGATCTAAAGATATACCTTCAAGCACTCACCTCCCCGGCAACTGCGCCAGAAAAGAGCTTGATGTCTACTACGTAACTTTATTCTTTTAGACCCGTGTTGGGCCTCCAATCGCAGAGTTTTATATGAGAGTAGCAATTTTCCCTTAAGTGGATGACCTAAGGTTTATCAATCCATGGGAGGTGAAGGATGAAGATGGTCTCTCTCGAACAACCCTGCAATCAAATACAAGAAATCTCTTGTGTCCCCAACACACCCAATACAATGGAAAATTGTATAGGTGCACTAGTGCAATATGGATGATATATATTGGTTTTTGTAATCTAAAAATATTAAAAAAACAAGGTAGCAAGTGTAAAATAGTGAGCAACGGTGTATAAATGCTTTGAAATAAGGGCTAGGTTCCGTACTTTCGTTACAGCTATCTCTCAACAATGCTAATATAATTGGATCACATAACCATCCCTCAATGTGCAACAAAGAATCACTCCAAAGTTCTTATCTAGCGGAGAACATAAGAAGAAATTTTTTGTAGGTTACGAAACCACCTTAAACTTATCCTTTCCGATCGATCTATCCAAGAGTTCGTACTAAAATAACACCAAGTTATCCTTTCCAATCGATCTATATAATAGTTTGTACTAAAATAACACGATATGATACGCATGAACCAACCCTAATGTCACCTAGATACTCAAATGTCACCACAAGTATCCATGATTTTATTTTACGATATGCATCCAACAATTTCAGATTCTTAATACTCAATCCAACACAAAGAACCTCAAAGAGTGCCCCAACATTTTTATCGGAGAACTAGGTATGAAAACGTGCAATCAACCCCTATGTATAGATCCCCAAGGTCACCGGAACCCGCAAGTTGACGTCATAACATATATCAAGTGAATCACTTGAATACCACGATGTCACTACGGGTATTCACATGCAAGACAATCATCAAGTGCTCTCAAATCCATAAAAGTATTCAATTCGATAATATCAAAATCTCAAAGGAAAAACTCAATTCATCACAACAAGATATAGAGGGGGAAACACCATATGATCCAACTATATAAACAAAGCATGTGATACATCAAGATCATGCCATCTCAAGAACACGGGAGAGAGAGAGATTAAAAACATAGCTACTCGTACAAACCGTCAGCCCCGAGGGTGGACTACTCCCTCCTCGTCATGGCCTCCGCCGCGACGATGAATATGGACACTTGAAATGATCTACCCCTTCGACAGGGTACCAGAAAAGAGAGTTGCGGCAGCGGAACAAGGAGTATAGGGTTATTTCTAATGGTTTCAAAATATATAGGATTGTTGAGCATCGGTTTCACGCGAAGATGGGGCACGAGGGGAGCACAAGACACCAGTCCACGCCAGAGGGGGCTGGCACGTGGTGCTTGGTCGTGCCCACCTCGGGGCTCTTCTTGGCTTCCCACGAAGCTTCTAGTGCCTCTTTTGCTCCAAAAAAATCGTCAAAAAGTTTCATTGCATTTGGAGAACTTTTAGTTCTGCACAAAAAAAACTCCACGGTAGTGCTGCTGAAAACAGCGTCATTCCGAGTTAGTTCTAAATAAATCATGTAAAGTGCATCAAAACCATATAAAACTTTTGTAAACATAGGTGAATATGACATGAATACTTCATAAATTCTACATACGTTGAAGATGTATCATGCGGGCCTCGCCAATCGATATCTCTTCGATGGCCACTAGCTGAGGCAATTGTGCAATCATATGAATCTTCTTATTCTTTCATGAGACTACTTTCGTCCACGTATCAGTCTTGAGAAAATCTGCTAATGTAATACTAGGCAAACTTACCTTGGGAATAGGTCACCCGCATCGCCCTCGATAATTGTGGGACTCCCCAGTGGTCCCATCTGCCGTACCGTGTATGATCGTCGCTGTCCATCTCTGCATATGATTGAATGCTAGGTGATGAAGTCGACGACACTAACACCTCCTCGTTCGTTGTATCATCTTCCTCGTCGTCCTCGGCAAGAACCCAAACCCACCTCCAACTCGTGAATGAACCATTGGACTCGATCTCAAGTCGACGAGCTCGACCGTGATTTGCGTCTTTGGCTGCGCCTGCAAAATTGGACATTCGATCCAAACATCCAAAATATCTATGACCAAAAAATGAACCTTCAATCACCCGCTCTTCATCCAACAAATATCGTCCAACAAATATGTAGTCCTCGGAATCCCGCACCGTTATCCATCTTGAGATCGACGGAGATTGAGGATCCCTTGCCGACGATCTCCATCTTCCCCATTGGAGAAAGTGATTTTCCATCGTAACGACTCCTCCTCACCGTTTGAAATCGGCGACAAACGCGCCAGATCATGGGCCGACGAAGTCTTCGGAGGAATAGAAGCGGAGGCCAATCCTTAGCCGCCTTCCGGTGATGGATGCAGCGGCGACGGCCTCTGTAATGTAGATGCCGGATCCTGGACATCCGGATCACCGGAGTTACCTGGGTCCCGCACGCTCCGCTAAATAGCCGAGACGAGGTGTCTGAACCCCGCGCACACTGCCAGATAGCCGGGATGCGGTGTCTAAACCCCTGCGCGGCTCTCCTGCGGCGGGATTTGGTTCAACGTAGGTGAAGGTTCGGGCGGGGGGGGGGGGGGGGGGGGGCGGCACAGGCGCGCGCGTCGCCCCTCGTCGCTTCACTCATCTTTGTAGTATAAATTCCTTCTTTACTTCTGATACAATTTTACCATTATTAACTTTTATGATTAGACAACGAAGTACAGTAGTGTGGTGTCGTCTGGCAAAAGAGCCAACAACAAGAACCATAACCTACTGGCTTGGGCCGGAATGAAAATATACAAAAGCTAAACGAGAATGGGTTGCCACGCCGTGGGCCTGATCTTGTCCCCATGAGGTGATGGCATTTTCTTTCTATTTTCGGCCCTGTACGTCGAACAAAATCTAGGCTCGATCAATGATAAGGCCAATGCTGCCGGCGTGGTCCATAAATTAGTTTGGTGCACCGCCCTACTCACATGCGCTTAACTGCGATTTCGTACATATGTGATGCATTGGCGACAATACCTCTGATGACTGGTAAAAAGAATTGCACGTGGATGGACAAGATGATACTACAACTGTGATCTGGACATATATAATTCATGTGCGTGGACCGTGGATGGACCCGATAAGGCTGTATCGCCTTCCTCTCTAATTTTGGTGTTTGTGGTGCCAGGCCAACGAGCATTGCGGAGTTAGGTATCAAAATGTTTATTTAATTCTGGGTACCATAATCTTTTAGGCTAGGGATAGATTTCTTTGTGACATGTTCAATTTTTTAAAATTTATGCAACTTAATCTTCAAGTGTTATGTAATTTATTGTTGAGAATGGGCTATATTGGCTAGGCGTGCGAGTGTGCGGCTAGCTCGTCAGGTTCAGATTCTCAGCTCATCCTCTAGCGGCCAGGTTGTTTTTTCTACAAAATATAGAAAAATGTCACCATGGCTAGTCACGGTTGGTCTCCTTATTTTAGAAAATCAGTTGCATGTGAAATTACTTTTGTTCGGCAAAACTCAATACCACTTTTTTTGGTGACAAAAACAGCAGGGAAGGCCCGCACTGTAAAGTATAAGCACCAATAATGCAGAGATCTCTTTTGGAGCTCGGTCTCCAGTGAGGCCTTCATATTCAAATTGGAAATTTCATCGAAATTCATATTTTTACATTTCAATTTTTTTTAAAATACAAATATACGTGAAGACATAACACACATGTGTGTAAATTTTCAGTTCAAAATACACTGAAATGAGGGCTATGCCAAAAAAGACAAATCTAGGGTTGTTTAACACATGATACTATTCATCCTCTCAGGCCATGAATTTATGTTTTTTGTACAGGTAGCAACTCAAGGTATTTCATCATGAATTTTTAGACACATGTGGGTTATATCCTTACATACACGAATATTTTTTGTCAGAATTTTTCAAACCGTAAAAATTTGAATTTAAATTTTTAAAAATAAAGGCCTCCATGGATAAATTTTTGCGACATTGTATATTATTATTTTTGCGATTAACATTTTGTAATCCATATGTGTGTTTGTTCATTAATGATAAATTTAATGATAATCTTATATGTGTTCTAATTTGAAAAACTATAGTCATCCGATTACACATTGCTGCATATAAAATTGATCATTGTTACATATATTACTCTACCGTACCTTTCTATTATACAGTAGCATACTGTATGAAATGACAGTGTCTAGAAGGCGCTTAGACACATCTAGTGCTGGGCGATGACCAATTGCCTCGCCTAAGGCATAAGCAAAAGTCTAAACAGGACAAGTAGAAAATTGTCTATCCACGAGAGAAATCATGTCATATTGTATTAATATGCCAAACAAGCCATATTTCAATGACAGTAGCTAGTAGTTAACGTATATATATTTCCTGAATTAAAAAAACACACATATAATAACCACATATACACCCTAATAGTAAAAACTATATTACCACCTAGGTTGCGTCTAGGACGCTTAAGCACCGCCTAGACACTAGGTGCAGGCCAACTGCCTCGCTTACGCCTACCACTTTTCCAACCTTGAAAATATGTACCATCACAGTGGGATTCACACAACATATCGTCTGTGATGTAGTTCAACCATGTCACCCGAGGCTAGAAAATTTGTTGCTAATTAGTCATGTACCCATAATTCCATGTAAGTGTGCAATTTCGGAGGTGGCTTAAAGCGACTCGAGAAGCCTTTCTTCCATCTTTATAAATAAAACCATGACCAGTACGTACGAAGCATACAAATGCAGACAACCCTGTTTGGGATATACTATCTATACAGGGAAAGTACCAATAGCTACAATAAGAACCAAAAACAGGGACTAAGTGAAGCCACACTAAGAAGAAAACTAACTGAGCTAGCTAGTTTCTGACAATAAGCACAAGTCTCTAGGACCACCTCGACATGCCTCACCAACTAGGCCACCACTCCGAGGCACACTACACACGACGAGCTAGGTGAACATGAGACCCTTAGTTTGACAGAGGAAGGGCCAATAAACAATGCCTCCAAGGAGGGGATTGGCATCCGCATACGTCGTCGTCGTTGGCCTGACAAGATCAAGCACGACATTTGTCCGTGCCCCAACTACCAACCCGAGAGAGCATCATTGCATAGACAACCACACCTGATGCAACTAGGCTAAAGCAAACCTCTGGCAGCCTACCCGTATGACACCTATCCCAAAAAAACCTAGTCCTAGGATGACCTATCACACCAAGACGACTGCCGCCTCAAAGAGTACACGTCGTTGTTGGCCTGACAAGATCAAGCATGACATTCGCCCGTGCCCTAACAACCAACCCGAGAGAGCATCATTGCATAGACATCCACACCCGATGCAACTAGGCTAAAGAAAACCTATGGCAGCCTACCCATATGACACCAATCCCAGCAACCCCTAGTCCTAGGATGACCTAGCACACCAAGATGACTGCCGCCTTAAAGAGTACAAGGTCACATCAAGGTAAATTGTCGGCGGCAAGAAGCCCTTGAGGGAACCTGTGTACCAAATTCCGATGAGCATCACTGAAGAAAATGCCATGGACGGAGGATGCAGCAATGCCGATGATGTCGGTTGGCCTAGGGGGATGCGCAGGTAGCAACGCCTACGAGGAGGAGAATGGGGTTCATAGATGACATCGTTGCCAGAAACAGCCGAGTCCTTGCATAGCTTTCACTTAGACGTCCTCCCCAAGGCACTATAACTAGACCACCATGTCGAGGAAGAAAGAATTCATCGCGTGACTCCTCGAGAACACCACCGGTCCCTGTCAAGCTACACGGCCAAAGACGGCCTGGGACCAGACTAGTGACGGAAACATGACCGGGCGACTAGATGCTGGCAACCAGACCCCCTCGTCATGACCAACAAGCCCGGAACATGACCCCGAAAAGGAAGAGATCCGCCTCCCTTGTGGGAGGTGGACTCCTCCCTAGGTTCGGCCGAACCTCTCCTCCCTGGAGGAGGGGCCAAGGCAGCCCTCCCTCTCCCTACTCCTATATATATCCAAGCTATTGGTGCTGATTTGAGACACGACTTCTCTCTCTCTTGGTGCAGCCCTACACTTCCTCTTCCTCGTTCTCCGTAGCGCTTGGCGAAGCCCTGCCGGAGTCCACGTAGCTCCACCGTCACCACGCCGTCGTGCTGCCGGAGCTCTCCCTCAACCTCTCCTTCCTCCTTGTTGGATCAAGGTGTAGGAGACGTCCTCAGGCTGCACGTGTTTTGAACGAGGAGGCGTCGTTGTTCGGCGCTTAGATCAGAGTCCACCACGATTTGAATCTCTACGAGTACGACTCCACCAACCGCATTCTTATAACGCTTCCGCTTAGCGATCTTCAAAGGTATGAAGATGCAATATCTCCCCACTCGTTGCTGGTTTCTCCTGGATAGATCTTGGTGACACGTAGGAAAATTTCTGATTTACTACTACATCTCCCAACACATACAACACGCTGCTAGGCTTGTACCATGGAGCCGAAAGCCGATTGTCCAACCTGTCCATGGATCTGCAAGGTAATGATCTTCTGAATCTTCAGTCGGGGTGCGCGAGCGCATCCACTGGGTGTAGCCCCCGAGATTCAGGTCGGCTCCTCCGGAGGTGGGTGGAATCCCTCTCTTCTTTGCTTTCTGACAAAGGCGTTTTCGTCCTGGGCAGCCACCCACACCGAGACGGCCAGCCTCCGCCGCCAGGTGGTGCAGTGATAATCTCCAAGTGCAAGGAATCATCGTAGCAATTTCCAAAGGTGGAAGTGATAAGTATGGAGTGTCGAACCCACAAGGAGCTAAAGGAAAGATCGATATTCTCTCAAGTCCTATCTACCACCGATACGACTCTACGTACACCGAACGTTTGCTTCCATCTAGAAACGAGAAATAAAACTACGTCGTGGGTATGAAGAGGATAGCTTTGCATGATATGGGAGAACTAAAATATAAAAATAGGTGTTGTTATCATAATATTACAATATATTACCAATAGCAAGTGTGGAATAATGATGGGTTGGTGTGCGGAATTCTCCTAGGCAATTGTTAACAACATCGAAAATCTTCATTGGATTTTTATATGAGGGTGTCGGGACCCCGATCCAAAGTCATATGATTCCATACTGTAACAAGCCACATCACTTTGCGGCCTCACGCACAGTACTCCACAGCTGCAGCCTTACCTTGGCCGGGACCGTTTGCGTCTTTTGGCTCACGTATGTGAACATGTCACTGGCAATCACACAACAAAGAACCCGGGCCGACATGACTAGTCATAGAACCCAAGTGGCACATCCGTACGGAAACATGCATACATAACCCAGTAGTGCAGGTGTCGGCCTCAAGCATGTGTAGACGAGTCATAGCAAGCTACAAGGACTCCATTACGTCGCGAGACACGAATGTCATCACTGCACGTAGACGAGTCGTAGCAGGCTACAGGGACTCCATTACACTTCGAGACATTTCCCCGAAGGGACAGACACATCAGCAAGGAAGGATACATGCTGGTGAATCAATGTGTCCGGAGCAGTAGCAAGCTACCATGGCTCGGTGGAAGCACAAAGAGGCAGTTTCCCGTAAAGAGTACTACTAAAGGCACACGACTAGGTGTCGGATCCCATACATACCGTTGCACGTCACACGTACGCACGACATGCCCGATATGCATAGATACAACTATGGCATCACAACATAACCATACAACAACATGACTTTTATTTAAGAGGCTCAGACGAGCCTTGCATAATATGTTCTTACAGATAGGGGTCACATGACCCGACACTCAAGTCATACAAACAAATTCATACAAGCCAGCGGAAACTTAAGCTGTCTGAGTGCAGACGGCGAAATATAAAAGAGGCACATGGCCTGACTATCTACAGCCCACCACATGGGCAAGATCGTAGCTGGGACACCAGCTATTCGACATCGTCAACGTCTACATAGAACCCACCTGATGGGTCCTGGTTCTCTTCTGCAACATTAATTAACCAAGGATGAGTACAATCGTACTCAGCAAGTCTTTAAAACAGACCTAGTCTATTTATGCTCATGTTTCAATAAAGGGGGTGGTGGAGTTCATGAAGGAATGCCAGCTTTGACTCATGGCTAACCTACACTACTCAGTTTTAAACTCTTTGTTACAATTTTAGTTGTCGCACACGAGTCCACTATCTCCATCATAATACACCACCATGGATTCACCTTCCCCTTCCGGAAGAGTGCCGTCCACGGTACTCACACTTGTCTTGATATTTTTAGAAGTATCCATTTGATTATCTATGAACAGCATAAGTTCTCCAAGTAGTCCATATCCGAGGACGCAACTATTCGAATAGTTTCATAACCCTGCAGGGGTGTACTTCTTCAGTCACGCTCTCGCCACTTATCGCTGTGTGCCATAAACCATGCACCACGGCAACCTTCAAGCGAATGCCCAGCGAGGGAGTCAGCCACGACCGTCAATCACATAAGACTTCTAGTCCAGGCTATCGCCTATTTGAGACTGAACCCGCACGGAAGTCCGACCGAAGTTTCCGCTACGGCCCCAAACGATGTGCGCACGGTTCCCAAGCCCACCATTCGGGTGACCCTTGGTACACCATGCCACTGCCTACCGCGTCGTAACCCACCCCGAGGGTCAGCTCTACGCACGGCCTCCAACATGCTATAAACACCAGAAACTACTTGCAATACCTGGACCAAGGACTAGGCGACTGATAAGTCAAGCGGGGTCATATTTCATGGCCCAGCATGTGGTAGTAACTAGTCTTGGATCACAAACACGGAACCCAGTTCCTAAGAACGGTCCTAATGAGACAACCCATTATGTACTCCTACATAGCCTCTCATTGCTACCTTTACCAAATCATATTCATTATGAGCTCATCACATCGGACAACACCGTTTCACTCTGGTTCATCACCCAGATGAAACAGACCTGACACAACTCTGAGCATAGCAAGCATGGCAGGCAAGTAAACTAAGCACATCATGGCACAAGCATCTACCAGGTATGCTAGGTTGCAAGGTTTAGCTATTTACTGTGACAAGATCAGGTCATGCATAAGAATAGGATCATCTACCATGTATGACTGACATGTGATCGTTTGTCCTAATGCAATAAACGAGAGCAGGAGCGAGAGAGTGGGATGTTATCGGAATGATCAATGGGGTTGCTTGCAGATTAGGGCCTAGGGCAATGCAGATAAGAGTATTCAATACAAGCAAGTGCAACAATATGATGCATGATCATGGCATAGTAATATGCATGGGTGAGCTAATGTAACTAGTGATCATGTCAATTTACAATAGATTTAAATATAGGTTCAAAGTTGTTCTCCTATGCAAATTCCATATATTAACCAAATGTTAAATGTCCATGTTCACCTATTTAGGTTTCTCTAACATGCATGAGAATAGCACCACTGGATTCATTGGATTTTTCTGATAAATTTTCATATATAAATTATTTTCATCTAACTTACACATTATTTTATATGATTTTTCAAAGTTTTAAATATTTTTTGGAATTATTTTTAAATAGGAAAATGGAATTATGACATCAGCCTTACGTCATCCTGACGTCATCTGGTCAACAGACCCGTTCCAGGTCAAATCTTACCGGTGGGGCCCATCTGTCATTGACTTATTACTAAAACAGTTTTGTTTTAATTAATTATCCTGGCTAATTAATCTAGCAGAGCCCACTATCAGTGACCTAAGGGGTTAGTTATTGGCTAATTAGTTGCTAATGACGATGCCACGTCATCGTCACCGGACGGCGTTGCCGGCGACCATCCGAACAACGGGAGCTCGCCGGAGTCGCGCTGGAGGCGTCGGTTTAGGGAGTTGAAGGCACCGGGGCGTAGCCCTCGCTCGTCCGCATCCAACGGGGGCCACAGGAGGCTGCGGGGTCACTGGAGCTCGCCGGAAACGAGCTCGTGGCGGCGGCCGGAGCTCGGGATCGACGACAACTACACTAAGGGGCACGGGATGGACCGGCTGATGGGTGCGTGCGACTCCTGGGAGTAGCACAAGCACGGAGACGCTCACACACGGGAGCTAGAGCGTCTGCTCGCTCGATGGCGATATGGTCGGCGGCGGGGTGGACTCGGGTCCGGCGACGGAGCTAGCTAGGGAACGAGAGAGAGGGGGAGAACGTGAGGGGAAGGGGGAGGAGCTCATAGGGACTCCGAGGAGCTGGTCAGCGGGCTCGGGGACGACCGGACGGCACCAAACGACGGCGAGGACCCACAGCGACCGACGTAGGGGATTCGGCGATGACGGCGAAGCAGAGGGCTCCCGGCTCGATTCCTCCGTCGAGGGGCTTCAGGGGCTCAGGGCGGAGCTGCTGGTTGGGTCAGGGGGGCTAGGCGACGGCTGGGGCTACCGGCGGCGATGGCGACGCTCTTGGCAGGGGGAAGACGAGAGAGAGAGCGAGGATGGAGAAAGCATGGCGAGAGAGAGAGCGTCGGGTCGATCCAAAGGGGGCTCCCACGCGTCCACCGGCTCGACGACAAGCAGGAGGTGGCCGGGCGCATGCCCGCGCGCGGCGACCACGCGCATGCGTCCTTCTGGCGCGAGGAAGACGACGACTGGCGTCGCTTCGTCCTGGGCCGGGCCTGCTACAGTGCTAGGCTAGAGGTAAGTCTTTCTCTCTCTCTTTTTTTCTTTCTGTTTTATATTTTCTGACATTTGTTTGATTTTCTTTGCAGGTCCAAATAGCTTTTCAAAAAGATCCAAGTATTTTCTAAAAAGAAGTCTGAATATTTCATACTTGTAATAAAAGTTCCAGATTATTATCAAAACAATAATAATGACAATGATTTATTTATCAATTTCAGAGGCTTAGGTCATTAATTTTAATTATTTAAATTGTTCAAATAATTAGAATGATCCCTGGTATATCCATGTCCTCAATTATCAGACATAGGGAACATTTTTGATGGGTATTTTGGATTTGTTGAAATTTCATTTATCCTGAATTTCCTTAATTCATTAAGTGCTTGGGGTTTCTTTTCTTTCTCCCCATTTCACATTGATGCAATGATGATGATGATGATGCAAACACATTGCTAGCCGAGGACAGTTACTAGGGTTGTGACAACTCACCCCCACTCAAAAGAATCTCGTCCCGAGATTTTGAAGTCGTCGGGAAGAGCGCGGGGTACTCTAGTCGAAGACGATCTTCTCTTTCCCATGTCGCCTCCTTTTCAGAATGATGCAACCACTGAACCTTTAGAAACTTGATGTTCCGACGCCAAGTGGTACGGTCAGCTTGATCGAGAATACGAACAGGGTATTCTCGGTATGTAAGGTTATCTTGGAGATCAAGCGCTTCGTGGTCCACTTCTCGGATAGGGTCCGAAAAGCAACGCCTGAGTTGCGAGACGTGGAAGACATCATGAACCTTGGACAAATGCGGTGGAAGTTCCAATTGGTAGGCAACCTCTCCTCGTTTAGCAAGAATGCGAAAGGGTCCAATGTATCGAGGAGCCAACTTGCCTTTGATACCAAATCGATGGGTACCCTTCAGAGGTGTAACCCGAAGGTAAGCCTTCTCGTCAACCTCATAGATCACAAACTTATGATGACGGTCATATTGACTCTTTTGACGGGATTGGGCTGTTTTCAACTTTTCACGAATAACGCGAACCTGCTCCTTTGCATCCTGGATCATGTCCGGGCCAAAGAGTTGCCTCTCTCCGGTTTCTGACAAGTTAAGAGGTGTTTGACATTTTCGTCCATAGAGAACTTCAAAAGGGGCTTTGCCCAAGCTTAACTGATAACTGTTGTTATATGCGAATTCAGCAAATGGAAGGCAGTTCTCCCAATTCATACCAAAAGATATAACACAAGCTCGGAGCATGTCTTCGAGAATTTGATTGACTCGCTCTACTTGACCACTTGATTGAGGGTGGAAAGCAGTGCTAAAGGATATATGAGTCCCCATAGCGGTTTGAAAATTTTCCCAAAATCGAGAAGTAAAGATACTTCCGCGGTCTGAGTTAATCTCCAAAGGAACACCATGAAGAGAAACTATTCGAGAAACATATAACTCCGCTAGCTGGCTAGCAGTAATGCTTTCACGAACAGGAAGAAAATGAGCCACTTTGGAGAGGCGATCAATGACTACAAATATAGCATTGTTCCCTCTCTTGGTCCTGGGAAAACCGGTGATGAAATCCATACCAACCTTATCCCATTTCCATTCAGGAATAGCTAAAGGTTGAAGGGTGCCAGCAGGCCTTTGATGTTCTGCTTTCACACGACGACAAACGTCGCAGTTAGCAACATACTGAGCAATTTCTCTCTTCATCCTAGTCCACCGGAACCTCTGGCGTAGGTCCTGATACATTTTGGTACTACCCGGATGAATTGTGAGAGGAGAGTCATGAGCCTCCTTAAGAATCAGCTGCCGGAGATGTTGGCTCTTAGGAACCACCAAACGGCCCTCGAAGAGCACTACACCTTGATCATCTATAGAAAATTCCTTGGCGAGACCGCTAATGAGGTTCTCTTTGATCCGGGAAATTCCCTTATCACGCCTTTGACCAGCTATGATTTGATCCTTAAGAGTAGGTTTCGCCACCAAGTTGGATAGGAATCCTTGAGGAACAATGTGAAGGTTTAACTTCCGGAATTCCTCATAGAGAAGCGGTTGACCTTGTTGCAACATCAGAATGTTACAATATGACTTACGACTTAGTGCATCAGCCATGACATTGGCTTTCCCCGGGGTGTAAGTTATCCCTAAGTCGTAATCTGTAATCAACTCTACCCACCGTCTTTGCCTAAGATTCAAATCTGGCTGGTGGAAAATATATTTTAGACTTTGGTGATCAGTGTATATCTCGCAACGATTACCAAGAAGGTAATGTCGTCATGTTTTTAGTGCATGGACTACAGCTGCAAGCTCAAGATCATGTGTTGGATAATTATCCTCATGTGGACGCAACTGTCGAGATGTGTATGCAATCACATGACGATCTTGCATGAGGTTGCAACCTAATCCTTGTCGCGAGGCGTCGCAGTAGATAGTAAAGTCCTTGGAAAAATCTGGTGGCACCAGAACGGGAGCAGAGGTCAGTCGTCTTTTCAACTCCTGAAAACTATGCTCGCATTGTGGGGTCCACTCGAACTTTTTATATTTCTTGAGGAGTTCGGTCAGAGGTTTCGCAACCTTGGAGAAGTTCTCAACAAAGTGGCGACAATAGCTCGCTAAGCCAAGGAAACTCCGAACTTGCTTAACCGATTCAAGTTGAGTCCAGTCAAGGACGGCCTGAACTCTGTCGGGATTGACAGCAATACCTTTGCCAGAGATCACGTGGCCCAGATAGGTCACTTCTGGCAACCAATATTCACACTTGGAGAATTTGGCATATAAGCGGTGCTCTCGAAGTTTCATCAATACCAGCCTTAGATGCTCGGCATGTTCTTGTTCGTTCTTCGAGTAGATAAGTATGTCATCGAGGTAAACCACGACGAATTTATCCAAATACTCCATGAAGATCGAATTCATCAGACGAGAGAAGGTGGCTGGGGCATTGGTTAAATCGAAGGACATGACGGTGTACTCGTATTGGCCATAATGACTGACAAAAGCCGTTTTTGGAATGTCCCCGTTTCTAATTCTGATCTGATGGTATCCCAACCTCAAATCCATTTTGGAGAAGATAGAGGATCCAGCGAGTTGATCATACAAATCGTTGATCCTGGGGAGCGGATACTTGTTCTTGATAGTGACCAAATTCACTGGTCGGTAATCCACAACCATCCGATCCGATCCATCCTTCTTCTTAACAAAGAGGACGGGGCAAGCCCAAGGAGAAGAGCTAGGACGAATGAAACCTTTCTTCAAAGCTTCATTGAGTTGGGTTTTTAGCTCGGCTAGTTCTAGGGGTGCCATCTTATAGGGTCTTCTGGCTATTGGGACTGTCCCTGGAATAAGTTCTATCACAAACTCAACATCTCTGACAGGTGGAATACCTGGCAGTTCTTCTGGAAAGACATCCGGAAAATCACGGACTACCGGAATATCTTCTAACTCTGGAAGAGGGCTAGCATTTAGGGAATAGAGTTGGCACTTGGTTGTTCGAGTAGAGACATTAACTATCTCACCCGATGGATGTGTAAGTTGAACATTCCTAGAATGAGTATCAATCTTGGCATAGTGGGATTTCATCCAATCCATACCTAGAATGATATTGATGTCCGAAGACTTAAGAGCTATCAAGGATGCTAGGAATACTAGTCAATCCACCAAAATTTCATTGTCATGACTCACTCTAGAAGTTTGCCATTTTGAACCAGGAGTCTGAACTACTAAGGGAGTGGGCATGTCACAAAAGGACATGTTATGCAACTGTGCATAACTTTCAAAGATGAAAAAATGAGATGCCCCAGTATCAAATAGAACAGATGTTGGATGGCTATTAACAAGAAGCGTACCTAGAATAACATCAGGATCTTCAAGGGCTTCTTCAGCAGACACATAATTCACTCGCCCACGGGCAGGAGTTGGCTTCACATAGAAAGCTTTTCCTGGTTTTCCACGTCCAGCAGGCTTAGCATTGTTCTGGGGACACTCACGAGAATAGTGTCCTGGTTCTCCACATTTGTAGCATACCACGAGGTGAAACATTTGTAGGCGGTCCTCCAAATGGTCTGGGTGGAGGGTTGGACTGAACTAGACGAGGTGCCTGGAAGGATGGCCTTGCGGTGTATCTTGGCGGCAAAGCTGCATTGGGCACCCACACACGGCGTTTGTTAGGGCATGAACCCGATGCAGGGTTGAAGTCACGGTCATGCTTCCTCGTAGCCTCGTAGTCAGTTTGTCCGGACTCAGCATTGATGGCCTTATTGACGAGAGCCTGGAAGGTGGTGCACTCATGTAAGCGTAGATCTCGGCGAAGCTCAGCATTAAGTCCCTTGCAGAACCTAGCCTGCTTCTTAGCATCAGTTGAGACTTCCTCTGGAGCATAGCGAGCAAGATTACCAAACTCGCGACTGTATGCATCCACTAACAATCTGCCCTGGGTGAAGGCACAAAATTCCTCTCTTTTGCGATCCATCAGCCCTTCCGGGATGTGATGGACACGGGATGCGGCACTGAACTCTGCCCAGGTTGGTGCAGGTCCCTGGGGACGCATAGCCTCATAGCTTTCCCACCATAGGTTGGCAGGTCCCTCCAGAAAATAGGACGCAAAGGTCACCTTATTGGCCTCTGAAACATTTGCAGCTCGGATCTTGTGTGACATACTAGTCAGCCAATCATCCGCATCGAGGGGGTCAATCGAATGATGGTACTTGGGCGGACACAGCTTGATAAAGTCACCAAGTGATACTCCATCGTGGTGATCATTGCGGGGAGCACGAGCTGTGTTTTGCTCAATTCTTTCCAACAGCCTGTTGGTCTCCCTCTTATTCCTTTCAGCTTCTAGCATCACTTCTGCTAGGGATGGTGCATGTGGTAGCTCCTCTTGCCTTGGCTGGCTACTCTCGCCCTGCTCAGGAGCAGGCACGGGATTGTTCCTAGTTGCCACCATCCTGGGGAAAACAATCCACAACTTAGACATAGAGAACACCAACTCTATGACATGAATTGAGGAATGTACTTGTCAACATGGCATGTAGGATAAACACCAATCAACATGGTAAAACAACTACCATATGAACAATAGGTTTCATACACACCATGACTTAGTTCAGTACACACCCAAGCTGAAAACAACTACGGAGAGATGACACAACTCATCGGAGGCATTACAAGCTTCCTATACATTATCTATCTACACCTCCGGAACTCAACTCTCGACCTAGGTCATATCCCACAAGACACGCAGGACTGTGGCGATACGACTACTACCATACGAGGACTAACATCCACGCACTCAAACATCACCGTAGAATGCCTCGTACAGGTTACCCCCGTGACCTGGGAGCTGAACCTGAGGATCTGGAAACACTCTAGCCTGGGATCCCTGGAAACCATAAGGACACGGGTGTGGCCTTGGTCCTCTTGTCGGCGGCAACAACGGTCCTCAAAGAGGGTTGATGCCTCCAACATCAGACCAGTCTACGTGTGCTGGCAAATGAGTCCGCGATGGGGTCAGCATCTCCAAATCTCCATAACCTGTCTACACGACAGGTGCCATCTGCGTCAAGGCTGTCCAAAGACGTGCACGGGTAGCATAAAGCTCCATGCGAAGGGCACGTGCATCATGATCCCTGTTCTCCAACATTTGAGCGGTCACCCGCAGCCTAGGGTCCTCATGAGAATGATTAAAGTAGGCTGCACTAAGATATCCATCCTCTCCTCCCATGGAAGCAAGAACATAGCAGAACTCCGTGTTCTGTAGCAGACCATGGTGAAATCTCATAATAGTCAGCATAGTGTAGGCAGCTTCCCGAACTGCCATATCTATGGTAACTCCCAATCCATGACTCTAGTGAAGCGGCTCTGCAGCTCCAGGATATGAAGGATATATCCTAACAGTACACAGATACTGACTCTGGTTGAAATCTCGATACTGCTACTCCACTGTGTACTCTGGGTACCAGCGATATCCAGCCTCCATCATAACTCTAACCAACATGGCCGTGTGACCCGGCACATCGATGCACCTGGTCAAACGGACAACCTGACGGAAAGGACGAGAGGGCATCTAAAACAGAGAATGATGCAAAGACATTAGAGATCCTAGCAGAAATTGGACAGCATAACGGCTGTAATTGCTCAAGAAATTTTTTGAGACAATTGAAAAAGATTGGAAAGGCATAACCACTCGACTATCTAGACTCAAATCTCTTCTCCATCTGTTTGTCACACCAACATTACTTAAATAACTGCACTCACTTACAAGCAAGCTAGCTATTGGTCCATGGCTAGTAACTCTTCATCCTAAGCAATAGATGAGAATCCTAGTTCCTATCCCCGTAGAAGAGATGAGAATGACCCAGCATAGAATAACTTGGGAAGAGGAGTAAAAGAGCCTTACGTTCCCTTCCACAATCAATTCCCCTACTTATCTATAGTGTTTCTAGACTCAACTTCGCCCAGTTTGGCTTGGTAGTCCTACAGTCAGTCAGGCTCTGATACCAACACTGTCGGGATCCCGATCCTAAGTCATATGATTCCATACTGTAACAAGCCACATCACTTTGCGGCCTCATGCACAGTACTCCACAGCTGCAGCCTTACCTTGGCCAGGACCGTTTGCGTCTTTTGGCTCACGTATGTGAACATGTCACTGGCAATCACACAACAAAGAACCCGGGCCGACATGACTAGTCATAGAACCCAAGTGGCACATCCGTACGGAAACATGCATACATAACCCAGCAGTGCAGGTGTCGGCCTCAAGCATGTGTAGACGAGTCATAGCAAGCTACAAGGACTCCATTACGTCGCGAGACACGAATGTCATCACTGCACGTAGACGAGTCGTAGCAGGCTACAGGGACTCCATTACACTGCGAGACATTTCCCCGAAGGGGCAGACACATCAGCAAGGAAGGATACATGCTGGTCAATCAATGTGTCCGGAGCAGTAGCAAGCTACCATGGCTCGGTGGAAGCACAAAGAGGCAGTTTCCCGTAAAGAGTACTACTAAAGGCACACGACTAGGTGTCGGATCCCATACATACCGTTGCACGTCACACGTACGCACGACATGCCCGATATGCATAGATACAACTATGGCATCACAACATAACCATACAACAACATGACTTTTATTTAAGAGGCTCAGACGAGCCTTGCATAATATGTTCTTACAGATAGGGGTCACATGACCCGACACTCAAGTCATACAAACAAATTCATACAAGCCAGCGGAAACTTAAGCTGTTTGAGTGCAGACGGCGAAATATAAAAGAGGCACATGGCCTGACTATCTACAGCCCACCACACGGGCAAGATCGTAGTTGGGACACCAGCTATTCGGCATCGTCAACGTCTAGATAGAACCCACCTGATGGGTCCTGGTTCTCTTCTGCAACATTAATTAAGCAAGGATGAGTACAATCGTACTCAGCAAGTCTTTAAAACAGACCTAGTCTATTTATGCTCATGTATCAATAAAGGGGGTGGTGGAGTTCATGCAGGAATGCCAGCTTTGACTCATGGCTAACCTACACTACTCAGTTTTAAACTCTTTGTTACAATTTTAGTTATCGCACACGAGTCCACTATCTCCATCACAATACACCACCATGGATTCACTTTCCCCTTACGGAAGAGTGCCATCCACGGTACTCACACTTGTCTTGATATTTTTAGAAGTATCCATTTGATTATCTATGAACAACATAAGTTCTCCAAGTAGTCCATATCCGAGGACGCAGCTATTCGAATAGTTTCATAACCCTGCAGGGGTGTACTTCTTCACACACACTCTCTCCACTTATCGCTGTGTGCCATAAACCATGCACCTCGGCAACCTTCAAGCGGATGCCCAGCGAGGGAGTCGGCCACGACCATCAATCACATAAGACCTCTAGTCCAGGATATCGCCTATTTGAGATTGAACCCGCACGGAAGTCCGGCCGAAGTTTCCGCTACGGCCCCAAACGATGTGCGCAGGGTTCCCAAGCCCACCATTCGGGTGACCCTTGGTACACCGTGCCACTGCCTACCGCGTCTTAACCCACCCCGAGGGTCAGCTCTACGCACGGCCTCCAGCATGCTATAAACACGAGAAACTACTTGCAACACCTGGACCAAGGACTAGGCGATTGATAAGTCGAGCGGGGTCATATTTCAGGGCCCAGCATGTGGTAGTAACTAGTCTTGGATCACAAACACGGAACCCAGTTCCTAAGAACGGTCCCAATGAGACAACCCACTATGTACTCCTACATAGCCTCTCATCGCTACCTTTACCAAGTCGTATTCATTATGAGCTCATCACATTGGACAACACCGTTTCACTCTGGTTCATCACCCAGATGAAACAGACCTGACACAACTCTAAGCATAGCAAGCATGGCAGGCAAGTAAACTAAGCACATCATGGCACAAGCATCTACCAGGTATGCTAGGTTGCAAGGTTTAGCTATTTACTATGACAAGATCAGGTCATGCATAAGAATAGGATCATCTATCGTGTATGACTGACATGTGATCGTTTGTCCTAATGCAATAAACGAGAGCAGGAGCGAGAGAATGGGATGTTATCGGAATGATCAATGGGGTTGCTTGCCTTGCTGAGTTGCGGAGGAGTTCTCTCCTTCGTTGGGATAGAGGGTGGTATCTTCCGGATTAGGGCCTACCGCAACGCAGATAAGAGTATTCAATACAAGCAAGTGCAACAATATGGTGCATGATCATGGCATAGTAATATGCAAGGTTGAGCTAATGTAACTAGTAATCATGTCAATTTAAAATAGATTTAAATATAGGTTCAAAGTTGTTCTCCTATGCAAATTCCATATATTAACCTAATGTTAAATGTCCATGTTCACCTATTTAGGTTGCTCTAACATGCATGAGAATAGCACCATTGGATTCATTGGATTTTTCTGATAAATTTTCATATATAAATTATTTTCATCTGACTTACAGATTATTTTATATGATTTTTCAAAGTTTTAAATAATTTCTAGAATTATTTTTAAATAGGAAAATGGAATTATGACATCAGCCTGACGTCAGCTGGTCAACAGACCCGTTCCAGGTCAAATCTGACCGGTGGGGCCCATCTGTCATTGACTTATTACTAAAACAGTTTTGTTTTAATTAATTATCCTGGCTAATTAATCTCGCAGGGCCCACTATCAGTGACCTAAGGGGTTAGTTAGTGGCTAATTAGTTCCTAATGACGATGCCACATCATCGTCACGGGACGGCGTCGCCGGCGACCATCCGAACAGCGGGAGCTCGCCGGAGTCGCGCTGGAGGCGTCGGTTTAGGGAGCTGAGGGCACCGGGGCGTAGCCCTCGCTCGTCCGCATCCAACGGGGGCTACAGGAGGTTGCGGGGTCACCGGAGCTCGCCGGAAACGAGCTCGTGGCGGCGGCCGGAGCTCGGGCTCGACGACAACTACACTACAGGGCACGGGATGGACCGGCTAATGGGCGCGTGCGACTCCTAGGAGCAGCACGAGCACAGAGACCCTCACAAACGCGAGCTAGAGCGTATGCTCGCTCGATGGCGACATGGTCGGCGGCGGGGTGGACTCGGGTCCGGCGACCGAGCTAGCTAGGGCACGAGAGAGAGGGGGAGAACGCGAGGGGAAGGGGGAGGAGCTCATAGGGACTCCGAGGAGCTGGTCAGCGGGCTCGGGGACGACCGGACAGCACCAAACGACGGCGAGGACCCACGGCGACCGGTGGAGGGGATTCGGCGATGACAGCGAAGCAGAGGGCTCCTAGCTCGATTCCTCCGTCGAGGGGCTTCAGGGGCTCAGGGCGGAGCTGCTGGTTGGGTCAGGGGGGCTAGGCGACGGCTGGGGCTACCGGCGGCAATGGCGACGCTCTCGGCAGGGGGAGGACAAGAGAGAGAGCGAGGAATGGTGAGAGCATGGTTAGAGAGAGAGCGTCAGCTCGATCCAAAGAGGGCTGCAGGGGCCCCCCACGCGTCCACCGGCTCGACGGCAAGCAGGAGGTGGCCGGGCGCGTGCCCGCGCGCGGCGACCACGCGCGCGCGTCCTTCTGGCGCGAGGAGGACGACGACTGGCGTTGCTTCGTCCTGGGACAAGCCTGCTACAGTGCTGGGCCACAGGTAAGTCTTTCTCTCTCTCTTTTTTCTTTCTGTTTTATATTTTCTGACATTTGTTTGATTTTCTTTGCAGGTCCAAATAGCTTTTCAAAAAGATCCAAGTATTTTCTAAAAAGAAGTCTGAATATTTCAGACTTGTAATAAAAGTTTCAGATTATTATCAAAACAATAATAATGATAATGATTTATTTATCAATTTCATAGGCTTAGGTCATAATTTTAATTATTTAAATTGTTCAAATAATTAGAATGATCCCTGGTATATCCATGTCCTCAATTATCAGACATAGGGAACATTTTTGATGGGCATTTTGGATTTGTTGAAATTTCATTTATCCTGAATTTCCTTAATTCATTAAGTGCTTGGGGTTTCTTTTCTTTATCCCCATTTCACATTGATGCAATGATGATGATGATGATGCAAACACATTGCTATCCTAGGACACTTACTAGGGTGGTGACAGAGGGAGAGGCATAAGCTAACTTACTTTCTCTACTTGGATCATATGCACTTATGATTGGAACTCTAGCAAGCATCCGCAACTACTAAAGATCATTAAGGTAAAACCAACCGTAGCATGAAAGCATCAAGTTCCCTTTATCCCATACAACACAACCCCCTTACTCGGGTTTATGCTTCTGTCACTAAAGCAACCCACTATAAGTGAATCATGAACGTATTGCAACACCCTACAACAGGAATCCTTCAAGTGTGCGCGGCACAGAAGGCACCATAGGACAATACCATAATAAACATACAACTCAAACCAATCTAGATCATCAATCAACCCAAAGGACAAAACAAATCTACTCAAAACATCATAGGATGGCAACACATCATTGGATCATAATATGTGGCGTAAAGCACCATCTTCAAGTAGGGGATTACAGCGGGCTGCGGGAGAGTGGACCACTAAAAGGAGATGAGGATGGTGATGAAGAAGGTGATGTTGATGAAGACGATCAGCACGGCAATGGTTCCCTCGATGGCACTCCTGCACCACCGGGAGAGAAGAGGAGAATGTCTCCCCCTTGTGTTTCATCCTCCATGGCTCTTCCCTCGATGGGGAGACGTTCTCCCTCTGGTCCTTGGCCTTCATGGTGTGGGTGGACCGTTCGGGATGATGAAGATGGCCTCCGGTGATGGTGACCCCCTCCGGTAGGGTGCCAGAGAGTGCCAAGATTGGTTTTTTGTGGCTCTAGAGGTGTGCGATAGCGGAACTCCTGATCTAGGTTTCTTTTTGGGGTTTTCTGTATTTATAGGAATTTTTGGCGTCGAACTCATGTCAAAGGGGGCCATGAGGGAGTCACTAGCCTGCTAGGCGTGGCCACCCCCTGCCCACGCCTGGCAGGCTTGTTGCCTCCTCGTGGCTCTTCTAACCCAGCTCTAATGCTTCGGGTGTCTCTTTTGGTCCAGAAAAAACCATACTAAATTTTCAGCCCATTCTGAGAACTTTTATTTCTGCACAAAAATGACACCATGGTAGTTTTGCTGAAAACCCCGTCTGTCCGGGTTAGTTTTAATAAAATCATACCAAAACCATATAGAATTATTGTAAACATGGCTTGAATACTTCATAAATTATAGATATGTTGGAGACGTATCAGGATCCCCAAGCTTAATTCCTGCTCGTCCTCGAGTAGGTAAATGATGAAAGAAATAATTTATGAAGTGTGAATGCTAGCAAGTGCACAAGGTTGATCAATGATAATTCCAATCAATTTTTCTAGCATCATTATATATCACAAACAGTAGATCATCTCATAAAACCTCTCATGATGAAGTAACAAACTATTCACATGTTAAAGTATAGACCATAAAGTTTCTTGAAAACTAACAACTATGCCTTGAGTCACCAAACAATTGCAATTCATCATATTTTCAAGAAGGGTCTATGTAAGAGCTTTGATTTAGAGAATTTCACATACTCAACTATCATATAGTCTTCCATGATTGCTAATTATCAAAGCATCACTACTAGGAAAAAGCTTATAGACAGACGCTTACTAGTAGCACGGGTTTTTACCCCTTGCTACTGGTACTTACTAGTAGCGTGGGTTTATTCCACCCACTACTACTAAGTTGATAGTATTAGCGCGGTTTATAACCCTCGCTACTACTATGGCCTATCCCCATGGGGGGGCACGGTAGAGACCACTTAGTTGTAGCGAGGGGTATAAACCCGCATTACTAATAAGTTGATAGTAGTAGCACGGGTTTATAACCCTCGCTACTAAAAACTGGTATCTACCGTGGCCCCCTGGGACATGCCATAGTAGTAGCACAGGTTTATAACCCGTGCTACTACTAAGTACATATTTTTTAACAGCCCCAATCTCCCCATCTCCTCCTCTATATCCTTCTTCTCTCCCGCCCCTCTCACCCCTCTCTCTCCATAGGCTCTCACATGAACCTCCTGTCCAGGCACGCCTCCTCCTCCATGGCGCGTAAAAAGGCCGCCACCTCGGCCACCGGCGTCCAAGAGCTCATCGGTCATCCCCATCACGCAAGAGAACCCCACCACCAGTGACCAAAACCTCTCTGCTCCCTCCATCTCCTTCCTCTCCCCCTCGTTTTCATTTTTCCTCTCTCCCACTGGTTTGACTCACCCTCCCATGTCCACGCCGGTGCAGGTCGTCGCGATGGACAACCAGGAGCTCTCTGCCTTGGATGCGAACAGAAGCCCCAAGCCGTCGTCTTGCTCTGCCTTGGATCCAGGCCGTCTATAGCAGCCGCCGCCGGATTTGGTCTATTGTCGCATGTCCGCGACTCCGGTGACCCTGCCGTCGGTGCATTGAACCATTGGCACCATTGACAGCATGCACGAGATTGATTTATTTTAGTTTTTGAAATTAGTACTAGTAGCACGGGTCACACGTACGCGCTACAGATAGTTAGTAGTAGCGCGTGTGGCACACGAGCTACTACTAACACACGTACTAGTACCGCGGGTGCACCCGTGCTACTACTACCAGTTAGCTATAGCTCGTAGTAGTAGCGCGGGCACACGCGCTAAAACTAGCTATTTGACCCGCACTACTACTAGGCTTTTTCCTAGTAGTGCATATTTTTAGAGCAAATGGCATGCATCAAACACAAGGGAATATAGGGGCTTAGAGTTTCGCATTCCCAACTTATTTATCATATAGATAATTGTCAACAATAATAATTCATGATCAGATATATTTGGATGGCCATATATGCTTGGATCTTTCCCCACCCCATGATGCTTCGTAAGAGAAAAAGGCGAAATATAGGAAGTGGTGAAGATCACCATGACTCTTGTATAAAGCTAAGTACTAGAAAATAAAAGGTAGGCCCTTCGCAGAGGGAGGTAGAGGTTGTCATGCGTTTTTTGTTTCTGGATATGCAAACTCTTAATGCAAAGGGACATCACGTTGTATTGCCCTTTGTGATGGCACCCTTTACTATGTAATCCGTCATTTGTATTTCTTTGTCATCACAAATTCTTACAATGGTTTTTCCCCTTACAATAAAAGATATTCATATTTAGGAGCAATTTTTATTGCTTTTGGCACCGATGACAACTTACTTGAAGGATCTTATTTAATCCATAGGTATGTGTAGTGGATTCTCATGGCAAAACTGGTTTATGAGTGTTCGGATGCACAAGTAGTATTTCTACTTGGTGTGGAAGTTTTGTCTAGTATGAGTTGGAAGCAAGAACCACATGTTGGAGGATCCAAAAAAATATAACTTCTATACAAATATACCCAAGCATAACTGATTACGTCGTCTTCCTTGTCCAACCTCAACTAATTTTCTCAAGTTTGAAAATAACTAATGGGTATTCACAATCATAGAAGATGTCCAAGATAGTATATTTATATTTGAAATGTCTCTTCCTTCAATATTCTTTCATGGATTGTTCAAGTGACCAATGTGGTGTTTGCCAACTTTCAGTAAATTTCACCACCTATACTTTTGATGTGTGAAGTCATTACTCCCAATGGGATAACTATATGAAGCATTTTTAATTTAAGATTTATGATATTCAATTCATTCAACCATTTACTCATAGGATATAAGTGAAGCACGAGAGTGAATGACAAACTACTCCAGAAAGATATAAGTGAAGATCATTGAGTAGCCAACAATTAAATAACTATTTGAGGATTCTCTCATCTAAGAATTTCAGATCCAATGATTTTATTCAAACAGCACAACAAAATAAAAATTGCACTCCAAGAATAGCATGCATCATGTGAACGAATAAAAATTTATGCTCAACATAGGCTAACTGATAATTGTTGATGAAGAGAGGTGGGATGCATAGCATCCCCAAGCTTAGATGCTTGAGACTTATTGAAATATTTACTTTGGTTTCCATGGGAATCTCCAAGCTTGAGGTTTTGTATCTTGTTCAATCCTCTCATATCATTGTTTTACCTATTCTCAAAAATTTCGTCCACACAAAACTCGAAAAGAACTCGTGAGATAGGTTAGTACACATAAGAACAAATCAACACTTCATGTACTGCCAAGACAAGTTCCACAATCATTTTCAAACATTAGGTACTGTAAACTATCATGTGCACAATTTATACCTACCAATATAAGCTATGGAAACTATAGGATAAGTAGATAACAAAACTATGACAACAATCTATCTAAACAGAACAGTCCGAGGTAATTTATTAAACCAGTGTACCTCTGTAAATCTATAAATTATGAAAATTTAGGACATGCTAAGTAATTATTATGGAAACAATGTGTAGGAATTTCAGAAACTTTATGTGTTCGAGTAAAATATGAAAAATGCAAACACTATAGCAAAAGTTTCTGTTTTTACACAGCACACGTCAAACATGCAAAGCAAGCATCCCAAGGCAAATTCTTGGAAATTATTATTGAAAAACAATATTACAATTAACACCTAACAGAGAAAAAAAATGACGATCCAAGCAAAACTCATATTATGTGACGAATAAAAATATAGCTCCAAGTAAGATATACCGATAATGTTTAGGATGAAAGAGGGGATGCCTTCAGGGCATCCCCAAGCATAGATGCTTGAGTGTTCCTTGAATATTACCTTGGGGTTCCTTGGGCATCCCCAATCTTGGGTTATTGTCACTCCTTATTCCCCTCATATCGGTATCTCACCCAAAATTTCAAAACTTCAATCACACAAAACATAACGGAACTTCGTGAGAAGGGTTAGTGTAATAAAGATAAATCATTCACTTAGGTACTGTCAAGACAAGATTCATAATTGTTCACCCATGGTACCTACTGTATTCTATAATTACCATAATTTATATTACTCTATATAAGCTATAGGAACACTTGAAACAACAAACTATGCATGGAAAACAGAATCTGTCAAAAACAGAACAGTCTGTAAAGATCTGAATGATCACCAAACTTCCCTAACTCTAAAATTTCTGAAACATTAGGAATTATCACATAATTTTCATAGAAATGTTTTGTAAAAATTTCAAAATTTTCTATAATTTCAAAATTTTGCGACTCTCGAGTGAAATCAGGTAATTCATATACTCGACGAAAAACTTTCTGTTTTTGCACAGAATCAAACAAGCAAGTATCCACACTATCCCAAAGGCTTTACTTGACACTTTATTGAAATAAAAGGAACAAAAAATTATTACTATAGTATCTTAATCATGTGAACACATCAAAACATAAAATAAAAGTGTTGGGTTGTCTCCCAACAAGTGTTTTTTTCTTTAAGCCTTTTTAGCTACGCATGATATTTCAATGATACTCTTCAAGCCAAATTCTGATGATCATTTTATTCATACACTAAAAGATATAAGTGAAGTTCATAGAGACTTCTACAATTAATATGGAGTAACCAACATCCAAGCTCAACATATATAAGTGAATCACACGAAGCATTCTTTAAAGCCATACTCAAAAGATTTAAGTGAAGCACAAAGAGCATTCTACAAAGCCATACTCAAATGATTTAAGTGAAGCGCATAAATAATTCTAAAAAACAATTAAGGACTAACTCATACTAAAAGGGTGCATAAAGGAAAATAAACACACTAAAGACGCATATCATGTGAACAAAACAAGAACCGAGGTATGCCGATAATTATTGAAGAATAAAGATGGGATGCCTTCTAGGGAATCCCCGAGCTTAGATGCTTGAGTCTCCTTGAAATAGTTACTTGGGCTGCCTTGGGAATCCCCAAGATTAAATTCTTGTCTCTCTATATTCTTCTTATATCGATACCTCCTCAATCTTCAAACATTTCATTCACACAAAACTTAACAAAACCCTCGTGAGATCCGTTAGTATAATAAAGAAAATTACTACTTTAAGTACTGTTGTGAACTCATTAAAAATTAATATTGTCACTATATATACTGTATTACAACTTCACCGTGGTTCATAACCCCCGATACAAGCCATAGATTCACCAAAATAATAGAACAATGCATAGGTAACAGAATCTGTGAAAAACAGGATAGTCTGTAGTAATCTGGAAACTTCATATACTTATGTCACTCAAACAATTCTGAAAATTTAGGAATAATTAATAAAATTTCATATAAGTTTTGTGTAAAAATTTCAGAAACTTTTGACATTGCAGTAAAAAAATGTAAATTCCTGCACTACAGCCAAAGTTTCTATTTTTCCGATGCACACACCAAACAAGCATTCTAATCATCCTAAAAGCAAATCTTGGCACATTATTTTTATAATACAATGGATATATACAAGGGGATAATTATTTTTCATAAGCTTCCATGAAAAGTTCTACATTGTTACCATGAGCATGAACACAAGTGTTCAAGATCGACCCTCACTTCTCGAATGCATAACCTTCCAATCACTTCTCTTTTTGAAAAACTTCTTAGGCAAAAGGGGCAAGTAACTTTTTTTGTATTTTTCATTTTTTTCGTTTGTTTCACCCACAACTAATGAAAGCAAAAATGGAAAACAAAATCTATATAGTGAAGAAAGAAAACAAGCACACACGAGAATATCAACCCCACGCTATTGCTCCCTGGCAACGGTGCCAGAAAAGAGCTTGATAATCACCAAGTGCAAGGAATCATCGTAGAATTTCCAATGGTGGAAGTGATAAGTATGGAGTGTATAACACACAAGGAGCTAAAGGAAAGATCAATATTCTCTCAAGTCCTATCTGCCATCGATATGACTCTACGTCCACCGAACATTTGCTTCCATCTAGAAACGAGAAATAAAACTACATTCTGGGTATGAAGAGGATAGCTTTGCATGATATCGAAGAACTGAAATATAAAAATAGGTTTTGTTATCATAATATTACAATAGATTACAAATAGTGAGTGTGTAATAATGATGGGTCGGTGTGCGGAATTATCCTAGGCAAATGTTAACAAGATCGGAAATAATTATTGCAATTTTATATGAGGGAGAGGCATAAGCTAACATACTTTCTCTACTTGGGTCATATGAACTTATGATAGGAACTCTAGCAAGCATCAAGAACTACTAAAGATCATTAAGTTAAAACCTAACCATAGCACTAAAGAGTCAAGTCCCCTTTATCCCGTATGCAACAACCCCCTTACTCGGGTTTATGCTTCTATCACTCAAGCAACCCACTATAAGTGAATCATGAAAGTATTGCAACACCCTAGAACAGGAATCCTTGACATGTGCGTGGCACGGAAGGCACCATAGGACAACACCATAATAAACATACAGCTCAAACCAATCTAGATCATCAATCAACCGAAAGGACAAAAGAAATCTACTCAAAACATCATAGGATGGCAACACATCATTGGATCATAATATGTTGCATAAAGCACCATGTTCAAGTAGAGGATTGCAGTAGGGTGCGGGAGAGTCGACCGCTAAAAGGAGATGAGGATGGTGATGAAGAAGGTGATGTTGATGAAGACGATCACCGCAGCGATGTTTCCCCCTGTGGCACTCCGGCACCACCGAGAGAGAAGGGGAGATGGTCTGCTCCTTGTGCTTCCTCCTCCATGGCCTCCCCCTCTGTGGGGAGAGGTTCTTCCTCTGGTCCTTGGCCTCCGTGGTGTTGATGGAACCTCCGAGATGATGAAGATGGCCTCCGGTGATGGTGACCCCTCCAGCAGGGTGCCGGAGAGGGCCAAGATTGGTTTTGCATGGCTCTGGAGGTGTGCGGTGCCGGAACTCCCGATCTAGGTTTCTTTTTGTGGTTTTTTATATTTATAGGAATTTTTGGCATTGATCTCACATAAAGGGGGGCCATGAGCGAGTCACAAGCCTTCTAGGCACGGCTACCCCCTTGCCACGCTTGACAGGCTTGTCGCCTCCTCATGGCTCTTCTGCACCAACTCCAATGCTTCGAGGGTTTCTTTTGGTCCAATAAAATCATACTAAATTTTTAGCCCATTCCGAGAACTTTTATTTCTGCACAAAAAATGACACCATGGTACTTCTGCTGAAAACAATGTCAGTCCAGGTTAGTTCTAATAATATCATAACAAAATCATATATAATTATTTTAAACATGGCATGAATACTTCATAAATTATAGATACATTGAGAAATATCATGCAGCTCGTGGAACGGCAGGACTTCCTGACCGCGAAGTGCGACCGGCTCCGCCAGGAGGCGGAACAGGCGCAGGCAAAGAAGGATGAGCGTGAGGCGGCCCACTACCGAGAGCTGGAGGAGCAGGAGGTGGCTCTCCGCCGGGAGTCGGAGGAGAGGGAGGTAGCTCTCTTCCAGGAGCTAGAGACCAAGGACGCCGCATTGGCAAAGGCGACCAAGGAGGCGCAAACGGGCCAGGTCAAGCACGAGCGCCGGGTAAAGGAGTGGTCGGCCCGGGATTTTGATCTGCAAGAGCAGGGGCACGAGGTGGACCGGCTACTGACCGGTGAGTTTTGTTATTTTTGTGCGGTTGTTCGAAGTTGGAGTTTCTCTTCATTGCGCATTTTTTTCCTTCTCCCCCCTTAGAGCTCTTCCTAGGCACGCAGGGAGTTGCGGTTGCGGTGGTGGAGGCACACTGCAAGGAACATTGGGTGCAAGGGATCGCCATTGAGCGGCATGCCGCCTAGACCCTGGACAAGGTGGGGATTGTCGCCAAGGTGTGCCTGACCGAGGTGGTCTGGGCCCTGAAGCGGCTCCAGGAGGCCGACACTGCGCTCGTTTGCACCCTCTGTCCGACTGCGGTGGATCCGGCCTCCATGAGCCGGCTGTCGAGGTGGCTTGAGTTCGGTACCGCGCGGGTGAACGCCTAGAGAGCCTCCGCCGCGTGCGCTGGAGCGGACATGGCTTTGCGCATCGCAAGGTCATGGTACCCCGAGCTAGACTTGGGACTGCTCATGGCTCAGTGAGCCGGCAACGATGCGGAGCTGGAGGTGGTTGCTGATGCACTGGCGGTGTAGTCCATCGACCTTGCTTCCTTCGCCGCGTGGGACGAGTACTTATCGGAGCGCACGGAAGACGGCGAGGCGATCCCAGAGGAACCGTACAAGCTCGCCCTTGACAACCCGGAGGGCAGCGCTATGGAGACTGACGATGAAGATTCCGGGTCCAGCACCAACGATTAAGTCTACTCTGAGTCAGCTTGGGACTTGGACGCGGGGGCCGATGCGGGGCATGCCGCGGCCAAGGATGGGGCCTCTGCCTTAGCCGCCATGGGGAATGCAGGAGGAGAAGACGGTAGTGATACGTCTCCAACATATCTATAATTTTTTATTGTCCCATGCTATTATATTATATTTTCTGGATGTTTTATATGCATTAATATGCTATTTATATTATTTTTGGGACTAACCTATTAATCTAGAGCCTAGTGCGAGTTTCTGTTTTTTTCCTTGTTTTTGAGATTTGCAGACAAGGAAAATTAAAAGGAGTCCAAACAGAATAAAACCATCAGAATGATTTTTCCTAGAATGAAAGGAAACCAGGAGACTTGAGAACCAAGGCAGGAGAGCCACCGTGGGGACACAAGCCCTAGGGCGTGCCTAGGGGGTAGGGCACCTCTGGAAGGTTTGTGGGCCCATGACGGCTCTATCAACCCTAATCTTCGGCCCATAAATTCCCAATTATTCCATCATTGTCAGAGCGAGCCACGAAAACACTTTTCTGCCGCCAGAAGCCTTCATTCCCAAGAGATCCAATCTTGGAGCCTTTTCCGGTAATCTGTTGAAGGGGGATCCGATCACGGAGGGCATCTACATCAACTCCATTGCCTCTCCGATGATGCATGAGTAGTTCACCACAGACCTTCGGGTCCATAGCTAGTATCTAGATGGCTTCTTCTCTATCTTTTCACTTCAATACCATGTTCTTCATGATCTTCATGGAGATCTATCCGATTTAATACTCTTTTGTGGTGTGTTTGTCGAGATCCGATGAATTGTGGGTTTATGTTCAGATTATCCATGAATATTATTTGAGACTTTCCTGAATTCTTATATGCATGATTTCATATCTTTGTAAGTCTCTTCGAGTTATTGGTTTGGTTTGGCCAACTAGATTGGTAATTCTTGCAATGGGAGAAGTGCTTAGTTTGGGTTTAATCTTGCGGTGTCCTCACACAGTGACAAAGTAGGGGTAGCGAGGCACGTATTGTATTGTTGCCATCAAGGATAAAAACATGGGGTTTTCATCATATTTCTTGAGTTTATCCCTCTACATCATGTCATCTTACCTAATGCGTTACTCCGTTCTTCATGAACTTAATACTCGAGATGCAGGTAGGAGTCAGTCAATGTCTGGAGTAATAGTAGTAGATGCAGGATCGTTTCGGTCTACTTGACACGGACTTGATGCCTATATGCATAATCATTGCCTTGTATATAATCATAATTTTTCGCTTTTCTATCAATTTCTCGACAGTAATTTGTTCACCCACCATAATGCTTGCTATCATGAGAGAAGCCTCTAGTGAAACCTATGGCCCTCGGGTCTATTTTCCATCTTATACTTTCAGATCTGAAACCAAAAATACCAAAAATACTTTGCTGCATTTTTTTACCTTTTGTTTTACTTTCCATTCAAGCAATCTATCTCTATCATATCTCATCCTTGCAAGTAACCTTAAAGGGATTGACAACCCCTTTATAGTGTTGGGTGCAAGAATTTGATTCCTTGTGTAGGTACACCTATCGGGGACTTGCTTGTATATCCTACTTGATTGATACCTTGGTTCTCAACAACTTAGGGAAATACTTATCTACTTTGCTGCACCACCCGTTCCTCTTCATGGAAACCAACGCATGCTCGAGAAGTAGCAAGAAGGATTTCTGGCGCTGTTGCCGGGGAGATCTACATCAAGCCTAGCAAGTACCCATCACAAACTCATCTCTTGCATTTACATTATTTGGCATTTGCCTCTCGTTTTCCTCTCCCCCCCTTCTAAAATTACTTGCCATTATTAGCTTGCCTTCTGATTACTGGAACTATGACTAACATTACCACATCCCCCTTGTCACCAGACTTTTAAGATCTTTATTTCAAACAAAAACAAGGGGAAAATTTGAAGGATGCTTGATATAGGATAATGTAATCTTATCGTGTTTCCAATCTAAAAGGGGATGCAAAATTTTTTCTTAGAAATTTTTATATTGCTTTAGCTTTGCATCATAGGGAGCTTTTAGATTTCACCTCAAAAGGAAATTTTATTGAGCATGACACAAATGCTTCCTATGAAGTTTTCAAAGGGACTTTGGGGATTCCTCCGCCAAAAAGGGGGTTTGATTTCTCTCAAGAGGGAGTTCAAGTTCTCAACAAATTGGGTGACTTGCATAAGCACTTGTTCGAGTTACAACAGTATCACGAACCCCTCAAACATATTAACGGGAACCTTAATCGCTTGAATACTTTGATTACCCTTTGCAATAAGCGTTTGGACATTTTGGACACCAAGATGGATCCCCCTACAAGTGGGGGAAAGAGGAAAGAACCTCCTGGATTTGAGAAGGTCCTCACAAAAGTTGCCAATACCAATGATGACAATACCTAGATCTACTCTGGTTTGCCTAGCTAGGGGTGTTAAACAATAGCGCTTGTTGAGAGGGAACCCAATTTTATTTTTCTTTCTGATTTTTTCTTCTGTTTTGGTGTGTTTTGCACATTATTACTTCTGTATTAATTGCGTTTTGTGTTTTAATTAGTTTTTGAGCCAAGTAAAACCTTTGCGGTAATCTACGGTGGTTGTTGATTTGATCTTGCTGAAAAGAAGAACTTTTGCGGTCAGTCCAGGAATTTTATAAAAAATTTAGAGAGTTAAATTGATCTGAAATTTTTAAACAAGATTGATATACAAATTTCCCTTATGTTCATAATTATTCAGAATTTTTAGAGTTCCATAAGTATTTGAAGTTTATAGATTTCTACAGATTGTTCTGTTTTTGACAGATTCTGTTTTCCTTGTGTTGTTTGTTTATTTTGATGTATCTATGGGTTGTATCGGGGGGTATGAGTCATGTAAAAGTTAGAATACAGTAGGTATTACACAAATTTAAATAAATAATGAGTGAAAAAAAGTACCTAAAGTGGTGATTTATTTTTCTTATACTAACGAATCTCATGAGTTTTCTACTGAGTTTTGTGTTGTGAAATTTTCAAGTTTTGGGTGAGGATTTGATGGACTATAGAATAAAGAGGGATGCCCAAGGCACCCCAAGTCATATTGAAGGATACCAAAAATCCTAAGCTTGGGGATGCCCCGGAAGGAATCCCCTCTTTCGTCTTCAATCCATCGGTAAATTTACTTGAGGCTATATTTTTATTCACCACATGATATGTGTTTTGCTTGGAGCGTCTTGTATGAAATTATTATTTGATTTTAAGTTTGACACAATCATCCTTGATGCACACATATTTTGAGAGAGACATGCTGAATCGTGTGTTTATTAGAATACTCTATGTGCTTCACTTATATCTTTTGAGCTAGGCAATGTTGCTCTAGTGCTTCACTTATATCTTTATAGAGCATGGTGGTGTTATATTTTATAGAAATTATTGAACTCTCGTTCCTCACTTATATTATTTTGAGAGTTTCTTAAAACAGAATGGTAATTTGTTTAGGTTATGAATTTATTCCTAATATAATGGGCATCCAAGAGGGATATAATAAAACCTTTCATATTAAGTGTATTAAAAACTATGAGAAGTTTGATTCCTTGCATACAGTTTTGAGATAATAGAGGTGGTAATATGAGAGTCATGCTAGTGAGTAGTTGTGAATTGGAAGAGATACTTGTGTTAAAGCTTGTGATTCCCGTAGCATGCACTCATGGTGAACCGTTACTTAGCGAAGTCGGAGCATGATTTGTTTAATGATTGTCGACCTTTGTGTGAGGGTCGGGAGCACGTGATGGTTAACTCCTACCAACCTATCCCCTAGGAGCATGCGTCTAATGCTTTGTTTGATAACTAATAGACTTTTGCAATAATTACGTGAGTTCTTCATGACTAATGTTGGGTCCATGGATTATACGCACTCTCACCCTTCCATCTTTGCTAGTCTCTCTAGTACCGCGCAACTTTCGCCGGTACATCAAACCCTCCTTCCTAAAAACAGCCACCATATATTCCTCAAAACAGCCACCATACCTACCTATTATGGCATTTCCATAGCCATTCCGAGATATATTGCCATGCAACTTCCACCCTATAGTTTTTGATGACTTGCATCATCACACTATATTGCATATAGAGTCATACTTTGTCATAGATATCGAGTTGTAATTTTCTTTTTGAGTTATAAGTAAATGAAAGTGTGATGATTTTTCATTAATAGAGCATTATCCCGTGAGATAAAAGGATTATGGAGGCTATGACTCCCTCGCAAGTTGGGATGAGTATCCGGACTTTACAAAAAAATAAAAGAGGCTAGCGAAGCCCAAACTAAAAATTAAAGAGGCCAAAGAAGCCCATTAAAAATAGAAAAAAAGAAGAAGAAAAGAAAAAAAGAGAGAAAGAGAGAAGGGAAAATTGCTACTACCTCTTTCCACACTTGTGCTTCAAAGTATCACCATGATCTTCATGATAGAGTCTCCTATTTTGTCACTTTCATATAACTAGTGGATATTCATTTTGCATGACCACCTAGTTTTCTTTGTGAGCTTTCATACACTTATAACTTTAAGTGCATTTGTTGCATGGCAATACCTACTCACTCAGATTGATATCTACTGATGGGCATGTCCATAGCCTGTTGATACGCTTAGTTGATGTGAGACCATCTTCTCCTTTTTCTCCTTGCACCTCCTCCATATTATATTCCACCTATAACGCTATATCCATGGCTCACGCTCATGTATTGCGTGAGAGTTTAAAAGGTTTGAGAACACAAAAAGTGTGAAACAATTGCTTGACTTGTTCATCCGGGTTGTGCATGATTTAGATACTTTGTGTGGGGAACATGGAGCATAGCCAGACCATATGATTTTGTAGGGATAACTTTCTAAGGCCATGTTATTTCGAAAGGACACGACTACCTTGTTGGTGTGCTCGAAGTATTACTATTTTATGTCAATATTAGACAATTGTTTTGAATCTTATGGATCTGAATATTCATGCCACAATAAAGAATATTAGGTGGATAAATATGTTAGGTAGCATTCCACACCAAAAATTCTGTTTTTATCATTTACCTACTCGAGGACGAGCAGGAATTAAGCTTGGGGATGCTGATACATCTCCAATGTATCTATAATTTTTTATTGCTCCATCTTATTATATTATCTGTTTTGGATGTTTTATATGCATTAATATGCTATTTTATATTATTTTTGGGACTAACCTGTTAATCTAGAGCGTAGTGACAGTTTCTATTTTTCTTGTTTTTGAGATTTGCGGATAAGGAATATTGAACGGAGTCCAAACGGAATAAAACATTCAGAATGATTTTTTTCTGTAATGAAAGGAAGCCAGGAGACTTGAGAACCAAGGCAGGAGAGCCACCATAGGGCCACAAGCCCTAGGGGCATGCCTAGGTGGGTAGGCGCGTTGGGAAGGCTTATGGGCCATGACATCTCTCACAACCCTAATCTTCGGCCTATAAATTCCCAAATATTCCATCATTGTCAGAACGAGCCACTGAAACACTTTTCTGCCGCCAGAAGCCTCCATTCCCGAGAGATCCAATCTTCGAGACTTTTCCGGCAATCTTCCAGAGGGAGATCTAATCACGGAGGGCATATATATCAACTCCATTGCCCCTCCGATGATGCATGAGTAGTTCACCACAGACCTTCGGGTCCATAGCTAGTAACTAGATGGCTTCTTCTCTCTCTTTTCTCTACAATACCATGTTCTTCATGATCTTCATGGAGATCTATCCGATGTAATACTCTTTTGCGGTGTGTTTGTCGAGATCCGATGAATTATGGGTTTATGTTCTGATTATCCATGAATATTATTTGAGTCTTTCCTTAATTCTTATATGCATGATTTCATATCTTTGCAAGTCTCTTCGAGTTATTGGTTTGGTTTGGCCAACTAGTTTGGTAATTCTTGCAATGGGAGAAATGCTTAGCTTTGGGTTCAATCTTGCGGTGTCCTCACCCAGTGACAAAGTAGGGGTAGCGAGGCACATATTGTAGTGTTTTCATCAAGGATAAAAAAGATGGGGTTTTCATCATATTTCTTGAGTTTACCTCTCGACATCATGTCATCTTACCTAATGCGTTACTCTGTTCTTCATGAACTTAATACTCTAGATGCAGGCAGGAGTCGGTCGATGTGTGGAGTAATAGTAGTAGATGTAGAATCGTTTAGGTATACTTGACACGGACGTGATGCCTATATGTATAATCATTGCCTTGGATATAATCATAATTATTCGCTTTTCTATCAATTGCTCGACAGTAATTTGTTCACCCACCGCAATACTTGCTATCATGAGAGAAGCCTCTAGCGAAACCTATGGCCCCCGAATCTATTTTCCATCTTATACTTTCAGATCTAAAACCAAAAATACCAAAAATACTTTGCTGCATTATTTTTACATTTTTTTTACTTTCCGTTCAAGCAATCTATCTCTATCATATATATCTCATCCTTGCAAGTAACCTTAAAGGGATTGACAACCCCTTTATAGGGTTGGGTGCAACAATTTGATTCCTTGTGTAGGTACACGTATTGGGGACTTGCTTGTATCTCCTACTGGATTGATACCTTGGTTCTCAACAACTAAGGGAAATACTTATCTACTTTGCTGCATCACCCGTTCCTCTTCACGGAAACTAACTCATGCTCGAGAAGTAGGAGGCACCACCGCTATTTAGGGTCTTATTTCTTATTTTGCTGCATTTGATTAGACCGCGATTCCACCCACTGGGGGTATATGTAATGAACTTGGGGCCGTGGGCCATTTACGCTCTTTCGTGTATATAAGTTATTATGCTTTTGGTTGCCAAAATGTTTGTACGTGCCGACATGTCCTTAGCCATTTTGCCCTTTTGGTTTCGTCTGCCCAGAGCCTTGTCCCCTTTGGTATTGGCCCCGCCAGCCGGACAGCTAGGATCCAGTCTGTAGCTGGGACGGGGCATCCGCCTCGGGGGAGTCAGTCATGAGTTTGTAAACCGCAAAGGTGTTTTGGCTAAGGTGAGTGGCAGAGGGTAAGAAAAAGTGTTACGGCTAGCCCTAGCCGGCGACCCCTTATGACCATTTTTCATGTGCGTTAAGTTTACCGTCATGAGGACCCACCAGGCGGACAGCCTGGAGCCGGTATGTAGCTGGGGGATTGGGGGAAGGTTTTTCCTTAGTACACGCTACTTTACCGGCTTCAGGGTGCGACGTCAAGGCTACCGGGCGAGCCCCCGGGACCGTGGGACCGGGTCCCGGAGCCGTTGAGTGAGGCGAAATGCTTTGTAAGGAAACGAAAGGGACGTGCCCCAAGAGCTGGCTTGCGGCACCCGTTGCATTCGTGAGCCCAAAAGTGGAGGGTACATACATACACTGGTTTTTAGCAGTAAATTGGATGGAGGAGCGCCGTGTTCCACGGGCGCTCCATCTCCTCGCCGGAGGGGTCTCTCTTGCGCTTCTACGGCTTCTGGGCGTCTATTAGATAGTACGCGTTGTTGTGTAGCGCCTTGCTGACAATGAATAGGCCCTCCCATGGGGAGGACAGCTTGTGCTAGCAGGCAGTTTGCTAGATCCGCCTAAGCACCAGGTCTCCCTCGCCAAAGTAGAGGGGTAGGATCCACTTGCTGTGGTAGTGCGGAAGCTTCTATTGGTAGATAGCCATTAGGCTTAGCTCCAGCTCGCGGGCCTCCTCGAGGAGGTCGACGGCATCTTCTCTTGCCTCTTTTGTCAGCCTCCGTTTATAGGGTGACCTGAGGGGAGTCGCACTTGATGTCTATGGGGATGACAACCTCGAACCCGTACACGAGGAGCAAGGGTGTGAAGCCGGTTGACCAGTTAGGCGTGGTTCTAAAGCTCCACAAGACAACCGACAAATAATCGATCCAGTAGCCGACTGACCGGACAAGTGGTGCCACGATCTGGGGCTTGATCCTGGCAAGGAACAGGTTAGTTTGCTGGATCTGCCTAAGCACCAGGTCTCCCTCGCGAAAGTAGAGGGGTAGTATCCACTTGCTGTGGTAGTGCCGAAGCTTCTATTGGTAGATAGCCGTTAGGCTTAGCTCCAGCTCGCGGGCTTCCTCGAGGAGGTCGACGACATCTTCTCTTGCCTCTTTTGTCAGCCTCCATTTATAGGGTGACCTGAGGCGAGTCGCACTTGATGTCTGTGTGGATGACAGCCTCGAACCCGTACACGAGGAGCAAGGGTGTGAAGCCGGTTGACCTGTTAGGCGTGGTTCTAAAGCTCCACAAGACAACCGACAAATAATCGATCCAGCAGCCGGCTGACCGGACAAGTGGTGCCACGATCTGGGGCTTGATCTTGGCCAGGAACAAGTTGTTTTCCCTCTCGGCTTGGTCGTACGACTACGGGCGGGCGACGGAGGCCAGGTCGAGTCGGACGCCTTGCTTGGTGTAGAAACATGCTTGCACGCCCTTGGGGAAGTTGGTGCCGTTCTCGATGATGATGTTGGGTGGGATGCCGTAGCGGACTGTAATGTCCTTGATGAACCGGACGACCGTGGGGCCGTCCAGCTTCTTGATGGGTTTGGCCTCGATCGACTTGGTGAACTTGTCGACGGCTACCAGCAGATTTGTCGTGCCACCTCAAGCAGTCTTGAATGGTCCCAACATGTCGAGCCCCCAGATGGCAAAGAGCCATGACAGTGGGATGGTATTGAGTGCTACAGCCGGCAGGTAGCTTCGCGCGGGGAAGTGCTGGCACCCTTCGCACCTGTCGACGAGCTGCGTCGCCTCCTCAAGGGTAGTCGACCAATAAAAGCCGTGGCAGAACACCTTGTCTACCAGGGTCCTCGAGGCGGTGTGATGCCCGCACTCGCCCTGGTGGATATCCCGAAGGATCTCTTGAGCCTCCTCGGGCTCGACGCATTGTTGCTACACGCTGATTGTGCTACGATGAACCAGCTCACGGTTGATGATGCCGTAGGAGGGAGCACGACGTTGGATCCGCCGGGCTTCATCCTCGTCGGGAGGGAGCTCACTTTGGAAGAGAAAAGCCAAGATTGGCTGGGCTCATGACGGAGTCGAGGCCGGGGCCGGCTTCAGCACGGGCTGGGGGATCTAGGCAGCCGGAGCCTCCGGGTCCGTCTTCGGAACCCCCAGGCCAGACACGTTAGTCCCTGGGTCCGGCTGGTCAACAACCATCATTATGGCTGTGGGCCCGATGAAGGGTAACCTAGCAGAAAACAAAAAAAAATTGACCTACGCACCAGCCCAGGACAACTATGAAGATTGCATACAAGGTTTGATCTTTTCGTGACCGACTCGTAGCGCAGCGGAAGTAGAGTCGATGATGATCGCCGGTGCAGATCCCCACAGCTAGGATTTACAACCTCCCAACCGCGAGGATGTATACCCTCATCTGCCCCTCGGACAGCCCTCCAGGAGGCGGTTAGATAGTCAACCGGTGTCGTGGACAGCCCTTCGGGAGGACCTCTAAAACTTGGACCTTCACTCGGACAGACCTTCGGGAGGACCTTCAAAACTCGGACGGTCACACGGACAGCCCTTTGGGAGGCAATCTCGAACTAAGACCGAAACTACGATCTCTCTACAGAGTTGCACACATAAGGTGTCATCTATCCGGCAGGGCTTTGCCGTCCAGAACTAGTTCCTGCCGGAATCCAGACAACCTTTCGGCTCTATGAAACTATTTCGCTGGGAGGGAGAGAAGAAGCCAGATCATTGCAATGGCACCTTTATGTGAGAAGGAGTTAGTTTTTGGGCTGCCACCTCACCCCTATTTATAGGGTGAGAGACTATGGTAAAAATACCAAAATGCCCTCAGATATTTTTCACTATTCATAATAGTGATTCCACTATTTATAAAGAGTGTTTCCCACTATTCACAATAGTGTTTTCCACTATTTCGTAATAGTGTTTTCACTAGTCATGAGATATTTTCTCCCAATAGTGTTTCCCACTATTCATAATAGTGTTTCCACTATTCACGATATATTTTCTCCCAAAAAGCACTTTCACTATTCATGACGACATTTTTCACCATCCAGTCAAACTAAAAATATTTATGTGGGCTTAGAACATTTCCAGTAGCCCATTAAAATAATTTTCAATGCGATCCGGAACAATTCCATATTAGTGATTTTCATCTGCGAAAAGCATCTGAACGGTTCCGGCAGCTCCGGAACATTTCTGGTTTTTCTTTCGAAAAATTCCCTGAAGTTTCCAGAATGATTCTGGCACCCTCCAAGAATTATCAGGCATGTGCCGAAACCAATTTTACTTAATGGTATCCCGTGAAACAACTTTTCAGTTTTACCGAAACTGTTTCGGTGTTCTCTATGCGGAACTTTTCCGTTGTCCGAAACTTTTCCGGTGTCCGAAACTTTTTCAGTGATTTTCTCTCAGACTCCCTGTTTAGAATTCAGCAGATAGATGACCCTTAAGCGGGTGACCCTATAGGTTCGGTGAAGCATAGACATAACCCGGAAGCCCTTCCGATCAATGATCAACATCGGAGCCGTGGACACCCATATTGATCCGTATACCCAGACGAATGAATATTTTAGTGAACCTCCAGTTGTCGTTTGCTATTCTTGTTGCTTCGCGATATGTTACAAATACCTGGGGTGAGACATGTTGGCATCCCCGTGGAACAACAACCTTTCCACTATGCCAGTTACCCTCGTTACCAGTATTGTTCTCCTTTCTCGTTCCCGTGCTCAGGCATCCCCGTGATCAAATCAGAAAGGGTTTGGCTAGACAATGATGGATGCCGTAACACCGAGAGGGCCTGGAGATATCTCTCCATCATCGGAGGAGCAAATCCCAATCTTGAGCTATCAAGTTACATGACATACTTTTCCATGAACCCGTAAGCCACCGTAATAGCCACCCATTTACGGATGACGTTTAACAAACCCCAAAGTTCATGAAGCAAGCATGAAGAAACTCGATACTCTCATGGTCTAAGGAATTATGCAAATAATAAGTTCTCTGCGTTATTAACCATTAACTTATGACGAATGTATCTCATAGCATAACATCAATTCGGGTCGATTCAACACAACTGTTCTTCTAACATTGTGCCCTCAAAATTGCCGGCATAGCCATGCCCATGATCAGGAAAAAAGGATCATCATGCAGTACTTGAGCCAGTCTTAGAGGCCAGACTAGGAATACAATTTACCATTTATTATTCTACACATGCATATGAGTCTTTCTTCAACCCTCGTGGTTATTGTAGACTCGAGAACCATAGTAGTTATAGCATGGAACATAAACCTAATTATGAACAGGGAGATAATCAATAACATTTATTATTGCCTCTAGGGAATATCTCCTACAGACTCCCACTTGCACTAGAGTCAATAATCTACTCAATGCTAATGCACTTTACACCTATGGCATACTGGTGTAAAGTATGCTTCGCTTGTGGTATAGCCTGATGTCCAACGGATCTGACAACTTTAGCTCCGTGTGTAACTTTGCATATCCTCACATTTTTACGCTATCACAAAATTCGTATTTTGTGTGAACTTGGCTTTGCATATGTGTGAATCATTGGTGGAAACCTGATTCCTCAGACTGAGCTATGGAGCAACTATCTGCAATAGTGTCTCATAGACCAAAGCCATCTTGGAACCATAGTAAGTTCATGAATAAACTACGTGATTCAACAACTTCTTTGTCGCTTCCAAAGCGTCAACATACTTAGCCTTTGTTATAGAATTCGCCACAGTATCTTGTTTGGAACAATTTCCAACTACCGTGCCACCATAATGTGTATTATACAAAACCCTTAACTTAATTCGAAAATCGCATGGAGCATTGATTGAGACTGCATCGATGTAATTACTTACAACGAGAACTTCATAATCTCTGCTTGCGAGAAAACATGTCATCAACACTACTCTAGTACTTAATGAAATCTTTCACTGTTGTCCCATTATGAGTGCTTTGATCATTTTGGTATCTATACTCGCAACAACTTGGGAGTATCAGACATATCTGGTTGTTTTTACATATCATGGAATACATGATTTAATCCAAACACTAGAGCGTGTGGAATCTCCATCATGTATTTTACTCATCAGTGTTTTGGGACACTGAGTCTTGCAAAAACTCTTTCCATGTGACTTCGGCAAGAATCACTCCTTGGCGTTTTAAATGCTAAAAGGTTTTAGCACCTTGTCAATATGTATTCATTGCTTAGCCCCATTAGGTAAATCTATTTCCATAGATCATCATGCCTAATATTGAGGCTATTTAGCCTAAGCACTTCATCGCAAAACTGTTTTCAAATGAAGTCCTAATTCGTGTCAAGCAATTTATTTCCAATTAACAATGTGTCAAGCACACAGCATTTTTAGAAATATTATTATGCTCCCACTTACTTTCTTGAATCACAAGCATCTTTGTTACCCATTGATGAAATAAAAAAACCCTTTTGACCATTTCATCAAACCACGAAGATTCCAACTCCATTTTGCTCTCTTTTGTCCATTGCTGGAACTCTGAAGTTTGCATACTTACTAGCATCCTCTGGATCGACAAATTACTTTGGACTGTATCACATACAAGTCCTAGGTTTCATTTCCATCATATGGAAATCCTTTTGTCATTCATGTTTCATATCTCATGATTGCTATATGTATTAATTGCTAGTTCAACCCGAACCGACCTTAAGCATCGCTACAGTGAAACGACCTCATCATAGTCAACTCCTTGAACTTGTTATTTCAAGAAGTCAAGCTTTATGGATAAAACAAAATTTACCCATATCAGTTTTTATTTCCATAAATATTCATTAGACTCTAAGTCCTTTGAAAGGTGTATCAAGGTTTTAATCTTGAATCACTTATATGGAAACTATCTCGGATTGTATTCGCATTTAGCCAATCCCGGAGTCAGGGCCCATCAACGCTTCCTTGTGTATTGTAGGTATATTGTTGTCTAACAACAATATCTCGTTTGCGCACCTGATAGGTTTGCACGAGCTTTGCCTATGTGGTTCAGCTGCACGTTCGACCAAAGTTCATACATTTTATTTCACAGACTTCCGTATCAGTCGTAGTAGGAAACAACGGAATCACTTCTAGGGTTTCTTTCCTTTGAACTGATGATGAAGATACTGGTTATCTCGTTGAGTTGCACTGTCCTCAGACTCACCTTTTGTAATAACTATTCTCTCTAAAAGCATACCGTTTTGTGGCAAAACCCTTTGCCTCGGTATAGTGGTGGGGGAATACCCAATGACTTGGGATAACCATACAAAGTAGAACTTGTCTGATTTGGAATAGGTTTGTAACCTTTTACACAAGAACCATATTCCAAATGTTAAGAAAAGATATTACATGGTTGGGAGTACCATACCATGGCGTCATTTCAACAGATCTGATGGATCTCTTTTCAGTGTAAAAGCCACAGTCTCTAAAGCATCACTCTATAAAAGGGGTAATGGCAAATCTATTTATGTCATCTTTGATCTTACCATGTCATAAATGGTTTGATTACATCTTCATGGACTTTCCACTTGCAGTGGTGTTGCGGGAGGTGCAAGTTATGAAACTCTTTTCACAACTCATCAGACATTCGCTAAACTTGTAACTCAAATATTCCTTTCTACAATCAAATTGCAGAAACATAATTTTCTGGGTACAATAACTTTCTACTTAATTTTTGAAAACCTTTCGAATGATTTCAAAAGATCCAGACTTACGTCTCATCAAGTAAATATCCATATAGCTACTTGAGTCATTTTTGAAGGTAGACAAATCCACTATTTGCAACAACATTTATCGGACTACATACATCAAATATATGATCACCAATAAGTTCTTTGCTCATTCCTTATGGCCTGTGAACGGTATTTTAGTTAGTTCACCTTTTGGAGGAAAGTTGCAAGTGTCAGATGATTCAAAATCAAACGACTTCAAAATCCATCATAATGGAATTTTCCATGCGGGTTTCTCCAATGTGACGAAATGTAGTGCCACACATATGTGGTATTCTTTTAGTCTTGCGACATTTAGCGTCAGTGTTATGCATGTATCATATTTCCATCAATATTCATAACATACATCCCATCTAGGATGGAAGCATGGACCTTCATGTTTATTCATAATACTGAACAACAATTGTTGTTTTTATGAACAACTCTTTTGCAACAAACATTGTGCAATGGGCTAGAGTGTATGAAACTCTAAAATGAATTATAAAAGTAAACCTAGAGGTAATGTATTATTATCAATATTCATAACATACATCTAATTCATAATGAAAGTATGCCCTTATGTTATTCATAACACCGAACATGAAAAGTTCTCTTATGAACAACCTTCTTGCAAGATACCATATGCAAAGGGCTAGAGTGTGAAACTCAAAAATGAATTATGAAACTTAATACATAGGGAATACACCAATGCAAGGCATAGTAACATTGTCTATGTTCCCTGCGTGTATCTAAACCTCATCCTTGGTTAGTCTTTCAGGCCATAGTAGTTCTTACATCCAGTTGCAACAGAATGCAATCGAGCGGGTATCTTTGTGACCAACTCACAATACCCAAGAATTAGTGATTAACATGTTTAACCATAATTCCCAAGAACTATATCTTGGACAAGCCTTCTATACATGAAAAACTTTTATGACATTCATACATGAGCTGGATATTCCAGTATTCTTTCCTTTTGCCATTATACTTCTAACAGTTTAACTTTTCAGTATTTCTCCTACTCTCAGAAGAAGCATCCAACTTAAGAGTGGCGTTAGCCCTGGACTTCCTAGGTGTGAAAGTCTCACTATCACCCTTCAGACACTTCCTTTCTCTTTAAGTTGTTGTTTTATTCACCTTTCATCATATGACAGGCGTTCTCCTGGATCCCTCTCTTATCAATCTAATGCATAGTAAACTTCTTTACTAGTAGTTTGGAAACGAACATTGCTTTGGATATCTCATATCTATTAGCCTTTGTCTGTCTCTAAAAATGATTTTCAGATTCCATGAATATCACATAACTATCCAAACTTTCGAAGTTCGGGTCTCATGGAAGCAAACATATTGGACTTTGACTGAAAAGGATTTCTAGCTTTTGGATCAAAGGACGAGAGTCACATGATCCATAGCATTAGCGGGAGAATACCAAAAGCATGCGATAGGACAAAGTCCTTCTCGGCACTCTTGAGGACAATCCTCACATTATGTTACCAACCGTAAAGTTTTAACCAGATATTTAACAGCTATTCAATTTTAACAGGGAAGGTGGAAACGTGAGCCATTATTCTACAACTATTATGCAAATCACACTTAGACATTGTTAAAAATGAATTGCACTGAGAATTAAAAGAATTCCATTCTACAGTGCGCTCCCACTCAAATCAATATCTCTCATAATTGATTGTGAGTGATTCAGGATCCATATTACAATTCAACGCCAAGGATGTATCCATCTCAAGTGACGAGAATTGTAATCGGTAGGCCAACTTGCCAATCACATCTCTATGTGACTCTTATTCATCTTTCGATGCGTGTGTTCCGAGCTCATGACTTTCATGCCTGAACGTCAAGACAACCAAGTGATCACGCTGCGAGGTCTCAACTCACCCGCCTCACACCCGTACAATCATTCATACCCATGTATCAATGTGATACCCCGAAAGGAAAGATGCCGTGACGGTGCTACACTTGGGAGAACACTAACTACTTGATATTTTGTGAGAGATCACCCTAATAAAAGCGACTACCGCGCAATCAAAAGGGTGCATCATAAGGGATAAACATCTTAGGAAATTCATAATAGCATGATATGGTATCGCCCCTTCTGACGGAGAAGTATTGTATTTCTTTGTCTTCGTCATTTGCATCGGTGTTCACTTTCGCGAAGATTGCCACCACCTTGTCGATGCACCAGATAATATTGCTATCTCAATAGGAAATAAAATAAGTGCATTACATAAGGTTGACACACAGGTCATTAAAGTGCAATCATATGGCTCCAGCCATCATGCAAAATCATGACACGCAGGTCATGTTAATCAAATTACATCATATAGTCATCTCATACATAATAAAATTTATATGAGCACTGCTATACCACATCACATGCACATGCATGTCATCCTACAAAACCAAGTTAGATGCCTCTAATCGGTTCATGCAAAAACTTGATTTACGTGGCTTCTAAGGCTTTGAAACAAACCGAAGCTACGAACGTCCATCATCAAGCATGATAATCCAAGTCGCTAGAGTAACATTGCGAGGTGTATGAAACACGAGATAATAAAATCTTGAGCCCCATACTAAACTTCGTCATATGCATGATCCCCGTGCAGATCGCATCTGCATTGCCCTTTTGTCTGCAAAACATCCATCTTTATCAACTATGGTGGAACCCAAAGAACTGTTAGCACTTCGTTGATCTGTCAATTAGCATACTCAGGAGCAGCATGAAAGGATCGCAGATTGCCAGAACTTTGTGAGATTCCACCATGCCGTTAAGATCAAGAATATGCAAATTCCAGGGAAGCAACAATTACATTGGGTTACTGATTTCATCTGCTACCCGCACAAATAATTTTTAGTAATAGATCTCATCAACTACCTAATTATATCTCTATGTATTCTAGATAGTAGCCTGCATCTATGCATAGCACGACTCTTGCTGCCACTGAAGGGTAACGCAACAGAAAATAAAAAAATTCCAACCTACGCACCAGCCCAGGACCACTATGAAGACTGCATACAAGGTTTGATCTTTTTGTTACCGACTCGTAGCGTAGCGGAAGTAGAGTCGAGGACGATCGGCAGTGTAGATCCCCGCAGCTAGGATTTACAACCTCCCAACTGCAAGGATGTATACCCTCATCTTCCCCTTGGACAGCCCTCCGGGAGGTGGTCAGACAGTCCCCCGGACGGTGTCGTGGACAGCCCTTCGGGAGGACCTCCAAAACTTGGACTGTCACTCGGACAGACCTTCGGGAGGACCTTCGAAACTCAGACGGTCACACGGACAACCCTTCTAGAGGCACTCTTGAACTAAGACCAAAACTACAATCTCCCTACAGAGTTGCACACATACGGTGTCATCTATTCGGCAGGGCTTCGCCGTCCAGAACTAGTTCCTGCTGGAACCCAGACAACCTTTCGGCTCTACGAAACAATTTCGCTGGGAGGGAGATAAGAAGCCAGATCATTGCCATGGCACTTGTATGTGAGAAGGAGTTAGTTTTTGGGCTGCCTCCTCACCCCTATTTATAGGCTGAGAGACTATGGTAAAAATACCAAAATGCCCTCAGATATTTTCACTATTCATAATAGTGATTCCACTATTCATAAATAGTGTTTCCCACTATTCACAATAGTGTTTTCCACTATTTCGTAATAGTGTTTTCACTAGTCATGAGATATTTTCTCCCAATAGTGTTTCCCACTATTCATAATAGTGTTTCCACCATTCACGAGATATTTTCTCCCAAAAAGCACTTTCACTATTCACGACGACATTTTTCAACGTCCGGATTAGTGATTTTCATCTGCGAAAAGTATCTGAAGCGGTTCCGGCAGCTCCGGAACATTTCTGGTTTTTCTTCCGGAAAATTCCCACAAGTTTCTAGAATGATTCTGGCACCCTCCAAGAATTATCAGGCATGTGCCGAAACCAATTTGACTTAATGGTATCCCCTGAAACAACTTTGCAGTTTTACCGAAACTGTTCCGGTGTTCTCTCTGCGGAACTTTTCCGCTGTCCGAAGCTTTGTCGGTGATTTTCTCTCAGACTCCCTGTTTAGAATTCAGCAGATAGATGACCCTTAAGAATGTGACCCTATATGTTCGGTGAAGCATAGACATGACCCGGAACCCCTTCCGATCAATGATCAACATCGGAGCCGTGGACACCCATATTGACCCCTATACCCACACGAATGAATATTCGAGTGAACCTCCAATTGTCGTGTGCTATTCCTGTTGCTTCGTGATATGTTACAAATACCTGAGGTGAGACATGTTGGCATCCCCGTGGATCAACAACCTGTCCACTATGCTAGTTACCTCGTTACCGGTATTGTTCTCTTTTCTCGTTCTCGTGTTCAGGCATCCCCGTGATCAAATCACAAAGTGTCTAGCCAGACGATGATGGATGCCATAACACCGAGAGGGCCCAGAGATATCTCTCCATCATCGAAGGAGCAAATCCCAATCTTGAGCTATCAAGTTACTTGACATACTTTTCCATGAACCCGTAAGCCGCCGTAATAGCCACCCGTTTACGGATGACGTTTAACAAACCCCAAATTTCATGAAGCAAGCATGCAGAAACTCGATACTCTCATGGTCTAAGGAATTATGCAAATATTAACTTCTCTGTGTTACTAACCATTAACTTATGATGAATGTATCTCATAGCATAACATCAATTCGGCTCGGTTCAACACAAATGTTCCTCTAACATTGTGCCCTCAAAATTACCGTCATAGCCATGCCCATGATCAGGAAAATAGGATCATCATGCAATACTTGATCCAGTCTTAGAGGCCAGACTACGAATACAATTTACCGTTTATTATTCCACACGTGCATATGAGTCTTCCTTCAAGCCTCGTGGTTATTGTAGACTCGAGAACCATATCAGTTATAGCATGGAACATAAACCTAATTATGAACAGGGAGATAATCAATAACATTTATTATTGCCTCTAGGACATATCTCCTACACCTGGAGCCGCCTGCCAATCGAACGATCGCAGCCAGAGCCGTCAAAGCAGATGGAACAGGTGGAGACGGCAGATCCCCCGGGCCAGTCAAGGGGCCGGCGGGATCCATGGGCACGAAGATGGATGATTTAATCATTGGCTTGCGCAGCTCTCGAGGGACGTGATGAAACTCATAGCCCCTGAAGGAGCCGGTGAGTTGTTGGATGAGGAAGCGATAGCTGGCCATGTTGGCATCCCTAGCATCCCATTCGACAGAGACTTTCTGCACCACGTGGTCGGAGTCGTTGAAGCGTAAGATGCGCCGGATGCTAATTTCTTTGGCGAGCCGAAGGCCGTGGATGAGCGCCTCATACTCGGTCACGTTGTTGTAGGCGGCAAAGTGGATCTGGAGCGCATACTTGAGATGGTCTCCCTTAAGAGACGAGAAGATGATGCCGGGTCCCAAGCCGGTCCGCATCTTCGAGCCCTTGAAGTGCATGCGCCAGTGCGGAGAGTCCAGGGGACGCGACACGAGTTGGGTCTCGACCCAGTCGACGAGGAAGTCGGCCATGTCCTGCGATTTGATGGCGGTGTGCGGCTCGTACGAGGGCTCATAGTCCGCGAGGGCGATTTCCCACTTGGCGATCCGGCCGGTGGCGTCTCAGCTGCTCATGATCTCGCCTAGTGGCGCCGTGCGCACGACGGTGATGGTGTGTTCTTGGAAGTACTGCTTGATTTTCTAGGCGGCGAAGTATACGTTGTAGCACATCTTCTGGTAGTGGGGGTAGTTCTTCTTGGATCCGGAGAGGACCTCGTTGATGTAGTAGATGGGGCGCTGGACTGGCAGTGCCCTACCCTCCTCCATCCGCTCCACTACCAGAACGACATTGATGACATGCATGGTTGTCGTGAGATACGCGAGCAGGGGCTCCTTCTCAGCTGACGCGACTAGGATGGGCGTGCTGGTGAGGACTCGCTTGAGGTCGCGGAACGCGTCGTCTGACTGGTCGGTCCACTCGAACTTGGATGGCGTCCGGGCGTAATCGGTGGCCGGCTCGATGAGCGTCGTCTTCCTCATGAGCTGGTACAGGGGCAGAGCCTTCTCCCCCAACCGGCTGACGAACTTGCTGAGCGAGGCGAGGCAGCCGGTGAACTTTTGGACGTCGTGGAGCTAGGTCGGCTTGGGCATATGCTCAATTGCCATGATCTTCTCTGGGTTAGCTTCGATGCCATGAGCGGACACAAAGAAACCCAGGAGCTGGCCGACTGGGACGCCGAAGACGCACTTCTTCGGGTTGAGCTTGACCTTGTACTCGCGCAGGTTGGCGAAGGTCTCGGAAGGTCGTCAAGGAGGCTCAAATGTTTCTTGGTCTCGAGGATGATGTCGTCAACGTAGACGTGGATGTTCCAGATGATCTGGGGCAGGAAGCACTTCTGCATGCAGTGTTCGAAGGTTGTGCCTACCTTCTGCAAGCCGAAGGACATGGTGATGTAGAAATAGGCCTCAAAAGGGGTGATGAAGGATGTGTTCAGCCGGTCGGCTGGATTCAGCTTGATCTGGAGGTAGCCTAAGTAGGCATCCAGGAAGGACATCAGATCGCAGCTGGCCATGGAGTCGATGACTTGATTAATCGACGGTAGGGCAAATGGGTCCTTGATAACCCACACGTATAGGGGATCGCAACAGTTTTCGAGGGTAGTGTATTCAACCAAAATTTATTGATTCGACACAAGGGGAGCCAACGAATATTCTCCAGTATTAGCAGCTGAGTTGTCAATTCAACCACCCCTGACAGACTTAATATCTTCAGCGAAGTATTTAGTAGCAAAGTAGTATTGAAGTAACGGTAACGGTAGCAAAAGTAATAGTAGCAGTTTTGTAGTGATTGGTGATTGTAACAGTCGCAACGGAGAAGTAACTTAGCAAGGATCAATATGTGGAAAGCTCGTAGGCAATGGATCGGTGATGGATAATTATGTCGGATAGCATTCATCATGCAACAACTTTAACATAGGGTGACACAGAACTAGCTCCAATTCATCAATGTAATATAGGCATGTATTCCATACATAGTCATACGTGGTTATGAAGAAGAACTTGCATGACATCTTTTATCCTACCCTCCCGTAGCAGCGGGGTCCTAATGGAAACTAAGGGATATTAAAGCCTCCTTTTAATAGAGAACCATACCAAAGCATTAGCACTTAGTAAATACATGAACTCCTCAAACTACGGTAATCACCCGAAAGAATCCTAGTTATTGTCACCCTAGGGGATGCGGATCATAACTCGTAATAGGTGTCTACAACTTGCAAGATAGTATGAAGAACACACATAGATATATTCATGAAAACATAATAGGTTCAGATCTGAAATCATGGCGCTCAGGCCCTAGTGACAAGCATTAATCATTGCAAAGTCATAGCAACATCAATCTCAGAATATACTGGATACTAGGGATCAAACCCTAACAAAACTAACTCGATTACATAATAAATCTCATCCAACCCATCACCGTCTAGCAAGCCTACGATGGGATTACTCATGAACGGCAGAGAGCATCATGGAATTGGTGATGAAGGATGGTTGGTGATGATGATGGCATCCATTCCCCTCTTCGGAGCCCAAAACAGACTCTAGATATAGTCTCCCGAGGAAGAACACGAGGTTGCGGCGGCTCCGTTTCGTGAAACACGATGAACTCTTCCCTTCGATTTTTTTCTTTGCGAACAGGGTTATATGGACCTGGAGAGGAGGTCGGAGGAGCCACGCGGGCCCCACAAGGATGCTAGGCACGGCCAGGGGGTGGCCGTGCCTACCAGGCTTGTGGCCTGCAGGTGGCCCCCCTATAGTTGATTCTTGCGCCAGTATTTTTATTAAATCCAAAAATATGCTCTGTAAATTTCCATTACGATCCAAGAACTTTTATTTCTGCACAAAAATAACACCAAGGCAATTCTGTTGAAAACAACATCAGTCCGGGTTAGTTCCATTCAAATCATGCAAATTAGAGTCGAAAACAAGGGCAAAAGAGTTTGGAAAAGTGGATACGATGGAGACGTATCAACTTCCCCAAGCTTAACCCATTGCTTGTTCTCAAGCCATTCAGTTGATAAACTGAAAGTGATAAAGAAAATCTTTCATAAACTCTGTTTGATCTTGTTGTTGTAAATATGTCTAACCGGTGTTCAGATTTTCAGCAAAGATTATGGACTAACCACGTTCACAATAACATTTAGGTCTCACATTTACTCATATGAATGACATAATCAACTAGCAAGCAATTATAATAACTCTCGGATGACAACACTTTTTCAAAACAATCATGATACAATATGACAAAATGGTATCTCGCTAGCCCTTTCTGAGACCGCAAAAACATAAATGCAGAGCACTTCTAAAGAACAAGGACTGACTAGACGTTGTAATTCACGGTGAAAGAGATCCACTCATGCTCATACTCAATATCAATTAACTGCAAAGCATACTAATGACGGTGGTGCTCTCTAACTAGTGTCTTTTATAAGAAGATGATGACTCAACAATAAAGTAAATGGAAAGGCCCTTCGCAAAGGGAAGCATTGATTTGTAGAGGTGCCAGAGCTCGAGTTTTTTTTCAAAACAAATATAAGTAATGATTTTTTTGAGTGGTATGATTTCATTCCTCACATAATGACCAAGAGGTTTTCAACATCTTCCATGCTAGATACATTATAGGCGGTTGCCAAACAGAATGATAAAGTTTTTACTCCCCCTCCACCAATCAGTCACACTCCACGGCGAGCCAAATCCACGGGTACCGTCCATACAAACACAGTTCTGGGGGAGTTTTGTTTAATTAGATTTTGCTTTTTATTTCAAGCATGGAACTGGGCATCCCGATTACCAGCCACTTTCTCATGAATCATAGTGAATCAACACATATCCTGAGAATAACCCACCTAGCATGGAAGATACTGACAGCCCACAGTCGCTACATGAGCGATTTGGGCATACAAAACAGGATGTTTATTTCAAGGTTTAGAGTTTGACACATGCAAATTTACTTGGAACGGCAGGTAAATACCGCATATAGGTAGGTATGGTGGATTCATGTGAAACAACTTTGGGTATGAGGGATTGGATGCACAAGTAGTATTCCCGCTTAGTACAAGTGAAGGCTAGCAAAAGACTGGGGAGCGACCAACTAGAGAGCGACATAGTCATCAACATGCTTTGAGATTAACCAACATTGAATGCAAGCATGAGTAGGATATAAATCACTATGAACATAAATATCGTGGAGGCTATGTTGATTTTGTTTCAACTACATGCATGAACATGTGCCAAGTCGAGCGACTTGGATCGTTCAGAGGAGGATACCATCCCATCATACTACATCACAACCATTTTAATATGCATGTTGTCACCCAAAACAAACCATTATCCACTCTTAGCTAATTAAGCATGGCATGAATAACTATAATCTCTAATTGTGATTGCAAATATGTTTCGCCCATGATGAACTGAATTCAAAACGATGAGCTAACCATTTTTACAAAAGCAAGATAGGTCAAGTTCATACCATCTTTTCTCCATCTCAATCTTTTCATCAAATATCGTCATTAATGCCTTTCACTTGCACGACCGAACGGTGTGGATAATAATAAGAGTGCATGTGCATTGGAGTAAGATGGAATTTGCAAACAATAACTCAAAGGAGAAGACAAGGTAACATGCGTTCTCTAATAGGTAAACAATAATGCATACGAGAGCCACTCGACATTTTCATTGTGGTCTTCTCCTTATGACCCAAAGAAAGAAAAATCAAAACAAGAACGAGAAAAACTATTTACACGGGAAAGCTCCCAACAAGCAAAAGAAGAACAAAAAATCTTTTTGGGTTTTCTTTTTAATGCTACAACTAAGTAACTAGAAAATAATGTTAGAACAATTTTTTTTGTATTTTTCTCAAAGTTAATTAAACACACAAGAATATAGCGAAACAAGAAAATAGACTACCATGGATGGTACAATGAAAGAGTATGAACACCGACTACTAAGATGAGTGTGTGAACATGAATATAAGTCGGTGATAAATACGTACTCTCCCACGCTTAGGCTTTTGGCCTAAGTTGGTCTAGGGCCATGGATGGCCCTCATAATATCCGAAGTCATAGTTGGGGGTGTACGGGGCTACGACTGCTACTTCCTGAATGACTGCAACGTGAAGGTGAGATGATTCTGCGCTCCTCTCGTACTCGTCTGCCTCCTCTACGGTTATAACATATCTCTGTTTCTTCTAAAAGTTAAAGAGGGCAGGAGTAGGAAACATAACATGGACAACACGCTGTCTGTCGAGAATTAGTCGGTATTGGAGAGATTGTTCATTCCTTTCGAGAAATTGAAAACGTACCAGAGCCTCATAATCAAGAAAAGCAGGTGGTAACTCAATAACATTTCCGCATATGGGTACCCCAAGATAATTAGCTAAACGAGTGGCATAAATTCCAAAAAAGAAATCTTCATCCTTAGCATTATTATGCAACCTTCTAGCAATAATGGCTCCTAAGTTATATCACCTTTCTCCCATTACTGCACTCTTAAGAATACTAAGGTCGGTTGCACAAAGTTGGCTATGCTCAGTTTTACCATTAATACATCTACCAATGAATAGAGAAAAATAATGTATGGCAAGGATGTGAATGCTCCCTAGGGTAGCGTGTTTAATATTTCTAGTTTCTCTGACGGTAATGCTAGCAAGAAAACCATTATATTCAGTTTTGTGCGGATCACTATAACTACCCCATTGTGGAATTTTGCATGCATGATTAAAATCCTCTATGTCCAAGGTATATGATTTGACATAGAGGTCAAATAGGATGAAAGGTTTATTACGATTGCGCGAAAATTCTAACCTCCGCACGAAAGAATTCGTCAGTTGATAGTATTACTTGCATTTGTCCGACACGAATTCCTCAAGTCTAGCATTTCTTGTGTATGCGTAGAATTCTTCCTTGAAACCGGCATCACTCATGAATTCATCTGATGGCCATTCACAAGGTCGTACTTGTGCTTCCCTCGGTGGTTCAAGGTTGGGCTCACGTAGCGCGAGTCTCGGGGCCTTCTTTCTCGATGAACCCCTTGAAACACCTTCCTCAACATTTTTTCTTTTTCTGAAAAATTCTGAAAATTTTTAGTGACTCCAAATAAAGGTAGACCAAACTCAAAAAAAATCAAAGCATCTACTCCCTCAAGTGCCTAGAGGGTATATCTAGCATCAAAACCACTTGGGACCATATAAATTTGACATGCAAGTCAAGAACAAGGTCACTACAACAACAAAAATTTGCAATATATAAAGCACTAGACAAAAACTAATTGGACCATTGGAGGAGTCACATACCGAAGACAAATTCCCCGAAAAAGTTTTGTTAATGAAGCTTTGAACAAGGAGATCGAAATGGCAGCAAAATTAGCTACAACACGGGTTCGAGCAATGGTGGGATTTTTCTGGAGGAAGGTGAAGTGGATGGGTGCTGGAGTAAGTGAAGGGGGCCACATGGAACCCACAAGCCTCCTAGATGCTTCTAGGGTGTCATCGATTTGTCACGGTAGATGTCTGGGTGAACGGACTTAGGTTCAAGGCGAGACGCAACTACGTGTGGACTTGAAGGGGTTGATCGGAATCGAGAAGATATGGAGTTTTACCCAGGTTCGGCCCCTCCGAAGGAGGTAAAAGCCTACGTCTTGCTTGTCTGGTATTGATGATGATGAAGATCTCTTGGTTACAAGGGTGCTAATTGCTACCTCTAATCTCTTGTACCTCTAATGTCTTGTGTTGTCTAAACATGTAGACTTGTCTCTTTAGAACTTGTTCCTCTAGGGGTGCTCTACCCCTCCTTATACAAGTGGAGAGGGTAGGTTTAGAAATAGAGTCCTACTAGGAGTAGGATTAGGAATCCTACTTCGGGTCTTATTTCCTTTAAGGGAATCCTTCTCTCTTGTGGGCCTTCTCCTGTGGGCCTTCTCTTGTGAGCCACCTGGCGCCGGCTCACCCACCGAGTCTTGGGCTTGGTCATCATGTGACCTGCTTGCCGGGTCATAAATAAGATGTCATGTCTTTAATGGGTCTCTTGTGAGTTGCTTGGCCGGGTCATTAATAAGATGTTATGTCTTTGGCCGGGTCTCCTGTGAGTCGCCAGGCCGGGTCATACCATGGGGTATATCCCCGTCATTAGCCCCCAGGTTAGCTTGAATTTATTCATGGTAAGCTCCTAAAATAAGAGTGACAAATATGTTAAGTGGCTGGCTTTGCTCCTTTGGCCGGCTTATAAAATGGCTTCTAAGAAATCCGGGTCTTTTCTGCATATGAATGAGTCTCTTTGATAATCATCTTGCTTGTCAATGTCCTTTGAAAAACATTGAGAATAAAACACCCATATGCCATTGAGTCGGCTTCCAATACTCTTGGAGGGTCATCTCCGCCGGGTCATAATCATTGATGATGCCGTGTCATTATCGTTGGTGACTCCGGGTTAAATAACTAGAATCCTGCTGACTTGATAAATGTTGGGATGAAAATCCATCAGATGTAGAACCGGACTTCCATTGTTGTGAAGCAGGGCGGCTTATATAAGGTCTGGCGGGTTATGATCTTTTGATAACACCGGGTCATAAGTGTTGGTGATGCCGGGACTTATAATTTCCTTATATCTTATAATGCTTCGGCGGGTGTAGCCCCCAAGGGTCGGCTCATCAGATGTGATGCTCTGGGTCTTCAATTTGAATCTCTTAATCTGTTGGAACAACTGAATACTGTAGCCCCAAGGGCCGGGTCAGTAAGAATTACTGGGCTGGGACTTTAGAAAAATATAGAAGGGCTGTCTCATCTCCTTGAGATAATACGGTCTTGCTGACAATGTAATGGTTTGAAAACCGGTTGCATTAACCCCCAAGTGCCGTGGTGCATGCTTGCAGCGACATGGGACTTGCATAATCGATATAAACTTGGACTTGGATAATGTAGCCCCCAAGTGCCTGGTCGTCTGCCTGCGGCGACTCGGGACTATGTGAGAATAATACGTCTCACCATAATTTGTTGAATGAATCTTTGACTGTGGTCATAATATAACCTGGAATGAATATCCTGGAATAATTCCTTTGTCTTTGACATGAAATTCCTGCTCGTGGTTGCGGTGCAACCCGGCAAATATAAGTTTGAGAAATCCATGAGTGTTGTAGATTAGTACAAAGCACAATTAAAGAAATCCGAGAACCGGCCGATTAGATGACATGGCATTATATCTTATAGGGCGGCTCTTGAAAGATAATAATTTCTCTGAGCTGGTTTGAAACAATCCCAATCATTTATTACGGGTTATGATAAACCATGAAGATCCAACCATGTTGGCTATTAAAAAATCCATTTTGCTTTTGCAGAATACTTTAACAGTGGCTCATCTTAAGAGATAAAACCTGCAAAAATGAACAAGACAGAATATATTCTGCATTGTTGTGAGGGCGGCTTAAAGAAGCTCAACCCGGAGATGTATACCTTTCATAACCTTGCTCCTTTTCTCATAACCTTGCTCTGACCCGGCTTGATAAGCCGACATGTTACCTGGAGGTGGGAAGCCCCCTTGAATAATCCACGGCTGACATGTCAACCGAATGGCATAAAGCCGGCTGTTTTTAGGGTAATGTAAGCTATACCCAAAGGTAAGAAGCCTCCTGTTGGCAGCAAATATTGTAAGCGCGAACGTTGGCTGTCAATGGGTAATGTAAGCTATACCCAAGGTAAGAAGCCTCCATCGACAGCCGTGGCTACTGATGAGCCGGAACGGCATAAAGCCGGTTGTTTGAAGGGAATGCAAGCTATACCCAAAGGCAAGAAGCCTACTTCAACAACTACAGTTTTAGGCGCGGACGCCGGCTATCGATGGGTAATGTAAGCTATACCCGAAGGCAAGAAGCCTCCATCGACAACCACGGCTTACTAATAAAGTCGGCTGTTTGAAAGGAGATGTAAGCTATACCTGAAGGCAAGAAGCCTCTTTCAACAGCTATAGTTGATAAGCAACTGAGTTTTGGCGTAAATGCCGGTTGTTAGGGTGAGATAAGCGAACCCGTCGTTAAGAAGCCCCCTTCGACAACCATGGTTAATAAGTAACCGGAAGTGGCATAAAGCCAGCCATTAGGGTGAGATAGGCGAACCCGTCGGTAACAAGCCCCCTTCAATGGCCGCAGTTGATAAACAACTGGAATTTGGTGTACACGTTGTTGTCTTAGGGCAATGTAAGCTATACCAAAGGTAAGAAGCCTCCATCAATAACAACGCTTAATGTAACCAAACTAGGCATAAAGCCAATTGTGCAAGGGAGATGTAAGCTATACCTGAAGGCAAGAAGCCTCCTTGCAACAGTTTAATAATAGCTGGCTGTGCAAAGGAGATGTAAGCTATACTCGAAGGCAAGAAGCCTTTTTGCAACAGTGCTTGATTTGGGCATAATGCCGGCTGTGCAAGGGAGATGTAAGCTATACTCGAAGGCAAGAAGCCTCCTTGCAACAACGTAAAAGCGGACTGTGCAGGGGAGATGTAAGCTATACCCGAAGGCAAGAAGCCTCCCTGCAACATTGCTTGATAGGGCATAAAGACGGATGACAGATCAGCCGTTTTGACTTTAACCAGTTCAGGGTCTCTTAATGAGATTGACCGTTAACTCCTTTGAGCGATTCAGGGTCTTTAGGCGAGATTGGCCGTCAATTTCTTGAACCGGCTCAGGGTCTCTAGGCGAGATTGGCCGTCAATTTCTTGAATGGGCTCAGGGTCTCTAGGTGAGATTGGCCGTCAATTTCTTGAACCGGCTCAGGGTCTCTAGGCGAGATTGACTGGTAAGAGTTCAGTAGGTCACCTTAATCTTAGCCGGTACAGGGTCTCTATCGAGATTGGCCGTCAATTCTTTGAACCGGCTCAGGGTCTCTATCGCGAGATTAACCGGTAAGGCAGGCGGGTCACATAGCGGAGCAACATTAATCTCTGTAAGCCGCCATCTTGTATGAAGAAACGACAGAAGCTCCAAGTGTCTTTATGATGATCCAATGATCCGGGCACCCATGTTTGAATGGTGCATCACGGCGGTCCATCCTCTTGGGCAACTTTTAATCATCCGCCAATAATGTAGTAGCCCCCAGGATTGGGTTTTTCTCTTGCAAAGACCCGGGGTTCTCGTTAAAAATGACCAAATATGTCTCGCCATGTCTGTAGCCCCCGAGTCTTAAGTTGACTCGAAGAGGCGGCTTGAGAATCTTGACTGGAAGTTTGAGGTTGGCCGTGGCGGGCTATAAATGATCCCGTATGAATTGCTTCAATGATCCGGTCGATGGTTCGTTCCGGCTGTTTGTTGAAGTGAACCAAACTGTAATGACAGTGATTTGTATGCCTGTCCGTTGGGCGGCTCGTCTCGACGAGCACTAGACCGATATGTTGATGTAGATCAAAGTGTAGGTGGCATCTCGCGCGCGTTCGTTGGGCAGCTCGTACAGGTGAGCACCGCACCGATATGTCAATGTAGACTGGACCGCAAGCGCAGCAACTTGAGCATGTCCATTGGGTGGCTCTTCCAACTGTATGTGGCCCCAGCGTGTTATATAAACGTAGAAGTCAATCGCGGTGTTGTAAGCCAGTGGGGTTGCAAAGCACGGCCACAGCGCTGTAAGCCGGCATGAATGGCAAGTCGCCATGGCATTGTTAAACCAGTGCGCTTGGTGAGTCGCCCGTGGTGAGAGACGGCCACAGAATTGTAAACCGGAGCGGTGGCGCGAGAAGTCCATGACGTTGTAAGCCGGTGCGATCATAAATGGCGTCCGCGGCATTATAAGCCGGTGCGATCGTAAGCGGCGGCCATGGCATTGTAAGCTAGTGTGGAGGGCGAGTCGGCCGTGGCGTTGTTTGGTGGAAACCACACCGCGGATATCGCAGCTTGCCGTGTCCATCAGGCAGCTCATACGAACGAGTTGATGTAGACCGTCCGCAGGGGCAGCGACTCATGCATGTCCATCGGGCAACGCAACACGCCGGTGTGCGCTCCAACTCCGCGGTATCATGCCACACGGCTAATTGTCCTGCGTAAAAATATTACAAGAGATGGAGTAATTGTTTTCAGATGGGTTAGTATGTACTAATAATATATATAAGATGAATAGCACCTGGTTTCTCCTGTCGGATGAACACCGATGCTGTTGTTCTCACTTTGACCGTTCTGATGAGTCGGCCCTAGAACCCATACAACCTTCTTTTGTCTCTTTATTTTCTCTTTTCTGTGATGATGCATTAACATCCAGTGATCTAATGACTGTTATATTTCGCATAAAGAAACAAAGAGAGTAGTACTCCCATCCCTGTCTCCTTTGGTTGCAATTACTCTGGTTTGCATCCTGCTACGGGGGAACCGGATTTGGGTGACGCGGCGCAATAGGTACGACGCGATGAGCCGGAGCATGTAGGCATGACAATGGGATGGAGCCGCATCTGATGGGCCGGCTTAGGCAGGGTTGCAGCTGTGGAGGCTAGGTGAGGAAGCTGCCGGCGGGTGTGCATGCCGGCGGGTTGGGGAGGCACGGCCATGGCTAGGCGACGGCGTTTGGAGTTCAACTGTCGTTTGGGCGAGGTTGCGATGGTGCGGAGGCGGTCTCCAGCGGAGGCGACGTGAGGCCGATGGCTTGTGGCCACGGCGAGGGCGGCTCGTTTGGGCGGTGACCCGGTGTTGGCAGAGCCCGGCGGCTCAGCTGGCTGATGCAAAAGCACCGCCATGGCATGGGCGGCTCAGCGTGAACCCGGCTCGGACACGGCAGCGGCGGTAGGCAAGGCAAGGTGGAGCTATGGTGGAGGGTTCGCTCGGGCGAAGTGCGAAATCGACCGGGGCGGCTCGCAAGGCTGTAGATGAGGCGGAGCTCACGTTGGCGGATCGGCGGCGTCGGCTTCAGGCGTGGCATGGTGGCAGAGGCAAAGCGGAACCGGTAGGCTCGCGTCGGGTGGGGCAAGTCGACGACGGAGAGCAAACTTAACAGGGAGAGGCGCCTGCAACTTGCGGCGCGGCCGGAGATGCAAGCAGAGATGGAGGTGAGCCCGATGGTGGCTTGATGTGAGGGCTGCGGCATGCGGGTCCCTGGGCATGCAGGGCCAGCGATGCATCGAGCCCTGGTGGTGGCAGGATGATTCGAGGGCGGCTCGAAGGCACTCACAAACCGTGTCCGAATCCTTCTTCGCGTGATGATGGATAATTGGATGGATCATCTTTTCCTTTACGTGTGGAATTAGTAGTACTGGCTAGTTGATGGACCATTGATGGCTCGGTGGAGACGCAGCATAGGGGATCTCTGCAGATTTGCAGGTCGACGGGTGGCGGCTTGTGGACTTGTGATGCTGCAAGTTTTTTTTCCAAACTGCAAGATTCGATCCCCACATGTAGATAAGAAAATGTGGTCGCATTGGAATTCCTCTTGATCCCACATTGTGTTTCAACAACTCGTCGACGACGTGATCCCTCTATGCCGGCTCTTCTTCCTCCGGCACATTGAGATTGAAGTGGAAAGTCTGGACAATCTTGACTTGGCGGCCTGCGATGCCGCACAGACGTGAACACACGAACTCACTCCAATCGAATCTCGTCGTTCGGACTGTTCATCAATGACATACATCCCCTCGTGTAGATTTCTTTTTCCATCCGGCAAGTTGTAAGCTTCTTGATCCCAGGAAAAATTCCCTTCAAGAATCCAACACCACCATGCGGGCCCCATGGTGGGCACCAACTGTCGTGGATTTGTCACGGCAGATGTCCGGGTGAACGGACTTAGGTTCAGGGCGAGACGCAACTACGTGGCGGCTTGAAGGTGTTAATCGGAATCGAGAGGACACAGAGTTTTACCCAGGTTCGGCCCCTCCAAAGGAGGTAAAAGCCTATGTCCTGCTTGTCTGGTATTGATGATGATGAAGATCTCTTGGTTACAAGGGTGCTAATTGCTACCTCTAATCCCTTGTGCCTCTAATCTCTTGTGTTGTCTAAACTTGTAGACTTGTCTCTTTAGAACTTGTTCCTCTAGGGGTGCTCTACCCCTCCTTATATAAGTGGAGAGGGTAGGTTTACAAATAGAGTTCTACTAGGAGTAGGATTAGGACTAGTCTCTCACGAATCCTACTTCGGGTCTTATTTCCTTTAAGGGAATCCTTCTCTCTTGTGGGCCTTCTCCTGTGGGCCTTCTCTTGTGAGCCGCCTGGCGCAGGCTCACCCATCGGGTCTTGGGCTTGGTCATCCTGTGAGCTGCTTGTCGGGTCATAAATAAGATGTCATGTCTTTAACGGGTCTCCTGTGAGTCGCCAGGCCGGGTCATACCATGGGGTATATCCCCGTTACAGGGGGTGACCGCGCCTTGTGGGCTTGTGGCCCAGTGGTGCAGCCCCCTGCCGTTTGCTCAGTGCGACAAATTTTTAAATATTCCGAAAAAATCATACTCCATTTTCAGGGCATTTGAAGAAATTTTATTTTCAGGTCACTTTTTTATTGCAAGAGAAACTCAAAAAACAAAAAATAATAGCATTCTTACTTAACTTAATCTAACTTATAGAAAGTAAAAGTTGGGCAGAAAGTTGTGCTTGCTAAATTCATCCATCTCATTCTCATCAAAAGGAATCCATCAATAAGATTGATCAAGTCTTATTAATAAACTTCCTTCAATAAACTTCCCCAACAATAAGTATATCTTATTTCTTCTTGGCAGTAGGAAGAGGGAACTCAAAGTCTCCAATAATAATTGTTGTAATTTTTTCAATGGAGTTGATACTGTGAACTTGAGGTTGTTTCTTCGAAAAGTGTATCGTATGCTCATTACCATTAATATGAAAAGTGACATTGCCCTTGTTGCAATGAATAACAACACCTGCAGTATTCAAAAAGGGTCTACCAAGGATGATAGACATACTATCGTCCTCTGGAATATCAAGAATAACAAAGTCCGTCAAGATAGTAGCATTTGCAACTATGACGGGTAGATCCTCACATATACCAATAGGTAGAGCAGTTTATTTATTTGTAATTTGCAACGATATTTCAGTTGGTGTAAACTTATTCAAATTAAGTCTACGATATAAAGAGAAAGGCATAACACTCACATAAGTTCCCAAATCACATAAAGCAGTTTGAATATAATTTCCTTTAATAGAGCATGGTATAGTAGGTATTCCTGGATCTCCTAATTTCTTTCGTACTCCTCCCTTAAAAGTATAATTAGCAAGCATGGTGGAAATTTTTAGAATATCTTTCATATACTTAGCATAAGGAGACATTTTTAGAATATCGGTCAAGCGCATACGCAAAAAGACAGGTCTAAGCATTTCTACAAAGCGCTCAAAGTACTCATCATCCTTTTTCTTGGATGGTTTAGCAGGAAAAGGCATGGGTTTCTAAACACATGGTTCTCTTTCTTTACCATGCTTCCTAGCAATAAAATCCCTTTTGTCATATATTTTATAATTAGGATGTGGGTTATCAAGATCAACAGTAGGTTCAATCTCCACATCATTAGCATTACTAGGTTGAGCATCAACATGAACATCATCATTAATATTATCACTAGGCTCATGTTCAGCACCACATTGTGTCTCAGTATCAGAAGCAGAAATATCATTTGGATTTTCATGTGTATCTATAATAGATTCACTAGCAGCGTGCAAGGTTCTATCATCATCCTTGTTACTCCTATTATTGGAACGACAAGGTGCATCAATACTACCCCTTTGAGAATCTTGCTCAATTCTCTTAGGTTGGCCCTCAGGATACAAAGGTTCCTGAGTCATTCTTCCACCTCTAGTCACAACTTTAACGTAATGATCATTGTTCTTACTATTCATCTCATTAAGCAAATTATTTTGTGCCTTAAGCACTTTTTCTACTTGAGTAGTTACCATGGAAGCATGTTTACTAATCAGTTTAAGATCATTGATAGTTCTACTCAAATAATCACCTAAGCGATCAAGCATGAAAGCATTATGTTTCAATTGTCCACTAACATAAGCATTAAAATTTTCTTGCTTAACAAAAAAAGTATCAAACTCATCCAAACATTATCTAGCAGACTTATTATAAGGAATATCATTTTCATCAAATCTACGAAGAGAATTTACCTCTACTACCTATGTTGGGTTATCAAGACCATGTATTTCTTCAATAGGTGGTAGATTCTTAACATCTTCAACCTTAATACCTTTTTATTTCATAGATTTCTTTGCCTCTTGCATATCTGCAGGACATAGAAATAGGATACCTCTTTTCTTCGGAGTTTGTTTCGGAGGTGGTTCGAGGATAGTCCAATCATTATCATTGCTCAGTATATTATTCAATAGTATTTCAGCTTGTTGACTAGTTCGTTCCCTAAAAACACAACCAGCACAACTATCTATGTGGTCCCTGGAAGCATAGGTTAGTCTGTTATAAAAGATATCATGTATTTCATTTTTCTTGAGGGGATGATCAGGAAAATCATTTAGTAATTGGAGAAGCCTCCCCCAAGCTTGTGGGAGACTCTCCTCTTCAATTTGCACAAAGTTAAATATTTCCTGCAAGGCAGCTTGTTTCTTATGGGCAGGAAAATATTTTTCAGAGAAGTGATAAATCATATCCTGGGGGCTATGCACACAACTAAGAGCAAGATAATTAAACCATATCTTAGGATCACCCTTTAATGAGAAAGTAAACAAGTTAAGGATATAATAGTAATGATTTTTTCCTCCTGAGTAAATAGGGTGGCTATATCATTCAGTTTAGTAAGATGCCCCACAACAGTTTCAGATTTATAACCAGGGAAAGGATCAGATTCACCCAAAGTAATTAACTCAGGATCGACGGAGAATTCATAATCCTTGTCAATAACGAAGATAGGTGAAGTAGCAAACTTAGGATCATATTTCATTCTAGCATTCAAAGATTTTTCTTTCCACTTGCATAGTAATTTCGTTAGATCATCTCTGTCATTACAAACAAGAAAGTCCTTAGCTACCTCTCCTTCCATAACATAACCCTCAGGAATATCAGACAATTCATATCTAGGAGAGCGAGGTCTAGCTGGTGTCTCAAAGTGTTCAATTTCGATAATTTCAATAGTTCCAGAAGTATCATAGTTTTTTGCATTGACTCTAGTAATTTTTTCATCAAGAAATTCACCAAGTGGCACAATATTATCAAGCAAAGTATCATCATAAGAATCATGCATAGGAGAAGTGGCATCATCAATTACTTGTGACGTATCAAAATTACTAGCAGGTGGTGGTGTCACAAACTTACTCATAACAAAAGGTGAATCAAGTGCAAAGCTAGATGGCAGTTCCTTACCTCCCCTCATAGTAGAGGGATAGATCTTGGTTTTTGGATCTTTCAGATTCTTCATGTTGATCAACAAATATACATCCCGAGTGACTCAGATAATAGAGTTATGCTCCCCGGCAACGGCGCCAGAAAAAGGTCTTGATAACCCACAAGTATAAGGGATCGCAGCAGTTTTCGAGGGTAGAGTATTCAACCCAAATTTATTGATTTGACACAAGGGGAGCCAAAGTATATTCTCGAATATTAGCAGCTGAGTTGTCAATTCAACCACACCTAAAAGACTTAATATCTGTAGCAATGTATTTAGTAGCAAAGTAGTATTGAAGTAACGGTAACAGAGGCAAAAGTAACACTAGCAGTTTTGTACTAATTGTAACTGTCGCAACGGAGAAGTAACATAGCAAGGATCAATATGTGGAAAGCTCATAGGCAATGGATAATTATGTCGAATAGCATTCATCATGCAACAGTTACCACATAGGGTGACACAGAACTAGCTCCAATTCATCAATGTAATGTAGGCATGTATTCCATATATAGTCATACGTGCTTATGGAAAAGAACTTGCATGACATCTTTTGTCCTACCCTCCCATGGCAGCGTGGTCCTAATGGAAACTAAGCAATATTAAGGCCTTTTAATAGAGAACCGAACCAAAGCATTAGAACTTAGTAAAAACATTAAGTCCTCAAACTACAGTAATCACCGGAAAGAATCCTAGTTATTGTCACCCTGGGGATGAGGATCATAACTTGTAATAGGTGTCTACAACTTTCAAGATAGGATCAAGAACACATATATATACATTCATGAAAACATAATAGGTTCGGATATGAAATCATGGCACTGGGTCCCTAGTGACAAGCATTAAGCATAGCAAAGTCATAGCAACATCAATCTCAGAACATAGTGGATACTAGGGAACAAACCCAAACAAAACTAACTCGATTACGTGATAAATCTCATCCAACCCATCACCGTCCAGCAAGCCTACGATGGGATTACTCATGAACGTTAGAGAGCATCATGGAATTGGTGATTAAGGAAGGTTGGTGATGCGATGGCATCGATTTCCCCTCTCCGGAGCCCAAAACGGACTACAGATCTGGTCTCAAGAGGAAGAATAGAAGGTGGTGGCGGCTCCGTATCGTGGAACGCGATGAACTTTTCTCTTTGATTTTTTCTCCACGAATAGGGTTATATGGACCAGGAGAGGAGGTGAGAGGAGCCATGAGGGCCCCACAAGCCTGCTAGGCGCGGCAAGGGGGTGGCCGCGCCTACCAGGCTTGGGGCCTGCAGGTGGCCCCCTCTGGTTGATTCTTGCGCCAGTATTTTTTAATAAGTCCAAAAATATTCTCCGTAAATTTTCATGACGATCCGAGAACTTTTATTTCTAAACAAAAATGACACGAACGCAATTCTGCTGAAAATAGTGTCAGTCCGGGTTAGTTCCTCTCAAATCATACAAATTAGAGTCCAAAACAAGGGCAAAAGAATTTGGAAAAGTGGATACGATGAAGATGTATCTGTCCTTGGGACATGCCTTGTTCAGGCTCGTGTAGTCGATACACATGCAACAAGTCTTATTTTTCTTCAGCACAAGGACTGGGTTGGCCAGCCAGTCCGGGTGAACACTTCCATGATGAAGCCGGTTCTCACGGAGGAGGTAGACGAGCTCGCCTTCCTATTTGTTGCTGAGGTTGGCGCCAATGGTGACACATTGCTTGGGGTTAGCCGGGTCGAGTGGCAATTGTTTGGTGTCCTTGGACAGCTGGAAAGATGCCTTGTTAGCCGCCTGGGACGGGGGAGACAACATCGCCAGCTGCTCGGCGGCTTGAGCCATGAGCCGGTCAAGGTGCCGCCTCTCCTCCGCGATCACGAGAGCTTCGGCCAGCCGGCTGCCATCACGGGCACACTTGATGGACGTCTTGTATTCGCCGACGACGGTGATGATGCTCTTAAGGCCCGACATCTCGGGCTTGAGGTAAGCAATCTAGTAACAAAGGCAAGAAAGGTTCTTTATCTAGTAGAAACCATAAAAATGTTAAACCCAATGATCTTGCTTCTAGTAGTTCTATTGATTCCTCTAATGATGATTCTCTTATCCAAATAACACTTGAGCAAGAAAATGCTTTATTGAAAGGAATTACAGAAAAAGGTATCTACAAGAGTCTTGCCGGGTGTAAGAAATTTGAGGAAATTGTACGCAAGCATAGAGGATACCGGAAGAATCATGGTGTTGGCTACTTCAACGCGACTGGAGTTGAATGGGAAGAAGGTCAATACCCTGAACCCAAGTTTGTTCCTCAAAAGGAGAAGTATGAAGATACTCTTAAGGTGACCTTCCACAACAAGACCACAAGCTCAAGGGAAAGAACAAGCTTCAAGAGGACATTGACTCATATGAAGATGAATCCCTAGCTTTGGTAGAGTGGTTTCCAAGGCTACTTCAAGTTCAACTTCTACAAAGGCTACTACAACACCAAGGATGCCCATCAACTTTATGTGGGTCCCCAAGAAGAAGAAGTAGAAAGTTCTTGCGGGGTGACTTCGCCAATGAAATTCACTCATATTCATTATTGGCAAGAACTATTTGCAAACAGCATCAACTCTATGCAATAGTTCAAGGAGTCACACATTCCCTCAAAGGTAAGCAAGGGACAAGGTAATCAACAAATCATTGGACTTCTTAACATATGCTTTGCACTCCATGTCCACATATATCTTTGTATTTGTATCTTGTATGTTGGGACTAACCCATGAAGGTGAGAAAAGTATGGAAACAACAACGGTGCTCCCAACTCTTGGTGATCTTCATCAACCTTGAGCATCCACGACTACCTCACCAACATGAAGTCTTCATCGAATAAAGCCAAGGTTAGTTTATGCCTCTGATGGGGGGATGTCACATCAAGGGGGAGATTTACTCTAAGACTTGAGTTAAAGCATCTCTCAGTATGTGACAACATTAAATGCTTTATGTAAAAGTGGTAACACCACTTGTGCTTAAACGATGAGTATGACCTATGATCAAGTATTCTTACTTGTCTCCTAAGTGAAATACTCATATATAGATGACTTCGTCATCGCCCAAGTGCTTGTTAGATGCTAGTGTCTATGTGCATGTTTGTCATGAGTTCATTTGACATCTTTTTGTGTGAGCATGTTGGTTTGCATTTATTTTCTCATTCGAGGACATCCAATTGTTGCTATTTGGCTATTGATTTTATCCTGTGCCAATTGGATGGAAAAGAATACCTAGGACCACTATTTATCTATCTATGTTTTCTCAGCTCATACTCTATTCATGTTGCATCACAAAATTTGAACAAGTGCTTTTTGATCCCTCTGTGTGTGGAGAACTCGGAGCTCCGTATTGTCAAGGACTGGCCATTAAAACCTCCCAAGTGCATATCGGTGGAACCAACCCCAAAATCTCGGTCTCACCCAATGCCTAGGGTTGATCTATTTTTCTATCTCGGTACTACCAATTCCATATTCTCGATTACATCGAGTTTCCCTGTCAGCTGACAGCTGATAAACTCGGTGACACCGAAAATTTAGAATCGGTATCACCGACAGTGAAGGGTATATAAGTTGTGGTCTCGAGGGTTTGAAATTTCAATCTTCAATCATCGCACCCCAAACCCTAAGCTGCCGCAAAAGACCCCCTGGTTATCGCCTTGCCTCCCCGTGCGTCTCCGCCACTAGGAATCTTGCCATCGACGGGCATCTTCGCCGTCGTCGCCACCATAGCAGATGCGTCCCCGAGCTAGGGTACGGATTCAATCTTTCTTGCGCTCCCCGTCTGATTCTAACGCAATAAAGTTGATTTTATCTATAAGCCACAATTTGCACAACCTTCTATCCACGAGAAAACTCCGTAGATTAGAGAACCATCGATTTTCTTGGGTTTACATTCTGCCCGATAGAACTCGGTAGAACCAAAGTGAACAAATCGGTATCACCGTTTTGCCTGTCTGTGTTGCCGAGAACTATCTCCGTGAAACCAAGTACTTCTTTTTGGTCTCACCGAAAAGAGTGCCAAGTTTCTGTTAATGGGATAGTCAGTCTCGGTAGCACCGAAATTTTTTGCTTCGGCTGTACCGATTTTCATGCGACAGAATGTAAAATCTTGAAAGTCTTTTGTTCAAACCTTCAAAAATCAGCCTCATTTTGTGATGACTCATCTTCTTCTGCTCTTCTATACTCTATTCATCGGGTCAGTATGTCAAGGTCCGATAGTCAGAATTTGCCAAAGCAGAATGTTGATATGAGTTCAGGCACTAGTCCCGAGTCCAGTTCCTTTTCAGATACAGGCACCCCTAGTTCTCATGGGTTGCCCGAGGCTGCTACTAGGGCTAGGAAAAACTAAATTCAGATGAGGATGATTCAGATTTTGTGCCTAAGGAGGTTCTTGCCAAGAAGCAAGAGAAGGCTGCTAGGAAGTCTGCTAATGAAGCCACCTCTTCCAGGAGGGTGGTTAGCAAAGTATATGCACCTCCTAAATCTATGAGAGCACCTGAGTGTGCCTATGACCGTTGAGCCCCCAAAGAAGTCTATGCCTAAGAAGGCAGGGGAGAAGAAGAAGGACAGAAAGAGGATAATCCATGTTATTGGCAGGCCTACATCTATGTTTGAAGATCTAGAGGAGGCAGCTACTGCTGAAGAGGAGGTAGAGCCAGCTCCTAAGGCCCCACCCAAGAAGAATTCAAAGCTTATGGCAGATGCTATGCCTAAGGCTGCAACCACCAAGAGCACCAAATCAAGAAAACTGTAACTGTTGCTCAGAAATCCAAGAGGTCATCCAGACAGATTCCTGCTTCTAAGAAGAACAAAGGGTCTACCTTTAGAGAAGAAGAGGATGATGACTTGACTAACTTAATGAAGCTTAGGCCACACCTTCCAGTACATAATGCCAGCTATCCACTTGCTGAAGATATGAAGAAGAGGAAGGACTCTGGCTTGAGGGCATGGAGAGCTGCTGATCCATATGCGCAAAGGAAGAAGACATCTATGGAGTACAAATTCTATACCAAAGAGCAACAAGATTTCTATGAGACTGTGTGTTTTGACAAGAGTCCATCTACGAGTGACATGAGGTATGTGGACTGGAAATTCATCAAGGAGAATGAGGACTGCTTGTCCATGTGTCCAAGATAATTTTAACTACATTGGATTGGATGAGTTTGTTGGCAGAGAGTTTACTGCTTGGAATGATGAGATGATCATGCAATTCTACTCCACTTCACATTTCTATGGAGATGGTAGGATTGTATGGATGACTGAAGTTGCAAGATATGAGTCCACCTTTGATGAATGGGCTTCTATCTTAGGAGTCCCAGAAGCTCAATATGGAGATTTGGGTGTCTACTCATAATCCATAGAGAGACACATTGCTATGGAAAACATGTACAAGGAGATCCCTCCTGCTAACGTGAAGTCTCACAGGCTAGGATCTATTTACTTTCTCTAGGCCGGCTTCCGCACCATGAACACCATTCTGAGGCATACTTTGATTCCAATGTCTGGAGATGACAAGATGATTTGAGGCTACTCCATCAACATGTTGATCCACCTTGACAGACACACCAGGATCAGAGTCATGGACTTGATTGTTGAGATAGTCAAGAGGGTTGCTACTGATTAGAAGTGCTCTTGCTGCTATGCACCCTATATCCCGATGCTCAACAACTCCAAGTTGGAGAAGCACATATTTTCTCTAGATCGTCCCCATTTGCCCCTACAGCCAGATCTCGAGAACAATGTTGTGGTGGTTGATGTTGAACATCCCACATCTGCTGCAGCTTAGGCAGAGGCAGAGGAAGTTAGAACCACTAGTGCTCAAGTCCCTAGATCCATAAATGAGCAAATGGATCTGCCGATATCATCAGTTCAGGGTATGTAGAAGGACATTAAGGGTATTCTGGACAACCAGAACAGTCTTGTGAGGATCTTTGAAAATAGGATCAAGACCCTTAATGATAAGGTGGACGGGTTGACTAAGACAGTCAATGAGCTCAAGAAGGAAGTTGACTCTGTGGCTCTTCCTTAGACTTGTTCAGGTGATGATGATGATGAGGAGGAGGAGGATGGATCACCTCTCAAGATAGGCACATAGTTTTCTACTCAGGCCAGATCAGCAACTATGTTAGCTCCAGACTTGAGGCCCTCTTCATCATCTCCTGCTATTGTCACCTCAGCTCCCGCTCCATCAGTTTCAGTTCCTCCAGCTGCCACTCCAACTCCATCCACGACATCTGCAGAGATCTTCGCTGATGCTGTTCTCTTGACTCCTTCATCAACAACCGGAGAAGATCAGCCCAAGAACTCTTAGATATATGCCTTTGAACTTTTTGGTAACTTGTTTCCAAATGGGGAGAAGTATATATAGATCTTTAATCTTTAGGCTTTGAGTGAGAGATCGTTTTGGTGTTTATTGCTTTTTCAAAAAACAATTTTCTTTTGGTTGCTTGTGATACACGTTCTTTGTGTTTGATCATACACTTTATGTGTGATGCTTCTACTTCCTATCATCTTAATGCTTCATGATATGGTCTTTCACCATTTGCTTGATTGTGTTTGCTATGAAGTTCACTCTAATTATTCTCGTACACCACCAAGTTTTATGTGACATGGAATAAGTGCCCCATATACCTAATCGATTGTGCATTTGCATTCAAACGCAAAATCAAAATGATGCACAAATTTAGGGGGAGCTCTTGCTTATCACATACTTCTCACGATGATTATATTCATTGATTATATCATATATTGAAGCTTTGATCTATATGTTCTCATCAATTACCAAAAAAGGGGAGATTGAAAGCACATTTGCTCCCTTGGTAATTTTGGTAGTTTATAACAACATATAAGTCATTCAACTAATGTTTCCACCAAGTATATTTCAGGAAATGTTTAATGATAGGATTTGCAAAAGGATTGTGGATATTGCGGAATACCCCAAGATGCAAGGAAATAGGTTGGCAAGGCTTCAAGCAAGAGGACTCTACATTTTATATTTGTGAGAAATCACTTTGAGCCATAGGAAAGCCAATACTATTAAAATGGGGTAAGCTTTTGTTGGTGAACAAAATGCTCGTACGTGCACAAGTGATAGCCACCAAAAACATCCACAAACTCTCCCACCAAAGTGTGTCCAAACCATTTATTCAAAATCGGTGCAACCAACATTTCCATCCCGGTGCCACCGATTCCAAACCCTAGATATACCCAACCCATCCCTAGTCACTTCGGTGCAACCGATACTGCAATCGCTGCCATCGAGTTGGGCTGCCAATTTTCTATTATGCAAGTTCATAGTGTTGATCCCTCCGAGATTGTTGAATCGGCGCCACCGAGATTGGGCATTCTAACTGTTGGTGACCTTATCGGTGCAACCGAGATTCCTATATCGGTCTCACCTAGATTCAAAAGTTGCAACCTTTTGGTCACTTTGGTACCACCGAGATTAACACATCGGTGTCACCGAGTTGGTCATTTTGTGTGTAACGGTTGGACTTTTGGGGATGCCTATATATACCAAGTCACCACCACCTACTCGAAAGAGAAGCACTCAGAACTATTCCATACTTACCCCATCCAATTTTCTGTGAGAGAACCACAAACCCTTGTGTTGAGGTCAAGGTCTTCCACTCCAACCATATGGATCTTGATTTCTAGCCTCCCCAAGTTGCTTTTCACCAATCTCATCTCTTCCACCAAGCCAAATCTATGAGAGAGTGATTGTGTTATGAGGACTCTATCATCTTGAAGCACAAGAGCAAGGAGTTCATCGTCATTACCGAGCCTATTACCTTTTGGAGGGTGGTGCCTCCTAGATTGGTTAGGTGTCGCTTGGGAGCCTCCTACTTCATGTTGTGGAGTTGAACCAAGAAGTTTGTACTGGCAAGGAGATTGCCTACTTCGTGAAGATCTACCCATAGTGAGGCTTGTCCTTCATGGATGGAAGCTATTATGGAATAGTCAAGGTTGCTACTTTGTGGACCCTTATGGGTGGAGCCCTCCATGGACTCTTGCGACCATTACCCTCCGTGGGTTGAAGACTCCATAAACGTGGATGTACGATAGCACCACCTATCGGAACCACGGGAAAAATCATCGTGTCTACAATTGCGTTTGATCTTTGTACACTATCCCTTCTACTCATGCTTGTTATTATTTTGCCCTGATATACTCTTATACATGCATGTGTAGGGCGTACTTGACTTGCTATGAATGCTAAAACAGCAAACACTAACATTTGGGAAAAGGCAAAACTTTTATTTGGTCAAGTAGTCTAATCACCCCCCTCTAGCACTACTTTCGATCCTACAACCGGCTGCACTAGTCTTGAACCCCATCATTGATGGATACATGCTATGTAAAGTGCTAATGGACGGTGGTAGTGGTCTTAACCTTATATACGAGGCCACCCTAGAAAAAATACACTTCGACCAATATCGCATCGAACATAGCGACACAACCTTCCGGAGAATTATCCCAGGGAAAGAGGCACGTTGTTCTAGATGTATCATCCTGGACGTGGTGTTTGGCACGCCCGAAAACTACCGATCCAAAGAACTTCTCTTCCACATTGTTCCCTTCCCATGTGTTTATCATGCCCTATTGGGATGTGTTTCCTTTACAAAGTTCTAGGCTATACCCCATTACGGGTACATGAAACTCAAAATGCCAGGGCAAAACGGAGTGACCACGATCGCTAGTGATCCGAACATAGCCCTTCTTTCACTGCCAGGGTAAAACGGCAGCACTCGGCCTCGAGGCATTAGCGTAAACTTTCACTGTCAAAGAGTTGACCACCTTACGGTCGACAGTTAATAAGGACGATGTGATTCTAAGCAAAAGGCCCAAGTCCATGTCCTTTAAACCTGTAGAGGAAATCGTTAAATTTTAGGTACATCCAACGGACCACAATAAGACAATGTTCGTCGGAGCCAAGCTCGATCCCCTCGTGAACGAAGCACTATGGAATTTTCTCCGCGAGAACTGGGACATTTTTGCCTGGCATCCTTCCGATAAGCCTGGAATCCCACGTTGGCTCGCCGAACACAAGTTAAACATTATCCCAGGCTTTAAGCCCGTGAAACAAACTTTGTACCGCTTCTCCGAGCCCAAACGACAAGCCATGGGTGAAGAATTAGCTAAACTGCTCGAGGCCGAATTTATTCGGGATATTAAACACCCTGAGTGGCTAGCAAACCTGGTGATGGTACCTAAGAAAGACAAGTCCTGGCAGTTGTGCATCGACTTCAAAAACCTCAACAAAGCCTGCCCCAAGGCCCTTTCCCCTTACCATGAATAGACCAGATCATTGACGCCATAGCTGGACACGATTTTTGTTGTGTTTCTCGATGCTTACTCCGGATACCATCAAATTAAAATGAAGGAATCTGATCAAGCGGCTACTGCATTCATCACCCCCTATGGGCCATTCTACTTCAACATGATGCCTTTCAGGCTAAAAACCGTCGGGGCCACATACCAGCGCATGATTCAAACCTGTGCCATGACACAGGTCGCTAAGACTATCGAGACATACGTGGATGATGTGGTAATCAAAACGAAACACGTCGGCCAGTTGATCGACGACTTACAGAAAACCTTCACTAGTCTACGTGAATATGATATACGGCTCAATCTAGAAAAATGTGTATTCGGAGTCCCCTCTAGTAAGTTGCTTGGATTCATCGTCTCCCATAGAGGAATAGAGGCAAATCCACCTAAAATCCATGCTCTATTAGAACTTGCAATTCCCACAAAGATGAAGCATGTCCAGAGGCTAGCTGGGTGCGTAGCGGCGTTAAGCCGCTTCATCTCCTGCCTCGGAGAAAATGCTTTGCCGCTCTATAAGCTGCTCAAGCAGACCAACAAGTTTGAATGGACCGATGAGGGAGAGACTGCGTTAGAAGAAATCAAAATACCACTGGCAACCAATCCCATACTCACGACACTAGGCGCCGGTGAGCCCATGTTATTATACATATCGGCCACCAACAATATCGTCAGCGCGGTGCTCGTCATTGAATGAGATGACGAGTGACATAAATTCCAGACTCAGAAACCGCTATATTATGTTTCATAAGTGCTAACGCAGTGCAAGTCCAGATACCCACATTACCAAAACATAGCCTATACATTATTCATGGCGTCGATGAAACTCAGACACTACTTCCAAGAGTGTGCGGTAATAGTGGCATCATAGGTCCCCCTGAATGATATAATCAACAACTGGGATGCCACCATCCGCATACACAAATGGGCCATTGAGCTCCTCCCCTTCGAAATAACCTACAAGCCACGTCGTGCCATTAAATCTCAGGTACTGGCGGACTTCCTGGCTAAATGGACAGAGGCCGAGCTCCCTAAGGAATACAGTGCATACTCCCATTGGACAATCTACTTTGATGGATCCAATATGTTGGCCAGACTAGGGGCTGGAGTTATCCTTACATCCCCCACAGGCGACAACAGGCCATACATGTTGCAAATCATGTATGTTTACTCCAACAATGCAGCCGAATATGAATCGCTCTTTCATGATCTTCGGATGGCGATATCAATGGGCATACGACGGCTAGAGGTACGGGGAGACTCAAACTTGGCAATATCCCAAATGAACGGCATGTTCGACGCCAAGAATTCGAAGATGGCGGAATATAGAAACGCCGTCCTCAAGATATCTGCTCGGTTCGAGGGGTTGGAATTCCACCACGTCGCTCGTGACAACAACCAAGACGCCGACATACTTGCCCGTATGGGAGCCAAGGGCGATCCAGTCCCGACAAAGATCTTTCTAGAGCAGCTCTGTAAGCCCTCCCTAGTGTGGCAGGACGACAACAATGGTGTCGGTCCGAATACGGTAGACGAAGTTGTTCCCCCCATAAACGAGCCAGACGATGGCATTATCGGCGGCTCTGCGATAAATGAAACGCCCTCCACTCATGAGGTAATCAAATTAATTGCGCCATGGACTAAGCCCTTCCTCGTTACCTTCTTCACCAGGAACTCCCCGACGATCAAATCGAGGCACGACGCATAGTTCAGCGATCCAAGGCCTACAAAGTACAGGAGGTGAGTTGTACAAGAAAAGCACAACCGAAATATTACAGAGGTGTATATCCGAGGAACAAGGACAGGATCTCCTCGCCGAAATCCACGTAGGCATGGGCGGGCATCACGCCGCGGCTAGATCCCCTGTCAGCAAGGCCTTCTGAGCTGGTTTCTTTTGGCCTACGGATCGGATGGACGCCCAGTCACTTGTTCAACATTGCGTAGGGTGTCAACTCTTCGCAAATCAAAGTCACATGCCCCCTATAGATCTTCGAACTATTCCGATCACCTGCCTTTCGCGGTTTGGGGGTTGGACATGGTCGGACCCCGTAAAGGGGGAACCAAGAAAAATAAATACCTACTGGTCATGGTTGACAAGTTCACCAAATGGGTAGAAGCAAATCCCGTTAAGTCGGCTAAATCCGGACCAGTGATCGACTTTATATCTAGCGTAGTACACCATTATGGTGTCCCGTATAGTATAATAACAGATAATGGATCCTACTTCTTGACCCAAGAGGTCAAGGACTGGTGTGCAAAAATGGGCATAAAGCTTGATTATGCTTCGGTCTATCATGCGTAGACCAATGAACAGGTCGAGCAAGCAAACGGTCTCATTATGAGCGGCGTCAAGCCACATTTGGTCCGATCTCTTCACGAGTACGGCTGCCATTGGGTGGAGGAACTCGACTCCGTTCCATGGGGCCCGCGTACCACCCTGAAAAGATCAACAGGTTACACACCATTCTTTATGGTCTATGGGGCAGAGGCAATCCTCCCTTGCGATATTATCCCCGAATCACCCAGAGTGCGCATGTACGAGGAAAAGGAGGCCGAGTCGGATCAGCAAGACGACTTAGACGCCTTGGAGGGATAGCGTGACATAGCTCTGGCTCGTTCCACTCTTTACCAATAGCAAGCTCGACGTTACCAAAGTAGGGAGGTCAGGGCAAAAGCATACAACGTAGGCGAACTCGTCCTACAGCTCCTGGAGAAACAGAAGCATAAACTCAACCCAAAATGGGAGGGTCTTTTCATCATCGACGAAGTACTCGCAGGAGGTGCCTATCGTTTGCGGAGTCCATCCAATAACCGCCTTGAACCAAACACATGGAACGCAACTCGTCTTCAGTGCTTCTACGGATAAACCGGTGTCGTCTAAACTCCACCACATTTTTAAGTTTTTCCCCTTGTTATTTTTTCCTTTTTTCTTCTTCCCTTCCCGTTTTGTTGTTTGACAAGGCCAATTTCTCTTGTTACCCTCTGTTCGGCTGAACCAATATTGTACTAAAGATTATCGGCACACACCATAAAGTGTTAAATCCAATCACAACACGTGGGGGCTTCTTCTAGTAGACAATTTTTTTACTACAAGTATTTATTACAAGTATTTGCTCACACTTACCAGGTGCACATGTTTCTTTTGTCATCTTCTAGTCATCATATGCATCAATTCGAACTAAGACTTTGCCAAGCTAGGTTGCCTTGTTTCTGTGATTACTCTCTATGTTCTCGATTGTTCCGCTAGAGAGTAAAGGGAGCACCTCTGTGATTGTTACGACCGGGTCATCCGGACACGTACCTCAGACGGGTGAAGCCTAAAGCAAGCTATCTTACATAGAAAATTGGTCGTCTATGGAAGAAACACTTTATATGGCTCTAGTAGTTCTCACCGCTGTTTAGGTCTTTTCTTCCCAAAGAACAATTAGCCACATACTGAAAGTATGTGGACTTCTATCTACGATCTTCGTAGAGCCAGATGAAAGGTATCGATAGAGGTACTATATTCCTCATAAGATGTTTCTTATGCTAAGTAGTAATATAACATATCTTTCTGTGTGCTTTCTGTCTGTTCGCACCACATGGCCGGATTGCATGGTTCCCCGAATACAGTTCACTCTTTTGGAGGGACAAATAAGTAGGAACACTCCCGCGCTCTTCGCACGGGCGGTAGAAGCCGATGACCGGTTAAGACAAAGTTTACAACACAAATTTTGGCCACACATACATATAAATTACATGTGCGGCTACTGATCGAGATTATGGATTATGCTGTTAAGGGGTAGTCCGCTTGCGAAAGACGGGCGACAGGCATCACCTGGTCATACACCAAGTGGAGTGGCACTTCTTTTCTATCCGATCCCACGGGAGCAACCCGCGCCACATGCTCGGGGTTAAGTCCGGTGAAACGTGTCTTGATCATTGCCCATGCTTCCCGTGCTCCCTCACGGCAAGCCAAAGTCTTCCACAGCTCGAACCTATTTAGAGCCCCCTTGAATCGATCCACGAGTGCGGCTAGCCCTTCAATTGGTTGTTTGGCAGGCCATAGTGCCTTCACCATTCCTTTCATTACTTTCCACACGCGCCCGTGGAGAGAGGTCAGCTCCTTTAGGAGGTCTCCCTAGTACGATTCGATCTCCTCTTCAGGATGCCTAGAGAGGAGGCCTGTACATAAGGCAACAGCATGCTTACCATTATTCCCTACATCAGAAATATTTGCTAATAATATAATTGTACTTACCGAACATGCCCCTCTGCAGCTTTCGGTTTTCTTCTTGAGCTTGGGCCAATTGAATCTTAAAACTCTTAATTTCTTCGGCCCGCTTTTGCACAACAAGGCAGCCAGCCTAGTGCTAGGACTCGACATACCTCTGAGAGTCTCGGGCTTCTTCCAACTGCCTTTCCATGTGCCCGATTGATTCGGCTGCTACACGAATCTGTGTGTTAGGCATGATGGTACATTAAGATTAGCAGTAAATGCACACTCACCATGGTCCTCCCGCGTGAAGCTCTTTACTTGTGCCAGTTCGGCCTTCACGAATTGTACTTCAGTGCGGCTCTCCTCGAGCTCCTTGGTCAATTTCTTAGACTATTGCTTTGAGGCCTGCGTGAGCAGTCAAACAGTGCGGATATCCTTAATTCATTTATTTCAACACAAATTAAGGCTCGAGGGCTACTAGGCTTGCACAAATGTTCCGATACTATAAGACCTGATCACTTACTTGTATGATGGTTGTTATCAACTTCATAGTTTCGCCAAACCCAGCCCGGGCGGCACCAAGGTGCACATCCTCTGAGCATAGGGCGTCAAACTCCTGTTCGCAGAAAATTAGGTGCCACATGGCTTCCCATCATTACCGATGATGCATGGAACTCTCCACCTCCAATTTGGTGACGGATAGACCATCACCAGAATCGTCGGACGCTGGATTGGCCATGGGGGCTTCTGTAGCAGAAGCCGCATGGGTCATGGCTCGGGAACTTCAGTAGGAGAGGATTGGGCGTTTAGCCTAAGTATTTCAATGAAACAAACTGCTGTAAGAGTCTATTGATCGCAACGATTAGCGAATAACTGAACAATGTACCTTTGGGATGAGCGGGCAGGTAGATTCGTCCCCATAACCGGCTCCTTCGTAGGATCCCTATTGGCCTCCAACTCGGCCACAACTTCGGCTGCCGGTGTATGGCATGCGGATCGGCGTCGTTTGGGTGTCGGGACCGGGATGTCCGAGGCACTCTTGGTAGCTGGCCTCTTGTGGGAGGATCTTTTCTTCTTGCCCACAGCAAGGATGGAGAATGACCCAGGGGAATCAACTATGATAGCCACCGGGGTTTGGACGATGTTGTCCTGGAAATAGAATCCATTTTCGAAGTGAAGAAGATCTGGGTCCTCGCTGAAACTCGGATCATTGTCGCGTGAATGGTTCTCGGGCCGACGAGCCAGATAGTTGACTGTCTCGATGAAACTCCTCCATTCCTGTTCACGCCAAGCTTCGGTCAAACAAAGTGCGGAACGGAAACCCCAAACTATTTTCATGTTTGAAAGAGAAAGGCTTACCCATTCGATGGGATTGTCACCCGAATATCCTTCCTTGGTTGACCGCCGAACAAAGTCTTCTTATCTCCTTTGTACAGGTCGGCAAGTGTGGCGGCCAACGCCATCGGATTGGCGGAACCTTGCTTTCGGGAGTGCATGGTGTCGCTTGTCCTGTTGTATTGCCATAAGGGGTGTACCCTCTATTGGAGGGGCTGCACACATTGGGAGATGGCGGCGGCCATGATGTCGATCATGGTCAGTTGGTGGTGGACGAGCATCCGCACCTGCGCGGCTAGGCACCGCACTTCAACACTTTCCTCTTGGGACGAACTCCTTGGCCGCCAGTTTTACCTCTTCTTCGGGAGGACGTCGAAGTATTCGGGAAGACCTGTCCGAGTTGGCTCGAAGAGGGGTACATCTTCAATATAAAACCATTCCCAGGTCCATTCTTCGGATTTCTTCTGTGTGCCTGCCGGATACTCCATCCCCGCTATGTGGCACACTTCGGCTCCGCCGACCTCCAAAATTGTCTTGTCCTAAGTTTGGGGGATGAGACAGAAGTATTTGCTCCACAAACCAAAATGCACTTCGCACCCCAAGAGCATCTCGCACAGAGAGACGAAGCCCGAGATGTGTAATATGGACCTTGGAGTAAGGTGCTGGAGTTGGATCCCGTAGAACTGTGGGGACCCCGACTCAAAAGTCATGATAACCGAATGCACGTGTATAGTGATCCCAGAGATCAATGCTCACTCAACACACAGAAGCTGAATAACAAGAGTCTTACATCCCCATTTAATGTCTTAAACAAATAGAGACCATGAAGGTCTAGTCTTACACAGATAGGGCCACGAGGGCCAAACACTTAAATAGAACAAGAAGCGGAAATCTTTGTCGAAAGCGTGAACCCATGCCATCTGCCTTAACCTACAGGCATTAAGACTAGGGAGCGTCCTAGTTCGCATGTTCTCCAACGAACTCTTCAACATACTCCTGTTCTTCCATGCCTGGCCAATTAAATAACCAGTGGCAAGCCAATGAGTACTTTGAATATACTCTTAAACAACCCAAGTTGTGGAACAAGGTAACAATGATGCATGATATAACACTAAATAGGTAATTTTGCGGAAAGCTAATTTTGAATGCAAATGACATGATCAAGTAACTAGTAAGGATGCGTCAACAATAGGCAATATCCATATGAACAAGTTACGAATACCATCATAAGTTGGGGTTGAACCCTCGTGTTCATTCATCATGCTAAGTCATCGGACATAGCCCACTTCCCATGCTAAGTCATCGGACTTACCTCAAGTACCATCTTGTCACCATCACATCCATATTCACACCAAGTTCCCCAAAAAAATCCGGACATAGTTTAAGAAGGACCTCCAACTGTCCATGACCGCCGACGCGGCTATTTGAATAGTTTTATACTCTGTAGAGGTTGCACACTTTACCCACAAGACTCATGGAACTTCCGTGTCATCCATGACTCACGGTATATAACATACCCGAGGTAAGCACCCGAACAATGCCTTTCCCCTAGTGATACTAAACAAAGAGTCCACCCGATTGGTACCCAACCCTCACGATGTACATCACACGAGCCTCGCTCTAAATCGTACCATCCATGAGGGGACCAACGGTGTGCCTGGTGCCTGTGAATACAGCGCATGATCGTACATACCAGTACAACCCCGTATCGAGAGTGACCACGCCAATCCCACCACTAGTAATGCGGGCTCCTTGCCAGTACCCACCAAGGTAATCAACAAAGCCCCGTCCCATAAGGGGTATCGCGCTTGGGCATGTAAGGTTAGGACGGTCAGCAGACCTTAAATCTAATCTGCTTTTTAAAACACACACACTCACGGATCTTTCTCCGATACACCACTGCTTTCTCAAGTGGTCACCCATCTCATCATTAACTCCCTCGGGCATTAGTGGCACCCGACGGGTTTTTTGAAAAAGTATTTGAAATCATTTGTGTCCTCATCACCATGCATAATTCCCGATCCCACTTGCATAGCATCTACTAGCATCCTATCTACACCCACCCGCATAACCCTCATAAGGTGGTAGGGTCATGCACGATGCAAGTGTCAACAATAAAAGCATCGGAGGCACCCCACCGAAGGGAAGCACCATAACATGCTCAATCATCAAAACAACAAGTGCTATATGAAATGCATGAAAAAGTTTCTTAACATGGTCAAAGGGTTGCTTGGCTGGCTTAACAAAGTCTCCGGGGTCTTCGAAGTCTTCGTGTCCAACTTCTTCGTCAACCGCGCAATCATGATCAATCATCGAAACAACAAGTGTTATATGACATGCATGAAAAAGTTTCTTAACATGGTCAAAGGGTTGCTTGCCTGGCTCAACAAAGTCTCCGGGGTCTTCAAAGTCTTCCTGTCCAACTTCTTTGTCAACCGCGCAATCTATCGTCGCAAAATAAAGCGATAAAAATAGGCAACACACCAAACCAGAGCACACAAACTACTATCAAAAATGTTAACCCACTCTGATAAATACTAAATGTCATACTAAAAATATTTCCTGAGGGTTTGGTTGTTAAAAATATTTTGGAAATAAATTGATAGAGGCAAAAAGGTGCCTAAATATAGGTTTTAAAATAAAAGAGTACTAAAATATTTTCAAACATTTTCCCAAATGGCACTAATAAATTCTATGGATTATTTCAAGAATTTAGGTGAAGGAATTATTGGATTTAGATAAATATTTAAATCTGTGGAATTTTTGGAAGATAAAAGAATAAAAGAAAAAGGGAAAAAGGGTCCTCTGCCCTTACGAGCCAGAACGACCCAGCTGAACCAGCCCATAGGGGGGAAGCCGACCCAGGCTTGGCACCGCATGCGGCGGGTTTGTTTTTAAACCTGCCTGCGGCCCAGGCCTGCCAGCGAGAGGGGAGGGGGCGAGGGGATGACATGTGGGCCCCACCTGCCATCCCTCTCCTCGCGTTAGGAGTTGCGTAGGGCTCACCGAAGGCGCTCCAGGCCACAGCGGATGGCGCAGAGGGCACCGGCATGCTCGCGAGGCACCCACGCATCGGTGGGAGGTCGCGGAGTCGCTTGGGGTAGAGGGGAACACCGGTGAGGGGAGAGGAGCTCGATGGCGAAGAGGGTATGCGTCGGGAGAGGGCTCCCGACCACGGGGGAGAGCATGCTAGGCATGGGGAGGAAGCGGCCGAGGAAGGGGGCGAACAAGGAGAGAGGAGCAGGAGGAGTGCGGAGGCCTATTTATAGGCGAGCGCCAGCTCACCGTGGACGTGGTGCGCCGATTAGCTCGGGGTGCTCGCCACAGGCCGCGGGGAAGGGAAAGAACGTGCCCGGGGTGTTCATGGGGAGGTCTAGGCCAGGGGGAAGAGGAGAGAGAGGCGGGGGCGCGCGCGTGCAAGCCCGCTGGTTGGCCAAGCCGCACGGCGCCGGGCACGCGCAGGAGCCGCCGAAGAGAGAGGGAGGAGGGGGCCGACCATGCGGCGTGTTGTGGATGTCGAGGGGAGCAGAGGGGACAAGGTGGGGCGGCCCGAGGCTGTCGAGGATACCCGTTGGCCAGCGGCTACAGTGCGGGTGCGCACTGTAGCGCGCTCCAGAGCGCGAGCTCTGCATGCCAGGGCATCTCTTTGGCACAATGGCGCGTCCACTAGTGTCCTGAGGATCTAGGGAAGGGGGTTTAAAAATGTGGAATAGGCATTGGATGCTCTGGTGATGCCTTAGGGTGGAAGGAAAAGGGGAGAGGGGGAAGAAATGGTGCTACCAGGGGTGAAAATGGGGGTTTTACGCCACCTCCCAGTGACTTGAGGACACGGGTTTTTTACTGGAGGTGAAGGGTGACTACAAGAGGCTCTGGTAAAATTTTGGGGGCAAGGCTAAAAGGTTAAGGGTTGGAAATGGTAGTTTTACCATTTCACCAGAATGTGTTTGATGGTGCTTTGGGCAAGAAAACTTTACCACCTTACTGAGATACTTACCAAGGTCAAAGGCTAGGTCACACTGAGAGGATCCACCAAGTTTGAGCTCAAGAGGAGAAAGTTGACAATGAAGATTTGTTAAACCCTAGAAATTTGCAGAATCAGGTTTTTGTAGATCTATTGATGCTAGGCTTTTACCCTTGATGCACCACTTAGTGTATCATCACTATTTGGTCATTAGAGCATGCCCACAAAGTTTGAGGCCAAGGGGAGACACTTCATAATGTAAAGTTTCTCAAATTTGATTCTGGACAGGGATGGTTTTGGGATGTTTTCATGAAGCAAATAAGCTTGGATTGAGGTGAAACATTGCATGATCATCACCTATGATAGTGTTGACTTGTTGGAATTTTCCTGGAATTTATTGAGAATATTTCTTATAGAAATATTCCAAAAGTTGGATTTGAACAGAAAGGGTTTTGAGGAGTTCTGCTCCTGATTTGATCATGCCCTTGTGTTGAAACTCATATGTATGGAAAATATATGTGCACTGAGTTTCCCTAAATTTTCTCAAATATTTTCAAAGCATAAAAATACTTTTTCCCTAAGAAAAACCATTTCTAGCCTTAAGAAAAAGCCTTTAAATAAAATATGAAAATAATCTTTAAAAATAATATTTTGTGGTTTTGGGAAGTCTTATATATAGTGGGTTTGAAATAAATCCTTTGGAAAAGAAGGATCCACATAATTTGAGGACTTGCAGTGCAAACCTCAATTCAGGGGGTTTTGAAAACCTAATCTGAATAAATCATTTTTGGTTAATTTTTTGTGATAAAAATAGTTTTGGGCACTATTCGCATGGCATGATTGTTGGGCAAGAGGTTTGGGACAGGGAGGATGAATAGGAAGTGGAATAGAATCTACGAGTGCCATAAACACAATCTTCAATCAAGCAACATCATTGCAAACAAGCACAAGCACTTTGAAAAAGTTTTAGAAATTTTAATAACCCAAACATATCAAGGTGCTACAAACACAGGGTGTGACAGACCTTCCCCCCTTACAAGATTCTTGTCCCCGAGATTCCTATGATAAGCACTAAAAAGATAAGGGAACTCAGATCTAAGATAATCTTCATGCTCCCAGGTTGCTTCAGCTTCATTGTGGTTGCTCCACTGGACCTTGAAGTACTTGATGGTGCGGCTTCAGGTGCAGCGCTCGGCTTCATCGAAAATGTGAACTGGCCTCTCACGATAAGTGAGGCCTCGCTGAAGATCGATGGCTTGATGGTCGATATCCTTGTAGAAGTCGGGGCGGTTGGGAACTTGCATACACATCCGGAGTTGCGACACATGGAAGACGTTGTGCACCTCTCACAGCTCGGAAGGTAACTCTAGCTGATAGGCAACTTGTCCTCGTCTTGCGGTGATCTTGATGGGGCCGATGTATCTGGGTGCGAGCTTCCCTTTGACGTGGAAATGCATAGTTCCCTTAAGAGGCGTGACTCAAAGGTAGACGTGATCTCCATTGTTGAAGCTTAGTTCTCGGCGGTGAGAGTTGGCACAACTCTTCTGTCTTGCTTTGGCGGTTTTTAGGCACTCTCGAACGAGTCGGACTTACTCTTCGGCTTCACGGAGGATGTATGGCCCAAAAATTAATCCTTCTCCGGTCTCTGACCAGCTGAGCGGAGTACGGCACTTGCGTCCATACAACACCTCAAATGGTGCCATCTGAAGACTCGCCTGGAAGTTGTTGTTGTAGGAGAACTCGGTGAACGGTAAGCAATCTTCCCACTTGGCCCCATACGCCAAAACACAAGCGCGGAGCATATCTTCGAGTATCTAATTTACTCACTCTGTTTGCCCACCGGTCTGGGGTTGAAAGGCAGTGCTTAAGGAGATCTTGGTTCCCATAGCTTCTTGAAACATCTTCCAGAATCTTGAGGTGAACTGGGTGCCTCGATCCGACACGATCTCCTTAGGAACTCCGTGAAGACTCATGACACGCTCAATGTAGAGACTGGCTAGCTTGTTACCATCATAGTTGGTCTTGACAGGAATGAAATGGGCTACCTTGGTCAAGTGATCGACAATGACCCAAATGGAATCATGTTCTTTGCTCGACCTTGGTAATCTGGTGATGAAATCCATCCCGAAGTTGTCCCACTTCCATTCAGGCACTTTGAGAGGTTGCAATAGCCCAGCAGGTCACTAATGCTCAAATTTAACTCTCTGGCATATGTCACACTTAGCCACGAACGTGCTATCTCCCGTTTCATTCCATGCCACTAGAATCTTGTCTTTAGGTCTTGATATATCTTGGTTCCTCCAGGATGAATGGAGTAGGGAGTGTCATGAGCTTCTTGCAAGATTAGATTCTTGAGCTCCTCTTTGTTGGGTACGCAGATGCGATTCCCGAACCATACAAGTCCTTGTTCTTCCATCGAGAATCCTGGGGTCTTGCCTGCCTTAATCTTCCTCTTGATGCCTTCAATGCTCTCATGTCCCTTCTGAGCTTCTTTGATATCATCCATCAAGGTAGGCTTTGCTTTGAGGTTGGCAAGGAATCCGAGGGCAACCAGTTCCATGCCGAAGCTCTCAACTTCTTCATACAGGGCGGGTAGCCTTTCCTTAATCATAGCATTCAAGGAACAAGTCTTTCTGCTTAAGGTGTGTGCTACCATGTTGGCCTTTTTGGGGTGGTATTGAACACTGAGGTTATAATCCTTGATCAACTCCAACCATCTTCGCTGCCTCATGTTCCATTCCCTTTGAGTGAATATATACTTCAAACTCTTGTGGTCTGTGAATATCTCACATCGCTTCCCCAGAATGTAGTGTTGCCATGTCTTCAAGGCATGAACTACGGCTGCCAACTCGAGATCATGAGTTGCGTAGTTCTCTTCATGAGGACGTAGCTGTCTGGATAGATATGCTACGACTCTACCTTCTTACATCAGAACACCTCCAAGTCCGGTTCTTGATGCATCACAATATAGCACAAACTCCTTGTGAATATCGGGGGTGGCCAAAACAGGGGTTGTGGTCAATCTCTTCTGAAGCTCCTGGAAGCTTTCCTCGCACTTAAAAGTCCATTCAAACTTCTTGTCCTTCTTCAAAAGCTGGGTCATGGGTCGGTCAATGCTTGAGAACCCTTCCACAAACTTGTGGTAATATCCCGTGAGTCCGAGGAAGCTCCTAACTTCCTTCACGGTGGTTGGGGTTTGCCATTCAGTCATGGCTTCAATCTTGGCAGGATCCACTGACAATCCTTCCGCAGTCAACACATGACCCAAGAATCCATCTTCATGCAGCCAAAATTCACACTTGCTAAACTTGGCATAAAGCGGGTGCTCTCAAAGCTTCTCTAGGACCAATCTCAAGTGTTCCTCATGCTCTTCTTCAGACTTGGAGAAGACAAGTATGTCATCAATGAAGATGACAATGAACTTGTCCAAGTACTCCATGAAGACCTTATTCATGAGATACATGAAGTAGGCTGGGGCATTAGTTAACCCAAATGACATGACCGTGTATTCATACAGGCCATATCGGGTTACGAACACCGTCTTTGGAATGTCTTGGGGTCTGATCTTCAGCTGGTAGTACCCAGACCTGAGGTCGATCTTGGAGAGTACCTTGGCTCCATTTAGCTGATCAAACAGGTCTTCAATCTTAGGGAGTGGGTACTTGTTCTTTATCGTGACCTCATTGAGAGAACAGTAATCAACACAAAGTCTCATAGTTTCGTCCCTCTTTGACACAAACAAAACAGGTGATCCCCAAGGAGAGGCAATAGGGCGAATACATCCTTTTCTGAGCTGCTCTGCTAGTTGCTTCTTCAATTCAGCCAACTCTTTGGATCCCATCCTATAGGCCTTCTTATAGATGGGCCTTGACCCGGGCATAAGCTCAATGATGAACTCAATGTCACGGTCAGGAGGCATTCTGGGTAGCTCATTAGGAAACACATCCGGGTACTCAGATACCACCGGCACTTGATCCAACTCAACTCCTGATAGGCAGTTAGCCTAAGGGTTTTGAGTGGAGGCAGGGATGGGAACATACTTGACTTCCACTCCTTGGCTAATGGTCATGGTGACAATCCTCTTGGCACAGTCTAACATGCCTTGGTGCTTGGTTAACCAGTCCATGCCTAGGATCACATCCAAGCCTTCTGACTTCAGGATGATAAGATCCGCTAGGAAGTCTACCCCATTGATGTTAATCTCAACTCCCTTAGAACCTATCCCAGACTTCATAACTAAATCGGGGGTTTGTATCAACATATGACTACCCAGGGGTGTAGGCTTCATGCCACTCTCTAAAGCAAACTTTTGGGTGACAAAAGAATGCAAAGCTCCACAATCAAACAATACTATTGCTGGGGTTGAGTTGACGAGGAACGTACCCTAGAGATGTGTCCTGGCTAGCCACATCCAAAGCAAGTGACTTGTCCAGGGTTGTTGTTGAAGTTCCTGCCACCGTTGTTGTTATTGGGGTTGTTGTTGTAAGCTGGCCGGGGATTGGCATATTGCTGAGGCTGGTAGCTCGGACGAGGCGTAGGAGGTCTAGCCTACTGTGGTTGACAGGTTGGCTTGGCTGGGGCTGGCTGCCAGGAGCGAGGCTTCTGGTTGCTTGAGCTACCCTTGCTGATCATCTTGCGCTTGCAAGTGTCGTCTATGGCACGACGCTTGTCTTCCAGCATGAGGGCCTTGTTCACCAAGTCGAAGAAGGTACGATAGTCGCAGACGATGAGCTGATACTGCAGGACCTATTGAAGTCCTTCCATGAAGCGTTCCTTCTTGGCAGCCTCCGTGCTGACATCTTCAGGTGCATACCTTGACAGCAGGTTGAACTTCTGCAACTACTCCTTGACAGAGCCACTTCCTTGCTTCAGCGCTCAGAATTCTCTCTTCTTGATAGCCATGATCCCAGAAGGAATGTGGGTGGTGCGGAATCCTTCCTTGAAGTCATTCCAAGTGATCACATGTTCTCCTTGCATGACCTTGAATCCATTCCACCAAGCTCGGACGGTACCTCCGAGGCAGTGAGAGGCATAAAGCACCTTCTCACGATCCTCATTGCAATTGACCAGTGCAAGGAGGTCCTCGATGGTGCGGATCCAGTCATCAGCATCCAATGGTTCAGCAGTCTCGGTGAAGGTTGGGGGCGAGTTCCTCATGAACTCAGACAGCATGGAGCGGCCATTGTCATTCCTGCCTTGCTGTTGGTTGCTCACAAGAGCCTGAGCCATCTGCTGGATAGCAGCATTGTTGGCCTCGAACTCCTCCCGGAGAACTTGGAGAAATGGAGCTATTTTCATGTTCTCCGGTGGAGGTGGTGGCAAGGGAAAGCCGCCTTGTGGCCGCTCCTGGTGTCCTCCAGCGTGAGCAGCACCACCAGGTCCCTGTTACTGGCTTGAGTTGCCGGCATCAGGGTGGTGAAGGAGCTATTGCGAGTAGCAGTCACCATCCTGTTTTGAGCAGCCAAGTCAAAAAACTAGGATAGACGAGAGGAAAAGCAACAATGGAAAAGCGCGCCTAAGGGGGTTGGTCAAGTGCAAGTGTGTTAAGACAAAAGTTGAAGGACCAACATACATTAAGATAGACGATGGAGTCGCTTACATGTTGCCTAAGGCAAAAGCGCGACATGCATCGGAACACAAACAATAAAACAAACAACAAGCACACACGGTTTCATATGAACCATTACATGGACTCAATTTCGCATGAGGGGTACATGGCTGATCCTACCCTAGGGGTTCTCAGACTCCGGTGGTGGAGTGCTCGGTCTCGTAGTCACGCTCCTCTGGATCTTCCTCCTGTTCATCATCTGAACGGGAATCATTCCCGGTCGAAGGGGTTGGGGAATGAGGAGGTCCATCCCAACGATGCTTTTCAGGCAGGTCGATGAAGAGCTCATGGTACTCCTTTGCACTCATGCAACGACGATGTGTAGGTGCATCACTAGCTGGGGGTACTCCTCCTCACTAAGCGACAACTGGTCGTCCTTCAGGGCTCCATCCTTCTTGATCTTGTCTGGCTTCGTCTTGGCTTGCCGAAGTAGCTCTCGGATGTGGTGAAGTTCCACGTGGAGCTTCACAGACTCCTTCATCAGGTTATGAACCAGGCAATCGACAGAGAGGCTGAAGTAGGTCTGGAACCTGAGTGGTTTTCCATCCTCCTTGGTCGGGATTAGCATCCAACCCTCGCCAAGGTCATCCTTCCTGAAGGGAAGGTAGCGAGTAGCCGGCTCATCACCCATCTCCGGAATGATGTCTCGAAGGTGTAGGAGTGCCTTGCGTGCATCTATCTCGACCGCAAGTATCATGGTCTCCATCCGTGGTCCTTCAAAGAACTAACTGGTCGGGGAGTCATTTGCCTTCATGACCACGTCCACGTGGTACTCGTTCGTGAGGGCATCGACCCAGTGCTCTTTGTAGAGGAAAATGGGTGCTTGGCGAATCTGGCACTTCTCCAGGTTGTCCCGAAGGAGAAAGGGAAAGCCGGATGTCTGGAAGGCTTCGGGTACGATGACCATCTACAAAGGTTTGAAAGGTGGAGAGTTAGTTGAGTGTTGTGTGAAGATGAGAAGAGGTAAATAGTGCAGAATTCCTAAGTACAAATGCTAGGCTTAGTTTTGAAAGTCGGTTTCATCCTAACTGACGTCCATGCTAACTAAGGGCTTCCTATAGTCAGGATGACTCTGATACCAGCTCTGTGGGGACCCCGACTCATAAGTTGTGATCATCGAATGTACGTGTACAGTGATCCCAGAGATCAATGCTCACTAAACACACAGAAGTTGAATAACAAGAGTCTTACATCCTCATTTAACGTCTTACACAAATAGAGACCATGAAGGTCTAGTCTTACACAGATAGGGCCACGAGGGCCAAACACTTAAATAGGACAAGCAGCGGAAATCTTGGTCAAAAGCGTGAACCCATGCCATCTGCCTTAACCTACATGCATTCTGACTGGGGAGCATCCTAGTTCGCATGTTCGTCTCCAACGAACTCTTCAACATACTCATGTTCTTCCATGCCTGGCCAATTAAATAACCAGTGGCAAGCCAATGAGTACTTTGAATGTACTCGCAAGCAAGCCAAGTTGTGGAACAAGGTAACAATGATGCATGATATAGCACTAAATAGGTAATTTTGCGGAAAGCTAATTTTGAATGCAAATGACATGATCAAGTAACTAGTAAGCATGCGTCAACAATAGGCAATATCCATATGAACAAGTTATGGACATCATCATAAGTTGGGGTTGAACCCTCGTGTTCATTCACATGCTAAGTTATCGGACTTAGACCCCTTCTCATGCTAAGTCATCGGAGCTAGCTCAAGTGCCATATTATCACCATCACATCCATATTCACACCAAGTTTCCCGAAAATATGTAGACATAGCTTAAGAAGGACCTCTATCTATCCATGACCACGGACGCGGCTATTCGAATAGTTTTATACTCTGTAGAGGTTGCACACTTTACCCACAAGACTCGAGGAACTTCCGTGTCATCCACGACTCACGGTATATAACATACCTGAGGTAAGCACCCAAACAATGCCTTTCCCCTAGCGATACTAAATAAAGAGTCCACTCGATTGGTACCCAGCCCTCACGATGTACATCACACGAGCCTCGCTCTAAATCGTACCATCCATGAGGGGACCAACGGTGTGCCTGGTGCCTGTGAAGACAACACATGATCGTACATACCAGTACGACCCTGTATCGAGAGTGACCACGCCACTCCCGCCACTAGTAATGCGGGATCCTTGCTAGTACCCACCAACGTAATCAACAAAGCCCCATCCCATAAGGGGTATCGTGGTTGCGCATGTAAGGTTGGGACGGTCAGCAAACCTTAAATCTAATCCGTTTTCGAAAACACACACACTCACGCATCTTTCTCCGGTACACCACTTCTTTCTCAAGTGGTCATCCATCTCATCATTGACTCCCTCGGGCATTAGTGGCACCCGACGTTTTTTTTAAAAGTCTTCGAAATCATTTGTGTCCTCATCAACATGAATAATTCCCAATCCCACTTGCGTAGCATCTACTAGCATCCTATCTACACCCACCCACATAACCCTCATAAGGTGGTAGGGTCATGCACGATGCAAGTGTCAATGATAAAAGCATCTGAGGTACCCCATCGAAGGGGGAGCACCACAACATGATCAATCATCGAAACAACAAGTGCTATATGACATGCATGAAAAAGTATCTTAACATGGTCAAAGGGCTGCTTGCCTGGCTCAACAAAGTCTCCGGGGTCTTCGAAGTCTTCAGGTCCAACTTCTTCATCAACCGCGCAATCTATCGTCGCGAAATAAAGCGATAAAAATAAGCAACACACCAAAACAAAGCACACAAACTACTATCAAAAATGTTAACCCACTTTGATAAATACTACATGTCATAGTAAAAATATTATCCTAGGGTTTGGTTGTTAAAAATATTTTGGAAATAATTTGACAGAGGCAAAAAAGGTGCCCAAATATAGGTTTTAAAATAAAACATTACTAAAATATTTTCAAACATTTTCACAAATGAAACTAATAAATTCTATGCATTATTTCACGAATTTATGTGAAGGAATTATTGGATTTAGATAAATATTTAGATCTATGGAATTTTTGGAAGATAAGAGATTAAAAGAAAAAGGAAAAAAGGGTACTGTGCCCTTACGGGCCAGAACCTCCCAGCCGAACCGGCCCACAGGGGGAAACCGGCCCAGGAGAGGTACCGCGTGCGGCGGGTTTGTTTTTAAACCTGCCCGCGGGCCCGGCCTGCCAGCGAGAGGGGAGGGGGCGAGGGGATGATAGGTGGGCCTCAACTGTCATCCCTCTCCTCGCGACAGGAGCGGGGGAGGGCTCATCGGAGGCGCTCCAGGCCGCGGCGGACGGAGCATGGGGCACCGGTGTGCTCGCGAGGCACCCGTGCATCGGTGGGAGGTCGCAGGCTTGCCGGGGGGAGAGGGTACGCTGGCTAGGGGAGAGGAGCTCGATGGCGGAGAGGGTTTGGGTCGGGAGAGGGCTCCCGGCCACGGGGGAGAGCACAATGGGCATGGGAAGGAAGCGGAGGAAGGGGGCAAACGAGGAGAGAGGAGCAGGAGGAGCAGGGAGGCCTATTTATAGGCGGGCGTGGGCTCACCGTGGACGCGGTGTGCTGGTGAGCTCAGGGTGCTCACCACAGACCGCGGGGAAGGGAAAGACCATGCCCAGGGTGTTCGTGGGGGAGGTCTAGGCTAGGGGGAAGAGGAGAGAGAGGAGGGGGCGTGTGCGCGTGCGAGCCCGCTAGTTGGCCGAGCCGTGCAGCGCCGGGCACGCGTGCAGGAGGCGCCAGAGAGAGAGAGAGGAGGGGGCGACAATACGGCGTGTTGCGGACGTCGAGGAGGGCAGAGGGGACAAGGTGGGGCGGCCCGAGGCTGTTGGGGATGCCCGTTGGCCAGCGGCTACAGTGTGGGTGCGCAATGTAGCGCGATCCAGAGCGCGAGCTCTGCATGATAGGGCATCTCTATGGCACAATGGCGTGTCCACTAGTGTCCTGAGGATCTAGGGGGGGTTTAACAATGGGGAATAGGCATTGGATGCTCTAGTGATGCCTTAGGGTGGAAGGCAAAGGGGAGAGGGGGTAGAAATGGTGCTGCCAGGGGTGAAAATGGGGTTTTTACCCCACCTCCCAATGACTTGAGGACTTGTGGTTTTTACTGGAGGTGAAGGGTGACTACAAGAGGCTCTGGTAAACTTTTGGGGTCAAGGGTAAAAGGTTAAGGGCTGGAATTGGTGGTTTTACCATTTCACCAGAAGGTGTTTGATGGTGCTTTGGGCAAGAAAACTTTACCACCTTACTGAGATACTTGCCAGGGTCAAAGTCTAGGTAACAATGTGAGGATCCACCAAGTGTGAGCTCAAGAGCAGAAAGTTGAAAATGAAGATTTGTTAAACCCTAGAAATTTGCAGAATCAGATTTCTGTAGATATATTGATGCTAGGCTTTTACCCTTGATGCACTACTTAGTGTATCATCACTATTTGGTCATTAGAGCATGCCCACAAAGTTTGAGGCCAAGGGGAGACACTTCATAATGTAAAGTTGCTCAAATTTGATTCTGGACAGGGATGGTTTTGGGATGTTTTGATGAACCAAATAAGCTTGGATTGAGGTGAAACTTTGCAAGATCATCACCTCTGATATTGTTAAATTGCTGGAATTTTCCTGGAATTTATTGAGAATATTTCTTATAGAAATATTCCAAAAGTTGGATGTGAACAGAAAGGGTTATCAGGAGTTTTGCTCCTCATTTGATCATGCCCTTGTGTTGAATCTCATATATATGGAGAATATATGTCCACTGAGTTTCCCTAAATTTTATCAAATATTTTCAAAGCATAAAAATAATTTTCCCTAAGAAAAAACATTTTTTCCCTTAAGAGAAACACTTTAAATAAAATATGAAAATAATCTTTAAAAATAATATTTTGTGGTTTTGGGAAGTCTTATATATAGTGGGTTTGAAAGAAAGCCTTTGGAAAAGAAGGATCCATGTAATTTGAGGAGTTGCAGTGCAAACCTCAATTCAAGGGGTTTTGAAAACCTAATCTGAATAAATCATTTTTGGTTAAAATTTTTTTGATAAAAATAGTTTTGGGCACTATTCACATACATGATCATTGGGCAAGAGGTTTGGGACATGGAGGATGAATAGGAAGTGGAATAGAATCTAGGAGTGCCATAAACACAATCATCAATCAAGCAACATCATTGCAAACAACCACAAGCACTTTGAAAAAGTTTTAGTTGGCTCCAAATTTTAATAACCCAAACATATCAATGTGCTACAAACACAGGGTGTGACAACAACTCTAGGAACCCCCTCCAGAACGGATGGATTGGAAACCCAATTCCCTGGAGGAGGAAGGGGACGAAGCATACGTGCTCCCCCTTGTTAGGATTGTGGAAATGCTCGTCGAAAACTTCGCCTCCGTAAGAGAGCAGACCTATGCGGGCCGCCGCCAGATCTTATGAAGGAAGATACCCTTGGGTCTCTAGATTATGGAGCCGCAGGAGTGTAACGGAACAACTGGTCCAGTCCGCTGGGTGTGAGCCGTAGGGACGTGCGGAGGAGCTGGAGACATTAGCCATGTTTTTCGTGGAGCCTCCGCTAGGAGTTTTGTTCGATGAGGAGGAAGAGAATGTGGTCTGAGCCACAATTTTGTTTGCTTAAATGGGTTGGTGCCCTTGTTATGGCGGGGTAAGATTGTAAAAGTCACTGACCAATTGCCTCCCACGACATGCGAAAATTGAGGAACACACACAGTTATTATAATGAACCCGCGCCCACGACGCCTGGGATCTTACCGAAGACTGGTCGGTTGCCAGACAAGGAGGGTGAAGGACTCGCCTCGCAAGCCGAAGATGACGATGACGAGATTGATGTATATATATATATATATATATATATATATATATATATATATATATATATATATCGGCGTTGAAGTCTAGTCCGAGGGCTACTGAGGGAGTCCTGGATTAGGGGGTCCTCTGATGGCCGACCTGTTGCTTATGGGCCGGACTGTGTGGGCCTCAAAGGGAGCATCGGATGATCAAAGATCACCCATGCCAGATGGACGTTTCAAGAAGCCCTAACATATTCTCCAAGTTATTAGTTGTAGTTAGGCATATTTATCTCTTCGGCATGTAACCGACCATGAGTAAACCCAGAGCACCCTCGGCGTCTATATAAGCCAGAGGGTTTAGGGGTATAGAATAACTCATAGAGGGTTAGCTATTCGATCTCGAGGTAGATCAACTCTATAAACCCCCATCATCAATACAACCAAGCAGGACGTAGGGTATTACCTCCATAGGAGGGCCCGAACCTGGGTAAATCTGTGTCCCCTTCGTCTCCTTTTACCGTCGATTCTAGTCCCACAATTCGACACCCCCTACCAGAGAGCCGACGGTTTTGACATTGACACCTGCACAGCTGACTACTCCTCTTCGACGATGGCGACCTATCGGCTCCCATAGTGGGGATCCGGCTAGTCAGGCTTGCGCTTGTTGTTCTTCTCCTACCGGTTGTCGGCAGCCGGCCGCGGTGTGGCAGGCGGTGGGGTTGGTTTGTCAAGCGTGGTGGCCTTGACCCGCATAGCGGAGTCGGCCGTGGCGTACTTGTCCTCCTTGGCCATGAGGTTTGCCAGGGTAGTTGGCTCGGAGCACAAGAGCTTGTGCTTGAGGTGGGTGCCGTCACGGCAGCCCTCGATGAAGTACTGGATGGGCTATACCCCATGCACTCCCTCGTAGAAGTTGCAGAGCTTGGTCCATCAGGTGAGGTAGTAGAGGAGGGCCTCGTCCGGGCCCTGGACGCACATGGCCAGCCAGCGGGGGGAGGCCGGCCGCTTGTAGGTCCTAGTGAAGTTGCCGACGAAGGCCTCCTCAAAGTACGTCCAAGTGTTTATGCTTCCGGCCGACAAGCTATTCAGCCAGATCCAAGCCGAGTTGATCAACATGAGGGGGCGTAGCACACGGCTATGTGCTCGTTCCCCCTGGTGATGCTGACTGCGGTGGTGTAGTCAATCTGCCAGTCCTCCGGCTTGGCAGTGTCGTTGTATTTCGGGGTGTCACGCGGGAGAGTGAAGCTGGCCGGGAACGGCTTGTTGTGGATCCAGGAGATGAAACATGCCAGGACGATCAAGCCCTCCTCCTCAACGAGGGCACACTGCACTAGCCGGTCGATGCGGGTCCAGGCATCGATCTTGCTTCGGGGGACCTGCGGGCCAAGGCGAGACGCAAGCTCGAGATGGACCTTCGCAGTAGGCGAAGGCACACGCTCCCACCACGGGGGCAGGGTGTGGGCGCGGGGGTGCCGGCCGTCCACTTCCGGCCTGTTACTGCACCGCCTGGTGACAGTCGGCGGCTCGTTTGCGTGCTGAGAGCACATGCCATGGGAGCCCCCGCCATTCCTGGCAGAGCTGAGGGGGGAAAAGGCCTGTTGGACCGGCCCTCGTAGGCCGGCAGCCGGCACGCCATCTCCCTCAAGAGGCGGGACCTCGGAGACGAGGTTGAGGTGGTCGAGTCGGGCCTGCTGCGCGTTGGCGGTGTTGATGAGGTCCTGGACGTGTTGGTCCTGCAGGGCACGCTCCTCGCCCTCCAAGCCGGCTAGGTCGGCATAAGCCACCTGGGCGGCCCTCATGTTAGCCGGCGGCGTGTCGTAGGTGGGCAGCCTTCTATCGAGGATTTCTGTGACCACGCGGACCTGGCCGCAGACGTTGTCCTCCCGGCTGGGCTCAGTGCCAGCCGGTGTGAGAACGTAGGCGAAGTTATACTCCCGGTGCGTGGATTCCATTCGGCGCTTCGCCGTGGCGAGAGAGGTGGCCTAGGAGAAAAACAGCTGACGTGTCATCTCCAGATCATTCGTAGCCACAGCTGGGTTGGCCGTTGGCACGATGGGGGTGCTTAGGCTTTGGAAAGCAAAGTCGATGGGGTCGGAGACGCCAGCGCCGACGGCAACGGCGGAAGCCAGCTCGTCCGCCCTGACGCGGCCAGAAGTCGTGGAGCAGCCGGTGGCCAGCACTTCCACGATGACACAGGTGTCGTGCGTGCCGCCCACGGGTGTTCCGTCTATGCATGGGGGCAGGTCGCAGTAGTCGAGCATCGCATTGGGGTACTCATTCAGCACCGGCGCGTTGTTGAGGCGCAGCGCAGCGGTGAGCGCGCAGATGCTGATGATGTTGAGCGACGCATCGACGCAATTTGGCTTGGGGGAGGAGACGGTGGTTCCGCTCGCAAGGCGGGTGGAAACGCAGTCAGGAGACGTGGTAGCTTCCGCGAGGGCAGACCCCGCCGGCACGTTGATCTGCCCGGACGTTCGACGTCCGGCAGAGTTGGTGAGGGTTCCTGCCCAGAGTATGACTCCCGCCGGCGCAGCGTTCGGCCCCATGGTGGGCACCAACTGTCGTCGTTTTCTCATGACAGATGCCATGGTAGGCTTATCGAGAATGGTTGGGGCCGACGGATGTCGTTGGACACCGGGAGCGGGATCAGGGAAAAATAGTGCGGGACACACGATGTACCCAGGTTCGGGCCCCTCCGTGGGAGGTAATACCCCTAATCCTGCTAGTGTGGTTGATGAACCAAAGGGTTCTACAATGGTGCTCCTTGACCTGTATGGGTAGAGGAGGACGAAGGAGATAGCTTGCCTTTGCTACCTCCCTACGTCGGTGTGTGTGGGTGTGAATGCTAGGGTAGTGATCGCACCGTGCATGGGGAAGCCCCGGGGGTTTTCGTAGGCAAACCCCCGGAATATAAAATGAATAGAGGGTGCCGGAGGGCCCTAGTTTGCGGTCTCTCTAGTCGGCCATGGAGCCCCCAGCCGACGGGTCTTGTCGCTGGTAAGGCCCGCCGGCTGCGGGGTCCCGTCATAAGCCAGAGGGGCCCCACCTGGTAGGCCCCCGTGCCCGTCGCGTCGAGGCATGGGTCGTCCTTTGAGGCGTCATCTAGTGGCAGCCGGCCGTCGTCAGTGGTATGGCCGGCCACCCTGTAGACACGTCAGGGCAGGTCATGGAGTGGTTGAGGGCGTGCCGGCACTGTGCCGTAAAGCCGGTCGCAGTCGGCAGGGTCAGAGGCACTATTTCCCTAACTTTAGCCACGCGGGTGCTGAACCCCGAGGCAACGGGGGGCCCAATGTAGCCATGCACACCCTGGCCACGGTATCCAATGCATCACCGGCTAGAGAGCCAACCGTCTCCGCCTCTAGTTGGCAGCACACCGTGCACTACAGGGGGAGGCGGCTCACCCTGCATTCGTTTTGAGCACATGGAATATAGTGTCGGCTGAGGCTACCCCGGGGTTATCCCCCCTTCACAAATCGCAAGCTGTCCCGTGATGCAATCACAATCTAGTGCCTCACGGACGACACCTTCGATTTCAACACACGTACAGCTTGATGATGTCCTTGCCATCTTGATCCAGCAAGAGGGGCGAAGTAGTAGATGATTTTCGGCAGCACGACGACGTGGTGACGGTGGTGGTGAAGAACAATCTCCGCAGGGCTTCGCCAAGCACAACAGAAACTATGATGGAGGATGAACTAGAGGGGATAGGTTGCCGGCACACGGATTGGGGAAATCTTGATGTGTTCTGGGTCCGCGCCCTGCCCCTCTATTTATAGGTTGAGCCGTGGGGTCGAAACTTGGACCAAGAGCCTCCTCAAAGTCGGTTTGGCACGCAAGGCAAGAGTCCTACTTGGACTCCAGGACCAGATGCCAGGGTCCTCAGCGTCTGGCCCCAGACGCCAGGGACCCTTGCATCTGGCCCCTTGCATCCGCAAAAGTCCTTTTTGCACCTTCCTAAATCCTCGTGGGCTTTACCCCTTGCCTCAAATGCGTGATCCCGTTATCTAATGACATCTCATGTCTATGGCTAGGAAATCTTGACCATCCTTGATCAACGACCTAGTCTACTAGAGACATACTAGGGACACGGTGTTATCTATGTATCCACACATGCACTTGAGTTTCCAATCAATACAATTATAGCATGGATAATAAACGATTATCATGAACAAGGAAATATAATAATAACCTTTTTATTATTGCCTCCAGGGCATATTTCCAATAGTATCCCACTTGCACTAGAGTCAATAATCTAGCTCACATCACTATGTGATTTACATTGTAATGAATGTAACACCCATACAATTCTGGTGTTGATCATGTTTAGCCCTTGGAAGAGGTTTAGTCAATGAGTGTGCGACATTCCGATCTATGTGCACTTTGCAAATATTTATGTTGTCCTCCTTGATGTAATCGCAGATGGAACTGAAGTGTTGCTTTATGTGTCTGGTCCTCTTGTGAAACCTTGGTTCCTTGGCTAGAGTAATGTCACTAGTGTTATCACACAACATAGTCTTTGGGTGTAGTGCATTGGGCACTACTCCAAGATCTGTCATGAACTCCTTCATCCAGACACCTTCCTTTGCCGCCTTTGAGGCACCGATCTACTCAGCTTCGCATGTAGAATCATCTACCACACTCTGCTTGGAAATACACCAGCTTACCGCTCCCACATTGAGAATGTATATGTATCTGATTTGATACTTAGAGTTATCTAGATCAGTGTTAGAGCTTGCACCGACATAACCCTTTATGATGAGATCTTGATCACCTCCATAAGCGAGAAACATTTCCTTAGTCCTTTTCAGGTACTTAAGGATATTCTTGACCGCCGTCCAGTGTTCCATTCCTGGAAATTTGAAACCTTCCGGCCAAAATTATCGCAAGGCTGACATCGGGTCTTGTGCACAACATTGCATACATGATAGAGCCTATGGAAGAAGCATAGGGGATGACACTCATCTTCTCTTTATCCTCTGCAGTCACTGGGCATTGAGTCTTACTCAACTTCACACCTTGCAATACACGCAAGAACCCCTTCTTGGACTGATCCATTTTGAACTTCTTCAAAACTTTGTCAAGGTATGTGCTCTATGAAAGTCCTATTAAGTGTCTCCATCTATCCTTATAGATCTTGATGCCTAATATGAAAGTAGCTTCTCCTAGGTCCTTCATAAAAAAACGCTTGTTAAAATACTCCTTCACGCTTTCCAACATTTCTATATTGTTTCCAATCAGCAATATGTCATCCACATTTAATATTAGAAACGCTATAGAGCTCCCACTCACTTTCTTATAAATACAAGCTTCTCCGTAAACTTGTATAAACCCGAATGCTTTGATCACCTCATCAAAGCAAAGATTCCATCTCCGAGATGCTTGCACGAGTCCATAAATGGATCATTGGAGTTTGCAAACTTTGTCAACATTCTCTGGATCAACAAAAACCTTTTGGTTGCATCATATATAATTCTTACTTAAGGAAACCATTAAGGAACGCTATTTTGACATCCATATGCCAAATTTCATAATCAAGAAATGGAGATATTGCTAACATGAGCATCGCCACGGGTGAGAAGGTCTCATTGTAGTCAATTCCTTCTACTTCTGAAAAACCCTTTACCACAACCCGAGCTTTATAGACACTGACATTATCGTCCGCGTCCGTTTTCTTCTTAAAGATCCATTTGTTCTGAATGGCCTTTTGCCCTCCAGGTAATATTTCCAAACTCCATACTTTGTTTTCATACATAGATCCCATCTTAGATTTCGTGGCGTCTAACCATTTGTTGGAATCCGGGCCCATCATCGCTTCTCCATAGCTTGTAGGTTCATCGTTGTCCAACAACATGACCTCTAAGATAGGTTTACCATACCACTCAGAATCTATATGTGCCCTTGTCGAACTACGAGGTTCGATAGTAACTTGATATGAAGCTTCATAATCACCATGATTAATTTCCTCTTCAACTGATGCAGGCTCCATAGAAACTTCTTTCTACATGCGCTACTATCTAGTTGACACAAAGGTTCGACAACCTCATCAAGTTCTATATTCCTCGCACTCAATTCTTTCGAGAGAAAATCTTTCTCAAGAAATGACCCATCTTTAGCGACAAACACTTTGCCTTCGGATCTGAGATAGAAGGTATACCCAATCGTCTCTTTTGGGTATCCTATGAATATGCATTTGTCCACTTTGGGTTCCAGCTTTTCAGGCTGAAACTTTTTGACATAAGCATCACATCCCCAAACTTTAAGAAACAACAAGTTTGGTTTCTTACCAAACCACATTTCATACGACTTCGTCTCAACGGATTTTGATGGTGTCCTATTTATTCTGAATGTAGTTGTCTCTAATGTGTAACCCCAAAACGATAGTGGCAAATTGGCAAGAGACATCATAGAATGCAACATATCTAATAAGGTTCGATTACGATGTTTCGACACACCATTACAATGTGGTGTTTGATGTCTACTACACAACCCTCTTCTTGTAGACTCGTGTTGGGCCTCCAAGCGCAGAGTTTTGTAGGACAGTGGCAATTTTCCCTCAAGTGGATGACCTAAGGTTTATCAATCTGTGGGAGGCATAGGATGAAGATGGTCTCTCTCGAAAAACCCTGCAACCAAATAACAAGGAGTCTCTTGTGTGCCCAACACACCTAATACGATGGCAAATTGTATAGGTGCACTAGTTCGGCAAAGAGATGGTGATGCAAGTGTAATATGGATGGTAGATATATGTTTTTGTAATCTGAAAATATAAAAACAGTAAGGCAAAAAATAGTAAACAGCGAGCAAAACGTTGTATAAATGCTTGGAAACAAGGCCTAGGGTCCATACTTTCACTAGTGCAATTTCTCTCAATAATATTGGCATATGTAAATACCTCTCGTGTGATGAAGAGTTCACTCCAAAGTCACAAATAGCGGAGAACTAATGAAGAAATTATTGTAGTGTATGAAACCACCTCAAAGTTATCTGATTTTATCAATCTTATGAGCTATCCCTATAAGTGTCACGGACAAACCTAGAGTTTGTACTAAAATAACACCTTAAGATACACATCAACCAAAACCCTATTGTCACCTAGATACTCCGATGTCACCACAAATACCCATGGTCTTGATTATACGATATGCATCACACAATTCAGATTCATCATGTTCAATCCAATAAAAAGAACTTCAAAGAGTGCCCCAAATATTCTTCCGGAAAGTCAACACAAAAACGTGTGCCAACCCCTATGCATACATTTCCAAGATCACAGAACCCGCAAGTTGATCACCAAAACATACATCAAGTGCATCAATAGAACATCCCATTGTCACCACGCATATCCCATCGCAAGACATACATCAGTTTTCTCAAATCCTTAAAGACTCAATCCGATAAGAAAACTTCAAAGGGAAAACTCAATTCATCACAACAATATAGAGAGGGGAAAACTCTATATGATTCATCTATATCAAAAAAGCTCGCGGTACATCAAGATCGTGCCATCTCAAGAACACGAGTGAGAGAGAGCAAACACATAGCTACTGGTACAAACCCTCAGCCCCGAGGGTGAACTACTCCCTCCTCGTCAAGGAGACCGACGGGATGATGAAGATGGCCTCTGGTGATGGTTTCCCCCTCCGGTAGGGTGCCGGAACGGGATCTCGGTTGGTTTTTCGTGGCTCTGGAGGTGTGCGGCGGCAGAACTCCTGATCTAGGTTTTTTTTCGGAGGTTTCTATATTTACAGGAATTTTTTAGATCGATCTCACGTCAACGGGTGCCACGAGGCGGTGAGAAGCCTGCTAGGCGCGGCTAGGGGGTGGTTGCGCCTGGCAGGCTTCTGACATCCTCGTGGATCTTCTGGCCCAACTCCAAGGCTTCAGGGGTCTCTTTTGGTCCAAAAAAAATCATACTAAATTTTCAGCCCATTCCGAGAACTTTTATTCCTGCACAAAAACCGACACCATGGTAGTTCTGCTGAAAATAACGTCAGTCCGGGTTAGTTCTAATAAAATAATACCAAAATCATGTATAATTATTATAAACATGGCATGAATACTTCATAAATTATAAATACGTTGGAAACATACCAGTGTTCCAGGCGGTGATAATTGTGAAACAATTCCACATTGTCTTAAGTGACTGCCAAACTCATAACTCTTATATTCTCCTCCTCGATCAGATCTTAGGAATTTAATATTTTTGTTACCTTGATTCTCTACTTCACTTCGAAATTGCTTGAACTTTTATACGTTTCATACTTGTGTTTCGTTAAGTAAATATACCCGTATCTACTTAAGTCATTAGTGAAGGTGAGAAAGTAACAATATCCATCACGCACCTCAATGCTCATCGGACCACACACATCAATATGTATGATTTCCAACAAGTCACTTGCCTGTTCCATTGTTACAGAGAACGTGGTCTTAGTCATCTGGCCTAGGAGGCATGGTTTATATGTGTCAAGCGGTTCAAAATCAATTGACTCTAAAAGTCCATTAGCATGGAGCTTCTTCATGAGTTTTACACCAATATGACCTAAGTAGCAGTAGCACATGAAAGTGGTACTATCATTATCAACTCTACATATGTTGGCATCAATGCTATGAACATGTGTATCATCACTATCGAGATTCAATAAGAATAAACCCCTCACATTGGGTGCATGAACATAAAATATATTACTCATATAAATAGAACAACCATTATTCTTTCATTTAAATGAGTAACTATCTTGGAATAAACAAGATCCAGATATAATGTTCATGCTCAATGCAGGCACTAAATAACAATATTTAGGTTCATAACTAATCCTGATGGTAATCGAAGAGCGAGCGTGCCGATGGCGATCACATCAACCTTGGAACCATTTCCCATGTGCATTGTCACTTCATCATTTGTCAGCCTCCGTCTATTCCGTAGTTCCTGCTTTGAGTTGCAAATGTGAGCAACCGAACCGGTATCAAATACCCTTGCACTACAACGATAGTTGGTAAGGTACACATCAATAACATATATATCATATATACCTTTTTTGGTGTTGGCCGCTTTCTTGTCGGCTAGATACTTGGGGCAGTTCCGCTTCCAGTGACCAGTTCCCTTGTAATGAAAGCACTCAGTTTCTAGCTTGGGTCCAGCCTTGGGTTTCTTCGTGGGAGGGGCAACTGCTTTGCCACTCTTCTTGGAGGAGTTACCCTTCTTGCCCATGCCATTCTTCCTGAAACTAGTGCTTTTATTGACAATCAACACTTGATGCTCCTTCTGAATTTCAGACTCAGCGACTTTCAGCATCCCAAACAGCTCGATGATTGACTTGTTCATCCCTTGCATGTTATAGTTCATCACGAAGCTTTTGTGGCTAGGTGAAAATGATTGAAGAACACTGTTAGTGATCGCCTCTAGCAGAAGGGGCATCCCTAACTCAGCCAGACGGTTCGAATACCCAGACATTCTGAGTATATGTTCACTGACAGACCCGTTCACCTCCATCTTGCAAGCATTGAACTCATCGAAGGTCTCATACCCCTCGATCTGGGCATTCTTCTCACAGATAAACTTCAAATCCTGGAACATCTCGTATGATCCATGACGTTCAAACCGCCTTTGAAGTCCCGGTTCTAATCCATACAACATTGCACATTGAATTATTGAGTTATCTTCAGAACGCGCTTGCCAGGCGTTCACAACATCTGCAGATGACACTGGAACGGGTGCTTCACCGAGCGGTGCATCATGGACATAAACCTGTTGGGAAGCCGTTAGGATAATCCTTAGATTATGGGCCTAGTCTACAAAGTTACTTCCATCACCTGTTGGGAATGCATTGAAATTCAGGGGAACTACTCGGCGAGCCATTGATATACAACATAAATTTGCAAAGGTTACTAAGACTATTGTTCAAGATAATGAGTTTATTTAATCATATTACTTAAAAAATCCCACTCAAATTGACATCCCTCCGGTCATCCAAGTGATAGATGATCCAAATTCACCAACCCAAGTCCGAACATCACGTGAGATGAGGTGGTTTCAATGGTAAACATATCCATGTTGATCATATCCACTATATGACTCATGTTCGACCTTTCGGTCTTTTGTGTTCCGAGGCCATGTCTGTACATGCTAGGATCGTCAAGTTCAACCCGAGTGTTCTGCCCGTGCAACATTGGCTGGCACCCGTTGTATGTGAACGTAGAGTCTATCACACCCGATCATCACGTGGTGCTTCAAAACGACGAACTTTCTCAATGGTGCACACTCGAGGAGAACACAATTTTATCTTGAAATTTTAGTGAGGGATCACCTTATAATTCTACTGTCATCCTAAGAAAAATAAGATGCATAAAAGGATAAACATCACATGCAAATCTTAAGTGGCATGATATGGCCATGAACTTGTGCTTTTGATCTCCATCTCCAAAGCACCGGCATGATCTCCATCATCACCGGCATAACACCATCATATCCATCATTGTATCACCATTGGGGTTGTCGCACCCACCATGCTTCTACTACTATTGCTACCGCTTAGAGATAAAGTAAAGCTTTACATAGCGCTTAATGATTGACACGCAGGTCATACAATAATTAAAGACAACCCTATGGCTCCTGCCAGTTCCCGTACTCATCGACATGCAAGTCGTGATATTCTATAGAAAACATGATCATGTCATACATCACATATATATCATCATGTCATTGGCCATATCATATCACAACATACCCTGCAAAAACAAGTTAGACATCCTCTAATTGTTGTTGCATGTTTTACGTGGCTGCTATGGGTATCTAGCAAGAATGATTCTTACCTACACAAAACCGCAATGGTGATACACAAATTCCTATTAAACCTTCTCAAGTAACGCCTTTGTCGAATCCGATCCAACTAAGGTGGGAGAGACAGACACTCGCCAGCCATCTTTATGCAACAAAGTCACATGTTAGTCGATGGAACCGATCTCTCGTACGTGGACGAGTAAGGTTGGTACGGGCTGCTTCATCCCACAATACCGTTGAATCAAGAAAATATCAAGGGAGGAAGCAATCTGAGCATCAACGCCCACAAACTCCTTTGTGTTCTACTCGTGATCTCATGATCCAATCACGATCTAGAGCCGAACAGATGGCACCTCCACGTTCAACTTGATCACGTCCTTGCCTTCTTGATCCAGCAAGAGGAGCGAAGTAGTAGATGAGTTCAGGCAGCACGACGATGTGGTGACAGTAGTTGTGAAGAACAATCTCCATAGGGCTACGCCAAGCACAACTGAAACTATGACGGAGGATAAACTAGAGGGACGGGGTTGCCGCCACATGGCTTGGAGAAATCTTGATGTGTTCTGGGTGCTAACCCTGCCACTCTATTTATATGTTGAGCCCTAGGGTTGAAAATTGGAGAAAGAGCCTCCTCAAAGTCGGTTTGGCACGCATCACAAGAGTCCTCCTTGGACTCCAGGACCAGACGCCAGGGTCCTCGACGTATGGCCCCAGACGCCAGCATCTGTCCCCTTGTATCCGCAAAAATCCTTTTTGCACCTTCCTAAAGCCTCGTGGTCTTTACCCCTTGGCCCAAATAAAGTACTCTTGTACCCAAACATTTCGGGAAACATCCGAAACCGCTTCCGGTGAATTCCGGAACCCTTTCGTAGACCAAACAATATTATCCCACATATCAATCTTTACCTCTGGACTATTCCGGAGCTCCTCATCATGTCTGGGATCTCATTCGGGAGCTCCTCATCATGTCCGGGATCTCATCCGGGACTCCGAAGAACTTTCGGTCACCAACATAATAACTCAACTATACTTATATCATCAACAAACGTTAAGTGTGTAGACCCTATGGGTTCGAGAACTATGTAGACATGACCGAGACACCTCTATGGCCAATAACCAATAACGGGACCTGGATGCCCATATTGGTTCCTACATATTCTATGAAGATCTTTATTGGTTGAACCTTTATGTCAAGGATTCAGTTAATCCCGTATGGGGTTCCCTTTGTTCATCGGTATGCTACTTGCCCAATATTCGATCGTTGGTATCTCCATACCTAGTTCAATCTCGTTACCGGCAAGTCTCTTTACTCATTCCATAATAAAATATCACATGGCTAACTCTTTAGTCACTTTGCTTGCAAGGCTTATTGTGATGTTGTATTACCGAGTGGGCCCTGAGATACCTCTCCATCACACGGTGTAACAAATCCTAGTCTTGATCCATGCCCACTCAACAGAAACCTTCAGAGATACCTGTAGACCATCTTTATAGTCGCCCAGTTGCGTTCCTACGTTTGATACACACAAGGTCTTCCTCCGGTGTCAGTGAGTTGCGTGATCTCATGGTCATAGGAACATATACTTGACATGCAGAAAACTATAGCAATAAACTAACACGATCATATGCTACATTCATAGTTTGAGTCCTGTCCATTACATCATTCACCTAATGGTGTGATGCCTTCATCAAATGACATCTCATGTCTATGGCTAGGAAACTTTGACCATCTTTGATCAACGTGCTAGTCTACTAGAGGCATACTAGGGACACGGTGTTGTCTATGTATCCACACATGCATTTGAGTTTCCAATCAATACAATTATAGCATGGATAAAAAACGATTATCATCAACAAGAAAATATAATAATAACCACTTTATTGTTTCCTCTAGGGCATATTTTCAATAGGCCTCCCAGCAAAGCAGCCTCCGGATCCGGCCGTCCCTATTGCTAGGAGCCCCGCCGGACACCGCACCCATCACCGTCGAGTGGCTAACCCGTGCCGCCTCCAGGGAAGGGAAAGAGAATCCCTATCCCTACCCACATCGCATGGGCTTTGACCTGCGAAGGTCATTTGACGGCGGCAATGGGGAGGAAGCACCTTGGGAGAGGAGAAGCATGGGCGACCGATCTAGCGCACCCGTTATATGAAGGGTACGCGATCCACAAACAACTCATCTCAGAGAGATTTTTGATTCCCTCCTCCTCCTCCTATGCAACCCATCTACTCGCACGTTGACATAGTGAGTGGAATATGCCATGGAACCAGGAAGCATATACCAATTAATGACAATTGGCGACGTACCAACTCCCTATGGCCACCAACGTCACCTTTCCTGACATGTTTTGCCACCATCCCCTCCCTTCATCCGCAGTTACAAAAAGGTCATCGTTATGGCTGAATATCTCACAAGCTCTAGTTTGAACAGCATGCCCAGAATCCCCACTTTCCCCCCGAGCGGCCTTAGTGGGTACCACTCTCGAAGCAGGAGGAGTCAATCCTGGACAGACTGGCGACCAAGGAGGAGGCCTCCCTCATCAGCAGAGAGTAGGAGGATCACATTTATGAATTGTATAATGCGTAGGACTGAACCCTCAATGACTGGACGGATTGGAATCCAAAATCGCACTGCATCGAGTTTGAATCACATGTTTGCAAGCTCCTCTTGCATTCACATGAGATAGCTCACCCATACAGCTCATACCTGCCACCACGTACTCCCCTTCTATTCACTATTAAAGAGGCATATGATGAGCGCAATGAGTCCTTCGCCTCTGCTATCCATACTAGCAAATATTTAGAGCATACTACTGGCATGAAGGCATTACAGGCGTAGAGGGACTGTGTTGTCTGGCTCAATTATGGCCAGAAGCAGGCAAACATACCATAGGAGAGGGAGCACACCGAATGGTGCTAATTCTACACGACAACCACCGACATGAATGCTTTAAAGACAAGGTTGCATACCATCACACTTTCATGGATAGAGGACAAGTGGACTCATCACACTTGTATTTGTCTTATACACTACATTCACCATCGTCATGGTGAGGAGCACATAGTATTTCTCCCAGGACATAAAAGTCATTAGTTAATTTAAAAAATAGCTAATCGACTTTTCTACACCAACGTAGCTACTTTTCAATGCAACGTTATCTCAATTTTAGCATTTTATTCTTTAAATTGAGTGTATGCTTACAGGGTTGATGAAAACAAAAAAATATGAAGGCCGCATATGGTGACTCCGTTTGTGCGCAACCGTTGTGGCCACCATATCTATATGAAATGTGCTCCACAACTCATATGGTGACTTTATTCGAATGATTTAAAGCATGGTTAATTGTCGAGTCATCTACTAGTTGTATCTAGGAGCCATGTTGAAAGCGCATGGTGCCCTCATGTGTGGTTTTGATAATTGATGACATTCTCTATGGACTAATGGTTGCCTTGAGTTATATTCATTGTTGGTTTCAAGGAGATTATGTGATTACCAATGTGATATTCAAGGAATTGTCCAAGGATTGGTCATAAGCACATGACACAAGGTTGATCAAGACTAAGTCAAAGAGTGAATCAAGTTGATCAACACACAAAGCATACAAGATGTACCGAGAGGGGTCAAGTGATCCCATGGTATGGTAAGCATTGTCTATTAGGCTTTTTATACTAAGCCATGGTCTATGTGAGAATTCCATGTGGGGTTAGGTATGTTTCCATGGGCTTGCGTTAAGAGGAAGATCGCATACAACCCAAGGAGGATGACATCAAGATTGTGGCATGCAAGTTCAAGTGGAGCATCACGAAGATATCATGTTTCAAGCTTGCCATCCATTGTGATGACAATGGACTTGTGAAGATGTGTCGAAGAGTGGCTCACCCATACTAGAGTATGGGGGAGCAACCTACTAATCTTCATAGAGCCAGCACAATCAAGAAAGGTGGTCCAGCTTGAGGAGGTCAATATCGTCATCATCCAACTCAAGTGGATTTTGCGCAAGGCAAAGGTTTCCCCTTGATAGGTTTTTCATTTTACTGGTCTCATGGTGGTAGTTAGGAGACCGGGTTATAGGATCGATTGTCATACTATCAAGGTGGGCTTTCAAGTGAGTAGCTTGATTGTATAGTTCATAGAGAGCTGGAACCTTTGCATCCTTGGATCATCTCTCTTGGGTATTGTTTGGTGTTTCTCTTTATGAGTTTTAGAGATTACGGTAATCATCACTACAAGCTCAAGTTCATCGAAAACGGAGTTCATATGCATATTCTATGATTTTTTTATGTTGGAGTTTATATTGGTGCTTCTCCGATGGAGGTCTAACTCCTATATATCATATGCATCTTCTATGAGGTTTTCAATGTTGGAGTTTATGTCGTTGTTGGATAGTATTTGTCATCATCTATCCAACAAGCTTGAGTTTGGTCAATTCCGAGCACATTTGCACAAGTTGTGACAATTCTCGTGTTCCTGCATTCATCTGTTTTACTTGGGTTTCATTGTAGAACTCCGACAGAAGTACTACTCTCGAAACCAGTGGTACCACTTTTAAGCGGTACTTCTGCTTCTAGTACCGCAACTACTATTGCTGCTTCTAGGGACTTGACTTTTCATGTCGGGTTGTGCAACAGTAGACGGTAGTGCGAGCGGTAGTACAACCCGTTCACTACCGCTCCACTTTCACTTATCTGGTTACTTCTAGTTCTGTCGCGCTCCTAGCGGTAGTAGGGATGAAATGGGTGCACGATACGAAAGCTTATATGCGATAGTATCGCTCACACTAGGTGGTAGTACTATTGTTGCGGTACTACCACACTCCACGAGCCTGCCCTATTTCCATAGGCCTATAAGATGCAATCCCAACGGTAGTACCTCTAGTGCGAGCGGTAGTACCGCTGGTGCGAGCGTTAGTACCGCTAGTGCGAGCGGTAGTACCGCTCCGGCGACTCTATGGCCTCGTTGCTCCTTGCCATTTCACTACTTTGTGGTCACTACCATTCGAGTGGTAGTACCTCTCTCTGAAGCGGTAGTACAGCTTATGTACGAGCTGTGGGCATAACAGTTGGATTTGGGAGGGCCTATTTAAGGAGGTCTTCTTCCCCAATGGATCTTATCCTTTGAGCTCCTGTTGTTCCCCCATTGTTGACCTTCTTCAAGCTTCCTTTCTCTCGATCCCTCCAATAATTCTTGCTAGTTGTTGAGGAAAACGAGAGAGGAGATCTAGATCTACGTTTCCACCAAACACTTTCTCCTCGATGTGAGGGGAGTCCTTTAGATCTACATCTTAGTATTCTTCGTGTTCTCTTATTAGTTCTTCCTATCATATTCCTCGCTTGCATTAGTTTCTTTGGTTGGATTTAGGAGAGAGGGACTTGGGAACTCTGTGTGCCCTTGCCATTGCATTTGGTGCATAGTTTCGAATTCTCCACGGTGATACGTGGAAGTGAAAAGTTCAGAAGCTTATTATTCTTGGGTGTTTGGGCACCCTAGAGCTTGTTCCTTTTGGGTGCTTTGGTGCCCTAGATGGTTAGTGTATCGGAGCTCAATCATTGTGGTGTAAAGCTCCGGGCAAGCGTCGGGGTCTATAATTAAGTTGTGGAGATTGCCTCGAGCAATTTGTATGGTTCCGGTGACCGCACCCAAGGGCTGCCAAAGTGTACTAATCTCAAAAAAATGCAACGAAAGAGAGAGATATATGTTTAGGAAAAAGTACTAATCTTACAGCCAACTTTACTATATGAGCAAGTGTAGTAGATGACTACAGATGACATGGTAGCTCCATATAGAGGTCCATTGGATATACTATTAACCATGCTCTATAAGAGCAAGAGCAATATTGGGCTTATAGCCCACTTACATGACAATTTTGCCTATGTGGAGGAGAGAGACATGAAAAAGTGAGGGGAGTGGCTCTCATGCATGAATCTAACTATATGGTGCTCCTAGACAGATGCAATAAATATGAAGAAAGAGATAGAGAAAAGGCGAAGAAAGGTACTACTCTTATAGCCAATCTTAGCTAACCTTATTATATGAATGATACAAAGTGATGACTATAAATGACACGAGAACACCATATAGCCAGCAGTTCGCTATACTATTAAACCCTAAAGAGCATGATTAATAATATAGCCAACAACAGGCTATAAGTAGTTGTCACATGACATATAGCCAACTAATAGCCCCCCTGTATAATAGTTAGTCATACATGTATACCATGTTATGAATATGCGGTCCATATTTTTTTTCTGTAGTGTGTTGGAGCACACGCTACAACTGGTTGTAATTCAAACAACTTCTCTTTCCTGTTCCCTTCTTTTTCCTCCAACTAGAGAAAAAAATCTAAGGTGACCTCTTATAGACCACATATGCCACCCTAATAGACTTACTCTTCAACCATGGTCAATCATATAGCCGATCATTGGTTTTAGCATGTTGTCATGTCATGTATAGCCAATGTAATAACCAACATGTATAGTAGTTAGCTATAAGTAAATGCTACTTTATCCACATATGAGCCAATTTCTATTCTCATAAAGCTTCTTGGCGCATGTGCTAAAGCTGGCTATATATCTTCAACTTCTTTTATTGTCTTTTCTCTTTTCTCTCTTCCAGCTAAGTAAATCATAATATTAGTTGTTGGCTATATATTCTTGCCACATCATCTCTAGTTAAGCTTATAGCCGGCAAGTATACTAGTAAGATACAAATATGTACTTCTTATTAATACATGGTACCCCTTACTTTCTCATAAAGTCTCTAGGAGTGCGTGCTGCAGTTGGCTCTTAATTAATTGATAGCCCGCTTCCCTTCTCTCTCATCTTGTTTTTTTTCTTTTTTGGCACAGTACAATTGAAGTTGCTGATGTAGAGGAGTATACAATCACCCTATGAAGGAACGTACGCACACCTATTGCTCATTTTTCTCCTCCAACTCGATAAAAAATACATCGTTTAAAGTCTATCAATCTGCCTACATCATCTTATTATAGTCGCTCTAATCTATAATTGGCATATCTTCTCTCTCCTCTAACTCAGTAAAAAAAGATATCACTTCAATAATATTTGGCCCACATCACACTCTCTCACAAAGTTTGAGTCGTGTTGCAGCTGGCGATTACTCTACAACCTGCTTCTCGTGTTTCTCCTTTAACTCAGCGTAACTACAAAATTTTATTGGATAAAATAACAGCGAAACAAACGAGAAGAATAGAGGGAAATGTATAAATAAACTATTATTTCTATTGGAACAGAATCATCATCTAATTTTTAGGATAGGACTGCTAAATAGTCCTATCAATCGGGGTCCTGTGCCCCGCAGTATTTACAAGGCGGTCCTCCAAGCAACAGTGTTTCCCCTCAGATCCTGTGACAGGGTCCATGATCTACTTGGTAGGACGTGAAAATTTGAAATGGCCAAACGAGAATGGGCCGAAACGTAGGGTGCTTGATCTTGTCCCATGGAGTGATAACATATTTTTCTCTTTTCATTCACAGATTTGTACACATCGAATATAGTCCAGGCTCAATCAATGATAAGGCCAATCCTGTCGTACCCAGATCTGGCCTCGGGAAGCATGCTGCCTACGTGTTCCACTAAAGTAATTTGTTACAGCATCGGCTACTATGCCAGCAAAGCCAAACAGACGGTAGTTTTCTGAATATAAACGGACAACTTTGATAAATCCTGCATAAAAATGCGCCATGGAACTCGGATGGCCATATTAGCATTTTCTGGGACGGTAGCTGTCCCAGAGTAGGCTCATTAGCTCAGTGGGCCACATAAGCACACCTGGCTTTGGAAAACAAAATGGTCGTTTGCTTGATCGCGTATGGTTAGTTGGAAACCCTTTTCAAAAAATGGTTACTTTTAAACAGTGAACAACTGTTCTACGAGTGAATTGCAGAAAACCACTACATTGAAATTTGGTTTGTAGAAAACACTGATTTACGGATTTAAGACAAAAACCACTGATTTTCAGCCTAATCTTCTAAAAAAACCACTAACTGGTCGTGGGTCCTTTGTTTGATGATATGGCGTAACTGCTCATGTTGGATGACATTAGACTGGTCTTTTGGCAAAACATCCTCTCATCCAAAAACAAATCGACACAAGCAGATAAGGATCCTGCAGCGTGCTCCTACAAGGCTTTATACTCACTCGTGTGCATGAAGGATCAACTTTATTGGAGCACTTTGAAGATGGGATTTGGAAAATGCATATGCCACTTGTTGACATGAATGGTTTGTCATTCTTTGTTAAGTCAGGATGTCATAACTATATACAAGGAAAAATGGGAAATAATAGAAACGTAATGAGTTGTATGTGCACAAAAGGAGTCATTGGATGACTATCTAAAAGCCTAGATGCCCACATATCCTTCTCATACTAGATGATGTCCCGATGCGTTGCCGCGAGAAACTTGCTAAAAGAATGCATAAAAGTTGCTAAAAATATCTATAACTCATGGGAAGAAAAATGTAAGTTTAAAAACAAAGAAAGGACATGGGGTATAAAAATGAATTACTCTTGAAAGAAAGGCAATGTGAATGTAAACTACATAGGTATGGTGCAAGCGGCAAACACATATATTTTCAATAGAAAATCTAATGCAAAAAAAAACTTGTGAGTAACATGCATGGATTGATGATGTGGTGCTTAAATGCATGATGCAAAAACAGTGTAATTTATGAATTGCATGCATGACTTGCTCTTGTCGCATAGTTGCATGTCTAGAAAAAACAGCTAGTGGGTTGTAGCTATTTAGAAATAGAAGATATGTGCTGGACATGAAGGGTCATGGATAGACATACGTGGACCACGATTATCTTTAAACCGCAAACCATAGAACAATAGTTATATCATATATTTTAATTAAAATAGTATGTTAAGGGGGAGCAGAAACAAAAGAAAAAGATATCTGTAAAATTGTTCGTAGTTTTTAAATGCATGGACGATTTAAGGGGTATGGTTGGGTGGATTTTCCCCCTTCTCTCTCCTATTGGGCTATCTGCTTAGATGAATAGGGAGGCAAATAGGGATCCGGTTGTAGATACTCTCTTGAAATTCATGTATCGACGGCATCGAGAATAAGGCTGCAAAATTTATACTCCTATTCATAGAAAATGGGACCTGAACTATAAAAGTGTTCATAGTTTTTAATGCTCACAAATTTTAATAAGTATGCATGAATTCAAATATGAATAAATAAATAAAACTAAACAAGAGAAGAGAAGAAAAAAAGAAGGTAGTAAAACAAAATTAAACCTAGTACAATACCTTCTCAAAATCAAAGAAAATAGTTGGTACCATGACAAACATTCTTGCAGATGGCCCCATTATAGCTCCCATAGTCTCTGACAATCTAGGAGGGCTTCAACGCCATGTATGTGACGCCCCCGTCTTAGTCGTGCACTAATCATACACACAAATGCGCACGTTTAAGATCAGAGACTCACGGGAAGATATCACAACGCAACTCTAAACACAAATTCAAACATAAAGCTTTATATTCTAAGAAGGGCCACGCCGGCTCGAATACAAAGTCAGTGAAAGCAACAATATTAGAGTATATACATACTTAAACAAGTTTGCCTTAAGAAGGCTGAGCAAACCAATGACATCTAGATCGAAAAGGCACATGCCTCCTGCCTGGGAGCCTCCTATCTACTCTTGGTCGTCGACGGCCTCCACATAGTAATAGGCTCTGTCAGGGTAGTAGTTGTCGTCGGCGGGCTCAGTTGGCTACTAGGCTCCATCATCTGGTCGTAGCAATTGTATTAAGGGGAAATGGGGAGCAAAGGAACTGTGAGTACTCATACAAAGTATTCGCAAGACTTACATCAGATCTATGCTAAATATGCATCAGTATCAAGGGGAAGGGGTTGTATCTGTGGACTATACTGTAGAAACGCCAGAATAGAAGGGAAGGTCTTGCCTATCAAAGACTAGCATCTTGCAGCATTAGAAGAGTACAAATTAGTATAACATATGTAAGAAGTATGAATTAGCAATGCCCAGAGATCCTTCCTCGAGTCCCTGTGAGAAAGTGATCTCGGAGCCATCACTTCAGTTTAGTGTGACAAGTATCGTGTTCAAGGTATAGTAGATCGGGCTAGTCTCCGAGCATCTATTACTGTGGACACGTCTATTCGAGTAGATATAGTTCCCTTCAAGGGTGCAAAATCTTACCCAACATGCTTGATTAACTCCGATCAAACACACTTTTCTAGGTCATGCCCGGCGTCGGCTGATTGACACATCATAGTCCTACCTAGAATGAACAGAGAGGTCAGCACACCGGTCTACATCCTAGATGTGAAGGGGTTATGGGCCAACCATCCTTTGCAACCCTACACGTTGCGAGGACGGATGGGATCAATCTTCGGTACCTCTTTATACAAAGCAGGTGCTTACACGAACCACCCGGGCGTGTGCCGTTCAACTGTGGCATCTAAAGAGCTTTCGGAAGAAACGTAGGACGTAGAGTGCCCATACTTATTACCACGTGGTTGTTAGTGAGAAAAGGTTAGAGGCCTACTCGTATCACCTATCCAAACCATTAGTGTATTGGGAGTACGCGGAGACGATCAATGATCCACGATCTGTGGTCCCGTTGCCCCGTCTTGCGGACTTACGGCAAGGTCTAAGAATGCGTGGCCATGTCGTGTAATTATCTCACGGGCACCCTCCAGGTCAACTTGACTTCCACATGGTTCTGGGGTAAAGTCAAAATAACCGTGCGTCCATAACATCGAGGAGGAATCTGAGGAATCACCCTCGATGGATTCCACTCGATGTAACCATCAAGGTGACCTTGGAGCAATCACTTGAAGGGTTCACACTTGAGGTGTTGCAAGACAAAGTCGGTATCGGGAGTGGTGTAGGAGGAATCACCCTTCCGTAGTCGACGACTGATTAGCTAGACTACAGAGTTATCATCAGGAGTGCATTACGAGGTATCACCCTAGGTACTCGATAGTAACTCTGTAGAGTCGTACAACTAAGGGGTAGGGTATTGGTGATGAGTCGGGCTCCGGACATCTATCACTATGGTCAAGTCATCGGTGAAGAAGCGAGGCAATAGGGACAAGGTGAGGGGTCACTCATGGATCACTAACCAACCTATACTAAGAATATAGGATAGGTAGGTAAGTAGCAGTAGGAGGCTACAAAATCAGGCTATGCATCAGAATAGGATCAATACAATACAGTAGCAAATTCTAGTGCAAGCATGAGAGAGAAAGAATGGGTGATATAGGAATGATCAAGGGGTTTTTGCTTGGCTGGAAACTCTACTGAAAGAGGTTGGACGTCAGAAGCATAGTCGTAATTGGGTGCAACACTAGTTGTCAATGTCAAAACCGGAAAATCTTGGGTAGGGGGTCTCGAGTTGTGGAACTTAGATCGATGGGTAATAGGGGACGAAGGAGACAGTGTTTACCTAGGTTCGGGACCTTGTGAGGAGGTAAAACCCTACATCCTGCTTGATTATATTGATGTGGATGAGAATTACAGAGTCGATCTACCTCGAAATCGTCTAAGCTAAGCCCTAGATGAGTTCACCTACCCTCTACGAATGGGACCCTCTGTTTATATAAGCACTAGGGGCCCCTATGGTTATACACAACCGACCTTTTACTGGGATAGATATGTAGATCCCATCTTCGGAACATGGAAACCACACCATTCTTTAGAGCTTTCCTTCCTAGAGTTAGGATCATTCATAGTTCGCCCTTCGACAGAGCAACCCAACATGTCGGCCTATGAGGAATGAGCCGACGGCCCGCGGACCCCTTAGTCCCAGACTCCCTTAGTAGCCCCCGAACTAGCCTCCAATGCCGAGGTATGCAGTCTTCTACAGCTTTGCGTGCTGTGGTATTCGGCTTGCGAGGCGAGTTCTCTCTATGCTCGGCAGATTCCAACTTGGTCTGTCCGTCTTGTAAAACAACAACGCGGTCTCTGACAAGCCCCCGATTGTGGAAGTGTCATGGGGTCCATGACATTAATTTCCCTACATGAAGACTGATGGCAGCCCTCGATCCCTGCGAAGAATAAAGAAAGGTAACCCAATAGTCCTTTACAAAACCGCTTCTAGAAGATCAGGAAAAACTCTTATTTATGCAGATTGTATACTCCATAGGCGACATCCTACCTCTTATCACCACCATGAAGCCCTAAAGCCCTAAAGCAGGCCTCGAAGGAGCTTCTAGAACAATGTCTTTCAATATGCAGGTAAGTGGTTGGTTTTGACAACCGGACATAAGTCCTAAACCGATAGCCCCTGGACCTTGATTTGGTCGGGACGACCGATTAAGGGTTTGATCATTGCGTTGTCCTTGTGTAGGATTTAAGACAGCAAAACGAGAGGTCGTCCAAGGATCTTGAATCCAATCAGACGGAGGTGAAGGCTGTGAAAGCCGAACTAGAGGAGGTGAAAAAGTTCACCAGAGAAGCACATTGTAAGTAAAAAGGAGTACTTTATTAAGTGCTGATAAAAATTAGGAATGCTATCTCTAACGAGGTATTGTGTTGTAGCAGCTGAATCTATAGGTTAGACATAGAGGGATTTGGATGCTTCCCGTGGAGTTTGTCGGTATGTTGAGTCTTAGCTTGAGGCTAATCTTCCCGTGTTGGAGCAATGTCGTGAGAAAACACACAAACTCAAAGGGCAAAACCAACATAAATCCCAAGAAATTCAGAGTTTGAAGACTCAACTAGAAAAGACCCAAGAGGAGAACCAAAAATTAAAAGGCAGCATGTTCTGTAAGTGAATTTTTAGCCTGAAGTGCCATAGATTATCCTTCAATGTGGCATGTAAGTAATGCGCCCGTTGTCATGTGTAGGCCTCCAAACTTATCGTCCCGAAGAAGAGATCAGCTCAGTCGGTGGGGATCTGCTGAAAGAACTGGCCATAGTGCACGAGCGATCTAGGAAAGCTATGAGGGGCATGTTAAGGGCAGTCTGGCCAACCAAGATAGCTCCATAAGGGATGGCCGAACTTGTAGAGCGGTTTAGAGGATCCCGAAGCCGTTTTGAGATGTGGAAGAGATCAGCCTGTCGAGAGGGGGCTCAGGAGGCAGGCGCCATGGTGAAGACCCGCTTCACCAAGCTCAACCTGGAACACCTGGCCCTGGTTGGGCCAGGAAGGCCCGACGTGCAGGAAATACCCCTTCATCTCGTTTATGATCAAGTGATGCCTGCTGCTTGTCTCTCTTAGGAAGACTGCACCCTGGATGTCCATATAGATGATCTCGTACGATCTGTGTAATATTTTGGCTCTATGTAGATATGTACTCGCTCTATAAACTAATATAAGAGCGTTTAGATTACTAAAATAGTATTCTAAACAATTTTATATTAGTTTACGGAGGGAGTACTTGACATCTAATTAGTTCCGTCTGTGTTATAAACGTTGTCTTAATCTGTCCATTACCTTCCGCCCCCTTGCCAATGATTGGGGAGTGTTCCATATTGTATGTCCTCGGGTAACAGGAGATCATTTTTTAGAGAACTAGGCAATCCTGCCATGTGGTTTGAATAGACGAAAACACACTGGAGGGGTATGTTATATTACTTTTTAATGTAAGGAACATCTTTCGGAGAAAATAGTTCCTTAATGGGTTCCTTACATTGGGTTTCTGCGTTGATCGCAAATATCCTATCTATGTGCCCTTAACCAGGCAAGTAGGAGGTATGCTTGGAGAAAAATCTAGATTTGCGGTGGAGAAAGCTAATTACATCTTCCCTCGTCGTAGCCGATAAATTTGCTTCTTAAGAGTGCTAACCTTTATTTTCACCCGTTTGAGGTACGTATTCGCATGACCTGGTTCTAACAATCATAGAGGTGCTCCCTTTACCCTCTAGTCAAACATTCGGGAACGCAGAGGGTAATCACAGGAGCGAGGCAACCCACTTTGGCAAGAAACTTAAGTACAATTGATGCATACAAGGGCGTAAGGACGACACTGGAAGGATGCACATAATGTAAATATATAACTGCTTGGCTTTTAACGAAGCCGCCAGACATTGGTAGGTTTTATAATCATGCTTATGCCAATAAAGCAGTAGTTGCAATTCGATGAAGCTGAACATAGCATAGGAGAGTCTAAACAATCCTTATGACAGAAAAAGGAAATATATAAAGGCGTAGATACAAGAGTTTTCGAGGGGGGGGGGACTTACCGGCACTGGTCTATCCGTAGAAGCGTGTGAGGTGAGTTGCGTTTCATGGGATTGGTTCGAGGCGGTTGTCCTGCGGGTTGCGGAGGCGACAGGCTCCTCCTATCAGCACTTCATCGATTATGAAGGCCCCTCCCATTTGGGGTTGAGTTTATGCTTATGTTTCTCCGGGAGCCGCAGTAGGAGTTCTCCCACGGTATATGCCTTCGCTCGGACCTTCCTGTTTTTGTATTGCCGGGCTTGCTGCTGATAGAAGGCAGACTAAGCCCGATCTATATCGCGCTCCCCCTCCAAGGCGTCTAAGTCGTCCTGCCGATCTAGTTCAGCCTCCTTTTCTTCGTACATGCGAACCCTAGGAGCATCATGAATGATGTCACATGGGAGGACTGCTTCGGCGCCATATACCATGAAGAAAGGCGTTCATCTGTTGACCTGTTTGGGGTGGTGCGTAATCCCCAAAACACGGAGTCCAGCTCCTCCACCCAATGGCAGTCGGATTCTTGAAGAGACCGGACCAGACGGGGTTTTATGCCGCACATGATGAGATCATTGGCCCGTTTGACTTTTCCATTGGTCCGCGGATGATACACCGAAGCATAGTCGAGCTTGATGCCTAGGTTAGCATACAAGTCCTTTAACTCCTTGGTGGTGAAGTTAGACCTGTCTCACTGTTATTATGTTGCGACGTACGCCAAATTGGTGTACTGCTCCAGATATAAAGTCGATAACAGGTCTGGACTTAGCTGAACTGACTGGTTTTTCTTCGATCCATTTGGTGAACTTGTCGACCATGACTAGGAGGTATTTCTTTTTCTTGGTCCCCCCTTTAAGTAGTCCGACCATGTCCAGCCCCAGACCACAAAAGGCCAGGTGGTCGGAATTGTACAAACAGCCATTGGGCGCATGTGACTTTGGTTTGCGAAGAGGCAACATCCCACGCAATATTGGACGAGTGTTCGGGCATCCGCTCGGGCAGTGGGTAGAAGAACCTGCCCCGAAAGGCCTTGCATAAAAGGGCCCTCACCGCTGCGTGATGACCACCCATGCCTGCGTGCACCTCAGCCAAAAGCTCCTTCCCTTGTTCTTCTGAGATGCACCGTTGGAGTACCCGCATGGTGATTCTCTTGTATAGCTCACCCTTGTGTACCTTGTAGGCTTTCAATCAACAAACTATGCATCGTGCCTCAATTTGGTCACCAGGGAGTTCCTTGTGTAGAAGGTAGGCCAGGAAGCGTTCAGTCCATTGTGCGATTATCGCCATAACCTCATGAGCCAAAGGCATCTCTTCGATTGTAGAGCCACCGATGATTCACTCATTAGATTCAGTCGTGGGGGGACAACTTGGTCTGCACCATTGGTCCTTGCGCAGGAATTCTCGTCCTGCCATACCACAGATGGCTTGAAAAGCCTTTCTAGGAATATCTTCTTGGGGACAGGATCGCGTTTCGCACCCAGGCGGGCGAGGATGTCAAAAGCTTGATTGTGGTCTATGGAGACATGGTGGAATTCTAATCCCTTGAATCGCGTGGAGATCTTTAGGACATCATTTCTATATGCCGCCCTTTTGGTTTTTTGGTGTCGAATTTGTCTGATTTTGGGCTCCACAAAGCCCTCAAGGTTTGAACACAGGGGCGTGTGCGAATATCCCCTGCAGCCTTGCCCTACCTAGTTTACTACTCGATGGGTACCATGGCAAACTCGCGCGATGATGAGGAAGAAGATGGACACGATAGTTTACCCAGGTTCGGGCCGCTGTGAAGTGTAATACCCTACTCCTGCTTTGCTGGATTGCCTCTCGGGGAGGCATGGTGGATGAACTAGTACAGTGGTCTCGAGCCTCGCGAGGGGGCTCGAGTGGTGTTCTTGGCTCTCTGCCTTGTCCAGTGGTTCGTCGGGTGGCTCCGTCGTAAATCAGATCCCCCTCTATGGTGTGACCTAGACTCTATATATAGCAGCGGCCCGGGTCCTCTTCCCTTATCACAATGGTGGGAAGGGATCCCACAATGGCGATGGTCTTCGCCTACAAAGTGGCTATCGATGATGAAGTGGTGGGCTCGGCGATGACATCCGACCGGCGGGGCTCGTGGTCGTGGTCTTGCTGCATAGGAATGGGAAACTTTGGTCGGCGCTTGGGGAACCCACGTACGTCCTTACTCCCTTTACATCAAAGCTGAAATTGCACCGTCTAGAGCGCTGGCGCCCGCTTGTCCTTCCTTGCGTCATCTTTGACTCCCGAGGCCGAGTTCTGCGTAGAGATCTCCGTTGCTCCTAAGAGGGCCCAAGGAGGCTCATCCTTGCTAGAATTGGTGTCGTTCTTCCTCATGAGCATGTGTGCCTTGTGAGGGCCTTGTATTGAGCGGAGCCACGCCAGGCCGCGTCTGGCTGACGAAGTGGGCCATGCCCTGGGCCGCAGGCAGGCAAGGTTGGGTACCCCCATTCCCAGAACGCCGACAATAGCCCCCTGGCCAGAGGCGCGCCCAAGTTGGCTTCTAGGTGAAGCCGTTAAAGGTGGCCCGAAGCGCCGCGAGCCCCAATTGCTTGCGGGCCAGGATTTACACGCGTCGAGCGCCTGAGCGGCGTCGCCCCCGCTCCCTGAAGGCATCAGGAACCGCCTCAAGTCAAACTGATGTGATGCATGCGTGCAGCGCCGGCCATCATTACCCTTCCTTGAATGTTGTTGCCGCCTCGGAGGCTGCATGCCTCCCAGGATGCGAGGGGGTGCCGGTTGGCCCCTGGTTGTACCTACGTAGGTGAGCGCGAGAAAACCCTCAACACACCTTCGTCTTCTTCGCCTCCGAACTCCCAAGCCTCCGTTATCCCAATCATGGCCTTAGTGAGGAAGCACTCCACCGCCGAGAAGGGGAAAGCCCCTGAGGAGAGCCCTGCTTCACCGCCGCCCAGGAGGGGCCGCGGTCGTCCTCGAAAGCATGCTGTGACGCTGGAGGTAGTGCCCCACGGGCGCGGTCACGCTCTTGCATGGCCCGGGGTTACCATGGGCGGCCGCGGTGTGGTCTGACTAGCGCGGGCGCCCATGGTAGTCGAGCATGTAGCCCCATGGTGGGAGGGCAGGGGTGGCGTCCCTGCGGCCACGCCCGCGGCTCCATATGGCCGATATATCCTAGGAGTTTCTGGTGTGGTTGGAGAGGCAGAAGGTCGCCTGGCTTCAACTTCCAAGCTCCCTCGAGGGCGCGCTGTCGACCCGGGGGGGGGGTGACGGCCTCTGGTTGTAGGACGACGGCTGCTGCAGCACGACATCGTGGGTGGTGGTCGAGGTCACCCCAAAGGGTTATCTGTACCTAACCCGCGGGTGACGTTTGGACGCGCCTGCAGCCTGGTGGGGAGGTGCACCCTCCACTTCAAGTACGGTGGGGTGGCGACACTCTTTGGCAAGGTCTTTGGTGGTGAGGGTGAGCGCCTGGGGTGTTGTCCGAAAGATGTCGGCCGCAGCAATCTTCAAGATGAGCTTGTCCCTCGAGATGGGCATTGCTCCTCCAGCGATAGCGACAACCCCACCGATGGGAGCCTAAGCAATAGTAGCGACAGCAGCTACGATGTGCCACCGTGCCAGCGCGTTCGGACCTCGAGGGGAAGCCAGCTGTCGGTGTCTAAACCGGCAGATCTCGGGTAGGGGGTCCCGAACTGTGAGACTTGAATCGATGGTAACGGGAGACGAAGGGGACACAGATTTACCCAGGTTTGGGGCCCTCCTATGGAGGTAATACCCTACGTCCTTCTTGGTTGTATTGATGGTATGGGGGGTTACAGAGTTGATCTACCTCGATAAGTTGTTCTGTCTCTACAACCTAAAACCCTCTGACTTATATAGACGTCGAGGGTACCTAGGGTTTACACATGGTCGGTTACATGCCGAAGAGATAAACATGCCTATCTATGGTCCATGACTCGGAGGATACGTCACGACTCCTTGAAGCCTCCATCCTGGCGACCGTGACCCTGATCATCCAATGCTCACCTTGCGGCCCATGCAGTTTGGCCCATAAGCAATAGGTCATCTATACGAGGAGCCCCTAATCTAGCACTCCCTCAGTAGCCCCCAGACTAGCCTTCAACGTTGATACATATCCAATCAATCTTCTCGTGTCATCATCTTCGACTTGCAAGGCGAGTACCACACTCCTACTTGTTCGGCAACCGACCAGTCTTCGGTAAGACCCCAAGCGTCAGGAGCGTAGGTCCGTTATAATAACCGCCCATGTTCCTCGATTTTGGTGCATTGTGGGGAGATGAGTGGTTTGTGATTTTTACAATCTTAACCCTCTGCAACGGAGGCATCACTCATTTAATCAAACAAAATCGTGGTTCAGACCACATCCTCTTCCTCCCCATCGGAAAAATCTCCAAGCAGAAACCCCAGGAACAACATGGCCAATGCCCCCAGTTCCTCCGCGCATCCCCTGGTTCACTTCCGGGGGACTAGACTAGCTACTCTGTAGCACTCCTGTGGCTCCGTGATCTAGATACCCAAGGGTATCTCCCTCCTTCAGATCTGGCGGTAACCCGTGCAGGTTTGATTTCCTTCAACAACGAAGCTTTCGTTGAGCGTTCCCCAATCCTCACAGGGGGAATGTGTATGCTTCATCCCCTGTCTCCTGCGGGGCCTCAGGTTTCCCATCCACCCATTTCTAAGGGGGCAGTTGAAGTTCTATGGGATTCAGCTCCACCACCTTACCCCGGGGTCCATCTTGCACATCTGACGCTTCGTTGCCCTTTGCGAGATGTTTTTGGCTGCGAGGCGCATTTCCAATTGTCGAGAAAATATTTCTATCTCATCCCCCAAACTCGGACAAGAAAATTTTGGAGGTCGGCGGAGCCGAAGTTTGCTGTATAGCAGGGCCGGGGTATCCGGTGGGCACTCCGAAGGAATCCGAAGAGTGGAGTTCGGAATGGTTTATATTGAAGACATCCCCCTGTTCGAGCTAGCTGTGACAGGTCTACCCGAATACTCCGACGCCCCCTTGAAGAAAAGGTACAACTAGCGGCTGGGGAGTCCATCCCAGGAGGAAAGCATCGAAGTGCAATGCCTGGCGGCTAAGGTGCGGATGCTTGTCCACCATCAACTAACTATGATCGATATCATGGCCGCTGCCATCTCCTGGTGCATGCAACCCCTCCAACAGAGGGTGCACGCCTTGTGGAGCTATAACAGGACAAGTGACACCACATGTTCCCAAAGACTAGGGCCCGCCAACCAGGCAGCATTGGCCACCGCCCTTGCCGACCTGTATAAAGGGGGCAAGAGGAATTATATTCGGCGGGCATCGAAGGAAGGATATTCAACCCACAATCATATCGAATAATTAAGCCCTTTTCCCCTACGAACATAGTTCTGAGCTTTCATTTTGTACTTCATTTGACCGAAGTCTTGCGTGAACAGGAATGGAGGAGCTTCATCGAGACAGTCAACTATCCGTCTCCTCAGCCTAAAAGCTACGCACACGATGATGATCCAGGTTTCCATGAGGACCCGGATCTTATAATTGATTTTGAGGACGGGATCTATTATCAGGTTAGCCTCGACTAATCCTCGATGGCTATAATAGTAGATTACCCCGGGTCGTTCTCCATCCCTGCCATGGACAAGAAGAAGAAGAGCTCATCCCACAAGAGGCAAGCTACCAACAACGCCCCGAAAGCGCCGGCTCCGACTCCCAACCGTCATCGATCTGCACGTCATGTGCCGGCAACCGAGACCATGGTCGAATCGGAAGTCAACAGGGAACCTATCAAAGACCTGGCCGCGGGGACAAATCAGCCTGCCCGCGCAACCCAAAGGACATTGTTTGGTTATCCGCTAGTTATCATAATCACTAGAGCCTTACTGCAATTTATTTCATTGAAATACTTAGGCGAAATGCCCAATCTTCTCCCGTCGAAGAGGTCGTTAGGGTTTCCGGTGAACCGCAAAGTTCTAGAGCCGCAGCTCATGCCGGTCATGCTACAGGAGCCCCCATGGCCAATCCAGTACGTGCCGATTTTGGTGACGGTGTATCCGTTACCAAATCGGAAGTGGGAAGTGACATGAACCATCGGTGACGATGGGAGGCTATGCGCCAGAGAGGGTTCGGCGAATCTATGAAGTTGATATCGGCCAACATGTAGGTAAGTGATCGGTTTTTATAGAGTCCGAACACTCATGTAAACCCAGTATACCTAGAGCCTTAAGTTGGTTCGGAACAACTGAATTAAGGGTCTTTAACACCGTTGTGCTGCAGGCTTCGAAGTAATAGAACATGCAACTGGCCAAGGATCTAAAGGAGAGCCAATCACAGGTTCAAGGTGTGAAGGCAGAGCTAGAGAAAGTAAAGAGCTTCACCAAGGAGGCCCATGGTGAGTATACCGAGGCTGTTAATTTCTAGTAAATGTCCATGCTGATGCAAAGATTCTATTTAGCAGCCGAATCCATAGGGCATATACAAAGAGAGCTGGATGAAGCCCGAGAAGCTCAGCGATACGCCGAGTCCCAGCACGAGGATGTGTGTGGTGTTATGAACCATCTCCAAGTGGAGAAGAAAAAACAGGCCGACGAAATTGAGAGTTTAAAGGCTCAATTGGCCCAGGCCCAAGAAGAAAATCAGAAACTTCAGACGGGCATGTTCGGTAAGTATGATCCGAACATTAATAAGTACTTCGTATAAAGGAAGTATGATAAGAATGTCTTTCCCTTATGTATAGGACTTCTGTCCGGGCAACCTGAAGAAGAGTTCGGATCCTTCTGGGGGAAATTGCTAAAGGAGTTGTCTGCCCTCCATGAGCGTGCTCGGAATGGAATGAAAGGCATGGTAAAAGCACTATGGCCTGTCGAACAGCCACCGAAAGGTATGTCCGAACTAACCTTTCCAGGAGATCGAAGCAGGTTCGAGCTGTGGAAGACATCAGCTTTCCAGGAGGGAGCACGGGAGGCATGGGCAATGATCAAGACCCGCTACACCGGACTTGACCCCGAGCGGATGGCTCGGGTTGGTCCCGTGGATCGGATGGTCAAGAAGTGCCCCTCCACCTGGAGTATGACCAAGTGATGCCTGCCGCCCGCCTTTCACAGGAAGACTGCTCCCTAGACTCCATAATCGATAACTTAGATCGACAGCCGAATGTGTAATTTTATATAGTTTCATATGAACAATCTATGTTGTAAACTTTGTCTTAGCCCGCCACCAGCTTCTCCCTCCCATGTGAAGAGCGTGGGAGTGTCCCTTTCAATTTGTTATTCCACAAGACCGAATTGTATTTGGGGGACTAGGCAATCCGTCCATACGGTACGAACAGACCGAAGGCACATAGAGAGATATGTTATATTACCGCTTAGCATTAGAAACATCTTCCAAAGAAAATAGTACCTATATCGATACCTTTCTTTGGGCCCCTACGAAGATCGTAGGTAAAGGTCCGTATACTGCTAGGATGCGGCTAAGGGTGTTTTCGGAAAAAACGAACCCAAACAATGGCAATAACAGCCATAGCCGTATTAAGTGCTTCTCTCACGGCCGACCAATTGTCTAGGTAAGATAGCTAGCTTTTGGCTTCACCCGTCTGAGGTACGTATCCGGATGACCCGGTCGTAACAATCGTAGAGGTGCTCCCTTTACCCTCTAGCCGAACAATCGGGAACGTAGAGGGTAAACATAGGAGCGAGGCAACCTAGCTTGGCAAAGTCTTAGTTCGAATTGATGCATATAATGGCTTGAGCGTGACAAATGAAACAGGTGTACACAATAAGTGTGAGTAAATACTTATAATATAAAAACATTGGCTTCGACAAGAAGCCCCTAGGTGCTCTGTTCGGATTTAACACTTTATATTGTATGTCGGTAGCCTTAGTACAAGATCGGTTTGACCGAACATAGAAAAAGAAATCAATCCTATCAAACGGCAAAGTGGGAAGGGAAGAAAAAGGAAAAAGGAAAGACGAGAAAAAAGAAAAAGATTCAAGAATTGGACGACACCGGTTTATCCGTAGAAGCGCCGAAGACGAGCTGCGTTCCATGGGTTTGGTTCAAGGCAATTGTCCAACGAGCTCTGAAGACGATAGGCTCCTCCCGTGAGTACTTCATCGATGATTAAGGCACCGTCCCATTTGGGGTTGGGTTTATGCTTCTGCTTCTCCGGCAGCCATAGGACGAGTTCTCCTACATTGTATGTTTTGCCCTGACCTCCCTACTCTGGTAGAGTCGTGCTTGCTGCTGGTAAAACATAGAGCGAGCCCGAGATATGTCATGCCCTCCATCCAGGGCGTCTAGGTCATCCTGCCGATCTAACTCGGCCTCCTTTTCTTCATACATGCGCACTATTGGTGCGTCGTGAATAATGCCGTAGGGGAGGACTGCCTCAGCCCCATAGACCATGAAGAACGGTGTGTAACCCGTCGATCTAATTGAGATGGTGCGCAGGCCATATAAAATGGAGTCAAGATCCTCCACCCAATGGCAGTCGGAGTCATGAAGAGATCGGACCAAACATGACTTAATGCCGCTCATGATGATACCATTTGCTCGTTCGACTTGTCCATTGGTCTACGGATGATAGACTGATGCATAATCTTGCTTAATGCCCATTTTTGAGCACCAATCCTTGACCTCTTGGGCCGTGAAATTGGATCCATTATCCGTTATTATACTGAGCGGGACATCATAACGGTGTATCACGCCGGAGATAAAGTCGATCACTGGTCTGGACTAGGCAGATTTTACGGGCTTTGCCTCTATCCATTTAGTGAACTTATCGACCATGACTAGCATGTATTTGTTCTTCTTGGTCCCTCCTTTAAGAGGTCCGACCATATCCAGTCCCCACACCGCGAAAGGCCAGGTGATCAGAATTATCCGAAGAGCTATTGGGGGTATGTGACTTTGATTTGTGAAGAGTTGACACCCTACGCAATGTTTGACAAGTGAATCGGCGTCCGTCCGAGCTGTAGGACAATACAAACCGGCTCGGAAAGCCTTGCTAACTAAGGCTCCTTCTGTGGCATGGTGGCCGCCCATGCCTGCATGCACTTCATCTAGGAGCTCCCGTCCTTTCTTCCTTGGATATGCACCACTGTAATGTTCCAGTGGTGCTTTTCTTGTATAACTCATGGTCGTGTACTTTGTAGGCTTTGGATCACCGAACTATGCATTGTGCCTCTGTCTGGTCTTCAGGGAGTTCCTTGCGGAGAAGGTAAGCGAGGAAGGGCTCTATCCATGACGCGATTACCGCCATTACCTCATGAGCCGAAGGTGTTTCATCCATGATGGAGTCACCGATGATTTGATCGTCAGGTTCGTTTATAAGGGGAACAACCTCGTCCGCCATATTTAGAACGGAGCCCTTGTCCTCGCCATGCCACACCATGGATGGCTTGAAGAGCCGCTCCAGAAAGGTGTTTCTCGGGATATTGTCGCGTTTGGCTCCCATATGAGCCAATACATCAACGGCTTGGTTGTTGTCGTGAGCAATGTGGTGAAATTCCAACCCTTCGAACCGAGCAGATATTTTTAGGACGACATTTCTATATGTCGCCATATTCGGGTTTTTGGCATCGAATTTGCCGTTAATTTGGGAGATGGCCAAATTGGAGTCTCGCCGTACCTCCAGCCGTCGTATGCCCATTGATACTGCCATCCTAAAACCATGAAGGAGATCTTTGATGACCCATAAGAATCAGGGATCTATTATAGTCCTTTCGATAAGTTAGTGTGTCGAACCCAACGACAAGCGGGAGGAAATGACAAGCGGGTTCCAGTAAGGTATTCTCTAAAAGCACTAAAATTATCGGTAACAGATAGTTTGTGATAAGATAATTCATAACGAGTAACAAGTAAAAAGTATAGCAAGGGTGCAACAAGGTAGCCCAATCCTATTAGGATAGGCCTGGACAAACTCTAATATAAAGCAAAGTGCTCCCGAGGACCCATGGGAATTTCTTTCAAGCTAGTTTTCATCATGCTCATTTGATTCACGTTCGTTACTTTGATAATTTGATATGTGGGTGGACCGGTGCTTGGGTGCTGCCCTTACTTGGACAAACCTCCCACTTATGATTAACCCCTATCGCAAGCATCCGTAACTATGAAAGAAGAATTAAGGTAAACCTAACCATAGCATGAAACATATGGATCCAAATCAGCCCCTTACGAAGCAGCGCATAAACTAGGGTTTAAGCTTTTGTCACTCTAGCAACCCATCATCTACTTATTACTTCCCAATGCCTTCCCCTATACCCAAATAATGGTGAAGTGTTATGTAGTCGACGTTCAGATAACACCACTAGAGGAGAGACAACATACATCTCATCAAAATATCGAGCGAAAACCAAATTCATATGATTACTTGTAACAAGACTTATCCCATGTCCTCAGGAGGAAATGTAACTACTCAAAAAACATGTTCATGTTCGAGATCAGAGGAGTATTAATTATCATAAAGGATATGAACATATGATCTTCCACCATGTAAACCAACTAGCACCAACTACAAGGAGTAATCAACACTACTAGCAGCCCACAGGTACCAATCGGAGGTTGGAGACAAAGATCGGATACCAGAGATGAAATAGGGTTTGGAGACGAGATGGTGCTGGTGAAGATGTTGATGGAGATTGACCCCCTCTTGATGAGAGGATGTTGGTGATGACATGGCTTCGATTTCCCCTTCCGGGAGGGAAGTTTCCCCGACAGAACAACCCTGCCAAAGCTCTAGATTGGTTCTGCCCAAGTTCTGCCTCGAGATGGCGACGCTTCATCCCGAAAGCTCTCCTCTAATTTTTTTTCTAGGTCAAAATGCTTCATATAGGAGAAGATGGGCATAGGAGGAGCCACAAGGGCCCCACAAGCCTGCTAGGTGCGGCTAGGGGGTGGCCACGCCTAGCAGGCTTGTGGCTTGCAGGTGGCCCCCTCTGGTTGATTCTTGTGCCAGTATTTTTTATTAATTCAAAAAATATTCGCCGTAAATTTTCAGGACTTTTGGAGTTGTGCAGAATAGGTATCTCAGATTTGCTCCTTTTCTAGTCCGAAATTCCAGTTGCCGGCATTCTCCCTCTTCATGTAAGCCTTGTAAAATAAGAGAGAAAAGGCATACATATTGCACCAAAACGTGTAATAACAGCCCATAATGCAATAAATATCAAAATAAAAGCATGATGCAAAATGGGCGTATCTACTCCCCCAAGCTTAGACCTCGCTTGCCCTCAAGCGAAAGCCCAGATCGATAAATATGTCCACATGTTTAGAGATAGAGGTGTCGATAAAATAAAATACGTACATGAGGGCATTGTGATCAAATATGGAACAACAATACTCAATGTATGAGATTCTCTATTGTAGAGTAACAATTCATTCACAAGATCGAGTATGAACCAAGAACTCTGTTGACAACCAACAAACTATGATCTCAGTCATTGAAGCAATTGACAATTTATCTTAACATCGGAAAGAGTCAATATAAGAGCTTGTAAAAAAATCCACACACTCAATTATCTTTTAGTCTTTCACAATTGCTAGCACTCATGGGGTACCTGTTGTGGTTTTGTCATGGCAGATGTCCGAAGACTTAGGTTCGAGGCCATCGGTAATGTGGTGGACTCGAAGGGGTTGATCGAGACGAGGGACACGAGTTTACCCAGGTTCGGCCCCTCAATAAGAGGTAAGAGCATACATCCTGCATGTGTTGTATTGATTGGAGTATCAATTACAAGGGAACGGATTCACTTGACCTAGTTCTCGATTGATTGGTTTCTGTCTAAGCCGCCCCAGGGTCTCGCCTTTATATAGGAGGTCGAGGACCTGGGTTATACGAGTCCTACACCGACTCTTACAATGTAGTCAATCCTGTCTCGAAGCCACCTTGCCATCTTGGGCAAGCCGTCTCTGGGTGGCTTAACCGCCAGGGTCTTCATAACATCTTCTGTCTGGGCCTTCATCTTGTCCCATCTTGGTAAGCCGTTGTATACTCAGGCCCACGTCTTTCGGCCCACCTTACTGGTCTTGATTATGAGCCGCCAGGTATGACCTGGCCCCTCCTGGGCGGGTCTTACCACGAGGTTATATGCCCAACATTAGGCCCCAGGTTGATTTGAGCCTGCTCATGTCAATCTTCAAACTCATTTAGAGGCGAGTCTCACGTTCTATCACCTGAAAAGAAAATACATAACTCGCCGTGACGTCATATCGAATATGCCAAAAAGATTTCGTGACGTTCACAATAGTTCCTTTCATTAAATCCGTCAGCGCAAAAATCAAGGCGTCCATCTCGGTCGGTTAGTTTCTTTCACCTTGATTCTCGCGCCCGTTTGGCCTTCCAGTCTCTTAAATAGGACCGCGAGGGGTTATCTCCTTTTTCTCCACCACCCGTGCTTCTTCTTCTTCCTCTCGACGCCATCACCCCAAGGCTCTGTCGCGCTGGTGAAGATCCATCATCGTCATCAACTCGGGCCGCAGCATCAACCTAAACGATCCAGATTCTCGCCCGTGTCCACCGCGTCCTTCCTGGTATGTCTTTCTTCCTCCCTTAGACCCATAGCTTAGTACTTCAATCCTGTCAAGTTCATCGGCCCCATTAGTGCGTAAGCTTTTTCCTGCAATGCCAACCGATGTGTAACCCTGTAGATCTCGTGATGTTTGTCTTCCTACTGCGGCAAGTCGTGTAAAGTGACCAACAACCCAACATAGATTTGTAGTTGTTTCCCCTTCATGCGCTTAGACTTGTTCGTTCTTCCTCAGTTCCTCGCTAGTGTTGAATTAAACAAGACTTTTCCTTTGCTCGTAGATCTTGCAGCTTCAGTTTATCGTGTAAAACCTGTTTATAGGTCCTTAGCCATTTTTCCATCATGGCCTCGTCCACCTTAACCCGCCGCTAAACTTTCGGCTCTTCCAATAAACTCTACTGACAGCTTAGCATCATAGTGTTTAATTTCTCCAGTCGTCCTAGCTGTCTAATTACTTGTAACCTGCCACGTACCGCTACCTTTCACAGCCTTAACCCGCCATCATGTCTCGGGCGTCTTCTTCTTGTAATTAGGTCAGCTCTGCGGTCTCCAAGGAATTCCTGCAGGATTTTGTAGATGCAAGAACTTTGCCGGCTCAAAGTGTTATTCATTGGCGTGTTTCAGGTCAAGAGAAGAAACCCATCCCTCAAGAGGGTGAAATTTTTATCTTTGCTGACCATCTTGCGTGCGGTTTCAGCCCGCCCGGGTCTAAATTTTTCCGAGACGTCCTCCATTTCTTTAAGCTGCATCCTCAGGACATCGCGCCCAACTTTGTCTCCAATTTTTGCAACTTCCAAGTCCTTTGCGAAGTTTACTTACAAGAAGTGTCATCAGTGGATCTCTTCCGCGACTTTTTCTATGTCAACCGCCAAAAGGAAGTGGTGGCTGGCCCAAGCTTAGAACTAGGCGGAGTCTCCATCCAAAGAAGATGGGATATGCCTTTTCCAGCTTTTCGAATGCCAAGTCACCCCAAGGATTGGAATAAAACTTGGTTTTATTGCAAAGACACTTCTCCAGAGGGAGAACATCCACTGCCGGGTTATCATCCTACCCGACTCTGCACCACAACTGAACTTTCAGACCGGATGTCGGCCTTAGCATGAGCGAAGTATGCTCCGGCCTTCACCAAGATTAGATCCCTCATAGCAAACGGTCTGACAGGAATTGATTTAACCCACTGTTGGATCTCTTGGAAGGTCATGCCACTAAGCCGGCGGGACCGTCTTATGTGTGAATATACGGGCGACTCAAATGATCCTCTTTGCTTCAATCACACCACTCTGACCGAAGAGAACATTGTTTCTACCATAAAGGGACTTTGCCATGAGTCCCAAGAAGTTTGTCGTACCGTAGGGTTACAACCCTTCTGCGCCGCAAACCCGGCCCCAGATGTAAGGATGGCTTTCAAAAATCTTTTACCTCTGTGTTAACTATATATATATGTAGAAACCTTTAATATCTTTTGGAGGTCTTGCTTCCAGGCTAATTCCGGCTTCTGGAAGAAAAGATATACTCCCCCTGCGAAGAAAAAGCCTAAGGTGAAAACTGGCGACCGTAAGAAGAAAACTGCTATTCAAGAGCAGCCTGAGGTTGATGACTCAGAGGTAGAACTTGATTCTCTTGGCTGTCTCTTTATGCGCCTTATTGACAATAATTATTCACAGGAAGAATTGGAGACAAGGCATGAAAATGCTCCTGAGGTAACCTACATTTCTTCTGACTCAGAACACCTTCCACCAAAGAAGATACGCCGGGTCCTTCGAAAAGTCCCATTTTCTCATCCTCTCGCTCATTTAGACCCCAATTTTCTTCTGAAAAAGCAACAACACACCTCCTGACGCCAAACCCAGAGCGCCGGCTCTGAAGATCTTGTGGCCGGGTTATCCAATTCTCCGACTCAGCGGAAACGGCCGACTGAGGTACTCGTTTAACTAAGATCGGCTTTGCCAACCTTGTATTATAGCCTTACTCTGTTTTATATTGCTTTAATTACCTTCAGGAAGGGCCCCCATCGTCAGGTGACTCTACGACGACTAAGCTTCCACCTCTGAAGATCAACCCGGAGTACGTATCCTTATGTCTGCATCATATCCTTTTTACCATGCTTTCTCTTTATATAATAACGTTCAGTGTTTTCCAGGGCTTAGGCCAAGTGAAGGAAGACTGTCGGGTCTACCTTTGCCCTCACTGCCCAAGAACCGGAGACTGCTAAGCCAGACTCTCCTATAGCTCATGCTGAGCCCACTAAAGCTACAAAAGATGCACCTGAAGATATTCATCATACTCTGAGCCGACGGCCAATGAGATGGCTAATGATAGTCCTCCAAGGGCCGATTCTAAGCCTCCCAACCCTTCAACAGCTGTCGAAGACCCAGCTCTTCCGGACGTCATTATTACTAGGACAGGTTTTCTATCCCCAAAACCTCATGTATTGACAAAGCACACCGACAAGGCTGAAGTTTCCTCGCCTGATAAACTTGACTTTGAATTCCCCGTGCTGGAGAAGATAATTGTAGATGAATTACATGCTGGTTATCTGAACCGCCTCTCCACAAGCCGGAAATAGGAGCTCAAACTTGTCGGCTTGATGAAGAAAAAATATGAGGTACTCCTGCTTTTCCCTTATACTCTTATGTAGCCCCCAAGAGCTGGTTTAGTATTGCAAATGGTAAACCGGGTCATTCCAATCCATGTCATAACTGGAATAACCTAGCATGTACTCAGCTTCTACCAATGCGGGTACCTATGCTTGGACTATATCAGGACTTCACTGATGTAGTAAACTGGCCTCTGAACATGATATTGTGGGGACCCCGACTCATAAGTTGTGATCACCGAATGCACGTGTATAGTGATCCCGGAGATCAAGTTACGAATATCATCATAAGTAGGGGTTGAACACCTCGTGTTCAGTCATCACGCTAAGTCATCGGACCTAGTTTAATACTCAGGCTACGTCATCGGACTTAACTCATGTGACCTCTTGTCACCATCACATCCATACTCACACCAAGTTTTATGAAAACATTTGGATGTAGTTTAAGAAGGACCTCTAATTGTCCATGACCGCAGACGCGGCTATTCGAATAGTTTTACACTCTACCCACAAGACTCGGGGAACTTGCGTGTCATCCATGACTCGCGGAATTGAACAAACCCGAAGTATGCATCCGAACAATGCCTTTCCCATGGTGATACTAAACAAAGAGTCCACTCGTTGGTGCCATCCGTCATGATATACATCACTCATATTATCCATGAGGGCACGCAGCAGTGTGCCCGACGCCTATAAAGGGAGCGCATGACCTTCCACTTTTGGGACGACCCCGTCTCAAGAGTGACAACTTCACTCTTGCCACTAGTAATGCGGGATCCTTGCTAGTACCAACCATAGTAATCAACAAAGCCCCATCCCATAAGGGATATCATGGTTGCGCATGTAAGGTTTGGACGGTCAGCAGACCTTTAAACTCTCCATTTTCGAAAACACACACTCACTTTTTCCAGCACACCACTTCTTTCTCAAGTGGTCACCCAACTCATCATCATCTCCCTCGGGCATTAGTGGCACTCGACGGGGTTTTTGAAAAGTCTTTGAAATCATTTCTTCCTTTCCAACACTGTGCATATATCCCAAACCCCACTTGCGTAGCATCTATTAGCATCCTATCTACGCCCACCCGCATAACCCTCATAAGGTGGTAGGGTCATGCTTGATGCAAGTTTCAAAGGTGAAAGCATCGGAGACACCCTACCGAAGGGGGAACTCCACATCATGATCAATATTTGAAACAACAAGTGTTATATTTCATGCATAAAAAGTTTCTTAACATGGTCAAAGGGCTGCTTGCCTAGCTCAACAAAGTCTCTGGGGTCTTCGAAGTCTTCGAGTCCAACTTCTTCGTCAACCGCGCAATCTATCGTTGCGAAATAAAGCGATAAAAATAAGCAACACAAAAAACAGAGAACACAAGCTACTATAAAAAATGCTACCCTACTCTGATAAATGCTAAAGACCATGTTAAAAACGTTTGTTTATGGTTTTGAGCTTGGAAAGATTTTCAAAAATATTTAAGACAAGGGTTGATACTGCCCAAACTGGGGTTTAAATTAAAACAGTACATAAAATACTCTCAAACATTTTTACGAATGACACTAGTAAATTCTATGGATTATTTCAAGAATTTATGTGAAGGAATTTTTGGATTTAGATAAATATTCTATTCTATGGAAGTTTGGAAGATAACAGAAAAAAGAAAAGGGAAAAAGGTTCCTGTGCCCTCACGGGCCAGAACCACCCAGCCGAACCGGCCCATAGGGGGAGTCTAGCCCAGGCGAGGTGTCGCATGCGGCAGGTTTGTTTTCCAACCTGCCCGCGAGCCCTGCTTGCCAGCGAGAGAGGAGGGGAGCGAGGGGATGACAGGTGACCCCACGTGTCATCCCTCACCTCGTGACAGAAGTAGAGGGAGGCTCACTGGCGGCGTCTTCGGCCACGGCGGTCCCAGCGGAGAGCACCAGCGCGCTCAGGGGGCTCCCACGCGTCGGTGGGTGGTCGAGGGGTCACCGGGGGAGAGGGAATTGCCGACGAGGGGAGGTGCCCGACGGTGGATAGGGTTTGGTGCGGGAGAGGGCTCCCGACCACGGGGGCGAGCGGTCTGGGTAGGAGGAAGACGCAAAGGAAGGGGGAGTGAGGAGAGAGGAGCAGGAGGAGCGGGGGGGCTTAAATAGGGCGGGGCCGGTCCAGCATGGACGTGGTGCTCCGGTGAGGACCAGGTCGTCGCCACAGGCCACGAGGGTGAGCTGGGTCATGTCCGGGGGCTTTGTGGACACTGTCTTCGCCCGGGGGAAGAGAGAGGCAGAGAGGGGGAGGGCGTGCATGTGTGCTCCCTTGTTGGCCGAACCGTGCGGCGCCGCGCACACGTGTGGGAGGGCGGAGGAGAGAGGAAAGAGAGGGGACAACCGCCTGCCTTGTTGCGGATGTCGAGGCCGACGAGGGGGACAAGCTCCCTCATCCCAAGGCGGTCGAGAGGCCTCAGGATGCCCCTGCTACAGTGCGGTGGCGCACTGTAGCATGCTTCAGAGCGCCCAAATGCCTGGCATAGCCATTTCCCGCATGCTCTGAGGCATCTTAGCTTGTCCAGTTGTTCCTGGGGGGTCTGGAGATGCCCCTTGGATGCCATGGAGCTAGGGGAGCTAGGGAGAAGAGAAATGGGTTGGGGAGAGGTAGAAAAAGAGGCTGCTAGGGGGGGGGGTAAATGGGGTTTTTCACCACATCACCCTTGAGCTATTACCATGAGACTTTTACTGGAGGTGCTTGGGCACTCCCAGAAGGGGTGGTAAAAATTTGGGGGCAAGGGTAAAACAGGAAGGGGTGGAAATGATGGTTTTACTAAATCACCAGAAGGTGTTTGGTATGGTTTTGGCAAGAAGAAGTTACCACATTACTGAGATATTCATCAGGGTCAAGGGCTAGGTAAAGATGAGAGGATTCACCAAGTTTGAGCTCAAGGGGAGAAAGTTGACAATGGAGATTTTCTAAACCCTAGAAATGTACAGAATCAGGTTTCTATAGATCTATTGATGCTAGGCTTTTACCCTTGATGCACCACTTAGTGTATCATCACTATTTGGTCAATACAGAAAGCCCACAAAGTTTGAGGCCAAGGGGAGACACTTCACCATGTAAAGTTGTTCAAATTTTAATCTGAACAGGAAGGGTATTGGGATGGTTTGATGATCCAAATTAATTTGGATTGAGATGAGACTTTGCAAGATCATCACCTATGATAGTGTTGAATTGCTGGAATTTTCCTAGAATTTATTAAGAATAGTTCTTATAGAAAAATTCCAAAAGTTTGATTTGAATAGAAAGGGTTTTGAGGGGTTTTGCCCATGATTTGATCATGCCCTTGTGTTGAAACTCATATATATGGAAAATATATGTCCACTCAGTTTTCCTAAGTTTTCTCAAATATTTTCAAATATTTCAAATAATTTTTCCCTATGAAAAACCATTTCTGTCCTTAAGAAAAAGCCATTGAATAAAATATAAGAATAATCTTTAAAAGTAATATTTTGTGGTTTTTGAAAGTCTTATATATAATAGGTTTGAATTAAAATCTTTGGGGAAGAAGAATCCTACCAATTTGAGGACTTGAAGTGCAAACCTCATTTCAGGGGGTTTTGAAAACCTAATTTTAATAAATCATTTTTGGTTAGACCAAAAATTTGATAAAAATAGATTTGGGCACTATTCACATGGCATGATCATTGGGCAAGAGGTTTGGTTCAAGGAAGATGAATATGAAGTGGAATAGAATCTAGGAGTGCCATAAATCATAATCATCAATCAAGCAACATCATTGCAAACCAGCACAAGCACATTGAAAAAGTTTTATTTGGCTCCAATTTTTATAAACCCAAATATATCAATGTGCTACAACACAGGGTGTTAGAGACCTTCCCCCCTTACAAGAATCTCGGCTCCGAGATTCATAGGCTAAGTGCTAAAAAGATAAGTGAACTCGGATCTAAGATAATCTTCATGCTCCCAGGTTGCTTCAGCTTCAGTGTGGTTGCTCCACTGGACCTTGAAGTACTTGATGGTGCGGCTTCAGGTGCAGCGCTCGGCTTCATCCAAAATGTGAACTGGCCTCTTACGATAAGTGAGGCCTGGCTGAAGATCGATGGCTTGATGGTTGATGTCCTTGTAGAGGTCGGGGCGGTTGGGAACTTGTAGACACTTCCGGAGTCATGACACGTGACAGACATTGTGCACATCCGATAGCTCGGAAGGTAGCTCTAGCTGGTATGCAACTTCTCTACGCGTAGCGGTGATCTTGAAGGGGCAGATGTATCTTGGTGCCAACTTCCCTTTGACATGGAAACACTTAGTTCCCTTGAGAGGTGTGACTCAGAGGTAGACATGGTCACTGACACAGAAGTTCACTTCTCGGCGGTGAGAGTCGGCGTGGCTCTTCTGTCTTGACTTGGCGGTCTCAAGTCGCTCTCAGACAAGTTGAACTTGCTCTTCGCCATCGCGGAGGATGTCTGGTCCAAAAATTAATCCTTCTCCGGTCTCTGACAAGTTGAGGGGAGTAAGGCACTTGCGTCCATACAACACCTCAAATGGTGCCATCTGAAGACTCGTCTGGTAGCTATTGTTGTAGGAGAACTCGGCGAATGGTAGGCAATCTTACCACTTTGCTCCATCAGCCAAAACACAAGCGCAGAGCATATCTTCGAGTATCTGATTTACTCGTTCTGTTTGCCCACCGGTCTGGCGACGAGAAGGAGTGCTGAAGGAGAGCTTGGTTCCCATAGCTTCTTGAAACATCTTCCAGAATCTCGAGGTGAACTGGGCGCCTCGATCCGACACGATATCCTTTGGAACTCCGTGAAGGCTCATGACACGCTCGCTGTAGAGACTGGCTAGCTTGTTACTGTCATAGGTGGTCTTGACAGGAATGAAATGGGCTACCTTGGTTAGGTGGTCGACAATGACCCAAATGGAATCATGTCCTTTGCTTGACCTTGGTAAACCAGTGATGAAATCCATCCCGACTCTATCCCACTTCCATTCTGGCACTTTGAGAGGTTGCAATAGCCAGCGGGTCACTGATGCTCAGCTTTAACTCTCTGGCATATGTCACACTTAGCCACGAATGTGCCTATCTCTCATTTCATACCATGCCACCAGAATCTTGCCTTGAGGTCTTGATACATCTTGGTTCCTCCAGGATGGATGGAGTATGGAGTGTCATGAGCTTCTTGCAAGATCAGGTTCTTGAGCTCCTCTTTGTTGGGTACGCAAATGCGTGTCCCGAGCCATACAACTCCTTATCCATCCACCAAGAATCCTGGGGCCTTGCCTGCCTTGATCTTCCTCTTGATGCCTTCAATGCTCTCGTGTCCCTTCTGGGCTTCTTTGATATTATCCATCAAGGTAGGCCTTGCTTCGAGGTTGGCGAGGAATCCGGGTGCAACCAGTTCCAAGCCGACACTGTCAAGTTCTTCATACATGGCGGGTAGCCTTTGCTTAATCATAGCATTCAAGGAACAAGCCTTTTTGCTTAAGGCGTCTACTACCACGTTGGCCATTCTGGGTGGTACTGAATACTAAGGTCGTAATCCTTGATCAATTCCAACCATCTTTGTTGCCTCATGCTCAATTCCTTTTGAGTGAAGATATACTTGAAACTCTTGTGGTCTGTGAATATCTCACATCGCTTCCCCAGAAGGTAATGTCACAATGTCTTCAAGGCATGAACCACGACTGCCAACTCGAGATCATGAGTGGCGTAGTTCTCTTCATGCGGTCGTAGTTGTCTAGATAAATATGCTACAACTCTGCCTTCTTGCATCATGACACCTCCAAGGCCGGTTCCTGATGCATCACAATAAATCACAAACTCCTTGTGAATATCGGGGGTGGCCAAAACAAGGGCTGTGGTTAATCTCTTCTTGAGCTCGTGCAAGCGTTCGTCGCACTTAGCTGTCTGTTCAAACTTCTTGTCCTTCTTCAAAAGTTGGGTCATGGGTCAGGCAATGCTTGAGAACCCTTCCATGAACTTGCGGTAATATCCCGCGAGTTCGAGGAAGCTCCTGACTTCCTTCACGGTGGTTAGGGTTTGCCATTCAGTCACGGCTTCAATCTCGGCAGGATCCACTGACAATCCTTCGGCGGTCAACACATGACCCAAAAATCCAACTTCATGCAACCAGAATTCACACTTGCTGAACTTGCCATAAAGCTGGTGCTCTCGAAGCTTCTCTAGGGCCAATCTCAAGTGTTCCTCATGTTCCTCCTCAAACTTAGAGAAGACGAGTATGTCATCAATGAAGACGACAACGAACTTATCCATGTACTCCATGAAGACCTTATTCATGAGGTACATGAAGTAGGCAGGGTCATTAGCTAACCTGAATGACATGACCGTGTATTCATACAGGCCATACCGGGTTACAAATGTCATCTTCGGAATGTCTTGGGGTTTGATCTTCAGCTGGTAGTACCCAAACCTAAGGTCGATCTGAGAGAACACCTTGGCTTTGTTCAACTGATCAAACATGTCTTCAATCTTGGGGAGTGGGTACTTGTTCTTTATCGTGACTTCATTGAGAGAACGGTAACTCAGAGTCTAATAGTTCCATCCCTCTTTCACACAAACAGAATAGGCGATCCCCAAGGAGAGGCACTTGGGCAAATAAATCCTTTCTTGAGCTGCTCTGTCAGTTGCTTCTTCAATTCAGCCAGCTCTTCATATCCCATCCTATAGGCCTTCTTATAGATGGGCCTTGATCCGAGCATAAGCTCAATGATGAACTCAATGTCGCAGTCAGGAGGAATTTCGGGCAGCTCATCAAGGAACACATCCGGGTACTCACATAGTATTGGCACTTGATCCAACTAAACTCCCGATAGACAGTTAGCCTAGGGTTTTTGAGTGGAGGCAGGGTTGGGGACATACTTGACTTCCACTCCTTGGCTATTGGTCATGGTGACAATCCTTTTGGCACAGTCTAACATGCCTTGGTGCTTGGTTAACCAATTCATGCCGAGGATGACATCCAAGCCGGGTGAATCCAGAAATATAAGGTCTGCTAGGAAGTCTACGCCGTTGATGTCAATCTTCACTCCTTTGCACCCGATCCCAGACTTCATAACTAAACCCGGGGTTTGTATCAACATACGACTACCCAAGGGTGTAGGTTTCATGCCACTTTCTGTTGGGAGACGTATTAGTAAATCAAAAAAATTCCTACGCATCACCAAGATCTATCTATGGAGAAACCAACAACGAGTGGGGATAGATTGCATCTTCATACCTTTGAAGATCGCTAAGCGGAAGCGTTACAAGAATGCGGTTGGTGGAGTCGTACTCGCAGCGATTCAGATTGCGGTGGATTCCGATCACAGCGCCGAACAACGGCGCCTCCGCGTTCAACACACGTGCAGCCCAATGACGTCTCCTACGCCTTGATCCAGCAAGGAGGAAGGATAGGTTGAGGGAGAGCTCCGGAAGAACGACGGCGTGGTGACGGTGGAGCTACGTGGACTCCAGCAGGGCTTCGCCAAGCACTACGGAGTACGAGGAAGAGGAAGGGTAGGGCTGCGCCGAGAGAGAGAGAGAAGTTGTTGTCTCAAATCATCCCAAACCCTTGCATATATATAGGAGGAGGGAGAGGGAGGGCTGCCTTGGCCCCTCCTCCAAGGAGGAGAGGTTCGGCCGACCCTAGGGGAAGAGTCCACCTCCCACAAGGGAGGTGGATCTCCTCTTTTTCAAACTCCTTTGCCCTATCTCCTTATCTCCAGCAGCATGGGCGTTTCTAGAAGGTATTGGCCAGCCCAACAATGGCTGGCACACCTCCTATAAGGGCCCACGAAGTCCTATGGTAGTCACACCCCTCCCGGGGGTCCTCCGACATCCTCCCAACACTCCCGGTACACTACCGACGAGCCCGAAAACTTTCCGGTGACCAAAACTGGACTTCATAAATCTTTACCTTCGGACCATTCTGGAGCTCCTCGTGATGTCCGGGATCTCATCCGGGACTCCGAACAACCTTGGGTAATCACGTATACCATTTCCCTATAACCCTAGCGTCATCGAACCTTAAGTGTGTAGACCCTACGGGTTCGGGAGACATGTAGACATGACCGAGACACCTCTCTGATCAATAACCAACCGCGGGATCTGGATACCCATGTTGGCTCCCACATGCTCCACGATGATCTCATCAAATGAACCACGATGTTGGGGATTCAATCAATCATGTATACAATTCCCTTTGTCTATCGGTATGATACCTGCCCGAGATTCGATCGTCGGTATCCCTATACCTTGTTCAATCTCATTACCGGCAAGTATCTTTACTCGTTCCGTAACACATCATCCCGTGGCTAACTCCTTAGTCACATTGAGCTGATTATGATGATGTCTTACCGAGTGGGCCCACAGATACCTCTCCGTCACACGGAGTGACAAATCCCAGTCTCGATTCGTGCCAACCCAACAGACACTTTCAGAGATACCCGTAGTGCACCTTTATAGCAACCCAGTTACGTTGTGACATTTGGCACACCCAAAGCATTCCTACGGTATCCGGGAGTTGCACAATCTCATGGTCTATGGAAATGATACTTGACATTGAAAAGCTTTAGCAAACGAACTACACGATCTTGTGCTATGCTTAGGATTGGGTCTTGTCCATCACATCATTCTCCCAATGATGTGATCCCGTTATCAATGACATCCAATGTCCATGGTCATGAAACTGTGACCATCTATTGATCAACGAGCTAGCCAACTAGAGTCTCACTAAGGACATGTTGTGGTCTATGTATTCACACATGCATTACGGGTTCTGGTTAATACAATTGTACCATGAACAATAGACAATTATCATGAACAAGGAAATACAATAATAACCATTTTATTATTGCCTCTAGGGCATATTTCCAACAGTCTCCCACTTGCACTAGAGTCAATAATCTAGTTACATTGTGATGAATCGAACACCCATAGCAATCTGGTGTTGATCATGTTTCGCTTGTGAGAGAGGTTTAGTCAACGGATCTGCGACATTCAAATCCGTATGAACTTTACAAATATCTGTATCTCCCTCCAGAATGTAATCACGGATTGTGTTGAAACGGCGCTTGATGTGTCTTGTCTTCTTGTGAAACCTGGGCTCCTTCACAAGGGCGATAGCTCCAGTGTTGTCATAGAATAGAGTCATCGGGCCCGACGCACTTGGAATTACTCCTAGGTCGTTGATGAACTCCTTCATCCAGACTCCTTCCTTTGCTGCTTCCGAAGCAGCTATGTACTCCGCTGCACATGTAGATTCTGCCACGACGCTTTGCTTGCTGCTGCACTAGCTGACTGCCCCTCCGTTCAAAATATACACGTATCCGGTTTGGGATTTGGAGTCGTCCGGATCTGTGTCGAAGCTAGCATCGACGTAAGCCTTTACGGCGAGCTCTTCGGCACCTCCCTTGTCCTTTTCAGGTACTTTAGGATATTCTTGACCGTTGTCCAGTGTTCCGCTCCGGGATCACTTTGGTACCTCCCTACCAAACTTATGGCAAGGTTCACATCAGGTCTGGTACATAGCATGGCATACATAATAGAGCCTATGGATGAAGCATAGGGGATGACACTCATCTCTTCTCTATCTTTTGCCATGGTCGGGCATTGAGTCGTACTCAATCTAACATTATGTAACATAGGCAAGAACCCCTTCTTGGACTGATCCATATTGAACTTCTTCAATATCTTTTCAAGGTATGTTCTTTGTGAAAGACCTATGAGGCGTCTCGATCTATCTCTATAGATGTTGATGCCTAATATGTAAGCACCTTCTCCAAGGTCCTACATTGAAAAACACTTATTCAAGTAGGCCTTTATACTTTCCAAGAGTTCTATATCATTTCCCATTATTAGTATGTCATCCACATATAATTTGAGAAATGCTATAGAGCTCCCACTCACTTTCTTGTAAATACAGGGTTCTCCATAAACCTGTACAAACCCAAACGCTTTAATTACTTCATTAAAGCGAATGTTCCAACTCCGAGATGCTTGCACCAGCCCATACATGGAGCGCTGGAGCTTGCATACCTTGTTAGCATCTTTAGGATTGACAAAACCTTCCGGCTGCATCATATACAGTTCTTCCTTGAGGAAGCCATTAAGGAATGCCGTTTTGACGTCCATTTGCCACATCTCATAATCATAAAATGCGGCAATTGCTAACATGATTTGGACAGACTTCAGCATCGCTACTGATGAGAAAGTCTCATCATAGTCAACTCCTTGAACTTGTCGATAACCCTTAGCGACAAGCCTAGCCTTATAGACGGTCACATTACCATCCGCGTCAGTCTTCTTCTTAAAGATCCATTTATTTTCAATGGCTCGCTTATCATCAGGCAAGTCCACCAAAGTCCACACTTTGTTCTCATACATGGATCCTATCTCGGATTTCATGGCTTCAAGCCATTTGTTGGAATCCGGACCCGCCATCGCTTCTTCATAGTTCAAAGGTTCACCGTTGTCCAACAACATGATCTCTAGGACAGGGTTGCCGTACCACTCTGGTGCGGAATGTGTCCTAGTGGACCTTCGACGTTCAATAGTAACTTGATCTGAAGTTTCATGATCATCATCATTAACTTCCTCTCCAGCCGGTGTACGCTCCACAGAAACAACTTCCTGTGCATTGCTACTCTCCGGTTCGAGTGGAGGTACAATTACCTCATCAAGTTCTATTTTCCTCCCACTTATTTCTTTCGAGAGAAACTCTTTCTCGAGAAAGGATCCATTCTTGGCAACAAAGACTTTGCCCTCGGATCATAGGTTGAAGGTATACCCAATAGTCTCTTTGAGATATCCTATGAAGACGCACTTTTCTGCTTTGGGTTCAAGCTTCTCAGGTTAAAGTTTCTTCACATAAGCATCGCATCCCCAAACTTTTAGAAATGACAGCTTAGGTTTCTTTCCAAACCATAATTCATACGGTGTCATCTCAACGGATTTTGACGGTGCCCTATTTAAAGTGAATGCGGCAGTCTCTAATGCATATCCCCAAAGTGATAGCAGTAAGTCAGTAAGAGACATCATAGATCGTACCATATCTAATAGAGTGCGATTATGATGTTTAGACAGACCATTTCGCTGACGTGTGCGAGGAGGCGTGAGTTGTGAAACAATTCCACATTTCCTTAGGTGCGTGCCAAATTCGTGACTTAAATATTCTCCGCCACGACCAGATCATAGGCACTTTATTTTCCTGTCACGTTGATTCTCTACGCCACTATGAAATTCCTTTAACCTTTCAAAAGTTTTAGACTTATGTTTCATTAAGTAGACATACCCATATCTACTCAAGTCATCAGTGAGGGTGAGAACGTAACGGTAGCCACCACGAGCCTCGACACTCATTGGACCGCATACATCGGTATGTATTATTTCCAACAAGTCAGTTGCTCGCTCCATTGTTCAGGAGAACGGAGTCTTGGACATCTTGCCCGTGAGGCATGGTTCGCACGTGTCAAATGATTCGAAATCAGGAGACTCCAAACGTCCATCAGTATGGAGCTTCTTCATGCGTTTGACACCAATATGACCAAGGGGGCAGTGCCACATGTAAGTGGGACTATCGTTATCAACCTTACACTTTTTGGTACTCACACTATGGACATGTGAAACATCACGTTCGAGATTCATCAAAAATAAACCATTGACCAGTGGGGCATGACCATAAAACATTTCTCTCATATAAATAAAACAACCATTATTCTCAGATTTAAATGAGTAGCCATCTCGCATCAAGCGAGATCCAGATACAATGTTCATGCTCAAACCTGGTACTAAATAACAATTATTAAGGTTTAACACTAATCCCAAAGGTAGATGTAGAGGTAGCGTGCCGACGGCGATCACATCGACCTTGGAACTATTCCTGACGCGCATCGTCACCTCGTCCTTTGCCAGCCTCCGCTTATTCCGTAGCTCCTGCTTGGAGTTACAAATGTGAGCAACTGCACCGTATCAAATACCCAGGAGCTACTACGAGCGCTTGTTAGGTACACATCAATAACAAGTATATCACATATACCTTTAATGTTGCCGTCCTTCTTATCCACTAAGTACATGGGGCAGTTCCGCTTCCAGTGACCGGTACCCTTGCAATAAAAACACTCAGTCTCAGGCTTGGGTCCATTCTTGTTCTTCTTCTTCCTGGCAACTTGCTTACCGGGCGTGGCAACAGATTTGCCGTCCTTCTTGAAGTTCTTCTTACCCTTGCCTTTCTTGAAACTAGTGGTCTTATTCACCATCAACACTTGATGCTCCTTTTTGATCTCGACCTGTGTGCTGATTTCAGCATCGAGTACACCTCAGGAATGGACTTCTCCATCCCTTGCATGTTGTAGTTCATCACAAAGCTCTTGTAGCTAGGTGGAAGCGACTCGAGGATTCTGTCAATGACCGAGTCATCCGGGAGATTAACTCCCAGCTGAGTCAAGCGGATGTGTAGCCCAGACATCTTGAGGATGTGCTCACTGACAGAAGTATTCTCCTCCATCTTACAGCTGAAGAACTTGTCGGAGACGTCATATCTCTCGACCCGGGCATGAGCTTGGAAAACCAGTTTCAGCTCTTGGCACATCTCATATGCTCCGTGTTGCTCAAAACGCTTTTGGAGCCCCGGTCCTAAACTGTAAAGCATGCCGCACTGAACAAGGGAGTAATCATCGCAGCGAGAATGCCAAGCGTTTGCAACGTCTTGCTCTACTGAGAGAAGGGGTGGGTCACCTAGTGGTGCATGAAGGACATACAATTTCTTGGAAGCTATGAGGATGATCCTCAAGCCACGGACCCAGTCCGCATAGTTGCTTCCATCATCTTTCGGCTTGGTTTTCTCTAGGAACGCGTTGCAGTTTAGGGTGACATTCGCGTTGGCCATTGGATCTAAAATACAGATTGTAAAGACAATTTTAGACTAAGTTCATGATAATTAAGTTCACATAATCAAATTATTTAATGAACTCCCACTTAGATAGACATCTCTCTAGTCATCCAAGTGACACATTATCCATGTCAACTAGCCCGTGTCCGATCATCACGTGAGACGGACTAGTCATCTCCATGTTGATCGTATCTTCTATACGACTCATGTTCGACCTTTTGGTCTTCCGTGTTCCGAGGCCATGTCTGTACATGTTAGGCTCGTCAAGTCAACCTAAGTGTTCCGCGTGTGTAAATCTGGCTTACACCCATTGTATGCGAACGTTAGAACCTATCACACCTGATCATCACGTGGTGCTTCGGAACGACGATCCTTAGCAACGGTGCACAGTTAGGGTGAACACTTCTGTTGAAATTTTACTACCGTCGTACTCAGCAAATAAGATGTAAACATGATAAACATCACATGCAATCAATATAGTGACATGATATGGCCAATATCATCTTGCTCCTTTGATCTCCATCTTCAGGGCACCATGATCATCACTGTCACCGGCACGACACCATGATCTCCATCATCATGATCTCCATCATTGTGTCTTCATGAAGTTGTCTCGACAACTATTACTTCTACTACTATGGCTAACGTTTAGCAATTAAGTAAAGTAATTACATGGCGTTTATGATTGACACGCAGGTCATACAATAAAATAAGACAACTCCTATGGCTCCTGCCGGTTGTCATACTCATTGACATGAAAGTCATGAAACCTATTACAAGAACATGATCAATATCATACATCACAATGCATGACATCACATTGTTTGGCCATATCACATCACAAGGCATATGCTCCAAAAACAAGTTAGACGTCCTCTAATTTGTAGTTGCAAGTTTTTAAGTGGCTGCTATAGGTTTCTAGCAAGAACGTTTCTTACCTATGCAAATACCACAACGTGATATGCCAATCGCTATTTACCCTTCATAAGGACCCTTTTCATCGAATCCAATCTGACTAAGGTGGGAGAGACAGACACCCGCTAGCAACCTTATGCAACAAGTGCATGTCAGGCGGTGGAACCAGTCTCACGTAAGCGTACGTGTAAAGTCGGTCCGGGCCGCTTCATCCCACAATACCACCAAATCAAGATAAGACTATTAGTGGTAAGCATATTAACAAAATGGACGCCCACAACAACTTGTGTTCTACTCGTGCATAGATTCTACGCATAGACCTAGCTCATGATGCCACTGTTGGGAGACGTAGTAGTAAATCAAAAAAATTCCTACGTATCACCAAGATATATCTATGGAGAAACCAACAACGACTGGGGAGAGATTGCATCTTCATACCTGTGAAGATCGCTAAGTGGAAGCATTACAAGAACGCGGTTGGTGGAATCGTACTCGCAGCGATTCAGATCGCGGTGGATCCAATCTCAGCGCCGAACAACGATGCCTTCACGTTCAACACACGTACAGCCCGATGACGCCTCCTACGCCTTGATCCAGCAAGGAGGAAGGAGAGGTTGAGGGAGAGCTTCGGCAGCACAACGGTGTGGTGACGGTGGAGCTACCTGGACTCCGGTAGGGCTTCGCCAAGCGCTACGGAGTACGAGGAAGAGGAAGGGTAGGGCTGCGTCGAGAGAGAGAGAAGTCGTCGTCTCAAATCAGCCCAAACCCTTGCATATATATAGGAGGAGGGAGAGGTAGGGCTGCCTTGGCCCCTCCTACAAGGAGGAGAGGTTCGGCTGACCCTAGGGGAAGAGTCCACCTCCCACAAGGGAGGTGGATCTCCTCTTTTTTAGACTCCTTTGCCCTATCTCCTTATCTCCAGCCGCATGGGACTTTCTAGAAGGTCTTGGCCATCCCAACAAGGGATGGCACACCTCCTATAAGGGCCCACGAAGTCCTATGGTCTTCACACCCCTCCCGGGGGTCCTCCGGCAGCCTCCCGGCACTCCCGGTACACTACCGATGAGCCCAAAAACTTTCCGGTGACCAAAACTAGACTTCCTATATATCAATCTTTACCTGCGGACCATTCCGAAGCTCCTCGTGATGTCCAAGATCTCATCCGGGACTCTGAACAACCTTCAGTAATCACGTATACCATTTCCCTATAACCCTAGCGTCATCGAACCTTAAGTGTGTAGACCCTACGGGTTCGGGAGACATGTAGACATGACCGAGACACCTCTCCGGTCAATAACACACAACGGGATCTAGATACCCATGTCGGCTCCCACTACTCCACGATGATCTCATCGGATGAACCACGATGTCGAGGATTCAATCAATCCCGTATACAATTCCCTTTGTCTACCGGTATGATACTTGCCCAAGATTCGATCGTCGGTATCCCTATACCTTGTTCAATCTCGTTACCGGCAAGTCTCTTTACTCGTTCCGTAACACATCATCCCGTGGCTAACTCCTTAGTCACATTGAGCTCATTATGATGATGTCTTATCAAGTGGGCCCAGAGATACCTCTCCATCACACGGAGTGACAAATCCCAGTCTCGATTCGTGCCAACCCAACAGACACTTTCGGAGATACCTGTAGTGTACCTTCATAGCCACCCAGTTACGTTGTGTCGTTTGGCACACCCAAAGTATTCCTATGGTATCCGGGAGTTGCACAATCTCATGGTCTAAGGAAACGATACTTGACATTGAAAAGCTTTAGCAAACGAACTACATGACCTTGTGCTATGCTTAGGATTGGGTCTTGTCCATCACATCATTCTCCAAATGATGTGATCCTGTTATCAACGACATCCAATGTCCATGGTCATGAAACCATGACCATCTATTGATCAATGATCTAGCCAACTAGAGGCTCACTAGGGACATGTTTTGGTCTATGTATTCACACATGCATTACGGTTTCTAGTTAATACAATTGTAGCATGAAGAATAGACAATTATCATGAACAAGGAAATACAATAATAACCATTTTATTATTGCCTGTAGGGCATATTTCCAACACTTCCTGATGCAAACTTTGGGGTGACAAAACCATGCGAAGCTCCACAATCAAACAATATTGTTGCTGGGGTTGAGTTGATGAGGAACGTACCCAGTATGATGTCCGGGTCTTCCTGAGCTTCCTCTGCGGTGACGTGATTCACATGACCCTTGCCATTTTCGGGCTGGTTGTGGGGAGCTGGGTTCCTTGGTGGTTCTCCATGGGCTTGACATTGGTTTGGCGCATTGGGGCGTGGTGCATCTAGCTTCCTATTGGGGCAAAGATTAGAGATGTGTCCAGACTGACCACATCCAAAGCAAGTAACTTGCCTAGGGTTGTTTTTGAAGTTTCTGCCACCATTGTTGTTATTGGGGTTGTTGTTGTAAGCTGGCCTGGGATTGGCATACTGCTGAGGCTGGTAGCTCAGACAAGGTGTAGGAGGTCTGGCCTGCTACGGCTGATAGGTCGGCTTGACTAGGGCTGGCTGCCAGGGGCGAGGCTTCTGGTTGCTTGAGCTACGCTTTCTGATCATCTTGCACTTGCGAGTGTCGTCTATGGCATGACGCTTGTCTTCCAGCATGAGGGCCTTGTTCACCAAGTTGAAGAAGGTACGACAGTCACAGACGATGAGCTGGTACTGCAGGACCTGTTGAAGTCCTTCCATGAAGCATTCCTTCTTGGCAGCCTCTGTGCTGACATCTTCAGGTGCATACCTTGACAACAGGTTGAACTTCTGTAGGTACTCCTTGATAGAGCCACTTCCTTTCTTCAGCGCTCGGAATTCGCTCTTCTTGAGAGCCATGATCCCAGAAGGAATATGGGCAGCGCAGAATCCTTCCTTGAAGTCATTCCAAGTGATCACACGTTCTCCTTGCATGACCTTGAATCCATCCCACCAAGCTCCGGCGGTACCTCCGAGGTAGTGAGAGGCGTACAACACCTTCTCATGGTCCTTATTGCAATAGACCAATGCAAGGAGGTCCTCGATGGTGTGGATCTAGTGCATCCAATGTTTCAGCAGTCTCGTTGAAGGTTGGGGGCGACTTCCTCATGAACTCAGACAACATGGAGCGGCCATCGCTGTTCCTGCCTTGCTGGTGGTTGTTCACAAGGGCCTGAGCCATCTGCTGAATAGCATCATTGTTGGCCTTGTGCTCCTCCCGTAGAACTTGGAGAAACTGAGCTATGGTCATGTTCTCTGGTGGAGGTGGTGGCGAGGGAATGTCGCCTTGTGGCTGCTCCTAGTGTCCTCCAGCATGAGCAGCCCCACCAGCTCCCTGTTGCTGGCTTGAGTTGCCGGCTTCAGGGTTGGTGAAGGAGCTAGTGCAGGTAGCAGTCACCATCCTATTTGGAGCAACCAAGTCAAACAACTGGGATAGACGAGAGGAAAGCAACAACCGAAAAGCGCGCCTAAGGGGGTCGGTTAAGTGCAAGTGTGATCAAACAAAGGTCCAAAGACCAACATATATTAAGATAGAAGATGGAGTCACTTACATGATGCCTAAGTTAAAAGCACGACTTGCTTCAGAACAAAAACAACAAAAACAAACAACAAGCACACATGGTTTCATATGAACCATTACACGGACTCGACTTTGCACGAGGGATACATGACTGATCCTACCCTAGGGGTTCTCGGACTCAGGTGGTGGAGTGCTTGGTCTCGTAGTCATGCTCCTCTGGATCTTCCTCCTGTTCATCATTTGAGTGGGCATCATTCCCAATCGAAGTGGTCGGGGAACGAGGAGGTCCATCCCGACAATGCTTTGCTGGTGGGTTGGTGAAGAGCTCATGGTACTCCTTCACACTCGTGCGACGACGACGTGTGTGTGCATCATTAGCTAGGGGTACTCTTCCTCGATAAGCAACAGTTGGTCGTCCCTCGGATGCTCCATCCTTGTTGATATTGTCTGGCTTCGTCTCGGCATGCCGAAGTAGCTCCCAGGTGTGGTGAAGTTCATCGCGGAGCTTCATAGACTCCTTCATCAGGTTATGAACCAGACTATCAGCAGAGAGGCTAAAGTAGGTCTAGTACCTGAGTGGTGTGCCATCCTCCTTGGTCAGAATCAGCGTCCAACTCTCGCCAAGATCATCCTTCCTTAAGGGGAGGTAGCGAGTAGCTGGCTCGTCAGCCATCTCTGGAATGATGTCTCGAAGGTGTAGGAGTGCCTTGCATGCAGCTGCCTCGACCGAAAGTATCATGGTCTCCATCCGTGGTCCTTCAAAGAACCAACTAGCTAGGGAGTCGCTTGCCTTCACGACCACATCTACGTGGTACACCTTCATGATGACATCGACCAGTGCTGGTGGTAGAGGAAAATGGGTTGTTGGTGAAACTGGCACTTCTCCAGGCTATCCCCAAGGAGTAAGGGAAGGACGGATGTCAGGAAGGCTTCGGGTACGACGGACATCTACAAATGTTTGAAAGGAGGAGAGTCAACAAAGTGGTGTGTGAAGAATAGAAGAGATAAATAGTGCAGAATTCCCTAAGTATAGGTGCTAGGTGTAGTTTGAAAGCGGCCTTTTCCTAACTAACGTCCATGCTAACTAAGGGCTTCCTACAGTCAGGATGGCTCTGATACCAGCTCTGGGGGGACCCCGACTCAAAAGTCGTGATCACCCAATGCACGTGTATAGTGCTCCGAGAGATCAAGTTACAGATATCATCATAAGTAGGGGTTGAACACCTTTTTGTTCAGTCATCATGCTAAGTCATCGGAGTTAGTTCAATAGTAAGGCTAAGTCATCAGACTTAACTCATGTGACCTCTTGTCACCATCACATCCATACTCACACCATGTTTTATGAAAACATTTGAACGTAGTTTAATAAAGACCTCCAACTGTCCATGACCGCAGACACGGCTATTCAAATAGTTTTACATCTGCAGAGGTTGCACACTTTACCCACAAGACTCGGGGAACTTCCGTGTCATCCACGACTCGCGGTATAGAACATTCCTGAGGTAAGCACCCGAACAATGACTTTCCCATGGTGATACTAAACAAAGAGTCCACTTGTTGGTGCCAGCCATCATGATATACATCACTCGTATTATCCATGAGGGCAAACAATGGTGTGCCCGGTGCCTATAAAGACATCGCATGACCTTCCACTTCTGGGACGACCCCGTTTCAAGAGTGACCACTTGACTCTTGCCACTAGTAATGTGGGCTCCTTGCTAGTACCAACCATAGTAATCAACAAAGCCCCGTCCCATAAGGGGTATCGTGGTTGCGCATGTAAGGTTGGGATGGTCAGCAGACCTTAAGACTCTACGCTTTTGAAAACACACACTCACTCACTACTAGGAAAAGGGCTATGGATAATATGGACATTAATGGCGCACCACACATAGCAGTGGCGCACCATGTGTTGTTGCGCCACTAGTAACAAACTTTCCTTTTTATTATTTTTCCAAAACTAGTAATGGCGCACCAGAGCACAGTGCGCCATTACTAGTTATAACTAGTAATGGCGCACCACTCACCCGGTGCGCCACTACTAACAATTTTTTTTTACTTTTTTTCATAACTAGTAATGACGAACCAGTGTATAGTGCGCCATTACTAGTTCAAACTAGTAATGGCGCACCACAAACGCGGTGCGCCACTACTAATATTTTTATTTTTTTATTTTTGCAAAACTAGTAATGGCGCACCACCTAACTTGTGCGCCATTAGTAACCAGGGTTACTAATGGTGCATTTGTAGGTGGTGCACCATTAGTAACCTGGGACCAGCTAGATATTTTGGACAGCCACCTACCACACTCACTTTCCCCACTTCATTCTCTCCACCTCCTCCTCCAAGCTTGTCTCGGCTGCCTCCTCCTCCTCAACTCATTTGCACCATAGATTCATCCAAATTAAGTGGTTAAATTACCTTTTTTTGATAGGTAAGTAAGGGGAAAGCTTTCTTTATGTTGTAGATCTACTTTTTTCTCCCTCCAACAATGTGCACATGCACTTTTTATGGCCTAGCTAGATCTATGTATGTTTGTGGTGTTGCATATGTTTGTGGTGTTGCATATATGTTTGTGTTTGCAGGTACCGGTATTTGAAATGCGATAGTTGCCAATATTTTGCCGGAATGTTGATTCATTTCCGTTTCGGCGAGAATTTGGCACTATGCATTCTTTTTGGTCCTATTTTTAGCCAAAGTCATGCCAAATTTTTCTTGGTTCTAAAATATCGTTTTGCTCTACCCCGCAGGCGACCATGGTCCGCACGATGACCGAGGGCATCATGAATAGGTTTTTGAGCTCCGCAAAGGCCGAGATGCTTCAAAAGAACAAGATGGAGATAAGATGTCCGTGTCGAAGATGCAAGCTGAGGAGCCTTATGGACCCGGATTCCGTACAGATGCGGGACCACCTGCTCTTGCATGCTTTCATGGATGGCTATCGGTGGCAAGGTGATGAAGATGATTATGAGTTTTTCCATGGGGGTAGGGCAAGAAATGAGGAAGGGCATGAGAAAGACAACCGCAGCGAGGGCGGGCAAGAAGACGAAGAATCTCCAGGACATGATCACGAAGTAGATGCAATACACAGTCATCATGTAGAAGATGCCGGACATGATGATGAGGAAGATGCCGGAGTAGACGAAGGGCATGATCATGAAGATGAAGATGCCGGAGCAAACGACGATGGACCATCGATGGGCTGGGTGCAGGACCCTCATATTCAAGAGCTGCTTCTCAAGCAGATGGATAACGCAAGAGCTGCCGCCCGAGAGAAAGCCAAGCTGGATCAACTGGAGATAGACGCGGTTACTCCATTGTATGAAGGATGCAGGCCCGAGGATTCCCGCCTGAAAGTAATGCTCATGGCTCTGCAGATGAAGGTAAAACAAAAAATGACCAACGCATGCTTCGACAAGAACATGTCATTCTGGCACGAACATCTTCCCAAGGGGAACAAGTGCCCGACCAGTTTCGAGGAGGCGAAGAAAATCGTGTGTCCTCTGGATTTACCGCACGTGAAATACCATGTGTGCAAGAAAAATTGCATTATTTATCGGGACGAGCACGCGGAGTCTACCATATGTTCGGTGTGCGGCGTCACTCGATACAAGAAGAGGAAGAAAGCTCCTCGAAAAGTGGTGTGGTACTTTCCGATCACTCCTCGTCTGCAGCGGTATTTCGCGGACCCTAAGGTAGCAAACCTCCTGCGTTGGCACGCAGATAGGGAGGAGAAGAAGCGAGAAGATGACGCAAATGATCCGGGGATAAATAAAAAAGACAAGATGCTAAGTCACCCTAAGGATGCGAGCCAGTGGCAAGCGTTGAACTTCGAACACCTAGAATTTGGGAACGATCCAAGGAACATCGTGCTAGGCACGAGCACCGATGGAGTCAATCCGTTTGGCAGCCAGAGAAGCACACATAGCACCTGGCCTATGTTTGTGTGGATGTACAACCTTCCCCCCTGGTTGTGCATGAAGAGGAAGTACATTCACATGAGTGTGCTAATTGAAGGGCCGAAACAACCAGGGAACGACATCAATCTGTATCTGGGGCTGCTGAAAGAGGAGCTAGAAATGCTGTGGAAAATGCCAGCCAATACATGGGACGCCGCAGAGAAAGAATATTTCCCTATGAGAGCCGCACTGCTCACGACGGTGCACGACTATCTATGTTACGGATATGTCGCGGGGTAGGTGGTCCACGGATTTTCTGGATACGTCAGGTGCATGGATGACACAACGTATCGCCAGCTAGATAGAGATCTCGGGTCTTTGAAAACCGTGTTCATGGGACATCGAAGGTGGCTTCGCGATGATGACTCATGGAGAAAACGCAAGGATCTATTCGATTGTGAAACCGAACCCCGAAGACGCCCGCGTATGAGGAGCGGCGAGGAAATAGACAAGCTGTTGAAAAATTGGAAAGAGTGCCCACCGCCGAGAAAGGCGCCAGAGCCGGGAAAGAAGCGAAAGGCGCCAGAGCCGCTGCTGAAGGTATGGAAAACAAGGTCTGTTTTCTGGGACTTGCCGTATTAGAAGATCCTCCATGTGCGTCACAGCCTTGATGTCATGCATATCACGAAGAACGTGTGCGAGAGTCTGCTTGGTACCCTGCTCAACATGCTAGAGAGGACCAAAGATGGGCCAAAGGCAAGGGCAAACATGAAATAAATGGGCAAAAGGGAGGAGCTTCACGCTAATAATGATGATGATGATGATGATGAGGCGAAGCAGGACACGGAAAGTTGTCGCAAAGGCAAAAAGGCCAAGAAGACCGGAAATGACTTCCCTCCCGCGTGCTTCACTCTAAGTCAGGAGGAGATCGATCAGTTTTTCACCTGCCTTGTAGGAGTAAAACTTCGTTATGGGTACGTGGGGAAGATAAGAAGATACCTAGACTCAGCGAAGGAGAAGTTCAGCGGGATGAAGTCTCATGACTCTCACGTGCTGATGACGTAGATACTTCCAGTTGCAATCCGTGGGATCATGGACACGCACGTCCGTGAAACACTATTTGGCCTATGCAACTTTTTCGACGTCATCTCTCAGAAGTCGGTTGGAATGAGGCAACTCAGAAGGCTACATGAAGAGATCGTGGTGATACTATGCGAGCTTGAGATGTACTTCCCGCCCGCATTCTTCGACGTTATGGTGCATCTGCTGGTCCATATCGTGGAGGATATCATCCAACTCGGGCTGATGTTCCTGCACAGCATGATGCCGTTTGAAAGGATGAATGGTGTCATCAAAGGATACGTTCACAACATGTCATGTCCAGAGGGAAGCATAGCCAGGGGCTTTCTGACCGAAGAATGCATGTCCTACTACAAGAATTATCTAGGCATCGAGAACCCCGTTGGTCTGCCCGTCAATAGGCACCTCGGCATGCTCGCTGGATGGGATCACTGTGAGGGTCGCCGCGAAATGCATGTCGACCTCGAGGGTCGACTCGCCGACTTTGAAAGAGCAAACCTAGTCGCGCGACAACACATAGACGTGGTCGATCCTTGGGTGGTAGAGCACAAAACCTTTATTGAGAAGACGTACAATGACCGAGGCTAACAGAGGACGGACAGAGATATAATCAAAGAGCACAACTCAAGTTTCACGCGTTGGTTCAAGAAGAAGCTTCTGTCGTACCCTTTACATGAGGATTCTTCCGCCGAAGAACAACTCATATTCGCCTTGTCACAGGGCGCCGAGCACAACCTTCTGTCGTACCCTTTACGATATCAATGGCTACACATTCTACACCGAGGGAAAGGACATGAAGAGCGATGGTTATCAGAACTCCGGGGTAACGTTGGAATCCTACACCGGTAACGACAAGGACAGATACTACGGAAGGATCGAGGAGATCTGGGAGCTGAGCTACGCTGGAGAGAAGGTCCCGATGTTCCGTGTCAGATGGGCCAAGAGCGTCCTAAAATAAGACCGATATTTCACCACCATTGTTATACCCGAAGCCAAATCCAAGACCGCGGGCACAAGCGCCACAGCGAAAAATGATCCATGGGTACTGGCTTCCCAAGTGGACCAATGCTTCTTCATTACCGACCCGTCAAAGCCCAATCGTGTTGTCGTGAGGAGAGACAAAAGGAAGATCATCGGAATGGATGGAGTCACCAATGAGCAAGACTTCGACAAGTACGGCGACCCGAAGATGGAACATGATGATGACGATGAAGTGCCAGCATACACCACAAGAAGAAGCAGGACCACCCTACCTAAAGGACGTCCGTTCAAAAGAAGAACTCCATTTGCGAAAAATAAGGGCAAGAAGATTGTGAACAAATAGCTAGCTAAGATCGATTGTATTTAAATTCTAGCCCTCATTTCTCGATTGTATTCATAAATGTTTTCATATTCATAAATGTTTTATCAATTCACAAATGAATGCAACTAAAAATCCAAAAAAATATTGAAGGTGCACCCCTAGGAGGTGCGCCGGCCATTGTTATACCAAATTTTATGAATTTTTTTCAAATATTTTCAAATAACAAATTTGATGATATTTTCAAATAACAAATTTGATGATATTTTTTCATATTCATAAATTTTTTCAAATAACAAATAAAAAATTATTAGACACAACTAAAAAAAAAGGTACTTATGGCGCACCCCTCAGTGGTGCGCCATTGCTATCAATGTACTTATGGCGCACCCCTCAGTGGTGCGCCATTGCTATCGATGTACTTATGGCGCACCCCTCAGTGGTGCGCCATTGCTATCCATATACTTATGGCGCACCCCTACGTGGTGCGCCATTGCTATCGATATACTTATGGCGCACCCCTAGGAGGTGCGCCATTGCTATCTTCGGTCTGCTTCGCTTCACCCCTGGGATCGAGAGGGCTTCTCTCAGGCGGCACCAACCAGATCGACGGCTTCCCCACTCCTCTTCTGTCGATTCCCCCTCCACCGCTGCCGATTCCCCCCTCATACACCGCCCTCACCCATCCGTCTCTTCGCCGTCGCCGCGCGGGGGGTCTCCGCGCCGTCCGTCTCTTCCCCGTCGCCGTCCGTCGCCACGCGGGGGGTCTCCGCGCCATCCATCTCTTCCCCGTCGCCGTCCGTCGCCGCGCGGGGGTTGTCCGCGTCGTCCGTCTCTTCCCCGTCGCCGTCTGTCGCCGTCGCTTTTCACCGTGCGGGGAGAAAAATATTAATTTAGTTAATCTTACCCAAGGAGAGACAAGAGAGTATGTTCTTTTCTGCTGTCCGACACATGTCCTGCACAGGGATTAAACAAAAAGTGCAGTTACCCTCTGCACAACAGGTGCATGTGTTAGGCTCCCTAAGTTGACATTGTTAGAATAGAGCCTCTGCTAATCATTCCTTTGATAGTGGGAGATATTGTACCTCCTGTTGCTGTTGTTACTACTGCGTGCTGACACAGCAGGGGGGGTCGCCGACACATGCCCCCAGTAGAATGTTCATCACTGCAGCATTAGATTAATTAGGGGCAGCAGAAGTATTATTATCTGTGTAATTAAATGAGCTTAGCATTTGGCAAACAGGGTTGACAGAGTCATAGGGCTGCTTGAACGTTTATTTAGAGAAAATGAACTACAGGTGATTACTGCTGATTAGTAAATTAGGGCTGCAGGATTTTGCCTTATGTGCACCCCTCCTTGTCTGGCCAGGCAGCAACGACATTAGCATTAGTGTCTAGGGTTCTAGAGGCAGGAACTGACAGCACAAGTGAATTAAGATAAACACGTTTAATTAATGGCGCAGAAAGCATAACAAAGCTAAGTTTGTACTGTCAAAACTGCATTGCTTGTACTGTCAAAACTTCATTGCTTGTACTGTCAAAAAGGTTCAGGCTCAATGTTGCATTGCTGAAAACTTGAAATTTTGCTATACATTTGCTAACCTATGCGTGGTTATGCTGAATTTAGGTATCCCGGAGGCCCTTGAATTTTAGCATGACTTTGCTAAAAATAGGACATATGGGTTACTTGCGACTAATGCATGGGCCGGGTTTTGAATTCCCCTAGTCATTTTCTCCCTACTCTGCTCTACCCACATGCACCTATTGTATACATATATACCTGGACCGTGCCCTCCTTCCGGCCTTGAATCTTGAGCAGCATTATCCTAGGATGCCTCGGTGTCGACAAACCCTAAATGATGAGACCATGATAATTCCTCACAAACCAACCCTTAAATAACACTGAGCCATTATGCCGTCGCCCTTGAAGCCTTGCGGGCATTTGCAGCCCTTAGCTTGTTCATTCTGTAGATTTCCAAAATTCAGTTTTGTAGGCCCTTGACAATAACCAACTTTTTGACCAAACTTTTTTCCTATTTAGATCGAAACATTGCCCATAACGATGAGGCCGGCGGTTCGGGTAAGGCATTCGAGGAGCTGTCCCAGGAGATGGAGGAAGAACCTCACCGCTATGAGGACGCCGCGGAAGACACCGATCCAGACTACACAACCCCTAGTGGCGTTGGGGATGACACCACTGATGGTGCCGCCAAGGATGCCACCACTGATGATGGCAGCGCACACACAGATGGCAGCCAACCAAAGAGGCAACGGAAGGACCGGCGCCCAAACGTGCTCGATACCGTCAAGGAGGAATTTACTAAAGTGTCCTCCAAGGAGCATCCAACGGCTCCCAAAGAATTAGTCAAGGGGTACTCGGTTCAGCTCGGGTGCATTCTCCAGAGCACCGTCGATTGGCTCATGTTGTAATATTAAACTTTAATGAACTTGTATGTCTCTTTGGTTTGGACAGTCGTTCAACTTATATGTAATCGATGCTATTTATTAGTAGGACCATGAATCATGCTATTAATGTGGTTCTTTTCTCTTTCGATCCTTTTTTTGCATACTTATATATTGCTTATGTGTTGTATGTGAATTGCTACTAACGTTTTGTTTGGCTAGTGCATAGAGATGCCGTCGTATGTCGTGTACAAGGGTAAGGTTCCCGGAGTCTACGACGACTAGGAGGAGTGTCGGAGATAGGTTCACCATTTCAGCGGTAACAGTTACAAAAGGTACACCACTAGGGCGGAGGCGGAAGCTAGATACGCGCGCTATCTAGCGGGAGAGAAGAGGGAGTGTTGGAGGAACCGGATGAAGACCAGTTTCATCGCGATGATGCTCATCATGATGACCGCAGCTCTCTTATATGTGATGGTAGTTTAGATGATCGATATCGACTTGTAATGTGAAGGCAAACTCACTAGTCGCGGTCTCGAGACATGTAATGTTCTAACTTTGTTCGGTATTTTAAATTCGGAGACTAATATGATGAATTGTATTCAGAGACTAATCTTCTATTGTATTCGATAAATCTGCTGTTTATATGTTGTGCTGTCTATATTCTGTGCAGTAATATGTTTTGTAACCTGTGCAAATATCAGAAAAGAAAAAAATCCCTAATATTCATACTAGTGGCGCACCACACTGCACTTTAGTGGCGCACTGTAGTAAGCATACTAGTGGCGCATCATCCACCAGTGTGCCATTAGTAAGCCATAGCACAAGGTAAATATGGCCCCCTGGGAGGCATACTAATGGCGCACCATGTGATATACTAATGGCGCACTACCTGGTGCGCCATTAGTATTAATTACTAGTGGCGTGATGCTAGTGGCGCACCTGTAGCGCGCCATTAGTAGCCAAAACAGGTGTGCCACTAGTAGGCCTTTTCCTAGTAGTGACTTGTTCCAGCACACCACTTCTTTCTCAAGTGGTCACCCAACTCATCATCATCTCCCTCGGGCATTAGTGGCACCCGACGGGGCTTTCGAAAAGTCTTTGAAATCATTGTTTCCTTTCCAACACTATGCATATATCCCAAACCCCACTTGCGTAGCATCTATTAGCATCCTATCTACACCAACCCACATAACCCTCATAAGGTGGTAGGGTCATGCTTGATGCAAGTGTCAAAGGTAAAAGCATCGGAGGCACCCACCGAAGGGGGAACTCCATCATGATCAATCTTTGAAACAACCAGGGCTATATGTCATGCATAAAAAGTTTCTTAACATGGTCACAGGGCTGCTTGCCTGGCTCAACCAAGTCTCCGGGGTGTTCGAATTCTTCAGGTCCAACTTCTTCATAAACCGCGCATTCTGTCCTCGTGAAATAAAGCGATAAAAATAAGCAACACACAAAAACAGAGCACACAAGCTACTATCAAAAATGCTACCCTACTCTGATAAATGCTAAAGACCATGTTTAAAATGTTTGTTTGTGGTTTTGAGCTTGAAATGATTTTCAAAAATATTTAAAACAGGGGCTGATACTGCCCAAATAGTGTTTTAAATTTAAACAGTACATAAAATACTCTCAAACATTTTTACAAGTGGCACTAGTAAACTCTATGGATTATTTCAAGAATTTTGGTGAAGGAATTTTTAGATTTAGATAAATATTCTATTATGTGTAATTTTGGAAGATAATAAAAAAAGAAAAGGGAAAAAGATTCCTGTGCCCTCACGGGCCAGAACCAACTAGCCAAACCGGCCCATAGGGGGAGGCCGCCCCAGGCGAGGCGCCGCGCGTGGCAGGTTTGTTTTCAAACCTGCCCGCGGGCCCTGCTTGCCAATGAGAGAGGAGGGGAGTGAGGGGATGATAGGTGGGTCCACCTGTCATCCCTCGCCTTAGTATAGAAGCGAAGGGAGGCTCACCGGCGGCGTCTCCGACCACGACGGTCCCAACGGAGAGCACCGGTGCGCTTAGGGGGCTCCCACGTGTGGGTGGTCGAGGGGGTCGCCGGGGGAGAGGGAAACGCCAGTGAGGGGAGGTGTCCGACGGTGGCAAGGGTTTGGTGCAGGAGAGGGCTCCTGACCATGGGGGCGAGCGGTCTGGGTACGGGAAATATGTGGAGGAAGGTGGATAGCGAGGAGAGAGGTGGAGGAGGAGCGGGGGGCCTTAAATAGGAGGGCTGCCGGTCCATCGTGGACATGGTGCGCCAATGAGGACCAGATCGTCGCCACGGGCCACGGGGGCAAGCGGGGCTGTGTCTGGGGGCTTCGTGGATGCTGTCTTCGCCCGGGGGAAGTGAGAGGGAGAGCAGGGGAGGGTGCATGTGTGTTCTCCCTGGTTGGCCGAACCTTGTGGCGGCGGGCACGCATGTGGGAGGGCGGAGGAGAGAGGAGAGAGAGGGGGCCGACCGCCTGCCTTGCTGCGGACGTCGAGGCCGACCAGGGGGACAAGCTCTGTCATCCCAAGGCGGTCGAGAGGCCTCAGGATGCGCCTGCTACAGTGCGGTGTCACACTGTAGCGTGCTCCAGAGCGTCAAAATGGCTGGCATAGCCATTGCCCGTGTGCTTTGGGGCGGCCTAGCTTGTCCAGTAGTGCCTGGGGGGGTCTGGAGATGCCCCTTGGATGCCATGGAGCTAGGGGAGCTAGGGAGAAGAGAAATGGGTAGGGGAGAGGTAGAAAAAGATGCTACCAGGCGGGGTAAATGGTGGTTTTTCCACATGACCCTTGAGCTATGATCATGAGACTTTTACTGGAGGTGCTTGGGCATTGCCAGAAGGTGTGGTAAAAATTTGGGGGCAAGGGTAAAAGAGGAAGGGGTGGAAATGATAGTTTTAATAGATCACCAGAAGGTGTTTGGTATGGTTTTTGGCAAGAAGTAGTTACCACCTTAGTGAGATATTCATTAGCGTCAAGGGCTAGGTAAAAATGTGAGGATTCACCAAGTTTTAGCTCAAGGGGAAAAAGTTGACAATGGAGATTTGCTAAACCCTAGTAATTTACAGAATCAGGTTTCTATAGATCTATTGCTGCGAGGCTTTTACCCTTGATGCACCACTTAGTGTATCATCACTATTTGGTCAATAGAGCTTGCCCACAAAGTTTGAGGCCAAGCGGAGGCACTTCACTATGTAAATTTGTTCAAATTTGAATCTGAACAGGAAGGGTCTTGGGATGGTTTGATGAACCAATTAATTTGGATTGAGATGAGACTTTGCAAGATCATCACCTATGATATTTCTTATAGAAATATTCCAAAAGTTTGATTTGAACAGAAAGGGTTTTGAATGGTTTTTCCCATGATTTGATCATTCCCTTGTGTTGAAACTCATATATATGGAAAATATATGTCCACTGAGTTTTCCTAAATTTTCTCAAATATTTTCAAAGCTTTTAAATAATTTTTCCCTATGAAAAACCATTTCTGGCCTTAAGAAAAAGCCTTTGAATAAAACATAAGAATAATCTTTAAAATTAATATTTTATGGTTTTGCAAAGTCTTATATATAATAGGTTTGAATTAAAATCTTTGGGGAAGAAGAATCCACCCAATTTGAGGACTTGTAGTGCAAACCTCATTTTAGGGGTTTTTGAAAACCTAATTTGAATAAATCATTTTTGGTTAAAACAAAAAAATTGAGAAAAATAGATTTGGGCACTATTCACATGGAATGATCATTGGGTAAGAGGTTTGGTTCAAGGAAGATGAATATGAAGTGGAATAGAATCTAGGAGTGCTATAAATCATAATGATCAATCAAGCAACATCATTGCAAACAAGCACAAGCACTTTGAAAAAGTTTTAGTTGGCTCCAATTTTTATAAACCCAAACATATCTATGTTCTACAAGATAGGGCGTGACAGATATTCTTTCCCTCCCTCCTTACGATCAACAACAATCGCCGCGCTGACTGCCCTGTTATTAGCCGCCACGAATAGGATCAAGGGTTCCTTCTCAGCCGGAGCGGCCAAGACTGGCGGCTCAGTGGGTTTCTTCTTGAGTGCCTCAAACGCCTCACCCGCCGCCTTACTCCAGAAAAAATTGCCTGTATTCTTCATCATCTGGTATAAAGGAATATCCTTCTCAACCATGCGGCTTATGAACCGGCTTAACGCAGCGATTCGACCCGCTCGGCGTTGAACATCATTGACGCATGCCGGCTCAGACAGGGAGGTAATAGCCTTTATTTTGTCCAGATTAGCCTCAATGCCATGCTCGAAGACTGGAAAACCAAAAAGCTTGCCTGAAGGAACTCCAAAAACACACTTAGCCGAGTTAAGAATCATCTTGTAGAACCGTAAGTTATCGAAAGTTTCCTTCAGGTCGTCGAGTAGAGTCTCCTTCTTCCTTGACTTGACCACAATATCATCTACATATGCATGAACATCGCGTCCAATTTGACTGCGATGACAGTTCTGCACACAATGTTGGTAAGTCGCCTTAGCACTCTTGAGCCCGAAAGGCATAGACACATAGCAAAAGCACCAAAAGGCGTGATGAAAGCCGTCTTCTCTTGGTCCTTGACTGCCATCTTTATCTGGTGATAACCGAAATAAGCGTCTAGGTAGAATAAGCTCTCACAACCTGCTGTTGCATCAATAATCTGGTCGATGCGGGGAAGAGCAAAAGGGTCAACTGGATAGGCATTGTTAATATTTGTGTAATCCACACACATACGCTACATGCCATTCTTCTTAAGCACTAGCATCGGGTTACCAAGCCACTCCGGGTGAAACACTTCAACGATGAACCCTGCTGCCAGAAGCTGGGCCACCTCTTCCCTAATAGCCTTGCGCCTTTCTTCATTGAACCGCCGGAAGAACTATTTAACCGGCTTAAACTTAGGATCCACATTAAGACAGTGCTCAGCGAACTCCCTCGTTACACCCGGTATGCCAGAAGGTTTCCATGCGAAGACGTCCTGATTCTCACGGATGAATTCAATGAGTGCGTTTTCCTATTTGGTATCCATATTGGCCCGAATAGAGAACTTTTGTGATGAGTTGCCCGGAGTGCAATCCACCAGTTTGGCATCATCCGCGGAAAACTTGAGGGGCGGTTCAGATTCCGTGTTAGGATTTTTGAGTGGGGTCATATCCTCGGGGTCAACATTTTCCTTATAGAACTTGAGATCTGCTTCAGCACAACTTGATTCTGTGTAAGCTGTGTCTCCTTCCTCACACTCAATGGTTGTCTTCCGATCACCGACCACGGTAATCGTCCCATTCAACCCGGGCATCTTGAGCTGTAAGTAGACATAGCAAGGCCTACCCATGAAATTGGCATAAGCCGGTCGTCCAAATAGAGTGTGATAGGGACTTTTGATTTTTACCACCTCAAACCACAAGGATTCCACCCTGTAGTTGTATTCATCACCAAAAGCAACCTCCAAAGAGATCTTACCCATTGGGTATGCTGACTTTTCAGGAACCACGGCATGAAAGACTGTCGAAGAAGGCCTAAGATCCTTATCAAGCAACTTCATCTGGCGGAAAGTGTCGTAGTACATGATATTAATGCTACTGCCGCCATCCATAAGTACTTTAGTAAACATGTATCCTCCCACTTGGGGGGCAACTACCAAAGCTAACTGCCCCGGGTTGTCAACATGTGGCGGGTGATCCTCTCTACTTCAAGTTATGTCGTACTCAGACCACTTCAAGTATTGCGAGAGAGCCGGCATGACTACATTAACAGCCCGCTTGCGCACCTTCTGGTCTCGCTTGTCAAGGCAGGTTGTAAAAATATGGTACCGACCCATGCTGATCTGCTTCAGATTACTCTGATACCCAGATTGGTTATTCTGCTACCGATTATCGCCACCGGATTGCTGATGATGACCTCGTTGATTGACCTAACCCTGATAGCTAGATCCTGAGCCGCCAGCACGAAAACCGACTCCTGACCCGCCTGTCCCTAAGCCGCCTGGCAGGCCACCATTGTTATTATGATGTTGCCGCAAGGTGTAATCCCAAAACTGTCGCATAATGCTGCAATTCCTCCATGTATGGCACGCCGGCCTATCAAGCCGGCTGTGCTCCGGACAAGGTTTATTGCGCATCTCTTCCAGGTTGAAAGGAGTTTTACCCTTATTGAAGGGCTGTCAGAAGTTCCCATTGCCCTTAGCACAATTGTTCCCAACGCTGGTATTTGCCACCAATTCTGACCCGTCGTCTGGATTCTTCCGCTGGTTGCCGTTTCCAGTCGCACCCTTGCCATTGTTACTTTTCTTACACTGACCTGATTTCTCCTCATCGGAGCCTGGGTCTTTCGTATTGTTAGAGTCGGCATACTTGGTGAGAGCCACCATGAGTCCCCCATGTTTTAACACAAGCGCTTGAGCCGACCAAGCTTCTGCTTTAGAGGCATAAATTGGCAATTCTTTTCCAGAATCAAAACCGCTTGAGCCGTCGTAATCTTCTCAGACGAGTGGATGATAGTTGAGACCGGTCAGACCAAATGATGAGCCGATTCGTCCTCTTGTTGCACACATGATCCAAATCCGCAATCGTCATGGGCTGCTTGCACCTTCCTTGGAATTTTTTGATGAACTTCACCTTTAGATCGGCCCGGGAATTAATGGTGTTGGGGGGCAAGCCCTTCAACCACGTGCAAGCATGTCCTTCCAGCATCATGATGAAATATTTTGCACATACGACATCATTGACGTCTAACATCTCCATGGCCAGATGATAGCTTTCAATCCAAGCCTCCGGAGGTAGATAGCAGTATAATTTGGCACCTTGTGAGGGCCCTTGAAATCCTTCAGCAGACGCTCATTTCTCAAAGCCGGTACTAAGCATGGCACTCCAACAACCCTGGAGTTTACTCCTGCTCCTACTGATATGGAAGGCGAGTTTGCAGGTTATTGATGAGCCACTGTCGCCACCAGAGCCGCAGCCTCTCGTTGTGTCCTCGCCAGATCTACCAGCGCCCAAGCGTCCAGAGTCGCTCGGTCAACTCGCGGCGAGTTCCGGTGCTGATCACTTCTAGAAACCGCTGGTGACTCATAATGCCGGCTGTAGCTATGGCTGGGGATGGGGGTTGAATGCACGCGACTCCGGCTGAAAGTGTACTTCTCTTGTTGGGCCACCGCCGTCTACAGGTATCCAATAGCGTTCCGCACCTCCTCTACGAAAGGCGCCTCGTCCGGGATAGGGATTGTACCAAGCTGGGTTGCTGTTGCCACCATGTTCTCCGCCGGGTTGGAATAGTGACCCGCCGGCGTTGGGAAAGACCCTGGTGGGGTCTGGTTCTATAGGGACGGATTAATTTGACGCTGAATAGCCAGCCGGCTTCCAGGTACTTCCGCTGTCCGGGTTAAGGTTAGAGGTATATTCGGTCCCGTTCCTGGCGTGTTGAAAAGGTTTCTGGCCTCATACTGATCTGACAAGCGGGACTGATGCCTCATCCGCTGAACCGTCGTTGCAGACTACTGCTCCAGCTCAAGGCGAAAAGCTTCTGCCTAAGGCGCTCCGCCTCCGCATCCATCTGATCCTTCAGTGCATTGATCTCCTATTATACCTCAGTCATCTGGTCCTTCAGCCTTGCGATCTCCGTGTTTTGGGCCACTTGATTTTCAGCCATGACCTCGGTTGCCATCAGGGTTGTAAGCTCGTTCATCAGATCCAGAAGAACCTGAGCTGGCGGCCTACCAGCCCCTGATCCAGTTGCGTCGGTGGCTGTGCTTCTCGGGGCCGGTGCTGAACTCACCAAGAAGACGGAAGCACGGTTCGGCGGCTCGTAATCCTCTGGCTTGTGATATTCTGACTCGGGGTAAGGCTCGACGTAGCCCCCGAGCCCTCCATTGTGATGTTTGTAAATTGATTCCGTCTCTCCGCTCAAAGATCCATCCTCCAAGCAGATGAGAGTTTCTTGTGACATAGAATCTTCAAGATCCATGCCCTGAGTAAAGCCAACGAAGACACGCTTCCTGCCCGGGTTAGCACGGGCGGTTTGCATGTGTTGGGTGGGTTGCGTGCGCTGGGCCGGCTCGACGATGTCGGTGCAAAGGTCCGTCCCGGGTTTAGATCCGCCGATCTTGCCAGTGAAGATGTGGATTCCGCTGAAGGGGACCCGAAAACCGTCCTCAATTGAGTGGGCCTCGGGCCCCCAGCCGGCGGCGTCTATGTAGAGCCGGCCAGGGCGACTCTTGTGCATGCTACCAACAGCGTACCCCTCGATCCCTAGGAGAGAACCCTTTGAGAACTCAACACCACCGAGCGCTAGCCCCATGGTGGGCGCCAACTGTCATGATTTTGTCATGGCAGATGTTTGAAGACTTAGGTTTGAGGCCATCGCTAAGGTGGTGGAATCGAAGGGGTTGGTCGAGACAAGGGACATGAGTTTACCCAGGTTTGGCCCCTCGATAAGAGGTAAAATCCTACATCATGCTTGTGTTGTATTGATTGGAGTATCGATTACAAGGGATCAGATTCTCTTGACCTAGTTCTCGATTCATTGGTTTCTGTGTAAGCTGCCCCAGGGTCTATCCGTTATATAGGAGGTCGAGGCCTTCGGTTATATGAGTCCTACACCGACTCTTACAACGTAGTCAATCCTGTCTATAACCCGCCTTGCCATCTTGGGCAAGCCGTCTCCGGGCGGCTTAACCAGTTGGGTCTTCATACCATCTTCTGTCTGGGCCTTCATCTTGGCCCATCTCGATAAGCCATCATATAGTCAGGCCCACGTCATTCGACACACCTTACTAGTATTGATTATGAGCCGCCAGGTATGACTGGGCCCCTCCTGGGCGAGTCTTACCACGGGGTTATATCCCCAATAGTACCCATGAGATCAAAGCTTCAATCAAACACAGAGAAAGACAGGGGCTTATATTTTTGCCTCCCAACTATTCACCTCAAGGGCAATGTCAACAATAATAAATCATGATCACACACATCCGAGTGGATATATAAGTCTAGATCATTTCCCAACACATAATGCTTGCCAAGAGAGACGGATTATAGGAAGTGGTGAAGACCACCATGACTCTTGTATAAAGGTATGTTCTAGAAAGTAAAAGTAACGGATAGGCCCTAGGCAGAGGGAAGCAGAGATTGTCATGCGCTTTTTGTATTGGATGCATAAACTCATAGTGAGAGGAACGCTATGTTGTATTGCCCTTTGTGATAGCAACCTTTATCATGCAGTCCGTCGCTTTTATTTCTTCACTATCACAATTTCGTACAACGCTTATTTCCCTTAGAATAAAAGATCACACATATTTAGGAGCAATTTTTATTGCCTTTCTGCACCGATGACAACTTACTTGAAGGATCTTATTCAATTCATAGGTAGGTATGGTGGACTCTCTTGGCAAAACTGGGTTGAGGTGTTTGGATGCACAAGTAGTATCTCTACTTGGAGTGGAAGTTTTGGCTGTTATAGGTGGAAGAAATCACTACATGTTGGAGGATCTAAAACCATATAACTTCTATCCGGAGGCAAGCAAACATAACCTATTATGTTGTCTTCCTTGTCCAACATCAACTTCTTGGCATGTAATATTTTAATGAGTGGTCACAATCATAAAAGGTGTCCAAGATAATATATTTACATGTGAATATCTCTTTCTTTATCACTTCCTTTCAATTGCACCAATGACCAATTACTATGTTTGTTAACTCCCAACAGTTTTCAATCACCATACTTTTTTATATGTGAACTCATCACTCCCCATAAGATCACTATGTGTTCTCTATGCTTTTGTTCTATTGTTCCATATTCATTACTTTCAAGAGCATAGTAATCTAGCAAAGCCCTCTAATCAAAACTACTTTTTATTATAAATATCTCAGACTTGCTTACATAAGGGGAGCAAAAGCAAAAAATAAAAGGTAGATCATACTATTTTTTATTCTACTAGATCAAAACAAAATAAAAAAGGATCAAACTAGGAAAGATAATAAAAAACGAAAAAAGGAAAAAGGTGTGGTGTGATACGATACCGGGGCACCTCCCGAAACTTGGCACAAGCCAAGGGGAGTGCCCATAACCATGTGCTCAGGTGTCTTTCTTCGGAGGTGATGGTGGTGGAGTTGTTGATACAGATGGAAATTTGTCCTCCGTCTTCTAAGGCATTGGCTCACCATCATAATAGGATGAACAAGTCTCCGAAATCCTGAAATCTACAACCAAACTCATTCTCTTAAATCTGTATTCATACTCATAGTTTTTGTTTTGCAGATCATAGATCTGAGCTTGGAGATGCTCAATTTGCTCGTAAATCTTGAAGATGTGCTCCCCGATGTCCTTGGTGTCCACCTTGTGTTTATGGGTATACTCCGAGATCATCATATGATTGGAATTGAGTCCATGTTCCACCATCCCTTGGCACTTGAATACTTGTTGCTCCATTGCTTCGGGCCTTGTTTCCACGCTTCCGGTCTTCATTGGCCCCTCAATGTCACGGATGTGCAGCACCCCCTCACGCATCTCAATGGATTGAGGGTGTTGCAGCACCTCTGTAAGGTTAGGGTTAATGACCTTCTCGAAAAATTTCTCCTTCGGAGCACCGGGAGAGGCCATGACGACCTAAATCTACTGCAGAAACAGCTCAAAACGAAAATAGGAGGTATTGTCATGATACGAAAGTGCAAACCTTCGGGAGATTATATAATGAATTTTTGCTGACCCAAAGGGGTGTTCTACAAGAAAATGAAGTTCGGGGGAGCACGGGGTGGTGACAATCCCCCTAGGCATGACCAGGGGGTTGGCCGTGCCTAGGAGGCTTATCGCCTCCCCATGCATCCTTTGGAATGCTTTTTCTTTTCCTAATTTTTTAAATATTCCAAAACTGAGTAAAATTGCTATTGGGATAGTTTTGTACTTGGTTTACTTACCGTACCACGTACCTATTCCTTTTCATCGTTTGAAATGTTCTGGTAAGTTTCCCTAATATGCTCTTCGGGAGTTATGGTATTGATAACATTGGTTTCAACATTAATGGGAGTACCTGAAATATAGTGTTTGATTCTTTGCAGGTTTACCACCTTCGGATTTGTGCTTTCGGCGTTGTTGATCTTGATGGCATCGGAACTATATATCTCCTCGACAATATAAGGCCCTTCCCATCTATAGAGAAGTTTACCTGCAAAAAATCTTAATCGAGAATTGTATAGCAAGACATGATCACCTACATTAAATTCATGCTTTTGTATCCTTTTATCATGCCATCTCTTAACTTTCTCTTTAAGCAGCTTGGCATTCTCATAGGCCTGAGTTCTCCATTCATCAAGTGAGCTAATGTCAAATGATCTCTTCTCACCAGCAAGTTTGAAATCATAGTTGAGCTCTTTGATTGCCTAATAAGATTTATGCTCTATGTCTAGAGGTAAGTGACAAGCTTTACCATAAACCATTTTGTACGGAGACATGCCCATAGGATTCTTGTAAGCAGTTTTATAAGCCCATAATGCATCTTCCAATTTCATAGACCAATTCTTCCTAGATTTATTATCTGTCTTTTGCAAGATCAATTTAATTTCTCTATTTCTTAATTCTACTTGACCACTAGACTGGGGATGATAAGGGGATGCAATTCTATGATTAACATCATACTTAGGAAGCAATTTACGGAAAGCACCATGAATAAAATGTGAACCACCATCAGTCATTAAATATGTGGGGACTCCAAATCTAAGGAAAATAACTTCTTTAAGCATCTTAATAGAGGTGTTATGATCAGCACTACTAGTTGGAATAGCTTCTACCCACTTAGTAACATAATCAACAACAACTAAAATATGAGTATACATGTTGGACGTTGGAAAAGGTCCCATATAATCAAAACCCCAAACATCAAGTGGTTCAATAACAAGAGAGTAATTCTTAGGCATTTCCTGACGTCTACTAATATTGCCAACTCTTTGACATTCGTCACATGACAAGACAAACTTACGAGCATCCTTAGAGAGAGTAGGCCAATAAAAACCAGATTGTAATTCGTTATGTGCAGTCCTATCTCCAGCATGGTGTCCTCCATAGACCTCGGAATGACACTTCCGTAGGATATGTTCCTGTTCATGCTAGGTACACAACGGCTAATAACACCATCTACTCCTTCTTTATAAAGGTGAGGGTCATCCCAGAAGTAATGTCTTATATCATAGAAAAACCTTTTCTTTTGTTGGTATGTGAAACTAGGCGGTATCAATTTAGCGACAATGTAATTAGCATAATTAGCATACCTAGGAGCATTATGAGAAGCATTTATGACAGTAAATTTTTCATCAGGAAAGCTGTCATCAATAGGTAGTGGGTCATCAAGAACATTCTCTAACCTAGACAAATTATCTGCTACGGGGTTATCATCACCCTTGGTATCAACAATATGCAAATCAAATTCTTGTGGCAGAAGAACCCATCTGATAAGTGTAGTTGTAGCATCCTTTTTTTCCATGAGATATTTAATAGCTGCATGATCAGTGGGAACAGTTACTCTAGAATCAACAATATAGGGTCTAAACTTATCCAAGCGAACACAACTGCTAAAAATTCCTTTTTAGTGGTAGCATAGTTTCTTTGAGCACTGTCTAGAGTTTTGCTAGCATGATGAATAAAATTTAATTTCTTATCAACTCTTTGCCCTAGAACAGAACCTACGGCATAATCACTAGCATCACACATAATTTCAAAGGGTAAGTTCCAATCAGGTGGTTGAACAACAGGTGTAGTAATCAAAGCATTCTTGAGAATTTCAAAAGCTTCTACACAAGCATCATCAAAAACGAATGGAACATCTTTTGCAAAAGATTAGTGAGAGGCCTAGAACTCTTAGAGAGATCTTTAATAAACTTCCTATAGAAACCAGCATGACCAAGGAAACTTCTTATACCTCTGATATCTATAGGGCACGACATTTTTTCAATAGCATCAACTTTAGCCTTATCAACTTCAATACCTCTTTCGGAAAATATATGTCCCAAGACAATGCCTTCATTCACCATAAAGTGGCACTTTTCCCAATTCAAGACAAGATTAGTTTCTTCTCATCTCTGCAAAACTATATCAAGGTTGCTCAAACAATCATCAAAAGAAGTCCCATAAACGGAAAAATCATCCATGAAAACCTCAACAATCCTTTCACAAAATAAGAGAATATAGCAGTCATAGATGTTTGGAAGGTAGTAGGTGCATTGCATAAACCAAAAGGCATACGTCTATAAGCAAAGTTACCAAAAGGGCAGGTAAAGGTGGTCTTCTCTTGGTCCTCTTTTGACATAGGTATTTGAGAGAAACCCGAATAACCATCTAGAAAGCAGAAATGTATGTGTTTGGATAATCTTTCTAGCATTTGATCAATGAAAGGTAGAGGGTAATGATCTTTTCTAGTATATTTATTCAATTTCCTAAAATCAATTACCATTCTATAACCTATAACAATTCCTCTATGGGATCAATTCATTTTTATCATTAGGAACTATAGTAAAACCTCCTTTCTTAGGGACACAATGAACGGGACTAACCCATCTACTATGAGCAACAGGGTAAATGGTACCTGCCTCCAGAAGCTTTAATGTCTCATTTCTTACCACTTCCTTCATTTTAGGATTCAACCATCATTGGTGATCAACAACTAGTTTAGCATCAGGCTCCATTTTAATTTTGTGCTCACATAGAGTAGGACTAATGCCGTCAAGATCATCAAGGGTATATCCAATAGCAGCACAGTGCTTCCTCAGAGTTTTCAATAATCTCTATTCTTCATGCTCTGAAAGGTTAGCACTAATAATAATAGTATATATCTTCTTTTCATCGAGATAAGTATATTTCAAAGTATCTGGTAATTGTTTAAGCTCAAACACGGGATCACCCTTGGGTGGAGGAGGATCCCCAAGTATTTCAACTGGCAAGTTGTGTTTCAGGATAGGATGTTGATCAAAGATAATCCTATATATTTCATTCCTTTCATTCATATGCATATCATTTTCATGGTCTAGCAAATATTTCTCTAAAGGATCAGTAGACGGAACATCAATAGAAGCAAGACCAATAATTTCATCCTTACTAGGCAATTCTTTATCATGGGGTTGTCTACGAAAGTTAGAGAAATTAAACTCATGATACGTATCCCCAAAACATACGGTAGCTGTTTCCTTCTCACAATCTAATCTAGAATTAACAATATTCAAGAAGGGTCTACCGAATATAATGAAAAAATCATTTTGCGGGAAACCAAGAAGAAGAAAATCAGTAGGATATTTTATTTTCCCACACAAGACTTCAACATCTCTAATAGTCCCAACTGGTGACATAGTGTCTCTATTAGAAAGCTAAATTGTAACATCAATTTCCTCTAACTCAGCTGGTGCAATATCATTCATAATCTCTTTATATAAGGAAAAGGGAATTTCACTCACACAAGCACCCATATCACATAAGCCATGATAACAATGATCTCCTATTTTAACAAAAACAATAGACGTGCCAACCATGGGTCTATGTTTATCTTTAGCATCAGGTTTAGCAATTCTAGCAGCTTCATCACAAAAGTGAATAACATGCCCATTAATATTGTCAACCAATAGATCCTTAACCATAACAATACTAGGCTCAACTTTAATTTACTCAGGGGGTGTAGGTGTTCTAGCACAGCTCTTACAAACCACAATTGAAGCTTTAGCATGATCCTTTGTCCTAACAAGGAAAGGTGGTTTCTCAATATAAGCAGTGGGAATAACAGGATCAACATTATAAGTAATAGTTTTCTCTTCAACTTTAATAGGTTCAACTAATTTCACTTTAATGGGAGGATGATATTTAAAACACTTCTCCTTAGGGAGATCAACATGAGCAACAAAAGATTCACAAAAAGAAGCTACTATCTCGGAGTCAAGTCCATATTTAGTGCTAAATTCACAAAAAGCATCGGTGTCCACGAAGGATTTAACACAATCAAACTTAAGGTTCATACCTGACTCCTTACCTTCTCGAGTTCCCAATCTTCAGAGTTGCGTTTAATTATTTCCAATAAATCCCATTTGAAATCAATATCTTTCTTCATATAGGAACCAACACAAGAAGTATCGAGCATGATTGATCATGACGACAAAGACGAGCATAAAAATTCTGAATAATAATTTCTCTCAAGAGATCATGATTCGCGCATGAATATAACATTGACTTAAGACTCCCCGAAGCTTGAGCAATTGTTTCTCCTTCACGAGACCAAAACTTATAAATATAATTTCGATCACGATGAACTAGATGCATAGGATAGAACTTCTGATGAAATTCCATCTTCAATCAGTTGTATCTCCATGATCCAATATCATCACATAGCCTATACCATGTCAATGCCTTCTCCTTCAAAGATAAAGGAAAGACCTTCTTCTTAACGTGATCCTCGGGCAGACCTGCAAGCTTAAATAATTCACAAACTTTATCCACATAGATTAGATGTAAATTAGGATGTAGTGTTCCATCTCCTGGGTAAGGATTAGCCAGCAGTTTCTCTATCATAACCAAAGGAATTTCATAATAAATATTTTTAGTAGGTTCAGCAGGTTAAGGTACAACTCTATGTTTCCATTCGAGGTGAAGATACCCCGAACAAGCCCCTCAAAGGATTACTTTCCATAGTAACAAGTGATAGTAAATTTCAGAACACCATGTAAATTTCTCCTTACCAAATTCCACTTACAAAAGGCGCTTCACTCTCTGGCAACGACGCCAGAAAAGAGTCTTGATGAACCACAAGTATAGGGAATCTATCGTAGTCTTTTTGATAAGTAAGAGTGTCGAACCCAACGAGGAGCAGAAGGAAATGACAAGCGGGTTCCGGTAAGGTATTCTCTGCAAGCACTGAAATAATCAGTAACAGATAGTTTGTGATAAGATAATTCGTAACGAGTAACAAGTAAAAAGTGTAGAAAAGGTGCAACAAGGTATCCCAATCCTTTTTGTAGCAAAGGACATCACTGGACAAACTCTAATATAAAGCCAAACGCTCCCGATGACACATGGGAGTTTCTATCAAGCTAGTTTTCATCATGCTCATTCGATTCACGTTTCTTACTTTATAATTTGATATGTGGGTGGACCGGTACTTGGGTGCTGCGCTTAGTTGGACAAACGTCCTACTAATGATTAACCCCTATCGCAAGCATCCGCAACTACAAAAGAAGAATTAAGGTAAACCTAACCATAGCATGAAACATATGGATCCAAATCAGCCCCTTACGAAGCAACGCATAAACTAGGGTTTAAGCTTTTGTCACTCTAGCAACCCATCATCTACTTATTACTTCCCAATGCCTTCCCCAAGGCCCAAATAATGGTGAAGTGTTATCTAGTCGACGTTCACATAACACCACTAGAAGAGAGACAACATACATCTCATCAAAATATCGAACGAATACCAAATTCACATGATTACTTATAACAAGACTTATCCCATGTCCCCAGGAACAAACGTAACTACTCACGAAACATGTTCATGTTCAAGATCAGAGGAGTACTAATTATCATAAAGGATCTTAACATATGATCTTCCACCAAGTAAACCAACTATCATCAACTACAAGGAGTAATCAACACTACTAGCAACCCACACGTACAACTCTGAGGATTGAGACAAAGATCGGATACAAGAGATGAACTAGGGTTTGGAGAGGAGATGGTGCTGGTGAATATGTTGATGGAGATTGACCCCCTCTTGATGAGAGGATCGTTGGTGATGACGATGGCTTCGATTTCCCCCTCCGAGAGGGAAGTTTCCCCGGCAGAACAACATGTCGGAGCTCTAGATTGGTTCTGCCCAAGTTCCGCCTCGATACGGCGTCGCTTCATCCCGGAAGCTCTGCTCTAATTTTTTTTCTAGGTAAAAATGCTTCATATAGGAGAAGAAGGGTGTCGGAGGAGCCACATGAGCCCCACAAGCCTGCTAGGTTCGGCCAGGGGGCGGTTGCGCCTAGCAGGCTTTTGGCCTGCAGGTGCCCCATCTGGTTGATTCTTGTGCCAGTATTTTTTTATTAATTCAAAAAATATTCTCCGTAAATTTTCAGGACTTTTGGAGTTGTGCAGAATATGTATCTCAAATTTGCTCATTTTCTAGTCCAGAATTCCAGCTTCCGGCATTCTCCCTCTTCATGTAAACCTTGTAAAATAAGAGAGAAAAGGCATAAGTATTGTACCAAAACGTGTAATAACTGGCCATAATGCAAAGCATGATGCAAAATGGACATATCAAGCTTCATATTCGGCTGCATTGTTAGAGTCGGCATACATGATTTGCAACATGTATCACACGTTGTCGCCTGTGCGGGATGTGAGAATAACCCCAGCCCCCGGTCGGGCCAAGGTTTTGGATCCAACGAAGTACATTGTCTAATGGGAGTATGCGATGTATTCCTTGTGGAGCTCGGCCTCTGTCCATTCAGCCAGAAAGTCTGCCAATACCTGAGATTTTATGGCACGACGTGGCTTATAGGTTATTTCAAAGGGAAGGAGGTCAATGGCCCACTTGGCTATGCGGGCGGTGGCGTCCCAGTTATTGATTATATCGTTTAGGGGGACTTCAGATGCCACTGTTACCGGACACTCTTGGAAGTAGTGTCTGAGTTTCCTTGATGCCATAAACATTGTGTAGGCTATCTTTTGGTAGTTCAGATATCTAGAGTTGCACTGTGTTAGCACTTCTGACACGTAGTAGACTGGTTTCTGTGTCCGGAAGTTGTGTCCTTCCTCATCTCGTTCAACGACGAGCACTGCGCTGACCACTTGATTGGTGTCTGATATGTATAACAACATCGGCTCGCCGGCGCCTGGTGCTGTGAGTATGGGATTGGTTGCCAGTAGTGCTTTATTTTCTTCTAGCGCAGCCGCTGCATCGTCGGACCATTAAAGTGGTTGGTCCATTTCAGCATCTTATAAAGTGATAAAGCTTTCTCTCCGAGGTGGGAGATAAAGAGGCTTAACGCCTCTACACACCCAGCTAGCCTCTGGGCATGCTTTGGCTCTATAGGAATTGCAAGTTCCAATAGGGCGCAGATCTTAACTGGATTTGCTTCTATTCCTCTATGGGAGACAATGAATCCAACCAGCTTACCAGAAGGAACTCCGAATACACATTTTCCGGATTGAGTCGTATGTCATACTCGCATCGACTGGCAAACGTTTGTTGTAGGTCGTCGATCAGCAGGCTGACGTGTTTGGTCTTAACTACCACATCATCCACGTACGCCTTGACTGTCTTACCAACCCGAGTCACGAGACACATCTGGATCATGCGTTGGTATGTGGCCCCAACGTTTTTAGCCCGAAAGGCATCGTGTTGAAGCAGAATGGCCCATAGGGGGTGACGAACACAGTTGCCGCTTGATCACATTCCTTCATTTTAATCTGATGGTATCCGGAATAAGCTTCGAGGAAACAGAACCAATCATGTCAGGTTGTAGCGTTGATGATCTGGTCTATGCCTGGTAAGGGGAAAGGGTCCGTAGGGCAGGCCTTGTTGAGGTCTTTGAATCGACACACAACTACCGAGACTTGTCTTTCTTTGGTACCATCACCAGGTTTACCACCCATTCGAGGTGCTTCATCTCGTGAATAAAACCGACCTATAACAGTTTAGCTAATTCTTCCCCTATAGCTTGACGTTTGGGTTCGGAGTAGCGACGCAGAGTCTGTTTAATGGGCTTAAAGCCTGCTATAATGTTCAGACTCTGTTCGGCAAGCCGTCGTGGGATTCCGGGCATATCGGAAGGACGCCAGGAAAAAGTGTCCCAATTTTCTGGAAGAAAATTTCGCAGTGCCTCATCCACAAGGGGATCGAGAAGGGCTCCGATGGATGTTGTCTTATTGGTGTCCATCGGATGTACTTGTATAGGATCGATAGAAGAGTGTCCAGGGGGGATGACTAGACTACTAGCAGGAATTTAAAACCTAACCTTTTCCCGAGTTAATTAGTTGGCAGATTTTAACTCTTTTAGCAAGTCTAGCAAGTCTAACAGGCCTACACATGCATGTCTACAAATGTGGCAGCGACAAGTAAAGACATTGCACATGTAAGTAAAGTGATGGGATAGGAAGATCAAACGCAATAGGAGACGTAAGGATTTTTTTTCCTTCGTTCCGATATGTGGTTCTATCGTACATCCATGTTTATGGAGTCTTCAGCCCACGGAGGGTAACGGGCGCGAGAATTCATGTAGGGCTCCATCGATAAGGGTCCACGAAGTAGCAACCTTGACTATTCCATACGGCTTCCGTCCACGAAGGACTAGCCCCACTATGGGTAGATCTTCACGAAGTAGGCGATCTCCTTACCCTTACAAACTTCTTGGTTCATACCACAACACAAAGTAGGAGGCTCCCAAGCGACACCTAACCAAACTAGGAGGCACCACCCTCCAAAACGTAATAGGCTTGGGAATGACGATGAACTCCTTGCTCTTCTGCTTCAAGCTGATAGACTCCTGAAAACACAATCACTCTCTCATAGATTTGGCTTGCAGAAGAGATGGGACTGGTGGAAAGCAACTTGGGGAGGATAGAAATCAGGATCCATATGGTTGGAGTGGAAGATCTGGACCTCAACACAAGGGTAGGTGGCTCTCTCTTACAAAACTGAGTAGGATAGGTCTGGAATAGTTTTAAGTGCTTCTCTTTTGAGTGGGTGTTGGTGAAGGGTTATATATAGGAATCCCCAAAAATCCAACCGTTACACACAAAATGACTAACTCGGTGACACCAATGTGTTAATGTCGGTGGTACCTAAGTGACCAAAATGTGGCAACTTTTGAATCTCGGTGGGACCGATATAGGATTCTCGGTTGTACCGACAAGATGACCAACAGTCAGAATTGCCAAACTCGGTGACGCCGACTCAACATTCTCGGACGAACCGAAAGTGTGAACTTGCGTAAAAGAAAGTTGGCAACCCAAATCGGTGGCACCTAAAGCAGTGTCGGTTGCACCAAAGTGGCTAGGGTTTGGCTGATCCTATCTAGGGTTTGGAATCAGTGGCACCGAGATAGGAATGTTGTTGGTTGCACCTATTTTGTATGTTTGGCTAGAGATAGACTTTGGTGGGAGAGCTTGTGGATATTTTTTGTGACTATCACTTGTGCACATGTAAGCATTTTGTTCACCAACAAAACCTTACCCCCTTTTAATAGTGTTGGATTTCCAATGGACTCAAAGTGATTTCTCACAAATGCAAAATGTAGAGTCATCTTGCTTGAAGCTTGGCCAACCTATTTCCTTGCATCATGGGGTAATTACACAATCTCCACAATCCTTTTGCCAACTCAACTCTCCATGGACTATTATCTGAAATACACTAGATAGAAATGTTAGTCCAAGGGACAATGTATGTTGTCATGAATTATCAAAACCACCAAGCGAGCATGTTGTGCTTTCAATCTCCCCCGTTTTGGTAATTGATGTCAAAATACAATCAAAGCTTCAAATAAAGATATGCATGGATGCAATGAAGACTTTGAGAAACACATGCCCTAGATTTGCTCCCCCTAAATGTGTGCAGTCCTTTAAAGGATAGTTGATTTGGAATGCAGGACACACATATGAATGAAAGGGATATAAGAGGCATGTGTATCTTGGCTATATGCATCAATATATGTGAATAAAATGTATATCCTTGATCAAGACTTCACTCTTGCAAACAATATGTGCAAGAAGCAAGATATCATGTTGATCAAAGATATGATGCATATACTTACCTTGAGTTCTTGAGCATTCTAGTAGTAGAGACACACTTGAGAAAACAATGTTAGGAAACACAAGAGTATTCTACTAAACAAAAGCAATAGAACTCAACGAATACCAAGATATGGAGAACATATAAAATATGATAATCATTAAGATACATATGTCTCCACCTTTAGCATTCATATATTATATATTTTCTCCCATTAGATATGAAAATTGTAGTACATCCTCTCCCCCTGAATCTCAGCATGTAGATATTGGGATTGGATAGGGTGAGAAAAGGAATCCTTTGTTCACTTGAGACTTTTATCCAAAAGTAGTTTTCTCCCCCTACATTGTTGTTCTCCCCTTGTTTATATAAGTGTGAAATTTTGATATTTTCCTCTCCCCTAAGTCATATCTCCCCCTTTGCATAAGCATGTAACTCCCCCTTTAGCACGAAGCTTTGATATTATCCCCCTTTGGCATAGAATACCAAAAAGGTTGAACTTGGGAGTAGTGATTGGGGTCATTGACAAGGAAGGGATCCTAGAGAACAATGGTCATTGAAAGTAGGGTTCGTTAAAAGACTAAGGTAATCATTGAATGTAACTTCTCTCCCTTTTGCAAATTATAGTTTTCTTCTCCTTGGAGCTAGGGATCCTTGAATAAATAATTTCTCCCCCAAAGTGTTGTTTGTTCTTCTCCCCCTAAATATATATATATATATAGTTTTTTAATGAAGGGGTCATCAAAGGAACAGGAATATCACAAGAACAGAAACAAATAAACAATATTAAAGAAGCACAGATTGCGAAAGCAAAGAAAATCTGTGACTTTGGCATAAATAAATCCATGGTACCGAGATTATGTAGTGCAGCTCATCTGCAAATTCGGTGGAACCGAGTTATTTATATCGGTGACTCCGAATGAGAGACCAAGTTTTTGTTTTCACAGAGACAAATGAAATATTTTCAAAAAGAAAAATGCGAAAGTTTTACAAAGGACATCAAATAGGTAAGATTTGAGTGGTTACGAGAGATCATGCAAATAGAGAGGAAACGACGAAAATTCTTAACTAAATGATGGGCGGTGACTAGGTCACCTATATTAGAGTATATTGACTTAGGAGCCAAGCAAGACTACTTGATCATAGGTCATACTCATCGTTTAAGCTCGAAATGGGGTTACCATTTTTTGATCACACATTTTGATGTCTTCATATCACTTGAGTTACTTTATCCCACGACTTGGAGTAAAGTCTTTTCAAGGATATGAGTACATACCTTTGAGTGATGTTGATGACATTGTTCGTAGGTGAAGATCATCTTAAATTTGGAGCAATCCTTCTCGTTCTAGTACACTAGTCACCTACAAAGTTTAGTCATGCAAGGAAGACCAATGGATATATCCAATCGACATGATACTACTTAATATTTTCCAACTAAAATCAGGTATATGTCAAGGATATGTTTTTGTTGACTTCTTCCTTCCATCATCAAGAGGGGTTCTGGATACTTGATAATGACAAGATTGCTTATGATTGGAGTTGATGGCAATTTTGTGGAACGAAGTTCTTCCAAGTACCTGCAAAAGGTTAGATGCAATGCAAGGGAGCATAGAATTCCATGGCATATGATAACAAGTTACGGGAACATGGAGATAACAAGATAGCTCATCACCTTGCTTGCAACCGAGTGAGTTTAGCTCAGGTTTGAAGCGTCAATGATGTTCAACTCACTCCTCAAATGACAAAATGTTTTCTCATTAAGTGGCTTGGTGAAGATATCGGCCTATTGTTTGTTAGTACGAACATGCTTAAGATTGATATCTCCTTTGGCAACATGATCACGAATGAAATAATATCGAACTTGAATATGCTTGGTTCGAGAATGTTGCACGGGTTTATGTCCAATTTTAATAGAACTTTCATTGTCACAAATAATGGAACATTTTAACATAAATCTCCTAATTCTTAAGGATTTGTGTCATCCATAGTAATTGCGCACAACAAGATCCAGCAACAATATACTCAGCTTGGGCATTAGATAGAGATACCGAGTTTTGTTTCTTGGAGGACCAAGACACAAGAGATCTACCTAAAATTTACAAGTACCCTAGGTGGATTTTATATCAACCTTGTCACCAGCATAGTCTGAATCAGAATAGCCAACAGGATTAAAACAAGATCCCTTGGGATACCAAATGCCATAGTCTGGTGTTTGTATCAAGTATCTCACAATATGTTTCATAGACAAAAGATGACACGCTTTAGGTCCAGCTTGATATCTAGCACACATGCAAACACTAAGCATAACATCGGGACGAGATGCACATAGATATAACAATGAACTAATCATAGATCGATAAACCTTTTGATCAACCGGTTCATCCTCCCTAGTAAGGTCAATATGTCCACTAGTGCGCATAGGAGTTTTCATACCTTTGCAACCCTGCATGTTGAATTTCTTTATCAAGTCTTTGTATACTTAGTTTGAGAGATGAAAGTTCCTTCTCTTGATTGCTTGATTTGCAATCCATGAAAGAATTTCGGCTCACACATCATAGACATCTCATACTTCTCGGACATCAACCTTCCAAATATTTCACTAAATTGAGGGTTAGTGGAGACAAAGATAATATCATCCACATAGATTTTGCACAAAAATAATTCTCCATTAACTATCTTAGTGAACAAGGTTAAATCAATTTTACCAATTTCAAAACCTTTTTTGATGAGAAACTTCGTTAAACATTTATACCAAGCACGAGGAGCTTGCTTAAGACCATAAAGAGCTTTACGAAGCTTGTAAACATGATTAGGTTTCTTAGGATTCACAAAACCAGGGGGTTGCTTAACAGAAACGTCTTCTTCAATTTCATCATTTAATAATGCACTTTTGATGTCCATTTGATAAAGCGTGATATCATGGTGATGAGCATAAGCAAGAATAATACAGATAGCTTCAAGTCTATCAACGGGGGCATGTGTCTCACCGTAGTCCATACCTTCGGCTTGCGTATATCCTTGGGCTACGAGACGAGCCTTGTTCCGCACGACTTGACCGTCTTCGTGTTGTTTGTTCTGAAGCAGCCATTTGGTTCCGATGATGTTGTGTTCATCTCCGGGCTTCTCGACGACTGTCCACACTTTGTTCCTTTCGAAGTTGTGAAGCTCTTCATGCATATCGTTCACCCAATCCACGTCTTCAAGAGCTTGTTCTACCTTCAAAGGCTCAATGCTAGAGATGAAAGCATAATGCTCACAGAAGTTAGCTAGATGAGTTTTAGAGCGAGTGATTCTCCCTGTTTGAATATCACCAAAGATTTGGTTTAGGGGATGGTTCTTGGTCACTTGAGCTCAACTCGGGTCAACTTCCGATTATTGTATGGTGGAGCTTCTTCTTCTTCATCATCATCTCGTTCATCTTCGTTGTTGTTGAAGGTGTCGTTCCCTTGAGGTGGTGGGGAAGGTGCTTGTGGTGGATCTTCATGATGCACTTCCTCTTCTTCATTATCTCATCGTGTACCGCTTGTGGATGCCTCAATGTCATGTTGAGGTTCACCTTGACCTGAAGTGGGGGCTTCCACTTGAGTTGATGAAGTACCTTCCTTCACCTCCATGGGACGAATCTTGCCGATGGGTGGATCTAGAATGGCTTCTGAAGGATCCTTATCACCTACATCATTTGGCAATTGTTTGACTTGCGCACCATTAGATTCATCAAACTTCACATCTACCGTCTCTTCAACTTTTTGAGTGAAGTTTTTGTAGACACGGTAAGTGTGAGAGTTCGATCCGTAACCAAGTAGGAATCCTTCATGGGATTTAGAAGAAAATTTAGTACGATGATGCTTATCAAGAATGTAGCACTTTGAGCCAAATACCCAAAAGTATATGACTTGGGGTTTGTTACTGGTGAGTAGCTCGTATGCCGTTTTACCAAGAAGCTTGTGCAAGTAAAGTCGGTTTGTGGCATGACATGCTGTTTCAACGGCTTCTGCCCAAAAGTGTCTTGGCGTTTTGTATTCGTCAAGCATCATTCTTGCCATCTCTATGAGCGTCTGGTTCTTCCTCACAACAACTCCATTTTGTTGAGGTGTGTACATAGCCGGGAACTCATGTGAGACACCTTCTTTGTCAAGAAAAGTATCCAGATGGGTGTTCTTGAACTCTGATCCGTTATCGCTCCGAACCTTCTTGATCTTCACTTCAAACTGATTTTGTGCTTTGGAGCAAAGTTCTTGAAGATCTTATGAACCTGTGACTTATCATAAAGAAAGAATACCCACGTAAATCTGAAAAAATCATAAACTATAACTAGACCATAGGAATTTCCACCGAGACTCTTGTAAGCATTGGGACCAGAAAGATCCATATGAAGTAACTCGAATGGTCTCCTAGTAGTCATGATATTCTTAACGGGATGAATTCCACCTACTTGCTTTCCATCTTGAGAAGCACTACAAAGTCTATCTTTGTCAAACATAACATCTTTAACACCAAGTTTATGATCACCTTTGATTAGCTTATCTAGATTGTGCATGCCTACATGTCCAAGTCTTCTATGCCAAAACCAACCTTTAGAGGATTTTGCAATTAAACAAGTGCGAGGCTTGGATCTTTTAGTGAAACCAACAATGTATAGATCACCTCTATGGAAACCGGTAAATACCATTTTATGATTATCTTGACGAAACACTTGGCAATCTACTTTCGTGAATAAAACATTGAAACGAAATCGGCAGGTCTAGATATGGAAAGAAGATTGTAGCCAAGGGATTCAACAAGCATAACATTTTGAATAGAGCTATCATGGGATATGGCCACCTTACCAAGGCCAAGTACCTTACCCTTAGGGTTTTCTCCAAAGGCCAAGTACCGTTGAGGACCTTGATTAGGCGTGATCTCTTGGAACATGTCTTTATCATAAGTCATATGATCCGTACATCCGCTGTCGAGAATCCACTCATTTCCTCCAGACATGTAATCCTTCAAGTTTGCCATAAGACTCAGATTCTTCATGATCTTCTCATGCTCAATGTTGAACAACTCATCTTCTTCATAGTAGCCATGTTCCACATTGTCATCATCACGTGGTAAATCCTCATCATAAACCATAAGGGATTTGTTAGAATAGTGATCATGACAATGTTCAAGTTTATGAATGCGAATGACTTCAAAGATAATGTTGTTGACAGTGGTGACATCTCTTCTAGCACACATAAGATCACGGAGCTCAAATAGGCATTTATCAAAGTTTGGATCACTAGGCTTCATTTTCTGAAAAGCAACAGTTTTATGAAGAATTTCATCAATATTTCCGAATGAAAGATTTGGATATCGTTTCTCTAAATCAGTCCAGAAGGTATAGGCACGTGCAAAGTTCTTCAATTCAGAAAGCACGAATCTTGGTAAACCTCTAACAATAAGATTGACAGTTCTTAGGTTACCAAGCATGTTAATTTCTTCTTCATGTGTGGGATGCAATTCATCAACGGGGAGCACATAGGGGTTTTCAATACATTTTTTCAAATGGAATTTATCAAATAGATCAATCATGGCATTCTTCGATTGACTATAGTGCTCTCCATCAAGAATGGGCACTCTACAACTCAAACTCTCTATTCTAGACACATCCATCTTCCTCCATGATTATTAAACCAAAGCAATGGAGACCAAAGCTCTGATACCACTTGTCGGATCGAGAGAAGAGTGTCTAGAGGTGGTGAATGGACTACTAGCACAAATTTAAAACCTAACCTTTTCCTAAGTTAATTGTTTGGTAGATTTTAACTATTTTAGCAATACTAGTAAATCCATGAGCCCTACTATTGGGGATATAACCCCATGGTGAAACCTGCCTTGGAGGGCTCCAGGTTAAACCGGACGGCTTGTAGCCAGCCCAAGGATGAGCCGTGAGGACTGGAGGTTCTAACAAGCATAGCGGCTCACAGGATGGGCCGGCAGGGTGGCCCGGATGAGAAGACCCGGGCATGTAAGCCGCCCGGGGACAACTTGGTCAGGATAGGCAAGAGAAGATAGAGGCAGACTCAGACGTGTAATGAGAGTCGGCCACAACTTTTATGACCTGTGGTCTTGACCTCAGTATATAAAGGCAAGACCCGAGGCGACTTAGAAGTGAGGTGATCGAGGGCTAGGTCGAGCTTTAGCTCCCTTGTAATCGATACAACAAGCAATACAAACACAAGCAGGACGTAGGCTATTACCTCATCTTGAGGGGCCGAACCTAGGTAAACTTGTGTCCTTCGTCCCTGTTAACCCCTTTGAGTCCATCACGTTAGCGATGGCCTCGAATCCAAGTCCATTAACCCGGACATCTGCTGTGATAAATCCACGACAGTTGGCACCCACCGTGGGGCTCACGCTTGGTGGTGTTGAGTTCTCGAAGGGCTCTCTCTCGGGGCTCGAAGGATACGTGGTCGGAAGGGTCAGCAAGAGTCGCCATGGCCGGTTCTACATTGATGATGCCGGCTGGGGGCTTGATGCTGAGTCCGTAGAGTATGGATTCTGGGTTCCATTCGGCGGGATCCACGTCTTCATCAGAATGGTTGATGGATCTACACCCGGGCCGGACGTCTGCACCAACATCATCGAGCCGGCTTGGTGTCTGCGACCTGCATGTAACATGCATTCTGCCCGTGCTAGTCCGGGTCAGAAGCATGTTTTCGTAGGCTTCATTCAATGTACGGATCTGGAAGATTCCGCATCACAGGAAACTCTCATCTATTCAGAGGACGAATCTTCAAGTGGAGAAACGGAGTCAGTGTACCAGCTCCGCAATGGCAGCCTGGGGGGCTACGGCGACGTCTGCCTTGAGTCAGATCGCTCAGAGTCAGATAATCTTGAGTCTCCGGTTCACGCTACCGTGTTCATGGCGGGGTCAGCCCCAGGCATGAGTAGTACAGCCGCAGGAGCCGCCACCTCAGGTGATAACCCATCGCCGCCGGCTAAACTTCTTGTGGAGCTGATGGACGAGCTCGCGGCTTTAATGGCCACTGAGGTCACACTAGATAATCAAGAAGCTCGAAATTTAGAGGTCGCAAGGATCAAGGGCCGGATGACAGAGGAATGGCAAATGATGGATTAGCTAAAGATCTAGATGGAGGAAGAGGCAGAACATATCAAGGCAGATGCTTTTCGTCTAGGGCTGGAGCAGATATCAGCAGCAGCGGTACACCGAAGGAGGCATCAGTCCCGGCTACCAGAGCGCTATGAAGGAAGGAACCTCTTCAATACTCCTGGCGCGAGGCGAGTAAAGCCGCCTAATGGGGTGACCGGCGACTCATCCGGCCCGACGTAACCAAGCTTCACCCGGTGGCTTTTCGATGCTGGCGGGTCATTATTCTAACCCGGCCGAGAATATGGTGGCAGCGGCCACCCGGCTTGAGATAATTCCTATCCCAGATGAAGCACCCTTCGCCCAGAGGATGTGCAGAACGCCATCGGGTACATGCGGACGGCCGTGGCCCAGTAGGAGAAATATACTCACAGCCGAAGCCGTGTTCATTCAACCCCTCTTCCTAGCCGCAGATTTAGCCAACGCTACGAGTCACCAGCATGTTCCAGCAGCAACCAGCATAGAGAGATTTCGACAGGTCACCAGCTGGGTAGAGACACGTCAGCATTTGTAAACCATGCGGGAAGCCTACAAGAGACGCCAGCTAGGCCGTCTCACCAGGAGCTCGTACCTTCCATTTCGGTAGGGCCGGGAGTAAACTCCAAGACGGGAGGTCTGCCATGTTTGTCGCCGGCTCTGCGGAGCGAACGGCTGCCAAGGGACTTCAAAGGGCCCCGCAAGGTCCCAAATTATACCGCTGATCTACCCCCGGAGGCCTGGGTGGAGAGTTATGAACTGGCCATGGAGATGCTGGAGATCAGTGAGGCGGTTTATGCCAAGTATTTCATCATGATGCTTGAAGGCCTGGCTCGCACTTGGCTAAAGGGGTTACCGCCTAATACCATCAATTCATGGGCAGAGCTCTAGGCCCGGTTCATTAAAAACTTTCAAGGAACATGCAAGCAACCGATGACCGTTGTGGATCTTGATCACTGTGTCCAACAGGAGAACGAGTCGGCCCATCATTGGGTACGGCGGGTCTTGACAGTCATCCACTCCTTGGAGCAGATCACGGCAGCCCAGGCGGTACTGATCTTGGAGAATAACTGCCATTTTATTCCTCTAAAGCAGAAACTCGGCCGGCTCAAACGTACGTGCCAGGACATGGGAGAGCTCATGACGGCTCTCACAAAATATGCTGACTCTGATAGTACGAAAGATCCGGGTTCCTATGATGAGAAAGCTGGCCAAGGTACGAAAGGCAATCAGGGCAAGGGCACGGAAAACAATGGTAGCCAGAGCAAACGTAAGAATCCAGAGGTCGGGTCAGAGCTGGTGGCCAATACAAACACCCAGCAGAATTACCCCAAAGGCAATATGAGGTTTAGACCGCCCTTTGGCAGGGATAGCTCTTCCCCGAACATGGAGGAGTTACTTAACCGAACTTGTCCAAATCACAGTCTTCCTGATAAGCCGGCAAACCACACATGGGGGAATAGCAATTTCATGCAGAAGTACAAGCGGTATTTCACACAACCTAACAATCGAGATGGTGGTCCACCAGGCAGCTCAGGACATGACGGGTCAGGAGCTGTTTTTGGTTCTGGCGGCTCAGGGTCCGGTCAGCCGGTCCACCGTCATCCGGGTCAGGATAGTCAAGGGATCCACCAGCTGCATTCTGGTAACAATAATCAGCAACAACAGCGTAATCAGTCTGGTTTTCAGAGTAATCCGAAGCAGCTCAGCTCCCGGTAGTACCATGTTTTCACAACTGGTCTCAACAAACGGGACCAGAAGTTGCGAAAGCGGGCAGTTAATGCGATTACACCGGCTCTTCCGCAGTACTTAAAGTGGTCTTAATATGACATAACGTGGAGCCGAGAATATCACCCACCACGTGTCGATGACCTGGGGCGGCTGGCTTTGGTTGTAGCCCCCCAGGTGGGCAGATATATGGTGAACAAGGTGCTTATGGATGGCGGCAGCAGCATAAACATCCTTTACTATGACACTTTTCGGCGGATGAAGTTACTTGACAAGGATTTAAAACCTTCATCCATCGTCTTTCATGGTGTGGTTCCGGGTAAGTTGGCGCGTCCGGTGGGCAGGATTTCGTTGGAAGTGGCTTTTGGCGATGAGTACAATTACAGGGTGGAATCCTTGTGGTTCGAAGTGGTCAAGATCGAGATTCATTATCATGCGATATTTGGACGACCGACTTATGCTAAGTTCATGGCTAGGCCCTGCTATTTTTACTTACAGCTCAAGATGCCTAGCTTAAACGGTACCATTACCATTCATGGTAATCGAAATACGACTATTGAGTGTGAAGAAGGACACGCGGCTTAGGCGGAGTCCAGTTGCGCCCAGGAGGAACTTAAGTTCTATAAGGAGAATGTTGATCTGGAGGATATGACCCCGCTGAAAAAGCCAACCACAAAGGTTGAGCCTCCCCTCAAGTTTTTGGCGGATGATACCAAGACAGTAGATTTCATTCCGGGTGACTCATCTAAGCAGTTCATCATCGGATCTCACATGGATCCCAAATAGGAAACCGTGCTCATCGAATTCATCCGTGAGAATCGGGACATCTTTGCATGGAAACCTTCTGACATGCCGGTTGTATCGAGAGAGTTCGCTGAGCACAACCTTAATGTGCATCCAAAGTTTAAGCCGATCAAACAATTTTTGCGGCGGTTCAATGAGGAGAGGCACAAGGCTATTGGGGAAGAAGTTGCCCGGCTCTTGGCAGCAGGTTTTATCATTGAAGTTTTCATCCAGAATGGTTGGCTAACCCGGTGCTCGTGCTCAAAAAGAATGGCACATGGTGTATGTGTGTGGTCTACACGGACCTTAACAAGGCTTGTCCGGTTGATCCATTTGCTCTCCCGCGTATTGATCAGATCATTGATGCTACGACAGGGTGTGAATGTTTGTGCTTCCTGGATGCGTACTCAGGTTATCATCAAATTAAGATGGCGGTTAGAGACCAGGAGAAAACAACTTTTATTACACCCTTTGGGGCATTCTCCTATGTCTCTATGCCTTTCGGGCTCAAAAGTGCCTAGGCGACTTACCATCAATGCATGTAGAACTGCCTTCAGAGTCAGATTGGCCGTAATGTTCATGCTTATGTAGATGACATCGTGATCAAATCCAGAAAGAAGGAGACTCTCTTGGAGAATTTAAAAGAAACTTTTGATAATCTCCGGATCTACAAGATGATGCTTAACCCGACCAAGTGTGTCTTTGGTGTTCCGGCGGGCAAGCTTTTGGGTTTCCTGGTCTCTGAGCGTGGTATCGAGGCTAACCCGGACAAAATCAAAGTTGTTACCTCTCTAGGAGAGCCGGCTTGCATTAATGATGTTCAGCGCTTGGCAGGGCAGATTGCTGCGTTGAGCCGGTTCATAAGCCGTCTTGGAGAGAAGGCTATTACTTTATATCAAATGATGAAGAAGACAGACAAATTTGTCTGGAGTAAAGCGGTGGGTGAAGCACTTGAGGCGGTTAAAAAACAGCTCATTGAGCCGTCAGTGCTGGCTGCTTCGGCTGAAAAAGAATCGTTACTCCTTTATGTGGCGGCTAATAACCGGGCAGTGAGTGCTGCAATCGTGGTCGAGCGCAAGGAGGCTAGAAAGGAGTATCCAGTGCAAAGGCCGGTTTATTATATCAGTGAGGTCCCGAAGGAGTCTAAGCAAAGGTATCCACATTGGCAAAAGCTGGTATATGGGGTCTTGATGGCCAACCGCAAGTTAAAGACTATTTCTTAGGGCACCAGATAACTGTGGTCAGTTTTGCTCCGCTGGGGGATATTATCCAGAACAAAGAAGCCACATGAAGGATTGCTAAGTGGGCATTGGAGCTAGGACCTCTCAATGTAAAATGTGTGCCTCACACAGCTATCAAATCCCAAGCCCTTGTGGATTTCATAAATGATTGGACGGAGTGTCAAGCTCCCTAGGAAAAGCCGAATAACACATACTGGACTATACACTTCGATGGATCCAAGCAATTAGAGGGGTCAGGGGCAGGAGTTGTTCTGACATCCCTCAAGGGTGATAAATTTTGTTATGTGCACTGGCGGATGTTCCCCTACACTAATAATGCGGTTGAATATGAAGCTTTGCTTCATGGTCTTCGGTTAGCCAAGGAGATGAATTTGAGCCGAGTCAGGTGTTTGGGCGACTCAGATCTAGTGGCTCAGCAAGTCTCTGGCACTTGGGATTCCAAGGACCCGCGGATGGCGGCTTGCCATCGGGTGGTTGATGTTATTGCAGGGCACTTCAAAGGATATCAGGTAGATCACATTGATCGTCGCAGAAATGAGGCTGCTGATGCCTTATCATGGTTAGGCTCTCAACGAAAGCCGGTGCCACCCAATGTCTTTCTGGACGTCTTACACCATCCGACTGTCAAGATAACTTTAGAAGAAGATTTGGTTGTTCCTGACCCGGAGGCAGAATTAGTGGCGTCTCTGCATGCTATACCAGATTGGACTATTCCCTATTTGGCCTATTTGACCCGGGGCGAGTTACCTAAGGATGAAGACCTAGCCAGAAAGATCACCTGGCGTTCTAAGTCCATGACAATAGTCAATGGTGAGTTGCATAAATGCAGTGTGACGGGAGTCTTTCAACTTTGTGTTTCACCAGAGGAGGGCCAGCAGATCTTGAATGAAATCCATACTGGTGATTGTGGACACCACCCCGGCTCGAAATCTTTGGTGGCCAAGGCTTTCCGGCACGGTTTTCTGGTTGACGGCTCATAAAGATGCGGAGGACCTAGTCCGTAAGTGCGATGGCTGTCAGAAGTTTGGCCAGCGTGCTCATATCCTGGCTGAGGATGTAAGGATGATACCAATTACTTGGCCATTTGCGGTCTGGGGGCTTGACATGGTGGGACCTTTCAAGAGATCCAAGGATATGAAAACACACCTCCTGGTGGCGGTGGACAAGTTTACCAGGTGGGTAGAGGCAGAGCCGGGCGGCAAATGTGATGCGACTACGGCGGTTTTATTTATCAAAAAGTTGATCTACCATTTTGGTTACCCACACAGCATCATCACTGATAATGGTACAAATCTGTCCAAGGGGGCTATGAAAAAATTCTACGAGAAAGAGCATATCCGGCTTGATGTTTTAGCAGTGGTGCATCCACAATCCAACGGTTAGGCGGCGCGTGCCAATCAGAAAATTTTAAGAGGGATTAAACCATGGCTTATGGTTCCTTTACAGCGAACACTCGGGTGTTGGGTAAAAGAATTACCCTCTGTCTTATGGAGCACTAGGACAACCCTTAACAGATCTACGGGTTTCACGCCTTTCTTTATGGTGTACGGGGCCGAGGCAGTTTTGCCTAGTGACATCCGGCATGACTCACCAAGGGTGGCAGCTTACGTTGAGGCGGACAATGAGACGGCATGTCAAGACACATTGGATGCTCTGGAAGAGGCGCGAGAGTTAGCAGCAGCCCGGTCGGCAATTTATCAACAAGACTTGCGTCGCTATCACATCCGGAGGGTCAAGACCCGGATGTTCCAGGACGGAGACTTAGTGCTCCGGCTGATTCAGGGCCAGAAAAATATGCATAAGCTCTCTCCTCCATGGGAAGGACCTTTTGTAGTCAGCATAAATCTCAACAATGGGTTACCTCATCGATATCCGGGATGACTCAGATACGGCGGGTCAGGAGACCCGCCGGCCATGGAACATCGCGCATCTCCGGCCTTATTTGACTTAAGGGTGTAGAGACCCCTCATCGTACACTATCATTGTACATGTCATAGTTATATCAAATAGTGTCACTACCAAACTAAAATCCCGGCTCAGGAAAATGAGTCGTGGCACCAGGCTTTATACCACAAAAAAAACCAGCTCAGGAAAATGAGTCCTCGCACCAGGCTTTATGCCACAAAAAAAAACCAGCTCAGGAAAATGAGTCCTGGCACCAGGCTTTATGCTAGAAAACAAAAAAATGGCTCAATAAAATGAGTCGTGGTGAGGGTGGCTTCTTACCTTTGGGTACAGCTTCTAACGCCTATCCGTCGGCGGGTTATGTCGTACTGCTGAGGGGGGCTTCTTACCGACGGGTATCGCTTCTAACACCCTATCGGCCCGGCTTTATGCCAAATTTCTGGCTAACACGTTTAGCCGCGGTTATGAGAGGTTTTTACCGACGGGTAGCTAATGTCTCATAACCCGCAAATGGTGGCTTCTTACCTTCGGGTATAGCTTATAATGCCTATTAGTCGGCTTTAGGGCACGTAAAACGGCTAAGGTTAATTAGCTGCGGTGAACGGCGGCTTCTTACCTTCGGGTATAGCTTATAACACCTATTAGCCGGCCTTATGGCACCAAAATTTGGCTCAGGAAAATGAGTCACGGTGAGAGCGGCTTCTTACCTTCGGGGACAACTTCTAAACGCTTATCCGTCGGCGTTTACGCCATATTATTACCTATGGGTGTATCTTCTAAACGCCTTATCGGCCAGGCTTTATGCCATCTCCGGCTAACCAGATTAGCCGTAATGGCCAAAAGGGAATTACCACCTCCGGGTATAGTTTACCTAATCTTGGCTGCATGTGTCTTCTATGATGACAAAGCAGTATAAAAAGTTGAAGAGCATACAAATACAATGGCAGCTAAAAAGCCGGATCATCTTATATAGCATAATGACACAAGGTTCAGGAGAAGCAAAAGTAAACAAATAGTCTATTACATACACTCCCAGAGGAGCTCAGAATTTCAGACAAGTCTTTTCAAATGCCAAATGGCGGGTTAAGGAGAGTCGATTGTTACAAGTTTTTTTCAAGAAGGGACTAACTAGCTGCCGGGTCATCCTGCTCCGGCTCTTCGGTGGCCCCGATCTGGAGGTTGTCCAAATCCCAGCTGCAGTTCGTTAGAGCCGCAAAAGAGCCTTCGTCAAAATAAGGAGACGGGTCAAGGTCAGGGGCGAAGAAGTCGTTACTGCGGGCAGGCGTCAAGTCTTTGCACTCGTAAAGTGGGCCGCGGATTCTTTTTTGATCCGGGCCATAAGCCACCTGGTAGGTCATCAGAACAACTTCTTCAACTAAGACAGAAGCTAGTACTCGGGATTTCTTCACACACCAGCTGTAGTCAGCATCAGTGAACTCTGAGCCATCGTCTTTCTTTGAAGGGAAGCCATCCATCATCTTGGCTGATGTTAGACCTGGAGAAAAGGCCAAAGCCCGGCTGATACCCGCAATGGCCCCTTGGCGGGCGGCTGACTTCTTGAGTTCGGCAATCTGCTTAGGCATGGTGGAAAAGAGCTCCAAGACGCCCTTGAGAGTCGCCGGAATCTTGTCTTTGTATTGCATGGCTTTAATATTCCACACCGCGCCGTAGTACAGTTGCTCAGTCAAACTGTAGATGGCCTTCAACGGTAGCAGACTATCAGAAGCCTGTTGCCGGCTTCTAGGGCCTGCATAAGACAGACATTTCAGGATGAGTCACCTGTGCAAGTGTTATATAGCCATTGAAACACAAGTTGGCAGAAGCTTACCAAAGAGGGCGGCTATCATCTTGGTATTGTGGCGCTTCAGGGCTTGGAGTTCATCGGATACAGCTATCAGCCGTTGATCGGCATCATCCGCCTGTTTGGTCAAAGAGATCATCTCAGACTCAGCTGACTCTTTAAAAGCAGCAAAGTCGGCCTTGATTGTGGCCAACTCCTCAAAGAGGAGCCGACACTTTTCATCGGTGGCACTTCGAGCCGTTTGTTGAGCCGCCAGGTTGGTCTTCAGATCCGTCAACTATGACCCGGCCTCGTTTAAAGCTTCCTATAGCATATCAAAATGCAGAATAAGCCGCCAGGATGGATTTTTATCAGATGATGAAGATTAAGACAAAATTATGCAAGTTTCAAGCAGATTCCAAGCAATATGTTTGACACTTGGGGGATAATGTATATTTGATCTCCAAGATTACAGTGCAGTTCCAGCTCATCTTCTTCAAGTTAATCTGGAACTTGGGGGCTACAATTGGCTATTCAAACTATCTACAATGAAGCTCCAACTCAACTTTATCAAACGTGAGCCGGTCCTTGGGGACTATGGATTTAGATTTTCTACAGAGGATCAGGAAAGACCCGGTTCAACTTTTAACTAGATTGAGTCGGCCCTTGGGGGCTAAATAAGGTATAGCAAGAAGAGGAGTACCTCATATTTCTTCTTCATCAAGCTGACCAACCGAAGCTCCAGATCTTGGCTGGTGGAAAGCCGTTTCACATAACCGGCGTGAAGTTCTTCGGTCGTCATCTTCTCAAAGGAAGAAGCGTCAAAATCGAGTTTCTTTGAAGCCTCGGCCGGCTCTTTATGCCTGGTCAGCATGTGAGCCGGGGGAGACTGAAAGGCGGACCCGGTGATCACGATGTACGGAGTTGTAGTGGTCTTGATCATTTGGGCAGGCCTCGGTGGTTTCGAAGGACCCCTTGGAAGGCTCTCCGGGATGTTAGCTTCAACAGCCGGCCCAGTGGATGCGGCTGGCGGATCTACATCCGGTCGTAACTCTTCCTATTGTTCACGCTCCGGCTCTTGGGCTGCAGGGCTAGGGGAGGACTTGTTCGTCTTGTGACCCTTCACTTGAGCACTGTAAATGTGAGGATCAGAATCCAAAGGATACTACTGCTGCATAGAGCGCCGGATGTTATAATGGGAAATACTTACAGCGGGTTTATCTTGGGAGGCGGCAGAGCGGTCGCCGAAGAGTCGCTAGAAGAGGGTGATTTCTGAGAGACAATTTATGAAAGATGAGACAGCGTCGAGGTCGCAAAGTGAAATTAATTAAAACGGAGATACATACCTTTGGAAGGTATTTCTTCGGAGCTGGTGAGTTTGGTTAGCCGGACAGAAGTTCAGTAGAACCAGCGCTCCGGGTCTGGCAACGCTCAACCTATTGTTGCTTTTTCAAAAGAAAATCGGGAGCCAGATAAGCAAGAGGATGAGAAAGAGGAACTTTTCCAATAACCCACCACGGCCTCCAGGGGATAAAATATTCTGAGCCAGAAGAAATATAGATTACCTCAGGGGCGTTGGCGCGGCTTGTTTCGACAACATCCTGTGAGTAAGACAAGTGTAAGTAAAATAAGGTAATAAAATGGTAGAAAGCAGCCAAGGTTTACCTCTAAGTCGGACGATTGCGGCGGGTCAAACCATCCTTCTTGTGGGGCGGTCTACTTGGGCTTCTTAGCCAGAATTTTCTTCTTGGGCTTCTTCAAAGGAGGAACATACTCCTTCTTCCAGAAATGAGAGTTGGCCTAGAAAGGTTAAAACGGTTAAACACTAATGCTTCAGAAAGGCATAAGTGACAAGGGGAAAAGTGGTGAAGAGCCGCCTTACATCTGGAGCCAGATTTTTGGTGTTAAAAGGCGCCAGGCCAATGGCACTGCATGATCCGGCTGCTTCATGGACAAGGCTCCGGATGACGATGGTGATGTCATCCTCCATCAGGGTTGATTGGCTGAAGCATAGTGAACTATCATACTTGCGTTCGTATTCACACATCATCCGGCTTCTATGACTTAAGGTCATAATCCACCAAGAAATCCAGAAGCGGATCAGATCTAGCCCGGTTAAACCATTGGCCATGAGGTCCTTGATCTTGGCATGAGTTGGCTCGTACCTTGCACGTTCCGAAGGTGACAGCTGACCCGAAAGCTCTGAAGTTGTCTTGAGCCGAGAGGGACGATAACCCGGCAATGGACGCTCATTCTCAGGAGTGGTATCCTTGCAGGAGAACCAAGTCTTGTTCCAGTCCTTTGGATGACTCGGCATCTACATGGCTGGAAAAGTAATATCCCTACGCCGTTGAATGGAGATCCCGCCAAGCTTTAGACTCGGACTGATTTCACCTTAGTTTGCCGATTGGCGTAGAAAAACTCTAAAAATAACCCCAAAGATGGCTTGGCCTGCAAATAGACTTCACAGAGCACTTGAAAATTGCATATATTGGATACGGAGTTGGGGGACAAGTCTTGGGGGTGAAGCTTGTAAAAGTGAAGGACGTCATGAAAGAACTTCGAGCCCGGGGGCACGAATCCTCGCTCGATATGATCGGAAGAGACCACTACTTCGCCTTCTTGACGGGTGGGCCGCGTTTCATCACCTGGGGCCCGCCAATTAAGGACCTCCTTGGAAGGAAGGGTACCCGCGTGAACAAAATCCAATAGGTATTCCTCCGTGATGCAAGACCTAACCCGGTTGCATGAGTTGGAGGCACGAGACATGCTGGCGGCTTAAGGACTGTGCAAATTAAAAAGTATGGCGAGTCAAGAGTAAAACAAATATCTATGACGGCTTAAAATTTTAAGGGTTCTACAAATAATATGCAGGGTGATGAGAGCCGGAGGGGCCTGGTGAGTCAACAAAGAAAAGAGGAGGAGCGAAAAACGGCTAAGTCCCAAGAAACAGATTTCGTGAAGTTCAGCTAAAATAATAGATCTACAAAAGTAGGAAAAATGCCTCTATTTTTATACCTAAGGATGAACGGGCGAGGCGGACGAAAACCTAAAATGGCAGGCTGAGTAGGGACCGATCTATGTGTTATTACTCACTACCTATTGTACAGCGGCGCCGCGAGGTCGGGCGACGGGCCGGAGTTCATACGCTGAGAGCAGCCGGTGGCAATGTAGTTCGAGTTCTAAGCGATGACGGTGGCGGAGCTTATAGAAACCCTACCGGAGACGGTTATGGGTCTAAGGTAAGAAGACTTACCAGCGACAGGAGCGTGAGATGGGCTCTGGTTCGCAACAGGTTGATGGAGCGGCCAGTCGACGGCGAGACGGAGACAGCGCCAGAGCAGGAGCGGAGGTAACGGAGAAGAGGGAGATGACAGCGCGAGTGGGAGAAAGTAAATGCCGCCCACAATAGTCCTATTTAAAAGGAAAACGGGGCAGGCACGAAAAGCCAGGCGACACAAATCGTCCGACCAAGGCGGACGCCTCGATTTTCGGGCTAACCATTTAATGGAAGGATTTGGCGGAGCGCCGGCGAATCTTTTTTGCAGAGTCCACGTGATGTCACGGCGGGTCACTACCGGGCGACTCATCGAGGAACAGAAGAGAAGGATGAAATGAGCAAGCTCAAATCAACCTGGGGCCTAATGTTGGGGATATAACCCCACGGTGAGACCCGCCCTGGAGGGCTCTGGGTTAAACCGGACGGCTCATAGCCAGTCCAGGGATGAGCCGTGAGGACCGGAGGGCCCAACAAGCGTAGTGGCTCACAGGATGGGCCGGCAGGGTGGCCCGAATGAGAAGACCCGGGCCTGTAAGTCGCCGGAGGATAGCTTGGTCAGGATAGTCAAGAGAAGATAGAGGCAGACTCGGACATGTAATGAGAGTCGGCCACAACTTGTATGACCCGCAGTCTTGACCTCGGTATTTAAAGGCAAGACCCGGGGCGACTTAGAGGTGAGGTGATCGAGGGCTAGGTTAAGCTTTAGCGCCCTTGTAATCGATACAACAAGCAATACAAAAACGAGCAGGACGTAGGCTATTACCTCACCTTGAGGGGCCGAACCTGGGTAAACTCGTGTCCTTCGTCCCTGTTAACCCCTTTGATTCCATCACGTTAGCGATGGCCTCGAATCGAAGTCCGTTAACCCGTACATCTGCCGTGATAAATCCACGACACCTACACATGCATGTCTAGAAATATGGCAGCGAAAAGTAAATACATTGCACATGTAAGTAAAGAGATGGGATAGGAAGATCAGACACAACAGGGGACGCAAGGATTTTTTCCGTGGTTCCGATAGGTGGTGCTATCATACATCCATGTTTATGGAGTCTTCAACCCACGGAGGGTAACGGTCGCGAGAGTCCATGGAGGGCTCCACCCATAAGGGTCCACGAAGTAGCAACTTTGACTATTCCATACGTCTTCCATCCAAGAAAGACTAGCCTCACTATGGGTAGATATTCACGAAGTAGGAGATCTCCTTGGCCTTACAAACTTCTTGGTTCACTCCACAACACGAAGTAGGAGGAGCCCAAACGACACCTAACCAATCTAGGAGGCACCACCCTCCAAAAGGTAATAGGCTCGGTAATGACGATAAACTCCTTGCTCTTGTGCTTCAAGATGATAGACTCCTCAACACACAATCACTCTCACATAGATTTGGCTTGGTAGAAGAGATGGGATTGGTGGAAAGCAACTTGGGGAGGCGACAAATCAAGATCCATATGGTTGGAGTGGAAGATTTTAACCTCAACACAAGGGTAGGTGGCTCTCTCTCAGAAAACTGAGTAGGATAGGTATGGTATAGTTCTGAGTGCTTCTCTTTCGAGTGGGAGATGGTGAAGGGGTATATATAGGCATACCCAAAAATCCAACCGTTACACACAAAATGACCAACTTGGTGACACCGATGTGCTAATCCCGATGCTACCGAAGTGTCCAAAAGGTGGCAACTTTTGAATCTCGGTGAGACTGATATAGGATTCTCGGTTGTACCGACAAAGTGACCAACGGTCAGAATTTCCAAACTTGGTGACGCCGATTCAACATTCTTGGATGATCCGAAAGTGTGAACTTCGGTAACAGAAAGTTGGCAACCCAACTCGGTGGCACCGAAAGGAGTGTCAGCTGCACCGAAGTGGCTAGGGTTTGGCTGAGTCTGTCTAGGGTTTGGAATTGGTGGCACCAGGATAGGAATGTTGGTTGCACCAATTTTGTATGTTTTTCTAGAGACAGTGTTTGGTGGGAGAGCTTGTGGATAGTTTTGGTGACTATCACTTGTGCACATGTAAGCATTTTATTCACCAACAAGACCTTACCCCCTTTTAGTAGTATTGGCTTTCCTATGGACTCAAAGTGATTTCTCACAAATGTAAAATGTAGAGTTCGCTTCCTTGAAGCTTGGCCAACCTATTTCCTTGCATCTGGGGGGTGATTCCACAATCTCCACAATCCTTTTGCCAACTCAACTCTCCATGGACTATTATCTGAAATACACTAGATAGAAATGTTAGTACAAGGGACAATGTATGTTGTCATGAATTATCAAAACCACCAAGGGAGCATGTTGTCCTTTCAACTTGAAACTTGGCGATTTCCTCTGCGTGTTTGAAGGACGTGGACTTGGGCCTTTCGCTAAGGATCACATCATCCTTGTTAACTGTTGACTGTAGTGCGGTTAGTTCTTCTGTAGCGGAAGTCTCCACTAATGCGTCGAGGGTGAGTGCTGCCGTTTTGTTTTCGGCCCGAAGGTCTATGTTCGGATCACTCGAGATCGTGATCACTCCATTTGGTCCTAGCATTTTAAGTTTCATGTACATGTACTGGGGTATATCCTGGAACTTTGTGAAAGCGTCCCGTCCCAATTGGTGGGATAGCCGCTTGGGAAGGGTACAATGTGGAAGAGAAGTTCTTCAGATCGGTAATTTTAGGGCGTGTCGAGCACTACATCCAGGACGATACGTCCAGAACAGTGCGTATCCTTCCCTGGAATGATTCCCTCCAAGGTTGTATTGCTATGTTCGATACGAGATCGGTCAGATTGCATCTTTTCCAAGGTACCTTCATATATGAGGTTTAAGCCACTGCCACCATCCATTAGCACCATGTTTAGCCTGTATCCATCAATAATGGGGTTCAAGACTAGTGCGGCCAGTGAGTGACCGGTAAGAATGCCGGCTAGCTAGAATCTCTGAAGGTAATTGGTATGTCTGCCCATGGGCTAGTTGCTGCCACATGGTAGACCCGTTCGAGCTCTCTAAGAGCCCTTTTCCTCCTGTTCCTTGAGGGGAACATTTCATAGACCGTCAGGACTTCGGCATTGTGTTCGGGCGACGATGGGGAGCGCCCATTCGACGGAGGTGTTTTAAGGATAGCCTCGCCGCTCTTTTCCACTTGTCTAATAACCCAGCAAGTTCTCAGGCTGTGAGTTGGGCTTGTGTTTAGCAACACGGAATGTATAGGGCAAGGTTTATCCAATAGTCCATCAAGGATAATGCCGACCCGTGAAGGAGGTCTGTTTCTTTTTTTAGCGGGTTCGTATCTTGGTGGCCACTTTGGAGGTACCCACTTTTTCCGATCTCCTCTAGGGTGCTTGGGGAAAGATGGTTCTGAAAACAACCGTCCAGATTGCCAAGCGCTTTCCATAGCACAGTATTTCTATACCAAATCGGATAGCTCTAAAAAGTTGCAAATGTGCATCAGGCCAGGGCATTAAGAATCCCTTCATAATGGCAATTGCGAATGAAAATTTCCATTATTTCTTGGTCGCTAAGACCTTTTTCTCTTCTTCTAGCGAGTAGGAGTTTGTCCCAAAAGTGATGGACTGATTCTCCCTGTAATTGGTTGATATCACAAAAGTCCGAGGACGTGGGTTTTCGTACGATACCGGGATGATCATCTTGGATGGTGGATAGGAAAAAATTTGATTCCACACCACATTGAGTGTTCGAAATTACATATTCTGAATATTGTGGTAGGTCCCGAGCCGATGATGATCCGGCTCGAGGATGATTTCCGGCATCTGATTCGCCGATGCAGTCTCGGTGATCAGAGACCGGGGTGTAGATTTTCTTTAGTTTTGGCTGTCGGGATGAATCCTTGGCCGGGCACTCAATGGTAGCGACAAGGTGGGTGATCAGAGGGACATGGATCTCCCTATCATCGGGCCTGATCCCGAGCCAGCCATAGACCGGAACCTGTCATCCGACATACGCATGGCTTTAGTCCGATCGAACAACTCGTTTAAGAAGGAGGTGATGGTACGATCTATGTCGTTGAGGCGAGTAGATTCTGTGAGCGGTGAGATGGTTCCAGAGCCGCGCCAAAGCAGATCTGTGTCTCGTATAGAAGTGGGGCATGATGTCTTCGGCATTGAGGCGGCCGGACTTATAGGCTTCTCCTCCAAGGTCGAGAGTTCTTTTAAAGCGAGTATTCCCCGTGAATCAGCGAAGAACTCTAAGGTTCTGAACTTGATCCTCTGATCAGGGGAAATGCTTCCTATCAGGCCATGGTGACTGATCGGGATGGCGTGTGACAAGATGTCACCGCCTGCGAGATTTTGATCGAAGGTGAGGATCCCCTGGATGCAGATCTCGTTGCTCGTAACGAAGCTAGCCATCGATTCCTTAGGTGTTCATAGAGGAACTCTTAATGAAAGCACCAATGTCGGTGTCAAATCCGACGGATCTCGGGTAGACGGTCCTGAACTGTGAGACTAGAGTCGATGGTAACAGGAGATGAAGGGGACACAGATTTACCCAGGTTCGGGGCCTCCTATGGAGGTATGTCACATCCCTAGCTAGATGTCATAGGATAGCATGTGTGTGCATCATGTTACAATTTTGCATCAACATGAAATGGGGACTAAAAGAAACCCCAAGCTCATATTTGACCCAAAATAATTCAAAGTTATGAAAATTTAACAAATCCAAAATGCCCTTACAAAATGTTCCCTACGTCTGGTAAATATGGACATGATTATACAAGGGGTCATTTCAAATATTTGAGCAACTTTAGCAATTTAAAAATAAATGATAAAGCTTCTGAAAATACCAAGTAAAGCATTATCATTATTTTATATTTCAAAATTTTCTGAAACTTTTTATTGGAGTTTGAAATATTCAAACTTGATATTATAAAATAATTGGGATATTTTATCAGAGCATATGTGCCTAAAAATAAAATAAAACAAATGTCAGAAACTAGAAAAGAATGCAAATAAGAAAAAAGGGGGCAAAACCCACCTAGGCTTCCCTAAAGAAGAGGCCCAACCCACGGGGGCAGCAGCGTCTTCGTCCTCCTACCTGGAGGAGAAGCAGCTGCGTGCCTCCCCCGGAGCCGGGCGCGGCCACGTGCTGGCCACCTCCTCCCTGCCTGCCTGGCCGCCTCCTCGTCGAGCTGGCGAGAGGATAGGCTCCGCCGCCGCGTGGACCCTCTCCCCCTCCCCATTCCTCCCCTTTCTCTCCTCTGTTCTTCCCCTCGCCAGACTGAAGACGCCGCCGATTCGCCATCTCCCGTGCATCCCCGAACAAGCCAAGGCGCCAGATGACCCTTCGGTGAGGCCCCCGATCGTTTCCCCCTAGCCCTGATGCCGTTCCCCTCCTCTAGCCCCGTCGGTAGCCAGAGCCAAGTGAAGCTCGCCGTCGGCCATGGCGTAGCCGTGGCCACAGCGGCCCAAGCTCGCACCTGAGCACGTAGTCGTGCTCAGGACGATCCCAGGCAGCCCTAGGAACCCTCAGGTGGCTTGTTCTAGCTCCGGCTCGACGAGCCCATGCTCTCCTAAGCTCCGGCAACCGTCGTGCTCATCGCTAACGCCGATTCCGACCACCCAAGCCCTTGGGAAATGTCAGGCTTGACGCGCGCGAGCAAGCAGTGCAGTTTGGTGCCCTCCGCCGTCCATTTGGTCGCCGGAGGAGGAATCCCGACCCCCTCCGCCATCCCTGACGTCGTCGACAGCTCAACGCTGGCGAGTCAACTATTTTGACCACTAGGGGTTTGACTCCTGGGTCACTGGCAAGTGGGGCCGGGCCCTGTTAGTCAAATCCCGATTAGCAATTGAATTAATTAATATAATTAACCTAATTAGTCACTTACAAAGTATTAAATTTGTGTAGTGTAAGTTAGCCATGAGTCAAAGCTGGCATTGCTGCATAAACTCCACCACCCCCCTTTGTTGATACATGAGCATGAATAGACTAGGTCTGCTTTAAAGACTTGTTGAGTACGTTTGTACGCATGTTTGCTTAATAAATGTTGCAGATGAGACCCAGGACCCATCAGGTGGGTTCTTTCTAGATGTCGACGATGCCGAATAGCTGGTGTCCCAGGTACGACCCTATGCCCCGTGGAGGGCTATAGATAGTCATGCCATGTGCCTTTTTACCCTTTCATCTGCTATATTCAGACAGCTTATGCTTTCGCTTGGTTTGTAAGAACTTGTTTGTATGACTTGAGTGTCGGGTCATGTGACCCCTATCTATGAGAACATATTATGCAAGGATCGTCTGAGCCCCTTAAATAAAAGTTGTTGTATGGATATGTTGTGATGCCATGGTTGTATCTATGCATACCGGGCATGTCGTGCGTACGTGTGACATGTAATGGTATGTATGGGATCTAACACCTAGTCGTGTGCCTTTAGTAGTACTCTTTACGGGAAACTGCCTCTTTGTGCTTCCACAAAGCCATAGTAGCTTGCTACTGCTCCAGACACATTGATTGACCGGCATGTATCCTTTGGGGAAATGTCTCACAGTGTAATGGAGTCCTTGTAGCTTGCTACGACTCGTCTATGTGCAGTGATGGCATTTATGTCTCACGGCATAATGGACTGCTTGTAGCTTGCTATGACTCGTCTACAAACACTTAAGGCCGACATCTGCATTGCTGGGTTACGTATGCCTGTTTCGGTATGGATGTGCCACTTGGCTTCTATGACTAGTCATGTTGGCTCGGGTTCTCTGTTGTTTGATTGCCAGCAACATGTTCACATACGTGAGCCAAAAGACGCAAATGGTCCCGACTATGGTATGGCTGCAGCCGTGGAGCTTACCGTGCGTGAGGCCGCAAAGTGATGTGATATGTTATAGTCTAGATTCATATGACTTAGGATCGGGGTCCCGACAGCGTTGGTATCAGAGCCTGACTGACTGTAGGACTACCAAGCCAAACCGGACGAAGTTGAGTCTAGAAACACTATAGAAAAGTAGGGAATTGATTTTGGAAGGGAACGTAAGGCTCTTTTTACTACTCTTCCCAAGTTATTCTATGTTGAGTCTTTCTCATCTTTTCTACAGGGATAAGAACTAGGCTTCTCATCTATTGCTTAGGATGACGAGTTCCTAACCATGGACCACTAGCTAGCTTGTTTGCAAGTGAATGTTGGTACTAGAGTATTGTTGGTGTGACAACAGATGGAGAAGAGATTTGAGTCTAGAAAGTCGAGTGGTTATGCTTTTCCAATCTTTTGTAGTTGTCTCAAAATCCTTTTTGAGCAATTACAGCCGTTATGCTGTCCAATTTCTGCTAGAGTCTCTAATGTCTTTGGATCATTCTCTGTTTCAGATGCCCCCTCGTCCTTCCCATCAGGTGGTCCGTCTGACCAGGTGCATCGATGTACCGGGTCACACGGCCATGTTGGTTAGAGTTATGATGGAGGCTAGCTACCGTTGGTACCCAGAGTACACAATGTAGGAATAGTATCAAGATTTCAACCAGAGTCAGTATCTGTGTACTATTAAGATATATCCTTCATATCCTGGAGCTGTAGAGCCGCTTCACTGGACTTATGGACTAGGTGTCACCATAGATATGGCGGTTCAGGAGGCCGCCTACACCATGCTGCCTATCATGAGGTTTCACCACGGTCTGCTTCAGAACACAGAGTTTTGTTATGTTCCTATTTCTATTGGAGGAGAGGATGGTTATCTTAGTGCAGCCTACTGTGATCATTCTCGTGAGGACCCTAGGCTGCAGGTGACCGCTCAGATGTTGGAGAACAGGGATCATGACGCACGTGCCCTTTGCATGGAGCTTTATGCTACCCGTGCACGTCTTTGGAACACCCTGACGCAGTTGGCAACTATCGTGCAGACAGGCTATGGTGATTTGTCGATGCTGAACCCATCATGGACTCATCTGCCAGCATGCGTAGACTGGCCCGATGTTGGAGGCATCACCCCTCTTCGAGGACTGCTGTTGTCGCCAGTAAGGGGACCAAGGCCACATCCGTGTCCTTACGGTTTCCAGGGATCACAGGCTAGAGTGTTTCCAGATCCTCAGCTTTAGGTCCCGGGTCACGGGGGTAACCTGTATGAGGCATTCTATAGTGATGCTTGAGTACGTCGATGTTAGTACTAGTATGGTAATAGTCGTATCGCCATAGTCCTGCATGTCTTGTGGGATATGATTGAGGTTGAGAGTTGAGTTCCGGAGGTTTAGATAGATAATGTATAGGAAGCTTGTAATGCCTCCGATGAGTTGTGTCATCTCTCTGTAGTTTGATTTCAACTTGGGCTTGTACTGAAATATGTCATGGTGTGTATGAATCATGGTGTTCATATGGTAGTTGTTATTACCATGTAGTTTGGGTGTTTACCCTGCATGCCATGTTGTCCAGTACATTCCCTATGTCATGTCTTAGATTTGTTGTCCTCTATGGCTTAGATGTGGGTTTGTTTTCCCAAGATGGTGGCAACTAGGAATAACCCCGTGTCTGCCCCTAAGCAGGGCGAGGGAAGCCAGCCAAGGCAAGAGGACCTGCCACATGCGCCTTGTTTGGCAGAAGTGATGCTTGATGTTGAAAGGAACAAGAGAGAGACCAACAGGCTGTTGGAACGAATTGAGCAGAACATAGCGCATGCTCCCTGCAATGATCACAATGATGGCATGTCACTCGGTGGCTTCATCAAGTTGTGCCCACCTAAGTATCATCATTCAGTCGACCCACTCGACGCGGATGACTAGCTGTCCAACATGTTCCGCAAGATCCGGGATGCCAGTGTGTCCGAGGCCAACAAGGTGACCTTTGCTACTTTCTGGAAGGACCCGCCAATCTATGGTGGGAAAATTATGAAGCCATGCGTCCCACAGGCGCCGCACCAACTTGGGCAGAATTCAGCGCGGCATTCCGTGCCCATCACATCCCAGAAGGGCTGATGGATCACAAGAGAGAGGAATTTTGGGCTTTCACCCAGGGCAGACTATCCGTGGATGTCTATAGCCTTGAGTTCGGCAATTTTGCTCGCTATGCTCTGGAGGAAGTTTCAACCGATGCCAAGAAACAAGCTAGGTTCCGCAAGGGACTTAACACTAAGCTCCTTCGAGATCTGTGCCTCCATGAGTGCACAACCTTCTAGGCTCTCGTCAACAAGGCTATCAATGCCGAGTCTAGACAGACTAACTATGAGGCCACGAGGAAGCACAAGCGTGACTTCAGCCCCGCATCTGGCTCGGGCTCCAACAAATGCCAGGTCTGGGTGCCCAACGCAGCTCTGTCGTCAAGATACACCGCGAAGCCATCCTTTCAGGGGCCTCGCCCAGCTCAGCCCAACCCTGCAGCCAGGCCATTTGGAGGTCCACCTGTCAATGTTGCTCTCCGTGCCACCGTGGTTTGTTACAAATGTGGGGAACTAGGACACTACTCTCGTGATTGTCCTCAGAACAATGCTAAGACCGCTGGACATGGCAAGCCGGGAAAAGCTTTCTATGTGAAGCCAACTCCTGCTCATGGAAGAGTGAACTATGTTTCCGCTGAGGAAGCCATTAAGGATCTTGATGTTATTCTAGGTACACTCCTTGTCAATAGTCATCCAGCATCTGTTATATTTGATACTTGGGCATCTCATTCTTTCATCTCAGAAAGTTATGCACAGTTGCATAACATGTCTTTTTGTGATATGCCTACTCCTTTAGTAGTTCAGACTCTGGGTTCGAAGTGGCAAACTTCTAGAGTGAGCCATGATAATGAGATTCTGGTGGATAGGCTAGTCTTCCTAGCATCTTTGATAGCCCTCAAGTCTTCGGACATCAATATCATCTTAGGCTTGGATTGGATGAAAGCCCACTATGCTAAGATTCATACTCATACTAGGAATGTTCAACTTACACATCCATCGGGTGAGATAGTTAATGTCTGCACTCGAACATCCAAGTGCCAACTCTATTCCCTCGATGCTAGCCCTCTTCTAGAGCTAGAAGATATTCCGGTAGTCCATGACTTTTCGGATGTCTTTCCAGAAGAATTGTTAGGAATTCCTCCTGTCAGAGATGTTGAGTTTGTGATAGAGCTCATCCTAGGGACTGTCCCAATAGCCAGAAGACCCTATAAGATGGCACCCTTAGAACTAGTCGAGCTTAAGATTCAACTCGATGAGGATTTGAAGAAAGGTTTCATCCGTCCTAGTTCTTCTCCTTGGACTTGTCCCGTCCTCTTCGTCAAGAAGAAGGATGAATCGTATCAGATGGTTCTGGATTATCGGCCAGTGAATCTGGTCACCGTTAAGAACAAGTATCCGCTCCCCAGGATCAACGATTTGTATGATCAACTCGCTGGATCCTCCATCTTTTCCAAAATGGATTTGAGGTTGGGATACCATCAAATCAGAATTAGAAATGGGGACATTCCAAAAACGGATTTTGTTACTCGTTATGGCCAATACGAGTACACCGTCATGTCCTTCAGTTTAACGAATGCTCCAGCCACCTTCTCACGCTTGATGAATTCGATATTCATGGAATATTTAGATAAATTCATCGTGGTTTACCTCGACGACATACTCATCTACTCGAAGAACGAACAGGAACATGCCGAGCATCTAAGGCTGGTATTGATGAAACATCGAGAGCACCGTCTGTATGCCAAATTCTCCAAGTGTGAATTTTGGTTGCCAGAAGTGACCTATTTGGCCATGTGATCTCCAGTAAAGGTATTGCTGTCAATCTCGAGAGAGTTCAGGCCGTTCTTGATTGGACTCAACATGAATCGGTTAAGCAAGTTCGGAGTTTCCTTGGCTTAGCGAGCTATTGTAGCCGCTTTGTCGAGAATTTCTCCAAGGTTGCAAAACCTCTGACTAAACTCCTCAAGAAAGATAAAAAGTTCGAGTGGACTCCATAGTGGGAGCACAGTTTTCAGGAGTTGAAATGACGACTGACCTCTGCTCCAATTCTGATGCCACCAGACTTCTCTAAGGACTTTGTTATCTATTGTGACACCTCGCGACAAGGATTATGTTGCATTCTCATGCAAGATCGTCATGTGATTGCATACGCATCCCGACAGTTGCGTCCACATGAGGATAATTATCCAACACATCATCTTGAGCTTGCAGCTGTGGTCCAAGCACTGAAAACCTGGCGACATTACCTTCTGGGTAATCGTTGCGAAATTTACACTGATCAAAAAGTCTGAAATATATATTCACCCAGTCGGATTTGAACCTCAGGCAAAGACGGTGGGTTGATTTGATTACAGATTACGACTTAGGGGTAACTTACACCCTGGGGAAAGCCAATGTCATGGCTGATGCACTAAGTCATATATCTTATTGTAACAACCTGATGTTACAACAAGGTCAACCACTTCTGCATGAGGAATTTCGGAAGTTAAACCTCCACATTCTTCCTCAAGGATTCCTATCCAATCTGGTGGCAAAACCTACTCTTACGAATCAAATTATAGAAGCCCAGAAGCATGATGCCGGGATATCTCGGATCAAGAAAAACATTAAGAAGGGTAATGTTAGATGCTTCTCGGAAGATGATCGGGGTTTTGTCTTCTTTGAGAACCGCTTGGTGATCCCGAAGAAGCAACATCTGTGACAGTTGATCCTTCAGGAGGCTCATGATTCTCCTCTCACAATTCATCCGGGTAGTACCAAGATGTATCAGGACCTACACCAGAGGTTCTGGTGGACTAGGATGAAGAGAGAAATTGCTCAGTTCATTGCTAATTGCGACGTTTGTCATCGCGTGAATTCAGAACATCAAAGGCCTACTGGAACCCTTCAACCTTTAGCTATTCCCGAATGGAAATGGGATAAGGTCAGTATGGATTTCATTACCGGATTTCCCAGGACCTAGAGAGGGAATAATGCTATCTTTGTGGTCATTGTCCGCCTTTCCAAAGTGGCACATTTTCTTCCTGTTCGGGAGAGTATAACTGCTAGCCAGCTAGCGGAGTTATATGTTTCTCGAATAGTTTCTCTTCATGGTGTTCCTTTGGAGATTAACTCAGACCGTGGAAGTATCTTTACTTCCCGATTCGGGGAAAGTTTTCAAACCGCTATGAGGACTCATCTATCCTTTAGCACTGCTTTCCACCCGCAATCAAGTGGTCAAGTTGAGCGAGTCAATCAAATTCTCGAAGACATGTCAGAAACCGGAGAGAGGCAACTCTTTGGCCCGGCTATGATCTAGGATGCAGAGGAGCAAGTTTGCATTATTCGTGAAAAGTTGAAAAATAGCATTAATTGGGAGAATGTCTTCCATTTGCCGAATTAGCATATAACAATAGTTATCAATCAAGCTTGGGTAAAGCTCCTTTTGAAGTTCTCTATGGACGAAGGTGTCGAACACCTCTTAACTAGTCAGAAACCAGAGAGAGGCAACTCTTTGGCCCGGCTATGATCTAGGATGCAGAGGAGCAAGTTCGCATTATTCGTGAAAAGTTGAAAATAGCCCAATGTCGGCAAAAGAGCCAATATGATCGCCATCATAAGGATGTGACCTATGAAGTTGACAAGAAGGCTTACCTCCGGGTTACGCCTGTGAAGAGTACCCACCGATTCGGTATCAAGGGCAAGTTGGCTCCTCGTTACATTGGACCTTTTCGCATTCTTGCTAAACGAGGGGAGGTTGCCTACCAATTGGAACTTCTGCCACATCTTTCCAAGGTTCATGATGTCTTCCACGTCTTGCAACTCAGGCGTTTCTTGTCGGACCCTGTCCGTGAAGTAGACCACGAAGCACTTGATCTCCAAGATAACCTTACATATCGAGAATACCCTGTTCGTATTCTTGATCAAGCTGAGCGTACCACTCGGTGACGAAACATCAAGTTTCTCAAGGTTCAGTGGTCAGACCATTCTGAAAAGGAGGCCACATGGGAAAGAGAAGATCGTCTTCGACTAGAGTACTCCGCGCTCTTCCTGATGACTTCAAAATCTCGGGACAAGATTCTTTTGAGTGGGGGTGAGTTGTCACATCCTAGCTAGATGTCATAGGATAGCATGTGTGTACATCATGTTACAATTTCGCATCAACATGAAATGGGGACTAAAAGAAACCCCAAGCTCATATTTAATTCAAATTAATTCAAAGTTGTGAAAATTTAACAAATCCAAAATGCCCTTACAAAATGTTCCCTATGTCTGATAAATATGGACATGATTATACAAGGGGTCATTTAAAATATTTGAGCAACTTTAGCAATTTAAAAATAAATGATAAAGCTTCTGAAAATAGCAAATAAAGCATTATCATTATTTTATATTTCAAAATATCTTGAAACTTTTTACTGGAGATTGAAATATTCAAACTTGATATTATAAAATAATTGGGATATTTTATCAAAGCATATGTGCCTGAAAATAAAATAAAAAAATGTCAGAACTAGAAAAGAAAGCAAATAAGAAAAAGGGGGAAGAAAACCCACCTGGGCTTGCCTGAAGAAGAGGCCCATCCCATGGGGGGAGTAGCGTCTTGTTCCTCCTGCCAGGAGAAGAAGCAGCTGCGTGCCTCCACCGCAGCCGAGCGTGGCCACGCGGTGGCCACCTCTTCCCTGCCTGCCTGGCTGCCTCCTCGTCGCGCTTGCGAGAGGATAAGCTCTGCTGTCACCTGGACCCGCTCCCCCTCGCCATTCCTCCCCCTTCTCTCCTCTGTTCTTCCCCTCACCGGACTGAAGACGCCGTCGATTTACCGTCTCCCATGCGTCCCCGACCACGCCAAAGCGCCAGAAGACCCTGCGGTGAGACCCCAGAACGTTTCCCCCTAGCCCCGACGCCGTTCCACTCCTTTAACCCTGTCGGTAGCCAGAGCCAAGCGAAGCTCGCCGCCGGCCATGGTGTAAGCGTGGCCACAGCGGTCCAAACTCGCACCTGAGCATGTAGTCGTGCTCAGGATGATCCCAGGCAGCCCTAGGAACCCTCAGGTGGCTCGTCCGATCACCGGCTTGACGAGCCCGAGCTTGCCCAAGTTCCGGCAGCCGCCGTGCTCATCGCCGGCGCCGATTCGGACCATCCCAGCCCCTGGGAAGTGTCGGCGTCGACGCGCTCGAGCAAGCATTGCAGTTTGGTGCCCTCCGCCGTCTATTCGGTCGCCGGAGGAGGGTTTCCGACCCCCTCCGCCGTCCCTGACGTCGCCGGCGGCTCAACGCCGACGAGTCAACCATTTTGACCACCAGGGGTTTGACCCCTGGGTCACTGGCAGGTGGGGCCAGGCCCTGTTAGTCAAATCCCGATTAGCAATTTAATTAGTTAACATAATTAACCTAATTAGTCACTGGCCAGTGGGCCCAGTTTTGATTAAGTAATTAGGATTAGTTTTAATTCTATAATTAATTGATTGAGTCATTGACATGAGGTCCCCACCCTGTCAGGTTTGACCTGGCCTGGTCAGCTGACCTGCTGACGCATGATGACGTCAGGCTGATGTATTAAAGGAATTTCCAGTTTTAAAATAATTCCAGAAAATGTTTAAAACTTCAAAAATTCATATAAATTAATCTGTAACTCAGATGAAAATAATATATATATGAAAATTTAGCAAAAAAATCCAATGAATCTAATGGTGCTATTACCATGCATGTTAGAGCAACCTATCTAGAAGAACGTTGACATTTGCTAATAGGTCAAGATATGGAATTTGAAATGCAAAACGATTTTGAACCTATATTCAAACTCACTTCAAATTAACTTGGACACTAGTTGCATTAGCTCATCCATACATGCTACCATGTCATGATCATACATCATATTGTTGCACTTACATGTATTGAATGCTATTTATCTACATTGCTGTAGGCCCTACTTTTGAGGATACCCTCGAGTATTCCAACGAAGGAGAGAACCTTCCCGCTACCCAGCAAGGCAAGCAACCCTCTTGATCATTCCAATAACATCCCACTCTCTCGCTCCTGCTCTTGTTTATTGCATTAGGACAACCGTTCACATGTCTGTCATACACGGTAGATGAACCTATTCTTTTGCATGACCTATCATTGTCACAGTAAATAGCTAAACCTTGCAACCTAGCATACCTGGTAGATGCTTGTGCCATGATGTGCTTAGCTTACTTTGCCAGCTAAGATTGCTATGCTTAGAGTTGTGTCAGGTCTGATTCATTTGGGTGATGAACTGGAGTGAAACATTGTTGTTCCGATGTGATAAGCTTATGATGAACTCGATTTGGTAAAGGTAGCTATGAGAGGCTATGTAGGAGTACATAGCGGGTTGTCTCATTGGGACCATTCTTAGGAACTGAGTTTCATGTTTGTGATCCAAGACTAGTTACTACCATACATTGTGATCCATGTCCTTAGTCCAGGAGTTACAAGTAGTTTCTGGTGTTTATAGCATGCCGAAGGCCGTCCGTAGCGTGACCCTAGGGGTGGGTTAAGACACGGTAGGCAGTGGCACGGTGTACCAAGGGTCACCCGAATGGTGGGCTTGGGAACCCTGCGCACATCGTTTGGAGCCGTAGCGGAAACTTCGGCCGGACTTCCGTGCGGGTTTAGTCTCAAATAGGCAATAGGCTGGACTAGAGGTCTTATGTGGTTGACGGTCCTGGCCGACTCCCTCGCTGGGCTTTCGCTTGAATGTTGCCAAGGTGCATGGTTTTATGAGCACACAGCGATAAGTGGCGAGAGCGTGTGTGAAGAAGTACACCCCTGCAGGGTATGAAACTATTCAAATAGCAGCGTCCTCGGATATGGACTACTTGGAAAGCTTATGCTGTTCATAGATAATCAAATGGATACTCATAAAACTATCAAGACAAGTGTGAGTATCGTGGATGGCACTCTTCCAGGAGAGGGAGGTGAATCGATGGTGGTGTATTATCATGGAGTTAGTGGACTCGTGTGCAATATCGAAAATTTAAACAAAGAGTAAAAATTGTGTAGTGTAGGTTAGCCATGAGTCAAAGCTGGCATTGCTGCATCAACTCCACCACCCCCTTTGTTGATACATGAGCATGAATAGACTAGGTCTGCTTTAAAGACTTGATGAGTACGTTTGTACTCATGTTTGCTTAATAAATGTTGCAGATGAGACCCAGGACCCATTAGGTGGGTTCTTTCTAGATGTCGACGATGTCGAATAGCTGGTGTCCCAGCTACGACCCTATGCCCTGTGGCAGGCTGTAGATAGTCACGCCATGTGTCTTTTTACCCTTTCATCTGTCTGTACTCAGACAGCTTATGCTTTTGCTTGGTTTGTAAGAACTTGTTTGCATGACTTGAGTGCCGGGTCATGTGACCCCTATCTGTAAGAACATATTATGCAAGGCTCGTCTGAGCCCCTTAAATAAAAGTTGTTGTATGGTTATGTTGTGATGCCATGGTTGTACCTATGCATATCGGACATGTCGCGCGTACGTGTGACGTGCAACGGTATGTATGGGATCCAACACCTAGTCATGTGCCTTTAGTAGTACTCTTTACGGGAAACTGGCTCTTTGTGCTTCCACCAAGCCATGGCAGCTTGCTACTGCTCGAGACACATTGATTGACCGGCATGTATCCTTCTTTGCTGTTGTGTTTGTCCCTTCGGGGAAATGTCTCATAGTGTAATGGAGTCCCTGTAGCCTGATACGACTCGTCTACATGCAGTGATGGCATTTATGTCTCACGGCATAATGGAGTCCTTGTAGTTTGCTATGACTTGTCTACGCACACTTGAGGCCGACACCTGCATTGCTGGGTTACGTATGCCTGTTTCCGTACGGATGTGCCACTTGGGTTCTATGACTAGTCATGTCGGCCCGAGTTCTCTGTCGTTTGATTGCCAGCGACATATTCACATACGTGAGCCAAAAGACACAAACGGTCCTGGCTAAGGTAAGGTTGCAGCCGTGGAGCTTACCATGCGTGAGGCCGCAAAGTGATGTGATATGTTACAGTCTGGATTCATATGACTTAGGATCGGGGTCCTGACAATGTAATACCCTACGTCCTGCTTGCTTGTATTGATGGTATGGGGGGTTATAGAGTTGATCTACCTTCAGATCGAATAGCTAACCCTAGATGAGTTGTTCTGTCTCTACAACCTAAAACCCTCTAGCTTATATAGACGCCGAGGGTACCTAGGGTTTACACATGGTCGGTTACATGCCGAAGAGATAAACATGCCTATCTACGGTCGACGACTTGGAGGATACGTCAAAGCTCCTTGAAGACTCCATCCTGGAGACGGTGACCCTGATCATCCAATGCTCACCTTGTGGCCCATACAATTCAGCCCATAAGCAGTAGGTCCTCTATCTGAGGACCCCCAAATCCAGGACTCCCTCACCAGCCGCCATGGCGTTGCTCCTCTGCTCCTGAGGCATCCATGTCGGCGCACCTCCATGGGCCCATGAAGGAGGAGGAGGACACCGACTGAGCGCTGATGCGCGGGCCCCAGAGCTCCCGAAGCGACAACCCCCGTGGGGGGATTTTTCCTTCTTTTCCTGTTCGTGTAATCAAAGAACCAAGAGTGGCCCCACGGGTGTGTAATGAACTTGGCATCTGGCCGCTTTTATTTGTGCTTATGTTAAGTGTCCTAGCTTTTGCGTTTTTGTTAATTAAGGCCGCCTTCCGGTTATGATTAGGGTACTTAGCTTGACATGCTCGTTGTAGGCTCCAGGGGAGCATTGGCTATGGCACTTGGGGAGTCCGGACGTCCTATGGACTTCTTCCTCTTACACGTGAGGCAGGTTGGGAGCCCTTTCGGCACTCTGTGTCTATAGGCCCAGTCCCGCACATTTCCCTACCACTATACTGTACGATTGGCCATGGTCGCAACTACGGGGGAGGCCCCGACACCCTCGATGATGACTAGGTCACCAAGGATGGCATCGAGGGTGCCGAGTGGCTATATGACCGATAAGGCTCCTGAGGCACGTTGCTCAGGAGCCCCCTTTGATGCTCAAGCGGCTCTACACAGAAGGTCCTAGTCCGCACATTTCCCTACCCATCGCAGTGTACAACTGTATCACCAAGGATGCAACTACGAGGAGAGGCCCTGACACCCTTGATGCCGACCGGATCACCAAGGACGACATCGAGAGTGCCAAGTGGCTATATGACCGGTAAGGCTCCTGAGGCGCATTGCTCAGGAGCCCCCTTAGATGCTCAAGAAGCTCCCCAAAGAAATTTGTTTTCCTGCCCTAGGAGGGGTGGGCCTCTCGAGGCTCCGAGATGGCGTGTTGGGCCGTGAATGAGACCCCAAGAGAGTATGAAGCGCTACATGCCTGCTAACTCGTCCGGGAGTACCACGCAAGGATCTGGGCGCCAAGGCCTTGGCCAGGTGCGAGTATTGTGCCCCCCAGCCTACGCTCGTCGGGTACGAGGGGGAGGGGAGTAGGCGAGTGCCCGTCCTGAAGAGAGAAAACCCAATATGGGAAATGGCGATGAACACAAATCCCTGACCCGTTTCTTTAAAAACATGGTTTGGAAAAAGCCCCGAGTTTTGTTCTAGGAAAGTTGGCAAATTCGAATACGAGAAGAGCAAATAACAGCCACGTCCAACAGCTACACTAGTGTTCGTCTTCCCCCAGCACTGAGCGTAGGGCATCCATGTTGCATGGGCATAGCCATTCATGGGCGGTGTTGACTTCTCCGCCAGTGCGGAGCTGTGGCTGCCACATTGCATGGGTGGAACCGCTCCGCGTCCTCGGGGGTCTTCGGGTTTATACAACCTGCTCATTATTACGTTAGAGTATCACGGGTAGAACCTCCAGAGGTGGTGGATGTTCTAGTCATTCTGGATGGGGACCGCTTCCTTAGTCTCCAGGCAGACGACACCAGGCTTGGAGACATGAGCAACCTTGAATGGCCCACCAACATGGACAAGAGCTTGTGCAAGCCCTCCCTGGAGAGAATACCCCTCAGGACAAGTTCTCCAACTTCGAGTGTCCTAGAGAGGATATTACGACAGTGGCAGCACCATATCGCGTGCTGATAACTTCCAACTCAGAGCGAAGCTTGGCAACGAGCTTCCTCCCGAAGCATGAGGTCGGTTCCTCGCGTGGCGTCCTAACGCTCCTCATCGAATGCTAGGACCCGTGGGGTGCGGTGCCTGAACTCATGGGTGAGGATGGCTTCGGCTCCATAAACGATGAAGAATGGGGTCTCGCTGGTGGGCTTAGTCACGGTAGTGCGAATGGACCACATCACACACTGGAACTCATCGACCCAGCCCTTGTCGCAAGCCTCCTGTTTATTCTTGAAGATCCTTGTCTTGAGGCCTCGCAAGACTTCCGGATTGGCACACTCCGCCTAGTGGTTTCTCTTGGGGTAGGCTAGCGAGGCATAGCAAATTTGTGTTCCAAGGTTAGCGAAATAAGTCTTGAAGAGGCTACTTGTGAACTGCGAATCATTGTCAATGATGATGCGGCTGGGGATGCTGAATCGGCTCATGATGCCCTTGATGAACTTGACGGTCGATCCAGCTAGGATGGTACACACTGGCTCCACCTCTGCCCACTTGGTGAACTCGACAATGGCGACATAGAGGTAGCGGTACCTGCCTGTCGCCCGCTGGAAGGGCCCCAGTATGTCTAGACACCAGACCGCAAAGGGCCAGGAGAGCAGTGTCGGTGTCAAAACCGGTGGATCTAGGGTAGGGGGTCCCGAACTGTGAGACTAGAACCAATGGTAATAGGAGATGAAGGGGACACCTATTTACCCAGATTTGGCCCTCCTATCGAGGTAATACCCTACGTCTTGCTTGGATGTATTGATGATATGGGGTTACATAGTTGATCTACCTCGAGATCAAAGAGCTAACCCTAGATGAGTAGTTTTATATCCCTATAACCTAAAACTCTCTGGCTTATATAGACGTCGAGGGTATCTACGGTTTACACATGGTCGGTTAAATGCCGAAGAGATAAACATGCCTATTTGCTACATCAAACATGGAGAACAAGCCGTACTCCCCGAAGCTTCCATCTTGGAGATAAGGTCTTCAATAAATCCTATGTTCGGTAAGTTGCCCATACAGTCCGGCCCATAGAAATAGGTGGGCCTCCCGAAAATCCCTTAATCCAGGACTCCCTCAGTATCCCCCGATATTGCCTCAAACGCCAAGGGTCTCATCTTCAATTGCGTGACACGATCACATTCTTCGGCTTGCGAGGTGAGTTCTTCCGCCAAACTTAGTTCGGCCTCCAATGACAAGTAGATTTCCGCATAGTTGCACGTCTAAACACTATAAATAGGCCGGCCTTGAAGGACAAACATCAAGGATTAAAAGAATGTACTCCTGACGACCTTTCTGATGAAAGGTCACGGCCCATCACGACCACCAGGCCAGTTACAAAAGCTCAATTCACAGTTCGAGGCCTTTTTAATCACCACGATCTATAAATGTATTGATCGTGCCCCATTTTACCCGGGATATTTTTAATCACGCATGTGCAATGGCTCGCAGGTCTCGGGAAACAGAGGGATTCATGGTGTAGCAAGGGGAGACTGAATCGATAAGCCTCATAAAAGGGGAAGAAAAACCCCAAAGCCTATTCACGCTCCCCATTCGCCTTCTCCGCCTTCCATTCCTCTGCGCCTCCGAAGCACAGATCTAGGTCTTCTGCCTCCCACCTCGAAGCTCACTAATGGCGGGCTCCAATGGCTAGTGGGAGGTGATAACCCACAAGTATAGGGGATCGCAAAAGTTTTCGAGGGTAGAGTATTCAACCCAAATTTATTGATTCAACACAAGGCGAGCCAAAGAATATTCTCGAGTATTCGTAGCTGAGTTGTTAATTCAACCACACCTGGAAGACTTAATATCCGCAACAAAGTATTTAGTAGCAAAGTAGTATGGAAGTGACGGTAATGGTAGCAAAAGTAACAGTAGCAGTTTTATAGTGATTGTAACAGTAGCAGCGAAGAAGTAACTTAGCAAGGATCAATATGTGGAAAGGTCGTAGGAAATGGACCGATGATGGATAATTATGTTGGATAGAATTCATCATGCAACAATTATAACATAGGGTGACACAGAACTAGCTCCAATTGATCAACGTAATGCAGACATGTACTCCATATATAGTCATAAGTGCTTACGAAAAAGAACTTGCATTACATCTTTTGTCCTACCCTCCGGTGGTAGCGGAGTCCTAATGGAAACTAAGGGATATTAAGGCTTCCTTTTAATAGAGAACTAGACCAAAGCATTAGCATTTAGTGAATACATGAGCTCCTCAAACTATGGTATTCACCGGAAAGAATCCTAGTTATTGTCAGCCTGGGGGGATTCGGATCATAACTCGTAATTGGTGTCTACAACTTGCAAGATAGGATCAAGAACACAAATATATTCATGAAAACATAATAGGTTCAGATCTGAAATCATGGTACTCAGGCCCTAGTGACAAGCATTAAGCATAGCAAAGTCATAGCAACATCAATCTCAGAACATAGTGGATACTAGGGATCAAACCCTAACAAAACTAACTCGATGTCATGATAAATCTCATCCAAGCCATCACCGTCCAGCAAGCCTACGATGGGATTACTCATGCACGAAAGAGAGCATCATGGAATTGGTGATGAAGGATGGTTGGTGATGACAATGGCATATATTTCCCCTCTCTGGAGCCCAAAATGGACTCTAGATCTAGTCTCCCGAGGAAGAACACGAGGTGGCAACGACTCCATATCGTGAAACGTGACGAACTCTTCTCTCTGATTTGTTTTCTCCGTGAATAGGGTTATATTGAGATGGAGAGAAGGTCGGAGGAGCCATGAGGGCCCCACAAGCCTGCTAAGCAAGGCCAGGGGGTGGTCACGCCTAGTAGGCATGTGGCCTACAGGTGCCCCCCTCTAGTTTATTCTTGTGCCAGTATTTTTTATCAAATACAAAAATATTCTCCGCAAATTTTCAAGACGATCCGAGAACTTTTATTTCTGGACAAAAATAACACCAAGGCAATTCTGCTGAAAACATCGTCAGTCCGGGTTAGTTCCATTCAAATCATGCAAATTAGAGTCCAAAACAAGGGCAAAAGAGTTTGGAAAAGTGGATACAATGCAGACGTATCAACTCTCCCAAGCTTAACCCATTGCTTGTCCTCAAGCAATTTTGTTGATAAATAAGTCTAACTGATGTTCAGATTTTCAGCAAAGATCATGGACTAACCACATTCACAATAACATTTAGGTCTTAGATTTACTCATATCAATGACATAATCAACTAGCAAGCAATAATAATAACTCTTGGATGACAACACTTTTTCAAAACAATCATGATACAATACGACAAAATGGTATCTCGCTAGCCCTTTCTTAGACCGCAAAACATACTCAATGCAGAGCACCTCTGAAGAATGAGGACTGACTAGACATTATAATTCACGATGAAAGAGATCCAGTCATGCTCATACTCAATATCAATTAACAACAAAGCATACTAATGATGGTGGTGCTCTCTAACTAGTGAATTTTATAAGAAGATGATGACTCAACAATAAAGTAAATGCAAAGGCCATTCGCAGAGGGAAGCATTGATTTGCACAGGTGCCAGAGCTCGTGCTTTAAAAACAGAGATAAGTAATGTTTTTTGAGCGGTATGCTTTCATTGCTCACATAACGATTATCATGGGAACGAGCCTGACAGTAGAAGGTAGGGGTACGAAGGAGAGGGCAGAGTCCTAGCTACGGCGAGGATGTACACACAGATGTATGAGTTTAGGCCCCTCTCGTGGAGGTAACAGCCCTACGTCTTAGTGCTCGGGAGCTTTGTCATGTGGAATGTTGAGATTACAGTGGTTGCGAACCCTTGTGCCAAAGGGGAGGGGCGGCTTATATAGAGTTCGCTGCCCCTCATAATTGTCTGGCATCTAAGGGTCTGATCGTGGGTTTAAAGACTGCCGTTACTGGTAACGTACACAATAAAAACTACTAATGATGTAAAGCCTGACGCTTGCCCGTTGGCCTCCTAGAGGTGGCTTCTGGTCTTCTGGCGTCGAGCGGAAATGAGGTCCTCCGAGTGAAAGTCGACCGTCGAGTCAAGGAAGAAGTCTCCGAGTGGATTGCCTCTCGAGTGACTTGAGTGCCACAGGGAATCCAGCCGGAATCTTATTTGTGATCTTCAAGTCCTCCAATGTCATGCCCATAGGTACGGGGGTCTAGGTCAAGCCTAGGATCCTACCCTAGGTACATATCCTCGTCATTAGCCCCCGAATGGATCGGGGTTTGAGTGGTGAATGGGTATATCGATGCCATTTCAACATAAGGAATCAAATCTTTCGAATGATATTCGGGACTTCAACGAAACTTGCATCGGCTGAACTCTTCATCATTCGCCTGGATCCGTTCAGCCTTGAAAATACCCGAGTGAATGTTCTGTGTCAATTTTGTTTTGAATGACCCGAAGGAATCTTCGGAGGTGGCGGGTCGATCTGTCAGACCCGGATTTTGCGGGATACGAAAATTTGGGAAGGGCACACGCGTGCGATAATGATGCCACGATCAGAGCAAGTGGGGGCATGACGCCTCGATTCTCACGCCGGTCATTTTGCCATGTACAGGACACAGAGTGCAGTTGGCGTGTGCGGTGATCTTGTTGGCCCACCAGTCAGCGAGGCACTCGGCGTGATATAAATTTCGAAGCGCTGGGGGTCGCATGGTACTTTTCCCCAAACTTCCTATCTTCCTCCGCCTCCCCTGTTTCCAGCGCCACATCCTGTTCTTCTTCAATGAGAGCGGCCACTGCGATGGCGAAGGGCGTCACGGAGAAACCGGAGCACGCCAAGAAGGGGCATCGAAGAACAAGGGCAAGAAGCCCTCGACCGCTCGGTTCACTGCACCGGCGGGATGGATGTAGGGGGACTTTCTCCCCTCTGTGGTCACTCATGAGGACATAGAGGGCTTGGTCGCCGACGGGCTTGTGGCGGATGGCGCCTGGAGGTTCCCGGAGGGAGAGCGCGAGCCGGAGCCGTGCGACAGGTAGCAAGTCCTCCTCCTCTCCCACATCGAAAGAGGTTTTTCTTTGCCTCCCCACCCCTTCATTAGGGGTTTTCTGAACTTCTTTGGCGCTCAGCTCCACCACTTCTGACCAAATGCAATTTCCTACCTGTCTGCCTTTATTACCTTGTGCGAGTGTTTTCTAGGATGTCCTCCTCATTCGGGGCTGTTCAAGCACAACTTTATGGTCAGATTCCAGACTATGAAGAAAGCTCTCCCTGCTGATGGGAAGACTCATGTGCTTCAGTTGTGTGGGGGTTTAGGACTCCAGAAAAGAGCCCGTAGTTCTTTCCCTCCTATGACCTTTCCTGAATCTGTTAGAGGCAGGCAGTCGACTTGGTTCTACTGCAAAGATGTAGCATCTCCCAACATGTCGACTGGCCTTTCCCCCTATACAACTAACTGCCTAGCTGTCCCCAAGTCTTTGAGGGTGATCGGAGAGGAACATGTACAAGTGGGAATCTTTGTTGAAGCTATGGTGCAATTGATTCGAGGTCGAGTGACTGGCATGGATCTGTTAGAGACGTTCCTTAGTCGACGTATTCAGCCGCTCAAGGCCAGGGATCACACCATGTGGCACTACACGGGCCCTGAGTACTCGACCAGGACGAACCCAGAAGAGGTTCTACAAAAAACTATTGAGCAGTGGCTTCACAGCATAACTGGAGCATGCGACAACCCGTTGGGAACCAATAGGATCCGGCCTTACTCGGCCGAAAACCCGCCGAAGAATCTGGTAAGTTGTGCTGTGTCGACTGACGTACTTGTACCGCTGAGTGATAGATTGATTTATGAACTGACTTCTTTGTTTGAATCATGGAGGAGTGGACGAACATGCACTCGCCTGTTCCTAACGGGAACCAAAGTGAAGATGGTGTTTTGAGTGAAGGTGGTAGCATGGACGGCGATGGTTCAGTAGACTCCGAACACGAGTACGTAAACTCGGATGAAAACGAGCCAGAAGTTGAGTCACCTCCTCGCTCCGAATGTCGCTCCAAGTCTCGCCAAGATCCTACGGCTGTTGAGGACAGGGCTCCGGGCCCAAGCAAGAAGAACCTGAAGTGGAGCTGCCCCTCGACTGTTGAGTCGAGCGAACGATCAGCGAAGCAACCCAAAGTGATTGTGGCCAAACCTTGCAAAGGTCTGCCTCGCATGAAGATGGTTGTGCCAGTCGTCTCCACATGAGTGTTTACTTTTGAATTCTCACTGTCAATTGTGATTTGAAATCCTTGTTGTCTAAATGTTATTCGATCCATCAGAGTTGCTTCCTTAGTGACGTCGCCTCAACATGATGGAGGGGATGACATGGATGTAGACACTGCCAATGCAGCCACTTCTCACAGATGTAATCAACTCTTTAGTTATTCTTGAATATGATTTTTCGATTGCAAAAGTTAATTATGTAGATTGATAATTGCAGAAATCATCCAGCTGGAAGATGATGAAGAACACCCTAGGGCTACGGGAGGTGGATGTGAGACCTTAAGCGCCCTGAGCATACACACTCAAAGAACTTCATCTGCATAGACACCTCAGCGGTTGACCGTGGATTCCTGCCAGGGGATGAGCAACGCGACACGGATCATAGATGACCCAGCAATGCCTCTGGCGAGTGCCCCTCTAGCCGTTTCTAGCATCATGACGTCGACTCCAACCGGTCCTGCCCAGACTACCTCAATTGCTCCAATCATTACGCTACTCGCGCTCATGATGACTTTTCCTCTGCATCGCATTTCGGAAGATCATACCGGAGCTGCCAAGGAGGCCATGATCCAGGCGGAGCAGATGATGTTGCGCCCCAAGGAGGCGCACAAGGCCAGCAAGTTGGCTTATGATGCCAGCACAGCGCTTCGCACGAATGTCCGAGTAAGTTCGATTGTAAGTACATTTCTGATTGAATTCCTATCTTCTTTGACTATACACCCACTAGCTGTTAATTTTCCACTCACTCCATTCGAATAGATCAGGTCTTAGTCGAGTAGGTTTTGGGTAAGTGGGGGCACGCTAAGTGCACCCACTGGGTGTAGTCCCTGAGACCGCTGTCAAGTGCTCGCCCCAAGAGTGGTCTGAGAGTCTGCCGTATGCAGGATACGTTTGTCCTTAACCACGCTACTCCGAAGCTACTTTGTAGGTTTCATGGATATCAATGATAAACCATGATATGACTCTACATAAGGATAGACTGCACTTCACGGAGTGTAGGGGTACGTCAGTCGACAAATCGAGTGACGGATGTTCCATTGATGGATATTTTCTACCACTCGACAGGTCGAGAGTTGGCAGATCCTATGGGGGCACGCTAAGTGCACCCTCTAGGTGTAGTCCCCGAGACCGCTGTCGTGTGCTTGCAATAGCAGGGGTCTTAGAGTTTGTCGTATGCAGGATACGTTTGCCTTTCACCTCACCACTCCGAGGCTACCTTGTAGGTTTCATGGATATCATTGATCAACCATTATAAGACGCTACATAAGGATAAACTGCACTTCGCTGAGTGGGGGGTGAGGGGCGCATTACTCGATAGATCGAGTGATGGAAGTTTGACAGGGCCGACCTTGTTGACTGTTTTATAACGAGTGAGGGCACGCTAAGTGCACCCATTGGGTGTAGTCCTCGAGGCTATTGTTAATCGCAGACGATAAGGAGTAGTATTGAAAACTTGAAATTGGAATTTCTATCGTACGCGGAGTACGAGTGCCACTCGACATGTTGACTGCATATATTTTTTTGACCGTCCCGTGCCGAAGATTATGCTTCAAAGGTGCGGAACGGGGCTGACGGAACACTCGACAGATCGAGTCTTAACCGTTCTAGTGGGGCACTCTGAGTGCACCCACTAGGTGTAGTCCCCGAGCCCGCTGTCGAGTGCTTGAACTGGTGGGGGTCTGATAGAGATTGTCTTGAACTTGTTAAAGGTATACGGAGTACCCGAGCCACTCGACATGTCGAGTGTACTTTTGTTTGAATTCACTTTCCCCTGGACGCGGGTTTCATGGACATCATTGATCAACAATAATATGATGTTGTTCGAGGAAAGAAGGGCGGGGTGATGCACGCCGCCCAATTGACCGTTTTTAGTCTTCTGCACTCCTATGTTGATATTTTTTGTCGATTGAATTTCCTTCTTTGTTGATTTCAGAGGGCTTGTGAACTTGGAACGCAATACAAGGATCTTGAAGATGAAAGGAATCGGTTGCACGTGGACTTGGAAACCTCCAATAATGCTTTGGAGAGAGTGCGCGTTGAGCTGAAAACTCTAGGAGGTAACATTCTTTGACCTACTGCATTCCCATCTTCACTTTCCATGCTTTGAACCGAGTGCTTTCACTCGAACAGACGTACGCAATGAAAACCGTCGACTCCAAGCGAGACTTAACAATGATGTTTCTTTAGATTCCATGAAGAAGGCGCCAGAGGACAAGGACAAAGCGCTCGATGACGCCCAGCGTGTGGCGAAGGAGAAGACTAAAGCTGCTGACCAGAGACTGGCTGCTGCGAAGATGATGGAGGAAGAAAACTCGAAGCTGAAATAAGAGCGTGTGGACCTCATCAAGAAGACTAAGGAACTAACCAACAGGAGCAACGGCCTGGAGCACTTGGGAGAGTTCTCGAGGAAGATGTATATTCTGCTTGACGGTGAGTTTCTCTGTCGACTAAACTTTATGAAGTCCTTGATGGCTGTATCTCACTAGTCCTCCTCCCATTCTCTCATTCTCCTTTCCCAGAATTCTACAAAGACTTTGAGAAAGAGGCCAAGGAGATCGAGCCCAACCTGGATCCCACCAAGTCACCTGTTGGACACGTGGTGGCCATGAACATGCTCAGACTCAACTTCAGGCTTTAGGGTGTCCAGGCGTATGTCCTTCGATTCAAAAACTGCAATTGAGAGGATCGACAAGGAGCTATGGCCCGAAGACACTCCTCAGCTAGACCTCACATCTGTGAGGGCACGCCTGAACGACCTCCCTAGTCGACTGCAAGTCTGGAAGAAATCTGCTTCTCGCTACGGTGCTGACGTGGCGCTCTCCCTTGTGAGGGTCCATTGCAAGGAGGTGAGGGAAGACAAGCTGAAGGAGCTCCTAGTGGTTAACACGAAGAAACTCCGATTTGAAGATTTCATGGAGACCTTCATCGATGTAGCCACCAGGATCGCGGACGACATTGGCTTGGACACTTTCGTCGAGCCAACAAGCCCGTCAGGCGCTTAAAAACATGATCTTTGGAAGAAAAAACTTTATTTGCCTCGGTATGCCGAGCGAAATTGTATCAGCTTAAAACTTCATTCAGGCCTTAGGCCTGAGCTCGTTTGCTTTCTCGCGAAAATTTTGTCTACGATTAAACCTTTGGATTTATCCATATTTGGCTTTCAATCGTTTGTTCGACTGAGTTTGTTTTTAGGCTTAGGCGAAAAAATGTTCGCAGCTAAGCCCCCGAGTGTGAGGATTTCTCAACACTCGGAATATCTTGGACCCTAGGCGAGGATTCATTCGCGTCTAGGGCATCAAGTGGAAGTATTACTATCCACCCGACGATGTGTTTTACTTAGGCGAAAACATGTTCACGTCTAAGCCCCGAGTGTGAGGATTGCTCGACATTCGGAGTATTTTTGAACCTAATCGAAGACTGATTTGCAAATAGGCCATCGAGTGAATGTGCGGCTATCCACCCGACTGGGTTTTTAACTTCAGCAAAAGCATATTCACAGCTAAGCCCCCGAGTGTGACAATCGCTCGACACTCGGAGTATTTTTAAACCAAAGCGAAGACTGATTCGCAAATAGGTCATCGAGTGAATGGACTGTTATCCACCCGACAGGGTTTTTTACTTAGGCAAAAGCATATTTGCAGCTAAGCACCTGAGTGTGAGGATCGCCCGACCCTCGTAGTATTTTTAAACCTAAACGAAGACTGATTCGCAAATAGGTCGTCGAGTGAATGGACTGCCGTATACCCAAAAAGGTTTTTAACCTAGGCGAAAGCATGTTCGCAGCTAAGCCCCCGAGTGTGAGGATTGCTCGACACTCGGAGTATTTTTAAACCTAAGCGAAGACTGATTTGCAAATAGTTTGTCGAGTGAATGGACTGCTATCCACCCGACAGGGTTTTTAATTTAGGCGAAGGCATGTGCGCTGCTAAGCCCCCTAGTGTGAGGATTGCTCGACACTCGAAGTATTCCGAAGAATGAAATTGTACTATTGGAATCGACCATATATATATAGCAGAAGTTTGATTTGCAGAGATGAAGTATTCTTATTACATCAGAAGACTCTTCTGTCTCTAAGTACAAAAACGTCGAAGCAGACCTGCATTCGAGGCTCGTGGCTCGTCTATCCGCTTCATGAGATTGTTCCAGTGATAAGCTCTGTTGTTCAGCTCATTGGTGACGACGAAAGGACCTTCCCATGGAGGAGCAAGCTTATGAGGTCGCTGTTGATTCACTCGGAGCACCAAATCTCCCTCATGTAACGATCGACGCTTGACATTCTTCGCATGGAAGCGCCACAAATCCTGCTGATAGGTTGTAGTCCGGATCAAAGCCATCTCCCGTTCTTCCTCTAGGAGATCAACACCATCCTTCCTAGCCTGTTCAGCTTCAGCTTCAGAATAAAGTTCCACTCGGGGAGAATTGTGAAACAAGTCACTCGGCAAGACAGCTTCGGCACCGTAGACCAGGAAAAATGGAGTCTGTCCAGTTGACCGATTTGGCGTAGTTCATAGGACCCATAACACAGATGGCAGCTCAGTTACCCAGGCACCAGCGGCATGATCCAAATCATGCATGAGACAAGGCTTCAGACCTTGCAGGATGAGGCCATTGGCTCGCACGACTTGCCCATTGGTTTGTAGGTGTGCAAAAGATGCATAATCCACCCGAGTACCCTGAGAGGTATAGAAGTTTCTGAACTCTTCTGAGTCAAAGTTGGTGCGGTTATCTGTGACAATGCTGTGAGGAACGTCGTACTGAAAAATTATTTCTCTCATGAATGTGACTATCGTGCAGCAGTTCAATTTCTTGATGGGATTGGCTTCTATCCACTTTGTAAACTTGTCGACTACAACCAGCAAATGAGTGAAACCGCCTTTTCCTGTCCGAAAGGGACCAACCATGTCGAGTCCCCAAACAAAAAATGGTCAGGCGAGGGGAATCGTCTTTAGAGCAAAGGCCAGTTTATGTGACAAGTTTGCATAGAACTGGCATCCATCACAATGATCAACAATGTCTTTGGCCATCTCATTAGCTCGTGGCCAGAAGAAACCAGCTCGGTATGCTTTAGTGATGATTGTCCGTGAGGACGCATGATGGCCGCAAGATCTCGAGTGGATCTCATACAAAATCATTCAACCTTCTTCAGGGGAGATGCAACGCTGCGTCACGCCAGTTGTGCTTTCTCTTAATAGCTAATCTCCCATGACAGTAAAGGCCTTGGACCTGCGCACAATCTGTTGATCCTCTGTTTCATCTTCAGGGAGTTCTTGTCGGAGAATATAAGCATTGTAAGGTACTGTCCAGTCAGGAATGACAACCAGAATTTCCATGACCAAATCGATTACTGTAGGGACATCGACTTCAGTCGGATCAGTGGAGATCATAACCTACGGGGGCTCTTCGGCGAAAGGATCTTCTTGCACCGAAGGAGTGCATAGGTGTTCTAAGTATACATCACTGGGGACGGGCCGTCGAGTGGACCCAATCTTTGCTAGTTCGTCGGCCTCCTGATTCTTCAGTCGGGGAACATGCTAGAGTTCTAGTCCTTCGAATTTCTTCTCCAACTTTCTGACAGCATTACAGTACCTAGTCATAGCGGGGTTTCGAATATCCCACTCTTTCATCACTTGATTCCCCACCAAATCTGAGTCGCCATAAACCATCAAGTGCTTGACGCCGAGTGAGATAGCCATGCGCAACCCATACAAAAGTGCTTCATATTCTGCCTCATTGTTGGAGGAATCAAAGTGAATTTGCAAGAGATAGTTGAGCTCGTCGCCCTTTGCAGATATCAAAACAACACCAGCACCGGACCCATTCAACATTCTAGAGCCATCGAAGAACATGGTCCAATGTGCCGAGTGAACTTGGATTGGCTGTTCCTGTTCAATCCACTCGGCCATAAAATGTACTAGTGCCTGGGACTTGATTGCTTTCTTGGCTTCAAACTTAATGTCAAAATGCCTGAGTTCGATTGCCCAATTAGCCAATCGACCAGATGCATCTCGATTTTTGAAAATCTCGGACAATGGAGCATCACTGACGACTGAAATCGAGTGGTCTTGAAAATAATGCGCCACCTTCTTTGCTGATAGGTAAATACCATAAACCAGCTTCTGGTTGTGCGGATATCTTTGCTTCGAGGGGGACAAAACTTCAGAGATTTAATAAATTGGCCATTGTACTTTGTAAGCTTTACCCTTCTCCTCTCACTCGACAGTTAGCACCGTACTGACGACCTAATTAGTGGCCGCGATGTACATGAGCAATGGCTATTTGCTGCATGGATCAGCAAGCACTGGCTGGGTGGAGAGCATGGCTTTGAGCTCACCAAATGTTGCCTCGGCTTCTAGAGTCCACTCGAATGTATCGGATTTCTTCATCAATTGGTACAGAGGTTACGCCTTCTCACCGAGACGAGAAATGAATCGATTCAATGCTGCCAAGGCAACCTGTGAGTTTCTAAAAACCGTGCACTCGCACGGGGGTCTTCATCTGGGTAATGGCGTTGATTTTCTCAGGGTTGACATCGATCCCTCGTTCGGAAACGAGAAATCCGAGTAACTTGCCCCAGGGACACCAAAAGTACACTTGGCTGGATTCAGCTTTATGTCGTATCTCCTCAGATTGGCGAATGTTTCGGCCAAGTCAGCCAGCAGGTCGGAACCTTTGCGGGACTTGACCACTATATCATCCATGTACACCTCGACATTCCGAGGGATCTGGTCGAGTAAACACTTCTGAATCATGCACATAAAAGTAGCACCGACATTTTTTAGACCGAATGGCATAGTGATGTAACAAAAACACCCAAATGGGGTGATGAAGGTTGACTTTATTTCATCTGGGCCATACAGACGGATTTGATGGTACCTAGAGTAAGCATCTAGAAACGATAAACGCTCGCACCCCATAGTCGAGACAACAATCTGATCTATGCGAGGGAGCGAAAAATGATCCTTCGGGCAGACCCGATTGAGATGTTTGAATTCAATGCACATGCGCAACGACTTATCCTTTTTGGGCACTATCACGACATTCGAGAGCCACTTGGAGTGGTAAATCTCCCGAATGAACTTGACTTGCAAGAGACGGGCCACTTCTTCACCGATTGCTTTGCGCTTCTCGACCGCCGATCGACGCAAATGGTCCCAGACGGGCTTAGCTTTCGGATCAACTCTCAGACGGTGCTCAGCTAGTCCCCTGGGAACCCCCGGCATGTCAGCAGGCTTCCATGCGAAGATATCCCAGCTCTCACGGAGGAAATGGATGAGCTCGGATTCCTATTTGCTGTCGAGTGTTGATGATATATTTGTTAGGGCAGCAGTTGGATCCGTCGAGTGGATGTGCACTTTCTTTACTTCCCGTGTTGACTGAAACACCGACTCAAAAGAGGGATTCTTTGCGCGGAGCAAATCAGTAGGGTTAGTGCTCTTCTTGTACTCCTCCAGCTCGACCATGGCCATCTGATGATCGGCGATCTTGGAACCTTGCTGGAGGCATTCTTAAGCTCGCTGTCGATTTCCAGTCACTGTGATCACACCCTTAGGGCCCGACATCTTCAAACTGAGGTACACGTAACATAGTCGGGCCATGAAACGTGCATACGCGGGTCGACCCAAAATGGTGTGATAGGCACTCTGGAAATTCACGACTTCAAACGTCAACTTTTCCTTTTGAATTTTTTTATCGTTCCCAAACGTCACGTCCAACGCAATCTTGCCGAGTGACTTGGCCTTCTTCCCTGGGATGACTCGTGAAATTGCATGTTGCTTTCACTCAGTTCGGACATCGGAATGCCCATCCCTTTCAGGGTATCCGCATGAAGGATTTTCAGACCGCTGCAACCATCCATGAGGACCTTTCTGAGTCGAGTGCCCCCCCCCCCAAATGAGCAGGATGGTCTGTTTGGTCGATTGTGATAGCATACTGGGACCACTTGAGGTAGGTGGGGGGTAGCAAGTACAGCCATGTTGACATCTTTGTTGATGATCTTCAGTCGACTCTTGCTCTCGACATCAGCGAAAATCACAAGTGTAGAAGTGATATCTGGGAATGTTTCTTTATCTTCATCTTCCTCCTTTTCAGGAATCTTTTCACTAGGCGGAGTCTCTTTGAACTGATGAACGAGTGTTCGACACTGCCGAGTGGTGTGCTTGGGTAGAAACACATTGCCCTCCTCATCTTTCCTCGTGTGAATTACGCACGGCTGATCCATAATATCAGTCCCTGACTGATTTTTTCCTTTCTTGGGGGCATACTGTGCTTTAGCCTTCCCCTTAATCTTTGCTTGGGTCGCCAGAGCGGCTGCTTCTTCTTGAACCAGACCCTCAACTTTCCTCTTCTGTTTCCGATTAGAGTTGTTTTCTTCCTCGCCATTGGCGTACCGAGTGGCGATTTCCATCATCTTGCCGAGTGAAATATCACCCATTCGACCGAACTTCAGATAAAGCTCTCTGTATCTCACACCGGCCTTGAAAGCACACACAGCCTGGTGTTGGGGAACGTTGCATGGGAAACAAAAAAATTCCTACGTTCACGCAAGACCTATCCATGGTGATGAGCATCTACGAGAGGGAGAGTGGATCTACATACCCTTGTAGATCGCTAAGCGGGAAGCGTTAAGAAACGCGGTTTGTGTAGTCGAACGTCTTTGTGATCCAAATCGCCGAGCGTCCCGTTATCCAATCACGATCCGTCCCGCGAACTTGATCACGATCCGTCCCGCGAACTTGATCACGATCCGTCCCGTGAACTCGATCACGGTCCTTCCGATCTAGCGCCGAACGGACGGCACCTCCGCGTTCAGCACACATACGGCTTGATGACGATCTCTGACGTCTTCATCCAGAAAGAGGGAGAGGAGAGGAAGAAGAGTTCTCCAGAAGCATTATGGCGCTACGGCGATGGTGGTGGAGCTATTCCGGCAGGCCTTCGCCTAAGCACTGTAGAAATCCAATCTAGAGGAGAAACTATGCACTGGAGGAACGGGCAACACGTGGCTAAAAATTCTATGCAAAAACCCTAAAACCTCCAGTATATATAAGAGGGAGGGAGGAGAGGACTTGGAGCAAGGGCCAAGCTTCCTTGGTTTGGCCGAAGTGGGGAGGAGAGGAGGACTCCTCCTCCAATCCTAGTAGGACTAGGATTCCTGCGTTTTGGCCTTTTTCCACCTTTTTCCCTTTGGGCTTTTGTTCCCTAGCCGCATGGGCCTTGTGTGGGACTTCCACCAGCCCAAAAAAGGCTGGTATTGATTCTCCCACAGCCCATGAAGCCTCTTGGGTCGAAATAACCCTCCCGGTGGTCTCCCCGTACAATACCGGCACTCCCGGTACACTACCGATTAGCCCGAAACTTTTCCGGCGACCAAAACAGGACTTCCTATATATGAATCTTTACCTATGGACTATTCTGAAGCTCCTCATGATTTCCGGGATCTCATCTGGGACTCCGAAAAACCTTCGGTCACCACCATACATAACTCTATACAAACGAAACGTCACCAAACCTTAAGTGTGCAGACCCTGCGGGTTCGAGAACTATGTAGACATGGCCGAGACACCTCTATGGTCAATAAACAATAGCGGGACCTGGATGCCCATATTGGTTCCTACATATTCTACGAAGATCTTTATCGGTCGAACCTCTATGTCAAGGATTCAGTGAATCCCATATGATGTTCCCTTTGTTCTTCGGTATGTTACTTGCCCGAGATTCGATCGTCGCTATCTCCATACCTAGTTCAACCTCGTTACCAGAAAGTCTCTTTACTCATTCCGTAATACAAAATCTCATGAATAACACTTAGTCACATTGCTTGCAAGGCTTATTGTGATGTTTTATTACCGAGTGGGCCGTGAGATACCTCTCCGTCACACGGAGTAAGAAATCCCAGTCTTGATCCATGCCAACTCAACAGACACCCTCGGAGGTACCTATAGAGCACCTTTATAGTCACTCAGTTATGTTGCGACATTTGATACACACAAGGCACTCCTCCGATGTCCGTGAGTTGCATGATCTCATGGTCATAGGAACATATACTTGGCATGCAGAAAATAGGTACAATAAACTGACACGATCATACGCTACGTTTGTAGTTTGGGTCCTGTCCATCACATCATTCTACTAATGATGTGATCTCGTTATCAAATGACATCACATGTCAATGGCTAGCAAACCTTGACCATCTTTGATCAACGAGCTAGTTCACTAGAGGCATACTAGGGACATAGTGTTGTCTATTTTACCCACACATGTAATGTGTTTCCAATCAATACAATTATAGCATGGATAATAAACAGTTATCATGAACAAGGAAATATAATAATAAACACTTTATTTATTTCCTCTAGGGCATATTTCCAATAGTCTCCCACTTGCACTAGAGTCAATAATCTAGTTCACACCACTATGTGATTTACATTGTAATGAATCGAACACCCATGTAGTTCTGGTGTTGATCATGTTTAGCCCTTGGAAGAGGTTTAGTCAACGGGTCTGCAACATTCAGATCCGTGTGCACTTTGCAACTATTTATGTCCTTCTCCTCGATGTAATCGCGCATGGAGTTGAAGCATCGCTTTATGTGTCTGGTCCTCTTGTGAAACCTTGGTTCCTTGGCCAGAGCAATGGCACCAGTGTTGTCACAGAACAGGTTCATTGGATTCAGTGCACTGGGCACTACTCCAAGATCTGCCATGAACTACTTCATTCACACACCTTCATTCGCTGCCTCCGAGGCTGCGATGTACTCCACTTCGCACGTAGAATCGGCTACCACGCTTTGCTTGGAACTGCACCAGCTTACCACTGCCCCATTGAGAATAAATACGTATCCGGTTTGTGACTTAGAGCCATCCGGATCAGTGTCAAAGCTTGCATCGACGTAACCCTTTACGACGAGCTCTTCATCACCTCCATAAATGAGAAACATTCCCTTATTCCTCTTTTGGTACTTAAGGATATTCTTGACCGCTGCCCAGTGCTCCATTCCAGGATCACATTGAAACCTTCCGGCCATACTTATGGCAAGGCTGACATCGGGTCTTGTGCACAGCATTGCATACATGATAGAGCCTATGGCTGAAGCATAGGGGATGACACTCATCTTTTCTCTATCTTCTGCAGTCACTGGGCATTGAGTCTTACTCAACTTCACACCTTGTAACACAGGCAAGAACCCCTTCTTGGACTGTTCCATTTTGAACTTCTTCAAAACTTTATCAAGGTATGTGCTCTATGAAAGTGCTATTAAGCGTCTCGTGATCTCTATAGATCTTAATGCCTAATATGAAAGCAGCTTCTCCTAGGTCCTTCATTGAAAAACTCTTGTTCAAATATTCCTTCATGCTTTCCAGCATTTCTATATTGTTTCCAATCAGCAATATGTCATCCACATATAATACGAGAAACTCTATAGAGCTCCCACTCACTTTCTTGTAAATACAAGCTTCTCCGTAAACTTGTATAAACTCAAACGCCTCGATCACCTCATCAAAGCGCTTATTCCAACTCTGAGATGCTTGCACCAGTCCATAAATGGATCGATGGAGTTTGCAAACTTTGTCAACATTCTCTGGATCGACAAAACCTTTGGGTTGCATCATATACAACTCTTCCTCAAGGAAACCGTTGAGGAACGCTGTTTTGACATCCATCTGCCAAATTTCATAGTCAAAATAAGCAGCTATTGCCAACATGATTCTGACAGACTTAAGCATCGCTACGGGTGAGAAGGTCTCATCGTAGTCAACGCCTTGAACTTGTGAAAAACCCTTTGCCACAAGTTGAGCTTTATAGACGGTGACATTACCATCCGCGTCTGTCTTCTTCTTCAAGATCCCTTTGTTCTGAATGGCCTTTCGCACTTCAGGTAATACTTCCAAAGTCCATACTTTGTTTTCATACATGGATCCCATCTCGGATTTCATGTCCTCTAACCATTTCTCGGAATCCGGGCCCATCACTGCTCCTCCGTAGCTCATAGGTTCATTGTTGTCCAACAACATGACCTCCAAGACAGGGTTGTCATACCACTCAGGAGTAGTACGTGCCCTTGTCGACCTACGAGGTTTAATAGTAGCTTGATCTGAAGCTTCATGATCATCATCATTAACTTCCTCTTGTACTGTCGTAGGTTCCACAGAAACATGTTTCTGTGCTGCGCTACTTTCTAATTGAAGTAAAGGTTCAATAACCTCATCAAGCTCTCTTTTCCTCCCACTCAATTCTTTCGAGAGAAACTCTTTCTCAAGAAATGTTCCGTTACTAGCAACAAACACTTTGCCTTCGGATCTGAGATAGAAGGTATACCCGACTGTCTCTTTCGGGTATCCTATGAAGATGCATTTCTCCGCTTTGGGTTCCAGCTTTTCAGGCTGAAGCTTTTTGACATAAGCATCGCATCCCCAAATTTTAAGAAACGACAACTTTGGCTTCTTGCCAAACCACAGTTCATATGGCATCATCTCAACAGATTTTGATGGTGCCCTATTTAAAGTGAATGCAGCTATCTCTAATGCATAACCCAAAAAGATAGTGGCAAATCAGCAAGAGACATCATAGAACGCACCATATCTAATAAGGTTCGATTACGACGTTCGTACACACCATTACGTTGTGGAATTCCGGGTGGTGTCAACTGTGAAACAATTCCACACTGTGTTTAGTGACTACCAAACTCATAAATCAGATATTCACCTCCTCGATCAGATCGTAAGAACATAATCTTCTTGTTACGATGATTCTCAACTTCACTCTAAAATTGCTTGAACTTTTCAAACGTTTCAGACTTGTGTTTCATTAAGTAAATATACCCATATCTACTTAAGTCATCAGTGAAGGTGAAAAAATAACGATATCCACCACGCACTGCAACATTCATTGGACCGCACACATCAGTGTGTATGATTTCCAATAAGTCACTCGCCTGTTCCATTGTTCCAGAGAACGGCGTTTTAGTCATCTTCCCCATGAGGCATGGTTCACATGTGTCAAGTGATTCAAAATCAAGTGACTCCAAAAGTCCATCAGCATGGAGCTTCCTCATGCGTTTTACACCAATATGACATAAACAGCAGTGCCACAAGAGAGTGGTACTATCATTATCAACTCTACATCTTTTGGCATCAATGTTATGAACATGTGTGTCATCACTATAAAGATTCAATATGAATAAACCCCTCACATTGGGTGCATGACCATAAAAGATATTACTCATGCAAATAGAACAACCTTTATTCTCTGATTTAAATGAGTCACCGTCTCGCAATAAACAAGATCCAGATATCATGTTCATGCTTAATGCAGGCACTAAATAACAATTATTCAGGTTCATCACTAATCCCGATGGTAATTGAAGAGAGAGCGTGCTGACGGTGATCACATCAACCTTGGAACCATTTCCCACGCGCATCGTCACTTCATCCTTTGCAAGCCTTCGTCTATTCTGTAGGTCCTGCTTTGAGTTGCAAATGTGAGTAACCGAACTGGTATCAAATACCCAGGCACTACAACGAGAGCTAGTAACGTACACATCAATAACATGTATATCATATATACCTTATTTGTCGTTGCCGCCTTCTTGTCAGCCAAGTACTTAGGGCAGTTCCGCTTCTAGTGACCAGTTCCCTTGCAATGAAAGCACTCAGTTTCGGGCTTAGGTCCAGGCTTGGGCTTCTTTACAGGAGTAGCAACTGATTTGCCATCATTCTTGGTTTTACCCTTCTTGCCTTTGCCCTTGCCATTGTTGTTGAAACTAGTGGTTTTATTGACCATCAACACTTGATGTTCTTTCTGGATTTCAGACTCAGTGACTTTTAGCATCGCAAACAGGTCGGTGACCGACTTGTTCATCCCATGCATGTTATAGTTCATCACAAAGCTCTTGTCACTAGGTGGCAGTGATTGAAGAACTCTGTCAGTGATCGCCTCTAGCGGAAGGGGAATTCCCTACTCCGCTAGACGAGTTGAATACCTAGACATTCTAAGTATATGTTCACTGATAGACCCGTTCTCCTTCATCTTGAAAGCATAGAACTTATCGGAGGTCTCATACCTCTCGATTCGAGCATTCTTCTGAAATATAAACTTCAAGTCTTGGAACATCTCATATGCTCCATGGCGTTCAAAACGTCTTTGAAGTCCCGGTTCTAAGCCATACAATATTGCACACTGAACTATTTTGTAATCTCCAGTAGGTGCCTCCCAAGCATTCTTAATGTCTTCGGAGGTCATGTCTTCTGGTTGGTCACCAAGCGGTGCATCAAGGACATAAGATTTCTGGGAAGCCGTGAGGATAATCCTCAGATTATGGGCCCAGTGAACAAAGTTACTTCCATCATATTTCAACTTAGCTTTCTCTAGAAATGCATTAAAATTCAGGGGTGCAACTGCGCGAGGCATTGATCTACAACATAAATATGCAAAGGTTACTTAGACTATTGTTAAAGATAATGAGTTTAGTTAATCAAATTACTAAAATCCGACTCAAATTGACATCCCTCAGGTCATCTGAGTGTCACATGATCCAAATTCACCAACCCAAGTCCAATCATCACGTGAGTTGAGGTGGCTTCAATGGTGAACATCATCATGTTGATCATATCTACTATATGACTCATGTTCGACCTTTCGGTCTCTTGTGTTTCGAGGGCATGTCTGTACATGTTAGGCTCGTCAAGTTTAACCCGAGTGTTGTGCATGTGCAACACTGGCTTGCACCCGTTGTATGTGAACGTAGAGTCTATCACACCCGATCATCACGTGGTGTCTCGACATGACGAACTTTCGCAATGGTGCACACACGGGGAGAACACAATTCATCTTGAAATTTAAGTGAGGGGTCACCTTATAATGCTACCGTCGTCCTAAGCAAAACAAGGTGCATAAAAGGATTAACATCACATGCAAATCATAAGTGACATGATATGGCCATGAACTTGTGCTTTTGATCTCCATCTAGAAAGCACCGGCATGATCTCCATCATCATCGGCATGACACCATGATCACCATCATCTTGATCTCCATCAACATGTCACCATCGGTGTTGTCGCGCCCAACATGCTTCTACTACTATTGCTACCGTTTAGCGATAAAGTAAAGCAGTGCATAGCACTTAATGATTGACACGCAGGTCATACAATAATTAAAGACAACCCTATGGCTCCTGCCGGTTGCTGTACTCACCGACATGCAAGTCGTGATAATCTATACATCACATGATCATCCCATACATCACATATATCACATCATCTAGTTGGCCATATCACATCACAACATACCCTGCAAAAGCAAGTTAGACATCCTCTAATTGTCTTTGCATGTTTTACGTGGCTGCTACGGGTATCTAGCAAGAACAATTCTCATCTACGCAAAAACGAGCAACGGTGATGCACTAGTTGCTTTTCAACCTTCTCAAGGACCACCTTTGTCGAATCCGATCCAACTAAAGTGAGAGAAACTGGCACCCGCAAGCCATCTATGCAACAAGTTGCGGTTGAGGGAACCGGTCTCTCGTCAGCGTACGAGTAATGTTGGTCCGGGCCGCTTCATCTCACAATACCGCTGAACCAAAAAACGACCAAGGGAGGAAGCAATCTAAGCATCAACGCCCACAAACTCTTTGTATTCTACTCGAGATATCATCTACACATAGACCTAGCTCATGATGCCACTGTTGGGGAATGTTGCATGGGAAACAAAAAAATTCCTACGTTCACGCAAGACCTATCCATGGTGATGAGCATCTATGAGAGGATGAGTGGATCTACATACCCTTGTAGATCGCTAAGCGGGAAACGTTAAGAAACGTGGTTGGTGTAGTCGAACATCTTCGCGATCCAAATCGCCGAGCATCCCACGATCCAATCACGATCCATCCCGCGATCCAATCATGATCCGTCCCGCGAACTTGATCATGATCCGTCCCGCGAACTCGATCACGATCCTTCCAATCTAGCGCCGAACGGACGACACCTCCGCGTTCAGCACACGTATGGCTTGAGGACGATCTCTGCCGTCTTGATCCAGCAAGAGGGAGCAGAGAGGAAGAAGATTTCTCCGGCAACGTGATGGCACTTCGGCGATGGTGGTGGAGCTATTCCGGCAGGGCTTCGCCAAGCACTGCAGAAATCCGATCTAGAGGAGAAACTATGCACTGGAGGAACGGACAACATGTGGCTAAAAATTATGTGCAAAAACCCTAAAACCTCCAATATATATAAGAGGGAGGGAGGATAGGACTTGCCTTAAGGGCCAAGCCTCCTTGGTTCGGCCAAAGTGGGGAGGAGAGGAGGACTCCTCCTCCAATCCTAGTAGGACTAAGATTCCTCCTTTTTGGCCTTTTTCCACCTTTTTCCCTTCGGGCTTTTCTTCCCTCGCCGCATGGGCCTTGTGTGGGACTTCCACCAGACCACAAAAGGCTGGTATTTATTCTCCCACATCCCATGAAGCCTCTTGGGTCGAAATACCCCTCGCAGTGGTCTCCCGATACACTACCGGCACTCCCGGTACACTACCGATTAGCCCAAAACTTTTCCAGCGACCAAAATAGGACTTCCTATATATGAATCTTTACCACCGAACCATTCCGGAGCTCCTCGTAATGTTCGGGATTTCATACGGTTCTCGGAACAACCTTCGGTCACCACCATACATAATTATATAGTACCAAAATGTCACCAAACCTTAAGTGTGCAGACCCTGCGGGTTCGAGAACTATGTAGACATGACCGAGACACCTCTACGGTCAACAACCAATGGCGGTACTTGTATTCTCATATTGGTTCCTACATATTCTATGAAGATCTTTATCGGTCGAACCTCTATGTCAAGGATTCAGTTAATCCCGTATGATGTTCCCTTTTTTCTTCGGTATGTTACTTGCCCGAGATTCGATCATCGGTATCTCCATACCTAGTTCAACCTAGTTACTGGGAAGTCTCTTTACTTGTTCCATAATAAAAAATCTCATAACTAGTACTTCCTCACATTGCTTGCAAGGATTATTGTGATGTTGTATTACCGAGTGGGCCCTGAGATACATCTCAATCACACAGAGTAACAAATCCCAGTCTTGATCCATGCCAACTCAACAGACACCCTCGGAGATACCTGTAGAGCACCTTTATAGTCACCTAGTAACGTTGCGACATTTGATACACACAAGGCACTCATCCGATGTTCATGAGTTGCGTGATCTCATGGTCATAGGAACATATACTTGGCATGCAGAAAATAGTAGCAATAAACTGACATGATCATATGCTACGTTTGTAGTTTGGGTCCTGTCCATCACATCATTCTACTAATGATGTGATCTCGTTATCAAATGACATCACATGTCAATGGCTAGGAAACCTTGACTATCTTTGATCAACGAGCTAGTTCACTAGAGGCATACTAGGGACATAGTGTTGTGTATTTACCCACACATGTAATGTGTTTCCAATCAATACAACTATAGCATGGATAATAAACGATTATCATGAACAAGGAAATATAATGATAAACACTTTATTTATTGCCTCTAGGGCATATTTCCAACACCTGGTGTTCTAACACATTCTCCACTATATGATGTAGAGTGGACCATCGCTGAATATAATCTCTCAAAGTCTCATTGGGCTTCTGGACATAATGTTGTAAGTCGACCAGACCTGCAGGACGCTTGCAAGTGCCCTCGAATGTTCGGATAAACACTCGGGCAAGATCCTCCCAGCAATATATACTGGAAGGAGCCAAGCGATTCAGCCAAGCACGAGCTGAACCATCTAACTTCAAGACAGGTGCTTGATTGTGACATTGTCATTGATGCCACCAATCTGTACAGCCAATCGGTAATCATCTAACCAAGTCTCTGGCTTGGACTCGCCAGAAAATTTTCCTATCCCAGCCGCCAACCTGAAGTTGGGGGGAATCTCTGCAGAACGGATGGCTCAGCTGAAACACTCAGGACCAGAAATCACGGCCGAGCTACCACTCGGAAATTCTCTATCTTGGCCTTCTCTGTGGGATTTGCCCCTGTCGATACACTTCTAGGTGAGGAGATCATGAGCATCAAACTCCGCATTCCGCTCATCACCGAACGAGCGCCTTTCGTCCGGGTGCCGAGTGTTGGGGAACGTTGCATGGGAAACAAAAATTTTCCTACGCACACGCAAGATCTATCCATGGAGATGAGCATCTACGAGAGGGAGAGTGGATCTAAATACCCTTGTAGATTGCTAAGCGGGAAGCGTTAATAAACGCGGTTGGTGTAGTCGAACATCTTCGCGATCCAAATCGCCGAGCGTCCCGCGATGACATCACGATCCGTCCCGCGATCCAATCACGATCCGTCCCGCAAACTCATCATGATCCGTCCCGCGATCTCATCATGATCCGTCCCGCGATCTCATCACGATTCGTCCAGTGAACTCATCACGAATCGTCTCGCGATCTTGTTCACGGTCCTTCCGATCAAGCGTCGAACGGACGGCACCTCCGCGTTCAGCACACGTGCAACTTGATGACGATCTCCACCGTCTTTATCCAGCAAGAGGAAGTGGAGAGGGAGAAGAGTTCACCGGCAGCGTGACGGCGCTCTGGTGATGGTGGTGCAGCAATTCCGGCAGGGCTTTGCCTAAGCACTGCGGAAATCTGATCTAGAGGAGCACCGGTGGAACGGGTAGCACGTGGCCGTAAAATCAAGTGCAAAACACCCAATACCTCCAGTATATATAAGAGGGAGGGAGGAGGAGGGCTGGCGCACAAGGCAGCTCTGCCATGCCTCTTGTGCAAGGAGGAGAGGAGGAATCCTCCTCCAATCCTATTAGGACCAGGATTCCTCCTTTCCTACTTGGAATCTCTTTCCACCTTGGCCTTTTTTCTCTCTTTCCCAAGTCCAGCCGCATGGGCCTCCTAGAGGACTTCCACCAGACCACTAAGGGCTGGTTTCCACCCTCCCACAGCCCATGTAGCCTCTTGGGTCGAAATACCTCTCCCGATGGCCCCCCTGTACACACCCGGCACTCCCGGTACACTACCGATGAGCCCGAAACTTTTCCGGTGACCAAAATAGGACTTCCTATATATGAATCTTTACCTCTGGACCATTCTGGAGCTCCTCGTGACGTCCGAGATCTCATCTGGGACTCTGAACAACCTTAGATCACCACCATACATAACTCTATACTACCGAAATGTCACCAAACCTTAAGTGTGAAGACCCTACGGGTTCGAGAACTATGTAGACATGACCGAGACACCTCTACGGTCAATAACCAATGGCGGGACCTGGATGTCCACATTGGTTCCTACATATTCTATGAAGATCTTTATCGGTCGAACCTTTATGTAAAGGATTCAGTTAATCCCGTATGATGTTCCCTTTGTTCTTCGGTATGTTACTTGCCCGAGATTCGATCGTCGGTATCTCCATACCTAGTTCAACCTCGTTACCGGAAAGTCTCTTTACTCGTTCCGTAATACAAGATCTAGTGACATTGCTTGCAAGGCTTATTGTGATGTTGCATTACCGAGTGGGCCCTGAGAGACCTCTCCGTCACACGGAGTAACAAATCCCAGTCTTGATCCATGCCAACTCAACAGACACCCTCGGAGATACCTGTAGAGCACCTTTATAGTCACCTAGTTACATTGCGATGTTTGATACACACAAGGCACTCCTCCGATGTCCGTGAGTTGCATGATCTCATGGTCATAGGACCATATACTTGACATGCAAAAAACAGTAGCAATAAACTGACACGATCATATGCTACGTTTGTAGTTTGGGTCTTGTCCATCACATCCTTCTCCTAATGATGTGATCCCGTTATCAAATGACATCTCATGTCCATGGCCAGGAAACCTTAACCATCTTTGATCAACGAGCTAGTCCATTAGAGGCATACTAGGGACATGGTTTTGTCTATCTATCCACACATGCATCTAAGTCTCCGATCAATACAATTTATAGCATGGATAATAAACGATTATCATGATCAAGGAAATATGATAATAACTAATTTATTATTGCCTCTAGGGCATATTTCCAACAGTCTCCCACTTGCACTAGAGTCAATAATCTAGTTCACATCACCATGTGATTCGCATTGTTATGAATCTAACACCCAATGAGTTCTGGGCTCGATCATGCTTTGCATGTGAGAGAGGTCTTATAGTCAACGGGTCTGTGACATTCAGATCCGTGTGTACTTTGCAAATTTCTATGTCAAACCGTAAACACTGCTACCACACTCCACTTGGTACTATTCCAAATGGCTGCTTCTCTATATGTATCCAGATTGCTACTACGACTCATCCGGATTGGTGTTTAAAGCTTGCATCGACGTAACTCTTTACGGCGAACTCTTTATCACCTCCATAATCGAGAAACATCTCCTTAGTCTTTTAGTTACTAAGGGTAATCTTGACCGCTGTCCAGTGCTCCATTCCAGGATCACTTTGAAACCTTCTGGCCATACTTATGGCAAGGCTGACATCGGGTCTTGTGCACAGCATTGCATACATGATAGAGCCTATGCCTGAAACATAGGGGATGACACTCACCTTTTCTCTATCTTCTGCAGTCACTGCGCATTGAGTCTTACTCAACTTTATACCTTACAAATTAGGCGAGAACTCTTTCTCTGACTGATCCATTTTGAACTCTTTCAAAATCTTGTCAAGGTATGTACTCATTGAAAGTCTCATCAAGTATCTTGATCTATCTCTATAGATCTTGATGCTCAACAATTAGGTAGCTTTATCCAGGTCTTCCTTTGAAAAACTCTTTTCAAACACCTGTTTATGCTCTCCAGAAATTCTACATCATTTCCGAATAGCAATATGTCATCCACATATACTTATCAGAAACTCTTATAGTGCTCCCACTCACTTTATTGCAAATACAAGTTTTTCATAAACTTTGTATAGACTCAAAAACTTTGATCACCTCATCAAAGTGTATATTCCAACTCCGAGATGCTTGCTTCAGTTCATAGAAGAATCACTGAAGCTCGCACATTTTTTAGCATCCTTAGGACTGACAAAACCTTCTGGTTGTATCTCATGCAACCTTTCCTTAAAGAAGAAACGATGTTTTGGCATCCCTCTGCCAGATTTCATAATTGAAAAATGCAGCAACTGCTAACATAATTCTAACAGACTTTAGCATCTCTACGAGTGAGAAAGTCTCATCGCAGTCAACTCTTTGAACTTGTCGTAAACTACTTTGCAACAAGTCGAGTTTTACAAATGGTAACCTTTACCATCAGCGTCAGTCTTTAGTGTAAAGATCCATTTATACTTTAACGACCAGCCGTCCAACGAGCAAGTCCACCAAAGTCTATACTTGGTTTTCATACATGGATCCTTTCTCGGATTTCATGGCCACTAACCATTTGTTGGTTTCCGGGCCCATCATCGCTTCTGCATACTTCGTAGGTTCATCGTTGTCCAACAACATGACCTTCAAGACAGGGTTGTCGTACCGCTTAGTAGCAGTACACGTCCTTGTCGACCTACGAAGTTTGATAGTAACTTGATCCGAAGCTTCATAATCATCATCATTAACTTCCTCTTCAACTGACGTAGGCTTCACAGAAACATCTTTCCGTGCTGCGCCACTTTCTTGTTGAAGTAAAGGTTTAATAACCTCATCAAGTTCTATTTTCGTTGTAGGTCGATAGTAACTTGATCAAAAGCTTCATGATCATCATCATTAACTTCCTCTTCAACTGACGTAGGCTTCACAGAAACATCTTTCTGCGCTGCATTACTTTCTGGTTGAAGCAGAGGTTCAAATAACATCATCAAGTTCTATCCTCCTCCCACTGAATTCTTTCAAGAGAAACCCTTTCTCGAGAAAGGACCCAGTTTTAGCAACAAACATTTTTATGCTTGGATCTGAGATAGAAGGTTCACCCAACTGTTCTTAGGGTATTCTATGAAGATGCAATTGTCTGCTTTGGGTTCGAGCTCATTAGGTGAAAACATTTTCCACAGAAGCGTCGTAGCCCCAAGCATTAAGAAATGACAGCTTAGGCTTCTATCAAACCAAAATTCACACGGTGTCATCTCAATAGATTTAGATGGTGCCCTATTTAAAGTGAATGTAGTTGTCTCTAATGCATAACCCCAAAATTATAGTAATAAAGAGACATGATAGCATGCACCATATCCAATAGAGCACGACTATGACGTTTGGACACACCATCACACTATGGTGTTCCAGGTGGCGTGAGTTGTGAAAACAATTCTCACATTGTCTAAAGTCGTATGCCAAACTCGTAACTCAAATATTCACCTCCACGACCATATCGCAAACATTTTTATCTTCTTGTCACGATGATCTTAAAACTTCACTTTGAATTTGCTTGAACCTTTCAAACGATTCAGACTTGTGTTTCATCAAGTAAATATACACTATATCTACTCAAATCATCAGTGAAGGTAAGAAAATAACGATATTCACCGCACGCTACAAGACTCATTGGATTGCATACATCAACATGTATCATTTCCAATAAATTACTTGCCCACTTCATCAAAACAGAAAATGGGGTCCTTTAGTCATATTGACCAAGAGGCATGGTTCGGATGTCTCAACCGATTCAAAATCGAATGAGTCCAAAGATCCATCAGCATGGAGTTTCTTCATGCGCTTTATACCAATCTGACATTTAGCAGCAGTGCCACAAGCATGTGGTACTATCATTATTAACTTTGTATCTTTTTGGCATCAATGTTATAAACATGTGTATTACTACGATGAGGTTTCAACAAACCATTCTTACTGAGTGCATGACCATTGAAGGTATTATTCATGTAAATAGAATAACCATTATTCTCTAACTTAAATGAATAACCGTGTTGCAATGAACATGTTCTAATCACGTTCATGCTCAACGCAAAAAAACACCAAATAACATTTATTTAGGTTCGTCACTAATCTCAAAGGTAGAGAGAGCGTGCGATGTTGATCACATCAACCTTGGAAACATTTCCAGCTCACATCATCACCTCACACTTAGCTAGTATATGTTTATTCCGTAGCTTTTACTTCGAGTTACTAACATTTAGCAACCGAACCGGTATCCAATACCCAGGTGCTACTAGGAGTACTAGCAAGGTACACATCAGTAAAACGTATATCAAATATACTTTTGTTGATGTTTGCCAGCCTTCTTATCTACCAAGTATCTAGGGTTGTTCCGCTTCAGCGACCACTCTCCTCATAATCGAAGCACTTAGTCTCGGGTTTGAGTTCAACTTTGGGTTGCTTCACTGGAGCAGCAACTGACTTGCTATCCATGAAGTTTCCCTCCTTGCTCTTGCCCTTCTCGAAAATAGTGGTTTTAACTTACCATCAACACTTTGACGCTCCTTCTCGATTTCTACCTTCGCGGTGTCAAACATCACGAATAGCTCAGGGATCATTATTTCAATCCCTGGCATTTTATAGTTCATGACCAAGTTCTAGTGGCTTTAGTGACAGTGACTTGGAGAACTATATCAATCACTATCTTTTCTGGAAGATCAACTCCCACTCGATTCAAGCGATTGTAGCACCCAGACAATCTGAGCACATGCTCAACGATTGAGATATTCTCTTTCATCTTACAAGCAAAGAATCTTGTTGGAGATCTCATATATCGCAACACGAGCACGAGCCTGAGATCCTAATTTCAACTCTTAGAACATCTCATATGTTCTATGACGTTCAAAATGTTTCGGAGCCTCAATTCTAAGTTTTAATGCATGACGCACTAAACTATCAAGTAGTTATCAAAACGTGTCTGTCATATGTTCACAACATCTACAAACAATGCTAGAGGGGTTGGTTCACCGAGTGGTGCATTAAGGACATAAGCATTCTGTGCAGCAATGAGGACAATCCTCAGATCACGGAGCTAGTTCGCAATATTGCTACCATCATTTTCAACTCTATTTCTCTAGGAACATACAAAATTCAAGGGAGCTACAGTGTGAGCTAGTAATCTACAACATAATTTTGCAAAGACACTACTGACTATGTTCATGATAATGAGTTCAATTAATAATATTACTTAAGAACTCCCACTCAAATTGACATCCCTCTGGTCATCCGAGTGATACATGATCCAAATTCACCAACTCAAGTCCGATCATCACGTGAGTTGAGGTGGTTACAATGGTGAACATCATCATGTTGATCATATCTACTATATGACTCATGTTCGACCTTTGGTCTCTTGTGTTCCGAGGCCATGTATGTACATGCTAGGCTCGTCAAGTTTAACCCGAGTGTTCTGCATGTGCAACACTGGCTTGCACCCGTTGTATGTGAACGTAGAGTCTATCACACTTGATCATCACGTGGTGTCTCAACACGACGAACTTTTGCAATGGTGCACACTCGGGGAGAACAAAATTTTATCTTGAAATTTAAGTGAGGGATCACCTTATAATGCTAGCGTCGTACTAAGCAAAACAAGGTGCATAAAAGGATTAACATCACATGCAATTCATAAGTGACATGATATGGCCATGAACGTGTGCTTTAGATCTCCATCTTGAAAGCACCGGCATGATCTCCATCGTCACCGGCACGACACCATGATCTCCATCAACGTGTCGCCATCGGGGTTGTCATGCCCTCCATGCTTCCACTACTATTGCTACCGTTTAGCGATAAAGTAAAGCATTACATAGCGCTTAATGATTGACACACAGGTCATACAATAATTAAAGACAACCCTATGGCTTCTGCCGGTTGCCGTACTCATCGACATGCAAGTCGTGACATTCTATACATCACATGATCATCTCATACATCACATATATCACATCATGTAATAGGCCATATCACATCACAACATACCCTGCAAAAACAAGTTAGACGTCCTCTAATTGTTGTTGCATGTTTTACGTGGCTGCTACGGGTTTCTAGCAAGAACGATTCTGACCTATACATATCTATAACAGGTTCACTAGCAACATGCAAGGTTCTATCATCATCCTTGTTCCAGCTATTATTGGAACGACTAGGTGCATCAATATTACCCCTTTGTGAATCTTGTTTAATTCCCTTATGGTGGCCCTTGGGATACAAAGGTTCCTCAGTCATTCTTCCACCTCTAGTCACAACTTTAAAAGAATGAACATTGTTCTTAATATTCATCTCATTAAGCAAATCATTATGTGCATTAAGTACTTGTTCCACATGAGTATATACAATGGAAGCATGTTTACTAATTAGTTTAAGATCATTGACAGTTATACTCATATAATCACCTAAGCGATCAAGCATGAAAGCATTATGTTTCAATTGTCTACTAACATAAGCATTACAATTTTCTAGCTTCACAACGAAATTATCAAACTCATCCAAGTATTGGCTAGCAGACTTATTATAAGGAGTATCGCTTTCATCAAATCTATGAAGAGAATTTACCTTTAGTACCTGTGTCGGGTTATCAAGAGCATGTATTTCTTTGATAGGTGGTAGATTCTTAACATATTTAGCTTTAATACCTTTTTTATTTCATATATTTCTTTACCCGTTACATATCTTCAGGACTTAGGAACAGAATACCCCTTTTCTTCAGAGTTGGCTTCGAAGGTGGTTTAGGAATAGTCCAATCATTATCGTTGCTCAATATACTGTTCAATAGTATGTTAGCTTGTTTAACAGTTTGCTCCCTGAAACCACAACCAGCACAACTATCTAGGTGGTCCCTAGAAGCATTGGTTAGTCCATTATAAAAGATATCAAGTATTTCATTTTTCTTGAGAGGATGATCAGACAAAGCATTAAGTAATTGGAGAAGCCTCCCCCAAGCTTGTGGGAAACTCTCTTCTTCAATTTGCACAAAGTTAAATATTTCCTCCAAGGTAGCTTGTTTCTTATGGGCAGGGAAATATTTTTAAGAGAAGTAATATATCATATCCTGGGGACTATGCACTCAACCAGGAGCAAGAGAATTAAACCATATATTAGCATCACCCTTTAACGAGAAAGGAAACAACTTAAGAATATAGTAATAACGATTTTTTTGCTCATGGGTAAATAGGGTGGCTATATCATTCAATTTTGTAAGATGTGCCATAACAGTTTCAGATTCGTACCCATGGAAAGGATCAGATTCAACCAAAGTAATCAACTCAGGATCGATAGAGAATTCATAATCCTTATCGGTAACAAAGATAGGTGAAGTGGAAAACTTAGGATCACATTTCATTCTAGCATTCAAAGATTTTTCTTTCCACTTGCATAGTAATTTCTTAAGATCATCTCTATCATTAAAAGCAAGAAAGTCCCTCGCTACCTCTCCTTCCATAACATAACCCTCTGGAATATCAGGCAATTCAAATCTAAGAGAGCTAGGTCTAGGAGGTGTATCAAAGTGTTCAGTTGCAATAATTTCATCAGTTTCAGAAGTATCCTAATTTTCAGCATTGACTCTAGCAATTTGTTCATCAAGAAATTCACCTAGTGGCACAATATTATCAAGCAAAGTATCATCATAAGCATCATGCATAGCAGAAGTGGCATCATCAATTACTTGCGACATATCAGAATTACTAGCAGGTGGTGGTGTCGCAAACTTACTCATAATAGAAGGTAAATCAAGTGTAGAGTTAGATGGCAGTTCCTTACCTCCCCTCGTAGTAGAGGGATAGATCTTGGTTTTTGGATCTTTAAGATTCTTCATTGTGATCAACAAATATAAATCCCAAGTGACTCAGAGAATAGAGCTATGCTCCTCGGCAACGGCGACAGAAAAAGGTCTTGATAACCCCACAAGTATAGGGGATCACAACAATTTTCGAGGGTAGAGTATTCAACCCAAATTTATTAATTTGACACAAGGGGAGCCAAAGAATATTTTCGATTATTCGCAGCTGAGCTATCAATTCAACCACACCTAAAAGACTTAACATTTTTAGCAAATTATTCAGTAGCAAAGTAGTATGGAAGTAATGGTAACGGTAGCAAAAGTAACAGTAGCAGTTTTATAGTGATTGTAAAAGTAGTAGCGGAGAAGTAACTTAGCAAGGATCAATGTGGAAAGATCGTAGGAAATGGATCGGTGATGGATAATTATGTTGGATAGCATTCATCATGTAACAGTTATAACATAGGGTGACACAGAACGAGCTCCAATTCATCAATGTAATGTAGGCATTTATTCCATATATAGTCATACATGCTTATGGAAAAGAACTTGCATGACATCTTTTGTCCTACCCTCCCGTGGAAGCGGGGTCCTAATGGAAACTAAGGGATATTAAGGCTTCCTTTTAATAGAGAACCCGACCAAAGCATTTAGGACTTAGTGAATACATGAACACCTCAAACTACGGTAATCACCGGAAAGAATCCCAGTGACAAGCATAACTCGTAGATAGGATCACCGGGATGCAGATCATAACTCGTAATAGGTGTCTACAACTTGCAAGATAGGATCAAGAACACATATATATTCATGAAAACATAATAGGTTAAGAGCTGAAATCATGGCACTCGAGCCCTAGTGACAAGCATTAAGCATAGCAAAGTTATAGCAACATCAATCTCAGATCATAGTGGATACTAGGGAGCAAACCCTAACAAAACTAACTCAATTACATGATAAATCTTATCCAACCCATCACCGTCTAGCAACCCACAATGGGATTACTCACGAAAGGCGGAGAGCATCATGGAATTGGTGATGAAGGATGGTTGGTGATGACGATGGCGTCGAGTTCCCTTCTCTAGAGCCCAAAATAGACTCCAGATCTAGTCTCCGAAGGAAGAACAGGAGGTGGCAGTGGATCCGTATCGTGAAACGCGACAAACTCTTCTCTCTGATTTTTTCCCCATGAATAGGGTTATACGGAGCTAGAGAGGAGGCCGGAGGAGACATAAGGGCCCCACAAGCCTGCTAGGTGCGACCAGGAGGGTGGGCGCGCCTAGCAGGCTTGTGGCCTGCAGGTGGCCCCCATCTGGTTGATTCTTGCGCCAGTATTTTTTATTAAGTCCAAAAATATTCTCCGTAAATTTTCAGGATGATCCGAGAAGTTTTAGTTTTGCACAAAAATAACACCAAGGCAATTCTGTTGAAAACATCGCCAGTCCAGGTTACTTCCATTCAAATCATGCAAATTAGAGTCCAAAACAAGGGAAAAAGATTTTGGAAAAGTGATACGCTAGAGACGTATCAGGAGGCTTCTACAGTCACCAACCGGGACATCCTCGACCTTAAGAAGGCCGACTACCTCTCCACTAACATCCCTCACCATGCACTAGAAGAGGGCCAAGTGGTCCCCACCTCCTTGCTAGGCGAAAGGGTGGTCTTCCTCCCCCACTTCATTAGGGAGTTGAGCTTCCCACTCCAACCCTTCGTCAGGGGGTTGATGTTTTTCTATGGCCTCGACTTCCATGACCTCCCACTGAACTCTTTCATGCACATCTCGGAGTTCATCCTCGTCTGCGAGGTTTTCCTATGAGTCAAGCCACACTTTGGGCTATGCCTCAAAGCGTTCAACATTAAGCCGAAATGCGTCGGCGGGAAGCACGCAGACTCCAGCGAAGCTGTCATCGGCAAGCTCACCCATGTCGTGTGGCCATCGGGCACCTTCATCGACACCATCAAGGCGTGTCATAAGGAGTGGTTCTACATCACAGAACCTCGAGAAGAAGGTGAGATTCCCCCTACCGAATTCAGATCCGGTCCCCCACCAGATTATCTTCATGGCTCAAAAAGGGCCTTAGTTGGGGACCGAGCAAGGAGCTGGGCGACCTGCAGAAGCGCATCGGCTCCAAGATCAAGAAGGACATCAAGCTGACCAATGTGGTCCAGGTGATGCTCTGGAGACGAATCCTCCCCTGCCAGCATTGGTATACTCCCTTGTGGGCTCGTAAGCTTGACGATGCACCCACAATCCGGAACCTCTTCTGCACTACGTGGGAGAAGCTATGGAAGGCTCTTTTCAAGTCACACGAGAGCTGGTCATCCGAGGAGGAAGACAGGGGTCAGCATGCCTCCAAGCCCACCTTCGAGGTACAGTACAATTCTGCTTGTTCGGCTTTACTTTTCTCAGAGAGGATCCATAACATTTCTTCCGATCATCCCCTGGCAGACATGGCTAAGGAAAGTCGCTAACATCAGCAGTCCGGCACCTCAGCCCGAAGACGCCAGGTCCGGGTTGTTAGAGGAAATGCTTGTGGTGAAGCCTTATGAGGTGTAACAGCCCAAGTGCATCCCTTCCCTTATTTGTAATCATTGCCATGTGTGAACCTTATATGAATGCTATCATGAGTTTGAACATCAACTTTGCCACTTGCCATTTCATGCATCATGGCATCACGTTCATAACATCAAGTGCATCACATTATATGTTGCCATGGTTGTGGTGTGGTGTTGTTGATGTGAGTGCGTATGTTGTTTTGAGGCGCAAAACTTTGGTGTGAAGCCAATCCTCATTTCTATAAAACTATGGCATATCTCTCTTTATTCAAATAGTGCATCTTGCAAATGTTTCACTTGCCGTTTTGACTCATACAAAATGTTGCTCTTCCCTTAAATATTCTGTTTGGTTGTGTTAAATAGATCTTGCCCAAGTTTGTTGCACCCTTGCGTCCCTTCCAAAAAGAAGAGCATGCTTAAATAATGTTTAGTGAACTAATTTGTTTGCTCTAAAAATGCCAACTCCATTCTGATAAAATAGAATATACTTTGCTGGTTCCCAAACATATTTTTCGCCCCCATAAATCCTTTTCAAACATGCTTGGGTTTTTATTCCTTTTGTGATGTTTATTTTAAAGGAGGAGTCCCTGTGCTTTTATTTTTTGCTAAGAGAGGATCCAGCCCACTTGGTCCTCCTCCTACCCCGCTGGACCAGTAGCAGCGAACAGTGCAGCCCAGCCAAGCCCCCAGCACGGTCATACTTGTCCTCTATACGGCAGGAGATACAACGGTGCCACGTCGATCTCCCGACCGATTTGACGGCCGACGACAGACCCTAGCCCCTTTAAAACCTGTCCCCGAGCTAGCCTTAGAACCCCTATTCCTTCCCTCTCTTCCCTTGCAACCGCTGGTAAGTCCTCCCCAAGTGCACGCTGTCGCCACATCAGTGATGCTCAGGCCGAGCTTCTGCTCGTGCTCGGGGTGACCTCCTCGTCGTGCATCCGGAGCTCTGGTGCTGCGCATGGCGTTGCCCGACATGCCCTCGTCTTCCTCATCGTCTTGGTAAGCACCAAGGCACAGATCGACCCCGTCCCCGAGCTCGTGTTCCTCTGCGTTTTGGTTCAGGAACATCGTCTCGTGGCGTCACCTCCATCGCCCCTTATGCCTCCTTTCCATGACCTAGGTGAGGAGGTTCGATCCCTCCTTCCCTTCCAGCTCCCATCTCGCCGTTAGCCATGTGTGTGCATAGGTTAGTCCATGCCATTCCAGCGTTCCCGATGCTTTGGAAAGAACTATGTTTTGGTTCCTGTATTAGGGAACTCCAACGCGCCCGTGCTCCTCTCGGGTCCGGTCCTCCTCTTGCGCATGTCCGCACATGCCCTACTACCCCACAACTCCGCAGCTGTGCGCCATCATAGCCGCACCTTTGCTAGTTAGCGCCGCGTAGTCGCGCCATGGCTGGGAGCAACAAGCTCCGCGCGCTCCGCCTAGCCTCGCTTCCGTCCGTTCTAGAGACGGTGATGGAACCCCCGTGCAATCCTGGACCCCCGCCTGTAACCCGCAGCCGCTGTCATCGCCACCTCGCTCGCTGGCGTCGTCCTCCTCTTCCTGTCGTGGGAAAGAGGGAGGTAGGCACCGGGGGTCTGTTCAAAAGAGCAGAGCCCCACCTCTTTGTCGAGCACCGCTCCGCTAGCATAGTGGTAGCGCATTCGGGGAGCGACGGAGAGGTCGTGGGTTTGAATCCCCCCAGCCCTTTTTATTTTTGGTTGTTTTTGTGTAGTTGGGATCCCGTGTGGCTGTGTATGGGATCCCATGTGTTTGTGTTCCTATGGTGTGTGTGTGACAGGTGGGCCGTGGGGCCGCCTTGTCATACTTAGGGGGCCCTGGTGTCACTGCCAGGTGGGTCCCCCTCCTTTTTTTCTTATATTTTTGTTTATTCTTTTCTGTGATTTTGTGTGATATTCCATTTTTGGGATATGTCCAAATCTAGACATACTCATTTTTTATAGTAGCTAAATAGGAAAGTTTTGACTTTATAGGGCATAGAAGATTTTTGTGCAATTTTCGAGCTAGATTTGTGTGTATTTTTCCTATACAAATATATGAGTGGGATGTATGAATTTGGGGTAGAATTTCCCAAGGAATCCAATGTGTTTGTTTTCATTTTTGAGCAAGTTTGCTAAAGTGCTATTTTGTGATGAGGTGGCCTTTTGTTATTTTTGTATAAATTAATCCATGCATGCTACGTTATTCTTATCAACATGAATGTGGTAGTGCTTTGTGGGCATTAGGCCCTGGTATTTTATTTTCCCATGCTAATCTTGTATATTAGTGGGTTTCTTGCTCCTAAGTGGCTAAGAAATAGTTGTTGATTTCAACATGCTAAATATTTCTAAGTCTGAGATTTTGTAGTTATTTTCATGCCATGATTAGGGGATGCTACCAAGTGTTCTGTGAAGTTTCAGCTCATGTTCAGTGCTAGTGTTTTGTACTAGATATTGCCCTCAAGCACCCGGTTAAATTACATGCCATGAAACTTGTTGTAGACTTGTGTTTTGTTGCTGTCAAGATGTTATCATGTTAACTCAAATTTTGTGTAACTATAATTTTCACCAAGTCCCTAAAACCTTATTCAACATGCCATGTTGTGAGCTTCATTGCCATTGATCCATGCTCCCTTTTAAGTTTCTATAGATAGATGATTTGTCAAGATTGTTGTATACTTCCTGTACATGCTTTGGTTGTGGTTTTAAGCTTGCTGTAGCTCTTCATTCTTGTGTTGCAAGATGACATGTTGATGTTTGTGGACAGATTGTGTGTAGAGTTGTTTTGTGAGTTGTGGGAGCTACACTCCATTGTTTTCTGTGGTCCTTGGGTCCATTCTTGTTGGTTTATCATTTCCTATCCAGTGGAATCCTTGGAATACCAAGGAATAGCCCAGGACCTCCATCTTTGCCATTGTATCTGTTAACGTTCGTAACTAGCCGTGAGCATATCGTGAGCTATGTTACTCCGTTTACAACGTTCCAGATATGCATTTGCATCGGTTCTGCATGATGCATCCATATTTGTTATGTTCATGCATGTTAATACAACTAAACATGTGGTTCTTTCCATAATAATAAACAATTTAATTTTTGCATGTGGAACTTGACAAGCTTAGGTTGTCGTGCCATATGCACTAATTTGGACATGCATCATCTTGTTTGTGCATGGCATATTGGTTTATATGTTTATTTGGTATCATTTTTCTTTAGGTAGACCCGGTTGTCTAGAATGAGTATGAGGGTCTCGGAGAGATCATCTACACGGACCCGACTCATTATTCCCCTGAAGACCCAACAGGCAAGATGACACATTTCCCTGGATACCACAACTATCATTGCTATGATAGTTGTCTCGTTTCCATCATTATGTCTCGCCGCCTAACACTTGTTTGTCAAAGCTCCGACCATTGCCATGATAAGCCTCTAACGCCTTCATCTCCTAGCAAACCTTTGTTTGGCTATGTTACCGCTTGCTCAACCCTTCTTATAGTGTTTCTAGCTGCAGGTGCAATTGCTTCCATGTGTCAACATGGACATTCCTTTGTTATCGCAATATTATAGCCATGTAATTTAATACACATATATACTTGGTAAGGGTGGAAGGCTTGGAATTTGCTCGGTGTTTTGTTCCACTCATGCCGCCCTAGTTACTTGTGAACTGGTGTTATTTTCCATAGTTGAGCGCTCCTAACATGCTCGGGGTTGTTATGGGAACCCCCTTGATTTTCGTTTTAGGATAAAACTTGTCTGGCAATCCCCAACCTTGCTACTACATTTTCCCAATATAATAATACTGATCACCTTATTAAAGCATAGAGTCTCGCCCCCTTGTAGATTAATTTAACATAATATGGGGGGCCAATGCTGCTGCTGCTGGTCCAAAACTAGAGCACCGTGCGGGGCCAACCTTGGCAACTTGGGTGATCTCTATCAGGACACCGTATGCTTAGCTTATCCGTCGTGTCCTAAGCACGAGATATGCGGCTCTTATCGGGTTCGTTGACACGTCAGGCGGTCTTGCTGGACTTGTTTTACCTTTCTGGAATGTCTTGTGCGTGGGATTTTGACGACACTTCGGGCTATCTCAAAGTTGAGATTTTTCATCGGGATTCCACAAATACTACGGTTGATTCCGCGGTTGAGGAATTCCGACGCGGCGTGTGGTTAATTTGTGATGGATGAGTTGGAGCACCCCTACAGGGTTAAATCTTTCGGAAAGCCGTGTCTGCGGTTATGTGGAACTTGGAAACTTTGTTTTAACACCTGGTCATAGTAAACTTGAAGTAAACTCAAATAAAATACACCAACTGTGTGCATAACCATGACTGTCTCTTCACGTGAGTTCTTATCCGAGAGAGAACACGGTGGGGTTATGTTTGATGTAAGTAGCTGTTAAGGATCACTTAGTGATCATTACTAGTTCACGTCCATTATGCGTAGACCACCATACTTTACTTTCTGTCTTCGTAAGTTAGCCACTCATATAAATGCTTAGTTGCTTGTTGCAGCCTCACCACTTAACCATACCACACCCATTAAGCTTTGAGAGTCTTAATACCCTTGGAAATGATATTGTTGAGTCCCTGTCGCTCACAGATTACTACAACAATAGTTCCAGGTACAGGTCATGCAATGATTTGGCGTGAGCATGATGCTTGTTTGATTTGGAGTTCTTCTTCTTCTTCATCGATCTAGGATGGGTTCTAGATGGCAGCCTGGGATAAAAAGGATGGATGTCATTTTATTGTTTGATTTGTTCGTAGTCTGACCCTGCTCTTCTATATGATGATTGAATATGTTATTGTATTGATGTGATCTTGATGTAGCTTGTGGCGAGTGTATGCCAATTCCATATACTCATCCCTTCTGTAAATGTACTTGTAATGATATCCATTCTTGCGAAATGACGAGATGCGCTGCTATCCCTGTCGAGGCCCTCGCGCCAAAATAAGGATAGGATTGCATTTTGGGCGTTACAAGTTGGTATCAGAGCCTGTACCAACCTAGGAGGCCCCTTGATTGATCAAACTTGGCCGAGTCGAGTCTAGAGAAAATTATTTCAGTCTAGTTATATCGGAGAGTAGGATTCTTTTTACTCCTCTTCTATACTCTAGTGAGGTATTCGACTTAGAAATCTTTAATTCTACTCCTCTTATCTTTTCACTCTACATTTTTAGGATCACGCGGGTATTGTTGGGATCGTTCTGATATGTTTGTGACGAGAACATTGTTCTTGGTGCCTCCTACCATTTAGGGGTTGTGGTAGTGTCCCTGGGAGTTGAGCTCTGAGGTGTTGTCATCACATTTGTATCATTTCAGTTCCGGAACACCAGAGGTCGTCGACATCAACAACTCTTGCATACTCTTTGGGGTGAGTGTAGTTAGCACCACCCAATACTTGGGAGAATGATCAGTTGTATTGCCACAACTAGTATATCGGATGTTGACGGATGGATACATTTGGTGTTCGGCGGTACACGATTTCCGAGGTTTTCTTTGTTATGTGTTGACGGATGGATACATTTGGAGTGTAGCTCTTGTTAGTTGTGTGAGATATTTTGCCTCCCTGTATCCCCAACACCAGATTGCATAACCAGAAAGTTTCGGGAGTTATTACGTGGGAATTCAAGTAGGTACCTAGGATTATCTTTCCAACAAGTGCATAATCGGTATGCACTTGTTTTGGCTTGTTTCGTAAGCCTCATCCTTTTTTTGTTTTTGTATATGGTAATTCGTGGTGCTTCGATGTCAACTAATGATTTCATATCTTTTCTAAGTAGTGTTCTCATTTTTTACGGGAATGCTAATGCTTTGGTTCAACTGGAGTTGTCTTGAAATTCGTTTCAACCGGTGCGCTCCTCTTCAAGATATTCAATCATCTCCAATATTTGCAAGATCAATCCTCATGTTTCTTTCCAGAGTTCTTTTCGTCTGTCCTAAGTAGTCTTTGTTTAGCCCACCCTCCTGCCCTTTTTTCAATAATTAAATTCTCATCCAAATGCCTTTCTTTCAATCAATGCTTCCTCTATCTTTTCTTTTGCTTCATATCCAGTGATTCATTGTGAAGATCCTCAAGTGATTAGAATTCATCATTTCTTTATTCTTTTTTTCCTTCCCGGCGCATTCAATTTAAGATCTCGGTGTTTTTCATATCCTTTTCAATCGCTAAATGCTTCCCCATGTCAGAAATTCTTTCCAAGTATCTATTGTTTTTAGTCTCTCTCTATTCTATCCGGAGTGCTGAACATATCACAGAAGACTTTCATTTCCATTCATTTCCTCTTAAATTATTTTGAGGTTCTCACCTGATCAAGTTCTTAATTTTTCTGGTGCAATATCTCTTTCTAAGAAATTGTCTCAACGATGGTTTCTTTTGCATGGGACCATAACCCACAGGTTTGGTGGTTTCTTTTGAATGGTCCCATAACCCATAGGTTTTCCCCAGGATCTTACCTGGCTCTTCCAATCTTTCCGAAGAAGTCCTCAAGTTCTTTTCAATATGACGTAAGAATGTATTTCATTAGTCATATTCGTTCTCCAAGATTGCTTCGAATTATTTTCATCATTGGTCAACCTTTGATTGTTCATTGTTTCGATGTATCTTAGTAATTCATGGTGTTGTTTCTTGTCCTCATTCTCAACATTCAAGACCGAAGGAGAGCTTGTCTTCAATCGTTTTTTGTTCTTCCAAAGATTCAGGGGTTTTAGGTTGTCGCTATCATCTCAAATTTTTCAATCGTGAGTAATTACTCCCATATCTATCCGGTGCATTTTAGAGTTGCTTTTATTTCTCGATCCTCTGAAGGCTATCATTTTAGAAGATTTCTTCATTCTTAGATTTCAGCTTTCGTTCTCAAATTCTTCTCAATTGTAGTCTCTTTGTTTGCATCTCAATTATTCTGGTGCTTCGTTCAAGATTTCTCTAGGAGGATCATGATCTCTTTGTTTTTATGTATCTCTGTTCATTCGCAGTATCTTCATTCATTTCAAATTCCACTCGGTTTCTTGTTCAAGACCTCTCCAAGTTTGGGCTCTATCTATCTTTCCTATCTTTTCCAAAATAATAAGTGGTATGCCAAATCCGTTGCTTGTCATCAATTTAAAATGATGAAGGATAAGCATAGCATAATTCTTATTCTTTTCATCAAGGTGATTTCAATCCTTTTCCGGAGTTCTTCATCATATAAAATTCTTGGTTCCAAGTGTTCATATTTTTCTTTTCTGAAGTTCCAAGTTAACTCGAGTATCTTCTCGCGAAGTTCTATCTAAATCTTTTCAAGGTCATAGTTTTATTATTCTCAACCTTCATTATTTTGATCATCATTTCTCTCCGGAGTTCTCCAAGATGTTCTTCATGGTGGTTCTTCAAGGATTTATTTAATTCTCTAAGTATTCTTTGTCTTGCATTTCACATGCAATTCTTTTTCCTCATCTTTTGAGATGGTGTTAGTAAAGTCTTGATTATCAGGATTCTCAAAGGAAAATTATCGAGTATGAGATAACTAACCCATGATGTCTTCTCGAAATTATCTTGGATGGGATTTCACCTAAGGAATTTCTTAAGGATTGTTGCTATCATGGTGTTATAAATGATTTTAGTGTCTTCTCCCACCTCTTGGTGAAAGAATTTTTGCATATCTTTTGGCTCTCAAGCAACCAATTGTTTAAGTTGTTGCAGGTTGTCACCTCATAATTTTGAGATGTTTTCCATATGCCCATAACAAGCTATTCTTTCGTTGTTTATTCTCCATCAACTCCGTTCAACCATGCTTTTCAAAGTTAATGGTGGTAGAAGTTGTTGTTTTCTTCTCCTTTCTCTCCTATCCAAAGATCTAGCTTCTATTATTTTTTTTCTAGAGGCATTGTGATTTTGCTCTCTTCAACCCATCATCTCATTTGTCAAAATCATTTTTTTCGTTGCTCCTCCATTTAATCGATGTTTGGTGTCTTTCTTCCAATTTCTTTCCATAGCATCAAATTTCCCTCTCTTTCCTACTGAAGTGCTGCCCAAATTTCTTGTGAATTCTTCCTTGTTCCACGTGTCATCCTTCTTCTCGTTGACACCTTAAATGATCATTATTTCACTCGTGTGTCAGATAAGACTCTAAGTTTACCTCTTGCTCTTTCTCTTCCTGTTCTCATTCTTGTATCTCGGGACAAGATCCTCGTGTAGTGTGGGAGAGTTGTAACAGCCCAAGTGCATCCCTTGCCTTATTTGTAATCATTGACATGTGTGAACCTTCTATGAATGCTATCATGAGTTTGAACATCAACTTTGCCTCTTGTCATTTCATGCATCATGGCATCATGTTCATAACATCAAGTGCACCACATTATATGTTGCCATGATTGTGGTGTGGTGTTGTTGATGTGAGTGTGTGTCTTGTTTTGAGGTACAAAACTTTGGTGTGAAGCCTATCCTCATTTCTATAAAACAATGCCATATCTCTCTTTATTCAAATAGTGCATCTTGTGAATGTTTCACTTGCTGTTTTGACTCATACAAAATGTTGCTCTTCCCCTAAATATTCTGTTTGGTTTTGTTAAATAGATCTAGCCCAAGTTTGTTGCACCCTTGTCTCCATTTCAAAAACAACAACATGCTTAAAGAATGTTTAGTGAACTAATTTGTTTGCTCTAAAAATGCCAACTCCATTTTTATAAAATAGAATATAATTTTGCGGGTTCCCAAACATATTTTTCTCCCCCCCCAAATCCTTTTCAAACTTGCCTGGGTTTTTATTCCTTTTCTATTCTTTATTTTGAAAGGAGGAGTCCCTGTGCTTTTATTTTTTGCTAAGAGAGGATCCAGCCCACTTGGGCCCAGTAGCAGCGAATACCGCAGCCCAGCCGAGCCCCCAACACTGTCATCCCTGTTCTCTGTATAGCAGGAGATCGACCAGTGCCACGTCGATCTCCAGGCCAATTTGACGGCCGATGGCAGCCCCCGCCCCTTTAAAATCTGTCCCCGAGCTAGCCCTAGAACCCATCTCCCCATTCCTTCCCTCTCCTTCCCTTCTCGCTGCAGGTAAGTCCTCCCCAAGCGCACGCCGTCGCCGCGTCCACGATGCTCTGGCCGAGCTTCTGCTCATGCTTGGGGTGACCTCCTCGTCGCGCATCCGGTGCTCTAGTGTTGCGGATGGCATTTCCCAGTGCGACCTCGTCTTCCTCATCGTCCTGGGAAGCACCAAGGCACGGATCGACCCCATCCCCGAGCTCATCTTCCTCCGCGTTTTGGTTCAGGAATATCGTCGCGTTCGTCATCTCGTGGCGTCACCTCCATCGACCTTTCTGCCTCCTCTCCATGCCCTGGGTAAGGAGGTTCGATCCCTCCTTCCATTCCCGCTCGCCCTCTCACCATTAGCCGTGTGTGCGCATAGGTTCGTCCATGTCATTCCCATGTTCCCGATGCTCTGGCAAGAACCATGTTTTGGTGTGTGTATTATGGGACCGCACCGCGCCTGTGCTCCTCTCGGATCCAGGCCTCCTCTTGCATAGGTCCACACATGCGCTGCTACCCCATAGCTCCGCATCCGTGCGGCATCGTAGCCGCACGTCTGCAAGTTAGAGCCGTGCAGCCGCACCATGGCCGGGAGAAATGGCTCCACACGCCCCGCCTAGCCTTGCTTACCTCCGTGATAGACACGGGGATGGAACCCCCGTGCAATCCCGCGCCCCCGCCGGTAAACCGTAGCCGCCATCATCACCACCTCACTTGCCGACGTCATCGTCCTCTTCCGGCCGAGGGAAGAGGGAGGGAGGTGCAGGGGGTTTGTTCAAAAGAGAAAAGCCCCCCTCTCTGCCGAGCACCGCTCCGCTAGCATAGTGGTAGTGCACCCGGGGAGCGACTAAGAGGTCATGGGTTCAAATCCCCTCAGCCCTTTTTATTTTCGGTTGGTTTTGTGTAGTTGGGATCCCATGTGGTTGTGTGTGGGATCCCGTGTGTGTGTCTTCCTGTGGTGTGTGTGTGACAGGTGGGTTGTGGGGCCACCTTGTCATACTCAGGGGGGCCTAGTGTCACTGCCATTTGGGTCCCCCTCCTTTTTTTTCTCGTATTTATGTTTATTCTTTTCTATGATTTTGTGTGATATTCTATTTTTGGGATATGTCCATATCTAGACATAGTGATTTTTGGCAGTTGCTAAATAGGAAAGTTTTGACTTTATAAGGCATAGAAGATTTTTGTGCAATTTTCGAGCTAGTTTTTTGCGTATTTTCCCTATGCAAATATATGAGTGTGAAATATTAATTTGGGGTAGAATTTCCCAAGGAATCCAATGGTGTAGTTTGTTTTCACTTTTGAGCAAGTTTGAAAAAGTGCTATTTTGTGATGAGTTGGCCTTTTGTTATTTTTGTATGAATTAATCCATGCATGCTATGTTATTCTTGTCAACATGACTGTGGTAGTGCCTTGTGGTCATAAGGCCCTCGTGTTTTATTAGGCCCTGTTATTTTATTTGGCCCTGGTATTATCTTAGTGGGTTTCTTGCTCCTAAGTGGCTAAGAAAAGTTGTTGATTTAAACATGCTAAATATTACCAAGTCTGAGATTTTCTAGTTATTTTCATGCCATGATTAGGCGATGCTACCAAGTGTTCTGTGGAGTTTTAGCTCATGCTCAATGCTAGTGTTTTGTACTAGATGTTGCCCTCTAGCACCCTTTTAAATTAAATGCCATGAAACTTACTGTAGACTTTTGTTTTGTTGTTGTTAAGATGTTATCATGTTAACTCAAATTCTGTGTAGCTGTAATTTTCACTAAGTCCTTAAAACCTGATTCAACATGCCATCTTGTGAGCTTCATTTCCATTTATACATGCTCCCTTTTAAGTTTCTATAGATAGATGATTGGTCAAGCTTGTTGTATACTTCCTGTACAAGCTTTGGTTGTGATTTTAAGCTTGTTGTAGCTCTTGATACATGTGTTGCAAGATCACATGTTGCTATTTGTGGACAGATTGTGTGTAGAGTTGTTTTGTGAGTTGTGGGAGCCACACTCCATTTTTTGTTTGGTTCTTGGGTCCATTCTTGTTGGTTTTTCATTTCCTATCCAGTGGCATCCTTGGAATACCAAGGAATAGCCCACGACCTTCTCCATCTTTGCCATTGTACCCATTAACGTTCGTAACATGTCTTGAGCATATCGTGAGCTATGTTACTCCATTTACAACATTGTACATGTGCATTTGCATCGATTTTGCATGACACATCCATATTTGGCATGCTCATGCATGTTAATACAACTAAACATGTGGTTCTGTCAAGAATACTAAACTACTTAATATTTCCATGTGGAACATGACTAGCTTAGGTGGCCATGCCATATGCACTAATTTGGACATGCATCATCTTGTTTGTGCATGGCATATTGGTTTATATGTTTATTTGGCATCGTTTGTCTTTGGGTAGACCCGGTTGTCGAGACTGAGTACGAGGGTCCCGGAGAGAACGTCTACAAGGACCCAACTTGTTATTCCCCTGAAAACCCAACAGGCAAGATGACACATTTCCCTGGATACCACTACTATCATTGCTATGCTAGTTGTCTCGCTTCCATAGTTTTGTCTCGACACCAACCACTTGTTTGTCAAGCCTCCCAACATTGCCATGATAAGCCCCTAACCCCTTCATCTCCCAACAAACCTTTGGTAGGCTATGTTACCGCTTGCTCAACCCTTCTGATAGCTTTTCTCGTTGCTGGTGCAATTGCTTCCGTGTGTCAACATGGACATTCCTTTTTTATTGCAATATTATTGCCATTTTATTTAATGCACATATATACTTAGTAAAGGGTGGAAGGCTTGGCCTTTGCTTGGTGTTTTGTTCCACTCTTGCCGCCCTAGTTACTTGTGAACCAGTGTTATGTTCCATAATTGAGCACTCCTAACAAGCTCGGGGTTGTTATGGGGACCCCCTTGATTTTAGTTTTAGGATAAAACTTGTCTGGCCGGGCCCAACCTTGGTACTACATTTTCCCAACATAATAATATTGTTCACCTTACTAAAGCATAGAGGGTCGCCCCCTCGTGGATTAATTTAACATAATACAGTGGGGCAGTGCTGCTAGTGCTGGTCCAAAACTAGAGCACCGTGCGGGGCCAAACTAGGGCAACCCGGGTGATCTCTATCAGTCCACCGAACGCTTCACTTATCCATCTTGTCCAGAGAACAAGATACACGACTCTTATCAGGTTCATCGACATGTTGCGTAGTGTTGCTGGACTTGTTTTACCTTTTTCGAACGTCTTGCCCGTGGAATTTCAACGACACTTCGGGCTATCTCGAAGTTGAGATTTTCCATAGGGATTCCGCAAATACTATGGCTGATTTTGCTGTTGAGGAATTCCAACATGGTGTGTGGTTAATTTGTGATGGATGAGTTGGAGCACCCCTGTAGGATTAAATCTTTCAGAAATCTGTGCCCACGATTATTTGGCAACTTGGAAACTTTGTTTAACACCTGGTCAAAGTAAACTTGAAGTAAACTCAAATAAAACACACCAAGTGTGTGCGTAACCGCGACTGTCTCTTCTCGTGAGTCCTTATCCGAGAGAGAACACGGTGGCGTTATGTTTTACATAAGCAGATCTTTAGGATCACTTAGTGATCCTTATTAGTCCACGTCCGTTATGCGTAGACCACCATACTTTACATTCTATCTTCATAAGTTAGCCACTCAAATAAATGCTTAGTTGCTTCCTGCAGCCTCACCACTTAACTATACCTCACCCATTAAGCTTTGATAGTCTTGATACCCTTGGAAATGAGATTGCTGAATCCCTGTGGCTCACAGATTCCTCCAACAATAGTTGAAGGTACATGTAATGCGATGATTTGACATGATCATGATGCTTGTTTGATTTGGAGTTCTTCTTCTCCTTCTTCATCGATCTAGGATGGGTTCTAGGTGGTAGCCTGGGATAGCAAGGATGGATGTCATTTTATCGTTTGATTTCGTTTGTAGTTTGACCCTGCTCTTCTGTATGATGATTGAATATGTTACTCTATTGATGTGATGTTGATGTAGCTTGTGGCGAGTGTAAGCCAATTCCATATACTCATCTCTTCTGTACATGTACTTGTAATGATTTCCATTCTTGCAAAACAACGAGATGCGCTTCTATCCCTATCGAGGTCCTCGTGCCAAAATAAGGATAGGATTGCATCTTAGGCATTACACGAGGCCCCCACGAACAAGGAGAAGAAGAAGAAACCAGGACAGGGTAGCTTTCCCATTAGGGACCAGTCAGAGACTGTGTTCAGGGAAACTCATATCTCCTTGAATCAAGAGGAGCATGAGGAGGAAGTGGAAGAGGAGGAATAGGAGGAAGAGGAGGAGGACGAAGTCGAGGGGGAAGAAAATTCCCCATCGCCACAAAGAGGGAGGCGTCATCTCGTGCCCTGGAGGAGATACCCCTCCTGCCCAGAATAAAATGCATCGGGCACAGGTGATGCTGTCCGACGACAGCTTGGACTCAGGCACTGATCCCATTACCTCGAGGCAGTTCCACAAAGGAACCTCAGGGTCAAGCCCCCTGCCTGAAGGTTTTGATTTGAAGACCCCTTGTTCGTCCTTTAATAGGTTTATAGCTTATTAACATGTAGGTGCTTATCGATTTTGCAGCCCCTCGTGCGTCCTTCCCACCGATCAAATATCAGACGGGGAGACCCCGCCCGCCGAACTAGAAAGAGAGCGGGGATGCCTCGCATCCCGGCACTCCAGGCACCGTGAAGGACACCACGAATGTGTCTCCAAGCATGCTCCTATGGAGCTGGGCACCAGCGGCAGGGGAGACGACATATTGGTCGAGGCTAATACCTCGGTCGCCGAAGACTAGGGGGAGGTACCCTGCCCGGATACTGAGGAGGCCGGACGAGTGGCCGCTCAATCTCCTCTAGTGGCATCTCCGGAGCGCACCATGCCTCCGGAGGTACTGGTTCAAACCCTGGTCGGTGATCGGGTCATCCTATCACCAACGATGCCACCGACACATGGGTGTTCGGTCATGGAGGGGGCTCTATCGAGGGCCTCCATCTCGGAGGAGCACCGCACCCTTATGGGTGCGGTATTACAGAGCATTCAGGCCGTCAACAACGGACTAAAGGAGGCCTTCAAGGGTCTCTTGATGGGTTTTCAAGTAATTCTCATGATACTCTTATTTGCAATGTTTTTACTTATTTTTATTATTATATACATGGCAGCCCCCGAGCCCTAGGTGAGTTTGAAAAAACTTACCTAGGGGTCAATCATGGATCCGATTCCGGACTAGATACAAATTATGTGTCCGGAATGTTAGATTAACCCCTAATAAGGTCGAAAATATGATCGTATTGACTATAATTCGGGACTATAGAACACATGTAACATGTCAACTATATGTGTACAGGCTTTGTCATCGGTGGCAGCCATAAACAGTGACGAACTGGACGAACTGAATCGGAAGCTTAAATGCTCCGAGGATGAAGTTGATGCCCTCTACAGAAGATTCGACAAGGCACAAGGTAGGTAAAAAAATCCGAATACCTTTGCCCGAACACCTTTGCTCCAACACTGTCCATGTAGATTTTCATAATGTTTAATGTTCAAACAGCTTTGGCGAAAGAGGTGGAGAGGCTCAAGCCCGAGCTCCAACAAGCGAAAGACCAAGCGGCCGTCGAGAGGGCGGCGGCCAAAGAAGCAGCAACCGCCCTCTCTACCCTATGAGCCACTAGCAACAAGCATGAGGCTCGTGTGGTGGAGGTCCAGCAGGAGCTCAAGGATGCTAGCCAGAAGTGTGAGGCCCTTGAGCAGAGGTGCTAGGAGAGTGTGGCCGAACTGTCCACCCTAAAGACTGATCTTTAGAACGAGCGGGTGGACACATGGTTCTACAAGGAGGAGGTCCGCCAAGCGAAGGACATAATGGATGGTAAGCCATACTTACGACACTATTTCTTCGGGGGTAGCAGATTCAAATTGCTTACCCAGGTGTGGCGTTCCTCAGGCGCCTTTCTCCGATCTCCAAAAGAGCGTGGCAGATGCCAATCAGCTATTCACGTTGAGGGAAGAAGTGGACGAAGCTCATCTATTCTGGGCATAGTTCAGAGCCCCTGAGCGCTTTCCTTTTCTCGTGGAGCAGTTGAAGCAGCTGATGGAGCTGCACTAGATGGCAAACCCGACCATGAAGGACCTCTACATCCCCCCTATGGCCCAACGAGCCGCTACCACACAGCTACTTTGGAATGGTGCAGAAGTTAATTGCCTCTTCGCCCTGCTTTGACACCGTGAAGCACTCCTCCTGCATCGAGGGAGTCCAGATGCTCCTTACCAAGGCCAAGGTGCACTCGCCGGGGCTATATCCGATGAAGGTAGCCACTACCCCGCCGCCTCCGAGGAAGGAGCATAGACGCCCCGAGCTATACTTCGCCGGAGTGATGGAAGGTGCTCAGGCGATAGCTTCTCAGTGTATGAACGATGAATGAATTGTAATGCATATGAATACTTTTCAAAGTTTTAATGTTATAAGTTACTATGCTTTTATGCTTTTGCATTCCTTTATAACTCCTGTGTCATCGTTTGAAACTGAAAGATGTGAGTCGTCGGCTTTAGTCCCCATGTAGATACTACAGGGGGTGTCTCTCCCAATGCACTATATTCCTTAGCCGAGTGATCGGAGCCCGAGGATGGTAGATTGCAGCGGACTAGGCAATCAAACTATATAGTGCGTTATTTCTTTCACTTAGCCATAGGGGCACGAAAAGGACTGCGGGGGGCTAAAGACTAGCCCCCGTAGTGTTGTGATGTTCGGATGAACCATGACTAAGGCCAACATCAAATGGTTTGCATGGAGAGCAAACCCCTCGCGCAACGTGGAATATCCTCTGATGAGGATGTATGTATAACACTTCAAGCTCAGATTCACAGACCGTCTCTTGCATACTATGACAGTCAGTTTTCAGCTTTCACCCTTGAGGTTCTTGACCAGACTATCCGGAAACACAATCGCAGGGATTCTCCCTTTGCCCTTTTAGCCGAATGAGTGGAACAGAAAGGGGGAAGCACAGGAGCCGGGAAACACAACTATTGACCCAAGACAAAGTTCGGACCGATGCATATAAAGTGAAATCCAAGATGCCGAACACATAATAAACTATACGTAATGCGATATGTTAGTAAGCTCGAGCCCCTGATGTATTATCCGGTTGCGTCGTAACATATCGAGATGGTTCAAAAAAAGAGGGAGAAAAGGAAAAATTGTGCCAAAAGGGACAACCAAACAAACATGTAGAATGATGCTATATTTTTCTCAAAAACTCTTATTACTCAGAGTGCCGAAGCAACTGCTTATAGGTATGTGAAGAAAGAGAATACAGGAGTGGTTGTACCAGGGGTCTTCGATTGGTGGCCTTACGTCCTTGATGTGCCCTATTGCTAGTTTACTCCTGATGTTTGGTTGTTCGGCAAACGGATCTTGGAAACAAGGTCTTCAAAAGTTGCCAAATTATGGATAAGATTTACGCCCTTGGTGGGCCCTTCAATGGCCCCTGCATTGTGCCCAAAGACGTGTATAATGGTAGTAGTCCGGTCCAGCTGGACTCCCACCTTTGTTTCCCCACCGCTGCCCATGGAATTTTAAGTGCAAAGTTGTGCCTTCTTGGCACGTACTTCGCTTGTCCTAGGGGCGTGTCATGGGGGGCGAGTCCCTATTTGAGGGGAGAGGAAGGCTCTGAGAGTTCGGCCTGTAGCCGAGCTTGCTTCCCGACCTTGTGTGCCTTTACGGTAGATGTCGAAACTTGCCGATCATCTTTGTAACTAAATTTGGCCACCAGGGCCAGCGCATGCTCCTCAGTTCGTAAAGATCGCTCTGTATTGCCATTAATAGTGATGACCCCTTTGGGTCCAGGCATCTTGTGCTTGAGGTATGCATAATGCGGGACAACGTTGAAACGAGAGAACACTGTTCTGCCGAGCAAGGCGCGATAGCCACTGCGGATGGGCACAATGTCAAAGATCCAGTCTTCGCTGCGAAAGTTATCAGGCAAGCCAAAGACAACTTCCAGGGTAACGGAGCCCATGCATCGGGCTTTGACACCTGGAATCACCCCTTTAAAGTTTAAGGCTACTTCCTCCGTCCACTAGGACTTTTATGAGGTGATACCCATCGATAATGGGGTCGAGGACAAGTGCGGCCAAACCCTCGTGGTGGATACTGGTCGGGTGATCACGCCGATCAAAGGTGATCGGATATGCTGACCATGGGTTATACTTTGGGGCCACGGGCTCTATAGTGTAGACCTCTCGAAGGGCGCGTTTCCTCTCCTTCTTGGGTATATGGATGGCGTATATCATGTTTACTCTCTTGACTTCCAGAGGAAATTTCTTTTGATTGCCACCAATCGGACCCCGAGGCTCATCCTCATCCTTGCTGTGAGGGCTCTTGCTTTGATCCTCGGCTGGTGTATGTGGTTGGCGGGCTTCTCTTGAGTCCCGTGGATTTGGCAAGGCCTTTCCATGATTTTTTCCAGTAGAGTGGGTACTCGCGATTGCCCTTAGGAGACTTCTTCTACTGCCCAGGACGGGAGTTGTGGAAGCCGGCATTAACGGCCGTATCATCGGCGTCACTATTATTGTGTCGGCGCTTGTTCTTGTTGCGCTTGGGCTTCCCGTTGCCATCCCGGACTTCGAAGGTTCCGGGATCTTCAGAGTTGTGGCTGCGTCTTGCTTGCCAATTGTCTTTGCCCATGCAAAAGCGGGTCATCAGGGAAGTAACAGCGGACATAGTCCGATGTTTATCCAGGACGAGTTGGCGGGCTAGACATTCATCCCGTATATTGTGCCAGAAGGAGGCTATTGCCTTAGCGTCTGGGCAATCAACGATCTGGTTCTTCTTGGTCATGCATTGATTCCAGAATTACCGAGTAGACTCTCTAGGCTTTTGAACCACGTTACATAGGTCGAAGGAATCCGGCGGCCGAACATAGGTTCCCTGGAAGTGGGAGCGGAATGCATCCTCCAGGTCTTCCCAACGTCCGATGGAGTTTTCGGGGAGGCTGTTTAGCCAGTGCCGAGATGGTCCCTTGAGTTTAAGGGGGAGGTATTTGATGGCATGGAGATCATCTCCTTGAGCCGTATGGATGTGGAGGAGGAAGTCCTCAATCCATACGGGTAGGTCGGTTGTCCCATTGTACTGTTTGATGTTCACAGGTTTAAACCCCTGCGGGAACAAATGCCACATCACCTCGTCTATGAAACATAGCGCGTGAGCGGCGCCTCGAACCCGAGCTATGTCGCTTTAGTGATCGGCATCTATTCTAGCTTGGTTACGTTCCCGCTCTTTGTTATCTCTTAGGTCAAGCCATGGTCTGTACCCATCCTATCTATCGGGTGAGTATCCTCTAGGTCCGTAGATGGATCTTGTACGGATAGATCTATGATATAAGTCATCTTGAAGGTCGAACCTATCATTGTGCTCTAGTGGCTCCTTTCCCCGTCTTCGGGGTATTGCCGGTCTATAACCGGTGTTGTCAGTCGTCCAATCACGCCCGCGAGGAGGGCGTTCTGGCTTGCTATATGGAGTACCTTTCGGAGATGGAGTATCGGTGAGCTCGTCATCAAATTGCGACAACAGCCTTCGTCGTGGATAGCTCTTGGGCTTGTCGGACAGACCGGTACCATGTCCTTCCCTAGCTGAGAGGACTCTTGTCCATCGATCATTGAGGTCATCCTATTCGGCTTTAAGCTGTCGTTCCTTAGCTTTCAAGCTACGCGCCATCTCTATGAGCTGATGTCTAAACAGTTCCTGATCTTCATGGTTATCAGGGTGTCCAAGTCATTGGCTGCAGGGATATCCTCCTCCTCAATAGGGGGTAGTTATCGTCCTCGGAACCATTGAAGTCATCGGGGTTGCTCTGGTCCTTAGTCCTTTCCTAACCCTCTAATGGATCTTGGGGGATATCAGGGTCGCCGCGGTCCACGGGGGTAACTCCATCCCCGGTGCCGATAATAGCTTTCCTTCCCTTTTTGCCTTTGGACCGCTTATGCGGTTTCCTGTGCCTTGACGGTGCGTTGCCCGACTTGTTGCCAACATTATTAGGCATTTTATCGTCATTAGGGGAGTCCACCATGTAGACGTCATATGTAGAAGTGGCGAGCCATCGCCCGGTGTTGACAGGGGTGTGGGGGCAGTCCTCTTCATTGTGGGGACCCTGATTCATAAGTCATGACCATAGAATGTACGTGCATAGCGATCCCAAAGATCAATGCTCACTGAACACACAGAAACTGAATAACAAGAGTCTTACATCCGTTACATACCGGTTTACTCAAATATGGCCTTCATGGCCAAGTCTTCATATGATTGCAGCGGAAATCTTCAACGATAGCGTGAACCCATGCCATCTGCCTTAACCCTACAGACATTCTGACTGGAAAGTGTCCTAGCTCGCATGTATGTCACCAAGGTAATCTTCATAATAACCTGATCTTTTATTCCTAGCCAGTAAAATAACCAGCGGCAAGCCAATGAGTACTTTGAATGTACTCGCAAGCAACCCATGTTCGGAACAAGGCAATAACAATGCATGATATAGGTAAGTTTTGTAGAAAGCTAGTTTTGAGTGCAATGAAATGATCAAGTAACTTAAGTAAGCATGCATCAATCATAGATGGGTGTTCATAAGAACACGTCATAGTCATCATCATAAGTAGGTAGTTGGACGTCATATGTTCAACCATCACACCATGTCCTCAGACTTGTCTCCTGTACCGTCTGAACACCTCAGGTTCAGTCATCATGCCAAGGCAACCGACTCGACTCAAGTATCGTCCTTTTCACCACACACACACCAAATTTGAGAAAACATCTGGATGTGGCATAAGAACCACCACCCAACTGTCCTTGACCATGGACACGACTATTCTAATAGTTTTACACTCTACAGAGGTTGCATACTTTACCCACAAGATTCGGGAAACTTCTGTGTCATCCATGACACACGGTATATTACATACCCGAGGTAAGCACCCGAACAATGACTTTCCCATGGCGATACTAAACAAAGAGTCCAGTCGTTGGTGCCATCCCTCATGATATAAATCACTCGTATAATCCATGAGGGCACGCAACGGTGTGCCCGATGCCTGTAAAGACAGCACATGACCTTCCACTATGGGACGACCCCGTCTCGAGAGTGATCTCTTCACTCTCGCCACTAGTAATGCAGTCTCGTTGCTAGCACCAACCATAGTAATGAACAAAGCCCCTTCCCATATAGGGGTAGAGTGGTTGTACATGTAAGGTTGGGACAGTCGACAAATCTTAAACCCTCTGTTTTCGAAAACACACTGTCAACTCATTGCAGCACACCACTTATTTCTCAAGTGGCCACCCATCTCATCATCATCTCCCTAGGGCATTAGTGGCACCCGATGTTTTTTTTTGAAAAGTCTTTGAAATCATTCTTCCTTTCCATCTCTATGCATAATCCCGAACCCACTTGCGTAGCATCTACTAGCATCCTATCTACACCCACTCGCATAACCCTCATTAGGTGGTAGGGTCATGCACGATGCAAAAGTCAATGGTAAAAGCATTGGAGGCACCCCAACAAGGGGGGAGCACCACAACATGATCAATCATCTAAACAACAAGTGCTATATGACATGCATGAAAAAGTTTCTTAACATGGTCAAAGGGCTACTTGCCTAGCTTAGCAATGTATTCGAGGTCTTCACCCGCTTCTCGTCCACTCCCAGCATTTCATCTACTTCGTCAACTATTGTCGGAAACAACCGTAATAAGAAACACAATAAGCAGAGAAATAAAAGTGCTCTATAATTAGGCATTTTATTTTTCTTGGACACCTCTAGTCTCAAGAAAACTAACCAAGTAGGTTTTGGAGGATGTAGGTCAGGTGGGGGTTTCGAATGGCGGGAATGATGGAAATGATGAACCTTTAAGACGTCAATAGAAAATATTTTTATAAAAATGTGTGGATGGAACCAACAAATAGGGAATGATTTTAGAAACATGTGGAAATTGTTTTCACTAGATTCGAGGTCTTCACCTATGATTTTCCTAAGATGGAATAATGGAAAAAGGGAGCTATTTATTTGGTCAAGCATTTTTGGTGCATGATAAAATGTTAAACTTAGGCAAACAATTAAGTCATGATATTTAGAGCCTCTGAGAATTTGAATCACTCCATTTGGAGTTGATATGAGTGCTCTAGGAATTTACAAAGTGGGGCATTGCAAAGTTCAAATTCAAATTTGAATTTGAAACCTACATAAAAGTCTGTAGAAAAAAATGTGGAATGCACATATTTGGACAGTTCAAGATTTAGAAATCTGTAGGATTTTGAATTGGTTAAAATGGAGGTCACATGAATTTCTATGTAGTTTTCTTCCTCTCTGAAAAAACGAAGTGGGAAAAGAATTTACCCAGCGAAGAAATAGGCTAAACTACACTGAGGGGGCGCAGGATAGCGCCTGGGCCAGCTCAGTGACCCGCCCTGGCCAGCAGGTTGCCACGTCGAAGGTGCACCCAGGGGAATACGCCTTCCCCTGGCGAAGGCGTCAACCCGGCATCCTCGCCTCCACTTAACCATGGGCCCGGCCGGTTGGGTCGCTTCCAGGCGGGCCTCGCCTGCCAGGGTCATCCCCCTCGTCCCGCCCAAACAAGGGGGTCGTAGGGGAGGCGAGGCCAAGCGGGCGCCGGCTCCGTGCCGACGGCTCAGCCCATCCCCGACGAGGCTCCGGCCACCTACGCGTTAGGGGTGAGTAGCCCCACTCGCCAGGTGGTCCCTGGCCCCTGGGGAGGTCGGGGGTCACCTGCGGCGTCGGCCATGGGAGAGATAGTCGATGGCGGTGCTGGACCCGGCGTCCTGGACACGGGGAAAAGGGAATGACGTTGGGGGAATGTAACATCCCAAATTTTGGAATGTTATAATAAAAATTAGAATGAGTGTTAGTTTGATTGAGTGATTGAAAGTGAGTGAAATTTGAAACTTTTGAAAGTTTAATGAGAGGGCATGAAATGACATTCCCAAAACTTCCACTTTGCAAGAATTCAAATTCATTTCATCAAAAAATCCCAGAGTGAAGATGATATGACTTCTTCCATTTAAAGAAATGGAAAGGGATTTTAAAATGGTTTGAATTTCATTTGAAAATATTTCAAATTCAGAAACTTTATGCAACTCAACGATTTTCATGAGAGAGGATGACAGGACTTCTTCAAATTATATGAAATATGAGTTGGAAGTTTTAAAAAAAGGATTTTAAAAGTGATTTTTGAAAACTATTTGAAAATTTCTCATATGGAGTTTCACTTTCCTATTTGAATTTCCTATTTGAATTTGTAAGCATTCAAACCCCTTGACAAAGTTTTTGAGAGGAGTAATATGACACTCCAAACCAGGGGTATTTTTGTGAAGTATTTGAACCATAAAACCCAAGGCGTTATTTGAAAAATATTTGCAAAAATAAATAAAGCCATTTAGGCATTTTCTGAAAATAATTTTTCTTAAAGTATTTTATTTGGCCGTGCAAAAATGTTCATTAAATCGCATTTATTTCCCTGATCATTACGCTACATAAACTTTATTTTTTGGACAGGTTTCGAATGCCTTAATAATATTTTTAATGCTCTGTAAATTAAAAAAAGGAAACTATTAAACGATTTATTAGCCCACCGGCCCACCGGTCCTAATCCCTCCCCGAAACTCCTCCGCATTGGCCACCGCTGACCGCGCCCCTTCCTCTCTCCCACTGACGCCTCAGCCCCACCCACCACGAGCATCATTATCGCGGTCAACTCTCTCCTCCCGCTCCCCTCTTCACGCCGGCAAGATCACCGCGCCGGACCTCCCTCCCCTTCCATTCCCCGACCACCCCGAGGCCCTATAAAAGCCCCTGCCTCCCTCCATGCTCCATTCCACCCCGAGTCTCGCTTGCCAGAACGCTCCACTACCACCTCGCCGGAGTTCGGCCACCTCCCGAAACACCCAGAGCACCTGCTCGTCGCCCCTGACGCTCCCTCGCCTCGCTGTCACCACCAACGGACGTCGGAGGTCGTCCGCCATCGACTGGATCCCCCAGACGCCGTACCCGACTACCGAAGTGTCGCCCCGCGTCACCTCGCTGCCTCGGCCTCACCGGAACCCCGCCGGAGTTGACCTCCACCTCGGTGAGCTTCTCTCCTCCGTTAGATCTTTTTCCAATGGCGTAGATTAGAAGGAGTGTACCCCTTCGGTTTATTTTAACTGAACTGGTCGGTTTTCTTTTAGTTATTTTAGCCGAATCGTTTTCCTCAAGTATCGGCCGTCCGCCCGCAAACACCCACACGCACACACTCTAGACCAATCACAAAGCGCCACGTAGCCCCTGTTCATTACCTAGTTTTTTCTTTTTCTATTTTCGTTTAAGAAAACAGAATAGGTTCTGTTTTTATTTTTGTTATATAGTTTATGTTTATAGGTGTTTTAATTTGATTCTTATTGCATTGTGTCACAAATTTTATGTAGTTTCTGTTGATATCAAGTTTCAGCATATTTGAATATTTTAAAATTGATTTCAAACAGATTTGATTAAAATTTTATTTTCTGAATATCTTGAGTTTAAAAAAATATTTGTAGTTGATTCTTTTTGCTACTTGACACTAGATACCTTAGTTATCAGTAGGTAGAGTTTGGAAACTTTTAGAATATTTTATAGTAGTCTTTTCAAGCAAAATAGATTCTGTTTTGTTCTATTAGGTTTATTATTATTCCCTTTTGTTTTAAATTATGTTAAATTGTTTTTCTTTTATATTAGTGATGGATTTTATAAAGTTTTCTATTTGATAATAGTAGCCCTTCAAAACAATTAATATTTTATTAGTTGGTTGCATAAAAATCAATTCTAGTTCAATTATAACTTGCAATTGGATTTTCATTGCTAGTTTGATCCACTATTTGAAAATAGTTTCCACAAATAGTTTTACAATTTCTATGTTCTGTCAATCTAAGTTTAGACCAGTAAACAATTTGTATAATAGTTGAGATTGTTTGTGGTTAAGCCAAGGATGACCTTGTTTTATATCAACATAAGAATCTTTATAAAAGCTTTTCAATTAGTTCTTTTTGCAAAATAAAGATTATGAGAAAATACTTTCTATTTGTTTTAAAAACTTGTTTTTCATTTATTAACTAGGTATTTTCTGCTGATTTGTTCTAGTAGACAAGAACTTAAGTTGTTAGAGTATTGTTTTCTTAATTATTAGTTGTTCTTCAAAAGTAATTCTTTTTGCTAATAAAATATTTACTAAAATACTTTTGTTATATTTTACTTTGTTTGTGTTTAGTTACTTCTGAAAATAGGATCATTTGTAGAGAAAACCAACCCTTGGTTGTGTTGATGAAGTTTTGTTATTTTGAGTTTTGTCTTAAGTATTTCCTTCATCACAACCATGTTGCTTTTGGTTTTGTGTTGCCGTTTTGATTGTTAGTATTTGACTGCTAGTATGATTGCTTATAAGAATGCAATGTTTGATTATATAGATTTTTATCGGAGAGTGACGAATAGTTCTATCAAGTTATTTCTAAGAGCGATATTAATCTTCATCAATAGTACATGCAAGTTCACTTTGACCATCTATTTCATACGTATGTTTTATTGCATATCGTGATATCCATCAACGAATCCCTCCCGTAGTGTTAGTGAAAATTATTGTAGTTGAGTAGAATGCATGAGGTAGGAACCTACCACTTGTTACTAAAGCCCCGGGAACGTTAGTTATTTCTATGCTATGCTAAAGTAGACGGGGTTTGGTATGAGTGTTCGTGAGTGGTGTGAGAAGGAGGACTCTACGTCAAGACGACAACTTCATGAAGGCATCTTCAAGTCCTGGATCTTCAAGACCTCAAGACATTCGAGACTCGAGAAACAAGTTTTCAATACACACTACTGGGTGAAGGATGGTTGATTGGGCATCCCTGGAATAACCAGTGGATGGTCAGGATTCATGGAGAAGCGCCATGACATCTTGCGAAAAGCTTCACCCACACTCAAAGAGATGGATGAATACTTCATGCCCGGAAGCTTACCTGTGTAGCCACAAGTCATTATGGGCTCTGGCTTGGTTGATCTTTGTTGTGACTCTGGCTAGGCCGTGCTACGAGATGTAGTCAAAGTTAGGAATGGGCACTGACAGTAGTTGGGGAAACACTCTGAAAGAACATGTTTCGTTCGTCCAGTTCTCAAACACCCGGCAGTGCAAGGACTTACCAGGAGGGAACGAATGTTGTGGGTAAAGTACACAACACTCTGCAGAGTTAAACCTAATTGATTAGTTATGTCCCCGGTTACAGAAAATTTGAGCTTCTAGACTTGGATCTATCTCTGAACTCTCAACACTGGACTGATAATTAATTGTGGGCAACTTATGATACTTGTGGGCATTATGACATAGGTTGGCGGAACCATGTCATGTTAGGTAATTCTGTAGTGAAAAAATTTCCTGATATTCCTTTGTTGTAGGAAAAGAAACAAAATCAGCTTTTATGCAAAAACTCAGACACAGAGCCACAAAGCCTTATTGCATATAACATAGTATTTTATCTTCTGTTTCTGCTATGGTGATCTTGCCAGTACATTCAATGTACTGACCTACACGGCTGCAACGTCTTATGTTGCAGATAAACTCTATGACGGGTAAGAGTACGATTCAGGGTTACGGTCTACATTCAACCTGCCGTTGGTGTTATTTGGGACTCCACTCCCGTTGACTGCTTCCGCTCAGATTTTAAGGTATATATCAGTTTTACGTTAAGTACATGTGATTGCACTTTGATATATACATTGATGTACTATGTGTGCCAGCATACTAATCCAGGGATGGCACAGAACACATAGAGGCTTGACCTTTCCAGGTCGGGTCGCTACAGAAATGGTAATAGAGCACATGTTGACTGTAGGATGTGACCCTAGAAACTGGAAAGCCCTTAGGAAATGATTTCTCGAAAAACTTTGTTTTCAAAAGACCCTGTACTTCTCATCTTATTTGATCTTTATCAAATGATCTCTCTTACCTCAAATAGTTAGAAAATACCCTTTCCCCTTTGACCACACTGAGGATCAATTGATACCACTTCGAGAAGGACAAGATATCGAAACAACTGATGGTCACTTCAAAGTAAAGAAGATTTCACCATGGATTAGAAGAGTTGAAGCTACACAAGTTGAAGACTGTGAAGACCCAAAGAAATTGAAGACCATGAAGAGTTTCAAAGATTTTATGCCCTAGAAGACCAAACCCCTGTTGTATACTTACGTTAGATACGATGTTTTGTGAGCTGTCATTTGCGTGTAAATTTTCGACAGCCACAACTAAAATCTATTTTCAAAACCATTGTTTGTATTGTGTGTATCCCCTCCTTTCTCTCTCATCCCCAAAACCTTGAACTCAATAGATGACGAATGAAGCTGGACTCATGTATTCTGGATCAATGACTCAGTTAGAGACAGAAGAATGGATTCAGAACACGGAGGATCATCTAAGGAGTAACCATGTTGCAAGGAACGAGATGGTCCAGTATGCTCTTCGGTACTTTGCAGAAGGTGCTGCAAATTGGTGGAAGATGCATGAAGATATCCATGATAGGCAAGCATCAATCACCTGTGAAGAATTCAAGAGGACTCTGCAAGGATCTCATGTTGTTACCAACACCTAGAAGCCCCGTTGCAAAGATGTGAAGAAGATTTGTGCATGCAGGATATGTGGAGAGATAGGACACACCCAGGAAGAACGCAAGGAAGGATGCCCTCATTGTGAAGAAAATCACCGAGCTGAGGAATGCCCAACTAGGCAGGTGACATATTTCTTGTGTGAACGAACTACGCATTTCCCGGCTCAATGCCAAATGTACCCCAAGGTACAAGAAGTCATCAAGCAGCAGAAGGAAGCCATGGAGGAAGTCTTGAGAGAAAAAATTAGGAGAACTTGTGATGAAGGAAGATGTTGAAGACCCTAATGGAGAAGGCCTAACCAGATTTTACTCCAATGCCTGCTATTCATATGGAGAAGAAGGACATTTCTCACAGGATTGTACGAAGGAAAGAAAAGAGTATCTGGGAAACTTCCCGATAGAAGAAGTGGAGTTTGATCCACAGGAAATTGAAGGTTTGATCGGAACAAAGAAGCCCAGGAAGAGACAAGCCCCTGAACAAAGGGACCTGAGTCACACCAGATGTTTCAAGTGTAAGGATATGGGCCACTACGCCAATAAGTGCCCAAGAAAGGAACTAGAACTCCAAGGATCAAACACCAACATCAAGAAACCCCGAGACTTTTCAGAAATCATATGTTTTCGTTGCAAGGAAGCAGGACATTATGCTAGTAAATGTCCAAAGGAGAAGAAAGCTAGAATGAGGTAGTTAATTTTGAAGATGGAAATAAGTGTATCATGAAGCACTCTCGTTTTCATGAGATTATTTTGTAATGGAAATCTTAGAGTTTGTAATAAATTCATGAGATCAATGGAATTTATGGTGTCATGATTCTCCTATGACTGAATTATATGAGTTGTTACTCTATGAACAAAGATCTCTGACCATTTTCAAGGATATGAGAAAATATGGTCTATGGAGGCATATGTGCATTTCATTTTAAGTGTGGTAGTAACCATAGGGACCAATGAATAAAGAAAGTACCATTATTGTTAAGGAGTTTGGATAAGTGAATACAGGTGAAGAGAATGTGGAAACGTATCCAACTATGTGGATGACAACACCTAAAATAGTATACCTTTGATTTTGAATATAGTGAACCAAAACTGTTATTAGTAAACAGACCATTGGAAAGGAAAAAAAACATATTCAAAGGATAGAACGTGTATCAAGGATGGATATCACAGTTTCATGAAGGTTGCCCAAAGATCATGAAACAAGAAGTTGTGATTGGATCAACAAACGTTTTCCTTAGGAGTATACGACCACCTGAGAGTTGTGAAGGAACGACAGATGTTTTGTTTAGCTTGCAGAATGAATGGATTTATCCGAACTTTGTTCGTTGACAAGAGAAATTTCTACAAGGCTTGTGAGGAAGCCCAAGTGTTAGAATACAAGATTAACTAAACCTTATACAAGGTAATGATTTCAGTGCGGCATGGATTGATCACCATGACGACTTACTTATCATTCCCTTGCTATTCGGAATGGTAAATCTGAGTGACTTACCCATAGTAAAGAGATGACGTTCTTTGAAGCTTTTATTTAAGCCATAGAATGGTATGATGAAAACCCCTTGTACATGACAATTGCTGTCTCACGTAGGAATTTTACGGTGAGGAATGTGGCCAAGACCCATTTCACTACAGGATAACCACTAATGGTAAACCACCATGAGATCTTCGATAGGTTATTTAGAATGATCACGAGACCTGTCAGTTAAGAAGACCCAATATCGGAGGAAATGCATTTTGATGAGAACACAAGATTTTGATTTAATGGAAGAACCTCATCGAAAGAGCTATCGTGAAGAATGTGAACAGATAGATGCACCTAGAGGAATGCCATGATTTTGAGGGACTAGTAACTCTCATTTTAAGTGTGGTAGACCCCACACCTTCTTGGTCAGTGGATTTGTTAGAAGACCCCAAACCCTAACCTTTTCTTTCTAGCCCTTTCGAATCTCGAGGACGAGATTCATTTTAAGTGTGGTACGTTTGTAACATCCCAAATTTTGGAATGATATAATAAAAATTAGAATGAGTGTTTGTTTGATTGAGTGATTGAAAGTGAGTGAAATTTGAAACTTTCGAAAGTTTAATGAGACGGAATGAAATGACTTTCCCAAAACTTTCACTCTACAAGAATTCAAATTCATTCATCACAAAATCCCAGAGTGAAGATGATATGACTTCTTACAATTAAAGAAATGAAAAGGGATTTGAAAATGGTTTGAATTTCATTTGAAAATATTTCAAATTCAGAAACTTTATGCAAATCAATGATTTTCATGAGAGAGGATAAAAGGACTTCTTCCAATTATATGAAATATGAGTTGGAAGTTTAAAAAAAGGATTTGAAAAGTGAATTTTGAAAACTATTTGAAAATTTCTCATATGGAGTTTCACTTTCATATTTGAATTCCCTATTTGAATTTGTAAGCATTCAAACCCCTTGACAAAGTTTTTGAGAGGAGTAATATGACACTCCAAACCAGGGGTATTTTTGTGAAGTATTTGAACCATAAAACCCAAGGGGTTATTTGAAAAATATTTGCAAAAATAAATAAAGCCATTTAGGCATTTTCTGAAAATAATTTTTTTTAAAGTATTTTATTTGTCCGTGGAAAAATGTTCATTAAATGGCATTTATTTCCCTGATCATTTAGGTATATAAAACTTTATTTTCTGGACAGCTTTTGAATGCCTTAACCATATTTTTAATGCTCTATAAATTAAAAAAAGGAAACTATTAAATGAGTTATTAGCCCACCGGCCCACCGCCCCTAATCCCTCCCCGAACCTCCTCCGCATCGACCACCGCTGACCGCGCACCCTTCCTCTCTCCCTCTAACGCCTCGGGCCCACCGATCGACAACGTCATCATCGCGGTCAACCCTCTCCTCTCGCTCCCCTCTTCACGCCGGGGAGATCACCGCGCCGGACCTCCCTCCCCTTCCATTCCTTGACCACCCCGAGGGCCTATAAAATCTCCTGCCTCCCTCCGCGCTCCATTCCACCCCAAACCCCCGAGTCTCCCTCGCTAGAATGATCCACCGCCACCTCGTCGGAGTTCGGTCACCACCCGAAACTCCCAGAGCACCTGCTCGTCGCCCCCGACGCTCCCTCGCCTCGCCGTCACCACCAACGGACGCCGGAAGTCCGCCGCCATCGAGTGGACCCCCCGGACGATGTCCCCGACCACTGTAGCGTTGCCCCGTGTCACCTCGCCACCTCGGCCTCGTCGGAACCTCGCCGGAGTTGACCTCCACCTCGGTGAGCTTCTCTCCTCCGTTAGATCTTTTTCCAACGGCGTAGATTAGAAGGAGTGTACCCCTTCGGTTTATTTAACTGAACCGGCCGGTTTTCTTTTAGTTATTTTAGCCGGACTGTTTTCCTTAAGTATCGGCCGTCCGCCCGCAAACACCCACGCTCACACACTCTAGACCAATCACAAAGCACCACGTAGCCCCTGTCCGTTAGCTAATTTTTTCTTTTTCTGTTTTTGTTGTAGAAAACAGAATAGGTTCTCTTTTTATTTTTGTTATATCTTTTATGTTTTTAGGTGTTTTAATTTTATTCTTTTTGCATTGTATCACAAATTTTATGTAGTTTCTGTTGATATAAAGTTTGACCATATTTGAATATATTAAAATTGATTTCAAACAGATTTGATACATATCTTATTTTCTGAATATCTTGAGTTTAAAAATATATTTTAGTTGATTCTTTTTTGTACTTGACACTAGAGACCTTAGTTATCAGTAGGTAGAGTTTGGAAATATTTTATAGTAGTCTTTTCAAGGAAAACAGATTCTGTTTAGTTCTATTAGGTTTATTTATATTCCCTTTTGTTTTAAATTATATTAAATTATTTTTCTTTTATATTAGTGATGGATTTTATAAAGTTTTCTGTTTGATAATAGTAGCCCTTCAAAACAATTAATATTTTATTAGTTGGTTGCATAAAAATCAATTCTAGTTCAATTATAACTTGCAATTGGATTTTCATTGCTAGTTTGTCCACTATTTGAAAATAGTTTCCACAAATTGTTTTATAATTTCTATGTTCTGTGAATCTCAGTTTAGACCAGAAAACAATTTGTATTATAGTTGAGATTGTTTGTTGTTTAAGCCAAGGATGACCTTGTTTTATATCAACATAAGAATCTTTATAAAAGATTTTCAATTAGTTCTTTTTGAAAAATAAAGACTTATGAGAAAATACTTTCTATTTGTTTTAAAAACTTGTTTTTCATTTATTAACTTGGTGTTTTCTGCTGATATGTTCTAGTAGACAAGAACTTAAGTTGTTAGAGTATTGTTTTCTTAATTATTAGTTGTTCTTCAAAAGTAATTATTTTTTCTAATAAAATATTTACTAAAATACTTTTGTTATACTTTAATTTGTTGTTGTTTAGTTACTTTTGAAAATAGGATCATTTGTAGAGAAAACCAACCCTTGGTTGTGTTGATGAAGTTTTGTTATTTTGAGTTTTGTCTTAAGTATTTCCTTCATCACAACCATGTTGCTTTTGGTTTTGTGTTGCCTTTTTGATTGTTAGTATTTGACTGCTAGTATGATTGCTTATAAGAATGCAATGTTTGATTATATAGATTTTTATCGGAGAGTGACGAATAGTTCTATCAAGTTATTTCTGAGAGCGATATTAATCTTCATCAACAGTACATGCAAGTTCACTTTGACCATCTATTTCATACCTATGTTTTATTGCATATAGTGATATCCATCAACAAATCCCTCCCATAGTGTTATTGAAAATTCTTGTAGTTGAGTAGAATGCATGAGGTAGGAACCGACCACTTGTTACTAAATCCCTGGGAATGTTAGTTATTTCTATGCTATGCTAAAGTAGACGGGGTCTGGTATGAGTGTTCGTGAGTGGTGTGAGAAGGAGGACTCTACGTCAAGACGACAACTTCATGAAGGCATCTTCAAGTCCTACATCTTCAAGACCACAAGACATTAGAGACACGAGAAACAAGTTTTCAATACACACTACTGGGTGAAGGATGGTTGATTGGGCATCCCTGGAATAACCAGTGGATGGCCGGGATGCATGGAGAAGCGCCATGACATCTTGCGGAAAGCATCACCCAGACTCAAAGAGACGGATGAATACTTCATGCTCGGAAGCTTACCTGTGTAGCCACAAGTCATTATGGGCTCTAGCTTGGTTGATCTTTGTTGTGACTCTGGCTGGGCAGTGCTACGAGATGTAGTCGACGTTAGGAATGGGCACTGACAGTAGTCAGGGAAACACTCTGAAAGACCATGTTTCGTTTGTCCAGTTTTCAAACACCCGGCAGTGCGAGGACTTACCAGGGGGGAACGAATATTGTGGGTAAAGTACACAACACTCTGCAGAGTTAAACCTAATCGATTAGCCGTGTCCCTAGTTACGGACAATTTGAGCTTCTAGACTTGGATCTATCTCTGAACTCTCAACACTGGACTGATAATTAATTGTAGGCAACTTATCATACTTGTGGGCATTATGACATAGGTTGGCGGAACCATGTCATGTTAGGTAATGCTGTAGTGAAAAATTTTCCTGATATTCCTTTGTTGTAGGAAAAGAAACAAAATCATCTTTTATGCAAAAACTCAGACACAGATCCACAAAGCCTGATTGCATATAGCATAGTATTTTATCTTCTGCTTCTACTATGGTGATCTTGCCGGTACATTCAATGTACTGACCTACACGGCTGCAACGTCTTATGTTGCAGATAAACTCTACGACGGGTAGGAGTACGATTCAGGGTTACGGTCTACACTCAACCCGCCGTTGGTGTTATTTGGGACTCCACTCCCATTCACCGCTTTCGCTGAGATTTTAAGGTATATATCAGTTTTACGTTAATTACATGTGATTGTACTTTGATATATACATTGATGTACTATGTGTGCCCTCATACTGATCCAGGGATGGCACAGAACACATAGAGGCTTGACCTTTCCAGGTCGGGTCTTTATAGGGAAGGAGACTGGAGGTGTTAGGGCATTCCAGTGATGCTAGGGAAAGAGAAGGGGCCGGGAGACAGAGGAGGCATGATCGTGCTCGTTGTCGTGGCGGCGGCCATGCCGGTCGTTGAACTGGACGAAGAGCTCGAGAGGAGCCAGAGGCTTGCCTGGGACGCCTGTAGGATGGAGAGGGAGAGCAATATGGGGCTGAGGGGCCTCGGGAGCGGTCTTAAGGACGGGGGCGGCAAGAGAGAGCTCAGGTGGCGTCGGGCGAGGAGAGCACCTGCACTAGGGCTGCCTTGGAGGCTTGCGAGCATCGGGGAGGAGTGTGGGAGGTCAAGGGAGATTCCCTGGCATGTGTGGATGCCTTGGAAATGCCAGACATGAGCTACCCGACATGGTTCATCGACAGAGCACCATTTTTGCAAGTCAGCAGCGTGGTCACCATGCCACTTCATGTCTAGAGCACCCTTTTGGTCGGTCAAACATGTCTACCGTGTGAGGCACGCACGGGGAAGCTGATTGGTGAAGTGTCAAGGTAAATGGGGCTATGAGGGGATAGTTTCTAGTGTGGGCAAGGTTTCAGCAGCAAACTTGGGGCTCACCCAAAGTGTTGTTACTATTGTTTACTTGAGGTAAGACCTTGTCTACTGGTCATAGGAATGGAAGGACTGTATGTCCACCAAATTTCAGCTCAGGCAGATCAATGGACAAGGTCCTTATAGTTCAAGGTTACAATTATTTCCATAATGTAGGTTTAGATGGAATGGTCACATTTTCCATGTGAGCTTGCCAAATTTGGGCTTGTATAGATGCAAATGATGCTTTGGAAAGGTTTGGGGGGGCATTACATTGAACAGAACCATGAGAGAGAGGAAATGGAGGTGATGCCATGGTAAAAAGAGAGGGAAAATGCAGAAATTACTCCCCAATAATTGACCAAAGGCCAAGGGCAAGTTACTAGAGGTAAAAAGAGGTTAGAATATGTTGTGGTAAAAAGTTGGAGGCAAGAGGAATCGTTTTGGGCCCACTTAGCTTAACCACAAGTTATTGTTGAAGGTGTTTGTGCTGTGATTGGGCTAGGCAGGGAAATCCTATGACCTTGAGATTTACCAGGGGTAAATGGTAAGTCCATTTGGTCCTGATCACAAGTTTTGAGATGATTTGAAGAAAGTTGATAATGTAAACTTGGTAAACCCTAGAAATGGACAGAAATGGATTTCTATACATCTGATCATGCAATCCTATTATCCTTGATGCACCACTTGATGTAGCATCATCATTTGATTAATAGAGAATGCCCACGAAGTTTGGGGTCAATAGGAGATACTTCACAATGTAAAGTTGATCAAATTTGGTTCTGGACAGGAATGGCTTTACGATATTTTGGTGAACCAAAACAATTGGGATTGAGATGAAACTTGGCGAGATGACCACATATATCATATGTGACATGCTAGAAGTTTCCTGGATTTATTTGAGAAAAATTCTTATAGAAATAATTCAAATGCTTGGAATAGGAAGAAATGGTTTTGAAGGGATTTGTCCAATATTTTGAACATGACCATGTGTTGAAACTCTTATATATGGAGAATATATGTCCACTAAGTTTCCCTAAATTTTATCAAATATCTTTAAATCATTTGAATAATTTTCCCCTGTAAAAGACCATCTCTGGCCTTAAGAAAAAGCCTTTAAATAAAATATGAAAATAATCTTTTAAAATAATATTTTGTGGTTTTGGGAATTTATACATATAGTAGGTTACAAATAAAGCATTTGGGGAAAAAGCATCCACCCAATTTGGGGACTTGCAGTGCAAATCTCAGATCAAGGGGTTTTGAAAACCTAATTTGAATAAATGCCTTTTAGCCAAAATAATATTTTGTAAAAATATATTTAAGTCCTATTCACATGGCATGATCATTGTACAAGAGTGGGTATCAAGGAAAAGAGTTTTGAGAGTAGGAGGGATGATTTTTTTAATTATAGAGCGCTAGCAAACAATCAGACAAGCAAGCAAATCACACACAAGTCAAGCATTCAAATGCACACAATAAGTTTTAATTCGCCCTAATTTTTGAGTCATGATAACTTAGTCATGAGAGGGAAAACACATGTTGTGACATTCATCCATGTAATTTGCCTCCTCAAAGGCATAGTCCAGCATGTCGGTTAAGTTTCGAGTATGGCTATCAAGTGGGTGGTGGGTGGGTCTAAAAATTCATCCCGACCCGTATTGTAATAGATCTGAGCGTAGATCAGGGCTGAATCATTGGAAATTTCCATCGACGACATCTAATCTAGGGCTTAATCAAACACCGAGGGCTTGATCAGATCGTATCGTTCGGAACTTTCAGAGTTGACCTCCAACGTGTCCGAACGAGAAGGATGTTCCGCAAGAATGAGTGTTCGGCCTTCTGACACCATGGTGGGTTCCAGACCAGGGGAAGGAACACCACCGTTGTTAACCCCGTTGGTGTGATCGGAGAAGGAACTCGAGCTCAGAGCATGAGAGTTTTCAGATGTGGCAAGTGAAGCCGCAAGTCCGTTTAGTGACAAGTCGCTCCAAGGATCCATGGAGAACTCTAGGTTCCCGAATCGGACTTGTTGCTCAGGTACGAAGCTCTCGACATGGCCTAGATGGCCAGACGGGTCGGCGTGCAGCACAATGCTACTGAAGACGAAGATCTATTCGGGGAAAAAGTGTCCATGTTGCGGACCTCTTCGTCGATGACAAGGCGAGACATCGATCCCTTCAGCGCTTAGAGAGGAACTCTTAATGAAAGCACCAATGTTGGTGTCAAAACCGGTGGATCTCGAGTAGGGGGTCCCGAACTATGAGACTAGAACCAATGGTAACAGGAGACAAAGGGGACACAAATTTACCCAGGTTCGGGCCCTCCGATGGAGGTAATAACCTACGTCATGCTTGGATGTATTGATGATATGGGGTTACAGAGTTGATGTACCTCAAGATCGAAGATCTAATCGTAAATGAGTTGTTCTATATCCCTATAACCTAAAACCCTCCATCTTATAAAGACACCGAGGGTATCTGGGGTTTACACATGGTCGATTACACGCCGAGGAAATAAACATGCCTATTCGCTACATCAAACGTGGAGCATAAGCCGTACTTCTCGAAGCTTCCATCTTGGAGATAAGGTCTTCAATGAATCTCGTGTTCCGTAAGTAGCCCATACAGTCCGGCCCATAGAGATAGGTTGGCCTGCTGAGGACCCCTTAATCCAGGACTCCCTGAAGTGGGATGGTTTGGAGGCCCTGGGCTAGCTGGTGAATTTGCTTGGCATGGAACTGACAGGCTTTGGGCTTTGATCGACCGGACCAACTCGATTGTGTCATTAAGCACCGAGGGCCAATAGAAGCCCGATCGGAACGCCTTTCCTCCAAGGGTGCACGATGAGGAGTGGTGCCCATAGTCCCCTCCATGGATGTCTGCCAGCTGTTCGCACCCTTTCTCCTTGGAGATGCATCATAGCGGGACATCATTCGGGCACCTGCGGTACAAGTCGCCATCTTGCAAGCAGTAGGACATCGCCTGTAGTTCCACGTGCTCTACATCTTCCTCCTTTTCTGGTAGCATGTCGTGGAGCAAGTAGGCCTTGAACTCCTACATCCAGTCGCCGTCCTCAGGCTCTAGTGCCAGGAGCAGTCGGGCTCCTGAGGCCCGTCCATAGTACGGAGCCCCCATGGGCGGTGCTGGTGGGTCCCAAGAGGGTGGCGCCGTGACGGGTTTGAAGAGCCGCTCCTCGAAGATGCCTGGATCCTGAGGATCGCGACGTGATGCCTTCTTGGCAATGTTGTCGGCCTCCTTGTTTGCGCCGTCGGGATGTGTTGCAATTCCAAGCCCTGAAAACATTTTTTGATCTTACGTACCTCTTCCAAGTATGCCTCCATATGCTCATCCTTGGGTGTATACTCCTTGTTGGAGAATTTGACGAGGAGCTAGGAGTCGCCCATGACGGTGAGGCACTGAACCCCCCAGACCGCCGCTACCTTGAGGCCTGCAGATGAGGCCCTCGTACTCCGTGATGTTGTTGGAGACCCTCTCTCCATGCTGGAAATAGAGCTACATAGCATACCTAAGCTTGTCTCCTGTTGGGGAAGTGACCACGACCCCAGCCCCTGCTCCCATGCATGGGAAGGCTCCATCGAAATGCATCATCCGTCACTCAGGTGTCTCTTCGCTGGGGGTGAGGGACTGGCTTCCATCCAGCCCCTAGTCAAATGCGTCCGTCCACTCCGCCATGAAATGCACTAGGGCTACCCCTTTGATGATCCTGGTCGTGCTGAACTCTATGTTGAAGGCTTGTAGCTCGATGTTCCATTTGGCGAATCTTCCCACCGCATTGGGGTTGCGCAGGACCTTCTCCAGGGGGTACGCGGAGACGACCTTGATGGTATGCCCTTGGAAGTAGTGGCACAATTTCCTTGAAGTGACAAGAAGAACTAGGAGGAGCTTTTGTTGCATGGGATAACGTGAGCGTGTGTCCCGTAGCACTGTGCTGACATAGTAGACCGGGTGCTCGATCAGGGTGAGGTCTCCCGCGATGCCCTGTCCCACGGCATGCTCAGGAGGCTTGGGGGCCTCGGGAGCCGTCGGAGCGGTCGGGTCCTCACGAGGATTGAGCGCCTCATGGGCCATTGAAGCGGTCGGGGCCTCATGAGGACTGAGCGCCTCAGGGACAGTCGGGGCGGCTGGGGCCTCAGGAGCACCGTTTTGGGGAGGAACGGGCTCCTCAGCACCCTACGAGACCTCTTGCTCCAGGTCGGGGGACCCACTTGCGTCTATTAGTGAGGTGCGCATGTTGGTACGCTCCTCCCTGACCTTCACAAATGCAGCACTGGCGGGGTGGGGTTGGCAGCCAGGTATAGCAGCAGGGGATCTTGAGGTCACGGCGCCATCATCACCGGTGGGATCTTGAGGTACTGCTTGAGCTCCTCGAACACTACGTCTTCCTCCGGTGTCCATTCGAAGGGTCCTTGTCTTTTCATGATCTTGACGGACGGCAAGGCCCATTCACCAATATTAGAGATGAAGCGCCCTAAGGAGGTCACGCAACCCGTCAACTTCTGCATTTCATTGAGGGTTCAGGGCGTGCTCATCTTGCTTATGGCCTTGACCTTCTCCGGGTTCGCCTCACTTCTCCGGTGCGACAAGAGGAAATCGAGAAGCTTGCCTGAGAGGACCCCGAATACACACTTCTCGGGGTTGAGGTTCAGGTTAACTTCCCTCAGGCTGGCGAACGTCTCCTCCAGGTCCTCGATCAGGGTCTTGGGAACCCTAGACTTGACCACGATGTCGTCGACGTAGGTTTCTGCATTCCTCCCGAGCTGTGGCCCTAGGGCGATCTGCATAAGCCTATAGAAGGTTGCCCTGGCATTCCGCAGCGCAAAGGGCATGCATGCATAGAAAAACACCCCGCGCAAAGTGAGGAAGGTTGTTTTCTCGACGTCCTCCATTGCCATTTTGATCTGATGGTAGCCCAAGAAAGCATCCAGAAGCACAAGAGGTTGCACTCTTCAATGGACTCCACAATTTGGTCGATGCGCGGCAGCGGGAATGGGTCTTGTGGGCAACCTTTGTTGAGGCTCGTGAAATCAATGCACATACGCTCCTTTTCGTAATTCTTCGGGACGACCATCGGGTTGGCAAGCCACTCCGGGTAGTGCACCTCCCGGATGACCCCAGCCTCCTACAGCTTGCCGATCTCCTGAGCAAAGAACACCTACTTCTCTTAAGCTTGCCTTCTAGCATTTTACTTGACTGACCGTGCATTCGGGCACACCATGAGGTGGTGCTCGATCACGTCCCTCGGGAACTCCACTAGGTTGGAGGCGCTCCACGCGAACGTGTCCTCGTTTGCACGGAGGAAAGCCACCAATGTCTCCTCATGATTCTTGGGCAAGCCAGCACCGATGGTGAAGGTAGGACCAGGGTTCCCTTAGTCCATAGGAACCTGCTTCATCTTTGCCCGACTCTGGGAGAACAATTGTCTCTTCTTTATCGGCACGACATCGAGGACTCCCCCGGAGTCCTCTATGGCCTATGCTGCATCCCCGACACTGGGGCGCGCTGCAGCCGACGCCTTGTAGGTGAGCTTGAGAGACTGGGACGCGTCCTTGATATTTCCCACGACGGTGAGGGCGCTCTTGGTGTCAAATCCGGTGGATCTCGGATAGGGGGTCACAAACTATGAGACTAGAAGCAATGGTAACATGAGACGAAGGGGACACAGATTTACCTAGGGTCGGGCCCTCCTATGGCTGTAATACCCTATGTCCTGCTTGGATGTATTGAAGATATGGGGTTACAGAGTTGATCTACCTTGACATCGAAGAGCTAACCCTAGATGTGTTGTTCTATATACCAGTAACCTAAAGCCCTCTGTCTTATATAGACGTCGAGAGTATCTAAGGTTTACACATCGTCGATTACACGCCGAAGAGATAAACATGCTTATTCGCTACATCAAACGTGGAACACAAGCCTTACTTCTCGAAGCTTCCATCTTGGAGATAAGGTCTTCAATGAATCATGTGTTCGATAAGTGGCCAATATAGTCTGGCCCATAGAAATAGGTCAGCCTCCCGAGGACCCCTTAATCCAGGACTCCCTCAGTAGCCCCCAAACTTGCCTCCAACGCCAAGGCTCTCAACTTCAATTGTTTCACACAATTAGAGTCTTCGGCTTGCGAGGGGAATTCTTCCGCGGAATTTAGTTCATACTCCGACAACAAGTAGCTTTCTGCATAGTGGCGCGTCCGAACACTATAAATAGGCCGGCCTTGAAGGCCAAACGTCAAGGAGTAAAATAATGTACTCCTGGCGACCTTTGTGACGAAAGGTCATGACCCATCACGACCGCGAGCCAGTTACAAAAGCTCGATTGGTTCAAGGCCGTTTGAATCACCACGATCTATCAATGTACTGATCGTGCCAGGTTTTACACGAGAGATGTTTAATCACGCGCGTGCAACGGCTCGTGCGTCTCGGGAAACAGAGGGAGTCACGTCACAGCGAGAGGAGGCCAAATCGATGAGCCTCATAAATGGGGAAAAAACCAAATCCTATTCACGCTCTCCATTCACCTTCTCTGCCTTCCATTAATCTACGCCTTCGAAGCACAGATCTAGGTCTTCCGCCTCCCACCTCCAAGCTCACCAATGGCGTGCTCCAATGGTGAGTGGGAGGCTTCCACGGTCCCCGATCGGGACATCAGCGCCCTCAAGAAGGCCGGCTACCTCTCCGCTAACATCACTCACCATGCACCGAAAGAGGGCCAAGTGATCCCCACCCCTGGCCGGGCGAAATGGTGGTCTTCCTCCCCTAATGTATCAGGGGGTTGAGCTTCCCACTCCACCCCTTCGTTAGGGGGTTGATGTTTTTCTACGGCCTCGAGTTCCACGACCTCCCACCGAACTCTTTCATGCGCATCTCGGCGTTCATCCTTGTTTGTGAGGCTTTCCTCTGAGTCGAGCCGCACTTTGGGCTATGGCTCAAAGTGTTCAACATCAAGCCAAAGTGCGTCGGCGGGAAGCACGCTGACTACGGTGGAGCTATCATCGGCAAGCTCACCCGCGTCGTGTGGCCATCGGGCATGTTCATTGACACCATCAAGGCATGGCAAAAGGAGTGGTTCTACATCACATAACCATGAGAAGAAGGTCAGATTCCGCCTGCCAAATTCAGATATGATCCCCCCCACCAAATTAGCTTCATGGCTCAAAAAGGGCCTTAGCAGGGGACCGAACAGGGACGTGAGCGACCTGCCGAAGCACATCGGCTCCATGATCGAGAAGTAAATCAAGGTGAGCAATGTGGTCCAGGTGATGCTCCGGAGATGCATCCTCCCGTGCTAGTGCTAGGATACTCCCTTGTGGGCTCGTCATCTTGACGATGCGCCCGCAATCTGGAACATCTTATGGACTACGTGGGAGAAGCTATGGAAGGCGCTCTTCAATTCATCGGAGAGCTGGCCATCCAAGGAGGAAGACAGAGGCATGCATGCCTCCAAGCCCGCCTCCGAGGTACGGCACAATTCTTCTTGATTGGTTTTACTCTTCTTAGAGAGGATCCATAACATTCCTTCCGATCATTCCCTTGCAGACATGGCTAAGGAAAGCCATTAACATCAGCAGTCCGGCTCCTCAGCCCGAAGATGCCAGGTCCAGGATGTTAGCGGAAATGCTTGTGGTGAAGCCTTACGAGGCCCTCACGAAGAAGGAGATGAAGAAGAAACCAGGCCGGGGTGGCCTTTGCATCAGGGACCAGTCAGAGACTGTGTCCGGGGAAACTCATGCCTCGTCGAATCAAGAGGAGCATGAGGAGGAAGAGGAAGAGGAGGAGCAACAGGAAGAGGAGGAGGATGAAATAGAGGGGGGAGGCAATTCCCCCCTCGCCAGAAAGAAGGCGATGTCATCGGGCGCCCCGGAAGAGGTAACCCCTCCTGCCCAGAAGAAAACATGTCAGGCACAGGTGATCCTGTCCGACAACAACTCGAACACTGAGTCTGATGACCTCGAGGTGGTTCCATGAAGGAGCCTCAGGGTCAAGCCCCCCGCCTGAAGGTTAGGATCCGAATACCCCTTGTTCATCCTTTAATAGGTTTAGAGTTTATTAACATGTTGGTGCATATCAATTTTGGAGCCCCTCGCGCGTCCTTCCCACCGATCAAATATCGGCCGGGGAGACTCCGCCCGCCGAACTAGCACATCCCGCCACTCCAGGCGCCGCGAGGGACGCAGCGGAGGTGTCATCTCAGCACGCTCCTATAGATCTAGGCACCGGCGGTGGGGGAGACGACATAATGGTCGAGGCTAATACCTCGGTTACCGAAGACCGGGGGGAGGTACACTGCTCGGATACTAAGAAGGCCGGATGAGTGGCCGCTCAGTCCCCTTGGAGGGCATCTCCGGAGCGCACCACGCATCCGGAGGTATTGGTTCAAACCCCGGTCGGTGATCGGGTTATCCGATCACCACCGGCGCCACCGACCAATGGGTGGCCGATCATGGAGATAGCTCTATCGAGTGCCTCGACTTCCGAGGAGCACCACACCCTTATGGGTGCGGTATTACAAAGCATTCAGTCCATCGACAACGGACTGAAGAAGGCCTTCAAGGGTCTGGTGACAGGTTTTCTCATAAGTCACATGATACTCTTATTTGCACAGTTTTTACTTATTTTTATTATTATATACATGGTAGGCCCTGAGCCCTAGGTGAGTTTGAAAAAACTTACCTCGGGGTCAATCATTGATCCAATTCCGGACTAGATACAAATTATTTGTTCGGAACGTTAGATTAACCCCTAATAAGGTTGAACATATAATCAGATTGACTATAGTTTGGGAGTATAGAACCCATATAAGATGTCAATTGTGTGTGTAATTCAGGCTTTATTAGCGGCGGCGGCCATAAACTGCGCCGAACTGGACGAACTGAATCGGAAGCTTAAATGCTCCAGGATGAAGTTGATGCCCTCTATAGAAGATTCAACAAGGCACAAGGTAGGTCAAAAGAAAATCCGAATACCTTTCCCCAAACACTGTCCATGTAGTTTTTGATAGTGTTTAATGTTCAAATAGCTTCCGCAAAAGAGGTGGAGAGGCTCAAGGCCGAGCTCCAACAAGCGAAAGACCAGGCGGCCATCGAGAGGGCAGCAGCCAAAGAAGCGGCGACTGCCCTCTCCGCCCTATGAGACACCAGTGACAAGCATGAGGCTCGTGTGGCGGAGGTCTAGCAAGAGCTCATGGATGCCAGCCAAAAGTGCAAGGCCCTTGAGTAGAGGGACAAGGAGAGCGCGGCCGAACTGTCCACACTGAAAACCAATCTTAAGAAAGAGCGGGTGGACAGGCAGTTCTCCGAGGAGCAGGTCCGCCAAGCGAAGGACCTAAATGGATGGAAAGCCATACTTACTACAGTGTGTCTTCAGGGATAGCAAATTTAAATTGCTTACCCAGGTGTGGCGTTCTTTAGGCTCCTCCTCTGATCTCCAGAAGAGCGTGGCAGACGCTAATCAGTTGTTCGCCTCGAGGGAAGAAGGAGACGAAGCTCGTCTATTCTGGGCACAGTTTGGAGCCCCTAAGAGCTCTCCTTTTCTCGTGGATCAGCTTATGGAGCTGCACCAGATGGCGGAGCCGGCTATGAAGGACCTCAACATCCACCTATGGCCCGGCAAGCCTCTACCAGGCATCTACTTTGGCCTGATGCAGAAGTTAATTGCAGCTTCGCCCCGCTTCGACACCATGAGGCACTCCTCCTACATCGAGGCAGTCTGGATGGCCCTTGCCAAGGCCAAGGTGAACTAGCTGGGGATGGATCTGATGAAGGTAGCCACTGCCCTGCCGCCTCCTGGGAAGGAGCATAGACGCCTCGAGCTATACTTCGCTAGAGTGATGGAAGGTGCTCAAGCGATAGCTTCTCAGTGCGCGAGCAATAATGTGTTCGAATGAATTGTAATGTGTACAAAGATTTTTCAACATTTTATGTTATAAGTTATTACGCTTTTATGCATTTGCATGCCTTTATAACTCCTATGTGGCCATTTGAAACTGAAAGATGCTAGTCACCGGCTTCATCCCCCATGTAGATACTACATGGGGTGTCTCTGCCAATGCACTGTAGTCTTTAGCCGAGTGATCGGAACCCGAAGGCGGTAGAGTGCGGCGGACTAGGCAATCAGACTATAGTGCCTTATTTCTTTCACTTAGCCATAGGGGCGCAAAAAGGACCGTGGGGGGTTAAGACTAGCCCCGGGAGTGTTGTGATGTTCAGATGAACCGCGGCTAAGGTTAGCATCACATGATTTGCATGGAAAGAAAACCCCTCGTGCAACGCAGAATATCCTGTGATCAGGATGTATGCATAATACTTCAAGCTCGGATTCAATGACCGGCTCTCCCATACTATGACAGTCAGTATTCGGCTTTCTCCCCTGAGGTGCTTGACCAGACTATCCGGAAACACAATCATAGGCGTTCTCCCTTTGCCCTTTTAGCCAAACGAGCAGAACGTAAAGGGGCAAGCACAGGAGCCGGGAAACCCAACTATTGACCCAAGACATAGTTCGGACCGATGCATATAAAGTGAACTCCGAGCCGCCAAACACATAATAAACTATACGTCAAGCAATTTGTTTGTAAGCTCGAGCCCCCTATGTATTATCCAGCTGTGTCGTAACATATCAAGCTAGGTCGCGAGAAGAGGGAGAAAAGGAAAACTTGTGCCAAAAAGGACAACCAAACAAACATGTACAATGATTGTGTATTTTTTTCAACAACTCTTATTACTCGGAGTGCCGAAGCAACTGCTTACAGGTATGTGAAGAAAGAGATTACAAGAGTGGTTGTACCAGGGGTCTTTGATTGGTGGCCTTACGTCCTTGATGTACCCTGTTGCTAGTTTACTGCTTATGTTTGGTTAATCGGTGAACGGATCTTGCAAAAAAGGTCTTGAAAAGTTGCCGAATTATGGATAACCTTTACACTGTTGGTGGGCCCTTAAATGGCCCTTGCATTGTGTCCGAAGACGTGTTGAATGGTAGTAGTCTAGTCCAGCCAGACTCCCACCTTTGTTTCCCCACCGCTGCCCATGGAATTTTAAGTGCAAAGTTGTGCCTTCTTGGCATGTACTTTGCTGGACCTAGGGGCGTGTGATGGGGGGCGAGTCCCTATTTGATGGGATAGAAAGGCTCTAACAATTCGGCCTGCAGCTGAGCTCGCTTGCTGACCTTGCGCACCTTTACGGCATATGCCGGAACTTGCAGATCATCTTTGTAACTAAATTTGGGCGCTAGGGCCAGCGCATGCTCCTCAGTTCGTAAAGATTGCTCCGTAAGTCCGTTAATAGTGATGAACCCTTTGGGGAAAGGCGTCTTGAGCTTGAGGTATGCATAATGCAGGACGACACTGAAACGAGGGAACGTTGTTCAGCCGAGCAGGGCGTGATAGCCACTGCGGAAGGACACAATGTCGAAGATCAAGTCTTCGCCGCGAAAGTTATTAGGCGAGCCAAACACAACTTCCTGGGTAAAAGAGCCCGTGCATCGGCCTTGAACACCTGGAATCACCCCTTTAAGGGTAGTGTTACTAGGTTTAATTCGTGATGAGTCTATGCCCATCTTTTTCACCATATCTGAGTAAATTAGGTTAAGGCTACTTCCTCCGTCCATTAGGACTTTTGTGAGGTGATACCTATAGCGATGATGGGATCTAGGATGAGTGCGGCCGAACCCCTGTGAAGGATACTGGTTGGGTGATGGCACCGATCAAAGGTGATCGGATATGCCGACCATGGTTATACTTCAGGGCCACGGGATCTATAGCATAGACCTCTCGAAGGGCGTGCTTCCTCTCCTTCTTGGGGTATATGGGTGGCATATATCATGTTACTATCTTGACTTCCACAGGAAATTTCTTTTGATTGCCACCAATTGGACCCCAAGGCTCATCCTCATCCTTCTTGTGAGGGCTCTTGCTTTGATCCTCGGGTGGGAGCTTGGCGACCTGTTTAACCACCCAGTAATTGCGGTGTGTGTGGTTGGCAGGCTTCCCTTGAGTCCCGTGGATTTTGCAAGGCCTTTCCATGATTTTTTCCAGCCGTGTGGATCCATCCCGATTGCCTTTAGGAGGCTTCTTCTGCTGCCCAAGACGGGAGTTGCGGAAGCTGGCGTTAACGGCCATATCATCGGCATCACTATTATTGTGCTGGCGCTTGTTCTTGTTGCGCTTGGGCTTCCCGTTACCATCCCGGACTTTGGAGTATCAATGCTCTTCGGAGTTGTGGCTGCGTCTTGCAAGCCAATTTTCTTTGCCCAGGCAAAAGCGGGTCATCAGGGAAATCAGGGTGGACATAATCTGAGGTTTATCCTTGCCGAGCTCGCGGGGCAACCATTCATCATGTATATTGCGTAGGAAGGAGGCTATTGCCTCAGCGTCCGGGAAATCGATGATCCGGTTCTTCTTAGCCAAGAACATATTCTAGAATTGCTGAGTAGACTCTCCGGTCTTTTTAATGATGTTACTTAGGTCGGAGGAATCCGGCGACCGAACATAGGTTCCCTGGAAGTTGGAGCGAAATGCATCCTCCAGGTCTTGCCACCATCTAATGGAGTTTTCGGGGAGGCTGTTTAGCCAGTGCCAAGCTGGTCCCTTGAGTTTAAGGGGGAGGTATTTGGTGGCGTGGAGATCATCTCCTCGATCCACGTGGAGGAGGAAGTCCTCGATCCATATGGTTTGGTCAGTTGTCCCATCGTATTGTTCAATGTTCAAGGGTTAAAACCCTCCGAGAACTGATGCCGCATCACCTCGTCTGTGAAACATAGCGGGTGAGAGGTGCCTCGAACCCGAGCTATGTCGTACCGATGATCGGTATTTGTTCTAGCTAGGTTACGTTCACTGACTCTGTTATCTCTTCGATCAAGCCATGGTATGTACCCATCCCGTCTATTGGGTGAGTATCCTCTTGAGCCATAGGTGGATCTTGTATGGCCAACTTTGTGATCAAAGTTATCTCGTAGGTTGAACCTGTCATTGGGATCTAGTGGCTCCTTTCCCTATCTTTGGGGTATTGCCGGTCTATAACCGGTGTCTTCAGCCATCCGATAACGCCCGCGAGGAGGGCGGTCTAGCTTGTCATATGGAGTATGTTTTGGAGACGGAGTATCGGTGAGCTCGTCGTCAAATTGCGTCAGTAGCCTTCTTTGTGGATAGCTCTTGGCCTGGTCCGATAGACCGGTACCATGTCCTTCCTTAGCTGAGAGGACTCTTGTCCATCGATCATTGAGGTCATCCTATTCAGCTTTAAGCTACCGTTCCTTAGTTTTCCGGCTGCACGCCGTCGCGATGAGCTGTTGTTTTAATAGTTCCTAATCTTCATGGTTATCAAGGATGTCCAAGTCATCGGCTTCCGGGATATCCTCCTCATTCATAGGGGGAGGTAGTTATCATCCTCGAAACCGTTGAAGTCGTCAGGGTTTCTCTGGTCCTCAGGCCTTTCCTGACCCTCTAACGGGTGTTCGGCGATATCAGGGTCGCCACGGTCCTAGGGGTAACTCCATCCCTAGTGCCGATAATAGCTTTCCTTCCCGTTTTGCCTTTGGACCACTGATGCGGTTTCCGATGCCTTGACGATGTGTTGCCCGACTTGTCGCCGTCATTGTTAGGCGTTTTGTTGCCATTAGGGAGGTCCACCATTTGGACGTCATATGTAGAAGTGGTAGTCCATCGCCTGGTGTTGACAGGAGTGTGAGCACAGTCCTGTTCATCCATGTAATCTGCCTCATTGGAGGCATAGTCCAGCATGTCGGTTAAATCTTCGACTGTGGCTATCAAGTCGGTGGTGGGTGGGTCAAAAAATTCGTCCCTACCCATACTGTAACCGATCTGAGCGTACATAAGGACCGAATAGTTGGAAATTTCCATTGACGACATCCAATCTAGGGCTTCGTCGAACATCGAGGGCTCGATCAGGTTGTACCGTTCAGAACTTTTGGAGTTGACCTCCGATATGTCCGAACGAGAAGGATGTTTGGCAAGAATAAGTGTCCGGCCATCCGACACTATGGCCGGTTCCGGACCAGGGGCAGGAACACCACCATGGTTAACCGCGTTGGTGTGACCGAAGAAGGAACTCGAGGTTAGAGGCTCAAAGTTTTCAGGCGTGGCAAGTGAAGTTGTGAGTCCGGTTAGTGACAAGTTCCCCCGAGGATCCACGAAGAACGCTAGGTTCCCGAATCGGACTTGTTGCTCAGGGGGGAAAGCTCTCGACATGGCCTAGATGGTCGGTCGGGTCGGCATGAAGCAGACCTCTTCGTTGATCACAAGGTGAGACATCGGTCCCTTAAGCGATCATAGAGGAACTCTCAATGAATTCACCAATATAGGTGTCAAAACCGGAGGATCTTGGGTGGGGGTCCCGAACTATGAGGCTAGAACCAATGGTAACAGGACACGAAGGGGACAAAGATTTACCTAGGTTCCTATGGAGGTAATACCCTACGTCCTGCTTGGGTGTATTGATGATACGGGGTTACAGAGTTGATCTACCTCGAGATCGCAGAGCTAACCCTAGATGAGTTGTTCTATATCCCAATAACCTAAAACCCTCTGGCTTATATAGACGCCGAGGGTATCTAGGGTTTACATATGGTCGATTACACGCCGAAGAGATAAACATGCCTATTCTCTACATCAAACGTGGAACACAAGCCGTACTCCCCGAATCTTCCATTTTGGATATAAGATCTTCAATGAATCACGTGTTAGGTAAGTGGCCCATACCGGCCGGCCCATAGAATTAGGTCGGCCTCCCGAGGACCCATTAATCAAGGACTCCCTCGGACGACACAGCTTCCGGGCATCTTGATGACTTTTTTGCCCGGGTGCGGGGTAGCAGAGTATCGCGTTGTACGGGAGGTGGATGTGGGCGATGTCGAAGTCGACCTGCTCGGTGTGGAAGCTGGGGCGTGTGCCGAAGGTGACGGGGTGGCACACCTGCCCCACGGGGGCGATAGATCCCTCGGCCACCCCGATGAAGGGCCTTGAAGGCATGATTCGATCGCGGGGTAGCTGTAGCGCATCGAAGGCCTCCACGGAGACGATGTTGAGGTTGGTGCCACCGTCGATGAGGCTGCTGGAGACAACCACGCCTCTTATGGTGGGCATGCACAACATGGGGAGCGCTCCGGCAGCTGTCGTCGTCTTGGGGTGGTCGTCTGGGACGAAGGTGATGTCAATCTCCGGCCACACGTGGGGCAGCGTGAGCTCTGGCTATGGCCGAACTGCTGCTACGTGGTGGAGGAACTTCTTGACCTGGCGGTTGGAGGAGGACATCTGCGACCCACCGAGGATGCAGGCGACCGCGGAGCCAGCCCCGTGCACGCCGGTGCAACCGCACGTCGAGGACCGGCTGGTGTCGAGGATCTTGCCCGCCATCGGGTTGCCAAACCAAGGCTTGACTGTTGCTGCAAGAGGGGAGGCTTTGACACGCCCCCTACCTGGCATGCCAAATGTCGGATTTTAGGCTCAGCAAAACCCTCAAGGTTCGAACACAGGGGCGTGTGCGAAGATCCCCTGTAGCCTCGCCCTACCTAGTTCGCTGCTCGATGGGTACCACGGTAAACTCTCACGATGAAGAGGAAGAAGATGGACACGGTAGTTTACCCAGGTTCGGGCCGCTATGAAACGTAATACCCTACTCCTACTTTTGTGGATTGCCTCTCGGGGAGGTGTGGTGGAGGAACTAGTAAAGTGGTCTCGAGCCTCACGATGGGACTCGAGTGGTGTTCTTTGCTCTCTGCCTTGTCTCGTGGATCGTCGGGTGGCTCCGTCGTGAATCGGATCCCCCTCTATGGTGTGACCTAGCCTCTATATATAGAAGAGGCTCGGGTCCTCTTCCCTTATCACAATGGCGCGAAGGGATCCCACAATGTCCAAATTTGAAGGGGGATAGGAGTACATCCCCGCCCTGTCCAAAGGTGTTCTTTGCCTGCAAAGTGAATGCCGAAGATGCACTGGTGGGATCGGCGATGACATCCGCCCTGTGGGGCTTGTGGTCGTGGTCTTGTTGCATTGGAATGGGAACCTTTGGGAAGTGCTTCGGGAACTCACGTACGTCCTTGGTCCCTTTGCACCAAAGGGGAAACTACACCGCCTGGCGCGCTTGCGCCTACCTGTCCTTCCCAACGTCATCTTTGACTCCTGAGGCCGGGTTATGCATAGAGACCTTCGCTGCTCCCGAGGGGGCCTGAGAAGGCCCATCCTTCATGGTCCTAGCGTCGTTCTTCCTTGCGAGCATGTGGACCTCACTAGGGCCTTGTTTTGGACGGAGCCGCACCTGGCCTCGTCTGGCTGACAAAGTGGGCCATGCCCTGGGCCGCAGGCAGGCAAGGCTGGGTACCCGCGTTCCCAGTATGCCTACAGAATTCGTCGTTGATTTGCAATATTGTGATATTCGAGTCTACCCACACTTCAAGCTGTTGTATCCCCATTGATGCCGCCATTCGTAGTCCATGCAAGAGTGCTTCATATTCCGTCGCTTTGTTTGAGTCAGCGTACATGATCTGAAGTACGTATCAAACATTGTCTCCGGTGGGAGATGTGAGGATGACTCAAGCTCCAAGTCCGATGAGGGCTTTAGATCCGTCGAAATACATTGTCCAATGGGCGTACGTCCTATACACTCTAGGGAGTTCGGCTTTTGTGTTTCGGTGAGCCAACATCTAAGATTTAATAGCTCGGCATGGCTTGTAGGTGATCTCGAATGGAAGGAGTTTGATAGCCCAATTGGCTATTCAGCCGGTGGCGCCTCTGTTGTTGATTTTGTCATTAAGGGGTACCTCGGATATCATAGTGACCGCAAACTCTTGAAAATAGTGGCGGAGCTTGCTGATGCCATGAATACCATGTAGGCTATCATCTAATAGTGCAGGTATATGCATTTGCATGGCATGGGCACCTTAGATACGTGGTGGACCGGCTTTTGTATTAGGAGTTTGTGACCCTCGGCTTCCCGTTCTATGACGAGGACCGAGCTGACCACTTGATTGGTGGCCGAGATGTACAATAACATCGGCTCTCCAGCACCAGGTGCTTCTCAGGTGGGATTGCTGGCTACCAGCATTTTAATCTCCTCCAGGGTGGTTGTTGCCTCGTTAGTCCATTGGAAGTTCTTGGTACATTTGAGCAGCCTACAAAGGTGCAAGGATTTTTCTCCAAGTCAGGAGATGAAGCGGCTCATGGTCGTGATACAGCCTACTAGTCTTTGGACGTGTTTTATCTCCATGGGAATAGAGAGTTGGGACAGGGCTCATATCTTAGTGGGTTGGCCTCTATTCCCCTATGTGAGACAATAAATCTGAGTAGTTTGCCAGCCGGGACTCCAAAGACACACTTGTCCAGATTAAGCCGTATGTCATATTCCCGTAGGCTGGTAAATGTTTATCTGATGTCATCTACCAATTGGCCAGTATGTTTAGTCTTGATGAACACGTCGTCCTCATAAGCCTCGACTCTTTTGCCAATTTGCTTTGCCAGGCATGTTTGAATCATGCGTTGGTATGTTGTGTGTGTGTTCTTAACCCGAAAGGCATTGTGTTGAAGCATAATGGCCTATAGGGGGTGACGAACGCGATTGCGGCCTAATCGGATTCCTTCATTTTTAACTGATGGTATCTAGAGTAAGTGTCGAGGAAGCACATCGAGTCATGTCCGGCGGTTGCATCAATGATCTAGTCTATGCGAGGTAAAGGAAAAGGATCTTTGGGACAGGCTTTATTGAGGTCTCTGAAGTCGACGCATAGCCGCCAAGATTTGTCCTTCTTGGGCACCATGAGCAGGTTTGCTAACCACTCGGGTGTTTGATTTCTCTCTTGAATCCGGCTTCGAGTAATTTAGCAAGTTCTTCGCCCATAGCTTGACGCTTTGTATCGGAGAATTGGCGCAGAGCATGTTTGATGGGTTTGAAGCCTTCTATTATATTTAGGCTATGTTCTGCCAGCCCCCGTGGGATTCCCGACATATATGAGGGATGCTAGGCGAATATGTCCCAGTTTTCCCATAGGAATGCACATAGTGCTTCGTCGACCACGGGGTCCAGCTGCGCTCCGGTGGACGTTGTTTTGATGGGGTCCATTGGATGGACCTGGAATTTGATGGCTCATCTGCTGGTTTGAAGGATGTGGACTTCGGCCGCTTGTCGAGGACCACATCGTCCTTGTCCAAAATGGAGCGGAGAGTCTCGGCTAGTACCGCAAGGGCTAGGGATGCTAGTTTATTTTCAGCCCGGAGAGCCTTGTTGGGGTCGCTGGCAACTGTGATTACGCCGTTGGGCCATGGCATTTTGATATTCATATACCCGTAATATGGTACTGCCTGAAATATTGTGAAGGAGTCATGTCCTAGGAGGGTGTGGTAGCTGCTGTGGAAGGGCACGATGTGGAAAAGGAGTTCTTCGGATATGTTCTCGGGTCAGCAGAATACTACATCGAGTGTTAGTCGTCCGGTACAACATGCTTCTTTTCCCGGGACAATCCCCCGGAAGGTGCGGTTGCTTCAATAGATGCGCGATGGAACTGCCTTTTATCCAGTGTGTCCTCGTAGATGAGGTTTAGACCGCTGCTGCCATCCATTAGTACATTATTTAGCCTGAAACCATCTGCTATGGGGTTTAAGACCAGGGCGGCCGGTGTTCGGTCTGTGCTAGATATCAACTAGTATGCTTCGCCAAAAGTGATTGGAGTATCTGTCCATGAGTTTTAAGCCGCCACGTGGTGAATTCGATGGAGCTCTCAAAATCTCTTTTCCTTTTATTTCTGGAAGAAAAAGCTCGTAGATCGTTAGGATCTCCACATTTTGCTCGGGTGGCTCTGTCGATCTATGGTCCGGTGTTGGAGCCCCAAGTATGATTTATCCACTCTTCACGACTTGTCTGACAACCCAACATTCCCGAAGGCTATGGGTTGGGTTTATGTTTAGGAAGACTAAGTGTATTGGGCATGGATTTTCCAGTACCCCGTTGAGGACCGTTCTAGCACGTGTGTGGGTTTTGTTCATTTTCTCGGCGGGCTTGGGTGTGATCGGCCATTGCGGGGGTTGATACATCTGCAACGTATATATAATTTATGAAGTATTCATGCCATGTTTACAATAATTCTCTATGATTTTGGTATTATTTTATTAGAAATAACCCGGAGTGATGCTGTTTTCAGCAGAACTACTATGGTGTCGTTTTTTGTGCACAGGTAAAAGTTCTCGGAATGGGATTTTACGGTGATTTTTTATGGACCAAAAGAGACCCCCGAAGCACAAGAGTTGGGCCAGGAAGTGGATGCGGAGGCCACAAGCCTGCTGGGCACCCCCCTAGGTCACGCCCCTATGTCTTGTGGACTCCTTGAGCACCCCCTTGATGTGAGACCAACGCCAAAAATTCTTATAGATACTAAAACCTCAAAAAAGAAACCTAGATTGGGAGTTCCACCGACGCAAGCCTCTATAGCCATGAAAAACCAATCGGGAGCCCATTCCGGCACCCTGCCAGAGGGGGAAACCAGCATCGAAGTCCATCTTCACCATCCCGCCGGTCTCCATGATGAGGAGGGAGTATTTCACCCTCAGGGGTGAGGGTATGTACCAGTAGCTATGTCTTTGACCTCTCTCTCTCATGTTCTTGAGATGGCACAATCTTGATGTACCACGAGGTTTATTGATATAACTGAATCATATGGAGTTTTCCCCTCTCTATCTTCTTGTGATGAATTTGAGTTTTGCCTTTGAAGTTTTCTTATCGGATCGAGTCTTTAAGGATTTGAGAACACTTGATGTATGTCTTGTGATGGGATATCTGTGGTGACAATGGGATGTTCTATTGATCTACTTGATGTATGTTTGGTGATCAAGTTGCGGGTTTCGTGACCTTGGGAATCTATGCATAGGGGTTGGCACATGTTTTCATCTTGAATCTCCGGTAGAAACTTTGGGGCACTCTTTGAAGTTCTTTGTGTTGGATTTAACATGATGAATCTGAAATTGTGTGATGCATATCGTATAATCAAGCCCATGGGTACTTGTGGTGACAATGGAGTATCTAGGTTATATTAGGGTTTTGGTTGATGTGTGTCTTAAGGTATTATTTTAGTACGAACTCTAGGGATGTTCGTGACACTTATAGGGATAGCTCTTAAGATTGATCGGAAGAGATAACTTTGAGGTGGTTTCGTACCCTACAATAATTTATTCGTTAGTTCTCCTCTATTTGTGACTTTGGAGTGAACTCTTTGTCGCAGGAGAGGTATTTACAGATGATTCAACTATATTAGTATTCTTGAGAGAAATTGCACTAGTGAAAGTATGAACCCTAGGCCTTGTTTCTAAGCATCACAATACCGTTTGTCATCACTTTTATCATTAGTTATATTGCTGCTTTTATATTTTCTTATTACAAAAACCTATATCTACCATCCATATTACACTTGTATCACCATCTCTTCACCGAACTAGTGGACCTATACAATTTGCCATTGTATTGGGTGTATTGGGGACACAAGAGATTTCTTGTATTTGATTGTATGGTTGTTTGAGAGAGACCATCTCCATCCTACGCCTCCCACGGATTGGTAAAACTTAGGTCATCCACTTGAGGGATAATTGCCACTATCCAACAAAACTTTGTGCTTGGAGGCCCAACACGAGTCTACAAGAAGAAGGTTGCATAGTAGACATTACGGGTGCGCATTGTCTCCGGATTCCTTTATGTTGTTTGGATTGGACAGCTCGGCGAAGGTTTGAATTCGGCACCGGGGTAGGGCATTGAGGATTCCTTCTTCATGACAGTTGTGTTGGAAGGCGTTGATCATGTTTTGTTCACTGTAGCCCCTTGCCCTATTTTTTTGTGGAGGAATCTGGCCCAAAAGCAATGGAATATTCTCCCAATTACAGGCCCAATGAGCCGAACTCTTTGGCGTCTCTCGAAGAATGCTCGAGTTGGGTGGTGGGCGAGGTTGAATTTCGTATTCCCTCAAGATGTGAATCCAAGACTTTATAGGACTCAAGGTTGAGGCCTTTATGATTTATGTGCCGGATCTGCGATGAGCACCAATTTAATCTTGGGATGAGCTAGAGCTTCTGGGTACTCTAAGAGGCTCGGGTGATCCGCGACCATTATGTAAACCGTTCTTAGTTCGGACGGCTCGAGCGGATAACCCTTGGCTGGAAACTGAATGGTGACCACCACACGCGTGATGGGTGGGTGTGGATTTCTCTGTCATCGCTCCTGAGTTTGACTCAATTTTAGATCGATCGTTGACCTTTCTCATGGATTGGATCTGGCCAAGAAGCCCGCGCAACAACGGGATCTCAACAGGATCCTCAATGTTCGAGTATCCGGAGTCAATCCGCGACACTATTGCCCTGGGATCGTCTAAGGACGCTCCCGGGTTATATTCGACTGGGACAGATCTGGATGTGTCAGCCAGGCCAGGCCTGAGGGTCGGACGAGAGATGATGACCGCCATGGTGTTGGGGTCTATGGGTCTTGGATCTGAAGCCTTAGGGCCCGTGGGCTCTATAGAGAGTTAGGGGCGTTGCAAGCACTAATTTCCCCCAGGGGTCAGTCGTGAACTCGAGGGTCCCGAACCTTACTTCCTGGCCGGGGGTGAAACCTTTGACATAACCAAGGGGTTCAGCCATATTGGCATGCCGAGCGATACTGCTGAGCGCGATGACATGCTCGGGGACCAATTAGTCCCCACCATAGATTTCTTCACTGATGATTGGATGCCCCATCAACCCTTCCGACCAATTGGTGCTTTCTCAATGAAAGCACCAATGTCTATGTCAAGACCAAAAGGTCTCGGGTAGGGGTTCCCGAGTTGTGGACCTTAGATCGATGGGTAACACGTGAGGAAGGAGATAGTGTTTACCCAGGTTTGGGCCCTCGTGACGAGGTAAAACCCTACGTCATCCTTGATTATATTGACGTGGATGATAATTATAGAGTTGATCTACCTCGAGATCGTCTAAGATTAACCCTAGATGAGTTCACGTGCCCTCTACGAATGGACCCTCTGGTTTAGATAGATGCCAGGGGTCCCTAGGGTTACACACAACTGACCTTTTATAGGGAATAGATAAGTAGATCCCATCTTCGGAACATGGAAACCACGCCATTTTCAGAGCTTTCCTTCCTGGACACGGGATCATTCATAGTTTGGCCTTCGACAGAGCATCCCAACAAGTCGGCTCATGAGGAATGAGCCTTCGGCCTGATGACCCCTTAGTCCTGGACTCCCTCACCGGTCTTGGTGTCTACTGGAGAGAAGAGGGGGAATAAACAATAAATATAAAGAAGTCAAATTAATCACGATGCATGACATGGTAATATGTTGTGTAAGGGGTGACCTAGTCTAGTGCTACGCATTACAGATGGAGCAGGAAAATATTCGTGGATATTTCCCAGGCTTTAGTTAATTATTGGGCAAACGATCCAGAGGGGAAGGTTCTAAGTTTGTAGTGTTAGGGGCATTTTATAGGCATGTGGATGGCATATTCGGATTCATTATATTTTTCTAAGAAACTTTCATATATACATTATTTTCATCTGAGTTACGTTTGAAATTATATGAATTTTCAAAGCTTTAAACAATTTCTGGATTTTTTGTATTCAAAATATTTCAGAAATAAAAGATCAAAGCTCTGTGTACACTGAAGTGTACCCCGAGGGGTGCAACATGGATTGAAATTGGGCCCAGTTGACTAGATAAACTACCCAGTCAGCAGAGGCTGACTGGTGCACCGAGCTGCTGACTCAGCAACTGACTGGGTCAGCCTTATCCATTAGAACAGTGTCAAGCCCCACATGTTAGTGACTCATAGTGGTTTAATTAGCAGTTAAACTTAATTAATGGGTAGGTTAGAGGTGAGGCACGTGTGTCAGTGGGGTTTAGGACGTAGTTAGTGACTAATTAGCCATAGATGGCTTGGGCCCGCATGTCAGTTGGTTAGGGATTGGTTAGTGGCCCGGGCCCACCTAGCAGTAGCACGGGCTCGGTGGCGTGCCGGCGGCGAAGCGCCGACACGGCTCGGGCTTCGCCGGAAATCGCCCTCCGAACACCAAACGAGGCGCGGGAGCTGGCATTCGAAAGGGTCGCATTCTATGGTGGTGGTGGCAGCGCTGGAGATGGTTGGCAGCAACGATGACGTCAAGTTCAACGATGGTCGAAGCTCTAGCACATGCGATGACAGTGTTGTAGCATGAGGCGGACGTCCCCGAGGGAACGAGCAGTATCTCATGGAGACTTGACCACGTCGGTGTGCTCGGTTGATGCCGATGGTGGCTAGAATGACGCCAACAACGAGCAGAGGGGAGGGGCTGTCGGGAGCTCACCAAAATGCCGCGTGCAGGGCATGACAGTGAGCGATGGAGGGCTTGGCGGCACCAGGGAGCTTCCCTCGGCCCGTTCACATGCTCGAAAGAGAAGGATTGTGGCCCTAGCTACGGTGGCGATAGAACAGGCGGTGACGAGCTCACGGTGCGGCAGAGGTGAGCCAGGAGGAAGCATAGGGGAAAGGAGGAAGAGCTCACCAAGGAGGCACACGAGGACCCGACAAAGAATTTGGAGTTGCAAGCCGACCAGAATTCGTCGACGGTAGTCAGCGGAAGCAGAGAAAGAAGACGATGCGGGGCGCGGGGATGACGCTCCCCGGCTCCAATACGGTGGGCAGAGTCGACGCAGATGATGACGATGCTCCTCATGGATGCCTTTGTGCGGCGTGGGTAGGCTGGTCGTCGCAGCATCGCCACAGCGATGCGACTTATGTCTACTATGCAACTTAAATCTTGTAGACTATGTTGGGCTCCAACCACAGAGTTTTGTAGGTCAGTAGCAGTTTTCCCTCAAGTGGATGACCTAAGGTTACTAATCTGTGGAAGGTGTAGGATGAAGATGGTCTCTCTAAAACAATCCTACAATCAAATACAAGAAATGTCTTGTGTCTCCAACACACCCAATACAATGGAAAATTGTATATGTGCACTAGTTGAGCGAAGAGATGGTGATACAAGTGCAATATGGATGACAGAAAGAGGTTTTTGTAATCTGAAAATATAAAAACAGCAAGGTAACAAGTGGCAAACAACAAGCAAAACGTTGTATAAATTCTTGGAAATAAGGCCTAGGGTTCATACATTCACTAGTGCAATCTCCCAATAATGCTAACATCGTTGAATCATATGATCATCCATCAACGTGCAACAAATAATCACTCCAAAGTTCCTATCTATCGGAGAAAAATGAGATGAAATTGGTGTAGGTAGTAGAACCACCTCAAAGTTATTATTTTCGATCAATCTTTTGAGCTATTCTTATAAGTGTTTGTCATGGTTTCGTCACGGCAGATGCCATAGGTAGGCTTATCGAGAGGGGCCGAAGGACGGAAGCGGGCTCTGGGAGCGGGATTAGGCACAAGCGGTGGGGGACACGCGATGTACCCAGGTTCGGAGCCCTTCGTGGGAGGTAACACCCCTAGTCCTGCTTGGTCTAGTTGAGACAATGGTCGAGTTACAATGACGTTCCTTGAGGTGTATGGATCGTGGAGGAAGAAGGAGCTAGCCTGCTCTTCTTCCTCCCTACATGCGTGTGTATGGAGTGGATGTGGAGGGAACTCAGAGATCAGTCGACCCCTTGCGTCAGGGTGGCCCAGCGGGTTTTACAGGCCAACCCCGGATTACAATACAAATAGAAGGTCAAAGGGGGCCCCCAGCTGGCAGCCTCTCTGGCCAGCTACAGGGGCCGCCGGCTGTGGGGCCCTGTCACCGGTAGGTCCTTCTGGCTGAAGGGTCCCGTCAGGAACCAGCGGGGCCCGCACGGCGGGTCCCGACACCGGTCATCATGGCACGGGCCGCCCCTTGTGGCGTCGTCTTGCGGCGGCTGGCCGGGGCCAGCGGTATGGCTGGCGACCCTGTAGCCATGTCGGAGCAGGTAATGGAGTGGTTTGGGTGTGCCGGCACTGTTGGAAGCCCGGTCACCATCCACTAGGGTCAGAGGCCCTGACGCCTTTGCTATGGCCATATCGGCGCTGACCCCCGATGGGATGGGGGCCACTGTTGCCACGAATGCCCTGACGATGGTATCCAATGCGCGGCCGGCTGGGGGGCCAGGCAGCCACGCCCCCAGCCGGCCGGCATGTCGTAACCGGCGGGGCGTACCGGCAGGCCGCTTCTGGCAGGGCGTAGCCGTACCGCAGGGGGAGGCCGCCTGCCCTTTGATTGCGTCAGAAGGCTGGGGAAAGGGGGCGCTTGAGGCTACCCCGGGGCTCATTCCTGCACCACGGGCTGCCTTGAGAGTCGAGCGAAGCCGGCAAGTGAAGGCCAGCTCCACAGCCGGGCGACGCTTCGCGCGCCGCCTTAGGTTCCCCACCGGGTAGAGGAGACGTGCCATGCGGCGGAAAAGACCGGTCGGAGGGGCGGGGCCCTCCGCGACCGCAGCCTCGACCCGCGCGTAGGGATCCTTTACGGCACGGGGCGGACGGTTGGCGCTCCCGAGCGCCACGATAACCGCCCCGCACGCCGCGGGAATCGCGGGGGTCGTGCGCAATGAATCCAGCCCCTACGATCACCCGCGCAGGGTTTAAATGTCGAGAGGGGGGAGGCAGATCGACCCGTTCGCTCCCCCTGCCGTCGCATCGCCTTCGTCGTCTTCCTTCCCCCGCCACGAGAGAGAGCAAGAGCAAAGAACAGGAAACCAGGGCACGCGAGCAGGCTGCGCCACCATCCACCGCCAAAGAAATCTCGGGCCACCGCCGAGCTCACGCGCCCATCGTCACGACCGGACGCCCCCTCGGAGACCATGGATGAAACCTTCGTCGAGCACCTTCGCCACCGCCGCAACCTCCTGATGGAGGAGCACTTGGAGGCACGCCCAGCCAGGCCGGAGAACTCCCCGGCACCGCGGGAGGGCGAGGTGGTTGTCTTCGCCGATCACTTCCTCCGTGGGCTCGGGCTTCCGGCGAGCGCCTTCTTTCGTCGCTTCCTAACGCAGTTCGGCCTGCAGCCGCACCACCTTCCTCCCAATGCCGTCTTGCAGCTGGCGGCGTTCGTCACCCTCTGCCAGGGGTACCTGGGGGTTGAGCTGAGGCTTGACCTCTGGTGCCATCTCTTCTTCCTCAAGCGACAAACGACAAAGGATCCGGTGACAAAACAGATGGTGATGACCGCCTGCGGAGGCGCCATGACCCATATCCGCAAGGGGACCGGCTTACTGAAACTCCTGCTGCACAAGTCGGTGACGCGCTAGCAACGGGGATTCTTCTACGTGAAGAACGCAAAGCCGGAGGAGGACTACATCAACCTCCCCGACTTCGCCAACCACCCGTCGACCGCGATGCTGAACTGGCAGGCGATTGCGCCTCCGACGCCCGAGACAACGGACCGGCTCTGCGAGCGGCTGCTCATGATGACCGGGTCGGAGGGGCTGAAGGCCACAGATCTGCTGGCCGTGATGGTGGCGCACCGGGTGCAGCTGCTGCAGCGCCTACTGCACCTCATCTGCCAGATGGGGGACGCCATGACCCCTGCCGGCTCTCCACCAAGGAGATGAAACCGGCCTACGTGGCGAGGAGGGTGAACGACATTTCGACGGCAAAGATGGCGGAGGGCGAATGGCCATGGGGGAAAACCCCATACAGCTGGAGCCGCCCGGCACCGCGGGTAAGTGTCTAGCCACATCCTTCCCCCCATCTTCTTTCAAAGGTAGTACCTCTCCCCCCTTTAGTCTGGCAGCACGCCGCCGGGCCCACCCGCCGCTTTTCCTGTTGTTGCAGAACTACGGGGAGCCGGCCCCTGACACGGCGGAGTCGGACCCTGAGGAGGTCGAGGACGCCGACGACGTGGAGTCGGCTGACTCTGAGCGAGCCGACGCGTCCAAACCGGAGACGCGGAGACGTAGACCGAGGGGGCTGAAGAGGCCGAATCGACGATTGAGTCTCCTCCCCAGACGCACCTACGGGACTGGACCGATGATGATGCTGAGGCAGAGACGTCGTGTGTTGTAGAGGCTCCGGGGAAGCCCGAGACTTTGGAGGACGAGGTCATGGCACCGCGGAGGTGCCAACCTCGAGCCGGTGGCGGCTTCATCCGGGGAGGCCCAGACGCGGACGACAAGGGGAAAAGGCCGGCCGCCACCAAGCCGGCACCCAATCGTGCATTGACCGCGCAGCCGGGCGGCAGTCGTGGAGGCGGGGGAAGAAGAAGAAGGTCGCCCAGGCAGGACCCATGAGGAGGGCGGTCCCTGTCGTCACCGGGTAAGTCCACCTCATCCTCCACCTTGGTCCGTTCTGCCTTCCCCCTAGTCCCTTACTTCGTCGTTACCAGGGAGGCACGCGCCCTAGGGAGGACCCCTGGTGGCGGGACGGAGAGGGCAGCGCCGTCGACGGCTGCCGAGGAGAGGGAGTTCCAGACGTGGCTCGACCTCGAGGTGGCCGAGCGGGAGCGGCATGTCGAGGAGCTCCGCCCATGGGAGGAAGCGGCAAAGAGGCGAGGGGGAGCCAGCGGGGAGGCCGCTAGTGGAGCGTGGGAGCCGTTCCCCTTCCTCTAAGGAACCAACGGGGATGCCACTGGCGGAGCATGGGAGCCTTTCCCCCGCGGCCGGGAGAAGAGGTCGAAGGGCCCCACGGCCCCGGGCGAAGGACGGAGGCAAGCGCGAAGGCCGCGGAGCACGAGGCTGACATGGACTGCGCTGCCGCCTACCCAGTGGCGGGCGACGTGCCGCCGGGGGCGGAGGTACCGGCCCCGTAAGTGCCAGCACCGGGCTTGCCAGGTTCGGAGGCGCCGGTTCTGGAAGCGTCGGCGCCAGAGGCGCCAGCTCCAGAGGTTCCGACGACGAAGGCGAGTCGGCCTGGAGCTGCCAGAGGCGGAGTGTCGGAGGTGGGGGCCGCGATGGCCGGGGAAACGGCCGCCGCAAGTGCGTCGATGGTGGACCCCGACGCGACGGTGATAGGAGTGGCCGGTCCCATCGTGGTCTCCAACAAGGGAGGACCCGCAGACGGAGGCCGGCCACAGCAGACTTGCGCGGCGGCTGGGATCTCGGCACCTGGCAGACTGTCGAGCGCCCTTGGGGCGGCAGTGGCCGCCATTGTCGAAGCGTTTGCCGCTTGCCACGCCCAGGCGACGCAAGACGCTCGGGCCACCAACGACCGGCTGGTGTGCTCGGAGCAGGCGGTCATGGTGAGTTTCTTCTTTCCTTCTTATCTTGATTTGTGTTTTGCCGTCTTTTCCAGTGGGGACGCGCCAGCGCACCCACTAGGTGTAGCCCTCGAGGCTCGAGCCGGCTGTGGTGTAGGCGGGTCGATCCTAAAGCTATGCACTCTTATTGTTTTGCAGGCAGCGCATGACCGCCGGGTGGCTGCATACAACACCCTAGTGGGGTTGTACCGAGGAGATGAAAACCGGCTCGCCGTCATGTCCGCGGACTTGCGAGGTATGTGCTCTTGCGATCTTTCAGTGGGAGCGCGCAAGCGCACCCACTGGGTGTAGCCCTCGGGAATCAGGTCGGCTGCCCCGGAGGCGGGCTGAAGCCTTTCTGACAACAGCAGCTTCTTCTTATGTAGCTACCCACGCCAAGACGGTCTACCTCCGGCACCAGGTGGTGCGCCTTTACGAGGAGCGGGAACTCCTGACGACAGAGCGCGACCGACTCCGTGGGGAGGCGGACCAGGTGAAGGCGGAGCGAGAGGGCCGCAAGGCGGCCCATCGCCAAGCGTTGGCGGACCAAGGGGCGGCCCTTCTTCGAGAGGCGGAGGAGCGGGAGAAGGCTCTTCGCGAGAGGCTAGAGGCCAAGGACGCCGCGCTAGCCAAGGCGGCCGAGGACGCGCAGGCGACCCGGGATGAGCACGAGCGCCGGCGCCAGGAGTGGTGAGCCAGGGAGGTGCAACTACAGGAGCAAGGGCACGAGGTGGATCAGATGCTGCACAGTATGCTTCTGTTGCCTTATTCTTCTCGCCCCTTCCTTCTGGGTTTTCTGGCTTGCCTCCGCGCTCATCACTTGTCTTCTTCTTAGGGCTTTTCCCCGGCACGCAGGAGATCGCGGAGGCGGCCGTGGAGGCCGACCGTGAGGCCCGGCGGGCGCGAGGAGAGGCCGTTGGGCCGCTTGCCCATGGACCCTGGACGAGGTGGGGATCAACGCCGAGGCGCGTCTGTCGGAGGTGGTCCGTGCCCTAAGGCGGCTCCAAGCAGCCGGCATGGTGTTGGTCCGCACGCTTTGGCCCGGCGCGGCGGAGCCGGGTTCCATGAACCGGCTATCGAGGTGCCTGGAGTTTGAGACCACGCGGGTGAATGCCTAGAGGGCCTCCGCGGCACGTGCCGGCACGGGCATGGTGCTCCGCATTGCTAAGTCGTGGTACCCCGAGCTAGACTTGGGTTTGCTCACGGCCCAGCATGCTGGCACCGACGCAGAGTTGGAGGCGGTGGCTGATGAGATGCTGGTGAGGGCGAGCAACCTTGCATCCTTCGCCGTGTGGGATGAGTATGTCCCGGAGCGCGGGGCGGACGGCGTGGTGGTCCCGGAAAACCGGTATGGGATCGCCCTGGATGACCCGGAGGGGAGCGCCGCCGAGATGGCCGATGGAGAGTCCGACACCGATGACTATGCCGAGTCCGAGCCGCCTCCGGATGCGGGGGCGAGGGCTTCTACCTCAGCCGCCCCGGAGGTGCCGGCCTCGGAGGCGCCAGAGCGACTGGCTCCCGAGGCGTGAGCACCACCGGCTATAGAGGCGTCAGCACCGGAGGAGGGCCGGGCCGAAGCTGCCATCACTTAGGACTTTCTTTCCTGCATTTTTGTTTTAGACTAGAATTCCACCCACCGGGGGTGTATATGTAATGAACTCGTGGCCGTGTGCCTTTTATTGTTATGACTTACGCCATTTGCTCTTAAAAAAGAAAGTGCATGCTGGCCTCCTCGAGGAGGTCGACGCCATCTTCCCTTGCCTACCTCGCATCCTTCTCAGTGTACAGGGTGACCCGAGGCGAATCGAACTTGATGTCGATGGGGATGATCGCCTCGGACCAATAAAGGAGAAAGAATGGAGTGTAGCCGGTCGACCGGTTGGGTGTGGCCTGAAGGCTACAAAGGACAGCCGGCAGCTCCTTGACCCGACAGTCGGTCGACCGGACCAGTGGTGTCACAAGCCGGGGCTTGATGCCGGACAGGAGCATGCTGTTTGCCCTCTCAGCATGGCCGTTTGACTGCGGGTGGGCGACGGCCGCTAGGTCGAGCCGGATGCCCCACCTCGTGCAGAAACGTGCTAGCGCGTCCTTGGCGAAGTTCGTTCCGTTATCGGTGATGATGCTGTCGGGGACGCCGTAGCGTACCGTGATGTCCTCGATGAACCGGACGACCGTGAGGCCATCCAGTTTCTTGATTGGCCGGGCCTCGATCCACTTGGTGAACTTGTGGACTGCTACCAGCAAATGTGTCATGCCGCCCATGCGGTCTTGAAGGGTCCCACCATGTCCAGACCCAAGACGGCGAAGGGCCACGAAAGGGGGATGGTCTGGAGAGCACTAGCCGGAAGATGGCTCTGCACGCTGAAGCGCTGGTAGGCCTCGCACTTGTCAACGAGTTCCTTGGCCGCCTCCAGAGTAGTCGGTCAGTAGAAACCGTGGCGGAATGCTTTGTCCACCAAAGACCTGGAGGCGGCATGATGCCCACACTCACCCTGCTGGATGTCGAGCAGGATTTCTTGCCCTTTCACCGGCTCGACGCAGCGTTGGAAGACGCTGGTGGTGCTGTGATGAACAAACTCATGGTTGATGATACTACAGGACGGGGCCCGACGCTAAATTTGCCTTGCAGTGGCCTCATCGGAGGGGAGCTCGCCACGCTGGAGGAAGGCCAGGATGGGCTGGGCCCATGAGGGAGCCGAGACAGGGGTCGGCCTAGCCCCGGGACTGGCTCGCCAGCCCCCAGGAAAGGCTCGCCAACCCCCGGGAGCGAGGCGGCGGCAGGAGCGTCGACCGTCATTATGACGGCGATGGGCCCGATGCCGGCGTGCGCAGACGTGGCTGGCTCAATTGCCGTGGCGGACGGTGCCGGCCTGGCAGCTGGTGGTGATGGAGCCGGTAGAGCTGCCGTAGCCGGCGGGGCCGGTTGGGCAGCTGGTTTCGCCGAGGTGCCGACCGCGTTTGCTGGTACGAAGATGGACTCCGACTCGGGAGAAGGCTTGATCAAAGGCTGCAGCAGCCGCTCGAGGGAGACGCCGGCTGGGATGACCTGCCGGGTGGAGCCGATCTTGGCCAGTGTGTCGGCCACCTCGTTGTCCGCACGGGGGATGTGGTGGAACTCGCAGCCCTCGAAGGAGCCGGTGAGCTGCTGGACGAGGAAGCGGTAGCTGGCCATGTTGGTGTCCCTGGCGTCCCATACGCCAGAGACCTGTTGCACCACGAGGTCAGAGTCGCCGAAGCAAATGATGCGCTGGATGCCGATCTCCTTGGCGAGCCGGAGGCCATGGACGAGGGCCTCGTATTCGGCCAGATTTTTAGAGGCGACAAAGTGGATCTAGAGGGCGTAGCGGAGCTGGTCTTCTCTGGGAGAAGACAAGACGATGCCGGCTCCCAGGCTGGCTCGCATCTTCGAGCCGTCGAAGTGCATGCGATAGTGCGTGGAGTCTGGCGGAGGCGGCACGAACTGGGTTTCGGCCCAGTCGACGAGGAAGTCGGCCATTGCCTGGGATTTGATGGCGGTGCGTGGCTCGTATCGTATTTCGTAGTCGGCCAGGGCGATGGCCCATTTGGCGATCCGGCTGGTGGCATCCCGGTTGGCCTTGATTTCGCCTAGCGGTGCTGTGCTCACGACGGTGATGACGTGCTCCTGGAAGTACTGCTTGATCTTCTAGGTGATGAAGTATACGCCGTAGCACATCTTCTGGTAGTGGGTGTAGTTTTGCTTGGAGGCGGAGAGGACCTTGCCGAGGTAGTAGATGGGACGCTGCGTCGACAACGCCTTTCCTTCCTTTGGCCGCTCCACCACCAGGACGACACTGATGAAGCGTGTGGTCGTCGCAATGTAGGCGAGCAAAGGCTCCTTGTCAGCCGGCGCGGCCAAGATGGGTGCACTGGTGAGAGCCCGCTTGAGGCTGCGGAACACCGCGTCTGCCTCGTTGGACCAGTCGAACAGGGCCGGCTTCTTCGAGAGGTCCCGGCCCAGATCGACCAGGGCCGACTTGTGTAGGAGCCTGTAGAGGGGCAAGGCCTTCTCGCCAGGCCGGCTGATGAACCGGCTGAGGGAGGCAAGGCAGCCGGTGAACTTCTGGACGTCGCGGAGTCGAACTGGCTTGGGCATGCGCTCAATCGCTTGCATCTTCTCGGGGTTAGTTCGATGCCGCAGGCAGACAAGAAGAAACCCAGGAGCTGGCCAGGTGGGACGCCGAAGACACACTTCTCTGTTGGGGAACGTTGCATGGGAAACAAAAAATTTCCTACGCACACGCAAACCTATCCATGGTGATGAGCATCTACGAGAGGGAGAGTGGATCTACGTACCCTTGTAGATCACTAAGCAGGAAGCGTTAAGAAACGTGGTTGGTGTAGTCGGACATCTTCGCGATCCAAATCGCCGAGCGTCCCGCGATCTCATCACGATCCGTCCCGCGATCCCATCACGATCCGTCCCGCGATCTCATCACGATCCGTCTCACGATCTTGATCACGATCTGTCCCGCGAACTCATCATGATCCGTTTCGCGATCTCATCACGACCCGTCTCACGATCTTGATCACGATCTGTCCCGCGAACTCATCACGATCCGTTCCGTGATCTCATCACGAACCGTCTCGCGATCTCGATCACGGTCCTTCCGATCTAGCGCGGAACGGACGGCACCTCCGCGTTCAGCACACGTGCAGCTTGATGACGATCTCCACCGTCTTGATCCAGCAAGAGGAGGTGGAGAGGAGAGAGAGTTCACCGGCAGCGTGACGGCGCTCCGGTGATGGTGGTGGAGTGATTCCGGCAGGGCTTCGCCTAAGCACTGCGGAAACCGATCTAGAGGAGAAACTGTGCACCGGTGAAACGGGTAGCACGTGGTCAAAAATTCTGTCCAAAAACCACCCAATCCACTAGTATATATAGGAGGAGAGGAGAGGAGAGGCAGCCAAGGCCTTTGGGTCGGCCGAAATAGGAGGTGGGAGCAATCCTACTTCACCTCCAATCCTAGTTGGAGTAGGATTGCCTCCTATTGGCTGATTTTCCACTTTTTGCTTTAGGACTTTCTCTCCGGCGCCATGGGCCTTTCTCTCCGTGTGCACTTTGCAAATACCTATGTCAAACTGTAAACACTGCTACCACACTCCGCTCGGTACTATTCCAAATGGCTGCTCCACTATACATATCCAGATTGCTACTACGAGTCATCCGGATTAGTGTTAAAGCTTGTATCGACGTAACTCCTTACGACGAACTCTTTATCACCTCCATAATCGAGAAACATCTCCTCAGTCTCTTAGTTACTGAGGATAATCTTGACCGCTGTCTAGTGATCCACTCCTGGTTCACTCTTGTACCCCCTGACGGACTCATGGCAAGGCACACAAAGGTGCGGTACACAACATGACATAATTTAGAGCCTATGGCTAAGGCATAGGGGACGACGTTCGTCCTTTCTCTTTCTTCTGCTGTTGTCGAGCTTTGAGTCTCACTCAACTTTCACACCTTACAAATCAGGCGAGAACTCTTTCTCTGACTGATCCATTTTGAACTCTTTCAAAATCTTGTCAAGGTATGCACTCATTGAAAGTCTCATCAAGCATCTTGATCTATCTCCATAGACTTTGATGCTCAACAATTAGGTAGCTTTATCTAGGTCTTCCATTGAAAAACAATTTTCAAACAACCTTTTATGCCTTCCAGAAATTCTACATTATTTCCGATCAACAATATGTCAACCACATATACTTATCAGAAACTCTATAGTGCTCCCACTCACTTTATTGCAAATACAAGTTTCTCGTAAACTTTGTATAAACTACAAAAACTTTGATCACCTCGTCAAAGTGTATATTCCAAGTCTCCGGACTCTTGCTTCAGTCCATAGAAGGATCACTGAAGCTTGCTCATCTTTTAACATCCTTAGGCCTGACAAAACCTTCTGGTTGTATTACATACAACCTTTCCTCAAGTAAACCGTTAAGGAAACGATGTTTTGACATCCATCTGCCAGATTTCATAATTGAAAACATAGCAACTGCTAACATAATTCCAACAGACTTTAGCACCACTACGAGTGAGATAGTCTCATCGTAGTCAACTCCTTGAACTTGTCACAGACATCTTTGCAACAGGTCGAGCTTTACAAATAGTGACATTCACCATCAGTGTCTGTCTTCATTTTAAAGATCCATTTGTACTCAACGACCTACCGTCCAACGATCAAGTCTACCAAAGTCTATACTTGGTTTTCATACATGGATCCTATTTCGGATTTCATGGCCTCTAACCATTTGTCAGAATCCGGGCCCATCATCGCTTCTCCATAGCTCGTAGGTTCATCGTTGTCCAACAACATGATCTCCAAGACAGAGTTGTCGTACCACTTAGGAGCAGTACACATCCTTGTCGACCTACGAAGTTCGATAGTAACTTGATCTTGAAGCTTCATGATCATCATCATTAACTTCCTCTTCAACTAACGTAGGCTTCACAGAAATATCTTTCTGTGCTGCGCTACTCTCTGGTTGAAGAAAGGTTTAACAACCTCATCAAGTTCTATCTTCCTCCCACTCAATTCTTTCACGAGAAACATTTCCTCGAGAAATGATCCGTTTAAACAACAAACACTTTGCACTAGGATCTGAGATTGAAGGTTCACCCAACTGATCTTGGGGTATTCTATGAAGATGCATTTGTCCGCCTTGGGTTCGACCTCATTAGGTGAAAACATTTTCCACACAAGTGTCACAGCCCCAAATATTAAGAAATGACAGCTTAGGTTTCTATCAAACCATAATTCACACGGTGTCATCTCAATGGATTTAGATGATGCCCTATTTAAAGTGAATGTAGTTGTCTCTAATGCATAACCCCACAAATTATAGTAGTAAAATGATAAGAGACATCACAGTATGCACTATATCAATAGAGCATGACTATGATGTTCGGACACACCATCACACTATGGTGTTCCAGGTGGCGTTAGTTGTGAAACAAATTTCACATTGTCTTAAGTTGTATGCCAAACTCGTAACTCAGATATTCACCTCCACGATCATATCATCATTATTTTTATCTTCTTGTCACGATGATCTTTAAACTTCACTCTGAATTTGCTTGAACCTTTCAAACGATTCAGACTTGTGTTTCATTAAGTAAATATACACTATATCTACTCAAATCATCAGTGAAGGTAAGAAAATAACGATATCCACTCCACGCTACAAGACTCACTGGATTGCATACATCAACATGTATCATTTCCAATGAATCACTTGCCCGCTCCATCCAACGGGGTCCTTTAGTCATCTTGCCCAAGAGGCATGGTTCGCATGTCTCAACCGATTCGAAATCGAATGAGTCCAAATATCCATCAGCATGGAGTTTCTACATGCGCTTTATACCAATATGACTTTTAGCGGCAGTGCCACAAGTATGTGGTACTATCATTATTAACTTTGTATCTTTTGACATCAATGTTATGAACATGTGCAATACTACGATCAAGATTTCAACAAACCATTCTCACTGGGTGCATGACCATTGAAGGTATTATTCATGTAAACAGAATAACCATTATTCTCTAACTTAAATGAATAACCGTATTGCAATAAACATGATCTAATCATGTTCATGCTCAACGCAAAACACCAAATAACATTTATTTAGGTTCGTCACTAATCCTGAAGGTAGAGAGAGCGTGCGATGTTGATCACATCAACCTTGGAAACACTTCCAACACATATCGTCACCTCACCCTTAGCTAGTTCTCCGTTTATTCCGTAGCTTTTATTTCGAGTTACTAACATTTAGCAACCGAACCGGTATCCAATACCCAGGTGCTACTAAGAGTACTAGCAAGGTACACATTAGTAACTCGTATATCAAATATACTTCTATCAATGTTGCCAGCCTTCTTATCTACCAAGTATCTAGGGTTATTCCGCTTCAGCGACCGCTCACCTCATAACATAAGCACTTAGTCTCGGGTTTGAGTTCAACTTTGGGTTGCTTCACTGGAGCAGCAACTGACTTCCTATCCATGAAGTTTCCCTCCTTGCTCTTGCCCTTCTCGAAACTAGTGGATTGATTAACCATCAACACTTGACGCTCCTTCTTGATTTCTACCTTCGCGGTGTCAAAACATCGCGAACAGCTCAGGAATGATTATTTCTATCTCTGGCAATTTATAGTTCATCACTAAGTTCTAGTAACTTAGTGACAGTGACTTGGAGAACTATGTCAATCACTATCTTATCTGGAAGATCAACTCCCACTTGATTCAAGCGATTGTAGCACCCAGACAATCTGAGTACATGCTCAACGATTGAGCTCTTCTCTTTCATCTTGCAGGCAAAGAATCTTGTTGGAGATCACATATCTCGCAACACGGGCACGAGCCTGAGATCCTAATTTCAGCTCTTAGGAACATCTCATATGTTCCGTGACGTTCAAAACATTTTTGGAGCCTCAATTCTAAGCCGTAACGCATGACGCACTAAACTATCAAGTAGTCATCAGAACGTGCCTATCAGATGTTCACAACATCTATAGACGATGCTAGAGGGGTTGGCGCACCGAGCGGTGCATTAAGGACATAAGCCTTCTATGCAGCAATGAGGACAATCCTCAGATTACGGACCCAGTCCACAATATTACTACCATCATCTTTCAATTCTATTTCTCTAGGAACATATAAAAAATACAAGGGAGCTACAGCGTGAGCTAGTAATCTACAACATAATTTGCAAAGACACTTTGACTATGTTCAGGATAATAAGTTCAATTAATCATATTACTTAAGAACTCCCACTCAAGTTGACATCCCTCCGATCATTCGAGTGATACATGATCCAAATTCACCAACTCAAGTCCGATCATCACGTGAGTTGAGGTGGCTACAATAGTGAACATCATCATGTTGATCATATCTACTATATGACTCATCTTCGACCTTTCGGTCTATTGTGTTCTGAGGCCATGTCTGTACATGCTAGGCTCGTCAAGTTTAACCCGAGTGTTCTGCATGTGCAAATATGGCTTGCACCCGTTGTATGTGAACGTAGAGTCTATCACACCCGATCATCACGTGGTGTCTCAACACGACGAACTTTCGCAACGGTGCACACTCGGGGAGAACATAGTTCATCTTGAAATTCAAGTGAGGGATCACCTTATAATGCTACCGCCGTACTAAGCAAAACAAGGTGCATAAAAGGATTAACATCTCATGCAATTCATAAGTGACATGATATGACCATGAAGTTGTGTTTAAGATCTCCATCTTCGAAACACCGGGCATGATCTCCATCGTCACCGGGACAACACCATGATCTCCATCATCTTGATCTCCATCAACGTGTTGCCATTGGGGTTGTGGCGCCAGCCCTGCTTCTACTTCTATTGCTACCGCTTAGCGATAAAGTAAAGCATTACATACCACTTAATGATTGACACGCAGGTCATACAATACTTAAAGACAACCCTATGGCTCCTGCCGGTTGCCGTACTCAACGACATGCAAGTCGTGAAATTCTATACATCACATGATCATCTCATACATCACATATATCTCATCATGTAATTGGCCATATGACATCACAACATACCCTGCAAAAACAAGTTAGACGTCCTCTAATTGTTGTTGCATGTTTTACGTGGCTGCTACGGGTATCTAGCAAGAACAATTCTCACCTACGCATAAACCACAATGGTGATACATAGATTTCTTTTCAACCTTCTCAAGGCCGCCTTTGTCCGATCCGATCCAACTAAAGTGAGAGAAACTGTCACCCGCAAGCCATCTAAGCAACAAGTTGCGTCGAGGGAACCGGTCTCTCGTAAGCGTACGAGTAATGTTGGTCCGGGCCGATTCATCTCACAATCTCGCTGAACCAAAATCCGACCAAGGGAGGAAGCAATCTAAGCATCAACGCCCACAAACCTTTTGTGTTCTACTCGAGATCTCATCAAACCATCAACCTAGCTCTGATACCACTGTTGGGGAACGTCGCATGGGAAACAAAAAAATTCCTACGCACATGCAAACCTATCCATGGTGATGAGCATCTACGAGAGGGAGAGTGGATCTACGTACCCTTGTAGATCGCTAAGCGGGAAGCGTTAAGAAACGCGGTTGGTGTAGTCGGACATCTTCGCGATCCAAATCGCCGAGCGTCCCGTGATCTCATCATGATCCATCCCGCGATCCCATCACGATCCGTCCCACGATCTCATCACGATCCGTCTCACGATCTTGATCACGATCTGCCTCGCGAACTCATCACGATCCGTTCCGCGATCTCATCACAATCTGTCTCACGATCGTGATCACGATCTGTCGCGCGAACTCATCACGATCCGTTCCGTGATCTCATCACGAACCGTCTCGTGATCTCGATCACGGTCCTTCGGATCTAGTGCCGAACGGACGGCACCTCCGCATTCAGCACACGTGTAGCTTGATAACGATCTCCACCTTCTTGATCCAGCAAGAGGAGGTGGAGAGGAGAGAGAGTTCACCGGCAGCGTGATGGCGCTCCGGTGATGGTGGTGGAGTGATTCCGGCAGGGCTTCACCTAAGCGCTGCAGAAAACCGATGAGGAGAAACTGTGCACCGGTGAAACGGGTAGCACGTGGCTGGAAATTCTGTCCAAAAACCACCCAATCCACTAGTATATATAGGAGGAGAGGAGAGGAGAGGCAGCCAAGGCCTTTGGGTTGGCCGAAATAGGAGGTGGGAGCAATCCTACTTCACCTCCCATCCTAGTTGGAGTAGGATTGCCTCCTATTGGCTGATTTTCCACTTTTTGCTTTAGGACTTTCTCTCCTACGCCATGGGCCTTTGTGGCTGTTTTTCGAGCCCACTAAGGGCTGGTTATTATTCTCCCACAGCCCATGGACCTCTTGGGGTCGAAATACCCCTCCCGGAGGCCTCCCGGTACACTACCGGCACTCCCGGTACAGTACCGGCACTCCCGGGACACTACTGGCACTCCCGGTACACTACCGATGTGTAACATCCCAAAATTCCATTTTGGAATGTTATGATATAGCTATGCATCTATCATAATTATTGCTTGATTGTATGTGATAGTTGAAATGCCTTTTCTGATTTTCTGAAAGTCCCTTCTACTTTTCCCTATGTTCCATTTCCCTAATTGAAATTCTGGTTAAATGTTCAAAATAAGAGAGGAGTAACATGACACTCCACACCAGGGTCTAATTGGTGATATATTTGAACAATAATAACCAGGGGTTATTTTGAAAATATTTGCAAAAAGGGTTTAAAAACAATTAGGCAATTTCTGAAAATATTATATTTTTTCAAAGTATTCAAATGACAGAATAAAAATGTTCATTAAATAGAATTTATTATTATGTTAATTTTGATATATAATACCCCTATTTTTGGAGACGATTTGAATGCTTTAAAAGCTTTTGAATGTCTCTGTAAAAATATTAAAGAAAATCGGTAACGGTTGCATTTAAACGGGCCGGCCCACGGGCAATTAATCGTGCATTCATTATCGGTCGGCCGACCGCGCATAACGGTCACGCGCCCACTCGCTGACATCCGGGTCCCACACCAACCGACCGTTGCCCGAAACGGTCATCGTCTCCCCCGCGAGCGCCGGACCGGATCTCGTCGCCGACCGTTTCCCCTCGCCGGATCTCTCTCCCCATTACTCCCCCGCACCCCTCGAGCGCCCTATAAGTAGCCGGCAACCCCCGCATCCATTTCACCCCGAGTCCCCCTTCTCTCTCTCGCCGAGACGCCGTCGATTTCTCGCCGGAGTAGCCACCACCACCGGACCTCCCGTCGAGCGTAGCCACCACCTCCGACCACCGTTCGCCTCGCCGTCGCCACCAATCAACTCCGGAGAACCATCGCCGTCGCCCGGACCACTTCCCCGTCTTCCCCGACCACCGGAGCACCTCGCCGTCGCAATCACCGCTACCGGACTCGCCGGAGTACCCCGACGCCGACGACTTCTACCCCGTAAGCCCCCTCGACCATCGGATCCCGAACCCACGGTCCAGATTAGAACGGACTTAAGTCCGAACCGGTATCTTCTTCCGAATCGGTCGCCCGCTCTAATTCACCTACCGCACACACTCGCTAGCCAATCGGATCACGCCACGTAGCCCCCTGACCGACGCAAATCTTTTTTTCATTTTCTGTTTTGTTTTAATTAACAGAATGTTTTCCAATTTTGTTTTGCTTATATCTTTTAATCTATTTAGTGTTTTGAGTTGATTCTTTTTGCAATAGCTCACATTTTTCATGTAGTTTCACCCTGTACTTTTAAATTTCAAATTTGACCTATAAAATTTGAATGTAATCAAATTTGCTCAAAATCTTCAAATCTGAATAACTAGAGTTTGAAAATAGATTTTGACATGATTCTTTTTGCTACTGTTTGGTATTAGTTAGGACTATCTTCATGTATAGTTTGAGGATTTTCATGATATATTTGATTAATGTTTTAACCAAAAAACAGAATCTGCTTATTATTATAATATAGTTTTATAAACTTAATTTTAATTAGTTTGATTTAGATGTTGGTTTCATTTGTTTATTAGATTCTGTTAGTAAACATTTAGTGTTTTTACTCACTATTAATAAAAATATAAATTTTCCTAATTTAATTTCATTTAACATAGGAATCACAACTTCTTTTCAAATAGGCATCATTTGATTAAAACAACTAACTAATGGTTTTGCTTCAAACAAAGTTTTATAATATTTAATTCTGTTTTCCTCAAACAAGTTTATTTGTAAATTATTTTCTGTTAAGAACATGTTTTGCTAATAAATAACAAGTTTAGTTTTTCATTCTTTTTGATAGTATAACTATAGTTGATTCATATAGTGTTTATCAAAACTTTTATAAAATTTACTAAAGTTTTCCCAACAAACTTAAATTGATTTTCTTTGTTTAATAATAAAATATTCTATTGTTTCCTTGCTGACAACAATTGTTTTGTTATTACAAATGGTTTCATTATGTCAGTAGTGTTTTCATTCCTCACCTTTTGAAAACAAAACTTTGTGTGTTTTCTTACTTGAGATTTGTGCATTGTTTTGTCTTGATTGTTTACTAGTTCTTGGTTGATGTGTGTGAGTTACAATATTCTGTTGTATGCTTATTGAGTGCTTGTTTGCTACGTTAGATTATCCGGAGTGCGAAGCTTGTTACTTAGAGTCACTCACGTACGAAGATCATCAATCAGGCAAGTCACTTTGATCATGTTTTACCCATGTTTTATATGCATTAGTTCTACCATCTCCCCAATTGCATGCAAGATAGGTTAGTTGGAAACTTGGTTACATTGTTGTAGTATCATGTGGTAGCTACCCCTCTCAACCCTCTTTGACAAATTTGGCCCCGGGAAACGTTGTTTTACTTTTGCTATGCTATTAGTAGACGGGGTTGGTTGTGTGATTCATGGGAGTCGAGAGAGTTAATAATTTCAAGACCTACATAATGATCAAGATTTCAAGACTCCAAGTTTTCAACATACCTCTAGGTGGATGATGGTTGAACGGCACCCTGGAGAAACCAGTGGTTAGCCTAGGTGATGCTGGAGATGGCCAGTATTCACGCGGAAAGGTCCACCCAGGCACAAAGAGATGGATGGGTGCTTCAAGACCCAAGGCTTACCTGCACAGCCACAAGTCATTATGGGCTCTGGCTTGGTCGGATATCGTGGTGACCCTGGACAGGCGGTGCTACGAGAGGTAGAAGAACGGTAGGAAAGGATGGGCACCGACAGAGTCGCAGGGAAACCCTTTGGAAGACCATGTTTTGGTCATCCGTTTCTCAAACACCCTGAAGTGCGAGAAATCAAACGGAGGCGACCAAATCTTGTGGGGAACGTGTGCAAAACTCTGCAGAGTATTCCAAACCTAATCGATTAGCCGTGTCCACGGTCATGGACGACTTGAGCCAAAGGAATTGAAACTTCCGGAACTCTCAACACAATTAATATGATGATGTGGGTATTTAATAATTTTGGGTATGAGAATTGGTTGGTGGAACCATCTCATTAATCAACCAACTTAGTAATATTTTGCTTAGCCCCTCTCTTGATGTAGGAAAAACTTGGCTTTACGCAAAAACTTACACCACCACCTGCCATATAAGCATATAGACTAGCTGATTATTTTCACCCCTCTCTTGTGACTTTGCCGGCATATTCCATATGCTGACCTACACGGCTGCAACGTATCATGTTGCAGAGTATTTTTCCGACCAGGAGTGAGGACGCGTTCTATGCTCAGTGAGATGCCCTTGGAGTCGGATGGACCCATCTACCGTCGACGCTTCCACAAGATTTAGATATTCTGATGAGTTGGCCTTTGGCCACTTTATTGTAATATTATTGTAATAAAGGACTCGATATGAGATTTCGATTAATATAATGCTGTGTGATTTCCCTTTGATATATACATTGATGTACCGTGTGTGTACCAGCATGATCTTGGGATGGTACGGAAACACCGGAGACTTGACCTTTCAGGTCGGGTCGTTACAGAAATGGTATCAGAGCACACGCTGACCGTAGGACGTAACCTCTAGGATTAGAAAGCCTTAGGATTGTTTCTCTTTGTCTTTAAATATCTTATACTCTCATCTATTCGTTTCTGACTCCTCTCCGATTATTTCAAAATTTATAGATGGCCACCTTCATCCCAGTGTTGATCACGGAGTTTTGCCAGCCTGACGCAACGATGCCCTTTGGTAAGGAGCTGATGAGGATCGTCAAGGACATAAGGATTGCTTTGCCGAGCATCACCGGTATTCCTATCATGTCATTTCCCCAAGATGGACGCTACAAGATCGAGGTGCACATCCCAGGGAAGACCTTTGGGAATCGGAAGGAACCCATCGACCTCAAGTTCGTGGCACCCAGTTGGATACTTGGGAGAGACATGGCCATTCATCGTGCCCTTGGACGAATTCAGGAGGAATACAGAGGTGGAACCATTTCACCAGGACTCAGCGTGGTTTGTCGCAGAGATGCCAATGGAAACATCATAACTCCTCCCACTGCAGACACCACTATTTCCTATATCCAGACCCTGGAGACTCATATCAGGACTCTGGAGCTTCGAGTTCGTGCTGATACGAAGACAATCAAGAATCTGATGAACCGCGAGCTGGACCTTAAAGCTGATCTGCGAGAGGCCAACTATGAACACGAGCATGAAGTGAAGGACTTCCTAGAGAGGATTGATGAGCAGAATGCATGCATCACAACTCTGGAGGAGCAGCTAGACATGGGGGAAAACCTTCACCCCGAAGGAGACATGGCACCCTTCATCAGCGACGATGAAGACTATGAGGAAAGCACCACCGGAGGACCTACGACTATGCACTTCTGAGGAAAAACATTAGTTATGCCCTCCATGTATCTTTTATTTTCGTCGTTAAAGCGTAGGTCGATGCTTAGTTGTTTGAGATTTGTATTCCCGATGTTTGACGCTGATTGAATAAATGAATGAGTGTTTGGTGTGATATGTTTGTTGCATTGCATATGGGTAGTGAATTTCTTCTAGACCCTTGTTCTATTCTAATTCTCATCCCTCAGAAAACAGCAAGATGCCTCCACGACGTGAGACCGACTTCACTTTCCCACCAGAACTCACTCAACTTCTTCAGCAGCAGGATGCACTGATGCAGTTATTGATTCAGAATCAGACCAACAATCAGAACAACAATAACCACAACCACCATCCACCCCAGTCTGACAATCTCACCCGTTTTCTGAGGTTGAACCCTCCAATTTTCTCCAGCAGCACTGAGCCCATTGTGGCAGATGACTGGCTCCGTAAGATGGAGAGAGAACTTGTCACCGCTGGATGCACTGACGCTGAGAAGGTGCGATTTGCCGCACATCAACTGGAAGGACCAGCAGCTTCATGGTGGGAGAACTACACCACCACTTATCCTATTGCAGAAGTGACTTGGGAGCAGTTCAAGCTTGCTTTCCGCACCGCTCATGTTTCAACTGGAGCCATGAGTCTAAAGAAGCGCGAGTTTCGCAACTTGCGCCAGGGTAATCGCTCCGTGGCCCAGTACGTGGACGACTTCAACACATTGGCACGTTATGCACCAGGAGACGTGGCCGATGATGCGGCCAAGCAAGAGAAATTTCTGGAAGGACTCAACGATGAGTTGAGCATGCAGCTGGTAGTGGCTAATTTCAACAACTACCAAGAGCTGGTGGATAAGGCACTTATTCTGGAAGGTAAACAGCAGCAGATTGAGAACCGTAAGAGGAAGTACCTGTGGTAAAAGATTATCTGGATGTATTTCCGGAAGAATTACTAGGCATGCCACCAGATAGGGAGATTGAGTTCCTAATAGAGCTACAGCCAGGGACAGCTCCAATTTCCAAGAGACCCTATCGGATGCCCGCAAATGATCTGTTGGAAATCAAGAAGCAAATCAAGGAGTTATTGGACAAGGGGTATATTCGCCCAAGTTCTTCACCTTGGGGAGCCCAGTACTTTTGGTGGAGAAGAAGGATAAATCTTTGAGAATGGTAGTGGACTATCGTGCCTTGAACGAGGTGACTATCAAGAACAAGTACCCTCTGCCGATGATTAATGATTTGTTTGATCAGCTAGTAGGAGCCAAAGTATTCTCCAAGATCGATCTTCGATCAGGGTATCACCAGTTGAAGATTCGTGAACAGGATATACCCAAAACAGCTTTCACCACGAGGTATGGCTTGTATGAGTATACGGTCATGTCTTTTGGATTGACTAATGCTCCTGCCTACTTCATGAATTTGATGAACAAAGTATTCATGGAATATTTGGACAAGTTTGTTGTGGTGTTCATCGATGACATTCTGATATTCTCCAAGAACGAGGAAGAGCATAAGGAACATTTGCGTTTAGTTCTGGAGAAGCTGAGAGAGCATCAGTTATATGCCAAGTTCAGCAAATGTGAGTTTTGGTTGACGGAAGTCGGATTCCTTGGACATGTTATTTCCGGAGAAGGAATAGCCGTAGACCCTGCTAAGGTTGAAGCCGTCACCGAGTGGAAGTCACCCACCTCAGTTAAGGAGATCCGCAGTTTCCTTGGACTTGCAGGATATTACCGGAGATTCATTGAGAATTTCTCAAAGATTGCCAAGCCCATGACAGAGTTGTTGAAGAAAGAATCCAAGTATACTTGGACCGAGGAATGTGAAACCAGTTTCCAAGAGTTAAAGGAACGTTTGGTCGCAGCCCTAGTATTGATCTTGCCCGATATTCGGAAGGATTTCCAGGTTTACTATGATGCTTCACGTCAAGGACTTGGAGGAGTACTTATGCAAGATGGAAAATGGTAAAGCTAAAGGTTTTCGTGAGGATGAACACGGAACTTTGTGGTTTGAGAACCGAATCTATGTGCCCAATGACCCAGAGCTCAGGAAGTTGATACTTCAGGAAGCCCACGATTCACCTTACTCGATACACCCAGGCAATACCAAGATGTATCTCGATTTAAAGGAAAGTTATTGGTGGACAGGTATGAAGAAAGATATTGCGGAACATGTTGCAATATGTGATGTTTGTCAGCGAGTAAAGGCAAAACATCAGAAACCAGCAGGGTTACTCCAACCTTTGCCGATACCCGAGTGGAAATGGGAAAAGCTTGGTATGGATTTCATCATAGGATTACCCAGGACCCGTTCAGGTTATGATTCCATCTGGGTAGTGGTTGATCGCTTGACCAAGGTGGCTCATTTCATCCCGGTAAAGACCACCTATACCAGTGCTAAGCTAGCAAAGATATATATGACCAGGATCGTATGTCTGCATGGAGTTCCGAGGAGTATCGTGTCAGATAGAGGAACACAGTTTACCTCAAAGTTTTGGCATCAGTTACATGAAACTTTGGGTACAAGGCTAGAGTTCAGTACAGCCTTTCATCCACAGACAGATGGACAGACTGAGAGGGTCAACCAGATTCTGGAAGGCATGTTGAGAGCTTGTGCGTTAGATTATGGATCTAGTTGGGATGACAACTTACCTTACGCAGAATTCTCATACAACAACAGTTATCAGACCACTCTAAAGATGGCCCCTTTCGAAGCTTTATACGGAAGGAGATGCAGAACACCACTGACGTGGGATGGTGTTGGAGACCGACAACTTTTTGGTCCCGACATTATCCAAGATTCGGAAGAGAAAGTCAGGTTGATTCGTGACAGACTCAAGATAGCTCAATCTCGACAGAAGAGTTATGCTGACAGCAAGCGCAAGGAAGTGACGTATGAAGTGGGAGACAGAGCATATCTTCGTGTATCCCCGCTTCGTGGAATCAAGAGATTTGGTGTTAAAGGAAAATTAGCACCCAGATTCATAGGCCCCTACAAAATTCTTGAACGTAGAGGCGAAGTTGCATACAAACTGGAATTGCCAGAAGGATTATCCAAAGTTCATAATGTGTTCCATGTGTCCCAGCTGAAGAAATGTCATGCTGAGCTGGCTGACATCCCTTTGCGAGACACCGTGCCCCTAGAGGCCATACAGCTTGAAAGTGATCTGACTTACGAGGAGAAACCAGTCAAGATCCTCGAGACATCCAACAGAGTTACCCGCAGCAAGATTATCAAGTTCTGTAAAGTTCTGTGGAGTCACCACACCGAGGAAGAAGCCACCTGGGAACGCGAAGAAGATCTTCGTAGAGACCATCCACACCTATTTTCTAGCCAACCCGAATCTCGAGGGCGAGATTCATCTTAAGGTGGGTAGGTTTGTAACATCCCAAAATTCCATTTTGGAATGTTATGATATAGCTATGCATCTATCATCATCATTGCTTGATTGTATGTGATAGTTGAAATGCCTTTTCTGATTTTCTGAAAGTCCCTTCTACTTTTCCCTATGTTGCATTTCCCTAATTGAAATTCTGGTTAAATGTTCAAAATAAGAGAGGAGTAACATGACACTCCACACCAGGGTCTAATTGGTGATATATTTGAACAATAATAACCAGGGGTTATTTTGAAAATATTTGCAAAAAGGGTTTAAAAACAATTAGGCAATTTCTGAAAATATTTTTTTTTTCAAAGTATTCAAATGACAGAATAAAAATGTTCATTAAATAGAATTTATTATTATGTTAATTTTGATATATAATACCCCTATTTTTGGAGACGATTTGAATGCTTTAAAAGCTTTTGAATGTCTCTGTAAAAATATTAAAGAAAATCGGTAACGGTTGCATTTAAACGGGCCGGCCCACGGGCAATTAATCGCGCATTCATTACCGGTCGGCCGACCGCGCGTAACGGTCACGCGCCCACTCGCTGACATCCGGGTCCCACGCCAACCGACCGTTGCCCGAAACGGTCATCGTCTCCCCCGCGAGCGCCGGACCGGATCTCGTTGCCGACCGTCTCCCCTCGCCGGATCTCTCTCCCCATTACTCCCCCGCACCCCTCGAGCGCCCTATAAGTAGCCGGCAACCCCCGCATCCATTTCACCCCGAGTCCCCCTTCTCTCTCTCGCCGAGACGCCGTCGATTTCTCGCCGGAGTAGCCACCACCACCGGACCTCCCGTCGAGCGTAGCCACCACCTCCGACCACCGTTCGCCTCGCCGTCGCCACCAATCAACTCCGGAGAACCATCGCTGTCGCCCGGACCACTTCCCCGTCTTCCCCGACCACCGGAGCACCTCGCCGTCGCAATCACCGCTACCGGACTCGCCGGAGTACCCCGACGCCGACGACTTCTACCCCGTAAGCCCCCTCGACCATCGGATCCCGAACCCACGGTCCAGATTAGAACGGACTTAAGTCCGAACCGGTATCTTCTTCCGAATCGGTCGCCCGCTCTAATTCACCTACCGCACACTCGCTAGCCAATCGGATCACGCCACGTAGCCCCCTGACCGACGCAAATCTTTTTTTCATTTTCTGTTTTGTTTTAATTAACAGAATGTTTTCCAACTTTGTTTTGCTTATATCGTTTAATCTATTTAGTGTTTTGAGTTGATTCTTTTTGCAATCGCTCACATTTTTCATGTAATCAAATTTGCTCAAAATCTTCAAATCTAAATAACTAGAGTTTGAAAATAGATTTTGACATGATTCTTTTTGCTACTGTTTGGTATTAGTTAGGACTATCTTCATGTATAGTTTGAGGATTTTCATGATATATTTGATTAATGTTTTAACCAAAAAACAGAATCTGCTTATTATTATAATATAGTTTTATAAACTTAATTTTAATTAGTTTGATTTAGATGTTGGTTTCATTTGTTTATTAGATTCTGTTAGTAAACATTTAGTGTTTTTACTCACTATTAATAAAAATATAAATTTTCCTAATTTAATTTCATTTAACATAGGAATCACAACTTCTTTTCAAATAGGCATCATTTGATTAAAACAACTAACTAATGGTTTTGCTTCAAACAAAGTTTTATAATATTTAATTCTGTTTTCCTAAAACAAGTTTATTTGTAAATTATTTTCTGTTAAGAACATGTTTTGCTAATAAATAACAAGTTTAGTTTTTCATTCTTTTTGTTAGTATAACTATAGTTGATTCATATAGTGTTTATCAAAACTTCTATAAAATTTACTAAAGTTTTCCCAACAAACTTAAATTGATTTTCTTTGTTTAATAATAAAATATTCTATTGTTTCCTTGCTGACAACAATTGTTTTGTTATTACAAATGGTTTCATTATGTCAGTAGTGTTTTCATTCCTCACCTTTTGAAAACAAAACTTTGTGTGTTTTCTTACTTGAGATTTGTGCATTGTTTTGTCTTGATTGTTTACTAGTTCTTGGTTGATGTTTGTGAGTTACAATATTCTGTTGTATGCTTATTGAGTGCTTGTTTGCTTCGTTAGATTATCCGGAGTGCGAAGCTTGTTACTTAGAGTCACGCACGTACGAAGATCATCAATCAGGCAAGTCACTTTGATCATGTTTTACCCATGTTTTATATGCATTAGTTCTACCATCTCCCCAATTGCATGCAAGATAGGTTAGTTGGAAACTTGGTTACATTGTTGTAGTATCATGTGGTAGCTACCCCTCTCAACCCTCTTTGACAACTTTGGCCCCGGGAAACGTTGTTTTACTTTTGCTATGCTATTAGTAGACGGGGTTGGTTGTGTGATTCATGGGAGTTGAGAGAGTTAATAATTTCAAGACCTACATAATGATCAAGATTTCAAGACTCCAAGTTTTCAACATACCTCTGGGTGGATGATGGTTGAACGGCACCCTGGAGAAACCAGTGGTTAGCCTAGGTGATGCTGGAGATGGCCAGTATTCACGCGGAAAGGTCCACCCAGGCACAAAGAGATGGATGGGTGCTTCAAGACCCAAGGCTTACCTGCACAGCCACAAGTCATTATGGGCTCTGGCTTGGTCGGATATCGTGGTGACCCTGGACAGGCGGTGCTACGAGAGGTAGAAGAACGGTAGGAAAGGATGGGCACCGACAGAGTCGCAGGGAAACCCTTTGGAAGACCATGTTTTGGTCATCCGTTTCTCAAACACCCTGAAGTGCGAGAAATCAAACCGAGGCGACCAAATCTTGTGGGGAACGTGTGCAAAACTCTGCAGAGTATTCCAAACTAATCGATTAGTCGTGTCCACGGTCATGGACGACTTGAGCCAAAGGAATTGAAACTTCCGGAACTCTCAACACAATTAATATGATGATGTGGGTATTTAATAATTTTGGGTATGAGAATTGGTTGGTGGAACCATCTCATTAATCAACCAACTTAGTAATATTTTGCTTAGCCCCTCTCTTGATGTAGGAAAAACTTGGCTTTACGCAAAAACTTACACCACCACCTGCCATATAAGCATATAGACTAGCTGATTATTTTCACCCCTCTCTTGTGACTTTGCCGGCATATTCCATATGCTGACCTACACGGCTGCAACGTATCATGTTGCAGAGTATTTTTCCGACCAGGAGTGAGGACGCGTTCTATGCTCAGTGAGATGCCCTTGGAGTCGGATGGACGCATCTACCGTCGACGCTTCCGCAAGATTTAGATATTCTCATGAGTTGGCCTTTGGCCACTTTATTGTAATATTATTGTAATAAAGGACTCGATATGAGATTTCGATTAATATAATGCTGTGTGATTTCCCTTTGATATATACATTGATGTACCGTGTGTGTACCAGCATGATCTTGGGATGGTACGGAAACACCGGAGACTTGACCTTTCAGGTCGGGTCGTTACACGATGAGCCCGAAACTTTTCCGGAAACCAAACTGGGACTTCCTATATATGAATCTTTACCTCCGGACCATTCCGGAGCTCCTCGTGACGTCCTGGATCTCATACGGGACTCCGAACAAACTTCGGTCACAACCATGCATAACTCTACACTACCGACACGTCACCGAACCATAAGTGTGCAGACCCTGCGGGTTCGAGAACTATGTAGACATGACCGAGACACCTCTATGGTCAATAACCAATGGCGGGACCTGGACATACACATTGTTTCCTACATATTCTACGAAGATCTTTGTCGGTCGAACCTCTATGTGAAGGATTCAGTTAATCCCGTATAACGTTCCCTTTGTTCTTCGGTATGTTACTTGCCCGAGATTCGATCGTCGGTATCTCCATACCTAGTTCAACCTCGTTACTGGCAAGTCTCTTTACTCGTTCCGTAATACAAGATCTCGTGACTAACACTTAGCCACATTGCATGCAAGGCTTGTTGTGATGTTGTATTACCGAGTGGGCCTTGAGATACCTCTCCGTCACACGGAGTAACAAATCCCAGTCTCGATCCATGCCAACTCAACAGACACCATCAGAGATACCTGTAGAGCACCTTTATAGTCACCCAGTTACGTTGCGACGTTTGATACACACAAGGCACTCCTCCGATATCCGTGAGTTGCATGATCTCATGGTCATAGGAACATATACTTGACATGCAGAAAACAGTAGCAATAATCTGACACGATCATATGCTATGTTTGTAGTTTGGGTCTTGTCCACCACATCATTCTCCTAATGATGTGATCCCATTATCAAATGACATCTCATGTCCATGGCTAGGAAACCTTAACCATCTTTTTATCAACGAGCTAGTCTACTAGAGGCATACTAGGGACATGGTTTTGTCTATGTATCCACACATGCATTTAAGTCTCCGATCAATACAATTATAGCATGCATAATAAACGATTATCATGAACAAGGAAATATGATAATAACTAATTTATTATTGCCTCTAGGGCATATTTCCAACATTCTCCGGGTTGAGCTTGATCTTGTATTCGTGCAGTTTGGCAAACGTCTCCCCGAGGTCGTCGAGGAGGCTGAAATGCTTCTTGGATTTGACAATGATGTCGTCCACGTAGACGTGGACATTCCTGCCTATCTGAGGTAGGGCCTGCATTCTTCAGGCCGAAGGACATGGTGATGTAGCAGTAGGCCCCGAGGGGGATGATGAAGGAGGTCTTGAGCCGGTCGGCCGGGTCCAGCTTTATCTGGTGGTAGCTAGAGTAGGTATCCAAGAAGGACAACAGATCGCAGCTGGACGTGGAGTTGATGACTTGATCGATCTGTGGCAGGGCAGCCAGTCCGGGTGGAATACCTCCATGATGAAGCCGGCTGCGAGCAGCTAAGCGATCTCTTCTCCTATAGTATGCCGCTTCTCCTCGGAGAAATGGCACAGGGGTTGCTTGACCGGCTTCGCGTCCGGCCGTACGTGTAGCTTGTGCTCGGCGAACTTCCTCGGAACACCGGTCATGTCCTTTGGGGACCATGCAAAGATGTCCCGATTCTCACAGAGGAAGTCGACGAGCTCGCTTTCCTATTTGTTGTCGAGGCGAGAGCCAATGGTCACACACTGGGTGGGGTTGGCCAGATCGAGCGGCACCTGCTTGGTGTCCTTGGACGGCTAGAACGAGCCTTCGCCGACCGATTGGGACGGAGGGGCCGGCACAGTCGGCTAGGCAAAGGCGAGGGCCACCAGTCGGTCGAGCTGCCGCTTCTCCTCGGCTATTTGCAGGGCCTCGGCCAGCCGGCTGTTGTCTCGCGTGCACTCCATTGACATCTGGTATTTGTCGATGATGGTGATGATGCCCTTGGGACCCGGCATCTTGAGCTTGAGGTAGGCATAGTGGTGGATCGCCGTGAACATGACGAGAGCCGGCCGGCCTAGTAACACGTGGTAGGGACTGTTGAGGTCCACTACCTCGAACAAGACCGGCTCGCAGTGAAAGTGACTGGCGTCGTCAAAGAGGACGTCGAGCTTGATCTTGCCGACAGGGGTGCAGGACTTTCCCGGCACGATGCCATGGAAGACGGTCCAACTTGTTTTCAGATCCTCCACCTTGAACCCCAGCTTGAGCAGGGTGTCAAGGTTGAGGATGTTCATGTTGCTGCCTCCATCGATCAACACCCGCGAGAAGCGGCACGAGCGTTTCTCGGAGGCAATGGTAGTATCGAGGACGAGGGCGTAGCTGCCAGGGTTTGACATCACGGCCGGGTGGTCCGCCCGGCTCTAGGTGACCGGCTTCTCAGACCAATGCATGAACTGGGGAGTCGCTGTCATGGTGGCATTCACCTTGCGATGGAGCCAGCGCTGGGCGTGCTTGTCCGTCTCTTCGCTAGTGAGGACGACGTAGCAGTCGGCATGTTCGGGGTACTAGTCGTGCAGCCGGCCGTTTTTCCGAGCCGGGGCCCGGTCCGCCTGACCCGGATCGGGAGACGGAGCCCGAGCCGGGGCTGGCGCCGGAGCGCGGGCTGGCTGCACAGGGGGAGCCGGGAGGCCATCCCCCCGGGCCAATCGCTGTGAGAAGCGTCACTGCCATAGCGTGTGCGTGGCCGGCTTGGCACCAGAGTGGTTTTTGCAGGGGAGGTCAAGTATTTGCTCGAAAGTCAGCTTGGGCTGCCAGGCGGCCTTGCCGGTGCGCTGGCACTGACCGGAGGCCTGGCCAGCCGGCTGCTCCTCCTCGATGGAGGCGACCTACCGGTTCCCGTAGCGGGAGTCAGGCTAGTCATTCTTGCGCTTGCTGTTCTACTGCTGTCGGTTGTCGGTCGCCGCCCGCGGCGCGGCGGGGGGCGTAGCCAGCTTGGCCAGTGCCTTAGCCCTCATCCTCATCGAAGAATCGGTCATGGCATATTTGTCCGCTTTGGACATCAGGTTCGCCAGGGAGGTTGTCTCGGAGCACAAGAGCTTGTGCTTGAGGGGGGTGCCATCGCAACAGCCTTCGATGAAGTACTTGATGGCCTGTACCTCGTGTACTCCTTCGCAGGAGTTGCGGAGCTTGGCCCGGCGTGTGAGGTAGTCGCGGAGGGGCTCTTTCGGCCCCTGGACACACATGGCCAGCTCATGGGGCCAGCCAGGCCGTGTGTAGGTGCCGGTGAAGTTCCGGACGACGGCCTCCTTGAAGTCTGGCCAGGTGTTGACACTGCCGGCAGCCAGGCTATTCCGCCAGGTGCGGGCCGAGCCGATTAGCATGAGGGGGACATAGCGGAGGGCTACGCGCTTGTTCCCCCTGGCGATGCGGACGGCAGTGGTGTAGTCGATCAACTAGTCCTCCAGCTTGGTGGCCCCGGTATACTTCGGGGTGACGCGGGGGAGTGTGAAGCCAGGCGGAAATGGCTCGTTGGGGATCGGATCCGCGGACCAAAGCATGCCGGGCCAATCGAGCCCTCCTCCTCGAGGAGAGCCGACTAGGCCAGCCGGTCAAGACGGAGTCGGGCGTCGTTGTCGTTGTGGGGGACACGCGGTCCGAGCCGGGCTGCAAGGTCGGAGCGGACAGCCGGCGGGATGGACCGCGCCGGTTCCTCCTGCGGAGGCGGAGTATGCCCGCGGGTGCGCCGCCAGCCGCCAGCCGGCACCTCGTCGTGGTGGCGGCTGCCAGCCGGATTGTTGCTATGCCGGCTGTTCACAGGCGGCTACTCGTTTCCGTGTGACGGAGGGCGCTGAACGTTGCTCCCCCGGGCGTTCCGGCCGAAGGGACAAGGGGTGCTGGAGTGCTGAACCGTCCGGTGGTCAGTAGCCCCAGTGTCCTCTCCCTCGGGATGAGGAAACTCGGAGACGACCCCACCGGGGGTGAGGACGACCTGTTGCACGTTGGCGGTGTCGATGAGGTCCTTGAGGTGCCGCTCATATGTGGCCTGCTCCTCGCCCTCCAAGGTTGCCAAATCCTCGTAGGCAACCTTGGCGGCGCGCAGGTTGGCTGCGGGGGTTTCGTAGATGGGGAAGTGGCCACCAAGGATTTCTGCGATCACGCGGCCGCGTTCTCGCACAACACCACGTCGGCTGGGCTTGGGGCCAGCCAGGGTGAGACTGTACGCGGAGTTGTATTCCCGCTGCGCGGCCGCCATCCGGCTCCGCTCGGCAACAAGGGCGCTGGTGTCTTCGAACAACAGGCGACGGGCCACCTCCAGCTCGGCTCTTGCGGTGGCCGGGTCCGCCGTCGTAGCGATAGAAGTGCCCAGACCCCGGAGGGTGGCGGCGAGCAGGTCAGAGTTGCCGGCGCGAGCGGCAGCTGCGTCGGCCTCGGCCGCCCGCACATGGCCCAAAGTGGTGGAGGAGATGGTGACTATCACTCCCACACGAATGTGGGGGTCGATGGCCTCGCCCGTGGCGAGCGCACCCATGGACGAGGGAGGGTCGGTGCAGTCGAACACCCAACTAGGGTACTCGTCAGCCTCCAGTTCTTCGGTGAGGCTCAGCTTGCTAAACCGCCCAGCGAGCATGGCAATGTCAAGCGCGAGGTCGTGGCCGAGGCACTCGTCAGAGATTCCGGCCGCGTTGCCCGCAAGGCCCGCCGTAGCAAGCCCCACGAGCACGCGGTTCCTCCCAGACGCGAGGCGGTCGGGGGAGGTGGTGAAGGGTCCCGCCCGCAGCGTGACTCTAGCCGTCGCCGTGGACGGCCCTACGGTGGGCACCAACTGTCGTGGTTTCGTCACGGCAGATGCCATAGGTAGGCTTATCGAGAGGGGCCGAAGGACACCGGCGGGCTCCGGGAGCGGGATTAGGCACAAGCGGTGGGGGACACACGATGTACCCAGGTTCGGGGCCCTCTGTGGGAGGTAACACCCCTAGTCCTGCTTGGTCTAGTTGAGACAATGGTCAAGTTACAATGGCGCTCCTTGAGCTGTATGGATCATGGAGGAAGAAGGAGCTAGCCTGCTCTTCTGCCTCCCTACGTGCGTGTGTATGGAGTGGACGTGGAGGGAACTCAGAGATCAGCCGACCCCTTGCATGGGGGTGGCCCGAGGGGTTTTATAGGCCAACCCCCCGAATTACAATACAAATAGAAGGTCAAAGGGGGGGCCCAGCCGGCAGCCTCTCTGGCCGGTTGCGAGGGCCTCCGGCTGTGGGGCCCTATCGCCGGTAGGTCCCGCCGGCTGAAGGGTCCCGTCAAGAACCGGCAGGGCCCACGCGGCGGGTCCCGACGCCGGTCACGTGACGACACGGGCCACCCCTTGTGGCGTCGTCTTGCGGCGGCCAGCCGGGGCCAGCGTTATGGCTGGCCCCCCTGTAGCCATGCCGGGGCAGGTAATGGATTGGTTGGGGCGTGCCGGCGCTGTTGGAAGCCCGGTCACCATCCGCCAGGGTCACAGGCCCTGACGCCTTCGTTGTGGCCATATCGGCGCTGACCCCCGATGGGATGGGGGCCACTGTTGCCACGCATGCCCTGATGACGCTATCCAATGCGCGACCGGCTGGGGGGCCAGGTGGCAACGCCCCTAGCCAGCCGGCACGTTGTAACCGACGGGGTGTAGCCGGCGGGCTGCTTTTGGCAGGGCATAGCCGGACCGTAGGGGAGCCACCCCGCCCTTTGATTGCGTCAGAAGGCTAGGGAAAGGGGGCGCTTAAGGCTACCCCGGGGTCATCCCCCCGTCAGTGTCACAAACAGACCTAGAGTTCATACTAAAATAACTCCAAAGATACATAGCGATCCAGCCTAATGTCACCTAGATACTCCAATGTCACCTCAAGTATCCGTGGGTAAATTATGCGACATGCATCAAATAATCTCAGATCTATAATATTCAATCAAACACAAAGAACTTCAAGGATCACTCCAAGATTTCTATCGGAGAACTTAGTATGAAAACATGCAATCAACCCATATGCATAGATCCACAAGGTCACCGAAATCCGCAAGTTAATGCCATAACATATATCGACTGAATCACTTGAATATCCCAATGTCACTATGGGTATCCGCATGAAAGACATATATCAAGTGTTCTCAAACCAAAATATTCAATCGAACATCACAAGATCTTAAAGGGAAAGATTCAATTCATCACAACAAGATGGCAAGGGAGTAACATCATATGATCCAACTAGATTAAAAAGCCCGTTATACATCAACATCGCATAATCTCAAGAACATGAGAGAGAGAGAGATTGAACATATAGCTACTGGTACGTACCCTCAGCCCGAAGGGTGAACTAATGCCTCCTCGTCATGGCCTCCGTCGGGATGATGATGATGGCCAGCGGTCATGGTTTCCCTCTCCGACAGGGTACTGGAATGGCTTCAGATTGGTTTTTCATTGATACAGAGAGTTGCGGCGGCGGAGCGAAGAGTCTCTCGTTATTTCTGGAGTTTCTTGGATTTATAGGATTTTCAGCGTTGGAATCACGCGCAACGCAGCCATGTGGGCCCCACAAGACATCAGGGTGCGACCTATGGGAGCCCTTTTGGCTTGTGGCCCACAGGTTGCTCCCCTTTGGTTGTTCTTCGCTTCAATATTGCTTATTTCCTCCATAAAAATTATACAGAGGTTTTGGGCGATTCCAATAACTTTCATTTTCCGCACAAGAAACAACACCACGGTAATTCTGCTGAAAACAACCTCCGTCCGGGTTAGATATAAATAAATCATATAAAGTGCATCAAAACCATATAAAAGTATTGCAAACATAGGAAAATATGGCATGAATATTTCATAAATTATAGATACGTTGGAGACGTATCAGGGACGATGACACTTGGGTGGGAGGCGGAGAGCGCGAGGGAGAGGAGCGGAGAGGGGGGACTTTATGGGGGCGACTAAGGGCTTAGTAGGGGGCGCCTTATCCCCTCCCCGTGGTGATGTGGAGGCCAGGATGATGACATGATCTCGTGAGGCTGGCGCCCTCGGTCGGCCTCCTGTAGAGGGAGGTCGGGGCGACCGAGTGTTTTTTTGGGCTGGCTGGGTTAGTCCCAGTGCACTGAGGACCAATGCATAGTGGCCTGTGCCCATTTTCTTTTTTCTTTTTTTTCTTTTTGTCGTAATTTTCTTTTTAGTTTTTAATTTATTTTTAATTGAAAATGAGTTATGAAAAATATGGAAGTTGTCCCGTTAATTCCATTGCAATATTTGGCACTGCCACAAAGAGATTGGGAGAAATTTAAAAAATAGTTTGATTTTTTCATAATTGGAAAAGCATTTAAAAATGTTGTTTTGGCACTAATTTAAATGCTAGGGGACAAACAAGCAATTAGGTGATGTTGATTTCCTTAACCAATATTTGTTATGGAATATTGGCTAAATGGTGAACTATTTTCCAACCATGTTGTCGAAATTAATTTCTCAATTTAAATTGAAATTGAAATCAGAGGTGGAATTTGAAATGAGATTTGAACCCAAGTGACCAGCATTGCAAATCAAAGTGACTTAGCAAATCATGAGGGATCACTATAGCTTCATACATGAGGGTGTTAGAACTCTCCTCCTCTAAAACAAATTCTTGTCTCGAGAATTAATACCTAGAAGGGAAACGATCAGGGTATTCTTCGCAAAGATGTTCTTCATGTTCCCAACTGGCTTCTTCTTCATTATGATCCGACCACTATACCTTAAGGAACCTGGTAACCTTGTGACGGGTTCAGCATTCAGTTTGTTCAAGGATGCGTATCTGGTGTTCTTTGTAGGTGAGATCATCATGCACCTTGAGAATCTCATGATCCACTTCCCGTTGTGGATCCTTGAAACAACAATCAAGTTGCGAAACATGGAAGACATCATGGACATGAGATAATTGCGGTGACAACTCAAATTTATAAGCCACATATCCACGTCTAGCGACAATGCAGAAATGGCCAATGTAGTGAGTGTTGGAAATATGCCCTAGAGGCAATAATAAAATGGTTATTATTGTATTTCCTAGTTCATGATAATTGTCTATTGTTCGTGCTATAATTGTGTTAAGCGGAAACCATAATACATGTGTGAATACATAGACCACAACATGTCCCTAGTGAGCCTCTAGTTGACTAGCCCGTTGATCAGTAGATGGTCACGGTTTCATGACCATGGACATTGGATGTCGTTGATAACGGGATCACATCATTAGGAGAATGATGTGATGGACAAGACCCAATCCTAAGCATACCACAAGATCGTGTAGTTCGTTTGCTAAAGCTTTGCAATGTTAGGTATCGTTTCCTTAGACCATGAGATTGTGCAACTCCCGGATACCATAGGAATGATTTGGGTGTGCCAAACGTCACAATGTAACTGGGTGGCTATAAAGGTGCACTACAGGTATCTCCGAAACTGTCTGTTGGGTTGGCACGAATCGAGACTGGGATTTGTCACTTCGTGTGACGGAGAGGTATCTCTGGGCCCACTCGGTAAGACATCATCATAATGAGCTCAATGTGACTAAGGAGTTAGTCACGGAATTTTGTATTATGGAATGAGTAAAGAGACTTGCCGGTAACGAGATTGAACAAGGTATAGAGATACGGACGATCGAATCTTAGGCAAGTATCATACTGATAGACAAAGGGAATTGTATACGGGATTGATTGAATCCCTGACATCGTGGTTCATCCGATGAGATCATCGTGGAGCATGTGGAAGCCAACATGGGTATCCAGATTCCGCTGTTGGTTATTCATCGGAGAGGTGTCTCGGTCATGTCTACATGTCTCCCGAACCCGTAGGGTCTACACACTTAAGGTTCGATGACGCTAGGGTTATAGGGAAATGGTGTACGTGATTACCGAAGGTTGTTCGGAGTCCTAGATGAGATCCTGGAAGCCGCGAGGAGCTCCGGAATGGTCTGGAGGTAAAGATTGATATATAGGAAGTCTAGTTTTGGTCACCAGAAAGTTTTCGGGCTCATCGATATTGTATCGGGAGTGCTGGGAGGGTGCCGGAGGACCCCTGGGAGGGGTGTGAAGACCATAGGACTTTGTGGGCCATTAGAGGAGCTGTGCCAGACCTTATTGGGCTGGCCAAGACCTTCTAGAAACGCCCATGCGGCTGGGATCAAGAGATAAAGGGCAAAAGGGTTTTAAAATAGGAGATCCACCTCCCTTGTGGGAGGTGGACTCTCCCCCTAGTTCGGCCGAACCTCCCTTCCTAGAGGAGGGGCCAAGGCAGCCCTCCCTCTCCCTCCTGCTATATATATGCAAGGGTTTGGGCTGATTTGAGACACAACTTCTCTCTCTCTCGGCGCAGCCCTACCCTTCCTCTTCCTCGTTCTCCGTAGCGCTTGGCGAAACCCTGCCGGAGTCCACGTAGCTCCACCGTCACCATGCCGTCGTGTTGTCGGAGCTCTCCCTCAACCTCTCCTTCCTCCTTGCTGGATCAAGGCATAGGAGACGTCATCAGGCTGCACGTGTGTTGAACGCGGAGGCGCCGTTGTTCGGCGCTGAGATCGGAATCCATCGTGATCTGAATCGCTACGAGTACGACTCCACCAACCTTGTTCTTGTAACGTTTCCGCTTAGCGATATTCAAAGGTATGAAGATGCAATCTCTGCCCTCTCGTTGCTGCTTTCTCCATGGATAGATCTTGGTGATCGTCGGAATTTTTTTGATTTACTACTATGTCTCCCAACAGTGGTATGAGAGCGAGGTTTATGCGTAGAATCTATGCACGAGTAGAACACAAGTTGAAATCTATGCACGAGTAGAACACAAGTTGTTGTGGGCGTTGATTTTGTTAATATGCTTACCACTACTAGTCTTATCTTGATTCGGCGGTATTGTGGAATGAAGCAGCCCAGACCGACTTTACACGTATGCTTACGTGAGACTGGTTCCACACCGCCTGACATGCACTTGTTGCATAAGGTGGCTAGCGGGTGTCTGTCTCTCCCACCTTAGTCGGATTGGATTCGATGAAAAGGGTCCTTATGAAGGGTAAATAGAAATTGGCATATCACGTTGTGGTTTTGGCGTAGGTAAGAAATGTTCTTGCTAGAAACCTATAACAGCCACATAAAAACTTGCAACTTCAAATTAGAGGAGATCTAACTTGTTTTTGCAGCATATGCCTTGTGATGTGATATGGCCAAAGAATGTGATGTGATGCATTGTGATGTATGAGATTGATCATGTTCTTGTAATAGGATTCACGACTTGCATGTCGATGAGTGTGACAACCGGCAGGAGCCATAGGATTTGTCTTATTTTATTGTATGACCTCCGTGTCAATTATAAACGCCATGTAATTACTTTACTTTATTGCTAAACGTTATCCATAGAAGTAGAAGTAATAGTTGGCGAGACAACTTCATGAAGACACAATGATGGAGATCATGATGATGGAGATCATGGTGTCATGCTGGTGACAGTGATGATCATGGTGCCCCGAAGATGGAGATCAAAGGGGCAAGATGATATTGGCCATATCATGTCACTATATTGATTGCATGTGATGTTTATCATGTTTACATCTTATTTTCTTAGAACGACGGTAGTAAATAAGATGATCTCTCAATAAAATTTCAAGAAAAGTGTTCACCCTAACAGTGCACCATTGCTAAGGATCGTTGTTCCGAAGCACCACGTGATGATCGGGTGTGATAGGCTCTACCATTTGCATACAACAGGTGTAAGCCAGATTTACACACGCGATACACTTAGGTTGACTTGACGAGCCTAGCATGTACAGACATGGCCTCGGAACACGGAAGACCGAAAGGTCAAACATGAGTTGTATAGAATATACGATCAACATGGAGATGTTCACCATGGATGACTAGTCCGTCTCACGTGATGATCATACACGGGCTAGTTGACATGGATCATGTGTCACTTGGATGACTAGAGAGATGTCTATTTAAGTGGGAGTTCATTAAATAATTTGATTATGTGAACTTAATTATCATGAACTTAGTCTAAAATTATCTTTACAATCTATATTGTAGATCCAATGGCCAACGCAAATGTCACCCTCAATTTCAACGCGTTCCTAGAGAAAACAAAGCTGAAAGATGATGGAAGCAACTATGCGGACTGGGTCCATCGCTTGAGGATCATCCTCATAGCTTCCAAGATATTGTATGTCCTTGATGCACCACTAGGTGACCCACCCCTTCTCCCAACAGAGCAAGATGTTGTGAACGCTTTGCATTCTCGCTGCAATGATTACTCCCTTGTTCAGTGCGGCATGCTTTACAGTTTAGAACCGGGGATCCAAAAGCGTTTTGAGCAACCCGAAGCATATGAGATGTTCCAAGAGCTGAAAGTGGTTTTCCAAGCTCATGCTCGGGTCGAGAGATATGACATCTCCGACAAGTTCTTCAGCTGTAAGATGGAGGAGAATAGTTCTGTCAGTGAACACATCCTCAAGATGTCTGGGCTTCACAACTGCTTGACTCAGCTAGGAGTTAATCTCCTGGATGACTCGGTCATTAACTGTCAGGACCCCGATCCTAAGCCATAAGAATCCAGCCTGTAACACATCATATCACTTTGCGGTCTCACCCACGGTTATCTCCATGGCTCCCACCTTACCTGGGCCGGGACCGTTTGCGTCTTTTGACTCACGTATGTGAAAATGTCGCTACCATTCAAATGTCAAAGAACCCGGGCTAACATGACTAGTCATAGAACCCAAGTGGCACATTCGTACAAGGATAGGCATCCGTAACCCAGCAATGCAGGTGTCGATCTCTAGCGTGTGTAGACGAGTCATAGCAAGCTACAAGGACTCCATTACGCCGTGGGGCATAAATGCCATCACTGCATGTAGACGAGTCGTAGCAGGCTACGGGGACTCCATTACACTGCGAGACATTTCCCCGAAGGGATAGACACAGCAGCAAAGAAGGATACATGCCGGTCAATCAATGTGTCCGAAGTAGTAGAAAGGTACCAAGGCTCGGTGGAAGCACAAAGAGGCAGTTCCCCGTAAAGAGTACTACTAAAGGCACACAACTAGGTGTCGGATCCCATACATACCTTGCACGTCACCCGTACGCGCGACATGCCCGATATGCATAGATACAACTATAGCATCACAACATAACCATACAACATTACAACATTTATTTAGAAGGCTCAGAAGAGCCAATACAATAGATCTTACAAACAGGGGTCAAAAGACCCAACATTCAGAGCATTCAAACAAACAAGCGGAAGTTAAACATGTCTCGGTACAGACATCTACAAAAGTGGCTAGAGGAGCCTAAAAGGCTACAACGACCCTACCAAAGGAACCAGATCTCTGTCTGGGATTCCCAAGCTAACCCGGTCAACACCGAACTTCAAGACGAAACATTCACTAATGAGACTGACATGGCATATTAAAGTACTTAATTAATCTATAAGAGTGGTTAGCCAAATTGGTTGAAGTGGAATTCAAACAAGTTTGAATTTCCAAATCCAAATGATATTTCATATATTGGCCTAATCATAAATTGTCCTACTTGGTGATGTTAACTTGTTCAAACATGCATGATCATCGCATAAACAGATTCATTGGATTTTTCAGATCATTTTTCATATATAAATTATTTTCATCTGAGCTATAGATTATTTTCTATGATTTTCAGAAGTTTAGAGCATTTTCTGGAATTATTTTTAATACAGAAAATATTTATTGCGTCATGCTGAGGGCATGCCTATGTCAGTAGGTCAACTGGACCAGGTCCGGGTCAAACCCGACCAGTGGAGCCCACTGGTCAGTGACACTTGGTCAGCTCTAGAGACTGACTGGTGGGACCAGTCAACCCTGACGTGGCAAGGTCAAAGCTGACCTGGGGGTCCCACATGTCAGTGACTTAGAGTTAACCCACTGGTTATTTTAGATTAGATTATTAATCCGGTGTTTTAGTTAGTGGGTGGGTCCCGGCTGTTAGTGACTCTAGGGGTTAATTAGCGCGGAGGTTAGTCCTAACTAACCTGCCACATTGGTTTCGATGGAGGGAGGTCGCCGACGGCGAGCCGAGACGGCGGGGATCGCCGGAAATCTTCCTCCGGCGACCATTTGAGCGGCGGAGGGCACCTACGGACAGCTAAGGCTCGCGCGCATCCACCTAGGGCAACGGGAGGACGTGGGGTCGCTAGAGTCGATGACCATGACGACTTTGGCGGCGGCTGGAGCTTTGGCAACGGCGAGGTTAGTGGCCAGGGGACGAGGAGGACCACAGGGAGAGGGGGGAAACGGGGGATCTCAGAGGGAGTCGGACGGCTGGCCAGCGGGCTCGGGGACGACCGGAGCTGCGAGAATTGACGACGGCGTCCGATGACCGGAGGCGGAGAAGATGGCGGCAGCCTCGGCTTCGTGGGTCTCCCGGCGACGGCTGGCTCCTTGGAGAGGTCGAGGTAGTCTTGGCAGAACTCGAGGGCGGCTTGGGGGAAGCGGCGCATCTACGGGTGCGGCTAGCGGCGGCGACGGCCAGCGGCTGTCGGGCGGCAAGGGGAAAAGAGCACAGAGCAGGAGGAGGGTGAAAGAGCTCGAGGGGGAAGAGAGGGACCCTCTTGGCGTCTCCAAGCGAGGGGATATGCTCGGGGCGGTTCATCCGCGGCAAGCAGGAGGTGGCCGCACCTCCTGTGCGTGCGCCACGCCACCATCCTCCTGGCAGAGGAGGAAGATGACCTCCTCGCCCCTGGTGGGCTGGGCCATCTCCTTCCTAGGCTAGGCAGGTAGGTCCTCTCCCCTCTGCTTCTTTATTTTTAGTTCCTGTTTTTTTAATTCCTTCTTAAATTTTAATTTTTTTGAGCAAAACTATAATGCAAAAATTCCTGAATGATTTATGTGGTATTTGTAGAATATTTGCAACTACACAAAAAGTTTCAGAAAAATTTGAAGCAACTAAAATTATCTTTAGTGCTTTATTAGTGATTTTCAATGGGGGTTTGGGTCTTTTAAAATATCCAAATTGAGTTCAAAATTTAAATGCTCCTATGATTTATTGTTTCCACTGTTTATCAGAAATATGGAACATTTTTTATAGCATTTTAGGATTAATTGAAAAATTCAATTGTTGGAATATTATTTATTCAATGAGGTGCTAGGGTTTTGACATCCCCATTTCAAATTCAAATGAAATTAAACATGATGCCATGATGCACATACCATGGTAAGCAATGACTAATCTAGGGCTGTGACAACTCACCCCTACTAAACAGGAAACTCGCCCCGAGATTCAAGCGTAGGGTAAGAGGACAAAGGGGGCACTAACTATCACAATCTTCACGATTCAATTGCTCTTCTCGAAGATGTGGATTCATTGCATCTTGCTGATATTGACATCTTTGCCTTCGAGATCTTCATCCAACAAAAAGACGACAGGGATAGAGAGCTCTACAAGATTCGATCCTTACGAAGATCGAGCGACTCATGACCAACTCATGGAATGAGACATAATAACATCTCTCGAGCTGGGACACAAAATACACATTGAGAATAATGAATGAAACAGATGCTGGTTGTTCAATTGGAAGGCAACAATTCCACGCTAAAGCAGATAGTGATGAGGTTTGAAACTAGCGAGGAGTTAATTGCCATAATACCATAACGGGCACCTAAGAGAAGGTGACATGTAGGATTATCCCTTAAGTGGCAAAAAGAATTACTTTTGATCTAGAAATCATTAAAACTCTTCAAACCAGCCTAAAGCGATTCACAACGATCATTTGAAGGAATTCGAAAGAATGGCATACTCGGATTGGAATGGAAACTAGAGCTATAAAACAACTCGGCAATGGAAGGCACATTCCAAGTAATACCGAGAGTATAACCGAGTGTCTGAGCGTGCTCTCAAGAACTTGAGCATCTCCATATTCATCAAAGTTCTACCAACATCCGTGCCAAGGATCCTGGCAACACATCATACTACAATGATGAATAATGACGGAGGATGCAGGTACAAAGGAAGACAACACTTTCTCAGATTTCACCTTAGCTATGCCAAGGGAGCGAAATCTGGATGATCGACCGGGAGACATTTAGCACTCCACTTCTAATGTTCTCCTTGAAATACCAGTGTAACCCCAACCGTAGGTCAGGTTTACTATCTAGGACAGCAATTAAAGGTCGGACTTCGGGATCTCAAAGGGTCCATGAGAAACAACTTTCAAAAAGTCATAGGAGAACCTCATGGGGAGGTGGCTATGGTTGCTGATACAAGATATCATAATATTAGGTCTTCTGGGTAGGTATGTTAGCCACAACATTCCTTTGCCAGCTTACAGAGAGACCATTATTATAATTCTTGGGAATTGTTCCAACCATCACACCTGCCTGAGATTCAGATATGGTTGGTGTCACGATATTCCAGACTCAGCATGTCTGAAAGTGAAAGGTTGCAACACAAATCGAAGAGATGATGTTGCGAGATTCTCAGGGAATGAACTACGGAAGCCAACTCCAAAACATGAGCTGGATTGCAAGATACATAACCTTGCAACAAAACACTTCTGGGTTCTATTTAGGAACCATCGTTAGGAATTGGCAAAGTATGGTGCACGTCCGTCAGGGCCCTTCAAGAGTAACACTTAACTTCTTTTCATTAACAAATCAATCAGTGGCTTGGTGTGCTAGGGATTGCATGTGGAATGGAGATGATCAGTCTACCAAACCATAGAATACTTCGCACGTGCATGACTGACTTGGGATGACTCCAATGAAAACAAAATGACCTTTCTCAAGTTCATGGCGGCAACTTGCACCATATGCACATGAATAAAGAGTAAGTCACTTCTTACACCACACATATACTTCATGTACAGGACACGAAGATATGCCTACAAAGTTTCCAACAGTAGGCTCATATTCTTCATGAGTCATGGAAGAGATGAAAATGTTGTCAATGGGCTTAACAACAATTCATCGGGATATCCATATGGATGGAATTCCACAACTATGAGAACAAGGTGATAGCATTGGTCAGACCGAAAGATATAGCGGTGTATGCTCGAGGATACATCGACGAGTAAAACAACATTAGAGAAATCTTTGGTTCTGATTTTGATTTGACAATAGCCCATACTCAAATAAATGGTTGTACAAGATGATAGGTGCATCAATTGATCACGAGGATCTATCGATGAAGATATCATCTTTCTTCTACACATACAAGAACGAAACACAAGATATCCCTTTATCATGAGCTAAGTTAGATCAAGCTTCTATCTTGCAACTCTCCAAGTTGTTGTTTAGCTTAACCAACTAGTTTCAGGGTTATCCAACACAGAGCCTTGGAGAAGGGGTGATTCATAGAAAAATCATCATGGTCACGAACTCAACATAACGGTCAAGGAACCCCTTGGTAATACTTCCAAGAAGACATTCGGAAAATCACGATCCACCGATATGTTGTCAAGCTCGAGAACAATCTTTCTTTTTAGGCCAAAACGATATGATCAACAGAGCAAAGGATTGACACAATCCTAACTCATTGACCGAAAAGTGCACCATGGAAAATGGACTAGATAGCACGATCAATCTTAGTATGACAATTCAATGATCACCACACCAAGACTGAGATTATTGTCCATTAACTACCAAACAACAAAGTTGCTAGGAGTATTGATTTCACACATCACGATTCACTTGTCGGTGTTCTGGTTACAAACAACACAGGGACCGAGAGATGAATGATGATGGCGAGAAGTATCACTACATCAAGATTTCATAAGAGGGAGTACAGTTCCCATGATAATATTGACATGAAGACGGTAATACCTCAAGGTAGAACAGAGCAAAAGCTAAATTAGCATTTTGATCTACGGAATACAGCTGCTTTGACCCAATCCCGAAAATGGATGAGGTACGGGAGTTTGCTTCTCCTAGTCATTCTGGAATAGAATGGCTTGACAGACCACAAGAATAGACGACATTGATAACTCAATGCATGACATACTCTTGACTATCCATTCATAGGTAACGGTCAGAATAAAATGAAGAAGGGCAACTCAAGAGCACCTGATTTTTCCTGAGTTGTAGATGCATAGATTGAATATGTTGAACATAGTTCAACATGTTTCTTCCTGATAATCCATGCAGAAATGAAAGATTGGCAGAGTCACCACTATGGAATGGAGAACTCATTAAGAGCAGTCATGTCATGATCTTTCGTTCACAAAGAACTTCTTCCATGACTGATTCATGGTAGTTGAAGAATGATGTACCACAAATCTTGAGGACTATAACAAGGTTACTAATATCCTAAAGGAACGAGCAAATACTATCTACAGGAATGAGCAGAATGATCCTTGGGTTCAAGATCCCAGATACAGAATACCTATTGACTAAGTAGCATCACAACATGCTTTTGATAATGATGGCCAGAATTATCACACTGGAACCAAAAGACACAACTAGACTATTGGGTGGTTCACCGAACAACATGTTTTCCTAAAACACTTTCTTCAAACACATCGAGGTAATATATTACCTCAACTCAAATATTAGTGTGCTTTGTCTGGCCTGAAAGACATTGACTCAAGATGAAAGAGTTTTGCAATTGCATCAGATAATTTGGAATTTTTGGATAACTCGGACAGCATAACGGTTGTACGGGCATGAAATATGAGGCAACCTGCAAGACAACTGACAACATGACAATGAATTCTTATAGAGACATCGATCCAGAAAGACAACATCTTTCTCCATAGGTCTCCAGCATAGTAACTCGTCCTCCTAATAGATAGATGAGAAGGCCTAGTTCTTAATCCCCGTACAATAAAGGAGACGGTGACTCAGAATTAGAACGACATAAGGAAAGGAGTAAAAAGAGCCTGACGTTCCCTTCCACAATCAATTCCCTTATATAACTAAAGCAGTTCTAGACTCAACATTGACCAGTTTGGCTTGGTAATCCTACAGGCAGTCAAGCTCTGATACCAAAGCTGTCAGGACCCTGATCCTAAGCCAAAAGAATCCAGCCTGTAACACATCACATCACTTTGCGGTGTCATGCACGGTTATCTCCATGGCTGCCACCTTACCTGGGCCGGGACCATTTGCGTCTTTTGACTCACGTATGTGAAAATGTCGCTAGCATTCAAATGTCAAAGAACCCGGGCCGACAAGACTAGTCGTAGAACCCAAGTGGCACATCCATACAGGGAAAGGCATACGTAACCCAACAATGCAGGTGTCGATCTCTAGCGTGTGTAGACGAGTCATAGCAAGCTACAAGGACTCCATTATGCCGTGGGGCATAAATGCCATCACTGCACGTAGACGAGTCGTAGCAGGCTACGGGGACTCCATTACACTGCGAGACATTTCCCTGCAGGGACAGACACAACATCAAAGAAGGATAGATGTCGGTCAATCAATGTGTCCGGAGCAATAGCAAGCTACCAAGGCTCGGTGGAAGCACAAAGTGGCAGTTCCCCATAAAGAGTACTACTAAAGGCACACAACTAGGTGTCGGATCCCATACATACCGTTCCACGTCACACGTACGCGCGACATGCCCGATATGCATAGATACAACTATGGCATCACAACATAACCATACAACATTACAACATTTATTTAGAAGGCTCGGAAGAGCCAATACAATAGATGTTACAAACAGGGGTCACAAGACCCAACATTCAGAGCATTCAAACAAGCAAGCGGAAGTTAAACATGTCTGGGTACAGACATCTACAAAAGTGGCTAGAGGAGCCTAAAAGGCAACAACGACCCTACCAAAGGAACCAGATCTCTGTCTGGGATTCCCAAGCTAACCTGGTCAACACCGAACTTCAAGACGAAACAGTCACTAATGAGACTCACGTCTCCTCCGCAAAACATAAATTAAGCAAACATGAGTACAAGAGTACTCAGCAAGACTTACATCAGAACTAGCTACATGTGCATCAATATCAATAAAGGGGGTTGTGGAGTTTATTGCAGCAAGCCAGCTTTGACTCTTGGCTAACCTATACTACGACTACAAGTCCTTTCTTTGAGGTGGGGTAGCGCACACGACTCCACGTATTCACCAATCAATACACCACTATGGATCCACTTCCGTCTCCCTCCGGGAAGGCCATCCATAGCACTCACGCTTATCTTGCGTATTTTAGAGTATCCACTTCCAGTTATCTATGAACCACATAAGTTCTCCAAGTAGTCCATATCCAAGGACATGGCTATTCGAACAGATTATTTCACCCTGCAGGGGTATACTTCTTCACACACGCTCTCACCACTTAGCACCATATGCACGTCATGCATCTCGGCAACCTTCAAGCGGAAGCACTGGCGTGGGCGTCGGCCACGACCGTCAACCACACAAGACCCTAGTCCAGGTTTATCGCCTATCCGAGGTTGAACCCGTACGGAAGTCCAGCCGAAGTTTCCGCTACGGCCTCAAACGATGTGCGCAGGGTTCCCAAGCCCACCTTTCGGGTGCCACTTGGTACACCATGCCACTGTGCCTGTACTTCATCATAGTCCACCCCGTTGGGCAGCACTATACACGACTGCCAACACTTTCCCTACAAACGCCAGAAACTAGTTGCAACTCCTGGACAGAGGTCTAAGCGATTAATAAGGCGAGAGGGGTCGAGTTACCGGAGCCCAATGTGTGGTAGTATCTTGTCTTGGATAACATACACAGAACTTAGTTCCTAAGGACGGTCCCAATGAGACAACCCGCCATGTACTCCTACATGACCTCTCATCGCTACCTTTACCAAATCATATAGACACATTTAACTTCCACTCAGTACGACATGTATACTGCCATCCCGATCCATCACCCAGATGTATCAGACCTAACACGACATGACTCTAAGCATAGCAGGCACAATAAGTAAGCAAGCATGGATGAGTAAGCACAACAAGGCTCAAGCAGTTGCTACTCATGCTAAGTGGTTTCAACTATTTACTATGGCAAAGACAGGTCATGCAAAGGAAGGGTTTCGACTACCGATGACATGTAACAGTAGAATTGTTGTTGTCCTAATGCAGTAAAAGAGAGCAGGAGCGAGAGAGTGGGTTGATATTGATATGCTCAAGGGTTTTTGCTTGCCTGACAATCCTGAAGATATCACTTTGCTTCATCGGTGTCAACGTTCACATCGTCGGAACCATCGTCTACCGAGAGGGGACAAGCACCGACAAATAGGAAGAAAGAACACATTCAATGCAATGCAACAATCATGACGTATGACATGGCATATTAAAGTACTTAATTAACCTAGAAGAGTGGTAGCCAAATTGGTTGAAGTGGAATTCAAACAAGTTTGAATTTCCAACTCCAAATGATATTTCATATATTGGCCTAATCACAAATTTTCCTACTTGGTGATGTTAACTTGTTCAAACATGCTTGATCATGGCATAAACAGATTCATTGGATTTTTCTAATCATTTTTCATATATAAATTATTTTCATCTGAGCTATAGATTATTTTCTATGATTTTTAGAAGTTTAGAGCATTTTCTTGAATTATTTTTAATACAAAAAATATTTATTGCGCCATGCTGAGGTCATGCCTACGTCAGCAGGTCAACTGGACCAGCTCCGGGTCAAACCTGACCAGTGGAGCCCACTGGTCAGTGACACTTGGTCAGCTCTAGAGACTGACTGGTGGGACCAGTCAACCCTGACATGGCTAGGTCAAAGCTGACCTGGGGTCCCACATGTGAGTGACTTAGAGTTAACCCACTGGTTATTTTAGATTAGATTATTAATCCGGTGTTTTAATTAGGGGGTGGGTCCCGGCTGTTAGTGACTCCAGGGGTTAATTAGCGCGGAGGTTAGTCCTAACTAACCTGCCACGTCGGCTTCGATGGAGGGAGGTCGCCGACGGCGATCCGAGATGGCGGGGATCGCCGGAAATCTTCCTCCGGCGACCATTTGAGTGGCGGAGGGCACCTACGGACACCTAAGGCTCGTGCGCATCCACCTAGGGAAACGGGAGGACGCGGGGTCGCCGGAGTCGATGGCCACGACGACTGACGACTTTGGCGGCGGCCGGAGCTTCGGCAACGCCGAGGTTAGTGGCTAGGGGACGGGGAGGACCACAGGAGAGGGAAAAAAACAGGGGATCTCGCAAGGAGTCGGACGGCTGGCCAGCGGGCTCGGGGACGACCGGAGCTGCGCGAATTGGCGATGGCAGCCGGCGACCGGAGGCGGAGAAGATTGCGGCAGCCTCGGCTTCGTGGATCTCCCGGTGACGGCTGGCTCCTTGGAGAGGTCGAGGGAGTCTTGGCGGAGCTCGAGGGCGGCTTGGGGGAAGCGGCAGAGCTACGGGTGCGGCTAGCGGCGGCGATGGCCGGCGGCTGTCGGGCGGCAAGGGGAAAAGAGCAGAGAGCAGGAGGAGGGAGAAAGAGCTCGAGGGGGAAGAGAGGGACCCTTTGGGCATCTCCAGGCGAGGGGATAGGCTCGGGGCGGCTCATCCACGACAAGCAGGAGGTGGCCACACCTACTGTGCGTGCGCCACGCCACCGTCCTCCTGGTAGAGGAGGAAGATGACTTCCTCGCCCCTGGTGGGTTGGGCCATCTCCTTCCTGGGCCAGGCAGGTAGGTCCTCTCCCCTCTACTTCTTTATTTTTAGTTCCTGTTTTTTTTAATTCCTGCATTTGTAGAATATTTGCAAGTACACAAAAAGTTTCAGAAAAAATTGAAGCAACTAAAATTATCTTTAGTGCTTTATTAGTGATTTTCAATGGGGGTTTGGGTCTTTTAAAATATCCAAATTGAGTTCAAAATTTAAATGCTCCTATGATTTATTGTTTCCACTATTTATCAGAGATATGGAACATTTTTTATAGCATTTTAGGATTAATTGAAAATTTCAATTGTTGGAATATTATTTATTCAATGAGGTGCTAGGGTTTTGACATCCCCATTTCAAATTCAAATGAAATTAAACATGATGCACATACCATTGTAAGCAATGACTAATCTAGGGCTATGACATTAACAGAATCCTCTAGTTTCTTCCACCTAGCTACAAGAGCTTTGTGATGAACTACAACATGCAAGGGATGGAGAAGTCCATTCCTGAGTTGTACTCGATGCTGAAATCAGCAGAGGTCGAGATCAAAAAGGAGCATCAAGTGTTGATGGTGAATAAGACCACTAATTTCAATAAAGGCAAGGGTAAGAAGAACTTCAAGAAGGACGGCAAGGCTATTGCCGCGCCTGGTAAGCAAGTTGCCGGGAAGAAGAAGAACACGAATGGACCCAAGCCTAAGACTGAGTGTTTTTATTGCAAGGGTACCGGTCACTGGAAGCGGAACTGCCCCAAGTACTTAGCAGATAAGAAGGACGGTAACTTTAAAGGTATATGTGATATACTTGTTATTGATGTGTACCTAACCAGAGCTCGTAGTAGCTCCTAGGTATTTGATACCGGTGCAGTTGCTCACATTTGTAACTCCAAGCAGGAGCTGTGGAATAAGCAGAGGCTGGCAAAGGACGAGGTGATGATGCGCGTCAGGAATGGTTCCAAGGTCGATGTGATCGCCGTCGGCATGCTACCTCTACATCTACCTTCGGGATTAGTGTTAAACATTAATAATTGTTATTTAGTACCATCTTTGAGCATGAACATTGTATCTGGATCTCGCTTGATGCGAGATGGCTACTCATTTAAATCTGAGAATAATGGTTGTTCTATTTATATGAGAGAAATGTTTTACGGTCATGCCCCGCTAGTCAATGGTTTATTTTTGATGAATCCCGAACGTGATGTTACACATGTCCATAGTGTGAGTACCAAAAAGTGTAAGGTTGATAACGATAGTCCCACTTACATGTGGTAGTACCGCCTTGGTCATATTGGTGTCAAACACATGAAGAAGCTCCATACTAATGGACTTTTGGAGTCTCTTGATTTCGAATCATTTGACACGTGTGAACGATGCCTCATGGGAAAGATGACCAAGACTCCGTTCTCCGGAATAATGGAGCGAGCAACTGACTTGTTGGAAATAATACATACCGATGTATGCGGTCCAATGAGTGTCGAGGCTCGTGGTGGCTACTGTTATGTTCTCACCCTCACTGATGACTTGAGTAGATATGGGTATGTCTACTTAATGAAACATAAGTCTGAAACTTTTGAAAGGTTCAAGGAATTTCAGAGTGAGGTAGAGAATCAACGTGACAGGAAAATAAAGTGCCTACGATCTGATCGTGGCGGAGAATATTTAAGTCACGAGTTTGGCACGTACCTAAGGAAATGTGAAACTGTTTCACAACTCACGCCGCCTGGCACACCTCAGCGAAATGGTGTGCTTGAACGTCGTAATCACACTCTATTAGATATGGTACGATCTATGATGTCTCTTACCGACTTACCGCTATCATTTTGGGGATATGCATTAGAGACTGCCACATTCACATTAAATAGGGCACCGTCAAAATCCGTTTAGACGACACCGTATGAATTATGGTTTAGAAAGAAACCTAAGTTTGGGGATGCGATGCTTATGTGAAGAAACTTCAACCTGAGAAGCTCGAACCCAAAGTGGAAAAGTGCGTCTTCATAGGATATCCTAAAGAGACTATTGGGTATATGTTCTACCTACGATCCGAGGGCAAAGTCTTTGTTGCCAAGAATGGATCCTTTCTCGAGAAAGAGTTTCTCTCGAAAGAAGTAAGTGGGAGGAAAATAGAACTTGATGAGGTAATTGCACCACCACTCGAACCGGAGAGTAGCACAGCACAGGAAGTTATTTCTGTGGAGCCTGCACTGGCTAGAGAGGAAGTTAATGATGATGATCAAGAAACTTCAGATCAAGTTACTATTGAATGTCGAAGGTCCACCAGGACACGTTCCGCACCAGAGTGGTACGGCAACCCTATCCTGGAGATCATGTTGTTGGACAACGGTGATCCTTCAAACTATGAAGAAGCAATGGCGGGCCCGGATTCCAACAAATGGCTTGAGGCCATGAAATCCGAGATAGGATCCATGTATGAGAACAAAGTATGGACTTTGGTGGACTTGCCTGTTGATAAGCGAGCCATTGAAAATAAATGTATCTTTAAGAAGAAGACTGACGTGGATGGTAATGTAACCGTCTATAAGGCTCGGCTTGTCGCTAAGAATTATCGACAAGTTCAAGGAATTGACTACGATGAGACTTTCTCACCCGTAGCGATGCTGAAGTCTGTCTGAATCATGTTAGCAATTGCCGCATTTTATGATTATGAGATCTGGCAAATGGACGTCAAAACGACATTCCTTAGTGGCTTCCTCAGGGAAGAACTCTATATGATGCAGCCGGAAGGTTTTGTCGATCCTAAAGATGCTAACAACGTATGCAAGCTCCAGCGCTCCATCTATGGGCTGGTGCAAGCATCTCGGAGTTGGAACATTCGCTTTAATGAAGTGATTAAAGCGTTTGGGTTTGTACAGGTTTATGGAGAACCCTGTATTTACAAGAAAGTGAGTGGGAGCTCTATATCATTTCTTATATTATATGTGGATGACATACTGATAATGGGAAATGATATAGAACTCTTGGAAAGTATAAAGGCCTACTTGAATAAGTGTTTTTCAATGAAGGACCTTGGAGAAGCTACTTACATATTAGGTATTAAGATCTATAGAGATAGATCGATACGCCGCATATGTCTTTCACAAAGCATATACCTTGACAAGATATTGAAGAAGTTCAATATGGACCAGTCCAAGAAGGGGTTCTTGCCTGTGTTACAAGGTGTGAGATTGAGTACGACTCAATGCGTGACCACGGCAAAGGATAGAGAAGAGATGAGTGTCATCCCCTATGCTTCAGCCATAGGCTCTATTATGTATGCCATGCTGTGTACCAGACCTGATGTGAACCTTGCCATAAGTTTGGTAGGGATGTACCAAAGTGATCTCGGAGCGGAACACTGGACAGCGGTCAAGAATATCCTAAAGTACCTGAAAAGGACAAAGGACATGTTTCTCGTATATGGAGGTGCCGAAGAGCTCGTCGTAAAGGGTTACGTCGATGCTAGCTTCGACACAGATCCGGACGACTCCAAGTCGCAAACGGGATACGTGTATGTTTTGAACGGAGGGGCAGTCAGCTGGTGCAGCAACAAGCAAAGCGTCATGGCGGCATCTAAATGTGAAGCGGAGTACATAGCTGCTTCGGAAGCAGCAATGGAAGGAGTCTAGATGAAGGAGTTCATCACCGACCTAGGAGTAATTCCAAGAGCGTTGGGCCCGATGACTCTATTCTGTGACAACACTGGAGCTATTGCCCTTGTGAAGGAGCCCAGGTTTCACAAGAAGACAACACACATCAAGCGCCGCTTCAACTCCATCCGTGATTACATTCAGGAGGGAGATATAGATATATGTAAAGTGCATACGGATCTGAATGTCCCTGATCCATTGACTAAACCTCTCTAACGAGCAAAACAAGATCAACACCAAATTGCTATGGGTGTTTGATTCATCACAATGTAACTAGATTATTGACTCTAGTGCAAGTGGGAGACTGTTGGAAATATGCCCTAGAGGCAATAATAAAATGGTTATTATTGTATTTCCTAGTTCATGATAATTGTCTATTGTTCATGCTATAATTGTGTTAACCGGAAACCATAATACATGTGTGAATACATAGACCACAACATGTCCCTAGTGAGCCTCTAGTTGACTAGCTCATTTATCAATAGATGGTCACGGTTTCATGACCATGGACATTGGATGTCGTTGATAACAAGATCACGTCATTAGGAGAATGACGTGATGAACAAAACCCAATCCTAAGCATAACACAAGATCGTGTAGTTCATTTGCTAAAGCTTTTCAATGTCAAGTATTGTTTCCTTAGACCATGAGATTGTGCAACTCCCGGATACCGTAGGAATGCTTTGGGTGTGCCAAACATCACAATGTAACTAGGTGGCCATAAAGGTGCACTACGGGTATCTCCGAAAGTGTCTGTTGTGTTGGCACAAATCGAGACTAGGATTTGTCACTCCGTGTGACGGAGAGGTATCGCTGGGCCCACTCGATAAGACATCATCATAATGAGCTCAATGTGACTAAGGAGTTAGTCACGGGATGATGTATTACGGAACGAGTAAAGAGACTTGCTGGTAACGAGATTGAACAAGGTATAGAGATACCGACGATCGAATCTCAGGCAAGTATCATACCAATAGACAAAGGGAATTGTATACGAGATTGATTGAATCCCCGACATCATGGTTCATCCGATGAGATCATCGTGGAGCATGTGGGAGCCAACATGGGTATCCAGATTCCGCTGTTGGTTATTAATCAGAGAGGTGTCTCGCTCATGTCTACATGTCTCCTGAAGGTTGTTTGGAGTCCCGGATGAGATCCCGGATGTCACGAGGAGGTCTGGAATGGTCCGGAGGTAAAGATTGATATATAGGAAGTCCAGTTTTGGTCACCGGAACGTTTTTGGGCTCATCGGTAGTGTACCGGGAGTGCAGGGAGGGTGTCGTAGGACCCCCGGGAGGGGTGTGACGACCATAGGACTTTGTGGACCCTTAGAGAAGGTGTGCCAGCCCTTACTGGGCTGGCCAAGACCTTCTAGAAACGCCCATGCGGCTGGGATCAAGAGATAAAGGGCAAAAGGGTTTTAAAAGAGGAGATCCACCTCCCTTGTGGGAGGTGGACTCTCCCCCTAGATCGGCCGAACCTCTCCTCCTCGGAGGAGGGGCCAAGGCAGCCCTCCCTCTCCCTCCTCCTATATATATGCAAGGGTTTGGGCTGATTTGAGACGCGACTTCTCTCTCTCTCGGTGGAGCCCTACCCTTCCTCTTCCTCGTTCTCCATAGCGGTTGGCGAAGTCCTGCCGGAGTCCATGTAGCTCCAACGTCACCACGCCGTCGTTTTGTCGGAGATCTCCCTCAACCTCTCCTTCCTCCTTGCTGGATCAAGGCGTAGGAGACGTCATCGGGCTGCACGTGTGTTGAACGCAGAGGCGTCGTTGTTCGGCGGTGAGATCGGAATCCACCGCGATCTGAATCGCTGCGAGTACGACTCCACCAACCGCGTTCTTGTAACGCTTCCGCTTAGCAATCTTCAAAGGTATGAAGATGCAATCTCTCCCCTCTTGTTGCAGGTTTCTCCATGGATAGATCTTGGTGATCGTAGGAATTTTTTTGATTTACTACTACGTCTCCCAATAGTGAGGAGTTAACTTTCCCTTTATAGTAAAATGATGATGGCCTCTCATAGGAGTCCCACATAGATAAGCCTGTTCACTAGGGTGATAGGTCGATCCCTAGTGTTTACGTTCATAGTATATCTTTTGACGGAACTAGTCCGCCTTAAGGTTTTCCAGTGAGTGGATAATATCCGGACCAATGAGTGGTCATTCCCTAGTTTGTGACCAATTCAGAGGGGTTCGACACTTACATCCATATAATACCTCGAAGGGGGGCCATTTTCAATATAGCTTGTTAGTTTTTATTATAAGAGAATTCAACATACAAGAGAGATTCTTCCACTACTTGCCAAAGGAGATGAGACGACCATGCAACATATCTTCAAGCACTTGGTTAACTCGCTCAACTTGACCTTGGGACTGGGGGTGATAAGTAGTGCTCCAGGTTATATGAGTTCCCATAGCTTGTTGGGAACTATCCCACAATTTTGAGCTGAAAATGTTGCCTCGGTCTCAACTGATCTTGTTCGGAATGCCGTGGAGTCACACAATTCTGGAGATATATAAGTTCAGTAACTAACTAGCAGTGATAGCTTTCTCGACTAGAGAAAGTGTGCAACTTTGGAGAATTGGTCGATGATGAAAAAATAGCATCGTGGTACTTTTGTGATCTGGGGAGGCCAATGATGAAATCAATCTGAATCTTATCCCACTTCCATTCAGTAATAGGCAGTGGTTGTTGAAATCCAGCAGCTTTCTGATGTTCTGTTTTGGTGGGAGGGCAAACGTCACATTCTTTAATATAGCGAGCAATGTATTGCTTCATCTTAGAGCACCAATATTTCTAACGAATGTGTAGATAAATCTTGGTACTTCCCAGGTTAATAGGCAGGGTTGTGTCATGTGCTTCTTTCATAATTTTCATTGTCATAAGGTCGAATTGGGGTACCACAAGGAGATATTAGAATAACAAAGCTCCACCTTCATCCAGCGAGAAGTCATTCGCCTTCTCAGAGGCAAGATCACTCTTAGTTCGACGAATTTCAATGTCTTTCTCTTGTGCGGACTTGATAGCTTTCTGAAGAGTCGTTTCTCACTACTAGGAAAAGGGCTATAGATAATATAGACACTAATGGCGCACCAGACAAGTGGTGCGCCACTACTATATAGTAGTGGCGCACCAGGTGCTGGTGCGCCATTAGTGTGACGGGCACTAATGGCGCACCACACACCAGGTCTGAGTGCGCCATTAGTAGCTTAACTACTAATGGCGCACGACAAGCCCAGCGCACCACTACTATTTTTTTTTTTGCAAAAACTACTAATGGCGCACCTCCAGCTGGTGCGCCATTAGTAACCAGGGTTACTAATGGCGCATTTGTAGGTGGTGCGCCATTAGTAACCTGTGACCAGCTAGATATTTTGGACAGCCACCTACCACACTCACTTTCCCCACTTTCATTCTCTCCACCTCCTCCTCCAAGCTTGTCTCGGGTGCCTCCTCCTCCTCACCTCATTTGCATCAGAGATTCACCCAAATTAAGTGGTTAAATTACCTTTTTTTGATAGGTAAGTAAGGGGAAAGCTTTTATGTTGTAGATCTACTTTTTTCTCCCTCCAACAACGTGCACATGCACTTTTTATGGGCTAGCTAGATCTACGTTTGTGGTGTTGCATATGTTTGTGGTGTTGCATATATGTTTGTGTTTGCAGGTACCGGTAGTTGAAATGCAATAGTTACCAATATTTTTCCGGAATGTTGATTCATTTCCGTTTCGGCGAGAATTTAGCACTATGCAATCTTTTTGGTCCTATTTTTAGGCAAAGTCATGCCAAAAATTTTCTTGGTTCTAAAATATCGTTTTGCTCTACCCCGAAGGCGACCATGGTCCGCAAGATGACCGAAGGCATCGTGAATAGGTTTTTGAGCTCTGCGAAGGCAGAGGTGCTTCAAAATAACGAGACGGAGATAACATGTCCGTGTCGAAGATGCAAGCTGAGGAGCCTTATGGACCCAGATTCCTTACAGGTGCGGGGCCACCTGCTCGTGCGTGGTTTCATGGATGGCTATCGGTGGCAAGGTGATGAAGATGATTATGAAGTCATCCATGGGGGTGAGCAAGAAATGAGGAAGGGCATGAGCAAGACAACCGCGGCGAGGGCGGGCGAGAAGACGAAGAATCTCCAGGACATGATCACGAAGTAGATGCAGTATACGGTCATCATGTAGAAGATGCCGGACATGATGATGAGGAAGATGCCGGAGCAAACGAAGGGCATGATCATGAAGATGAAGATGCCGCAGCAGACGACGATGGACCATCGATGGGCTGGGTGCAGGACCCTCATATTCAAGAGCTGCGTCTCAAGCAGACGGATAATGAAAGAGCTGCCGCCCGAGAGAAAGCCAAGATGGATCAACTGGAGATAGACGCGGTTACTCCATTGTATGAAGGATGCAAGCCCGAGGATACCCGCCTGAAAGTAACGCTCATGGCTCTGGAGATGAAGGTAAAACACAAAATGACCGACGCATGCTTCGACGAGAACATGTCATTCTGGCACGAACGTCTTCCCAAGGGTAACAAGTGCCCAACCAGTTTCGAGGAGGTGAAGAAAATCGTGTGTCCTCTGGATTTACCGCACGTGAAATACCATGTGTGCATGAACAATTGCATCATTTATCGGGACGAGCACGCGGAGTCTACCATATGTCCGGTGTGCGGATTCACTCGATACAAGAAGAGGAAGAAAGCTCCTCGAAAAGTGGTGTGGTACTTTCCGATCACTCCTCGTCTGCAGCGGTAATTCGCGGACCCTAAGGTAGCAAAGCTTCTGCGTTGGCACGTGGATAAGGAGGAGAAGAAGCGAGAAGATGACGCAAATGATCCGGAGATAAATAAAAAAGACAAGATGCTGAGTCACCCTAAGGATGCGAGCCAGTGGCAAGCGTTGAAGTTCGAACACCCAGAATTTGGGAATGATCCAAGGAACATCGTGCTGGGCACGAGCGCCGATGGAGTCAATCCGGTTGGCAGCCAGAGAAGCACACATACCGCCTGGCCTGTGTTTGTGTGGATGTACAACCTTCCCCCCTGGTTGTGCATGAAGAGGAAGTACATTCACATGACGATGCTAATTGAAGGGCCGAAACAACCAGGGAACGACATCAATCTGTATCTGGGGCTGCTGAAAGAGGAGCTAGACACGCTGTGGAAAACGCCAGCCAATACGTGGGATGCTGCAGAGAAAGAATATTTCCCTATGAGAGCCGCACTGCTCACGACGGTGCACGACTATCTCGCTTACGGATATGTCGCGGGGCAGGTGGTCCACGGATTTTCTAGATGCGTCAGGTGCATGGATGACACAACGTATCGCTAGCTAGATAGAGATCCCGGGTCTACGAAAACCGTGTTCATGGGACATCGAAGGTGGCTTCGCGAAGATGACTCATGGAGAAAACGCAAGGATCTGTTCGATGGTGAAACCGAACCCCGAAGACGCCCGCGTACGAGGAGCGGCGAGGAAATAGACAAGTTGTTGAAAAATTGGAAAGAGTGCCCACCACCGGGAAAGGCGCTAGAGCCGGGAAAGAACCAAAAGGCGCCAGAGCCGCTGCTGAAGGTATGGAAAACGAGGTCTGTTTTTTGGCACTTGCCGTACTGGAAGATCCTCCGTGTGCCTCACAGCCTTGATGTCATGCATATCACGAAGAACGTGTGCGAGAGTCTGCTTGGTACCTTGCTCAACATGCCAGAGAGGACCAAAGATGGACCGAAAGCAAGGGCAGACTTGAAATCAATGGGCATCAGGGAGGAGCTTCACGCTAATAATGATGATGATGATGATGATGATGAGGCGAAGCCAAATCGAAGACCGGTATTACACCACCATGGTTATACCCGAAGCCAAATCGAAGACCGCGGGCGCAAACGCCACCGCGAAAAATGAGCCATGGGTACTCACTTCCCAAGTGGACCAATGCTTCTTCATTACCGACCCGTCAAAGCCCAGTCGTGTTGTCGTGAGGAGAGGCAAAAGGAAGATCATCGGAATGGATGGAGTCGCCAATGAGCAAGACTTCGACAAGTACGGCGACCCGAAGATGGAACATGACGACGACGATGAAGTACCAGCATACACCACAAGAAGAAGCAGGACCACCCTACCTAAAGGACGTTCGTTCAAAAGAACAACTCCATTTGCGAAAAATAAGGGCAAGAAGATTGTGAACAGGTAGCTAGCTAAGATCGATTGTATTTAAATTGTAGCCTTCATTTCTCAATTGTATTTTGACATATTGAAATGATATTTCTTCCGTTCTAGTGTCCTCATGAATATTTTTTTATGTTTATTATGGTATCGAATTTCTAACTCACAAAAAGTATTGAATTTGTTAATATTTTTTGAACTCATGAATATTTTTAAATTTCATGGGCACTTTTTGAATTCATGAATATTTTTTCAAATTTGATGATATTTTTTCATATTCAATATAGCTATAAATGGAAAAGAACTAGCATAACCCATCAAGCAATAAAACACCCAACACATATTGATAGGGTATATGACAAGTGGGGCATGGCCCACTTGTCACACATACAAACCTACACACACTAGCCCACATACACACACACATGGCAAATATGCACAAGTGCATATAGACACACCCACACATTCATGAGAACACACACACCTATGTGTGTGGGTGTTCATCATACACACACATATGCACAAGTGCATATATATGCACATACACACATGCATGTGACACCACACTCACACACATACACTCACACACAAACATGTATGCAAGCCCACACACTCACATACACTACACACACATGTATATCTAAACAGAAAATGAATTAAAAACATCTATCATGTATGTATATGTACATACACTCAGCACATACACATACAATCAAAACAGGAAAACACAAAAAAGGGGGCGCCTGGGACTCGAACCCTAGACCTCTGGTCTGCACAGAGAGTCGGCTACCACTACACTACTGCCTTGAACCTTAACAGGAGAGGGCTTCGACCCCTCTAGTACTACACTTCGCACACCTACTATACTTATGGCGCACCCCTCAGTGGTGCGCCATTGCTATGGATATACTTATGGCACACCATCGGGAGGTGCGCCATTGCTATCCCCGGCCCATCTCATCGATCCCATCCCATCTATCCCCGGCACCCCGTGGAAGCAACCAACGCGGTGGCGCAACCTACGCGGAGGAGGACAGCGTGGAAGCAATCCCCGAGCGATCCTCGGCGAGCGAAGGAGGAGGAGGACAGAAGCGATCCCCGGCGAGCGAAGGAGGAGGACGGCATCGCAATCCCCGGCGGGCGATTCTCCTCATCAATAGGGTTTCCCGTCGCCACCACCACCCTCCTCCGTCGTTCCTCCAAGTCATTGACGGCAGGTAGCCAATCCAGCCCTGGTCGACCATCTTATCGATCTGTTGTTCTGCCCTGTCAACATTTACTTGTCAACATCCTGCGGGTCTCTTTGAATCTTCTAACTTTGGAGTTGAATTCATGAAAAATGTGATACCAGTAAGATGATTGTTGTGCTTGACAATGTACTAACTATAACATAGTATGCATCTTTTATCTGAAGTACATATGGATGATCTCAAATCCAAAATCTGATGGATGCGTTACAAAAATGTGTTTGTTTCTCTGTACAGAATCAATCCATCCAATAGATACATGTTTGAAAGTTCAGAAAAAATAAGCTACAACTTTAGCGAAGATACCATTTTTTGTCTGTCATTAAGTAGGCCTAATCTTCAGTGTAAGTCAAACCACACTATCTATCTGAAAATTCAGATAGTCATCCTTCATTTATTTTGTACAGAAATAAACCACACTATCTATCAGAAAAAACATTCGGAGAGTAATAAGGATTATGATTTAAAATAGAAATTAAGGGAAACGATGTTCATGAGCATTCTCGAAGAACTTAACAGTTATCATCATACCTTGTTGAGCCCAAATGGCATAATCCCTGGGATGTTATTCTTCCCCTGGGAGAAAAATCTGTATATTGTACATTACTCATCTGATCACAGTTGGGAGACATGCATAATCTGAACTCCAAGCGGTGCCTAGTGTAGTGACTAGTTACCTGTGCAGTGGAAAGAGACTCTTGTGTAATCGCCTGCAATAACAGATAGAAGGTAGTTCAGTAGTGCAACTTCTGATCTACAGTAAAACAGCATAATAAATATTAGCTATGGCAACTAAGGCAAACAACTCGGAAACAATTGAGTGTTGAAAACATAAGACTAGGTTATTACAACCACAACAATCCAACAATCAGCGTCAAGGAGAATTTCTGTATTGTCCAAAAAAAATTTGCATTGATAAGAAGACACAGAGGTGTGTCTGCTTAAGTGAAAGCTCAGTTTATGATTTCTCCAAAATTCCAATGTGGTGAGCCATTTGCAGGGATATTATAGGATTCATTCATGTGATCCAAAGGGCTTCTATATAAGAAGAAAAGAAAATCAGATTGACAATTATTATCCAAATTCCTTTGAAAATACTTTTGACAACTAGAGAAAATAGATGAAAATAGTGCTGAATTATATATCTTACTGCTAAGACTAAAAATCAACCCAATCTTAGATGAAAATAGATGAAAATAGATTAATCCTGTTGTTTTGATCTTCTCTGTATTGATATTACTATTGATTATTATTGCTTGGTCTATGTATCTGTCTTACAAACTATTTTTATGTGTATATATATGTTCTACTTCAAATATGTGTGGCTATACCCTGTTAAAGCGATCTTTTGATTTGCTGTCTCGTGTAACTGTAGAACATGAGAGAAAGAATTGGACACCTATTGTGTAGGCACTAGGCAGAGCTGTTTTATGATGCTTGTTGCCACAGTATGAAAGCAGAGGACCATATGGTCTGTGGCCTTTTCATCCATATGAAAGTAGAGGCACATTGTGGTGCTAGTTTGGTGGGTTTTGTGTCCGACCATCGTGTCGTGATGATTTTGCAGGTACCCCGAGAGGCCCTTGAGTTTGTCGGAATGTCGATTAACTTCTGTTCCGGCAAATTCGGGTACTCCATATGTCCTATTTTCAGCAAAGGTCATGCTGAAATTTTCCGTGAATTTTAGCATGACTTTGCTAAAAACAGGACATATGGGGTACTTGCGACTAATGCATGGGCCAGTTTTGTAGGCCCCTGACAATAACCAACTTTTTGACCAAACTTTTTTCCTATTTAGCATGAAACATGGCCCACAACAACGAGGCCGGCGGTTCGGGCAAGGCATTCTGGGAGTTGTCCCAGGAGAGGGAGGAAGAACCTCACCGCTATGAGGACGCCGCGGAAGACACCGATCCCGACTACACAACCCCTAGTGGCGTCGGGGATGACACCACTAATGGTGCCGCTGAGGATGCCACCATTGATGATGGCAGCGCACGCACAGATGGCAGCCAACCAAAGAGGCAACGGAAGGACCGGCGCCCGAACGTGCTCGACACCGTCAAGGAGGAATTTACTGAAGTGTCCTCCGAGGGGCATCCAATGGTGCCCAAAGAATTAGTCAAGGGGTACTCGGTTCAGCTCGGGTGCATTCTCCGGAGCACCGTCTCAATCAACACCGAGAACCTAAGGTATCCTGACCGAGGGAATTTGCGCAGCCTCCTCTTCACGAAGCTGCACGAACGATACAAGTTCCCCGATGACGTCGCAAACACACGCCTCTCAAGGAATAAAGTGAACAGTGCCGCCCTCACGAAGATGAGCACGACCCTGTCTACTTGGAGAAGCGCGGTGAAGAAAATGATTGACAAAGGTGATAGTTATGAGAAGATCAAGGCGAAAAATCCTTCGATCAGCGAAGATGACTACAAGGAGTTCAAGATCAAGTGCGAGAGCAGCGCAACCCTGGAATCAAGTCAGTGGGGGAAAGATATGCGGGACTTGAACTTAGGGGTCCACCAACTCGGTCCCGGTGGTTACAGAGTGGCGGAACCTATATGGAACAAGGAGGACGCGGAGCGTGCCGAGCAAGGCCTACTGCCCCGCTTCGAGAAATACCGTGACAAGCAGACCAGGAACTATGTCAGGGCCCGATACAAGGTGGACCCGGTAACAAAGGAGCTTACCACGGATGCGAAGACCAAGGCGCTTGAGCGTGTTCTAGTAAGGAATACACCCCCGCGTAATTAGCTCCATATGGTTGCATTATAATAATGAAGCCAAATTTCTAAATGGTTCACATTCCTTCCGCAGGAGACTGAAAGCAGTAGCGCGGGGTCGTCTCAGAGCTCCCCTTGGGACAACACTTTAAATAGGGCGTTGAACGTAATGAAAAACAAGGATAAGTTCTGTAAGCCGTCATCAGCTGGTCGTGTGGCCGGCAAAGGCTTGTCCACTAAATGGTCGTCATACTATAACGCTGGTAGGCGAAAGGAGAGAAAGACCAGCTCGGAAAGCCAAGCGCGAGAGGTTCAAGAACTCAAGGAACAAGTGGCACGGATTCTCGACATAGTCTCACAGCAAGTGCGAGAGCAACTGGGAGCGATGATCAACAGGGGCCGCGGGGGTGGATTGCGAGCGGCCAACAGGGGCCGCCCCCGGTTCCCAGCTTCACGGCGAGCAACTCGCACAACGCGCAGGCGGCGCCATTGGTGTCTCCGGCGGAGGCGGTATTGGTGTCTCCGGCTCCGGCACAGGCATTGGAGCTTAATGCACCCGGGTGTACGCCGGCCGGCACCTCGGCAGCAAGCGGCCCCTCCGCCAGTTGCACGCCCGCCGTTGGTGGTGCCTCGACATTAGCCGAGCTCGACGCCATCACGGTAACTAAGCCTCTTGACCGATGACTTCATCTCCGTGCCTTTGACTGGGCATCCCTGATGCCCTACATGTTTTCGCAGGGCGCCGCCGACGTTCCATGCACTCTCCTGCACTTCATGGACGGCGAGTTGATCGATGTCGCCAAGGGCAGAATCGTTCAACCGGGCAACCCCGTGTTCCACGGTAATCCGATGCCACCCACCGTGTATAGGGTTGAACTGGTTCGGGTGCTGCCAGGCTGCGACGACTTGTTACCTCCGATTCGACCCGCTGGGGCCGACGAAGATGATGTGATGACCCTCACAGCCTGCGTAAGCTGGCCCCTGCTTTGGCCAAAGAGCCAGATTTGTTTTGGGGTGGGGGACACCACCCCAAAGACAACACCACCAGTCGTGCCGGTGCCAAGCCATGGCAAGACCGCCGCAACGCTACCGGACATGCCGGACATGCATATGGCACAGGATCCGGACGACGACGACGACGGTACATTTACCAACGTCGATAAGTACTTTGCCGAACATGGGTACGGTGACGAATCATTCGGGCCTCCTTCTCTAGCTGGTACCGCGGACAAACCCAATTGCAACAGGCGTCGTCTGGCGTTCAGTTCTCAGGAGACGCCTCCAGCTGCCGCCTTCACCGAGCCTCAGATAGCCGAGGTGCGAAATATTATCAGCCCCAACACACTCAAGAAGGCGGTCTGTGAGCAGAACTCGATCCGATTACAGCAGAAGAAGAAGGGACGGAAAAGAAAGAATAACAAGGGCGGTGCGAGCCAGCCGGCACCGAGTACGATCCGTGCTCAGGACAGGTCACCTTCACCTAAGGATATCTCGAGGAGGGTGCATGTGGCGGGTAGGCCGATGCTACCGACTAATCTGCTCAATGCTGCAACCGGTGCTATGCGGAGTCTATATGACAGTGTTCTTTCTTTGGAGAAGTGGCGTCTCTTCGAGAATGATGTGGCATACCCGGTTTTCGTGGCCAAGGTGCCAGAGGGCAAGGGCTTTGTGGATAGCGCCATCGGGGGTATGATCGTCCTGCGGTTTGATGACATCTACGCTATGTTTAACCTTCATCCGCTGCACTACACCTTCGTTCGGCTATTTTCGCTGAGTATGGAGATGCGGATCATTAGAGACAAGACCCCGGACATCGTGATAGTCGACCCCTTCTACATGCGTGCCAAGATCTTGGGCAGTGCTGGGGACCGGCAAGTCACGAGTTCACACCTCGAAGGCGTCATTCTGGCAAACCCAGATAAGGATAACTTCATCGTGCCTTACTTTCCTGAGTATGTCATCCCCTCACCACCCCGTAACATATGATTTCTTAGATTTCGATCGTTCTTTTTTTTCTAACATTCTGTGTTTTGTGCACAGTGACACACATTGCACACTCATCCTCATAAGCACGAAATATTCCATGGCCACGTATTTCCACTTGGACCGTCAGTCGAAGATAGACTACACAAATATCAAGAAAGTTCTTGATGATGTTCTCCCTGGCTACGCTAGATCTGGAGGCACCTTCAGCAGGACAATTCGTAGGTACAGCAAGCACGTGTTCACCCACAATACGACGTTCCCCTGCGTTAAGCAGCCACCTGGCAGTCAGAAGGATGCCTACTACACCCTCCATCACATGCGGGCGATCATACGGGACCAACATCACCTTCTCCTACCAAATAATCTCAAAGATTGGGCCGCACGCTTGTCGGCAATCCAGGACGCGGACATCAAACAAGAATTCTATCGCATCCAGTCGGAGTTTGCGGAAATCATCCATCAAGATGTCCTTCGTACCTCGGGGCAGTTCTACCTCAGATATCAACCATCCAATAGTGAGATAGAAACAACGCTACAAATGCAGGCTGACAACACCCGCGATTTCATGACCATCACTAAAGACGGCGGCTTCATCCACGCTCCGGTCGAAAGTAGTGATGCTATGTAGTTCTGAAATGTCGATTGGCTCATGTTGTAATATTAAACTTTAATAAACTTTTATGTTTCTTTGGTTTCGACAGTCTTTCAACTTATATGTAATCGATGCTATTTATTAGTAGGACCACGAATCGTGCTATTAATGTGTTGCTTTTTTCTTCCGATCCTTTTGTTGCCTACTTATATATTGCTTATGTATTGTCTGTGAATTGCTACTAACGTTTTCTTTGGCTAGTGCATAGAGATGCCGTCATATGTCGTGTACAAGGGTAAGGTTCCCAGAGTGTACGACGACCGGGAGGAGTGTCAGAGACAGGTTCACTGTTTCAGCGGTAACAGTTACAAAGGGTACACCACTAGGGCGGAGGCGGAAGCTAGATACGCGTGCTATCTAGCGGGAGAGAGGATGGAGCGTTGGAGGAACCGGATGAAGACCAGTTTCATCGCGATGATGCTCATCGTGATGACCGCAACTCTCTTCTATGTGATGGTAGTTTAGATGATCGATATCGACTTTTAATGTGAAGACAAACTCGCTACTCGCGGTGTCGAGACTTGTAATGTTCTAACGTTGTTCGGTATTTTAAATTCGGAGACTAATATGATGAATTGTATTCAGAGACTAATCTTCTATTGTATTCGATAAATCTGCTGTTTATATGTTGTGCTCTCTATATTCTGTGTAGTAATATGTTTTGTAACCTGTGCAAATATCAGAAAAGAAAAAATACCTAATATTCGTACTAGTGGCGCACCACCCAGCACTATAGTGGCGCACTGCAAAAAGCACACTAGTGGCGCATCCTACATTAGTGCGCCATTAGTAAGCCAGAGCACATGGGTAAATATGGCCCCTGGGAGGCATACTAATGGTGCACCATGAGCTATACTAATGGCGCATTGCATGGTGCGCCATTAGTATACCAGATACTAATGGCGCACCTGGTGCTAGTGGCGCACCTGTAGTGCGCCATTAGTAGGCAAAACAGGTGTGCCACTAGCAGCCTTTTTTCTAGTAGTGTCTAGGACAAGGTTATTAAGATAACCCTATGGAACAATGTGAAGGTTCAACTTGCAAAGTTATTAATGAAGGGCGGGGGTGTAGTTTTCTGAACCATGTCATTGTTACAATAAGCTTTTTGACTCAAGGCATCTTCCATGACATTAGCCTTACCATGGGTATAAGAAATACCACAGTCATAGTCTGTAATTGCTTCCATGCATAGCGACTGATGTCGGGACCCCGATCTGAAGTTATATGAATCCAGACTGTAACATAACCCATCACTTTGCGGCCTCACGCACGGTAAACTCCACATCTGCAGCCTTACCTTAGCCTGGATCGTTTGTGTCTTTTGGCTCACGTATGTGAACATGTCACTGGCAATCAAACGACAGAGAACCCGGGCCGACATCACTAGTCATAGAACCCAAGTGGCACATCCGTACGGAAACAGGCATACGTAACCCAGCAATGAAGGTGTTGGCCTCAAGCGTGTGTAGACGAGTCATAGCAAGATACAAGGACTCCATTACGTTGTGGGACATAAATGTCATCACTTCACGTAGATGAGTCATAGCAGGCTACGTTCACTCCATTAAACTATGATACATTTCCCCAAAGGGACACACACAGCAGCAAAGAAGGATACATGCCGGTCAATCAATGTGTCCGGAGAAGTAGCAAGCTACCAAGGCTCGGTGGAAGCACAAAGAGGAAGTTTCTCGTAAAGAGTACTACTAAAGGCACATGACTAGGTGTCGGATCCCATACATACCGTTGCACGTCACATGTACGCACGACATGCCCGATATGCATAGATAAAACTATGGCATCACAACATAACAATACATCAAAACAACTTTTATTTAAGAGGCTCGGAAGAGCCTTGCGTAATATGTTCTTACAGGTAGGGATCACATGACCTGACAATCAAGTCATACAAGCAAGTTCATACAAACCAAGCGGAAGCATAAAGCTGTCTGAGTACAGACAGTTGAAAGGGTAAAAAGGCACATGGTCTGACTATCTACAGCCCGCCACAGCGCATAAGGTCGTAGCTGGGACACCAGCTATTCGGCATCGTCGACATCTAGATAGAACCCACCTGATGGGTCCTGAGTCTCATCTGCAACATTTATTAAGCAAACGTGATTACAAACATACTCAGCAAGTCTTTAAAACAGACCTAGACTATTCATTCTCATGTATCAACAAGGGGAGTGCTGGAGTTTATGCAGCAATACCAGCTTTTACTCATGGCTAACATAGACTACACAATTTTAATTCTTTGTTTAAATTTTACATATCGCACACGAGTCCACTAACTCCACAACAATACACCACCATTGATTCACTTCCGTCTCCTACGAGAGTGCCATCCACGGTACTCACACTTGTCTTGATATTTTTATGTGTATCCATTAAATTATCTATGAGCAACATAAGTTCTCCAAGTAGTCCATATCCAAGGACGCGGCTATTCGAATAGTTTGATACCCTACAGGGGTGTACTTCTTCACACACACTCTCGCCACTTATCACTGTGTGCTCATAAAACCATGCACCTCGGCAACCTTCAAGCGGAAGCCCAGCGAGTTAGTCGGCCATGACCGTCAATCACACAAGACCTCTAGTCCAGGCTATCACCTATTTGAGACTGAACCCACATGGAAGTCTGGCTGAAGTTTCCGCTGCGGCCCCAAACGATGTGCACAGGGTTCCCAAGCCCACCATTCGGGTGACCCTTGGTACACCGTGCCACTGCCTACCGCGTCGTAACCCACCCCTAGGGTCAGCACTACGCACGGCCTCCAACATGCTATAAACACCAGAAACTACTTGCTACTCCTGGACCAAGGACTAAGCGATTGATAAGTCGAGCGGGGTCATATTTCAGGGCCTAGCATGTGGTAGTAACTAGTCTTGGATCACAAACACGGAACTCAGTTCCTAAGAACGTCCCCAATGAGACAACAAGCTATGTACTGCTACATAGCCTCTCATCGCTACCTTTACCAAATCGGGTCATCATAAGCTTATCACATCAGAACAACATTTTTTCACTCAAGTTCATCACCCAGATGAATCAGACCTGACACAACTCTAAGAATAGCAAGCATAGCAGGCAAATAAGCAAATCACATCATGGCACAAGCATCTACCAGGTATGTTAGGTTGCATGGTTTAGCTATTTACTATGATAATGACAAGTCATGCAAAGGAATGGGTTCATCTACCGTGTATGAAAGAGAAGTGAACGTTTGTCTTAATGCAATAAACAAGAGCAGGAGCAAGAGAGTGGGATGTTATCGAAATCGTCAAAGGGGTTGCTTGCCTTGCTGAGAAGCAGGAAGGTTTTCTCCTTCGTGGGAATACTCGGAGGTATCCTCAGAAGCAGGGCCTACCGCAATGCAGATAATAGCAATGAATACATGGCAAGTGCAACAATATGATGCATGATCATGACATGGCAGCATGTATGGATGAGCTAATGCAACTACTGTCCAAGTTAAATGAAGTGATTCTGAATATAGGTTCAAAATCATTCTTCTTTACACATTTCATATGTTAACCTATTAGTAAATGTAAATGTTCATCTACCTAGGTTGCTGTAACATGCACGACAACAACACCATTGGATTCATTGGATTTTTCTAATAAATTTTCATATATAAATTGTTTCAATCTGAGTTATAGATTAATTTCTATGAATTTTGTAAGTTTTAAATAGTTTCTGGAATTAATTTAATTCAGAAAATTCATTACAGCATTAGGATGACATCATCAAGATGTCAGCTGGTCAACAGACCGTTGACAGGTCAAACCTGACCAGTGGGGTCCACTGGTTAGCAACCCAGCTACTAACAAGGTTAATTATTTAACTTATTACTAATTGGATTAGGGTAGGGCCCACTGGTTAGTGGGCCATTAACTTAATTAATTTAGTTAATTAAATAATTAATCAAATTTTAATTACCAGGGACCGGCCCCACTTGCCAGTCACCTACAGGGTCAAACCCCCGTGGTCAACTCCGGCGAGACCCGTTGGCGTTGAGCCGCCGGTGGCTCCAGAGATGGCGGAGGGGTCGGGTTCTCTCCTCCAGCGATCAAAAGGATGGCGGAGGGCACCAAACGGGCCTGTGCTCATGCGCGCGTCCATCCCAACACCTCTCGAAGGCTGAGACGACAGGGATCGACGGGGTGACGAGCTCGGCAGCTGCCGGAGCTCAGGCGAGCACGAGCTCGACGGACCAAGGTGCAACACGGCCAGGGCTTAGCACCTACGAGCACTACGCGACCCCACGAGCTCGGTGGTGGCCACGGATGGACCAGCTGGTCACCAGAGCGACGACGGCGACGAGCACATGCGGTGGGCCAATCGGGAGCAGGCACAACTGGGGCCTTCAGAGGGGGAAAGGCTCGGGAAGAGAGGGGAAAGAGCCAGGAGCTCACAGCGGGCTTGTAGCCGACGAGAGCTTGCTCGGGTGGGCTCGGAGACGAGAATCGACGGCGGTGAAGCTTGGGTCCGAGGAGGAAGATAAGCTCGAGGGCGGCGCTTTAGGGCTCCTGGCGATGCGTGCCTCGGCGCAGAGGACAGGGATGACAAGGCGGAGCCTCTAGCGGTCTAAAGCGGCGCGGGAGCGGCTGGAGCTACGGTGGAGAGCTAGCGGGGTCGTCTGCCATGGTGGAGCAGAGGAGGGGAAGAAGTAGGGCGGCGAATGGGCGAGAGAGAGCGAGATGGGGACGGCAGCGGCGTCCTCATCCGCTCGCGAGCACGGCAGGGGAAGCAGGCATGCAAGAAGCCGCATGGCAGCACCGGCACGAGCGCACGGCAAGCATACGCTCGTCCTCCTAGCCGCCAGGAGGACGACGATGATGCTGGGCCAGCTGGGCCGGCCCAAGTGCATCCTCCTTTCTTTTTTTACATTTCCAGTTTCTTTTTTAATTTTCTGACATTTGTTTTATTTATATTTAGGCACAATTGCTAAGTATAAAATATCCCAAATATTTTATAGAGCTAAGTTTGAATATTTTAAACTTCTATAAAAAGTTTCAGAATATTTTGAAATCTGAAATAATGATACTCCTTTATTTGGCATTTTAGCAGCTTTAATATTTATTTTTAAATTACTATAAATTTTCAATTATTTAAAATGACCCCTTGTATAATCATGTCTACATTTATCAGACATAGGGAACATTTTAGATGTGCATTTTGGATTTGTTTGTTTTTCACAATCATTAAGTTGGTTTGATACAATTGAAGTGTTTGGGGTTTCTTTTGGTCCCCATTTCAATTTGATGCAAAAAGTGAAATATGATACACACACATGCTGTCCTAGAAGCTAGCTAGGGATGTGACAACTAATGATACGTCCATTTTGCATCATGATTTCTCATTATTATTCGTGGTATTCTTGTCCATGATTCCCCATTATCATACAATTATTGTGTTCTTTCTCTCTAATTATGCAAGGTACACCACAAGGAGGGAAATTGCTGGAAACTAGAATTTTGGACCGAAAAACTAAGAAAAAGGTAGAAAAATCACTAGACTCCAAATGACCTGAAACTTCATGGGGAATATTTTTGAAATATGTAAGAATTTATAGGACAAAAATATACTAGAGCTGGCCCACCAACAGGCCACAAGACAATAGAGCGCCCCCTTGGGCCACACCCTAATACTCGTGGGGCCCTGGTGGCCCTCCGATGCCCCTCTTATCCTATATGATGTGTTTTGAGCTAGAAAAAATAATAAGAAATCTTTTAGGACGAAGCTCTGCCGTCTCGAGGAGGAAACCTGGGTAGAGGACCCTTTGCACTCTAGCAGTCAGATTCTGCCAGGGAAATTTCTCTCCATGAAGGGGAGATCGAAGCCACCGTCATTACCAACGCTTCCACCTTCACGTGAGGATGAATCTTTATCGACATCTTCACCAACACCATCTCATCTCCAACCCTAGTTCATCTCTTGTATTCAATCTTTGTCTCAAAACCTTAGATTGGTACATGTGGGTTACTAGTTGTGTTGATCACATCTTATAGTTGATGCTTGTTAGATTACTTGGTGGAAGAAGTTATGTTCAAATCCTTAATTATTACTATTATACCGTTGATATTGAACATGTTGATGAGGTGTGATTAGTTACTATTGTTCCTGAGGACATGGGAGAGGCCTTGTTATAAGTAATCTTGTGAAGGTGGTATTCGTTCGATATTTTGATGATATGTATGTTGTAACTTCTGTTTGTAGTGTCATGTGAACATTGACTACACGACACTTCACCATGTTATGGGCCTAAAGGAAGTATTTGTGGAGTAACAAGTAGATGATGGGTTGCTAGAGTGACAGAAACACAAACCCCAGTTTATGCGTTGCTTCATAAGGGGGTGATTTGGATCCGCACGTTTCATGCTATAATTAGATTTATTTTAATTCCTCTTTCTTATGAGAGGGATTACTCATAAGTATGTTGTTAGTTCAAGTAAGAACAACACCTTAGCATCGGTCCACCCACATATAAAATTATCAAAGTAGCGAAAGCAAAGCAACTCAACACGATGAACGTGACTAAACAGACATTCCCATGTGTCCTCGGGAGCGCTTCCTTAATATAAGAGTACTTTCAGGCCTGTCCTTTGCTACAAAAAGGATGAGGCTACCTTGCTGCACCTTTGTTACTATTGTCACTTGTTACTTATTATGAATTATCTTGCTACCAAACTATCTATTATTGTTACTCACAACACTTAAAGAGAATACCTTGCTGAAAACCGCTTTTCATTTCCTTTTACTCCTTGTTGGGTTCGACACTCTTACTTATCGATAGGACTATGATTGATCCCCTATACTTGTGGGTCATCAACTGATAGAGATTCGGATCTGGCTGAGTAAACAGATCTTTTAGACTTTGATGGTCGGTGTAGATCTCACAATGAAACTTGTGACGGCCCCGTATTAATCGTGCACTAATCATACACGCAAATGCGCACGATCAAGATTGGAGACTCACGGGAAGCTATCATAACAATTACCTATAAGGTAATGTCACCACAAGTACAGTGCATAGATAACTGCAATGACTTCGAGGTCATGAACTGGATAGTTCTCTTCTTGACGGCGCAACTGTCGTGAGGCATAAGCAATCACCCTGCGCCATGGCATTAGGAAAAAACATAAGCCTTGACGGGATGCATCGCGATAAATGACAAAGTTAATACGATAATCTGGAGGAGCAAGCCTTGGAGAAGACGTGAGCTTGTCCTCAAGTGCCTGTAAACTTTCCTGACATTTTCTGTCCACTCAAACTTAACGCCTTTGTGAAGCAGATTATTTAAGGGTTTGGGAATCTTGGAGATGTCTCGATAAAACGATAACAATAGCTGGCGAGTCCGAGAAAACTTCTGACTTGCTTGACATTCTTTGGGGGAGTCCAGTCAAGAATAGCCTAAAATCATTCTAGGTTGACCGCAGTACCATCCTTAGAGATCAGATGTCCAAGGTAAGGCACTTTGGGTAACCAGAACTCACACTTGGAGTATTTCACATATAGCCAATGTTCAACATGTTCTTATTTATTCTTGAAATACACCAGGATATCATCCAGATAAACAAAAATGAATTTGTCGAGGTATTCCATGAATATATAGTTCATCAAATGAGAGAATGTTGCTGGAGCATTGTTCAAACCAAAAGACTTGATAGTCTACTCTATGTACCATAGCGAGTAGTGAATGAGGTCTTTGGGATATCCTCTTCACAAACTCGAATCTAGTGGTAACCCAACCTCAAGTCGGGTTTAGAAAATACACAGGAACTAGCAAGTTGATCATACAGATCGTTGATCCGAGGAAGTGGATAATTGTTCTAAATTGTGGCTTGGTTGATGGGTTGGTAGTCTTGGACTAAACAATTCATACCATCCTTTTTCTTGACAAAGAGAGAAGTGCTCCCCAGGTAGAGGAACTTGGAAGAGTGAAACCTTTGCAAAGTGAATTGTTGATCTCTTCCTTAAAATAAAGGAGTTCATGAGGAGACATCTTATAAGGTCGTTTGGTGGTAGAGTGGTGCCTGGTTTTAAGTCGATGACAAACTCGACAGATCTAACAATTATTCTTCTGGAAAGACATCTTGGAAGTCACAAACAACTAGAACGCTTTCAATCCCCTCAAGAGGTGACTCATTTAATGCATTGAAGAAATAAATCCAGGCTTTGGCATATTGAACAAGATGAGCATTGTAGCTCAAAATCTCATTCGAAGAATGTCGGAGATGGATGGTTTTGTGGCACAAATGATTGAAGCAGTATGTGTTTTCAATCAATCCATTCCCAGGATAAGGTCAATATTGGAAGACTTGAAAATAATGGGAGAGACATAGAATTCCAACGCTTCAATTTCAATGGCGACGTTGTGGCTAACCATGGAGGTTCGACATTGGCCCGTGGGGGTGTGTACCACTAGTGGAGTGTTCATCGCTTCGTACTTAATGCCATGAATGTATGCAATATGATCTAATATGAACCAATGTGATGCTCCTGGATCAAATAAAATAGAAGCTGGTACTGAATTAACAAGAGTACCCATCACAGTAGTAGGCTAGTCTTGAGCTTCATTCAGATCAATGTGGTTAGCCTGACCACGACCATAAGATGGCCTGGCATTGTTGTTGTGGGGCTGGTTGTTACCACGGCTAGTTGAAGGTAGTGCAAGATGATTCTGATTCTGATCGCATTCTCTAGCACAGTGACCTAGACAACCACACTTGAAGCTGCCTAGGTGATGGAGGAGGCAGATGTGGCGCAACATAGGACAACCTTTGAGCAAGAGCAGGAGGATGGTACATGGTGTGGGGAATCCATATCCTCCACTTCTATGATGACGAGCCCGAAGATGGGCCCATGTCACGGATCCGCTTGAGGCCTTTCTTGTATTCATGCAAACCAGTCTCAACCTGAATGGCCTTGTTCAGCAAGGTGGCAAAGTCAGCAAAGTCCTCAACAAGGAGCACGAGCCTGATATCAGGGTGAAGTCCTTCATGAAGCCTATCCTATATGGAGCATCATTAGTGATATCATCTTCAGCATGACGGGACAAGTCAAGGAACTCCCGCTGATAAACATCTATGGTCTTGTTGCCCCATGTGAGGTTGCGGAACTCTTGCTTCTTCCTGTCCATGATTCCCTGAGGAATGTAGCGGGTACGGAAGGTAGCTTTGAACTCCAACCAGTTAATGATGGCTCCAACAGGTAGTGAACTCCTATGGTTATCACACCATTGAGCAACAAGACCCTTCAGGAAGTAGGATGCAAAAGTGACAAAGTTGGAAAGGGCGATGTTAGTGGACTCCAATTCATACGTGATGTCGCGGAGCTAGTCATCAGCATAAAGGGGCTGAGTTTAGCTGCAATACACAGTAGGGTTGAGGCAAAGAAAGTGTGGCAGAGTTATTGGGTCCAACTGTTGATTCCTATTCGGCCGCAGGAATTGATCCATAAGCCCTTACATAAACTGATGATTCAGCTTAAACTTCTATATCATTCCAGCCATATATTCGGGTAGTAGTGGATCGTTGGCACCACAGCCATGACCAGCTAGCCTAACATCTTGTCAAATTGGAATAGTGGTAGTTTTGTATTTAGTAATAGCACAGACAAGGAATCATTCATAAGGTAACATGCACAATGAAAGAAGTGCAATAGATACATCATAGTAGTCAATCATGAAATTCAGATCTATACATAAGTCTATTACAAGCCAGCGGTCAATAGTTCGGAAAGGCAAGTAACCTAGACAAACTAGGCGGCATTGTAGGATCGAAACTAGGTCTAGAGGGGGGTGATTAGACTACTTGATAAATTAAAAACCTAACCTTTTCCCAATTTTGCTTCTTGGAAAGTTTTAGCATTTGTTGCAAATCAAGTACGCCCTACACATGCATGTCTACAACTATAGCACTAGAAAGTAAAGACAAGCATATGTAAAGAGAGGGTAGGGATAGGAAGATCAAACGCAAGGTTGACACGGAAATTTTTGGCGTGGTTACGATAGGTGGTTCTATCGTATGTCCACTTTGATGGACACTTCAACCTACGATGGGTAGCGGTCATGAAGTCCACGAAGTGCTCCACCCACAAAGGGCCCATGGTGTAGCAACCTTGTCTATACCATCATGGAATTCATCCATGAACGACTAACCTTACTTTTGGTAGATCTTCACCAAGTAGGAGATCTCCTTTCCCTTACAAACTTCTTGGTTCAACTACACAACACGAAGTAGGAGGCTCCAAAGCGACACCTACCCAATCTAGGAGGCACCACCCTCCAAAAGGTAATAGATGTGGTAAGTATGACGAATTCCTTGCTCTTGTGCTTCAAAAGATAGTTGATACGTCTCCAACGTACCTATAATTTTTGATTGTTCCATCCTGGTATATTATCATTCTAGGATACTTTTAGGGCATTTGTTTACCAATTTATAATATTTTTGAGCACTACCCTTTTGACCCAGTGCCCAGTGCCAGTTGCTGTTTTATGCTTGTTTTTGACTTTTTAGGTTTAGAGTACCAAACGAAGTCTCATTTCCATGAAACTTTTTGATGATTTTTTCTGGACGAAAAGAAGACCTGGATGCTTTGGGAGGAGGCCGGGAGGTGCATGAGGGCCCCACCACACATCAAGGTGTGCATTGATATGTGGTGTCCCGTCGGGCGTCCCACGACGTTCCTCTCTGGCCTATAAATTCTCTAATATCCTAAAACCCTAAGGGAGCTACCAGAACACTTTTTCTGCCACCGCAAGTTCTGTTCCAATGGGAGCCCATCTAAAGCTTCGTTTCGGCACCCTGCTACAGGGGGGATCAATCACAGAGGGCCTCTTCATCAACCATGCAGCCATCACGATGATGTGTGAGTATTTCACCACACACCTATGGGTCTGTCGGTAGTACCAGGTGTTAGGGAACGTTGCATGGGAAACAAAAAATTTCCTACGCACACGCAAACCTATCCATGGTGATGAGCATCTACGAGAGGGGGAGTTGATCTACGTACCCTTGTAGATCGCTAAGCGGGAAGCGTTAAGAAACGCGGTTGGTGTAGTCGAACGTCTTTGCGATTCAAATCACCAAGCGTCCCGCGATCCAATCACGATCCGTCCCACAATATCGTCACAATCCATCCGTGATCCAATCATGACCCGTCCCGTGGCCTTGATCATGGTCCTTCCGATCTAGTACCGAACGGACGTCACCTCCGCGTTCAGCACACGTGCAGCTTGATGACGATCTCCATCGTCTTGATCCAGTAAGAAGAAGTGGAGAGGAGGAAGAGTTCACCAGCAGCGTGACGGCACTCCGGCGATGGTGGTGGAGCTATTCCGGCAGGGCTTCGCCTAAGCACTGCGGAAATACGATCTAGAGGAGAAACTATGCACCGGTGGAACGGGTAGCACGTGGCTGGGAAAAACTAGTGCAAAACCCCTCTATTCCACCAATATATATAGGAGGAGAGGAGAGGCTGGCTGCAAGGGCTGTTCCTCTTTGGATTCGGCCAAGGCAAGGAGGGAGAGGAGGACTCTCCTCCTCCAATCCTAGTAGGACTAGGATTGCTCCTTTTTGGCCTTTTTCCACCTTTTTCCTTTGGGTCTCTTTCTTCCAGCCGCATGGGACTTATGTGGAAGTTCCACTAGCCCACTAAGGGCTGGTTAATACTTTCCCACAGCCCATGAAGCCTCTTGGGTCGAAATACCCCTCCCGGAGGTCTCCCGGTACACTACCGGCACTCCTGGTACACTACTGATGAGCCCGAAACATTTCCGGCGACCAAACTGGGACTTCCTATATATGAATCTTTACCTCCGGAACATTCCGGAGCTCACGTGACGTCTAGGATCTCATCTGCGACTCCTAACAAACTTCGGTCACCACCATACATAACTCTATACTACCGAAACATCACCAAACCTTAAGTGTGCAGACCCTGCGGGTTCGAGAACTATGTAGACATGACCGAGACACCTCTACGGTCAATAACCAATGGCAGTACCTCGATGTCCACATTGGTTCCTACATATTCTACGAAGATCTTTATCGGTCGAACCTCTATGTCAAGGATTCAGTTAATCCTATATGATGTTCCCTTTGTTCTTCGGTATGTTACTTGCCCGAGATTCGATCGTCGGTATCTCCATACCTAGTTCAATCTTGTTACCGGCAAGTCTCTTTACTCATTTCGTAATAGAAGATCCCACAACTAAAAATTAGTCACATTGCTTGCAAGGCTCGTTGTGATGTTGTATTACCGAGTGGGACCTGAGATACCTCTCCGTCACACGGAGTAACAAATCCCAGTCTCGATCCATGCCAACTCAACAGACACCCTCGGAGACACCTGTAGAGCACCTTTATAGTCACCCAGTTACGTTGCGATGTTTGATACACACAAGGTACTCCTCCGATATCTGTGAGCTGCATGATTTCATGGTCATAGGAACATATGCTTGACATGCAGAAAACAGTAGCAATAAACTGACACGATCATAAGCTACGTTTGTAGTTTAGGTCTTGTCCATCACATCATTCTCCTAATGATGTGATCCCATTATCAAATGACATATCATGTCCATGGTTAGGAAACCTTAACCATCTTTCAAACAACGAGCTAGTTCAGTAGAGGCATCCTAGGGACATTGTGTTTGTCTATGTATCCACACATGTATCCATGTTTCCAATTAATACAATTATAGCATGGATAATAAATGATTATCATGAACAAGGAAATACAATAATAAACACTTTATTTATTGCCTCTAGGGCATATTTCCAATAGTCTCCCACTTGCACAAGAGTCGATAATCTAGTTCACATCACTATGTGATTTACATTGTAATGAATCGAACACCCATGCAGTTCTGGTGTTGATCATGTTTAGCCCTCGGAAGAGGTTTAGTAAACGGGTCTGTGACATTCAGATCTGTGTGCACTTTGCAAATATTTATGTCTTTCTCCAAGATGTAATCGTGGATGGAGTTGAAGCGTCGCTTTATGTGTCTGGTCCTCTTGTGAAACCTTGGTTCCTCGGCCAGAGCAATGGCACCAGTGTTGTCACAGAACAGGTTCATTGGATTCAGTGCACTGGGCACTACTCCAAGATCTGTCATGAACTGCTTCATCCAGACACCTTCCTTCGTCGCCTCCGAGGCTGCGATGTATTCCGCTTCGCACGTAGAGTCAGCTACCACGCTTTGCTTGGAACTCCACCAGCTTACCGCTCCCCCGTTAACAATAAATACGTATCCGGTTTGCGACTTAGAGTCGTCTGGATCAGTGTCAAAGCTTGCATCGACGTAACCCTCTACGACGAGCTCTTCATCACCTCCAGAAACGAAAAACATTTCCTTAGTCCTTTTCAGGTACTTAAGGATATTCTTGACCGCTTGCCAGTGCTCCATTCCAGGATCACTTTGAAACCTTCTGGCCATACTTATGGCAAGGCTGACATCGCCTCTTGTGCACAGCATTGCATACATGATAGAGCCTATGGCTGAAGTATAGGGGATGACACTCATCTTTTTCTATCTTCTGCAGTTACTGGGCATTGAGTCTTACTCAACTTCACACCTTGTAATATAGGCAAGAACCCCTTCTTGGACTTTTCCAGTTTGAACTTCTTCAAAACATTATCAAGGTATGTGCTCTGTGAAAGTGCTATTAACCGTCTCGATCTATCTCTATAGATCTTAATGCCTAATATGAAAGCAGCTTCTCCTAGGTCCTTCATTGAAAAACTCTTGTTCAAATATTCCTTCATGCTTTCCAGCATTTCTATATTGTTTCCAATCAGCAATATGTCATCCACATATAATACTAGAAACACTATAGAGCTCCCACTCACTTTCTTGTAAATCCAAGCTTCTCCGTAAACTTGTATAAACTCAAACGCTTTGATCACCTCATCAAAGTGCTTATTCCAACTCCGAGATGCTTGCACCAGTCCATAAATGGATCGCTGGAGTTTGCAAACTTTGTCAGCATTCTCTGGATCGACAAAACCTTTGGGTTGCATCATATACAACTCTTCCTCGAGGAAACCGTTGAGGAATGCTGTTTTTACATCCATCTGCCAAATTTCATAGTCGAAATAGGCACCTATTGCTAACATGATTCTGACAGACTTAAGCATCGCTACGGGTGGGAAAGTCTCATCATAGTCAACTCCTTGAACTTGTGAAAAACCCTTTGCCACAAGTCGAGCTTTATAGACAGTGACATTACCGTCTGCGTCTGTCTTCTTCTAAAAGATCCATTTGTTCTGAATGGCCTTTCCCCCTTCAGGTAATACTTCCAAAGTCCATACTTTGTTTTCATACATGGATCCCATCTCGGATTTCATGGCCTCTAACCATTTCTCGGAATTTGGGCCCATCACTGCTCCTCCATAACTCGTAGGTTCATTGTTGTCCAACAACATAACCTCCAAGACAGGGTTGGCATACCACTCAGGGGTAGTACGCGGCCTTGTCGACCTACGAGGTTCAATAGCTGCTCGATCCGAAGCTTCATGATCATCATCATTAACTTCCTCTTCTACCGTCGTAGGTTACACAGAAACATCTTTCTGTGCTGTGCTACTTTCTAGTTGAAGTAAAGGTTCAATAACCTCGTCAAGCTCTATTTTCCTCCCACTCAATTCTTTCGAGAGAAACTCTTTCTCAAGAAATGTTCCGTTTTTAGCGACAAACACTTTGCCTTCGGATCTGAGATAGAAGGTATACCCGACTGTCCCTTTCGGGTATCCTATGAAGACGCATTTCTTCGCTTTGGGTTCCAGCTTTTTAGGCTGAAGCTTTTTGACATAAGCATCACATCCCCAAATTTTAAGAAACGATAACTTTGGCTTCTTGCCAAACCATAGTTCATACGGCGTTGTCTCAATGGATTTTGATGGTGCCCTATTTAAAGTGAATGTAGTTGTCTCTAATGCATAACCCCAAAACGATAGTGACAAACCAGCAAGAGACATCATAGAACGCACCATATCTAATAAGGTTCGATTAAGACGTTCGGACACACCATTACGCTGCGGTGTTCCGGGCGGTGTCAACTGTGAAACAATTCCAGATTGTCTTAAGTGACTGCCAAACTCATAACTCAGATATTCACCTCCTCGATCAGATCATAAGAACTTAATCTTCTTGTTACGATGATTCTCAACTTCACTCTGAAATTGCTTGAACTTTGCAAACGTTTCAGACTTGTGTTTCATTAAGTAAATATACCCATATCTACTTAAGTCATTAGTGAAGGTGAGAGAATAACGATATCCACCACGCGCTGCAACATTCATTGGACTGCACACATCAATGTGTATGATTTCCAATAAGTCACTCACCCGTTCCATTATTCTAGAGAATGGCGTTTTAGTCATCTTGCCCATGAGGCATGGTTCACATGTGTCAAGTGATTCAAAATCAAGTGACTCCAAAAGTCCATCAGCATGGAGCTTCCTCATGCATTTACACCAATATGACCTAAATGGCAGTGCCACAAGAAAGTGGTACTATCATTATCAATTCTACATCTTTTGGCATCAATGTTAGGAACATGTGTGTCATCACTATCAAGATTCAATATCAATAAACCCCTAACATTGGGTGCATGACCATAAAAGATATTACTCATATAAATAGAACAACCTCTCTGATTAAAATGAGTAACCATCTCGCAATAAACAAGATCCAGATATAATGTTCATGCTTAACGCAGGCACTAAATAACAATTATTCAGGTTCATCACTAATCCCGATGGTAATCGAAGGGAGAGCGTGCCGACGGCGATCACATCAACCTTGGAACCATTTCCCACGCGCATCATCACTTCGTCCTTTGCCAGCCTTCGTTTATTCCGTAGTTCCTGCTTTGAGTTGCAAATGTGAGCAACCGAACTGGTATCAAATACCTAGGCACTAATACGAGAGCCAGTAAGGTACACATCAACAACATGTATATCATATATACCGTGTTTGTCGTTGGCCGCCTTCTTGTCAGCCAGGTACTTGGGGCAGTTCCGCTTCCAGTGACCAGTTCCTTTGCAATGAAAGCACTCAGTTTCTGTCTTGGGTCCATGCTTGGGCTTCTTTGTAGGAGTAGCAACTGCTTTGCCATCCTTGTTGGTTTTACCCTGCTTGCCCTTGCCCTTGACTTTGCGATTTTTCTTGAAACTAGTGGTTTTATTGACCATCAACACTTGATGTTCTTTCTGGATTTCAGACTCAGCGACTTTTAGCATCGCAAATAGCTCGGCGACTGACTTGTTCATCCCGTGCATGTTATAGTTCATTACAAAGCTCTTGTAACTAGGTGGCAGTGATTGAAGAACTCTGTTAGTGATCGCCTCTGGCAGAAGGGCAATTCCCAACTCCGCTAGACGAGTTGAATACCCAGACATTCTGAGTATATGTTCACTTATAGACCCGTTCTCCTCCATCTTGCAAGCATAGAACTTATCGGAGGTTTCATACCTCTCGATCCGGGTGTCCTTCTGAAAGATAAACTTCAACTCCTGGAACATCTCATATGCTCCATGACGTTCAAAACGTCTTTGAAGTCCCGGTTCTAAGCCATACAATATTGCACACTAAACTATTGAGTAATCTCAAGTACGTGCCTCCCGAGCGTTCTTAACGTCTTCGGAGGTCATGTCTTCTGGTTGGTCACCAAGCGGTGCATCAAGGACATATGATTTCTGGGAAGCCGTGAGGATAATCCTCAGATTATGGGCCCAGTCAAAAAAGTTACTTCCATCATCTTTCAGTTTAGCTTTCTCTAGGAACGCATTAAAATTAAGGGGTGCTACTGCGCGAGCCATTGATCTACAACATAAATATGCAAAGTTCATTTAGACTATTGTTCAAGATAATGAGTTTAGTTAATCTAATTACTAAACCTCCCACTCAAATTGACATCAATCAGGTCATCTGAGTGTCACATGATCCAAATACACCAACTCAAGTCCGATCATCACGTGAGTTGAGGTGGCTTCAATGGTGAACATAATTATGTTGATCATATCTACTATATGACTCATGTTCGACCTTTCGGTCTCTTGTGCTCCGAGGCCATGTTTGTACATGCTAGGCTCGTCAAGTTTAACCCGAGTGTTCTGCGCGTGCAAAACTGGCTTGCACCCGTTGTGTGTGAACGTAGAGTCTATCACACCCGATCATCACGTGGTGTCTCAACACGACGAACTTTCGCAATGGTGCACACTCAGGGAGAACACAATTTTATCTTGAAATTTAAGTGAGGGATCACCTTATAATGCTACCTCCGTACTAAGCATAACTAGGTGCATAAAAGGATTAACATCACATGCAATTCATAAGTGACATGATATGGCCATGAACTTGTGCTTTAGATCTCCATCTTGAAAGCATCGGCATGATCTTCATCATCACCGACACAACACCATGAGCTCCATCATCTTGATCTCCATCAACGTGTCGCCATCGAGGTTCTCACGCCCTGCATGCTTCTACTACTATTGCTACCGTTTAGCGATAAAGTAAAGCATTACATATCGCTTAATGATTGACACGTAGGTCATACAATAATTAAAGACAACCCTATGGCTCCTGCTGGTTGCCGTACTCATCGACATGCAAGTCGTGAAATTCTATACATCACATGATCATCTCATACATCACATATACCACATCATGTAATTGGCCATATCACATCACAACATACCCTGCAAAAACAAGTTAGACGTCCTCTAATTGTTGTTGCATGTTTTACGTGGATGCTATGGGTTTCTAGCAAGAACGATTCTCACCTACACATAAACCACAATGGTGATACATAATTTTCTTTTCAACCTTCTCAAGGACCGCCTTTGTGGAATCTGATCCAACTAAAGTGAGAGAAACTGCCACCCACAAGCCATCTAGGCAACAAGTTGCGTCGAGGGAACCGGTCCCTCGTAAGCGTACGCGTAATGTTGGTCCGGGCCGCTTCATCTCACAGTACCGCTGAACCAAAATCCGACCAAGGAAGGAAGCAATCCAAGCATCAACACCCACAAACCTTTTGTGTTCTACTCGAGATCTCATCGAACCATCAACCTAGCTCATGATGCCACTGTTAGGGAACGTTGCATGGGAAACAAATTTTTTCCTACGCACACGCAAACCTATCCATGGTGATAAGCATCTACGAGAGGGGGAGTTGATCTACGTACCCTTGTAGATCGCTAAGCGGGAGGCATTAAGAAACGCGATTGGTGTAGTCGAACGTCTTTGCGATTCAAATCGCCGAGCGTCCCGCGATCCAATCACGATCCGTCCCGCAATCTCGTCACGATCCGTCCATGATCCAATCACGAACCGTCCCGTGGCCTTTTTCACGGTCCTTCCGATCTAGTACCGAACAGACGGCACCTCCGCGTTCAGCACATGTGCAGCTTGATGACGATCTCCACCGTCTTGATCCAGTAAGAAGAAGTGGAGAGGAGGAAGAGTTCACTGGCAGCGTGATGGCTCTCCGGCGATGGTGGTGGAGCTATTCCCGCAGGGCTTCGCCTATGCACTGCGGAAATACGATCTAGAGGAGAAACTATGCACCGGTGGAACGGGTAGCACGTGGCCGGGAAAAACTAGTGCAAAAACCCTCTATTCCACCAATATATAAAGGAGGAGAGGAGAGGCTGGCCTCAAGGTCTGGCCCTCTTTGGATTCGGCCAAGGCAAGGAGGGAGAGGAGGACTCTCCTCCTCCAATCCTAGTAGGACTAGGATTGCTCCTTTTTGGCCTTTTTCCACCTTTTTCCTTTGGGTCTCTTTTTCCAGCCGCATGGGCCTTATGTGAAGGTTCCACCAGCCCACTAAGGCTGGTTAATACTTTCCCACATCCCATGAAGCCTCTTGGGTCGAAATACCCCTCCCGGAGGTCTCCCGGTACACTACCGATGAGCCAGAAAATTTTCCGGCGACCATACTGGGACTTCCTATATATGAATCTTTACCTCCGGACCATTCCGAAGCTCCTCGTGACGTCCAGGATCTCATCCGGTACTCCAAACAAACTTCGGTCACCACCATACATAACTCTATACTACCGAAACGTCACCAAACCTTAAGTGTGCAGACCCTGCGGGTTCTAGAACTATGTATACATGACCGAGACACCTCTATGGTCAATAACCAATGGCGGGACCTAGATGTCCACATTGGTTCGTACATATTGTACGAAGATCTTTATCGGTCGAACCTCTATGTCAAGGATTCAGTTAATCCCATATGATGTTCCCTTTGTTCTTTGATATGTTACTTGCTCGAGATTCGATCGTCGGTATCTCCATACCTAGTTCAATCTTGTTACCGGCAAGTCTCTTTACTCGTTCCGTAATACAAGATCCCACAATTAACAATTAGTCACATTGCTTGCAAGGCTCATTGTGATGTTGTATTACCGAGTGGGCCCTGAGATACCTCTCCGTCACACGGAGTAACAAATCCCAGTCTCGATCCTTGCCAACTCAACGGACACCCTCGGAGATACCTGTGGAGCACCTTTGTAGTCACCTAGTTATGTTGCGATGTTTGATACACACAAGCTAGTCCTCCGATATCTGTGAGTTGCATGATCTAATGGTCATAGGAACATATGCTTGACATGCAGAAAACAGTAGCAATAAACTGACACGATCATAAGCTATGTTTGTAGTTTGGGTCTTTTCCATCACATCATTCTCCTAATGATGTGATACTGTTATCAAATGACATCTCATGTCCATGGCTAGGAAACCTTAACCATCTTTCAAACAACGAGCGAGTTCACTAGAGGCATACTAGGGACATTGTGTTTGTCTATGTATCCACGCATGTATCCATGTTTCTAATTAATACAATTATAGCATGGATAATAAACGATTATCATGAACAAGAAAATACAATAATAAACACTTTATTTATTGCCTCTAGGGCATATTTCCAACACATAGATGGCAATCTCTCTCTCACCCTCTGTGTCTTGATCTTCAATACAATGTTCATCGCATCTTCACGAAGGAGGCAGGAGTTGTCCTATTTTCTTATGAACATGATGCCTACATAGACATGATCATTGCCGTGAAAATCGCATAACATTTCACTTTTCTATCAATTGCCCAACAGTAATTTATTTACACATCGTATGCTATTTCTATGAGAGATGCCACTAGAGAACTCTACGGCCCCCGGGTCTATTCACTTATATAGTCAAAAATGTTACTACTACCTTGCTGTTATTTATTTGATTTGATTTTATTTTGAAATTTACAATTATTTAAAATTATCTACACAACTCACTTGGTTGCAAATAATGAGATCGAGGGGATTGACAACCCTCTTGCCGGTGTTGGGTGCAAGTTGTTTGTTCTTTTGTGTGGAGCTGCTGAAGACAAATCAAGATGGGTATTCCTATTGGTTTGATAAACATTGGTTTCATAACTGAAGGAAATACTTACCCACATTGTGCTGGGATAACCTGTTCCTCTCCAGGGAAAACCCAACGAAGATCACAAGTATCAGGAAGGATTTCTGGCGCCGTTGTTGGGGAATACCATCACCAACTATCAAGTAGCTTCCCATAAATTTTCATCCACTTGTTATTCTTTTTGTTTTCGGTTATATTTAGTTTTTCTCATAAAAAACTAAAATACAAAATTACTTATCTTTGCTAGTTACTAGTTTGCTTCTTTGCTTGGTTTACTTGCTAGTTTACTTGTCTCACTTGTTCTGTTGCTTGTTCAATCACCATGTCTCAAGATACTACTAAGTTGTGTGATTTCTCAAATACTAATAATAATGGTTTATTACTAATTCTATACCACCCACCACTAGTGCGGAGGATTTTGATATTAATGTTGCTTTGCTAAATCTTGTGATGAAAGATTAATTTTCGGGAAATCCTAATGAGGATCTCGCGTCACATCTTAATACCTTTGTTGAAGTATGTGATATACAAAAGAAAAAGCATATGGATAATGATGTTGTTAAATTAAAATTATTTCCTTTTTCACTAATAGATAAAGTTAAAGCTTGGTTTTCATCTTTACCTCATAATAGTATTGGAACATGAGATAAGTGTTAAGATGATTTTATTGCCAAGTATTTTCCTCCTCCGAAGATGACCTCCCTTAGAAATCAAATAATGAATTTTAAACAACAAGATCAAGAGCATGTTGCACAAGCTTGGGAGAGAATGAAATTGATGATAAGAAATTGTTCGACTTACAGTTTAAACTTGTGGATGATTATAGAAAATTTCTATGCTGGACAAAACATTTTTTTGACTAGGTAGTGTAGAGAAAAACCCCACAACATTCAAACTTCTATTAAAACAAACATGAATATTACATGTGTTACAAGATGTAACCATAAAGTACAGCTAAGGGAACTATAGAAAAACAAATATACAAGGATATATAACCAAGTAATGAAGGAGGTAAGTATGAAATCCATCTGAGAATCTCATCCTTGAAAGTTGATTTGATCATGTGCTGCATGAGTGAAAAATCATGCACAGAAACTACTCTCTGCCGATTAAACCTAGGCCTTTCATGCATGAACACGCTGGACTAAACTTTGTGTCGAGAAATATTCTAGATTCTGCCATATCGGGTACCTTTATGGATGTGACCTTTGAAGATTCCACAAAACTTCTAGACAACATCATGACAAATTATTCTCAATGGCATACCGAAAGACCTCCAACTGGTAAGAAGACAAATTATGTCAAAGAAATTTCTACTTTGAGTGAAAAAGTGGAGCTCTTGTGAATACACTTGCTTGCAAAAATACTCATGTTGGTCCTAATGATATGCCTTTGTCTACTTTGATGGTTAAACATGATGATGCTATTGATGTGAACCTAATCTCGTGAAATAATTTCAATAACAATGGTTATAGATGAAATTTCAATGCTAGACTATATCCCGATAATTCCTATAACAACTGTGCAAATTCCTATGGTAACTCTTTTAAAAATTATAATAGGATACTTTCTGATCTTGAGAACATAATTAAGCAATTTATTAATTCTCAAAAGGTTTTCAATACTAGGTAGAAGGAAAGTTGCATGTGATCGATGCTTTGGCTAAAAACATGGATATAATTGCTCTTGATGTAGAAACTCTTAAAAATGAAGCTTTGCCAGCCAAGAATGATTTTAATGAGACTATTGAATATATACAAATATCTATTAATGAAAGTAAGGAGAGGAACGCTAAGTTTAGAGGTAAGCAGGAATTCTTAGAACAAGCTTTTCCACCCTATTTTTATCGGAATCATTATGAAGATCTTAAAATGATTGGTGTTTCTCCTATTGAATCTTTGTTTACTTCACTGAACGTAAATTATAAAGGGACCGGAGATGAGTCAACTCTAGTTGAGGAGCGTCTTGTTTGCTTGGAGGGTGATGACTTTGATGTTAAAACTGAAAAAGTGGGGTTGGAGAGGTGAAAACTTTAACTAGCGATGTGCCCGCTATCTTGGATTACAAGGACTTTCGTTATGATAAATTCTATTTAGTAGAATGTATTTCCTTGATGCAATCCAATATTACCTCACCCAATGCTTATGAACAAAACAAAGCTTTTACCAAACATATAGTAGAAGCTATGATAAAAGCTTATGATGAGAAACTTGACCTTGAAGTTTTTCTTCCTAGAACTATGAGCGGGTGCTCTTGCAAGTAATGAGATACTGTATTCATAGTGAGGTAAATGCCATAGACTTACTTATAATAGTGAGGATACCTTTGTTTTCAGGGAGTCAAAACTTCCGAAATATGATATAGAGGCCATGCACCTTGAAAGTTTTTTCCGATTCCTCACGCTCCATGGTGAGGACAGTGCTGACCACTTGGCTAGTAGAGGTGATGTACAAGAGCAAAAGATCTCGGCTGCCCGGAGAATCTAACACCGGCTTGGTTGGAAGCAAAGCCTTGAGATGATCGAATGCAGTTTGTGCTTCACGAGTCCACTCGAATGTGTCAGACTTCTTCATCAGTCGGTAAAGAGGCAAAGCCTCCTCCCTAAGACGACATATGAATCTACTAAGGGCTGCAAGACACCCCGTGAGCTTCTGAACATCATGCAAGTGGACATGTTTCTTGATTCAGATGATTGCCTCAATTATATTGAGGTTGGCATCGATCCCTCGTTTGGAAACAAGGAAACCTAGTAGCTTACCCGAAGGGACACCTAATGTGCACTTTGCAGGGTTGAATTTTATTTGGTAGCATCAAAGGTTTGCGAAGGTCTCGGCGAGGTAAGCTAGGAGGTTAGAACCTTTCCTAGACTTAACCACGATGTCATGCTTGTAAGTTTCGATGCTCCGATTGATTTGCTCCCGCAAGCATTTCTAAATCATGCGCATAAAAGTTGTCTCGACATTCTTGAGACCAAATGGCATAGTGATGTAGCAGAACATCCTAATGGGGTGATGAAAGCTGTTTTTATTTCATCTAGTCAATACATTCGGATTTGATGGTACCCGGAGTACGCATCTAAGAACAACATGCATTCGCATCTGGCGGTGGAATCTGCTATTTTATCTATGCAGGGAAGGGAAAAGTGATCTTACGGGCACACCCGATTGAGGTGCTTGAAGTCGATACACATCCTAAGGGACTTGAACTTCTTGGGCACCAACACTGGGTTGGCAAGCCACTCGGAATGGAAAACTTCGCGAATGAATTTGGGAGCTAGGAGCCAAGCGATCTCTTTGCCAATCGCCCTGCGCTTCTCGACGGAGGATCGGCGCAAGTGCTCTTTGACCGCTTGATCTTCAAATCCACTTGGAGTCGATGCTTAGCCAGTCCCCTGGGAACCTCCGGCATGTTAGATGACTTCCATGCGAAGATATTCCAGTTCTCACGGAGTAACTGGATGATCTTGGCTTCCTATTTGTCATCGAGCGACGTCAAGATGTTTGTCGGAGCCGCACTCAGATCGTTCGGGGAAATGTGAACATGCTTAGTTTCGTCGGCGGACTGAAAGGTTGATTCCGTTGTCGGGTGCTCAGACTTGAGTAAGTACTCAATGTCCACCGCTTTCTTGTATCTATCAAGTTTGGCTGTGGGAACTTGTTCATTGGCAATTTTCGAGCCCTGCTGGAGGCACTCCTCAGCAATTTTCCAATTACCGGTCACCGTAAGAACAACATTCGGCCCTGGCGTCTTAAGTTTTAGATAAATGTAACATGGTCAGGACATGAAACTAGCGTAGGCGGGCCTACCCAGGATGGCATGATAGGTACTCCGAAAGTCCACCACTTCGAATGTTAGGCGTTCCTTTCGGAAGTTCCTCTCTCCTCTGAACACAACGTCCAGAGTGATCTGACCGAGTGATTCGGCCTTCTTCCCAGGAATGACTCCATGGAAATGCATGTTACTCTTAATCAGGCGGGACATCGGAATTCCCATTGCGGTGAGTGTGTCTGTATAGATTATGTTCATTCCGCTACACCGTCCATGCAGACATCGCGCAGACAGACCCCATTCACAGACGGATCGACAACCACTGCCTGCCTCCCGGGGGTGGCTGTATGGGCAGGGTGATTAGACTAAGCGGATGTAACGGGAGTCTTCATCCTGTTGAGGTACTTCATGGCAGTCGGAGCTACCATGTTCACCACCCGATTGATGACTTTCAATTGGCTCTTGGTTTCAACGTCCACAAAGATCATGTTCAGGACTTTGTCAATGTGAGGGTATTCGGTATCACCTTCGGCTTCGTCTTCATCCTCCTTCTCTGCAGATGTTTCCTTATTCATCTCTTGCTTGAGAATTCGGCACTCCCAACTAGAGTGCTTCGGGTAAATGATGTTGCCCTCCTCATCTTTCTTGGTGTGGACAACACAGGGCTGATCCATCACCTCAGAGTTGTGTTCGGGCTTCATTTTGTTTACCCGGTCCTTTTTCTTGTTCTTCTTGGACTTCGGCTTTCCTTGGCCAGGAACAACATCCACTTCTGCATTTCTTGGAGGATCAACATTCCATTTCTACTTCTTGCCTGTGTTCCCGACCGAGTGATGCGCGTCGCCAGTTCGCCCCTTGCCTCTTCGAAGGCGCTCTTCCTATTCACCATTGGCGTACTTGTTGGCTATTTCCATGGCTCGACTAAGAGACTGGTATCCTGATCAGCTGAACTTCAGGACGAGTTCCCTGTACTGAGTGTCAGCCTTGAACGTGCAAATGACCTGATGATGGGTGGCGTTCTCGACCGTGTTGTGCAACGTGGTCTAACACTGAATGTACTCTCAGAGAGTCTCGTTGCTCAGCTGGACAAAGTGCTGCAACTCCCTCAATCCACCTGGACGCTTGTAAGTTGCTTCGAATGTCTCCATGAACACTCAAGCCAGATCCACCCAGCAATATATGTTGTTGAAAGGTAACTGGTTCAACTAGGCCCGAGCGGATCCCTCCAGCATGAGGGGGAGATGCTTCATAGCCACAAAGTCATCACCACCCCCGATCTGAACCGCCACTCGGTAATCTTCGAGCCAAGTTTCTCGCTTGGACTTGTCGTTGAAGTTTCCAATTCCGGTCGCCAACCGGTAATTGGGGGGAATCTCGGATTCTCAGTTATGCCTGTAGAAGCACTCGAGACCCGATGTCCCCCAACCACTCACTCGGTTTCTAATCACTCGGTTCCTATCCAGTATATTCTGCGTGATGGTAGACCTCGTGTTTTGCAGCGGAGGCTGCCGACCAGCTTCCTCGTAGCCTCTAGGGCTAGGGCGAGTCCAATTGTGATCTTCTCCATAAAGACAACCGTCATCGAAGGGTCTCTTGGCCTACAAACCACCTCTCGGAAGAGGAGTCCGACTAACGCCATGCTCGTCGTGCCAGCGCCCTTGATACGGACCTCTCGGAGGAGGAGGAGAGTGCGTGCATTACTCGTATGCGTGTAGGCTGTGAGCGGACTATACCACACCCACCCACGTCGATCTGCTGTGTATCCGCAGTGGAGACTGCGAAACTTCCTATTTTGCTTCAATGCAATCTTCAGCAGAGCCTCCATCTGTCGAATGCCTTCACCGACTGTCGAACAAGACAACTGAATAGTTTCAGCGACCCGAGTGGCTGCGGCTAGGTTCTCTATCGGCGTGCGCATGACCAGGACTTTTTGGGGTTGGCCATTCCGTAATAGCGGACGCCTCAGGTTGCTGGAACTCGGTACGTCCCGCGATGCACCTAGATCGAGTGACGGCTGGAGCCACTCGAGTCAGTGGCGCTCAGCCAGAGTGGCTAGGCGCGTAGCCTCTAGGGCCATCCCTTCTGGAGTTGTCCCTGTGATCAGAGTGAGAAGGATTTCGTTGTCTCTCCTCCTCCTTTCATCCCTGGTGATCACTGTCGCGGCCACGGGAACCACCCACAAAGTACCCAGGAGGCCTGTTGGTGGTGGTGGTGTCCATCAGGACTTCTGCAGCATCTCCGCTGGTGTCAAACTCTGACTCGTCGGATAGTCCGTTCCTCGGGGAAGGGAACAAATCGACGGTGGGCTCATCGGAATCGACCATGGCCACCTGACCGATGGATGACAAGCGAGCCATGGCATGCTCGACCCACCACTACCACGGAGAGCGTCTGAAACACTTGCGGTGGCCTCCAGAGTTGGAGACAGACAAGGAGCCATATGGCTCCGACGGTTGCCGAAGGAGGACGTCGTGAGTTGTCGCACTGAAGTGTGTCGCTCCCCGCATGAGGAATGAGTCGGGATCCAGCGCTACCTCATGGAACCACGCAGAACCATCGGCAACGAAGCGCTGACTGCAGAGGAGGATGTCACCACCGAGTGCCAGCATGATGAAGAAAGGTTTGAATCCCACTTACACCAGAATTCACTAGACCCTCCTCCCCATGGTGGGCGCCAAATGTCATGGGAGTAATCCTGACAATAGTACAGCGGGTACGAATGAGTAGGGAGAAGCCTAGCTACGGAGTAAGTGTCACAATCAGAATTTAGGAGTTCGGACCCCACTTGGAAGCGGTAATAGTCCTACGTCTCGTGCCCATGGTCTAACTGCTTTCTTGGTATGTGTATTTGATTACACAGAGTTTATAACCCTTGATCTGGCATCGGGAGACGACATATATAGAGTGCGCCTCCATTAGCCGAGCGCCATCACTAGGGCCATTAATGTCAGTAACTAGAGGGGTTACGAGAAACTGCTAAGTTAACTACAATTGTTACGGGTAACATGGTCTTTATAGTACTTAAGGCGTATTAAGTCCCTTGGACATTGGAGCTCCCACGACGCCCCTGCTTCCTTCAATCCGAGTGTTACGGAGGCGCCGAGTTGTTAGTGACGCCCGAGTGACTTTCACGGAGCTGAGTACATCTTGTGCCTTAATCCGAATGCCAAGGTAAGCCAAGGCCTTCCATGACCTTTTAGGACCCCAAGAGTGTCCTATATTACAGAAACATGACCCTACCTAGGGTAGGTGACCTCGTCACTTGGAAATTCCAATTTTTCGAAATGGGACAATAGAAGGTTGGTCACTGTTTTTGGTTTCCCGCAAGTGAAGTTGGTGTCACTCAGACCTTAGGATTTTGGCATGGGTTCTGTCTCAACAGAAAATTGGTAGCCAAATGGAAAATTTTGGTGGCACAGATTTTGGACTATAGGCTTTGGATTGATAATTTTTGTGGGAGAGTGGGTGAGTATTTTTGGTGGCTAATCTCTAAGCATTTGGGCAACTAGATCATCATAATTCCTCACCCCCTTTTAATAGTATTGAATTTCCTAAGGACTCAAAAGTGATTTCTCACAAAATATAAAATGTAGAGTCTTCAACCTTGAAGCATGGCCAATCATATTCCTTTCCTTTCCTTGGGGAGGTTCTTCACACAATCCTTTACCCATTTCATCATTGAACTTTTTCCTGAGATACACTTGGCGGAAAGATTAGTCCAATGAAAAATATGTTGTTATTAATAACTAAAACCACCTATAGAGAAGTTGTGCTTTTAGGCACACAGGCACACGGTAGAGGGATATAACAACGGGACATAGAGATGACTACATAATAGTCGGAGAGAACCACTGAAGCCAGGTAGCTGTAGGTGACAACGTAGGCTACTCTCAATGTGAGGAGCCTGCGCTACATTAACAATCTGGTGTAGAACATGGTCCCGTACAGGGAGCATAGGCCCACTTGGGGCTCTGTCCTGCGTAGGAAAAGGATGTAGGTCTGTCCTGCACGAGTAAAGGATGTACTTAGGATGTATCCTCGCACTGACTGCTGGAAACAACTAAATCAGAGCATCGTGAATACGATTACGAGTGGCGTACAACTCGACAGTAAGAGATCTGATAACACGATCCAGAGTCTTAGTGTACTAAACTAGAATTTTCCGGTCGTAACAACATCACACATAAGGGGTGGAGACAGCACTGTAGTATCCACTCTCATCGCCAATTTGGACATACGAGATGTATCTAAATTGAGGCTCCTCCAAGCGGAGGTGCTCTCCACGGAGACAGACGATAGCTACATCGGCAACACCATGGACTTCTGTATCAACAGTCACTCCAACACAATGATAGGTGTGCAGCACAGTGGTGGAGATATCCTACCGATCAAAGATATGAACCACAACATGGTACTGCTCCTGGTTGAACTCGCCGTAGTCCTTGTAAACAGTTTACTTGTGGTATGAGCAATATCCCATCCTGGTCAAGAGGTCGACAAGAATAGTCAGGAATCCAGTCGCATCGATAGCCATAGTTTGAGTACGAGCTACCTTGCGGGACGCATCTGAAACAAGGAGGTTAAAAGATGTCAAATGATAGTGTGTGCATCATACTTTCAAGAGAAATAGTTGTCGATATTACAACTCTCCAGGTGTGTGTGATCATGAGAACTTAATGTTAGATTTAGCAAAATGTTTAACCCAAATAGAAGAGAGATCAGAACCTACAGTAGAGAAGAGGATAAAATATCCTAATCCCAACCATTTTCCATGTGGGCCTATAAGCAACACAACAATGTTAGTAAAATAGTTTTTCAAATACTAGACTCAACTTCGGCCAAGGAGTTGGAAAGGGGTTTCCTATGGGCAGTCAGTTCTGATACCAACTTGTGATGCCCCCGTCTTAATCGTGCACTAATCATACATGAAAATGCCCACGATCAAGATCAGATACTCATGGGAAGATATCACAGCACAACTCTAGACACAAATTCAAACGTAACGCTTTATATTATAGGCAGGGCCATGCAGGCTCGAATACACAGTTAGCGGAAGCAACAATATCTGAGCACAAACATTATTAAACAAGTTTTCCTTAAGAAGGCCGAGCAAAACAACGACGTCTAAATCAGAAATGCGCAGGCCTCCTGCCTGGGAGCCTCATATCTACTCGTGGACGTCGGCAACCACCACGTAGTAGTAGGCTCTGTCAGGTAGTTGTCATTGTCGTCGGAATCAGCTGGCTCCAGGGCTCTGTTATCTGCGGAGTATACTTCAGAAATGCCAGAATAGAAGGGAACGCCTAGCTTATGAAAGACTAGCATCTTGCAGCGTTTTGTAGCATCAGAAGAGTACAAATTAGTATAACATATGTAATAAGTATGTAGTAGTAATGCCCACAGATTGTTCCTCGACTCCATGCTAGAAAGCGATCCCGGAGCTATCATTTTAGTTTAGTGTCACAAGTATCCACTTCTAGTTGTTGTAGATCAGTGTCGGGGATAGATGCACATTATCACCTATGGGGCCAACTGTCCCTTTGTGATTCGGCGAGCGGCGTGGACGCAAACACGAAGAGCGGATATAGAGAGACCACGAGGTGATTTACCTAGGTTTGGGCCGCTGTGAAGTGTAAAACCCTACTCATGCTTGGTGGACTGATCAGGATAACACTAAGAACACGCAATGCTCCTACCCGGCAAGGGTTGCCTTCGAGGGAGCTACTACGCGCGTACAAATGCTCCAAAGTCCGAATCCTCAACTTGGTTGCCTTGGGCCTCCTTTATAGTGCAAGGGGCAACCAAAGTGGCAAAACATACAATGTTTGGTGATTAGCTTATCATACCTAACTATGGCATTAGAGAGTAAATACCATCATTGCTAGTCTAGCTGGCGTGTAGGGGTGCATTCTCGACAAGCTTGTATGACCCCTCTAGCTATCCGCTGCTTCATACCTAGACATGTTTAAGGGCGGGTGTCAAAGAGGGGTAATCTTCCTTCTAGCTTGTAGAGACGTGCTTAGAGAGAGCCTTTTAGACACTTGGGGGCTCGACACCGCATCAACAAATGACTAGCCTTGTGATGAGGTGGAGCGGTGACAGATTGGTTGGCGCTTGCCGGGGCTTCAAGAGGGTGCGTGTGTCCAGGTCCGCGGCAAGCACCGATGGAGTACTTGGCAGGCGCACATGACTTAATGCTCGGGTTGTGGCAGAAACCATAGTGCCATGGATTGGAGCAACGGGGTGGTTACTTGTTTCGCCCGTGATCATGGGTAGTGGGATTGGTGGAGTAGAATGGCAACCCTTGGAGTGGGTGAGAGCCAGCCCCCACGCTCTCCCTATAAATTGGGAGTTCTTGGGAGGCGATCCTCATCCACCTTCTCCTCCTCGAGTCCAAACCCACAGAGTTGGCTTCTACTTCTTTCATCCCTAGCTGCGTCCGTCCCCCTGGTGGTCATGGGGGAGGGGCTTAATGAGCGTGATGGCCACCGTATGGTATTTCCCCAATTTTCATGCTCGGCCTCCACGTTGGGCCGCCAGTCGGAAAGTACCGAGATGGGGGGAGCGGGCGATGCGGCAACTGCGTTAGGGATAATGAACGCGATGCCTTCGCTGTCGTGCCGCCCGTTGCCTTGGTCCGGACGGGGTACCGCACGACGACCACTATGCCAAAGTCTATAGTAAAGGTGCAGCGCTGCGGTGGATCGCGGTATCCATGCTTCTTATTCAAGGTGATGGATGCAGTTGGTCACTTGTCAAGCACGAGTCGTTCTAGTAGCAGTTCTCTTCGAATTGTGGTGAAGTTGTCCACCCATGGTGCCGCGTATGACGCGTAAGGGTGGGAAACTTTCGGCTACCTGCACCACATTACAAAGGGGGTAATTCCCCGCCTTTGGCCATCGGGGGAGAACATGCTCTTCGGGAGGCTCTTTATTGGATCCGGCGCCCGCCTTCGCTGTCGCGTAGAAGGCTTGGATGGCGAAGGTCGGGGCGTCCATGGAGACGTCCCTATGAGCAATGGTGATGATGGAGATGACGGTGGGGCGTCCTGAGCACCGGCAGCACCATCATCAATAGCTAGGCTTTGGCGGCGTCTCTGTCCACACTCTCCTTTGCCTTCTTCCTCCCTGACGGTGTCATCTACCCCGCCTAGGTGCAGGGTCCTTCGTCTCCTCCACCCAAGCGTCCCTCTGGTTCTGTCGGGGAGGCGCCAAATCCCACCCAGGCGCCCCTTTTGCCCTCTGTTTCTCTTCCGCTTAATCCCTAAGAGGAGAGGGACAAGAAAGGCATTACGAGGCACTTATCTTTTTTATGTGAAAAGATGTAGGCGCTTGCCAATTTTTAGTTAGTCATAATGTAATCTCTATCCATCTTGTATCGAAAATGAATGAGCAAAGTGATATTTTCTCCCCGCAAGTACTATCCTTTCCCTTCCCTGTTTATGCCATTTTGGGATGTGTTGTCATTGCTACACGGAGCCACTTGCCGGATCATAACCTCGCCACAAGTGCCGAAGGGGAATGAGCCCCTGGCAATCGGTTGGCGATATTCCCCGACAGAGCTCCTTGCCGGAGTCGGCGCAGCCGCCCCATAATTGTTAAACAAAAAATAGGGAGGCGGCTCGTCCCAACAAGTGTCCTCACCATGTGGAGGACTCCACTTGTAACAACCCAAGTGCTCCCCTTGCCATTTATGGTCATGTAACTCTTGTGATCCTAAGTTGCCTTTTGCTTGAATGTATTTGAGTTTGCTTCATTGCCATTTACATCTCATGCATGATGCATCATGCATCATGCTCTTCATATCATTTGCATATCTATTATTGCCTCGCTTGCTTGTGAAGTGTTGTGGTTTGAAGTGTGATGTGGTTTGGATGTGTGGTGCAACAACTCCTTCCCATCTCCTTCATTTTCAAAACTTGGCCTAAACCTTTTTATTCCATTTTGTTTTCTACATGAGAATTAACTTGATAATAAAATCTGTTAAAAATGTTCTGTTGCTAGGGGATTTCATATAGAGTAGGAATGTGGTGCTCTTCTTGCTGTTTGAAATTGGGACTCATGGGGTTTTGCAATAAACAGTGGCTGTTTATTTTAAAGTATTTAATTTATTTGTCCTAAAAATCATATTTGTAATTATATTAAATAGGGCATATTACTTTCTGTGTCAAGTATTTTTTTAACAAAAATCCTGTTCTTTTTCCTTGGTTTTTTTCTTGTGTTATTGATATTTCAAAAAGGAAAAGTTGTTGTTTTATTTCCCTGTAAGAGAGGCCTAAGAGTGCTGGGCCTTCCCTCCTTACCGCGGCCTAGCCTAGCAAGCTAGCGGCGACCTGCCCCGTCGTCCTCCTCCGTCAGGTTCAGCAGAGAGAGAGAGATCCCGACGCCGTGAAGTCTTCACTGACACCGAGGCCAGTGCCGTTTCGCCCCCCCCCCCTTTATAAGTGCGCGCATCCCTGGGGTTCCCTAATCCGTCGTTGCGCCTCCTCCTCCTCTCCATCTTCCCCTCCTCCTTCTTCTTCCCTTAGGTAAGGTTCAGAGAGGTGAGTTTCAGAGAGAGCGAGCGTCAGAGCCATCGCCTCATGTGGCCCGCTCGTCGCCGTTGGAGATCCCTTGGTGCTCGCTGGTGCCGTCCACGCCCCGTTCCCGATGCTAGGGCATGGAGAAAGGCCCCGTGTCGCTGGCTTCCTCCTCGTCTTCCCCGCGTCCCCGAAGCCGCCATGTGTCTTCTTCCTTTGCTTCGGGCCCATGTCATCGATGCCTTCCTCCTCTTCCCTGGGAGCCGGTTTGTCGTCGTTCCCCCCTTAGTGAGTCGTCGTGTCCCCTCTTTGTTGCCGTTGCATCGCTCTCCGTCATCGTAGCTCCCCGCTGTAACCGCCGTGCAGATGAAGGCGTGGCCTTGAGGGCCTCGCCTCTGCCCTCGTCATCACGAGACGAGCAGGGGAACGGTTCCCCGTAGGTTCCCGTTTTCTGTTGGGGAACATCCCATGGGAAACAAAAAAATTCCTACGTTCATGCAAGACCTATCCATGGCTATGAGCATCTACGAGAGGGAGAGTGGATCTACATACCCTTGTAGATCGATAAGTAGGAAGTGTTCAGAAATGCGGTTGGTGTAGTCGAACGTCTTCGCGGTCCAAATCGCCGAGCGTCCCGTGATCCAATCACGATCCGTCACGATCAAGCACCGAACGGACGGCACCTCCGCGTTCAGCACACGTACAGCTTGATGACGATCTCCACCTTCTTGATCCAGCAAGAGGAAGTGGAGAGGTAGAAGAGTTCTCCGGCAGCATGAAGGCGCTCCGGCGATGGTGGTGGAGTTATTCCGGCAGGGCTTCGCCTAAGCACTGCAGAAATCTAAGCTAGAGGAGAAACTATGCACTGGAGGAACGGGTAGCACGTGGCTGAAAATCTTGTGCCAAAACCCTAAAACCCTCTAGTATATATAGGAGGATAGGAGGAGGAGGCTTGGCTCCCAAGGATCCAGCCCTTGGGTCGGCCCAACCAGGGGGGAGGAGTCCTCCTCCTCCAGTCCTAGTAGGATTAGGACTCCTTCCTAATTTAGCCCTTTTGCCTTTTTCCACCTTTTTCCTTTTGGGCTTTTTCTTCCCAGCCACATGGGCCTTGTGTGGGACTTCCACCAGCCCACTAAGGGCTGGTATTCATCCTCCCACAGCCCATGTAGCCTCTTGGGTCGAAATACCCCTCCCGATGGTCTCCCGGTACACTACCAACACTCCTGGTACACTACCGATGAGCCCGAAACTTTTCCAGCGACCAAAATATGACTTCCTATATATCAATCTTTACCTCCGGACCATTCCGGAGCTCCTAGGGACGTCCGGGATCTTATCCGGGACTCCGAACAACCTTCGGTCACCACCATACATAACTTTATACTACCAAAACGTCACCAAACCTTAAGTGTGAAGACCCTGCCGGTTCAAGAACTATGTAGACATGACCGAGACACCTCAACGGTCAATAACCAATAGCGGGACCTGGATGTCCATACTGGTTCCTACATATTCTACGAAGATCTTTATCGGTCGAACCTCTATGTCAAAGATTCAGTTAATCGCGTATGATGTTCCCTTTGTTCTTCAGTATGTTACTTGCCCGAGATTCGATCGTCGATATCTCCATACCTAATTCAACCTCGTTACCGGCAAGTCTCTTTACCTGTTCCATAATACAAGATCCCATGACTAACACTTGGTCATATTGCTTGGAAGGGTTGTTGTGATGTTGTATTACCGAGTGGGCCCTGAGATACCTCTCCATCACATGGAGTAACAAATCCTTGTCTTGATCCATGCCAACCCATCAGACACCCTCGGAGATACCTGTAGAGCACCTTTATAGTCACCCAGTTACGTTGTGGCATTTGATACACAGAAGGCACTCTTCCGGTGTCCTTGAGTGCATGATCTCATGGTCATAGAAACATATACTTGACATGCAGAAAACGGTAGAAATAAACTGACTCGATCATATGCTACGTTTGTAGTTTGGGTCTTGTCCATCACATTATTCTCCTAATGATGTGATCCCGTTTATCAAATGACATCACATGTTAATGGCTAGGAAACCTTGACCATCTTTGTTCAACGAGCTAGTTCACTAGAGGCATACTAGGGACAAAGTGTTGTCTATTTACCCACACATGTAATGTGTTTCCAATCAATACAATTATAGCATGGATAATAAACAATTATCATGAACAAGGAAATATAATAATAAACAGTTTATTTATTGCCTCTAGGGCATATTTCCAACATTCTCCCACTTGCACTAGAGTCAATAACCTAGTTCACATGACTATGTGATTTACATTGTAATGAATCAAACACCCATGCAGTTCCGGTGTTGATCATGTTTAGCCCTTGGAAGAGGTTTAGTCAACGGGTCTGCAACATTCAAATCCGTGTGCACTTTGCAAATATTTATGTCCTTTTCCTCAATGTAATCGCAGATGGAGTTGAAACGGCGCTTTATGTGTTTGGTCCTTTTGTGAAACCTTGGTTCCTTTGCTAGAGCAATGCTACCAGTGTTGTCACAGAACAGGTTCATCGGATTCAGTGCACTAGGCACTACTCCAAGATATGTCATGAACTGCTTCATCCAGACACCTTCCTTCGCTGCCTCTGAGGCTGCGATGTACTCCGCTTCGCACGTAGAATCGGCTACCACGCTTTGCTTGGAACTGCACCAGCTTACCGCTCCCCCATTGAGAATAAATACGTATCCGGTTTGTGACTTAGAGTCATCCGGATCAGTGTCAAAGCTTGCATCGATGTAACCCTGACGAGATCTTCATCACCTCCATAAATGAGAAACATTTCCTTAGTCCTTTTAAGGTACTTAAGGATATTCTTGACCGCTGCCCAGTGCTCCATTCCAGGATCACTTTGAAACCTTCCGACCATACTTATGGCAAGGCTGACATCGGGTCTTGTGAACGACATTGCATACATGATAGAGCTTATGGCTGAAGCATAGGGGATGACACTCATCTTTTCTCTATCTTCTGCACTCACTGGGCATTGAGTCTTACTCAACTTCACACCTTGTAACATAGGCAAGAACCCCCTTCTTGGACTGATTCATTTTGAACTTCTTCAAAACTTTATCAAGGTATGTGCTCTGTGAAAGTGCTATTAAGCGTCTCGATCTATCTCTATAGATCTTAATCCCTAATATGAAAGCAGCTTCTCCTAGGTCCTTCATTGAAAAACTCTTGTTCAAATATTCCTTCACGCTTTCCAGCGTTTCTATATTGTTTCCAATCAGCAATATGTCATCCACATATAATATTAGAAATGCTATAGAGCTCCCACTCACTTTCTTATAAGTACAAGCTTCTCCAAAAACTTGTATAAACTCAAATACTTTGATCGCCTCATCAAAACGCTTATTCCAACTCCGAGAAGCTTACACCAGCCCATAAATGGATCGCTGGAGTTTGCAAACTTTGTCAGCATTGTCTGGATCGACGAAACCTTCTGGGTGCATCATATACAACTCTTCCTCAAGGAAACCATTGAGGAACGCTGTTTTGACATCCATCTGCCAAATTTCATAGTTGAAATAAGCAGCTATTGCCAACATGATTCTGACAGACTTAAGCATCGCTACGGGTGAGAAGGTCTCATCGTAGTCAACTCCTTGAACTTGTGAAAAACCCTTTGCCACAAGTCAAGCTTTATAGATCGTGACATTACCGTCCGTATTTGTCTTCTTCTTAAAGATCCATTTGTTCTGAATGGCCTTTTGCCCTTCAGGTAATACTTCCAAACTCCATACTTTATTTTCATACATGGATCCCATCTCGGATTTCATGGCCTCTAACCATTTCACGGAATCCGGGCCCATCACCACTCCTTCATAGCTCATAGGTTCATTGTTGTCCAACAACATGACCTCCAAGACAGGGTTGCCGTACCACTCAGGAGTAGTACGTGGCCTTGTCGACCTATGGGGTTCAATAGCAGCTTGATCCGAAGCTTCATGATCATCATCATTAACTTCCTCTTCTACCGTTGTAGGTTCCACAGAAATATCTTTCTGCGCTGCGCTATTTTCTGGTTGAAGTAAAGGTTCAATAACCTCATCAAGCTCTATTTTCGTCCCACTCAATTATTTCGAGAGAAACTCTTTATCAAGAAATGTACCGTTCTTAGCGACAAACACTTTGCCTTCGGATCTGAGATACAAGGTATACCTGACTGTCTCTTTCGGGTATCCTATGAAGACGCATTTTTCCGCTTTGGGATCCAGCTTTTCAGGGTGAAGCTTTTTGACATAAGCATCACATCCTCAAACTTTGAGAAACGACAACTTTGGCCTCTTCCCAAACCATAGCTCATATGGCGTCGTCTCAATGGATTTTGATGGTGCCCTATTTAAAGTGAATGCAGTTGTCTCTAATGCATAACCCCAAAACGATAATGGCAAATCAGCAAGAGACATCATAGAACGCACCATATCTAATAAGGTTTGATTACGACGTTCAGATACACCATTATGTTGTGGTGTTCCAGGCGGTGTCAACTGTGAAACAATTGCACACTATCTTAAGTAACTGCCAAAATCATAACTCAAATATTCACCTCCTTGATTAGATCGCGGGAATTTAATCTTCTTGTTACGATGATTCTCAACTTCACTCTGAAATTGCTTGAACTTTTCAAACGTTTTAGACTTGTATTTCATTAAGTAAATATACCCATATCTACTTAAGTCATTAGTGAAGGTGAGAAAATAACGATATCCACCACGCGTTGTAACATTCATTGGACCGCACACATCAGTATGTATGATTTCCAATAAGTCACTTGCCCATTCCATTGTTCCAGAGAACAGCGTTTTAGTCATCTTGCCCATGAGGCATGGTTCACATGTGTCAAGTGATTCCAAATCAAGTGACTCCAAAATTCCATCAGCATGGAGCTTCCTCATGCGTTCTACACCAATATGACCTAAACGGCAGTGCCACAAGAAAGTGGTACTATCATTATCAACTCTACATCTTTTGGCATCAATGTTAATTATGAACATGTGTGTCATCACTATCAAGATTCAATATGAATAAACCCCTCACATTGGGTGCATGACCATATAAGATATTACTCATATAAATAGAACAACCTTTATTCTCTGATTTAAATGAGTAACCGTCTTGCAATAGACAATATCCATATATACTGTTCATGCTTAATACAGGCACTAAATAACAATTATTTAGGTTCATCATAAATCCTGATGGTAATCGAAGAGAGAGCGTGCCGACGGCGATCACATCAACCTTGGAAACATTTCCCATGCGCATCGTCACTTCATCCTTTGCCAGCCTTCGTCTATTCCGTAGTTCCTGTTTTGAGTTGCAAATGTGAGCAACCGAACCGGTATCAAATACCCAGGCACTACAACGAGAGCTAGTATGGTACACATCGATATCATGTATATCATATATACCTTGCTTGTCGTTGGCCGCCTTTTTGTTAGCCAGGTACTTGGGGCAGTTCTGCTTCCAGGGACCAGTTCCCTTGCAATGAAAGCACTCAGTTTCTGGCTTGGGTCCATGCTTGGGTTTCTTTATAGGAGTAGCAACTGCTTTGCCATCCTTCTTGGTTTTACCCTTCTTGCCCTTGCCCTTGACATTCTTCTTGAAACTAGTGGTTTTATTGACCATCAACACTTGAAGTTCTTTCTGGATTTCAGACTGAGCGAATTTGAGCATCGCAATTAGCTCGGTGACTGAATTGTTCATCCGGTGCATTGTATAGTTTATCACAAAGCTGTTGTCACTAGGTGGCAGTGATTGAAGAATTCTATCATTGATCGCCTCTTGCGGAAGAGCAATTCCCAACTCCGCTAGACGAGTCGAATAACCAGATATTCTGAGTATATGTTCACTGTTAGACCCGTTCTCCTCCATCTTGCAAGCATAGGACTTATCGGAGGTGTCATACCTCTCGATTCGGGCATTCTTCTGAAAGATAAACTTCAACTCCTAGAACATCTCATATGCTCCATGACGTTCAAAACGTCTTTGAAGTCCCGGTTCTAAGCCATACAATATTGCACACTAAACTATTGAGTAATCTCCAGAACGGGCCTCCCAAGCGTTCTTAACGTCTTCGGATGACATGTCTTCTGGTTGGTCACCAACTGGTGCATCAAGGACATATGATTTCTGGGAAGCCATGAGGATAATCCTCAGATTATAGGCCCATTCAACAAAGTTAATTCCATCGTCTTTCAACTTAGCTTTCTCTAGGAACGCATTAAAATTCAAGGGTGCTACTGCGCGAGCCATTGATCTATAACAAAATATGCAAAGGTTACTTAGACTATTGTTCAAGATAATGAGTTTAGTTAATCAAATTACTAAAGCATCCACTCAAATTGACATCCCTCAGGTCATCTGAGTGTCACATGATCCAAATTCACCAACTCAAGTTCGATCATCACGCGAGTTGAGGTGGTTTCAATGGTGAACATCATCATGTTGATCATTTCTACTATATGACTCATGTTCGACCTTTCGGTCTCTTGTGTTACGAGGCCAGGTCTGTACATGCTAGGCTCGTCAAGTTTAACCCGAGTGTTCTGCATGTGCAACACTGGCTTGCACCCGTTGTATGTGAACGTAGAGTCAATCACACCCGATCATCACGTGGTGTCTCGACACGACGAACTTTCGCAATGGTGCACACTCGGGGAAAACACAATTCATCTTGAAATTTAAGTGAGGGATCACCTTATAATGCTACCGTCGTCCTAAGGAAAACAAGGTGCATAAAAGGATTAACATCAGATGCAAATCATAAGTGACATGATATGGCCAAGAACTTGTGCTTTTGATCTCCATCTTGAAAGCACCGGCATGATCTCCATCGTCACCGGCACGACACCATGATCTCCATATCTTGATCTCCATCAATGTGTCGCCATCGAGGTTGTTGCGCCCATCATGCTTATACTACTATTGCTACCGTTCAGCGATAAAGTAAAGCAATATATAGCTCTTAATGATTGACACGCAGGTCATACAATAATTCAAAACAACCCTATGGCTCCTACCGGTTGCCGTACTCATCGACATGCAAGTCGTGGTATTCTATACAAAACATGATCATCTCATACATCACATATATCTCATCATGTAATTGGTCATATCACATCACAACATACCGTGCAAAAACAAGTTAGACGTCCTCTAATTGTTGTTGCATGTTTTATGTGGCTGCTACGGGTATCTAGCAAGAACAATTCTCACCTACGCATAAACCACAACGGTGATACATAAGTTGCTTTTCAACCTTCTCAAGTACCGGCTTAGTAGAATCCAATCCAATTAAAGTAGGAGAAACAGACACCCGCCAGCCATCTGTGTGCAACAAAGTTACACGTGAGTCGATTGAACTGGTATCTGTAAGCGTACGAGTAAGGTTGGTCCGGGCCGCTTCATCCCACAATACCGCTGAACCAAAACACGACCAAGGGAGGAAGCAATCTAAGCATCAACGCCCACAAACTCTTTGTGTTCTACTCGAGATCTCATATACACATAGACCTAGCTCTGATACCACTGTTGGGGAACGTCGCATGGTAAGCAAAAGAATTCCTACGTTCACGCAAGACCTATCCATGGTGATGAGCATCTACGAGAGGGAGAGTGGATCTACATACCCTTGTCGATCACTAAGCGGGAAGCGTTAAGAAACGCGGTTGGTATAGTCAAACATCTTCGTGATCCAAATTGCTGAGTGTCTCGCGATCCAATCACGATCCGTCCCGATCAAGGACCGAACGGACGACACCTTCGCGTTTAGCACACGTACAGCTTGATGATGATCTCTTCCTTCTTGATCTAGCAAGAGGGAGAAGCAAAGTAGAAGACTTCTCCGGCAGCATGATGGCCCTCTGGCGATGGTGGTGAAGCTATTCCGGCAGGGCTTTGCCTAAGCACTGCAGAAATCCGATATAGAGGAGAAACTATGCACTAGAGGAACAGGTTGCACATGGCTGAAAATCTTGTGCCAAAACCCTAAAACCCTCTAGTATATATAGGAGGAGAAGAGGAGGAGACTTGGCTCCCAAGGAGCCAGCCCTTGGGTTGGCCGAACCAGGAGGGAGGAGTCCTCCTCCTCCACTCCTAGTAGGATTAGGACTCCTTCCTAATTTAGCCCTTTTGCCATTTTCCACCTTTTTCCTTTTGGGATTTTTCTTCCCAGCCGCATGGGCCTTGTGTGGGACTTCCACCAGCCCACTAAGGGCTGGTATTCATCCTCCCACAGCCTATGTAGCCTCTTGGGTCGAAATAACCCTCCCGATGGTCTCCCGGTACAGTACCGACACTCTCGGTACACTACCGATGAGCCAGAAACTTTTCCGGCGACCAAAATAGGACTTCCTATATGTCAATATGTACCTCCGGACCATTCTGGAGCTCCTCTGACGTCCGGGATCTCATCCGGGACTCCAAGCAACCTTTGGTCACCACCATACATAACTCTATACTACCGAAACATCACCAAACCTTAAGTGTGCAGACCCTACGGGTTCGAGAACTATGTAGACATGATCGAGACACCTCTACGGTCAATAACCAATAGAGGGACATAGATGTCCATATTGGTTTCCTACATATTCTACAAAGATCTTTATCAGTCGAACCTTTATGTCAAGGATTTAGTTAATCCTGTATGATGTTCCCTTTGCACTTCGGTATGTTACTTGCCCCAGATGCGATCGTCTTTATCTCCATACCTAGTTCAACCTCGTTACCGGCAAGTCTCTTTACTCATTCCATAATACAAGATACCGTCACTAACACTTAGTCATATTGCTAGGAAGGCTTGTTGTGATGTAGTATTACCGAGTGGGCCCTGAGATACCTTTCCGTCACACGGAGTAACAAATCTCAGTCTTGATCCATGCCAACCCATCAGACACCCTCGGAGATACCTATAGAGCACCTTTATAATCACCCAGTTACGTTGCGGCATTTGATACACAGAAGGCACTCTTCCGGTGTTCGTGAGTTGCATGATCTCATGGTCATAGAAACATATACTTGACATGCAGAAAACAATAACAATAAACTGACACGATCATATGCTGCGTTTGTAGTTTGGGTCTTGTCCATCACATCATTCTCCTAATGATGTGATCCTGTTTATCAAATGACATCACATGTCAATGGCTAGGAAACCTTGACCATCTTTGATCAACGAGCTAGTTCACTAGAGGCATACTTGGGACAAAGTGTTGTCTATTTACCCACACATGTAATGTGTTTCCAATCAATACAATTATAGCAAGGATAATAAACGATTATCATGAACAAGGAAATATAATAATAGATACTTTATTTATTGCCTCTAGGGCTTATTTCCAACACTTTCCCCTCGACAGCTTCCCCTCACCGGAGAGCCCCTGTGCTGCCGGAGATCGTCGCCGCCGTTCCTCTGTCCGCCGTTATTGTTTGGTTTCAGTGTCGTAGGATAGTGTCATGCGTGCTAGTAGATGAGGTGTGAGATCTCCTCTTGTTCAGAAAAATGCGAGTGGCGCAGTGGTCAACAATCCGACCGTGACCAAGAGGTCATGTGTTCGAATCCCCGGCATGCCCCTGTTTTCCTTTTTTTCATTGGCTTGGGTTGTAGTCTGGTGTTGTTGATCTGTTGTGACCACGTCGGATCCCGTGCGGCTTTGAGTGTGTGCGGTGTGTGCCTGTGTGTGGTAGATCTGGTGTGGCTTGTGCAGCTGTGTGTTTGTGGCAGTGTGTGTGTTTGTGTGTGGTGGTAGTGTTTATATGACAAGTGGGTCCTGTCCCCACTTGTCATCCACTAGAGGGGCCCTGGTGTCAATGCCAGGTGGCTCCCCTCTTTTTGTTTTTCTTTGTTTCTAGTTTGTTTTATTGTTTTATTGTGATTTAAATGGTTTATTCCATTTCTAGTAAAATACTAAATCTGGTATGGGCATTTTTGGATATGTGCATTTTTAGTTAGTTTTCACTTATAGGAATGTATGGTATCTTTCGTGCTAGTGTTGTGCTATGTTGTTACATGCCAATATATGGGTATGATATATGATTTGGGGGTAGAATCACCCAAGGAATCCATTGGTGCAACTTATTTGGTCATTTGAGCAAGTTTGACAAAAAATTCATTTTGTTACAAAGTGCCATTTTGTCATTTTAGTTGTAATTAATCCATGATTGCTATGATCTTTGTGTCAACATGGAAGCGGTAGTATTTCAACATGCTAAATATTTCTAAGTTTGAGAATCTATTAATATTTCTATGCCATGATGAGTGGGTGCTACCAAGTGATATGTTGTGATTTAGCTCAAGATCAGTGCTAGTGTTTTGAAGTAGATGATGTCCTCTACCATCCTGTTACTTTTCATGACATGAGGTGGTCTCTATCACCATCAGTTTCTTCTGTCAACTTGCTATCAGCTTAACTCAGATTCTAGAAAACTGTGATTTTCACCAAGTCCCAAGAATCTGTTTCATCTTGCCAACTTTTGAGCTTCATGCTTATTGATATGTGAGTCCTTTCTAGTTTGTGTAGTTGGATGTTTTGATATGCATGTTATGTAGTGTCTGTTCATGCCTTGTTTGAGGTTGGAAACCTCCTATAGCTCTAGATATTTGCTCTGAAAATTGCTATATTGATGTTTTGAGGTAGATTGTTAGTGTTAGTGTTTTGTGACTTGTGGGAGCTAGGCTCCATGGTTTTTCTTGATCTTTGGCTCTATTTTGGTTCGTTTTGCATTACCTAACCAGTGGCTACCTTGGAATGCCAAGGAATAGCCCATGGCCTTCATTGTCTTGTTTTTTCCTTCGTACCTTGCCATGAGCGTAGCGTGAGAACCGTAACTCCATTTCCTACGTTCCACATATGCATTTGCATCCATTTTGCATGAAGCATTCATATTTGCCATGTTCATGCATTTTCAAACAACTTAACATGATGTTCAGTCCAGAATTGTAAATAACTTAACTATTGCATGAGAAACATGACTAGTTTAGGATTGCCATGCTAAATACTTTAAATGATTTATGCATCATCTTGTTTGTGCATTGCACGTTGGTTGGTTGTTTATTGTTGTTGTTTCTCTTGCATAGATGCAAGTGTTGAACCTAGTACGAGAATCAAGGGGAGTACCACTACGAGGACCGCGCTCTTTGTCCCTCTAAAGAACCAACATGCAAGATGATCGTACCTGGATCCTAACACTAATTTTGCTTTGCTAGATGTATCGCTCTTATCATTACATATGCATTACCTACCACTTGAATGTCAAGCCTCCTACATTGCCATGATAGCCTCTAACCCCTCCACATCCTAGCAAACCTTGATTGGCTAAGTTACTGCTGCTCAACCCCTCTTATAGCGTTCTTAGTTGTAGGTGTAGGTTGTTTCCATGTGATAACATGGATATCTAGAGATATCACAATATTAACTGCTATTTAATTTAATGCACACAAATATCTTGGTATGGTGGAAGGCTTGGCCTTTTGCTCGGTGTTTTGTTCCACTTTTACCGCCATAGTTTCTTGTTACCGGTGTTATGTTTCCATATTTTGTGCTCCTAACATGCTCGTTGTATTATGGCGATCCCCTTGATTATTTGTTTGAGATTAAAACTTGTCTGGCAATACCCAACCTTGCTACTACATTTGCTTAACAACCTCAGAAAATTGCATAGGGATTAGCTACCCCGTGGATTAATCAACAACCTGGGAAAGTGTTGGTCCAAAATGGCAGTAGATGGGGCCACCAACGGGTGTGCTAGCCGGAAACTTAGCCCATTTGTCGTGTCCTGAGAATGAGATATGCAACTCTTATCGGGTTCGCTGACACGTCGGGAGGTCTTGCTGGACTTGTTTTACCTTTCTCGGATGGCTTGCGTGAGGGACTCTGATTTTCTCCAGGTTATCCCGAGGTGTCAGAATTCCTTTGGAGTTGCCTAGGATGATCACGAGATCCATGGTAGAGTTTATTTCGTGAAGTGTGGTTAAGTTGTGATGGACTAGTTGGAGCACTCCTGTAGGGTTAAATCTTTCGGAAAGCCATGCCCGCGGTTATGTGGCACCTTGGTTATTTGTTTAACACCCGGTTATAGTTAACTTGAAGTAAATCCCAATAAAATACACCAACTATGTGAGTAACCGTGATCGTCTCTGCTCGTGAACATGATCCGAGAGAGAACATGGTGGGGTTATGTTTGACGTAAGTAGGTGTTCAGGATCGCTAAGTGATCATGCTAGTTCTCGATCGTTTAACGTAGACCACATATTTACATTCATGTTCGTGTAAGATTAGCCACCATAAATGCTTAGTGATGCTGCAAACTAAACACTTATCCCCCGTCCTACCTAATAAGCTTGAATAGCCTTGGTACCCGGTCGCGAGATTGCTGAGTCCGCGTGGCTCATAGATTACTACAACAAATATTGGTGCAGGTGCACACGCGATCGTGCCATATGATGTGATGCAGCTCCAGTGGGAGTATGATGAGGAGCGTGGCAGGATGTACATCACATATCCAGATGAGTACAGTGGCTTGGTCGTGATCTTCAGGGCTAGCAAGCCAGTGTCATTGCATCTTTTGTCATTTGTTTTCGTCTGTAGCCGGACCCTGTCTTTTGAATGATGTTTCAATAAATTGTGTGGAATTGTAATTTAGCATGTGGCGAGTGTAAGCCAACTCATATACTCATCTCTTCATAAATGTATGTAATTATACTAAACTTGCAAAATGACTAGATGCGCCTCTATCCCTATCGAGCCCCCGTGCCAAATATGGATAGGCTAGCATCTTGTGCGTTTCAAGTTGGTATTTAGAGCCATATGACCATAGGAGCCCTTTCCTTGATCGAACTTGGCCGAGTCGAGTCTAGTTAAACTATTTTGAGTCTAGTTAATCGGAGAGTAGGGTCCTCTTTACTCGTCGTCTATACTCTGGTGAGGTATTCGACTTAGGAATTTTGATTTTACTCTTGTTCTCACTCAAAAAAAATTAGGATCACACAGGTATTTTGGAAACTATATGATACCGATGTGATGGAGTTCTGTCTTGGTGCCTCCTGTTTGACTTGATTTCTTCCGGGGAGTCGAGCTCCAGGGAATTCTTGGCACATCGTTATCATTCAGCCTCCTTAGTATCGCAGGACGGAGGGTGTTCGGAATTACTTCAATACTTGTCATTGTGAGATAAGGTCGGAGTCACCCAGTACTGGGGAGGCGTCCGGGGTACCACCATGGTTAGTATCGTTGTGCTTTCGAGGATTCGAGATAGATGGATTTGTGAAAGCCTCTAGCTATGTGTTGAAGGATGGATACAGTTGGGGTGTAGGTTTGTTAGTTGTGTGAGATACTTCCTCCTTGTATCCCCCACACCGGATTGCATAACCAGACAGTGTTCGAAAGTTCTTAGGTGGGAACTCATGTAGTTATCTAGGATTATCTTCTTCAGATGTATAAGGGCATACACATTTGTTCCGAGCAGTTACCTGAATAGTTTTGTGTTATTGCAAGTGGCTTATAATATCTTATGATGTTATCACAAACCCGAGGAAGGCATTCTTACTAATTTTTCAGTGGGAAGGTTGTCTATGTTATAAGTTGAAGTAATTTCAAAGAATTTGAGTCAGTCTTTACTATCATCTTTGTCAATGGGGTGTTGATGTTTTTGTCCATCTTCAGGATGGCTCCACCAACTCGCGGGAACCCGGGTCGGGCTGAGGTGCAGCCTGTTGTTCCACCACCCCCGCCACCGCCTCCTCCTCCAAAAGCTTGGCAAGCTGTGATGGCCGAAACCAATGCGAATACTCAGATGTTGCTCAGGCTGTTGCAAGACAAAGATCAGGGTCAGCAAGGCTTGCAAGGGAATTTGCAGAATCAGCCTCAATTTGCGACGCTCAACCAGTTCCTTGCCCACCAGCCCAAGTCTTTCACCTGTTGTGAGCATCGTTTTCATGCTGATGATTGGCTCCATGACATGAGTAAGCATTTTGAGTGCAGCAATGTTAGACCAGAGGACTTTGTCAGATTCGCGTCATTCTAGCTCAAGGGTCAGGCAGTAGATTGGTGGCAGCAGTACAAGGACTCCAGGGGCGATCGTGTTTTCATCGGGATGATTTCTATCATGACTTAAGGGCCCATTACATTCCGACAAGCTTTGTCAAGGAGATGCGTGAGAAGTTCAGGCACCTAAAGCAAGGAAGCAAGTCTGTCTATCAGTACAACATCGAGTTCCAAAATCTGGCGCGCTATGCTAAGCAAGATGTTCCAGATGACAAGTCCATGATTATCAGTTTAGAGGTGGTCTCAAGGATGAGCTTCTGCCGGGTCTGGTCCTTCAAGAGCCTCGTGAGTTTCATCAGTTCTACAACATGGCTTTGAAGGTCGAGGCAACGCAGATCAAGTTGGAGAACTCAAGGAAGCATTCCAAGGATTCCTGTTCTTCTTCTTCCAGCTCTCAGATGGTCCCTAAGCAGAAGAAATATTGGGTTCCTAATCCTCCTCCACTTCGTCCTCCTCGGCAGTAGAGACAGTTCGGTGGCTGTGGTTCTTCCCAGCCACCCCACCCAGGATATTAGCAGAGGCCCCAGGCACCGAAGTCAGAAAATGTTCCTCCTCGAGGCAACTTTCGTTGGCTCTCTGAGGTTACTTGTCACAAGTGTGGTCAGAAGGGTCACTACTGAAACAAGTCCAACCAATAGCATCTTTCGCCTCCTCCTCCAGTCAGACCTCCAGGCAATGCTATGGTGAGACACAGCCCCAAGATAGCAATAGTGAATACGGTGAACGCAGCAGAAGCAGAGGATTCTTCTCAAGTGATAATGGGTAATCTTCTAGTTAATTCTATTCCTGCAAAAGTTTTGTTTGACACTGGTGCATCGCATTCATTCATATCTAGACCTTCTGTTGCTAAGCATGAATTCTTCATGAATGAGTTGCCTAAGCCTATGACAATAGCTTCTCCCGGGAAGATGATGAATTCTCGTTTGGTAGTCCGGGATGTTTCTATCAAAAAGGGCAATTATTCTTTTCTGGCTTCTCCAATTGTTCTCGGTAATTCTGATATTGATCTCATTCTGGGCATGGACTTTCTGGCAATGAACAAGGCATATGTTGATTGTCAAGCAAAATAAGTCAAGTTGAATCATTTTTCAGAAGATGTGATTATTTTTGCAGCTCGCGATGACACAATCCGTCTCTTTTCTCTTAATGAGAAGGGTGAGATCTCGGCTATTTCTCAAATTCCGGTGGTTTGTGAGTATGAAGATGTCTTTCCCGAAGAATTGCCAGGAATGCCTCCGCACCGGCCAGTCGAGTTTGTGATTGACCTCGAGCCCGGAACTAAATCGGTTTGCAAGCACCCTTATAAACTTGGCCCCGAAGAGCTGAAAGAGTTGAAGAAGCAGCTAGATGAACAAGAACGTCTGGGTCTGATCAGACCAAGTTCTTCTCCATGGGGTTGTGGTGTTTTGTTTGTCAAGAAGAAGGATGGCATGGACCGACTTTGTGTCGGTTACCGTCCAGTGAATAAGAAGACAATCAGAAACAAGTACCCACTTCCGAACATCAATGAGTTGTTTGAACAACTGAAAGGTGCAAAGGTTTTCTAGAAGCTTGATCTTCGCTTGGTCTATCATCAGATTCGCGTTAGCGAAGAAGATATTCCAAAGACCTCTTTCAGGACGAGTTTTGGCTCTTATGAGTATACCGTCATGTCGTTTGGTCTCGCCAATGCTCCTCCAACCTTCTCAAGAATGATGAACTTCATATTCTCTCCTTTCAAGAATGAGTTCGTCTTGGTCTATCTGGATGACATCCTCGTGTTCTCGGAGATAGAAGAAGAGCATGGAGAGCATCTCCGGCTTGTGCTTGACAAGCTAAGAGAGCATCGATTCTATGCCAAGTTTTCCAAGTGTGAGTTTTGGCGCAATTAAGTGGTGTACCTTGGGCATGCGATCTCTGCCGAGGGCATTAAAGTCCACCCTGAGAAAGTTGAGGCCATATTGAAGTGGAAGCCTCCGCAAAATGTGAAGCAACTTTGTAGCTTCCTCGGGCTTGCTAGTTATTGCAGAAGATTTGTGGAGAACTTCTCTCAAATTGTTAAGCCTCTGTCTAATCTCCTACAGAAGAATGTCAAGTATGTTTGGTCTCCTGAGTGTGATGTGGTGTTCTATACGCTCAAGCAGAGACTAACTTTAGCTCCAGTTCTTGTTCCTCCCAAGCAATCAAAGCCTTTCCAAGTTTTCTATGATGCTTATATCCAAGGCCTTGGTGGTGTTCTCATGCAAGATAAACAGATGCTTGCTTATACCTCGTGTCAGTTGAAGCCTGCCGAGAAGACCTACCCCATTCATGATCTTGAGTTGGCGGCAGTTGTGCATGCTCTGATGACTTGGAGGCATTTGTTGTTGGATAGACCAGTTGAGGTGTACACCAATCACAAGAGCTTGAATTACATTTTCACTCAACACAATCTCAATCTTCGGTAGTCTCGTTGGGTGGAAATGCTTGAGGACTTCAATCCAAGCATTGAGTATACTCCTGGAAATGCAAATGTCATTGCAGACGCACTCAGCCGAAAGGCATACTGCAACAGTCTCATCCTAAAGCCTCTTCAATCCGAGATTTGTGAAGCCTTCTGCAAGCTCAACCTTCGAATGATTCCGCAAGGATTTCTTACCAATATTCAAGTCTCTCCGAGTTTGGAAGATCAGGTTCACGAAGCTCAACTTCTTGATGAAATGGTGAAGAAAGTGAAGAAAGGTGTGGCCAAAGGCATTTGAAGTATAAGTGCTTTCGTGTTGATGAAAAAGATACCTTGTTCTTTGAGGGCCATCTGGTGGTTCCAAAAGGTGATCTCAGGAAGGTTATCATGGACGAAGCACACAATTCTCTTCTATCCATTCATCCAGGTAGTTCCAAGATGTATCAGGATCTCAAGCAAACCTTCTGGTGCACTCGCATGAAACGTGAAGTTGCTCAGTTCGTGAATGAGTGTGATGTTTCTTGCAGAGTGAAGGCGGAACATCAACATCCAGCGGGTCTCCTTCAGCCTTTGCCTATTCCAGAGTGGAAATTCGATCATGTGGTGATAGATTTCGTCACTGGGTTTCCCAAGTCTAAGAGGGGCAACGATGCCATGTTTGTGGTTATCGATAAGATGACCAAAGTTGCTCATTTCCTTCTGGTCAAAGAATTTATCTCGGCAGCTCAGCTAGCAGAGTTGTATCCTTCAAGGATAGTTTCTTTGCACGATATTCCTTAGCTCATCTCATCTGACCATGGAAGCCTCTTCACTTCCAATTTTTGGGAGTCCTTCCAGACTGCTATGGGTACCAAGATCCGTTTCAGCACTGCATTTCATCCGTAGACAAGTGGTCAAGTTGAGAGAGTTAATCAAGTCCTTGAAGACATGCTCAGAGTCTTTGTGATTTTTTCGGCATGAAATGGGAAGACTGCCTTCCATACACTGCATTTTTCTTACAACAACAGCTTTCAGTCTAGCTTAGGCAAGGCCCTTTCGAGATTCTCTATGGCAGGAAGTGTCGTACCCCGCTCAATTGGTCTGAAACTGGTGAGCACCAAATTTTGGGCAATGACATGATCACCGAAGCAGAAGACATGTGTCGTGTCATTCGTGAGAACCTCAAAGCAGCTCAATCCCGACAGAGGAGTTATTATGATAACAAACATCAGGATGTCTCGTTTCAAGTTGATGATCTAGTCTATCTCAGAGTCTCTCCCCTGAAAGGCACTCAGCGGTTTGGAATTAAAGGGAATCTAACTCCTCACTTCGTGGGTCCTTTCAGAGTTGTTGGCAAGAGAGGTGAACATGCATATCAACTAGAGCTTCCTTCAACTTTGCAAGTGCACACGATTTCTTCCATGTCTCTCAGCTCCGGAGGTGTTTCAAGACTCCCGAGTGTACCATTGACCTCCAAGATATTGATCTCCAAGAAGACCTCTCTTATCGTGAGCATCCAGTGGCTATTCTCGATAAAACTGAGCGTGAAACTCACAAAAAATCAATCAAGTTTCTCAAGGTGAAGTGGTCTCATCATTCTAACAAAGAAGCTACTTGGGAACATGAGGATCTTCCCCGTTCCGAATATCCAGAGTTCTTTAGTTCTTAGATCTGGGCAGTTACAACTCTCCCACACTACAAGAGGATCTTGGGTCGAGATCCTCTTGTAGTGTGCGAGAGTTGTCGTAGTGACCCGACTCAAAACAAGTCAAGCCTCTGTGTGTTTTGTGCCATCCCTGGATCAGTATGCTGGCACACACAGTACATCAATGTATCTATCAAAGTGCAATCACATGTAAATAGCGTCAAACTGATATATACCTTAAAATAGCAGCGGATACAGTCAACGGGAGTGGAGTCCCAATAACACCAACGGCAAGTTGAGTGCGGACCATAACCCTGAATCGTACTCTTACCCGTCGTAGAAGAGTATCTGCAACATAAGACATTGCAGCCGTGTAGGTCAGCATTTTGAATATGCCGGCAAGATCACCATAGCAGAACAGAAGATAGAAATTATACTATATGCAATAAGGCTTTATGGCTCTGTGGCTAAGTTTTTGCATCAAAGCTGATTTTATTTTCCTACAACAAAGGAATATCAGGAATTTCACTATGGAGTTACTTATCATGACATGGTTCCGCCAACCAATGTCTCAATGCCCACAAGTATCTTAAGTTGCCCACAATTAAGTTATCAGTCCAGTGTTGAGAGTTCAGAGATAGATCCAAGTCTAGAAGCTCAAATTGTCCGTAACCGGGGACACGGCTAATCGATTAGGTTTAACTCTGCAGAGTGTTGTGTACTTTACCCACAAGATTCATTCCCTCCTGGTAAGTTCTCGCACTGCCTGGTGTTTGAGAACAGGATGAACGAAACATGGTCTTTCAAAGTGTTTCCCTGACTGTCCGACAGTGCCCATCCAATCCTAACATCAACTACATGTCGTAGCACTGCCCAGCAGAGTCACAACAAAGATCAACCAAGCTAGAGCCCATAATGACTTGTGGCTACACAGGTAAGCTTCTGGGCATGAAGTATTCATCCTTCCCTTTGAGTCTGGGTGAGGCTTTGCGCGTGAATACTGGCCATCTCCAGCAACACCTAGGCAAATCCACTGGTTTCTCTCGGGTACCGTTTCAACCATCCCTCACCCTGTAGTGTGTATTGAAAAAAACTTGTTTCTCGAGTCTCGAAGTCTTGAGGTCTTGAATATGCAGGTCTTGAAGAAGCCTTCATGAAGTCGTCGTTTTGACGTGGAGTCCTTCTTCACACCACTCACGAACACTCATACTAGACCCCGTCTACTTTAGCATAGCATTGCACTAACTAGCATTCCCGGGGCTTTAGTAATAAGTGGTGGGTTCCTACCTCATGCATTCTACTCAACTACAAGAAGTTCAATAACACTACGGGAGGGATTTGTTGAAATGATGTCACTATATGCAATAAAACATAGGTATGAAAAGATGGTCAAAGTGAACTTGCCTGTACTGTTGATGAAGATAAAGATTGCTCTCAGAAATAACTTGATAGACTATTCGTCACTCTCCGATGAAAATCTATATAACAAACATTGCATACATATAAGCAATCATACTAGCAATCAATTCTAACAATCAAAAGTAACACAAAACCAAAGCAACAAGGTTGATGAAGGAAATACTTAAGACAAAATCAACAAAGTTTTCATAAAAGCAACTAAGGTAATTTCCCACTACAAGCAACTATTTTCAACAAAACAAAACCAAAAACAAAGTAAAATATAACAAAAGGATTTTAGTAAATATTTTTCTAGCAAAAAGAATTAATTTTGAAGAACAAGTAAAAACTATGAAAACATCATTCTAAACAACATAATTGTTTGCCTACTAATCTTCACTACAAGCACAACCATAAACTAAGAGAAAACAAATTATGAAACAACTAAGTTAACAGAAAGTAATTAAATAAAATATTTATTATAAAACAGAATTAAATCATCTAAAACTTTTGTGAAATGAGTTTCTACTAAAACTAAATTTTTTTATAAAACATTACCTAATGATAAAGAATATAGTTTCCTATAATAGAGTAAAACTAAACCATTTTTATTAACAAACATATCTTAAAAGAAAAGATTACTAAAACTTTTTCTTAGAAAACAGAATTTAATTATATAAAACTTTGTTGGAATAAACTATTACTAACTAGTTTGTTTTATAACAAATTAAACCTATTTGAAAAGGAGTTGAGATTCCTATAACCATAAGGAATAATCTAAGCAAATTTTATATTTTTATTAACAGTAATTAAAACATCTAAAGTTTAACTAACAGAACCTACTAAATCAAATTAAAACAAACTTAGATTTAAACTAACAAAATAAAACTAATTAAACTATATTAACAAACTAAACAGATTCTTTTTCTAGTTAAAACCCTAATCAAATTTATTCTAAAAATTCTCAAACTCTACCTAATGATAGCTAAGATCACTAGTGACAAGTAGCAAAAAGAATCAATCAAAAATATATTTTAAAACTCAAGATATTCAGAAAACAAAATTTAAATCAACTCTGTTTAAATTCAAATTTAAATGTTCAAGCATGGTCAAATTTGGTATCTGCAGAAACTAGATAAAATTTGTGACCTAATGCAAAAAGAATCAATTACAAATATTAAATAGTTTAAACGATAAAAAAGAAAATGAAATCTAAACCTATTCTGGAAACAAAAATTAAAGAAGAAAAGAAAAATCATTTTCTGACGGACAGGGGTACACGTGGCATCTCCTGATTGGCTGGCTGGTGTGCGCAGGGTTGGTTACGGGCGGTCAACCGAACTGTAAAGAAAAACGGTTCAGGACTTTAAAGGGGTCTAATCTGGATAGTCAGATCCAGATCGAACGGGAGAGAGGGGTGGTGGAGCTCACCGTGGTGTTGACGGCTCTGGCGAAGGTTCCGGGGACGATGGCGGCTCGGGATCGAAGCGGGCGACGTCTCTAGGGGGTCTCCGGCGACGGCGCGGGCTCCGTTTGACGCAGGGGAGCACGGCGAAGGCGATGGTGGTGTCGGTGAGGCTCGGGGGCGTTGGACTCGACGAGCAGGAGCTCCTCGAGCTTCGGGAGGTGAGGTTACTCCGGCGAGAGCGGCGGTGCGGCGGTTCTGGTGGGTCTCCAGTGGAGGCGAGGGGATGGGAAGGTGCGGGCTAGCGAGGGATATTTATAGGAGGGGTCAGGTGCTCGGGGAAGGGGAGGAGAGAAATCCGGCGAGGGTTCGCCGGCGTTGTTTGCTCGGGGAGGAGAAGGAAGGAGGTGACCAATGGGATTTTCGGTCGGGGGTGGAGGTAACGAGGGGGAATGGGAAGAGGGGAGGCAGGGCTCCTTATATAGGACCTCGGGGTCGAGGGGAGGGACAGGAGGAGGGGATCACGACGCGGGGTCACCGGCGATGTCGTCGGGTGCGAGAGGAGGAAGGAGGTGACCGTGGGCTCACAGGGTCGGATGGGTGGGTCCTGCTATCAGTGGGAGAGAGAGAGACGCGGTTATCGGGCAACCATTGAGGAGGAGTTTCGGGGTGGGCTTAATGAGCAGGTGGGCCGGTCGTCTTAAAAGGCTTTAATGATTTTCCTATATTAATTTACAGGGCAATAAAAACAGCATTAAGGCATTCAAAACTTGTCCAAAAATTAAAGTGTATATATCGAAACGACCAGGGAAATAAATGCCATTTAATGGACATTTTTCCACGGCCAAATTAAATACTTTGAAAAAATTATTTTCAGAAAATGCCTAAATGGCTTTATTTATTATTGCAAATTATTTTTCATATAACCCCTTGAGTTTTTATGATTCAAAAACTTCACGAAAATACCCCTGGTTTGGAGTGTCATATTTATTCCTCTCAATTTTTTTGACAAGGGGTTTGAATAATTTGAAAACTTGAATAGGAACCAAATATGAAATGGATTCCAAAATAATTCAGAGGCACTTTCAAATCCTTTTAAACTCCCAACTCATATTTCATATAAATTGAAGAAGTCATTTTATCCTCTCTCATGAAAATCATTGAGTTGCTTAAAGTTTCTGAATTTGAAATATTTTCAAATGAAATTCAAATCATTTTCAATTCCCTTTTCATTTCTTTAAATGGAAGAAGTCATGTCATCTTCACTCTAGAGTTTTGTGATGAAAATAATTTGAATTCCTGGTGATCAAAATGTAGATTGAATGTTTGTGGGAAAGTCATTTCATTCCCTCTCATTAAACTTTCAAAAAGTTTCAAATTTTCACTCAAATTAAATTACTGAATCAAACACACAATCATTCTAATATTTATTATAACATTCCAAAGTTTGGGATGTTACAAACCTACCACACTTAAAATGAATCTCGTCCTCGAGATTAAGAGGGGCTAGCAAGAAAAGGTTAGGGTTTGGGGTCTTCTAACAAATCCACAGACCAAGAAGGTGTGGGGTCTTCCAACAAGACTTCATTGACCTGGAAATGTGGGTCTACCACACTTAAAATGAGAGTTACTCGTCCATCAAATCTTGGCAGTCCTCTGGGTGCATCTGTCTGTTCACCTTCTTCACGATAGCTCCTTTGGTGATGCTCTTCCGTTATATCAAAATCTTGAGTCCTTTAAGCAAAATGCACTTTCCTCCGGTACTGGGTCTTCTTAAATGACAAGTCTCGCGTTCATTCTACATAACTTATTGATGATCTCATGGTGGTCTACCATTAGTGGTTATCCTGCAGTGAAATGGGTCTTGGCTTCATTCCTCACCGTAGAATTCCTACGTGTGACAGCAACTGTCATGTACAAGGGGTTTCATCATACCGTTCTAAGGCTTAAACAAAAGCTTCAAAGAAGGTCGTCTCTTTACTATGGGTAAGTCACTCAGATTTACCATTCCGAATAGCACGAGAATGATTAGAGTAAGTCGTCATGGTGGCCAAACCATGTCGCACTGAAATCATTACCTTGTATAAGGTTTAGTGAATCTCGTATTCTAACACTTGGGCTTCCTCACAAGCGTTACAGAAATTTCTCTTGTCAACGAACAAAGTTCGGGTAAATCCATTGATTCTGCAAGCTAATTAAATAAAACATCTATCGTTTCTTCACAACTCTCAGGTTATCGTATACTCCTAAGAAAAACGTTTGCTGATCAGTCGTAGCTTCTTCCAGGTTTCTTCCTTCACAAAGGTGGGGCTTGATCCTTATCAATCCTGAGGTCAGTGAGTTGTGGGTTCACTTGAATACTTGAATAGTCTTTATCTCACTCTTGGGGTTACTATCTTTCCATATACCAACATTACCTTTAGTTCACTACATTATACCTTCGAGGTAACAAATCACAGACCTGTTCTTGTCTAGATTCCACTCCGCAGAATTCATTTTCTTTTCCATTGGTCTGTTTAACCTTGGGTATGGTTTCATCACAATCATTCCTTTTTCTCAACGTTCCAGCTTCAAAATCACTTTGTCACAAAGGTTATCATCCAGATAGTTTGAGGTGGTTCCACATCCTCTTCACCTGTATTCACTTATCCAAACTCCTTAACTGAAAAGGTACCTGTGGTTACTACCACACTTAAAATGAACTGCACTCATGTCTGCATAGACCATATTTTCTCATATCCTCGAAAATGGTAAGAGATCTTTGTTCATAGAGTGGCAACTCATATAATACAACATAAGGTAAATCATGACACAATAAATTTCCATTGACTCATGAATTTATTACAAACTCTGAGACTTCCGTGACATAACTTCAAAATGGTAAGAGTGCTACCTATTACATTTATTACATCCAGAATCCAAAACTCAGGCTACTCATGTTTAGCCATTCTTCTCTAGACAGGTATAGGAGTAGTGTCCTATCTTCTTGCATTGAAAACAAATGATTTCTGACATATCTCGGGGCTTCTTGATGTTGGTTTTTGCTCCTGGGAGTTCTGGTCCCTTTCTTGGGCACTTATTGGTATAGTGGCCCATATCCTTACACTTGAAACATCTGTTATGACCCAGGTCCTTCTGTTCAGGGGCTTGTCTCTTCCTGAGGTTCTTTGTTGTGATCAACACTTCAATTTCCCATGGATCAAACTCCACTTCTTCTACCAGGAAGTTTCCCAGATACTCTTTTCTTTCCTTCGTACAGTCCTGTGAGAAATGTCCTTCTTCTCCACATGTATAGCAGGCATTTGAGTAAAATATGGTTAATCCTTCTCCATTAGGGTCTTCAACATCTTCCTTCGTCATAAGTTCTCCTAATTTTTCTCTGAAGGCTTCCTTCATGGCTTCCTTCTGTTGCTTGATGGCTTTTTTTTACCTTGGGGTACACTTGGCATTGAGATGGGTAGTGATTGGTTCCTTCACACAAGAAACATGTCACTTGCCCAGTTGGGCAGTCCTCAGCAGGGTGATTCTCTTCACAGTAAGGGCATCCATCCTTGTGTTCTTCCTGGGTGTGTCCTATCTCTCCACATATCTTGCATGCACAAATCTTCTTCACATCTTTGCCACGGGGCTTCTGGGTGTTGGTAACAACATGGGATCCTTACAAAGTCATCTTGAATTCTTCCCAAGTGATGGATTCCTGTCTATCATAGATATCTTCATGCATCTTCCACCAATGTGTAGCACCTTCTGCAAAGTACCGAAGAGCATATTGGACCATCTTGTTCCTTGTAACAAGGTTACTCCTTACGTGATCCTCCATGTTCTGAATCCATTCTTCTGCCTCTAACCGAGTCATTGATCCAGAATACACGAGTCTAGCTTCACTCATCATCTATTGGGTTCAAGGTTTTGGGGATGAGATGGGTAAGGGAGAGAAAGGAGGGGATACACACAATACAAACAATGGTTTTGAAAATAGATTTTTTTGTTGTGGCTGTCGAAAATTACACACAAATGACAGCTCACAAATCATCGTATCTAACGTAAGTTTACATCAGGGGTTTGGTCTTCTAGGGGCATAATATATTGGAAATTCTTCATGGTCTTCAATTTCTTCAGATCAATATAATCTTCAATCCTTTTTGTAGCTCTTCCTTAATGCAATACATCTTTGTCTGAGTTGGTCACCAGTTCTCTGATATCTTGTCCTTCTTGGAGGGCTTCAGTTGATCCTTCGTGTGGTCAAAAAGGAAGGGTTATTTTCTAACTCTTTGAAGTAGGAGAGATCATTTGATAAAGCTCAAATAAGATGAGAAGTAAAGGGTCTTTTGAAAACAAAGTTTTCGAGAAATCATTTCCTACGGGCTTTCCAGTTTCTAGGGTCACGTCCTACAGTCAACATGTGCTCTGATACGATTTCTGTAGCGACCCGACTCAAAACGAGTCAAGCCTCTGTGTGTTCTGTGCCATCCCTGGATAAGTACGCTGGCACACACAGTACATCAATGTATATATCAAAGTGCAATCACATGTAAATAGCGTAAAACTGATATATACCTTAAAATAGCAGCGGATACATTCAACGGGAGTGGAGTCCCAATAACACCAACGGCAAGTTGAGTGCGGACCGTAACCCTGAATCGTACTCTTACCCGTCGTAGAAGAGTATCTGCAACATAAGACGTTGCAGCCGTGTAGGTCAGCATACTGATCCAGGGATGGCACAGAACACACAGAGGCTTGACTCGTTTTGAGTCGGGTCGCTACAGTTGTAACAGCCCAAGTGCTCCCCTTGCCATTTATGGTCATGTAACTCTTGTGAACCTAAGTTGCCTTGTGCTTGAATGTATTTGAGTTTGCTTCATTGCCATTTCCATCTCATGCATCATGCATCATGAATCTTGCTCTTCATATCATTTGCATATCTTTTATTGCCTTGCTTGCTTGTGAAGTGTTGTGGTGTGAAGTGTGATGTGGTTTGTATGTGTGGTGCAACAACTCCCTCCCTTCTCCTTCATTTTCAAAACTTGGCCTAAACCTTTTTATTCCCTTTTGTTTTCTACATGAGAATTAACTTGATAATAAAATCAGTTAAAAATGTTCTGTTGCTAGGCGATTTCATATAGAGTAGGAATGTGGCGCTCTTCTTGTTGTTTGAAATTTGGACTCATGGGGGTTTGCAATAAACAGTGACTATATATTTTAAAAGTATTTAATTTACTTGTCCTAAAAATCATCCTTGTAATTTTATTAAATAGGGCATATTACTTTCTGTGTCAAGTATTTTTGTTTTAACAAAAATCCTTATCTTTTTCTCTGGTTTTTTTCTTGTGTTATTGATATTTTAAAAAGGAAAAGCTGTTGTTTTATTTCCGTGTAAGAGAGGCCTGAGAGTGTTGGGCCTTCACTCCTTATCGCGGCCGAGCCTAGCAAGCTAGCGGCGACCTACCCTGTCGTCCTCCTCCATCCGTTTCAGCAAAGAGAGAGAGAGCTCCCGACGTCGTGAAGTCTTCACGCATGCTGAGGCCAGTGCCGTTTCGCCCCCCTTTTTAAGTGCGCGCATCCCTAGTTCCCTTTTCTGCTGCCGCTCCTCCTCCAACTCTCCATCTTCCCCTCCGCCTTCTTCTTCCCTCAGGTAAGGTTCAGAGAGGCGAGTTTTAGAGAGGGCAAGTGCCATAGCCATCAGGTCATCGTCATCACCTCCGGTGGCCCGCACGTCGCCGTCAGAGATGCCTTGGTGCTCGCCGATGCCGTCTGCGCCCCATTCCCGACGCTAGGGCACGAAGAGAGGCCCCGTGTCGCCAACTTCCTCCTCGTCTTCCCCGCGTTCCCGAAGCCGTTGTGCCTCTTCTTTCTCTGCTTCGGGCCCGCGTCGTCGACGCCTCCCTCCTCTTCCCTGTGAGCTGGTCCGTCACTGTTCCCCCCTCGGTGAGTCACCGCGTACCCTATTCGTTGCCATTGCGTAGCTCTCCGTCGTCGTAGCTCCTCGCTGTCACCGCTGTGCAGATCAAGATGTGACCTTGAGGGCCTCGCCTCCGGCTCCCTCGTTGCGAGACGAGCAGGGGAACGGTTCCTCATAGGCTCCCGCTTTCCCCTCGGTAGGTTCCCCTCGCTGGAGAGCCCCTGTGCCGCCGGAGATCATCGCCGCCGTTCCTCTGTCCGCCGCTGTCGTTTGGTTTTAGTTTTGCCAGATAGTGTCATGCGTGCTAGTAGATGAGGTGCGAGATCCCCTCTTGTTCAGACGAACGCAAGTGGTGCAGTGGTTAACCGATCTGGCCGTGACCAAGAGGTCACGGGTTCGAATCCCCGGCGCGCCCCCCTATTTTCCTTTCTTTCATTGGTTAGGTTTGCTATGTGGTGTTGTGACCATGCCGGATCGCGTGCGGCTGTGAGTGTGTGCGGTGTGTGCCTGTGTGTGGTAGATCTGGTGTGGCTTGTGCAACTGTGTGTGTGTGGCAGTGTGTGTGTGTGTCGTGGTAGTGTGTGTATGACAAGTGGGTCCTGGCCCCACTTGTCATCCACTAGAGGGGCCCTCGTGTCAATGCGAGGTGGGGTCCTCCTTTTGTTTTTCTTTCTGTCTATTTTGTTTTATTGTTTTATTATGATTTAAATGGTTTATTCCATTTATAGTAAAATACTAAATCTGGTATGGGCATTTTTGGATATGTGCATTTTTAGTTAGTTTTCACTTATAGGAATGTATGGTATTTTTCATGCTAGTGTTGTGCTATGTTGTTACATGCAAGTATATGGGTATGATATATGATTTTGGGGTAGAATCACCCAAGGAATCTATTGGTGAAACTTGTTTGGTCATTTGAGAAAGTTTGTTAAAATGTCATTTTGTTACAAAGTGCCATTTTTCATTTTAGTTGTAATTAATCCATGCTTGCTATGATCTTTGTGTCAAAAAAAGAGGTGGTAGTATTTCATGAGTAGAATGCCATGGTATTTTATTTTGACATGATAAACTTGCATATAAGTGGGAACCAAGCTCCAAAGTGGCTATTAAAATGTTGTTGTTTTCAACATGCTAAATATTTCCAAGTCTGAGAATTTGTTAATGTTTTTATGCCATGATGAGTGGGTGCTACTAAGTGATATGTTGTGATTTAGCTCTAGCTCAGTGCTAGTGTTTTGAAGTAGATGTTGTCCTCTACCATCATGTTAATTTTCATGCCATGAGGTGGTCTCTATCACCATTTGTTTCTTCTGTGAACTTGCTATCAGCTTAACTCAGATTCCAGAAAACTGTGATTTTCATTAAGTCCCTAGAATTTGTTTCATCATGCCAACTTGTGAGCTTCATGCTAATTGATATGTGCTTCCATTCCAGTTTGTGTAGTTGGATATTTTGATATGCATGTTATGTAGTTTATGTTCATTACTTGTTTGAGGTTGGAAACCTCATGTAGCTCTAGATATTTGCTGTGAAAGTTGCTACGTTGCTGTTTTGAGGCAGATTGTTTGTGTTAGTGTTTTGTGACTTGTGGGAGCTAGCCTCCATGGTTTTGCTTGATCTTTGGCTGTATTGTGGTTCATTTTGCATTGCATAACCAGTGGATACCTTGGAATGCCAAGGAATAGCCCATGGCCTTCATTGTCTTGTTTTTGCCTTCGTACCTTCCCGTGAGCATAGCGTGAGAACCGTAACTCCGTTTCCTACATTACACATACGCATTTGCATCGATTTTGCATGAACCATCCATATTTTCCATGTTCATGCATGTTAAAACAACTTAACATGAGGTTCTGTCCAGAATTGTAAATAACTTAACTATTGCATGAGAAATATGACTAGTTTAGGATTGCCATGCTAAATACTTCAAATGAATCATGCATCAACTTTTTTTGCATTGCACCTTGGTTGGTTGTTTATTTTTGCTGTTTTCTTGGGTAGACGCGAGTGTTGAACCTAGGTATGAGGATCTAGGAGAGTACCACTACGAGGACCCCGCTCTTTGTCCCTCTGAAGAACCAACAGGCAAGATGATTGTACCCAGATCCCGACACTATATTTTCTTTGCTAGATGTCTCACTCTTATAGTTACATATGTGTTACCTACCACTTGAATGTCAAGCCTCCTACATTGCCAGGATAGCCTCTAACCCCTCCACATCCTAGCAAACCTTGTTTGGCTAAGTTATCGCTACTCAGCCCCTCATATAGCCCTCTTAGTTGCAGGTGCAACTTGTTTCCATGTGATAACATGGATATCTGGAGATATAAAAATATTAACTGCTATTTAATTTAATGCACATATATATATATATATCTTGGTATGGTGGAAGGCTTGGCCTTTTCTCGATGCTTTGTTCCAATTTTACTGCCATAGTTTCTTGTTACCGGTGTTATTTTTCCATATTTTGCGCTCCTAACATGCTCGGGGTTGTCATGGGGACCCCCTTGATTATTCATTTGAGATTAAAACTTGTCTGGCAAGACCCAACCTTAGTACTACATTTGCTTAACAACCTAATAAAATTGCATAGGGATTAGCTACCCCATGGATTAATCAACAACCCAGGCCAGTGCTCCACATGAGTGTTGGTCCAAAATGGTAGTAGTCGGGGCCACCGACGGGTGTGCCCATCCGTCGTGTCTTGAGAATGAGATACGCAGCTCTTATCAGTTTCGTCGACACGTCTGGAGGTCTTGCTGGACTTGTTTTACCTTTCTCGAGTGGCTTGCGTGAGGGACTCTGATTTTCTTCGGGCTATCTCTAGGTGTCGGAATTCCTTTGTAGTTGTCTAGGATGATCACGATATCCATGGTCGAGGTTATTCTGCGGAGTGTGGTTAATTTATGATGGACTAGTTGGAGCACCCCTGCAGAGTTAAATCTTTTGGAAAGTCGTGCCCGCGGTTATGTGGCAACTTGGATATTTGTTTATCGGCCGATTATAGTTAACCTGAAGTAAACCCCAATAAAATACACCAACTGTGTGAGTAACCGTGATCGTCTCTGCTCGTGAAAATGATCCGAGAGAGAATAGGGTGGGGTTATGTTTGACGTAAGTAGGTGTTCAGGATCTCTTAGCGATCATACTAGTTCTCGATCGTTTAACATACACCACGTATTTGCATTCATGTTCTCATAAGATTAGCCACCATAATTGCTTAGTGTTGCTGCAAACAAAACACTTATCCCCCATCCAACCTAATAAGCTTGAATAGCCTCGGTAGCCGGTTGCGAGATTGCTGAGTCCGCGTGGCTCAGAGATTACTACAACGAATACAGGTGACGAGATCATGCCAGATGATGTGATGCAGCTCCAGTGAGACTATGACGAGGAACGTGGCAGGATGTACGTCACATATCTAGACGAGTACAGTGGCCTTGGTCATGATCTTTGGGGCTAGCAAGCCAGTGTCATTGCATCTTTTATCGTTTGTTTTCATCCATACCCAGACCCTGTCTTTTGAATGATGTTTGAATACATTGTGTGGAATTATAATTTAGCATGTGGTGAGTGTAAGCCAACTCATATACTCCTCTCTTCATAAATGTATGTAATGATACTGAACTTGCGAAATGACTAGATGCGCCTCTCTCCCTAGTGAGCCCCCGTGCCAAATATGGATAGGCGCGCATCTTGGGCGTTACACCACTAACCACAGCGAGGGAGATACTATGGATCTCCTCGGAGCATCGGAAAGACATTTAATTTGGGATGTGTTAATTGGACTTACCTTTTCCCATTGTGTAGGGAGATAAAATTAACAAAGATCACAGGTTCATCAAGCACTCTAGCAAATCTTATACCTAGGGAGCGATGACATTGCAATCATGAAAATGCATAATAGGCATATAAAATGATGATATGATGCAATGCCTTGCTTTATTATAGTCGCACGGGGTCTGCGCCTGTCTTTGTACAAAGGGTTACATGCAACATCGCCAATGCTTGTACAAAAGGTGGCTATCGGGGACTACACCCGGCAACCGCGCCTTACGGATAGAACTTACGAAGATGCTGAATATTCCATGAGTCAAGCACCATGGTGTCATATTCGGTCTTCAGACGGACAGTGCCGGGTCTGGTGACTCGTGCTACCCGGTAAGGGCCTTCCCACTTCGGCACCAACTTGTTGGTATCCTTGGCGGACTAAACACGCCGAAGGACAAGGTCGCCTTACTCAAGGCTTCGGGCGTGAACTTGTGGTTGTGGTAGTGACACAGGGCTTGCTAGTAGCGTGCAACATGCATAGCAGCCCGGAGACGATCTTCCTCGAGGAGCATGGTATCGTCACGCCATAGCTCGTGTTGCTCTACTTCGTCGTAGGCAAGCACTTGAGGTGACCCGTATATGAGCTCTATGGGGAGCACTACTTCCACCCCGTACACTAGGGAGAAGGGCGTCTGGCTAGTAGCTCGATTTGGTGTCGTTCTGAGCGACCAAAGAACCACTGACAGCTCATATATCCATCGCTTGTCGCTGTTCCTCAGCTTATCAAAAGTCCTAGTATTCAGTCCTCGTAGCACTTCGAGATTCTTCCCATCAACTTGCCCATTGCTTCTGGGATGAGCAACAGAGGTGACAACGACCTTGCTCCTAAGGCTGTGGATATATTGCATGAAGGAGCAGCTCGTGAACTGGGTGGAGTTGTCAGTCATCACCCTGTTAGGTACTCCAAAGTGACACACCAGTCCTTTCATGAACTTGATAGCTAACTGAGCAGTCACCTTTCTCAATGGTTCCACCTCAGGCCACTTTGTGGACTTGTCAGTTGCCATTAACAAGAACTCAAAGCCCCCGACAGTGTGAGGGAAAGGGCCCAGGATATCAAGCCCCCAGATCGAGAACGGCTAGGATAAGGGAATTGTTTGCACAGCTTGCGCTGGTTGATGGATGTTCTTGGAGTGAAACTGGCAAGCTTCACACTTGGCAACCAGTTCAGTGGCGTCTGGGTGGGCAGTGGACCAATAGAAACCCTGCCGGAAAGCTTTACCCACAAGGGCTCTCGATCCTATGTGTAAGCCACATACTCCCCTGTGGATTTCCGCCAATAGCTTTAGCCCGTCACACCATTTCGTCATCTTCCATACAAGGTGTCATTGACAAACAAGTACATACTTGAATGGCAGGCATCTTTCTTGGCTTCTTCTTGTTCTCTGGAGAGTTCTCCTATCTACAATAAAGTCTGCCAAGGCTCTTCTTTGAATAGTGGAAATGCTCTCATACTTCCATCTGAAACTTGACAACTCCAGTGCCCACTCAATTATTGTGTCAGTGGCCTTGGGATTCCTCAGTATGCGTTGCAATGGGAAACAGGTAACAACTATGATCTCGTGGGCTTGGAAGTAGTGGTGCAGCTTCCTTGAGTCCATGATGAGGCCGAAGATCAACTTTTGTACTCTAGAGTACCTCGATCTAGCTCCCTGCAATAAGGAACTGAAGAAGTACATAGGTGACTGCACCATCTTCTTCTTTGTCACTACCCACGATGACGGGCGAAACATGTAGCTGCCCCGTTGCTCCAATCCATGGCGTTGTGGTTTCTATGATGACCCGAGCTTTAAGGCATGCACACCCGCTAGTTGCCCCATGCTATGCATGCGGCGCTCGTGGCAGAAACGTCCTGAGAAAATGGGTCAGTGTTGACCATTAAGTTTGCACTTACTTCCTCTGATTGCGCGTCTATGAATGAAATTTGGTCCTGGCCCAACGGCACTTGGCAAGTGCGTGTGGACCCGACTCGGGGGCTCTTGTAAGTGCACTAGAATAGGGGTAACCAGTGCCCCTGACATAGACACAGGTGACAATGGTAAAAACCCTCCATGCAGCAAAACAACCCGGTAATACTCAAGAGGGACTACAAAGAGCTTTGCGTGGCAGCTCAACCAAGACTACTGCATGCCAAGTACTCCACCGGTGCTTGCTGGGGACCTGGACGCACACACCCTCTCGAAGCCTCGGCAAGTCATCCCCTGGCAAGCGCGAGCAAATCTCTCACCGCTCGACCTCATCAAAAGGTCAGTCACCTAACGATGCGGTGTCGAGCCCCATGTGGCTAAAAGGCTCTCACTAAGCATGTGTATACATGCTGAAAGGAAGATTACCCCTCTTTGACATGCATCCTTAAATGTGTCGAGGTGTGAAGCAGCGGACAACGAGAGCGGTAGTACAAGCTTGTCGGGGATGCACCCTTGCACGCCACCTAGACTAGCAATGATGGTATTTTGCCTCTAATGCCATAGTTAGGTATGATAAGTTCTGCTAGCTATCTAATCACCAGACATTGTCTGTTTTGCCACTGTGGTCATCTTTGCACTATAGAAGGAGGCCCAAGGCGACCTAGTTGAGGATCCGGACTTTGGAGCATTTGTATGCGCGTCATAGCTCCCCCGTAGGCAACCCTTGTTGGGTAGGCGCATTGTGTGCTCTTAGTGTTCTCTTGATCAATCCACCAAGCAGGAGTAGGCTTTTACGCTTCATAGCGGCTGGAACCTCGGTAAATCGCCGCGTTGTCTCACTATCTCTGATCTTCATGCTTGCGTCCATGCCCCCCGTCGAACCACAAAGGGGCGCGCCAAAGATGTTGGGGCTAGATTCACACGATCACCTATGGTGCCATCGGCCCCTTTGTGGTTCAGCGGGGGGCATGGATGCAAGCACAAAGAGAGGAGATAGAGAGACGACACGGCGATTTACCCAGGTTCGGGCCGTTGTCAAGCGTAAAACCCTAGTCCTGATTGGTGGATTGGTCAAGAGAACACTAAGAGCACGCAATGGTCCTACCCGGCAAGGGTTGCCTTCTGGGAGCTACTATGCGCGTACAAATGTTCCAAAGTCCAAATCCTCAACTAGGTTGCCTTGGGACTCCTTTTATAGTGCAAGGGGCGACCACAGTGGCAAAACAGACAATGTTTGGTGATTAGATAGATAGCAGAGCTTATCATACCTAACTCTAGAATTAGAGACAAAATACCATCATTGCTAGTCTAGGTGGCGTGCAGGGGTGCATTCCCGGCAAGCTTGTACCACCGCTCTAGCTCTCCGCTGCTTCACACGTCGACATGTTTAAGGACGAGTGTCAAAGAGGGGTAATCTTCCTTCCAGTGTGTGCGTCCTAGGGGCTCGACAACGCATCGACAGGTGACTGGCCTTGCGATGAGGTGGAGCGGTCATAGATTGGCTCGCGTTTGCGAGGGGATGACTTGCTGGAGATTCGAGAGGGTGTGTGCGTCTAGGTCCCCGGCAAGCACCGGTGGAGTACTTGGCATGCAGTGGTCTAGGTTGAGCTGCCACGCAAAGCTCATTGTAGTCCGTCTTGATTATTTCCATGTTGTTTTCGTACGTGGAGGGTTTTACTATTTTCATCTGTCTCTAAGTCAAGGGTGTAGGTACCCCTGTTCTAGTGCACTAACAATCGGGATACTCTCCCAGTGTGTGTTAATGTGGACACGGCTATTCGAATAGATATATTTCCCTGTAGTGGTGTACAAACTTACCCAACACACTGATGCGTTCAATTTGCACCATGATTTCTTATTACTATTTATATCATTCTTTTCCATTATTCCCTATTATAATAAAATTCTTAAGTCCTTTCTCTCTGAATATGCAAGGTACATCACAAAGAGGGGAATATCTAGAAACTGGATTTCTAGATCGGAAAACCAAGAAAAAAGCGGAAAAATCACCAGACTACAAATGACCTAAAACTTCACAAAGAATTTTTATAGAATATTTTAGAATTATTGGGCCCAAAATATACTACAGGGGGGCCACAAGCCAACAGGGCGCCCCCATGTCACGCCTTGATGGCTTGTGGGGCCCCTACAGCCTTCCGGCGCCCTCTTCTCCTTTATGTTGTGTTTTACCCTAGAAAAAAATCATATGCAACCTTTCGAGACGAAGCTCCACCCACTACTAGGAGAAAGCCTATAGACAGGATTTTAGCAGTAGCGCGGGATATAGGGAAAGCGCTATTGTTAGATAGTAGCGGCGCTGGATAGAAACCAGTGCTACAAGTAGAACCATATGAGCAGCACTGGCTAGCTAACCAATGCTACTGATAAGTGGTCCCAGCATCACCACTAGTGGCTACCTATAGTTGTAGCGGCTCTTCAAAACCAGCGCTACTACTATAGCCATAGCAGTAGCGCTTGTCACCGGACCACCGCTACTGCTATGGTTGTACGTTGCCAGCAGGTTGGCCCTGATTAGTAGCAGTGCTCAAGCTCGGACCAGCGCTACTGCTACTCGACCCCCACCATTGACTCTCACACCCCATTTAATCCTCACGTCTCCTTCCCCAATCGATCCCCTGTCGCTCTCGTCACTCCTCTCCCCCGACCGCCACCGTCACCGCCGCCACCATCGCGCCTCGGTCCTAACTCATTGTCGCGCCCCCTCCCTCGTTGTTTCGGCCTCCCTCGCTGTCATCCCCTCCCTCACCGTTGCACCCTCCCTCACCATTGCGCCCTTCCTCACCAGCGCGGCCTCCCTTGTCGTCGACCCCTCCTCACCGCCGCGCCCTCCCTCCGCAGGTAGCCCCTACTCACTTCTTCCTCCCTCTTCCCTCTCCCCTCACTCCCTTCACCCCCTCTCGCATCCAGCCATTTTTAATATTAGGGGGGGTAGGTTGATTCTAGGGTTAGCTTAGTTAGTTTGATTCTAGGAGTTAGGTTGATTAGGGGGGTTAGGTTGATTCTAGTGATAGGTTGTTAGGTTAATTATAGGGTTAGGTTGATTAGGGGGTTAGGTTGATTCTAGGGTTACGTGGATTCTATGATTAGGTTTGTTAGCTAAATTATTTTAGAGACAAAGATGAATGTGCCAAATATGAAAAACCTTATTGCATTTTTTTCAAGTTCTATATTTTTCTTACTGTTATATGCAAATGATCCGAGTGGCCTATGTTTCGTCGGAATGTTGATTCATTTCCATTCCGGTGAATTTCATGCGCTCGATATGTCCACTTTTTTAGCAAAGGTCATGTCGAAATTTTGGCATGACTTGTGCTATAAAGTAGCCATATGGAGTGTTGTGATTTGCTGTGAAGTGGAATTCTCGAAAACCGAATCAAAATGAGTTTAAAAAAATAGTGATTAAACGATAAGAAAATTTTCTCATAGGAATTTATCTCGACACCGACGATGCCCGGCCCGCATCCTCGTCGTCGAGTGGTCGGCGAGAGCCTGCTTGATAGGCGGCATGTCCGGGACTGGGCTCCGCCGGGCTGGCACTGGCAGGTGCTACCTTCCCGGGCTCGGAGCTTGGTGAGGAATCCAGGTCTCGTCATTGTCCCGGATCTTCTGTGGTTGCGGTCACGTGGTCCACTTTCGGTGTAGAAGGAGTGGGCCCCCGCGAAGGTGGTACGTCGCCATATTAGAGAGGAGGACGAGCACGTCCATCGCTAGATGGCCGCGTTGGACGCCAGGTTCAACAATACCTAGCAGATTCTTCAGGGATCTCACCCGAGTTATGATCCCGTGATGGTTCCTTATCTTGGGTGTCCACCACCCGCGACTCAGGAACCGCTAGTGACTTAGATTATTCGATAGTATTCGATCTATATTGGTGATCTTATATGATAATTTTAGAGATGTATTAGTTAATATTTGATGATGCATTAACTGGATTATTCGAGATGATGTATTAGTGATATTATATTCGAGTTAATATTTCTTTCATGAATTTTAGCATGACTTCTGCTACAATGAAGGACATATCTACTACTTGTGATTTGCCAAAATGGGAATTCAATGATATTCCGGAAAACTTAGGGCATATTTTCTATGTCATTGCTCAATATATGGAACGGGTTGATTTTAGGTCTGGTTCGGCTCCTTGTGTGTCTTTCAGTGAGGGAGAGTGTCCACCATATATATATATATATATGAGAGAGCAAGAATCCCGACTATTGTTGTGGGGGTCGCTTCTCCTTGTTTTCCTTGTGCTAGATATTTGTAATGCACTAGGGAATGGAGGAGTAGCAACCATCACCGACGGTCAAAATATGAGAGAGGAAGAATCCTGACTGTTGTCTTGGGGCGTCGCTTCTCCTTCATTCCCGTGTGCTAGACATTTTGGTGTAATGCACTCGGGGACGAATGGAGGAGCCACCATCACCGATGGTCGCAATATCAGAGGGAGTGCCCACCATATACGTGAGATGAGAGTTTAGGAAGGAAAGACTCGACAAACCTAAAGTCAATCCGTTGCATATTGACTAACAGTGATCTGTGTGTTGATCAGTTTCCTGATAGTTGCCTTCGATTGATTTTAAATGTTTCAACTATGAACATAGGAAATGTCTGACGACGAAAGGAAATTCTTTATGTGTGAATACTACTAAGACGAGCGTGGCCTATGCGACAAGCCTTACGTAATTGATGGTAGGCGCTTCAGCATCATGATGGATGAGACCTTCGAAGTGGATACAGTAAGTCACAACGACAAGTCTTTTTTCGTAATTAAGCATCACTTCTTCTTCTTTTGCTTGAGAGTATAATTTTATTTTTTTACTATTCGACTAGCATATCCCCTGCCATGCAAGAATTTATGTCTTGGATAAGATTGGTTTCGATACTAAAAAAAGTATGTAGGTAAAGAGAGTTCACTTGAGGACCGAGCATGGTTATACTTTTGCCGTAAAATTGTACAATGCAGACACCTACTCCTATTTTGAATGCAAAAGTTGGAGAACACTATGCAAGGCTTATGCATTTGAGCCTAATATGCTTATCACCTTTGATATTCGTCTGAAAGATGAAATTGAAGGTAATATCGACATCTAGGTCGATGAGTAGACGCCTCCAGTTCTACCATTATGTGAGTTTCTCAACCATATTTATTAAGTAATTTATATTGTTTATTTAAAATAGTTGACAACTAATTTCTATTGACAACGTATTTTCATTCTTCAAAAAATGTACGAAAGATGGTAGACAGAACCTACTACTACAGTGATGAAGCAGAATTAACTTATAAGGAGAAAGATCATCTGGGTCATGCGGTAAGATGATCTTTCTCCTTATAAGTTAATTCTCCTTCATCACTGTAATAGTAGGTTCTATCTACCATCTTTCGTACATTTTTTGAAGAATGAAAATAAGCTATCAATGCAAATAAGTTGTCAACTATTTTTAAATAAACAATATAAATTACTTAATAAATATGGTTGAGAAACTCACATAATGGTAGAACTGGAGGCATCTGCACATGGACCCAGATGTCGATATTACCTTCAATTTCATCTTTCGGACGAATATCAAAGGTGATAAGCATATTAGGCTCAAATGCATAAGCCATGCATAGTGCTTTCAAAGTTTTGCATTCAAAATAGCAATAGGTGTCTGCATGGTACAATATTTTTGCAAAAGTAAAACCATGCTCGGTCCTCAAGTGAACTATCTTTACCTCCATATCGTTTTTAGTATTGAAACCAATCTTATCCAAGCCAGCAATTCTTGCATGGCAGGGGATATGCTAGTAGAATAAAAAAAATTAAATTATAAGTTGAAGCAAAAGAAGTAGAAGTCATGCTTAATTACGAAAAAAGAGTTGGCATTGTGACTTACTGTATCCACTTCGAAGGTCTCATCCAACATGATGCTGAAGCGCCTACCATCAACTAGGAAAGTTTTGTCACATAGGCCGCACTCGTCTTTGCAGTATTTGCACATAGTGAATTCCCTTTCATCGCCCATTTCCTATATTCATAGTTGAAACATTTAAAATCTATCGAAGGAAACTACGAGAAAACTGATCAACACATAGATCACTATTACTCAATATGCGACGGGTTGATTTTAGGTCTGTCAGGCCTTTCCTTCCTAAACTCTCATCTCACATATATGGTGGGCACTCCCTCTGATATTGCGACAGTCGGTGATGGTGGCTCCTCCATTCGTCCTAGAGTGCATTACACGAAAATGTCTAGCACACTGGAAAGAAGGAAAAGCGATCCCCACGACAATAGTCGGGATTCTTCCTCTCTCTCTCATATATATATATATATATGGTGGACACTCTCCCTCATTGAAAGAAACACAAGGAGCCATAACAGACGTAAAGTCAACCCGTTCCATATATCAAACAGACATGCATTCAATAAGAAAAACTAAATCATAAAACAAATTAGTATTTAAATTAGCATGCATTAAATAAGCAAAACTAAATCATCTCTTGCATCCATACATCGTCGAATAGAATCACTAATACATCTTGAATAGTATCATACATATAACATCACTAATACAATTAGAACCATAGCGAACGACGGGTATCGGCACGGGCGGTGGACACCCAAAGAGAAGGAACCATCACAGGATCATAGGTCGGTTGAGATCCTTGAAGAACCTGCTAGGTGTTGGAGAACCTGGCGTCCAACGCAGCCATATAGCGTCGGACGTGCTCGTCCTACTCCCTAACACTGCGATGTATGACCTCCGCGGGGTCCGGCTCCGTCTGCACCGACAGTGGCCCACACGACCACCACCAAATAAGCTCCGGGTTGATGACGAGATGCGTCCTCACCAAGTTGCACGCCCCGGAAGGTAGGACCTCGCAGTACCAGCCCGACGGAGCCCAGTCCCGGACATGCCCCCTATAATCAAGCAGGCCTCCTCCACCGAATCGACAACGAGGATGCGATCCAGGCATCGTCGACGTCGAGAACAAATGCTTTATTATGAAAACAAAATTAATAAACTTCTAAACTTAAATATATATATACTACAAAAACTAAATTAGATCATTAATATTCTCCTTCCTCTCTCATATATGGTGGACACTCCCTCACTGATTCTTCGACCGTCGATGATGGTCGCTACTCCTTCTTCCCCTAGTGCATAACAAAGGTCTAGCACAAGGAGAAGAAGGAGAAGCGCCCCCCACGACAACAGTCGGCATTCTTCTTCTCTCATATATGGTGGAGACTCTCCCTCACTGATTTTTTGATTGTCATGTATGGAGCTCCGACAGACTTAAAGTCAACTCAAAATGTCGTTTAATTCCCTTTCCAGCAAATCTGGGTCACTCGATATTTCCTACATATTCTAGCACAAGTCATGCTAAAATTCATGAAAAAATCTGGCATGAGCTTTGCTAAAATAGGACATATCGACCGCCTGAAATTTACCGGAACGGAAATGAATCAACACTCAGGCAACATATAGGCCACTATAAGGTGTTCCCTGCAAACATAGGCCACTTGGGCAAGCACTAGTACTACAGAACACTACATATCACATATTCCATGAAAATTCTCACAGCTACTCATGTAGCTACTACTCTACTACAACTACCAAAACATCTACATCGTCATCGACATGGGGATTTGGCTGGTCTCACCTCGAGGTCAGAGGTGGTCGGTGACGGGGACGATGGCGAGGATGATGCAGGGGCTCCTTGATTTCTGCAAAAATAAAATATAAACAAAAACATTATTATCCTCATCTTAGGACTTAGTGAAACCCTATGTCTAAAACATCTTAGTTCTAGCCCTAATATTTACTAAAAATACCTTGTTCTAACACTAAAAATTGAAAAGACATATACATTTACTAAAAATATCATAGTTCTAGCCCTAACATCTGTCCATCCATCCATCTATCTATATATCCTCATAAACCCTAGTTCTAATCATCGACATTGGCATTTTCATATTTTATTTGATACCGACATCGAATGAAATCTATTTTATTCAAAAACCTACATTTACTAAAAAATATCATATAGCATAATACATTTCTGTACCTAAAAATTTCTATCACTAATTTCTTTAACTAAAATTTTTATTACTAAATTCTGTTACTAAAAAACTTTGTATTATAGAAAGGAGTAGGAGGAGCTGGGAGGAGGAAGGAGCAGGAGGAGAGAGCAGGAGGAGGGAGGGGGAGGAGGGAGGGGGAGGAGGAGGGAGGAGGAGGGGCCCGCCGGAGGGAGGAGGAGGAGGGGGCCGCCGAAGGGAGAAGAAGGAGGAGGGAGGAGGAGGGGTCCGTCGAAGGGAGGAGGAGGACGGGGCAACGGTAGGGAGGAGAAGGAAGGGAGGGACCTTGGGGGCACTGGTGGGCGACGGTGGGCAACAACGGCGATGGCAAGCGGCGAAGTGAGTGAGAGTGTGAGGGGGAAAGTGAGGACGCGCGCGGGCCGTACGCGTGGCTAAGGTGCCCCGTAGTAGTAGCGCTGTTTATTAACCACCGCTACTGCTAAGTACAATAACAGTAGCGCTTTAGGTGAAGAAACACTATAGCTATTCGGTTGGAGGGGACTGAATTTAGCAGTAGCGATGGTTAGAGGAAAGCGCTATTGCTAAATTCAACAGCAGAAGCGCTTTTAACCTAGGAGCGCTACTAGTATACCTAGTCTGCCTACAACGGTCTGGCAATTGTAGTAGTAGCGTGTTTTATATCTACAGCGCTACTGCTACGTGCATAGTAGCAGCGCTCTTTCTGCCCCAGCGCTACTGCTATTTATCAGTAGCGCTTCTTTTTTAAAAGCGCTACTGGTGAGCTCCTGTGTATAAGCGTTTCCCTAGTAGTGTTACTATTGTTCGTGAGGACATGGGAGAAGTCTTGTTATAAGTATTCTCATGAAGTTTGTATTCTTCCGATATTTTGATGATATGTATGTTGTTACTTCTCCTAGTGGTGTCATGTGAACATCGAATACATGACACTTCGCCATGATATGGGTCTAAGGGAAGTCACTCCAGAGTAAAAAGTAGAAGATGGGTTGCTAGAGTGATAGAAGCTTAAACCTCAGTTTATGTGTTGCTTCATAAGGGGCTAATTTGGATCCATATATTTCATGATATTGTTAGATTTATCTTAATCTTCTTTCGTAGTTGTAGTGGGAGTAATCCTGACAATAGTATGGGGGACGAATTTGTAGGGCCAAGCCTAGCTACAGAGTAAGTGTCACACTCGGAATTTATGAGTTCAGATCCCACTCGGAAGTGGTAACAGTCCTACGTATCAAGCCTGGGGGCTAAGTGTTTGCTTGGAATGGGTATCTGATTACAAGGAGTTCGTAACCATTGCTCTAGCGTCGGGGGATGGCTTATATAGAGTGCGCGTCCAATAGCCGAGTGCTATCGCTAGGGCCATCAATCCTAGTAACTGTAGGGGTTATTAGAAAATGCTAAGTTAACTACAGCCGTTACAGGTAACATGGTCTTTATACTCCTTTTGGTGTATTAAGTCCCTCGAATATCGCAGCTCCCATCGCACCCCTGCTTCCTTTCGTCCGAGTGCTAGGGAGGCGCCAAGTGGTTGGTGATGCCCGAGTGACTTTCAAGGAGACGAGTGCATCTTGTGCCTTTGTTCGGGTCCCAAGGTAAGCCAAGGACTTCCATGACCTTGTAGGACCCCAAGAGTGTCCTAGATTAGAGGAACATGATCCTACCTACGATAGGTGACCTCGTCAGTACTTGTGGATGCTTGCGAGAGGGGTTAATCATAAGTAGGTTGTTAGTTCAAGCAAGAACAGCACCTTAGCACCGGTCCATCCACATATCAAATTACCAAAGTAGCTAACGGGAATCAACTCAACATGATGAACATGACTAGATGGAAATTCCCATGTATCCTCGGGAGAGCTTGCTTACTATTATAGTATTTTCACGCCTGTCCTTTGCTACAAAAAGGATTGGGCTACCTTGCTGCACCTTTTTTATTATTCTCACTTCTTACTTGTTACAATTTATCTTGCTCTAAAACCATCTATTATTGTTACTCACAACATTTGCAGAGAATACCTTGCTGAACATCGCTTGTCATTTCCTTCTGCTACTCGTTGGGTTCGACACTCTTACTTAATGAGAGTACTACGATTGATCCCCTCTACTTGTGGGTCATCAAGAATCTTTCTTGGTGCCGTTGCCGAGGAGTGAAGTGCCTTGGTAAGTGGAAATTGGAAAGGAAACATTTTCTATCCATGCTAAAATTTACTGTTGCTTGTCACTATGAACGGTCACCCTTTGAGTGACTTGTTCGGGGTATTTTCGCCCCGAACTTGAGATGAGGAAGTTGTCTCTCACCCTACTGAACCTACGGAAAATGTTTATTATGAGATTCCTTCTAGTATGGTAGACAAACTGTTAGCTAATCCTTACGATGGGCGAACTCATCCTGATTACCATTTTATATTTGTCGATGAGGTTTGTGGATTATATTAGCTTTCAAGTTTTACTAGAGATAAAGTTAAGAAGAAAGTTTTCCATTTATCTTTGTTAGGAAAAGATTTAATTTGGTACAGGTTATAGGTTGGAATTGGATCATGGGACTAGAATCTCTTAAAGTTGGAACTTCATCAAAAGTTTTATCCTATGCATTTAGTCCGTCGTGATCGAAAATTTATTTATAATTGCTGGCCTCATGAAGGAGAAAGTATCGCCCAAGCTTTGGGGAGGCTTAAATCTATGATGCACACTTGCCCCAACCATGAGCTCGCAAGAGAAATGATTATACAAAAAAATTACGCTCGGCTTTCTCATGATGATCAATTGTTACTCGATTCTTGCACTACTCGTTCCTCTATGAAGGAGTCTATTGAATTCAAATGGGTTCTTCTGGAAAAAATTGAATGCAACTCATAAGATTAGAAACTTGACAAAGGTAAAGAGTGAGGAATAAAACTAAATTTTGACCGTGTTTAATCTTTTACGGGAACTTATGCTTTCCATCAATTTAGCAATAAATCTAGTCTTTACTCTGAGATAGTAGCTGCTTTTTGTGAAACTTTTGCTACACATGTTGATCTTCCCAAAGAGACGTGTTTTATGTATCATCCTCCCGTTGAAAAAACATTAGAGGAACCTATTAAAGTTAAGAAGGAAGAAGTAATTGCCAGCCATGTTGATCCAGTTGTTCCTACTGCTTATATTGAAAAAAAACTTTTCCTATTAGAATTAGGGAACATTCTAAGGCTACAACGGTGGTTAGTAAAAGTCATGTTAGGACACTTATACCTTCTGAAAAAATAAATATTGAGCCTAAAGTTGATATGGTTAAAGATATCTTAGTTGATAATATTTATGGCCAGATTATTTACTTTTGTGATGAAGCTGCTAGAATTGCATAACATGTTAGAAAACGACCGAGATGAGCTCAATAAAAACAAACCCATTGTAGGCATGCCTGTTATCTTAGTTAAAATAGGAGATAATTGTTACCATGGCTTGCGTGATATTAGTGCTAGTGTTAGTGCTACACCTTTTACATTTTTCAAGAAATTATGCATGACATAGCACCCGCCGAGGTTGAAGATATTGATGTTACTATTAAACTTCCAAACTATGATACTATTTCACCGCTTGGAATAGTTTGAGATGTTGAAGTATTGTGTGGAAAAGTAAAGTACCCCATCGATTTCTTAGTACTCGGCTCAGAACAAGATAACTTTTTTCCCATTATATTTGGTAGGCCTTCCTTCAATACTATTAGTGAGGAAATTAATTGTGCTACCGAGATGGTCAAAGTAAGCTTTGGTGATATGACTCATGAATTTAATTTCTCCAAGTTTAGCAAACAACCACATGATAAAGAATTACCTCATAGGGATGAAATAATTGGTCTTGCTTCTATTGTCGTACATCCTATTGATCCATTAGAACAATATTTGCTAGACCAAGAAAAAGATATGCATAGGAATGATAGAAATGAAATAGATGATATATTTCTTAGAGAAACATCCATTATTAAACCCAACTTACGAGTTGATATATTTGGGTATCCTCCTCCACCCAATGTAGATCCCGTGTTGGAGCTAAAGATATTGCCTAATACTTTCAAATATGCATATCTTGATGAAAAGAAGATAAATCTTGTTATTATTAGTGCTAATCTTTCAGAGCATGAAGAAAGGAGATTACTCAAAACTCTAAACAAGCACATGGCTGCTATTGAATATACTCTCCATGATCTTCAGGGCATAAACCCCACTCTATGTTAGCATAAGATTAATATAGAACCATATGCTAAACTTGTTGTTAATCATCAACACCGTCTCAATCCTAAGATCAAGGAGGTGGTAAGAAATGAGATACTAAAACTTCTGGAAGCAGGTATAATTTATCCTATTGCTGATAGTAGATGGGTAAGCCCCGTTAATTGTGTTCCTCAAAAAGGTGGTATAACTATCGTTCCTAATGATAAAAATGAGCTTATTCCACAAAGAATAGTACTTGGCTATAGGATGGTGATTGATTTAAGGAAACTAAATAAAGCTACTAGGAAAGATCATTACCCTTTTACTTTTATTGATCAAATGTTAGAAAGGCTTTCCAAGCACACCCATTTTTGTTTTCTTGATGGCTACTTTGTTTTTTCTCAAATACCTATGCCAAAAGATGACCAAGAGAAAAAACCTTTACTTGCCCTATTGGAGCTTATGCTTATAGGTGTATGCCTTTCGGTTTATGCAATGCACCTGCCACCTTTCAAATATGTATGAGTGCTATATTCTCTAATTTTTGTGAAAAGATTGTTGAGGTTTTCATGGATGATTTTTTCGTTTACGAGACTTCTTTTGATGATTGCTTGAGCAACCTTGATCAAGTTTTGCAGAGATGTGAAGAAACTAATCTTGTCTTGAGTTAGGACAAGTGCCACTTTATGGTGAATGAATGTATAGTGCTTGGGCATAAAATTTCTGAATGAGGCATCGAGGTGGACATGGCTAAAGTTGATGCGATAGAGAAAATGACATGCCCCAAGGACATCAAAGGTATAAGAAGTTTCCTTAGTAATGCTGGTTTCTATATGCGTTTTATTAAGGATTTCTCAAAGATTTCTAGGCCACTAACTAAACTTCTTCAAAAAGATGTTCCCTTAGTTTTTGACGATGATTGTGTAGAAGCTTTTGAGATACTTAAGAAAGATTTGATTTCTGCACGTATTGTCCAACCACCTGATTGGAACCTACCTTTTGAAATTATGTGCGGCGCTAGTGATTTTGTTGTTGGTGTTGTTCTAGGGAAAAGAATAGACAAGAAATTCAATCTTATTCATTATGCTAGTAAGACCCTAGACAAGACTCAAGGAAATTATGCCACCAGTGAAAAATAATTTTTAGTAGTTGTTTTTGCATGTGATAAGTTTAGACCTAATATCGTTGATTCCAAAGTGACTATTCACACTGATTATGCTGCTATTAAATACCTTATGGAGAAGAAAGATGCTAAACCTGGACTTATTAGCTGGGTGCTTTTACTTCAAGAATTTGATTTGCATATTGTTGATATTAGCAGATAACTTGTCTAGGATGGAAAATGTTCTTGATGACCCACAGCCTATTGATGATAATTTTCCAGATGAGCAACTTGTTGTTATTAATGCTGCACATAGCACTCCTTGGTGTGTTAATTATGATAACTATATTGTTGCTAAGTATATTCCACCTAATTTCACTTATCAAACAAAAGAAAAAAAATCTTTTATGATCTGCGCCATTACTTTTGGTATGACCCACATCTTTGTAAAGAAGGACTGGATGGTGTTATTAGAAGTTGTGTACCTGAGCATGAACAGGAACATATTCGAAGGAAGTGCCATTTTGAGGCTTATGGAGGACACCATGCTGGTGGCAGAACTACACACAAGGTAATCTAGTTTCTATTGGCCTACTCTGTTTAAAGATGGTCGTAAGTATGTCATTTCATGTGATGAATGTCAAAGAGTTGGTAATATTGGTAAACGTTAGGACATGCCTATGAGTTATTCACTTGCAATTGAACCATTTGATGTTTGGGTTTTTGATTTTATGGGACCTTTTCCTTCCTTTGATGGGTATACCCACATTTTAGTTGTTGTTGTTTACGTTACTAAGTGGGTAGAGGCTATTCCAACTAGTAGTGTTGATCATAATACCTCTATTGAAATGATTAAGTACATTATCTTTCTAAGGTTTGGGCTCCCTAGATATTTAATGATTGATGGTGGTTCACATTTTATTCATGGTGCTTTCCGTAAACTTCTATCTAAATATGATGTTAACCATAGAATTACATCACCGTATCATCCTCAGTGTAGTGGCCAAGTTGAGATGAGAAATCAAGAAATAGAATTAATTCTGCAAAAGAGAGTCAATAGATCGAGAAAAAATGGTCTAAGAAGCTAGATGATGCCCTATGGGCTTATAGAACTACTTATAAAGAATCCCATGGGGATGTCCCTATGTAAAATGGTCTATGGAAAAGCTTGTCATTTACCTCTTGAGTTAGAGCATAAAGCTTATTGGGCAATTAAAGAACTTAACTATGATTTTAAATATGCCGGTGAAAAGAGGCTATTTCATATTAGCTCATTAGACAAATGGAGAACACAAGCTTATGAAAGTGCCAAGTTGTTTCAGGAAAAAGTTAAAAGATGGCTTGAGAAGAGAATTCAAAAACAAGAATTCAATGTAGGAAACCTAGTGATTTTCTACAATTCTCATTTCAGTTCTTTTGCAAGAAAACTCCTCTCCAACTGGAACGGTCCATATGTTGTCGAGGAAGTCTACCACTCCGGTGCGATACAAATCAATAACTTCGAAGGCAAAAACCTGAGAGTGGTTAATGGGTAGATAATTAAGCATTACATTTTAGGTATGCCTATTAATGTTGAAACTATTATTATTCAAGACATAACATTGGAAGAACACATAAGAGAGACCTTCCGGAACACCTAGAAACCTGAAAAAGGAGTAGGTATGTGATACGGTAAGTAAGTTGACTCCAAAAATTCAAAAATTAATATGTTCTCTTGGTTTTCGTATTTTAGAAAAATTCCAAAAATAAAAAGGAGTTAGGGGGAACCATGAGGGAGTGATAGGCCAACAGGGCGCCGCCTGGTCGCACCCAGATGGCTTGTGGGGCCCTCGTGTGCCTCCTAGACTCTGATTTTCTCCTGGACTCGTATTCTAACCTAGAGAAATTCATTATATATTCACCCGTTTGTTTTGACAACTGCATCACGAGTTTCTCTTATATTCTTGTTTCGAGCTATTTTTCTGCGAGATCTAAAATTATGTCGTCACAAGATTGACATGGAGAGAGCTATGTTTCCCACCATGTTGCAGATCCAAAGATCTTTGGGGATATTTACCCTTACCTATGGTCCACATATGAGGAGGAAGATACCTATTTGTAGGAGACAGAGGATGTTGATCCGAACGTCAGCTCAGATGAAGATCAAGTCCCACTACCTCAGCCCGGAGATATGCACGTGGAATTCAAGAAGTCAAGCCTTCCAAACGGAGCGAACAAATCTAAGATCCATTTTATCCCGTCTCATTTTTTGCAGGAAAGCAAGGAAGCATTATATAAAAAGATAGTGAGGCTTGAACAAGAAAACAATAACCTAAGGGAGGAGAATTTTATCCTCGGGCATAAGCTGGAAAAGAAGAATGCTACTACATCACCGCCATCACCAAAGAAGGATGCTTGAGTACATGGGCATGGGCACCACCCTTAGCTTGTTCGAAGCTTGGGGGAGGTGCCTCGGTATCGTATCACCATCACCTTTATGTTGGAAATATGCCCCACAAGCAATAATATATTAGTTATTGTCATATTTCCTTTTTCATGAAAAATGTCTATTGTGCATGCAAGAATTGCATTGATCGGAAACTCAAATACATGTGTGGGTACATAGACAACACTGTGTCCCTAGTGAGCCTCTAATAGACTACCTCGTTGATCAAAGATGGTCAAGTTTTCCTAGCCATATACATGAGTTGTCATTTGATAATGATATCACATCATTAGGACAATGATGTGATGGGCAAGACACAAACTATGAACGTAGCATATGATTGTGTCGGGTTATTGCTATTGTTTTCTACATGTGAAATATCTGTTCCTTTGACCATGAGATTATACAACTCACCTACACCGCAGGAGTACCTTATGTGTATCAAAGATCGCAATGTAACTGGGTGAGTATAAAGATCCAGGTATCTCCGAGGGTGTCTGTTGAGTTGGCATGGATCAAGATTGGGATTTGTCACTCCATATGACGAAGAGGTATCTCTGGGATCACTCGGTAACACATAATCATAAGAATATTGCAAGCAATGTGACTAAGTAGTTAGTAACGGGATCTTGTGTTACGAAACAAGTAAAGAGACTTGCGGGTAACGAGATTGAACTTTGTATGGAGAAACCTATGATCGAATCTCGGGCAAGTAACATACCGATGGACAAAGGGAACTACATATAGGTTTATCTGAATCCTTGACATCATGGTTCAACGATAAAGATTGTCGTAGAATATGTAGGAACCAATATGGGCATCCAGATCCACTATTTGTTATTGACCGTATAGTTGTCTCGGTCATGTCTACATGGTTCTCGAACTAGAAGGGTCTTCACTCTTAATGTTCGGTGATGGTTTGTATTGTTGAGTTATGTATGTTGGTGACCGAAGGTTGTTCAGAGTCTCGGATGAGATAGCGGACGTCACGAAGAGCTCCGGAATGGTCCAGAGGTAAAAATTTATATGTGGGAAGTTATATTTTCGCTACCGAAAAAGTTTCAGGTTTTTCTGGTATTGTATCGGGAAGCTTCCGGAAGGTTCCAGAGGGTTCCAGAGGAGTCAGAAAGGGTCCCTAAAGCCCCTACGATGTGCATGGGATGTAAGGGTAGCGTCCAAGCATTGTTGGGCCAGCCCCAAGGGCCCATGCGGCTAGGGGGTAGGAAACCCTAAAGGGGAAGGCACCTAGGAGGTGCCTTGGGGAGGGAGGACTCCTCCCTCCTGGCCGCCGCCCACTTCCTTGGAGGAAGGGATAGGGCTGTGCCCCATATACCCCCTCCTTCTATATAGAGAGAGGGATAGGGAGTGCAGCAACACCCTAAGTCACAGGTGCAACACTCACTCTCCCTAGATCTGTTTCTCCACCGAAAACGCATCTGCGGCAGCGCTTGGCGAAGCCCTACTGAGATTGCTCCACCACCACGGCCACCGCGATGTTGTGCTGCTGGAGAACTCATCTACCTCTCTGCCCTTGCTTGCTGGATCAAGAAGGCGGAGTCGTCATCGAGCTGTACGTGTGCGGAATGTGGAGGTGCCGTCCATTCGGTGCTAGGTCGGGACGGATCGTGATTGGAGATATTCGACTACATCAACCGCGTAGTGATCTACAAGGGTATGTAGTGTTGGGAGACGTAGTAGTAAATCAAAATTTTCCTACGTGTCACCAAGATCTATCAATGGAGAAACCAGCAAACAAGTGGGGAGAGATTGGATCTTCATACCTTTGAAGATCGCTAAGCTGAAGCGTTGCTAGAACGCGGTTGATGGAGTCGTATAAGCAGCGATTCAGATCGCGGTAGATCCGATCAAGTGCCGAACGGACAGCACCTCCGCGTTCAACACACGTGCAGCCCGGTGACGTCTCCTACGCCTTGATCCAGCAAGGAGGGAGGAGAGGTTGAGGGAGAGATCCGACAACACGACGGCGTGGTGGCGGTGGAGCTGTGTGGTACTCCGACAGAGCTTCGCTAAGCACTACGGAGAAACGAGGAGAGGGAGGAGTAGCGCTGCACCAGGGAGGAGATGAACTCGTGTGTTGTGCAGCCCCAAATACCTCCACTATATATAGGAGGAGGGGAGGAGAAGTGCTGCGCCCTAGGGTTCCACCCTAGGGGTGGCGGCAGCCTCCAGAAGCCCATCTGGCCGGCGGCCAGGGCAGGGAGAGGTGGAGGCGCCCTAGGGTGGGCCTTAAGGCCCATCTAAGCCTCGGATTTGCCCCCTCCACCGTTGCTGCGCCTTGGGCTGGGGTGGGAGGCGCACCAGCCCACCTAGGGGCTGGATCCCTCCCACTCTTGGCCCATGGAACCTTCCGGGGCAGGTGGGCCCACTTGGTGGACCCCCGGAACCCTTCCGGTGGTCCCGGTACACTACCGAAGACACCCGGAACACTTCCGGTATCCAAAACCTCACTTCCTATATATCAATGTTCGTCTCCGGACCATTCCGGGACTCTACGTGACGTCCGGGATCTCATCCGGGACTCCGAACAACCTTTGGTAACCACGTACACTATTTCCCTATAACCCTAGCGTCATCGAACCTTAAGTGTGTAGACCCTACGGGTCTGGGAGACACGTAGACATGACCGAGACACCTCTCCGGCCAATAACCAACAGCGGGATCTGGATACCCATGTTGGCTCCCACGTACTCCATGATGATCTCATCGGATGAACCACGATGTCAAGGATTCAACCAATCCCGTATACAATTCCCTTTGTCTATCGGTATGGAACTTGCCCGAGATTCGATCGTTGGTATCCCCATACCTTGTTCAATCTCGTTACCGGCAAGTCTCTTTACTCATTCTGTAATACATCATCCCGTGACTAACTCCTTAGTCACATTGAGCTCATAATGATGATGTCTTACCGAGTGGGCCCAGAGATACCTCTCCGTCACACGGAGTGACAAATCCCAGTCTCGATTCGTGTCAACCCAACAGACACTTTTGGAGATACCCGTAGCGTACCTTTATAGCCACCCAGTTACGTTGTGACGTTTGGCACACCCAAAGCATTCCTACGGTATCCGGGAGTTACACAATCTCATGGTCTAAGGAAACGACACTTGACATTGAAAAGCTTTAGCAAACGAACTACACGATCTTGTGCTATGCTTAGGATTGGGTCTTGTCCATCACATCATTCTCCTAATGATGTGATACCTTTATCAATGACATCTAATGTCCATGGTCATGAAACTGTGACCATCTATTGATCAACGAGCTAGCCAACTAGAGGCTCACTAGGGACACGTTGTGGTCTACGTATTCGCACATGTATTACGGTTTCCGGTTAACACAATTATAGCATGAACAACAGACAATTATCATGAACTAGGAAATACAATAATAACCATTTTATTATTGCCTCTAGGGCATATTTCCAACAGTCTCCCACTTGCACTAGAGTCAATAATCTAGTTACATTGTGATGAATCGAACACCCATAGCATTCTGGTGTTGATCATGTTTTGCTCGTGAGAGAGGTTTAGTCAACGGATCTGCGACATTCAGATCCGTATGCACTTTACAAATATCTATGTCTCCTTCCTGAATGTAATCACGGATGGAGTTGAAGCGGCGCTTGATGTGTCTTGTCTTCTTGTGAAACCTGGGCTCCTTCGCAAGGGCAATAGCTCCATTGTTGTCACAGAGTAGAGTCATCGGGCCCGACGCATTTGGAATCACTCCTAGGTCGGTGATGAACTCCTTCATCCAGACTCCCTCCTTTGCTGCTTCCGAAGCAGCTATGTACTCCGCTTCACATGTAGATGCTGCCACGACGCTTTGCTTGTTGTTGCTCCAGCTCACTGCCCCTCCATTCAAAATATACACGTATCCGGTTTGCGACTTGGAGTCGTCCGGATCTGTGTCGAAGCTAGCATCGACATAACCCTTTACGACGAGCTCTTCGGCACCTCCATAAACGAGAAACATGTCCTTTGTCCTTTTCAGGTACTTCAGGATATTCTTGACCGCTGTCCAGTGTTCCGCTCCGGGATCACTTTGGTACCTTCCTACCAAACTTATGGCAAGGTTCACATCAGGCCTGGTACACAGCATGGCATACATGATAGAGCCTATGGCTGAAGCATAGGGGATGACACTCATCTCTTCTCTATCCTTTGCTGTGGTCGGGCATTGAGTCATACTCAATCTCACACCTTGCAACACAGGCAAGAACCCCTTCTTGGACTGATCCATATTGAACTTCTTCAATATCTTTTCAAGGTATGTGCTTTGTGAAAGACCAATGAGGCCTTTCGATCTATCTCTATGGATCTTAATACCTAATATGTAAGCAACTTCTCCAAGGTCCTTCATTGAAAAACACTTATTCAAGTAGGCCTTTATAGTTTCCAAGAGTTCTATATTATTTCCCATTATCAGCATGTCATCCACATACAGTATAAGAAATGCTATAGAGATCCCACTCACTTTCTTGTAAATACAAGGTTCTCCATAAATCTATACAAACCCAAACGTTTTAATCACCTCATTAAAGCGAATGTTCCAACTCTGAGATGCTTGCACTAGCCCATAGATGGAGCGCTGGAGCATGCATACCTTGTTAGCATCTTTAGGATCGACAAAACCTTCCGGACGCATCATATACAGTTCTTCCTTGAGGAAGCTATTAAGGAATGCCGTTTTGACGTCCATTTGCTAGATCTCATAATCATAAAATGCGACAACTGCTAACATGATTCAGACTGACTTTAGCATCGCTACGGGTGAGAAAGTCTCATCGTAGTCAACTCCTTGAACTTGTCGATAACCCTTAGCGACAAGCCGAGCCTTATATGCGGTCACATTTCCGTCCGCATCAGTCTTCTTCTTAAAGATTCATTTGTTTACAATGGCTCGCTTATCATCAGGCAAGTCCACCAAAGTCCATACTTTGTTCTCATACATGGATCCTATCTCGGATTTCATGGCCTCAAGCCATTTGTCGGAATCCGGACCCGCCATCGCTTCTTCATAGTACGAAGGTTCACCGTTGTCCAACAACATGATCTCTAGGACAAGATTGCCGTACCACTCTGGTGCGGAACGTGTCCTAGTGGACCTTCGAATAGCGACTTGATCTGAAGCTTCATGATCATCATCATTAACTTCCTCTCTAGCCGGTGCAGGCTCCATAAAAACAACTTCCTGTGCTGCGCTACTCTCCGGTTCGAGTGGAGGTACAATTACCTCATCAAGTTCTATTTTCCTCCCACTTACTTCTTTCGAGAGAAACTCTTTCTCGAGAAAGGATCCATTCTTGGAAACAAAGAATTTGCCCTCGGATCGTAGGTAGAAGGTATAACCAATAGTCTCTTTGGGATATCCTATGAAGACGCACTTTTCCGCTTTGGGTTCGAGCTTCTCAGGTTGAAGTTTCTTCACATAAGCATCGCATCCCCAAACTTTTAGAAACGATAGCTTAGGTTTCTTTCCAAACCATAATTCATACGGTGTCGTCTCAACGGATTTAGACGGTGCCCTATTTAAAGTGAATGCGGCAGTCTCTAATGCATATCCCCAAAATGATAGCGGTAAGTTGGTAAGAGACATCATAGATCACACCATATCCAATAGAGTGCGATTACGATGTTCAGACACACCATTTCGCTGAGGTGTGCCGGGCGGCGTGAGTTGTGAAACAATTCCACATGTCCTAAGGTGTGTGCCAAACTCGTGACTTAAATATTCTCCGCCATGATCAGATCGTAGGCATTTTATTTTCCTGTCACGTTGATTCTCGACCTTACTCTGAAATTCCTTGAACCTTTCAAAGGTTTCAGACTTGTGTTTCATTAAGTAGACATACCCATATCTGCTCAAGTCATCAGTGAGGGTGAGAACATAACAGTAGCCGCCGCGAGCCTCGACACTCATTGGACCGCATACATCGGTATGTATTATCTCCAACAAGTCAGTTGCTCGCTCCATTGTTCCGGAGAATGGAGTCTTGGTCATCTTGCCCATGAGGCATGGTTCGCATGTGTCAAATGATTCGAAATCAAGTGACTCTAAAAGTCCATCAGCATGGAGCTTCTTCATGTGTTTGACACCAATATGGCCAAGACGGTAGTGCCACATGTAAGTGGGACTATCGTTATCAACTTTATACTTTTTGGTACTCACACTATGGACATGTGTAACATCACGTTCGAGATTCATCAAAAATAAACCATTGACCAGCGGGGCATGAGCATAAAACATTTGTCTCATATAAATAGAACAACCACTATTCTCGGATTTAAATGAGTAGCCATCTCGCATCAAGCAAGATCCAGATACAATGTTCATGCTCAAAGATGGTACTAAATAACAATTATTAAGGTTTAAAACTAATCCCAAAGGTAGATGTAGAGGTAGCGTGTCGACGGCGATCACATCGACCTTGGAACCATTCCCGACGCGCATCGTCACCTCGTCCTTGGCCAGCCTCCGCTTATTCCGCAGCTCTTGCTTGGAGCTACAAATGTGAGCAACTGCACCGGTATCAAATACCCAGGAGCTACTACGAGCGCTGGTCAAGTACACATCAATAACAAGTATATCACATATACCTTTAATGTTGCCGTCCTTCTTATCCGCTAAGTACTTGGGGCAGTTCCGCTTCCAGTGACCGGTACCCTTACAATAGAAACACTCAGTCTCAGGCTTGGGTCCATTCTTGTTCTTCTTCTTCCCGGCAACTTGCTTACCGGGCGCGGCAACAGCTTTGCCATCCTTCTTGAAGTTCTTCTTACCCTTGCCTTTCTTGAAACTAGTGGTCTTGTTTACCATCAACACTTGATGCTCCTTTCTGACCTCGACCTCTGCTGATTTCAGCATCGAGTACAACTCAGGAATGGACTTCTCCATCCCCTGCATGTTGTAGTTCATCACAAAGCTCTTATAGCTAGGTGGAAGCGACTGGAGGGTTCTGTCAATGACCGAGTCATCCGGGATGTCAACTCCCAGCTGAGTCAAGCGGTTGTGAAGCCCAGACATCTTGAGGATGTACTCACCGACAGAACTGTTCTCCTCCATCTTACAACTAAAGAACTTGTCAGAGACTTCATATCTCTCGACCCGGGCATGAGCTTGAAAGACCAGTTTCAGCTCTTGGATCATCTCATATGCTCCGTGTTGCTCAAAACGCTTTTGGAGCCCCGGTTCTAAACTGTAAAGCATGCCGCACTGAACAAGGGAGTAATCATCGCAACGAGAATGCCAAGCGTTCGTAACGTCTTGTTCTGCTGGGAGAAGGGGTGGGTCGCCTAGCGGTGCATCAAGGACATACAGTTTCTTGGAAGCTATGAGGATGATCCTCAAGCCACGGACCCAGTCCGCATAGTTGCTTCCATCATCTTTCATCTTGGTTTTTTCTTGGAACGCGTTGAAATTGAGGTTGACATTTGCGTTGGCCATTGGATCTACAATATAGATATTAAAGGCAATTTTAGACTAAGTTCATGATAATTAAGTTCACATAATCATATTATTCAATGAACTCCCACTTAGATAGACATCTCTCTAGTCATCCAAGTGATACATGATCCATGTCAACTAGCCCATGTCCGATCATCACGTGAGACGGACTAGCCATCCATGGTGAACATGTTCATGTTGATCGTATCTTCTATACGACTCATGTTTGACCTTTCAGTCTTCTGTGTTCCGAGGCCATGTCTGTACATGCTAGGCTCGTCAAGTCAACCTAAGTGTTTCGCGTGTGTAAATCTGGCTTACACCCGTTGTATGCGAACGTTAGAACCTATCACACCCGATCATCATGTAGTGCTTCGGAAGAACTATCCTTAGCAACGGTGCACAGTTAGGGTGAACACTTCTCTTGAAATTTTATTGAGAGATCATCTTATTTACTACCGTCATTCTAAGCAAATAAGATGTAAACATGATAAACATCACATGCAATCAATATAGTGACATGATATGGCCAATATCATCTTGCTCCTATGATCTCCATCTTCGGGGCACGATGATCATCATTGTCATCGGCACGACACCATGATCTCCATCATCATGATCTCCATCATTGTGTCTTCATGAAGTTGTCTCGCCAACTATTACTTCTACTACTATGGCTAACGCTTAGCAATAAAGTAAAGTAATTACATGGCGTTTATGATTGACACGCAGGTCATACAATAATATAAGACAACTCCTATGGCTCCTGCCGGTTGTCATAGTCATCGACATGCAAGTCGTGAACCCTATTACAAGAACATGATCAATCTCATACATCACAATGCATCACATCACATCCTTCTGGCCATATCACATCACAAGGCATATGCTGCAAAAACAAGTTAGACGTCCTCTAATTTGTAGTTGCAAGTTTTTACGTGGTTGCTATAGGATTCTAGCAAGAACGTTTCTTACCTATGCCCAAAACCACAACGTGATATGCCAATTGCTATTTACCCTTCATAAGGACCCTTTTCATCATATCCAATCCGACTAAGGTGGGAGAGATAGACACCCGCTAGCCACCTTATGCAACTAGTGCATGTCAGGCGGTGGAACCGGTCTCACGTAAGCGTACGTGTAAGGTTGGTCCGGGCCGCTTCATCCCACAATACTGTCAAATCAAGATAAGACTAGTAACGGCAAGAATATTAAAAAAATCGACGCCCACAACTGCTTTGTGTTCTACTCGTGCATAGATTCTACACATAGACCTAGCTCATGATGCCACTGTTGGGAGACGTAGTAGTAAATCAAAATTTTCCTACGTGTCACCAAGATCTATCTATGGAGAAACCAGCAAACGAGCGGGGAGAGATTGGATCTTCATCCCTTTGAAGATCGCTAAGCGGAAGCGTTGCTAGAACGCGGTTGATGGAGTCGTACTCGCTGCGATTCAGATGGCGGTAGATCCGATCAAGTGCCGAACGGACGGCACCTCCGCGTTCAACACACGTGCAGCTCGGTGACGTCCCCTACGCCTTGATCCAGCAAGGAGGGAGGAGAGGTTGAGGGAGAGCTCCGACAACACGACGGCATGGTGGCGGTGGAGCTGCGTGGTACTCCGACAGAGCTTCGCTAAGCACTACGGAGAAACGAGGAGAGGGAGGAGTAGGGCTGCACCAGGGAGGAGATGAACTCGTGTGTTGTGCAGCCCCAAATACCTCCACTATATATAGGAGGAGGGGAGGAGAGGTGCTGTGCCCGAGGGTTCCACCCTAGGGGTGGCGGCAGCCTCCAGAAGCCCATCTGGCCGGCGGCCAGGGCAGGGAGAGGTGGAGGCGCCCTAGGGTGGGCCTTAAGGCCCATCTAAGCCTAGGGTTTGCCCCCTCCACCCTTGCTGCGCCTTGGGCTGGGGGGGGAGGCGCACCAGCCCACCTAGGGGCTGGCTCCCTCCCACTCCTGGCCCATGGAACCTTCTGGGGCAGGTGGGCCCACTTGGTGGACCCCCGGAACCCTTCCGGTGGTCCCGGTACACTACCGAAGACACCCGGAACACTTCCGGTATCCAAAACCTCACTTCCTATATATCAATCTTCGTCTCCGGACCATTTCGGGACTCCTCATGACGTCCGGGATCTAATCCGGGACTCCGAACAACCTTCGGTAACCACGTACACTATTTCCCTATAACCCTAGCGTCATCGAACCTTAAGTGTGTAGACCCTACGGGTTCGGGAGACACGTAGACATGACCGAGACACCTCTCTGGTCAATAACCAACAGCGGAATCTGGATACCCATGTTGGCTCCCACGTACTCCATGATGATCTCATCGGATGAACCACGATGTCAAGGATTCAATCAATCCCGTATACAATTCCCTTTGTCTATCGGTATGGAACTTGCCCGAGATTCGATCGTCGGTATCCCCATACCTTGTTCAATCTCGTTACCGGCAAGTCTCTTTACTCGTTCCGTAATACATCATCCTGTGACTAACTCCTTAGTCACATTGAGCTCATAATGGTGATGTCTTACCGAGTGGGCCCAGAGATACCTCTCCGTCACACGGAGTGACAAATCCCAGTCTCGATTCGTGTCAACCCAACAGACACTTTTGGAGATACCCGTAGCGTACCTTTATAGCCACCCAGTTACGTTGTGACGTTTGGCACACCCAAATCATTCCTACGGTATCCGGGAGTTACACAATCTCATGGTCTAAGGAAACGACACTTGACATTGAAAAGCTTTAGCAAACGAACTACACGATCTTGTGCTATGCTTAGGATTGGGTCTTGTCCATCACATCATTCTCCTAATGATGTGATCCCGTTATCAATGACATCCAATGTCCATGGTCATGAAACCGTGACCATCTATTGATCAATGAGCTAGCCAACTAGAGGATCACTAGGGACACGTTGTGCTCTATGTATTCACACATGTATTACGGTTTCTGGTTAACACAATTATAGCATGAACAACAGACAATTATCATGAACTAGGAAATACAATAATAACCATTTTATTATTGCCTCTAGGGCATATTTCCAACATGTAGATCCATTCTCCCTCTCGTAGTTGTTGATCTTCATAGATAGTTCGTGGGTGTTCGTAGGAAATTATTGTTTCCCATGCAACGTTCCCCAATAGTGGCATCTTTAGCTAGGTCTATGCATAGATAACATGCACAAGTAGAATACAAAATAGTTTGTGGGCGTTGATATTCAGATTTCTTACTTCCTTAGTCTTATCTTGATTCGGCGGTATTGTGGGATGAAGTGGCTCGGACTAACTTTTCTCGTCCATGTACAAGAGACCCGTTCCACCGACTGACATGCAAATTGATGCATAAAGATGTCTGGCGGGTGTCTGTCCCTCCCACTTTAGTTGAATCGGATTCGACCGAGGAAGTCCTTGTAGAAGGTTAAAACGCAATTGAATATCACTGTTGTGGTTTTGCGTTGGTAAGAATCATTCTTGCTAGATACCCATAGTAGCCACATAAAACATGCAACAAAAATTTAGAGGACATCTAACTTGTTTTTGCAGGGTATGTTGTGATATGGTATGGCCAAAGTAATGATGAAATATATTTGATGTATGCGATGATCATGTTTTCTAATAGTTTATATCGACTTGCCTGTCGATGCTTACGACAACCGCAAAGAGCCATAGGGTTTTCTTTAATTATTGTATGACCCGCGTGTCAATCATTAAGCGCTATGTAATGCTTTACTTTATCGCTAAACGGTAGCAAGAGTAGTAGAAGCATGGTTGGTGCTATAACCCCTATGGTAGCACAATGATGGAGATCATGATGATGGAGATCATGGTGTCATGCCGGGGATGATGGAGATCATGCCGGTGCTTTGGAGATGGAGATCAAAAGCACAAGTTCATGGCCATATCATGTCACTTATGATTCACATGTGATGTTAATACTTTTATGCATCTTATTGTGCTTACGACGATGATAGCATTATAAGGTGATCCCTCCCTAAAATTTCAAGATAAAGTTGTGTTCTCCCTGAGTGTGCACCGTTACAAAAGTTCGTCGTTTCGAAGCACAACATGATGATCGTGTGTGATAGACTCTATGTTCACATACAACGGGTGCAAGCCAGTTTTGCACATGCGAAACACTTGGGTTAAACTTGACGAGCCTAGCATGTACAGACATGGCCTGGGAACACAAGAGACCGAAAGGTTGAACCTGAGTCATATAGTAGATATGATTAACATGGAGATGTTCACCATTGAAACCACCTTATATCGCATGATGATCGGACTTGGGTTGGTGAATTTGGATCATGTAGCACTTGGATGACCGGAGGGACGTTATTTTGCGTGGGAGTTTTAAGTAATATGATTAACTAAATTCATTACCGTGAACATAGTCTAAGTTGTCTTTGCAAATTATGTTGTAGATCAATAGCTCGCGCTATAGCTCCCCTATATTTTGATACGTTCATAGAGAAAAATAGAGTTGAATGATGATGGTAGCAATAATGCGGACTAGGTCCGTGATCTGAGGATTGTCCTCATTGCTCCATAGAAGGCTTATGTCCTTGATGCAGAGCTCAGTGCGCCACCCCCTCAAGAGTTGTTGGTACATGTTGTGAATAGTTTGAACATCATGGAACATATGGGATGTTCTAAGAGCTGAAATTGGGATCTCAGGATCGTGCCCGTGTTGAGAGATATGAGATCTCCAACAATATTCTTCGCCTACAAGATGAAGGAGAATAGCTCAATCGGTGAGCATGTGTTTAAATTGTCTGGGTGCTACAATCGCTTGAATCAAGTGGGACTTGATCTTCCACATAAGATACTGATAAATATAGTTCTCCAAGTCACTGCCACAAAGCTACTAGAGCTTCGTGATGAACTATAAACATGCCAGGGATGGATAAGATGATCCCTGGGCTATTCGCGATGTTCGACACCGCGAAGGTAGAAATCAAGAAGGAGCTTCAAATGTTGATGGTTAGTAAAACCACTATTTTCGAGAAGGGCAAGAGCAAGAAGGGAAACTTGATGAATTGCAAGACCGTTGCTGCTCTAGTGAAGAAACCCAAGGTTAAACCCAAACACTAGATTAAGTTCTTCTATTATGAGGAGAACGGTCACTGAGGTGGAACTACCCTAGATACTTGGAAGAAAAGAAGGCTGGCAACGTCAACATAAGTATATTTGATATACGTGTTATTGATGTGTACCTTAATAGTACTCCTAGTAGGACATGGGTATTAGATACCGGTTCAGTTACTAATATTGGTAACTCGAAATAAAAGCTACAGAATAAATAGAGACTAATTAAGGGTGAGGTGACGATGTGTGTCGGAAGTGTTTCCAAGGTTGATGTGATCACCATCGCACACTGCCTCTACCTTCGGGATTAGTGTTAAACCTTGATAAAAAATTGGTGTTTGCGTTGAGCATGAACATGACTATATCATGTTTATTGCAATACAGTTATTCATTAAAGTCAGAGAATAATGGTTATTCTGTTTACATGAATAATGCCTTCAATGGTCATGCACCCAATGTGAATGGTTTATTGAATCTCGATCGTAGTGATACACATGTTCATAATATTGATGCCAAAAAGATGCAATGTTAATAATAATAGTACCACATACATGTGGCACTGCAACTAAGGTCTTACTGGTATAAAGCGCATGAAGAAACTCCATGCCGATGGATCTTTGGACTCACTCGATTTCGAATGGTTGAGACATGCAGACCATGCCTCATGGGCAAGATGACTTAGACCGCGTTTTTGATATGATGGAGTGGGCAAGAGACTTATTAGAAATGATACATGTTGATGTATGTGGTCCAATGAGTGTCAAAGCGTGCGGTGGATATCATTATTTTCTTACCTCCACTGATGATTTGAGTAGGTACGAGTATATTTACTTACTAAAACACAAGTCTGAAATGTTTGGAAAGTTCAAGCAAATTCTACATTGGGCATTTTGCTAAGTTTGCACATTTGGATTCTCATTGGCATGTGGATGAACATTTGTCAGAAGTATTCACTCGCTCTCCTCTGGCTATTAAATCCAAGGTCAAGTTCACATCTTGTGATCATCGCATGAACTCGCAGGCAGAATTAAACAAGTTTAAGTTAGTTCATTTGGCCTCCATGAATTTCTCTGATCGACATACCGCTAAAGCTTCATCCTTAATCCTAGGTTTCTCAAGTTCAAATTCCAATCAGCAATCAATGTCCCCGGTTATTGCTCCAGTAATGGTTAATTGTCCTAATTATGCGCCTAGTATGATTACCAATAATGTGGAGGAATCATCAATGACTGAGAATTTACAACACTTTCTTATTCGGGGGGAAAAGTAGGAGAGTATGGAGGCTACTTACATTTATTTGGGCTCCATTAAATGCCTTATTGAAGCGCCATACCCGTCACCTCTGCAAGGTTTTCTCAATTCGGCTTTTTAATATGCTTCGCCCCATGCCGAATGACCTCCTTTCCTTAGTACTAAGGATAAGTGTGACCTTACCCATGCCAATTACGGTGTAGACTAAATCTCCGATCTTGCCAAGAATTGGGCCACTCTTTGTGCTAAATGTCTTCAATGGGGGCACAAACAGATATTCTGCCCTTCTCGGGTTATTTGTATCCTTTGTTCTACTCCTGGTCATAAAGCCCATGATTGCACCTTCCTCACGAGTTCATTAGCCTTTATTGACATGGTCAATCACCTAACTCTTAGCAGTCAAAACAGTCAACCAGATTTTATGCTGACTGCCCCCAACTTGGACATCCATTCAAAACAACATGACACTGTCCGTTGTAAAATCTGTGGCTGGTATGGACATGTGGACACATTCTGTACAAAGGCAAGAGGAAATGTGTCCCAAAAATTAGGCAAACTGCCAAGTTTACCCCGGATACTCCAAATTCTGTAACATCCCAAAAATTCCATTTTTGGAATGTTATGAAACATAGCTATGCATCATCAAAACATTGTTTGAATGAAATGAATTGTTGAAGTTCTTCTTTTGGATTTCTAAAAGGCCACTTTCATTTTTCTATTTACTTGTTTCTCCTACTTTGAAAACCCTGGAAATATTCATAAAAAGAGAGGAGTAACATGACAATCCACACCAGGGACATCTTTGTGAAATATTTAAACAATAAAACCAGGGGGTTATTTGAAAATTTATTGCAAAAGAATTTAAAATCAATTTAGGCATTTTTCTGAAAATAATTGTTTTCAAAGTAGTCATTTTGGTCATGGAAAAACGTTCATTCAATAGCATTTATTCCCCTGATCAATTTGGTATATATATCTTCAATGGTTGGAAATGTTTTGAATGCCTTAATGGGATTTTAATTCTCTGGAAAATAGAAAAGGAAACGAATTTAACATTTTAGTAAGGAAACTGGCCGGCCCACAGCCTTAACTCCCCGAAATCGCTCCGGATCGGTCACCAAAGCTGCTGACGCCGCTCTCTCCCTTATTAACAAGCGGACACCATCGCCCGACCGCGCCATCATAGCGCTCATTTCCTTCCCCGCGCTCCTGACCTCGCCGGAGATCCCTCCTGCGCCGGATCTCCCTCCCCCTTCCTTTTCCCGACCCCGCGAGGCCCCTATATAAAGCCCTGCCCTTGCCACATTCCATCCCCCCGAAAACCCCACTCCCCTCGCTAGAACGTCGCCCCCCACACCTCGCCGGAGTTCGGCACCCCATCGAAGCTCTCCGAGCTCGTGACCGTCGCCCCCTTCACTCCACACCCCACCGTCGCCACCAATCATCACCGGAGGCTCGCCGCAGTCATTTGGACACTTCGGACGCCACCCTCGACCACCGCAACGCCATCCCCGACCACCTCTGACGCTCCGCCGCCGTCGACATCGCCGGAGACCACGACCTCCTCCTTTGTAAGCCACCGCCCCCTCCGTAGCCGTTGGATCTGGATCAACGATCCAGATTAGAAGTTTTAAATGCCGAAACATTTTCTTCTAGCGTTCGGTTGCCTGCCCGCAAACACCCGCACGTACACGGCCTCGGCTAATCACCGCATGCCACGTAGCCCCGAACCGTTAGGTAAAAATTTTCTTTTTCTGTTTCTGTTTTAGAAAACAGTCGGGTTTCTGTTTTTATTTTTGTTATATCTTTTAACATATTTAGAGTTTTTGATTGATTCTTTTTGTAACATGTCATCAATTTCTTGTAGTTTCGGTCCGTAGTCTTAGTTTTCAAATTTGAACTTGTAAATTTGAATTTTGTTAAATTTGAGCAAATCACTAAAACTTGAATAACTTGAGTTTAGAAATTTATTTTTGAGTGATTCTTTTTGCCACTGCATCGTAATAGTTAGGCCTATCATCTAGCACTGTCTGAGAATTTTGAGGATATTTTAGATTAGGGTTTTTAGTCACAAAAGATTCTGTTTAGTTTCTTCTTAGTGCTTATTTGTATTCTTTTATTCTAGTTTATTTTGATTTTTGTTTTGGTTTAAATTTTTATTATAGTTTCTTTAGTTCTGTTGTTCAACATTAGGTGAATTATTTTCTGATAATAAAAATATTTTAATTTGTTTTGTGCTCTAGTTTAATTAGGTAAACCTTGTTTTCACCATTAGTATTGTTTATAAAAATGTTTTGTAGTAATCCTTTTTGCAAAAAAAATTTATAATGAAATACTTCCTGTTTTCTAATAAAAAATTGTATTTACTTTATGTTATCTATTGGTTAATAGCTGACAAACAAATTTTTGTCTTATTATGACTTAGTAGAAAGTTTGCCACCAAAACTTTTAGAGTCTTCTACTTTATTTTGGTTTCTTTCTTTTAATTTTGCTATTGATTGTTGTTGTATTATTAGTTACCTTGCTGTTGAGTGAACTATATAGTAGTTATGCTTATTGTGTGCTTTGTGTGATTCGTTAGATCATTCGGAGTGCAAAGCTTGTTATCTAGAGTCACTTGAGTACGAGGATCGTCAGCAAGGTAAGTCACTTTGATCTTATTTATCCATGTTTTTATTGCATTAGTTCTACCATCTCCCCAAATTGCATGAAAAGTAGGTAATTGGAAACTTGGTTACTTGATGTAGTATCATGTGATAGGCACCCCTCAAGCCTTTTGACACTTTGGCCTCGGGAAACGTTGGTTTAATTTTGCTATGCTATTAGTAGACGGGGTTGGTTGTGTGATTCATGAGAGTTGTGAGATAATAATTACAAGACCTACATGATGATCAAGACTTCAAGACTCCAAGTTTTCAACATACCTATGGGTGGATGATGGTTGAACGGTGCCCTAGAGAATCCAGTGGTTAGCTTAGGTGTTGCTGCAGAAGTGCCAGTATTCACGCGGAAAAGTCCACCCAGGAATAAAGAAATGGATGGATGCTACAAGACCCAAGGCTTACCTGCACAGCCACACGCCATTATTGGCGTGGCTTGGTTGGATATTGTGGTGACCCTGGACAGGCGGTGCTACGAGATGTAGAAGAACGGTAGGAAAGGATGGGCACCAACAGATTCCCAGGGAAACCCTTTAGAAGACCATGTTTTGGTCATCCGTTTCTCAAACATCATGCAATGCGAGAAATTCAACGGAGGCGATCAAATCTTGTGGGGAATGTGTGCAAAACTCTGCAGAGTACCCAAACCTAATCGATTAGCCGTGTCCACGGTCATGGACAACTTGAGCCAAAGGAACTGAAACTATCTAGAATTCTCAACACAAAGTATTATACTTAGGTGGGTATTAATGACAACTTGGGTATGAGAATTTGTTGGTGGAACCATCTCATTAATCAACCAACGATGTAGTAATAACTTTTGCTTTGCCCTCTCTTGTTGTGGGAAAAATTGGCTTTATGCAAAACTTACTACCCCACCTGCCATATATGCATATAGAGTATATGATTATTTTACCCCTTTTGTGACATTGCCGACATATTCAATATGCTGACCTACACGGCTGCAACCTATCATGTTGCAGAGTACTTTTCCGACCAGGAGTGAGGATACGCTCTACGCTCGGTGAGATGCCCTTGGAGTCAGATGGACTCAACTACCTTTGAAGCTTCCGCAAGACCTTGGTTTAGTTTATCTCATGAGTTTGCCTTCAGCCACTTTATTATAATCTTTATTGTAATAAAGAACTCGATATGAGATTTCGATTAATAAAGCTGTGTGATTTCCCTTTGATACATATACATTTATGTACCATGTGTGTACCAGCATGATCTTGGGATGGTACGGAAACACCGGAGATTCGACCTTTCAGGTCGGGTCGCTACAGAAATGGTATCAGAGCACACGCTGACCATAGGACGTAACCTCTCGGATAGGAAAAACCTTAGGATTTTTTTTCTTTTCTCCTGTCTTTAAAATTCTTATATTCTCATCTGTTCATTTCTGACTTCCCTCCGATTTATTTCAACCTTTCTAGATGGCCACCTTCACCCCAGTTTTGTTCATGGAGTTTTGCCAGCCTGACGTGACGATGCCCTTTGGCAAAGAGATGGTGAAGATCGTCAGGGACGTAAGGATCGCTTTGTCAAGCATCACCGGAACTCCTATCATGTCTTTTACACAAGACGGTCGCTACAAGATCGAGGTGCACATCCCCGGAAAGACCTTTGGAAATCGTGAAGAACCCATCGACTTCAAGTTTGTGGCACCCAGCTGGATTCTTGGGAGGGACATGGCGATTCACCGTGCCCTCGGACATATTTAGGAGGAATACAGGGGTGGTCCCATTTTGCCAGGACTCAGCATGGTTTGTCACAGGGATGCCAATGGAAATATCATAAACACCCCCACTGAAGACTCCACCATTTCCCATATCCAGACTATGAAGACTCACATCAGGACTTTGGAGCTTCAGGTATGCACAGACACGAAGACGATCAAGAGGCTGATGAACCGCGAGCTTGACCTCGAGGCTGACCTATGGGAAGCCAAGTACGTGCATGAGCATGAAGTGAAAGACTTCTTCGAGAGGATCGATAAGCTGAACACTCGCATTGCAAATCTTGAGGAACAGTAGGACATGGGAGAAAATCTTCACCCAGAAGGAGACATGGCTCCCTTGATCAGCAATGATGATGACTATGAGGAAAGCGCCGCCGGAGGAGGCCACATTACCATGGAACTTTGAGGAGAATTTTATCAATGCTCTCCATGTATCTTTTATTTCATCGTTAACATGTAGGCCGATGTTTAGTTTTATTTGGAGACTTGTATCTCGATTTTTGAACCTTGAGTTGAATAAATGAATGAGTGTTTGGTGTGATATGTTTGTTGCATTGCATATGGGTAGTGAAATTTTCCTCTAGGCCCTTGTTCTATTCTAATTCTCACCTCACTAAAATAGCAAGATGCCTCCGCGACATGAGCCCGACTTCACCTTCCTGCCGGAACTCACACAACTTCTCCAGCAGCAGAATGCCCTGATGCAGCTGTTGATCCAAAACCAGACCAACAACCACAAAAACCACCCTCCACCTCAGCGTGACAACCTCACCCGTTTTCTGAGGCTGATCCCACCAACTTTCTCTAGCAACACTAAGCCCATTGTCTCAGATGATTGGCTCCGCAAGATGGAGAGGGAACTCATCATCGCTGGATGCACTAAGGCTGAAAAAGTGCGCTTTGCCACCCATCAATTGGAGGGACCATCCACTTCATGGTGGGAGAACTACACCACCACCTACCCCATTGCTGATGTGACTTGGGAGCAGTTCAAGCTAGCTTTCCGCACCGCACATATCTCAGTTGGATCCATGAGTCTGAAGAAGCATGAGTTTCGCAACTTACGCTAGGGGAACCGCTCCTTGGCCCAGTATGTGGATGAATTCAGCATGTTGACTCGTTATGCACCAGGAGATGTGGCCGATGATGCAGCCAATCAGGAGAAGTTCCTGGAAGGAAACAACGACGAGTTGAGCGTGCAGCTGATGGTGGCTACTTTCAACAACTACTAGGAGCTGGTAGACAAGGCCCTCATCTTGGAAGGGAAGCACCAACGAATTGAAAACCGCAAGAGGAAGTATGGACAAGGGAAGTATAACTCTGGAGCTCAACAGAAGCCCCGCTACTCCCCGTACTCAGGGAATACCGGATCAGGGACCGGTAAGTATGGAGGACACACTCATCACATGCACAACCATGGAGGCCAAAACCATGGAGGAAATGGTAATAATCGTCCCAACAATGGCAATTTCAAGAATGGAAATGGAAGTGGGAATGGCAACCAGCACCGTCCGCTCCAGCTCAGAAGAACTTAACCATATCACCTGCTTCAAGTGCCAGAAGACAGGGTACTATGCCACTTAAATGTCCCCAGAACAAGCAGGGATATGGAAACAGCAACAACAACGGCAACTCATCAGCTAAGAAGCCAATTCCTTTTCGCCGTGCTCAGGTGAACCACATTGATGTGGAGGAAGTCTATGATCAGCCCGAGACTGTGGTTGGTAAGTTTTTATTGCATTCACATCCAGTTATGGTGCTTTTTGATTCTGGTGCAACTCATTCATTCATATCAAGGGTAGTTCTGGAAAAGTATTGTTTACCCACCAAAACCCTTTGTCAGCCCATTAAGGTCAATTCCCTAGGAGGTATGATGATGGAAGGGATAAGATGCCACACATTGAAGTTCAATATAGGAAACCATGTTTTCCCCACTGACCTCATCGTCTTAGAATCCCAGGGATTAGATGTAATCCTAGGCATGGATTGGATGACCAAGTATGAAGTAAACCTTGATTGCCCCAGCAAGTCTATTTTGCTCACCACCCCAGAGAACAAGAGGATTAAGTATGTATCCCGACGTAGCCAGAAGAGTACTCGGTTAAATTCCTTCAAAGGAGTTGTTCAGGAGGAAGTGCTAGTGGTACAAGACTTTGCAGATGTATTCCCAGAGGAACTACCAGGCATGCCACCAGATAGAGAGATTGAGTTTCTGATAGAGTTACTACCGGGAACAGCCCCAATTTCCAAGAAACCATATCGGATGCCCGCAAATGATTTGGAAGAAATCAAGAAGCATATTAAGGAGTTATTGGACAAAGGGTATATTCGCCCAAGTTCTTCACCTTGGGGAGCCCCAGTTCTTTTGGTGGAGAAGAAGCATAAAACCTTGAGGATGGTAGTCGATTATCATGCATTGAACGAAGTGACTATCAAGAACAAGTACCCTCTGCTGATGATTAATGACTTGTTTGATCAACTAGTGGGAGCCAAAGTATTCTCTAGGATCGATCTTTGATCAGGGTATCATCAATTGAAAATTCATGAACAAGATATACCCAAAATAGCCTTCACCACAAGGTATGGCTTATATGAGTATACAGTCATGTCTTTTGGTTTGACTAATGCTCCTGCGTACTTCATGAATATGATGAACAAAGTGTTTATGGAATATCTAGACAAGTTTTTCGTGGTGTTCATCGTTGACATTTTGATATTCTCTAAGAGCGAGGAAGAACACAAGGAACACTTGCGTTTAGTTATGGAGAAGCCTAGAGAGCATCAGTTATATTCCAAGTTCAGTAAATGTGAATTCTGGCTGTCGGAAGTCGGATTCCTTGGACATGTTATTTCTGGAGATGGAATAGCAGTGGACCCCACTAAGGTTGAAGCAGTCACCGAACGGAAGTCACCCACCTAAGTTAAGGAGATCCGTAGTTTTCTTGGACTTGCCGGATATTACCGGAGGTTCATTGAGAATTTCTCAAAGATTGCCAAACCCATGACAGAATTGTTGAAGAAAGAGTCTAAGTATATTTGGACCGAGTAATGTGAGGCCAGTTTCCAGGAGTTGAAGAAACGTTTGGTCATAGCCCAAGTGTTGATTTTGCCAAATGTTCGGCAGGACTTCCAGGTTTATTGTGATGCTTTGCGTCAAGGACTTGGAGGAGTACTCATGCAGGAGGGAAAAGTTGTAGCCTATGCATCCAGATAGCTATGAACTCATGAGTTGAAGTATGCCACCCATGATTTGGAGCTAGCAGCCGTAGTGCACGCACTCAAGACATGGAGACATTTCCTGACCGGAAATAGTTGTGATGTTTACACTGATAATAAAATCCTGAAGTATATCTTCACACAGAAGGAGTTGAACCTCAGACAGAGGAGATCGCTAGAGTTAATCAAGGACTATGACATGAGATTGCATTATCATCCAGGAAAGGCAAATGTTGTAGCAGATGCTTTGACTCAGAAGAGTTATGTGAACACAGTCATAGCGGGAGGACTACCCTGGAGTTAGTCGATGATCTCAGAGAGCTCCGGCTAGAGATAGTTCCAAAAGGATATGTTGCCACACTAGAGATCCAGTCCACCTTGACCGAAATATTTCGTGAAGCCCAGAAATCGGACAAGGAGATAGCTGAGATAAAGCAGAGAATGATGGATGGAAAAGCTAAAGGCTTTCGTGAAGATGAACAAGGAACTCTGTGGTTTGAGGACCGAATCTATGTGCCCAATGACCCAGAGCTCCGGAAGTTGATACTTCAAGAAGCACACGATTCACCATACTCGATACACCTAGGCAACACCAAGATGTACGTGGATTTAAAGGAAAGTTACTGGTGGACAGGTATGAAGAAGGATATTGCCGAAGATGTTGCGGTATGTGATGTTTGTCAGCGAGAAAAGGCGGAACATCAGAAACCAGCAGGGTTACTCCAACCTTTGCCGATACCTGAGTGGAAATGGGATAAGCTTGGTATGGACTTCATCACAGGATTACCCAGGACCCGTTCAGGTTATGATTCCATCTGGGTAGTGGTCGATCGCTTGACCAAGGTGGCTCATTTCATTCTAGTGAAGACCACCTATACCAGTGGTAAGTTAGCCAAGATATATATGACCAGGATCGTATGTATGCATGGAGTTCCGAGGAGTATCATGTCAGATAGAGGAACACAATTTACCTCAAAGTTTTGGCATCAGTTACATGAAACTTAGGGTACAAGGATGGAATTCAGTATATCTTTTCATCCACAGACCGATGGACAGACTGAGAGAGTTAACCAGATTCTATAGGACATGTTGAGAGCTTGTGCGCTAGACTATGGGTCTAGTTGGGATGACAACTTACCTTACGCAGAGTTCTCGTACAACAATAGTTATCAAACGAGTCCGAAGATGGCCCCTTTCTAAGCTTTATACGGAAGGAGGTGCAGAACACCATTGATGTGGGATGGTGTTGGAGACCGAAAGCTTTTTTGTCCCGATCTTATCCGAGATTCTGAAGAAAAGGTCAAACTGATTCGAGACTGACTCAAGATAGCCCAATCCGGGCAGAAGAGCTATGCTGACAGCAAACACAAGGAAGTGACGTATGAAGTGAGAGACCGAGCATACCTTCATGTGTCCCCAGTTCGAGGAATAAAGAGGTTTGGTGTTAAAGGAAAGTTAGCACCCAGATTCATAGGCCCCTACAAAATTCTTGAACGTAGAGGCGAAGTTGCATACAAGCTAGAATTATCGGAAGGATTATCTGGAGTTCATGACGTTTTCCATGTTTCTCAGCTGAACAAATGCCACGCTGAGATGGCTGATATTCCTTTGAGAGACACAGTGCCCTTAGAGGCCATACAGCTGAACAGTGATCTGACTTACGAGGAGAAGCCTGTCAGAATCCTCGAGACTACCAATAGAGTTACCTATAGCAAGACCATCAAGTTTTGTAAGGTTCTGTGGAGTCACCACACCAAGGAAGAAGCCACCTGGGAACGCAAAGAAGATCTTCCTCGAGACCACCCTCACCTATTTTCTAGCCAACCCGAATCTCGAGGGCGAGATTCACCTTAAGGTGGGTTAGTTTGTAACATCCCAAAAATTCCATTTTTGGAATGTTATGAAATATAGCTATGCATCATCAAAACATTGTTTGAATGAAATGGATTGTTGAAGTTCTTCTTTTGGATATCTACAAGGCCACTATCATTTTTCTATTTACTTGTTTATCCTACTTTGAAAACCCGGGAAATATTCATCAAAAGAGAGGAGTAACATGACACTCCACACCAGGGATATCTTTGTGAAATATTTGAACAATCAAACCAGGCGGTTATTTGAAAATTTATTGCAAACGAATTTAAAATCAATTTAGGCATTTTTCTAAAAATATTTTTTTAAAGTATTCATTTTGGTCGTGGAAAAATGTTCATTAAATAGCATTTATTCCCCTGATCAATTTGATATATATCTTCGATGGTTGGAAATGTTCTGAATGCCTTAATGAGATTTTAATTCTCTGGAAAATAGAAAAGGAAACGAAATTAACGTTTGAGTAAAGAAACCGGCCGGCCCACAGCCTTAACTCCCCGAAATTGCTCTGGATCGGTCACCGAAGCCTTAAAGCCGCCCTCTCCCTCATTGACAAGCGAACCCCACCGCCCGACCGTGCCATCACCGTGCTCATCTCCCTCCCCACGCTCCCGACCTCACCGGAGATCCCTCCGGCGCCGGATCTCCCTCCCCCTTCCTTTTTCCTGACCCCGCGAGGCCCCTATATAAAGCCCTACCCTCGCCGCACTCCATCCCCCCGAAAACCCCACTTCCCTTGCTAGAACGTTGCCCCCCGCACCTCGCCGGAGTTTGGCACCCCACCGAAGCTCTCCGAGCTCGTGGTCGTCGCCCCCTTCATCCCGCACCTCACCGTCGCCACCAATCATCGCCGAAGGCTCTCCACAGTCATTTCGACCCTTCGGAAGCCACTCTCAACCACCGTGACACCATCCTCGACCACCTCTGATGCTCCGCCGCCATCGACATCGCCGGGGACCATGACCTCCTACTCTATAAGCCACCGCCCCCTCCGTAGCCGTTGGATCTGGATCAACGATCCAGATTAGAAGTTTTAAACACCGAAACGTTTTCTTCTAGCGTTCGGTCGCCCGCCCGCAAACACCCGCACATACACGGCCTCAGCCAATCACCCCATGCCACGTAGCCCCTAACCGCTAGGTAAAATTTTTCTTTTTCTGTTTCTGTTTTAGAAAACATAATGGTTTCTGTTTTTATTTCTGTTATATCTTTTAACATATTTAGAGTTTTTGATTGATTCCTTTTGTAACACGTCACACATTTCATGTAGTTTCTGTCTGTAGTATTAGTTTTCAAATTTGAAGTAGTAAATTTGAATTGTGTTAAATTTGAGAAAATCACTAAAACTTGAATAACTTGAGTTTAGAAATTTATTTTGAGTGATTCTTTTGGCCACTTCTTTGTAATAGTTAGGCCTATCATCGAGCCCTGTTTGAGAATTATTAGAATATTTTAGATTAGGGTTATTAGTAAACACATATTTTGTTTAGTTTCTTCTTAGTGCTTATTTGTATTTTTTTATTTTATTTTATTTTTATTTTTGTTTTGGTTTAACTTTTTATTGTAGTTTCTTTAGTTCTGTAGTTCAACATTAGGTGAATTATTTTCTGATAATAAAAATAGTTTAATTTGTTTTGTGCTCTAGTTTAATTAGGTAAACCTTGTTTTCACCATTAGTATTGTTTATAAAAATGTTTTGTAGTAATCCTTTTTGCACAAAATTTTTATAATGAAATACATCCTATTTTCTAACAAAAATTTTGTATTTACTTTCTGTTATCTATTGGTTAATTGCTAACAAACAAATTTTTGTCTTATTATGACTTAGTAGATAGTTTGCCACAAAAACTTTTAGAGTCTTCAACTTTGTTTTGGTTTCTTTCTTTTAATTTTGCTATTGATTGTTGTTGTATTATTAGTTACCTTGTTGTTGAGTGAAATGTATTGTGGTTATGCTTATTGTGTGCTTTGTTTGATTCGATAGATCATTCAGAGTGCGAAGCTTGTTATCTAGAGTCACTTGAGTACGAGGATCGTCAGCAAGGCAAGTCACTTCGATCATATTTATCCAGGTTTATATTGCATTAATTCTACCATCTTCCCAAATTGCATGCAAAGTAGGTAATTGGAAACTTGGTTACTTGATGTAGTGTCATGTGGTAGGCACCCCTCAACCCTTTTGACACTTTGGCCCCGGGAAAATTTGGTTTAATTTTGCTATGCTGTTAGTAGATGGGGTTGGTTGTGTGATTCATGAGAGTTGTGAGATAATAATTACAAGACCTACATGATGATCAAGACTTCAAGACTCCAAGTTTTCAACATACCTCTGGGTGGATGACGGTTGGACGGTGCCATGGAGAAGCCAGTGGTTAGCCCAGGTGTTGCTGGAGAAGTGCCAGTATTCACGCGGAAAGGTCCGCCCAGAAACAAAGAGATGGATGGATGCTTCAAGAACCAAGGCTTACCTGCACAGCCACAAGCCATTATGGGCTCTGCCTTGGTTGGATATCGTGGTGACCCTGGACAGGCGGTGCTACGAGATGTAGAACAATAGTAGGAAAGGATGGGCACCGACAGAGTCTCAGGGAAACCCTTTAGAAGACCATGTTTTGTTCATCCATTTCTCAAACACTCCGAAGTGCGAGAAAATCAACGGAGGCACTCAAATCTTGTGGGGAACGTGTGCAAAACTCTGCAGAGTACCCAAAGCTAATCGATTAGCCGTGTCCTCGGTCATGGACAACTTGAGCCAAAGGAACTGAAACTATCTGGAATTCTCAACACAAAGTATTATACTGAAGTGGGTATTAATGACAACTAGGTTATGAGAATTGGTTGGTGGAACCATCTCATTAATCAACCAACGATGTAGTAATAACTTTTGCTTTGCCCTCTCTTGTTGTAGGAGAAATTGGCTTTATGCAAAACTTACTACCCCACCCGCCATATATGCATATAGAGTATATGATTATTTTACCCCTTTTGTGACATTGCCGGCATATTCAATATGCTGACCTACACGGCTGCAACGTATCATGTTACAGAGTACTTTTTCAACCAGGAGTGAGGATACGCTCTATGCTCAGTGGGATGCCCTTGGAGTCAGATGGACTCAACTACCTTTGAAGCATCCGCAAGACCTTGGTTTAATTTATGTCATGAGTTGCCCTTCAGCCACTTTATTGTAATCTTTATTGTAATAAATAACTCGATATGAGATTTCGATTAATAAAGCTATGTGATTTCCCTTTGATATATATACATTGATGTACCGTGTGTGTACCAGCATGATCTTGGGATGGTACAGAAACACTAGAGATTCGACCTTTCAGGTCGGGTCGCTACAAATTCTAACTCTATCTCTTCTTCCAATGCCCTGCTACTCACCAAACCTCCCTTGCCTACTCCATCAACACCTCGAGGTATCGCGCCAATGGATAACTACCCGCTTAATGTTGTCCCTTCCTCCCACAAGGGATGTCCATTGAACCTAGGCCTGCTTTCCACGGCGGGATGGTGGTGTCTCCACCCCCCCGGTTCAATCATAGTTTCCTCGCCATTGCTGGGGAGCAGATTCCTCCTAGCTCATCTTTGCCAAGCTCTCCGAGACAACATCGAAGGTCTCTTGCATGAGGCTCAACTCTTCGCCACTAAGGTTAGAGACCACCCGTTTGGCATTGGCATCTTTAGATTTGTGGACTCATTCATTAGAGATTCGGTTGTGGGCACTACCTATAAAATAGATGATGATGAACTAGTAATTTCTTTTGTTCCTCACAATTCATCCATCAATATGAGGCACACTACCTATGGGCCAGAATTGTGGTTACTATATTTTGGCTTCCCTTACGATTATCAGATTGATCATTACATCAATAAATCAGTTCCTCGTATAACCCATGCCAAGATCATAGGTATGTGATGCTTAAGGTCAAGGTGATCCACATGAGACTCATCCCCAAGAGCTTTGTGGTTCGACAACTTGGAGGCATGCATGAATGCTAGACTGTTTAGGTTACTATTTTTCGCAGTAGTGATTCGAATGCTCATCTGCCCGAGGTTCCACCAGCTAGAGAAGAGCAGCCACCTCCTGATGGCAATCTGCATCCTCTATATGGCCTTGAGCTTACTGGTGAACAAATTTACCAGCAGCAAGTGCACAATTGGTTTGCACAGAGTGGAGCTCCCAATGCTATTCATGATGTTGCCGATGACAATGAGGACAACCTGGTTGATGTTGAGACTGATGAAACACCACCTAATGATGGATGGGGTGCTTGACCTGAACCCCCGACTCCTCAAGCTCCTCTCATACCCCCTGCAGTTGTCAACTTTCGAGTATGGCTCACTACTAATGGCTTACAAGTTAAGGATGGTATGGAAAAATCTGATAATACTGTTGACAGTCCTCGTGATGCTTGGAATGATTCGATCACCGTGGTTAACTCTTTTATTGATCTGCCCATGGTGAGTTCATCTGCACATACTGAATTTCACAACACATTCACTGATGCCCAGCCTTGTAACATCCCAAAATTTCATTTTGGAATGTTATGAAATATTGCTATGCTTCCTCATCACTTTGTTTGAATGAAATGAATGATTGAAGTGCTTCCTTTGAATTTCTAAAAGGCCATTTCAATTTTTCCATGTATTTGTTTCACCTATTTGAAAACCTTTGGTATTGTTGAAAGAAAGAGGGGAGTAACATGACACTCCACACCAAGAGTATCTTGGTGAAATATTTGAGCAATAAAACCAGGGGTTATTTGAAAGTTTATCTCAAAAGGATTTAAAATCAATTAGGCATTTTTTCTGATTTTTTTTAAAAAGATATTCAATATGACACAGGAAAAATGTTCATTAAATAGCATTTAATCCCCTGGTCATTTTGATATATACAATTCCTATGTTTGGAAATCATATGAATGCATTAAAGATGTTTTAAACGCTCTGTAAATAAATAAGGAAACGAATTAAACAGAAACGGGCCGGCCCATAGCCTTTATGACCCGAAATCAATCCGGGTCGGTCACCGATGCGCAGACAGCGCATCCCACCCTCAGTGATGTGCGGGACCCACCGTCTGACCGCGGCGGCAGCGCGCTCGTCTCCTTCACCGCGCCTCCGACGTCGCCAGCGATCCCTCCCCACAGATCTCGCCCCTCTCTCCCTCCCCGACCACCGCACCACCCCTATAAGAACCCCTGTCCCTCCGCTCTCCGTTCCACCTCGAAACCCCCTCTACCCTCGCCAGAACGCCACCACGCCACCTCGCCGGAGTTCTACCTCCACCCGAAACTCCCCGAGCACGAGGTCGCCTCCGTCGTCCCCAGCCCCGGCCGACGCCACCAATCGACGCTGGAGCTTCGCCGCCGTCGCCTGAGCACTTCGGACGCCACCCCCGACCACCGCACCGTAGTCTCCGACCACCTCCGACCTCCGGACGCCGTCAAACCTCGCCAGAACCCCGACCCCTCCTCTGTAAGCCGCCACCTCCACCTGCATCTGTTCGATCTAGATCCAACACGCTAGATTAGAAGTTTTATAAAACGAATTAATATGCACTAAGTTTCGGTCGTTCGCTCGCTAGATCCCGCACGCACACTCTCTCAACCAATCGCAGCATGCCACGTAGACCCTGTCCGTTCGATTAGATTCTTTTTCTTCTCTTTTCTGTTTTAGTAAACAAAATGTTTTCTATTTTTGTTTTAGTTGTATCTTTTAAAGTAATTAGTGTTTGTAATTGATTCTTTTTGCATTAGGTCACAAATTTCATGTAGTTTCATCCTATAGTCTTAGATTTCAAATTTGAACTTTTAAATTTGAATCTAACCAAATTTGCTTAAATTACTAAAATCTGTATAACTAGAGTTTAAAAATATATTTTTGAGTGAATCTTTTTGCCACTGTTTTGTATTAGTTAGACCTATCATCCTACAATGTTTGAGAATTTTTAGGATAAATTTGGTTAATATTTTTAACAAAAACATAATCTGTTTAGTCTTAATAGAGTTTAGTTAATTTGATTTTTGTTTAGTTTGAATCTGAGTTAGTTTAACTTTTGTTTATTGATTTCATTAGGTTCTGTTGATTCAACATTAGGTGTATTATTTTCTGTTAATCAAAATATTTTTTTTAATTTGTTTGGTGCTCTAGTTTGAATAGGTACATCATATTTTCACCTTTAGTATTGTTTAGAAAAAAGTTTTGTAGTAACTCTTTTTGCACAAAATTTTTATAATGAAATACTTTCTGTTTTCTAATAAAAATTTTGTATTTTTTTCTGTTATCTAAATGCCTAGTTGTTCATTTGACTTGTTATGTCTTAGTAGAGTTTTGACACCAAAAAATTTAGACTCTCATACTTTGAGTGATTCTTCCTTTTGATTGTGCTATTGTTTGTTGAAGTATTTGTTTACCTTGCTGTTGTATGAATTGTATTGTGTTTATGCTTATTGTGTGTTTTGTTTGATTCGTTAGATCATCCGGAGTGCGAAGCTTGTTATCTAGAGTCACATGAATACGAGGATCATCAGCAAGGCAAGTCACTTTGACCATGTATACCTATGTTTTTATTGCATTAGTTCTACCATCTCCCCAATTGCATGCAAAGTAGGTAATGTGGAAACTTGGTTACTTGTTGTAGTATCATGTGGTAGGTACCCCTCAACCTTTTGACACATTGGCCTCGGGAAACATTGATTTAATTTTGCTATGCTATTAGTAGACAGGGTTGGTTGTGTGATTCACGAGAGTTGTGAGTTAATAATTTCGAGACCTACAAGATGATCAAGTCTTCAAGACTCCGAGTTTTGAACATACCTCTGGGTGGACGATGGTTGAACGGCGCCCTGGAGAAACCAGTGGTTAGCCTAGATGTTGCTGGAGAAGTGCCAGTATTCATGCGGAAAGGTCCACCCAAGCACAAAGAGATGGATGGATGCTTCAAGACACAAGGCTTACCTGCACAGCCACAAGCCATTATGGGCTCTGGCTTGGTTGGATATCGTGGTCACCCTAGATAGGCGGTGCTACGAGATGTAGAAGAACGGTAGGAAAGGATGGGCACCGACAGTGTCTCGGGGAAACCCTTTAGAAGACCATGTTTTAGTCATCCGTTTCTCAAACACCCTGAAGTGCGAGAAAACCAACGGAGGCGATCAAATCTTGTGGGGAACGTGTGCAAAACTCTCAAGAGTACCCAAACCTAATCGATTAGCCGTGTCCATGGTCATGGACAGTTTGAGCAAAGGAACTGAAACTATTTGGAACTCTCAACACAATTAATTACATTGATGTGGGTATTAATGTCAACTTGGGTATGAGAATTGGTTGGTGGAACCATCTCATTAATCAACCAACATTGTAGTAATAATTTTCTGCCCTCTCTTGTTGTAGGAAAAAATTGTCTTTATGCAAAAACTTACTACCCCCCCCACCTGCAATTTATGCATATAGAATAGATGATTACTTTAGCCCCTCTTTTGTGACATTGCCGGCATATTCAATATGCTGACCTATACAGCTGCAACGTATCATGTTGCAGAGTACTTTTCCGACAAGGAGTGAGGATACGCTCTATGCTCGGTGAGATGCCTTGGAGTCAGATGGACTCAACTACCTTTGAAGCTTCCGCAAGATTAGTTATTCTCATGAGTTGGCTTTCAGCCACTTTATTGTAATTCTTATTGTAATAAAGGACTCGATATGAGATTTTTTCGATTATTAAAGCTGTGTGATTTCACTTTGATATATACATTGATGTTTAGTGTGTGTACCAGCATGATCTTGGGATGGTAGAGAAACACCGGAGATTCGACCTTTCAGGTCGGGTCTCTACAAGCCTAGCTCTATTCTCATCTCAGTGAACATATATAATAATGGGATTTCTTTCAATATGTCTTCTCAAGGGGAAGTTATGTCATCCATCCTGATTAATGACCTAATCCCTACAACACAGTTGAGAACACTGTTGTCAAGTTCCCTTCGACCTATCTTAGCTACTTATGGGACATGGAATTGTAGATATATCTGTTTTCTGATTGTTTCCAGGTAGATGTGGAAGTTATACAGGGGCCCTTTGGTATGATATTCAATACTACTAGGTCTTCCCAGGATTAGATATTAATGAGGCCTTCTTCGGTCATCATTGAAGAACTCTCTGAATATGCAGCTAATACTTTGGATAGAGTATCCTTGCCTATCTCACTACCCTATCATACTGATGAGATGATACATACACCATCCACTAAGCTCTCTGAAACTACCGATGATCCTGATGACAGCAACCAACCTTCTCCTGCTCACAAAGCTTTTCAAGTTCAGGTCGAATCACTTGCAGCTTCTGAACCTCCAACCATGGGTCGCACCAGAAAGATGAAAGAACCTTTGGATACTATTAACCTGTGCCGGAGTGCTAGAGCCAACAAGTATGATGGCTTCAGAGTTCCACAACCATCTGACAAGTATCCATACAAGTGCAAGGTTAAGTAGCGCACTGTGCCCTCGGCTCTCCAATCAGCCCCAACTGAGGATCGTTCCACTGCTGCTACTGAAGTGGTTGTCCCGCCTCCTATTCCTATCCCTATTATCCAGTCAGTGGGTACATAGTTGTGTGTTGTTCCAACGATAGAGCTTACCGTGGAGCCTCTTATGGCGCCAAAGGAGTACACCTCCTCCTCAACTTCAACGACTGTTGATCCTGCATCGACCTAAATGGCATTCGTCATCGCCCTAGGCTTCGCACGATCTTCTTTTATCGGATATTTTGCTATATTTTACTCCGCGCTACTAAACCTCTTGATATTTCTTCTTCAATAATGTTGCAAAAGTAGAACATATTATGTTGGAATATTCGCGGTCTAAATTCTGAGAAAAAACATTTGGCTTCATCCAATGCGATCACTTCTAGTGGATGCTCCATTATTCGTCTTCATGAATCAAAAATTCCTGACTTCGACCTACATAAATTGAAATCACTCTGCACGCAGTGCTTTGACAAGTTTGCATTCGTTCCCTTTGTGGGAGCATCAGGGGTATTGTCACAATATGGAATAGTGTGATATTCACTGCCAATGTTCTATTCACAGAACCCTTTTCCCTTGGGATTCGGTTTACATCCACACAATATTCACAATCTTGGACCCATGTTAACATATATGGGCCCTGTCAAGGTGAGCACAGAGAGACATTCACCAAATGGCTCTTTGAGGTTAATATACCCGACAAAGAGGACTACCTACTCTTGGGGGATTCCAACTATATACATGCTCCTGACAATCGTAACAAGCCGGGTGGAGACGCCCAAGATATGATGATCTTCAATTATTTCATCAGAGAACAAAGCCTAGTTGAAATCCCTATCAAAGGTCGATTGTACACATGGAGCAACATGAAATCTGACCCACTGCTTGAACAGATTGACTGGTTCCTAACAACCACAAACTGGACCACCACCTTCCCAAACACGTCAGTTAAACCTCTTAGCCAACCGGTTTCGGACCATGTTCCTTGCTCGGTTATTATGCAAACCAAAATACCCAGAAGCAAGCTATTCAGATTTGAAAACTACTCGATCGCACATCTGAGTTTCTTTGACGTGGTTAAACAAGCCTGGGACAGACTGTTGAAAATCAAAAAAGTCAATGCAGCCGCTTCCTTGTGCAACAAGCTCAAATATGTATGACAAGCTCTCAAACAATGGAGCAAATAAATATCCTCTCTATACGGACATTGCAAACTCCAATAGAACACTAACTGAAATTGATGACCTAGAGAACAATCGATCACTTACACCACCTGAACATAACTTCCGTAAGATCCTCAAAGCGCACTTGCTAAGGCTCTTCAACTATAAGAAAGAATATTGGAAGAAGCGATACCCAATTAGATGTATACGTTTTGGAGATGAAAACTCAAAACTGATTCAAGCTCTTGCCACTGAGAGATTTTGAAGAAACTCAATTGCCTTACTTCTCTCATCAGACAATATCCCGATAGAGGATCATGCTGGTAAGGAATCGATTATCTTTGAGACTTTCAGAGAATGTCTGGGCTCCTCCACTCCATCAAACATGAAATTTGATCTTCCCTCCATCCTCAAAACCAATCAACACCTACAACAGCTTACCATGCCCTTTACCCGTGATGAGATCGGTGGAGTGATCAAAGAAATACCGGCTGACAGAGCGCCGGGCCTAGATGGATTCACTAGAGCGTTTCTTAAACCTTGTTGGTCGATCATCAAATAGGATTTTTACAAGCTATGCTCTGAATTCCATAGTGGTAACCTGAATCCTGAAAGCCTCAACTATGGATATATCACTGTCATTCCAAAAACGCAGGCACCAACCGGAGTCAACGATTATCACCACATTACTTTGTTGAACTGTTGCCTGAAGGTCCTTACTAAACTACTTGCAAACCGACTCCAAAAAATAATTTTGAAGATTTTCCATAGAAATCAATATAGCTTCATCAAAGGAAGATCCATACAATATTTTCCGGCATGGGCCTATGAGTACATTTATCAATGCCATGCCTCCAAGAAAGAGATTGTTCTCGTCAAGCTGGATTTTGCCAAGTCATTCGATACCATTAATCACTCGGCCATGCTGAAAATATTGGAACACTTGGGATTTAATGATAAATTGTTGGGGTGGATAAGATGTATCTCTTCCATAGTGAAATCGTTAGTACTCGTCAACGGAGTCCCTGGGCGACAATTTCATTGCCATTGCGGAGTCTAACAGGGAGACCCTCTGTCCCCAGTCATCTTCTTCATAGCTGCTGATATCTTGCAATCAGCGATTAATGAGGCACACAAGAAGAACCAACTGAAACTACCCATACAAGCTAGAGGGAATATTGAGTACCCGGTTATCCAATACGCCGATGATATGATCATAGTCTTGCCAGCATGCCCACAACAAGCTGCCACCATGAAACAAATCATCACCGATTATGCAGGATCCATTGGCTGAAAATCAACTATCACAAATCCACCTTGATCCTGATAAATACACCTGATGCCCTATGCCAACACATTGCTGACATTTTTGGTTGCAACTAAGGTAACATGCCCTTCACATACCGCGAACTCCCACTCGGAATCACCAAACCCATGGTGCAAGATTTGATGCCACTTGTACGCAAGACAGAATGTCGGGTGATCCCTACGATGTCCATGATGTCGTATGGTGCAAAACTATCATTGCTTAATTTGATTGACACCTCCCTAATCATGTTTTCCATGTGCACGATCAAGCTAAATCCCAAGATACTGGCGCAATCGGATAAAATCAGACGACATTGTCTCTAGAATAAGAAAACAGAAAATGGCGTATGATGCAACTCTCTAGCTGCTTGGGATATGGTCTGCTGCCGAAACACAAAGGTGTTCTCAGAGTGATGAATCTATAGGTGTAGTATGATGCGCTCCTCCTTAAGTTCCTTCACAAGTTCTACAATAGACAAGACATCCCCTAGGTGAGGTTAATTTGGAGCACGTATTATGCTGATTCAATCCCTCATGCGACAGACCATTCTGGCTCCTTTTGGTGGAAATAAAGCATGCAACTTAGCCCATGCTATAGAGGGATCACAACAATACATAATCATGATGGCTCCGCCACTCTATAATGGAAAGATTTGTGGCAGGATGACTTGATGGCAAACTTCTTCTCGCATGCCTACTCCTACACCAGTGCGGTGGATATTTCTGTCCAAAACTTCTTAAAGATGACAGATCTTGGTATGACCTTCCAACAGCCACTATCACCCTAGGCCCATGAAGATATCAGAGAGATCCAGGAAATAATCAGGATCATGGACGCGCCCTCCAACAACACTGATGTTGGGACCTATGCTTGGGGAGACACTGACTTCAAAGCTAACAAATACTATGAGTTTTACTTCAAAGATATACAGAAATGCAAGGCATACAAATGGCTCTGGAAATCGAAAGGAATCCTAAGGATCAAAGTGTTCGGTTGGCTGCTTCTCTATGATAGAATTAACAAGAGGAATATGCTCAAGAAAAGACATTATAATATCAGAGATAACCTTGACTGTCTCCTATGTGGAGAACACATCAAATAAACGGTTGAGCACCTCTTCTTCAAATGCCCTTTCAATCGAGAAGGTTGGAATAAACTGGCAATTAGTTGGAATGATGCTACACATCGTCTGGACCTAATTGATGATGCCAAAAGGAAATGGTATAAACCTCTCTTCATGGATACTCTCTTACTTGCGGCGTGGATCCTATGGAAAGAAAATAATAACAATTTTTTCAAAGGGGGGCAGCCCACCACCATCTCTTGGTAATGACGCTTCAAATCGGACTTCTCCAACCTGACACATTGGGTGCCAGAACAATTGAAACCTCACATTGCTGAGCTAGTGAGCTTTGTGGAGTAGTTCACCATCCCAATAAAACTTCCCGGTAATAATTTCCTAGTTTTGTACTAGCTCCCTTCCTTTGTAATAATCTCCTTACCCACAAATGGTTTAGGGGTCTGATATGCTATGTAACTTCTTTTGGCTTTTAATATATATGCAGTAGGAGATTCTCCTACTTTTTGGAACCTAAAAAAATAAATTCCGAGTGAAGTTTAAGATCATCGTGACAAGAAGATAAAATGTCTACGATATGATCGTGGAGGTGAATATCTGAGTTTCGAGTTTCGTATGAAGCTTAAGACAATGTAGAAATTGTTTCACAACTCATGCCACCTAGAACACCATAGTGTATGGTGTGTTTGAACGTCGTAGTCGTGCTCTATTGGATATGGTGCGTACTATGATGTATCTTATCGTTTTGCTAGTATCATTTTGGGGTTATGCATTAGAGACAACTACATTCACTTTAAATAGAGCACCATCTAAATCCGTTAAGATGACATCGTACAAATTATGCTTTAGCAGAAACCTAAGTTGTCCTTTCTTAGAGTTTGGGAATGCGACACTTGTGTCTGGTAAGCTCGAACCCAAAGTGGAAAAGTGCATATTAATAGGATACCCTAAGGAAACAGTTGGGTATACCTTCTATCTCAGATCAAAGGGCAAGAGGTTTGTTGCTAAAAATGAGTCCTTTCTAGAGAAAGAGTTTCTCTCAAAAGAATTGAGTAGGAGGAAAGTAGAACTTGATGAGGTTGTTGAACCGTCACTTCAATTGGTTAGTAGCACGACATAGAATGATGTTTCTGTGACGCTTACACCAAGTTAATAGGAAGCAAATAATGACGATCAGCTTCAGATCAAGTTAGTACCAAGAATCATAGGTCGACAAAGACTCCTACCGCCCCTAAGTGGAATGACAATCCTGTCTTGGAGGTCATGTTGTTAGACAACAGTGAACCTACGAGCCATGAAGAAGAATTGGTGGGCCCAGATTCCAACAAATGGTTAGGAGCCATGAAATCCAAGATAAGATCCATGTGTGAAAACCAAGTAATGACTTTGGTAGACTTGTCCGATGAACGACAGGCCGTTAAGTAAAGATGGAACTTTAAGAAGAAGACAAACATTGATGGTAAATGTCACCATTTATAAAGCTCGACTTGTTGCAAAGAAGTTCCCGACAAGTTCAATTAGTTTACTACAATGAGACTTTCTCACCCATAGCGATGCTAAAGTCTGTTCAAATTATATTAGCATTTGTTGTTTTTTCAATTATGAAATCTGGCAGATGGATGTAAAAACAATGGTTCCTCAATGGTTTCTTCGAGGAAAGGTTGTATGTGATATAACCGGAAGGTTTTGTCAATCCTAAGGATGCTAAAAGCTATGCAAGCTCGAGCAATCATTCTATGGACTGGAGCAAGCATCTCAGAGTTGCGATATACACTTTGATGAGGTGATCAAAGTTTTTGGGTTTATGCAAAGTTTATAAGAAACTTGTATTTACAAGAAAGTGAGTGAGAGCACTACAGAATTTCTGATAAGTATATGTGGTTCACATATTGTTGATCGGAAATAATGTAGAATTTCTAGAAAGCATAAATGGTTGTTTGAAAGGAGTTTTTAAAAGGAAGACCTGGAAAGAATCTACTTAAAAGTTGGGCATCGAGATCTATAGAGATAGATCAAGATGCTTGATAAAACTTTCAATAAATACATAACTTTACAAGATTTTGAAGGAGTTCAAAATAGATCAGTCAAAGTAGGAGTTCTTGGATGTGTTGTCAGGTATGAATTTGAGTAAGACTCGAAGCTCGACCACGGCAGAAGAAAGAGAAAGGATGAAGGTCGTCCCCTATGCCTTAGCCATAGGCTCTATATAGTATGCCATGCTGCGTACTGCACCTAGTGTGTGCCTTGCCATGAGGCTATCAAGGGGTACAAGAGTGATCTAGGAGTGGATCACTCAACAGCGGTCAAAAATATTCTTAGTAACAAGAGGACTAAGGAAACATTTCTCGATTATGCAGGTGACAAAGAGTTCGTCGTAAAGGGTTATGTTGATGCAAGCTTTGACACCAATCCGGATGACTTTGAGTAGCAATCCGGATCCGTATAGTGGAGCAGTCAATTGGAATAGCTCCAAGTGGAGCGTGGTAGCAGCATCCACAGTATGACATAGAGATTTGCAAAGTACCCGTTGACTAAAACCTCTCTCACAAGCAAAACATGATCAAACCCCAGAAGTCATTAGGTGTAAATCACATGGTGATGTGAACTAGATTGTTGACTTTAGTGCAAGTGGGAGACTGTTGGAAATATTCCCGAGAGGCAATAATAAATTAAGTATTACCATATTTCCTTGTTCAAGATAAACGTCTATTATCCATGCTATAATTGTATTGATCGGAAACTCAAATACATGTGTGGGTACATAGACAAGACTGTGTCCCTAGTGAGCCTCTAATAGACTAGCTCTTTTATCAAAGTTTGTCAAGGTTTCCTAGTCATAGACATGAGTTGTCATTTGCTAACAAGATCACATCATTAGTAGAATGTTGTGATGAACAAGACCCAAAGTATGAACGTAGCATATGATTGTGTCAGTTTATTGCTATTGGTTTCTACATGTCAATTATCTATTCCTATGACCATGAGATTATGCAACTCACTAACACCGGAGGAGTACCTTGTGTGTATCAAATGTCACAACTTAACTGGGTGACTATAAAGATGCTCTACAGGTATCTCCGAGGGTGTCTATTGAGTTGGCATGTATTAAGACTGGGATTTGTCACTCCGTATGACGGAGAGGTATCTCTGGGCCCACTCTATTACATTGCATCACAAGAAGCTTCCATGCAATGTGACTAAGGAGTTAGTCATAGGATCTTGTGTTATGGAGCGAGTAAATAGACTTTCTGGTAATGAGATTGAATTTGGTATGGAGATACCGACGATCGAATCTCGGGCAAGTAACATACCGATGGACAAAGGGAACTGCATACGGGATTGTCTGAATCCTTGATATTGTGGTTAGACCGATAAAGATCTTCGTATAATATATCGGAACTAATATGGGCATCCAGTCCCATTATTTGTTATTGATTCTAGAGTTGTCTCGGTCATGTCTACACTGTTCTCAAACCCGCAGGGTCTGCGCACTTAACGGTCGGTCAGGATTTGGTATTGTTGAGTTATGTATGTTGGTGACCGAAGGTTGTCTGGAGTCCCATATGAGACCCCGGGACATTGTGAAGAGCTCCATAATGGCCTGGAGATAAAGATTTATATATGGGAAGTCATATTTGGGGTACCAGAAAAGTTTTGGGTTTTCCGGTATTGTACCGGGAAGCTTCCAGAGGGTTCTAGATGAGTCCAAAAGGGTCCCTCCAGCCCCTAGGACGTGCATGGGATTTAAGGAGGGCGTCCAAGCCTTGTTGGGCCAGCCCCAAGGTCCCATGCGGCTAGGGGGTAGGAAACCCTAAAAGGGAAGGCACCTAGGAGGTGCCTTGGGGAGGGAGGACTCCTCCCACCTGGTCGTCGCCCATTTCCTTCGAGGAAGGGCTAGGGCTGCACCCTATTGATGTATACTATGCAACCTTCTTCTTGTAGACTCATGTTTGGCCTCCAAGCACAGAGTTTTGTAGGACAGTAGAAAATTTCCCTCAAGTGGATGACCTAAGGTTTTCAATCCGTGGGAGGGGTAGGATGAAGATGGTCTCTCTCAAACAACCCTGCAACCAAATAAAAAACAGTCTCTTGTATCCCCAACACAACCAATACAATGGTAAATTGTATAGGTGCACTAGTTTGGCGAAGAGATGGTGATGCAAGTGTAATATGGATGGTAGATATAGGTTTTTGAAATCTAAAGATATAAAAACAGCAAGGTAATATTTCACTAGTGCCTACGGTTCATACTTTCACTAGTGATGATATAAAAACAACATGATAAAAGTGAGCACAAACGGTATTGCAATGCTTAGAAACAAGGCCTAGGGTTCATACTTTCACTAGTGGATGTTCTCTCAACAATACTAACATAGTTGAATCATATGTAAATCCCTCACGTGCGACAAAGAGTTCACTCCAAAGTCACAAATAGCATAGGACAAACGAAGAAATTATTGTAGGGTATGAAACCACCTCAAAGTTATCTTTTCCGATCAATCTTATGAGCTATCCCTATAAGTGTCATGAACAGCCCTAGAGTTCGTACTAAAATAACACCTTAAGATACACATGAACCAAAATGCTAACGTCACCTAGATACTCCAATGTAACTACGAGTACCCATGGGCTTAATTATACGATATTCATCACACAATTTCAGATTGATCATGTTTAATCCAACACAAAGAACTTCAAAGTGTGCCCCAAAGTTTCTACCGGAGAGTCAAGACGAAACCTTGTGCCAACCCCTATGCATAGATTCCCAAGGTCACGGAACCCGTAAGTTGATCACCAAAACAAACATCAAGTGGATCAATACAACATCCCATTGTCATCACATATATCCCATCGCAAGACATACATCAAGTGTTCTGAAATCCTCTAAAGACTCAATCCAATAAGAAAACTTCAAAGAGAAAACTCAATCCATCACAAGAAGATAGAGAGGGGAAAAGTCCATATGATTCATCTATATAAATATAGCTCATGGTACATCCAGATCATGTCATCTCAAGAACACGAGAGAGATAGAGAGAGAGAGATCAAACACATAGCTACTGGTACATAACCTCAGCCCCGATGGTGAAGTAGACCCTCCTTGTCACGGAGACCGCCGGGATGATGAAGATGGCCTCCAGTGATGGTTTCGCCCTTCGGCAGGGTGCCGAAACAGGCCACCGATGATGGGGAATGTTGCATGGGAAACAAAAAAAATCCTACTCACATGCAAGAACTATCCATGGTGATGATCATCTACGAGAGGGAGAGTGGATCTACATACCCATGTAGATCGCTAAGCGGGAAGCATTAAGAAACACGATTGGTGTAGTCGAACGTTTTCACGATCCAAATCGCCTAGCGTCCCGCGATCTCATCACGATCCGTCCCACAATCCAATCACAATCCATCCCGCGAACTCATCACGGTCCGTCCCACGATCTCATCATGATCCGTCTCGCGATCTTGATCACGGTCCTTCCGATCTAGCGCCAAACGGACGACACCTCCGTGTTCAGCACACATGCAGCTTGATGACGATCTCCGCCTTCTTGATCCAGCAAGAGTGAGCAGAGAGGTAGACAAGTTCTTGAGCAGCATGACGGTGCCACGGTGATGGTGGTGGAGCAATTCCGGCAGGGCCTTGCCTAAGCACTGTAGAAATCCGACCTAGAGGAGAAACTATGCACTAGAGGAGAGGGTAGCACGTGGCTGAAAAATCGAGTGCAAAAACCCAAAAACCTCTAGTATATATAAGAGGAAGAGAGGAGGAGGCTTGGCTCAAGGTCCAAGACCTCTAGGCTTTGGCCGAAGTGGGAGGAGAGGAGGAATCCTCCTCCAATCCTAGTAGGACTAGGACTCCTCCTTATTTTGGTCTTTTTGCCTTTTTCCACCCTTTTCTCTTTGGGATTTTCTTCCCAGCTGCATCGGCCTTATGTGGGACTTCCACCAGCCCACTAAGGGCTGGTATTCACCCTCCCATAGCCCATGTAGCCTCTTGGGTCGAAATACCCCTCCCGATGGTCTCCCAGTACACTACCGACACTCCTAGTACACTACCGACACTCCTAGTACACTACCGATGCGCCCGAAACTTTTCCCGCGACCAAAACAGGACTTCCTGTATATCAATCTTTACATGCGGACCATTCTGTAGCTCCTCGTGACATACGGGATCTCATCCGAGACTCCGAAAAACCTTCGGTCTCCACCATGCATAACTCTATACTACCGAAACGTCACCAAACCTTAAGTGTGCAGACACTGCGGGTTCAAGAACTATGCAGACATGATCGAGACACCTCTACGGTCAATAACCAATAGCAGGACCTGGATGCCCATATTGGTTCCTACATATTCTATGAAGATCTTTATCGGTCAAACCTCTATGTGAAGGATTCAGTTAATCCCGTATGATGTTGCTTTTGTTCTTCAGTATGTTACTTGCCCGAGATTCGATCATCAGTGTCTCCATACCTGGTTCAACCTCATTATTGCAAGTCTTTTACCCGTTCCGTAATACAAGATCCCACGACTAACACTTAGTCACATTGCTTGGAAGGCTTCTTGTGATGTTGTATTACCGACTGGGCCCTGAGATACCTCTCCGTCATACGGAGTAACAAATCCCAGTCTTGATCCATGCCAACCCAACAGACACCCTCGAATATACCTGTAGAGTATCTTTATAGTCACCCAGTTACATTACGATGTTTGATACACATAAGGCACTCCTCCGATGTCAGTGAGTTGCATGATCTCATGGTCATAGGAACACATACTTGACATGCAAAAAACAGTAGCAATAAACTGACACGATCATATGCTACGTTTGTAGTTTGGGTCTTGTCCATCACACCATTCTCCTAATGATTTCATCCCGTTATCAAATGACATCTCATGTCCATGGCTAGGAAACCTTAACCATCTTTGATCAACGAGCTAGTCTATTAGAGGCATAGTAGGGACATGGTTTTGTCTATGTATCCACACTTGCATCTAAGTCTCCGATCAATACAATTATAGCATGGATAATAAACTATTATCATGAACAAGGAAATATGATAATAACTAATTTATTATTGCCCCTAGGGCTTATTTCCAACACCCGATTGTTTTTTCATGGCTAGAGAGGCTTGCGGTGGCGGAACTCCTGATCTAGGTTTCTTTCTGTGGGTTTCTAGATTTATAGGAGTACATGGTGTTGGAATCACGTCAAGGATACTCCCGAGGGTCCCACAAGCCAAGGGGCGCCCTGGTGGCTTGTGGCCTCCTCGGGACTCCTCTCCGGTATCTTTTTCCTCCAGGATTTTTTATATTTCCCAAATTATTCTCCGTAAATTTTCTTTCCATTCCGAGAACTTATATTTCTGCACAAAAAAAGAGACCATGGTAGTTCTACTAAAACAGTGTCAGTCTCGGTTAGTTCTAATAAAATCATACCAAAATCATATACAATTATTGTAAACATGGCATGAATACTTCATAAATTATACATACATTGGAGACGTATTTGCATTCCCAAGCTTAATTCCTGCTCGTCCTCGAGTAGGTAAATGATAAAAGAAATAATTTATGAAATGTGAATGCTACCTAACATATTTATCAATGCAATCTTCTTTATTGTGGCAAGAATGTTCGGATCAATAAGACCCATAACAAAAGCTTAATGTTGACATAAAAACAGTAATATTTCAAGCATACTAACAAAGCAATTATGTCTCTTCAAAATAAGATGGCAAAAGAAAGTTATCCCTACAAAATTATATGGTGTGGCTATGCTCCATCTTCCCCACACAAAGTATTTATATCATGCACAACCCCGATGACATGTCAAGAAATTGTTTCACACCTTTTATGTTTGCAAACCTTTTCAACTCTCATGCAATACATGAGCGTGAGCCATGGATATAGCACTATAGGTGGAATAGAATATGGTGGTTGTGGAGAAGACAAAAAGAAGGAGATAGTCTCACACCAACTAGGCATATCAACGGGCTATGGAGACACCCATAAATAGATATCAATGTGAGTATGGACTGCCATGCAACAGATGCACTAGAGCTATAAGTGTATGAAAGCTCAAAAAGAAACTAAGTGGGTGTGCATCCAACTCGCTTGCTCACAAAGACCTTGGGAAATTTGAGGAAGCCTATCATTGGAATATCCAAGCCATGTTCTATAATGAAAAATTACCACGTGTATATATAGGAGACTCTCTATATGAAAAACATGGTGCTACTCTCAAGCACAAGTGTGGTAAACGATAGTAGCATTGCCCCTTCTCTCTTTTCTATCATTTTTTGGTGGGCATATTTGGCCTCCTTTTTTTATTTGGGCTTCATTGGCCTCTTTTATTTTTCATTTAGTCCGGAGTCTCATCCCAACTTTTGAGGGAATCATAGCTTCCATCATCCTTTCCTCACATGGGACAATGCTCTAATAATGATGGTCATCACAGTTTTATTTACTTACAACTTAGGAATTACAACTCGATATGTAGAACAAAATAGGACCCTATATGAATGCCTCCAGCGGTGCACCGGGATGTGCAATGATCTAGCATAGCAAATGACATCAAAAAAATGGACAAGCCATGAAAAATCATGCTATCTATCTTACGATCATGCAAAGCAATATGAAAATGATGGTGCGTGTCATAATAAACGGAATGGTGGAAGTTGCATGTCAATATATGTAGGAATCTCTATGGAAATGCCATAGTAGGTAGGTATGGTGGCTGTTTTGAGGAAGGTATATGGTGGGTTTAATGCACCGGCGGAAGTTGCGCGATACTAGAGAGGCTAGCAAAGGTGGAAGGGTGAGAGTGCATATAATCCATGGACTCACATTAGTCATAAAGAACTCACATGATTATTGTAAAAGTATATTAGTTATCAAAGAAAATTATTAGACGCATGCTCCTAGGGGAGAGGTTGTTAGGAGTTAACCATCGCACGCTCCTGACCCTCACAAAAGGATGACAATCAATAAACAAATCATGCTCCGACTTCGTTACATAACAGTTCACCATACGTGCATGCAATGGGAATCACAAACCTTTAACACAAGTATTTCTACCAATTCACAATTACTCACTATCATGACTCCAATATCACTATGTTTATATCTCAAAACTTTTTGCAAGGAATCAAACTTCTCATAGTATTCATTGTACTTTATATGAAAGTTTTTATTATATCCCTCTTGGATGCCCATTATATTAGGACTATTCATAACCTAAGAAAATTACCATTATGTTTAGAGAATCTCAAAATAATATAAGTGAATCATGAGAGTTCATCAAATTCTAAAAACTAAAACCACCGCCATGCTCTACAAAGATATATGTGAAGCACTAGAGCATATTGACAAACTACTCCAAATAGATATAAGTGAAGATTAATGAGTAGGTAAACAATCAAGTAGCCATGTGAGGACTCTCTCTATCTCAATAAAGATTTTCAGATCTAATTATTTTATTCAAACATCAAACTAAACAAAAATAGAACTCCAAGAATAGCACGCATCATGTGAACGAATAAAAATTTAGGCCCAACATAGGCTAACCGATAATTGTTAATAAAGATAGATGGGATGCGTAGCATCCCCAATCTTAGATGCTTGAGACTTCTTGAAATATTTACTTGGGTGCCTTGGGAATTCCCAATATTGAGCTTTTGTATCTCGTTCAATCCTCTCATATCATGGTTTCACCTATTCTCAAAAACTTCATCCACACAAAACTCGAAAAGAACTCATGAGATAGGTTAGTACACATAATAATAAATCAGCTCTTTATGTTCTTCCAAGAGAAGTTACACAATCATTTTCAAACATTAGGTACTGTATACTATCATTTCCACAATTTATATCTATGTGACATGGAAGAAGTGCCCCATGTACCAAATTTATTGTGCATTTGCATTCAAACACAAATTCAAAATAATGCACAAATTTAGGGGGAGCTCTTGCTTATCACATACTTATTAGAGCGACAATTATATTCATTGATTATATCTTATGTCGAAGCTTTGATCTATATGTTGTCATCAATTACCAAAAAGGGGGAGATTGAAAGCATATTAGCTCCCTTGGTGGTTTTGGTAAGTCATAACAACATATAGGTCATGGAACTAATGTTTCCATCAAGTATGTTTTAGAAAATTTCAATGGTGGGTTGGAAAAGAGATTGTGGAATACCCCAAGATGCAAGGAAATAGGTTGGCAAAGCTTCAAGCAAGAGGACTCTACATTTTATATTTGTGAGAAATTACTTTGAGTCCATAGGAAAGCCAATACTATTAAAATGGGTAAGGTTTTGTTCGGAAACAAAAATGCTCATACGTGCATAAGTGATAGTCACCAAAGACACCCACAAACTCTCCCACCAAAGTCTGTCCAAAGACAAACTCTCAAAATCGGTGCAACCAACTTTCTACATTCGGTGCCACCGATTCCATACCGGTGCCACCGAGTTCAGGCTGCCAACTTTCCGTTACGCAAGTTCACAGTTTCTGTCCCTCTGAGATTATTGAATCGGCTTCACTGAGATTGAGCATTTTGACCATTGGTCACCTTATTAGTGCGACCGAGATTCCTATATCGGTCTCGCCGAGATTCAAAAGTTGCCACCTTTTGGTCACTTCGGTACCACCGAGATTAACACATCGGTGTCACCGAGTCTGACTTATTGTGTGTAATGGTTTGATTTTGGGGTATTCCTATATATACCCCTCCGCAACCAGCTACTCGACAGAGAAGCACTCAGAACCATTCCATACCTATCCTATCAGTTCTCTGAGTGAGAATCAGCTACCCTTGTGTTGAGGTCAAGATCTTCCAATCCAACCATATGGATCTTTATTTCTGGCCTCCCCAATTTGCTTTCCACCAATCCCATCTCTTCTACCAAGCCGTATCTTTGAGAGAGTGATTGTGTGTTGAGGAGTCTATCATCTTGAAGCACAAGAGCAAGGAGTTCATCAACATTACCGAGCCTATTACAGTTTGGAGGGTGGTGCCTCCTAGATTGGTTAGGTGTCGCCTGGGAGCCTCCTACTTCGTGTTGTGTAGTGAACCAAGAAGTTTGTAAGGGCAAGGAGATCGCCTACTTCGTGAAGATCTACCCCGAGTAAGGCTAGTCCTCCGTGAACGTAGGCCGTCATGGTATAGTCAAGGTTGCTTCTTCGTGGAACCCTATGTTGGTAGAGCCCTCCATAGACTCTCGCGACCATTACCCTCCGTGGGTTGAAGACTCCACGAACGTGGATGTACAGTACCGCCACCTATCAGACCACGGGAAAAATCATCATGCGACCAATTATGTTTGCTTTTCCTACCCTCTCTTTACTTACATGTGCAATGTCTTTACTTTCTGCTGCTATAGTCTTAGACATGTATGTGTAGGGTGTACTTGACATACTATGAATGCTAAAATCTGCTAAGAATTAAAATTGGGAAAATTTAGATTATTATTTGGTCAAGTAGTCTAATCACCCCCCCTCTAGACCTACTTTCAATCCTACACATCCCCAAGCTTGTGGCTTTCGCATATCATTAGCATCATGGATATTCAAAGAATTCATACCAAAAACATTGTAACCATGCTCATCACTCAAAGATTTAGAGCCAAATATGTTAATAACTTCGTCTTCTAACACTTGAGAACCATTTTCCTTTCCATAATTTTCAAGAAAGACATTAAAAAGATGTAGCATATGAGGCAATCTCAATTCCACATCTTTTTGTAGTTTTCTTTTATAGACTAAACTAGTGATAAAACTCGAAACTAAAAGATTCAATTGCAAGATATAAAGATATACCTTCAAGCACTCACCTCCCGCGCAATAGTGCGAGAAAAGAGCTTGATTTCTACTACGCAACCTTCTTCTTCTAGACTCGTGTTGGGCCTCTAAGCGTAGAGTTTTGTAGGACAGTAGAAAATTTCCCTCAAGTGGATTACCTAAGGTTTATCAATCCGTGGGAGGTGTAGGATGAATATGGTCTCTCTCAAACAACCCTTCAACCAAATAACAAAGGGTCTCTTGTGTCCCCAACACACCCAATACAATGGTAAATTCTATAGGTGAACTAGTTCGCTGAAGAGATGGTGATACTAGTGTAATATGGATGGTAGATATAGGTTTTTGAAATCTTAAGATATAAAAATAGCAAGGTAACTAATGATAAAAGTGAGCACAAATGGTATTGCAATGCTTAGAAACAAGGCCTACGATTCATACTTTCACTAGTGCACGTTCTCTCAACAATACTGACATAGTTGAATCATATGTAAATCCCTCACATGCGATAAAAAGTTTACTCCAAAGTCACAAATGGTGGGAAAAAACGAAGAAATTACTGTAGGGTATGAAACCACTTCAAAGTTATCTTTTCCGATCAATCTTATGAGCTATCCCTATAAGTGTCACGAACAACCCTAGAGTTTTTACTAAAATAACACCTTAAGATACACACCAACAAAAACCCTAATGTCACCTAGATACTCCAATGTCACCACGAGTACCCATGGGCTTGATTATACGATATGTGTCACACAATTTCAGATTTATCATGTTCAATCCAACACAAAGAACTTCAAAGACTACCCCCAAGTTTCTACCAGAGAGTCAATACAAAAACATGTGCCAACCCCTATGCATAGATTCCCAAGGTCACGGAACCAGCAAGTTGATCAACAAAACATGTCTCAAGTGGATCCATAGAACATCCCATTGTCACCACAGATATCCCATCGCAATACATACATCAAGTGTTCTCAAATCCTCTAAAGACTCAATCGGTTAAGAAAACTTCAAAGGCAAAACTCAATTCATCACAAGAAGATAGAGAAGGGGAAACTCCATATGATTCATCTATATCAATAAAGCTTGCGGTACATCAAGATTGTGTCATCTCAAGAACATGAGAGAGAGAGACATCTGTCGGGGTGTGACACCTATGGGATTGTGTGGATCCCTTTGTGGTTCGACGGGGAGATGGTATGTGCAAAGAGCAGATCTGACGAGCAAAGCGAAGGATTTTCACCCAGGTTTGGTCCGCTATGAAGCGTAAAACCCTACTCCTACTTTAGTGTATTATGGGTGTTTGGGTTCTGACTATAGGAGCACTATGTGATGAACAGTACATAGCCGCTACGCGCGTGAGCCAAAAGGTTGAAGAAGATCCTCCCCGTAACGCCTTGGGACTCCTTTTATATGTCTAAGCGATCTCCAACGGTGGCATATAGTACATACAGGAGGTGTACAGTTGCTAGAGTGTTATCATGCCTAACACTGACGACATGGGACAAACGCATTGAATGCTCCGTCAGGCATCCCTGACCTTCTACAGGACGGGACAGGAGCCCGTCCTATCGGCACCGCTTAACCTCCTCCATTGCCAGCGCCTTGACACGTATTCCAGAGGGATGACACCTGGTCTCTACGCTGGCAGCATGGTGAGATTTTGTCGCGTGCACGTCTTGCCGGGGCTCTGTAGGCCATCCCGGCAAGATCTTGTCGGGGTCCCAGCTTTTGGTCTTTGGTCTTTTAATTATTGTGTTGAATGTTTTCTTGACGTCTTTGTACTTGCTTCCAACAGCCCACCGGTGTGGCTACAACTGCATGTGCACAAGTAAGGGGTACTAAAAGACCCAAACTTTAGTACACCAACAGCATCCCCCAGGCCTAGGTGATACACGGGTGCGAGGCATTGTTGGGCTAGGCCCAAACAGTGCAAGGGCATGCGTGGCAGGAGACAGTGGTTGTAATCATTCCGCTTACTGTGCCTCCCCACGATGCACGCTAAGTGGGAGACGTGGGATACGTACATGGAGCGTCCATAACTGCAGCACACTTGCAAAAGCATTTCCCATTGATTAATAAAGAAGCAGCCTCGTGCCTTCCCCATAAGAAGGAATTTGCACAGGCGATTGCTCATTTACTTCCTGCCCTTTCCAATCTAGGAACCATCATCGTCTCCCTCCTTGAGCTTGAAACAGAGCTTCTCCCACTCATCCTCTGCCTGCATGCCCTCTCCATTCTCAACCTCTACCGCCATAGCCATCATGCCGCCCAAGGCGAGCAAGGGCAAGGGAACAAAAGCTGTTGTCACAGAGATCGATCTGGCAATGATGCAGAAGGGGCACGTGGTCTTCACTCCAGTGCTCGACGCGATTGCCTTAAAGGAGCGATACGAGAGCATGTGGGCGAGGGAGATGAAGGCTCATCATGTTACTCGTGTGAGTCCATGTTCGTCCAAGGGTGGCCCAGAAAAATTCCCCTTGTTTGCCGATTACTTTTACTACGGGCTTTGTCCCCCGTTTTCCTATTTCTTCAATGACATCATGTACACATACGGCTTCCATCTCTTGGATTTCACGCCGAATGTTGTGACATGTATGTCAATCTTCGCCCATCTCTGTGAAAATTTCGCCGGAGCAGTCCCCAACACATCTCTCTTCTGCCCATTCTTCATTCCCCGTATTCAAAAGGGGGAAGCCCTTTATGGTTCTATCGCCTATATCCCTAGGGCATGGAATAATGATACATACCCAGACGGGGCTTTCCATGAGAAATGGGAAGAATGGCTAGCAGGTGGTGATGGATTCAGGAGATAGATCCTCATCCCTTCGGTTTGCCTCGACAAACAAAGATGGCGCATGGCACCGGTTGGAGTGACCTCGATCCTCAAGATGAGAAGATCACAGTTGCAGTTACTAGGATTCATCGCCTCAAAGTTGCTGGGCTCACAATAGAGATGATCGGGGCTGATTTTCTTCGTTGGCGCATCGCACCTTTGTAGAACAAAGGGAGTCCAGCTTGGGAATTTCAAAATGCGACAGAACACATCATGAGGTTGCGCTCTGGCCTGAACAATAACTTGATGGTCTTGCAGCACGCGGCTCTCTGCCTAAAACTATTCAGGTCTCACGCAAAACCCAAGTTGCCGGCTGGTGTAACCCCCCTATGCAACAACTCTGCCCTGTCCTCAATCCTCGCCATGATGTCGGGGTGCAATGCTCATGGCCTTGACAGAACTTGGGAAGAGACATCCACCCAACGGGCACAAGAGTTCTTCGACAACTTGTTGGAAAAGGCCATTCAGGAAGAAACGAACCTCATCCACCCCACCACTAAAGAAGAAATGGCGTACATCACCAGTAGGATGGAAGTGGTGAATCTTGCCGCAGAGGCCAGTAGTGTTGGCTTCATGAAAGGGGAAGCCAGTGAAGGAGAAGTGATATCAGAGGAACAACTTGTCGGGCAAGGCGACGTTGTCGGAGATCCTTCTGCCGGGGATCCTTCTACCGAAGACATAGCCGAAGAGCAGTCGCACAAGGAGCCCCTAGCTCCGAGAGGATGAAGAAGTGTGTTCTTCGAAAAGCTTCCTCCGGTGCCATAGTTCTCCAGCCTTCCTCGAGTGGTGCAGCCCCCAACAAGAGGGCAGTAGGCAAGGCCGTGGAGCGGCAAGAAGCCCAACAGCAACCCTCCACTTCTGCCACAGCCAAGCGTCCCAGGACCACTCCTTCTCCTCCTCACAAGGACACCGTGGTGGAGTATGATTTCGACCTCTCCGGTGTTAGCTCGGAAGAAGAATAGTAAGGATCCTGTCATATCTTTCATCCTCTAGATTTTTAGCTTCGCTTAACTTCCTTGTCTCGCTTTGGCCTGTCTCCGTAGAGATACGTAAACGTTGGTGCAAAGGATGGCGAAGAAGGCAAAGACTTTATCAGGCGATGAGCCGCCGGCAAGCACCACAAGTGCGCTAGAGCTGATCAACATCAGCCCGAAGTCCAGCCCATGATGCAGTCCTCAACACAGCCCCCAACATGAGTCCGTTACTCATTTCCCACTGGCAAGCGTTGGGACGTGTATCTTCGCCACTGACATCACCAGGCTTGTAGAAGAAGTGCGGCAACAAAGGGGGCCATCGGAGGACGCCCCTGATGTGTTGCCTCCGTTGACTTCGCCGCTCAGAGATGGATCTCTGGCCACTATATGAATTAGGCACTTTGTCATCAGGCATCCCAGACAGCAAAGGCATGCATGCCGGAAGGCAAAGGCTTTGCCATTCGCCAGCAGACGGCCAACCGTCCGGCTGAATAAGCCACGGTAAAGGGCGCTTTGCCGTGTGCTGGTAGACGGCAAAGACCTTTGCATCTTTGAAGTCTGCCAGCGGATGGCAAAGGGCATGGACGGCACACGTGGCAACTTAGCTCCGTTAAGGGCTTAACGGCGTGCTTTGGCGTCCGCTGTCAAACGGCAAAGATCTTAGTTCTTTGCCGTCTGCCAGCGGATGGAAAAGCACCTCTTTCTTTGCCGGCCTAGGTGGGTTCTTTGCCGTCCGCTGGCAGACGGCAAAGAACCTTAGGTCTTTGCCGTCTGCCAGCGGATGGCAAAGAACCCACCTAGGACAGCCTGGTGCTACCCCAGGTTGCACAGGTAGCTGCCACGTGGTAGCTTTGCCGTCTGCCAGCAGATGACAAAGTGGCTATATAGCCCCTGTTTTTTCTGTTTTCCTTAAAATCATTCAATTGGACATAATTTCACATATATATCCAACATATCAACAATACATGTTTCCAAAAAGCATACCAACAATAAGTTTCAACAAGCATAGCAACAATAAGTTCCAACAACATATCCAACATACAAGTTTCCAACAACATATCCAACATACAATGGTTTCCAACAACATATCCATACATACATATCCAAAACAAGTTTCCAACAAGTTCGCATAAACAAAAAGGCAGCACAAGTAGAAGAGTACACTCCATCAATGCAAGCTTCCTCATCTATAGAAAATCCGCAAATTAGGAAAGATGAAAGTTAGAAGAAGAAGAAGAAGAATAGCTAGAAGAAAAAGAAGAATAAGAAGAAGAATTTATATCACTTTCTTTTTCTCCTCTCCTCGCCTCTTCTCCAAGGAAGTAATGCCATTTTCTAGCTAACTAAGCATATCAAGTCATTTTGGAGGAAAAAATGCTAAGTATAGGTCATTTTATAGCTATCCTTGGTAGAATATATCATTTTGGAGGTAAGAAGGTTATTATGCCATTTTTGAGGAAAATAAGCTAAGTATAGGTCATTTTGGAGCTAAACCAAGGTTATTATGCCATTTTTACCTAAGTGAGCTAATTATGTCATAAATGAACTAGCTAAGCTAATTATAGATCATTATTGAGCTATCCTAGGTAGTTATGCCATTTGGTACCTAAGTGAGCTAATTATGTCATAAATGAACTAGCTAAGCTAGCTATAGATCATTATTGAGCTATCCTAGGTAGTTATGCCATTTTCTAGCTAACTAAGCATATCAAGTCATTTTGGAGGAAAAATGCAAAGTATAGGTCATTTTATAGCTATCCTAGGTAGAATATATCATTTTGGAGCTAAGTAAGGTTATTATGTCATTTTTGAGGGAAATAAGCTAAGTATAGGTCATTTTGGAGCTAATTAGGTCATTTCTTAAGCTATCTATGCATTTGTTAAGCAAAACACTTGGGAAAACTTACCATCATGACGGAGGTGACAGGGTGAGACGTAGAAGGACCGGTCGGGGTTGCGGCAGACGCAGAAGGATCAGTCGATGCTTGTCGGGAGGCACGCTGCACCAAAGATCATTTGCAAGTAATGTGTCCTGAGCATTTTGCAACTCAAATGTGAATACTAGTAACTAATGATCATTCAAAGAAACTCACCGTGGGTGCTATAGCAATATGGGGCATCGATGGAGGGGTCTGATCATTGTTCTGGCACACGGTCTGCACATTTTGTTTTCACGAGTCATTCATATTAGTTAGTGATGAAACGAACATTACGTGCATGATTTGGCTAATATTCACGAGAAACTTACCACGAGGAGCTCGTATAGGGCCCGGTGAGACGCGTCATTCCGGTTCCTCTCCTCCTCCAAGAGCCTAGCAGTCCTCTACTCCATGTCCCTCTCCCTCTGTGCCGCCTGCCTGTTTGCCTCCGCCAGAAGCTCTTGGGCCCTAGCCTCAATGGAGAGATCCATTGGCCATGGACGAGGTCTTATCTCAGGATCAGAGCTTGTCTGGCGCTTCTTGATCTCTAGGAGAGTTCTAGGACAATGTATCAGTCCATCCCCAATGGCTATCGAGCCATGGGGCCTCCCACCACTAGATATCATCACGAGCTCCGGATGAAAAGGACTCTGGCTTGGGTTGAAGTCCTCCCCTTTCCTTGCCTTCCCCTCATATTTGTACCTCACGATCTTGTTGTGGGAGGAGATGTTGTTGAAGCTCTCTGGATGATCGAGGTCATCCTCAGAGAATGCCTTGGCCTTCTTGTACAAGGCAGTATGGGCCATGGCATAGAGGTCGAATAGAGGTGGCACCACCTTCTTGTTTTCTCGTGCCTAAAAGAGAGGAACAAAATATTAGTTAAGGGCCCAAGATAGCATGAATAATGAAATTGCATGAATCATGAAACAAACCACATACCAAGTGATCCCCGTACTCAAACGGGTTGGAGCTCCCTTGATGGTGTGGCACACCTCTCATTTGGGCATGCTTATCCTTGGCCTTGTTGTGTTCGTCTAGCCATTCGGGAGAGCACCAATCATCCACCAGTGCCTCCCAACAGTACATCCTATCCGCACACCATCTCGGGGGCACCTAAGTTAGACAAGAGAAATTTCGGCGCTATGCCTACGAATCAAATCAAAGAAACTAAGTACAAGGCCTTAACAATAGATAATTACCTTCATTAACTTCTCCTTACTGAGATAATTTTTGTGGCACTTCTTCTTGCCCCTCCTAATGTTAGTCGAGGGATAGTAGTCTCGAATAGCCTGCACCTGAGCCTCGTGTCGTAAGTTCTGAAGTAGGCGCTTGCACTCGGCTTCGAGAACAACAGCCGCTTTCACCTCGTGTTCCTCAAGACACCTGTAGAAGGTCTGCAATCAAACAAGACAAACTTATTAGTACAATCACTAGGTGTTGTTGATTTTTAATTCTGTAAAGGAGAAATTACCCAAAAGCGACGGATCACAATGTCAACCACCATCTCACACAAGACACCGTCAACCATCTCCTCCGGCAGGGCCGGGGAAGCCATGTATAGCTCCCAGGTCAATGCTACCTGTGGAGCCTCACCCTCACCGGGCAACTGGACCTTCCCCGGGAAGTGGTGCCGAAGAAGCACACCAAGGACCTAGTTGGGCCTACCGACACCACGCTCGTGTTTCCAACCCCTGGAGTATGACAAGGCCAACACATTAGATATTAATTTGAAGAAATATGAAGGCAAAAGTTTAGAAAAGAGTAAATGCACTTACTTCTCCGCATTAGGCGCAATCAACCAACTCTGCTCGCGGGTCGTCTGCATGGGCGGGAGCTTTGTACAACCACGCTGGTAGACCTTCTTCCCCTCCTCAACCTTCTCACCCTTGCTAAAGGTGTCCTCAGAAAAGTTGTCCTCGCGACCATCAGCATGGCCACTAGCCTCCGGAGTCACATGGGACGAAGACTCTGGGACCCGAGTCTCCTGGGACGAAGGCTCGGTGACCCGAGGCTCGTCGACCCGAGGAAGGCGGCGTGTGGTCGGGAGAATCAGCTGGGGGTGGCGGCGAAGAAGGCGCAGCAGCCTTCCTACCTCTAGCACCTCTCTTCGTTTTCTCCCTACCTCTCCCGGTCGAAGAAGAAGCACCCGCCGGTGTCTGCTGGCCTTCCAAGAGTGAACCATGCCTTTGGCTTCCTCTAGTTCTTCTTTCCTTTCAGTTGTCGAATGTTTTGCAACCGTCTATCACATAGAGCCTCCTGGTCGACTCGAGCCTCTGGATTATCCTTCAACTTCCCCTCTATGCCGAATAATGTACCAAAAAGGGCCTCCATGATATTCTTTTCAGTGTGCACCACGTTGATGTTGTGTGGGCAAAGGAGGTCTTTAAAGTAAGGCAGATCCCACAAACATATCTTGTGAGTCCAGGCGTGTTCCGTATTATACCCTTTGAAATACCCTAGACGATATGGATCCGGCTCGAGAGCGTTTATCTCATCTAGGATCTGTTGGCCTATCAACGCAGGTGGTGTAGTGTTTTTGACAACTCTACCTTTGATGAAATTCTTCTTGTCTTTTCTGAACTTATGGTCACGATCTAGGAACTATCTATGCATGTCAAAGCAAGAAAACTTGCGACCCGCCTCTAGCCAACGGAACTAAAGAGCTACCTTGCATGTGGGGCACGAAAACCATCCATGCACAAACCAGCTAACGAATAGCGCATACGCTGTCAAGTCATGCATCGAGTACATGTACCACACACACATTTTGAAGTTCTTTTTTGTAGCGGTGTCGTATGTCTTGATCCCATTATCCCAGGCCTCTTGCAATTCATCCTTAAGCGGTTGCATGTACACATTAACATTCTTCCCCGAATATTTGGGCCCTAGAATTATCAATGTCAAGAAAATGTCCTTTCTTTTCATAATCTCTCCGTGGGGAGATTGAGTGGAATGACAAATATAGGCCAACAACTATATTGTGCTGCCGTCATACCATGCACATTGAACCCATCCGTGCTGATGGCAACTCGAGGATACCTTGGATTTGCCGCTTTAGCCATATGTAATAGATCGAAGTGCTTCCACGCCAAAGCGTCTGAAGTGTGTCCCACCATCGGATTCCCGTCTGCATCTAGTTCTGTTCTTTTGCCCAATTTATGCCACGTCATCTGTTTGGCCATCTCTTCGACCATGAAAAGACATTGAAGTCTTGGTATGATTGACAGATACCAAAGAACATTAATGGGGATTTTGGTATGACTCTTCTCACCCATATCGTTGTCTACCAGAACATACCTGGAAGCATTGCAAATGGGGCAATAGTTCAAGCCCGCATACTCAAGCCTAAATAAGGCACATCCATTCTCACAGGCATCTATCTTCTCATAGGGCATCTTAAGCGCATGTAGGATTTTGTTCGACTGGTACAGGTTTGGTGGCAATACATGGCCTTTGGGTAGAAAGCGTGCAAATATCGTCATCATCACGTCGTAGCATTCTCTGCCCAGGTTGAACTAAGCCTTCAGAGCCATTACTTGCGCGATGGCATCCAGCTGACAAAGCTTACTATGCTCGTGGAGAGGACATTTTGAAGACTCCAACATTCCATAAAAGGCCTTTGCAGATTCCTCCATCTCATCGTCTGAATCCCGAGCATCATCAAAGTCTTGCACCATGTCTTCGATCCCGGTACCATGCTCGTCGGTGCGACGACGAACCACCTCAGCTCTGGCACGTTGGGCAGCCTCACCATGAAATGTCCAGACCGTATAATTAGGAGTAAAACCCCACTTCTGTAGGTGTTTGATCATTTCAAACTCTGACTTCTTGTTATAGTTGTCGCAATCGACACAAGGGAACCAGGTTGTTTTCTTTCCATTTGCAAATGAGACTCTCACAAACTCCTTGGTTTTTGTTATCCATTCACGGGTCATGTCTTTCTGACTAGTGTGACTGGTGTACATCCAGCCACGATCACTCATCTTGCCTAGATACTAGACGCACAAAAAATATAAACATAATTTAGCAAACCATATTCATCAGTTAATAGAGTTTGTCACTTTTATTACGTCCATGCAACCTAGACACTAGTAGGTAAAGATAGGTCCTAATCCCACCCAAGTATGTGTAGATTGGGTTCGTTTTCCCATGCTCTGCTCCGAATCGGACGCACAATTTCGGCAGCACCTCCCTGCTATTGTCCTGATACACGTCTCGGCAATAAACAGAGAGGATGTGTACCCGGAGAACAACAGGGAGGCACTGACGAAATTCTGCATCGGATCCGAAAGAGAGCATATGGGAAAACGAACCCAATCTACACATACTCGGGCTGTCCATGGATAACGTTGGACAATTCGAAAGAATCACAGTTATAAATAGGGATAATTGTATTTGAGCCCTTAGTTGTGCCACCATCGACAGGAATACCCCTAATTTTGGAAAACACGCGTTCATGCCCACATCACTTTGCTCATCTTGTGCTTTTGCCCTTTGACCGTTTGATTGTCATTTCGAAAACTTCATAACTATTTTATACTAACTCGGAAAAATGCAAATAAGATATCAAAATGTTCAGAAATACATCACCTATATATGTAGACATTTGCATTCATGAGAAAATTGTTGGGAAGTCTCCATATCAGTTTTAGCTCATATAGGTGATGGGGACTTTCCAACACTTTTGTCATGACTGCAAATGACATGCACGTATAGGTGATGTGTTTCCGAACATTTTGATATCTTATTTGCATTTTTCCGAGTTAGTATGAAATAGTTATGAAGTTTTCAAAATGGCAGTCAAACGGTGAAAGGGCAAAAGCACAAGACGAGCAAAGTGATGTGGGCATGACCGCGTATTTTTGGAAACTAGGGGTATTCCTGTCGACGGTGACACAACTAAGGGCACAAATACAATTATTCCTTATAAATATGCTAATTTATAGATGCAACCTTTTCGAACGGGAGACGCATAGTGGTCACGCACACTGATGATTGAAGACACCTATAGCTAGCAAGTTTCATCGGCACGAAGACCGGAACAGAGCAAAAACTTTTAAGGGTGCCGGGGGAGAAGATGTCATTTGTGCTCACCAACGAACGCAGCAGGGGAGCTCATCAAATGCACGGGGAGGTCGTCGAACAACTGCACATTGAAATTCACCTGGTGAACACAAAATATGATGTTTTTTATAACAAAATAGGAAAATATGTGACCTAGCTCACAATTTACAAAACTTTGACCTCCTCGGCCTCACGACGAAGAGCACCTGTTTGGTCAACAGGAGGCAGAATAGGTGTCGGGGGTCGGTGGCATCAGGGTCAGTGGCGTCGGCAGTCGGGGGTCGATGGTGTCGGGAGTCGGGGGTCGGTGGCATTGGCGTCGGTGGTCGGTGGTCGGTGGTGTCGGTGGTCAGGGGGCGATGGTGTCGGTGGTCGGAGGTCCGGGGCGTCGGGGGTTGGGGTCGGTGGTGTCGGGGGTTGAGGATCGGTGGCGTCGGAGGTTGGGGGTTAGTGGCGTTGGGGGTTGGGGCTCCTCTATTCTTCTTCTTCTTCCTCCTCTTCTTTTTCCTCTTCTTCTTCCTCTTCTTCTTCCTCTTCTTCTTCTTCTTCTTCTTCTTCTTCCTCTTCTTCGTCTTCTTCTTCTTCTTCTTCCTCATTTGCTTCTTCTTCCTATTATTATTTTCTTCTTCTTTTTCAGAACTAAACTTAAACTAATTAAAACTAAACTAAACTAAACGTAAACGTAAAACTAAAACAAACTAAGTCTAAACTAATCATAAACCTAAAACTAAAAAAACAGAAAAAATAAGAGGAGGAGGAGGAGCTCACCGCAGGGTAGGGGGCCGGGCTACCGGTGGAGGAGGGGCGGTGGAGGAGGGGGTGGCGCCGTGGCCTTCCTCACGACGGTGCTTGGGTGGCCGCCGCAGGGGAGGGTGTCGTGGTCGGTGTGGCGGGGCCAGTGTGGCGGGGCGACATTGCCAGGGCGGCGGGGGCGCGGGGTGGCAGGCGGCCTGGGCGGAGCGTCCGGGTAGCGGGGCGCGGCGGGGCGGGACGGGGCGGCTGGCTAGCGGCGCGGCGGCGTGGGGTGGGGCGACCGGTCGACGGTGCAGAGGGGCGGGGCGCGGCGGCCGGGCGGCGGTGCGGCGGGCCGCAACGGCCAGTGATGGGGCAGGCAAGGCTGCGGCGGCTCAGGCAAGGGGGTGAGAGAGGGGAAAGAGAGAGGAAGAGAGAGAAAGAGAGAGGGGAGAGAGATATTTAGGTCACCTCTTTGCTGTCTGCTAGCAGATGGCAAAGCTTCTATGTCGTCCGCTAGCAGACGGCAAAGAGCTGGCCTACAACAAACATGATCTTTGCCATCAGCAACATCTTTGCCGTTAGCTTTCTGCAAGCTCATGGAAAAGACCTTCTTTGCCGTTAGCTAGCAGACGGCAAAGAGCTGGCTGACAGCAAAGATGCTGATTCCAGTAGTGGGCAAGGGCTTCTACTGACGAGCCTATTCTTGTTGAGGGTAGGCCGGATGCAGTGGAAATTGTCTTGGACACTTGGAAAATAGTCCTTATTCTCCTTAATGAATTTCCAGTCTACATACCTCATGTCACTCACAGCCGGACTCTTGTCAAATAGCACAGTCTCATAGAAATCTTGTTGCTCTTTGGTGTAGAATCTATAGGCCACATCTGTCTTCTTCCTTTGAGCATATGGATCTGTAGCTCTCCATGCCCTCAAACCCGAGTCTTTCCTCTTGTTCATATCTTCAGCAAGTGGATAGCTGGCATTATGTACTGGAAGCTGTGGTCTGCGTTTCATCAAGGTTGTCAAGTCATCATCATGCTCAACTCTAGAAGTAGTTCCCTTGTTCTTTTTAGAAGCTGGAATCTACCTAGATGTCCTCTTAGGCTTTTCAGCAGCCTTCTTGGATTTGCTGCTCTTGGATGTACCTGACTTGGCCATAGCATTAGCTAGAAGTTTCTTGGCCTTCTTCTTGGGGGGAGCCTTTGCAGCTGTCTCATCCTCCTCTTGAGTAGCAGTTGCCTCCTCTGGATCTTCAAACATAGATATAGGCCTGCTAGTCACATGGATTATCCTTTTTCTGGCTTTCTTCTCCCATGCCTTCTTAGGCATAGACTTCCTTCGGGGATCAATGGTCATTGTGGCCCTAGCACTCTCAGGTGCTCTCATAGCTTCACAGCTAGCATAGACTTTGTTAATAATTGTCCTGGAAGATGTGGCTTTATTAGCAGACTTCTTAGCAGCCTTTTCTTGCTTCTTGGCAAGAATCTCCTGAGGGATAAAGCATGAATCCTCCTCATTTGAATTCAGCTTCCTCCTGGTCCTAGTAGCAGCCTTGGGCAACCCATGGAAGCTGGGGGTGCGTGGATCTGAAGATGTACTAGGCTCAAGGCTAGTGCCTGAACTCATGTCAACACCCTACTCTGGCAAATTCTGACAGTCCTCAGCATCTCACATACTGAACCTACGAATAGAGTATAGAAGAATAAAAAAATATGAGTCATCACAAAACGAGGCTGGTTTTTGAAAGATTGAACAAAAGCTTTCGAAGGTTTTGCATTCTGTCACATGAAAATCGGTCGAGCCAAAGCAAAGTTTTCGGTGCTACCGAGACTGACTATCCCATTAACAAAAACTTGGCACTCTTTTCGGTGAGACCGAAACAAGTACTCGGTTTCACCGAGATAGTTCTCAGCAACATAGAAAGGCAAATCGGTGACACCGATTTGTTTGATTCGGTTCCATCGAGTTCCATCGGCCGGAAGGCAAACCCTAATAAATCGATCATTCGCTAGACTATGGGAATTTCTTGTGGATAGAAAGACGTGCAATAGGTCAATCATAGAGAAAATCAAATCTAATGCGCAAGAATCAGACGGGGAGCACAAAGGAGGTCGAATACGTACCCTAACTCAGCGACAGATCCGCTACGGCGTCGACGATGGAGAAGATTTTGTTGACGATAGCGATTCCCAGCGCCAGAGCAGCGCAGGGGGACAAGGGCGATGACTAGGGCTCTTGAAAATGGTAGCTTAGGGTTCCGAGGCACGACGGTTTGAGCATGAATTTCAAAGTGTTAGGGTCCACAGTATATATAACCACCACTGTCGGTGACGCCGATTCTATATTGTGGGTGTCACCGAGTTCCTCAACTCTCGGTTGAGAGGGAAACTCAGTGTAACCGAGAATATGGAATCGGTAGTACCGAGATAGAAAACCAGATCAACCCTAGGCATATGGTGTGACCGAGATTTTGGGTTGGTTCCACCGAGATGCACTTGGGAGGTTTTAATGGTCGGTCCTTGTCGATACGGAACTCCGAGTGCTCCACACACAGAGGGATCGAAAAGCACTTGTTCAAATTTTGTGATGCATCATGAATAGAGTATGAGGTGAGAAAGCATAGATAGCTAAAGAGTTGTCATAGGCATTCTTCTCCATCCAATGGGAAAAAGATAAATCAAATAACAAATAGCAACAATTCGATTTCCTAGAATGAGAAACTAAATGCAGACCAATAGGCTCACACAATCAGATGTCAAATGAAATCATGACAAACATGCACAAACACTCTAGCATATAACAAGCACATGGGAAATGACGAAGTCATCTATGTATGATTATTTGACTTAGGATACAATTAAGAGTACTTCATCATAGGTCATACTCATCGTTTAAGCACAAGTGGGGTTACCACTTTTACATAAAGCATTTAATGTTGTCACATACTAAGAGATGCTTTGACTCAAGACTTAGAGTAAAGCTCCCCCTTGATGTGACATCCCCCCATAGGAGGGATAAAATAACCTTGGGTTTTGTAGATGAAGACTTCATGTTGGTGAGGTAGTGATGGATGCTCAAAGTTGATGAATACCACCAAGAGTTGGCAGCATCCTTGTTGTTTCCTTACTCTTCTCTCCTACATGGGTTAGTCCCAACATGGAGTGCAAAGGATATGTGATGATGTCCATTGATTTGTTGATTACCTTGTCCCTTGCTTACCTTTGAGGGAATGTGTGAATCCTTGAACTATTGAATAAGATTGATGTTGATTGCAAATAGATCTTGCCAATAATGAATGTGAGTGAATTTCATTGGCGGAGTCACCACTTAAGAACTTTCTAGTTCTTCTTCTTAGGGACCCACATCAAGTTGATGGGGATCCTTGGTGTTATAGTAGCCTTTCTAGACGTTGAGCTTGAAGTAGAATTGGGAACCCACTCAACCATAGCTAGGGATTCATCTTCATATGATTCAATGTCCTCTTAAAGCTTGTTATTTCCCTTGAGCTTGTGGTCTTGTGGTGGAAGGTCATCTTGAGTGTTTGTCCCCTTGGGAAGAGTATCTTAATACTTCTCCTTTGGAGGCACAAACTTGGGCTCGTGATATTGACGTTCTTCCCATTCAACTCCATTAGCGTTGAAGTAGCCAACACCACGATTCTTCCGGTATCCTCCATGCTTGCGTGCAATTTCCTCAAATTTCCTACACCCGACAAGACTCTTGTAGATACCTTTCTCTATAATTCCTTTCAATAAAGCATTTTCTTGCTCAAGTGTAACTTGTCTAAGAGAATCATCATTAGTGTAATCAATAGAACTACTAGGAGCAACATCACTGGGTTTCACATTTTAATTGTTGCTACTAGATGAAGAACCTTTCTTGCTTTTGTTACTAGTTTTCTTAGATTTAACTTGTGGCATGAATTTAGACAAGAGAAGACGTTTGCCAAGATAAGATGATGTATTCTTTCAGAGATCATGATTGATAGCTTTAAGAAATTCATGTTCTTGCTCCAAATTGAGCTTCTCGAAGCGTAGCTTCTCATGAGTTCTTACAAGCTCTCTATGATGTTCAAGAGTAAATTCATGGGTGTGATACCTTGGGGCCTATAGCCATGAAGCAACTTCCACTCCCTTCGTTTGGTGAATCAAATAGATCATAGGAGTTGGTAGTCACTAGTGCAATTCCGGCAACACCTTCATCTTGACTATAGTCGGAGTTGGAGTGATAGCTTCTCTAAGAGTGGTTGTCGGTGTCGGAGCCGGAAACCCATTCACCAACATGAGCTTGATGTTTCCTTCCTGAGTAGCTCTTGGTGTACATGTCCTTCTTCTCTAAATCTCTACTTCTCCTTGAGGGTCTTCCTTCATAACGATCATCTCTACTCCTTCTCTCTCCTCGAGGTGATTCATTCCTTGAGCTTCATCTTCTAGGTGACTCTTCTCTTCGTTTGTAGGGAGCCATGCACACATTGAAGTAGTGTCCAGGCTTCCCACAATTGTAGTAGTTTCGGTCACGACTTGACAAACGCTTCTCTTCATATCTTGAGTTGGACCTTCGATCTTTGCTTCTATTCTTGTAGAACTTGTTGAATATCTTGACCATGAGGCTTATCTCTTCATTTGTGACAAGGTTGTCGCTTGAGGTAGTGGGAGCATGACTTGTGGCTTTGTAAGCACCACTAGACTTGTCGTGAATATCTTCCTTGTCTTTGAGTGTCATCTCATGAGAAACAATTCTACCAATCACTTCCATTGGCTTGAGATCTTTGTAGTTGGGCATCATTTGGATCAATGTGCAAACGGTGTCATATCGATCATCCAAAGCTCTAAGTTTCTTCTTGATGATGAATTTGTCAGTCATTCCTTCGCTTCCTAAGCCGGCAATCTCACTGGCGATGAGAGCTAGCCTAGAGTACATCTCAGCGAGTTCTTCACCATCCTTCATCCTGAACTTGTCAAGTTGACTTTGAAGAACATCCAACTTGGATTCTCTCACAGATTCTGTACCTTCATGCATATCAATCAAAGTTTCTCAAATCTCTTTTGCATTCTCAAGACGGCTGATCTTGTTGAACTCTTCAGGGCATAGACAGTTTAAAAGAATGTCACATGCTTCAGCATTATTGAGCTGCAAGATCTTCAACTCATCCGCGGTCGCTTCACGATCGGGGTCCTTTCCTTCCGAAAAGAATTCACCGTGCATGCCAACACGAACAACAACCCAAATGGTGGGGATATGACCAAGCAAATGCATTTTCATTTTGTGCTTCCAACTAGCAAAATGTGGGCCATCAAAGTACGGACCTCTACGGTGGTAATTTCCCTCACTAGACGCCATACTCCTCCTAGGTTGTGAGACCAATGCAATGGAGACCGAAAGTAAGTCTAGAGGGGGGTGATTAGACTACTTGACCAAATAAAAGGTTGCCTTTCCCAAATTTTAGTGTTTGTAGTTTTAGCAATCATGGTAAGTCAATTTCACCCTACACATGCAAGTCTAAGAGTATAGGAGCGGAAAGTAACAACAAGCATGACTAAAAGGGGTAGGGTAGGAAGATCAAACGCAATTATAGACACGATGATCTTTCTCGTGGTTCCGATAGGTGGCGCTATCATACATCCACATTTATGGAGTCTTTAACCTTTGGAGGGTAACAGTCACGAGTGTCCACGGAGGACTCCACCCATAAGGGTCCACGAAGTAGCAACCTTCACTATTCGATATGGGTTCCGTCCATGAAGGACTAGCCTCACTATGGGTAGATCTTCATGAAGTAGGCGATCTCCTTGCCCTTACAAACTTCTTGGTTCACTCCACAACATGAAGTAGGAGGCTCCCAAGAGAAACCTAACCAATCTAGGAGGCCCCACCCTCCAAAAGGTAATAGGCTCGGTAATGACGATGAACTCCTTTCCTGTGTGCTTCAAGATGATAGACTCCTCAACACACAATCACTCTCTCATAGATTTGGCTTGGTAGAAGAGACGGGATTGGTGGAAAGCAACTTGGGGAGGTTAGAAATCAAGATCCATATGGTTGGAGTGGAAGATCTTGATCTCAACACAAGGGTAGGTGGTTCTCTCTCAGAAAATCTGATAGGATAGGTATGGAATAGTTCTAAGTGCTTCTCTTTCGAGTAGGTGGTGGTGGAGGGGTATATATTGGCATCCCCTAAAATCCAACCGTTACACACAAAATGACCAACTTAGTGACACAGATGTCTTAATCTCGATGGTACCGAATTGATCAAATGGTGGCAACTTTTCAATCTCGAAGGGACCGATATACGAATCTCGGTTGCACCGATAAGGTGACCAATGGTTAGATTTCCAATCTCGATGACGCCGACTCAACAATCTCGGTGGTACCAAAAATGTGAATTTGCATAACAGATAGTTGGCAACCTAAACTCGGTGGCATCGGTAAGGAATCGGTTGCACTGAATTGACTAGGGTTGGTCTGAGTCTATTTAGGTTCTGGAATCGGTGGCATAGGGATAGGAATGTTGGTTGCACCGATTTTGAATGTTTGTCTATAAATAGACTTTGGCAGGAGAGCTTGTGGATGTTTTTGGTGACTATCACTTGTGCACGTATGAGCATTTTTTTCACCAACAAAACTTTTCCCCCTTTGAATAGTATTGGCTTTCCTATGGCTCAAAGTGAGTTTGCACATATGTAAAATGTAGAGTTCTCTTGCTTGAAGCTTGGCCAACCTATTTCCTTGCAACTTGGGGTATTCCACAATCCTTTTGCCATCCCTATCATTGAACTTTTCCTGAAATATACTTGGTGGAAACATTAGTTACATGACTTATATGTTGTTATTAATTACCAAAACCACCAAGGCAGCAAATGTGCTTTCAGCGTAACTTCAACCTTTCTACGGACGATAGCATGTCTCCGAGTGCCAAGTTGACCATGTTCTTCGACAGCATAATTGACGCTCAGAAGCCGATCCATTCTGATAGAGCAACTCATTTGGCCAACGAATCTCGCAAGGTTTGTCGGGCTGTCCTGCTCAAGGTGCTCGTCAAAGTGGCGCCCAATAACCCCGGCATCAACGTCCTCTACCGCTTGCCGAAGGACGTGGACATCAAGGCCCTTGAAGAACTTGTCGCACCCATTGTGGACAAGGTGAACCAAGTTAAGTAGGTCAAAGCTCAGCACATGGACTAGTTGCTCCACTTTTTCTCGTCGCCACCATTCCATGCCTAAGAAAAAATTATCTTAAGTTGGAATCGCGACAACTTTTAATGTAATATAACTGGCTGTGTTTTGAATGAATGCACATTGTTCCTCTTGTCAGATTTCTCTCTGTATGGTACATGCCCTACGCTTTATTGGAAAACTTGTCTGTGCACGCAACCCTGCCAGGAGCGCTTTGAGGAGCAGATCCTTAGCAGCCTGTTGGCAGTGCCACTGCCGGCAAGATACCTTGACATTTTCAGTGCAGCCACTTAAGCTGTTGAGCGGGCCTAAAATAGAGTAAGGGCGCAACCTAATCACGACAAGGTTACCTTGATGTTTCTAGTGCAGCCACTTAAGCTGTTGAGTGGACTCGAAACAGAGTAAGGGCGCAACCAATCACGACAAGGTTCCTTTGGGTGTAGGTTTCCTTTACAAAATTTGAAATTTTCCAAGGAAAATACTTCACAGTAAAAAAATTACTTAGAGTTTTGCAACTTAGCTTTTCGTTGTTGTACTCCTTTCTGCAAGATGTTAATTCTGAATATCTCCCATCGGTGTCCATACCATCTCATCCCCCCGGCAAACTTGCACGCAAGAGAACGTTCTATCCTTTAAGAAAAAGAAAGAAGAGAACATAGAGATATCGAACCTTGGCGGTTCGTTAGCACTTGTTGGAAATAAGCGTAATCCAACATCTCAGATTGACATGCACATAAGTAAACATGGAAATCGATAAGAGTTGTAGAACGCTTGATCTTATTCAACTATGCACATGGTATCTGCCTGGCTTTGTACAAAGGATTACATGCCTCTCCGGCAAGACTTGTACAAAAGGTGGATGCCGGGGGACCCAGCAACCACGCTTTATGGATAGAACTTATGAAGGTGTTTGATATTCCAGGAGTTGCTCACTGGAATGCCATCTTCGGTCTCCAGGCGGACTATGCAAGGCCTGGTGACTCATTCTACCCGATAAGGGCCTTCCCACTTCAGCATCAACTTGTTTGAATTCTTGGCCAACTGAAAACACCGAAGAACAAGATTGCCTTCCTCAAAACTTCGGACGTCATCCTTGCGACTATGGTAGTGGCGCAAAGCTCGCTGGTAGCGTGAAGCTGGCACAACAGCCTCAAGACGATCTTCCTCAAGGAGCGTTACGTCATCTTGTCGTAACTCCTCTTGCTCAAGCTCATCATAAGCGAGCACTCGAGGAGACCCGTATATGAGTTTTGTGGGGAGAACTGCTTCCGCCCCGTATACCAGGGTGTCTGACCAGTGGCTCGATTTGGTTTCATTCTGATTGGCCAAAGATCCGCCGACAGCTCATCAATCCAGCGTCTTCCGCACTTGCGCAGCCTGTTGAAAGTTCTTGTCTTAAGCCCCTGCAGCACTTCAGCATTTGCCCTTTCTGCTTGGCTGTTGCTCCTCGGATGAGAAATAGAAGAAAAATAGATCTTGTCGCCAAGGTCTTGGACATATTGCATGATGGTGCCGCTTGTGAACTGTGTGTCGTTGTTAGTGATGACCATGTTTGGTACACCAAAACGGCAAACTAGTCCTTTGAAGAACTTGACAGCTGATTGCGCTGTAACCCTTTCTCACTGCTTCCACTTCCGGCCACTTTGTGGACTTGTCGATCGTGACGTACAAGTACTCAAAGCCCCCGGTAGCATGGGTAAAGGGGCCCAAGATGTTGAGCCCCCAGACCGAAAATGGTCAGGAAAGAGGGATTGATTAAAGAGCTTGAGCTGGTTGATGTAGTTTCTTTGAATGGAACTAGCACGCTTCACACTTGGTTAGTAGTACAGTCGCATCCTGGAGAGCAGCGGGCCAAAATAAACCTTGCCGGAATGCCTTACCGGCAAGATCTCTTCATCCTATGTGGGAGCCACATATGCCTCCATGTATCTCTGCCAACAGCCCCAGTCCATCCTCCCAAAGATTGCACTTCAATTTCACAACGTTCGGTCTCTTTATGTACATGACATTGTCCACAAACTTGTACATGTTAGACTGACGGGCTACTTTCTCCGCTTCTTCTTGTTGCTCAGGTAGTTCTCCTGTTTGAAGGAACTGAACAATGTGTTGTGCCCATGCTGGAGCCTGGGGCTCGACGGCAAGGACTAAAGACATGTCTTCTTCCGCGGGAGCGCTTGTCGCTATGGCAAGGGCTTGAGGCCCTGCCAAAGCCTGTTGCCCCCTGGCAGGCTTGGCGTTGTTCCCGACAACTTCCTTGCCGGTAGCTTATGCGAGCTCTGTGGGAAAGTAATGGCTGGAATTCAACTTTCTTCTCTTATCTTGCCACACTGATGGTGCTACAGATGGTTGAGTCAATTTGATCGCAAAAGTCGCTGGTTCCACAGGTAATTTGAGGGCAGTACGCTTTGACAACTCGACGACAATGTTGTTCTCTGCATGGGGAACATGCTCTGTTTGCAGACCGCCAAAGCGCTCCTCCAATGGGCTCTGATAATCTTTGTTGACTGGCTTGACGATAAGCTCTGAATCTCCTATGACGATGAGCTTCTCGATCCCAAGGTCTGCCGCGATCCTGAGACCGGCAAGCAGCCCTTGATATTTTGCCATGTTGTTTGTCGACATCTCCTAGGGAAAGTGCATCTTAATTACATATTTGAGGCGCTCTCCGGTGGGTGCGACAAGCAGCACGCCAGCGCTGGTTGGTGAGAAAGCCCCATCAAAAGACATAGCCCATTCTTGATTTGTTTCCTTCCTGGGAGAGTCGTTTCTTGGATTTCTTCGTTCGATGTTGCAGTCCATTCTGCAATGAATTCTGCCAAGGCCCTCCTCTGGATAGTTGTAGTACTTTCAAATCTGAGACCAAAGCTTGACAGTTCCAAAGCCCACTCCACAATCCTGCCGGTCGATTCTAGATTTCGCAAAATCCGTTGCAACGGAAAGCGAGTGACAACTGTCATCTCATGTGCTTGGAAATAATGGTGCAACTTCCTCGAGGCCATGAGGAGGCCAAAGAGAAACTTTTGCACGCCAGAGTATCTTAACCTAGCCCCATCCAAAAGGGAGCTGACAAAATAAAGTGGGTGTTGCACCATTCTCTTCCTTTGTGTTGCTTCATCTATCTGCTTAGATCCTGTCTTGTCGGCACCAGACTCTGTCGGGGAAGATCCTAGTTCATCGCTTGGTGGTCCTGCCTCTATCACTTCTTCTTCATAGACTTCTCTCTACGCCACTAATGCAGCACTAACCACTTGATTTGTTGCCTCCAAGTATGGCAACAACGGCTCTTGTGGTTTAGGTGCGACTAGTATTGGCGGAGAGGAGAGGTACCTCTTCAAATCTTGCAGCACTACCTCCACTTCCAGAGTCCACTTCATTGGACCCGCCTTTTCAAGATTTTGAATAAGGGTAGGGCGTGCTTAGCAGATTTTGAGATGAACTTACTCAGAGCCGCAACGCAGCCGGCAAGATGACGCACATCTTTGACGCATCTTGGTGCTTCAATCTGGTCAATGTGCAGCAAGGGGAAAGGATCTTTTGGACATGCTTTATTGAGATCTGTATAGTCAATACACAGCCTCCATTTTTCGTTCGCCTTGTGCACTACAACTGGATTGACTAACCATGTTGGATGGAGCACTCCTCTGACCAAACCTGCCAGTTCCAACTTCCTGATTTCCCCGACAATAATTTCTTGCTGCTCCAAGGCTTTCTTCCTAACTTTCTGCTTGATGGGCCGTGCATGAGGAAAAACAGCAATATGGTGCTCAATTACCGCCCTGTGAACACCGGGGACATCAGATGGTTGCCATGCAAACATATCGACATTCTCCCACAGGAAGGCAATGAGCACGCTTTCCTATTTGTCATCGAGGGTGGAACTTATGGTGAAAGTTCCTCACGTACCATCCTCTTTGACGGACACCTTTTTGGTTTCTGGTGGGGCTGCCTTGGATTTCTTGTTCTTGTCGGTGGAGCTCTCTGGCACATCGTCATCAGGATCGCAGCACTCCGAAGAGGTGCGCTTGCTGGAGTGTGTACGAGAGGTCTTACCGGTCTTCTTCCTCCCAGTAGCTTCAACGGCAAGAGCAGGTGCCTTGACGGCAGGTGCTGCAACTGCCTCCTGGTAAAGTTGGTCGGCACATATAAGTGCATCCTTCTTGTCATAGTTGATTGTGATGACGCTAATCGGCCCGTGCATCTTCAATACATTATAGGCATAGTGCGATGCCACCATGAACTTGGCTAGCGCTAGACGGCCAAGGATCCCATTATATGGCAATGGAATCTTGGCGACGTGGAAAACAATCTTCTTTGTCCTGAAGTTGAGGTCACTACATAATGTTACCGGTAGTGTGATCTTGCCCTTCGGATGACTCCTCCCTGGATTGATCCCCTGAAACGTGCCCTTGTCCTCGAGATCTTCATCAAGAATTTGCAACCTTTTTATCACATCACGCGAGATCAGGTTCAAATCGGCCCCACCATCAACTATCATTTTCGTCACCTTGAGGTTGCGAATTGTTGGCGAAACCAATAATGGCAGACACCCGACCGCAGTTGTGCGATCAGGGTGATCCTTGGCATCAAAAATGATATGCGTGCGAGACCATCCCAATGGTTCCCGGGCATTGACAGACGGCTTTGTCGCATTAATCTCGCACGCCCAGTATTTAAGTTGGCGGTGAGAAGAATGCAATGAGGCGCCTCCGTTGACGCACATGACATCTGTAGCTCTTTGAAATTCGTGTTCGCTAGACTCGTTGTCCTCTTTGTTGCCATCGACATCCCCCTCTTCCTTGTCGCGGCCTTGGGTGGGCCTCTTCTGCTACTTGGCCTTGTCGTGGCAACCTCCTCGGCCACCGCATTTTTGTCGGACCCCTCTGCACTATCTTGGGCCATCTCCTTACCTCGCCTCACATACTCAACTTTCTACCTCTCGGCAAGCTGCTCTACTTGCCAGCAGTTTTGGAGATCGTGGCCCTTGGTGTGATGGATCTTGCAGTACTACTTGTCGAAGCCTTCCAACTTGTCGGCAGCCGCCCAGGCTTGACACAAGACGCACCTGGCGACCTCCTTGCCCAGGCCGTCAACCTTAGTCTTCTTGGCAGTGTTGAGGTGAATTTAATTCCTCAACGGCAAGCACGGCCTTCTCCTTGCGTTTCTTCTTCCGCCGTTGGCATTTCCTTGCCGGGGCAGCGATGTCTTCATCTTCAGAGTCGACTCCAGCACCAGCATCCTCGCCGGGTTGTCTCCTTCCTTCTTCAACTTGAGTACATCTATCAGCAAGAGCATAGATCTTGGCAACATCCCTGACTTTTTTCATTGCCATCTCTTCGCGCATCCTATGGTTACGCACGTTCTGATGCAACACACTGATAACATCAGCAGGATGAACGTCTGGGATGTTGTGATGTGTACGGCTGAATATCTGAATGTACTTGCGCAAGGTTTCGCCTTCTTTCTGGGGGGGATGAGATGAAAATCATGTGCTTGGCCAGGAGCATGGTGGCCACCGGTAAAGGCGCCAACAAACTCATGACACAGATCTTCCCAGGAAGAAATAGAGTTCTCCGGCAGATGCATCAACCACGACCTGATGTTGGGCTTGAGCACCAACGGGAAGTAGTTGGCAAGTATCTTGTCGTCGCGAGCCACGTCAGTTTAAGAGGAAGACAATGATGATGATCATGAAGCTTCAGATCAAGTTACTATCAAACCTCGTAGGTCGACAAGGACGCGTACTGCTCCTGAGTGGTACAACAACCCTGTCTTGGAGGTCATGTTGTTGGACAACGATGAACCTATGAACTATGGAGAAGGGATGGTGGACCCAGATTCTAACAACTGGCTAGGAGCCATTATATCTGTGAAAGGATCCATGTATGAAAACCAAGTATGGACTTTGGTAGACTTGCCCGTTGAACGGCAGGTTGTTGAGTACAAATGGACCTTCAAGATGAAGATGGATGTTGATGGTCAATGTCACCATTTATAAAGCTCGACTTGTTGCAAAGAAGTTTCCGCCAAGTTGAAGGAGTTGACTGCGATTAGATTTTCTCACCTGTAGCGATGCTAAAAGTCTATTGAAATTATGTTAGCAATTGCTGCATTTTTTGGTTATGAGATTTGGCAGATGGATGTCAAAACATACTTTCGTTAACTGTTTCTGTCAGGGATATACCCCGCGGTATGACCCGGCCGGAAGTACGACCCAGACAGGACCTGGTGAGTCACTGGAGATGCGAGGATTCATTGGTAACCCGGCGGGTGGGTTAGACGAGCGACAAGGCCCAACGCCCGATGTGTAAGCCAGCGCCAGGTGGCTCACAAGAGAAGGCCCAAAGGGGAGAAAGGATTCCCCCACGAAGGAAACAAGACCCAGATTAGGATTCTAGAGAGACTAGTCCTAATCCTACTCCCAGTAGGACTCTACATGTAAACTTACCCCTTCCACCTATATAAGGAGGGATAAGGCGCCCCTAGAGAGACAGGTTGAAGTTATTAGAGATAGACAGATTAGAGGCTCTCGAGATTAGAGGTAGCAAGACAACACCCTTGTAACCGAGAGATCTTCTTCATCATCAATACTAGACAAGCAGGACGTAGGCTTTTACCTCCATCGGAGGGGCCGAACCTGGGTATACTCGCGTCTCTCGATTCTAACCAACCACTCTCAAGTCGCCACATAGTTGCGACTGCCCCGAACCTAAGTCCGTTCACCCGGACATCTGTCGTGACAAATCCACAACAGTTGGCGCCCACCGTGGGGCCCGCATAGTGATGTTGTGTTCTTGAAGGGAATTCCTCAGGGATCAAGAAGATAGTGCTCCGCCGGATGAAAAAAGAGCCGGCAAGCAAGGGTTACATCTGGACATTACTACATCTTGTGATCTAACCAAATACCATGTTGAAGACAAAAGCAACTCAAACCCAGCAATCAAAAACAAATCAGAGGAGATGAGTGATATCACCGGATTATTACAGAACCTGATTGGTCCAACCTCCACGACTGAGAGAAGGACTCCATGACTCAGGAGAAGTCACACACATGGATTCACTGGCACGGATCCAAAGTTGTCTTGACCCCGATTCTCCCTTCACAACACAATGACTAGCCGGCCTGCGCCCAAGCCAGCCCAACCCCTTGCCACGCCAGCTAGGTCGCCCTCACGCACCCGTTCGTCCTACTTGCTCTGCCTGGCTATCTTGTTGGACCCCGATCCTAACTCATATGAATCCAGACTGTAACATATCACATCCCTTTGCGGCCTCACGCACGTTAAGCTCCACGGCTGCAGCCTTACCTTAGCCGGGACCGTTTGCATCTTTTGGCTCACGTATGTGAACATGTCGCTGGCAATCAAACAACAGAGAACTCAGGCCGACCTGACTAGTCATAGAACCCAAGTGGCACATCCGTACGGAAACATGCATACGTAACCCAGCAATGTAGGTGTCGGCCTCAAGCGTATGTAGACGAGTCATAGCAAGCTACAAGGACTCTATTACGCCGTGAGACATAAATTCCATCACTGCACGTAGACGAGTCGTAGGAGGCTATAGGGACTCCATTATACCGCGAGACATTTCACCGAAGGGACAGACACAGTAGCAAAGATGGATACATGCCAGTCAATCAATGTGTTCGGAGCAGTAGCAAGCTACCATGGCTCGGTGGAAACACAAAGAGGCAGTTTCCCGTAAAGAGTAATACTAAAGGCACACAACTAGGTGTCGGATCCCATACATACCATTGCACGTCACACGTACGCACGACATGCCTGATATGCATAGATACAACCATGGCATCACAACATAACCATACAATAACATGACTTTTATTTAAGAGGCTCAGATGAGCCTTGCATCATATGTTCTTACAGATAGGGGTCACATGACCCAACACTCAAATCATACAAACATGTTCATACAAACCAAGCGGAAGCATAAAGTTTTCTGAGTACAAATAAATGAAAGGGTTAAAAAGGCACATGGCCTGACTACCTACAGCCCGCCATAGGGCAAAGGTCGTAGATGGGCACCAGCTATTCGGCATCGTCGACATCTAGAAATAACCCACCCGAAGGGTCCTGGGTCTCATCTGCAACATTAATTAAGAAAACATCAGTACAAATGTACTCCGCAGGTCTTTAAAGCAGACCTAGTCTATTCATGCTCATGTATCAACAAACGGAGTGGTGGAGTTCATGCAGCAATGCCAGCTTTGACTCATGGCTAACCTACACTACTCAATTTTAACTCTTTGTTTACATTTTATAAATCGCACACGAGTCCACTAACTCCATAACAATACACCACCATAGATTCACTTCCCTCTACTGGAAGAGTGCCATCTATGGTACTCACACTTGTCTTGATATTTTTATGAGTATCCATTTGATTATCTATGAACAGTATAAGTTCTCCAGGTAGTCCATATCCGAGGATGCGTCTATTCGAATAGTTTCATACCCTGCAGGGGTGTACTTCTTGACACACGCTCTCGCCACTTATAACTGTGTGCTCATAAAACCATGCACATCGGCAACCTTCAAGCGGAAGCCCGGCGAGGGAGTGAGCCACGACCGTCAATCACATAAGACCTCTAGTCCAGCTTATCGCCTATTTGAGACTGAACCCGCACGGAAGTCTAGCCAAAGTTTCCCCTACGGCCCCAAACAAATGTGCGCAGGGTTCCCAAGCGCACCATTTGGGTGACCCTTGGTACACCATGCCACTGCCTATCGCGTCATAACCCACCCCTAGGGTTAGCTCTACGCACGGCCTCCAGCATGTAATAAACACCAGAAACTACTTGCAACTCCGGAACTCAAGACTAAGCGAATGATAAGTCGAGAGGGGTCGAGTTAACGAAACACAATGTGTGGTAGCAACTAGTCTTGGATCACAAACATGGAACTCAGTTTCTAAGAACGGTCCCAATGAGACAACCCGCTATGTAATCCTACATAGCCTCTCATCGCTACCTTTACCAAATCGAGTTCATCATAACATCATCACATCAGGCAACATTTTTTCACTCAGTTCATCACCCAGATGAATCCGACCTGACACAACTCTAAGCATAGCAAGCATAGCAGGCTAAGTAAGCTAAGCACATCAGGACACAAGCATCTACCAGGTATGCTAGGTTGTAAGGTTTAGCTATTTACTGTGACAATGTCAGGTTATACAACAGAATAGGATCATCTACCGTGTATGACTGACATGTGATCGGTTGTCCTAATGCAATAAACGAGAGCAGGAGCGAGAGAGTGGGATATTATCAGAATGTTCAAAGGGGTTGCTTGCTTTGCTGGGAAACGGGAAGGTTCTCTCCTTCGTCGAGATACTGGGGGGTATTCTCAGAAGTAGGGTCTACCGCAATGCAGATAAGAATCAATCAATACACGCAAGTGCACAATATGATGCATGATCATGGCATGATAGCATGTATAGATGAGCTAATGCAACTAGTGTTCATATTGATTTGAAATGAATTTGAATATAGGTTCAAAATTGTTCTTCATTTCAAATTCCATTTACTAACCTATTAACAAATGTCAATGTTCACCTATTTAGATTGCTCTAACATGCAAGACAATAGCACCATTGGATTCATTGGATTTTCTGATAAATTTTCATATATACATTATTTTCATCGGACTTAAAGATTAATTTATATGAATTTTTGAAGTTTTGAATAATATCTGGCATTATTTTTCAACTAGAAAATGAAATATTGACATCAGCCTGACGTGACTCTGACGTCAGCTGGTTAGCTGACTGGGCCAGAGTAAAACCTGACATGTGGGGGCCACATGTGAGTGACTTAGACACTTAAGTAACTAATTAAACTAAATCGTAATTAATTAATAGAAACTGGGCCCACTGTCAGTGACAGATTAGGTTTAATTGATCCAATTAATTAATTTCTTAATTAACCTAATTAACAGGGCCTGGTCCCACCTGCCAGCGACCCTGGGTCAAACCCCTGTCGGTCAGACAGGTTGACTCGTCAGCGTTGAGCCGCCGGCGACGTCAGGTACGGCGGAGGGGGTCGGAATCCCTCCTCCGGCGACCAAATGGACGACGAAGAGCGCTGGGAGGTCCTACGCTCGACCGCGCATCGATCTAGCCCCAAACCAGAGGCTGGGGTGGTCGGGATCGACACCGACGTTGAGGGCAGCGGCGGCCGGAGCTCAGGCAAGAAGGGCACGGCGTCTACGGGGCACGGGAGAGAAGGGGAAGAAGGGGAGGCGCACCAGCGGCTCACCGCAGTTCCAGCAGAGGCGACGGTGAGGTCGGAGGAAGTCCGGACGGGGCAGAATGTCGCGGCGGGGCTTCGGTGGCCGGCGGGGAGGATGAGGGGGTCACGACGGTTCTCATGGGATACCTAGTGAGGCGAGGGTGCGGCTAGCGCGACGGCGGCAAGCTCGAGCAGAGCTCGGCTATGGTGGAGCAAGGGAAGAAAGGGAGCAAGAGGGAGAGCTCGTAGGGGGAGAGGGAGAGGAGAAGGAGGCCACGGCGATGGCCTTGCGCTGGCGCCCTCCTAGCCCTCCAGGCAAGCAGCCAGGCAGGGAGGAGGTGGCCGGCGTGTGCCCGCGCGTGGGAAACGCATGCCCCTGTCCTCTTGGCGAGATGACAGGGATGACTGGCCATGGGCCAGGTGGGCTGGCCTGGCCTGGGCTTTTCTTTTTCTTTCTTTTTAGTTCTTTCTGTTTTCCATTTTCTGACATTTGTTTATTTTCTTTTCACGTACAAATGCTAATTAATAATATCCCGAATATTTTATAAACTAAAGTTTGAAGATTTCAAACTTATCTGAAAAGTTTTAGGATATTTTGAAAACAAAAATAATGATAGTGCTTTATTTAATGATTTTAGGAGCCTTATCCATTATTTTTGAATTACTTTGATTGTTCAAATAATTAGAATGGTCCCTGTTATAATCATGCCCAAATTTACCAGACATAGGGAACATTTTTAGTGGGCATTTTGGATTTGTTCAATTTTCACCAAATTTGAATTATTTTGATTCAAAGTTAGCTTGGGGTTTCTTTTTGTTCCCCATTTCATGTTAATGCAAAATGAAACATGATGCAAGCACAATACTATTCCTAGGACATCTAGCTAGGGTTGTGACAACTCACCCCCACTCAAAAGAATCTCGTCCCGAGATTTTGAAGTCGTCGGGAAGAGCGCGGGGTACTCTAGTCGAAGACGATCTTCTCTTTCCCATGTCGCCTCCTTTTCCGAATGGTGTGACCACTGAACCTTAAGAAACTTGATGTTCCGACACCGATTGGTACGCTCAGCTTGATCAAGAATACGAACAGGGTATTCTCGATATGTAAGGTTATCTTGGAGATCAAGCGCTATGTGGTCTACCTCTCGGACAGGGTCCGAGAAGGAACGCCTGAGTTGCGAAACGTGGAAGACATCATGAACTTTCGAAAAATGCGGCGGAAGTTCCAATTGGTAGGCAACCTCTCCTCATTTGGCAAGCATGCGAAAAGGTCCAATGTAACGAGGAGCCAACTTGCCCTTGATACCGAATCGATGGGTACCCTTCAGAGGTGTAACCCGAAGGTAAGCCTTCTCGTCAACTTCATAGGTCACAGCCTTATGATGGCGATTATATTGGCTCTTTTGACGAGATTGGGCTGTTTTCAACTTTTCACGAATAATGCGAACGTGCTCCTCTCCATCCTAGATCATATCCGGACCAAAGAGTTGTCTCTCTCCGGTTTCTGACCAGTTAAGAGGTGTTCGAAACATGATGCAAGCACAATACTATTCCTAGGACATCTAGCTAGGGTTGTGACATGGCTCCACCTAGTGCCACTGCTCTTGTGAGACGCCACGCCGCTATGCCCGCTTGGCCTCGCAGTGCTTCCAAGGTGGCTTTGCTTTGCCTCGCCACACTACACATCGATCGGGTCATTCGTCCACAGCTCTTCTGGCTCGATCATGCGCCCTAACAAGGCCTTTTCTAACCAGCAACGCCTCGTCGGTGTGCCTCCGTCGCCTCTGCCTTCGTCGGCGTGGCCTAGTTTCACCTCGCCTCCATGCTGCTTTGCCTCGCTCCGAGCCGACCTCGATTCGCCAGCTCCGCCTCCCCCATGTCCCCAGCTAGCCTGCCGCACCCATATGCGCTGCCTCCCTCGCCTCATAGTTGCGCCTCGGCCCGGTTCTGCCTCATCTCGCTCCCACCTACGGATGCGCCTCCGAGCCCCACTAGCCTCCTTTCGCCGTGTGCCTCTGCCACCATAGTTGCTCGCCCTGCATCGGCCTTTCACTAGGCTAGTTTTCTACCGCTGTCCGCACCATGCCTGCTTGCCTTCACCGCTCTGCCTCGCCTGCCTGTTTCTGGCCGGGTCTGCTTCATCTCACCATTGTGGCCATGCTTCTACTCACCACCGCCACTCAGCAACCGCTCTCCTGTGCTACTCCACCTGGCTTTCCCGCGCGCCTGTGCCCAACGGGATGAGCAGTCGAAAACTACCTATATGAGATATGAGATTGAGTAACAGAAGAGTTAGGTTATAGCGTCCTATGAGCTACCACCGATGCAATTGGGTGGTTGGGCGATCCGATCAAAGCCAGATCAGCTAAGAAGTTGAGAGCGACATGAGTTATCTCACATGCACAAAAGTCACCCGAGGGTGCAGCCTTGTTCTTCAATCCGTCGAGTACTATTGTTGCTCAACGCCTCTGCATACATTCTCCAAGTCTCGAGCAGCAACGGATCCGCTGCTACGTATAGGCTCCCGGGGTGATCACAAGTAGATGCTGTCTACCGAGCCGTCGCTGCTCTCCACATCATCACATGAGGGATCCACTGAGTTCTTGCTACCTACCGATGGATGTTTCAAGTCCCAAGGGTGTGAGAGGTTCAGTCCGCAAGTTGCTATGTGGGGCGGCTGATCACCACATCATGACAAAAGAAATCATGAAGCGACCAAGCAACATGGCTGGCGGTGTCTCATGCATGCAAGGAAAAAGGCAAACTGCTGCCCACACATGAATCATTTGTCGTATTAAATCAGGTGCTATTTGTCTTGCTTATTTTTTCTTTATATTATAGTTCCTCTCAGAACAGTTACTGTCACTTGTATATTCTAATATACAGGAAAGGTCATGCCATGCCATCGGAACGGACGCGTGCAAGCCATCACCCGTACGGTTCAGTTTACGTCAACGTGCCGCGACCGACTCGCACATTAATGCTGGATTCCCATGACGCGGCCGATTCATGCTTCTACGTCGGCTTACAATACCACGGTCATCTTGCCATCTGCGTTGGTCTAGAACACTATGGCTGTCTCTCCCGACCGCGCCGGCTTATAATGCAACGGCAGTTTCTCACAACTGCGCCGTCTTCAAACGTTGCGACTGGTTTCTACATCTACATCAACACGCCCAGGGGATGTATATACCGGTGCGAGCCGCCCCGCTGACGGTTCTAAATCGCCACCCTGCGGTCTTGTCTACGTCAATATATCGGTGCAACGCTCGCCTGTACGAGCCGCCTAACGGACGCGCGCAAGAAGCCGCCCGCGGTCTGATTTACATCGACATATCAATGGAGTGTGAGCCATTATGAGCTGCCTGACGAACACGTGCACGAGTTGCCGCCACTGTAGTTTGTTTAACTTCAACAACCAGCCGGGACGAACCATCGACCGGATTATTGAAAAATTCATACGGGATCATCTATGACCCGCCACGGTCAAGTATGGAGAATCTCAAGCCGCCTCTTCGAGTCAACTTAAGAATCGGGGGCTACAGACATGGCGAGACACACTTGGTCGTTTTCAACAAGGACCTCAGGTTATTGTGAGGAAGACAACCCGATCATAGGTATCCTGATTTATTTCACCATCATAAAGTAACTTGGAGTTTCTGCTGTTTATGCATCTCAGATTGTGCAAAGATGAACACCTCTACATGGTCACTTGGGGGCTTCCAAACCGCCGGGTTTAACTTGCTCACCCTTTTTGACCAGCTCTTCAACCAAAATAGCATCATTGTGTGATGACTTACAAGATGATGGTCTGCAAGACGGCGGCTTACAAAGCGGCGGCCCACGTGATGATGGCGTGCAAGATGGCAAAAGGATTAAGGTTGCTCAAGAGGATGAGCCGCCACATTGTGAGCCTTTCAAACATGGGTGCACCGCCTTATGGATGAAAGTTTTTAGGTCACTCAAGAGGGCGAGCCGCCATGATGCAAGGTGTTCAAACATGGGTGCCAAGTCGCTCAAGAGGGCGAGCCGCCATGATGCGAGCCGTTCAAACATGGGTGCCAAGTCACTCAAGAGGGCGAGCCGCCATGATGCGAGCCATTCAAACATGGGTGCCAAGTCGCTAAAGAGGGCGAGCCACCATGATGCGAGCCGTTCAAACATGGTTGCCAGGTCGCCCAAGAGGGTGAGCCGTCATGATGCGAGTCGTTCAAACATGGGTGTCATGGATGCCAAATAGGATGAGAAGCCATGATGTGAGCCGTTCAAACATAGGTGCCATGATGCAAGACGGGGCGCGGACCAGAGCAAGTGCCAGAGTGGGTGAAGGTCGCGCCCCACTCTTGGTAGAGTTGTACCTGCCTGTATGTACCTGCCGCTTGTCCAGGGGTGCAGCGAGCTAACAACTCACCCCTCCGAGGACATCATACAGTGGCAAGGGATGCTCTCTCATCTGCTACGTACTCTCCATCAAGTGGCCCATTGTACTCTTAACAACTGACGTAGTTTAAGGTTCAAACGACAGATTTATGTCACGTGAGAAGTAGCTTATGGGCCCAAGGCGCTCACCTCGTCGTAAATTCTGGTCTGTTACGCCCATAATAGTTAATATCGCCTAGAGACCCTGAGTCGTGCAAGATTGGAGGTCACTCTCGTTAGAGACCCTGCACTGTTAAGCGGTTCAAAGCAACAGTCCCCCTCAGAAGGGCCAAAATATGAGTTTTTCAAAAAAAAACAAGGGGAAAGCAAGACAATCATGCATTACATATTGCATCATACATTTCATCATACTGTCGGGACCCTGATCCTAAGTCATATGAATCCAGACTATAACATATCACATCACTTTGCGGCCTCACACATACTAAGCTCCACGGCTGTAGCCTTACCTTAGCCGGGACCATTCGCGTCTTTTGGCTCACGTATGTGAACCTGTCGCTGGCAATCAAACGACAGAGAACCTGGGCCGACATTACTAGTCATAGAACCCAAGTGGCACATTGTCGTGGATTTATCACGGAAGATATCCGGGTGAACGGACTTGGATTTGAGGCCATCGCTAATGTGATGGACTCAAAGGGGTTGATTGGGACGAAGAACACGGGTTTACCCAGGTTCGGCCCCTCAAGTCGAGTTAATAGCCTACGTCCTGCTTGTGCTTGTATTGCTTGTTGTATCGATTACAAGGGAGCTGAAGCTTGACCTAGTTCTTGATCTCCTCTAAGTCGCCTCGGGTCTGCCTTTATATCAGAGGTCAGGACCACGGGTCTTTACAATTGTCTAACCGACTCTCATTCTCTATCCGAGTCTTACTCTATCTTCTTGTCCAAACTGTCTCCGAGCGGCTTGCATGGTCGGGTCTTCTCAGTCCGGGCCAGTTTGCGGCCCACACCATGAGCCGTCTATCTTCATGGGTTGTTGGCTTTACGGATCACCCTTGGGCCGCCTCACGAGCCATCAACATGACCCGGAGCCTTCAAGGGCGGGTCATATTGCGGGGTTATATCCCCGACATTAGGCCCCAGGTTGAATTGAGCTTGCTTACTTCATCCTTATCTTCTTCTCTTTGGCGAGTCGCCCGATGATGACCCGGCGTGACGTCACGAGATCTGCTGACGTATCACCGAATCTTGTATTAAATGGTCAGCCTGAAAATCGCGGCGTCCGCCTCGGTCAAATGGTTTCCGTCGCCTAAATTTTCGCGCCTGCCCTGTCTTCTCTTTAAATAAGACCTGTTGTGCGGGAAAGCTTTCCTTCTCCCGCTCTCTCTTCATCTTCTTCCCTTCATCATCTCTGCTCCGGCGCTGACTTCTCATCGCCGTCAACCAGGCCACTGCATCAACCAGAGTCGTACTAGAGCCTCTTCCGCGTCTGCCGCTCCATTATCAGTAAGTTCAGTCTCCCCCTAGATCCATCGCCGCCATAGCAAGGTTCACGGGAAGCTCCGCCGCCGCCACTCGGGCTCCTCCATCGCCACCGTTAGGGCATTCCGATGCCGTCAAAGTCTTTAGCGTGCGTTTCCGCCGTGTCTCCATGCCCAAGGTAGCCGTGCGCAATGCGTGAACCGTTGCGACTTTGTTTCATTCCTTTCTCTTCCGCCTGTTCTTCGCTAGGTCTAAAAGTAAGAACCTATTTTCTCGTTTTTGTAGATCCATAATTGCAGCTGCAGTTTGCGGAACCTGTTTTTCAGGACTTTGCCGATTTTTGCTCCTCCCTTCCTTGTTGAACCGCCAGACCTCTCCCGCTCTCATCAGCCGGACTATGGCATAGTTTTTGAAGAGCCCTTAAAATTGTAAGCCGTCACAGATATTGCTTGCTCTTAACTCGCCGCATATTTAATTTTGCACAGTCTTTAAGCTGCAGCCATGTCCCGCGCTTCCAACTAATGCAACTGGGTCGGATCTAGCATCACAGAAGAGTACTTAGCGGATTTTGTTGACGCGGGCACTCTTCCTTCCAAGGAGGTCCTTCACTGGCGGGTTCGAAGTGACAAGACTCGGCCCTCTCCCCAACAAGGAGAGGTACTAGTTTTCTCTAACCATACCGAGCGAGGGTTCGTGCCACCCGGCTCTAAATTGTTCCGTGATGTTCTCCATTTGTACAAGCTTCACCCTCAAGACTTGGCCCCCCAACTCTGTTTCAAACATATGCAATTTCCAAGTGCTCTACGAAGCCTTCCTGCAAATCAAACCGTCTATGGGGTTGTTTCGAGAGTTCTTCTACGCCAACCGCCAAACCAAAATGAAAGGCGGTCCGAGTCTAGAACTTGGCGGTATTTCCATTCAACGACACAGAGACATCATTTTTCCACCTGCGCAGATGCCGAGTCATCCAAAGGATTGGAATAAGACTTGGTTCTTCTGCAAGGACACCTCTCCTGAAGATGAGCGCCCATTGTCGGGTTATCGTCCCTCCTGGCTCAAGACAGATTCAGACCTTCCTGGCTGGCTCTCAGTTTCAGAGCGTGCCAGGTATGAGTCGTCTCACGCCAAGATCAAGGCACTCATGGCCAATGGTTTGACTGGACTGGATTTGATTCGCTGCTGGATTTCATGGCGGATCATGCCCTTAAGCCGTAGAAGCCGGTTGATGTGTGAATATGAAGGCAAGTATGAGAGATCCTTGTGCTTTAGCAAATCAACCATGACAGAGGATGACCTTACCACTATCATCCGGAGCCTTGTCCATGAAGCCTCCGGCTCATGCAGCGCCATTAGCCTAGCGCCTTTTAGTGTTAACAATCCGGCTCCAGATGTAAGTTAATTTCTTCCCCTCCATCTCTTGGTTGTTGCTTGTACCTTGCTGATCTATTATTCTTCTCCGAGTTATTTCTGCAGGCCAACTCTGATTTCTGGAACAAGGAGTACGTCCCTCCTCTGAAGAAGCTCAAGAAGAAGGCCCCAGCCAAGAAGCCAAAGAAAGACACCCCTCGAGAGGAGTGGTTTGACCCGCCACAGTCATCCAGCTCAGAGGTAAAATTTTAATTGTTTTGCTTGATTCTTTGCCTTCCTGTTTTAATAATGCTTGTTTTTTACTCAGAGGATGAAGTGGAGACCAGCCGCGCCAATGCTCCTGAGGTAAACTATGTCTCTTCCGGCTCAGAATATTTTGTCCCCCGAAAGCTGTGGTGGGTTGCCAAAATAGTTCCTCTTTCTCATCCTCTCGCTTACCTGGCTCCTGATTTTCTTTTGAAAAAGCAACAACAGGCTGAACGTCACCAGACCCGGAGTGTCGGCTCTACCGAGCTTATGTCTGGCTTGCCGAACTCTTCGGCTCCGAAGAAACGCCATGCTGAGGTATGTGTTCCTGTTTGATTCCTTTCTCTTTATAACCTTAGTGTCGTCTCATCCTTCTTGAATTTCATCTCAGAAGTCGCCCTCCTCTGGCGACTCTTTGGCGACCGTTCTGCCGCCTCCGAAGATCAACCCACTGTAAGTGTCTTTACACTATAATATCTGGTTCTTTGTAGCGTAGTAATATCCTTTTGATTCTCACTTTTCTATCTTGCAGTGCTCAAGACCAACAAGCCCTCCCCCAGTCCTGTCGCTGAAGAGCCAAATAGGAACAACCGGAGGAGCCACAACCGGATGTAGATCCGCCAATTGTTTCCACTGAGCCAGCTGCTGAAGATATCATGCCGGAGAGCCCTCTAAAGGGTCCTTCAAAGCCGCCAAGTCCTGCCAAGGCCACTGCAACTCTAGAGGTCATGATCACCGGCTCTTCTCTCCAGTCCCCTCTGGCTCATGTACTGACCAGGCATAATGAGTCTGCCGAGGTGGATTTCGACTCTTCCCTTGAGAAGATGACAGCCGAAGAACTCCATGCCGGGTATATAAACCGGCTTACCACCAGCCGGGATCTGGAGCTTCGGCTGGTAACTTTGATGAAAACAAAATATGAGGTATTCCTCTTGCTGCTACAATCTTACTTAGCCCCCAAGGGCCAGTTCAATCTATTTAAGAGGTGAACCGGGTCTTTCTTGATCCGCTATAGAAAATTCAAAGCCTTTGTCCCCAAGGGCCGGCTCAACATGTTAGAGTTGAGTCGGATCTTCACTGTAGATAACGTGAACAGCCAATCATAGCCCTCAAGGGCCGACTCAAACTTGATAACGTTGAGCCAGAGCTTTCATTATAAGCCAATTTGAAGAGCTATATCATAGCCCCCAAGTTCCGGATTAACTTTGATGAAGATGAGCCGGAACTGTGTTGTAAGCTCAAAGATCAAATATACATTAGCCCCCAAGTGTCAAACATATTGCTTGCAATCTTCTTGAAACTTGCATTATTTTGTGTTTAACCTTCATTATTCAATATGATCCCCAATCTAGCGAGCTATCCTGTATTTTGACGTGTCACAGGAAGCTTTAAACGAAGCCGGGTCACAATTGATGGACTTGAATACCAACTTGGCGGCTCAAGAGGAAGCCCACAGCGTCGCCGATGAAAAGTGTCGGCTTCTCTCTGAAGAGCTGGCCACAATCAAGGCTGATTTTGCCGCACTTAAAGAGTCAGCTGAATCTGAGAAGACCGCCTAGACCCAACGGGCGGATGACGCCGACCAGCAGCTGATAGCTATGGCAGATGAACTCCAAGGTTTGAAGCGCGACACAAGCAAAATGTCAGCCACCCTCTTTGGTAAGATTGTGAAAATTTTGTGTTTCAAATAGTTTCATCTTTACTTAGACTGGCGACTCATCTGAGTTGTCCGGTTTATACAGGTCCTAGGAGCCGGCAGTTGGCTTGTGATAGCCTTCTGCCGTTGAAGGCCATCTATACCTTAACTGAGCAGTTGTACTGTGGTGCAATCTGCACTATCAAGGCCGTGCAATATAAGGAGAAAATTCCGGTGACTATCAGGGGTGTCTTAGAGCTCTTCTCCACCATGCCAAAATAGATTGCCGAACTCAAGAAATCAGCCGCCCGCCAAGGGGCCATTGCGGGCATCAGCCGGGCTTTGGCCTTTACTCCGGGTCTGACGAACGCCGAGATGATGGAGGGCTTCCCTTCAAGAAAAGATGACGGCTCAGAGTTTACTAATGCTGACTATAGCCAGTGCATGAAAGAGTCCTGGGTGTTAGCTTCTGTCTTGGTGGAGGAGGTTGATATGTCAACTTATCAAGCAGCGTATGACCCGAAGCAGAAGAGTGTCCGGGGTCCTTTATACGAGTGCAAAGATTTGACGCCTGCTCGGAGTAAGGACCTCTTTGCTCCAGATCTTGACCAGTCACCCTTTTTTGAGGGCTCTTTTGCGGCTCTAATGAACTGCAATTGGGATTTGGACAACCTCCAGATCAAGGCCCTAGAAGAGCCGGCGCAGGATGACCTGTGAGCTAACTGGCTGCTGCTGTAAGATCTTGTATCAGCTTAACCCGCTGTGTGACGGCTGAAAAAACTTTGTCTGAAATTTTGATCTCCTCTGGGAGTGTAACAGCTAGATGAAAACTTTTTTGAAATTTGTCTTATAAGATGATCCTTCTGTTGGTCCGCCATTTGTCTTTGTATGCTTTGAGTTACTTACACTTGCTATGTCATCATATAAGACACCTGCAGCCAAGACTAGGTAAGCCACACCCGAAGGTGGTGACTCCCTCTTTGATAATTACGGCCAATCTTGTTAGCAGGAAATGGCATAAAGCCTGGCCAATAAGGCATTTTTAGAAGATACACCCGGAGGTAACAATATGGCATAAACGCCGCCGGATAAGCATTAGCAGTCGTACCTGAAGGTAAGAAGCCGCCCTCGCCGCGGCTAATTTTTCCTTAGCCAGATTTTTATGAGAATAGTTAATAGGCCTTAGAAGCTGTACCTGAAGGTAAGAAGCCACCGTTCACCGCAGCTAAGTTACCTTAGCTGTTTTTACGTGGCCTTAGGCCGGCTAATAGGCATTAGAAGCTTTATCTGGAGGCAGAAAGCTGCCGTTCGCGGGTCATGAGACGTTAGCTACCCATCGGTAAAAAACCTCTCATAACTGCAGCTAAACTGGTTAGCCGGAGATGGCATAAAGCCAGCTGATAGGGTGTTAGAAGCGATACCCGTCGGTAAGAAGCCCCGCTCAGCAATTACGGCGTAACCCACCGACGGATAGGCGTTAGATGCTGCACCCGAAGGCGAGAAGCCGCCCTCGCCACGACTAATTACCTTAGTTGGTTTTATATATTTTTTGTGGCCAAATGCCAGCTTAATAGGTGTCTACCACCGTTCAGCAATACGATGCAAAGCGCCGGCGGATAGGCGTTAGAAGCTGCACCCGAAGGCAAGAAGCCGCCCGCGTCGCGACTCATTGTCTTGAGCCGGATTTTGTGGCATAACACCTGGCTAATAGGCATCTACTGCCGTTTGCCGACCTTAGTCGATGCATCAACCGGAATATTACTTAATCTTCTCTTCTACGAGGATGCATGAAATAGCACAGGCTTCCTTGTTTATTCATATAACTTTGGTATGTAGAATGATAGTTTACAACGGTAGATCTTTACACCCTTAGGTGAAATAGGGCCGGAGATGCGCGATGTTGACGGGTCTCCTGACGCGCCGTATCTGAGTCGTCTCGGACATTGATGAGGTAATACGACCCATTGTTGAGATTTCTACTGACCGCAAAAGGCCCTTCCCATGGAGGTGACAGCTTATGCATATTTGTCTGGTCCTGAATCAGCCGGAGCACCAAGTCGCCCTCCTGGAAAGTTTGGGTCTTGACCCTGCGGCTGTGATAGTGGCGTAGGTCTTGTTGATAAATTGCCGATCGGGCTGCTGCTAACTCTCGCGCCTCTTCTAAAGCATCCAATGCATCTCGGCACGCCGTCTCGTTGTCCGTCTCAATGTAAGCAGCCACCCTTGGCGAGTCATGCCAGATGTTGCTGGGTAAGACGGCCTCAGCACCGTACACCATGAAGAAGGGCATGAAACCCGTGGACCTGTTAGGGGTGGTTCTGACGCTCCATAAAACGGAAGGTAACTCTTCGACCCAACACCCGGGCGTTCGCTGCATAGGAACCATAAGCCGCGGCTTAATCCCTCTTAGAATTTCCTGATTGGCACGCTCCGCCTGACCATATGACTATGGATGTGCCATGCCTGAAATATCAAGCCGGATATGTTCTTCATCACAGAATTTCTTCATAGCCCCATTGGATAGATTTGTACCATTATCAGTGATGATGCTGTGCAGGTAACCAAAGCGGTAGATTAGCTTTTTGATAAACAGAACTGTTGTAGTTGCATCACATTTGTTGACCGGCTCTACCTTTACCCACTTGGTAAACTTATCAACTGCCACCAGGATGTGCATTTTCTTGTCCTTGGACCTCTCGAAAGGCCCTACCATGTCCAGCCCCCAGACGCAAACGGTCAAGTGATTGGTATCATCCTCAATTCTTGAGCCGGAACATGAGCACGTCGGCTAAATTTCTGACAGCCATCACACTTACGGACTATCTGACAACCATCACACTTACGGACTAAGTCCTCTGCATCTTTGTGAGCCGTCAACTAGAAGAATCCGTGCCGAAAAGCCTTGGCCACTAAAGGTTTTGAGCCGACATGGTGTCCACAATCTCCAGCGTGGAATTCACTCAAGATCTGCCGGCCCTCCTCTGGTGAAACACAACGTTGAAAACCCATGTTACACTGCATTTATGCAACTCACCTTTAATTATCGTCATGGACTTAGAACAACGGGTGATCTTTCTGGCTAGATCTTCATCTTCTGGTAACTCGCCTCGGGTTAAATAGGACAAATAAGGAATGGTCCAATCTGGGGTAACATGTAGAGCTGCCACCAATTTTTCCTCTGGGTCAGGAACAGCCAAATCCTCCTCTGAAGGTATCTTGACAGTCGGATGATATAAGACGTCCAAAAAGACATTAGGAGGCACTGGCTTACATTGGGAACCTAGCCATGATAAGGCATCAGCTGCCTCGTTCTTGCGACGATCAATGTGATCTACGTGATACCCTTTGAAGTGACCCGCAATAATATCAACCGCCTGCCTATAAGCCTCCATCTGTGGGTCTTGGGAGTGCCAAGTGTGAGAAACTTGCTGAGCTACTAGATCTGAGTCGCCCAAACACCTGACCCGACTCAAATTCATCTCCTTGGCTAATCTAAGACCATGAAGCAAAGCCTCATACTCAGCCGCATTGTTAGTGCAAGAGAACATTAGCCGGAGCACATAACAAAACTTGTCACCCTTTGGGGATGTCAGGAAAACCCTTGCTCCGGACCCCTCTAACTGCTTCGACCCATCAAAATGTATGGTCGAGTATGTATTATCCGACTTTTCTTCGGGAGCTTGGCACTCTGTCCAATCATTGATGAAATCCACCAAAGCTTGGGATTTGATCACCGTGCGAGGAACATACTTTACATTAAGAGGTCCCAGCTCTAAGGCCCATTTGGCAATCCTCCCTGTGGCTTCTTTGTTTTGGATAATATCTCCCAACTGAGCAGAACTGACCACAATTACCTCGTGCCCTAGAAAGTAGTGCTTTAACTTGCGGTTAGCCATAAAAACCCCATATACTAGCTTCTGCCAGTGCGGATATCTCTGCTTAGATTCTGTTAGGACCTCACTGATATAATAATCCGGCCTTTGCATGGGATACTCCTTCCCAGCCTCCTTGCGCTCGACTACAATTGCGACGCTGACGGCCCAGTTGTTAGCCGCCACATAAAGGAGCAACGGTTCTTTCTCAGCCAGAGCGGCTAATACTGGCGGCTCAGTGAGCTGTTTTTAAGCGCCTCAAGTGCTTCACCCGCTTCCTTGCTCCAGGAAAACTTGTCTATCTTTTTCATCATCTGATATAAAGGGATAGCTTTCTCGCGAAGACGGCTTATGAACTGGCTCAACGCAGCAATCCGTCCTGCTAAGCGCTGAACGTCGTTAATGCAAGTCAGCTCTCTTAGAGAAGTAATAGCTTTGATTTTGTCCGGGTTAGCCTCGATGCCACGCTTAGAGACCAAGAAACCCAAAAGCTTCCCCGCTGGAACACCAAAGACACACTTGGTCGGGTTAAGCATCATCTTGTAGACCCGGATATTGCCAAAGGTTTCCCTTAGATCCTCCAAAAGAGTTTCCTTCTTCCTAGATTTGACCATGATGTCATCTACATAAGCATGAACATTACGGCCAGTTGGACTGTGAAGGCAGTTCTGCACACATCGTTGATAAGTTGCCTAGGCACTCTTGAGTCCGAAAGGCATAGAGACATAACAGAACACCCCAAAGGGTGTAATAAACGCTGTCTTCTCTTGGTCTTTCACTGCCATCTTGATCTGATGATAACCTGAGTAAGCATCCAGGAAGCATAAACTTTCACATCCGGCTGTAGCATCGATGATATGATCAATTCGAGGGAGGGAAAGAAGATCAGCCGGACAAGCCTTGTTAAGGTTCGTGTAGTCCACACACATACGCCAGGTGCCATTCTTTTTGAGCACCAGCACTGGGTTAGCCAACCATTCCGGGTGAAAAACTTCAACAATAAAGCCAGCAGCCAAGAGTCGGGCAACTTCTTCCCCAATAGCCTTGCGCCTCTCCTCATTGAACCGCCAAAGGAACTGTTTGTTCGGTTTAAACTTTGGATCCACATTAAGGTTGTGCTCAGCGAATTCTCTCGGTACACCCGGCATGTCAGAAGGTTTCCATGCAAAGATGTCCCGATTCTCACGGATGAATTCGATGAGCGCGCTTTCCTATTTGGGATCCATATGAGCTCCAATGATAGACTGCTTAGATGAGTCGCCCGGATTGAAATCTACTGCCTTGGTATCATCCGCTAAAAATTTGAGGGGCGGCTCAACCTCCGTGGTGGGCTTTTTTACGGGGGTCATATCCCCCGGATGAACATTCTCCTTATAAAACTTAAGCTCCTCCTGAGCGCAACCGGACTCTGCGTAAGCTGCATCCCCTTCTTCACACTCAATAGCCGTGTTTCGATTCCCATGAATGGTGAAAGTACCGTTTAAGCCGGGCATCTTGAGCTGCAAGTAAACATAGTAGGGCCGAGCCATGAACTTAGCATAAGCCGGCCATCCAAACAAGGCATGATAAGGGCTCTTGACTTCACCACCTCAAACCATAAGGACTCCACTCTGTAGTTGTATTCATCGCCAAAGCTACTTCCAAAGAAATCCTACTTCCAAAGAAAACAGTGGACAAAGGTTTTAAGTCCTTGTCGAGCAACTTCATCTTCCGGAAGGTGTCATAATAAAGGATGTTTATGCTGCTGCCGCCATCCATGAGCACCTTGTTCAACATATATCCACCCACTTGGGGGGCCACAACCAAAGCCAGCCGCCCCGGGTCATCAACCCGTGGCGGGTGATCTTCACGGCTCCATGTTATGTCATATTCAGACAACATTAGATACTATGGAAGAGCCGGCGTAACCGCATTGACTGCCCATTTACGTAACTTCTGGTCCCATCTACTGAGGCTAGTCATGAAGATTTTGTATTGCCCGGAGCTGAGCTGCATCGGATTACTCTGAAAGCCGGACTGATTCCGCCGTTGTTGCTGTTGTTGATTATTATTACCAGAATGCAGCTATTGTCCCCCGTGATTATCCAAAGCCGGATGACCGGATGCTGAACCGCCAGAGCCAAAACTGGCTCCTGACCCGCCAGAACTAAATCCATCTCCTGACCCGTCACGTCCTGGGCCGCCTGGCGGGCCGCCCCCACGATGGTTGGGCTGTGTGACATATCGCTTGAACTTCTGCATAAAAGAACAACTCTCCCATGTATGATTTGCCGGTCTATCAGGCAAACTATGATTCAGACAAGGTTGCTTAAGCATCTCTTCCATATTCGAGGAAAAATTATCCCTGTTTGAGGGCGGCCCAAACCTCCTGTTGCTGTTGGGGTGATTTTGCTGGGCATTTGTGTTGGCCACCAGCTCTGACCCGGCCTCTGGATTTTTACGTTTACTCTGGTTACCATTGTTCACTGTGCCCTTGCATTGGTTGCCCTTCTTTCCTTGACTAGCCTTTTCCTCATCAGAACCCAGATCCTTCATGCTATCAGAGTCGGCGTACTTCATGAGATCCATCATGAGCTCTCCGATGTCCTGACACATGCACTTGAGCCGGCCAAGTTTCTACTTTAAAGGAACAAAATGGCAATTGTTTTCTAAAATCAACACCGCTTGAGCCGCCGTGATCTGTTCTGATGAGTGGAGAATTGTCGAGACCCGCCATACCCAATGATGAGCCGACTCGCTTTCCTGTTGGACACAGTGATCAAGATCCTTGAAAGTTTTTGATGAACCGAGCCCTGAGCTCCGCCCATGAATTGATGGTATTAGGTGGCAACCCTTTTGACCATGTACGAGCCAGGCCTTCAAGCATCATGATGAAATATTTGTCACAAACCACCTCGCTAACATCCAGCATCTCCATGGCCAGCTCATAGCTTTCCACCCAGGCCTCTGGGGTAGATCAACGGTGTAATTTGGGACCTTGCGGGGACCTTTAAAGTCTTTCGGCAACCGCTCGCTCTGGAGAGACGGCGATAGACACGGCAGCCCCCCCCCCGTCCTGGGGATTACACCTGCCCCTATGGAAACAGAAGGCCCGGGCTCTTGGCAAGCCAGCCTAGCTAGCGCCTCTTGCGGGCTTCCCGCATGGTCTACACGTGCCTGTGTATCTCTTTGCGGTCGGTGACCCATTGGAATTTCTCTATGATGGTTACTGCTGGAACCTGTTGGTGACTCGTAACGCCAACTAAAGCTACGGCTGGGAAGAGGGGTTGAATGGACGCGGATCCGGCTGTGAGCGTACCTCTCTTGCTGGGCCATGGCCGTGTGCAAGTACCCGATGGCGGTCCGCACATCCTCCGCAAAGGGTGCTTCATCTAGGATAGGGATCATCTCAAGTCGGGTGGCAGCTGCTACCATGTTCTTGGCCGGCTTACAATAATGACCCGCCAGTGTTGGAAAGCCCCCAGGCGAAGTTGGGTTATGTTGGGCCGGAGGAGTCACTGGCTGCTCCGTTGGGTGGCTCTCGGGCGCGCCCATGGCTTGCCCCACGCCGGGGGTATTAAAGAGGTTCCTTGCTTCATAACGCTCTGGTAGACAGGACAGATGCCTCCTCCTGTGTACCGCCGCTGCTGACCTTTGCTCCAGCCCTAGACGGAAAGCATCTGTCTTGATATGTTCTGCTTCTTCTTCCATCTAGACCTTTAGCTCAGCCATCCTTTGTCGTTCCTCTTCCATCCGGCCCTTGATCCATGCAATCTCTATATTCCGAGCTGCTTGATTATCTAGTGTCACTTCAGTGGCCATGAGAGCCGCCAGTTCATCCATCAGCTCCACAAGAACTTGAGCCGGTGGCGGCGGGCTATCACCCAAAGCGGCGGCTCCCGCGGCTGTACTACCAGCGGCTGGGGCTGATCCTGCCATGAACACCGCTGCACGAACCGGAGGTTTTAAAGCATCCGACTCAAAACCATCCGATTGAGAGTATGCATTGTCAGAGCCCCTGAGGCCACCGTTGCCGAGCTGGTATATTGATTCTGTTTCTCCAGTTGAAGATTAATCTCTGAATAGACAAGGGTTTCGTGTGACCGGGAAGCTTCCAGATCCCTACCATGCGTGAAGCCTACGAAGACATGCTTCTGACCCGGATTGGCGCGAACAGGCCGCACGTTACTTGCAGATTGGAGACGCCGAGCCGGCTCGATGATGTTGGTGCAGATGTCCGGCCCGGGTGTAGATCTATCAGCCTTTCCGATGAAGACATGGATCCCGCTGAATGGGACCCAGAATCCATACTCCACGGACTCAGCATCAAGCCCCCAACCAGCGTCATCGATGTAGACCCGGCCACGGCGACTCTTGCTCATCCTTCTGACCACGTATCCCTCGAGCCCTGGGAGAGAGCCCTTTAAGAACTCAACACCACCAAGCGCATGCCCCATGGTGGGCGCCAACTATCGTGGATTTATCACGGCAGATGTCCGGGTGAACGGACTTGGATTCAAGGCCATCGCTAATGTGATGGACTCAAAGGGGTTGATTGGGACGAAGGGCATGGGTTTACCCAGGTTTGGTCCCTCAAGTCAAGGTAATAGCCTATGTCCTGCTTGTGCTTGTATTGCTTGTTGTATCGATTACAAGGGAGCTAAAGCTTGACCTAGTTGTGGATCTCCTCTAAGTCACCCCGAGTCTGCCTTTATATTAGATGTCAGGACCACGGGTCTTTACAATTGTCTAACTGACTCTAATTGTCTATCCGAGTCTTACTCTATCTTCTTGTCCAAACTGTCTCCAAGCGGCTTGCATGCCCGGGTCTTCTCAGTCCGGGCCACCTTGCGGCCCACACCATGAGCCGTCTATCTTCATGGGTTGTTGGCTTTACGGCTCACCCTTGGGCCGGCTCATGAGCCATCAACATGACCCAGAGCCTTCAAGGGCGGTTCATATAGTGGGGTTATATCCCTGACACAAATCCGTACAGAAACAGACATACGTAACCCAGCAATGCAGGTGTCGGCCTCAAGCGTGTGTAGACGAGTCATAGCAAGCTACAAGGACTCCATAACGCCGTGAGACATAAATGCCATCACTGCACATAGACGAGTCGTAGCAAGCTACAGGGACTCCATTACACTGCGAGATATTTCCCCGAAGGAACAGACACAACAGCAAAGAAGGATACATGTCGGTCAATCAATGTGTCTGGAGCAGTAGCAGGCTACCATGGCTCGGTGGAGCACAAAGAGGCAGTTTCCCGTAAAGAGTACTACTAAAGGAACACGACAAGGTGTTAGATCCCATACATATCGTTGCACGTCACTCGTACGCATGACATGCCCGATATGCATAGATACAACCATGGCATCACAACATAACCATACAACAACTTTTATTTAAGGGGCTCAGACGAGACTTGCATAATATGCTCTTACAGATAGGGGTCACATGACCCGACACTCAAGTCATACAAACAAGTTCTTACAAACCAAGCGGAAGCATAAGCTGTTTGAGTACAGACAGATGAAAGGGTAAAAAGGCACATGGCCTGACTATCTACAGCCCACCACAGGGCATAGGGTCGTAGCTGGGACACCAGCTATTAGGCATCGTCAACATCTAGCAAGAACCCACCTGATGGGTCCTAGGTCTCATCTGCAACATTTATTAAGCAAACATGAGTACAAACGTACTCGGCAAGTCTTTAAAGCAGACCTAGTCTATTCATGCTCATGTATCAACAAAGGGGAGTGGTGGACTTTATGTAGCAATGCCAACTTTGACTCATGTCTAACCTACACTACACAATTTCAACTCTTTGTTTAAATTTTAGATATGGCACACGAGTCCACTAACTCCATGATAATACACCACCATGGATTCACTTCCCTCTCCTAGAAGAGTGCCATCCATGGTACTCACACTTGTCTTGATATTTTTAGGAGTATCCATTTGATTATCTATGAACAACATAAGCTTTCCAAGTAGTCCATATTCGAGGATGCGGCTATTCGAATAGTATCGTACCCTCCATGGGTGTACTTCTTCACACACGCTCTCGCGACTTATCGCTATATGCTCATAAAACCATGCATCTCGACAACCTTCAAGTGGAAGCCCATCGAGGGAGTCGGCCATGACCGTCAACCACATAAGACCTCTAGTCCAGGTTATCGCCTATTTGAGACTAAAACCGCACGGAAGTCCGGCCGAAGTTTCCGCTACGGCCCCAAACAATGTGCGCAAGGTTCCCAAGCCCACCATTCGGGTGACCCTTGGTACACCGTGCCACTGCCTACCGCGTCGTAACCCACCCCTAGGGTCAGCGCTACACACGGCCTCTAGCATGCTATAAACACCAGAAATTACTTGCAACTCCTGGACTAAGGACTAAGTGACTAATAAGTCGAGAGGGGTCGAGTTATTGGAACTGAATGTGTGGTAGTAACTAGTCTTGGATCACAAACACGGAACTCAGTTCCTAAGAACGGTCCCAATAAGACTACCTTCTATGTACTCCTACATAGCCTCTCATCTCTACCTTTACCAAATTGAATTCATCATAAGCTTATCACATCGGAACAACAATGTTTCACTCTACTTCATCAATGGGATGAATCAGACCTGACACAACACTAAGCCCAGCAAGCATAGCAGGCAAAGTAAGCTAAGCACATCATGGCACAAGCATCTACCAAGTATGCTAGGTTGCAAGGTTTAGCTATTTAGTGTGACAATGGCAGGTCATGCAGAAGAATAGGTTCGTCTACCGTGTATGACAAACATGTGAACGGTTGTCCTAATGCAATAAACAAGAGCAGGAGCGAGAGAGTGGGATGTTATCGGAATGATCAAGAGGGTTGCTTGCCCTGCTGGGTAGCGGGAAGGTTCTCTCCTTCGTTGGAATACTCGAGGTATCCTCAGAAGTAGGGCCTACCACAATGCAGATAAATATCATTCAATACACGCAAGTGCAACAATATGATGCATGATCATGACATGGTAGAATGTATGGATGAGCTAATGCAACTAGTGTCCAAGTTAATTTGAAGTGAGTTTGAATATAGGTTTAAAATCTTTCTTAATTTCAAATTCCATATTTTAACCTATTAGCATATGTCAATCTTTTTCTACATTGCAATAACATGCATGAAAATAGCACCATTAGATTCATTGGATTTTTCTGATAAATTTTCGTATATAAATTATTTTCATCTGAGTTACAAATTAATTTATATGAATTTTTGAAGTTTTAAACATTTTCTGGAATTATTTTAAAACTGGAAATTCCTTTATTACATCAGCCTGACGTCATCATGGCATGAGCAGGTCAGCTGACCAGGCCAGGTCAAACCTGACAGGGTGGGGCCCTCATGTCAGTGACTCAATCACTTAATTATAGAATTAAAACTAATCCTTATTACTTAATCAACACTAGGCCCACTGGTCAGTGACTAATTAGGTTAATTATTTTAATTAATTAAATTGCTAATCGTGATTTGACTAACAGGGCTCGGCCCCACTTGCCAGTGACCCAGGGGTAAAAACCCTGGTGGTCAAACTGGTTGACTCGCCGGCGTTGAGTCACCGACGACGTCACGAACGGAGTAGGGGGGCAGGATTCCTCCTCCGGCGACCAAATGGACGGCGAAGGGCACCAAACTGCTCTGCTTGCTCGCGCGCATCGAGCCCGACACTTCCCAGGGGCTGGGATGGTCGGAATCGGCGCCGGTGATGAGCACGGTGGCTGCCGGAGGTCGGGCGAGCACGGGCTCGTCGAGCCGGAGCTCGAACGAGCCACCTAAGGGTTCCTAGGGATGCCTGGGATCATCCTGAGCATGACTGCGTGCTCAGGTGCGAGCTTGGGCCGCTGTGACCATGGCTACGCCATGGCCGGCAGCGAGCTTCATTCGGCTCTGGCTACCAACGGGGCTAGAGGAGGGGAACAACGTCGGGGCTAGGGGGAAACAATCCGGAGCCTCACCGGAGGGTCTTCTGGCGCCATGGTGTGGTCAGGGACGCACGGGAGACGGCGAATCGGTGGTTTCTTCAGTCCGGCGAGGGGAAGAATAGAGGAGGGAAGGGGGAAGGAATGGCAAGGGGGAGTGGGTCTCGGCGGCGGCGGAGCCTATCCTCTTGCCAGCGCAACAAGGAGGCGGCCAGGTAGGCATGGAGGAGGTGGCCAGCGCATTGCCACGCCCGGCTGTAGTGGAGGCACGCAGCTGCTTCTCCTCGGAGGAGGAGGAAGAAGACGCTACTGCCCCCGTGGGCTGGGCCTCTTCTTCAGGTAAGCCCAGGTGGGTTTTCTCCCCCATTTTTCATATTTGCATTCTTTTCTAGTTTCTGACATTTGTTTTATATTATTTTCAAGCACATATGCTATTTTAGAATATTCCAAATATTTTATATATTGAAGTTTGAATATTTCAAACTTATCTAAGAAGTTTTCAGGATATTTTGAAAACAAAAATATTGATAATCCTTTATTTGATATTTTCAGAAGCTTTATCATTTATTTTTAAATTGCTATAGTTGTCCAAATATTTAAATGGCCCCTGTTATAATAATGTCCCTATTTATCAGACACAGGGAACATTTTCTAACGGCATTTTGGATTTGTTAAATTCTCACCACTTTGAATTAGTTTGAATCAAATATGAGATTTGCGTTTATTTTAGTCCCCATTTCATGTTGATGCAAAATTGAAATATGATGCACACACATGCAATCCTATGACATCTAGCTAGGGATGTGACAACTCATCCCCACTCAAAAGAATCTTGTCCCAAGATTTTGAAGTCGTCGGGAAGAGCGCGGGGTACTCTAGTCGAAGACGATCTTCTCTTTCCCTTGTGGCCTCCTTCTCAGAATGGTGTTGCCACTGAACCTTGAGAAACTTGATGTTCCGTTGCCGAGTCGTACGCTCAGCTTGATCAAGAATACGAATAGGGTATTCTCGATATGTAAGGTTATCTTGGAGATCGAGTGCTTCGTGGTCTACTTCACGGACAGGGTCCACGAAGCAACGCCTGAGTTGCGAGACGTGGAAGACATCATGAACCTTGGAAAGATGCGGTGGAAGTTCCAATTGGTAATCAACCTCTCCTCATTTAGCAAGAATGCGAAAAGGTCTAATATAACGAGGAGCCAACTTGCCCTTGATACCGAATCGATGGGTACCCTTCAGAGGTGTAACCCTAAGGTAAGCCTTCTCGTCAACTTCATAGGTCACAACCTTATGATGGCGATCATATTGGCTCTTTTGACGAGATTGGGCTATTTTCAACTTTTCACGAATAATGCGAACTTGCTCCTCTACATCCTGGATCATATCCGGGCCAAAGAGTTGCCTCTCTCAGGTTTCTGACCAGTTAAGAGGTGTTCGACACCTTCATCCATAGAGAACTTCAAAAGGGGCTTTGCACAAGCTTGATTGATAACTATTGTTATATGCATATTCGGCAAATGGAAGACATTTCTCCCAATTCATACCGAAGGATATAACACAAGCTTGGAGCATGTCTTCGAGAATTTGATCGAATCGCTCAACTTGACCACTTGATTGCGGGTGGAAAGCAGTGCTAAAGGATAGATGAGTCCCCATAGCGGTTTGAAAACTTTCCCAGAATTGGGAAGTAAAGATACTTCCACGGTCTGAGTTAATCTCCAAAGGAACACCATGAAGAGAAACTATTCGAGAAACATATAACTCTGCTAGCTGGCTAGCAGTTATACTCTACCGAACAGGAAGAAAATGAGCCACTTTGTAAAGGCGGTCAATGACCACAAAGATAGCATTATTCCCTCTCTTGGTCTTGGGAAATCCGGTAATGAAATCCATACCTACCTTATGCCATTTCCATTTGGAATAGCTAAAGGTTGAAGGGTGCCAGCAGGCCTTTGATGCTCTGCTTTCATGTGACGACAAACGTCGCAATTAGCAACGAACTGAGCAATTTCTCTCTTCATCCTAGTCCACCAGAACCTTTGGCATAGGTCCTGATACATCTTGGTACTACCCGGATGAATTGTGAGAGGAGAATCATGAGACTCCTTAAGGATCAATTGTCATAGATGTTGCTTCTTCAGGATCACCAAGAGGTTCTCAAAGAATACAACACCCCGATCATCTTCCGAGAAGCATCTAACATTAATCTTCTTAATGTTTTTCTTGATCCAAGATATCCCGGCATCATGGTTCTGGGCTTCTATAACTTGATCCGTAAGAGTAGGTTTCGCCACCAGGTTGGATAGGAATCCTTGAGGAACAATGTGGAGGTTTAACTTCCGAAATTCCTCATGGAGAAGTGGTTGACCTTGTTGTAACATCAGGTTGTTACAATAAGACTTACGACTTAGTGCATCAGCCATGACATTGGCTTTCCCTAGGGTGTAAGTTATCCATAAGTCGTAATCTGTAATCAACTCAACCCACCATCTTTGCCTAAGATTTAAATCCGGCTGGGTGAAAATATATTTCAGACTTCGGTGATCAGTGTAAATTTCGCAACGATTACCCAGAAGGTAATGTCGTCAGGTTTTCAGTGCATGGACCACAGCTGCAAGCTCAAGATCATGTGTTGGATAATTATCCTCATGTGGACGCAACTATCGGGATGCGTATGCAATCACATGATAATCTTGCATGAGAATGCAACCTAATCCTTGTCGCAAGGCGTCGCAATAGATAACAAAGTCCTTAGAGAAGTCTGGTGGCACCAGAATGGGAGCAGAGGTCAGTCATCTTTTCAACTCCTGACAACTGTGCTCACATTGTGGAGTCCACTCGAACTTTTTATCTTTCTTGAGGAGTTTAGACAGAGGTTTTGCAACCTTGGAGAAATTCTCAACAAAGCAGTGACAATAGCTCGCTAAGCCAAGGAAAATCTGCACTTGCTTAACCGATTCAGGTTGAGTCCAATCAAGGATGGCCTGAACTCTCTCGGGATTGACAGCAATACCTTTACCAGAGATCACGTGGCCCAAATAGGTCACTTCTGGCAACCAAAATTCACACTTGGAGAATTTGGCATATAGATGGTGCTCTCGAAGTTTCATCAATACCAGCCTTAGATGCTCGGCATGTTCCTGTTTGTTCTTCGAGTAGATGAGTATGTCGTCGAGGTAAACCACGACGAATTTATCTAAACACTCCATGAAGATCGAATTCGTCAAGCGAGAGAAGGTGGTTGGAGCATTGGTTAAACCGAAGGACATGACGGTGTACTCCTATTGGCCATAACGAGTAACAAAAGCCCTTTTTGGAATGTCCCCGTTTCTAATTCTGATTTGATGGTATCCCAACCTCAAATCCATTTTTGAAAAGACAGAGGATCCAGCGAGTTGATCATACAAATCGTTGATCATGGGGAGCGGATACTTGTTCTTAATGGTGACCAGATTCACTGGCCGATAATCCACAACCATCCGATCTGATCCATCCTTCTTCTTGACGAAGAGGATGGGACAAGCCCAAGGAGAAGAACTAGGACGTATGAAACCTTTCTTCAAAGCCTCATTGAGTTCAATCTTAAGCTCGGCTAGTTCTAAGGGTGCCATCTTATAGGGTCTTTTGGCTATTGGGACAGTCCTTGGGATGAGCTCTATCACAAACTCAACATCTCTGACAGGGGGAATTCCTGGCAGTTCTTCTGGAAAGACATCCGAAAAGTCACGGACTACCGGAATATCTTCTAACACTAGAAGAGGGCTAGCATTGAGGGAATAGAGTTGGCGCTTGGCCGTTCGAGTGGAGACGTTAACTATCTCACCCGATGGATGTGTAAGTTAAACATTCCTAGTATGAGTATCAATCTTAGCATAGTGGGCTTTCATCCAATCCATGCCTAAGGTGATATTGATGTCCGAACACTTGAGGGCTATCAAAGTTGCTAGGAATACTAGCCTATCCACCAGAATCTCATTATCATGGCTCACTCTAGAAGTTTGCCACTTCGAACCAGGAGTCTGAACTACTAAAGGAGTAGGCATATCACAAAAAGACATGTTACGCAACTGTGCATAACTTTCTGAGATGAAAGAATGAGATGCCCCAGTATCAAATAGAACAGATGTTGGATGACTATTGACAAGGAGCGTACCCAGAATAACATTAGGATCCTCAATGGCTTCCTCAGCAGAAACATAGTTCACTCTTCCACGAGTAGGAGCTGGCTTCACATAGAAAGCTTTTCCCGGCTTCCCACGTCCAGCGGGCTTAGCATTTTTCTCAGGACAATCACGAGAGTAGTGTCCTGGTTCCCCACATTTGTAACAAACCACGATGGCACCGGGAGCAACATTGACACGCAGACCTCCAAATGGCTTGGCTGGAGGGTTGGGCTGAGATGGGCGAGGCGCCTGGAAGGATGGCCTCGCGATGTATCTTGGTAGCAGAGCTGCGTTAGGCACCCACACTCGGCGTTTGTTGGAGCCCAAACCAGATGCGGGGCTGAAGTCATGGTTGTGCTTCCCCGTGGCCTCATAGTCAGTCTATCCAGACTCGGCATTGATAGCCTTGTTAAGGAGAGGCGGGAAGGTTGTGCACTCATGCAGGCGCAGATCTCGACGGAGCTCAGGGTTAAGTCCCTTGCGGAACCTAGCCTGTTTCTTGGCATCGGTTGAAACTTCCTCCGGAGCACAGCGAGCAAGATTGTCGAACTCGCGGCTATAGACATCCACGGACAGTCTGCCCTGGGTGAAATCACAAAATTCCTCTGTCTTGCGATCCATCATCCCTTCCAGGATGTGATGGGTACGGAATGCCGCGCTAAATTTTGCCCAAGTTGGTGCGGGGCCTGCGGGACGCATGGATTCATAATTTTCCCACCACAGATTGGCGGGTCCTTCCAGAAAGTAAGTAGCAAAGGTCACCTTGTTGGCCTCAGACACATTAGCAGCCCGGATCTTACAGAACATGCTGGACAGCCAGTCATCCACGTCGAGTGGGTCGACCGAATGATGATACTTAGGTGGGCACAACTTGATGAAATCACTGAGTGACATGCCATCATTGTGATCATTGCGGGGAGCACACGCTATGTTCTGCTCAATTCGTTCCAACAGCCTGTTGGTCTCTCTCTTGTTCCTTTCAGCTTCAAGCATCACTTCTGCCAAAGAAGGCGCATGTGGCAGGCCTCTTGCCTTGGCTAGCTTCCCTCGCCCTGCTTAGGAGCAGGCACGGGGTTATTCCTAGTTGCCACCATCCTAGGAAAACAAACCCACAGCTTAGCCATAGAGGACAACAACTCTAAGACATGAGATAAGGAATGTACTGGGAAACATGGCATGCAGGGTAAACACCCAAACAACATGGTAATAACAACTGTCATATGAACACCATGATTCATACACACCATGACATAGTTCAGTACAAGCCCAAGCTAAAAACCAACTACAGAGAGATGACACAACTCATTGGAGGCATTACAAGCTTCCTATACATTATCTAGCTACACCTCCGGAACTCAACTCTCAACCTCAATCATATCCCACAAGACACGCAGGACTGTGGTGATACGAGTACTAACATCCACGTACTCAAGCATCACTGTAGAATGCCTCATACATGTTACCCCCGTGACCCGGGAGCTGAACCTGAGGATCTGGAAACACTCTAGCCTATGATCCCTGGAAACTATAAGGACACGGATGTGGCCTTGGTCCCTTTGCTGGCGGCAACAGCGGTCCTCGAAGAGGGGTGATGCCTCCAACATCGGGCCAGTCTATGCATGCTGGCAGATGAGTCCGCGATGGGTTCAGCATCTCCAAATCGACATAGCCTGTCTACACGACAGCTGCCAACTCTGTCAGGGCTGTCCAATGACGTGCACGGGTAGCATAAAGCTCCATGCGAAGGGCACCTGCATCATGATCCCTATTCTCCAACATCTGAGCGATCACCTATAGCCTAGGGTCCTGATGAGAATGATCACAGTAGGCTGCGCTAAGATAACCATCCTCTCCTCCCATAGAAATAGGAACATAACAGATCTGTGTTCTGAAGCAGACCATGGTTAAAACTAATGATAGTTAACATGGTGTAGGCGGCCTCCTGAACCGCCATATCTATGGTGATACCTAGTCCATAAGTCCAGTGAAGTGGCTCTGCAGCTCCAGGATATGAAGGATATATCTTAACAGTACACAGATACAGACTCTGGTTGAAATCTCGACATTGTTCCTCCATTGTGTAGTCTGGGTAGTCAGCCTCCATCATAACTCTAACCAACATGGTCATGTGACCCGGTACATCGATGCACCTGGTCAGACGGATCACCTGACGGGAAGGACGAGGGGGCATCTAAAACAGAGAATGATGCAAAGACATTAGAGACTCTAGCAGAAATTGGACATCATAACGACTGTAATGCTCAAAAAGGATTTTGAGACAACTGCAAAAGATTGGAAAAGCATAACCACTCGACTTTCTAGACTCAAATCTCTTCTCCATCTGTTGTCACACCGACAATACTCTAGTACCGACATTCACTTGCAAACAAGCTAGCTAGTGGTCCAGGGTTAGTAACTCATCATCCTAAGAAATAGATGAGAAGCCTAGTTCTTATCCCTGTAGAAAAGATGAGAAAGGCTCAGCATAGAATAACTTGGGAAGAGGAGTAAAAAGAGCCTTACGTTCCCTGCCACAATCAATTCCCCTACTTTTCTATAGTGTTTCTAGACTCAACTTAGACTGGTTTGGCTTGGTAGTCCTATAGTCAGTCAGGCTCTGATACCAATGCTGTCGGGACCCCGATCCTAAGTCATATGAATCTAGACTGTAACATATCACATCACTTTGCGGCCTCACGCACGGTAAGCTCCACGGCTGCAGCCTTACCTTAGCCGGGACCATTTACGTCTTTTGGCTCATGTATGTGAACATGTCGCTCGCAATCAAACAACAGAGAACGCGGGCTGACATTACTAGTCATAGAACCCAAGTGGCACATCCGTATGGAAACAGACATATGTAACCCAGCAATGCGGGTGTCGGCCTCAAGCGTGTTTAGACGAGTCATAGCAAGCTACAAGGACTCCATTACGCCGTGAGACATAAATGCCATCACTGCACGTAGACGAGTCATAGCAGGCTACAGGGACTCCATTACACTGCGAGACATTTCCCCAAAGGGACAGACATAGCAGCAAAGAAGGATACATGCCGGTCATGAAATGTGTCTGGAGAAGTAGCAAGCTACCATGACTCGGTGGAAGCACAAAGAGGCAGTTTCCCGTAAAGAGTACTACTAAAGGCACACGACTAGGTGTCGGATCCCATACATACTGTTGCACGTCACACGTATGCACGACATGCCCGATATGCATAGATACAACCATGGCATCCCAACATAACCATACAACAACTTTTATTTAAGGAGCTCAAACGAGCCATGCATAATATGTTCTTACAGATAGGGGAAACATGACCCGACACTCAAGTCATACAAACAAGTTCTTACAAACCAAGCGGAAGCATAAGCTGTGTGAGTATAGACAGATGAAAGGGTAAAAAGGCACATGGCCTGACTATCTACAGCCCGTGACAGGGCATAGGGTCGTAGCTGGGACACCAGCTATTCGACATCGTCGACATCTAGAAAGAACCCACCTGATGGGTCCCAGGTGTCATCTGCAACATTTATTAAGCAAACATGAGTACAAACATACTCAGCAAGTCTTTAAAGCAGACCTAGTCTATTCATGCACATGAATCAATGAAGGGGGTGGTGGAGTTTATGCAGCAATGACAACATTGACTCATGGCTAACCTACACTACACAATTTTAACTTTTTGTTTAAATTTTAGATATCGCACACGACTCCACTAACTCCATGATTATGCACCACCATGGATTCACTTCCCTCTCCTGGAAGAGTGCCATCCACGGTACTCACACTCGTCTTGATATTTTTATGAGTATCCATTTGATTATCTATGAACATCATAAGCTTTCCAAGTAGTCCATATCCGAGGACGCGGCTATTCGAATAGTTTCATACCCTGCAGGGGTGTACTTCTTCACACACGCTCTCGCCACTTATCAGTGTGTGCTCATAAAACCATGCACCTCGGCAACCTTCAAGCAGAAGTGCAGTGAGGGACTCGGCCACGACCGTCAACCACATAAGACCTCTAGTCCAGGCTATAGCCTATTTGAGACTGAACCCGCACGGAAGTCTGGCAGAAGTTTCCGCTATGGCCCCAAACGATGTACGCAGGGTTCCCAAGCCCACCATTTGGGTGACCCTTGGTACACCGTGCCACTGCCTACCGCGTCGTAACCCACCCCTAGGGTCAGCGCTATGCACGGCCTCTAGCATGCTATAAACTCCAGAAACTACATGCAACTCCTGGACTAAGGACTAAGCTACTGATAAGTCGAGAGGGGTCGAGTTACCGGAACCGAATGTGTGGTAGTAACTAGTCTTGGATCACAAACGTGGAACTCAGATCCTAAGAACGGTCCCAATGAAACAACTCGCTATGTACTCCTACATAGCCTCTCATCGCTACCTTTACCAAATCGAGTTCATCATAAGCTTATCACATTGGAACAACAATGTTTCACTCTAGTTCATCACCGAGATGAATCAGACCTGACACAACTCTAAGCATAGCAATCATAGCAAGCAAAGTAAGCTAAGCACATCATGGCACAAGCATCTACCAACTATGCTAGGTTGCAAGGTTTAGCTATTTACTCTGACAATGACACGTCACGCAGAAGAATAGGTTCATCTACCGTGTATGACAGACATGTGAACGGTTGTCCTAATGCAATAAACAAGAGCAGGTGCGAGAGTGTGGGATGTTATCGGAATGATCAAGGGGGTTGCTTGCCTTGCTGGGTAGCGGGAAGGTTCTCTCCTTCGTTGGAATACTCGGGGGTATCCTCAGAAGTAGGGCCTACCGCAATGCAGATAAATAACATTCAATACACACAAGTGCAACAATATGATGTATCATCATGACATGGTAGCATGTATGGATGAGCTAATGCAACTAGTGTCCAAGTTAATTTGAAACGAGTTTGAATATAGGTTCAAAATCGTTCTTCATTTCAAATTCCATATTTTAACCTATTAGCAAATGTCAATGTTATTCTACATAGGTTTCTCTAACATTCATGGTAAGAGCACCATTAGATTCATTGGATTTTTCTAATAAATTTTCATATATAAATTATTTTCATCTGTGTTACAGATTAATTTATATGAATTTTTGAAGTTTTACACATTTTCTGGAATTATTTTAAAACTAGAAATTCCTTTATTACATTAGCCTAACGTCATCATGGCGTCAGTAGGTCAGCTAACCAGGCTAGGTCAAACCTGACAGGGTGGAGCCCTCATGTGAGTGACTCAATCACTTAATTAGAGAATTAGTACTAATCCTTATTACTTAATCAACACTGGGCCCACTGGTCAGTGACTAACTAGGTTAATTATATTAATTAATTAAATTTCTAATCGGGATTTGACTAACAGGGCCTTGCCCGACTTGCCAGTGACCCAGGGGTCAAACCCCTGGTGGTTAGGGACGGCGGAGGGGGTCGGGATTCCTCCTCCGAGAACCAAGTGGATGGCGGAGGGCACCAAACTACTCTGATTGCTCACGCGCATCGAGCCCGACACTTCCCAGGGGCTGGGATGGTCGGAATCGGCGCCGACGATGAGCACGGCGGCTGCCGGAGCTCGGGCGAGCACGGGCTCGTCAAGCCGGAGCACGAACGAGCCACTTGATGGATTCTAGGGCTGCCTAGGATCATCCTGAGCACAACTACGTGCTCAGGTGCGAGCTTGGGCCACCGTGGCCATGGTTACGCCATGGCAGGCGGCGAGCTTTGCTCGGCTCTGGCTACTAAGGGGCTAGAAGAGGGGAACGACATCGGGGCTAGGGGAAACGATCTAGGGCCTCACCGGAGGGTCTTCTGCCGCCTTGGCGTGGTCGGGGACGCACGGGAGACGGTGAATCGGCGGCGTGTTTAGTCCGGCGAGGGGAAGAACGGAGGAAAGAAGGGGGAGGAATCGTGAGGGGGAGCGGGTCCAGGCGGTGGTAGAGCCTATCCTCTCGGCAGTTCCACGAGGAGGCGGCCAGGCAGGCAGGGAGGAGGTGGCCAGCACGTGGCCACGCCCAGCTACGGTGGAGGCACGCAACTGCTTCTCCTCCTGGCAGGAGGAAGAAGACGCTGCTGCCCCCCATGGGCTGGGCCTCTTCTTCAGGTAAGCCCTGGTGGGTTTTCTCCCCCTTTTCTTATTTGCATTCTTTTCTAGTTTGTGACATTTTTTTATTTTATTTTCAGGCACATATGCTATTTTAGAATATTCCAAATATTTTATATATTGAAGTTTGAATATTTCAAACTTATCTAAAAAGTTTTCAGGATATTTTGATAACTAAAATAATGATAATCCTTTATTTGATATTTTCAGAAGCTTTATCATTTATTTTAAATTGCTATAGTTGTCCAAATATTTAAAATGGCCCCTGTTATAATCATATCCATATTTATCAGACATAGGGAACATTTTGTAAGGGCATTTTTGATTTGTTAAATTCTCACAACTTTCAATTAATTTCAATCAAATATGAGCTTGGGTTTTCTTTTAGTCCCCATATCATGTTGATGCAAAATTGTAACATGATGCACCCACATGCAATCCTATGACATCTAGCTAGGGATGTGACACATACATTGCATCATGCATTGCATTCATGTTATAAGTCGGGCTAGATGAAGATTGTGAAATATGAAGCAAGGCTACAATAGATTTTAACATTTCCGGTTATGCTGGCTCAAGCCGCCCTCACAGCAATGCAGAACATACTCTGTCTTGTTTATTTTTGGAGGTCTTGTCTCTTAAGATGAGCTGTCATTAAGTATAATGAAAGAACTTCTGCAGGAATAAATAAATCTTTGATAGCCAAAATGGCTAGATCTTCATTATGGTTTGTCATAACCAATATTAAGTGATTGGGTTTTTTATCAAGCAAGATTGGAAAGTTGATTATGCAGGAAGAGCTGCCCTATCAGATATAATGCCGTGTTATCTAATTGACCGGTTCTCGGATTTCTTCAGTTGTGCTCTTTAGTAATCTACAACACCCATGGATTGATCAAATATATATTTGCCGGGTTGCACCGCAACCGTGACCAGGGATTTCATGTCAAAGACAAAGGAATTATTCCAGGATATTCATTCCGGTTTACATTACAGCCATGATCAAGGACTCTTTTCAGATCAGATCAATATCAGTTCAAGAGAACTACTGAGGTGCATTATGATGGGTTATTCTCACACAGTCCCAAGACGCTAGAGGCATGCGACCTGGCACTTGGGGGCTACACTATTCAGATCAAAATTGCTAAAATTCCAAGTCACCGCAGGCGTGCGGCCTGGCCCTCGGGGGCTGCGTTATTCAAGTCCAGTTTATATCAAGTATGCAAGTCCCATATCGCTGCAAGCACGCACCACGGCACTTGGGGGCTAATGCAAGTCGGTTTTCAAATCATTACATTGTCAGCAAGACCCTATTATCTCAAGGAGATGAGCTGGCCTTTCTATATTTTTCTAAGTCCCAGCCTAGTAATTCTTACTAACCCGACACTTGGGGGCTACACCGTTCAGATCAAACTTTCTAAAAGTCCCAAGTCGCTGCAAGCATGCGACCCGGCACTTGGGGGCTACAGTAATCAGCTGTTTAACAGATTATGAGGTTCAAATTGAAGACCCAGCCCATCACATACTGATGAGCCGACCCTTGGGGGCTACACCCGCTGAAGCTTCATAAAGTATCTACAAGTTCCAGGCTGCTGTATGCAAGACAACCTGGTACTTGGGGGCTACACAATCACATATATTATTGCAAAGCGCCAATGGATAAACTTGGAGCGTGGGGGTTACAAGTAATATGGATATATAAAAAATTAAAGAAAGTTTTCAAAGATGTCAACTATAAGTAAGACCGGCTCCGCAGATTTTTATTTTAGCTGAAGCATTACCGGCTCTACGTCAGATGGATTTTCATCCCAATATTTTTAGCAAGTTAGCTGGATTCTAGTTATTTAATCCGGCTTCATAGGTTGAAGTGGTGTAAAAGTGGATGAAGTTCTATTCTCAGTGTTTTTATCAAGCCGGAGTAATTGAAGCCGGTTTAACTTCATATGGTTTTCTTATCTCCAATAAATTTCATGCAGTCAAAGTTTTGGAGGCCGACTCAATGGCATATGGATGTTTTATTCCCAATATTTTGTACTTCAAAGGACACTAACAAGCAAGACAATTGAGAAGACGGCTCATTCATATTAAGAAGAAACCCGGAATTTCAAGGACCCGCTTTAGTGGAATAAAACGGCCAGGGGAGTGAGCCGGTCACTTAACATATTTATTGTTCTTATTTCAGGAGCTTACCATGAACAAATTCAAGCTAAGTTGGGGGCTAATGTCGGGGATATACCCCGCGGTATGACCCGGCTGGAAGTATGACCCGACCAGGACTTGGTGACTCACTAGAGACCCGGTCGAGACACGATGATTCATTGGTAACCCGGCGGGCGGGTCAGGCGAGCAACAAGGCCCAAGGCCTGACGTGTAAGCCGGCACCAGGCGGCACACAAGCAAAGGCCCAAAGGGGAGAAAGGATTCCCTCACGAAGGAAACAAGACCCGGATTAGGATTCTAGAGAGAGTAGTCCTAATCCTACTCCCAGTAGGACTCTACATGTAAACTTACCCCTTCCACCTATATAAGGAGGGCTAAGGCGCCCCTAGAGAGACAGGTTGAAGTCATTAGAGATAGACATATTATAGGCTCTCGAGATTAGGGTAGCAAGACAACACCCTTGTAACCGTGAGATCTTCTTCATCATCAATACCAAACAAGTAGGATGTAGGCTTTTACCTCCATTGGAGGGGCCGAACCTGGGTAAACTCGCGTCTCTTGATTCCGACCAACCCCTCTCAAGCCGCCACATAGTTGCGACCGCCCCGAACCTAAGTCTCTTCACCCGGACATCTGCTATGACAAATCCACGGTAGTTTTTTCGTGAGGAAAAGTTGCATGTGATAAACCGGAAAGTTCTGATGATCCTAAGGATGCTAAAAGGTATGCAAGGTCCACAATCCTTCTACAGACTGGAACAAGCATCTTGGAGTTGGAATATACGCTTTGATGAGGTGATCAAAGTTTTTAAGTTTATACAAAGTTTTAGAGAAACTTGTATTTACAAGAAAGTCAGTGGGAGCACTATAGAATTTCTGATAAGTATATGTGGACAACATATTGTTGATCGGAAATGATGTAGAATTTCTAGAAAGCATAAAGGGTTATTTGAAAAGAAGTTTTTCAAAGGAAAACCTGGAAATAAGCTAATTAAATGTTGGGCAACGGGATCTATAGATATAGATCAAGACGTCTGATAAAACTTTCAATGAGTACATACCTTGACAAGATTTTGAAATTGTTCAAAATGGATCAGTCAAAGAAAGAGTTCTTACCTGATTTGTAAGGTGTGGAGTTGAGTAAGACTCAAAGCTCGACCACCGTAGAAGAAAGAGAAAGGACGAAGGTCGTCCCCTATTCCTTATCCATAGGCTCTGTATATTATGCCATGTTGTGTACCGCACCTAGTGTGTGCCTTGCCATGAGTCTTTCAAGGGGTCCATGAGTGGATCACTGGACAGCGGTCCAGATTATCATTGTAAAGGGTTACATTGATGCAAGATTTGACACCTATCCGGACAACTCTAAGTAGCAGTCAGGATACGTATAGTGGAGCAACCATTTGGAATAGCTCCAAGGGGAGCATGGTAGCATCTCCATTATGACATATAGATTTGCAAAGTACACACGGATCTGAGTGTTACAGACCCGTTGACTAAAACCTCTCTCACAAATCAAGACATGATCAAAACCCTAAACTCATTGGGTGTTAATCACCTGATGATTTAAGTATTAATCACATGGTGATGTAAGTCTTAATCAAATGATGATGTGAGCTAGATTATTGACTCTAGTGCAAGTGGGAGACTATTGGAAATATGCCCTAGAGGCAATAATAAAATGGTTATTATCTTATTTCCTTGTTCATGATAATTGTGTATTGTTCACGCTATAATTGTATTAACCGGAAACCGACATAGACCACACCATGTCCCTAGTGATCCTCTATTTGACTAGCTCGTTGATCAATAGATGGTCATGGTTTCCTGACCATGGACATTGGATGTCCTTGATAACGGCATCACATCATTAGGAGAATGATGTGATGGACAAGACCCAATCCTAAGCATAACACAAGATCGTGTAGTTTGTCTTCTAGAGCTTTTCTACTGTCAAGTATCATTTCGTTATACCATGAGCTTGTGCAACTCCCGGATATCGTAGGAATGCTTTCGGTGTATCAAACGTCACAATGTAACTAGGTGAATATAAAGGTGCACTATAGGTGTCTCCGAAAGTGTCTGTTGGGTTGGTATGAATCGAGACTAGGATTTGTCACTCCGTAATGAATCAAGGACATCCAATGTCCATGGTCAGGAAACCATGACCATCTATTGATCAACGAGCTAGTCAACTAGAGGATCACTAGGGACATGGTGTGGTCTATGTCGGTTTCCGGTTAACGCAATTATAGCATGAACAATAGACAATTATCATGAACAAGGAAATACAATAATAACCATTTTATTATTGCCTCTAGGACATATTTCCAACAGTCTCCCACTTGCACTAGAGTCAATAATCTAGTTACATTGTGATGAATCGAACACCCATAGCATTCTGGTGTTGATCATGTTTTGCTCGTGAGAGAGGTTTAGTCAACAGATCTGCGACATTCATATCCGTATGCACTTTACAAATATCTATATCTCCCTCCTGAATGTAATCACGGATGGAGTTGAAGCGGCGCTGGATGTGTCTTGTCTTCTTGTGAAACCTGGACTCCTTCGCAAGGGCAATAGCTCCAGTGTTGTCACAAAATAGAGTCATCGGGCCCGACGCACTTGGAATTACTCCTAGGTCGGTGATGAACTCCTTCATCCAGACTCCTTCATTTGTTGCTTCCGAAGCAGCTATGTACTCCACTTCACATGGAGATGCCGCCACGACGCTTTGCTTGCTGCTGCACCAGCTAACTGCCCCTGCGTTCAAAACATACACGTATCCGATTTGCGATTTGGTGTCGTCCGGATCTGTGTCGAAGCTAGCATCGACGTAACCCTTTACGACGAGCTCTCCATATATGAGAAACATCTCCTTGGTCCTTTTCAGGTACTTCAGGATATTGTTCACCGCTGTCCAGTGTTCCACTCCGAGATCACTTTGGTACCTCCCTACCGAACTTATTGCAAGGTTCACATCAGGTCTGGTACCCAGCATGGCATACATAATAGAGCCTATGGATGAAGCACAGGGGATGACACTCATCTCTTCTCTATCCTTTGCCGTGGTCGGGCATTGAGTCGTACTCAATCTCACACCTTGTAACACAGGCAAGAACCCCTTCTTGGACTGATCCATATTGAACTTCTTCAATATCTTGTCAAGGTATGTGCTTTGTGAAAGACCTATGAGGCGTCTCGATCTATCTCTATAGATCTTGATGCCTAATATGTAAGCAGCTTCTCCAAGGTCCTTCATTGAAAAACACTTATTCCAGTAGGCCTTTATACTTTCCAAGAGTTCTATATCATTTCCCATTATCAGTATGTCATCCACATATAATATAATAAATGCTAAAGAGCTCCCACTCACTTTCTTGTAAATACAGGGTTCTCCATAAACTTGTATAAACCCAAACGCTTTAATCACCTCATTAAAGCGAATGTTCCAACTCCAAGATGCTTGCACCAGCCCATAGATGGAGCGCTGGAGCTTGCATACCTTGTTAGCATCTTTAGGGTCGACAAAACCTTCTAGCTGCATCATATACAATTCTTCCTTAAGGAAACCATTAAGGAATGACGTTTTGACATCCATTTTCCAAATCTCATAATCATAAAATGTGGCAATTGCTAACATGATTCGGACAGATTTGAGCATCGCTACGGGTGACAAAGTCTCATCGTAGTCAACTCCTTGAACTTGTCGATAACCCTTAGCGACAAGTCGAGCCTTATAGATGGTTACATTACCATCCGCGTCAGTCTTCTTCTTAAAGATCCATTTATTTTCAATGGCTCGCTTATCATCACGCAAGTCCACCAAAGTCCATACTTTGTTCTCATACATGGATCCTATCTTGGATTTCATGGCCTCAAGCCATTTGTTGGAATCCGGGCCCGCCATCGCTTCTTCATAGTTCGAAGGTTCACCTTTGTCCACCAACATGATCTCCAGGACAGGGTTGTCGTACCACTCTAGTGCGGAACATGTCCTAGTGGACCTTTGACGTTCAACAGTAACTTGATCTGAAGTTTCATGATCATCATCCTTAATTTCCTCTCCAACCGGTGTAGGTTCCACAGAAACAACTTCCTGTGTTGCGCTACTCTCCGGTTCGAGTGGAGGTACAATTACCTCATCAAGTTCTATTTTCCTCCCACTTACTTCTTTCGAGAGAAACTCTTTCTCGAGAAAGGATCCGTTCTTGGCAACAAAGACTTTGCCCTCGGATCATAGGTAGAAGGTATACCCAATAGTCTCTTTGGGATATCCTATGAAGACACACTTTTCCGCTTTGGGTTCGAGCTTCTCAGGTTGAAATTTCTTCACATCAGCATCGCATCCCCAAACTTTTAGAAACGTCAGCTTAGGTTTCTTTCCAAACCATAATTCATACGGTGTCATCTCAACGGATTTTGATGGTGCCCTATTTAAAGTGAATGCGACAGTCTCTAATGCATATCACCAAAATGATAGTGGAAAGTCGGTAAGAGACATCATAGATCGCACCATATCTAATGGAGTGCGATTACGACGTTCAGACACACCATTTCGCTGAGGTGTGCCAGACGGCGTGAGTTGTGAAACAATTCCACATTTCCTTAGGTGTGTGCCAAACTCGTGACTTAAATATTCTCCTGTCATGTTGATTCTCTACCTCACTCTGAAATTCCTTGAACCTTTCAAAAGTTTCAGACTTATGTTTCATTAAGTAGACGTACCCATATCTACTCAAGTCATTAGTGAGGGTGAGAATATAACGGTAGCCACCACGAGCCTCGACACTCATTGGACCACATACATCGGTATGTATATTTCCAACAACTCAGTTGCTCGCTCCATTGTCCCGGAGAACGGAGTCTTGGTCATCTTTCCCATGAGGCATGGTTCGCATGTGTCAAATGATTCGAAATCAAGAGACTCCAAAAGTCCATCAGTATGGAGCTTCTTCATGCGTTTGACACCAATATTACCAAGGCAGCAGTGCCACATGTAAGTGGAACTATCGTTATCAACCTTACACTTTTTGGTACTCACATTATGGACATGTGTAACATCACGTTCGAAATTCATCAAAAGTAAACCATTGACCAGTGGGGCATGACCATAAAACATTTCTCTCTTATCAATAGAACAACCATTATTCTCAGATTTAAATGAGTAGCCATCTCGCATCAAGCGAGATCTAGATACAATGTTCATGCTCAAAGGTGGTACTAAATAACAATTATTAAGGTTTAACACTAATCCTGAAGGTAGATGTAGAGGTAGCGTGCCGACAGCGATCACGTCGACCTTGGAACCATTCCCGACGCGCATCGTCACCTCGTCCTTTGCCAGCCTCCGCTTATTCTGCAGCTCCTGCTTGGAGTTACAAATGTGAGCAACTGCACCGGTATCAAATACGTAGGAGCTACTACAAGCGCTGGTTAGGTACACATCAATAACAAGTATATCACATATACCTTTAATGTTGCCGTCCTTCTTATCCGCTAAGTACTTGGGGCAGTTCCGCTTTCAGTGACCGGTACCCTAGCAGTAAAAACACCCAGTCTCAGGCTTGGGTCCATTATTCTTCTTCTTCTTCCCGGCAACTTGCTTACCGGGCTCGGCAACAACTTTGCCGTCCTTCTTGAAGTTCTTCTTACCCTTGCCTTTCTTGAAACTAGTGGTCTTATTCACCATCAACACTTGATGCTCCTTTTTGATCTCGACCTCTGCTGATTTTAGCATCGAGTACAACTCAGGAATGGACTTCTCCATCCCTTGCATGTTGTAGTTCATCACAAAGCTCTTGTATCTAGGTGGAACCGACTGGAGGATTCTGTCAATGACCGAGTCATCTGGGAGATTAACTGCCAGCTGAATCAAGCGGTTGTGTAGCCCAGACATCTTGAGGATGTGCTCACTGACAGAACCGTTCTCCTCCATCTTACAACTGAAGAATTTGTCGGAGACGTCATATCTCTCGACCCGGATATGAGCTTGGAAAACCAGTTTCAGCTTTTGGAACATCTCATATGCTCCGTGTTGCTCAAAACACTTTTGGAGCCCCGGTTCTAAACTGTAAAGCATGCCGCACCGAACAAGGGAGTAATCATCACAACGAGAATGCCAAGCATTCGCAATGTCTTGCTCTGCTGGGGGAAGGGGTGGGTCGTGTAGTGGTGCATCAAGGACATACAATTTCTTGGAAGCTATGAGGATGATCCTCAAGCTACAGACCTAGTCCGCATAGTTGCTTCCATCATCTTTCAGCGTGGTTTTCTCTAGGAACGCGTTGAAATTGAGGGTGACATTCACGTTGGCCTTTGGATCTACAATATAGATTGTAGAGATAAGTTTTGACTAAGTTCATGAAAATTAAGTTCACATAATCAAATTATTTAATGAACTCCCACTTAGATAGACATCTCTCTAGTCATCCAAGTGATACATGATCCATGTCAACTTGCCCGTGTCCGGACATCACGTGAGACGGACTAGTCATCCATGGTGAACATCTCCATGTTGATCGTATATTCTATATGACTCATGTTCGACCCTTAGGTCTTCCATGTTCTGAGGCCATGTCTGTACATGCTAGGCACGTCAAGTCAACCTAAGTGTATCGCGTGTGTAAATCTGGCTTACACCCGTTGTATGCAAATGTTAGAGCCTATCACACCCGATCATCACGTGGTGCTTCGGGACAACGATCCTTAGCAACGGTGCACAGTTAGGGTGAACACTTTTCTGGAATTTTATTGAGAGATCATCTTATTTACTACCATCGTTCTAAGAAAATAAGATGTAAACATGATAAACATCACATGCAATCAATAGAGTGAGATGATATAGCCAATATCATCTTGCTCCTTTGATCTGCATCTTCGGGGCACCATGATCATCACTGTCACCGGCATGACACCATGATTTCCATCATCATGATCTCCATCATTGTGTCTTCATGAAGTTGTTTCGCCACCTATTACTTCAACTACTATGGCTAACATTTAGCAATAAAGTAAAGTAATTGCATGGCGTTTATGATTGACACACAGGTCATACAATAAAATAAGACAACTCCTATGGCTCCAACCGGTTGTCATGCTCATCGACATGCAAGTCGTGAAACCTATTACAAGAACATGATCAATCTCATACATCACAATGCATCACATCACATTCTTTGGCCATATCACATCACAAGGCATATGCTGCAAAAACAAGTTAGACGTCCTCTAATTTGTAGTTGCAAGTTTTTACGTGGCTGCTATAGGTTTCTAGCAAGAACGTTTCTTACCTACGCTAAAACCACAACGTGATATGCCAATTGCTATTTACCCTTCATAACGACCCTGTTCATCGAATTCAATCCGACTAAGGTGGGAGAGACAGACACCCGCTAGCCACCTTATGCAACAAGTGCATATCAGGCGGTGGAACCAGTCTGACCTAAGCGTACGTCTATAGTCGGTCTGGGTCGCTTCATCCCACAATACTGCCGAATCAAGATAACACTAGTAGTGGTAAGCATATTAACAAAATCGACGCCCACAACAACTTGTGTTCTACTCGTGCATAGATTCTACGCATAGACCTAGCTCTGATACCACTGTTGGGAGACGTAGTAGTAAATCAAAAAAAATTCTATGTATCACCAAGATCTATCTATGGAGAAACCAGCAACGTGTGGGGAGATATTGCATCTTCATACCTTTGAAGATCGCTAAGCGGAAGCGTTACAAGAACGCGGTTGGTGGAGTCGTACTTGCAGCGATTCAGATCGCGGTGGATTCCGATCTCAGCGCCGAACAACGGTGCCTCCGCATTGAACACACGTGCAACCCGATGATGTCTCCTACGCCTTGATCCAGCAAGGAGGAAGGAGAGGTTGATGGAGAGCTCCGGCAGCACGACGGCGTGGTGACGGTGGAGCTACGTGGACTCCGGTAGGGCTTCGCAAAGCGCTACGGAGAACGAGGAAGAGGAAGGGTACGGCTGCGCCGAGAGAGAGAAGTTGTGTCTCCTTGAATATATATAGGAGGAGGGAGAGGGAGGGCTGCCTTGTCCCCTCCTCCAAGGAGGAGAGGTTCGGCCGAACTAGGGGGACAGTCCACCTCCCACAAGGGAGGTGGATCTCCTCCTTTTAAATCCTTTCAGCCCTATCTCTTGATCTCCAGCCGCATGGGCCTTTCTAGAAGGTCTTGGCCAGCCCAATAAGGGAGGCACACCTCCTCTAAGGGCCCACAAAGTCCTATGGTCGTCACACCCCTCCCGGGGGTCCTCCGGCACACTCCCGGCACTCCTGGTACACTACCGATGAGCCCAAAAACTTTCCGGTGACCAAAACTGGACTTCCTATATATCAATCTTTACCTCCGGGCCATTCCGGAGCTCCTCATGACGTCCGGGATCTCATCCAGGACTCCGAACAACCTTCGGTAATCACGTATACCATTTCCCTATAACCCTAGCGTCATCGAACCTTAAGTGTGTAGACCCTACGGGTTCGGGAGACATGTAGACATGACCGAGACACCTCTTCGGTCAATAACCAACAGCGGGATCTGGATACCCATGTTCGCTCCCACATGCTCCACGATGATCTCATCAGATGAACCACAATGTTGGGGATTCAATCAATCCCGTATACAATTCCCTTTGTCTATCGGTATGATACTTGCCCGAGATTCGATCGTTGGTATCTCTATACCTTGTTCAATCTCGTTATTGCGAAGTCTGTTTACTCGTTCCGTAATACATCATCCCGTGACTAATTCCTTAGTCACATTGAGCTCATTATGATGATGTCTTACCAAGTGGGCCTAGAGATACCTCTCCGTTACACGGAGTGACAAATCCAGTTGTCGGGACCCCGATCCTAAGTCATATGAATCCAGATTGTAACATATCACATCCCTTTTCGGCCTCACACACGGTAAGCTCCACGGTTGCAGCCTTACCTTAGCCGGGACTGTTTGCATCTTTTGGCTCACATATGTGAACATGTCGTTGGCACTCAAACGACAGAGAACCCGGGCCAACATGACTAGTCATTCAACCCAAGTGGCACATCCATACGGAAACAGGCATACGTAACCCAACAATGCAGGTGTCAGCCTCAAGCATGTGTAGACGAGTCACAACAAGCTACAAGGACTCCATTACGCCGTGAGACATAAATGCCATCACTGCACGTAGACTAGTCGTAGCAGGCTACAGGGACTCCATTACACTGCGAGAAATTTCCCCGAAGGGACATACACAACAGAAAAGAAGGATACATGTCGGTCAATCAATGTGTCCAGAGCAGTAGCAAGCTACCATGGCTCGGTGGAAACACAAAGAGGTAGTTTCCCATAAAGAGTACTACTAAAGGCACACAACTAGGTGTCGGATCCCAAACATACCGTTGCACGTCACATGTACGCACGACATGACCGATATGCATAGATACAACCATGGCATCACAACATAACCATACAATAATATGACTTTTATTTAAGAGGCTCAGATGAGCCTTGCATAATATGTTCTTACAGATAGGGGTCACATGACCAGACACTCAAATCATACAAACATGTTCATACAAACCAAGCGGAAGCATAAAGTCGTCTGAGTACAGACAGATGAAAGGGGTAAAAAGGCACATGGCCTGACTATCTATAGCCCGCCACAGGGGAAAGGTCGTAGCTGGGACACCAGCTATTCGGCATCATCGACATCTTGAAAGAACCCACTCGAAGGGTCCTGGGTCTCATCTGCAACATTAATTAAGCAAACATGAGTACAAATGTACTTTGCAAGTCTTTAAAGCAGACCTAGTCTATTCATGCTCATGTATCAACAAAGCGAGTGGTGGAGTTCATGCAGCAATGCCAGCATTGACTCATGGCTAACCTACACAACTCAATTTTAACTCTTTGTTTACATTTTATAAATCGCACACTAGTCCACTAACTCCATAACAATACACCACCATAGATTCACTTCCCTCTCCTGGAAGAGTGCCATCTATGGTACCCACACTTGTCTTGATATTTTTATGAGTATCCATTTGATTATCTATGAACAGTACAAGTTCTCCAAGTAGTCCATATCCGAGGATGCGGCTATTCGAATAGTTTCATACCCAGCAAGGGTGTACTTCTTCACACACGCTCTTGCCACTTATCGCTATGTGCTCATAAAACCATGCACCTCGGCAACCTTCAAGCGGAAGCCCAGCGAGGGAGTCGGCCATGACCGTCAATCACATAAGACCTCTAGTCCAGGTTATCGCCTATTTGAGACTGAACCCGCACGGAAGTCCGTCCGAAGTATCCGCTAGGGCCCCAAACGATGTGCGCAGGGTTCCCAAGCCCACCATTCGGGTGACCCTTGGTACACCGTGCCACTACCTACCGCGTAATAACCCACCCCTAGGGTCAGCGCTACGCATGGCCTCCAGCATGCTATAAACACCAGAAACTACTTGCAACGCTTGGACTCAGGACTAAGCGAATGATAAGTCGAGAGGGGTCGAGTTACTTGAACCCAATGGTAGCAACTAGTCTTGGATCACAAACACGGAACTCAGTTCCTAAGAACGGTCCCAATGAGACAACCCGCTATGTACTCCTACATAGGCTCTCATCGCTACCTTTACCAAATCGAGTTCATCATAACATCATCACATCAGGCAACATTGTTTCACTCAATTCATCACCCAGATGAATCCAACCTGACACAACTCTAAGCATAGCAAGCATAGCAGGCAAAGTAAGGTAAGCACATCATGACACAAGCATCTACCAGGTATGTTAGGTTACAAGGTTTAGCTATTTACTAGGACAATGTCAGGTTATGCAACAGAATAGGATCATCTACCGTGTATGACTGACATGTGATCGGTTGTCCTAATGCAATAAACGAGAGCAGGAGCGAGTGAGTGGGATATTATCGGAATGATCAAAGGGGTTGCTTTCCTTGCTAGGAAACAGGAAGGTTCTCTCCTTCGTCGGGATACTCGGGGGTTTCCTCAGAAGTTGGGCCTACCGCAATGCAGATAAGAATCAATCAATACACGCAAGTGCAACAATATGATGCATGATCATGGCATGATAGCATGTATAGATGAGCTAATGCAACTAGTGTTCATGTTGATTTGAAATGAATTTGAATATAGGTTCAAAATTGTTCTTCATTTCAAATTCCATTTACTAACCTATTAACAAATGTCAATGTTCACATGCAAGACAATAGCACCATTGGATTCATTGGATTTTTCTGATAAATTTTCATATATAAATTATTTTCATCTCACTTACAGATTAATTTATATGAATTTATGAAGTTTTGAATAATTTCTGGAATTATTTTTAAACTAGAAAATGAAATATTGAGATCAGCCTGACGTCACTCTGACGTCAGCTGGCGAGCTGACCGGGCCAGAGTCAAACCTGACATGTGGGGGCCACATGTCAGTAACTCAGACACTTAACTAACTAACTAAACTAAATCCTAATTAATTAACAGAAACTGGGCCCATTGTCAGTGACAGATTAGGTTTAATTGATCCAATTAATTCATTTCTTAATTAACCTAATTAACATGGCCTAGCCCCACCTGCCAACGACCCAGGGTCAAACCCCTGTCGGTCAGACAGGTTCACTCGCCGGCGTTGAGCCGCCGGCGATGTCAGGGAAGGCGAAGGGGGTCGGAATCCCTCCTTCGGCGACCAAATGGATGGCGGAGAGCGCTGGGAGGGCCTATGCTTGACCGCGCATCGATCTAGCCCCAAACCAGAGGCTGGGGTGGTCGGGATCGACGCCGATGTTGAGGGCAGCGGCGGCTGGAGCTCGGGCAGGAAGGATGCGGCGTCTACGGGGCACGGGAGAGAAGGGGGAGAAGGGGAGGAGCACGAACGGCTCACCGTGGTTCCAGTAAAGGCGACGGCGAGGTCGGAGGAGGTCCGGACGGGGCAGAATGTCGCGGCGGGGCTTCGGTGGTCGACGGGGAGGAACGGCGATGGCACGGCGGAGAGAGGCTCCCGACGTCTTTCGGGGTCACGGGGAGGATGAGGGGGTCGCGGTGGTTCTTGTGGGCTACCTGGCGAGGCGAGGGGGCGGCTAGCGCGACGGCGGCGAGCTCGAGCAGAGCTCGGCTATGGCGGAGCAGGGGAAGAAAGGGAGCGAGAGGGAGAGCTCGTAGGGGGAGAGGAAGAGGAGAAGGAGGCCACGACGATGGCCTCGCGCTAGCGCCCTCCCAGCCCTCCAGGCCCGCAGCCAGGCAGGGAGGAGGTGGCCGGTGTGTGCCCGCGCACGGCGAACGCACGCCCCTGTCCTCCTGGCGAGAGGACAGGGTTGGCTGGCCATGGGCCAGGTGGGCTGGCCTGGCCTGGGCTTTTCTTTTTTTCTTTTTAGTTCTTTCTGTTTTCCATTTTCTGACATTCGTTTATTTTCTCTTCAGGTTCAAATGCTAATTAATAATATCCCAAATATTTTATAAACTAAAGTTTGAATATTTCAAACTTATCTGAAAAGTTTCAGGATATTTTGAAAACAAAAATAATGATAGTGCTTTATTTAATGATTTCAGGAGCCTTATCCATTATTTTTGAATTACTTTGATTGTTCAAATAATTAGAATGGTCCCTGTTATAATCATGCCCAAATTTACCAGACATAGGGAACATTTTTAGTTGGCATTTTGGATTTTTTGAATTTTCACCAAATTTGAATTATTTTGATTCAAAGTTAGCTTGGGGTTTCTTTTTGTTCCCCATTTCATGTTAATGCAAAATGAAACATGATGCAAGCACAATACTATTCCTAGGACATCTAGCTAGGGTTGTCACAACTCACCCCCACTCAAAAGAATCTTGTCCCGAGATTTTGTAGTCATCCGGAAGAGCGCGGGGTACTCTAGTCGAAGACGATCTTCTCTTTCCCATGTCGCCTCCTTTTCCGAATGGTGTGACCACTGAACCTTAAGAAACTTGATGTTCCGATGCCGAGGGGTACGCTTAGCTTGATCAAGAATATGAACAGGGTATTCTCGATATGTAAGGTTATCTTGGAGATCAAGCGCTACGTGGTCTACCTCACGGACAGGGTCCAAGAAGCAACACCTGAGTTGTGAAACGTGGAAGCCATCATGAACCTTGGAAGATGCGGCGGAAGTTCCAATTGGTAGGCAACCTCTCGTCATTTGGCAAGAATGCGAAAAGGTTCAATGTAACGAGGAGCCAACTTGCCCTTGATACCGAGTCGCTGGGTACCCTTTAGAGGTGTAACCCGAAGGTAAGCCTTCTCGTCAACTTCATAGGTCACAGCCTTATGATGGCGATCATATTGGCTCTTTTGACGACATTGGGCTGTTTTCAACTTTTCAGGAATAATGCGAACTTGCTCCTCTGCATCCTGGATCATATTTGGACCAAAGAGTTGCCTCTCTCCGGTTTCTGACCAGTTAAGAGGTGTTCGACACCTTCGTCCATAGAGAACATCAAAAGGGGCTTTGCCCAAGCTTGATTGATAACTATTGTTATATCTGAACTCGGCAAATGGAAGACATTTCTCCCAGCTCATACCGAAGGATATAACACAAGCTCGGAGCATGTCTTCGAGAATTTGATTGACTCGCTCAACTTGACCACTTGATTGCGGGTGGAAAGCAGTGCTAAAGGATAGATGAGTCCCCATAGCGGTCTGAAAACTTTCCCAAAATCGGGAAGTAAAGATACTTCTATGGTCTGAGTTAATTGCCAAAGGAACACCATGAAGAGAAACTATTCGAGAAACATACAACTCCGCTAGCTGGCTAGCAGTTATACTTTCCCGAACAGGAAGAAAATGAGACACTTTGGAAAGAAGGTCAATGACCACAAATATACAATTATTCCCTCTCTTAGTCCTGGGAAATCCGGTAATGAAATCCATACCGACTTTATTCCATTACCATTCAGGAATAGCTAAAGGTTGAAGGGGGCCAGCAGGCCTTTGATGTTCTGCTTTCACGCGACGACAAATGTCGCAGTTAGCAACGAACAGAGCAATTTCCCTTTTCATCCTAGTCCACTAGAACCTCTGGCGTAGGTCCTGATACATTTTGGTACTACCTGGATGAATTGTGAGAGGAGAATCATGAGCCTCCTTAAGGATCAACTGTCGTAGATGTTGTTTCTTCAGGATCACCAAACGGTTCTCAAAGAAGACAACACCTCGATCATCTTCCGAGATATCCCAGCATCATGCTTCTGGGCTTATAAAATTTGATCCGTAAGAGTAGGTTTTGCCACCAGGTTGGATAGGAATCGTCGAGGAACAATGTGAAGGTTTAACTTCCGAAATTCCTCATGGAGAAGTTGTCTTTTCAACTCCTGAAAGTTGTGCTCGCATTGTGGATTCCACTTGAACTTTTTATCTTTCTTGAGGAGTTCAGTCAGAGGTTTTGCAACTTTGGAGAAATTCTCGACAAAGCGACGACAATAGCTCGCTAAGCCAAGGAAACTCTGAACTTGCTTAACCGATTCAGGTTGAGTCCAATCAAGGACAGCCTAAACTCTCTCATGATTGACAGCGATACCTTTACCAGATATCACATGGCCCAGATAGGTCATTTCTAGCAACCAAAATTCACACTTGGAGAATTTGGCGTACAGGCGGTGCTCTCGAAGTTTCATCAATACCAGCCTTAGATGCTCGACATGTTCTTGTTCGTTCTTTGAGTAGATAAGTATATCGTCGAGGTAAACCACGACGAATTTATCTAGATACTCGATGAAGATCGAATTCACCAAGCGAGAGAAGGTGGCTAGGGCATTGGTTAAACCGAAGGACATGACGGTGTACTCTTATTAGCCATAACGAGTAATAAAAGCCGTTTTTGGAATGTCCCCATTCCTAATTCTGATTTTATGGTCTCCCAACCTCAAATCCATTTTGGAAAAGACAGAGGATCCAGCGAGTTGATCATAAAAATCGTTGATCCTGGGGATCGGATACTTGTTCTTTATGGTGACAAGATTCACTGGCCGATAATCCACAACCATCTGATCTGAACCATCCTTCTTCTTGACAAAGAGGACGGGACAAGCCCAAGGAGAAGAACTGGGACGGATGAAACCTTTCTTCAAAGCCTCATCGAGTTGGATCTTAAGTTCGGCTAGTTCTAAGGGTGCCATCTTATAGGGTCTTCTCGCTATTGGGACAGTCCCTGGGATGAGTTCTATCACAAACTCAACATCTCTGATAGGAGGAATTCCTGGCAGTTCTTCTGGAAAGACATCCGGAAAGTCACGGAGTACCGGAATATCTTCTAACTCTGGAAGAGGGCTAGCATTGAGGGAATAGAGTTGGCGCTTGGTTGTTTGAGTGGAGACATTAACTATCTCACCCGCTGGATGTGTAAGTTGAACATTCCTAGAATGAGTATCAATCTTGGCATAGTGGGCTTTCATCCAATCCATACCTAGAATGATCTTGATGTTCGAAGATGTCACGTCCAAGATGCATGCCTATCCGTTTAAGGCACAAGGGCCTCGCAAGGGATAGAGGCGCATCTTGCCGTTAGCAAGAATAGTATCATCCCAACATACAATACTGAATGTGAAGAGTATACAAGTTGGCTTACACTCGCCACATGCTAACATACAAAGACACTCAAATCATAGCATCAAGATGAACACAGGGTCCGACTACGGATGAAATCAGACGATAAAAGAAGTTGCAAATGATACTATCAAGCTATCCAACGATCACGACCAGGTCCTCTACTCATCCAGATATGTCACGTACATCCTGCCTCTCTCCTCATCATACTCCCACTGGAGCTGAGTAAGATCATCCTGCACAAACTCATCTGAACCTGCACCTTCATTATTGTAGTAAACTGTGAGCCACAGAGGACTCAGCTATCATGTGCCCGGGTACCAAGACTATTTAAGCTTTAGGAAGGAAGGGTGATGTTTAGTTTGCACTAGCACTAAGCATTATATGGTGGCTAACTTACGCTGCAAGAATGTAAAGTGAGTGGCCTACGTTAAGCGATCGAATCTAGAGTAAACTCTAAGAGATCCTAAACACTTACTCACGTCAATCATAACCCCACCGTGTTCTTTCTCGGATCATGTTCACGAGCAGAGACAATCACGGATACTCACACAGTTGGTGTATTTTAATTAGAGTTTGCTTCAAGTTGTCTAAACCGGGTGTTAAACAAATATCCAAATTGCCACATAACAGCGGGCACGGCTTTCCGAAAGATTTAACCCCGCAGGGGTGCTCCAACTAATCCATTACCAAATTAACCACACTCCGTGGGAACGTCTCGACCGCGGATCTCGCGATCATCATAGGTGATTCCAAAGGAATTCCAACACCTCGAGTAAACCCGAAGGAAGTCAGTCTCCACACGCAAAACACTCGATAAAGGTAAAACAAATCCAGCAAGACCACCCGACGTGTCGACGAACCCGATAAGAGCCGCGTATTTCGTTCTTAGGACACGACATATGGGACTAGCTATGGGGAAAAATCAATCCTCAAGTTACCTTGAGGCGGCCCCGCAGGCAGCCCGTTTTGGACCAACACTCATGAGGAGCATTGGCCCGGGGGTTGATTAAATTATCCACGGGTTTGCAAGACCCTATGCAATTAATTAAGTTGTAAGCAAATGTTGTACCAATGTTGGGTCTTGCCAGACAAGTTTTAATCTCAACCGAGTCTCAAGCGGGTCCCCATAACAACCCCGAGCATGTTAGGAGCGCAAAGTATGGAAAATATAACACCGGTAACAAGGAACTAGTGGCGGTAGCAGTGGAACAAAACACTCAGCAAAAGGCCAAGCCTTCCACCAATACCAGATATATATGTGCATTAAATTAAATAACAGAATTATTATGATACCAATCCATGTTATCACATGGAACATCCTGCACCTGCAACTAAAATGCTATAAGAGGGGATGGGCAGCGGTAACCTAGCCAATCAAAGGTTTGCTAGGATATGGAGGTTAGAGGCTGTCATGGCAACATGGGGGCTAATATCATGTGGTAGGTAGCGCAATTGTAATGATAAGAACGAGAAACTAGCAAGCAAAGATAGTATTGGGATCCGGGTACGATCATCTTGCATGTTGGTTCTTCAGCGGAACAAGTAGCGGGATCCTCGTAGTGGTACTCTCCAGGGTCCTCGAACTCAGAATCGACACTCGCGTCTATCCAAGAGAAACAGCAAATAAATAACCAACCAAGGTGCAATGCACAACCAAGATGATGCATGAATCATTTAATGTAGGTTTTAACATGGCAATCCAATTCTAGTCAAGTTTCGCATGCAAAGTTCTTATATTAGATACAGAACCTCATGTTAAGTTACTTAAACATGCATTAACATGGCAAATATGGATGCATCATGCAAAATCGATGGAAATGCATATAAGGATCGCCAGAAACGGAGCTACGATTCTCGAGATACGCTCACGACAAGGTACGTAGGCAAAACACAAGATTACCAAATACCTGGGCTAATTGTTGGTATTCCAAGGTAGCCACTGGATAGGTGATGAAAACTCAATCACAATAGTCTCAAGAATCAATCAATTCCATGGAGTATAGGTCCCACGACTCACAAAACAAGATAGCACCCAATCTGCCACAAAACAGCAAAATAGCAATTTGAAAAGCTCACAACTAGAGCTACAGGAATCCTACAGCCACAAACAAGACATGGACAGAATTTACTCAACACCCACACCATTTCATTCAACTATGAAATCAGCAAAAGGGGAACACATCAATATGCATGGAGCAATCAAGTAGGCATGATGAATAAGGTTTTAGGGACTTAGTGAAAATTCCAGTTTTCTGGAAGCTGGGTTAACAAAGTAGCAAGTTGACATCAATGGTTAATTCTGCTAGATAGCTCCAAATGGATGAAAATTAACAGGATGGTTGATGGCAACATACACAACAATTAACTAACACTGAGCATGATCAAATAACAACCACAGCACTAGCTACACCCTACTCCACATGGCAAAACAATAACAGCAGGGTCTCCAGACAGCCATTTCTAAGCAGGATGAACAGTAACAAAAAGTAACCAACTAAACAACATGGTTCCCACTGATCTGGGGACTTATCATAAATAACAAAAATACTGGGACATTACCAGCAACTTAGACTAACAAACTCATGCACACACATGACACCACACACCTACACACAAGCACATGCATGTGCACAAACACTCACACACTCATGCACACACATGTGTGTATATGCAAGAAGCACATACACACACATGCACCTACTAACTCACACCTCTACAAACAATTCCTATGCATAGCATGTATGCATACATATGCATATGCACCCCTAGGTGCATACACATACATACATGCTACAAACACACACACACTCTAAGGCACACACACATACAAACATGAGAAAGCAAAAAAAAGGAACTTGATCCTGCACATACATACATACACACTCAATAAATAAAAGGAAAGAAAAAGAAACAAAAGAAAGAAAAACAAAAAGGGGGGAGAAGGGGGATTCGAACCCCAGACCCCCTGGTCATACCCAACGCACCACACCACTGCACTACTCGAACAGATGCTAACAGAGGAGGAGCTGCTGCCCTCTAATACACACGCACAAGTCTGAATCTGACGAAACTGAAAACGAAACATAGCACGCGCGACAGATACGGCGGCGACATTCCGACGACCTCACGGTGACTGCAGGGCATCTGCTGCGACACCGATGGGCGGAATCGAAAGGGGAACCCACGGGGTACTCATCCCTCGCCTCATCTTGCGAAGAGGGGGATCTACGACGAGCGCAAGTTCGGGCCTTCCGAGCGGTGGCGACAAGCACTACGGTGATTGTGGGGTGAGCTATGGCGAGGAGAGGGAACCACGGGGACGGGTGGCTCACTGCGGGCTTCTCGGAGCTGCGAGGCGCGAGCAACGGTGACGAAGGGGAAGAAGCGGCTCGGGGACGCTGCGGCAACGGAGAGGAAGAATACAGGCTCCGCTCCAGCGACGAGGAGGAAGAAGAGGGCCTCCTAGGGACTTCTAGCGCCGGGAACGGGGCGCGGGGACGCCCCACGTCCACCACACCATCCTGGATGCGGAGGAGACTCACTGAAGACGCGCGGCGCCGGCAAGGACGATCGGCGGCTCCCTGCTCCCTTTTCTGAACTTACCTAACAGAGGGAAAAGCAGAGAGGGAGGAGGAAGAGAGAGGGGAAGGGAGGAGCTACAACGGCGGAGGGAGGAAGAGGGAACCCTAGCGGAGCGCCACGAATGCCGAGGGGAGGCTTTATGGCCTTAGGCTGACGGAGACGGCGTCGGGAAAGCAACGGCGAAGCGTGCTCTCACTCTGAACCCCACTGAAGGAGGTGGGAGATGGGGCAGGTAGCCGTCACTCTGGCCCTGGGCTGGGCCTCAACCCACCTGCTCCTCTCTCTCGCACACACCAGAACCAGGGGTTTTCCCTTTAAATAAAACAGACCCAACACTAAATCCCCCTGGCATTTTATAAAAGGTTTTTGCCAAAACAAAAATGCCCTTTGAGAAGAGGATAATATGCTCATATTAAATAAAATATTAGGTTGGTTTTTATTAGCAAGTTATTTTATTAATATATTCAGAAAACAGCCCTTGTTTAAATAGTTTTCAAAAACCAAACATATCCAAGTATCAAGAACTTCACTTCCAAAATTCATCAGAACAATAGGGCCACCTCATGAACATTTTTAAACATATAAAAGAGACAATTAAATCTGCGCATAATTAATAGGAGGAGAGGGGAAAATAAAGGAGGTGATGTTTTTGAAAGTTAGAATAGAGGGGGAGGAAGAGGTTGCACACAAGGATCCACCACCTCAAGAACCTCTCACACATCACACTCAAAGCACATACACAACAAACACAATACATGAGACTCTAGAAAGCAAGCATGCAAGAAGAATGGAAGATGGATGGCATGATGCCATGATGCATGAATGCAAACCACACATGGGTTACAAGGTGCAACTCATACATAGATCTCATGACATAAGGTTCATACAATGGCTTACATGCCAAATAGGGTAGGGACATCACTTGAGATGTCACAGAAGACTTGAGGGCTATCAAAGATGCTAGGAAGACTAATCTATCCACCAAAATCTCATTTTCATGGCCACTCTAGAAGTTTGCCATTTTGAACCCGGAGTCTGCACTACTAAAGGAGTAGGCATATCACAAAAAAGACATGTTATGCAACTGTGCATAACTTTTTGAGATGAAGGAATGAGATGCACCAGTATCAAATAGAACAGATGTTGGATGACTTTTAACAAGGAGTGTACCTAGGATGACATCGGGATCCTCAAGAGCTTCCTCAGCAGACACATAGTTCACTTGTCCACGAGCAGGAGCTGGCTTCACGAACAAGGCTTTTCCTGGATTTCCATGTCTAGCGGGCTTAACATTATTCTGGGGACACTCACGGGAGTAGTGTCCTGGTTCTCCACACTTAGAGCAAACCACGGTGGCATGGGGAGCAACATTTGCAGGCGGTCCTCCAAATGGTCTTACTGGAGGGTTGGGCTGAACTAGGCGAGGCGCCTGGAAGGTGGCCTCGCATTGTATTTTGGCGGCAAAGCTGCGTTGGGCACCCAGATCCGGCGTTTATTGGAGCCCGAGCCAGATGCAGGGTTGAAGTCACGGTTGTGCTTTCTCGTGGCCTAATAATTAGTGTGTCCAGTCTCGGCATTGATAGCCTTATTGACGAGAGCCTGGAAAGTGGTGCACTCATGCTGGCGCAGATCTCGGCAGAGCTCAAGGTTAAGTCCCTTGTGGAACCTAGCCTTCTTCTTGGCATTAGTAGAAACTTCCTCAGGAGCATAGCGAGCAAGGTTTCCAAACTCGCGACTATAAGCATCCACTAACAGTCTGCCCTGGGTGAAAGCACATAATTCCTCTCTCCTACGATCCATCAGCCCTTCCGGGATGTGATGGGTATGAAATGTGGCACTGAACTCTTCCCAAGTTGGTGCGGGGCCTACGGGATGCATGGCTTCAAAATTCTCCCACCACAGATTGGCGGGACCTTCCAGAAAGTAAGTTGCAAAGGTCACCTTGTTCGCCTTAGTCACATTGGCAGCCTGGATCATAAGATACATGCTAGTCAGCCAGTCATCCGCGTCGAGTGGGTCGACCGAATGATGATATTTGGGTGGGCTCAGTCTGATGAAATAACCAAGTGATACGCCCTCATTGAGGTCATTGCGGGGAGCACGTGTAGTGTTATGCTCGATTCTTTCCAACAGCCTATTGGTCTCCTTCTTATTCCTTTCAGCTTGTAGCATTACTTCCGCCAGAGAAGGCGCATGTGGTAGATCCTCTTGCCTTGGCTGGCTTCCCTCACCCTGCTCAGGGGCAGGCACAGGGTTATTCCTAGTTGTCACCATCCTGGGAAAACAAACCCACAAACTTATTCATAGGGAACAATAACTCTAGGGCATGAGATAAGGAATGTACTGGACAACATGGCATGCAGGGCAAACACCAATCAACATGGTAAACAACTGCCATATGAACACCATGACTCATACACACCATGACATAGTTCAGTACAAACCAAGCTGAGAAACAACTACGGAGAAATGACACAACTCATCGGAGGCATTACAAGCTTCCTATACATTATCTATCTACACACCCGGAACTCAACTCTCAACCTCATCATATCCCACAAGACACACAGGACTGTGGTGATATGATTACTACCATACTAGAACTAACATCCACGTGCTCAAGCAGCGCAATAGAATGCCTCATACAGGTTACCCCCATGACCTGGGAGCTGAACGTGAGGGTCTGGAAACACTCTAGCCTGTGATCCCTGGGAGCCATAAGGACACGGATGTGGCCTTGGTCCCCTTGTCGGCGGCAACAGCGATCCTTGAAGAGGGGTCATGCCTCCAACATCGGGCCAGTCTATGTGTGCTGGAAGATGAGTCCGCGATGGGGTCAGCATCTCCAAATCTCCATAGCATGTCTGCACGACTGGTGCCAACTGCATTAGGGTTGTCCAAAGACGTGCACGGGTAGCATAAAGCTCCCTGCGAAGGGCACGTGCATCACGATCCCTATTCTCCAACATCTGAGTGGTCACCTGCAGCCTAGGGTCCTCATGGGAATGATCATAGTAGGCTGCGCTAAGATAACCATCCTCTCCTCCCATGGAAGCAGGAACATAGCAGAACTCTGTGTTCTAAAGCGGCTCTACAGCTCTAGGGTATGAAGGATAAATCTTGACGGTACACAGATACTGTCTCTTGTTGAAATCTCAATACTATTCCTCCACTTTGTACTCCAGGTACCAACGGTATCCAGCCTCCATCATCACTCTAACCAACATGGCCGTGTGACCCGGTACATCGATGCACCTGGTCAGACGGACCACCTGATGGGAAGGACGAGAGGGCATCTGAAACAGAGAAAGATGCAAAGACATAAGAGATTCTAGCAGGAATTGGAGAGCATAACGACTGTAATGGCTCAAAAAGGATTTTGAGACAACTGCAAAAGATTGGAAAAGCATAACCACTTGACTTTCTAGACTCAAATCTCTTCTCCATCTATTTGTCACACCAACAATACTTGAGTACCCACATTCACTTGCAACAAGCTAGCTAGTGGTCCATGGTTAGTAACTTGACATCCTAAGCAATGGATGTGTAGCCTAATTCTTGTCCCCGAAGAAAAGATGAGAATGACTCAGCATAGAGGAGTAAAAGAGCCTTACGTTCCCTCCCACAATCAATTCCCCTACTTTTTTATAGTGTTTCTAGCCTCAACTTCGATCGATTTGGCTTGGTAGTCCTACAGTCAGTCAGGCTCTGATACCAACGCTGTCGGGACCCCGATCCTAAGTCATATGAATCCAGACTGTAACATATCACATCCCTTTGCGGCCTCACGCACGGTAAGCTCCACGGCTGCAGCCTTACCTTAGCCGGGACCATTTGCGTCTTTTGGCTCACGTATGTGAACATGTCACTGGCAATCAAACGACAGAGAAGCCGGTCCGACATGACTAGTCATAGAACCCAAGTGGCACATCCATATGGAAACAGGCATACGTAACCCAACAATGCAGGTGTCGGCCTCAAGCGTGTGTAGACGAGTCATAGCAAGCTACAAGGACTCCATTATGCCGTGAGACATAAATGCCATCATTGCACGTAGACGAGTCGTAGCAGGCTACAGGGACTCCATTACACTGCGAGACATTTCCCCGAAGGGACAATCACAGCAGCAAAGAAGGATACATGCCGGTCAATCAATGTGTCTATAGCAGTAGCAAGCTATCATGGCTCGGTGGAAACACAAAGAGGCAGTTTCCCATAAAGAGTACTACTAAAGGCACACAACTAGGTGTCGGATCCCATACATACCATTGCACGTCACACGTACGCACGACATGCCCGATATGCATAGATACAACCATGGCATAACAACATAACCATACAATAGCATGACTTTTATTTAAGAGGCTCAGATGAGCCTTGCATAATATGTTCTTATAGATAGGGGTCACATGATCTGACACTCAAATCGTACAAACATGTTCATACAAACCAAGCGGAAGCATAAAGATGTCTAAGTACAGACAGATGAAAGGGGTAAAAAGGCACATGGCCTGACTATTTACAGCCCGCCACAGGGCAAAGGTCGTAGCTGGGACACCAGCTATTCGGCATCGTCGACATCTAGAAAGAACCCACCCGAAGGGTCCTGAGTCTCATCTGCAACATTAATTAAGCAAACATGAGTACAAATGTACTCCGCAAGTCTTTAAAGTAGACCTAGTCTATTCATGCTCATGTATCAACAAAGGGAGTGGTGGAGTTCATGCAGCAATGCCAGCTTTGACTCATGGCTAACCTACACTACTCAATTTTAACTCTTTGTTTACATTTTATAAATCGCACACGAGTCCACTAACTCCATAACAATACACCGCCATAGATTCACTTCGCTCTCTTGGACCCTAGGCCTCATTTTCAATCATGGCAATATCATTTGTGCTCATTTTTGTTATTTGCTACCTTGCTGTTTTTGTTTATTCAGATTATAAAAATATATTTGTACCATCCATATTACACTTTGCCGAACTAGTGCACCTATACATTTGCCATTGTATTGGGTGTGTTGGGGATACAAGAGATTTCTTGTATTTGGTAGCAGGGTCGTTTGAGAGAGACCATGTTCATCCTACACCTCTCACGGATTGATAAACCTTAGGTCATCCACTTGAGGGAAAATTGCTATTGTCCTACAAAAATCTACGCTTGGAGGCCCAACATGTGTCTACAAGAATAAAGTTGCGTAGTATACATTAGCTCTTGGATCGTATCTTCCGCGATGAATCACCGCGAGTACGAATTCAACAACCACATTCTTTGCAACGCTTCTGTTAGCGATCTTCAAGGGTAGGAAGATGTACTCCCTCTCTATCATTGCTAGCATCTCTTAGATTGAGCTTGGTGACACATAGGATTTTTTTTAATTAGTACTATGTTCCCTGACAGCATTTGCTGGTAGCCATCGACAAGTTCACCAAGTGGATCGAGGATAGGCCGATCAAGAAGCTGGACGGCCGCACGGTCATCCAGTTCGTCGAGGACATCATGGTCCACTATGGCATCCCCCAAAGCATCATCACCGACAAGGACACAAACTTAGCCAAGGGTGTGCTAGCATGCTTCTGCGTCAAGCAGGACATCCAGCTTGACTTGGCATCCGTCGCTCATCCACAGTCAAACGGCCAGGTCGAGAGGGCAAACAGCCTGATCCTGGACGGCATCAAGCCCCGGCTTGTGGCACCGCTGGTCAGGTCAGCCGGCTTCTTGGTCAAAGAGTTGTCGACTGTCCTCTAGAGTCTCTGGATCATGCCTAACCGGTCAACTGGCTACACCCCTTTCTTTCTCGCATACGGGTCCGAGGCGATCATCCCCACCAACATCGAATTCGACACGCCTGGGTTACCTTGTATACGGAGAAGGATGCAAAGGAAGCAAGAGAAGACGGGATCAACCTGCTCGAAGAAGCACGTGAGTTTGCCTTGACTCGGACGGCCATCTACCAGCAGAAGCTCCAGCACTACCACAGCAAGGGGATCCAGCAGCTCTCCTTCTGCGAAGGAGACTTGGTGCTCAGGCGGATCCAGCGAATAGCCGGCCAGCACAAGCTGTATTCCTCATGGGAGGGCCCGTTCATTGTCAGTAGGGCGTTGCACAACAACGCGTACTACTTGAAAGACACCCATAAGCCGCAAAAGCGCAAGAGAGATGCCTCCGACGAGGAGACGGAGCGCCCGTGGAACGCGGCGCTCCTTCACCCATTTTACTATTGAAAACCAGTGTATGTATGTATCCTTCCCTTTTTTGGAGCTCATGAATGCAATGGGTGCCCCAAGCCAGCTCTTGGGACACGCCCCTTTCGTTTCCTTCCAATGTTTGCTCGACTCACTCACTGGCTCTCGGACCCGGATACCGGTCTCGGTGGCTCGCCGGTTAGTCCTGGCATCCTCGCCTGAAGCCGATCAAGTAATGTGAACTAAAGAAGCCCTCCCACCCCTCCCAGCTACAGATTGTCTCCCGGCTGTCCGGCTGATGGGTCCTCGAGACGACGAAACTTAGTGCACATGAAAAATCGATCGCATGGGGATGACCGGCTAGGTCTAGCCTGAGAACTTTCTCACCTTTGTCACTTGCCTTACCCAAAAAACTCTTGCGGTTTCCAAACTCAAAATCGACTCCCTCGAGGCGGATGCCCCGTCCCAGCTACAGACCGGCTCCCGGCTAGCAGGCTGGCGGGGCTGAAACCAAGGGGGACAAGGGTTTTAGCATACAAAACCAAAAGGGCAAAAAAGGGGTAAGGAGAAGCCGACATGCACAAAACAACATTGCAATAACCAAAAGCTTCATAAAACTTAAAAAGGCCCACGTCCATGAGTTCATTACATCTACACCCCCAGTGGGTGGAATTGAGTCCTAACAAAATGCATAAGGATAAAAAGGTTCTAGATGGTAGTTGCGCCATGTTCTCCTCCGTCGCCCCCCGCGATGGCTCCTGTCTCCGGGTCCCGAGATGGCTCGGAGTCGGTGTAGTCGTCTGTCACAGCCCTAGAAATTGCTTGTATTAGTGGCATCAATGAGCATTCATGGCATCCTGTTTAAAATCAAATGAAACCTGAAATGGGGATGATCAAACCCTAGCACAAATAAAATTCAAATAGGTTAAACTAAAAAATAATTTTAATGAATCCAAAATGCCCTTCAAAAATGTTCATTGTCTCTCATAAATTTTGGCCACTCCATATCAGGGAACAATAGATTTTTGAAACCAATTTTAGCATTTTAAAATGAGCATCTATTGCTATGAAATGAATTATTAAATCATTATAAATATGATAGATGCCCCAAAATTACAAAAATTTAGAGGAAAGTTTGAAATATTCAAACCAACCTCGCTAGCAACCCTCTCGTATTTTTGAGTTAGGAATAGAGCCCTAAATAAATTAAGAAACAAATGTCAGAAACTGAAACTGAAAAAAACGAAAGCTTACCTAGCACGTACTGTAGAAGAGGCCCAGCCCACCTTGCCTTTGTCTCCCACCTTGCCTCTGTCTTCAACCTTTGCCAGTAGGCGAAGGGAGAGACACGGCACGGCGCCGGCCGTGCCACCTCCTACCTGCTAGCCTAGCTGGAGGAGGGGATGAGGATACCAGAGTCATCCGCATTGATCCCACCTCTCTCCCCTCATTTCTCCCCTCCCCCCTGCCTGTGTGTTGCCATGGCCGAAGCCATCGCCGTCTCGCTGCCGTCACCCCCATAGCCACCGAGACCCCATTGCCCTATCCCCTTGCCCAGAAGAACTGTGACGTCGATGCCGACCTCCTCATCGAGCCAAGTAACCAGAGGAGCACCACGTCATTGCCATCGACCAGTCTTCCCCGAGCTCGGCCGCCTGACACCGTCGCAAAATTCACTCGCTTCAAAGCTTCCCTGACCACGCCGTCGACTCCAGACAAACACCTACGAGCCTCTCTTCCTGCCATCTCATGTGCCCCCTAGCTAGCACACCCGTCGAAGCCGAAGCTTCTTGTCGGCGATGGCGATGTGGCCGTCGCCACGGCCACCATGGAATGCTCTCGAGCTGTTCATCATGCTCCGAGCGCCCCCAGGGAGCCGTAGGTCCCATTAGATGGGCCCCCCGTGACCAGGAGCCCCTGTGCCATCAGACCTGTGTGAGCATCGCTGCGGTTGTGCTTGCTGGCGATCCCTCCGGCGATCCCAGGCCCTCCCACGGATCCCACTGGCTGCGCACGGGCGAGGGCTATGCCTTGGTGCGCTCAGCACTCAAGCCCAACGCCGCTAGCGCATTTCCAGTGCGTCACTGCCGCCCTGGATGGTCGCCAGCGACCTCCCTCTGGTGTGCTGACATGGCAAGCCATTAGTCCTCTAACCACCCGCTAATTAACCTCTAGGGCCACTGACAGTGGGCCCTGGCCCGAGTCAAACCCCGGGTCAACTCGGGATTAATCCCTGAGTCACTGACTACTAGGTCCCACCTGTCGGTGACACTACCCAGCCCCAAGAGACTGACCACAATGGGATCCACTGGTCAGGTTTGACCTCAACCTGGCCCTGTTGACTGTTGACGCATTGATGACGCAGTAATTGATTTATGATTTTATTTTGTTTCAAAAATTCTATAAACTTCTAAAAATCATAGAAAATAATCTATAAATCGGATGAAAATTATTTATATATGAAAATGATCAGAAAAATACAATGAATCTATTTATGCCATGATGATGCATGTCTAAGGAAGTTAACATCACCAACTAGGGAAAATGGTGATTAGGACAATTTAACAAATAGGGTTGGAGTTGGAATTTAGTATGTATTTGAGTTACACATCATTTATCATGACTACCTATTCCACTAGGTCAATTCAATGCTTAACATGTCATATCATGCATCATGTTTGTTGCATTGCATTGAATGTTGTTCCTTTGTGTTTGTCGGTGGTTGTTCCCCTCGGTAGATGATGGGTCTGATGTTGTGATCATTGGCATTGATGAAGACTCATTGTTATCTTCAGAAGTGTCAAGCCAGCAACCCTTCCTTGAGCATCCCGATAATATCCTACTCTCTTGCTCCTGTTCTTTTATACTGCATTAGGACAATGAAGAGTCAACTGTTACATGTTCTCGGTAGTTGAACCCATTGCTCTGCATGACCTGTCTTTGCCACAGTAAATTGCTGAAACCACTTAGCATGAGTAGCAACTGCTTGAGCCTTGTTCTGCTTACAAATCCATGCTTGCTTACTGTGCCTGCTATGCTTAGAGTCATGTCGTGTCGGGTCTGATACATCTAGGTGATGGATCGGAATGGCAGTGTTCATGTCCTACCGTGTGAGAGTTAAGTGTGTGAACACGATTTGGTAAAGGTAGTGATGAGAGGCCATGTAGGAGTACATGGCGGGTTGTCCCATTGGGACTGTCTTTAAGAACTGAGTTCTGTGTTTGTGATCCAAGACAGCTACTACCACGCATTGGGCCTTGAAATATGACCCCGCTCGACTTATTAATCACCTAGATCTTTGTCCAGGAGTTGCAACTAGTTTCTGGTGTTTGTAGGGAAAGTTTTGGCGGTCATACATAGCGTTGCCCGACGGGGTGGGCTATGATGCGGTAGATCCACAGTGGCACGATGTACCAAGTGGCACCCGAACGGTGGCTTGGGAACCTTGCGCACATCGTTTGAGGCCATAGCGGAAACTTCGGCCGGACTTCCGTGTGGGTTCAGTCTCAAATAGGTGATAAACCTGGACTAGGGTCTTGTGTGATTGACGGTCGTGGCCGACTCCATCGTTGGGCTTCCACTTGACGGTTGTCGAGGTGCCTTTTATGTGCACATGGCGATAAGTGGTGGGAGCTTGTGTGAAGAGTACACCCCTGCAGGGTGATGAATCTGTTCGAATATCCGCGTCCTCAGATAAGGACTACATGGAGAACTTATGTGTTTCATAGACAACTTGAAATGGATACTTCTAAAATACGCAAGATAAGCGTGAGTGCTATGGATGGACTTCTCGTAGGGAGATGGGAGTAGGTCCATAGTGGTGTATTGATTGGTGAATATGTGGACTCGTGTGCACTATCCAACCTCAAAGATACCATTTGTAGTTGTTGTACAGGTTAGCCAAGAGTCAAAGCTAGCTTGTTGCAACAAACCTCACAACCCCCTTCATTGATACTGATGCATATGTAGTTAGTTCTGATGTAAGTCTTGCTGGGTACCTTTGTACTCACGTTTGCTTAAATTATGTTTTTGCAGAGGAGACGTCGGTCTCATTAGTGATTCTTATGACGTCAAGTGCGATGTTGAACGGATTTGGTTGGGAATCCCAGACAGAGGTCTGGTTCCTTTTGTAGGGTCATTGTAGCTTTTAAGGCTCCTCCAGCCACATTTAGTAGATGTCTATACCCAGACATATTTCTGCTTGTGCATGTTGTTGTATGACTAGAGTGTTGGGTCATGTGACCCCTTGTTTGTAATACCACACAATGTTGGCTCTTATGAGTCTTTAATATATACTTGAGTCTTAGAGTTATGTTGTGATGCCATGTTGTGTCTACGCATATTGTGCATATTGCGTGTATGTTTGAAATGAATTGGTATGTGTCAGATTTGACATCTAGTTGTGTGCCTTTAGTAGTACTCTTTATGGGGAAATGCCTCCTTGTGCTTCCACCGAGCCTTGGTAGCTTGCTACTGCTCCGGACACATTGATTGACCGGCATGTATCCTTCTTTGTTGTTGTGTCTGTCCCTTTGGGAAAATGTCTCATGGTGTAATGGAGTCTATGTAGCCTGCTACGACTCGTCTACGTGCAGTGATGAAATTTATGTCCCACGGCTTAATGGAGTCCTTGTAGCTTGCAATGACTCGTCTACACATGTTAGAGATCGACATCTGCATTGCTGGGTTACGTATGCATGTCCCTATATGGATGTGCCACATGGGTTCTACGACTAGTCATGTCGACCCGGGTTCTCTGTTATTTGAATGCTAGCGATACGTTCACATACGTGAGCCAAAAGACGCCAACGGTCCTGGCCCAGGTAAGGTGGCAGTCGTGAAGATAACCATGCGTGAGGCCGCAAAGTGATGTGATGTGTTATAGGCAGGATTCTTATGCCTTAGGATCGGGGTCCTGACGGCGTTGGTATCAGAGCTTGACTTCTTGTAGGACTACCAAGTCAAACTAGTCGATGTTGAGTCTAGAACTATTGTAGTTATATAAGGGAACTGACTGTGGAGGGTAACGTAAGATTCTTTTTACTCCTTTACTTGTGTCATTCTAATTTTGAGTCACCCTCTTCTTTTCTACGGCAATTAAGAACTAGGTTTTCTCATCTATCTGTCAAGTTGATGAGTTACTATGCTGGAGACCTATAGGAAAGTTGTTGTCTTCCTTGATCGGTGTCTCCATAATAATTCAATGTTATGTTGGCAGATTTATTGTGCAGATTGCCTCATATTTCATGCCCGTACAACCATTATGTTGTCCGAGTTATCCAAGGTTTCTAAATTATCTGATGCAATTGCAAAACCCTTTCATCTTGAGTTAATGTCTTTCAGGCCAGACAAATCACACTAATTGTTGAGTTGAGGTACTATATTACCTCGACGTGTTTGATGAAGTTGTTTAGGAAATGATATTATTAAAGTGAACCACCCAAGGATCATTCTGCTCACTCTCGTTGATAGTATTTGCTCGTTCCTTTAGGATGGTTAGTAACCTTGTTATAGCCTTCAAGGTTCGTGGCGTATCATTCTTCCAATAGCATGAACAAGTTATGGCAGAAGTTCTTTGTGGATGAAAGATCACAATATGAGTGCTCGTGGTGAGTTCTCCATTCCATAGTTGTGACTCTACCAATCCTACTCTTCTGCATGGGTTATCCGAAGCATTGTGTTGAACTCGTTCGACATGCTAACCTATGCATCCACAACTCAGGAAATTCATGTGCTCTTGAGTTGTCCCTCTTTATTTGTATTTCAACCTTCATCTATCAATGGATAGTTAAGAGTAGTTGTGCATTCATGTTCATTGAAGCCTATTATTCCTATGGTCTATCAAGCCATTCTATTCCAGAATGACTAGGAGAAACAAACTCCAGTACCTTATCCATATCTAGGATTGGGTCAAAGAAGTTGTATTCCACAGATCAAAATGCCAATCCAGCCTTTTTCTCTATTCTACCTCGAAGTATTACCCTCTTCATGTCAAGATTGTCATGAGAAGTTCACTTCCTCTGATGAACTCTTGATGTAGTGATACTTCTCGCCATCATCATTCATTCCTCGGTCTCTGTGTTGTTGTAACAAGAATACTGGCAAGTGAGATGTGTTGTGTGAAATCAATACTCCTAGCAATTCCATTGCTTGGAAGTTAATGGACAATAATATCATTCCTAGTGTGATGGTTATTGAATCACCACTCTAAAGATTGATCGTGCTACCTAGTCCATTTAACATGGTGCACTTTTTGATCAGTGCGTTAGGATTGTGTCAATCCTTCGCTCTGTTGATCATATCATCCTGCCTTGAAAAGCAAAGTTGTTCTCGAGATTGATAACATATCGGTGGATCGTGATTTTCTGAATATCTTCTCAGAAATATTATCAAGGTGTTCCTTGACCGTTATGTTAAGTTCGTGATCAAGATGGTTTTGCTATAAACCACCCTTCTCCAAGAATCTGTGTTAGATATCCCTGAGCTAGTTGGTTAAGCTAAACAACAACTTGCAGAGTTGGAAGATAAAAGCTTTGCCTGACTTAGTTCAGCCAAAGGGATATATTGTGTGTGTGTTGAAGAAATGCGATATCTTCATTAATTGATCCATGTGATCAATTGTTGCACCTATTGTCTTGTCCAACTTTCAGTTTGAGTATGGGCTATCGTCAAATCAAAATCAGAACCAAAGATCCTCCTAATGTTGTTTTACTTGTGGAGGTAACCTCGATTACACACCATTATATCTTTTGATCTGACCAATGTCATCACCTTGTTCACATAGTTATGGACTTCCATCCATAGGGATGTCTCGATGAATTGTTGTTGAGCTAATCGGCAACCTTCTTGTACGTTCCATGATTCATGATGGACATTAAGCTGGTGTTGGAAACTTTATAGGTGATATCTTCGTATTCCGTACATGAAGTATATGTCTGTCATAAAAAGTGTCTTGCTTAAGTTCACGTACATTTGATGCAAGTTGCTGCCATGAATTCGAGAAAGTCCATTTTTCTCTCTTTGGAATCATCCCAAGTCATTCATGCATGTGCAAATGTATGCCATGGTCTAGCAGATTAATTACCTCCATTCCATATATATTCCCTATGTCACACCCTATATTTTGGCACATTGTTGTGTTTGGTTTTATAAAAATTTGGAGCCAACTAAAACTTTTTGAGTGCATGCTTGTTCGATGTGATGCTTGTTTGAATTGCTTGAGTGTTAAAGTTTGGCACTATTAGGTTCTACTCCAATCCACCTTCAACTTCCTTGATCCAAATTCCTTGCCCTATGATCATGACATGTGAATATAGCTCAAAAATATTTTTATCAAAATTTATTTTCACCAAAAAGGATTTATTCAATTTAAGTTCACTAAAACCCCTCAATTGAGGTTTGAACTACAAGTCATCAATTTAGGTGGATCTTTTCTTCCCAAATGCTTTATTTGAAACATACTATATATATGACTTCTCAAAACCACCAAATATTATTTTTAAAGATTATTTTCATATTTTATTTAGAGGCTTTTTCTTAAGAACAGAAATGACTTTTCCTAAGGGAAAATTATTTAAATGATTTGAAAATATTTGAGAAAATTTAGAGAGACTCAGTGGACATATATTTTCCATATATATGAGTTTCAACACAAGGGCTTGATCATAACATGGGCAAAACCCCTCAAAACCCTTCCTGATCAGATCAAACTTTTGGAATGTTTTTGCAAGAAATATTCTCCATAAATTCCAAGAAAATTCTAGAAAGTCAACACTATCATAGGTGATGATCTTGCAAAGAATCGTCTCAATACAAGTTAGTTTGCTTCATCAAACCAACCCAAATCCATTTCTGTCCAGATTCAAATTTTGACAACTTTACATTGTGAAGTGTCTTCCCTTGGCCTCAAACTTTATGAGCATGCTCTAATGACCAATTAGTGATGATACACTAAGAGGTGCATGAAGGGATAAAGCCTAACCCCTTTGAATCTATAGAAAACAGATTCTGTCTATTTCTAGGTTTTCCCTAAGTCCCATTATGAACTTTCTTCAAACCCTCTCAAACTTGGTGATCTCACTTGCCTTTCATCACCTCTTGACTCTATCAAATCTCAAGCTAATCCAGGTTCATTTGATCACCCAAATCAACATCAAACACCTTCTGCCAGAAATGTAAAAATGGCATTTCCACCCTTTCACTTTTTACCCATGGCATCCCCTTTTTACCACAGCTCCACCCATACCCCCAGCACCTCTAGTAGCAATCCCAACGGCTAGCTCCATGATTGAGATGGTGAAAAACCCCATTTTTACCCTCCGGTCCACCTGGCAGGACCTCTTTTCCCTCTCTCTCCATCTATTCTAATCCCTCCCCAGAGCATCCAAGGGCCTAGCCCAGTTAGTTTTCTTCCCCTAGATCCCCTGGACATGGGTGGACGCGCAGAAGGCGCCAAGGCCATGCCATGGCCTGCAATAGCTGCGCTCCAGAGCGCGCTATAGTGCCGACCAGCACTGTAGCCGCTGGCCATTGCATGGCCCTGGCCGCGTTGAGCCTCCCACTAGAGCCGTCTGGTCGGCCTCGTCGTTTGCAGCCCTGCAGGCGGTCGGCCCCCTCCTCCCTCTCTCTCCTTCTTCCTCCTCCGCGCGTGCCCGCCGCCGCCCAAACCGGCCAATGCGGGAGCTCGCACGCGCGCATTCCTCCCCTCCATCTCTCCCTTCCTTCGTGCCTAGACCCCTCCCAGGAACGCCCTAGACAAGCCCCAGCTCGCCCCCGTGCTCTGTGCCGAGGGCTACGACCTCACCGGATCACGACGTCCTCGGTGGACCGGCCCCCGCCTATATAAGGCCCCCCCGGACCTCCTTCTCCCTCTCTGCCGTCTCTCTCTCACCCCAATCGAGCCCCCACTCTGCCCCCGCAAGCTCCCAGGGCCCCAGTCGCCGGGATCGAGCCCGAGATCGCCGCGGTGGCCCGCAGTCGATCTCGCGGTACGGTGCCCCTCCGGTTCCCCCTCTCCTCCAGTTGCTCACCTCTCTCCTCTCAGACCGTTTCCCCGCTCCCGCCGCTCGCTTTGCAGGGAAAAAAGGGTCGGAGACCTCCTCCCGATCCTCCCTCCGCCGCGGGTTCCTTGTCACCGGCGACCAGGACCATCCCGCCGGTTCCGTCCACCTCCAGCCGACTGGCGACGAGCCCGTGAGCACGGCGGTGCCCTCTGTTCGTCTCACCGTGCCCTATAGTCGCCGGTGAGCCCTCTCGCCTCTCCCTGGCCCGAGGAAGGTGATGACAAGCGGGCCCCGCTTGTCATCCTCCCCAGGTCCCCCGCCTCTCTCCCTCTCGCTGACCATCCTGGCCCGCTGGTCAGGTTTGAACAGGCGCGCGACGCGCGCCTGGGCTTGTTCCCTCCCTGGGCCAACTCTGCTGAGCAGATATGGCCCGTAGGGCACAGTGCCCTTCTACTTTTTCTTTTTTCTGTTATTTTCTAAAAATTCCACACGTTGGATTATTTGCCCAATGCAAATATTTTCTCCACCATAAATCTCAGAATAATCTGTAGAATTTAATAGTCCCATTTGTATAATTTATTGAGAAACTTTTATCTACTGGTTTATTTTAAAACCTATTAAAGGCATTCTTTTTGCCTCTGTTATTTTGTTATAAAATGATTTTTCACAACAAAACCTTTTGTAGCTATTTTTAGTATAACCTTGGGTATTCAACAGAATAGGTAAACATTTTTGTTGAGTAGTTTGAGTGCTCTGTATGCATGCTCTAATGACCAATTAGTGATGATACACTAAGTGGTGCATCAAGTGTTAAAGCCTAACCCCTTTGAATCTATAGAAAACAGATTCTGTCTATTTCTAGGTTTTCCCTAAGTCCCATTATGAACTTTCTTCAAACCCTCTCAAACATGGTGATCTCACTTGCCTTTCACCACCTCTTGACTATATCAAATCTCAAGCTATTCCAGGTTCATTTGATCACCCAAATCAACATCAAACACCTTCTGCCAGAAATGTAAAAATGGCATTTCCACCCTTTCACTTTTTACCCTTGGCCTCCCCTTTTTACCACAGCTCCACCCATACCCCCAGCACCTTCAGTAGCAATCCCAACGGCTAGCTCCATGATTGAGATGGTGAAAACCCCCATTTTGTCCCTCTAGTCCACCTGGCAAGACCTCTTTTCCCTCTCTCCCTCTATTCTAATCCCTCCCCAGAGCATCCAAGGGCCTAGCCCAGTTAGTTTTCTTCCCCTAGATCCCCTGGACATGGGTGGACGCGCAGAAGGCGCCAAGGGCATGCCATGACCTGCAATAGCCGCGCTCCAGAGCGCGCTAAAGTGCTGACCAACACTATAGCCGCTAGCCATTGCATGGCCCTGGCCGCCTTGAGCCTCCCACTAGCGCCGTCTGGTCGGCCTCGACATCTACAGCCCTGCAGGCGGTCGGCCCCCTCCTCCCTCTCTCTCCTTCTCCCTCCTCTGTGTGTGCCCACTGCCGCCCGGACCGGCCAATGCGGGAGCTCGCATGCGTGCGCTCCTCCCCTCCATCCCTTCCTTCGTGCCTGGACCCCTCCCAGGAACGCCCTAGACAAGCCCCAGCTCGCCCCCGTGCTTTGTGCCTCGGGCTACAACCTCACCAGCACACAACATCCTCGGTGGACCGGCCCCCGCCTATGCAAGGCCCCCCGGACCTCCTTCTCCCTCTCTGTCATCTCTCTCTCACCCCAATCGAGCCCCCACCTTTCCCCCGCAAGCTCCCAAGGCCCTAGTCGCTGGGATCGAGCCAGAGATTGACACGGTGGCCCGCAGTCGATCTCGCGGTACGGTGCCCCTCCGGTTCCCCCTCTCCTCTAGTTGCTCACCTCTCTCCTCTCTGACCGTTCCCCGCTCCCTCCGCTCGCTTTGCAGGGAAAAAAGGGCCGGAGATCTCCTCCCGATCATCCCTCTGCCGCGGGTTCCACGTCACCGGCGACTAGGACCTTCCCACCGGTTCCCTCCACCTCCACCCGACTGGCGACGAGCCCCTGAGCACGGTGGTGCCCTCCATTCGTCTCCCCGTGCCCTGTAGCCGCCGGTGAGCCCTCTCGCCTCTCCCTAGCCCAAGGAAGGTGATGACAAGCGGGCCCCGCTTGTCATCCTCCCCAGGTCCCCCGCCTCTCTCCCTCTCGCTGACCAGCCTGGCTTGCTGGTCAGATTTGAGCGCCTGGGCTGGTTCCCTCCCTAGGCCGGCTCGGGTGGGCAGATCTGGCCCATCGGGCACAGTGCCTTTCTCCTTTTTCTTTTTTCTGTTATTTTCTAAAAATTCCACAGGCTGGATTATTTGCCCAATGCAAATATTTTCTCCACCATAAATCTTAGAATAATCTGTAGAATTTAATAGTGCCATTTGTATAATTTATTGAAAAACTTTAATCTACTGGTTTATTTTAAAACCTATTAAAGGCATTCTTTTTGCCTCTATTATTTTTTTATAAAATGGTTTTTCACAACAAAACCTTTTGTAGGTATTTTTAGTACAACCTTGGGTATTTAACAGAATAGGTAAACATTTTTGTTGAGTAGTTTGAGTGCTCTGTTTGCATGCTTGTTTATTTATTATCGTTTATTTCGCGACTATAGATTGCACCATTGACGGACAAGTTGGACTCGAAGACTTCGAAGACCCCGGAGAATTTGTCGAGCCAGGCAAGTAGCCCTTTTGACCAGATCAAGAAACTATTTTAACTTGCATGTCATATAGCACTTTACTTCCGGCATTATCGATCATATGATGTGGTGGTGTCCCCTTCGGTGGGATTCCTCCGGTGCTTTCCGTTGATACTTGCATCGAGCACGACCCTACCACCTTATGAGGGTTGTGTGGGTGGGAGTAGATAGGTTGCTAGTAGATGCTACGCAAGTAGGATGGGACTTATGCATGGTGATACCGAAAGGTGTGTGTTTTCAATACTCTTTCGAAAACCCCATCGGGTGTCACTAATGCCCGAGGGAGATGATGATGAGTTGGGTGACCACTTGAGAAAGAAGTGGTGTACCGGAACAAATGTATGTGTGTTTTTGAAAATGGATTAGATTTAAGGTCTGCTAACCGTCGTAACATTACAGGCGCGACCACGATACCCCTTATGGGACGGGGCTTTGTTGATTACCTTGGTGGGTACTGTCAAGGAGACCGAATTACTAGTGGCGGGAGTGGCGGGGTCACTCTCGATACGGGGTCGTACCGAATGTACGATCATGCGTTGTCTTTACAGGCACCGGGCACACTGTTGGTACCCTCATGGATGGTACGGTTTGAGCAAGGCTCATGTGATGTACGTCATGAGGTCTAGGTACCAATCGAGTGGACTCTTTGTTTAGTATCGCCGGGGGAAAGGCATTGTTCGGGTGCTTACCTCGGGTATGTATATACCGCGAGTCGTGGATGGCACGGAAGTTCCCCGAGTCTTGTGGGTAAAGTGTGCAACCTCTGCAGAGTGTAAAACTATTTGAATAGCCGCGTCCGCGTTCATGGACAATTAGAGGTCCTTCTTAGACTACGTACGAATGTTTTCACGAAATATTGGTGTGAGTATGGGTGTGTTAGTGACAAGAGGTCACCTAAGTCAAGTTCGATGACTTGGCATGAGAAATGAACTAAGTCCGATGACTTAGCGTGAACATGATGTGTTCAACTGATACCGTGATGGTATCGACATTGTGTTATCATGAATACTTGGTTAGTTGTTGATGCATACTTACTATTACTTGATCATGTCGCTTGCATACAAAATCAGCTTTCCACAAATTACCTATAGTGCTATATCATGCACCATTATTGCCTCGTTCCACTCTTGGGTTGCTTGCGAGTACATTCAAAGTACTCATTCGCTTGCCACTGGTTATTTAATTGGCCAGGCATGGAAGAACAGGAATATGTCGAAGATTTCATTGAAGACGAACATGCGAACTACGACGCTTCCCAGTTAGAGTGCCTGTAGGTTAAGGCAGATGGCATGGGTTCACGCTTTCGACGAAGATTTCCGCTCCTTGTTCCAGACTTAGTGTTTGGCCCGAGTGGCCCTATCCTTTTAAGACTGAGATCTTCGTGGTCATCATTTGTCTAAGATGTTAAGTGTGGATGTAAGACTCTTTTATTCAGCTTCTGTGTGTTTAGTGAGCATTGATCTCTGGGATCACTATACACGTGCATTCGGTGATCTCGACTTATGAGTCAGGGTCCCCACAGAGCTGGCATCAAAGCCATCCTGACTGTAGGAAGCGCTTAGTTAGCATGGATGTTAGTAGGATTAAAGCCGTTTTCAAAACTACACCTAGCTTTGGAACTTAGGAATTCTGCACTATTTATCTCTCCTATGCTTTACACAACACTTTGCTGACTCTCCTCTTTTCAAACCTTTGTAGATGGTCGTCGTACCCGAAGCCTTGCTGACATCCGACTTTCCCTTACTCCTTGGGGATAGCCTGGAGAAGTGCCAGTTTCGCCAACCACCCATTTTCCTCTACCACGAGCATTGGGTCGATGCCGTCACGAAGGAGTACCACGTGGATGTGGTCGTGAAGGAAAACGACTCCCCGACCAGTTGTTTCTTTGAAGGACCACGGATGGAGACTATGATACTTGCCGCCGAGACAGTTGCACGCAAGGCTCTCCTACACCTTCGAGACATCATTCCGGAGATGGCTGATGAGCCAGCTACTCGCTACCTTCCCTTCAGGAAGGATGACATTGGCAAGAGTTGGATGCTGATTCCGGCCAAGGAGGATGGCGCATCACTCCGGTTCCAGACCTACTTCAGTCTCTCCGCCGATAGTCTGTTTCACAACTTGGTGAAGGAATTTGTGAAGCTCCGCGAGGAACTTCACCACACCCGAGGGCTACTTCGACAAGCCAAGACCAAGCCAGACAAGATCAAGAAGGATGGAGCCCCTGAGGGACGACCAACTGTCGCTTATCGAGGAGGAGTACCCCTAGCCAGTGATGCACCTACACGTAGTCGTCGGATGAGTGCGAAGGAGTACCGTAAGCTCTTCACTGACCCGCGCGTAAGGCGTCGTCGAGATGGGCCTCCTCGTTCCCTGACCCCGTTGACCGGGAGCGATGCTCGTTCTAAGGATGAGCCAGAGGAAGACCCAGAGGAGCGTGACTACGAGACCGAGCACTCCATCACCTGAATCCGAGAACCCCTAGGGTAGGATCAGTCATGTATCCCCTCATGCGTAGTCGAGTTCGTGTAATGGTTCATATGAAACCATGTGTGCTTGTTGTTTGTTTCGTTGTTTTTGTGTTCCAATGTAAGTCGCGCTTTTGCCTTGGGCAACATGTAAGCAACTACATCGTCTATCTTAATTTATGTTGTTGGTCTTTTGACCTTTGTTTCAACACACTTGCACTTGACCACCCCCCTTAGGCGTGCTTTGCCATTATTGCTTATCCCCTTGTCTACCCTAGTTGTTTGACTTGGCTACTCCAAACAGGAAGGTGACTGCTACCCGCAATAGCTCCTTCACCAACCCCGAAGCCGGCAACTCGAGCCAGCAACAGGGTGATGGTGGGGCTGCTTACGCTGGAGAACACCAGGAGCAGCCTCAAGGCGGCATTCCCCCGCCACCGCCTCCGCTGGAGAACATGACCATAACTCAGTTTCCCCAAGTTCTCCGGGAGGAGCGCCAGGCCAACAATGCTGCTCTCCAGCAGATGGCCCAAGCTCTCGTGAACAACCAGCAGTAGGGTAGGAACGGCAATGGCCTCTCCACGCTATCTGAGTTCATGAGAAACTCGCCCCCGACCTTCACTGAGACTGCTGAGCCGTTGGATGCTGATGACTAGATCCGCACCATCGAGGACCTCCTTGCCCTGGTCAACTGCAATGAGGACCGTGAGAAGGTGCTTTATGCCTCTCACTGCCTCGGAGGTACCGCCCGAGCATGGTGGGATGGATTCAAGGTCATGCGGGGAGAGCGCGTGATCACGTGGAATGACTTCAAGGAAGGATTCCGCACTGCCCATATTCCATCTGGGATCATGGCTATCAAGAAGAGAGAGTTCCGAGCGCTTAAGCAAGGAAGTGGCTCTGTCAAGGAGTACCTGCAGAAGTTCAACCTGCTGTCAAGGTATGCACCTGAAGACGTCAGCACCGAGGCTGCCAAGAAGGAACGCTTCATGGAAGGACTTCAGCAAGTTCTGCAGTATCAACTCATCATCTGCGACTGCCGCACGTTCTTTGATATGGTAAAGAAAGCCCTCATGTTGGAGGACAAGCATCGTGCCATCGACGACACTCGCAAGCGCAAGATGATCAGCAAAGGAAGCTCAAGCAACCAGAAGCCTCGCCCGTGGCAGCCAGCTCCAGCCAAGCCAACCTATCAGCCACAGCAGGCTAGGCCTCCTGCACCTCGTCTGAGCTGCCAGCCTCAGCAGTATGCCAATCCCAGGCCAGCTTACAACAGCAACCCCAATAACAACAATGGTGGCAGGAACTTCAACAACAACCCTGGGCAAGTCACTTGCTTTGGATGTGGTCAGCCTGGACACGTCTCTAGGTTGTGCTACAACAAGAAGCCTGATGCACCGTGCCCCAATGCGCCATCTCAAGGACAAGCCCGTGGAGCACCGCCAAGGAACCCAGCTCCCCGCAACCAGCCTAACAATGGCAAGGGTCGTGTGAATCACGTCACCGCAGAGGAAGCCCAGGAAGACCCGGATGACATACTGGGTACGTTCCTCGTCAACTCAACCCCAGCAATAGTATTGTTTGATTGTGGAGCTTCGTGTTCTTTTGTCACCCAAAATTTTGCACTAGAGAGTGGCATGGAACCTATACCCTTGGGTAGTCGTATGCTGATACAAACCCCCGGTTCAGTTATGAAGTCTGGGTTAGGGTGTAAAGGGGTGAAGATTGACATCAACGGGGTAGACTTCCTAGCAGACCTTATAGTTCTGGATTCACCCGGCTTGGATGTTATCCTTGGCATGAACTGGTTGACTAAGCACCAAGGCTTACTAGACTGTGCCAAGAGGATTGTTACCATGACCAACAGCCAAGGAGTGGAAGTCAAGTATGTCCCCAACCCTGTCTCCACGCAAGCCCCTCAGGTTAACTGCTTGTCAAGAGTTGAGTTGGATCAAGTGCCAGTAGTATGCGAATACCCGGATGTGTTTCCTGATGAGCTGCCCGGGATGCCTCCTGACCGCGACATTGAGTTCATCATTGAGCTTATGGCCGGATCAAGGCCCATCTATAAGAAGGCCTACAGGATGGGATCCGAAGAGTTGCCTGAGTTGAAGAAGCAACTAGCAGAGCAGCTCAAGAAAGGATTTATTCGCCCTAGTGCCTCTCCTTGGGGATCTCCTATTCTATTTGTGTCAAAGAGAGACAGCACTATCAAACTTTGCGTCGATTACCGTTCTCTCAATGAGGTCACAATAAAGAACAAGTATCCACTCCCCAAGATTGAAGACCTGTTTGATCAGTTGAATGGAGCTAAGGTGTTCCCCAAGATCGATCTCAGGTCTGGGTACTATCAGCTGAAGATCAGACCTCAAGAGATTCCGAAGACGGCATTTGTGACCCGGTATGGCCTGTATGAATACTTGGTTATGTCATTCGGATTGATGAATGCCTCGGCCTACTTCATGTACCTCATGAATAAAGTCTTCATGGAATACTTGGACAAGTTCGTTGTTCTCTTCATTGATGACATCCTTGTCATGTCCAAGTCTGAAGAGGAGCATGAAGAGCACTTGAGGTTGGTCCTAGAGAAGCTTCGAGAGCACCAGCTTTATGCCAAGTTCAGCAAGTGTGAATTCTGGCTGCATGAAGTTGGATTCTTGGGTCATGTGTTGACTGTGGAAGGATTATCAGTAGACCCTGCCAAGATTGAAGCCGTGACTGAATGGCAGACCCCAACCACAGTGAAGGAAGTCATGAGCTTTCTCGGACTCGCGGGATATTACCACAAGTTCGTAGAAGGATTCTCAAGCATCGCCCGACCAATGTCCCAGCTCCTGAAGAAGGACAAGAAGTTCGAGTGGACCGCTAAGTGCGAAGAAAGCTTCGAGGAGCTCAAGAAGAGATTGACCATAGCCCCTATTTTGGCCACCCCTGATATGCACAAGGAATTTGTGATTTATTGTGATGCATCAAGAACCGGACTTGGAGGTGTTCTGATGCAAGAAGGCCGAGTCGTAGCACATCTGTCCCGATAGCTACGTCCTCATCAAGATATCTACGCAACTCATGATCTTGAGTTGGCAGTCGTGGTTCATGCCCTGAAGACATGGCGGCATTACATTCTGGGGAAGGGATGTGAGATATTCACTGACCAAAAGAGTTTGAAGTATATCTTCACTCAAAGGGAATTGAACATGAGGCAGCGAAGATGGTTGGAGTTGATCGAGGACTACGACCTTAGTGTTCAATACCACCCCGGAAAGGCCAACGTGGTAGCTGACGCCTTAAGTAGAAAGGCTTGCTCCTTGAATGCTATGATTAAGGAAAGGCTACCCACTTTGTATGATGAGCTTGAGAGCTTCGGCTTGGAACTGGTCGCACCAGGATTTCTCGCCAACCTAGAAGCGAAGCCTACCTTGATGGACGATATCAAAGTAGCCCAGAAGGGACACAAGAGCATTGAAGGCATTAAGAGGAAGATAAAGGCAGGCAATGCCCCAGGATTCTCAGAGGATGAACAAGGAGTCATGTGGTTTGGGAACCGCATTTGGGTACCCAACAAAGAGGAGCTCAAGAACTTGATCTTACAAGAAGCTCATAACACTCCCTACTCCATCCATCCTGGAGGAACCAAGATGTATCAAGACCTCAAGGCAAGATTCTGGTGGCATAGCATGAAGCGGGAAATAGGCACGTTCGTGGCTAAGTGTGACGTATGCCAGAGTGTCAAGGCTGAGCATCAGCGACCCGCTAGACTACTGCAGGCCCTTAAAGTTCCTGAATGGAAGTGGGAAGATTGCTTACCGTTCGTCGAGTTCTCCTACAACAACAACTATCAGTCAAGCCTTCAGATGGCACCATTTGAGGTGTTGTATGGACGCAGGTGCCGTACTCCCCTCAACTAGTCGGAGACCGGAGGAGGATTAGTATTTGGACCAGATATCCTCCGCGAAGCCAAAGAGCAAGTTCAACTCATTCGTGAGCGCCTCAAGACCGCTAAGTCAAGACAGAAGAGCCACGCCGACTCTCACCGCCGAGAACTGAACCTTGACGTTGGAGATTATGTCTACCTCCGCGTCACGCCTCAAGGGAACCAAGCGTTTTCACGTCAAAGGACCAAGCATTTTCACGTCAAAGGAAAGCTCGCGCCAAGGTATATCAGACCCTTCAGGATCACTGCAAGACGAGGAGAAGTTGCTTATCAGCTAGAGCTACCTTCTGAGCTGTCGGATGTGCACAATGTCTTCCACGTGTCACAGCTCCGGAAGTGTCTGCAAGTTCCTGACCGCCCCGACCTCTACAAAGACATCAACCATCAGGCCAGCGACCTTCAGCCAGATCTCACTTATCGTGAGAGGCATGTCCGCATTTTGGATGAAGCTGAGCGCCGCACCCGATGCCGCACCATCAAGTACTTCAAGGTCCAGTGGAGCAACGACATGGAAGCAGAAGCAACATGGGAGCATGAAGATTATCTCAGATCAGAGTTTCCATATCTTTTTAGCGCTTAGCCGAGGAATCTCGGGGACGAGATTCTTGTAATGGGGGAAGGTCTGTCAAACCTTGTATTTTGGCACATTGTTGTGTTTGGTTTTATAAAAATTTGGAGCCAACTAAAACTTTTTGAGTGCATGCTTGTTTGATGTGATGCTTGTTTGAATTGCTTGAGTGTTCAAGTTTGGCACTATTAGGTTCTACTCCACTCCACCTTCATCTTCCTTGATCCAAATTCCTTTCCCTATGATCATGCCATGTGAATATAGCTCAAAAATATTTTTATCAAAATTTATTTTCACAAAAAAGGATTTATTAAATTTAAGTTCACTAAAACCCCTGAATTGAGGTTTGAACTACAAGTCCTCAATTTAGGTGGATCTTTTCTTCCCAAATGCTTTATTTGAAGCCTACTATATATGACTTCTCAAAACGACCAAATATTATTTTTAAACATTATTTTCATATTTTATTTAAAGGCTTTTTCTTAAGAACAGAAATGGCTTTTCCTAAGGGAAAATTATTTAAATGCTTTGAAAATATTTGAGAAAATTTAGAGAGACTCAGTGGACATATATTTTCCATATATATGAGTTTCAACACAAGGGCTTGATCATAACATGGGCAAATCCCCTCAAAACCCTTCGTCATCAGATCAAACTTTTGGAATGTTTCTGCAAGAAATATTATCAATAAATTCCAAGAAAATTCTAGCAAGTCAACACTATCATAGGTGATGATCCTGCAAAGTTTCATCTCAATACAAGTTGGTTTGGTTCATCAAACCAACCAAAATCCATTTCGGTCCAGATTCAAATTTTGACAACTTTACATTGTGAAGTGTCTTCCCTTGGCCTCAAACTGTGTGAGCATGCTCTAACGACCAATTAGTGATGATACACTAAGTGGTGCATCAAGTGTTAAAGCCTAACCCCTTTGAATCTATAGAAAACAGATTCTGTCTATTTCTAGGTTTTCCCTAAGTCCCATTATGAACTTTCTTCAAACCCTCTCAAACTTGGTGATCTCACTTGCCTTTCATCACCTCTTGCCTCTATCAAATCTCAAGCTAATCCAGGTTCATTTGATCACCCAAATCAACATCAAACACCTTCTGCCAGAAATGTAAAATTGGCATTTCCACCCTTTCACTTTTTACCCATGGCATCCCCTTTTTACCACAGCTCCACCCATACCCCCAGCACCTCTAGTAGCAATCCCAACGGCTAGCTCCATGATTGAGATGGTGAAAAACCCCATTTTTACCCTCCGGTCCAGCTGGCAGGACCTCTTTTCCCTCTCTCTCCCTCTATTCTAATCCCTCCCCAGAGCATCCAATGGCCTAGCCCAGTTAGTTTTCTTCCCCTAGATCCCCTGGACATGGGTGGACGCGCAGAAGGCGCCAAGGCCATGCCATGGCCTGCAATAGCTGCGCTCCAGAGCGCGCTATAGTGCCGACCAGCACTGTAGCCGCTGGCCATTGCATGGCCCTGGCCGCGTTGAGCCTCCCACTAGAGCCGTCTGGTCGGCCTCGTCGTCTGCAGCCCTGCAGGCGGTCGGCCCCCTCCTCCCTCTCTCTCCTTCTTCCTCCTCTACACGTGCCCGCCGCCGCCCAAACCGGCCAATGCGGGAGCTCGCACGCGCGCATTCCTCCCCTCCATCTCTCCCTTCCTTCGTGCCTGGACCCCTCCCAGGAACGCCCTAGACAAGCCCCAGCTCGCCCCCGTGCTCTGTGCCGAGGGCTACGACCTCACCGGATCACGACGTCCTCGGTGGACCGGCCCCCGCCTATATAAGGCCCCCCCGGACCTCCTTCTCCCTCTCTGCCGTCTCTCTCTCACCCCAATCGAGCCCCCACTCTGCCCCCGCAAGCTCCCAGGGCCCCAGTCGCCGGGATCGAGCCCGAGATCGCCGCGGTGGCCCGCAGTCGATCTCGCGGTACGGTGCCCCTCCGGTTCCCCCTCTCCTCCAGTTGCTCACCTCTCTCCTCTATGACCGTTTCCCCGATCCCGCCGCTCGCTTTGCAGGGCAAAAAGGGTCGGAGACCTCCTCCCGATCCTCCCTCCGCCGCGGGTTCCTTGTCACCGGCGACCAGGACCATCCCGCCGGTTTCGTCCACCTCCAGCCGACTGGCGACGAGCCCGTGAGCACGGCGGTGCCCTCTGTTCGTCTCACCGTGCCCTATAGTCGCCGGTGAGCCCTCTCGCCTCTCCCTGGCCCGAGGAAGGTGATGACAAGCGGGCCCCACTTGTCATCCTCCCCAGGTCCCCCGCCTCTCTCCCTCTCGCTGACCATCCTGGCCCGCTGGTCAGGTTTGAACAGGCGCGCGACGCGCGCCTGGGCTTGTTCCCTCCCTGGGCCGACTCTGCTGAGCAGATATGGCCCGTAGGGCACAGTGCCCTTCTACTTTTTCTTTTTTCTGTTATTTTCTAAAAATTCCACACGTTGGATTATTTGCCCAATGCAAATATTTTCTCCACCATAAATCTCAGAATAATCTGTAGAATTTAATAGTGCCATTTGTATAATTTATTGAGAAACTTTTATCTACTGGTTTATTTTAAAACCTATTAAAGGCATTCTTTTTGCCTCTGTTATTTTGTTATAAAATGATTTTTCACAACAAAACCTTTTGTAGCTATTTTTAGTATAACCTTGGGTATTCAACAGAATAGGTAAACATTTTTGTTGAGTAGTTTGAGTGCTCTGTATGCATGCTTGTTTATTTATTATCGTTTATTTCGCGATGATAGATTGCGCCGTTGACGGACAAGTTGGACTCGAAGACTTCGAAGACCCCGGAGAAATTGTCGAGCCAGGCAAGCAGCCCTTTTGACCATATCAAGAAACTCTTTTAACTTGCATGTCATATAGCACTTTACTTCCGGCATTATCGATCATATGATGGTACGGTTTGAGCAAGGCTCATGTGATGTACGTCATGAGGGCTGGGTACCAATCGAGTGGACTCTTTGTTTAGTATCGCCGGGGGAAAGGCATTGTTCGGTTGCTTACCTCGGGTATGTATATACCGCGAGTCATGGATGACACGGAAGTTCCCCGAGTCTTGTGGGTAAAGTGTGCAACCTCTACAAAGTGTAAAACTATTCGAATAGCCGCGTCCGCGGTCATGGACAGTTGGAGGTCCTTCTTAGACTACGTCCGAATGTTTTCGCGAAATATTGGTGTGAGTATGGGTGTGTTAGTGACAAGAGGTCACCTGAGTCAAGTCTGATGACTTGGCATGAGAAATGAACTAAGTCTGATGACTTAGTGTGAACATGATGTGTTCAACTGATACCGTGATGGTATCGACAATGTGTTATCATGAATACTTGGTTAGTTGTTGAGGCATACTTACTATTACTTGATCATGTCGCTTGCATACAAAATCAGCTTTCCGCAAATTACCTATAGTGCTATATCATGCACCATTCTTGCCTCGTTCCACTCTTGGGTTGCTTGTGAGTACATTCAAAGTACTCATTGGCTTGCCACTGGTTATTTAATTGGCTAGGCATGGAAGAACAGGAATATGTCGAAGATTTCATTGGAGACGAACATGCGAACTAGGATGCTTCCCAGTTAGAGTGCTTGTAGGTTAAGGCAGATGGCATGGGTTCACGCTTTCGACGAAGATTTCCGCTGCTTTTTCTAGACTTAGTGTTTGGCCCGAGTGGCCCTATCCTTGTAAGACTGAGACCTTCGTGGTCATCATTTGTGTAAGACGTTAAGTGTGGATGTAAGACTCTTTTATTCAGCTTCTGTGTGTCTAGTGAGCATTGATCTCTGGGATCACTGTACATGTGCATTCGGTGATCTCGACTTATGAGTCGGGGTCCCCACACCCTAGCACCCCAAGCCACTGGTTTACTTGTTCGAGGAAAAGAAGTTAAGTGTTACTCCTGAAGGTACCAGACGGACTTGCACCCGACTTTGTTATCTGCAATGATGGTTCCTAACCTGAACTCGATAGTGTTTTGTTGTAAGACCATGACATTGAGTTCACATGTGCCTTGCAATACATCTCTTGTTATGGAGTTGCCTTCCGCAGTTCATTTCCCGAGAATCTCGCAACGTCATGTCTTCGATTTGTGCTGCAACCTTCACTTTTAGACATGCTGAATCTAGAATATCCTGACACTAACCATATCTGAATCTCAGGCAGATATGATGGTTGGAAAGTTACCCAAGAATTATAACATTGGTATCTCTATAACCCGGCAAAGTGATGTTGTGGCTAACATACCTATCCGTAAGACCTACTATTATAATATCTTGTATCAGCAACTTGGCCACCTTCCCATGAGGACCTTGTATGACTTGCTCTAGAAGTTATTCCTCATGGACCCTTGGAATCCCCGAAGTCCGACCTTTACTTGATGTTCTAGTCATAACACCTGACCTATAATTGGGGTTATGCTAGTGCATCAAGGATAACATTATAAGCGGAGTGCTAAATGTCTCTTGGTCGATCATCCAGATTTCGTTTCCTTGGCATGGCCAAGGTGAAACCTTAAAAAGTGTCATCTTCCCTTGCATCTGCATCCGTCATTGCTATTCATCATGGTAGTCTAATGTGTTGCCAGAATCCTTGGCACGGATGCTGGTAAAACTTTGATGAATATGGAGATGCTCAAGTTCTAGAGACCAGGCTCAAACACTGGGTTATACCTCGGTATCAATTGGAAAGTGCCTTCCGTTTATCGAGCTGTCCTATAACTATAGTTTCCCTCTGATCTGAGCATACCACTCTTTGAATTCCTTCCAACGGTCGTTGTAAATTGCCTTAGGGTGGTGTAAAGAGTTTCAATGATCTCTGTATCAAAAGTAATTCTTTTTGCCACTTAAGGGATAATTCTACGAGTCACCTTCCCTAAAGTGCCCGTTATGGTATGAAGGGCAACTAACTCCTCGCTATCTTGAAACCCCGTCATCATCCATTCTAGTGTGGATTTGTTGCCTACGAATTGGACATCCGTTATCTATTTCATTTCATTGCTCTCGATGTGTTTTAGCGTCTCAGCTCAAGAGATGTTTGGCATCTCATTCTATGAGTTGATCATGAGTTGCTCAATCTTCAAGAAGATCGATTCTTTTCGAGCTTTTCATTCCTTGTCGCTGTGTTGTATGAAGCTTCCAAAGCAAAGGTGGAAACATCAACATGATGCAATGAATCAACATCTTCGAGAAGAGCAATTGGATCGTGAAGATTGTGATAGTTTGTGTTTCCTCTGTCCTCTTACCCTACGCTTGAATCTCGGGACGAGATTCTTGTTTAGTGGAGGTGAGTTGTCATAGCCCTAGAAATATCTTGTATTAGTGGCATCACTGAGCATTCATAGCATCATGTCTAAAATCAAATGAAACCTGAAATGGGGATGATCAAACCCTAGCACAAATAAAATTCAAATAGGTTAAACTTAAAAATAATTTCAATGAATCCAAAATGCCCTTAAAAATGTCCATTGTCTCTAATAAATTTTGGCCACTCCATATCAGGGAACAATACATTTTTCAAACCAAGTTTATCATTTTAAAATGAGAATAGTGCTATGAAATGAATTATTAAATCATTATAAATATGATAGATGCCCCAAAATTACAAAAATTTCTGGGAAAGTTTGAAATATTAAAAACAACCTCACTAGCAACCCTCTGGTGTTTTTGAGTTAGGATTAGAGCCCTAAATAAATTAAGAAACAAATGTCAGAAACTGAAACTGAAAAAAAAAGAAAACTTACTTGGTCCGTACTGTAGAAGAGGCCTAGCCCACCTTGCCTCTCTCTTCAACCTCTGCTAGTAGGCAGAGGGAGAGACACGGCACGGGGCCGGCCGTGCCACCTCCTGCCTCCTAGCCTGGGTGGAGGAGGGGATGAGGACTCGACAGTCATCCGCATCGAGCCCACCTCTCGCCCCTTATTTCTCCCCTCCCACTCGCTTGTGTGTTGCCATGGCCGAAGCCATCGCCGCCTCGCTGCCATTGCCCCCATAGCCACAGAGACCCCCTTGCCCTATCCCCGTGCCCAGAAGAAACCGGAGGAGCACCACCTCACCAAGCCAAGCAACCGGAGGAGCACCACGTCATCAGCGTTGACCCGTCTTCCCCGAGCTCGTCCGCCGGACACCGTCGCAAAATTTTCTCACTTCAAAGCTTCCCCAACCTCGCCATCGACTCTAGACGAACCCAAGTGAGCCTCTCTTCCTCTCCCCTCTCTTCCTGCCATCTCGTGCGCCCCTCGCTAGCAACCCCGTCGAAGACGAAGCTTCTCGCTGCCGGTGGCGATGTGGCTATGGCCACAGCCACCACAGCCTCCTCTCGAGCTTGTCATCATGCTCCGAGCGCTCCTAGGGAGCCGTAGGTCCCATTAGATGGGCTCCCCCGTGCCTTGGAGCCCTAGTGTCGTCGGACCCATGAAGGCGCTGTCGCGGTTATGCTTGTCGGCGAGCCCTCTGGCGTTCCCAGTCCCTCCCGTGGGTCCCACTGGATGCGCACGAGCCCTGGCACTCTTAGCGCTTTAGCCCGACGCCGCTAGTGCATTTCCGACACGTCACCACCGCACTGGATGGTCGACGGCGACCTCCCTCTGGTGTGCTGACGTGGCAAGCAATTAGTCCTCTAAGCACCCGCTAATTAACCTTTAGGGCCACTGATAGTGGGCCCTAGCCCGAGTCAAACCCCAGGTCAACTCAGGATTAATCCCTGAGCCACTTACTACTCGGTCCCACTTGTCGGTAACACTAGCCAAACCGAAGATACTAACCAGTGGGCTCCACTGGTCAGGTTTGACCTGGATCTATCCCTATTGACTGCTGACACAATGTTGACGCATTGATGACGCAGTAATTGATTTATGAATTTATTTTATTTGAGACAATGCTATAAATTCTAAAAAACATAAAAAATAATCTATAACTCGGATGAAAATAATTTATATATGAAAAATGATCAGAAAAATCCAATGAATCTGTTTATGCCATGATAATGCATGTATGAGCAAGTGAACAACACCAACTAGGGAAAATGGTGATTAGGACAACTTAACAAATAGGGTTGGTGTTGGAATTTAGTATATATTTGAGTTACACTCCATTTATCATGACTACCTATTCCACTAGGTCAATTGAATGCTTAACATGCCATATCATGCGTCATCTTTGTTGCACCACATTCAATGTTGTTCGGTTGTGTTTGTCGGTGGTTGTTCCCCCTCGGTAGACGATGGGTCCGACGTTGTGATCGTTGGCATTGATGAAGACTCATTGTTATCTTCAGAAGTGTCAGGAAAGAAACCCCTCCTTGAGCATCCCGATAATATCCTACTCTCTTGCTCCTGCTCTCTTATACTGCATTAGGACAATGACGATTGAACTGTTACATGTTCTCGGTAATTGAACCCATTCATCTGCATGACCTGTCTTTGCCATAGTAAATAGCTGAAACCACTTAGCATGAGTAGTACCTGCTTGAGCCTTGTTGTGCTTACTCATCCATGCTTGCTTACTGTGCCTTCTATGCTTAGAGTCGTGTCGTGTCAGGTCTGATACATCTGGGTGATGGATCGGAATGGCAGTATTCATGTCCTACCATGTGAGAGTTAAGTGTGTGAACACGATTTGGTAAAGGTAGTGATGAGAGGCCGTGTAGGAGTACATGGCAGGTTGTCTCATTGGGGCCATCTTTAAGAACTGAGTTCTCTGTTTGTGATCCAAGACAACTACTACCATACGTTGGGCCCTCAAATATGACCCCGCTCGACTTATTAATTGCCTAGATCTCTGTCCGGGAGTTGCAACTAGTTTCTGGTGTCTCTAGGAAAAGTGTTGGCGTCCGTACATAGCGCTGCCCGACGGGGTGGGTTGTGATGCGGTAGATGCAGAGTGGCACGGTGTACCAAGTGGCACCCGAACGGTGGGCTTGTGCACCCTGCGCACCTCATTTGAAGTCGTAGCGGAAACTTCGGCCAGACTTCCGTGCGTGTTCAGTCTCAAATAGGCGATAAACCTGGACTAGGGTCTGGTGTGATTGACGATTGTGGCCAACTCCCTCGCTGGGCTTCCACTTGAAGGTTGCCGAGGTGCCTCTTATGTGCACATGGCGATAAGTGGTTGGAGCATGTGTGAAGTACACCCCTGTAGGGTTATGAACCTATTTTAATAGTCGTGTCCTCGAATATGGACCACTTGGAGAACTTATGTGGTTCATAGACAACTTGAAATGGATACTTCTAAAATACGCAAGATAAGTGTGAGTGTTATGGATGGCCTTCTCGTAGGGAGACAGGTGTGGGTCCATAGTGGTGTATTGATTGGTGAATATGTGGACTCGTGTGCGCTATCCCACCTCAAAGATACTATTTGGTTGTTGTACAGGTTAGCCAAGAGTCAAAAATGGCTTGCTGCAACAAACCCCACAACCCCCTTCATTGATACTGATGCATATGTAGTTAGTTCTGATGTAAGTCTTGTTGGGTACCTTTGTACTCACATTTGCTTAAATTATGATTTTGCAGAGGGGACGTCAGTCTCATTAGTGATTCTTATGACGTGAAGTGAGATGTTGACCGGATTAGCTTAGGAATCCCGGACGAAGGTCTGGTTCCTTTGGTAGGGTCGTTCTAGCTTTTTAGGCTCCTCTAACCACTTTTAGCAGATGTCTGTACCCAGACATATTTCTACTTCCGCTTGTTGTTTGTATGACTTGAGTCTTGGGTCATGTGACGCCTGCTTGTAATACCACACTATGTTGGCTCTTATGAGTCTTTAATAAATACTTGAGTCTTAGAGTTATGTTGTGATGCCATGTTGTATCTATGCATATCGTGCGTATTGCGTGTATGTTTGAAATGCATAGGTACGTGCAGGATTCGACACCTAGTTGTGTTCCCTTAGTAGTACACTTTATGGGGAAATGCCTCTTGGTGCTTCCACCAAGCCATGGTAGCTTGCTACTGTTCCGGACACATTGATTGACCGTCATGTATCCTTCTTTGCTGTTGTCTCTGTCCCTTCGAGGAAATGTCTCGCAGTGTAATGGAGTCCCCGTAGCCTGCTACGACTCGTCTACATGCAGTGATGACATTTATGTCCACGGCATAATGGAATCCTTGTAGCTTGCTATTACTCGTCTACACACGCTAGAGATCAACACCTACATTGTTGGGTTACGTATGCATGTCCCTATATGGATGTGCCACTTGGATTCTACGACTAGTAGTCGACCCGGGTTCTCTATCATTTGAATGCTAGCGACACGTTCACATACCTGAGCCAAAAGACACAAACGGTCCAGACCCAGTTAAGGTGGCAGCCGTGGAGATGACCGTGCATGAGGCTACAAAGTGATGTGATGTGTTACAGGCTAGATTCTTATGGCTTAGGATCAGGGTCCTGACAACATCGGTGCTGGAGACGGTGTCTTCACCATTCGTCTCAGTGGTACTACCCTCCGGGTCGTCCACTACGAGCGCATACTGGTCCTCCGAAACCACCGTGCCATCTGCCCTCCGCTCGGGGACATATTCGTCCCATGTGGCGAAGGACGCAAGGTCGCTTGCTCACACGGCCAGCACATCGGCCACCGCCTCTAGATCCGCGTCCATACCAGCACGCTGGGCCGTGAGCAGACTTAGGTCCAGCTCGAGGTATCGTGACCTCACGATGCAAAGGGCCATGCCGGCACCGGCGCGCACCGTGGATGTCCTCCGGGCATTCACTCGCGCAGTCCTGAACTCTAGCAACCTCGACAGCCGGCTCATGGAGGTCGGCTCCAACACGCCCGGGCAGAAGGTATGGACCAGCGCCTCGCCGGCCGCCTGGAGCCGCTTTAGGGCCTGCACCACCTCCTACAGCCTCATCCTGGCGGCGATCCCCACCTTGTCGAAGGTCCATGGGGCAAGCCGCGCAACGGCGACCCCCTGCACCCGCTGATGCTCACGATGGACTGCCAAGGATGCCTCCCCGGCCTCTTGTGTACCAGGGAAGAGCCCGAAGAAGAGAAGAAGACGAGGGATGAACGAAGAAGCAAACCAAAAACCTGGAAGGAACACGCAGAAAGGACGAGACGACAAGGACTTACCGCACAACATTTGGTCCACTCTGTGCCCCTTCTCCTACAGCTCTGACTCCCTGGCTGACCACTCCTAGAGCCGGCGCTCATGCTCACCCCACGCCACCTACACCTCGTTGGCCGCCTTTGCCGGTGCGACATCCTTGGTCTCGAGCTCCTGGTGGAGGACCTCCTCCCGCTCCTCCGCCTGCTGACAAAGAGTCATCTTGCGGTCCACCAGATCCTGGCGGTGGGCCTTCTCACGCTCGGCCGCCTCCACCTGTACCTGGATCACCTCCGGGCGAAGTCGCTCGCACTCCGTGATTAGGAGATTCCGCTAGTCGCGAAGATCCATGACCTGGCGATGAAGGTCGACCGCCTCGGCATTGGTATCTACCAGGGCAAAGAGGCCTCTGTTGGAAGAAAGGATAAGAAAGGAGGTTGGGCCCGCCTCAGCGGCAGCCGACTCTAATCCAGGGGGCTACACCCCCGCCCTAAAAAGTTGCAAGGGTCTCTCCTTGCAGGTCCTTGGAAAAGCAGGCCAGCCGGCCCTTGGCCGCCCTGTACATGCTTAGTAGGGAGTTGTACGCGGGTACCCATCGGTCATGCGCCGCCTGCAAGCAACAAAGATACGATGCAACATTAGAGTCGACCTGCCTACGCCCCAACCGGCTCGAGTCTCGGGGGCTGCACCCAGTGGGTGCGCTAGCGCGCCCCTAGTGGAGAAAATGCCAAAAACAAGAAAATAAAGAAAAGGTAGAAGCTTATTGTAATGGTCCGCTCTAGCTGCACTAGCCGGTCATTGGCGTCCCGGGCATCCTGCGTCGTCTGGGCACGGCAGGCGGCAAACGCCTCGATAGCAACGGACACCGCGGCCCCAAGGGCACTTGGTGGGTCCCCAGCGGCCGGGTGGCTAGCTGTAGCCCAGTTCTGTTGTGACCGGCCCCCATCTGTGGGGCCCCTTTGTCTGAGGTCACCATGGGACCTGATCCCCCTGGCACAATTGCGTGAGGGGCCCCATACGAGGAGCCCGATCAGCCCGACCATTCGGGCACCATGACCTCCCTCCTCGGCACTTCTCCTCCAGTTGCTCCTTCCCGGCTCGTCCCTGGCACTGGTGTTCCCGGAGCCGGCTCATCCGGAGTCGGCATTTCTAGGTCCGGAGTCTTCGGAGGTGGCCCCTATGGAGCCAGTGCCTCCGGGGTCGAAGCTTCAACTTCCGGGGGTCCCTCTGCCCTTGGCGGCACATCATCTGCCCCTGACAAACCAGCGGTGAGACCCGTCTCTTTTCTCCCACCGGTGCGGGCCGTGTCAGTGTCGGCCGCCGCGTGCGTATCCTCCGCGGCCTTCGTGTCCGCTTCCGTCCATCGCGCGGGGTCATCGTGGTCCTTGGACCGCCTCTCCCGGCCGTGGGGGAAGGGCTCCTACGACTAGCCTGCCGCTTCCCCGCCGGCTCATCCTGATGACGTTTGCTTCTTTGCCGCCTCCTCCCATAGGCGGCGCCCCTCGGTGCGCATCTCCTGCTGGACCACCTCCAGGTCGTGCCACGCTTCACGCTCCACTCCTCGGCGGTGCTCGGCGGCGCCGTCCCCGCTGTGTCGTTTGCCGGGGTCCTTCCCAAGGCGCGCCCCTCCCTTATCGAGTGGAATAAGAAGGGGAGGGGTGGAGAAAAAACAAAGGAGCAAGATGGTTGGGAGCGAAGCTTACCCAACGACAACGGGGACCGCCCTCCTTGCGGGTCCCATTGGGGCCACCCGCGTCTTATTCCCACCGCCTCCGCGGCTGCTGCCTAGCTGCTCGGCGGCCACCCGCTTGAGCAACGGCCTGGCGCCAACAACCTGTTTCCCCTTGTCGCCTGCTGCCGCGTCGTCCCGGCCGGGTTCGTGGCCGGCGCAGCGAAGGCTCCTCCTCTGTGCCGTGACATCATCCTCTGTGGCCTCAGTGTCCTCTGGAGGCTCTACATCGCGCCACTCCTCCGATTCAGCATTGTCTTCACTTCAATCCTACAAATACGACCGGAGAGGGAACTCACACATCGACTCGGACGACTCCGTCTCTGTCTTTGCGTTGCCGGCTTCGGATGCGCCGACTTGCTCTGAGTCTGCCGGCTCCACGTCATCAACATCCTCAACCTCGTCGGGGTCCGAATCCACCACGTCGGCAGCCGGCTCCCCGTAGTTCTGGAGCTGCGGGAAAACCTGCAGGCATAAGAGTTTTCTCTCAATGTCAAAACGAGGCAACGCCTCCGAAGAAGAAAGGAAGGGTGAGACGACTAGTCACTTACCGGCGGTGCTGGGTGGCTCCGGCTGTACGGGGTCTTCCCCCATTGTTAGCCCCTTTGTTCAACTTCTCCATCAAGATGGCGTTCACCCTTCTCGCTACCTGGACCGGCTTCAGCTCCTTGGTGGAGAGCCGGCAGGGGTCGTGTCGCCCCCCATCTGGTAGATAAGGTGTGGCCGGCTCTGCAGCGGCTGCACCCGGAGCGCCACCATTGTGGCAAGCTAATTGGAAGCCTTCAGCCCTTCCGACCCGGTCATCACCTATAGACGCTCGCAGAGCCGGTCTGCCGTCTCGGGGGCCTAGGGCAGAGCCGTCCGCCAATTCAGCATCACCGCCGGGGGCTAGTTGATGAAGTCGGGGAGGTTGATGTAGTCCTCCTACGGCTTCACGTTCTTCACGTAGAAGAACCCCTGTTGCCAGTTCTTCACCGAGTCCTATAGCGGGAGTTTCGGGAAACTGGCCCCATGGCAGATGTGGATCATGGTGCGCCCGCAGGTAGTCATGACCTTCTCCTCTGTCGTCGGGTCCTTCACCGTCTTCCGTTTGAGGAAGAAGAGACGGAACCAGAGGTTGAGCCTCGGCTCCACTCCCAAAAACCACTCGTAGAGGGTGACGGAGGCCTCCAACTACAAGACGGAGTTGGCAACGAGATGGTGTGGCTGCAGGCCGAACCGCGTCAGGAATCGTTGGAAAAATGTACTCGCCAGCAGCCAGAGCCCGCGAAGGAAGTGCTCAGCAAAGATGACCACCTCGCCATTCTGCGAGGCCAGGGAGTTCTCCGGCCCAGTGACGCGCACCCCTATGTGCTCCGCCGACAGGAGCTTGCGGAGGTGCTCGATGAACTGTTCGTCGATGTCGCTAATGTCCCATGCTCCTTTGCTCTCCATGGCTTCCCGAGAGGCTCCGGGCGCAGCGGCGGGCACAGGAGCTCAACGGCGATGGGAGTTCTTGGCGGCATCGACGATGGCGCGATGAGGAGTGCAGGCATCGCTCTCTTACTCTCTTTCTCTCGAAGTGGGAGGAGGAGGGTGACAGGAGCGATGCGACGGGGGTGGGGGCTGATTCATTACGCACGACCCTCATGATCCCCGCCGCACGCGGGATGGAAGTTATTATGCTCGGGAATACCAACCGACGGCCCGAGCCGCAGAAGATCCGCGCGTGCGGGCTAAAGCCGTGGCCATGGCGGGCCCCGCCCCATGGCCCGGTCTTGTCCACCGTGCCTCCTGTGAGACCGCAGCTCGTTATGACTTCCATGTGGCATGGCCACTTCGCCCGACGAAGCGCCTAGGGCGGCACATGAAGCGTTTGCTGGCTATGTAGTCGGCCGTCGTCCGCGCATGACGTCCGGCTCCTGAGGCATGCCAAGGTACTGAAGCAATCTTCAATTCGGCGAGGTCCTCCATGGATCGGCGACGGGCATCCCCTTCTTCGGAGACTACTATCGGGGGGTAACCTCGGGGTAACCAAAAGCGACCCACAACTCCAACTCTCTAAAACAACTAGAGGGCAAGCCGCCTCCTCCTATAGTCCGGCTGCACCCTCCCGGCATGCCCTCCCTGCTGGGCCTAGTCGGCTACGCTCGTCCGGCTACGACAAGCCTGTCGACTCTGGGCGGGGACCCCTGGTGCCCTAGCCGGCACGCATTGTATGCCACGGCCAGGGCGAGCATGGAAATAGTGCCCCATCCCATCGGGGGTCCACGCCCGTATGGCCACAGTAAAGGCAACAATGCCTCTGACTCCGGCTGACCGTGACCAGGCCTCCAATAGTGTCGGTACGCCTCCAACCACTCCCTTACCTACCCCGACATGGCTATAGTGTAGTCGGTCGTACCACTGACCCCAGCCATCTACCGCAAGACGACGCCATGGAGGACGACCCATGCTGTGAAGCAACCAACGCTAGGACCAACCAAGCGGGCCCCTCTGGCCCTCGATGGGACCGCGCTGCCGGCGAAACCTACCAATGATGGGACCCTACAGTCGGGGGCCCTCCCGCCGCCTTCTATTCATATTGTAATCTGGGGGGTTGGACTATGAAACCCCTGGGGGCCCACAAGCTAGGGGGCGCGCCCTGGTGGCTTGTGGCCTCCTCGGGACTCCTCTTTGATATCTTTTTGCTCTAGTATTTTTTATATTTTAAAAAAATATTCTCCGTAAATTTTCAACCCATTCCGAGAACTTTTATTTCTGCACAAAAAACGACACCATGGTAGTTCTGGTGAAAACAGCGGCGGTCTGGGTTAGTTCTTATAAAATCATACCAAAATCATATAGAATTATTGTAAACATGGCATGAAGACTTCATAAATTATAGATACGTTGGAGACGTATCACCTATCTACCCCCTCCACCAATAAATATAGAGGGAGAGGGAGGACATCAACACCCTAAGGCATAGGTGCAGCCCTCTCTCTCCCTAGATTTGCTTCTTCACCGAAAACACATCTACGACAGCGCTTGGCCAAGCCCTGCTAAGATTGCTCCACCAACACCCCCACCACGACGTCGTGCTGCCGGAGAACTCATCTACCTCTCCGCACTTGCTTGCCGGATCAACAAGGCAGAGATGTCATCGAGCTGTACATGTGATGAACGCGGAGGTGTCGTCTGTTCGTCGTTAGATCAGAACGGATTGTGATCGGATCGCAGGACGGATTGAGATTTGGATCGCGAATACGTTCGACTACATCAACTGCGTTAATTAACGCTTCCCGCTTAGCGATATACAAGGGTAAGTAGATCCACTCTCCCTATCGTAGTTGTTGATCTCCGTAGATAGATCTTGGGTGTTTGCAGGAAATTGTTTGTTTCCCATGCAATGTTCCCCAACACTTTACCACTACTATCTATCTTAGTTTGATCCTTAGTTTTTAGTGATTTATAGAAATAAAATTCAGATTTTCTTTGCTTAGAGTTTTCGCTTTGAGATCTATCTATCCTTGTAGTCATGTGTGAGATTTATATAATAAAGAGTAGTTGAGCTTGTGTGCTTTACTTTGATGAATGCATCAACATAGCATGGAAATAAAAGAAATATAAAAATATCATATGCTTATCTCATGAGGAGTAATGACTTCACATAAGAAAAGGTATAAGTAATAAAAGATGTTGAGAACTAGCAAACATAGCATTAGTATTTGATATACTCTATGCAAGATTATAGTAGAGAAGAGGAGATTCACATATATATACACTATCTTGGGCACATTTTATGATTATGAGCCCCCATTAAATATTATATAATAATCAAGTGTTGATATTGGACATGGAACACAACATAATGATCATGATTGTTTACATTTGCATAGATGTTATATTGTCATGGATCCTTTAACATGTGATGCTTGCTTTGGATCTTTTCCTAGCCTAAATTTTCTACACCAAGTAGATATGCTACTTGTGCATCTATAATCTGTTAAACCCAATTTCTTCCCGTGATAGTCCACCATATCTACCTATGGATTGAAGATCCTTCAAGTAAGTTGTCATCGGTGCATACAACAAGATAATTTGCTTCTAAATATGTATGATCTTTTATTGTAAGGGAAAATAAGCTTGGTACGATCTTGTGATATCGAAGAAGAAAAGCGACATAGTGCATAATAAAGTTCACTATCACAAGGGGCAATACAAAGTGAAGTTCCCTTATATTAAGAGTTTGCAAATTCTAAACAAATAAAAACACATGACAACATCTGCTTCCCTTTGCAAAGGGCCTATCTTCTATGTTTTTACAAGACATTATTTTCCTGGAAGGGTCAATAATAGTTACCCTTGTTCCTACCTATCAAATCTTTATAGAAAAACCTTATGTGTTGAGGAAAGATCCAGAAAAATATATCTAGCTGAATGTAGGCGATCATCATTCATTATTTTTGATATTATCCTTGAGGTAAATAAGTTGGGTGTCCAAGATAATGGAACCCGCATCCTCCTATGTGTCCAATGGAAACATTAGCTCCAAAATATGCAATGTGCGTCAACAATAATAAAAGGCAACATGATAGTTGAATATGTGAACTTGCTAGAAATAAAATGCTATTACATAGACTCTTCTCTTGAATATGAAAGATTAGGATTATCTCAATGACTAATGGCACTGTTTGTCGGTCTTTGATACTTGTGATCTGCGCTGAGTTTTCCATGAAGCAGAACGGTTTATTGCAGGACAATGTGGGTAAGTATTTCCCTCAGTTATGAAACCAAGGTTCATCGAACCAATAGGGATACCAATCCTCAACTATCTTCAGCGGATGCACGCAAAAGAGCTAAAAACTTGCACCCAATGCTGGCAAGAGCGTTGTCAATCCCCTTGGTCTCGTTATTTGCAAGCAAGTGCATTGTGTAGATAATTGTAGATAACTTCAAAATGCAAAATAAAATAAAAGCAAATAAATGGAAGCAAGGTAATAGCAGCGTCTGTAATTATATATAAGTGAATAGACCCCAGGGCTTCAGTGTTCTCTAGTGGCATCTCACATGCAATTATCACGGTAATGATATTGTGTATATATGCATCATGTCCATAAGCAAATAGGCCGACTCCTACCTGCAACTATTTCTATTATTCCACTCATCGACCACTATCTAGCATGCATCTAGAGTATTAAGTAAAACATAGTAACAATTGGAGAACGATGACATGATGTCGACAAAGTGAAAGAACATTGGTTCCCTTGGTGGTTTTGGTAATTAATAACAACACATTTGTCATTGAACTAATGTTTCCACTAAGAATGTTTTAGGAAAAGTTTAATGATGGGTTGGTAAATGGATTGTGGAATATCCCAAGATGCAAGGAAATAGATTGGCAAAGCTTCAACTAAAGGACTCTACATTTTACCTTTTGTGAGAAACCACTTTGAGTCCATAGGAGAGCCAATACTATTAAAAGGGTGCCAGGTTTTGTTAGTGAACAAAATGCTCATACATGCACAAGTGATAGTCACCACATACACCTACAAGCTCTTCCACAAAAGTTTGTCCAAAGCCAAATATCCAAAATCGGTGCAACCAACACTTACCACTCGGTGGCACCGATTTTCAACCTCAGACAGACTCAGCCAAACCCTAGCTTTTCGGTGCAACCGATTCCAATTTGGTGCCACCGAGTTTGGGTTGCCAACTTCGTGTTACGCAAGTTTACAAAATTAGTCCCATCAAGTTTTTTGAAGAGGCGTCACCGAGATTCCCAATCTCACCATTGGCCACCTTATCGGTGCAACCGAGTTTTCTATATCGATCTCACCGAGATTCAAAAGTTGCTACCTTTGAGGCAACTCGGTACAACCGAGATTTACACATTGGTTCCACCGAGTCTAACTTATTAGGTGTAACAGTTGGTTTTTTGGAGATGCCTATATATACCCCTCCACCACCACTCACTCGCAACAGAAGCACTAAGAATAGTTCCCCACTCATACATACTGATTTTCTGAGAGAGAGCCACCTACTCATGTGTTGATATCATGCCATTCCATACCTACCATATGAATCTTGATCTCTAGCCTCCCGAAGGTACTTTCCACTCAATCAACCTATTCCATCAAGCCAAATCTGTGAGAGAATGATTGTGTGTTTAGAAGTGTATCATCTTGAAGCACAAGAGCAAGGAGTTCATCGACATTATCGAGACTATTACCTTTTGGAGGGTGGTGCCTCCAATATTGGTTAGGTGTCGCTTGGGAGCCTCCTACTTCATGTTCTGGAGTGAACCAAGAAGTTTGTAAGGGCAAGGAGATCGCCTACTTCGTGAAGATCTACCCCGAGTTAGGCTAGTCCTCCGTGGATGTAGGCCATCATCGTATAGTGAAGGTTGCTTCTTCGTGGAACCCTCCGTGGGTAGAGCCCTCCGTGGACTCTCATGACCGTTAACCTCCGTGGGTTGAAGAATCCGTAAACGTGGATGTACGATAGCACCACCTATCGAAACCACGGGAAAAATCATCGTGTCACCAATTGTGTTTGATCTTCCTACCCTTTCTGTACTTACATGCTTTTCTTTACGTTCCGCCACAATACTCGTATACATGCATGTGTAGGGTGTACTTAAAATACTATGAATGCTAAAATCTACCAAGACATAAAATTGGAAAAAAGTAGATTTTTATTTGGTCATGTAGTCTAATCACCCCCCCTCTCGCACTACTTTCAATCCTACAAGTGGTGTCAGAGCATTGGTCTCCATTGCATTGGTCTCACAACCTAGGAGAGTATGGAGTCTCATGAGGGAAATTATCACCATAGAGGTCCATACATTGATGGCACTAATTTTGCTAGTTGGAAGCACAAAATGAAAATGCATTTTCTTGGTCATAATCCTGCCGTTTGAGCTGTTGTTTGTGTTGGAAAGCAAGGTGAATTCTTTGTATAAGGAAGGGAACTGGATTGCGAAGCGACTGCGGATGAATTGAAGATGTTGCAACTCAATGCTCAAGCACGTGACATTCTCTTCAACTGCTTATGCCCCGAAGAATTCAAGAAAATCAACTGTCTTGAGAAGGCAAAAGAGATTTGGGATACTTTGGTTGATATGCATGAAGGTACCGAGTCTGTGAGAGAATCCAAGTTGGATGTTCTTCAAAGTCAGGTTGACAAGTTCAAGATTAAGGATGGTGAAGGAGTTGCTGAGATGTACTCTAGGCTAGCTCTCATCACCAATGAGATTGCCAGCTTAGGAAGCAAAGAAATGACCAAAAAATTCTTCATCAAGAAGATACTTCGATCTTTGGATGATCGACATGACACCATATGCACATTGATCCAAATGATGCCCAACTACAAAGATCTCAAGCCAACGGAAGTGATGGGTAGGATTGTTGCTCATGAGATGACACTCAAAGACAAGGAATAAATTCACCACAAGTCTAGCAGTGCTTACAAAGCCACAAGTGATGCTCCCTCTACCTCAAGCGACAACCTTTTCACAAATGAAGAGATAAGCCTCATGGTCAAGAAATTCAACAAGTTTTACAAGAATAGAAGCAAAGATCGAAGCTCCAACTCAAGATATGAAGAGAAGTGTTCTTCAAGTTGTGACCGAAACTACTACAATTGTGGAAAGCCTGGACACTAATCCAATGAGTGCACGGCTCCTTACAAAAGGAAAGAAGAGTCACCAAGAAGATGAAGCTCAAGAGACGACTCACCACAAAGAGAGAGAAGGAGTAGGGATGATCGTTATGAACGAAGACCCTCAAGGTGAAGTAGGGACTCGGAGAAGAAGGACGAGCACACCAAGAGCTACTCAAAAAGAAGACATCAAGATCATATTGGTGAATGGGTTTCCGGCTCCAAATCCGACAACCACTCTGAGAGACGCTATAACTCCAACTCTGACTGTAGTCAAGATGAAGGTGTTGACGAACTTGCACTAGTGACAACCGACTCCTATGGCATATTTGATTCACCAAATGAAGGGAGTGGATGTTGCTTCATGGCTAAAGGCCCCAAGGTATCACACCCCGAGTGTCTTGATTTCACAAGTGATGAAGATGACTTGTTAATCGAAGATGACTTGCTATTAGACAAATCTAGTAATGTTAGTCAAAATGAACTTGCTAGTACTCACTCTAGTCTAGATAAGTCATGCGCTAACGATAAGTTCGAAATAGAATGACTAAATCAAGAACTAAACACTCTTAAGTTAGCTCAGAAGTCTACTCTACAAGATCATAGAGAGCTTCAAAGCACACATGAGAAGCTCCGATTCGAGAAGCTCAATTTAGAGCAAGAACATGAGTTCCTTAAAGCTATCAATGACGATCTTCGAAAGAAGACTTCCTATTATCTAGCCAAACGACTTCCCTTGTCTACATTCATGCCACAAGTTAAGTCTAATCAAGCTAGTAACAAAGGAAAGAAAGGTTCTCCACCTAGTAGTAATAAAAATGATAAATCCAATGATATTGCTTATACTAGTTCTCTTGATCCCACTAACTCTTCTCTTAGCCAAGTTACACTTTAGCAAGAAAATGAACTTTTGGAAGGGATTATAGAGAAAGGTATCTACAAGAGTATTGAAGGGTCCAAACAATTTAGGATATTGTATGCAAGCATGGAGGACACCGGACTAATCGTGGTGTTGGCTACTTCAACGCTAATGGATTTGAATGGGAAGAAGTTCAATACCCCAATCCCAAGTTTGTTCCTCAAAAGGAGAAGTATGAACATACTCTCCCCAAGGGGAAAAATCTCAAGATGACCTTCCACCACAAGACCCCAAGCTCAAGGACAAGAACAAGCTTCAAGAGGACATTGACTCATATGAAGATGAATCCCGAGCTTTGGTGAAGTGGGCACCCAAGGCTACTACAAGCTCACCTTATACAAGTGCTACTTCAACACCAAGGATCCTCATAAACTTGATGTGGGTCCCCAAGAAGAACTAGAGAAGTTCTTGAGGGGTGACTCTGCCAATGAATTCACTCATATTCATTATTGGCAAGAACTAGTTGCAATCAACATCAACATCATGCAATAGTTCAAGGAGTCACACATTCCCTCAAAGGTAAGGAAGGGACAAGGTAATCAACAAATCAATGGACATCATCAAATATGCTTTGCACTCCATGTCCATAGATATCCTTGTATTTGTGTCTTGTGTGTTGGGACTAACCCATGTAGGTGAGAAGAGTAATAAAACAACAAGGATGCTCCCAACTCTTGGTGATCTTCATCAACTTTGGGCATCCACCACTACTACACCTACATGAAGTCTTCATCGACAAAACCCAAGGTTAGTTTCTCCCTCCTCTAGGTGGATGTCATGTCAAGGGGGAGCTTTACTCTAAGACTTCACTCATAGCATCTCATAGTATGTGACAACATTAAATGCTTTATGTAAAACTGGTAACCCCACTTGTGCTTAAACCATGAGTATGACCTATGATCAAGTATTCTTACTTGGCTCCTAAGTCAATATACTCATATATAGATGACTCCATCATCACCAAAGTGCTTGTTAGATGCTAATGTGTTTGTGCATTTTCGCCATGTTTTCATTTGACATCTTATTGTGTCAGCATGTTGGTCTGCATTTATTTACTCATTCGAGGATATCCAGTTGTTGCTATTTGGCTTTTTATTTTTCTTTTGCCAATTGGATGTACAAGAAAGCCTAAGACCACTCCTCTAGCTATCTATGCTTTCTCACCTTATATTGTATTCATACTGCATCACAAAATTTGAACAAGTACTTTTCAATATTTTGTGTGAGGAGCACTCGGAGTTCGGTATAGACAAAGGACTGACCATTAAAACCTCCCAAATGCATCTCGGTGGAACCAACTCAAAAATCCCGATCTCACCGAATTCCTAGGGTTGATATGGTTCTTCAATAACGATACTATCGATTCCACATTCTCGGTTACACCAAGTTTCCCTGTCAGCTGACAGAAGAGAAACTCGGTGACACCAAAAATTTAGAATCGATGTCGTTGACAGTGATGGGTACATATGATCTGGACCCCGACGCTTTGAAAATCACTCTTCAAACGTTGCTCCTCAGAACCATAACTACCGAAGAAGGACCCCTGGTCATCGCCCTTGTCTCCCCACGCCCCTCCGTCATTGGGACCTTTGCCATCGACAGGAATCTTTGCCGCCATCCACGTCATAGCGGATCCATCACTGAGCTAGGTATGGATTCGACTCTTCTTGTGATCCTCGTCCAATTCTTGCACAATGAAGATTGATTTATCTATAAGCCCCTTTTTGCACATCGTCCTATCCACCCCAAAACTCCATAGTATAATGAACGATCTAATTTCTAGGGTTTGCCTTCTGCCCGATGAAACTCGGTGGAACTGAAGTGAACGAATCGGTGTCACCGATTTGTAATTTGTGCTGCTGAGAACTTTCTCGGTGAAACCGAGTACTTCTTTTAGGTCTCACCGAAAGGAGTGCCAAGTTTCGGCTAATGAAAAAGTCAGTCTCGGTAGTACCGATTTTGTTGCTTCGGCTATACCGATTTTCATGTGACAGAATGTAAACATTGGAAATTCTTAGTTCAAACTTTCAAAATGCAGATGAACATTTTGTGATGACTTATCCTATTCCACTCTTCTCAACTCTATTTACACGGTCAGACATGTCAAATGCTGAAGATAGCCAGAATCTACAGCAGCAAAATGTTGATATGAGTTTAGGCACTAGTCCTTAGTCCAGACCTTCCTCAGGTCCAGGCACTCTTAGTCCTCATGGGTTGCCTAAAGCTGCAACAAGGACAAGGAAGAGACTCAATTTATATGAAGAAGATTCTGATTTTGTGCCAGAGGAGGTTCTTGCTAAGAAGCAAGAGAAGGCTGCAAAGAAGTCTGCTAATGAGGCTACCTCATCTAGGAGGGTAGTTAGCAAAGTTTTTGCACCTCCAGAGACTTTCAGAGAACATGAGAGTGCTAGGGCTACTATGTCTGTTGAGATCCCTAAGAAATCTTTGCCTATGAAGGCAGGAGAGAAGAAGACAGTCAGGAAGAGGATCATTCGTGTTATTGGCAGGCCTACCTTTATGTTTGAGGATCCAGAGGAGGCTGCTGGTGCTGCTGAGGAGGAGGAGGGGGAGGAGGAGGAGGAACCTGTTGTCAAGGCCCCTCCCAAGAAGAAGCAAAAGAAGCTTATGGGAGATGCTATGCCTAAGCCTAGTCCCTCCAAGATCACCAAGGCTGCATCCAAGAAGATTGCTGCAGGGATGTTCAAGTGGACTACAAGAGATATTCCTGCTGTTGAGAAGAACAAGACATCTACTTTCAAAGAAGCAGATGATGATGAAGCTATGTCAGTTTTGATGAAGCTTAGACCTCACCTTCCTGAAAAACTATTGTGGACTACAGGTTCTATACCAAGGAGCAACAAGACTTCTATGAGACCATCTTAGTTGATAAGAGTCCTGCAGTCAGTGACATGAGATATGTTGACTAGAAGTATATCAAGGCAAATGAGGACTATTTACCATGTGTGCAAGACAACTTCCACTACATTGGCCTATCAAGGCAGAGAGTTTACTGCTTGGAATGATGAGATGATCATGCAGTTCTACTCCACTACTCACTTCTATGGAGATGGCAGGATAGTATGGATGATTGAAGGAGCAAGATACGGATCTACAGTTGATTAGTGCGCTACCATCTTAGGAGTCCTAGAGGTTGAGGATAGTTACTTGGATGTATACTCTACATCCAAGAAAAGCCACAATGCTATGAAGGATATGTACACTGCTATACTAGCTGGTAACTTGCAATCACATAAGTTAGGATCCATTTACTACCTCCAGGCAAGCCTCCGTACCATGAACACTATCTTGAGGCATACCTTGATGCCTAAGTCTAGAGATGAGAAGATGATTCGTGGATACTCCAACAACATTATCCATCTGGACAGTCACACCAGGATTCGAGTGATGGAGTTGATAGTTCAGACTATGAAGAGGGTTGCTGCTGACCAGAAGCGCTCATGCTACTATGCACCCTACATTCAGATGCTTATATCTCCAAACTTGAGAAGCACATCTTTGTGCTGGATAGACCCCACTTGCCACTTCAGCCAGATTTCAAGGACAACGTTGTGGTGATGGACCCATACAATCCCACATCAGCTGCAGCTCAGGCAGAGGCAGAGGCAGAGGCAGAGGCAGCTCAAGCCACTAGTGCTTAGGTCCCCAGATCCATGAACGAGAAGATGGATCTCTTGATCTCAGCCATTATGGACACGATGAAGGACATCAAAACCATTATGGATAGCCAGGAGAGCCTTGTGAACATATTTGAACATAGAGTGAAAACTCTCAATGACCAGGTAGATGGGATAACTAAGATAGTCAATGAGCTTAAGAAGGAAGTTGATGAAGCTCCTATCTGTCGCACCTCTTCAGAATCTGAGTCTTCTGACGATGATGAGGATAGTACACCTATCAGGACGACTGCCCAGTTCACGACTAAGGCCGGGACACCTACAGTGCCAGCTCCAGAGACGAGACCTTCATCTTCTGCTCCAGCTAAAGTGACATCAGCTCCATCAGCACCTTCAATGCCTCTAGTTTCTACTCCAACTCCATCCAAGACATCAATAGAAGTCTTCACCAACACAGTTCTCTTGACTCCGACATCGACTATCGGAGGAGATCAGCCACAGAAGAACGATTATCTATATCTCTCCGAGCGTTTTGGTAACTTGTTCCCAAAGGGGGAGAAGTTGTATAGAGACCTTTAGGCTTCGAGTGAGAGAGCGTCTGTTTTTTATTGCTATTTTACAAAACAATTGGTCTTTTGGTTTGGATGTGAGATACATTTGTCTATTTGATCATACGATTTAATGTGTGTTGCTACTATTTCCTATCTTTTGATGGTTATGTGTTGATCATTCACTTTGCTTGATGCGTTGTACTATGGTGTTAAATTTTATTACTCTCACACACCACCAAGATGTATGTGTCATGGAAGAAGTGCCCCATGTACCTAATCAATTGTGCATTTGCATTCAAACACAAAATAAAAAATAATGCATAAATTTAGGGGGACCTCTTACTTATCACATACTTCTCAAAGCGACGATTATATTCATTGATTATATCATATGTCGAAGGTTTGATCTATATCTTGTCATCAATTACCAAAAAGGGGGAGATTTAAATCACATTTGCTCCCTTGGTGGTTTTGGTAATTAATAACAACATATATGTCATTGAACTAATGTTTCCACTAAGCATGTTTCAGGAAAAGTTCAATGATGGGTTGGCAAAAAGATTGGGGAATACACCAAGATGCAAGGAAATATATTGGCTAAGCTTCAAGGAAAAGACTCTAAATTTTAGCTTTTGTGAGAAATCACTTTGAGTCCATAGTTAAGCCAGTACTATTAAAAGGTGTTGGGGAACGTTGCATGGGAAACAAAAAAATTCCTACGCACACGCAAGATCTATCCATGGTGATGAGCATCTACGAGAGGGAGAGTGGATCTACGTACCCTTGTAGATCGCGAAGCGGGAAGCATTAAGAAACGCGGTTGGTGTAGTCGAACGTCTTCGCGACCCAAATCGCCGAGCGTCCCGCGATCCAATCACGATCCGACCCGATCAAGCACCAAACGGACGACACCTCCGCATTCAGCACACGTACAGCTTGATGACGATCTCTGCCTTCTTGATCCAGCAAGAGGGAGCGGAGAGGTAGATGAGTTCTCCGGCAGCTTGACAGCACTGCGGCGATGGTGGTGGAGCAATTCCGGCAGGGCTTCGCCTAAGCACTACAGAAAACCGATCTAGAGGAGAAACTATGCACTAGAGGAACAGGTAGCACGTGGCTAAAAATCGAGTGCCAAAAACCCTAAAACCTCTAGTATATATAAGAGGAAGAGAGGAGGAGGCTTGTCCCAAGGGCCAAGCCATCTAAGCTTCGGCCGAACCAAGGAGGAGAGGTGGAATCCTCCTCCAATCCTAGTAGGACTAGGACTCCTCCTTATTTTGGTCTTTTTGCCTTTTTCCACCTTTTTCTCTTTAGGCTTTTCTTCCCAGCCGCATGGGCCTTATGTGGGACTTCCACCAGCCCACTAAGGTCTGGTATTCACTCTCCCACAGCCCATGTAGCCTCTTGGGTCGAAATACCCCTCCCCGTGGTCTCCCGGTACACTACCGGCACTCCCGGTACACTACCGATGAGCCCAAAACTTTTCCGGTGACCAAAATAGGACTTCCTATATATCAATATTTACCTCCGGACCATTCCAGAGCTCTGCGTGCCATCCGGGATCTCATCCGGGAGTCCGAACAACCTTCACTTATCACCATGCATAACTCTATACTACCGAAACGTCACCAAACCTTAAGTGTGCAGACCCTACGGTTTCGAGAACTATGTAGACATGACCGAGACACCTCTACGGTCAATAACCAATAGCGGGACCTAGATGCCCATATTGGTTCCTACAAATTCTACGAAGATCTTTATCGATCGAACCTCTATGTCAAGGATTTAGTTAATCCCGTATGATGTTCCCTTTGTTCTTCGGTATGTTACTTGCCCGAGATTCGATTGTCGGTATCTCCATACCTAGTTCAACCTTGTTACCGGCAAGTCTCTTTACTCGTTCTGTAATACAAGACCCCGTGACTAACACATAGTCACATTGCTTGCAATGCTTATTGTGACGTTGTATTACCGAGTGGGCCCTGAGATACCTCTCCTTCACACGGAATAACAAATCCAAGTCTTGATCCATGCCAACTCAACAGACACCCTCGGAGATACCTTTAGAGCACCTTTATAGTCACCCAGTTATGGTGTGGCATTTGATACACACAAGGCACTCTTTCGGTGTCCGTGAGTTACATGATCTCATGGTCATAGGAACATATACTTGACATGCAGAAAACAGTAGCAATAAACTGACACGATCATATGCTACGTTTGTAGTTTGGGTCTTGTCCATGACATCATTCTCCTAATGATGTGATCCCATTATCAAATGACATCACATGTCAATGGCTAGGAAACCTTGACCATCTTTGATCAATGAGCTAGTTCACTGGAGGCATACTAGGGACAAAGTGTTGTCTATTTATCCACACATGCAATGTGTTTCCTATCAATACAATTATAGCATGGACAATAAAGGATTATCATGAACAAGAAAATATAATAATAAACACTTTATTTATTGCCTCTAGGGCATATTTCCAACAGTCTCCCACTTGCACTAGAGTCAATAATCTAGTTCACATCACTATTTGATTTACATTGTAATGAATCGAACACCCATGCAGTTCTGGTGTTGATCATCTTTAACCCTTGGAGGAGGTTTAGTTTGGGTCTTGTCCATCACATCATTCTCCTAAGGATGTGATCCTATTATCAAATGACATCACATGTCAATGGCTAGGAAACCTTGACCATCTTTGATCAATGAGCTAGTTCACTAGAGGCATACTAGGGACAAAGTGTTGTCTATTTATCCACACATGCAATGTGTTTCCAATCAATACAATTATAGCATGGACAATAAAGGATTATCATGAACAAGAAAATATAATAATAAACACTTTATTTATTGCCTCTATGGCATATTTCCAACAGTCTCCCACTTGCACTAGAGTCAATAATCTAGTTCACATCACTATGTGATTTACATTGTAATGAATCGAACACCCATGCAGTTCTGGTGTTGATCATCTTTAGCCCTTGGAAGAGGTTTAGTCAACGGGTCTACAACATTCAGATCCGTGTGCACTTTGCAAATATTTATGTCCTTCTCCTCGATGTAATCACGGATGGAGTTGAAGCGTCGCTTTATGTTTCTGGTCCTCTTGTGAAACCTTGGTTCCTTGGCAAGAGAAATGGCACTAGTGTTGTCACAGAAAAGGTTCATTGGATTCAGTGCACTGGGCACTACTCCAAGATCTGTCATGAACTGCTTCATCTAGACACCTTCCTTCGCCTCCTCCGAGGCTGCGATGTACTCCGCCTCGCATGTAGAATCGGCTACCACGCTTTGCTTGGAACTGCACCAGCTTACCGCTCCCCTATTGAGAATAAATACGTAGCTAGTTTGTGACTTAGAGTCATCCGGATTAGTGTCAAAGCTTGCATCGACATAACCCTTTACGACGAGCTCTTCATCACCTCCATAAACGAGAAACATTTCCTTAGTCCTTTTCAAGTACTTAAGGATATTCTTGACCGCCACCCAGTGCTCCATTCCAGGATCACTTTGAAACCTTCCAGCCATACTTATGGCAAGGCTAACATCGGGTCTTGTGCACAGCATTGCATACATGATAGAGACTATGGCTGAAGCATAGGGGATGACACTCATCTTTTCTCTATCTTCTACGGTCACTAGGCATTGAGTCTTACTCAACTTCACATCTTGTAACACAGGCAAGAACCCCTTCTTGGACTGATCCATTTTGAACTTCTTCAAAACTTTACCAAGGTATGTGCTCTGTGAAAGTGCTATTAAGCGTCTCAATCTATCTCTATAGATCTTAATGCCTAATATGAAAGCAGCTTCTCCTAGGTCCTTCATTGAAAAACTCTTGTTCAAATATTCCTTCACGCTTTCTAGCATTTCTATACTGTTTCCAATCAGCAATATGTCATCCACATATAATATTAGAAACGCTATAGAGCTCCCACTCACTTTGTCATAAATACAAGCTTCTCCATAAACTTGTATAAACCCAAACGCTTTGATCACCTCATCAAAGCACTTATTCCAACTCCGAGATGCTTGCACCAACCCATAAATGGATTGTTGGAGTTTGCAAACTTTGTCAGCATTCTCTGGATTGACAAAACCTTCTGGTTGCATCATATACAACTCTTCCTCAAGGAAACCGTTGAGGAACGATGTTTTTACATCCATCTGCCAATTTCATAGTTGAAATAAGCAGCTATTGCCAACATGATTCTAACAGACTTAAGCATCGCTACGGCTGAGTAGGTCTCATCATAGTCAACTCCTTGAACTTGTGAAAAACCCTTTGCCACAATTCAAGCTTTATAGACGGTGACGTTACCGCCCGCGTCCGTCTTCTTCTTGAAGATCCATTTGTTCTGAATGGCCTTTCGCCCTTCAGGTAATACTTCCAAAGTCCATACTTTGTTTTCATACATGGATCCCACCTCGGATTTCATGGCCTCTAACCATGTCTAGGAATCTGGGCCCATCACCGCTCCTCCATAGCTCGTAGGTTCATTGTTGTCTAACAACATGACCTCCAAGACAGGGTTGTCGTACCACTCAGGAGTAGTACGCGCCCTTGTCGACCTACGAGGTTCAATAGTAGCTTGATCTGAAGCATCATGATCATCATCATTAACTTCCTCTTCAACCGTCGTAGGTTCCACAGAAACATCTTTCTGCGCTGCGCTACTTTTTGGTTGAAGTAAAGGTTCAATAACCTCATCAAGCTCTCTTTTCCTCCCGCTCAATTCTTTTGAGAGAAACTCTTTCTCATGAAGTGTTCCGTTCTTAGCAACAAACACTTTGCCTTCGGATCTGAGATAGAAGGTATACCCGACTATCTCTTTCGGGTATCCTATGAAGATGCATTTCTCCGCTTTGTTTTCCAGCTTTTCAGGCTGAAGCTTTTGACATAAGCATCACATCCCCAAACTTTAATAAACGACAACTTTGGCCTCTTGCCAAACCATTGTTCATATGGTGTCGTCTCAACGGATTTTGATGGTGCCCTATTTAAAGAGAATGCAGCTGTCTCTAATGCATAACCCCCAAACGATAGTGGCAAATCAGCAAGAGACATCATAGAATGCACCATATCTAATAAGGTTCGATTACGACGTTCGGACACACCATTACGCTGTAGTGTTCCAGGCGGTATCAACTGTGAAACTATTCCACACTGTCTTAAGTGACTACCAAACTCATAAATTAGATATTCACCTCCTTGATCTGATCGTAGGAATTTAATCTTCTTGTTACGATGATTCCAAACTTCACTCTGAAATTGCTTGAACTTTTCAAACGTTTCAGACTTGTGTTTGATTAAGTAAACATACCCATATCTACTTAAGTCATCAGTGAAGGTGATAAAATAACGATATCCACCACGCGCTGTAACATTCATTGGACTGCACACATCAGTGTGTATTATTTCCAATAAGTCACTTGCTCGTTCCATTGTTCTAGAGAACGGTGTTTTAGTCATCTTGACCATGAGGCATGGTTCACCTGTGTCAAGTGATTCAAAATCAAGTGACTCCAAAAGTCCATCAACATAGAGCTTCCTCGTGTGTTTTACACCAATATGACCTAAACGGCAGTGCCACAAGAAAGTGGTACTATCATTATCAACTCTACATCTTTTGGCATCAATGTTATGAACATGTGTATCATCACTATCAAGATTCAATATGAATAAACCCCTCACATTGGGTGCATGACCATAAAAGATATTACACATATAAATAGAACAACCTTTGTTCTCTGATTTAATTGAGTAACCGTCTCGCAATAAACAAGATCTAGATATAATGTTCATGCTTAACGCAGGCACTAAATAAAAATTATTCAGGTTCATCACTAATCCTGATGGTAATCGAAGAGAGAGTGTGCCGACGGCGATTACATCAACCTTGGAACCATTTCCCACGCGCATCGTCACTTCATCCTTTGCCAGCCTTCGTCTATTCCGTAGTTCTTGTTTTGAGTTGCAAATGTGAGCAACCGGACCAGTATCAAATACCCAGGCACTACAATGAGAGCTAGTAAGGTACACATCAATAACATGTATATCATATATACTTTGTTTGTCATTGGTCGCCTTGTCAACCAGGTACTTGGGGCAGTTCCGCTTCTAGTGACCAGTTCCCTTGCAATGAAAGCACTCAATTTCTGGCTTTGGTCCATGCTTGGGCTTCTTTACTGGAATAGCAACTGCTTTGCCATCCTTCTTGGTTTTACCCTTCTTGCCCTTGCCCTTGCCATTCTCCTTGAAACTTGTGGTTTTATTGACCATCAACACTTGATGTTCTTTCTGGATTTTAGACTCAGCGACTTTTAGCATCGCAAACAGCTCGGCGACTGAATTGTTCATCCCATGCATGTTATAGTTCATCACAAAGCTCTTGTAACTAGGTTGCAGTGATTGAAGAATTCTGTCAGTGATCGCCTCTAGCGAAAGGGCAATTCCCAACTCTGTTAGATGATCCGAATACCCAGACATTCTGAGTATATGCTCACTGATAGACCCGTTCTCCTCCATTTTGCAAGCATAGAACTTATCGTAGGTCTCATACCTCTCGATCCGGGAATTCTTCTGAAAGATAAACTTCAACTCTTGGAACATCTCATATGCTCCATGACATTCAAAAAATCTTTGAAGTCCCAGTTCTAAGCCATACAATATTGCACACTGAACTATTGAGTAATCTCTAGAACGTACCTCCCAAGCGTTCTTAACGTCTTCGGACGACATGTCTTCTGGTTGGTCACCAAGCGGTGCATCAAGGACATATGATTTCTGAGAAGCCATGAGCATAATCCTCAGATTACGGGCCCAGTCAACAAAGTTACTTCCATCATCTTTCAACTTAGCTTTCTCTAGGAATGCATTAAAATTCAGGGGTGCTACTGCGCGAGCCATTGATCTACAACATAAATATGCAAAGGCTACTTAGACTATTGTTCAAGATAATGAGTTTAGTTAATCAAATTACTAAAGCTCCCACTCAAATTGACGTCCCTTGGGTCATCTGAGTGTCACATGATCCAAATTCACCAACTCAAGTCCGATCATCACGTGAGTTGAGGTGGTTTCAATGGTGAACTCCATATCTACTATATGACTCATGTTCGACCTTTCAGTCTCTTGTGTTCTAAGGCCATGTCTGTACATGCTAGGCTCGTCAAGTTTAACCCAAGTGTTTTGCATGTGCAACACTGGCTTGCACCCGTTGTATGTGAACATAGATTCTATCACACCCGATCATCACGTGGTGTCTCGACACGACGAACTTTCGCAACGATGCACACTTGGGGAGAACACAATTCATCTTGAAATTTAAGTGAGGGATCACCTTATAATGCTACCATCTTCCTAAGAAAAACAAGGTGCATAAAAGGATTAACATCACATGCAAATCATAAGTGACATGATATGGCCATGAACTTGTGATTTTGATCTCCATCTTGAAAGCACCGGCATGATCTCCATCATCACTGGCACAACACCATGATCTCCATCATCTTGATCTCCATCAATGTGTCGCCATCGGGGTTGTCATACCAATCATGATTCTACTACTATTGCTACTGTTTAGCGATAAAGTAAAGCATTACAAAGCGCATATTGATTGACACGCAGGTCATACAATAATTAAAGACAATCCTATGGCTCCTGCCGGTTGCCATACTCATCGACATGCAAGTCATGATATTCTATACAACACATGATCATCTCATACATCACATATATCACATCATGTAATTGGCCATATCACATCACAACATACCCTACAAAAACAAGTTAGACATCCTCTAATTGTTGTTGCATGTTTTACGTGGCTGCTACGGGTATCTAGAAAGAACAATTCTCACCTATGCATAAACCACAACGGTGATACATTAGTTGCTTTTCAACCTTCTCAAGGAGCACCTTTGTCAAATCCAATCCAACTAAAGTAGGAGAAACTGGCACCCGCCAGCCATCTTTTGCAACAAGTTGCAGTTGAGGGAACCGGTCTCTCATAAGCGTACGTGTAATGTTGGTCCAGGCCGCTTCATCCTAGAATACCGTTGAACCTGACGGGGTTTATACCCCTAGGTAGGTCAAAGCAACGAGGTCTTCCCCCTTTCGCTTAGAAGAAAAACTACGTAGTCGGCTGGCCTTGGCCGGCTGGAGGACGTCCAGCGCAAGCCGGTGCCGGCTGGTGCCCTGGCCAGCTGGTCAAGGTGTCGGTTGGGCCCCCTGCCGGCTGGGCGTGGCCGGCTGCCCATAGGCCGGCTCTTCCATTGACATCAGGACGGACATGCCCGCCCTGTTCCTCTACGCGCAGGCACAACTACGTGACGTGACCGGCACGACGGGCGGCCCTATGGCTATAGTGGCCGCTTACGTACCGCAACGTATGGCTACAATACAACCATCCTGGCCGCTGACCTCGGTGAGCGCGGCCAGGCGGGGGAACAGTGCTGACACACCCTCGCCACTCGATTACCTGCCCTGGCGTGGCTACAGTGCCGCCATCCATACCCGAGACTTCGGCCGGCTGGCGCTAGACGACGCCCCCCGAGCGGCCCGTGCCACGGCAGGTGGGCGAGGATCAATCCCAGAGCCGGCTGGCGGGCCCCAACGGGAGATGGGACCGCTTGGCAGGCGGGCCCTGCCCATGACAAGACGACACGAGCGGCGGGACCCTCTGGCCAGCCGGAGAGACTGCCAGCCGGGTCCCCCCACCACTGTACTTATGACATATTGTAAGAGCCGGGGGGTTGGCCTATAAAACCCCTTGAGCCCCCCATGCAATGGGGACGGACGAATGGTCGCTCACACACTCCCACGGAACTCTCATTCCCTTCTCTAGTAGCAGAGGAAGACGAGCTGGCTGCTCCTTCTTCCCCCTCTAGACACGGCTCCAAGAGCATCCTTGGACATATACCCATCCATCCAACTAGACAAAGAAGGACTAGGTGTGTTACCTCCCATGGAGGGCCCTAAACCTGGGTACATCGTGTGTCACCACCGCTTGTGCCCAGTCTCGCACCCGGAGCCCGTCGACGTCCTCCGGCCCTGTAACATCCCAACATTCCATTTTGGAATGTTATGAAATATAGCTATGCATCTATCATCATCATTGCTTGAATACATGTAATACTTGAAATGCCTTTTCTGAAATTTTGAAAGCCCTTTCTACTTTCAATGTGTTGCTTTCACCTATTTGAAATCTTGGTAAAAAGTTCAAATAAGAGAGGAGGAACATGACACTCCACACCAGGACCTAATTGGTGATTTATTTGAACAATAAAAACCAGGGGTTGTTTTGAAAGTATTTGCAAAAAGGATTTAAAAACAATAAGGCAATTTCTGAAAATATTTTTTTTAGATTATTAAAATGACAGAATAAAAATGTTCAATAAATGGCATTTATTATTCTGTTAATTTTGATATATAATACTTCTATATTTGGAAATGTTTTGAATGCTCTTAAAGAGGTTTTACTGCTCTGGATATTAAAAAGAGTAACGGTTTTGTATTTAAACGGGCGGGCCCACGGGCATTTATTCGCGAATTAACTACGAGCTGGTCGACCGACGTGCCTTCGTCGCTTCTTCTCTCTCTGACAGCGGGCCCCACCCCGACCGCCCGATGACCAGCGCGTCATCACTTACCTCGCGCGCGCGCCGCCGTCGTCGGGAATCTCGTCGTCAGATCTCCCTCCTCTCTCCTCTCCGCACCCACCCGAGCACCCTATAAGTAGCGCCCCTCCCCGTGCTCCATTTCCCCCCCCCCTGAGCCCCCTCTTCCCCCTCACCAGAACGCCGCGCTCAAGCCTCGCCGGAGCTCTGTCCCGACCGAAGCTCTCCACTGCTCCTGCCCGTCACCTCGGTCGTCCTCGCACCTCTCCGACACCACCAATCGGCGCCGGAGGACCTCCGCCGTCGTCTGGACCCTTCCACCATCTCCTTCGACCACCGAAACGCCTCCCCCGACCTCCTCAGACCACCGGCCGCCGCCACCCTCGCCGGAAATCTTCCTCCCTCTCCGGTAAGTCGTCGAGCCCCTCCCCTCCCTCCGATCTAAATCCAACGGCCCCGATTAGAACCACTTAATTCCCCGAACCGTTTTCTTTACGGTTCGGTTGACCGCCCGTAGCGCCGCTCGCATACCCCCCTTAGCTAATAGGATTGTGCCGCGTCACCCCTAGCCGTCCGGTAGTTAGTTTTCTTTTTTTTAAGTTTTAGTTAATAGAGTGTTTTAGTAATTTGTTTTGCTTATAACTTTTAATGTGTTTAATTTTTTGAGTTGATTCTTTTTGCAATAGCTCACATTTTTCATGTAGTTTCATCCTGTATTATTAGATTTTAAATTTGAACTATAAAATTTGAATTAAATCAAATTTGCTCAAAACATTCAAATCTGAATAACTAGAGTTTGAAAATAGATTTTGATATGAATCTTTTTGCTACTGTTTGGTCTTAGTTAGGACTACCTCCATGTTTAGTTTGCCGATTTTTAGGATGATTCTTATTAGTGTTTTAGCTATAAACAGATTCTGCCTATTAGTTAGTATAGTTTTATTTAACTTAGTTTTAGTTGGTTTAAATTAGATTGAGTTTTATTTGATTTAGTAGGTTCTGTTAGTTAAACCTTAGGTGTTCTACTTACTGTTAATAAAAATATAAAATTGTTTAGTTTATTTCTTTGTTAATATAGGAATCACAACTTCTTTTCAAATAGGTTTAATTTGATTAAAACAACTAGATAGTAATAGTTTTCCTTTCAACAAAGTTTTATAATTTAATTCTGTTTTCTAAGACAAGTTTATTTGTACATTCTTTTCTGTTAAGAACATGTTTTGTTAATAAATAATAAGTTTTGTTTTGCTCTTTTGTTAGTAAAACTATAGTTGTTTCATATAGTGTTTATCAAAACTTTTAAAAACTTTACTAAAGTTTTTCCCAACAAACCTTAATGAATTCAATTCTGTTATTAATAAAATATTTTATAGTTCCTTGCTGTCAACTATTGTTTTGTTATTACAAAATAGTTTTGTTATGTTAGTAGTGGTTTACCCATCACCTTTTTGAAAACAAAACTTTGTGTGTTTTCTTGCTTGTGATTTTGTGCATTGTTTGTCTTGATTGTTTACTAGTTCATTTTCTGATGTTGTGAGTTACATTATTTTTGTTGTATGCTTATTGAGTGCTCTTGTTTGCTTCGTTAGATTATCCGAAGTGCGAAGCTTGTTACCTAGAGTCACTCACGTACGAAGATCATCACTCAGGCAAGTCACTTTGATCATCTTTACCCATGTTTTTATTGCATTAGTTCTTCCATCACCCCAATTGCATGCAAAGTAGGTTAGTTGGAAATTTGGTTACTTGATGTAGTATCATGTGGTAGGTACCCCAATCCCTTGTCACTTTGGCCCCGGGAAACATTGACTCAATTTTGCTATGCTATTAGTAGACGGGGTTGGTTGTGTGATTCATGAGAGTTGTGAGATTAATTACAAGACCTACATAATGATCAAGACTTCAAGACTCCGAGTTCTCAACTTACCTCTGGGTGGATGATGGTTGAACGGCACCCTGGAGAAACTAGTGGATTTGGCTAGGTGTTGCTGGAGATGGCTAGTATTCACGCGGAAAGATCCACCCAGGCACAAAGAGATGGATGGATGCTTCAAGACCCAAGGCTTACCTGCACAGCCACAAGTCATTATGGGCTCTGGCTTGGTTGGATATCGTGGTGACCCTGGACAGGCGGTGCTACGAGATGTAGAAGAACAGTAGGAAAGGATGGGCACCGACAGAGTCGTAGGGAAACCCTTTGGAAGACCAAGTTTTGGTCATCCGTCTCTCAAACACCCTGAAGTGCGAGAAATCAAACGAAGGCGACCAAATCTTGTGGGGAACGTGTGCAAAACTCTACAGAGTAATCAAACCTAATCGATTAGCCGTGTCCACGGTCATGGACGACTTGAGCCAAAGGAACTGAAACTTCCGGAAACCCTCAACACAATTAATTTTATGATGTGGGTATTAATAACTTGGGTATGAGAATTGGTTGGTGGATCCATCTCATTAATCAACCAACTTAGTAATATTTTTTTGCTTACCCCTTCTCTTGATGTAGGAAAAACTTGGCTTTACGCAAAAACTTACCACCCCACCTGCCATATATGCATATAGATTAGATGATTATCTTTTCACCCCCTCTTGTGACTTTGCCGGCATATTACATATGCTGACCTACACGGCTGCAACGTATCATGTTGTAGAGTACTTTTCTGACCAGGAGTGAGGATACGCTCTACGCTCGGTGAGATGCCCTTGGACTCATATGGACTCATCTACCTTCGATGCTTCCACAAGACTTAGTTATTCTCATGAGTTGGCCTTCGGCCACTTTATTGTAATGATTATTGTAATAAAGGACTCGATATGAGATTTCGTTAATATAATGATGTGTGATTTCCCTTTGATATATACATTGATGTACCGTGTGTACCAGCATGATCTTGGGATGGTACGGAAACACCGGAGATTCGACCTTTCAGGTCGGGTCGCTATACAAATGGTATCAGAGCACACGCTGATTGTAGGACATAACCTCTAGGATTGGAAAGCCTTAGGATTGTATCTCTTTGTCTTTAAAATTCTTATACTCTCATCTACTCGTTTCTGACTTCTCTCCGATTATTTCAAAATTTATAGATGGCCACCTTCATCCCAGTGTTGATCACGGAGTTTTGCCAGCCTGACGCAATGATGCCCTTTGGCAAGGAGCTGATGAGGTTCGTCAAGGACGTGAGGATTGCTTTGCCGAGCATCACCGGGACTCCTATCATGTCCTTCCCACAAGATGGACGCTACATGATCGAGGTGCACATTCCAGGGAAGACCTTTGGGAATCAGAAGGAACCCATCGACTTCAAGTTTGTGGTACCCAGCTGGATACTTGGGAGAGACATGGCCATTCATCGTGCCCTTGGACGTATTCAGGAGGAATACAGAGGTGGAATCATTTCACCAGGACTCAGCGTGGTTTGTCGCAGAGATGCCAATGGAAATATCATAACCCCTCCCACTGCAGACACCACCATTTCCTATATCCAGACCGTGGAGACTCACATCAGGACTCTGGAGCTTCGAGTTCGTGCTAATATGAAGACGATCAAGAATCTGATGAACCGTGAGATTGACCTCGAAGCCGACTTACGGGAAGCCGAGTACGAGCATGAGTATGAGGTGAAGGATTTCTTAGAGAGGATCGACAAGCTGAACACTCGCATCGCCACTCTGGAGGAACAGATGGACATGGGTGAAAATCTTCATCCTGAGGGAGACTTGGCTCCTTTCATCAGCGACGATGATGACTATGAGGAGAGCACCACCGGAGGAGGCTCAGTCACCATGTACTTCTGAGGAAAACTTTAGTCATGCCCTCCAATGTATTTTTTATTTGTTTCGACATTAAATCGTAGGTCGATGTTCGGTTTGATGGAGGTTTGTATCTCGATGTTTGACCTAGATTGAATAAATGAATGAGTGTTTGGTGTGATATGTTTGCTGCATTGCATATGGGTAGTGAATTTCTCCTTTTAGGCCCTTGTTCTATTCTAATTCTCACCCCTCCGAAAAACAGCAAGATGCCTCCACGACGTGAGTCCGACTTCACCTTCCCGCCGGAACTCACGCAACTTTTTCAGCAGCAGAATGCACTGATGCAGCTATTGATCCAGAATTAGACCAACAACCAGAACAACAACCACCACCATCCACCCCAGGCTGACAATCTCACCCGTTTTCTGAGGTTGAACCCTCCAACTTTCTCCAGCAGCACTGAGCCCATTGTGGCAGATGACTGGCTCCGTAAGATGGAGAGAGAACTCGTCACCACTGGATGTACTGATGCTGCGAAAGTGCGCTTTGCCGCACATCAACTGGATGGACCAGCAGCTTCATGGTGGGAGAACTACACCACCACATATCCTATCACTGATATAACTTGGGAGCAGTTCAAGCAAGCTTTCCGCACCGCACATGTTTCAGCTGGAGCCATGAGTCTGAAGAAGCGCGAGTTTCGCAACTTGCGCCAGGGAAATTGCTCTGTGGCCCAGTACGTGGACGACTTCAGCACATTAGCTCGTTATGCACCAGGAGACGTTGCCGATGATGCGGCCAAGCAAGAGAAGTTTCTGGAAGGACTCAACGATGAGTTGAGCATGCAGCTGGTAGTGGCTACCTTCAACAACTACCAAGAGCTGGTGGACAAGGCCCTCATCTTGGAGGGGAAGCAGTAGCAAATTGAGAACCGCAAGCGGAAGTATACTCAGGGGAAGTTTAACTCTGGAGCTCATCAGAAGCCCCGCTACTCCCCGTACTCAGGGAATACCGGATCAGGGACCGGTAAGTTTGGAAGGCACCCTCATGCCGTGCACAACCATGGAGGCCACAACCATGGAGGAAATGGGAATGCCCGTCCCAACCATGGCAACTTCAAGACCGACAATGGGAATGGGAACAACAACCAGCACCGTCACGCTCCTACTCAGAAGGATCTGAGCCACATCACCTGTTTCAAGTGCCAGAAGATAGGGCACTATGCTACTGAGTGTCCCCAGAGCAAGCATGGAAATGGAAACGCCAACTCCGCAGCCAAGAAGCCAAATCCGTTTCCTCATGCCCAGGTGAACCACCTCGACGTGGAAAAAGTCTATGATCAACCCAAGACTGTGGTTGGTAAGTTTTTATTGCATTCACGTCCAGTTACAGTACTTTTTTTATTCCGGTGCAACTCATTCATTCATAACAAGGGTAGTTGTGGATAAATATGGTTTGCCCACCAAAACCCTTAGTCAGCCCATTAAGGTCAGTTCTCCAGGAGGTATGATGATGGCAGGGATAGGATGCCATGCCCTGAAACTTCACATTGGAAACCATGTTTTTCCCACCGACCTCATCGTCTTAGAATCCCAGGGATTGGATGTAATCCTAGGCATGGATTGGATGACCAAGTATGAAGGAAATCTTGATTGCCCTAGCAAGTCTGTTTCACTCACCACCCTGGAGAACAAGAGGATTAAGTATGTATCCCGACGCACACGTATGAGTGCTCGGTTAAATTCTCTCACAGGAGTTGTTCAGGAGGAAGTACCTGTGGTAAAAGACTTTCCGTATGTATTCCCAGAAGAATTACCAGGCATGCCACAAGATAGGGAGATTGAGTTCCTAACAGAGCTACAACCAGGGACAGCCCCAATTTCCAAGAGACCCTATCGGATGCCGGCAAATGATCTAGTGGAAATCAAGAAGCAAATTAAGGAGTTATTGGACAAGGGGTATATTCGCCCAAGTTCTTCACCTTGGGGAGCCCCAATTCTTTTGGTGGAGAAGAAGGATCAAACCTTGAGAATGGTAGTCGATTATCGTGCCTTGAACGAGGTGACTATCAAGAACAAGTACCCTCTGCCAATGATTAATGACTTGTTGGATCAGCTAGTAGGCGCCAAAGTATTCTCCAAGATCGATCTTCGATCAGGGTATCACCAACTGAAGATTCATGAACAGGACATACCCAAAACAGCTTTCACCACAAGGTATGGCTTGTATGAGTATACTGTCATGTCCTTTGGTTTGAGTAATGCTCCTGCCTACTTCATGAATTTGATGAACAAAGTGTTTATGGAAAATTTGGACAAATTTGTTGTGGTGTTCATCGATGACATTTTGATATTCTCCAAGAACGAGGAAGAACACAAGGAACATTTGCGTTTAGTTCTGGAGAAGCTTAGAGAACATTAGTTATATGCCAAGTTCAGCAAATGTGAATTTTGGCTGATGGAAGTCGGATTCCTTGGACATGTTATTTCCGGAGATGGAATAGCAGTGGACTCCGCTAAGGTTGAAGCTGTCACCGAGTGGAAATCACCCACCTCAGTTAAGGAGATCCGCAGTTTTCTCGGACTAGCCAGATATTACCGGAGATTCATTGAGAATTTCTCAAAGATTGCCAAGCCCATGGTGGAGTTGTTGAAGAAAGAGTCTAAGTATTTTTGGACTGAGGAATGTGAAGCCAGTTTCCAGGAGTTGAAGAAACGTTTGGTCACAGCCCTAGTGTTCATTTTGCCCAATATTCGGAAGGACTTCCAGGTTTATTGTGATGCTTCATGTCAAGGACTTGGAGGAGTACTCATGCAAGATGGAAAGGTTGTAGCTTATGCATCCAGACAACTACGACCCCATGAGTTGAATTATACCACCCATGATTTGGAACTAGCAGCCGTAGTGCACGCACTCAAGACCTGGAGACATTTTCTTACCGGAAATAGTTGTGATGTTTACACCGACCATAAGAGCCTGAAATATATCTTCACGCAGAAGGAGTTGAACCTTAGACAGAGAAGATGGTTAGAGTTAATCAAGGACTATGACATGAGATTACACTACCATCCAGGTAAGGCTAATGTTGTAGCCGATGCCTTGGGTCGGAAAACTTATGTAAACACACTCACAGCGGGAGGATTACCCCAAGAGTTAGCCGATGAGCTCAGAGAGCTCAAGCTAGAGATAGTTCCAAGCAGATATGTTGCCACACTGGAGATCCAGTCCACCTTGACAGAAAGAATTCGTGAAACCCAGAAGACGGATAAGGAAATAGCTGAGATTAAGCAAAGAATGAAATATGGTAAAGCCAAAGGTTTTCGTGAGGATGAGCAAGGAACTCTGTGGTTTGAGAACCGCATCTATGTGCCCAATGACTCAGAGCTCAGGAAGTTGATACTTCAAGAAGCCACGATTCCCCTTACTCGATACGCCCATGAAATACCAAGATGTATCTGGATTTAAAAGAGAGTTATTGAAGGACAGGTATGAAGAAGGATATTGCGGAACACGTTGCAATATGTCATGTTTGTCAGCGAGTAAAGGCGGAACATCAGAAGCCAGCAGGGTTACTCCAACCTTTGCCGATACCCGAGTGGAAACGGGAAAAGCTTGGTATGGACTTCATCACGGGACTACCCAGGACCCGTTCAGGTTATGATTCCATCTGGGTAGTGGTTGATCGCTTGACCAAGGTGGCTCATTTCATTCCAGTGAAAACCACCTATACCAGTGCTAAGCTAGCCAAGATATACATAACCAGGATCGTGTGTCTGCATGGAGTTCCGAGGAGTATCGTGTCAGATAGAGGAACACAATTTACCTCAAAGTTTTGGCATCAGTTACATGAAACTTTGGGTACGAGGTTGGAGTTCAGTACAGTTTTTCATCCGTAGACTGATGGACAGACTGAGAGAGTCAACCAGATTCTGGAAGACATGTTGAGAGCTTGTGCGCTAGATTATGGATCTAGTTGGGATGACAACTTACCTTACGCAGAATTCTCGTACAAAAACATTTATCAAACCAATCTGAAGATGGCCCCTTTCGAAGCATTATACGGAAGGAGGTGCAGAACACCATTGACGTGGGATGGTGTTGGAGACCAACAACTTTTTGGTCCCCACCTTATCCGAGATTCTGAAGAGAAATTCAAGCTGATTCGTGACAGACTCAAGATAGCTCAATCTCGACACAAGAGTTATGCTGACAGCAAACGCAAGGAAGTGACGTATGCAGTGGGAGACCGAGCATATCTTCGTGTGTCACCGCTTCGAGGTATCAAGAGGTTTGGTGTTAAAGGAAAATTAGCACCCAGATTCATAGGCCCCTACAAAATTCTTGAACGTAGAGGCGAAGTTGCATACAAGCTGGAATTGCCGGAAGGATTATTCGTAGTTCATGATGTTTTCCATGTTTCCCAGCTAAAGAAATGTCATGCTGAGATGGCTGATATCCCTTTGAGAGACACCGTGCCCCTAGAGGCCATATAGATTGACAGTGATCTGACTTACGAGGAGAAGCCTATCAGAATCCTCGAGACTGCCAACAGAGTTACCCGCAGCAAGATCATCAAGTTCTGTAAGGTTTTGTGGAGTCACCACACCGAGGAAGAAGCCACCTGGGAACGCGAAGAAGATCTTCGAACAGACCACCCGCACCTATTTTCTAGCCAACCCGAATCTCGAGGGCGAGATTCATCTTAAGGTGGGTAGGTTTGTAACATCCCAAAATTCCATTTTGGAATGTTATGAAATATAGCTATGCATCTATCATCATCATTGCTTGAATACATGTAATAGTTGAAATGCCTTTTCTGAAATTCTGAAAGCCCTTTCTACTTTCAATGTGTTGCTTTCACCTATTTGAAATCTTGGTAAAAAGTTCAAATAAGAGAGGAGGAACATGACACTCCACACCAGGACCTAATTGGTGATTTATTTGAATAATAAAAACCAGGAGTTGTTTTGAAAATATTTGCAAAAAGGATTAAAAAACAATTAGGCAATTTCTGAAAAATATAATTTTTTAAAGTATTCAAATGACAGAATACAAATGTTCAATAAATGGCATTTATTATTCTGTTAATTTTGATATATAATACTTCTATATTTGGAAATGTTTTGAATGCTTTTAAAGAGGTTTTACTGCTCTGGATATTAAAAAGAGTAACGGTTTTGTATTTAAACGGGCGGGCCCACGGGCATTTATTCGCGAATAAACTACGAGCCGGTCGACCGACGCGCCTTCGTCGCTTCTTCTCTCTCTGACAGCGGGCCCCACCCCGACCGCCCGATGACCACGCACGGTCATCACTTACCTCGCGCGCGCGCCACCGTCGCCGGGAATCTCGTCGTTGGATCTCCCTCCTCTCTCCTCCCCGCACCCACCCGAGCACCCTATAAGTAGCGCCCCTCCCCGCGCTCCATTTTGCCCCCCGAGCCCCCTCTTCCCCCTCGCCAGAACGCCGTGCTTAAGCCTTGCCGGAGCTCTGTCCTGACCGAAGCTCTCCACTGCTCTTGCCCGTCGCCTCGGTCGTCCTCGCACCTCTCCGACACCACCAATCGGCGCCGGAGGACCTCCGCCGTCGTCTGGACCCTTCCGCCGTCTCCTTCGACCACCGGAACGCCTCCCCTAATCTCCTCAGACCACCGGCCGCCGCCACCCTCGCCGGAAATCTTCCACCCTCTCCGGTAAGTCGTCGAGCCCCTCCCCTCCCTCCGATCTAAATCCAACGGCCCCGATTAGAACCACTTAATTCCCCAAACCGTTTTATTTACGGTTCGGTTGACCACCCGTAGCGCCGCTCGCACCCCCCCTTAGCCAATAGGATTGTGCCGCGTCACCCCTGGCCGTCCGGTAGTTAGTTTTCTTTTTTTTAGTTTTAGTTAACAGAGTGTTTTAGCAATTTGTTTTGCTTATAACTTTTAATCTGTTTAATGTTTAGAGTTGATTATTTTTTCAATAGCTCACATTTTTGATATAGTTTCATCTTGTAGTATTAGATTTTAAATTTGAACTATAAAATTTGAATTGAATCAAATTTGCTCAAAACATTCAAATATGAATAACTAGAGTTTGAAAATAGATTTTGATATGAATCTTTTTGCTACTGTTTGGTCTTAGTTAGGACTACCTCCATGTTTAGTTTGAGGATTTTTAGGATGATTCTTATTAGTGTTTTAACTATAAACAGATTCTGCCTATTAGTTAGTATAGTTTTATTTAACTTAGTTTTAGTTGGTTTAAATTAGATTGAGTTTTATTTGATTTAGTAGGTTCTGTTAGTTAAACCATAGGTGTTCTACTTACTGTTAATAAAAATATAAAATTGTTTAGTTTATTTCTTTGTTAATATAGGAATCACAACTTCTTTTCAAATAGGTTTAATTTGATTAAAACAACTAGTTAGTAATAGTTTTCCTTTCAACAAAGTTTTATAATTTAATTCTGTTTTCTAAGACAAGTTTATTTGTACATTCTTTTCTGTTAAGAACATGTTTTGTTAATAAATAATAAGTTTTGTTTTGCTCTTTTGTTAGTAAAACTATAGTTGTTTCATATAGTGTTTATCAAAACTTTTAAAGACTTTACTAAAGTTTTTCCCAACAAACTTTAATGAATTCAATTCTGTTATTAATAAAATATTTTATTGTTCCTTGCTGTCAACTATTGTTTTGTTATTACAAAATAGTTTTGTTATGTTAGTAGTGGTTTACCCATCACCTTTTTGAAAACAAAACCTTGTGTGTTTTCTTGCTTGTGATTTTGTGCATTGTTTTGTCTTGATTGTTTACTAGTTCATTTTCTGATGTTGTGAGTTACATTATTTTTGTTGTATGCTTATTGAGTGCTCTTGTTTGCTTCGTTAGATTATCCGGAGTGCGAAGCTTGTTACCTAGAGTCACTCACGTACGAAGATCATCACTCAGGCAAGTCACTTTGATCATCTTTACCAATGTTTTTATTGCATTAGTTCTTCCATCACCCCAATTGCATGCAAAGTAGGTTAGTTGGAAATTTGGTTACTTGATGTAGTATCATGTGGTAGGTACCCCAATGCCTTGTCACTTTGGCCCCGGGAAACGTTGACTCAATTTTGCTATGCTATTAGTAGACGGGGTTGGTTGTGTGATTCATGAGAGTTGTGAGATTAATTACAAGACCTACATAATGATCAAGACTTCAAGCCTCCGAGTTCTCAACTTACCTCTGGGTGGATGATGGTTTAACGGCACCCTGGAGAAACCAGTGGATTTGCCTAGGTGTTGCTGGAGATGGCAGAGTATTCACGCGTAAAGATCCACCCAGGCACAAAGAGATGGATGGATGCTTCAAGACCCAAGGCTTACCTGCACAGCGACAAGTCATTATGGGCTCTGGCTTGGTTGGATATCATGGTGAGCCTGGACAAGATGTAGAAGAATGGTAGGAAAGGATGGGCACCGACAGAGTCGCAGGGAAACCCTTTGGAAGACCATGTTTTGGTCATCCGTTTCTCAAACACCCTGAAGTGCGAGAAATCAAACGAAGGCGACCAAATCTTGTGGGGAACGTGTGCAAAACTCTACAGAGTAATCAAACCTAATCGATTAGCCGTGTCCACGGTCATGGACGACTTGAGCCAAAGGAACTGAAACTTCCGGAAACCCTCAACACAATTAATTTTATGATGTGGGTATTAATAACTTGGGTATGAGAATTGGTTGATGGATCCATCTCATTAATCAACCAACTTAGTAATATTTTTTTGCTTACCCCTTCTCTTGATGTAGGAAAAACTTGGCTTTACGCAAAAACTTACCACCCCACCTGCCATATATGCATATAGATTAGATGATTATCTTTTCACCCCCTCTTGTGATTTTGCCGGCATATTCCATATGCTGACCTACACGGCTGCAACGTATCATGTTGCAAAGTACTTTTCCGATCAGGAGTGAGGATACGCTCTACGCTCGGTGAGATGCCCTTGGAGTTAGATGGACTCATCTACCTTCGACGCTTCCGCAAGACTTAGTTATTCTCATGAGTTGGCCTTTGGCCACTTTATTGTAATGACTATTGTAATAAAGGACTCGATATGAGATTTCGTTAATATAATGCTGTGTGATTTCTCTTTGATATATACATTGATGTACCGTGTGTGTACCAGCATGATCTTGGGATGGTACGGAAACACCAGAGATTCGACCTTTCAGGTCGGGTCGCTACAGGCCCCAACCACTTACGATAAGCCACCCCATGGCATCTGTCATGAGAAAATGATGACAGTTGGCGCCCACCGTGGGGCCATACGCAGCGCCGGCCGGATTCATGCTCCGTGCGGGACCCCTCACCATTCCTCGCCATCGCCGCTCGTTCTAGCAAGATCGTGGGGAGCTCGTGGGGCTTGCCTCAGCACGCCCTGTGAACAACTCCGTTAGCCTCATGGATGACATGGATGCACTCACCGACCGCTTCGGCAAGCTCAGCCTCGTCGAGGCTCTGGCCGCTGACGAGTACCCCGCGGGGGTGCTCGTCTGCGCTGGCCCGCCCACAGCAGTGGGCGCACTCGTTGTAGCTCAGCCCAGCCGGTCCCATGATCGCATGGGGGTGATGGCCATCACTTCCTCCACCACGTCCGGTCGGGCGCGGGTCACGGCTACCGCGGCCGCCGCCCGCGTTGGCACGTCTGACCCGCTCGGTACGGCCCTTCGGGGCTTGAGCACTCCGATTACGCCGACAGCGAACCCTAACACCGCCGCGACTGATCTTGAGGCGGCTGGCCGCATCCTGTTCGAGGATGGCACCGCCCTCGCTGCCACGCGGTGCCGCATGGAGGAGGCACAGCGGGAGTATGCTTCCGCCTATGGACTCACCCTGGCTGGCACCGAGCCCAGCCGGTGTGGGGCTGTGCGCGACCACGGCTGCGTGGCCACCGAAATCTTCAGTGGCAAAATGCATGTCTACAACACCCCCGCGGCCCTGTGGGCTCTCAAGGTGGCCTACGAGGAATTGGCTACCTTGGAGTGCGAAGAGCGTGCCGCCCATGAGCGCCACATCAAGGAGCTCATCGATACTGCTGACGCACAGCAGCATCTGCTTGCAACGGGCGGCATCGCCACTGAAGGCCCCCGGCCCAAGCACGAGGGCACGAGAACTGCAGGCCGCCAGGCAGCCCCGTACTCCTGCTCCCCTTGCGTTTCCGGCCGCCGGACAGAAGCGAACAACCCCTGGGCCTCTCAGACGCCGGCGAGTGAGCAGCCGGATGTTAGCAGCCGGCGCACCAACGAGCCGCCTCGGAGCGGCCGCCACCACGAAGCATCGGCATCCGGCAGCCGGTAGAGCCAGGGGCACACGCCGCCTCCACAGCACGAGTCGCGGCAGTCGGCACCACCCACTGTCCGCCCCAAACTCTCAGCTCAGCTCGGACCGCACGTCCCCTGCAGCGAGAACGACGCACGCAACCGCATCGACAAACTCACGCAATCCGCCCTTCTCGAGGAGGAGGGCTCGATTGGTCCGGCCTGCTTCGGCCCCAGATTCGCACCGAGCCGTTCCCAACCGGCTTCACGCTCCCTAGGGACACCCCGAAATACAACCGGGCCGCCAAACCCGAACACTGGCTGATCAACTACACCACCGCGGTGGGCATCGCTAGGGGGAATAAGCGTGTAGCCATTCGCTATGCCCCCTTATGCTGATCGGCTCGGAGCGCACCTGGCTCAATAGCCTGGCAGCCGGCATCATCAACACTTGGACGGACTTCGAGGAGGCCTTCGTCCGCAACTTCATTGGCACCTACAAGTGCCCTAGCCATCCCCATGAACTCGCCATATGCGTTCAGGGGCCGGACGAATCCCTTCACGACTACCTCACCCGGTGGACTGAGCTCCGCAACTCCTGCGAGGGGGTGGACGAGGTCGAAGCCGTGTAGTACTTTATCAGGGGCTGCCGGGACGGCACCCCTCTCAAGCACAAGCTCCTATACTCCAAGCCGGCCATGCTCGCCGAGCTCATGACCAAGGTGGACAAATACGCCACGGTCGATTGGGCCATCTGGATCAAGACGACCCCGTCCACCAAGGCAACAACAACACCGGACACAACCCGGCCGTTTATCGACAACCGGCAGCCGCAGAACAACAAGCGCAAGAACGACCAGCCGGATCCCCGCTACGGGAGCTGGCAGGTCAATACCGTTGAGGATCAGGAGCCGGCTGCCCAGCCCCGGCCAGTGCCAGCACACCAGCAAGGCTACCTGGTAGTCGAAGCTCACCTTCGAGAAAATGCTTGATCTCCCCTGCAAGAACCATTCAGGGGGCAAGCCCTCTACGCACACGCTCCAGTAGTGCATCTTCTCACAGCGATTGGCCTAGGGGGACGGCCTTCCGGCTCCTCCCGCGCTGCCAGCCCAAGCGACCACCCCGACACCGGCAACGGCTTCGAACGATAGTCGTCTGATTAACCAGTTCCCCAACCAGGATGGTTGCTACATCGTCTTCACCAATGAAGATACAGGCAAACACGCTCAGCGCCGGCTCCGTCGTGAGGTGAACGCCACCATGTTGGCAACTCCCCAGTTCATGCACTGGTCGGAGAAGCTGGTAACTTGGAGCCAGGCCGATCACCCTGTCGTGATGCCAAATCCCGGCAGTTACGCCTTGGTCCTCGACCCCACCATTGCCACCAAGGATCGAGCCTGCCGCTTCTCGCGGGTGCTGATAGATGGCGGCAGCAGCATCAACATTCTCTACCTCGACATGATGCATAAGCTGGGGCTGAAGATAGAAGACCTGCAGGCAAGTCGGACGGTTTTCCATGGCATTGTGTCTGGGAAGTCTTGCTCCCCTATCGACAAGATCACGCTCGACGACCTCTTCGGCGGCCTGGCCATTTCCGCTGCGAGCTAGTGTTGTTCGAGGTCGTGGACCTCGCGAGCCCCTACCATGCGTTGTCGGGCAGGCCGGCTCTTGTCAACTTCATGGCGGTCTCCCATTATGCTTACCTCAAGCTCAAAATGACGGGCCAAAAGGGCATCATCACCATCAAGGGAGACTACAAGATGTCGCTCGAATGCGCTCAAGACGGCAGCCGGCTGGCCGAGGCCCTAGAGATCGCCAAGGAGAAACGGCAGCTCGACCGACTCGTGGCCCTTGCAGCCAGCCAGCCGGCCGTGCCGGCTCCACTCTCGCAATCCATCAATGAGTCCTCCTTACATCCGTCTAAGGACACTAAGCAAATACGGCTTGACCCAGCCAACCCGGCTCAGTGCGTCACCATCGGTTCCTGCCTTAACAACAAATAGGAAGGCGAGCTCGTCGAATTCCTCTGTGAGAATCGGGACATCTTTGCATGGTCCCCCAAGGACATGCCGGGTGTTCCGAGGAAGTTCGCCGAGCACAAACTCCACGTCCGGACGAACGTCAAGCCGGTCAAGCAACCCTTGCGCCGCTTCTCTGAGGAGAAGCGGCATACTATAGGCAAAGAGACCGCCCGGCTGCTCGCGGCCGGGTTCATTATGGAAGTATTCCACCCAGACTGGCTGGCCAACCCAGTCCTGGTACTGAAGAAGAACAAGACCTGGACCATGTGCATTGACTACACTAGCCTGAACAAGGCATGTCCCAACGACCCGTTCGCCCTGCCGCGGATCGATCAATTCATCGACTCCACGTTCAACTGCGACTTGTTGTCCTTCCTGGACGCCTACGCATGCTATCACCAGATCAAGTTGGACCCGGAAGACTGGCTCAAGACCTCCTTCATCACGCCCTTCGGGGCCTACTGCTACATCACCATGTCCTTCGGCCTGAAGAATGCTGGCGCCACCTTCCGACGATGCATGCAGAAGTGCCTCCTACCTCAGATAGGCAGGAACGTCCACGTCTACGTCGACGACATCGTCATCAAAACCAAGAAGCACTTCAGCCTCCTCGACGACCTTGGGGAGACCTTCGCGAACCTACGTGAGTACAAGATCAAGCTCAACCCGGAGAAGTGTGTCTTCAGTGTCCCCGCCGGACAACTCTTGGATTTCTTCCTGTCCGCCCACGGCATCGAAGCTAACCCTGAGAAGATCAGCACGATCGAGAGCATGTCGAAACTAACCCGGCACCACGACATCTAGAAGTTCATCAGCTGCCTCGCCTCGCTCAGACGGTTCATTAGCCGGCTGGGAGAGAAGGCCCTGCCCCTCTATGGGCTCCTTCGCAAGACAGCTCTGATCAAGCCGGGTCAAACCAAGAGGCCAGGTGCCTTTGATTGGCCTGAAGAGGCGGACGAGGCCTTCCGCAGCCTCAAGAAGGTCTCACCCATGTGCCGATCCTGGCCGCGCTGGCCGAGAAGGAACCGCTGCTCGCCTACATCGTGGCGACCACCCGCGTCATCAGCATCGTTTTGCTGGTCGAGCGGCCAGAGGAGGGCAAGTCCCTACTGGTCTAGCGACCCGTCTACTACCTCATCAAGTTCCTCTCCGCGTCCAAGCAGAACTATCCCCACTATCAAAAGATGTGCTACGGCGTATACTTCGCCGCCAAGAAGGTCAAGCAATACTTCCAAGAGCATACCATTACCATGGTGAGCACGGCCCTGCTTGGTGAGATCATGAGCGGCCGGGACTCCACCGGTCGGATCGCCAAGTGGGTCATCGCCCTCACCGACCATGAGATCCAGTACGAGCCAAGAACCACCATCAAGTCATAGGCGTTGGCGGATTTCCTCATCGACTGGGTGGAGACGGAGTTCATCCTGCCTCCCCCAGACTCCACGCATTGGGGCATGCACTTCGACAGCTCAAAAATGAGGACCGGCCTGGGTGCCGGCATAGTCCTCTCCTCCCCGAAAGGTGATCAGCTCAAATACGCCCTATAGATGCACTTAATCACCTCCAACAACATGGCTGAGTACGAGGCCATCATCCATGGCCTCCTGCTCGCCAAGGAGATCGGCATCAGGCGCATCCTATGCTTCGGTGACTCCGACCTCGTGGTGCAGCAAGTCTCTGGTGAATGGGATGCCAGGGACGCCAGCATGGCCAGCTACCGCTTCCTCGTACAACAGCTCACCGGCTCCTTTGAGGGCTTTGAGTTTCATCACATCCCACGGGCGGACAACGAGGCGGCGGATGCATTGGCAAAGATTGGCTCCACCCGGCAAGCCATCCCAGCCGGCGTCTCCCTCAAACGGCTGCTCAAGTCGTCGATCAAGCCTTCCCCAGAATCGGAGTCAATCTTCGTGCCAATGGGTGTCCCCGGCCCATCGATGGCCCCGGTCAGCTCTCCGTCAACTTCACCGCCGGCTCTCGAATCGTCGGCCGCCCAGCCAGCTCCGATCGAGCCAGCGGCGCCCGAGGCGGCTAGCCCTGGTGGCACGACCGTCATGGTGACCACCAACCGGACGGCCCTAGGGGCCGGCCAACCATCCTCGGGGGCTCCCGCGCTGGTCCCAGGAGCTGGCGAACCAGTCCCGGGGACTAATCAACCAGTCCCAGGGGCTCCCGAGCCAGCCGCCGTCGCGGCCCCCTCGTGGGCCCAACCCATCTTAGCGTTCCTTCTGCGCGGCGAGCTGCCTCCGGACGAGGCTCTGGCAAGGCAAATCCAGCGCCGGGCCATGGCCTACGGCATCATCAACAACGATCTCGTCCACCGCAGCACCATCGCCATCTTCCAGCGATGCATCGAGCCAGAAAAGGGTCTGGAGATCCTCCTCGACATTCATCAGGGTGAGTGCGGGTATCATGCCGCCTCCCGGACCCTAGTGGCCAAGGCTTTCCGCCACGACTTCTTCTAGCCGACGGCTCTCGACGCGGCCAAGAAATTGATCGACGAGTGCGAGGGCTGCCAACGCTACAGCGCACAAAGCCACCTGCTGGCAACGGCCCTCCAAACCATCCCCCTCTCATGGCCTTTCGCCGTTTGGGGGTTGGACATGGTGGGCCCATTCAAGACCGCTCGAGCCGGCGTGACGCACTTACTGGTGGCCATCGACAAATTCACCAAGTGGATCGAGGCGCGACCAATCAAGAAGCTGGATGGCCCCACGGCCGTCCGGTTAATCAACGACATCACGGTATGATACGGCGTTCCCCACAGCATCATCACCGACAATGGCACCAACTCCGCCAAGGGCGCACTCGCGCATTTTTGCTCCAAGCAAGGAATCCGGCTCGACCTAGCCTCCATCGCTCATCCGCAGTCCAACGGCCAGGTCGAGACTGCGAACGGCCTCATCCTATCCGGCATAAAGCCCCGGCTCGTGACGACGCTGGTAAGTTCGGCCGGCTGTTGGATCGACGACCTATCAGCCGTCCTTTGGAGTTTCAGGACCACCCCAAATCGGTCAATCGGCTACACTCCCTTCTTCCTCGTTTATGGGTCCGAGGCGATCATCCCCACCAACATCGAGATCGATTCGCCTTGGATCACCTTGTACATGGAGAAGGACGCAAGGGAGGCAAGAGAAGACGGCGTCGATCTACTCGAGGAAGCTCGCGAACTGGCCTTGAGCCGGACGGCGATCTACCAGCAGAAACTCCGACACTACCACAGCAAGCGGATCCGGCCACTCTCGTTCCGCGAGGGGGACCTGGTCCTCAGACGGATCCAGCGAACCGTCGGACAGCCCAAGCTGTCCTCCCCATGGGAGGGCCCGTTCATCATCAGCAAGGCGCTACGCATCAACGCATACTACCTGATAGACGCCCAGAAGCCGCAGAAGCGCAAAAGAGATGCTTCTGGTGAAGAAACGGAGCGCCCATGGAATGCAGCGCTCTTGCGCCCGTTTACTACTGAGGAAAATCAATGTATGTATGTATCCCCGTCCTTTTGTGCTTATGAATGCAACGGGCACCCCAAGCCGGCTCTTGGGGCGCGCCCCGTTTTGTTTCTTTCAAAAGTGTTCCTCACTCACCGGCTCCCCGGCCTGGCTCCTGATCCCGGGGGCTAGCCGGCTGGGCCTAGAAGCGCCTCTCTAAAAAATAGCTAAGTAGTGTGAGCCGGCCAAACTTCCCCACCCTTACCAGCTACAGAACCGGCCCCCGGTTGTCCAGCTGACGGGGCCCCAGGCCGGCAAGGTTTGGCTCACACGAAAGGTTGAAACAAAGGGAGACCCCTTCGGGGCCCAGCCGGACCCTCGCCGCGTCTCTACCACTCTACTTATCCCAAAAAAACTCATGATTCCTAAGTTTTGAACGGCTCCCCTAAGGCGGCCCCCCCGACCCAGCTACAGACCGGCTCCCGGCTGTCGGGCTGGCGAGGCCAAAACCAAAGGCAAATGGAGTAGAAACGAAAAGAGTCGAGGTGGTCGAAAAAGGATAAGGACGAGGCGGCATGAGTCACAAGGCAAACACAACACCATATTCATGGCATAAACATTAAGGCAAAAGTGGCCCACGGCCAGCATTCGGTTCATTACACAAACACCCCTAGTGGGTGGATTCAAGTTTTTACATGCAGGAAAAAAAGAAAAAAAAAGATGCCCGGGGGCTTAGGCCACCGGTGCGTCGCCAGCCGGTGCATCGTGAGGCGACTCGGTCCTCGCCTCGGAGGTGGTCGTAGTCTTTGGGTCGGCCTCTTTGGCCTTCGAGGCGGGCTCCTCGGCTCGGTCGTCTCGCCGCTTGAGTCGATGCTCTCGTCGACGACTTCGTCATCTGCCGGGCCTTGAGGGATGCCGAAGGAGTCCTCGGGCAACGGCTCGCCATCCTCGCCAAGGGCCGGCAGGAATTCATCCGCGTCAACGTATGACACGAGCTCGTTGGCCCGCTGGACAAGGGCCGGCTCGTGGGCCTCCCGCTCTGCGGCCGGCACGTCCCACATGGTCGGCAGCCGTCCTAGGTCCACGCCACGGTACCAAGACGTCATGAACCGGAGCACCATCTGCACCCCGGCTCGGGCGGCCAATGCCTTCCAAGCCTCGAGGCGGAGGACGGCGTGCTCTGGCCACTGAGCCACGCGGTGCGTTGGAGCTTCCCCACGGCCCGTCCATAGCGCGGCGATGACCTCCTTGTCGGTGGTCTTGAGCCGCTCCACGCTCCGCTCGAGATGGGTCATCCGCATCTCGACGGCGATCCCAATCTCGTCCATGTCCAGTGCGGCATGCTCCTCGATGGGGCGACCGCACTCCCGAAGGTATTCCTGGTGCTCCTCAACGGCGCGCGCAGCGCGGCGATGAGTTTCCGGGAAACGCCCTACAAGGAAGGAGAACAAAAGGAAAGAAAAAGAAAGATGAAACACGAGAAACGGCAAAGCAAAGAGCAACCGGCTGGGTAAAGAGAGAGATTAGCACCTACCTTCGATCGCGTCGTCCACCCCAACGGCAAAGTGGAGCGCCGCCTCGCGCTCCAACTTCCGAGTCGCCTCCGAGGTGGCGAGGGAACCCTTGACCTCCTCGAGCGTCTTCTCAAGGTGGGTCACCTCGCCTTGAAGGTCGGCGGTCCTCAGGGCGGCGTCAACCGCCTCCATGACGGCCGCCTCCCGGGCCGCCACCTCCTTTGTCGCCTCGGCCTTGAGCCGGTCCCAGGCCGCCTCCCTGTCGACCAGCAGTGCGGCCAGCCGGTCCGTCTCCTGTGCGGCCGCCTGGACGTCCCGCGTTAGCTGGTCCCGTTCGGCGACAAGCCCGGTCTTCTGCCCCTGGAGGGTGGCCAGCTCGCCTGCAAGAGGCAACCAATGTCAACTGATTCCCGGGGGCTATATGTCGCCCCTACAAAGTGCAACCTACCTTGCACGCGCGCCTCCTCCTCCTCCAGGCGGTAGAAGCCATGTTTGCCGTAGTCGTGGATGGCGACCGCTTCCGCAAATAGCTTATGCCGTAGAGAGGTTCCCTCCTGTCAAAAGAAAGGGGGCAAAGGTCAAGACATGCTCAAAGCAGATCCGGCCCGGCTACCCGTTAGCCGGTCAGCCGGCCCGCATCTTGAGGGATACACCCAGTGGGTGCGCTCACGCGCCCCCACTGAAAACTCTAAGGCAAAAGTGTCGGCTTACCTCTGCACGCTGAAGGGGGGCATCTGCCGCCTCCACAAACCATGCCAGCTCCTGCTGGCACCTGTCCAGGACACTGCCCAAGTCCACGAAGGACGGGACCGGGCCGCGTACCTGGGGGCGGCAGGGCCGGTGCGCTTGCTAGCGCTTCCTAGTCCCGGATGACCTCCTGCATCAACCGCAAGGCCCTTCAGGCCCGGCCGCCGCTGCCACCCGGGCTCATCGCGGCTCCAGCCGCCGGGGGCGGGTTGATGACGGCAAGGGGCCGGGAGTCGCGTCTTGCCGGGCCCCCGCCCGGTGCCGCAACCGCCTCCTCTCCCGGCCGCTCCGGTGCGTCGGTCGCGCCGGAAGGCACCTCCACCTCCATGTCCGCCGTCTCCAGCGGCGCCTCGGACACAGCCTCCGAGACCGTCGGAACCTCCGGCATCTCGACCCGGGCTTGCTCGGCCGCAGGCAGGGTCACCTCCAGCACCTCAAGCCGGGTCGCCTCTAGAGCCGGCTCTGTTGTCGCCTCCCTCTCCTCGGCCGTTTCTTGCGTCCGCAGAGGCATTGGCGAGTCCATGGCCGCCCCCCACGGCTCGTTTGATGGAGGCTCCGACATGCGGCTCTGCTGCCGAGTCCGATGCCCGTGGGGGGTCCACCGACCCCCTCCGCTTCCGGTCGCTCAAGGTCCTGGAGTGCGCGGCCCCTCCTCGCGTGCCGGACCGGGAGGATTGCAGGTCCGCAAGCCTCCTCTTTTCCTCCTGCTGGGTAGCCACGTGCTCGCGGGCCAGCCGGTTGCCGGCATCCTTCGTCTCCCCCGCCGGCTCCTCATCTTGGAGGTCGATGGGGTCACTACAGCGTCCAAGAACTGGTCCTTAACCGGCTCGCAAGGCGAAAGAAAAAACTTGCACAAAGACGAAGAACTTACGCGATAACAAGGGGCAATGCCCGCTTGGCACGTGGCGGAGGCTTCCGCATGGCCACCCTCACCCGCTTCGGGCCAGGCGGCGAGGCCGTCGGCCCCCCGTGAGCTGACCTCTTCCACCGGCTGGCCGCTTCGGCCGTCCGGCCTCGAGGCGGTCTCTCCTCACTCCTCCGGTCCTAGCGCGCCACGGGAGGAGGTCTGTCTAGAATCATCAAATCGTCATCATCATCGTCGTCGTCTGTCCAATCCCGGATGGAGGGGGCAAGAGGGAACTCACCCACTATGCTGGGTTCCCCGGCTACGTCGGACCCTCCGGCCCCGCCAGGAGTGCTGCCTCGCGGATCCGCCGGCTCACCCCCCCTCCCCCCGAGGAGTCCACTCCTTCCTCCGGGGGACCTCCCATCTGGAAGTCCCGAGAGTCGGAGTCCTCGCGCTCCACCTCGAAGATCTATGGGTGCGGGTCGTCCGGCGTGTTCTGTCGCACCAACAGTTGCTGTCAGCACTTCAATGTAAGTTTTCCAGCCGGCTGCCGGCTAGGGAATACCAAACGAGAACGAACCGCCTGGACAAAAAAACTCACCAGGGGAGGCCGGTTGATGCAGTCGTACAGCTCCATGCTGAAGGACCACGACGCGGGTTTCAGCTTGAATGTCGTGAGGGTGTTCACCCGTGTGCGCGGGGCCCGCGGCATCATTACTCGCCGCGTGTCGTGCCGTGTGCCGGCACGGGTCCCGGGGCGGTACGCCAGAACCTGAGCCATCGGATCCAACGGCCGACCCGGCTGCCCGTTCGCCTTCGAGCCGGGGGCGGCTGGTGTTGAGGGGAAGCCGCTGGCTCCCCACCGTCCGCCAGACGCAGGCCCCTGCCTGCTTCGAGGACTACTGACGGGGTTTATACCACTAGGTAGGCCAAAGCAACGGGGTCTTCCCCCTTTCGCTTCAAAGAAAAACTACGTGGCCGGCTGGAGGACGTCCAGCGCAAGCCGGTGCCGGCTGGCGCCTCGGTCGGCTGGTCAAGGAGCCGGTTGGGGCCCCGGCCGACTGGGCGTGGCCCGCTGCCCACAGGCTGGCTCTTCCGTTGGCGTCGGGACAGACATGCCCCGTCGTGTCCCTCTGCGCCCAGGCGCGACGACGCGATGTGACCAACACGACGGGCGGCCCTATGGCTACAGGCCGCTTACGCACCGCAGCGCGTGGCTACAGTCCAACCGTCCTGGCCGCTGACCTCGGTGAGCGCGACCGGGCGGGGGAATAGTGTTGACATGCCCTTGCCACTCGATTACCTACCCCGGTGTGGCTACAGTGTCGTCGGCAGTACCGGAGACATCGGCCGACTGGCGCTAGACGACGCCCCCCGGGCGGCCTGTGCCATGGCAGGTGGGCGAGGACCAATCAGAGAGCTAGCTGGCGGGCTCCAATGGGAGATGGGACCACTCGGCCGGTGGGCCATGCCCACGACAAGACGGCGCAAGCGGTGGGACCCTCTGGCCACCTGGAGAGACTGCCAGCCGGGTCCCCCCACGATTGTACTTATGACATATTGTAAGAGCCGGGGGTGGCCTATAAAACCCCCCGAGCCCCCCATGCAACGGGGACAGACAAATGGTCACTCACACACTCCCACGGAACTCTCATTCCCTTCTCTAGTAGCAGAGGAAGACGAGACGGCTGCTCGTTCTTCCTCCTCTAGACACGGCTCCAGGAGCATCCTTGTACACATACCCATCCATCCAACTAGACCAAGCAGGACTAGGGGTGTTACCTCCCACGGAGGGCCCTGAACCTGGGTATATCGTGTGTCACCACCACTTGTGCCCAATCTCGCACCCGGAGCCCGTTGGCATCCTCCGGCCCTAACCACTTACGATAAGCCACCCCATGGCATCTGTCGTGAGAAAACGATGACAGAACCGAAACATGACCAAGGGAGGAAGCAATCTAAGCATCAACGCCCACAAACTCTTTGTGTTCTACTCAAGATCTCATCTACACATAGTCCTAGCTCATGATGCCACTGTTGGGGAACGTTGCATGGGAAACAAAAAATTTCCTACGCACACGCAAGATCTATCCATGGTGATGAGCATCTACAAGAGCGAGATTGGATCTACGTACCCTTGTATATCGCTAAGAGGGAAGCATTAAGAAACGTGGATGGTGTAGTCGAACGTCTTCGCGATCCAATTCACCGAGTGTCCCGTGATCCAATCACGATTCGTCCCGATCAAGCACCGAACGGACGGCACCTCCGCGTTCAGCACACGTACAGCTTGATGACGATCTCCGCCTTCTTGATCCAGCAAGAGGGGGCGGAGAGGTAGATGAGTTCTCTAGAAGCGTGATGGCACTGCGGCCATGGTGGTGGAGCAATTCCGGCAGGGCTTCGCCTAAGCACTGCAGAAAACCGATCTAGAGGAGAAACTATGCACTAGAGGAATGGGTAGCACGCGGCTGAAAATCGAGTGCCAAAACCCCTAAAACCTCTATTATATATAAGAGGAAGATAGGAGGAGGCTTGGACCAAGGGCCAAGCCATCTAGGCTTCGGCTGAACCAAGTAGGAGAGGAGGAGTCCTCCTCCAATCCTAGTAGGACTAGCTCTCCTCTTTATTTTTGTCTTTTTGCCTTTTTCACCTTTTTCTCTTTGGGCTTTTCTTCCCAGCTGCATGGGCCTTATGTGGGACTTCCACCAGCCCACTAAGGGCTGGTATTCACTCTTCCACAGGCAATTTAGCCTCTTGGGTCAAAATACCCCTCCCGATGGTCTCTCGGTACACTACAGGCACTCCCGGTACACTACCGATGAGCCCGAAACTTTTGCGGCGACCAAAATAGGACTTCCTATATATCAATCTTTACCTCCAAACCATTCGGGAGCTCCTCGTGATGTCTGGGATCTCATCTGGGACTTCGAACAACCATCGGTCACCACCATGCATAACTCTATACTACCGAAACATCACCAAACCTTAAGTGTGTAGACCCTGCGGGTTCGAGAACTATGTAGACATGACCGAGACACCTCTATGGTCAATAACCAATAGCGGGACCTGGATGCCCATATTGTTTCCTATATATTCTATGAAGATCTTTATCGGTCGAACCTCTATGTCAAGGATTCAGTTAATCTCGTATGATGTTCCCTTTGTTCTTCGGTATGTTACTTGCCCGAGATTCGATCATCGGTATCTCCATACCTAGTTCAACCTCGTTACCGGAAAGTCTCTTTACTCGTTCCGTAATACAAGCCCCTGTGACTAACAATTAGTCACATTGCTTGCAAGGCTTATTGTGATGTTGTATTACCGAGTGGGCCCTAAGATACCTCTCGTCACACGGAGTAACAAATCCCAGTCTTGATCGATGCCGACTCAACAGACACCCTCGGAGATACCTGTAGCGCACCTTTATAGTCACCCAGTTACGTTGCGAAGTTTGATACACACAAGGCACTCTTCCGGTGTCCGTTAGTTACATGATCTCATGGTCATAGGAACATATACTTGACATGCAGAAAACAGTAGCAATAAACTGACACGATCTATGCTACGTTTGTAGTTTGGGTCTTGTCCATCACATCATTCTCCTAATGATGTGATCCCGTTATCAAATAACATCACATGTCAATGGATAGGAAAATTTCACCATCTTTGATAAACGAGCTAGTTCACTAGAGGCCTACTAGGGACAAAGTGTTGTGTATTTATCCACACATGCAATGTGTTTCCAATCAATACAATTATAGCATGGACAATAACTGATTATCTTGAGCAAGTAAATATAATAATAAACACTTTATTTATTGCCTCTAGGGCATATTTCTAACAAAAGGGGGTAAGGTTCTCTTGGTGAATAAAATGCTCATGCGTGCATAAGTGATAGTCACCACATACACCCACAAGCTCTTCCACAAAAGTCTGTCCAAAGCCAAATATCCAAAATTGGTGCAACCAACACTTTCCACTTGGTTCCACCGATTTTCAACCTCAGACAGACTTAGCCAAACCCTAGCTTTTCGATGCAACCGATTCCACTTCGGTACAACCAAGTTTTGGTTGCCAACTTCCTGTTACGCAAGTTTACAAAATCGGTCCCACCGATTTTTGTGAATCAGCATTGCCGAGATTGGCAATCTAACCGTTTGTCACATTATCGGTGCAACCAAGTTTTTTGTATCGGTCTCACCGAGATTCAAAAGTTGCTACCTTTGAAGCAACTCGGTACAACTGAGATTTACACATTGGTTCCACCGAGTCTGACTTATTAGGTGTAACAGTTGGATTTTTGGAGATGCCTATATATACCCCTCCACCACCACTCACTCGCAAGAGAAGCACTCAGAATAGTTCCCCACTCATACTTACTGATTTTCTAAGAGAGAGCCACCTACTCATGTGTTGAGATCATGCCATTCCATTCCTACCATATAATTATTGATCTCTAGCCTCCCCAAGTTGCTTTCTACTCAATCAACCTCTTCCACCAAGACAAATCTGTGAGAGAGTGATTGTGTTGAGGAGTCTATCATCTTGAAGCACAAGAGCAAGGAGTTAATCAACATTATCGAGCCTATTACATTTTGGAGTGTGGTGCCTCCTAGATTGGTTAGGTGTCGCTTGGGAGCCTCCTAGTTTGTGTTGTGGAGTGAACCAAGAAGTTTGTAAGGGCAAGGAGATCGCCTACTTCGTGAAGATCTACCCCGAGTTAGGATAGTCCTCCGTGGACGTAGGCCATCATGGTATAGTCAATGTTGCTTCTTCGTGGAATGCTCTGAGGGTAGAGCCCTCCGTGGACTCTCGCGACCGTTGCCCTCCTTGGGTTGAAGACTCCATAAACGTGGATGTACGATAGCACCACCTATCGGAACCACGGGAAAATCACCGTGTCACCAATTGTGTTTGATCTTCCTACCCTTTCTTTCCTTACATGCTTGTCTTTACTTTCCGCTAAAATAATCGTAGACATGCATGTGTAGGGGGTCCTTGACATACTATGAATGCTAAAATCTGCCAAGACATAAAATTGGGAACAAGTAGATTTTTATTTTGTCAACTAGTCTATTCACCCCCCCCCCATTTTAGCACTACTTTCGATCCTACACAAAATAAACTCAATCAATATGAAATAACCCCTTAGTAGCAACAACACAAAGAACATATCTTGTCCCCTAGTTAGTTACTAGGATAAGAAACTCGCCAGGTTGAACCTACAAATTAACCACTCCCACCGAAGAAATATCTATCTAGTTGGCCAAACTATCTCAATATATTGGAGAGCATTACGAAGCTATAATGATCATACAAATAAGAATCAGAGTAACCAGGTTTGAATCAAAGAAATCATGAATGATCTGAACATAAACCCACAATTCATCGGATCCCAACAAATGCACCATACAAAGCGATTAAATTGGATAGATCAAGGCAAAGATGCGATGAACATTGTATTGAAGATCAAGAGAGAGAGAGAGATTTCCATCTACATACTACCGATGGACCCATAGGTCTTTGGTGAACTACTCACATATCATCATGAGGGTAGCAAGGTTGATGAATAGGCACTCTGTGATTGATCCCCCCTTCGGCAGGGTGCCGGACCAGAGCTCTAGATGGGCTCCCATTAGAACATAGACTTGCGGCGGTGTAAAAAAGTGTTTTGGGACCTCCTCTGGGGTTTTGGGGATATTAGAGAATTTACAGGCTAGATAGGGGCGTCGGGAGAGCCACGAGGGGGCCACCACACATCAGCCCCCCCCCCCACGATGCGCCCTGTTGTGTGATGGAGCCCTCGGGTGGCTCCCGGCCTCCTTCCGAAGCTTGCAGGTCTTCTTTTGGTCCAGAAAAATCCATAAAAATGTTTCATGGCAATTGGACTTCGTTTGGTAATATAAACCCGAAAAATAAAAAACATGCAGAAAACAATAATTGGCACTAGGCACTGGGCCAATAGGTTAGTGCTCAAAAATATTATAAATTAATAAAAAACTACCCAAAAAGTATCCTAGAATGATAATATATCAGCATGGAACAATCAAAAATTGTAGATACATTGGAGACATATCAAGCATACCCAAGCTTAATTCCTGCTCGTTCTCGAGTAGGTAAATGATAAAAGCTGAATTTTTGATTTGACATGCTACCCATTATGTAATCTTTTGTATGTATGCTCGTTGAGAAACGATGAATTAACAAACATTAACACAGAAATACTTATAAGTATAAGAAACAAAATCATTGATTTTTCAAAGTATACGATCCTAAAAGAATGTTCCCCCATTCATCTCAATATATTAGCAAAGCATGGCTATGGAGCACCACATTAATACAAATGTTAAGCACCACGGTATCCTAGTTAGGAAATTGGATCGTACTATTTTAGTATGCATCAACTTTTTATTCTTCACGCAATACATGAGCATGAGCCATTGGACATAGCATGTAGGTGGAATAGAATATGATGGTAGATATCAAAGGGGTAAAAGGTGGAGAAGATAGTCTCACATCAACTAGGCATAGCAATGGGCTATGGATATGCCCATCGATAGATGTGAATGCTAGGACTAGGGATTGCCGTGTAAATGATGCACTAGAGTTATAAGTGTATCAAATCTCAACTGAAGCTATGTGGGGTGTGCATCCAACTTTCTTGCTCACGAAAACCTTGGGCATTTGGGGAAGCCCGTCATCATAAGTGTCATGGGAACAAGCCTGACAGTAGATGATAGGGGTACGTAAGGAGAGAGAAGAGTCCTAGCTATGGCGAGGGTGTACACACGAATATATGACTTCAGGCCCCTCTCGTGGAGGTAACAGCCCTACGTCTCCATGCTCAGGAGCTTATGTCGTGTGGAACATTGATATTACAATGGTTGCGAACCCTTGTGCAGGAGGGGAGGGCGGCTTATATAGAGTTCGCTGCCCCTCATAATTACCCCGCATCTAAGGGTCCGATCGTGGGGTTAAAGTCTTCCATTAGTGGTAACGTACGTAATAAATGCTACTAATGACGAAGGACTAACGACCGCCCGTTGTCCTCCTGATGGTGGCTCCTGGTCTTCTGGTGTCGATTGTGAATGAGGTCTACCGAGTGCCAGGCGACTGTCGAGTGAAGGAAGAAGACTCCGGGTGGATTGAATGTCGAGTGACTTGAACGTCTCATGGAATCCAGTCGGAAGCTTATGCTTGATCTTCAAGTCCCCCGGTGTAGTGTCCTTAGGTAGGGTATGAAGGCCTTGCCTAGGACCCTACCCTAGGTACATATCCTCGTCATTAGCCCCCGAATGGATCGGGGTTCGCATGGTGAAATGGGGGTATCAATGCCAATCTAGAATTAAGGCATCAAATCTTCCGAATGATATTTGGGGCTTCAACGAAACTTGCGTCGATTGAACTCTGAGTATTGACGTCAATTCAGGATCTACATGCCAAACCTTCTGAATGATATTCGGGGCTTCAAAAAACTTGCATCGATTGAACTCTTCTCCATTCGCCCAGATCAATTTAGCCTTGAAAGTGTCCGAGTGGATGTTCAATGCCTATTTTGCTTTGAGTGAAGTGAAAGCATCTTTGGAGGTGACGGTTCGGTCTGTGATGATGACACCACGATCAGGGAAAGTGGAGGCATGACATCTCGATTCTTGCACCGGTCATATCACCACGTACTGGGCACCGTCAGCGGTTGGCGTGTGCGGTGATCTAGCGGGCCCACTGGTCAATGGGACACTTGGCAGAGTATCAAGCTCCACGCACTGCAATTTGCACAGTACCTTCGCCCATTCTTTCTCCTTTCATCTGCCTCTTCTGCCTCCAGCTCCCCACTCCGTTCCTCCCTAACGAGAGCCACCGCACCGATGACGAAGAAAATGACGGAGAAGCTGGAGCGGGCCCAGAAGGGGGCAACGAATGTCAAGGGCAAGAAGCCCTCGACCGCCCGGTTCACTGTGCCGCTATGATGGATGCAGGGTGACTTCCTCCCTTCGGTGGTCACCCGCGAGGACATCGACGGCTTGGTTTCCAACGGGCTCGTGGCAAAAGGAGCTTGGAGGTTGTCAGAGGGAGAGCACGAGCCGGCGCCGCGCGACGGGGAGCGAGTCCTCCTCCTCTCCCATGTCGAAAAAGGTTTATCCATGCCCCTCATCCGTTCTTTAGAGGGTTCCTGAATTTCTTTGGCATTCAGCTGCATCATTTCCCACCGAATACCATCGCATACTTGTCGGTGTTCGTAACTTTGTGTGAGTGCTTCCTGGGGTGTCCTCCCCACTGGGGACTCTTTAAGCACATTTTTACGAGTACAACTCAGGCGGTGGAGAAAGCAGACCCGTCGGATGGAAAAACTCATGTGCTGCAGCTGTGTGGGGGTTTGGGGCTTCAGAAGAGAGCGCAACGTTCTTTCCTTGCCATGACTTTCCCTGAATCCGTTAGAGGTTGGCCATCAACTTGGTTCTATTGCAAGGACGTAGCTTCACCCAACATGTCGACTGGCCTTCCCCCTACACATCTGACCGCCCAGCTGCCCCCAAGTCCCTAAAGGTGACTAAAGAGGAACAAGATCAGGTGGCGACCTTGGTGGACGCCATGGTGAAATTGGTCCAGGGTGGAGTGACTAGCCTGGATCTGTTAGAGACTTTTCTCAGTCGACGGATTCAGCCTCTCCAAGCCAGAGATCACACCATGTGGCATTATGCAGGCCCAGAGGACTCGACCAGGACGCATCCAGAGGAGGTTCTACAGAAGACTGTCGAGCAGTGGCTTCGCAGCATCACCAGGTCGTGCGACAACCCCGTGGGAGCTAAGAGGATCCTACCTTACTCAGCCGAGAACCCGCCGAAGAACCTTGTAAGTTGCACTTTGTCGACTGAAGTACTTGTATTGTCAAGTGATATACATTGATTTTTAGACTGACTTCCTTGTTGGAATTATGCACGAATGGACAAACATGCACTCGCCAATTCCCAATGGGAACCAACCTGAAGATGGCGTAGTGAGCAAAGGTGGCAGTGTGGACGGTGATGGTCCCTCTGACTCTGAGGATGAATATGAATACTCCAGCAAAGAAGAAGAAGTCGAGTCACCTCCCCAGCGCGAAGGCCTCACCAAGTCCCGCCAGGATCCGGCAGCTGTTGAGGACAGGGCTCCGGGCCCTAGTGAGAAGAATCCGAAGCGGAGTCACCCTTGAACTGTTGAGTCGAGTGAGAGGCCGGCCAAGCAGCCTAATCAAATCATGACCAAACCTCGCAAGGCTCTGCCTTGCATGAGGATGGTTGTACCTGTTGTCTCCACTTAAGTATTTATTTTGAATTCTTCCTGTCGACTGTGACCTTGAGTTGTAGCTAACCGAGTGTTGTTTGATCCGTCAGACCTGCTATGTCTGTAACCTCGCCTCATCGAGACGGAGGGGAGGCGATGGACATTGACGCTGCTGTTGCTGCCACTTCTCATAGAGGTTAATAAGTTCTTGATTCATCCGAATGGGATTCGTCACTTGCAAAAGTTAACATTGCCGGTTGATGTTGCAGAGACCATCCAGCTGGAAGATGACGAGGAACACCTAGACACTTCGCGCACCCACACCCGAAGAGCTTCATCAGCGTAGACGCTTCAGCGTTTGACTGCAGAGTCCTCCCAGGGGATAGGTGACTCAACACAAATCAGAGCTGAACCTGCAGTACCTCTATCGAATGCCCCTCCAGCTGTCTCGACCATCGTAACATCGACTCCAACCGGATCTGCTCAGACTGCTTCGGCTGCCCCAGCAACTATGCCGATACCGCCTATGACGGCTTTCTCTCTGCATCGCGTCCCGGAAGATCAGACCGGAGCTGCGAAGGAGGCTATGATCCAGGCAGAGCAGATAAGGCTGCGAACCAAGGAGGCGTACGAGGCCAGCAAGCTAGCTTACGATGTCAGCGCAGCCCTCCGCACCAATGTCCGAGTAACTTCGATTGTAAGTACATTTCTGATTGAATTCCTGTCTTTTCTTGACTGTACACCTGGTGGGTGCTTATTGTTCACTCGTAGAATGTTTGAAATTTCTCCACTCGAATAGGTCAGGTCGTAGTAGAGTAGGATTTGGATCGATAGTACGCGTGGTACTAGAGTCACTCGACATGTCGAGTGCATTTTTTTCTGACAAGTTACTCGACGGATCAAGTGTTAACCGTCTCAGTGGGGGCACTCTGAGTGCACCCACTGGGTGTAGTCCCTGAGACCACTGTCAAGTGCTTGCATCGGCAGGGGTCTTAGAGCTTGTCGTATGCTTGATATGTTTGCCCTTGGCCGCACCACTCCGCAGCAGCTTTGTAGGTTCCATGGATATCGTTGACAAACCATGATATGACGCTACATAAGGATAGACTACACTCGACGGATAGAGTGGGGAGGGGCATGTCGCTCGACGGATAGAGCGACAGATGTTTTCTGCCACTCGACTGATCGAGAATTGGCGGATCCAGTGGGGCACGCTAAGTGCACCCACTGGGTGTAGTCCCCAAGACCGCTGTCAAGTGCTTGCACCGGCAGGGGTCTTAGAGTTTGTTGTATACGGGATACATTTTGCCTTTGGTCACACCACTCCGAAGCTACCTTGTAGGTTTCATGGATATTATTGATAAACCATGATATGATGCTACATAAGGATAGATTGAACTTCACAGAGCAGGGAGGCGCGTCACTCGACGGGTCGAGTGACGATGAATGTTCTGACAGGGCTGACCTTGTCGAACGTTTTAATAACCAGTGCGGGCATGCTAAGTGCACCCACTGGGTGTAGTCCCCGAGGCTAAGTTAATCGCAGATGATAAGCAGTAGTCTTGAAAACTTGAACTCGGGATTTTCGTCATACGAGGAGTACTGGAGTCACTCGACATGTCGAGTGCATTTTTTTCTGACGAGTTACTCGACGGATCGAGTGTTAACCGTCTCAGTGGGGGCACTCTGAGTGCACCCACTGGGTGTAGTCCTTGAGACCTCTATCAAGTGCTTACACTAGTAGGGGTCTTAATAGAGACTGCTTTGAATTTGTTTACGGTATGCGGACCGCCGGGGGCACTCGACATGTCAGGTGGACTTTTTGCTTGAATTCTTCTTCCCCTGAACATGGGCTTCATGGACATCATAGGTCAACAATTATATGATGTTGTTCCAAGGTAGTAAGACAGTCATTCGATGGTATTTATAGCCCAGTCGACTGTCCTTGGCATTACTCGCCGATTGAATTTCTTTCTTTTGTTGGTTTCAGAGGGCTTGCAAACTTGGGACGCAGTACAAAGATCTTCAGGATGAGAGGAATCGGTTGTGTGTGGATCTGGAAGCCTCCAACAATGCTCTGAAGCGAGCGCGTGCTAAGCTGATGTCTCTAGGAGGTAATTACTGTCGACTTTCTGCATTTCCATCTTCACTTTTCATGTTTTGAACTGAGTGCTCTCACTCGAACAGACATGCGCAATGAAAATCTTCGACTCCAAACGCGACTTAACAATGTTGTTTCTTTAGATTCCATGAAGAAGGCATTGGAGGAGAAGGACAAAACACTCGCCGACGCCCAATGGGTGGCCAGGGACAAGACTAAAGCTATAGATCGGAAGCTGGCGGCTTCCAAGAAGCTGGAGGAGGAGAACGCAAAGCTGAAGCAGGAGCACGTGGACCTCGTCAAAAGGGTCGAGCAGCTGAAGAAAAGGAGCAACGGCCTGGAGAAGCACTTGGGCAAATTATCGAGGAAGATGTATATCCTGCTCGACGGTGAGTGTTTCTTGTTGACTGAAGCTTGTAAAATCTTTGAAGGTCGTAGCTCACTGATTCTCCTCCCATTCCAACTCTTCAAAAGAATTCTGCCAAGACTTTGAGAAGGAGACAGAGGAGGTTGATCCCAATCTGGATCCCACTAAGTCACCTGTCGCAGACGCAGTGGCCATGAACATGCTCAGACTCAATTTCCGCCTCCAGGGCATCCAGGCATATCTTGTCCGACTGAAATCTGCAATGGAGAGAATTTACAAGGAGCTATGTCCTGAGGAAACCCTTCATCTTGACCTCAAATCCATGATGGCTCGCCTGAGAGAACTTCCAAGTCGAGTGCAGGCCTAGAAGAAATCTGCTGCTCGTCGTGGGGCCGACGTGGCGCTATCACTCGTCAGGGTCCATTGCAGGGACGTGAGGGAAGAGAAGCTGAAGGAGCTCCGGGTGGTTAACACGAAGAAACTCCAGTTTGAGGACTTCATGGAAACCATCATCAAAGCAGCCACCAGAATTGCTGACGGCATCGACTTGGACACTTTTGTCAAGCCAGCCAGCCCGTTAGATGCTTAAAAAACTTGGTCTTTGGAAGAAATAACTTTATTTGCCTCGGTATGCCGATTGGAATTGTATCCCTTAAATCTTCATTCAGGCCTTAGGCCTGAGCACATTTGCTTCTTTACGAAATGTTTATCCGCGATTTAACCTTTGGATTTTATTCATATTTGGCTTTCAATCGTTTGTTCGACAGAGTTTGTTTTTAGGCTTAGGCGAAAACATGTTCGTAGCTAAGCCCCCCGAGTGTGAGGATTGCTCACCACTCGGGATATTTTTGATCCTAAGCGAAGACGAATTCAAAAATAGGTCGTTGAGTGAATGGATTACTATCCACTCGACAGGATTTTTAACTTAGGCGAAACGTGTTCGCAGCTAAGCCCCCGAGTGAGAGGATTGTTCATCACTCAAAGTAGTTTAGAACTTAGGCGAATGTCCATTCGCAGCTAAGCTATCGAGTGAATAAATTGTTATCCACCCGACAAAGTTTTTAACTTAGGCGAAACGTGTTCGCAGCTAAGCCCCCGAGTGTGAGGGTTGCTCATCATTCGGAGTAGTTTAGAACTTAGGCGAATGTTGATTCGCAGCTAAGCTGTCGAGTGTATGGACAGCTATCCACCCGACAAGGTTTTTAACTTAGGCGAAACATGTTCACAGCTAAGCCCCCGAGTGTGAGGATTGATAATCACTCGGAATATCTTTAGAACTTAGGCGAATGTCGATTCATGGCTAAGCTGTCAAGTGAATGGACTGCTATCCACCCAACAAGGTTTTTAACTTAGGCAAAACATGTTCATAACTAAGACCCTGAGTGTGAGGATTGCTCATCACTCGGAGTATCTTCTAACCTAGGTGAAGATGGATTCGCAAATAGGCTGTCGAGTGAATAGACTGCTATCCACCCGACAGGGTTTTTAACTTAGGCGAAACTATGTTCGCAGCTAAGCCCCCGAGTGTGAGGATTGCTCATCACTCGGAGTATTCCCAAGAATGAAACTATATGATTGGAATCGACAATATATATTGCAGAAATGTGAATTGCATTGATGAAGTATTCTTATTACATCAAAGGCTTCTTCTATCTCAGTTATAAAAACGCCGGAGCAGATCTACATTCCAGGCTCGTGGTTCGTCTATCCGCTTCATGAGATTGTACAGATGATAGGCTCCATTGTTTAGCACCTTAGTGACGATGAAAGGACCTTCCCATGCAGGAGAAAGCTTGTGAGGTCGGTGTTGATTCACTTGAAGCACCAAGTCTCCCTCATGAAACGACCGACTCTTGACATTCTTCGCATGGAAGCGCTGCAGGTCCTGCTAATAGGCAGTAGTCTGGATCAGAGCCATCTCTCGTTCCTCCTCCAGAAGATCTACATTGTCCTGCCTGGCATGTTCAGCTTCAGCCTCAGAATACATCTCCACTCGAGGAGAATTTTGGAACAAGTCACTCAGCAATACGGCTTTAGCACCATAGACTAGGAAGAAAGGAGTCTGTCTAGTCGAACGATTTGGACTAGTTCTCAGGCCCCATAACACAGACGACAGCTCAGTTACCCAGGCACCAGCGGCATGATCCAGGTCGCGCATGAGACGAGGCTTAACACCTTGCAAGATGAGGCCATTGGCTCGCTCGACTTGCCCATTGGTTTGTGGGTGAGCGACAGATGCATAATCTACCCGAGTGCCCAGGGAGTTGCAGAAGTTCCTAAATTCTTCTGAGTCAAAATTAGTGTCGTTGTCTATGATGATGTTATGTGGAATGTCGTATCAATAAATTATCTCCCACATGAATGTGACCGCCGTGTGGGAGTTCAGCTTCTTGATTGGCTTGGCTTCTATCCACTTGGTGAACTTGTCAACTCCTACCAGCAAGTGAGTGAATCCTCCTTTTCCGAGTCGAAAGGGACCAACCATGTCGAGTCCCCAAACAGCAAACGGCCAGGCAAGAGGAATTGTCTTCAGAGCAGATGCCGGCTTATGTGACAAGTTTGCATAGAACTGGCAACCATCACAATGATCAACGATGTCTTTAGCCATCTCATTAGCTCGTGGCTAGTAAAAACCAACTCGGTATGCTTTAGCGACAATCGTCCTTGAGGATGCATGGTGGCCGCAAGTTCCCGAGTGAATCTCGTCTAGAATCATTCGACCTTCCTCGGGGTAATTGCAGCACTGTGTAACACCAGTCACACTCTCTCTGAACAGCTGATCTCCCATCACAGTGAAAGCCTTGGACATGCGCACAATCTGCCGAGCCTCTGTTTCATATTGAAGGAGCTATTGTCTGAGGATATAGGCAATGTAAGGCATAGTACAATTAGGAGAGATAACCAGAATCTCCATGACCAGGTCAATCACTGCAGGGTCATCGACTTCTGTCGGGTCAGTGGAACTCAAAGCTTGTAGGGGCTCTTTGGTGAAAGGATCTTCTTGAACCGAAGGAGTGTGCAAGTGCTCCAAGAACACACCGCTAGGGACAAGCCGTCGAGTGGAACCAATCTTGGATAGCTCATCAGCTGCCTGATTTTTTAGGCGGGGAACATGATGAAGTTCTAGGCCTTCGAATTTATTCTCCAACTTTCGGATTGCATTGCAGTATCCAGTCATAGCAGGGTTTCGAACATTCCACTCTTTCATCACTTAATCCACCACCAGATCTGAGTCGCCATAAACCATTGGGCACTTGACGCCGAGTGAGATGGCCATGCGCAACCCATACAAAAGTGCTTCATACTCTGCCTCATTGTTGGAGGAATCGAAGTGAATTTGCAAGACATATCTGAGCTTGTCGCCCCTGGGAGATATCAAGACAACACTGTAGGACCGAAAGTATGTCTAGAGGGGGGGGTGATTAGACTACTTGACCAAATAAAAGTTTTGCCTATACCAAGTTTTAGGGTTGATAGTTTTTAGCATTTCATGGCAAGTCAAGTACACCCTACACATGCAAGTCTACAAGTATATAGTAGCGGCAAGTAACAACAAGCATGTATAGAAGGGATAGGGTAGGAAGATCAAACGCAGTTGTAGACACGATGATTTTTCCCGTGGTTCCGATAGGTGGCGCTATCATACATCCATGTTTATGGAGTCTTCAACCCACGGAGGGTAACGGCCTCAAGAGTCCACGGAGGGCTCCACCCAAAAGGGTCCACGAAGTAGCAACCTTGACTATTCCATAACGGCTTCCGTTCACGAAGGACTAGCCTCACTATGGGTAGATATTAACGAAGTAGGCGATCTCCTTGCCCTTACAAACTTCTTGTTTCACTCCACAACACGAAGTAGGAGGCTCCCAAGCGACACCTAACCAATCTAGGATGCACCACCCTCCAAAAGGTAATAGGCTCGGTAATGACAATGAACTCCTTGCTCTTGTGCTTCAAGATGATAGACTCCTCAGCACCCAATCACTCTCTCACAGATTTGGCATGGTGGAAGAGATGGGATTGGTGGAAAGCTACTTGGGGAGGCTATAGATCAAGATCCATATGATTGGAGTGGAATATCTTGACCTCGACACAAGGTTAGGTGGTTCTCTCTCAGAAAACTAGATGGGGAAAGTGTGGAATAGTTCTAAGTGCTTCTCTTTTGAGTAGTTGCTGGTGAAGGGGCATATATAGCCATCCCCAAAAATCCAACCGTTACACACAAAATGACCAACTCGGTGACACCGATGTGTTAATCTCGGTGGTACCGAAGTGACCAAAAGGTGGCAACTTTTGAATCTCGGTGAGACCGATATAGGAAACTCGGTTGCACCGATAAGGTGACCAACGGTCAGATTTCCAATCTCGGTGACGCCGATCCAACATTCTCGGTGGGACCAAAAATGTGAATTTGCGTAACAGAAATTTGGCAACCTAAACTCGGTGGCACCGGTATGGAATCGGTTGCACCGAAGTGGCTAGGGTTTGGCTGAGTCTGTCTAGGTTCTGGAATTGGTGTTACCAGTATGGGAAAGTTGGTTGCACCGATTTTGATTGTTAGGTATAGAACAGACTTTGGTGGGAGAGTTTGTGGATGTTTTTGGCGACTATCACTTGTGCACGTTTGAGCATATTGTTCACCAACAAAACCTTACCCCCTTTTAATAGTATTGGCTTTCCTATGGACTCAAAGTGATTTCTCACCAATATAAAGTGTAGAGTCCCTTGCTTGAAGCTTGGCCAACCTATTTCCTTGCATCTTGGGGTATGTCCACACTCTCCTTTCAGCAATCCTATCATTGAACATTTCCTGAAATATACTTGGTGGAAACATTAGTTCAATGACTTATATGTTGTTATTAATTACAAAAACCACCAAGGGAGAAAATGTGTTTTCAAACACTAGCACCGGACCCATTCAACATTTTGGAGCCGTCAAAGAACATTGTCCAATGTGCCGAGTGAACTTGGATAGGTTGTTGTTGTTCAATCCACTCGGCCATGAAATCTGCCAATGCTTGGGACTTGATTGCTTTTTTGGCTTCGAATATGATGTCAAAGTGTCCAAGCTCGATTGCCCATTTAGCCACTTGACCTGATGCGTCTCGATTATTGAAAATCTCAGACAAAGGAGCATCACTGACGACTAAAATCGAGGGGTCTTGGAAATAATGCGCCACCTTCTTCGCTGATAGGTAAATACCATAAACCAGCTTCTAATAGTGTGGATATCTTTGCTTTGAGGGGGACAAAACTTTCGAGACATAATAGAATGGCCGCTGGACTTGATAAGCTTTACCCTCCTCTTCCCGCTCGATAGTTAGCACTGTACTGACGACCTGATTTGTGACCGCGATGTACAGGAGCAAGGGCTCTTTGCTGGCAGGAGCCGCAAGCACCGGCTGGGTGGAGAGCAAGGCTTTGAGCTCAACAAACGTTGCTTTAGCTTCGAGAGTCCACTCGAATGTGTCAGACTTCTTCATCAATTGATATAAAGGCAGAGCCTTCGCACCAAGACGAGAAATGAATCGACTCAATGCTGCCAAGCAACCTGTGAGCTTTTGAACGTCGTGCACTCGTATGGGTAATGGCACTGATTTTCTCAGGGTTGACATCAATTCCACACTCGGAAATGAGAAAACCGAGTAACTTTCCGCCAGGGACTTCGAAAGTACACTTGGCCAGATTCAGCTTTATGTCGAATCGCCTTAGATTGGCGAACGTCTTGGCCAAGTCAGCCAGCAGGTCGTAACCTTTGCGGGACTTGACCACTATATCGTCCATGTATGCCTCGACATTCCAAGGGATCTGGTCGAGTAAACATTTCTGAATCACGCGCATAAAAGTAGCACCGGCATTCTTGAGACCAAAAGGCATAGTGATGTAACAAAAACACCCGAATGGGCTGATGAAGGTTGTCTTTATTTCGTCCGAAGGTAGTCGAGTCAGCAATTTGATCTATGTGGGGGAGCAGAAAATGATCTTTCGGGCACACCTTGTTGAGATGTTTGAAGTCAATGCACATGCGCAACGACTTGTCTTTCTTTCGCACCATCACAACATTCAAGAGCCACTCGGAGTGGTAAATCTCCCGAATGAACTTGGCTTGCAAGAAACAGGCCACTTCTTCTCCGATTGCCTTTGCGCTTCTCCGCCGCTGAGCCACGCAAATGCTCCCTGATGGTTTGGCTTTCGGATCCACTCGCAAATGATGCTCAGCCAGCTCCCTGGGAATCCCTGGCATGTCAGCAGGCTTCCATGCGAAGATATCCTAGTTTTCATGGAGGAACTGGATGAGCTCGGCTTCCTATTTACTATCGAGTGTTGATGAGATATTCGTCGGGGCAGCAGTAAGATCCGTCGGGTGGATGTGGACCTTCTTCACTTCCCCTGCCGACTGAAATGCCGACTTGGAAGCCGGCTTCTTTGCGTAGAGCAAATCAGCAGGGTCAGTGGTTTTCTTGTACTCCTCCAATTCAACCATGGCCATCTGGTGATCGGCGATCTTGGAGCCTTGCTAGAGGCATTCTTCGGCCCGTTGTCGATTGCCGGTGACCGTGATCACGCCCTTAGGGCCTGCCATCTTCAACTTGAGGTACATGTAACAAGGTCAGGCCATGAAATGTGCATACGCGGGTCGACCCAAAATGGCATGGTAAGCACTCTAGAAATCCACGACTTCAAACGTCAACTTTTCTTTTCAGAAATTTTTGTCATTCCCGAATGTCACATCCAATGCTATCTGGCCGAGTGACTTGGCCTTCTTTCCTGGGATGACCCCGTGAAACTACTTGTTGCTTTCACTCAGACGGGACATCGGAATGCCCATCCCTTTCAGGGTATCCGCATAGAGAATGTTCAGGCCGCTGCCACCATCCATGAGGACCTTCCTAAGTCGAGTGCCCCCCACCACCGGATCAACTACCAAAGCCTGTCGACCGGGAGTGGCCACATGAGCAGGATCGTCTGTCTGGTCGAATGTGATAGCATATTGGGACCACTTGAGGTAGGTGGGGGTATCTAGCACAGCCATGTTGATGGGGCTCATATCCCGGGGTAGGCCATGGCAACGGGGTCCTCCCCACTCCGCTTCGAAGAAAAACCAATCGCCCGGCTGGACGAGGCCGGCTGGGGACACGTCACACGAGCCATCTCTGGCTGGCGCTTCGCCCGGCCGGCCTAGCGACCGGGCGTGCTCCCGCCCGGCTGGCCAAGCAGCCGGCCGCCCACGAGCTAGGCAGCCCATTGACTTGGGGACGGACATGCCATGTCCCGTCTCCCTGACCGCGGGTACGACAGTGCAATGTGACTGGCGGGGCAAGCGACCTTATGGACATAGTGGTCGCTGACGCGCCATCCCGCACGGCTACAGTCCATCCGTCCGGCCCGCTGACCTCAATGAGCGCGACCGGATGGGGAACAGTTCTAGCACGCCCCTGCCACTCGAGTGCCTGCCCCAGTGTGGCTATAGTGTCGCCGGTCGTACCGACGACCTCGGTCGGCTGGTGCTAGGCGATGCCTCCCCGGGCGGCCGATGCCGAGGCAGGTGGGGGAGGGCCAATCGCGTCCCCCATCGGCGGGTCCCAGCAGGGATGGGACCGCTCGGCCGGCAGGCCCCGCCCACGACGAGACAATACAAGCCACGGGACCCCCTGGCCAGGCGGAGAGGCTGTCAGCCGGGTCCCTCCACCCTCGTACCTAAATCATATTGTAAGAGCTGGGGGGTTGGCCTATAAAACCCGTGAGCCCCCTCATGCATCGGCTAGGGACCCCCCGATCGAGAACACACACGTAGAGAGCTCTCATACTCTTCCTAGTAGTAGAGGGAGACGATCCGGCTGCTCCTTTCATCCACCTCCGAACACAGCTCCAGGAGCACCTCTATATACTCATCCATCCATCCAACGAATCCAAGCAGGACTAAGGGTATTACCTCCCACGGAGGGCCCCGAACCTAGGTACGTCGCGTGTCTCCACCCAGAGCCCATCGGCGTCCAATGGCCTCGCCACCACCAATAAGCCACCCTATGGCATCTGCCGTGAGAAAACGTCGACAGTTGGTGCCCAGCGTGGGGCCATCCACGGCACTATTCGGGTTCATGCTCCGGGCGGGACCTGTCGCCATTATTCACCGCCATCGCTCGGCCGGCAAAACTGTGGGAGGCTCGTGGGGCTTGCCGCGTCACGCCCTACGGGCGACTCCGACGGCCTAGTGGCCGACATCGACGCGCTCACCGAGCGCTTCGATAGGCTCAGCCTCGCCGAGGCTTCGGCCGCTGGTGAGTACCCCGCGGGGGTACTCGTCTGCGCCGGCCCGCCCATGGCCATGGGAGTACTCGCTGCAGCCCGTCCCCGCGGCTCCCGCGACTGTGAGGGGGTGATGGCCATCACCTCCTCCACCGCCTCCGAACGAGCGCGGGTAACGGCCATTGCCGCTGCCGCCCGCGTCGGCATGTCCGACCTGATCGGTGCGGCCCTCCGGGGCTTGAGCACCCCAATTGCCCCGACGGCAAACCCTGATGCCGCCATGGCCAACCTCGAGGTGGCTCGTCGCATCCTCTTCGAGGATGCCACTGCCCTCGCTGCCACGCGCCGCCACATGGAAGCGGCGCAGCGGGAATACACCTCCGCTTACGGCCTTACCCCGGCTGGTGCCGAGCCCAGCCGGTGTGGGGCCGTGCACGACCGCGGCCGCGTGGTCGCTGAAATCCTCGGCGGCAAAATGCCCGTCTACGACACCCCTGGAGCTAACATGCGAGCCCTAAAGGTGGCCTACGAGGAACTGGACACCTTGGAGGGCGAAGAGCGTGCCGCCCACGAGCGCCACATCAAGGAGCTTCTTGATGTTGCTGACGCACAGCAGCATCAGCTCGCGGTAGGCGGCACCGCCGCCGAAGGCCCCCGGCCAGAGCGCAAGGGCACGAGAACTGACGGCCGCCAGCCGGCGCAGCACTCCTGTTCCCCATGCGTCTCCGATCGTCGGATCGAGACGCACGACCCCCGGCCCTCTCAGCCGCCGGGGAGTGAGCAGTCGGCTGTAAGCAGTCGGCGCACCGGCAAGCTACCGCATAGCGGCCGCTACCGTGAAGTGCTGCCATCTGGCAGCCGGCATAGCCGGGGGCACACCCCACCCCAGCAGCGCGGGATGCGACAAACGACGCCGCCCGTGATCCGCCCCGAGCTTTCAGCCCGGCTCAGGCCACGCGTCCCCCGTTGCAAGGACGATGCTCGCAACCACATCGACCAACTCGTGCAATCCTCCCTCCTCGAGGAGGTGGGCTCGATCGGCCTGGCTTGCTTCGGCCCCCGGACCTGCACCGAGCCATTCCCGAAGGGCTTCACACTCCCTAGGGACACCCCGAAGTATAACGGGGCCGCCAAGCCAGAAGACTGGTTGATCGATTACACCACCGCGGTTGGCATCACAAGGGGAAACAAACGCGTGGTCATCCACTACGACCCCCTCATGCTCATCGGCTCGGCCCGCACCTGGCTCAACAGCCTGGCGGCCTGCAGCATCAACACGTGGACGGATTTCGAGGAGGCCTTCGTCCGCAACTTCACTAGCACCGACAAGCGGCCCGACCGGCCCCGTGAACTTGCTATGTGCGTTTAGGGGCCGGACGAATCCCTCCGCGACTACCTCACCCGATGGACCGAGCTCCGCAACTCCTGCGAGGGAGTGCACGAGGTGCAAGCCGTGCAATACTTCATTGAGGGTTGCCAGGATGGCACCCCTCTCAAGCACAAGCTTCTGTGCTCTGAGCCGGCCACGCTGGCCGAACTCATGACCAAGGTGGACAAATATGCCATGGCCGATTCGGCCATCCGGGTCAAGACGGCCCCGCCGGCCAAGGCGACAACAAGGCCGGTCGCGGCCCGGCCGGCTACCGACAACCGACAGCTGCAGAGCAACAAGCGCAAGAACGACCAACTGGATCCCCTCTACGGGAGCCGGCAGGTCAACACTGTCGAGGATCAGGAGCCGGCTGCCCAGCCTTCCAGCCAGCGCCAGCGCATCGGCAAGGTGGCCTGGCAGCCGAAGCTCACCTTTGAGCAGATGCTCGATCTTCCATGCAAGAATCACTCGGGGGCCAAACCATCCATGCACACGCTCCGGCAGTGCAGCTTCTCACAGCGATTGGCCCGGGGGGACGGCCTTCCGGCCCCTCCCGCGCTGCCAGCCCGTGCGCCGCCCCCGGCCCAAGCTCCCGCCCCGGCACCGGCAATGGCCCCAAACGATGATCGCCTGGTCGACCAGTACCCCAACCAAGACGGTTGCTACGTCGTCTTCACCAGTGAAGAGACGTGCAAGCAAGTAGAGCGCCGGCTCCGTCGTGAAGTGAACGCCACCATGTCGGCGACTCCCCAGTTCATGCACTTTTCGGAGAAGCCAGTCACGTGGAGCCAGCCCGACCATCCCACGGTGATGCCGCATCCTGGCAGCTATGCCTTAGTCCTCGACCCCACCATCGCCACCAAGGATTGAGCCTGCCACTTTACGCGGGTGTTGATCGACGGTGGCAGCAGCATCAATATCCTCTACCTCAACACGATGCACAAGCTGGGACTAAAGACAAAAGACCTGCAGGCGAGCTAGAAAATTTTCCACGACATCATGCCTGGGAAGTCTTGCTCCCCTATAGGCAAGATCATGCTCGACGTCCTCTTCGGCGGACCCAGCCACTTCCACCCATAAGTGGATCTCATGATTCATTCATAAGGCGGTATAATTATCTTCCTAGGGAAGTGTTCAGTTCCTTTCTTTAATGGGAATTGTAATCTTATGTTCCCCTCTTTCATGTCAATAATTGCACCTATAGTTTGTAAGAAGGGCCTTCCAAGTATTATGGGACAAGAAGGATTGCTATCAATATCAAGCACGGTGAAGTATAGAGGCACATAATTTTTATTTGCAATAATAAGCACATCATTAATTCTACTGAAATGTTTCTTAATGGTATAATCCGCAACATGCAGGTTGAGGGAACAATCTTCCATATTAGTGAGACCGGGCACATCACATAAAGATTTAGGTATAGTTGAGACACTAGCACCAAGGTCAAACAAAGCATTACATTCATATTTATTTATCTTTATTTTGATAGTAGGTTCCCACTCATCATGCATTTTTTTAGGAATAGAAACTCAAAGCTCAAGTTTCTCATCATAAGCTTTTATCATAGGTTCTACTATATGTTCGGTAAAAGATTTGTTTTGTTCATAAGAATTTGGTCAGATAATAATCGTTTGCAAAAAGGAAATACATTCTACTAAAGACAAATTATCATAATTAAAGTCCTCTTAATCCAAGATAGTGGGCACATCACTAGTTAAAGTTTTGACCTCTCCAAACCCACCTTTTTAGTTTTAGCATCAAAATCATCACCCTCCAAGCAAATGGGATGCTTCTCAACTAGAGTTGATTCACCTCCGGTACCTTTATCATTTATATTCAGAGAAGTAAACACAGATGCAACAGGAGAAACACCAATGATTTTAGGATCTTCATCGTGATTTGTAATAGGGAAAGATTCCAGTTTAGCGGCTGTCCTATTTACTAGAGTGGTTTGCTTAGCGTATATTTTTCCTAGCAATTCTTTAGTATGAGCGTATTGTGATTGGAGTTTAGACAATTCTTTATTCACTTCATCAAGTTTCCCACTAATAGCATCTAGCAAAGTTGAATGTTCCTTAACTACCGAAGCAAAGAACCTATTGTGTTCATATTGTGGGATCATGAAAGTTTTCATAGATGTCTCTTTCTCCGACATTCTTTGATAGTAAGAAGTATTGTGGAATTTTCCCCTCAGACATGGTGACCAAACAAGCAAAGCAACAAGTGAGACAAGTAAACTAGCAAGTAAAGCATGCAAAGAAGTAAACTAGTTACTAGTAAAGATAAATATTTTTGTATTTTATTTTTTATGATACAAACTAAATATAACATCTAATGAAAAGAATAACAAGTGAATGATAATTTGTATGAAGTTACTTGATAGTTGGCGATGGTATTCCCCGGCAACGGCGCCCGAAATCCTTCCCGGTATTGTGATCTGCGTTGGGTTTTCCATGAAGAGGAACTGGTTATCGCAGCACAATGTGGATAAGTAGTTCCCTCAGTTATGAAACCAAGGTTTATCGAACCAATAGGAATACCAATCCTCAATCATCTTCAGTGGCTGTAGCGACCCGACCTGAAAGGTCGAATCTTCGGTGTTTCCGTACCATCCCACGATCATGCTGGTACACACACGGTACATCAATGTATATATCAAAGGGAAATCACACAGCAAATATATTAATCGAAATCTCATTTCGAGTCCTTTATTACAATAAAAATTACAATAAAGTGGCTAAAAGCCAACTCATGAGAATATCTAAATCTTGCGGAAGCGTCGAAGGTAGATGAGTCCATCTGACTCCAAGGGCATCTCACTGAGCATAGAACGTGTCCTCACTCCTGGTCGGAAAAGTACTCTGCAACATGATACGTTGCAGCCATGTAGGTCAGCATATGGAATATGCCGGCAAAGTCACAAGAGAGGGGTGAAAAAGATAATCATCTAGTCTATATGCATATATGGTAGGTGGGGTAGAAAGTTTTGCGTAAAGCCAAGTTTTTCCTACATCAAGGGAGGGGCTAAGCAAAATATTACTAAGTTGGTTGATTAATGAGATGGTTCCACCAACCAATTCTCATTCCCAAATTATTATTACCCACATCCTCATTATTAATTGTGTTGAGAGTTCCGGAAGTTTCAATTACTTTGGCTCAAGTCGTCCATGATCGTGGACACGGCTAATCAATTAGGTTTTGAATACTCTGCAGAGTTTTGCACACGTTCCCCACAAGATTTGGTCGCCTCCGTTTGATTTCTCGCACTTCAGGGTGTTTGAGAAACGGATGACCAAAACATGGTCTTCCAAAGGGTTTCCCTACGACTCTGTCGGTGCCCATCCTTTCCTACCGTTCTTCTACCTCTGGTAGCATCGCCTGTCCAGGGTCACCACGATATCCAACCAAGCCAGAGCCCATAATGACTTGTGGCTGTGCAGGTAAGCCTTGGGTTTTAAAGCATCCATCCATCTCTTTGTGCCTGGGTGGACCTTTCCGCGTGAATACTAGCCATCTCCAGCATCACCTAGGCAAATCCACTGGTTTCTCCAGGGTGCCGTTCAACCATCATCCACCCAGAGGTATGTTGAAAACTCGGAGTCTTAAATCTTGATCATTACATAGGTCTTGTAATTATTAACTCTCTCAACTCTCATGAATCACACAACCAACCCCGTCTACTAATAGCATAGCAAAAAGTAAAACAACGTTTCCCGGGGCCAATGTGTCAAAGAGTCTGAGGGGGGATACCTATCACATGATACTACTACAATGTAACCAAGTTTCCAACTAACCTATCTTGCATGCAATTTGGGGAGATGGTAGAACTAATGCATATAAAACATGGGTAATCATGATCAAAGTGACTTGCTTAGTTGATGATCTTCGTACTCGTGGGACTCTAAGTAACAAGCTTCGCACTCCGGATAATCTAACGAAGCAAACAAGCACTCAATAAACATACAACAGAATATTGTAACCCACAAACATGAATCAAGAACTAGTAAATAATCAAGACAAAACAATGCACAAATCACAAGTAAGAAAAACACTCAAGGTTTTGTTTACTAGGAGGTGATTGATAAGACACTACTATCATAATAAAACTATTTTGTAATAACAAAACAATTGTTGACAGCAAGGAACAATAAAATATTTTTGTTAATAAACAGAAGAAAATCAATTTAAGTTTGTTGGGAAAGCTTTTGTAAAGTTTGTAAAATTTTTGATAAACACTAAATGGAACAAATATAGTTTTACTAACAAGAGAGCAAAACCAAACTTATTATTTATTAGTAAAACATGTTCTTAACAGAAAAGAATTTACAAATAAACTTGTTTTAGAAAACAAAATTAAATTATATAAAACTTTGTTTGAAAGCAAAACTATTACTAACTAGCTGTTTTAATCAAAATAAACCTATTTGAAAAGAAGTTGTAATTCCTATATTAACAAAGAAATAACTAAACAATTTATATTTTTATCAACAACAAGTAAAACACTAAATGTTTAAATCAACAGAACCTACTAAACAAATGAAACCAAATCTAAATTTAAACTAATTAAAACTAAGTATATAAAACTATATTATAATACTAGGCAGATTCTGTTTTTGGTTAAAACATTAATCAAATTCATCCTAAAAATCTTCAAACTAAATATGGAGATAGCCCTAACTAATACCAAACAGTAGCAAAAAGATTCATATCAAAATCTATTTTCAAACTCTAGTTATTCAGATTTGAAGATTTTGAGCAAATTTGATTAAATTCAAATTTTATAGTTCAAATTTGAAATTTAAAAGTACAGGGTGAAACTACATGAAAAATTTGAGCTATTGCAAAAAGAATCAACTCAAAATATTAAACAGGTTAAAAGTTATAAGCAAAAAAAATTTGAAATCATTCTGTTAATTAAAACAAAAACAGGAAAGGAAAATGATTTGCAACGGCCAGGGGGGCTACGTGGCGCTGTCCGATTGGTGGCTAGGGTGTGCGCGCGAGCGCTTTCGGGCGGGCGTCCGGTCGGTAGAGGATACCGGTTCGGATTTATTTCCGATCTAATCTCAGGCGTTGATTCTGGATCCGAGGGTCGAGGGAGCTTACGGGGGAAAGGTGGCCGGCTTCGGAGGTCTCCGGCGAGTCCAGAAGCGACGAAGACGACGGCAAGGTGCTCCGGTGGTCGGGGAAGGCAGCGAAGTGGTCCGGGCGACTGCGACGGGTCTCCGGAGTCGACTGGTGGCACGTGTGGGTGGAACGGTGGTCGGAATCGACGGCTACGGTCGACGGGAGCTTCGGTGGGGTGGCTACTCCGGCGAGCAATTGGGCAGCGCCTCGGTGAGGGACAGAGGGGGCTCGGGGGGAAAATGAAAGGCGGGGCTGGCCGGTACTTATAGGGTGCTCGAGGGGTGCGGGGGAGGAGAGGGGAGAGAGATCCGGGGGAGAGGGAGTAACTGCCGGCGAAGTCCGGCGTGTGCGGGGAGGAAGGAGATGACCGTTCGGGTGAAACGGTCGGTCGGGTGGGGTCCAGTGGCAGTGAGAGGTAAGGCGTCCGTTGCGCGTCGGTCGGCCGACCGGTAACGGTCTCAGCTTTTAAAGCCGTTGGGCCGGCCCGTTTAATACAGTAACCGTTACCGGTTTCTGTTTAATGTTTTTCCAGAGCGTTTCAAAAACCTTTAAAGTATTCAAATCGTTTATAAATATAGGGGTATTATATATCAAAATTAACAGAATAATAAATGCTATTTAATGAGCATTTTTATTCTGTCATTTGAACACTTTGAAAAAATAATATTTTTAGAAATTGCCTAATTGTTTTTAAATCCTTTTTGCAAATATTTACAAAATAACTCCTGGTTATTATTGTTCAAATATATCACCAAGATGACCCTGGTGTGGAGTGTCATGTTACTCCCCTCTTATTTTGAACATTTTACCAAGATTTCAAATAGGTGAAAGCAACTTAGGGAAAGTAGAAAGGGCTTTCTGAATTTTAGAAAGAACATTTCAACAAACACATACATTCAAACAATGATGATGATGGATGCATAGCTATATTAATAACATTCCAAAATGAAATTTTGGGATGTTACAGTGGCTGCACACAAAAGAGCAAACAACTTGCACCCAACATTGGCAAGAGAGTTGTCAATCCCCTTGGTCTCGTTATTTGCAAGGAAGTGAGTTGTGTATATAATTGTAGATAATTGTAAATTGCAAAATAAAATAAATGGCAGCAAGGTAATAGTGGTATTTGTAAATATATAAGTGAATAGACCTAGGGTCGTAGTGTTCTCTAATGGCATCTCTCATAGAAACAGCATAAGGTGGGTAAGCAAATTACTGTTGGGCAATTGATAGAAAAGTGGATAGTTATGTGATTTTCATGGCAATGATCATGTGTATATATGCATCACGTCCATCAGCAAATAGGCCAACTCCTACATTCACCTATTACTATTACTCCACTCATCGACCGCTATCCAGCATGCATCTAGAGTATTAAGTAAGATAGAGTAATGCTTGGAGAACGATGACATGATGTAGACAAAGTAAACTCAATCAATATGAATTAACCCCATCATTTTATCCTTAGTAGCAGCAACACAAAGACGTATCTTGTCCCCTATTTTGTCACTAGCATATCGAAACTCGCCAGGTTGAACCTACCACAACACACCACCCCCACCGAAGAAATATCAATCTAGTTGGCCAAACTATCTCGATAGATTGGAGAGCATTACAAAGATATAATGATCATGCAAATAAGAATCATAGTAATCAGGTTTGACTCAAATACTTTTCATGAATAATCTGAACATAAACTCACAATTCATTGGATCCCAACAAATGCACCATACAAAGGGATTAAGCAAGGCAAACATGCGATGAACATTGTATTGATGATCTAGAGAGTGACATTGTCATCTAGGTACTTCCTACAGACCCGTAGGTGGTGAACTACACACACATCATCAAGAGGGAGGCAAGGTTGATGAAGAGGCCCTCCGTGATTGCCCCCCCCCTCCGGCAGGGTGCCGAAACGGAGCTCTAGATGGGCTTTCGTTAGAACAGAGACTTGCGGCAGCATAAAAAGTGTTTCGGGACCTCCTCTATTGTTTTTGGGATATTAGATAATTTATAGACCAGAGACGGGCACCGGGAGATCCATAAGGGGGCCACCACACATTAGGGTGCCACCTAGGGTGCGCCCTGTTGTGCTCGTGCACCTCTCGGCCTCCTTCCGAAGCTTCCAGGTATTCTTTTGGTCCAAAAAATCATAAAAAAGTTTCGTGGCAATTGGACTTCGTTTGGTACTGGAAACCTGAAAAGTAATAAACATGGAGAAAACAATAACTAGCATTAGGCACTGGGTAAATAGGTTAGTGCTCAAAAGTATTATAAATTGGTAAAAAAAATCCCAAAAAGTATCCTATAATGATAATATATCAACATGGAACAATAAAAAATTATAGATACGTTGGAGATGTATCAGTCTTCAATAAAGTTTATGCTCAAAGCTATTTCATTTGTGAATGGATTATTGCTTGTTTATGAGAAGCTCTATGATAGAAAATTTGCTGCTATGCCAATTTCATGATTCTCTCATGTTTGTATTTTATTTTTATTGGCTTCGCCCTCTCAAATCATGTGGCCATTATTTTCGAGCTCGGCTTTCGCTTGAGGACAACCGACGTCTAAGGTTAGGGGAGTTGATACGTCCATTTTGCATCATGATTTCTTATTACTATTTGTGTCATTCTTGTCCATTTTTCCTTATTACAATACAATTTTATGTACTTTATCTTTTAATATGCAAGGTACATCACAAAGAGGGGAATATCTGGAAACTAGAATTCTGGACCGAAAAACCAAGATAAAGGCAGAAAAATCACCAGACTCCAAATGACCTGAAACTTCACAGAGAAATTTTATGAAATATTTAAGAATTATTGGAAGAAAATATACCACAGGGGGGCACCTGCTGGCCACAAGCCAACATCTCCCCCAAGCCACGCTCATGCCCTAATGGCTTGTGGGGCCCCTATAGGCCTCCCGACGCTCCTCTTCTCTTATATGGTGTGTTTTACCCTAGAAAAAATCAGAAGAAACCTTTCGATGCGAAGCATCATCGTCTCGAGGCGGATACCTGGGCAGAGGCTCTTTTGCACTTTGGCAATCGGATTCTGCAGGGAAAATTTCTCTCTGCTAGGGGGAGATCGAAGCCATCGTCATCACCAATGCTTCCTCCTTTGTGGTAGGACCTATCCTCACCAACTTCTTCATCAGCAACATCTCATCTCCAGCCCTAGTTTATCTCTTGTATTCAATCTTTGTCCCTAAACCATATATTAGTACATGTGGATTACTAGTTGTGTTCACTACATACTACTAGGAAAAAGCCTAGTAGTAGCGCGGGTTAAACAGCTAGTAGTAGCGCGGGTGCCCGCGCTACTACTATGTCGCTATAGCTAACTCGTAGTACTAGCATTGGTACACCCGCGCTACTAGTACGTGTGTTAGTAGTAGCATGGGTGCCACACGCGCTACTACTATCTACCTGTAGCGCGTACCTATGATCCACGCTAATACTACTAATTTCGAAAACCCAAAAAAACGATCTTGTGCGTGCTGTCAATGTTGCCAATGGTTTGATACAGCGACGACAGGGGTCACTGGACGTGCGGACGTCCAGCGACAGACCATATCCGGCGGCGTCTGCTGGAGAGGGCCTAGATCCAGGGCAGAGCAAGGTGGCGGCGTGGGGCTTCTATTCGCATCCAAGACACATAGCTCCTGGTTGTCCTTAGCGATGACCTGGATGGGCATGGATATGGGAGGGTAAGTCAAACCGGTGGGAGAGAGAGAAAATGGAAAACAGGGGAGAGGAAGGAGATGGAGGGAGCAGTGGGGTTTTGGTCACCGGTGGTGTGGTCCTTTGGCATGATGGCATGGAGACACTAGGGGAGACCAGCGAGCTCTTGGACGCCATTGGCCGAGGCGGTGGCCTCTTTACGCGCCATAGAGGAGCAGGTGCGCCTGGGCAGCACGCCATGGAGGGAGAAGGCACACCTAGGCAGGAGGTCGATGTGGGGGCCTATGGAGAGGGAGGGGCGAGAGGGACGGGAGAGAAGAAGGATTTAGGGGAGGAGATAGGAATATGTGGCTCTTAAAAAAGTCTGTACTTAGTAGTAGCGCTGGTTATAAACCTGTGCTAATACTGTTGCTTGTCCCAGGGGCACGGTAGATACAACTTACTAGTAGCGAGGGGTATAAACCCGTGCTACTACTATCAATTTAGTAGTAGTGCGGGTTCATAACCCTCGCTACTACTATGGCCTCTCTCCGGGGGGGTGGGGACAGTAGAGACCACTTAGTAGTAGCAAGGCGTATAAACCCGCGCTACTACTATCAACTTGGTAGTAGCGAGTGGTATAAACCCGCGCTACTAGTAAGTACTAGTAGCGAGGGATAAAAACCCGCACTACTAGTAAGCTTCTGTCTATAAGCTTTTTCCTAGTAGTGACATCATGTAGTTGATGCTTGTTAGATTACTTGGTGCAAGAAATTATGTTCAGATCCTGAATCATCATTATTATACCTCTGACCTTGAATATGTTGACGATGTGTGAGTAGTTACTATTGTTCCCGGGGACATGGGAGAAGTCTTGTTATAACTAATCTTCTGAAGGTGGTATTCGTTTGATATTTTGATGATATGTAGTTGTTACTTCTCTTAGTGGTGTCATGTGAACATTGACTACATAACACTTCACCATGCTATGGGCCTAAGGGACGTCATTGTGGAGTAACAAGTAAATGATGGGTTTCTAGAGTGACAGAAGCTTAAACCCCAGTTTATGTGTTGCTTCGTAAGGGGCTGATTTGGATCCATATCCAAACTATTAGTGTCTTGTTAGCGCATAGAGATGATCAATGATCCACGATCTATGGTCCCATCACCCTGTCTCACGGAATTACAACAAGGTCTAAGAATGCCCGACCATGCTGCGTAATTATCTCGCCGGTACCCTCCAGGTCAAGCCGACTTCAACATGGTTCTGGGGTAAAGTCAAACTAATTGTGTGTCCATAACATCAAGGGGGGTCTGAGGAATCACCCTCGATGGATTCCACTCGATGTATCTGTCAAGCTGACCTTGGAGGAATCACCCTCGAAGGGTTCACACTTGAGGTGTTGCACGGCAAAGTGGTTATCGGGAGTGGTGACGGAGGAATCACCCTCTGTAATACATGACCGATTAGCTACACTACAGAGTTATCATGAGGAGTGTGTTACAAGATATCATTATCGGTACTCGATAGTAACTTTGTTGGCTCATACAACTAAGTGGGGGAGCGGGTATTGATGATGTGTAGGGCTCTGGATGTCGATCATGTTGGTCGAGTCATCGGAGAAGAAGCGGGGCAACATACAATCCAGAGGGGAAGGTTACATGTTTGTAGTGTTAGCGGCATGTGACAGGTACATGGATGGCATATTCGGATTCGTTATATTAACTTTCATATATAAATTATTTTCATTTGAGTTAGAGTTGAATTTATATGAATTTTCAAAGTTTTAAATAATTTTTGGAAATTTCTGGATTTAATTCATTTGAAAATGAAAGGATAAAAGCTATGGGTACAGAAAAGTGTACCCAGAGGGGTGCAACAAGGGCTGACAGTGGGCCTAGCTGACTCGGCTAACTGTCCAGTCAACAGAGGCGAACTGGTGGACCCAGCTGCTGACTCGGCAGCTGACTGTGTGAGCCTTGTCCATTAGAAAAGTGTCGAACCCCACATGACACTCACTCAAAGGGGTTTAATTAGCGATTAACTTAATTATTGGTTAGTTAGAGGTGGTCCCCAGATGTAAGTGGGGTTAGGAGGTAGTTAGTGACTAATTCGCCCTGATGGCCTAGGCCCACATGTTAGTGGGTCTGGGGGAGGTTAGCGGCCTGGGCCCACCTGGCAGTGGCACGGGATCACTGGCGCGACGACGGCCAAAGAAGCAGCGGTGCTGCTTGGTCTTCGCCGGAAATCGCCCTCCGGCGACCAAACTAGGCGCGGGAGGTGGCAGTCGAACGGGAGGAGCAAGCTGCACTCGATGGTGATGGTGGAAGCACCGATGATGACCAACAGCGATGACGTCGGCAAGGTCAGTGGCGGCCGGAGCTCGGGCAAAGGCGATGATGATGTTATGGCACCAGGCAGACGTCCCCGAGGGCACGAGAGGC